>JAOPFQ010000005.1:18057500-20557500 GCA_030064505.1 Chouioia cunea
AAAATTAATTTTTTTTTATTAGTTTCATTTTTTTACAATTTGTATGTACAACGATAGTGCCAGAAGTACCCGACTTAATAATGAAAATACAAAACGTTTGAGAAAAAATATCTTTATTCCTCTACTCAGTCTCCATTTAGCTCGATACACTTTTCTCAGCAATGTTCGATAGTTTCAATATTTTATTTAAACCTTATTAATAATATAATTTGTTATAAACCATAAACCATATTTCATGAGACACAGCAGGAAGCGTCAACTACTATTCTTAAAACTTGTTATTAAAGTCTTTCCGATATTTCGATATTGGAGTTCAAGATAGTGCCTCAGAGTTGTATAACATGTACAATATGTAAAAAATTAGTTCTAAACAGATTTCTTACGAGGCGCCTATGTGCATAAGAAAATTATTGGTAACCACGTCTTGGTCGTTGATTTTAATTCGAAAAGTTCTATTGGTCAATTACGATCTAAGCAATTTTAAGAGATTCACGGAGAAACATTTTTGTATTTTACTTAGTAATCCTGAATGCAGGATGGTGTAAAAATCCTGCAGGATGTCTAAAAATACAGCAGTGCAAACTTTTATTTTCTTCCAGAGCTTTTCTGATTTCGATAAGGAATCGTTTGATGTATTCTATTGCAGAATGTTGATTTCTAAATCCGAAATGGTGATTGTAAATTCAATTGTTTTTGATATGATACATTTATTACCGCGTTATAAACTCAACAGAAATTCCATCACCAAAGTATGGGACAATTAATGAATTAAATCTCCTTGCTCTTCGTCATATTGCTGTCGCACCTCTCTCTCTGTATTACGTCTACTACGTATATATATATATATATCGTCAAACGCTGTAACCTGTGAGTATGCTGGCACCGCCGTTTCTCTGTTCTTAATAAACTGTACACTAACTATTCTACGGTTTCTCATGTAATTTAACGACCACAAGCCTTTTATTTATTAATGATTCAATTACAAAAATTAATAATGTAACAAAATAATATAGAAATTGAAACTCAATATTTAAAATTTATTTTTAGTTTAAGATATTACCCTTCTAAAATTGACGTAAAAGTATTGAAAATGTAAGTTTCATTAATATTGAATCCATATTTTTATAGTAAGGTTATAAACAAAAGTAAGCATTGCATTTAGAAAGATCATTATGATCTTCGAATGACCTTTAAAGTAGACCTCAAAGTCGAAATGATTAATAACGGTGACTCTTAAGTCTATTGAAATATGTTTCCAGAATATATCATCAAAAATTAAAAATATCTGTTGGAAGATATGTTTAAATTTGACCTTGAAATAACCATTTGAAAGTAATTTTAAAAACAATTTTGGTCGTAAAATTTTCCGCTTTTTTCAAATCTGACGTAAACAAAGAAGAGGTTTCGTTTAAACGAATCACTGTAATCTTTAAATGACTGAACATTTATTGTAGTCATAACTAATATTGTAGAAATATGTCCCACATTGCCCTAAACAACTTTTGTTTCGACTACTTTTTCTGTACAACGCTAAGTTTCGGGGATTCTGGGGTAAATTGATTAAGACAGCCCAACATATATGTAGCAGTAAATAATTTGGTTATGCTACTGTGCATATTTGATATATTGATGACTTTGTTATCAAGTTTTTCCTATTCAACTTTCAATTCATCAGTATCTGTTAATGGATAACACTTTCTAAGCCCTATTTTGTAACATCCATGTAAAAAACAAGTGTATGTAATTTTTATTTTTCGTACATTTCTCTGACTTCTCAGCGAGATAAATCTCATAATAAAACGAATGGTTGTTTGTCCGAATTCATTTAAATGAATAATTCAAGAGTCATTTTAGATGGAATTAAAATCATTTTCTATTTTGAAAGGGGCATCTTTAGTGAAGAAATTAAGATCTGTTTGTAGCCACCGCCTAGATTCCATCACCACCAACAGCCTTTCACATGTTCCACCAAGTTTCTTCCCATTCGTACCAGGACGGGAAAATACTAAATTTTCTTTGAAAAATCACAAAATAATCAAATTTTCAAGTATATAAACCGTGCCGTGTTGGGAGAGCACATGGTCTCGAAAGCTGTAGTACATGTGAACACATTGATCTGCAACGCGTAATCTACAATAATCAGGGGAGAGGGGAGGAAACCAACCTTAATTTTAAGGGAAGACTCCCTCAACCGCGTTGTATATATAAAAAAAACGACAAACAATTCGAACACAAAAAATTTAAGAAGAAGGTAGGAGGCACAGAATGGCTTAACGTGTGCCAGGAAACGAATGACCTTGAAAGGTCAAGGGAAAATAAGTTGGTAGGGCGTCAATCAGCAAATGACAGTTAAAAAAATCAAATTGATTAACAATTATAAAATAAATGATTAAACAAAATAAAAAAAAGAAAAAAAATATATTCAAATTTAAGTCGCGGCGACAGTTACGCAAAATTTAATCGACCGTCAGCAGGTTCCGGCTAAACAGCCAGGAAAACCGAGCGAGGCCCAAACACAAATAAAATAATAATAAAAAAAATTAAGTAGTGAACGAAAGGGGGAGAAGAGAAAATCAGATGCGACTCACCGGCTCAGCGAAACAGCGATCTACACCAAAAAAGAAAAAAAGGATAAACCACCACTAAACTTATTATATAATTGTTCAGGCAATTTTAAGAAACAATATTCTATTGCTTCATTCCCATAGCTAGTATATCATGTACTGTATCTAAGTTACTATTCAAGGTATTAGTTATGAACCTTCACTTTAATTCGACAAAATTTTATTACTAAATGTAATTGATCATTTGGATGTTGTTTTTTCTGTTTAATCTATCATCGATATATTTCCAAAAGACTTTTGGGTTCACTTCCAAGTTTGTCAAAAATTCTTTGCCCATCCATTACATTTGCTTATCTAATTATTTAGTTTAGAACTTTTTCACAGAATGTATGATCTTATTTAAATTTAATATTGTGTTTCTCTTTCGTCAAAGTTTCTTATAAAATTTGTTTGGTATGGTAAGATATCATGATACTATATGTGACCCATCTCTCATGAGGGTTATATTTAATTGATTTTGTATTTATTAATTATTTTGATGATCGCATAATGTTTAATTTAAATCTACCCAATAATACGATGCAAGATATAACTAAATCTATTTTCAGTTTATACAACGTGCGTAAAGCCTATTGAAGCTTGTATTTTAATAAATACCTGAAACGTCTTGGATTCTCAAGTGTTTTATAATTATTCAAAAATTATTTCTGAAAAAATTTTTATAGATTGTATTCATAGAGGACAGTGGTAAACTATTAACTAAAAATATATACTTGTAAAGCACACATACAATATTAAAATTTATCTTAGTCATTTGAAAATATAGTCTAAATATAAATTATTAGAACATGACTATTGCCAAAAGTTAAAGTGATTATCTAAAGATTCACCGGTATAATTTGAACGAATATGAAGTTTTTCACTATGATGTCAAATATCAATGTTGTATTTTCTCTGAGTTATGTTTCATATATTTCTGTAGTTATCGTTATCATAGTTCGAGGTGTGGCTATTAAATAACGAGACTGTGCGCGCAGAAAGCGTTCTAGGGGGGGGGGGGGGTAGCGTTGGATAGCTAAAAGCGTCGATTATTTCAGTACAAAAACACGTTTTTGTCACTGCAGTAGTATTTTTTTTCTACAAAGGTTAGAAACAAACTTATTATTTTTTCGTGACGAGAAACACGAGCAACGGATCAATATGAAATTTCTCATTAAATTAAAAAAAAAATCCGACCGACTGTTATTAGTTGTTAAAGAGGCCTATGGTGAGAATTCTCTATCTCATACGCGTGTTTTTGAATGGTATAAACGATTTTCTGAAGCCCGAGAAAACAGAAAACACCGAAGATGACCAACGTCCAGGTTGACCTGCGTCTGTTTCAACTCGGCAAAAAATGAAACTGCCCGAAGATCGTCGTATGAGCATTCGGATAATTGCTGAGACTTTTAAACATCGATAAAGAAACTGTAAGAAAAATTTTATATGACGAATTGAATATGAAGAAAGTCTGTGCGAAGTTGGTCCCAACAAATTTGACCCGTGACCAATAGCTCGTCTGTCAACAAATCTGTTCAGATTTTTTAAAGAGGTTAGATAAAAACCCTGAATTGATAGAAAACATCATCACTTACGATGAAAGCTGAATATTCCAATATGATGTTGAATCTAAGTGGCAATTGATGCACTGGAAAACTGCATCGTCAAGAATGAAAAAAGCATGGATGTCAAAATCCAAATTTAAAGCTATGCTAATCGTTGTTTTTAACATCAACGGCATCGTAATTACTGAATGGATTTAAGAGGGTGAATTGTAAACCTAATTTACTATTTGAAATTTTTGACAACACTGCGAGGACGAGTTTTTACAATAGGGCCGGAGTTGTGAAGAAACAAGTCGTGGATCTTGCATTTGGACAATGCACCTGCCCATAACGCGCTGTCTGTGCAGTATTATTTAGCCGCTAGAGGCACTCCAGTGATCGAACAAGCATCGTACTTTCCTGATTTAGCACCCTAAGACTTTTTCCGGTTTCTGAAGATCAAGCCTTTCTTAAAAGTAACCCGGTTTGAGTTGATGGAAAAGGTGAAGCGAAAATTGCCGGAGCTCCTAAATGCTCTTACAAAAGAAGACCTGCTTTGACCGATGGAAAAAACTAATGGAACCGTATGTGGCGTGGGGATGGGAGTACATTGAAGGGGAGCATTCAATTGTAAAAAATGTTTTAAATTAAACACTTCTTCATAAGCAATTTCGTTATTTAATAGCCAGACGTCGTATTTTTTATATTCTTTATAGGATTTTTGAAAATAAGTACTTTATTACAAAACAGATTCCGTTCCATCAAAATTTCTTTCGTTTACATCGCTTTCTATTTCGTCACTACTCATATCTTCTATTTTCGTAATTTAAAGTATACCATCTTATAGTTTTTCTCTTTGTATTATGAAATCATTTCAAATATTTTATTATAGTTTAGTTTTAACCATCAATATATCCTCTTTCATTTTACATTTTGTTAAAAACCATTATTTATTTCTTTTCAATTTTGTTACTGGTACAATAATATTGTTTATTAGTTTATTCAAAGTTATGTTGTTCATCTTGCTTGGATTTATAATTTTGGTAAATATCGTATTTTATATATACGCCATTTTTCACTATTACTGTAAAGTTTAGTTAGTACTGTTAGTACTGTTTTATTTTTCTAACAATTCTTTCAATAGTGCATTTTTATTCTTCAATTTCTAAGTTAACTGTTTGGATAATTATATTCGTGCTTTAAAAACTGTATCATTGTCCTCTCTATGACCTATTGCTGTTAGCATTTATTTTTCTTCACAATGATCAGATAAGCTGTCTGATATATCATTTAATATTTCATTGTGCGCGTTGTTTCTTTCATTAATTTTCAAACGATTACTCTTATCTCGTTATTTAATATTTTTCGGAACATTTTTTACATTAGATTAATATTTTAGTGTTCTGAGAATATAACTAATACTTCTAGAGATGTATTCCCAAGAGAAAGAAGAAAGTATACGAAGCAATCCCTGTAGCTAGAGTTTGCCTTTCGTAAGGGTTTATCAAGCCACAATGCACTAAAGAAGGTATAAGTGAGGTGCTTTGCCAGCTATCAAACCTTAGGAGGTTTCTACGTTACAATAGCTCTAGACGTTTAAAATTCGTCCAACCTTGCTAATTAGAATGCATAGACCACGAGAAAGAAATGCTGCAATATCCTCTTAGGGTCATAAGCATTTAGTTCAAGAATAGGAATCCAGTAATAGATACTGAGAAGAGTAGAATAGTTATTGGCCTATCGACGGAAGTACCACAGTGATCAATAAAGGACATGTACCTATGGATCGACTTATACCTCGGTTTAATTAGGCCGAAATTATCGGCCTGAGCATCGTTGGTTGGATTTGCAGATAACTGGCCTTAGTAGTGGTCTGAGAAAGAGCAGAAGTAGTCGAAAACAAAGCCTTAAACCTAATTATTGTAATTTTTGGTGCGCAAATGTGAGTCTGTCTTGATAATACGTCAAAAAAATACGGAGTCGTCTAGTTTCAGATCAATAGTAAAGTAATCCACCTCAAAGACGAAATAAAGTACTTCGAGGTATGGCTTAAAAATAAATAATCATTTAATTATAACACAAAGCAAGCAGCAGCGAAGGCATATGTCACTGTGACAACTTACGCTTAACATAGGATAATCGTAGTAGGTAGACAAATGCTGTGAAAAGTAATAAGATAAATACAGCTGTACAGAGCATCGACATGGGTAGTATAAGAGACACAGCGAATATACTATGAAAAATATTTCCCATAAGGCTTCTAGGTTTTAGAGAAATGAAGTATGGAACGAGCACGAATAATATCATCGGCGACAAGGAGACCTTTCCCTAAAATAAAAAAGTAAAATAAAAAGAAAACTAAGAGTCATTTTATTTAAGAGGTGACAGCAAGAATGGGACGCATCAAAAAGACAGTCGGTGGACACAACGGGAAGTAAGAAGTGGGTCTTTCGAAAGTATGATAACAAAGAAGTACTATCTAACATAAGAACTTATTGGATGTTTTAAGTAGTATCAAGTTAAGAGTAATAGGCCCAACATAAATTACCGTGTATACGGAAAAGAAAATGATGTAGATCACATATTTTCGCATGCCTACTAGCACATTCAACCGAAAAGAGCTTTAGCAGAATTCCAATCGATACAGCTAATGAAGGACAATCCAATATTAGCTCTGTTTACGTCACAAGAGAAATAAAATCAATATTAGAAAAAGATAGATATCTTTATTAGGGAAATAATTAAGATCAAAAAAGAAAAAGACACTGGTAGACGAAGGATTATAGACCAATTCTGAATTCCTAACCGTAAAAAAAGACGGAATAGTAAGCAGGATAGGGTAACGTCGAAAGATTATTCAAGACTAGAATAGGCGCACCAAAATCATACTGAAAACAAGTCTCAGTGGGGATACCTTTGAGTCACGCAGCTATTAGTTTGGAGATTATTGACTTCCATGAATAAAAGGAAAAACAAGATAAATACACATCTATAAATAGAAAAAAATGCAAATGTAAAACCTTAAATTAGCATATTCTTTTGTTAAATTTTGGATATTTTTTTATTTTTAATTTCGGTCAGCTGCTTGCGTCACGAAACTAAATCGCCACACGGGACAACTCAAGTGGATTTCTACCTGTCTTTTATTGTTATTATCGACGTTACCCTTTGATAAATAAATGGTTTACCATTCAATTATTCGTCTACTATTGATTTTTTACTATTATTGAATTAAATTAAAATAAAATATTAACATTAACGTTAATAACAATAACACAGACAAAAATGTTTAACATGTATTATTTTAAAACTTTTCTTGAGAACATTCACCCAGTTTCAAATTTCTGAATCTTTTGAAGATTAATTTTTTACTAGACTTTGCTTGTCTTTTCCAAAAGTGCAATATCTACAAACAAAATGTCTAATATCACCTATACAAAATAAGAGTGCATTTTTTTAGTGAAAAAATTATTTCTCTAGTGTATTGAGTTACTATCAATTATGCAATTATTTTGCTGTAGAATATAAAAATAAATCAATATAACAAAAATGATTTCTTTTAATTTAGACAGTGATGGTGTTGAATTATGATTGACGAACATGTTATTGTATTTCAGATTTGATTTATACTGTTTCTTTTTCAACTTCTTTAAGACATTTTATTTTGTTCTTGTACAATAATTGGTGAAGTAACATCAATGCATAATACTATTATTGCAATATTTCAAAATAAAGATATAATTATTAATATTAAAGTATCTAAAACTGAAGTAAATAAGTCAGTGAGCTTTCTCAATATTATTAAAATATGTAAAAGTTATACTATATAAAAAAAATAATAATCTCAGTAAACTTTATTTTTCAACGTGACGTCAATAAAGATCAAACCTCTTTACAAAGTAGTGATCATGCTATAGTAATTCATATTTTGAAGATAGTTTACGTTCTTTATCTCGGATACCTATTTATTTAATGAATTAAGTGGTTTATGACCTCGAGTTAGGTTATTCCTTCACCAAGCATTAAATTATTTTAATTTTTTTCAAATGCAGATCGTTAGATCGTTAATAACTAATCACCAAGACTTTCATAGCTTGAAGCTCTTAAAATTCGTTTTTAGGAGATCAGAAGATATCAAAAAGCTTTTGGTATCCACGAAGACTTAAATTGACCACAAATCCTTCCCCCTGATGCCTAGAGTATCACCAATTCATGAAAGTGGAAAAGCGAAAAGCATCGTGCGAGCGATCGTGTGCAAAAGTCATTACTTTTGTCGTGACGCGTTCATAGATGCTCATTTGTCAATAATAGATCATTTATAATGATGATATTAACAGATGACTGTTAATCGAAAAATTAATATTCAAATTGATCGATAAGTATGCCTGAAATGTACTATCCAAATAATATTTCGTTTATAGTAATTTAGCCTTGTGTAAAAATATATTAAACCACATTTTTTTGACTGTCGTTCTTATTAGTTTTTGTTGGGTCATATTTAACTCTTTTATCAGTATACATGCAAAGAAGATAAATATAATAATTCATGTTTAATTTTCTGTATAAATCAAGATAAAATATACAATTAAACAACGTATCAGTTCAAATGAACTAATTTTAATACTAATGATTCTTTGATTATTTGCTTCATAGATAATTGTAATTCTTAATAACAAGATATATATGTTACAGTAAATTAAATATTTAACATGTCACATTTATTTTTAGGGATTTTGGCTGGTCATGACAATCGCGTATCTTGCTTAGGCGTGACAGAAGATGGTATGGCAGTAGCTACAGGCTCTTGGGACTCATTTTTGCGTATTTGGAATTAAAATATTAAATGGCATCATGTGTTTTCAAGAAATCTGCCTCAACTTGAAGGACAACAAAATTTAAAACCAAAGAAATCATGGTGGATTTGTAGAAAATTGATAACAATTACAAGGAAATATTGGCTATACCACTCGCTATTTAAAAAATAGAAAGACAATTCACACTTGAAATAGGATCAATATTTTGCTCAATCTGAGCGAAAGAATTTCCGAAAAACATATTATCAACTGCCGAGTACGTGATGTGCACCATTTATCGATGTTGCCATGAAATGCAATATAAACAAATACATTTTAATAAAACTAATATAATCGATAATCGTGGACGAATCATCAATGACTTCATATAAAATATCCAGGATCATTCGAAGTTAAAAGAAAATAAAAAATGACACATTGGAATAAAAGTTTGAAGAAATTGTGAAAAAAACTTTCATAGGGATGATTGAAGTTATCACTGCTGTATCGTCACTCTATTTCTATTATATATGATACAAAATTTTTAAATTATATGTTTCATGCATTTGTAAGAAATCAAGTCACTTTTTCAAATTTTATGCATCATCATGAAAATAAAATGACATTAAATATCAAATATAGTATAAGCAAAATCTGACAAAGTAATCGTCATATTTTTTGAATATGGCGTAAATAAGTAAATAAGTTGGTTAATACTCTGGAGTTAATGTTTATAAAATAGCCGATAAATAAAATATGTAACCAAATTTCATATACTTCTGACAAGAATCTTTCACTCAAGTAAATAAATATATTAAATACAAGTAAATTAGCGGAAAAACATTAACGCTTAAAAGGGATTATAATTTTTGGTCGAGTGCTAAAAAGACATATTCTTCCATTAATTCAGAAATATTAACATGAATTCCATATTACATTTGAAATACATAATGAATAAAGTTGCAAAATTGACAGTGAACAATGATTAGATAATTAGATAATTGTGTAAACGGTAATATAGAGATGAAATTAAAAAAATTTAGTAAAAACTATAAATGAAAAACTTTTAAAGCTAAAATATGTCGCTTGCATATTCTTATAAGCATAATTATATGAGTATATAAAACTGTAATGTAACTCATTAACAAATTGTACACGGATTGAATACTTACGAAAGAAAAAGTTAATAATGTCGAAAAAAATTCATGTTTGTTAAAATAAAATGTAACGATAATTTGTATCAAAACGATTTTTAATATGTTCTATGTAAGCTCGAATGTGATGCGAATAATTTAATCATTACTTGAAGTTATTAATTGCATTATGATAATTGGTTGTCAAGCTTTGTACGAATGCTATAATAACACTATTCGCACATACTATGCACTATAAACCAGTATGAGTGTTGAAAGATCGAAAAAAATAAAAAGAAACATCGCAGTGTACACGTATCACCGAATTTTCAATAAAAAGCTTTTATTTATTATTGTTTCATCAATTGGTTTATACTTAATAAATTGATCATTATGAAATCGCTTATAACAAAAACGGAGTACAGAAAAAAATGAAAGCTTAGATGAAAAATATCCGTAGTATACAGTGAAATGTAAAAATTTATTAAAAAATCAGTAGTACAAGGAAGGGTGTACATAATTTCTGGAATACGTAATGGTGGGTGGAATTTCGCAGCAGAGAAAAGTTACCATCTTAAGAAATTGCTATGATATAGAAAGATAAAAACATAACTAAAGTATTTTCAAGTCAGTAAACAGTAGTAGAAATAATGACAAAACAGATAATAGAAATAAATAATTACTAAATTCAACGGAGTATCTCGGGTCAAATCTAGGACAGTTAAAAAAAAGGGATTAAAATATAATTCATTTAAATTATGTCGGATAGGATATTTTATTAAATATAGAGTGATTTGAAACCAATTTATGTACTAAGATTTGCCGAAATTCCTTGTTGTTAATTAGAATAATTCTTTGAGTTACTCATTATTAAATCACTTCTTTACCGCACACTTAAAAATCAACTTTGTTTAATTTTATTTCAATAAATGCTCGTGATTCTTCCCAAGTATATAATCTATTTAAATGAACCTCTTCTGTGTAAAAGCAATTATTTTTATCACATATTTAATATTTTTCATATAACTAAATTAATATTTCAATTCGTACGTATCTTTTGAATATTTTATTCAACTTAAATTGATACAAATATTCTTTCGAGTATTCATATCAATTTTTAAATTAATTCATTCAAAACTCTTTTCGAAACTCTGCAGTGATGGGCTTAAAAATTTAGAAAATCAGTAATGAACAAAAGTTACGATTGTCAACCATAATTATCTAAGTTTTTATTGATGAATCAGGATTTTGTCAATAGTTACTTATTTTTTGAACAACTTATTTTCCATCAAATAAAAATATTAATACTTTCGAGTCACTTCCGAGTTCTATTATATCTATTACATATATTTATCAAATGAGTTTAAGTTGTTTTGAAAGTTTGTTGTGCTTCTATTAGAACAAATTCCATCCATAATATTGATAAAATGTTATCGATTTTCTGATGTTTTTTGATAAATTCAAGTCTATTTTCACCTAATATCTTATTCATCAAAAGTATCAGTTATAGTTTATTTATGACCTTTAATACTTTCCTGATAAAGTATTGCTTAAATAATAATACCTCTTCTAATTATAAATTGAGAAAGCAGAGAGGTGGATGAGTAAAAAGATAGATGATGAAATAAAAGACTTAATAATCATGAGAAAGCAAAAATTCATAAACCATCAAAACCTCTTGGAATATAGTTAAATCCGGAAACAGTTTATTCAATTAATTAGATTATGACTTATTTACTGAAAATTAATTTAGAAAATTATTTACAATATACTTATTTTAAACTGTATTTAACGATAATAAAAAAAAGGTATCGGACCCGTAAAGTTTTAACACACGTAAATAATTTTGTTTTCGTGTACACATTTTTACTTATAGCATTATCAGACAATATTACCTATCACTCGGGGACAACATTTGATTTCGGATTTTCGTTTACTTTTAATATTAAAAGTATTATACGGCATAATTTTCCCGCAAATTCAATTTCCGCAAATACTTTATTTCATCAGCTATGACAAAAAATAAGTCCAACACATAGAAAACACGTAACTATTAATTATCTCCAGTCAAACATTGGGTGTTCGCTCGTACGTAATACTCGTAGAGATGCATTTTTATTTCAATAATAAATTATATGCCATTCATGAACAATTTTTGCATTTTATTTAGTTTAATACACAATATTTGTTTAATTATTGATTGTTTCAATTATTAACAATTTTAAAAGAGACATCGAATGTTTCATTGGAGATAATTAATATTCCTATATTTCTCTGTATAGAAATAATTTTGTTCTGGCAGCTTATGAATCAAAGTAGTTATGAAAATCTAGTTTATAAAAGGAATTAACTATTTAACATTTTTATTATTAAGAGCAAACTAAAATTGGGATTCATATTTTGTCCCTTGAATCTAAGCCATGTTGTCTGGTGATGTAAATAAAAATTCCCTGTACCTCATATACGCACGTGAAAATTTAAATGCTTACGCGTCTGTCGTACGTCTCGTGACATACATCTTTTTTATTTGTATGTTATCAATAAATATATATTTTAAAGGTTTCTCTAAATATTTTAACAATCCTGCCTCATATTTAGGTTTATACAAGGATCACCAATAATAAAATTCATATGTATCTAATACTATCAAATAATTCTAGATTATTACCGAGGTTTGCGCATACATTAAAGGACACGATACTAGTGATCACTCAAGAGACCATATAAGGAACGTGAGGTTATCTCTATATATAGATCTAGGTGTATAAATAATAAATTAATTAATTAAATAAATAAAAGCGCATTATAGAATAATAAAAGTAAAAATTATTAAGTTTTGAAATTCTTTAATAGAAATATTAAGTTTGATGAAATTAAATCGATTTCGTATCGTTACAACAATTATTAAATTATAACAATTTTATTTGTGAAAATGATATTTTACATATATTTATAGTGATTTATTGCGTTAATTATGATAAGTCATATTGTACTTATTGAATTAATTTGATTATTTGTGTTGTTAAAAATTATCATGTTTTAAAACGAATTTGATTATAATAGTTTTGATTATAATAGATTAGTTCACTATTACCTACAAACATATCAAACTTAATTCGTTGTAATTACCAAATGAGTTATCAACAAAAGTTCAAAATGTATTTGGCCTGTTTTCTATTTATTTACAACAAAAGTTTATTATCTAATGTTAAATTGATTAAAAAATAATTTTCCATAAACTAAATTATCCTCCATTCAACCATGTAAAAAAATTGCACTTTAATTATTATTTTTTATTATATTGCATCGTGAATGTTTTATTGTTTATAACCAATTGTACTCAAATCAATGCACTATACGTCGAATAAAGTTGATTTATAAGTTTGTTACGAACAAAAGAATAGGTTAAAACGGGCAATGCAGCTTAAGCTAGCCTAATTTTCGGGTATAAATACCACCGCTCTATGTCGTGCAACTTAGAACAGAATATGAAATGAAGAACGAGTCTCTTTAAGATGTAGAATAAATTGCAGCCTTCGCTTGAAAAAAAAAACCAATTGTAACTTTATTAAACTCATCGATGAACAAACCTAAACAAAGTTGCTGTGAGTTTTTTGCAAAACTCGAGAAGGATTTAGTACTAGACATAATTCAAATATGATTACCTTCTTCCGAAATTGTCTTTAATAAATCAGTAGATCACTTAAAATATTGATTTTGTTGGTTAATCAGTGGTATGGATTTTAAGGAAAAATATTCTTAGCTAGTTGTTGCTGAAGGGGGAGATGGTCTTCAGAGTTAAACCTATGAATATTACAAAGAAAAATATTCTGAATTTCAACTTTAGAAGCCATTTTCCTCTCGTAAATATGCCACCTAAAATCGTATCCACCGTATAAATGAGCTATTTACCTAATGTAATTTCGACATTTAAATTCTGTATATTTCCAAAACATACAACTGAGAAATCGTGGAAAATTGTAAAATATAGTTATTAGTTAATGCAGTGATCCAAGAACAGATAAATGTTCACATCAGCAGCCGACTCGCCCGTTTATGCAAACATCATACATATAACACTTGCAAAAATTCACCGAAAAAAAGAGAAAAACACTATGAATTTGTTCATTACATGCGCCCGATTACTCTCATGAATTATCGACATCCTCGAAAAGCGGCGGTGGCTATTTTGATTCTCCCCAGGGATATGTGACATATTGGACACACTCAGATGCACAGCAGAGATTCGTATTACTAAGTAATTCTGACTAATGTATGAATACATGATAACTGTATGATTATAATTGATGAATAAGTACAGTAGAACTCCGCATACTGCACTATGCGCAGGACTTAACGCTGCCGCTCGCTTACCTGAAATCTCCCTTACGGAGCTGTACAGTATCGTACTATACTATACTATACTAAATATACTATACGACACATACATATTTAGCTATAAGTTATTATCACTTTCTCTTCAGGTTTCACTTTTTAATTGTTTTTGTTTCTATCGTTATTTAAAATTAGTATTATGCGTATAAATTTACAAAATTCGATCAAATAAAAAATGTTTTGTAACGGAATCTTCACCTGTAGATAGTAAATACATATGATGAATGCAATTTACATATTTCTCGTATTATTTATTGTATTTCTAATAATTTTGCGAAATAAAACTACAGAACTGAAGATTTTACTACTGTCTTCATCGGTCACACATTTTGACCTACGATTAGATCCTTTATTAGTGGACCTTATGAAAAAATGCTTTGATTGATTTGAATTGTTAAACTGAAATAAGGCCATTACAGACATTTTCTAATTGATGCAAACAGTAATTATAAGAGGAGTGGGGATAGATAGAGGTTGCAACGCGAAATGTACCTTTTTACTAAGAGAAGGGAGACTTACCTTGTTTGTCAAGGGTAGTCGCCTCCAGTTGCGTTGAAAATAAAAAAAAACAAACGATATCCAACTACCATTAATCAAAGAGGAAGTAAGAGGCGCATTCACGGCCTAATATGTGTCAAGGTCGCGATGACCTTGAGAGGTCAAGGACAGGTGAGTAGGCAGGCGTTATAATAAAGCTGCGAACAATTTAGTTTAATAATAAAAAAAAATATAACTTTATTCGCTGAGTAACAATCAAAAGAAATTAAATTCGTTCACAAGCGCAGCGCGAGAAAATCTAATACAAACACGATAATGAAAATATCGGTACCTATAAAGCGCAAATAAAATAAACAAACAACGCACGATATTAAGCGCAGCGAAGAAAGTAAAATAATATACAATAATTAAGCAATAGTAGCAACAACGCAAACAAAATAATTAATTCAGCTATACTACAGTGCAGCGATGAAAATAAAATAATTCTATAATAATAAAGCGGCTGTTGTAACAAAGCGCAAACAAAATAAACGGCCTAAATTGTGTCGAAAACGCAGCGAAAAATAATTATAACGGCCTCCGTATGGCTCCGGCTCAATAGCCAGGAGTACCGAACTAGGCCCTGCGCATGCAGATAAACAATAAATAAAAAGGCAAAAACAGGTAAGCTACGCGAGGAGGGAGAGAGAGAGAGAGAGAGAGAACAAACAAAACGCACTCACCGATAGAAGAGCCTGGCACCACTCACAAGCACAAAAAAAATCTCACAGCAATCACCCGCGAAAACAAAAACCAAAAAGAAAAACAAATTTTAGCAACGACTGCCCAGTTCAGAGGCTAAAGGCCAACTGACTTTCAGTGAGTGCTACATACTTCTCTCTCTCTCTCTCACTCACTCATATTATGCCATACACGGTAAACTGATTTTCCGAGGTCAGCGACCTTGGAAACGTAAACAAGCCCTAATCGCGGGCTTGTTGTCATCGACGAGCTCCGGCCAACGGCCAGGAGCTCCGTCACAAGGTGTAAATACAAAGATACTACAAAAAGTAAGTGAGTTTGTAAATTTAACACAAAAATCATTGACATTAAGTGCAAGCTGTCTGAGAACCAGACAGTGTTTTGTCTTGCCAAAGAGTATAATATATCGACAACAGTCATCAATAGATTGACCTCAAATAAAATCTCAGCGCCAAATAATCCATCGTTGGCCAGAGAGATTAAAATTAATCTTTATTTTATTTATTAATCTTTATTTATTATGGTCAAAAACAGTAGGTCATCGAAAATCTCGAGAAAGGAGCAACTACATCGAGTTTGGCTGGACTTTATAATGTCATGTGATGACAATTCGAAAGATTAAGAGCAGTAAGAAAATCTATCAACGAAAATACTCAAGATAAAGCCTTTTATGAGTTGTTCATGCAGCAATGTTCTTTGAAAGCTCCATTATCAGGCGATATGTTAAAAGCGAAGGTATTGGATTTACATCAATCCTTTGAATACCCAAAAGATCTCAAGATTATTAATAGTTTGCTCATAATATCAGGTAATTATCTATGCAGGGTAAGAAGTTATCGCAAATAATATAGCTGCTGAAGAATTTAAACATTAGCAATAGGATACAAGTGTTAAGTTGTGTTACGCCAACACCACTGGGACACGTAAGATCACTTTTTGGTTATCGGTAAGTGTAAGAATCCTCTGTAAGTGTAAGAATGAGAAGGAGAAATTAACAGTTAAGTACGTGAATGATCAGCTTAGATAGCCAATCATTTATTCATGGGTTGATTTAAAGACGTGTTCATCCCAGAAGTTCGTCAAAAATATGGCGAACAAAGAAAAGTTTTGCTACTTCTGGACAATGATTCTTATTTTTCAGTTGAGGATATGACTGAAATTGATGAAACCGTGCAAGTGATATTTTTTCCATTAAAAGTTACTTCATTGATTCAGCCAATGGATCAAGGAGTGATTCGTAAGATGAATCATCTTTTTAGAAGCAATCTTGTAAAGGATTTTAGATTTTACTAATATTGTCAAAAGATAAAGACAACTTTATCAATTTAGTAAAAAATCAGTCCTTAAAATACTGTTGCTATCAAGTATTAAGATCTTGAAACTTAGTAAATGAGCGTGATATCAGGAATGCTTGGAATAGGATTTTAGAACGACTGGTTCATTTGATCAACCAAAGTTTTTCTATGATAATATAATCAACTTCTACAAAGTTCTGCTAAAATCTGTTTATGAATATGCAGATTGCATTATAGAGATGGCTGAATAATGGATTTTGGAAGATTATCATCACCACGGATGGAATATGTAAATGAAATACATGAAAGGTATGTATAAGGACTTTTATATAAAAGTACTTAAAATTAAAATATTCTGGCATTATAAATTATTGTAAACGATTATCTATTTAAGAATCACATCATTAAATTATAATAATCTTTGAAGAACCAGAAGAAAATGAAGAAGACATTGCTTTCGGTAGTCTCGTAATAGAAGAAATTACCATTGCAGAAGCTTACAATGATCTCATATATAAATAATTTTGGAAGGACGATTTGAATCAATCAAAGAAGACTCAGAAAAAATGCAGCATTTAAAAGATTTAATGTTAGATATTTTCAATGTATAGTATTATGTTCCAGTATTCTTAACATTATTTTTTTTATCAATTACTTAATATTATTATTATAAATTGTAATACATTGTAATATGTAATGTAAGTATAAATAATTTTATATTGTCATATCCAATGTATATCTATCATGTTATATATTATTTCGTATATATAATTTAATTAAAATTTTTATATTATGTCTATTAATATTTTATATTATATATTAATAATAGTATTAACTTAGATAGTTTTATATAATATACATGTCATTTATAATAATGTATAATAATATTAATTTATTAATCAATTTGATTTATGTAAAATGTTATTAAAGAATTTTTTAATTCAAGTTAAATTTTATGTTTAAATAAAATTTAAATCAGATTGAATATTTAATACAAAAATATAAATAATTTAAAAATTATGACCGGATAATGGTCTAGCTGCATTAACCCCGGTGTATACAAAGGTAGTCTTGAGATATTCTTGATGCGATAAGTATGTCGGTAACGTAGGCACAGAAATGGGGAAAAGGTATCAGCGAGATTAACTAGACGAGAATGAAAAGTAAATAAAACAGAGATCGAATTACCAGAAGTTTATTAGCAAGAGATGAGTAATGTGTATAAATAACATACAAGTAAGAGAGAAAAAGATAGATCTGAACGATATTTACATGCGAAAGCGCGAAGACAATTAGCTACTAGGCTGGTATCGGTGACTTCCTTCTTCGGTGTCTTAAAGCGGTCACTCGGGTTGTAACTAACGTACACTAGACCGAATTTAATTCGCGACCCGCGAAATTCAAAATCGAATTTAATTTTCCTCGATTGAGCGTCATTGGCACAAATCGAGTTTAGGCACAGTGATAAAGGCACAGCAGATAGAGAGTGTTGACGTCTTATCTAACATGCGGCTGCTGCGGTACTACTGCAAGCCCACGTGCTTAACATCGACATAAATGTGAAGAGTCTGTAGAAGGTATGGCGGACCCACTCTCAGTGCTTTGTACTATTGGCGGCCTTGTCGCGTTTCTCCCTTCGCTTACTCTCTCTCTTTTCGTGTCCCATGCTATATAGGATGGGACACTATAGGATTTGACTATAGGAAGTTGGAATATACGAATATAATACATATACAGATATAAAACTACACCAGTAAATGCAAATACACGCATATATATATATATATATCATAATTAATAAGAGGGGAGAGAGAGACAATGAATGCAAGACGCATTTTCGAATTGTTTTTGCAAGGCGATATAAGTTGACCATGTTAAGATGCTAATGATACTAAGATAGTGCGAAAAAACAATGAATATAAAGTGAAACTTCAAACGCGTTTACTGATGTTTAATTTAAAAAACGTCTACAGCATGATCGAAAAACATTGTGCTGAAATTGGACTTAAATTACGATTTGGATTTACATATTTTGGTATACTATGACCTGAACAGTGTATTTTTGTAAATGAATTTAAAAGCGTTCACAATTTTTGTATTTACATCGATCAATAAAATAAAAAATTATTAGTAGAAGGCTGAAAAATAACAGAAAAAATTTTAATGTCAAATATAATGGGGAGTTGCCTCAAAACGCAAAATATATTTTAATTTAAATGATATGTAAAAAACCTATTGAAGTTTTCTTTTTCAATATCCTGAATTGGCATATGTTTTACATTAGTTCAAAAATTATTTTTTAAGAATACCATAGATTATATTCATTGCAAACAATCAGAAACTATGAAGCAAAAGTGTGATCTTGTAAAACAGATATAGAATATTAAAGACTACCTTGACCATCTGGAGGTATAGTTTGAATATAAGTTAATAGAATATGACTTTATTACCAAAAGTCAAAGTGACTACATAAAAACTCATGGGCATCATTTAAATGTTTTTGAAACCATGGGCATAGGAGATTTTTTTCAGAATTATACAACCATCTACCAAAATCAGATATACGTAAATTATTGTAATGGGAAGCCGGTAACGATTCATCCATTTTAAATGTATTTTAAAAGAAAAGAAAAAGCTGAAGAAGAATGCTTGGTCATCATTTCGGAAAGTACTAAATATGACGTAAATACGGTTATATTATTCCGTTACAAATTAATAGATTATATCAAAAAACGATATGATAACAGGATTAAAAAGATTATTTACGCTTCTGAAAGAGCTACCAACTAGTATAAGAATGAATCAAACATTTTAACTTTGGTTTCTCGTTATGATATGTACGGAATAAAAGCTGAATAGCACATGTTTGCAAGTTGACATGAAAAAAGTGTGTACAGTCGACTCAGCGGAATAGTAAACAGGCTAGCTTAAAACGTCAGTTTGCGAAAAACATGTAAGCATTTTTTTAGTTGAGGAATACATAAGTGGCCTCAAAGAGTCATACCAGGTATAGCATTTGCTTACTATTTGATGACAGAGCATACAAAAATTGAAAAATCATTATTATTAGTATAAAACTAATCGTTGCTTATTGGTCGTATCTTATGTTACCAAATATTCATTCCTGTAAATGAAAAAGCAGGACGGAATTAATTGTAAAAAAAAGCATTTTTCAGAATATACTATTAAAAATCTACAAAAAAAATGTAAATAAATATTTCGTTTTTAAAACTGAAATGTTTATATGTTTATAAAATTGTAGTAAAATAGTTGTGATAACTGTCAAATTATGGAATTAAACTACATATTTATTAAGTAGTTGAGTATTTTCATTTCATTTTCCGGACAGCTTTTGAGTAATTTGATATACTATAACTACATAGTATTTACTTTAACTGCAACTAGGAAATGGATTTCTTGTAAAACAAGAATATTTTCTGATATAACATGAAATATAACACTCTACCTAATTTTGGTTAAATTATTAATATTTGGGTAAATAAGACGTTTTTTATACTGATGTTAATGCCTATTACAGAATATATAGCCCACAGTAGTGAGTTATAAAATCGAACTACCTGGAAACATTTCAGGAAAAGAGTCGACGCTCCTATTGGTCGCGCTACCCAGACGAGCGCCGTACCTTGCGCTTTCTTTACAAGGTCGTTACCAAGCCCCTATTAAACATAAAAAAGTTTTATTACGAATTATTATACCAAATTGCCGGTAGAATCGAGTGCAACAAAAATTTTTTAAATAAACTTGCTTTAACATACATTCAATAAACATAATATTCAGCTAAACCTAAAAATTGGTTCTTTTTAATGGAAATTGCATAAATAAATGTGAATTGTTTATAAATTTTTATCAACAAATTTATTGTTTCGATATGTTTACATTCTCAAACTTTATTTATGTGTAATGAAACACTGTAATTATTCAGTTTCCTTGAACTTCAAATCTTTGAAGCAATTTATATCATTGATTGTCAATAGACTGAACGTATAATTTTCTTTGTAAAGTGGGCCACCTTTCTTTATTTAATATTATAACAAGAAAGATAGATTGATGTATACTATGTTATGGTTTAAAATTATTAATTAAATTATTATAGTTGCAACAAGTTTTTACAATTACATATAATTTAATATTGTACTGGTTTTAATACCATTCGAAAAAAACTATTAGAATTCTATCTTTTAATAACTTATATGATTTATTTGAAAATTTAAGAGTATATTAATTGTAATACACATTTTGTGAAAATTATGTCTAAAAATAAATATTTAATAATTGTTGGCTATTCTGTATTTATTGAATATTCATAATCTTTATTTTAAAGGTAATGATCTTTATAGAGTGTAAAAGAGATGTATCATTTTCCAAGGCATATAAATGCAAGTGTTCCATGTTTATATATATCTTTATATAACACTTTTTTTTAGGGTTAGAGACGTTATCAAACCATACATAATCCTTTAACATTATATACTCTTATGAAGAGTTTATACTTATGAAGATCTGTGAGAATTTCTATGGACAAGATTATTATAGAAAAAATGAAGAGAAAGAAAAGAAAAATTAATATAAACAATAATGTATACTTTATGCGTCGCGACATTTTTCGCTCGAGAAGGACATGAAGGGGGGGGGGAGGAAATACACCTGAATTATTGCCACTCCGCAATATATGTAACTTGTAGTGCAAATTACTATATGTAAATGTTTTCCAGTAGCATCACAAGAGTATCAACTTTTCTTCACACGTAGCATAATGTACTATATTATCACTATTTATTTCTTTTAAAGATACTACCATGTCTCCTGTAACTTATTAAACTTATATCCTAATATTCCATCGAAGGATAACACATACGTATCTTTTATAGCTTAAAAATTTTTTATAAATAGATATTTCTATACTATGATTTACTGTTATTTCTTTAGTAAGAAGACTTTACAGAATAATATCATTGCTCAAACACATTATCAAACTTCGTGGTACTATATTATGCATAAATCTATTTATCCTATAAATTGTGTTTAACTGAAATTCTATTTGTTTTTCAGTCAACACGTCTGTGAGGGAAAGAATTACATTTCTTACCGCTTGGCCTTATAAATCTCACATATATATTTTAGCGTTCACTTCTATCGAATTTCTGAGTACAGCGTCAGATTAGCTGCACATTTAGCATACATAGTTTTATATTGTAATTGATACAACCAAAATCGTAATTTGTTGACTCTTGTATTGAAATCTGCTGTGTTCATAGACTTTATAATTCAATTGGGCCTATAAAAAGTAAGGAATAGGAGGGTTTGATCCTATCGGTTATTGTTGAATAATACCGGCTATATATTAGAAGCATCTGTTTCAAAATTATTTATCTTTTTTAATAAATCGAGTAATAGCAGAAAAAAAATTTTTTTTCGTTTCATAAAAGTTTTTTTAATTTAACATCCCATTGAGATTTACTGCCTTTGTGTAAAAATTTAGTAATGGGTTTTACAATCTTGACAAAATAATTTATGAACGTCCACAATATTCAGCTAAATCTAAAAATTGGCAAATAGATTTTACGTTCATAAATTGTCGAAATGACGGTACCATTTCTACTTTCATTGAATCTTAGCTATTTATATGACAACGTCTCTACGTAAGACCTAGAGGCAGCCGACGAGTGGTTGGTTCTGCTCTTGAAGATAGCAATTCTGGTGAATTCAAGCCAGCAGTTTATTATCAACGCTAGCCGGGGTTGTGCCGGTAATGACTCCCGCAGAGGCCCACGACGAACTAGGCGTCCTCTGTCGCTGTGGGACATATGGCGATGCCTCGATGAATTGACTCTACTACCTCATTAATGAGATATCTGCAAACGTCGGCAGGTACGGAAACTTCATGGGAGTTGGCCCTATGGATAAGAGTCCTGTCGTTTAGCGGAATAAGTGCTTCTGTCAAAATCACTCCAAATTATGCGCTGGCGAGAGGTCTACTAGCCGAGAGAGATGAGTCTGGAGGGGGGGGGGGTACTCTGCCGACAAATCCTGCAATTGCCTAGCAAGACGGGCTTAGCAATACCCAATGGTTACTCTATACAGCGCTGTGGAATTTCCGAGTGGTGAAACCTTCAAAGAACTCGATACATCCTTCGCGTGTTGGTACTGGCGAGACAGGCTCGTAGTGGACGGAGCGGAAACCACCATATGTTAACTTATCTTGTAGGTGGCCAACAGCCGACACATCCGAATAATCGTATTTATGTTTTTTATTTATTATCAGTGTTTAATTAAACTTAGGGTACATTCAATAATTTGAAAATATTGAAATAAAATAGTTTTTGAACAAATGTATCTCGCAATAAAAGTCATTTTCTTGCGCGTTAGTCGCATCCTTTCATCATTAGTCGCAAACACCTTCTATGTATAAGTAATATTATATTGGTTTGTTAATGTGTATTCGTACATTTTAGCGAGCGGCCCCATCTCAGACATTGGTCATCCGTATAGTGGGAAAATTGGAGTTCTCGTTTCAACCGTTAGATAGCGAACCCGCCAGCGAGCCAGCCCTAGAAGGCAAAAGAAGTAGCTCTCCACGGGCCTAATATCTGCGCCAGTACTCTGGACGATTGGAATTCTTTGTCGGATTTTCTTTTAATTGAAAACTTCCCTAGCTTTACCCAGACGAATGATCTTAATGATATCCGAATGTATATCCCAGATGCTGTTTACAGAAAGTGACTTCATTCGTCCCATTGATATCGCTAAATGATCGCCAGACACTCGCCAGTATAGCGACCTGAGGATCTCTCTCTGTCCATAAGCCTCTCTTGGCAGGCAGACCTCCAGGTTTGAGGCTCGGTAGCAGCACGGGCAGCTGACATCTCACTCCAACAGACATCTTGTCGGGTATTTCCAATCTGCCTAGGCTACTGAGGAATATCAGCCTTGCGCGCTGCCATATGGATATCCATAATCGTTATCATCAGGGGCGGCACCGCCAGGAAGCGTGGTTAAATGGAGAATTAATAAAAATGAAAACCCATTAAAATTGAAAAGTTGTCAAATGAAATCAAAATACTTGGTCACAAAGTGAAAAAGTTTGAGTGAAATGAAACGGAAAAAAGTTCGAAAATATAAAGGATCAATCAAAGTAAAAGGAATTATACCATGAACGATTTTTGCAAAATAACAAATATAAACGCTGATATTAATCGATTAAGTGTTGAAATAAAAGTATAATAAATAATACGCGTCGGATATTGATAGTTATAAATGTACACGTGAATTTTAAGTTGAAATAATTGAATGTTGACCCGTAAAAATTAATTTGAAATGAATTTTGAATGGAAAATAATGTGTGTTTAGATTAAGTGTAGGAAGTGAGAAACTTGAAAAATATTACTTTCATATTGTTGTAAAAATAAGATGTCTATTTATCAAATGGATGCAGAGACTGCATTTTCGAATGGAAAAGTAAAATCAGAAGTTTATGAAAATCAACCTAAAGGTTATGAAATTAACAAAATAAAAGGTATAAATTGAACAAGGCATTATATCGTCTAAGAAAAAGTCCAAGCATATGACAGAATATTTTTCATAAATATGTTGAAAAATGACACTTTTTTAGAAGTGATTATGATTATTTTCTATACGTAAATAATGAAGGTAAAGATTCAATATATATATATATATTGGTTTTCGTAAATGATTTATTAATATATTGCAAGTATAAAAATAAGATGGAAGAAGTCACATTCCTTTTGAAGAAAAGATTTCTTATAAAAGGTTTAGATAAAAATAGTGATTATATTGGAATTGTTATTAATTATAATAGGGAAAAAAAGAAAATTATGTTAAGTCAGACAAAATATATTTAATCTTTGGCTTAAAAATGTAAACAGGAAAGTGTGAAATTGTATGATACACCTATGGAAGTGGATTTGAAATTAGAACGGCAAAAGAAGTAGATGAAACAATATAATGTAAATATCTGATTGGAGAATTATTATATATAATTAAAGACACTAAGCGAAAAGTATTAATCGGATATGCATTATTCTTTCTTGCAAAATACATGGAAAAAATTGTATTTTGAGTATATATATGTCGAAACAATAAATTTGTTGATAACAAATTATAAGCAATTCACATAAATTTTTACGATTTCCATTAAAAAAAGTAAGTCTATTTAAAAATTTTTTATTGCATTCGATTCTACTGACAATTTTTTATAATAATTCATAATAAAATTTGTATATGTTTAATAGGGGCTTAGTAATGAGCTTGGAAATAAAGCGCTAGCTGCGGCGCTCGGCTGGATACCGCAACAAAGGAGCATGGGCTCTTTCCCGAAGTGTTTCCAAGTAGTTCAATTTTATTACTTAGTAGATTTATCTAAACTTCTTTTGTTTATTTAAATGGTAATACTTGGAAATAATCTTTCTTTATAAAAAGAATTGCCGAACATTATGCTGCAGTTAAGCAAATTAATTCGAGCTATAAGTCTGTTATTGAGTTACGAATGTTCTAATTTCCTTTTATTGTTTCCACAATATTGTGATTTATTAGATCATATTTTATAGTAGATTCAATGACATTCACGATGCTTCAAAAATCATATGAATAAAGGATCTTTTCATTTCGTCTAATTAGTTAAAGTTCAATAGTCGAATTGACCGGACCTCAACGAATGTCAAAGTGAAATTTCTCATCATACGATAGATTTTGTAAAATATACTCATTTGAACTTTAATGAAAATCGTATTATCATTTTATTCCTAGAGGGTCCTAATTCATTTAAATTACTTAAATACAGACGTCTTCGAGAATGTTTGATTCATGTTGCTACAGAAATTCGAAATGCAAAAGATTTACAGCATATGTTTACAAAATACTATAGAAAAAATTAAGCATGTTGGTAGTTCCATTCTATTAACTAAATCAATAAACTTACTATCGATTAAAGTAAAAACATAATTTCAGAGATACAGCTTGACAATGACGACCAAGAGATCTATTATATAGGACGTGATGAAGAATTGTTGATCCAAGAAAACGAACGTAGAAAAATAGTATTGGATAGCTTAAATTAAATTTAATTTTTTGAAATAAAAAAAAATCAATTCAGTGAATTATAACAGCCTTCACAGTTAATACGTAACTAACAAAAATTAAACACTTATAAGAGTCACACATAAATATCGTCTGGAATTAATTTCTAACTTTCTTTTTTTTATATGAGAAAATTCAAATCTAAAGTTTATCTACTTCTAAAAATTCCTTTAATAAACCATACACCCACCAATAAGTGGGTTAGTTTTATCCAAAAACTCATAAAATGGACTCGTTTGCCGACGCTTTTTGTTTTCACGCTAATAGAATTTTTTAAATGCCCAAGGTCATAACAATGATCTTTTCCGGCTTTATCCAAAATCACGCAACGCATAACAATGTAAAACATCCGTAGTCATTCTTACATAAATAATTCAGTTAACAACATACAACCAAAATTGTAAAAAAAATAATTTCTAATTTGTAATAGTCATAACTTGCTATATAAACTCATGCCCATACAAGAATAAATTCCGCCTAAACAATGTTAAAATTAACCTGCAACATCAATATTATTGAAATATATATTTGTAAATTACTTGTAATAAATTAAATAATTGCGACTAACAATTTATAATACAACGTACAACATTTCTCAAGGTAAAAACACCATTTTTTATCTATCTACTCTTAGTTTCCTCCTATTAAGCTAACTAAGGAAATGTTTTCCTTCATTAGCTTAAAAGAAAAAGGGCTCGCCCCTAAAGGGACAGAAAAACTTAGAGTAGAATAGGTGCTAATACATAACTTATGTATTAGTACTTATGAAACAGAAAGTTCAGTTTTAATCTAGTTCTTAAAACCCAACGAAATCCAATCACTTCAGAACGAATAAGTACAATAAAAGATAATCTGATTCTAGACTGTTCTTTTTATCTATTTTCTTTTATTGCTTTTTGAAAACTTAGAATAATCCTATCGATTGTTGACTAGGCGCTTCTAAAGATGAATTCCGTTTACGCCAAAATGTCCTTTTTATACCAACCTTAGATAAGATCTCTCTGGCATGCGCCTATTTACAAAGTTATACGAGAAAATCACTTTATCATCTCCTTCTCTCCATAACTTATCTCGAGTAGAGTAATTCATAAAACAAATTATCTAGTTCAAAATCATTTCATAATTATTCTAAAAAAGTGTGAACTGAGCAATCATATTTTGAAATTCGCCAAATTTACTAGATTATTTAAGATTAGATTATTTAATAAACCTTCATTTTATTACAAACCATTTATCTTCAATCACAAAATTTTTATCACAAATTCTTTCCTTGACATTATCATTCATGTTTTCGTAGATTCTTTAGTTCAAATTAATATCAACCAGAAAAAATATTCAAATCGAAAAATCTTTTTAAATGAAATATTTTATTTTATTTGAATATTGTAAACATGTTGTAATTTAGAGAAATAAGAAATTATAAATTTTATATTCAGCTTTCCAACTATAATTTATCTGCTTGAAACATTTCTTTCTGCTTGGCTTGTTGATAGCGGAAAACTCTTTTCTGAAAGTATATATAGCAGTAAGGTTATTTTGTTTGGCATAATATATTTTTACAAATATTACAACGTTGATATAATTTTGTTTACCTTTAACTTCGATATTTTCTCATGGATTATTGTGACTTCTAGTTTAATATTCATCAATTTCGTATAGTACGTTGCCAATGTTGAAAACTGTTAAAAGATAAAAAAGATTTTGAATATATTTTAGAAATATAAATAATTTTTAAGGGAACTGTTTTTTTATTAGGAACGTCTATAGCACATGTTACACAATGTTTTTCCATAATTATTCTTATACTTTTTTTCAGATCTTTTTTAAAGATTATAATTTTCAAAACCAAATAAAAAATTAAGTTCACGCCGATCCTGGTTTATTTGGTGTGTGTACTTATTTCATGCTCTGTTCTCGTATTCGATCTGTTTTCTTTTTGTATAAGATTGTAACTACCTTGAGATTGTTCCATCTTTATAAAATGAATTATCTAATTTATAGCGACTATATTTGTATGTTACCAGCGATTGTTATTAATCTCTCTCCTCTTCTCAGTTCTCGAATAAACAAAACTAAGCATTCATTGAATATTCAAATTTTTTTACTATAATGAAAAAAAATTGAATAATACTAATTTTAAAAAGTGTCATAAGTTCGTCTCTGTAAATTGACCAAAGTGATCATCATTCTTAATTGTTGTCGAATTATTGTTAGTAGGAGATTCAACTGAAGTAACATTAATTTAATTAGTTTAGCATAAGATATTATGTAATGAACCCCAATTAGTAAATAAGCATAACTGTATAAGATGAATAAGACCGATAAACTTATTATTCAAATCAGTAAAAATTAAAAAAATAATATTAAATTACAGTAATTACAAGGGCAATTAATGAACGTTGCAAATATGTCAGTAATAAAAATAGTCATAAGTTGAGAAGGAAATAAATATTAAGGCTATGAGCAAAGAACAAGAGAAGTCTCTGATCTTTGTGAATGGTGAAGAAAATAATCAATGACTGAGGCATTTGTTTCTAGATAATACTGAAAAAAAATCATTCGATCAAAATATTTATGATAAATATCCTTGGCCTTACATTAGAAAAATATGTAAATACCAGCGCAATCCGCAATCGCAATTAATAGACTATTTTTATAGAGATAGTAATTTAGTTTTAGAAAATTTAAAACTTTATACATTGGGCATATATTAATATCAAATGTTTAGCTTAGATGCTAAGATTATGATAAAATAGGTAAAGAAGTGAAATAAGTAAATTGATTGAAATAAGTCTCACCTTAAATTGCTGGAGTTAATTTAGAGGTGATTCAAGAATAATTTACCGATGGGTTTATAATTCAATTGAGTAGAATGTGATATAATACAAATAAGAACAGAAATTGTTTATACGGAATAAGTATTTAATAGTATATAATATTCATCCGGCATAAAAAAACCCCAGACATGAGTGGGGGAAAAGCCTTCTGAATGCAATGCATTACATAGTAGGTTATATAATAAAACAAATATATTAATCTCAATACACGAAGCAAGATAAATCGATTACAGTGCAACACGGTGAGGTCGATAAGGTTCGCTTATTATGTACAAATATAGGTTTTCGGTAGGCCATTCAATATAAAATAGAGTTGCTCGCTTACCAGCTTGACGCACGCATGATACCACCGATAGGAAGGTATGGAGAGGGGAAGAAAAATGTCCCTACCTTGATAGCGCGATCGTAGTTCAAACGGGGACAGCCCTTGCTAACGTTCTTAGCTGCGGTCATTCAACGAAAAGGCAGAAGATACCCCAGAGGAAGCTACGCTTCCTTTTCTAAGGCAGCAGGAGTCCGCAACGTACTATCCCTACTCTTTAGACCATTAATAATGGCTTAATCCGCGAAACGCGAGGGTGTAGCCATCCAGGGTCCACCGTGCAGCCCGTATTTTTCCGGTTATTGCTACACGCGAAGAGCATGCCGGACATGTGGCGAGCACATGTCGAGTTTTCATCGCACGTGCCCCAGAGACCCACAAAATCGCGTTTACGTGGGTATTCGTTTGAGTGCTAACACGTTGGGGCCTGCAACTTTCACCCTTTTGTCATCTCCTTTCACTCGTCCTTTACGAGATGGGCATGTGATGGGGCTATTATTGCCGGACTCCTAATTTCTAGAGCTACAATTATACCCTATTCTAAATAAGGAGCGCATATGGTGCGAACATCAACTTTCAAACAGTTCCATTCTCTTATCAATCCATATTTAAGAATAAAAATTGCTATGTATAAAATTTGTTGTTAATTGAATTTCTTGGTTTCTTCATTTTCGAGTTTTGGCTGAATGGTCCGGGTTCCAAAATAGATATGGTGTCATTACAACGACTCTGCGCTAGCATGATATAGTAGTATCCTTAACTAACTTATATACAGTAATGGGTGAGTAGCTTGGTTAGTAGTTGATTGTATTCAAAATGATTGTGGAGTTTTCACGAAAATAGAAGATTTGGAAAAACGTCCTATAATCAAATACTTCTGTTTAAAAGGTTCAATGCTTAACAAAATGTATAGCACACTTAAAGGGTCGTTCTATTCATATTAAATGGCGAAAATGTGAGATGTAGAACTGGAATAGATATACATAAATGACGAGCCTCGCTCCAGAAGCCCCTTGGAAGTTACAGTTCCTCAAATGGTTCTACAAATTCACCGAATAATTCTCGAAATTCCTAGATCAAAGCTGTTTGATTTAGATGAAATTCTTAAAATATCAAAAGAACGTAAAGGAAATATTTTAAATAATATTTTAGGCTTTTGCAAGATCTGTATGAGATAGATCCCGTGATTGCTAACACGCCTAACCAAATGTTAATCCGAAAAATGTTTGAAGTGATAATATGATAGTAAATTATAGTAAAAATAGTGCATTATAACAGGAAAAGCGGATCCGAAAAAGGCAAAGCTATTTTTTTGTAATCTAACAAAGTTTTGATGAGTATTTTCTGAGATACAATAGGAATCATTTTCATCGATTATTTGAAATAAGCTGAAATTATTATTATTGAGTAGTATACAAATTTATTGAAGTACCTAAGCTATGAAATCAAGAAAAAATGAATTTATACGCTGAATAAGAAAGTCTTGTTTTATTACGATAATAGTCTAGCATATTTATCAATTGTTGCAATGACAAAATTCCACGAATTTTAATGACTTATACATTCATCTAATTCATCAGATTTAGCACCCAATAATGATTGTCTATTTTCTACTCCCAAAAAAAAATTTACTCAGACAAGTATTTCATAGCTATTGGTAATCTATCTATACCATAGATATGAGGATAGTTCCAGTAGTACTCGATTTACTTAAGAAAATACGAAACATTCGGGAAAAATTACTTTATTTTTCTACATAGTTACTATTTAGCTCGAGATAATTTTCCCAGTGATGCTTAATAGCTTTGACAACTTGTTTATAGTGAGAATCGTAGAGCTTCTCAAAATAACCATCGACAACAGCCTCCAACACTTTATTATTTAAATAGAGTACGTGAGGAAGCAATTTGAAGTTGAACTCCGAGATTTTGGTTTGAATCAGTCCATTGGCTTGATGAAACAAACCTTTCTTTTTGACTAAATGCGGACAATATTTCTTGATTTCATGATTTAAATGACAAAATATATTTGCATAATACTCACCAATTATCAATTTTCTTTTCAGAAGATAATCAATAAAAAGTATTCCGTGCGTATTCCAAAAATAGGTATAGGTATCGTAACCATTTCTATGGATGGAAAAGTCATGGTGACATGGGCATGATAACCTTCTTTGGAGACAATTTCCTCTCTTTAATTCATTTTTTACTGTTTCTTCTTCTTGGTAGCTTATACGTCCTCGTTTAAACTCTGTCACTCAATATTTTGCTGTTGTACACGAAGGAGCAAACTTTCCCAAAGTGAAATCTAGCTCCGCTTTGATATTGGTTAGACTGAGACCTTTCAAATAAAAGTATTGTATCACATGATAGTGACCAATTTTTTCCATTCTTAAAAATTCACTAAAGGCGTTCACTATTGACGGCTGCCCAAGAAATACTGAACAACATCGTCACGAAACTTTATACTTGACTTTTATAATGTTGATACTTTTTTTCTCTGTACTTATTATAATCGTTCTTTTCATACAACAGTTACGTTTAATACGCTAGATTGGTAACTACTGGAACTAATTAGCTGTTTTGAGGAGTTCGATAAATCCTATTATAAAGATGGCACAATTACATTATAATGATATGATATCATGAAGCACCAGTCTAAAAAATATAACCTTTTTAGAGATTATATTGAAGTATAAAAAATATTGGACTAAAATTTTGGTTCCTTTGTTGAAACCAGGATTTATTATCCAACCCTCGTATAATTAATAACTTTATAGGTAAAGATATTATTCTCTACCTCATTATAGTTATTATTTAACCAATTATATAGATAAGTTATATCATTGTGATTATAAACATATTTGATTGTATGTATTTAAAAGTTTTCAGAAACCTCAGGATAATCATGATCAATCTTATTCATAGGAATATAGCATTTATAAGACAAAAATTTCGTGAATTTCTATTGTAGATTCTATAACTTATCAATTGTACTTTAATAGTGTGGAGATTAAATAAGATTTTAAAAGGTTCAATTGAGCATGTTGAACAATATTTATAAAGCAATTTGGCAAATAAAAATTAATTAAGGGGAAGGTAGGAGGCGCAAAAGGGCCTAATGTGCGCCAGGAATCAATGACTTTGAAAGGTCACGGGGAGGTAAGTCGGTAAGGCGTCAAAAGATAACGATGGCAGTTGCAAAAGAAATTCAAAATTTATTAATAAAACAAATAAAATAAACACAATATATCAGTAATGCAATTAATGGAACAACTAAGAAAAGAAAATCAAAACTATAATTTATTATCGCGGCGACAGTTGCACAAGATTTAAATGGCCATCGCCAGGCTCCGGCTTAATATCGAGGAGTACTGACCGATGTCCAAACACAATAAATAAACACAAAAAAACATTTCAATATTCAGCGTACGGAGAGTGAGGGAGAGAATATAAAAGGACTCACAGGCTCGGTTCACATCAATACAATAAAAAAAAGGAAAACGCAATTGATCAGGGCACAGCACTCAACCGAAAAACAAAACCCAAAAAGAAAAACAAACTAACTTTCTCGTTGCTTGAGTCTTACTGAGCCGGCGAGTATTCCTTGCTTCTCCCTCCCCTCTCCGCACCGAAGATTCACAACGAATTTTCCGAGGTCAGCGAACTCGGAATAACGAGCGACTAATCGGCCAACAAGAACAATGACAGGCTTCAGCGATGGCTTCAAAAGTTCAATTATTCTCATTGAACCATCGTTTAAACCGACCAAAATAGCGTCCCAAAAAGTGGTGAAAACAAAGAATTTCCCCATAGGAACCGAGCTATGGCTATTCAAAGATTGGGCGCCATAGTGACCGAGTAAACCAACGCCCGGAACCCCGTCACACACGTCTTTCTTCATTATTAAACATCATATTTTTTGAAACGTTGTATTTTTCAGACCTAATATTATCAGTAGAGTACCAAAAAAATCTTGAGTTAGTTCATAAACTAGCTTTAATAGATTTTATATACAGATTTTATACTCAGACATTAAATATAGATAAAGGGTTAGACTAATAATTTTTAGGCGGCAGACGGTTATTCGGTAGGCAAAGTGTTAGTGCGAAAATAGATAAGAAAAATAAAAATAAAAAGCGTTTAGAGACTTCGAACACCAGAGAAACCGACAGCGATACGTCATCGGATGAACATCCGGGACAAATGCTGTCGCGTTCGAGATCTAGGTCACGATCAGTGATACATAAATCTAATAAATTTGAAGAGCTCGTGAATGTGGAAGTATAGGATGGCACAATTGCTAGAACCGCTCAGGTAGGGTTAAAAAGAAAGCTAGAGTCTAAGAACACCGAGCGAAGAATCAAGAAGGAACCATACGTGCAACTAGAAGATTGCGCACCCGACGCGGCGGCCGTGGTATCCCGAAGTGACAGTAGAGACACGCGGAAATTAGGAAAGTAGGCAACGAGCTTCAAAGCTTCCTACTTAATGAGGCTAACACGGTAAGCAAGAGTGCGACCAAAAGAGTGCTCAACACTCCTGCTTACTATGACGATCTGGTAGGGAAATTAATGTGTGAAAACGCATTATTAGAGGGTAGGATTAGAGAGCAAAAAGAGGCAGCGAGAACATCTAACTCACTGCCTCGTATAACGAGTCAGGTAGTTAGCGTGATGGCCAATAGAATAAGGTCAATAAGTAAAGTGATAGGCGCGACGGGCATAGCGAGCTCGCAATACTCAGCACTACCCGCGATAAGTCCGAACTATGCGGTAATCGATAAAGCGGGGAAGAATATGACAAATAACCGCGTATTCGAAAACGTCAAGAAGGCAATGGGCGAGTTCCCCAACCTAAGAATCAACCAGATTAACGAGGTTAAAAGCAGTGGAGAATGGAACAGAATACGAATGGAAGAGTATCAACAAAGGATGTCCACAGGGATAGATGGCTGGGCCATACCTGTGGAACCTATGTATCAATGAGTTACTGAATAGGCTAACCGAAGCTGAGGTAAGGAACGTCGCATATGCGGACGACCTTACAATGATAGTGGAAGCAAACAGCAGATGAGACTTCGAAGGAAAAATTAGAGACTGTATGAACATAGTCAACTGATGGGCTATCGAGGTAGGTGTAGATGTTGCGAACGATAAAACAGTTATCATGCTGTTAGTCGGTAAACTAAATGTCGGGGATAGAAGCGTCACTGTACGAGATGCGGATAAAATATTTAGGAATTCGTATGGCAGAGCGAATGAATTTCGGAATACATGTCAAGGGCATCAGACCGAGAATCCTCAACACCGTAGGTGCTCTCAAAAGGGTACTACGAAGAGATTAGAGAGTTTCGCGAAAAACGTGCGATGTATGGATGAAGGGGCTCTTCTCAGTCTGTGCGATGTATGGAGTGAGTGTATGGTATCGATTGCTGGAACAAAAACAGCACAGGGACGAAATAAACAGGGCAATGAGGAGCGTATTGGTTGCGAGCTTGCGTGTCTGTAGGGCTGTCTTTACGAACGCCATGCAGTTGCTACTTGGGTGGCTTCCGTGGAATCTTGCGTGTAGACTGCGGGCGACCATCTTCATTGCCAAATGCGAGCATAGACTAGGCAAACAAGACGTCGTCAGTGAGCGTGATATAGCTGAACTAGGGATAGACGACGCGTGCGAACTTGCAAGGACACGAGTGTACGACGAATAGCAGACAAGATGGAATGAAAGTGAGAAAGGGCGTACTACGTACGAATTCATAAAGGATGTAAGTTTTGCCTCATCGGCCCAGAGGTTTGAAGCCAGCTTGTAAGCTGGCTACGTTCTCACGGGGCATGGGACACTGAATGCATGGCTGCATGAAAAACAGCTGTCGGATATGGCCGAGTGCATATGTGGCAATGGAGCAGAAGACTGACAAAACGTGCTATGCTTCTGCGACATGTATGAAAGCTTTAGAAACTTGGAAGAAATAAATGTAAGTGTGAACAAGAACAAAACAGTCGATGTTTCTAGAACGCTAATCTCCGAAAGCTCTTATAAAAAATTTTGCGAGTTTGTACATCGAACGTATAACATGTGTGAGAGTGTAATTGGTAGAACGTGATAGGGCCGTAAATAGGATAGTAGGCTAGTGAAACAAATTGAAAGACCAAAAGAGAGGGCTATGTCTGCCTAGGCGGGTATCCCTTTGGACTTAGTAATCCACGGTCCGGGCTAACTGGTCCACCAAGCCAGGACAGTATGAGCTCTCGAATCTGGAAGAGATGGGTGACCACCTCAAACTCGTACCCGGAGGATAAAAGGGTACTACAGGAGACAGGAGCCTCAGAGCATGCTCTGCCTGTCATTTGAGGTCGGACACGTAATGGCAGCGGTTGACATCCCACATTGCGGGGTAGTGGCCGGTGATTGTTGTAGCTACCTTACTTGAAAGCGTAGTATCTGCGGCGACCTCTGCGATGTGTGGGTTGCATTATCAATTCGGGTACTAACCTGTAGAGCTAGTAGCGATTTAGATGGGTCGCATCTTCTACAGAGAGATTCCCTGGGAGCTCATAACTCCTATGGGAAATTCTAGGTGATGGCCTATGGCGCTGCGCGTTGATTGGGTGTATCCCAATCCCGTGCCCTTGGAGGCAGTGTAGATAAACCGTAAGGCAGGTACTGCACTTTAAATCAACTCCCCCATTTATCTATCTATCCGCATGGTGAGCTCGCCAGCGCCCCAAGGGGCAAGTGAAGTAGCTCACCAAGGGCCTTATACTCGTGTCGATATCTTGGATGAATGTTCTGATCTGATAATATACAGATAAATAATCTGACGTAGCCCATTCGCTGTCAGTACGGAGGAAAAAACTTTTATTACTAGGTGATCGCAGGACTCTCGTTTGTTGGGTGGTTATCGAATTCTCTCCCTCAACTAGCAGATATCTCGCCAGCGGACAATTAAAATAGCTTTCGCTAGAAGCACTTACATTACATAGGGATCCCTAGACACCCCCAACCCGACTCGACCATTAGGATCACCCGCCCTACGATCATTACTCAACAAACAGATGGGCTGTCTTTTCATTCAACAACGAATATTCAAGACAGTGACTAATGTAAAAAATTATGTGTGTGAAATTCTATTGAGATAAACAAAATAAAGTGAAATTAAAAGCGTACGTTCGAGAGCAGTTGCATTATTATTCAAACATCCATACTGTGAGTATTAAAAGAACTTTTACATACCAAATTATGTAACTCAACGTCTTCTCGAACATTGCATAACTTTTTATATTCCTGCTGTGTTTCCACGATACATCTTTCTTGTCTGGAACTAATAAATTAAACATTTTTTAATATTAACATGTTTTATTACTGAAATAGATTATAAAATTATAAATATACGAATTTTGTCAGTTTTTTGAGTAATTTTAGCATAATATAACAGAGTACGCAACATTAACAAATTTTACGATTCAGAACATTTGAATGCTAATTGGATGGAACTCACTTTTAGTACTATGTCTCTTGCGTAGGTCTCCTCCCGAGAAAAATCGGTGCTCAAAATGCGTGAATATCATCAAATCAATTTCGATTGTATAAATGAGGAGGCACAAATTTATAAATGTTGGAACTCTCTCCGACCGACGAGGCGATTGGAGAAGAGTGCCCAACAACTATTATTCTTTCTTTTGATTGTAACAGTGAAATAGGGAAAGAGAGGGGATCAGACTAGCTAAAATCACACTGCAGCGAATAACAGCGAAAAAATCAGTTGTGCATGCTATTATAAAATGACTATGTTCGTCAAAGGACTAAGAGAAAACAGCTCAAGCAATATCCTTTTAAGCAGTCGGCGATGAAAAAAACATCAGACACAGTCAATGGCCATATCCTATTCCGAGTTTGGACAACCTATTCGAACGAAAAGGAAAACCAACCACGGGCTTAACAATCGCGAGGCTGAGTGCGCCGTGAAATTAAAATCACTATTACAACCGGCAGACAATACAAAAGCGAAAAGTACATACAATTACCTAGTTCTTATGTCTTATGCTAATACTGATCAATTACTAAATATTGTACCACATAAAGATGACCAATTTTTTCCATTTTTCCATTCACTATGGATGCCAAACAAATTACGAACCACTTAGCGTTGTGAGACTCTAAACTTGAGCTTGATAGGGCTAGTACTTTTTATCATAGTTATTATTTTCAAAAATCAATTGCCATTTATACTTTAGATCGGGTAATTCTAGGACTTCCTTCGTAATTCATAATTAATTCTGTGTCTGTAATTCCTTTTTATAGCATTCCTCTTAGCATTCATACTTACGTAGATTGGTCAATTTATTTAATGGTCTTAATTTGTTGTCGGTTCTTCCTTATTTTAATTATTAGTGACCACAAGTGGGCGAGCGAAAGACAGAGAGAGAGAGAGAGAGAGAGGGAGAGAGCGACAGAAAGAGAAGGACGGTGACACCCACGTCAGGCAAGTTCCAAGAGTATGGAAGTGAGCGAAAGGAGAGACAACACTCTAGTTTTAATTTTCGATTGGTGTGTAAAGAAAACATCTATTTGACTTTCTATTATGCAAAATTAACATCAAAGATGAAGTTTTCCTTGTCTTAATGTAATATAATGAGGTATTCAGGGTTCATGCAAGGGAAATGAGGAAACATTGAAAACGTGTAAGGTGTTAATACTCGTGGTAATAAATCGGCATAATCATCAACAAAAGCGAGACAAAGACGAACAAAGACGAAAGCGTACCCGATGCGAATCGGTCGCCCGATACTCAGAAATAAAGAGACAACTTTTCAAGGGCGGAATTTCACTGGGGCATCGTTGCGACTTCTTCATAACGCTTGGAAACATCATCTATACGACCTACCTTGGTGATTATTGTCAGCGACGACAATGCAACATACTCGGACTATGTAAGTAAACGTTATCTAGCTCCTTTTTATCGACGTTATAAATTATTTCATGAACGATCTAGCGACGAAACCTCTAAGCTAAAATCTCAATTTTATTGTTTGTTGACCACTCAACTGTCGCAATAAATCATCATTTTAAAAATTCACTCAAAATCACGCATAGTTCATTTACCTATGATTTACTTCTTCTTCACCCATAATACGATTCATATATTTATTTTGCTTCTAATTTCATCATGCTTTGGCACTTCTTCTCTGTGCCCGTGAAAGTTATGGCTTTATCAATAACGGCGAATACAATCGATAAGATCCGTAGCTTATAGGAGTGGCGACTAGCCCTGCACCGGATGGATATATATTTTATTTATTTACGGTAAGAAACTGAGCAAGATAAAGCCTCCCTTGTTACAAAGTTAATAAAATATAATTGTAGAGTGTAAATTATTACATTTTTTTATGTACTACGTTTGAATCATGTGATGTTTTTGTTAATCTATTACTTTTATAAAAACGCAAAAAAAACAGACTTTTAAGAAAAACATTTTTAGAAAACATGAGAAAAAAAATTTAGAAGTTGAATCAATGAAATAGACTTTTCTAATTTTTTCCTCTAAAACCTATTATATACGATTTCTTATCATTTTCCTTACGAAAAATTAAAATTTTATAATGCTGTTGTTAGTTATGGTTCCTTAAATCCAACTTTCTTTTTACCTTGAGGAGAAAGCTTTGAAATAGTGAAAGTTTAGTAAAAAATAGTTTTAGGAAATGTATGTATCTTTACAAAATATTCGTGTATCCATGTGTACAAGTCTACGTATGTGTGATCAATTTTTGTTATTTGATAGTGTTCAAATGGTTAAAAATACAGTTATAAAATTGCAATTATATATCTCTTTACTTAAAACTTAAGTTAAAACTGAAGATTTTGAAAACGATCGGTTAGTATTTTCAGAAATTATTAGAAGTTTCTATTTGTTAAATTATTAACTACATTTTCATGTTTAGCAATGTCGACTGTGCGTGAATGATTTGGACTACGATTACAATGCTTACAGTCCTGATAGTCTGTCGAAGTCTTCAGATACGATTGTGAGGGGGTATAAGCTTTTAACGAAAAATGTGGGGTGAGTTACTAAACAAGAATCCGTGTCTTCCCGAGACAAAAGATTACGTGTATAAAATCATGCAGATCCGTTTAATATAAAATAAACTCAAGAACATATTATTATTAAACTTCAGTTTTATACTTACTATATTTTATATTAATCTTTATTAATATAAAATAATAATGTTGATATTTTAAAATCTTCAAAAATAATATCTATATTCAAAAGAATAAGCGAATAATCATTATAGGGCAGAAAACAAATTAGTTTTAGGGCAAATCGGAGCGAGGTCTAATATTTTTTTAATATTTGGCCTTAAAAATATCGAATGCCTATATGGAAGTAATCACAAAGATTGTATTTTGAGAATATATATATATATATATATATATATATATCATCTTGAAACGAGACATTATGGATCCAAAGGATTTTGGTGCGCTAAATCCGAATCCGACCCCAGAAATAATCCTATACGTTAGGTTGTCGAGATATCCTAACCTAAAAGTGGAAAAACACGCTTTTTTGCTATAGTCGTGGTTATGTACCATTACGAATAGATTTTTTTTTCTAAAAACCGATAGCGCCTTCTTGAAACAGTAAATATTTTTTTTTTTTCAGTGAGATATCAATGATTGAAATGAGTTACTTTTCCAATTTCAATACTGCATTTGAATGTATACAATTTTTCACATGAACCAATATACAATATCTATGGTTTTTCTAAGTTATATCATCCAAATTAAATGAGAAACTACTCCACAATCTCAAATGTTCCTAACCTCAAAATGTAAATAAGAACTAAACTGGACCTTGAGAAAATTTTTTGAAGAGACAAACATCTACGTATATGATAATATGAAGAAATTCCTTAGCCCCTGAACCCTGTATATTCCCAGACCCCTGAATCCCAAATTCATTAAACCTTTCAGTCACGAAATGAATATCTGAATTCGATGGTAACCTTAATATGCTACCCGACAATTTTTGGCGTCACTGTTCCAATATGGCAGACCGACCAAACACTTGATATTTGATTTGATTTAAAGGAAATTTTCTTTACATTTTTACTTATTTATATATTTAAGGAATCAACGAAGTCAGATTTTGCTCTCTTCTTTTTTAGTTTAAATTCAATCAAATCAGAAATTTTTGTCAAAATCCAGTTTAGTCCTTATTTGCATTTTTAGGTTATGAAAATTTGAGATTCTGGATTAGTTTCACACTTACTTTGGATAATACAACTTAAAAAAACTATAGATATTGTATATTGGTTCTTTTAAAAAATTGGATACATTCAAATGCAGTATTGAAATTCGAAAAGTAACTCATTTCCATCATCGATATTTCACTGAAATAAAAATGATATTCAAAATTTGGAGACACGATTTTGAAGGGTAAGAGTGCTGTTTCAAGAAGGCGCTATCGGTTTTTAGAAAAAAAACATTTATTCGCAATGGTACATAACCATGAATATAGCAAAAAAGCGTGTTTTTTTCCACTTTTAGGTTAGGGTATCTCAACAACCTGACGTATATGGTTAATTCTGAGGACGAATTCAGATTCAGTGCACCAAAATCCTTCAGGCACGAAATGTCCCGTTTCTGGGTGAGAAATTTTTCGGCCTGTGTTATTGAACGTCGAAAGCGACAAACAGGAGAACCTGCGTTAATTCAATGTCACGAAAGAATATAAATACTACGAATGGTGTTACGTCTACCTGATGATTGGGAAGGATAATAACTAGTGAAAATTTTTAATCATAACGAGTCTGTATAACATAAATCATAAGAAAATATAGAATGCTTCATATAAAATCAACAAATATCATCTTACATTAAATCATTGATTTCTACTTCCAAAGTTTTCAAAGGAATTTCAAATACATCCAAGAAACCTTTCGTAAGTTGATTTGTAGTTGATGGAACATTCAAGAGTAAATTTCTAAAAATGTTATATTTCATAAAATATAATGTAAATATTATTTTTAAATTAAATATGTGTAAGAAGTACCTGTTTTGTATACGAATAAGGAAACGTGTCATATCAATTTCTTTTTCATTCATCGATTCCATTATAAATTGACAATCTGTAACCAAAATTCCAAGATACTATTTCTTGAAGATTAATATACAACAGTTCTTCTGTGATTTTGACTTGAGCGAAATATAATATAAAAATCTTGTGATAATTGTTAATTTTAATAAGTGTATCTGTTTATAATCTTATTTTAGATTTGTTTATATTGTACAGCGTAAAATTGCAAAATAGAATCATCCACTTTTAGGTATTCTACAGGTATTAAAGAACCATTCTCAATTACTTTGTAATAGTTACTGTCATTCCTTAAGGAATCAAAATAATTACTATTTGTACTTTTCGAAGCTCCATATGATGTTTCGATATTTATTATAAATGATGAATCCAAAGAAAGAGGTTCCAAATAAATATTAATTGTAGACAATTTCAAATTTAATATTTTAAAAGTGTTTTTTAACTTTGTTAAAAATGGATCCACACTAAAAAAAAATAAAATATCAATTCGTAATATAACTTACTACATACCTATGATTTTATACTCACTCTGATTTATTAGTACTAAATGGATGCAGTTGAAAGGTAAATTTTTCGGATGGAATATTATTTCTATTCAAATGCAACAGATTGATGGATTTTAAATAGAAAAGATTTTCTTGTATCAATCCCTCTATAGATGCTAAGATTTTTTTTATATAACTATTCAAATAAACATCTTGCAAAATGTAAACATTCAATCCAAATATTTGTGTTTTGTAAAAATTCTCTTTGGGATATAATCGTCTGGAATATAAGATAGTATGAATAACTACTTCTAGAAACTCCAATACTATTTCTGTACCAACTAGAATATATATAATGAATACTAAATAAAGGCATGTCTACAAACTTCTGACTAGAAATACATTACTTATCAAATATATTCTTAGTTTATTAATATAATCTACTTATTTGATATGATGAAGATTCGTATGCATGCTTGTGTACTGGATTCTACCAGGGTGTTCCTATTGATCACATTTGGAACTATGACAGTTTAGCTGAAATGGGGTTGAGATATGGACATGTCGAGTCACGAGTTGATTTATGAGTCGAACCATGTAGGACCAAGGTGAAAGTAAAGAATAAAAGAGGTTTGAATAGATATGATGATTGCTACTGCTTAGGTACCCGATCATTCTTTTTGCAACCCTCGATACTGCTTGAGAATGTCCTGGTTCTTTTAATCCCGATTTTTATGCTCAAATGATTATTTAAAAATATAATGTATAAACTTATTTACATATTTTTTATTTAAATCCGTTATATGATTGGTACAAGAATTATTCATACACCTTTACTTAATGGTCGATTGAACAACAATATGTGGAAGTCCGTTCGTCACTACTCGTAATGACGCGTCAGAGTGTCATCTTACGAGAACACAAACGAATAACCCGTATAAGGTGACGACTCCGCCCAAGCTTCCTTTTTCCTCACTCTCTTCTTCCGGTAACCACCACAACGACTGGCTATGATGCTACCACGTTCCATGTGCTCGGCCTTCATCAGCGCGACTGCAAGGGCGCTCTTCACCGCCATCCTCGCTGGTCCCAGTCACTCGCGCCCACGCGAGGACTCTCACAGCAAAGGAGTCGGCGAAGAAAATCGCAGCGGTGACGAACAAGAAGTCTCACACGATAAGAGCACAGTTGCATTACGTAGCCAGCGGTACATGCGACAAGGGCAACAGTGCCCCGAGCAACAAGAAAGGCAGCACGTGCTGCAAGAGAGAAGCCAGGAGGCTCCACGAGAAGCACGATGCAGGCCAGGAGATGTTCAATAAAACGCACGCGAGACCTATAAGCGGTGATATTCGCGGTGCCTGGTGCGCAAGCAACGTGAAGCGAACCATTTCGCATGAAGCGCAGTGCATGGACAACCAGAAAAACTATGCATTTTTGTACAAAGGGAGAGTTACCACGCATTCCAAGAAAGCGCGCCAATCAAGATGTCCGAAGCGATCATAATACATGGTGATCCAGTCATGTATAGTGCCACGCATACGCACGACGAAGCAGGAGCCTCTGCCCCTACGTAGGCGCAGTACAACGAAGACCCATTAGCAATGGGATTGCTTGCTCAACGAGAAGCTTTCGCACAACTACAATAACAAGTGGTTTCCAGCAACAGTGTAAACGGAGTGCGCACTTTCAAACTCCCATCCTTCTGGAAACACTCTCCAGTAGGATGGTTTCTGTACGCGGAGTCCACCTTCAAGTGCCAGGACATCAGTGCTGACGGCGTCAGGTACAATCGCGTCGTCATGTCCCTTGACGCCAGCTCGGCAAGGGAGGAGCTCCTCGACGTGCTGCAAAGTCCTCCTCCCACAGATAAATACGCCAATCTCAAGGTGCACATCCTGGCTAGGTTTGGCCAAACTCCAGAGTAGCTGCTACGCATGCTTTATGGAGGAGTCAAAGTAGAAGGTCGCAAACTTCAAATTTTGTACGAGATGCAGCGGTTGGCAGGCAACAACATAGACTAAGCAGCCCTCAAAACAAAGTAGCTCGACGTCTTACTTACAGCCTTGCAAAGAGTCCTCAGAATGCTAAAAACAAATACTCTAGAAGAGCTTGCAAAGGCAGCAGATGAGATTCATAAAATCCCAAGAACTGCAGTGGCTGCTATCAAGCCAGAGTCTCGGGATCCATCATCAGCCCGCAGTAGCTCATCATCCTCATTATTCTTAACAGCTTGGGCAAAAAAGAGGGCACACCTTCACGCGATCCTGACGCAGTTGGTGTCAGCTACTCAGCTAATTCTAGAGGCAGTCTCAGCTAAGCCCAGGACTCACAGGTCTCGAGGTAGTATCGTGTGACACTGCGGACGAGGTCGGAACGACAGTAGGAGCCACAGCAGCCGCTCCTTTTCTCCAGCAGGACAGAATGGCTTTTGTTATTACCATCATCGCTTCGGAGCCACGCTGAGCACTGCAGGCAGCCATGCACCTTCAATTCTCGAGGATCCACCCAGAGAAACTAGTCCTGCTCACGTCTACCCAGGTGACTCACGACAGCGGTGTGCCCTCTGAAAACCACTTACGCGTCCAAGATAAAAAATCAAGACTCAGTTTCCTGATCGACTCTGAATTACTGATCTCCTTGCTACCACGGTTTGCAAACATCATGCCTCAATACTCACTCCATAAATATGAGCTGAGCCTCACAGCGGTAAACATGTCGCCCATCGCCACCTATAAACGCTTAGTCCTTTCCTTGAATCTAGGACTCAGAAGGGAATATCAGTGGCCCTTCATCGTCGCAGACGTACAGACCGCCATAGTAGGGGCTGACTTCCTGGCGCAAACAAGCCTCGCTGTGGACCTGCAACACATGCGTATCATAGACTCTACAATCTCACTCAGCGTGAAAGGACTCATAAGCCCTGTCTCCGAGCATTCGGTGACAATCCTTGACCAGCCCTCAAAGGACTTGGACAACAGGAGGCGTTACGACTCCCAACTGGTGGAGGTCGCTCACATCTCGCAGTGAAATGTGCGGAGAGCAACCCTCGACGGCACAACGGTAAAACACATGATTCAAACCACAGGATCCTCTGTGTATCAACGAGCCAGACCATTAGACGGCGAAAGACTGAAGGATCCAAGCTCGCCTTCAAGGAGCTATTGGAGCGACGGATAGTTCGTCCTTCTTCCAGTTAATGGTGTAGCCCACGTCATCTGGTTCAGAAAAAGGACGGTACTTACCGCGTCACCGGAGACTGCAGCCGTCTCAACGCTTGCACGAAACCAGACCGCTGCCATCTACCTCTCATCGAGGACCTGCTACACCAGTGGTACCAAGGAGAGGTATTTTCTTTCATCGACCTCGAGAAAACCCTTTACCAAGTACCCATGGCAGAGGAACACAGCCAAGATGGCTGTGATCACTCCATTTGGACTCTTCGAGTTCCTGGCCATGCCCTTAGGACTGCACAATGCAATTCAGAAGTTCCAGCGTTTCCTGGACTCAGCTCTACAGAACCTGGCCTTCGCACACTAATACCTGGACGATGTCATCATTACATCGCAATCGCATGAAGAGCACCTTCAGCACCTTCCACAACTCTTCCTTCACAAGGCAGGTTTGTTAATCAATTTGACAAAGTGTTAAATCGCCCAACCAGAGGTCACATTCCTGGGATACAAGGTGTCGCAACGAGACTTCCAACCACCGGCAAAGAAGGTCAACGCCATCCAAGAGATTCCAAGGCCCACAACCTACCAACAACTGCGAAGTTTCTTAAGCACAATCAATTATTACAGGCGCTGCATTCCGAAAGCAGCAGAGCTGCAAGCTCCACTGGGCAATCTACTCTGAGGAGCTCCAAAAAGGAAGAAAATAAAACTCAAGGAGTGGACCAAGGCGCAAGAAAACACCTTCCTCGCTTGCAAACAGGCCTAACGCCATACAACCACCAATGCGTTCTTGACTGCAGATTCTTCACTCGTCCTGTATACGGACGTGTCTGACGTTGCCATAGGAGCAGCACTGGAACAGCCGCACAACGGTTAGCAGTACCCAGTAGCTCATTTCTCCAAGAAGCTCACATCCATGGAACAACGATACAGCACCTATGACAGGGAGCTGTTGGCTGCCTACGCTACAGTCAGACATTTTCAATGCTTTCCAAAAGGTACATCATTTCAATTATTTACTGATTACAAACCCCTCATTTTTGCAAGCAAGCAAAGCAGATCCAAGGCGTCTCTAAGGCAGCAAAGGCACCTGGATTTCATCCTACAATTCAACGTAGAGTAGAAATTCGTCAAAGGAGAGGACCGTTTGACCTTCGGGACAACAGATTTGAATACGTCCACTTGGACATCATCACACTACCACAGGTGGGTCAATTCAGATATTACCCGACAATAATCGACCGCTTCTCCAAATGGCCGGCAACAGTCCACCTAGAGAACATTTCAGCGGAAACAGTCGCCACGGCATTCACCAAAGAGTCGATAGCTCTCTCCGGCTGTCCCATTATGATCACCTCGGACCAGGGAATATAGTTCCAATCGGCGCTCTTCACGACACTCACGTAGATAACCGGATCTCAGCGCAACAGGACCACTCTTTACCATCCACAAAGCAATGGCTAGGTGGAAAGGTTTCATCGTACTCTCGAAGCAGCCCTCGCCTGCGAACAGGACATCCCCTGGATTGAAAGACTCCCATTAGTCCCATTAGCTAGGACTACGCTTCTGTTATAAAGAAGATCTTGAGGCCTCCCCAGCAGAGCTAGTTTTTTGCACCACCGGGTGAATTCTTCGTGTCTCACAGCATCCCTGACAGCTAGCCAGTACTAGTTAAGAGACTAAGAGAAGTTATAAGCTAACTATGAGCCGTCCTAGCTTCAAGACATTTCAAGTATTGTGCCTTCCAGTATAAGGATATTTTCTCGTGCACCCACGTCTTCCAACATTTAGACACTGTCCGCAAACCACTTCAATCACCTTACTCGGGACAACACGAGATTTGCCAAAGATTAAACAATAAGGTATTTATAATTAGAATTAATGGACAGGAGAAAGCAGTTTCAACGGACTCATTGAAACCTACTTACCTTGACACAATTTTTGACAACGAGATGGAGAAGCAATCTACACTCAGCTCCAAGCAACGTTCACAAAACGACGAGCAAGATGGTTAGCAAAACGACACGCCTGCGCATGGGCCAACGCATCAACCCAAACTCCTAGATAAGTGCAGACGATACTTGTTTTCAGCAACAAGATTTACCACAAGCAATCAACACGCATGCGCAACGCTCATGGTCACAAACAGGTAACACGCAAGTCATTATCGTCAACAAACAACGCGCATGAGCCGTATCCAACACGAGAAACGACAAACGCACAAACGCAACCAACAACAAAGAACTAGTTCATTTCAACAATACTAAAGAAGGTTCCGTTGCCTTCGTGGGACACAAGGAGGAGCATCTGTGGAGGTCCGTTCGTCACCACTCGTAATGACGCATCACAGTGTCATTTTACGAGAGCACAAACGAACAACCCATACAAAGCGACGACCGCGCCCAAGCTTAGTTCTTCTTCCGGTAACCGCCACAACGACTGGACATGCTGCTACCATGTTCCGTACCAAGACATAAATTTATAACGCGTTTGTGAGAGTTATGTGAGTTCGTGAATAAAAATATAAGTGACAATCGAACTCTGACTTGACAGTTATTGCACCCAATCGTGAAAAATACATGGAACAATACACTGAATACAATTGAACACGCGGCACGAGCTCATTTCTCTTGTTTTTTTACAGATATTCATTAATATCATTTCCCAGTAAAGTACCTGACGACTAAAATCATTTGCAAATCGTATGGTTATATAACGAGTCATACGAAAATCATCCTTTTTACATTATAATTTTTTCATAAGTGGAACGGATAAATCGATAGCGTTTTACATCTAATTTCAAAATTAATTAAACTAATTAACGCTGTCTCACGAAGTAGAGAATCAAGCGAAGATTCACGGAAAAAACTCGAGTTAAAGTGGGCTCTACAAAATATAAATCTAATGTGGTTCAATGAATCGGAATTAAAAGATTTCAATTTATATCAATTCTGACAAGCTCAACTAGTAAACAAGAATAGTATTAGTACAGAAACTACAACGGATCAGCGTTTTCATCTTCCGGAGCAGTTCAATGTATATAACGCGTGCGGTTCATGCATTTTATTTCATAAACGAGTCACTCCCTCTCAATTGCAGAACCATAGACGTTTCGACTATGGATAAAATACTTTTCATTATCCTCGACACATCCACGTTCAAATGTGAAAGTTCTGAACTGTTTCAAGGATGAATATGCTGAACCATTACGGTTCTCGGTACTGATACGATATTCGTCGTGTGAGCGAGTTGTTTCAGTTCCAAATAAATTTAATTTTGTCAGTTTCAATTTGGCACGGTTATAGTTGTAGTTTGACGTAGGATATTCACTCAAGATTTAATACAACTTACTTCATCTTGGGTTTTATTTCATATTGAAATAACATTTTGTATTCGTGCGAAACAACGGTAATAATTGTAATATTCGTTGTAGTAAAATAAAAAAAATTAAATCTCATAAAATTCAAGATTTTACTTCGATAACTTTAAACACGAAATTCATATCTATATTAATATGATACCAATGTTGCGATATTCTCCATTTAAGTTTGAAACCAATATTTTTTTTTAGAAGTATAACACAAAGACTTGCAACGTTAGTACAAGGGGATGCATTTACCTATCGTTGACGATGGGAAAGGCTCCTTTTGTTTCATTGAATTAAAAATGAATGTAGACTAAGAGGCGCAAATTCCTGTCTTATGTAGCGCTAGTGGGACATGATGACCTTGAAAAAGTCAAGGGAAATGAATCGGTAAAATGGTGAAATAACAATGCAACAGTTAATGAATAAAAAAGCAAAAAAAAAATTATTAAAAAAAAATAAAGAAACAGAAAAGAAAAATGAAATATAAGTATAAATCAAAATCCGGGATCGATAATAATAAAGCACGAAGAATGAAAAGAGAAATACAATATTCAAATTTTGAAAGTGAGACGTTAGTTACACGCAACGGCCGTCGCAATGCTTTGGATACATAGCCTAGAGGCATTAAAAAAATTTTGCAAACACGTGTTTCGACGTGAAATTTAATGCCTCTTTCATAATCTGGGCTCAGAATTATGATTGACTGCGTAATAAAATGTTATAGCCAATTAAACAAAAAATAAGTGAAAATTTTTGTAAAAAAATCAAATTGGCGTTTTTTTAGCAATGTTACCGTGAAGAAATCATGATATAAATATGATCAGCGGTGATCACGACTATCAAAGTATCTCAGGGAATTTTGGTGGAATTTTTGAACTACTCTTTCCAACAAAATGGCGGCCAAATTGAAAAAAGATCATAAAGAACATCTCATTTTTTTTCCTGAAAACTATCGAGTTTAAAGAAAAAGTTTACGGAACAAAAATGTCTTAAAATTAATCATAGAACATCCTCAAATTTTTTCAGAATTTTTGGAGAAAATGTTTGAGTTTTTGGAAAATTTGGAAAATAGAATTTTCCAAAATCATCTCCAATAATTTTTAAAATAATTGATGGGGTTCTATGATCAATTCTAAGATATTTCTGTTCTGTAAACTTTTTCTCTAAACTCAATAGTTTTCGAGAAAAAAATGGTTTATGTCATGATCACAGAAGCGTGTAATATTGTTTACACAGAATAAAGAACAGCTAACAATAGTATGGTAGTGTTTTATCTTTTTTCAGTGTGTACAGATACAACTTGTACAATGTATAATAATAATATAGATACATATCAAAAAGTCAATTTAGAAAATTTTATATAAGCTCATTTCAATTACTATCTAGTCTCGTGTTATTATGTGACCATACAATTACGATCGAATCGAAGTGACTGTTTTCCCTGTCTGAAATCGAGATATTTCATGCGATCAGTCGATAAGAGGCATTGATAACAATAGTTATTGTTTTCATTACGTATTTTTATTATTTTATATTACAATGTCACAAAAACGTAAGAGACTTTCCACTCCCTCTCATAAAATGTACGAAATTGATATATCAAAGAACACCTACGATGATATAGTTACCGTTCTAAATCCTGATAATTCTGGTTTTGATGCATCAGATTTCGATACTGATTCGAATGATGAAATTTCTAATATAACTTACAAAGAAGCTTGTAAAACCTATACTGTAGCTCAAACTAAATTAGAAGGAGACCATATTTTCAATTGGGTGTAAGGAGAAAAAAAATATATTGATATGGAAGACAACATTTTATTGAAAGACACAATAATAAAGAAAATACCAGAATGTGAGTCAGTATAACTGTTTGAAACATTTTTCTCTACGGAAATGAAGCAATATATTATAGATGCTTGTAAAAAAAATAATTTCAATTTCAATTTACAAGACTTCAATACATTTGTGGGAATAATCACTTTGACTTCATTCAACAAAAGAAAATTTGAAAGAGACTACTGGTCAATAGATCCCTTTTTATCTTGTAAAGTTGTTTCCTCTGCAACGCCATATAATGAGTTTAAAGAGATCAAATCAAAATTAAAATATTCAAAAACAAAAGATAATATTCCGACTGACTATAGTTGGAGTGTCCGTTCACTACTAAACCTATTTCAAACTAATATTTTGAAGTTCGGTATATGGAGAAGTGCTCTTTCCATCGATGAAATGATGCCTAAGTTTTATGCGAGGACGGTTCTAAAATAATTCATTCGAGGAAAACCCATACGATTTGATCTCAAATTCTGGAGTCTTTACACTTCCGATGGTTTGGTATTAGGTTTTCACTTAGACTGCGGAAAAAATCCTACAACGAGAAGTAAATTTAGTAAGTGTGCATTAGCTTCTCGCGTTGTCATGAATTTATAACAACAATTTTTCGGTGCTATACCTCCGGGTAAAATGTCTATGTTCTATACATATTTTGATAATTTTTTCACAGGCTTAGATCTCGTTGTGCATTTGATGAAGCTAGGGCTAAAATGTACAGGTACTATTAGAGAAGATAGAGTCAAAGATAAAAATGTTATAAATAAAAAAGCTCAAAGAGGTGAGTATGCCGTGAAGCATGATAAGAACAGCGGTATGTATTACATTACTGTGATGGATTCAAAACCAGTTTCGATTGTTTCTACTGCTGCAGGGGTAACTCCATTATCCTCTTTAAAGAGATATAGTAAGCAAGAATGAAATAAATTTAGGTACCTTTTCCAAGGGCTATTAGTGTCTATAACAGTTTTATGGGTGATAATGATGTCCACAACGGACATTGCAACAATATGCTTCCGAGTATTCGTTAAAAAAAAATGGATGTGGGTAGTTTTTTTAAGACTAATCGAAGCTTTGATTGGAAATGCTACTGTAATATTCAATGCTATCAGTGTTGAAGGACAAAGAGTTAGAACAAAAGATTTTGCACTTTCAATAGCTAAAAATTACATAACGCAAGGGCAACGAAAAAAAGAGGAACAATATGTCCAAGCAAACGAAACTCGAACTTTGTTCTTATTGTCCCGTAAGAACGAGAATTATCTGCAAACATTGTGATTTATCGTTTTGTGTTAAATGTTAAAAAAAAACACTAAAAAATTCGTATTACAGTGAGAGGCAAGGGGACTCACTCAAATCAAGCACCCCAAAGGAGAAAAATTCTACTACGTCCTCGTGATTGTTTTTGGGTCATACAAAGAGTAGAATGTTTTTTTCTCGAAAATTATTGACTTTAGAGAAAAAGTTTGTAGAACAGAAATGTCTTAGAATTAATTATAGAACCCCCTCCATCTTTTTAGAAATATTGGAGATGATTTTGGAAAATTCTATTTTTCAAATTTTCCAAAAACTCAAAAATTTTCTCCAAAAATTCTGAAAAAAATTGAGGATGTTCTATGATCAATTTTAAGACATTTTTGTTCCATTAAATTTTTCTCTTAACTCGATAGTTTCCAAGAAAAAAATGAGTTATGTTATTTATGATCTTTTTTCGATTTCACCGCCATTTCGTTGAAAGGAGTGGTTCAAAAATTCCACCAAAATTCCCTGAGATACTTTGATAGTCGTGATCACCCCTGATCATATTTATATCATGATTTATTCACGGTAATATTGCTAAAAAAATCGCCAATTTGATTTTTTTACAACAATTTTCACTTATTTTTTGTTAAATTGGCTATAACATTTTATTTCGCAGTCAATCATAATTCTGAGCCCAGATTATGAAAGGGAATTAGAAAAAATCTGACCTTATGGTCGTTAATGGGTAAGTAAAATAGTTGAAAATATCTATTGCTAAAAAAATCAACTATTATTGCACATCATCAATTATTTTCTATTTAAAGTGGAACCTTATCTTTGAATGTCCTTGTAAATTCCGGAAATAAAATTTGCTAACAATATTTATTGATATTTCAATAAATTAATGAATTATCTATGTATTTCATTTATCGTTACCTTACAATGCATGTGTTAATGCATAAATTCAGATTGGCATATTTTTAATTATTAATTGTATGCCAATTTTATTTTATTACTTAACACATGCATTATATTGAGAGAATCTGATAAATAAATAAATACTACTAATTTATTAGATGTTGTATTGCAGGCATGGAAATTTCACACAAACTGGTAAGTACATTATGAATACTGTATCGGGATAGGGATCTTAAAAGAGAGAAGTCTTATATGCGTGCGCCATCGTCAGAATGCGAGACCTTTTTTTTGCTTGCGTCCCTGTTTTATGGGACCCCACGCGTGCATGTCACAGCCGGAAAACCTTCTATTTCAGGATAATGAAGTGGCCTGATGCACGAGATATAGTTTTGTTATTTTTGTAAAATCTTGAACATTAGGCAGAAAAGTCATTTTGGAAATTCAAAGCGAGACAGCATCCCAGGAAAACCCATAAACACAGAGTATAAAAAGGAAGGTAGTTAACTTTTGGCCAGATGTTCCCTTTTGTTTTTGCTGTTTCAATGTTCTCGATAACTTTTCGTTTCTACTTTTTATGGATTTATCTAGAAACTATAAAAAGAAGAGTAAACGAAAAGTCACTCAAACGTTAATAGTTGAAGAATTTGTGTAATGGCTCTACGAGGAAAAGCGAGCGTGAGGGGCACATTTCCTGAGGGACGTACCCATCTACAGCCTCTCTCGAATTTTCACAGTTTAAGGGCGTATTTTTCCAAGTTGTGTCTATTCAAGAGGGGCTCAGCACCAATTAGGTCCTAGATAATTGTTAGGACAGCCTCTAAAACCCCAAGTGGGAGTTAACCTATAAAAGGCCTCATTTGCTAGAGTTCAGGGTTAGTCACTGGAGGAAGTGTGCCCAAAAAAGTTGAAGCTCGGAGCCAAACCAAGCGTTACTATAAGTACGAATAAATACATATGTATTTCACCTAAAAACTCCGTGTTACTTCGCGACTTTCCCACTCACTCTTCCTAATTCCTAGTTACTCGGGCTGCCCTTTGGAGTCAGCCCTTGCTAACTTAGTAGATCTAACGCTGCCAAGGAGTCAGTGACAAAAATGCGAGTTGGTTCAATGAAAATGCATTCATTGGGAATTAGCAATTCCGAAAAATCGGAGAAAAAGTACTCTTTCACGCAACAAGCACGCCTCTTGCTAGTAGAATGAAAATTTTAGACATAAAGCGTGCGCACGACGAATAAAATTATTTTAATTAACAATTTACATCGTCATAACGTCGATCCGACATTACAATACCCAAACCTAACTACTCAAACTTAAGTCCTGGTGCTTCTCTATAAAGATGTGTAAGGTATTATATCGTAAATGCGAAATCTCGGCGATCGTGATCTCAACTAGTATCTGGAATCCAACACTGGAAAGGATGTTCTTGCTTGCACAGATTTTCGGTCTTTTATAGCTTTTTGTTGTGCTTTAATCTTGTTACTTATTGTTGTTATGGGATTTTTATTTAATTTTCGCTATTTTCACAATCCTATGTATGAAATTCAATTAATATAAGCACCTTGGAACCTTATGACGAAACTTCTGGTCGATGGCCGGAGCCCGTCGGCGTTCGTGGCCGAAGATTAGGCGCGTGTTATTCTGAGGTCGCTGGCCTTGGAGAATTCGTTGGGAATATTCGGCGTGGAGAGGAGAGAGAGGTACGTGGCACTTGACGGCTCAATAGATCTTCAGCCGTAGGTGTTCGCGCCATACGCGCTCCTTATATAGAATAGGGTCAATTTATAGCCCTAGAAATTAGGAGTCCGGCAATAATGATCCATTAAATGTCTAGCTGGTAAAGGACTTGTGAAAGAGCATGAACAAAAGGGTGAAAGCGGCAGGCTCCGACGCGTTCGTACCCGAATGAATACCCATATAAACGCTATCTTGAGGGTCTGTGGGGCACGTGTGGAGAAAACTCGGCATATGCTCGCCACATGTCCGGCATGCTCTTCGCGTGTACCCATAAACAGCGAATACGGGTTGCACGGTGGACCCTAAATGATTACCCCTCGCGTCCGCGGATTGGGCCATTACCGACTATCCAAAGAGTAGGGAGAGTACTTTGCGGGCTGCTGCTGTCGATCATTCCTCTCCACGATAGAGTCTCTTCGTGACTACGCTGAGGTGTTGTGTGCAACTTTGTCCGCTTCTTTTACGCGCTTCCTATTTTTCCATCGCGACTTGCGTGTGTTTGTGTGTGTGTGTGTGTGTGTGTGTGTTGCGTGTGCGCTAGTGCAGACGTGCACTACATCCGTTGCTCGCAACGACCAGCGGTACCTTGGAGCTGAGCTAAGGATAGGAGTGCCTGCTACCTTAGCAAGGAAGCGCCGCTTCCTCTGGGGGGTCTTCTGCCTTTTCTCTTTGGATCACCGCAGCTAGGAACGTTAGCGAGGGCTGTCCTTGTTTGAGCTACGTTCGCGCTACTCTCTTTGGAATTTCGCTGTTTTTGTAATTGCTCTGTTTTTATTTGACGCCCTGCCAACTCACCTTTCCTTGACCTTTCAGTCATTTGTCACTTGGCGCACGTCAGGCCGAATTGCACCTTCTACCTTCCTCTTTTGTCGTACTTTGTAGCGGTTATTTGCGAGTTTTTCGTTAGATTTCAACGCCGCTGAGGGAGCCTTCCATTATATTTAAAGTAAGTTCCCCTCTTCCCCACTTTAGTTAAGGAATTCGCGTTGCAACCTTATCAGCATAGTAATTCTAGCTCTAAGTACGTATGAATTTGTTTGCGTGACAGTCTAAATAAGTATCCAGTTGTGAGTGAAGGAAATTTTAGAGCAGGTGAAAAAACTCTATGTGTTGCTTCTAGTTTATGAAGTAAAAGGCTTAGCTTCCCTTCTAAGATTTTCTAGCTAACTCTAGAAAATCTTAGAAGGGAAAATCATTTCATGTATCTTTTAACTTGAGAAGAATGGGTTCTCAAGTTATGCACTAGAATCATTTTTTAGGAAAAGGATAATTGTTTATCATTTTTAGCTTTTCAGAAATAGACTCAAAAGTTGAATTCAACAGCTGAAGGAATTTGGAGAGATTTATTCTATTTCTTTTAGCTTAGGAGGAATGGACGCTAGAAAATTCTCTATGAGAGTCAAAAATGTAGCAGAGTTAAGAGTCAGTATTGGAAAAAATGTATGTTTATTCAAGACCAGAGATCCGTTTTGCATTACGACTCCTTGATATATGATTTTTGCACCGTAAAATTGGTTTTTTATACCAAGAGTGAGGCTTGAATTATAATAGTTACAAAATATCACATTTTTTTTATAACATTTTTAATTAATATTTTAGTTCCAAACTTGGTACAAGTGATTACCTCTATATAGGCATTCGATGTGCCAAATTTAAAAAAAATCAAAGACCTTGCTCCGATTTGCCCTAAAACTAATTTGTTTTCTGTCCGTGACAGATTTCGAAACATAAAGTATTTCAAAATTTGGAATTGGAAGGGTACTTAATGATATCTCTCATGATAATCATTCCTACTGACGCATTATTACATTAGGCGGATTGTTTCATCGAAAATAAAATTTTATCTGGTAAATTTTTAACTGATAATTATATAAAGGTAATGAGTTCAATCTCAGTGTACGAGTTAAGGAGTTGTAATAAACTGTTTGAAAACTAGAATTGATCATACTCGGTCTATACTACTTGTTTAGCTTGTTGCTAAGGTTGTGAAGGTAAGGGAATTAGATGATTGTAATAAGTCTCAACTTAGGTATTAGAGTTCGATTGAAATAAAACCATACGAGTGAGGGGAGGGCGGTACAGTACAAACAAGAACACAAGTTAGCTGGAAAATGAGTATTTATTGCATATGCTATTCATCCGGCATAAAAACCCCAGATCTGAGTGGGGAAAAAGGCTTCTGAATGCAATGCTTACAGAATACATGATTATAAAAGACGGTACATTAATCGCAACCCGAAACTAGTTAACGCAGTTACAACGCAACACGGTGAGGTCGATTAGGTTCGCGTAACCTGTACAAGTCTAGGTTCTTGTTGGAATAGAATGAGCGGATGGAAGAATTAAGTTGCTCGCTTACCAGCTGGATGCACGCCCGATACCACTGATGGATAGGTGTATGGGGAGAGGTGATAAGTGTCTCTGCCTTGGTAGCGTGAACGTTAGCTCAAACGGGGACAGCCCTCGTTAACGTCCCTAGCTGCGGTGATCCAAAAGAGGAGGTAGCGCGGACGTTAGATGAAACGGGGACAGCCCTCGCTAACGTCCCTAGCTGCGGTGATCCAAAGAGAAAAGACAGAGGACCCCCCAGAGGACGCTGCGCTTCCTCTGCTAAGGCAACAGGCATTCCTGTCCTTAGCTCTGCTCCAAGGCGCCCAACGTGGGGCGAGCAATGGACGTAGTGCACGTCTGCACTAGCGCACACGGAACACGCACACACACACACACACACACACACACACGCAAATCGCGATGGAAAAATAGGAAGCGCGTAAAAGAAGCGGACAAAGTCGCACACAACACCTCAGCGTAGTCACGAAGAGACTCTATCGTGGAGAGGAATGATCGACAATAGCAGCTCGCAACGTACTCTCCCTACCACTCGGACCATCGGTAATGGCCCAATCCGCTAACGCGAAGTGTAAACAATGTAGGGTCCATCGTGCAACTCGTAATGGTCGTTTATGGGTACACGTGAAGAGCATGCCGGACATATGACGAGCACACATCGGGTTTCCCCCACACGTGCCCCACAGACCCTCAAGATAGCGTTTATATGGGTATTCATTCGGGTACGAACTAGTCGGGGCCTGTCGGTTTCGCCCTTTTGTTCATCCTTGTTTCACAAGTTCTTTACAAGCTGGACATGTAATGGGACATTATTACTGAACTACTAATGGCTAGGATTGTAAATTGACACCCTTCTATATAAGGAGCGCACATGGCGCGAACACTACTTTCACGAATTTGATGTATACAATAGTTAGCAATTTCACACGCGCGCTGTTCAAAAGTGATTCCAAAGTAGCAAGTGATGTTATGATCGCTTTTATTTTGTATGGCCAATATTACGCTTCAGGCATCTTTGTTACTGTGTCATCAGAATGCAGACGCACTAATTAAATACATACCTTTTGGCCTAAGACTATCGTTTTCTTGAAGGGGGCAGGTATGGGTCACTATGGAAATTACCATAGTGACTCGATACGTGAGTTTATTTACGAAAGATTTAATAGTTATCATTTTGTTTTTGTTTCTAATTGATTTGAGGTAAACAATACGAATCCAATTATAATTAATTCATTAATAAATCCAGATACTTCTTTAGTTGCTGCAATATCATCAGAAGCGATTTTACCTCCGTAGTCAGATGCATTACCTATATCACAAGAACTAATGTCATTCGTGTTCACTTAATTTCACTTTTAAGAAACAGGCAATTGGATATTATAAAGATTAAGATTTGACGCATATTTAAAAAAAACTAGATGCCACCATCTTGCTTAGTTTTTGAAATATAGGTTTTCATAAAAATTTCACCATTTTTTTAAAGTTAATAGCTTTTATTACAATTAATATTTTTTACATCAACATTTCAGAAATTATTCACCCTCTCTTCCCATATATACCAAGTATTCAAAGTTTGAAGAAAATCTATTGACCAATGTCTCTAGAACCATTGAACTATCCAAGAATCATCTCGTGATTAGGAAATAAGATATTACAGTTTAATGAACAAAAACGCGTGAAAGCGGGTGTTCTATTGTTTAAATCGCCACAACATTTCTGTTAATAAAGTTACAGAAAATCGCAAAAATATTCATTAGAATTAGAGATATTGTAATTTGTCAATAAAAAACGCATAATTTCGATTTTAATTATTAAACTGCCGTCTCGAATCTAGATATAAAAAAGGTTAACCAATAACCCAATTTCATAAGCAATTCATTGGTTTTATAGCAGATGCAGAAAAAATAGTTAGAACCAAAAATATGACAAATTTACGTATTTGTTCTATCCGCTACCTGACAAACTGAATGGTTTTTTCATCTTTGTTTTTATACAGCTTTTTCCTAATGAATTGCATGACCTCATATAAGGTAAAACGTGTTTCTGTTTTATGGCAAATATGTCAATATTTTGAAATCACCAAAAATGTTAATAACGACAGGGGATATTATACAACTAGAAAAGATCTGGTAGCTATGCACAAGCAGAGCCAACATAGCTGCGCTCGGCTCTGATTGTAATTTTCCCATATTTTTGGTTTCAATTTTATTTATGTGCATTAGAGAAACAGCAATAAATTTCTTATGAAATCAGAAATCATATGATTACTTAACTATTTCTGTATCCATTCTTGTATAGTGGCTATAACTGATAAATTTATCAACCAAGCACTCGAGCCAAAATGTATTGTCGCCAAACATCTGTCAGAGGCTAATCTTTATGTGATAGATTCATGCTTACTTTTATTTTTTGATTCTGCTATTATCATTAATGTGAACATTCATGTTTCCTTTTCGATCTTTTATTCAGGATTTCATTTATAGAAGAAATCATCAGAGCTTAAATTTAAAAAACTTAAGGCAAAATCAAATTTAATTCCAGGAATCTAGTATTTCTGGAATCTAATCTTTATGGATAATTAGAGAAAATTATTTGAATTATATTTTATTTATCGCAGTAATTTAATTTTTAAATAAGCAAAATTATTTAATACCAAATTAGAAATTATTTTAAGTATTATAACAATATACAGATTAATCATTTTTCATTAGATTTCAATTTTGTTTTATTTTTAATAATATAAACTTGCTAGTGAAATAAAACACATGCTTACAGATGTTTACATAAATAAGAAAACCCAATTTTATTTTTATATTCAATATATATATTGAATTCTCATTCAAATTAATTATCAATATATAGTTATGTTTTTTCATTTGGAAAAATAATATTAACAATCTTGTAAGCCGTTCATTTAAAAATAGAAATAAATTATTTTTATTGTATCTTATTTTTTTAAATTTATTGTTAAAAAAATGAGTTTTCGTAAAAACAGACATCTAAGCAATTTGTTCCAACAATAAGCATTTCAATAAAAGATATAGATGTATTTATACATATAATTTTAAGAAGTCATATTTTAGTTTGATAATGAGAAATCCAATATAATATTTTTGTGTACATTGTTTCTTTTTACAAGTCATTCCATATGTTTGAATATTAGTTTTATCAGCCATGTCATAATCTTATAAATAAATTGTAGAAATACCTCCATTTATCTTCTTCATATTAATTTTACATATACAAATTAATCGGTATATATTTTACTGCATTAGTAAAAATTGTTACTAATTTCTACTTTAGATTATTTTAATTTTACAGTGTCTATTGTTTATAGTTATTAAAGTAGGAGGTACAGTATACGTTTCAATGGTAAATCCAAATTGGATTTATTTTCAAAGTGTGAAAACATAGAAGTCAATATCCAATATTATCTAGTGTATATATATATTAAACATTGTAATAAGTTTATAAATTTCCTTATTTCCTTGAGTTAATTGCTTGCCCAAATAAAGTAACTGAAACATATTTCATTGATATATTTATATTTATATTAATTTCTTGCTAGTGTTTAAATTGATATGATAAATCTTTTGATTACTTTTATCATATTAAATAATTTATTTTGTGTTAGGTTATTCATTTTTTAGATTATTTAGTAATTAATTAATAAAAACTTTCATAACTGAATTAGAAATAAATACAATTACTAGTCTATCTAACTGTTGCCTATTCATTATACATAAATTATTTTTATTTTATTTTTTTTTAATTTCATTTAAAGCCAAATATCAACAAATCGTAATGCGTGTATGTACGGTATATTATTTATTATTTATGATAGCAAATTTGAACAATAATATACCTATTTCTTGCAATGACATCGAACCAAACACTTTTTCAATTAACGATATATTAATGTTTTTGAAAACATTAAAATGTGGATACCGGTTAGTAACACATTCATGGAGTAGGTCAATAAGACTGTGAAGCTGGTCTTCAACTTTCAAGCAAAATTGCAGAAACCGCCAAGCGTGCCCCCTCACAAGCCGATCCAGATAATATAAATAAAAAAAAGTTATAGTTAACAATTTTTTATTTACCTAATTCACCTATATAATCAGATATATGTACCTATTTATATTTTTAGCACAGAAAATTAATAACAATAGTATCTATTAATAAAGATTTAAAATATGTCTACCTTTTCTAATAATTAATATACTTTTAATTTAACTAAGTTGTAAAAAATTACCCTCAAACTGATTTAATCTACCCAATTAACTAAGATTAACAATGTTTAATAGCTTTTATTTTAAAAAATTAACTTATTGTGATGTACTGATACGTTAGTATCATATTTAAATATTGTATTGCAATCAACCTTAGTAAATATCTATTACTAATGCGTAGTTTCTCACGTTCGTCATGGCGTTTTCTTTTTTTAAATCAATTTCGTACATCGAAAACAATAGTCATTTGAACGAACAAAACAAAATTCCGAACTTAACAAACGATAACCCGACTATACTGATGATAAATGATACATCTAAATTATACATCGTAATACTATAAGAATTGTTAGTATATCCCACGAAAAAACAGTGCCCATGATAACACGTAGAATAATTATTTAAAGAATTAAAAATATAAAGCTATTTCAACTTATTATTAAAAGTTAACGCCTACTAAGCAGACTAATATGTATTTACATTTTTGATAGGACTCTCGTCCGTTAGCATGAAGCTAGTTCCAGACTAATACGATCAGCCAAACAGGGGTAGGTAACCGATTTTTATGAAACTTGGTATAAATATTGCCTATATAGTAGTGAACTTCTGTATAACTTTTTAGATTATTATTACTGTCGGATCAAAAGTTATAAACAATATAAACATTTTAATAAAAATTTTTCAAAAATTTATATCTCTGTAACCGTAAGAGTTATAAAAACGAATTTTTTTATAAATACATGTAAAAATATAAACTTTTAAATTAATAAATCATTGTTAACAATTTTTCGAAAAATTATTAACTTTTGTTTTAAGAAATGACGATATCTCAAAAAGTGTTATTTTTATTTTCGAAATTTTTTTGTATTGGATTCCTTGACTATTTATCTATAATAATCATCAATAAAAATATTAGAGCGGATATAAGTAATGATTCAAGGAGTAATTATAAACAGCGTCCTCTTGAACCGCGATGCCTCAACCTATTGTTTGAAATAAATAACTATATTCTAAAAAGTATTACTTTTATTTTCGAAATTCTTTCTTTTTTGGATTCCTTGACTTTTGATCTATAATAATCAGCAATAACATTCATAGAGCGAATATTAATAATGGTTTAGGAAGTAACTATAATGACACCCTGAGTAATTTCCGATGTCCGCTCTATGAATTTTATTGCTGATTATTATAGATAAATTGTCAAGGAATCCATTAAAAAAAGAATTTTGAAAAGAAAAGTAATACTTTTTGAGATACAGTCATTTATTTAAAAGAAAAGTTAATAATTTTTCGAAAAATTGTTAACAATGATTTGATGGGAAAAAGTCTTGCCGGCATAAAAAACCCGTTTTACTGAAATCACAAAAACGATAAGAAGACAAAATGATAACGCTAGCGAATGACACTTTGCTCGTTTCAGGCTAATACGATCAGCTCCACAGAGGTAGATAACCGATTTTTATGAAACTTGGTATAAATATTGCCTATATGGTAGTGAAATTCTGTACAAATTTAGAGATCATTATTGCTGCCGGATTTAAAGTTATAAACAATATAAAAATGTTGTTAAACATTTTTCAAAAATTGATATCTTTGTAATTGTAAGAGTTATCGAAACGACTTTTTTTAAATACGAGTAAAAATATAAACTTTTAAATTAATAAATCAAAAGTTATTTTCAATAATTTTTTGAAAAGTTATTAACTTTTGTTTTAAATAAATGACGATATCTCAAAAAGTGTTATTTTTAATTTCCACATTCTGTTTTTATTAGGTTTCCTGCCCATGTTCTGGAATAATCAGCAATAACATTCATAGAGCAGATATCAGTAATGATTCAGGGAATCATTATAAATAGCGTCCTCCTTAACCGCGCCACCATAACCTTGAACACTTGAAATCCATGCAATTTTTTCGTTATTTTCTATTTTTTTAAACTATACTGTCAATGTAGTGTTTCAAAGAAATATGCAATACATTACAAATTTTGCTATTTTTTAAAATCAATAAAGTACAGAAATTATTCAAATAGTCACAGTTTCATACTGTAAGTTTTGTAATAAAAGAAGGCGTTGAATTAATGGAGATTTTGTACAGACTCAACCACTTCAGCAATCAGTAGTCACCTGCATGGAATACTCACTTCATTCATCTATAAGTCACCGTACATGCTCAAGAAGTATAATATAGAGAATGACCTATAGTTTTGAATTATACGAGAATTATTGTCCTGTTAAATTCTATTCAGTAAAATGTCAGTGTTAAGTGTGCATAATAAGCAACCGGTAGTCTGGTCAATTTGTAATCTTTTTTATTTATCAACCAAAATATGGAATGGAAAAGTTTCCAAAAGTTAACTTCGACGCAAGTCTTTCATGCTAAGTTCTGAGTTAGTAAGGTAAATATTCTAGTAATTGTTAGAGTTGCATCTTTAGTAATAGTGTAACATTATGAGACTAATTTTGTAATTAATTCACCTAATATGCCATTTTTTTATATTATTTATCGGAGCCTAGAAGCAAACGTTCCTTCCATGGGCGCATTGCGAGAACAACCGGTAGGATAGGTGAGTACATAAATAAATTATCGAGACGCGTATTAGTAAAGTTACATTTAGTTTTTACACAACATGTTGCACATCGTACAAAGAACCAGCGTAATCACACCACGGTGATTATTACATGGTATACATATTACATGGTGCTGGCGTGAACACGCATCGAATTTCTTATACACGTACACACATACACACACGTGTAATAGACTTGAGTCGACGCTGATGCTATACCCTGAGATCCTCGCTCACCGAGCGGCGCGACGCGCCAGCTCTAAGCTATCGTATGGGGTCATATTCCGCAACCTACCGTATGACGAAACAGAAATGGGACTTATTTCAGTTGGAACAATGAGATCTTATTCGTCTTCTTCGCTGCCAAATGGTTGTCCTCGACCACAGTCCACCTTTTATTTTGATGTTTTACAAAAATAAGAATTAATAGACTACTCATGTTGCCATATGACAATGCTAGTCCTTAATGAGTTGATCCAATATGTATGAGATATACGATTCAACAAATTATGGATAGTGTTTTCTTAATTTATCATTATATTAATTTATAAAATAAGATTAAATAAAGTATTGTTGAATTGAATTTATATATGAAGGATGATTTTGAACGATTGTAATAAATAAAATGAATGGTTAGTTTTACTCTTTATTATGATTGTCATTAAATTTTATTAATAATGAGTTACGTTCAAACATCACTCATACATTGTTCCATTTATTTCATAAAATATCATCAATTATCATTGAATATGATATAGAACAGGAACGAATACATTTTTTGTAGTAGGGCACGTAAATATTGTTTTAAATTGAGCGACGTCGCCGGAAAGATAAATTGACCCATGTTAACAGCCGAGAGTCCTATACAAAATGTGAATGCGTATTAGTTTGCTTAATAGGCTTTAACTTGTAATAATAAGTCGTAATAACTTTATATTTTTCATTCTTTAAATAATTATTCTACGTGTAAATTTATTATTTACATGTTGTTCTCACCTACTGGATGCCTAGTGGTGATTATATTTAATTAATTTTTTAAAGGGAACAATTGTGGTTCCACAAATAAATATTACTGGAAAAATTTATTTTTAGTTAAAGTACTATCTAATGCCCGAATACCTTTTTTTATACTTAAAAATGCACTCATGGATGCTAATTTTTAATATCCAGACGAGTCCAAGGCCTTATAATAATTTTATTTATTTAACCGCAAATTTCACCCAACCGCATCGATTCGGTAAAATACGTGGGAGCAGGTGGTAAGGTCTTTGTGTTGAAAGACACGGTAATTCGAGTATCTGGAAGCTGGTACAGCTATGCTAGTCTTCCACGTTAACGCAGCTTTGATTGTGCGGTGGAGGCAGTTCACCAGTACGTTGCTCTGTGGATGATATGGGGGGGGGGGGGGTGAATTCTCCTCGAGCCTGTCAGCTAGGTAAGCGGGTTGAAAAGGGCAGATTCAAATTGCGTTCGCTATTCTGAGGTCATGGTAATTGGGCAGCTAAAGAGGGTGACCCACTCCTTTATGAAGGCAGTCGCAACTGATTCGGTCGTGATGTTCGCCAGGGAAACGGCTACTGGACATCTACTGAAGCGGTCCATGATGGTGAGGTAGTATCGCAGGTCGCTAACCTGAGGCAGAATAATCAAGTCGAAGTGAATGTGCTCATACTTGTTGTCTGGCACCTTGAAAGAGTTGAGAGCGGCGCGGTTGTATCTTCTGACCTTGGCGCATTGACAGGATATGTAGCTCTGAGCCCATAGTGTTGCGCTCTCGACGTGAGGCCACATGAACTTTCCTCCCACTAGGCGTGTTGTTGTTCGCGGATTCGGGTGCCTGATGAATGTTGCACGTGAGGCTGATCCCGTCGATCTCGAGCTGCTGTAAGGCGAGAAGTCCTTTCTCAAGCAGGTGCAGAAGCTCCTTGTCGTTACTTTGTGCGAGCACGATATCATTTGCCAGGTATCCGGAAGGCATGTTGTTCTCACCATTGATGTGGCAGAATTCGACGTTGAATTGAAGAATAAAATCTAAGTGCCTTTGTTGCCACGGTGAACCTTTGTGTGACAACTGCTGGCTCACGTGAATCAGCGGCTTGTGGTCTATCATTAGCTGGAATGTCCGTCCTTACAGATACCGCTGCAGATATTTGACGGTTGCGTATGCCGCGAGTAACCCACGATCGTAAGCACTATATTTTTTTTCTGCGTCGGTTAGCTTTCTAGAAAAGAAAGCTACTGGTTGCTGGATTGCGTCTATGGCCTGCTCGAGAGCTGTTCCTATCGCCGTGTCAGAAGTGTCTGTGTAGAAGATCAGTGTCTTACCTGGAATGAGAAAAGCATTGACAGTGGCGTTACGCAGGGCCTCTTTACAGCCAAGGAAAGTATTGAGACGTCCTGGGCGTGTGATGCATGATGTCGTGAAGTTGAGTCTTTTTAGCAAACGCGTCAGGGGATACTACCTCCTCACCGATGAACGACACATAAGCACGTGTAAACGGGCGTGAACAAAATCTAGGCGAGGGAACAGGTTTCTACTTGAAGCATGAACGATAAAACTTATGAGAAAGAATCATATACACTAGATGGAGATTTAATTTGCGATCCGTGAAATTCGAAATTGAATTTCATCTTCCTTGATTGAGCATCACTGGTATGAATTGAGGTTACGTATACCATTTTTATTCGCCAGTTGTATGGTTCATGCTTGAAGTTGGAACTGTCATGATGGTTTTGAGTTGGTAAAGTAATTAAATAACTTTTCTAAGCGAACATAAATATTGATGCAAAGTATTTAGTAAACACAATACATTAGTATTGCGCGAAATACAAAGATCATGCAGGTTCATCAACTGAAACTGTCAGATAACTTATTCTCAATTATTTGGTATTTAATATTTCATGCACTAATATAAGTCATTTACATTGTATGTTATTTGTTTCCAGATCAGAACTCTGGATGCTAAGCATATGATTCTAATAGAATAACTGAATTTCTAGAAGCATTAACTGAACATAATATTTCAGTAAGTTGATCCAATCATGATAAATGTTTACATAAAAAACTTAATCACTTATTGAGTGTATATTCATCGAATAGATACAAATTTAAACATATAAATATTTAATAGAAACATTTGAATAGATAAAATCTTTCCAATTAGAATATGTTATTAGAAACAAATTTTTACTTAATCTTAACTCCTAAAATTAGTATATATTGTTTTGATAGAAAATGTGTTTTGAATTACAGTTTAGTAGTTTAATCGTTTTTATTTATTTGATGAAAATATTCCAATAGGTGGTTAAGTTTATTATATAGACATTGATTGTGAGTGTATCAATTTACTGAAATATCTATCAGTGTACATATTCAATTGTTGCAATTAATGAAGCTACATAATCTTTATATTTTGCGTAATGCTAATATGTGTTTATAAAAAACTTCGCATCGATATTTATGTTCGCTTAGAAAAGTTATGTACACGAGCTATATAACTCATGAGAAAAAATTGTATACGTAACCTCAATTCGTGGCAGTGATGCTCAATCGAGAAAGATGAAATTCATTTTTGAATTTCGCGAGTCGCGAATTAGGTCCCGTCTAGTGTACGTAACCTCGATTTGTGCCAGTAATTATTAATCAACAGAAATGAAATTCAACGTTGAATTATAATTTCATAATTTAATTATAATTTACCGGTCATAATTTCGATTCCGTCCAGGTACACACATACATATAACTCCCTGTTTATTCATTGGAACATTTTAATGTTCCATGGCGAGGCAAGAACAAAGTGTTTCCCATCCATTTGCATGTAGTATCTAGCGGGACTGTATCCGGTTTCGCGACGAAGAAGAGCTCTTTCGGAGAAACTTTTTCCAAAAAGCCAATATCTTTGTAAATGATTGCCCCTTTTTTCTTGATGTCTCCCTCCCTCTCTCTCTCTCTCTCTCTCTCGATCGCATGTAATATTGCATCATTGGTTGACTAGTCTATTGTTTAGGGTCAGGCTACGGTACTAGTCTCGACGTGACAGTGCGCATGTGCCATACTCAAAAGATCAAGACGTCATATGCAATATTTATTTTTATTAGTGTCTAACTAACCTCATAGTAAAAATTGCCCTTAGAGGTATATTTTTAATGCACGAATTATGCACAACGCAATACTCTTGTAACTCTAATACTAAAAAATTCTTATTAATTTTCAAGAAAAACCTACTTGAAGTTATCTCAGCGACTTTTAGAATAGCCCAATTTTTATTAGTTAATTTACATGTAAATAAACACTGTAAACATTATTTTATTGTGAATTCATAACGTGCAGCACTTGCACAAATTACTAAGTGCTGATTCATAAATAATGATATAAATAAATCAGTGGCTAGTTTCTTCTTTTTAGTTGTTTGTAATTGTTCAGATCAAAATATTTTATGATCTGTTATCATAATTAATATTTCTCTTAATTTATATTATTTAAATCTATAGCCGAATTTGACAGTTGCAGGTGAGTTAAATAAATTAGAATTTGCACTTCAGTACCATTATGGCAATCATTTTATTTAATAAAAATATAAAGTACCATGTATTTGATGTTTAAATGATATTTTTACATTGAAAACATATAATAGTTTTTGAAATATAACTATTTCCTAAGCATTTTATATTATCTACAATTTAAAAAGACCCATTAAATTATATCACACGTTATAAATGATGAATAATAATCTATAATATGTAGTATATTATTTTTCCAAAATTACTGTAAAATGGTGTGATTGTTATTTATTTTAATTTTTTTACAATAGGCAAAAATGCTATGAGGTTTTTTCATTTGAAAACTTTTATTTTTATATTATTAAATAACAACTTTATAATTATTTATAATAACTGATTTTATTTGCAGATGAAAATGCCTGTAGACAAAAAAGATTTAGAAAAGCAAGCTTGGATGTGGACATCAATTACAAGTCCAAGCAAAATATCAAAAAACCATCTTAAAAATGCATATAGAGTTGGTCCTGTTATCAAAAAATGTAAAAACTGCAAGTCAGTAGAATTCAATATCACTAATACTTTAATATAAATTAATTTTTATAAATATGTGCTTTTAATAATATTTATTTTTGAAAGAATTTTACAGGTCAACTCAATAATTTAAATATTATAAGCCATTTTTAAGTTATTCTTTTTGCATACTATTCAAGGCTGATTTTTAATTTATAACATAAAGATGTGAAAAATATGATTAATATAAGTTATTCAGTTTATGAAAACTATTTTTGATATAAATAACACTATATTTTAAGAATTATATGAAATCACAATATTTTCGAAACATATATAATGTGTCTGACAATTTTTACAGAAAAAATTGTGCAAGTAACCCTCGTTGTTTAACTGGATTAGGTGAAGAAACTTATATGAAATCACTACCAATCAAGGTTGATGCTCTTGAAAGTTCATTGAAAGAATTACGCAATCCCCTTGATTACGTTGGCTTAATGAATCTTGGTGCAACATGTTATGTAAATAGCTTAATTCAAGTATGGTTTCACAATGAAGATATGAGGTAAATACAATTTCATTGCTGTGTTGTTAAATTTAGTTTTTTTTCTGTTAAACTGATGTACTTGATTTTCAAGAAAAATTATATTCAAATGGAATATTGAAGATGATCCAGATGAACAATTGGGAATATTACAAGCAGAAGAAAATAATCAAGCTTATACTCCAGTAACAGCAGTTGGCCAGTTGCAATATATTTTTGCTATGATGCAATTTGGGAATCACAAATATCTTGATCCAGTTAATCTAGCCTCTGCTTTGGGACTGGATTTGACTATTCAACAAGATGTACAAGAATTTTCTAAATTGTTACTTTGTCACATTGAAGGTAAATTCCAACAAAATATTGAATTAACTAATAAGTTACAAACAATAACTCAAGGACAATACAGTTATATCAATTGGTGAGTAACATTTTTTTAAGCTGTTTAATGTAAAAAAATAAAGTTACTGATAATTGTTTATCATAGTTGCAAAACTTGTGGAACTGAGCATAAAACATCTACAACATTTTATGAGCTGGACCTCCAATTAGCACCTACTCTGAATGAAGCCATTAAAAAATATTTGATAGAAGAACAATTGACAGGTCTTAATCAGTATCATTGTACCACATGCAATAATAAGCAAGATGCCACAAGATTTATACGTTTAGATTCTTTGCCGGATACATTAAATATTCAATTGTTGAGATTTTTATTTCAAAGGTATTTCCATGAATTTACAGGAATATTATACTCCTCAAAAATAACAAACTAAAATTATATAAACCTGTTAAATAACATGTTTGTCTAATTATCATTTTTAGACACTCTGGTCGTAAAAAAAAAATATCAACTTCTATTCAATTTCCTGAAGAATTGGATATGTCAGAATACATGAAATGCCCTCCACAAACTCATATGTTTACTTTAGTAGCAGTTTTGAATCATAAGGGAGGTTCGGCTCATTCTGGTCATTTTAGTGCTAATATCCGGAATTTAGATGGAGATTGGTTTGAGTTTAGTGATGATAGAGTAGAAAAAATGCAAAGTAAACGAATAGAAGATGATACTATACAAGGTAAATTAGTTATTTTGAGAGAATGTTATTAATGAATTAGATTTAAGTGAATATTTCTGATATTCATACATAATATTTCAGAAAATGGAAAAGGCAGTAAGCGAATTCGTATTCCTAAAGGTTTTTTTTTATCAAACACTGCATACATGTTGGTATACAAACGAAGTCTTTTATGTCCCAATAATTTGAAGAAGTCATCTCTAAAGAAACTTCATCCATTCAATCACATTGATTCACAAATGTCATCTTTAACATTTACCAGAGACTCTATTAATACTACTATAAAAGGAAAAAGAGTATTCAAAAACTGCTCTGATAAAGATCAAGCTACCCTTGATAAAAGAAAAAAATTTGAAAATTGCTATGAACATGGAATTGACTGCTCAGATAAAGAGAATTCCAATAATGACATACATTTTGAAAGCTTTGAAAATTATATTACTAAGCTAAATATAGTTAAAGAAAAACAAAAGAACCAAAAATTAACCTTTGAAGACAAGATTGACTTCATGAATATGAGCTGCAATGAAAAAGATGCCTACGAAAATGTAAGATTTTATAAATATCAATAATAACTATAGTTATACTAATACTAACAATACAATAAGTTATTGTATAATGAAAATTATTCAATACGATATCAGAACATATAATAGAAATTCATTGATGAAGAGTTACAATCAATAATTAAATTGAGTTAAAGATAAAACAAATTAATTAAACAAAATATTTTTAATATATTTTGTTTGATTATTCACTTACATATCCACATAAAAAAATAAAAGTGGTTTATTCCAAAGGCTACTTACATATATTATTATGGATTTTCATATGCTGAATCCAGCGTCGTTTTAACCTCACCACGTCTAAGTTAAGGTCAAATTGAGATAAAAAGTAGTTTGAGCGGAGATAGCTAGTAATTTTATGGGTTTTTGGGTTACCGAATTCGAATTTACAGTACATTCAATCCTACCGATTAGTATCAAGTACATATAAGGTCAACTGTGTTTATTTAGCTAAAAATGAATTTTAGACTTAAGAACGGATTATTCCACGTCCATATATGTATTTTATCATTTCATTATCATGACCCGCACGTCCTTTTCAAGGTTATTTTATATTGTTATATAAGATATCAGTACATATAATAGAGATTCATTGATGAAGAGTTACAATCAGTAATTAAATTAATTAAAGAGTTCACATCACATTTTTAGAAATAAGAAAATATGACTTCTTAGGACCAGACTAATGTTTTAACGCATTTTGAAGGTTACTGAATCTGTATACTGATCGTTTGACCCCATCGAATCATCGAATGCAAGTCTCTGTGTCCATGCCTAGTCATCAACGTTTCGTAAAATTTTATTTTTCTACAAAAAATGACTGCAGGATCATATTTAGAAATTTAGGAGTCTTTTAAAACTTTTCATTGGTGGTCTGCTTCATTAATTATATACAATAGAATGGTCTCGTAATTGGCGTCGTTGGTTCGTGTTCGCAGATAGAGGCATGCGCCGTATCCTGCCTCGCTAGCGTCACAAAATCCATGTAGTTGTATCTCTCGATGGTCCTTAATCAATGCAAATCGTTTTAATGAAATTTCTGTTATCAAGTTGAGCTGAAGACAAAATGTTTTCCATGCATAGTATTCTGAACATGGTATTGATTCGTCCCAATAAACTTTGGCCTTCCATATTTCTTGCATTAACCTCTTTGCAAACAATATTATTGGACCGAGCAAAACGAGGGGGTCGAAAATTTTTGGTATCTCGGATAATATTTGTCGTTTTGTAATTAATTTGATGACGGCGATTTTACTCTCCATAACACTCCGAGAGTTTTTATCGATCCGTCATCATTTAAGTCAAAATTGATGTCCAAATCTTCTTTGCTGACGTTGCCTAGTATTTCGGCGTTATTTGAAGCCCATTGACGCATTTTCATGCCAGCGCTTTTTAGCATACCGGTGACTTGTCTGCATATTTCCTTTGCTTGCGATATCGGATTGCACCCTGTTATCATGTTGTCTACGTACATATCATTTTTTACAACTGGAGCGGCTATGGGGAAGTGTTCTTTTTCGTCGATCGAGAGTTGTTGAAGACAACGAATAGCGAGGTACGGTGCTGAGTTGACGCCGAATGTGACCGTATTGAGAACATATTCTTGTATCTCGTCGCTGAAAGTATTTCCCTTGAACCAGAGAAGTTTTTGAAAAATGCGGTCTTCTTTGCAGATCAAAAATTGACGATACATCTTTTTTATATCGGCTAATATGACATACGTATAAGTTCGGAATCGTAATAAAAGAGAGAATAGGTCATCTTATATAGTCGGGCCGACTAACAGGATGTCGTTCAGTGAAATATTTGTAGATGATTTGGTAGACGCGTCAAAGACTACTTTTAATTTTGTAGTATTGCTTGCCTCTTTCAAAACGGCATGGTGACGTAGGTAGAAACCGGAGTCAAGATGGCAGTCTTCAGCTGGTATTAGTGCCATGTGCCCTTGCTGAAGATAATCGTCTATGGTTTTGGTGTACTTAGTTGTGAATTTTTTGTTTTTATGGAACCGCTTTTTCAGATACATAAGTCGTTATAGGGCGACGGTTCTGGAGTCGCCTAGATTTGATTCGCTTCTAGATTGTCTGAATGGCAATGCGACTTCGTACCTGCCTTCGTCATTTCGTCGCACATGTGTTTTAATGTGTTCTTCGCATTTTTGTTCCTCCTTTGAAAATCATGAATATTTGTCGATTAGTAGTTCTTCAATTTTCCAGAATTTTTCTAAGTCAAATTGTACGTTGTTGAGCATGCACGTGGTGCGTCTGCCCTTGTTTGGCTTCGTGCAGCCGCCTCCTACGACCCAACCGAGTTTAGTTTTTTGAAGTATCACACCGTTCTCGGTCAGTTTGATTTGACCAGTGCAGAATAACGAAAGAGATGGACCTGACCCTATCAGTAGGTCAATTGGGGCTGGTTTATGAAATTCGGGGTCTACTAGCCGTATTTGTGGAGGCAATTTTAATTTTTCGTTATTTCATCGTTATTTCGTTTCGTTATTTTTGGCACGATGAAGAACATTAACGACTATTTGAACTCGGAGTAAATAGATTGAAAAATTAATCCTATGTAGTGGTTAGCAGTCGTATTTAACCCGTCCCTGCCTCCGATCGCGAGTGAGTATGGTTTTTTATTCAATTTGAGTTGTTGAACGAGAGCTGCCGAGATAAAATTGGCGGTGGAGCATGTATCTAATAAGATGCGGTATGTGTAGGATTTTTTGAATGCATCATATACTATTACTCGCGCGCTAGTCATCAAATCGAATGAGCCAATTTTGCTGGTTATTGAAAAACATGTAGCCTGTAGTCATGAATTGTCTGGTTTTTCTGATTTTTCGCTTGCTGAATCGCTAGTAGAAGGTTTAACAGTCGGTATGTGTAGTAGCGTGTTGTGTTTTTTCCGCACATTCTGCAGCCTACAAAACGACACTCGCTGTTTCCATGGTTTCACAGACAATTTTTGCACAACCCTTTCTCTTCTAAAAATTTGATTCGCGCATAAACTGATAGATCTAAAAATGTAGCGCATTTGAATAGTGAATGATACTCGTCTGAACAGTTTGGACATGTTTTCGATCTCGTGGTCGTGCCGAACGTGGAAGCTGATTGTTTGGGATCAAGTTTTCTCGTTTTGTTTGAGGGAACATGATCTGAGTTCTTGTTTGCTGAAGCCCTTGGTTTGCGCGTGGACATCATGGCTGTGGTTTTATATAAAAAATCATGTAACTTTTCGAGACTTGGAAACTGGTCGTGCTCGCACTCTTTGTCTCAACTTTCGTGAGTCTCTTGGCATAATTTGTCTTCTATGATCTTTACTATTATTTCAGGGCATATTGTCAGTTGTACGTCTCAGTTTTCTAATGCCATCATGTTCACTCGTGCTGTATCAACCAAATTTTCTAGGCTCTTATGATCATTGTAGTCTTGGTTAGGTATATGAAGTATTTTTGACAAATGCTCTGAGATTAAGGATCGTTTGCTTTCATAAGCCTTGATGAGCGTGTTCCAAGCTTCGATATAGTCTGTTTCGGCGTTTAAAAATCCTTCGATTTTTCTCTCCGCGTCGCCTGAGCAAGCTGATTGCAATAACGCGACCTTTTCTTTGTCAGAAAATTCCTCATCGTTGTGAACTAACGAGATGAAAGAGATATTGTAGAGATATTGTATATGTTAAAAACGTCGATAGGACGGTACATTAAATATCTAATCGTTGTATGTATATAAAAATAAATATGGTTCTTTTAATTTCCAATGACAATCACCCCCAACAGCGTATATGTCTAATTAGTTGATTATAATTGTTGATACTTTGTTCAATATTCTTATAATTTCTGTAGGATTATTACTGTGAATCTTATCTTCGATGAATTGTCTTTATTTTATGATTAAGAGGCTTCTCTGTGAGATTTGTTTGTATGATTAGTTAGATGTACTGAATAGTTTGGAATTCTAAGGTTATGCTTATTTGTGAAATGAGTTTTTAAAATAATAATTATATCAATGTCTTCTTGGCTCAAGAAGTTTTTGAGTTCCAATCGTCTTTGACTCAGGCCGTTGGCGTTCCATATTATAATCATTAAAAAATTATTTATTTTTGTATCTTAATTATAAGCGTTGTAAGTAAATTATGTATAGTGTCCATTCTCGACATAAGTTTTTCGATCATTTTTCCTAGCATATTAATGGTGTGGTTTGCCTACACGTTGTGACTTTATTAATGAAACATAATTTACAATTTAATGAAATCGGAGAATTTAAGAAACTCTCAAAAAGTTCCTTGGATGTATTGCTATTTGATTATTTTCTCCCCTATAAGTGTTATGAGTGTGTCGTATAATTGTATTATTATTTTGTATATTAGACAGAAAACAAATTAATTTTAGGTCAAATCAGAGCAAGGTCTTCGATTTTTTTTATATTTTGCACCTCGAATGCCTATATGAAGGTAATCATTTGTGCCAAGGTTGACGCTAAAATAATAATTAGTTAAAAAGTTATATATAGTATACAAAAAAATTTAAGTTTTTTTAATTGTTATAAATCAAAAACTATTTATTGGATCCGGATAATTATTTTTTTAAATATTCGGAAATAATTGTATTTTCAGAATATATTTATATGTATTGTAATAATATATTTGTTTATAAAAAAATTATAAACAATTAAAATAAATTTTTACCAGTTTTGGTAAAAAGGACGACTTTTATTTAAAAAATTTGTATAGCAATCGATTCCTTTGACAATTTTGTATAAGAATCCTTAATAGAAATTTTTATTTTAATTGTTTATACTTTTCGATTAATTAATATTTTAGAGTCAGACTTGGCACAAGTGATTACCTCCACATAGGCATTCGATGTGCCAAATATAAAAAAAATCGAAGACCTTCCTCCGTTTTGCCAAAAAAATAATTCGTTTTCTGTTATTATAAGAGATAGATAGACTACCTTTAGCTCGAAAGGAATTGACCTGGCGAGTTGAACGTAAGAATGTTATGATTAGGAAAGGTAGACTACAAGTTATATTTATCTTCAGAGTAATTGGCCTCCAGAGTTAAACTTATGATTTGAAGGAGGTTGGATGAAATATTCTAATTGCTTTTAGTTCCAATGGAGTCGGCTTCAAAAATTGAACCTTATAATATCTCAATGATAGTCAGTAGAGAGTAGCAAGGTCCAAATAAGTAAAGTCTCAGCTCATGCTAATTAAGGTTATTTTCTTAAATAATTATATAAAAAAAGAAAAAAAGCCGTAGCCCCAGCACAAGTCCGATAGGCGGAACCTTCACCAAGGGCCTGCCCGCCATTTTCACCTTTTCATCGAAGCTTGCTATTTCTACCTTGATCAGAGACAGTAAAATAAATAAATATATAATAAAAGAAAAAAACGGTCTAAAGGACTGTGAACAGTCCAATAGACAACCTCTCCGTGCAAGTCGACTCTAGAGCCCCCCCCCCCATTATTATGGGTTCACGGCGGCAAATACCGTTTCGAGTCTGAAACGTGAGCCATAGCTACCTGCCTGCCATTTTCAACTTCGAGGACATCAATTTCCTGGGAGAGGGTATGTATGATCTTATACGAACCCACCTATTTAGGATCTAACTTGGCATTTCAGCCTGCGGCTGGCTGCATTCGATAGCGAATATACTCTTCGCAATACCAAATTCCCAAAGTGAAATGCACATTCCGTCGGCTTCGATCATAGTACTGTTTCTGATGGTTCTGTGCTGTCTCAAGCTGGCGAATTACCAAGTCTTGAAGCGCGCACAATCTTATCAGACGGTCTTTCCATATTGCTGGATCTATTCTTCCGACTGGGCATCGTTTCTTGATCTCGCGACGTAAACACTTGAGTTTTTGGGGATTTCTCTCTAAGTTCAAGAACGCCGGCGAAACCTTAGTGCTAGATTGGATCGCCGCTTTGATTGAATGAAAAAACTCATGCAAATGCCTATCCCACTGCGCTGATTGCCGTCCACAAAGATGGATATCATTCACGACTATTAACGTCTTAGCGCATTAACGATCAAAATGTCTGATTTTTTGTTGATTTTTGACGTGATTTTTTCCGTAGTTATAGGCCTTAGAAAAATTTTACAAACACGTATTTCGACATACAATTTAATGCCTTTTCAGAATTTGGGATCAAAATTATGATTGACTGCGTAATAAAAAAGGTATAGCCAATTAAACAAAAAGAACGTGAAAATTTTTGTACAAAATCAAATTTGCGATTTTTTTAGCAATGTTACCGTGAAGGAATCATAATATAAATATAATCAGGGGTGATCACGACTATCAAAGTATCTCAGGGAATTTTGGTGGAATTTTTGAACCACTCCTTCCAACAAAATGGCAGTCAAATCGAAAAAAGAGCATAAAAATCATCTCATTTTTCAGTTTTTGAAAAGCTTGAAAAATACAATTTGCCAAAATCATCTCCAAAAATTCTGAAAAAAAATTGAGGGGTTCTATGATCAATTCTAAGATATTTTTGTTCTATAAACTTTTTCTCTAAACTCAATAATTTACGAGAAAAAAAATGAGTTTTGTTTTTTATGATCTTTTTTCTATTTGGCTGCCATTTTGTTGGAAGGAGTGGTTCAAAAGTTCCACCAAAATTCCCTGAGATACTTTGATAGTCGTGATCACCCCTGATTATATTTATATTATGATTCCTTCACGGTAACATTGCTAAAAAAATCGCAAATTTGATTTTGTACAAAAATTTTCACGTTCTTTTTGTTTAATTGGCTATACCTTTTTTATTACGCAGTCAATCATAATTTTGATCCCAAATTCTGAAAAGGCATTAAATTGTATGTCGAAATACGTGTTTGTAAAATTTTTCTAAGGCCTATAACTACGGAAAAAATCACGTCAAAAATCAACAAAAAATCAGACATTTTGGTCGTTAATGGGTTAAGCGTCTTGATGGAGCGCTATACGAAATCGGCTTGCTGGTGGTATGGAGAAGTTAGCACGTGTTGTATTCCTTCAAAGCCCTGGCGAGTGCCTTTCGAGCGGCTGTCGCCAGTGGCTTAAATTCCACTCACTTGGTAAAACAGCATTGGAAGACCGTCAAATAATTAAAATGATTTTTACTTCGTGGCAGTTCTACGATATCAGTCCCAACTGCTGCCCATGGTCGCTCCACCAAACGTGTGACCGTGACATAAGGGAACATTTTGCCCAATCTTAATCCTCTGGCATTCTTGATAATGCTGCATGAAATCTCTTACATCGTACGACACACCGGGCCAAGAGTATTCACGGACTACTCTGTCATAGGTTTTTTCCATGCCAAGGTTTCCAGATGATGGCTCATGGTGTGCATCTCTTAATACCTGTTCACGAAATTCACCTGACATCACCAATCGCCATTGTCCTTCTTTATCCGTGGTGGGGTTGAGGAGGTCGTTTCGTGTATAAAGGTACAACATCCCCTGCTCAACCTTCCAATCAGGATATTTCCTCGAGTGCGTTGTAACATCAGTCATTTGCCTCAGATACCAAGGATCTTTTTTACCCTTTCGAACGCTGCGATTTCCGTTTTGCCTTCGAACTCGTGAGACAGTGACCAGGTACGTGGTGCATCGCTCTTTTTCGATACACTATCTCGAGACTCCATTGTTGGAATTCGAGAATCCATCTCGCGAGTCAGCCTAAAGGATCATTTTTATTCCTGAGACATTTCAAAACGGTGTGGTCGGTGACTCCCGAGAATTTCGCCCCCTCTATATATGGTTGAAACTTGATGACGAATAAGAGCGCTAAACATTCGATTTCTGATACCGTGTAATTGCGCTCATGCTCGTTGAGTATTCTGCTTCAAATACGATGCTCATAGCCATTATCATCTCTTTGCACTCGGTAAGCTATCAGTGCAAAGGACGACCCATCAGAAGGGACGAAAAATTCTATGTTAACATTTAGCCTCGCAAGCACAGGGACCTGAGTTAAAGCGGTATTTAGCTTTTCAAAGGCCTCCTGTTGCTCCAGACCCTAATTCCAAATCGTATCCTTTTTTAGGAGCTTTGTGAGAGGCACCTTGATATAGCTTTTATGCTCAATAAATTTAGCGTACCACCCTACTATGCCTAAGAAACGTATGATTTGTTTACGTTTCCTGGCACTGGGTATTCAAGGACTGGTTTACCTCGATCTAAATCAGATCTTAATTTCACAGCATCGAAGAGGTAGCCGAGAAATGTTATCGAAGAGCAACCGAATTCGCTTTTCTCTACATTTATATCAAGACCATTCTTTACTAGCCTTTTTAACGCTAGCTCTAGCCAGATTAGATGATTAGAGAATATACCGCTGACTATAATCAAGTCATCAAGGTACTTCGAAATGTGCGGCTCGAATTCTCTGGTCCAAATAGGACGTCCATTAATCGGTTGAATGGCACCTGTGTTCATCAAGCCAAAGGGCATCAGCTCGAATTTCCATAATCCATAACCGGGAACAAGGAAATCTATATACTTTTTATTTGACTCAGCCGTACTAATTTGTAGGTAGGCAGTGTGTAAGTCAATTTTCGAAATATATACAGCTCCTCGTAGCTTGTCGAAGATACCATCCACACTCAGCGATGGATACACGTCGACTCTCGTGATCTTATTCAACTCACGAAAGTCGATACAGAACCTGTTCGATCCGCCTTGCTTATGGACGAACACAAGTGCGCTACTGCAACTACTCTTGGAGAGCTTAAACAAGTCTCTCTCCCATCATTCTTTAACTGCCCTGTCCTAACTGTCGCACAGAATACAGGGTAGGGCACTTCTCCAGTGACGAAATCGCTAGGAGCAATGGGCGGATTGAGCTCTGATCTACGCCTATAGACCATCATTCGTAAGAACGGATCCCTCATTTCCTCAGGAGTACCTTTGGCTCTTATTTTGATCCACGAGATCAGCTTCCGACAGCTATCTCACCAGAGGTTGAACGCCCTTAGCTCTCTGTCGCACAATAAGAACATGGTGAAGATCGCGCATCCAGTTACGGACTGGCTAACAATAATTAAAATAATTTAAAAAAATCGAATAATAATTAAAAAAAAACGATATCCACGAAAAAACAGCAAAAGAAAAATAGTGGAAAATCGACAACTCAAATAAAAGTAAAAATAAAATGAATTATTATATCTAAAATAAACAAAATATTATTAATCATAGCAACCAAAATAAATATAATGAAAAAAAAATAAAAAATAAATAAAAGCAAATAAAACAAAACTTAACTAACGCTAAGCGGTAACACCCCCCCCCCCCACATGGAAGGGCACTGGAATTTTTCTTTGGTCGCTTGCGCCTTCATCAGGGAAGTCGTAGAAAGGTCAATGACCGTAATGACGGTCATTAACCACGTCGCTGACCATCTCAAATATTCCAGCGTCTAGCTAAGAAATATAAGATCAGCTGTGCCCCCCCCCCCTAACACCAGCACCCCTACCGACGAAGTGAGCAAGCACTATGAGTACTCACATATAGGCCTGTCTCTTTCAGTCATGTTAGACAACCTTAAAATTGGCTCAAGTGTCGGCACACCCTAACACCTACTTAACTTCGATGGAAGCCAACTTTTAAGTCGGCCTCGGTATACTCTCACCTTTACCTTTCTCGGGTGTCGGTTCGCCTTTACACCTGTCTCGGCGTTGCCCCGCCTTAACACCTCGGCTAACTGGAAGACACTATAGTTGGGCTAGTTAGCCGCAACGCCGCTAGCGGCCGTGATAAAGCTGAAGTTAGAAAGAGACAGAGCGCAAACTAAAATCTGTGTTCTGTTTACTTGCACTAACCGTCACCGTACAAAATATGCGCGCAAATTCGATGCAAATAAATAAATAAATAAAACGCGATGACACCACCTCGATTCATCTACGTAACGCATGCAACTTCCCCACAAGGGATGCCATGCAACGCGAAATCTTATAATCTTATATTAAGGGGAAAGATGGAGACTTACCTTATTCGCAAGGGTAGGCTCCTTCGGCCACGTTCAAACAATTGTATAAAAAAAGAAAAAAATTGACTTTGAGCAAAAAAAAAATGGGTAGGTCGGAGGCGTAAACGGCCTGACGTGCACCAGGCAGCAATGACCTTGAAAGGGCACTGGGAGGTATATCGGTAATGCATCAAATAACGAAAACGGCGTTGGAAATAGCTTTGAATTCATTATATAAAAAAAAAAGAACAAAGAAAAAATGCAAACAAACTTGACAATCAGACGAAATTTGAAACGCGTCAACGGTTAAATAAAACGGCCGTCGTCAAGCTTCGATGTGCAGCCTGGAGAACCGAGCAAGAGCCAAGAACAAAATATAAACAATAAAAAAAAGCAAGAATTGCGACCACTGGCCAGGAAATCCAGCACAAGTGAGAGAACATGAATAACTAATAAGCGAGCATGCAACCTTCTAGGACACGGGAATTATTATATAGCTCAGACTCCATAGCTATGACCGACGGTCATATAGACGTAATTTGTTTTTTAATCTTTCTGTTTAAATAACGCGACAAAGGTTAAAGTTTTTCAAAAATGTTTAGACAAAAATGGCTGGACTCTTCAAGGAGATGTGTTATTGTGACTTTGCCTGAGATCTTGAAAATTATTTTCAATGACTCAAAAAAATAAGTTTAATTTTTTTATTAATGTTACTGTTTTATACATTTTTTTTGGAAATATTATATTAATGTTGATTAGGAAACTTTTTTCCTATTATAAAGATGAGGTAAGATACTGCGAATAATCTTGATCATGGTGAAGGATTACAAATGGGGTTCAGTTGTAATTCTTTATTCGAATTTTCTGCTCTACCTGAATCTGGGGTCAAAGATAATCATTTTTATTAGAAAAAAACTGAAGGTGACATTGAAATGAATTTAAGAAGGACCTTCAAGGTCTATCATGCAAGGTTACTATAATACGTTCAATTTAGAAACCAAGCACTTTACCTGGGGAGAGATACCTGAATGGATCAATTAAAATGGCCTATCATGTATACATCTAAGAAGAACATTGCTTTGTGTATTCAAGTATGTAAAAAATAGAATATTCACATAGTTGCCGTCGTTCTTTCAATTTAACTATTTCTTTAACAATCGTGTGTATGCAAGTTCAGCAAAATCTAGTTCGCTTAGTAATCAGCTGGTCTTGATAGAGTGTGCGTCTCAGGAAGAGAGTGAGTGACAGGTTGTGGAAGAAAGTTGGCCTAAAAGTATAAGAATTCGTTGTGGAGGTAATAAAGCGTGTGTACACACATCGAATTAATCTATGAGCTGAATCCCTGTCCAATGTCGACATTGACTTGTCCAGGCTGTCGCCAAATTTCTTATCGATGCTCATTTTGACGAGAATGCCGCCAACACGAATAGAGTAGAGACTGGAATGTTTTCTGACAGAATCTATCATCTTCGACGGTGATGAAGGACAGTATCCTAAGTGGTAGATTAAAGCGAGAAATGGAGAAGTAAAAACGGTTGCAAAAATACCACAAAGAACATTGCACTTAAAACCAGAAAGTCTTCTCAGATATTAGGTAACAGATGTCACTGTTCCCTTACAATCAGCATGAGCGTAGATTCAATGAGTCAGATGATTTGAAATTGAAAAAATACCAGTTAAATAGTTTACAATTTCGAACAACTAATTAATATTTATACAGCGTAAAAACACTACTCATAAGTGGGGAAAAATCGGGAAAAGTTATTTAGACGCAGATATCATTAATTTACATAATGACGTTACAGAATATAGATGCAATTAAAATGATAGGAAAACAAATGCAATCGAAGGGAAACGATTACTTGGTTAAACTTGATTATAAGGAAATAGCCATTCTATAGAACATATGCGATACCGGGTCGATGCTACTGTAAATAGAGAGAGAGAGAGAGAAGTAGAGAGAAGGTGTCTTTAGTAGAAAAAGACTTGACGCAATCTTAACGCTTTGGGAACGGGAATACCCCTCAATACGTTGTCGTCTGACATCAATCAGTGAATAGTATTGGCGTGTGATTAACAACATCCCAGATATTGCCTTATTGATTGAAAAATTGACAGAAATGTGGTAAAGCCCTTACGAGGTATTTCTGATTGAACAATCATAATACAAGCATGTTTTATCAACAATACAAAGTCGGACATAGTCACATGCAGACTGAGAGCTAATACGCTCATGCAAAAAAACACAGATTTAGTAATATAAGAGGCTCACAAGGGAAATGAGTAGGCAGTGTACCGTATACAATGGTATCTCAGAAAGTTATTATAATTAGTAGTCTTCTCGTTCTGAAACTCATCGACGTTATCACACTTCTTTGCATCACAATAAAAGCGTCTCCATTTCGTATTGAAGTTTTGTTAAAAATCTGGGCATCACTCTTATTATCTACACTATCTTAGCACAACCGTACAAATAAGTTATAGATAGGCTGTTTGTGAGACAATTTAATCACGGTTTAGCTCCGTTTTGTTTGAAATTTTCTTTTTGTATGACGTTTGCTTCATCGAATGATGATCGTCAATATCGGCAGCAGCGAGAAATGGAAGCTATATACAGTGTTTAGTCTAGATCTTTCCTAAAATGTCACTAGAAAATCGAATATGGAGTAGGTTTACAACGCGGTTATTCGTAGTCGATAATTCAACTACGTAAAGCATTTAGTAGCAACATTTAAAAACTTCAATCTGTATGGTACACAGTAGCATTTTTTAGACATAATTTTTCACTGGTATTTGCCAGATGACGGTTTACTTCGAGCATTGTGGTATCACTATCTCTTTTTTGTAGTCTTTTTTCATCTTCCTTTTACTGACTAACTTCAATTCTGCTTTTTTTGCAGCAATTCAATGTATCTGTGTGTTGTAGATATTTCGTAGATAGCACTTTCCGACTCTTTATTGTGTTTAAAATTTGTTGTTCATAGTATTTTACTTAATTTATTCTGTTAATACATATAAACTGTTTTGGTGACTGCATAATTATGTACTAAGCGCATTAACACACTTGTTCCCTTCTTATGAAGCTACCTGTTTTTGCAATTATAGGTATTGAGTTACAAACGAGAGCATAAACCTCTCTCTTTTTTTTATGCTTCTTTCACACTCGCTGCGACTTTATTTTGTATTTTAATTCTTATATTTAAAAGATATTCACTGAATTTTCTTGATTTCTTTAATATGCGCTTGACTTTATTTTTTCTTCCCTTGCGATTTTATGCGTCATTACTCATGAAATATCATACTGCATCAATTACTTGAAAACCACGCGATGCTTTCGATGAATTCTTTGAAAGGTAGGCGAATAAGAAACACAGTAATTGCTACTATGCGGTTAGATGTACTTTTGTCTACGGCGTGGTCTATATTATGCTCTTAATTATTTATTTTATTACCCTGTCAATTTAGATTTAAATAATACAACTTCAACCAATGACTGCAAACTTGGGTCTATACGTATGCTTCTATTGGCAAGCGTATGCAAATAAAGTAAATCATTGATTTCGATTGTATTTTGAATACTTCATTCCTTTGACTACTATCGAAAATGATCATATAATATAAACTGTAGAATCTAATTCAAATAATTTAATTTATATAATATGATACTAGTGTATCTAATTTATAATTTAATTCGCAGACTGAATTTGAAAAATGGGGTCTAAGTTCTAAAATGAGATGTATAGTGCGACGAGATAATGAAGCTCATGAGCTGAAATTGTTGGCACAGTATCAAGGAAAGGTATATATGATGGATATAATATGTATTCACCGAGAAGATGCCATGTGATTGACATATGATTATGTTTCATTTATATGATAATAACAATAAAAATGTATATATATATATATGTATATTTTTTGCAATTATCTGTAAATACTGACAAAGCAGTTAAGAATACTGCATCAAATTTTTCTCAAGAGCTTCGTGAATCTATAACGGATTTTCCTATATCTTTTTAATCCAACCATATGTAATTTCATCAATCCTACAATAGACATAGTACACACAAATATCTACTAAAAATTCTTTGTTAAAATGTACGCCTTTAGTAGTGTTAAATTATTTCATGAGAGATGCATTAAAATCAACTTTCACATGAGTAAAATTAATGACAATATACTTTTTTTCGGTTAACAATAATAAACATTTTCAAACTTTTAGATGTTACACGTGTCAATGTGCAATATATTAATGACAATTTAGTAAATCATTAATATATGCTAAAACAATAAATGAAAAATAATGTTTTAAAGAATATATCAGGTTAGAAATAATAAATCGACCGTATACAGTGTTTCTTACAGTAATATGAATATAAATACTTTATTTATATTATTTTTTGTTGTAAAATGTATGAAATTTCAAATGGTTTGACCAAAAAGAGAAAATAACGGAATTTCCATCCTCAAATATGGCATCATCTCCTGATCTTATTAATACTCTTTATTTGTCTTTATTTTATTTTCCTAAATATATAATTTTTTGTGTTCTATTATATAGCAAAGAGATCTGGAAAAGTATAATGAAAAACGACAATTAGTAATTGATTTTTATGAAACGATTTCAAATGTAAATGAATCTGAAGAATACAGATGGATTCCTACTGATTGGATTCTGAACTGGTTAAAAGGCCCTCGAAAACCAGAATATGATTCTACTAAGATAGTGCCTCCAGTCAATTGCTCTACCTTAATGTGCCTGCATCATAAATTGGATCCTTTAAAAGTTAACAAAGCAAAATTTGTACCACTTATTGCAGCTACACTATTATTTACTAAATATGGCAGCGAGAACCAATTGACTGAAAACTCGTTCTGTGACTATTGTGTCAAAAAGCAATGTCAAAAGCTGCGTTTTAAAGAAAATTTAGAAAAAGACTATAAAAAAGTAAACGAAATTTTAAAAAACGCTAAGCATTTGTAAGTTTGTATTCTTAGTTTTATTAACATTTCGAACATTTCTTCAGCTTTATAACTATACCGAATACGCAGACATTTATTACATAATTATTTTCTTACTTTAAGAATCCAATTTGGCATTTAAACATATTTTTTTACGAAAATTTGGCTATAATGTAACATACTGAAGTTGATTTGGGATGCCATTATGTAAATGGCATATAGATTCTGTAAATAATTCCCATTGAAAGCTTTACAGAAACTGTAAAGTTTGTTCTTGTTGATTAATATTCCAATGTTTCTTAACTTTGCAGTGAAGAATTTTCGAAAAAGAATAGTGAAGAATAATATTGGATGTTCATTCGAAAAATAAAATATATATAACATATCGAGTCATAAGATGATAGGTGAATTCTGAAGACGGCCCTTGAAAAAATAGACCGAGTATTACCAAACGACATCATAAAATGTTTTATTTTTAATACGCAAATAGATATGGTGTTGAATGTGGAAGATCGTAAAAGGTCTCATAAAAGTTAATGTAATCAAGCTGAATACCTTAATAATTATTTAAAAGTTATAGGAGATCACACGGAAAGATAGGAATACTTTATTTGTATAATAGCGTTTTAAAAATCTGAATTGATTCAAATTTATACATATATGTATGTATGCAGAATTTACTTCTACCGCACCATTGAAATTTCTCATCCTAAGTACGGTTCAACGAAATTCTTTCAAAACTCAAAAATGTTCCACACTACAATTACTAGCTTCTGACGAGGATATGTTATTATGACTGTGCGTGTAATCTTAAAGATAATTATTTTTTCTAATAGGAGATTAATCAGTTTTTTTTTTATTTCTAAATAGCAAAGAGCGGAAAAATTATTAGTTCAGATGGAATGTCACTTGCGGGGTTAAGTCGATTCTTAAAATCAAAAGAAAGCCAAGACACATTTCTAACATCAAAATGGAAAGACAAAAATAAGATGTAAAAGAACAAATGTACATGGTAGTTGATTTTACAGAGAATGTATTTTTATGATTTAACGACATTTTCAAAAGGTAAACTTCGAAGTTTTCAATGGAAACGCTTATTTGAAAAGAAACTTTAACGTTGCAGATAAGATTAATATAACATGTCCTCCTTAAAGTATAGTAAGTTCTGTCTGCAATATTTTTGGCTAAACATTACCTAGGTGAAAATTTAAGGTGAATCGACACTAAAGATGGTACTATATGAAATAGCAAGTTAAAACTACATATTCAAAATTATAATACTGAAGTATAAATATAATTAGTAATGTCCTTGAAAAATCTACCAATAATTGAGGAAGAACTGAAGTGAAATACTCAATTTTATATCTACCAAAGTAATAAATCGAATTATATAAAGTGGTATAACGAGCCATTCACTCATTAGTGAAAATCAAGAAAATTAAAACCAGACTAGCACTAAAATAGGAATAAAATGTCTCTTGTTATCGTAGAAATAGTATTCATTTAGGAAATATTCTATATAAACAGTCTTGCATTCAGTGATATCATTTGATATACTGTAATAAGAGAATTATGAGAATACCGAAACTACTAAGGATTTCTGAAAACAAAACCTCATTTACTAGTTATTATATCTAATCATACCAAATTACACAATACATTAAATAATATATAAGCAAAAGAAATCATAAAATCATCGTAAAATGTATAATAAGACAGCCTATAAATGATAGAAAACAACTTAGTTTTTGAGCAAATTGGAGCAAGGTCTTCGATTTTTTGATATTTTGTACATCGAATGCCTATATGGAGGTAATCATATGTGCCAAGATTGAAGCTAAAATAATAATTAATTAGAAAGTTATAAACAATATAAAAAAAATAATTTTCTTTTAAATAACCGGAAATAATTGTATTTAGAGAATATATATATATGTATATATTTGTTAATATAAAAATTATAAACAATTAAAATAAATTTTTGCTGGTTTTGTTAATAAGAGCAACTTTTATTTGAAAAATTTTGGTCGAAATCGATTCCTTGGACAATTTTGTACAAGAATCTGTAATAAAATTATCATGATTTTTAATAGAGGCTAGGTTGATGAGCTTGCACAAAAGCATTACCTGTGGCGCTCGGCTGAAAGATCGAACCGATAGAATCGTCCCATTCCTCAGAAACTTATCCAGGTAGTCCAGTTCTGTAAGTCAGTGTCAGACTGAATGTTATGATATCATTATAAACAATATGTTATTTACTTAAATATAAACAATTTAATTACAATTAGATGGAGTGTAATAATTCATATTATTTCAGAAAATATTTGTAGTTTACAAGGAATCTATTTTCCAAGTATAGTTAGAAATAAACAATTTAGTTATATGTTAAATTACTCAGTAAATATTAAGAAACTGAAATTAAAATAGTCAATTATTTAACAATATTTCATTATTCAATTATATAATAATATATATAGAATATTTCATATTTTTACAATAATTAAAATTATTTTACTACATAAATTATAAACGTGTTCGCAAATTAATTTTATAAATTTAATATAAAAGTTAAATAAATAAAAGTTTTATAATTCATAAAAAATAACACTGAAGTATTCAAGAACATTTTTTTGTTGTCTTTTAATACTATAATCTATAGAATAGGAAGTTTTTTTCACCATCAATTCCTTGCCGCTTTTATTTAGAGGAATAAATGCGTGATATCTTAAGTTACTATCGATACGCAATGCTGTTTTTAATAATGATGATCAATTTTGTTCAATTTTGATGTGTTTTGCGGTAGTACAGTAAGCAAATATTATACCGGGTATAGCTTTTTGTGCCCATTCATATAACTCCTCAGCTGAAGAAATGCTTACTTCTAAATCTCGAAAACTGTCGTTCTGGGCTATTCTTTTCATTGTTCCGTCAAGTCCATCACATGCACTTTTCCGATGGCAACTTGCGAAAAATTGCCATTCAGCTTAAATTCCGTAGTTTCATAATGAGAAACAAGAGATAAAAAATGTGATTTATTTCTGTATTGACTTGAAACTCCATCGGATACAAAATCATTTTTTTAACCTTGTTCTCGTATCTATTTTTTATATAATTAGTTAATTTTTGATGATACAATATCACAGCATTTACATCATGTTTCGTACTTTCCGAAATTACAACGAATCTATCTTCTTCAGTTTTCCCCCTCTCTTTTATATAAATTTAGTATGGATTAATAGTTACTTGTTTGCCGTTCCAATAATTTGCTTGTACCAGGTCTTGATATACAGTCATAATTCTGAGCGAAATCACGTATGACCATAACTTCAGTCGTTCAAATTATGTCGATAAGTTTTTATATAATCATTTTGACTTTTGGCAATAAAGTCATGTTCTAATAACTTATATTTAAACTGTAGCTCCAGATGGTTAAAATAGGCGCTAATATTGTATGCTTACAAGATCGCACTTTTGGTATACAGTTTTCCATTGTTTTCAATGAATAAAATCTATAGCATTTTTTAAAAATAATTCTCTAACATATCTAAAAGACTAGCGAATCCAGGACATTTCGTGCATGTATTAAAAAACAATCTTCGCCAGGTCTTACACATGTCATTTCAATTAAAATGTCTTGCTGTTTGAGGTAACTCTTCGTCATACTTGATCTTCAAATGCGTCGTTGTCATTTTACAGCATTTTACTGGTAAGTTTGGATTTTGGTGGTGAATATAAATGAAAAAATTGTGAACGCCTTTCAATTTAATAAATAAAATACATTGATCAGGTCGCAATATAAAAAACTATGTAAATCCCAGGCGAAACTTGAGTCCAGTTTCAGCACAGTGTTTCTCAAACATACCGTAGACTTGTTTTAAATTGAACATAAGTAAACGCCTTTGAATTTTAACTTTCTTTTCATTATCTTTTCGCGCTATTTTTGTATCGTTAGCACCTGGACATGGTCGGCTTATCTCATTTAGCAAATAAAATGAGACAGCAGCACTTTTTATTTCTTAACTTATAGATGTTGTGGTTCTTGAGAGTGGATACAATAACATTCCTTCTTGTTCATGAAGTTTTTTAGCTGTTTGTAGAAAATAAAACGAACAATTAATTCCTCTTTCTATTTCACAGACACTTATAGACAGTGGAATCGCAGTTAATATATGTATATTTTCTGAATACGCTACTTTCAGGTCTTTATAAAATACTCTTTTTTGCATAAATTCATCTCGATTACTGCCTATATAGCTATATTTTCTCACATATAAACTTTTCAAATTATTTGATAATGAATCGATTTTTTTCTATTGAATCAGATATTTCAATATTTATTGAATTCATTTCTTTGATTTCAAAAAAATCAAACAATGGATTTAAGACATCCAATACTATTTTTCTACGTTCATTTTCGTTGATCGAAAATTCTTCATCACATTGTACATGGTAGATATCTTAATCTTTATTAGCACTTGAGTCAAAACTGACCTCACTGTTTTGATAAATACAATCTTCACAACTACCATTTTCTACATTTGTATGTGCTAAACGTTTATCACTGTATTTAGAAACTTCATTTGATCATTGATATAGCAGTATCTTAAACATATTGCATATGATTGATTGTTTTCTTTCACTAAAGGAAACTACTTATCCTGAATTTCTGTGGGAACATGAAGCAAAGATTCTCGACAACGTCCATATCTATTTGCTTTGAAAAGATTGAAACACTTTCGTAATGGCATAATTATATAATTTTCATAATTTTCATTAAAAGTGAATTGAAGTAATTTTACAAAATCTATCATATAATATGAAATTTCACTTTGACGTTCGTTAAGACCCGTTCACTTTGACCACTGAACTTTAAATAGCCCGACTGAGCGAAAAGATTCCTTATGTATGATTTTCGAAGCACGACTTTATGGGTATATTTAATTTTAAAATACTACTTAACAAATTAAAATATTAGACAGTAATAATTATGTTAATGAGTTCAAAAATAAACATTTTTGAACTCATTAACATAATTATTGGTCACACTAATTTGCTTATGTGCAACATATTTTCATTATTTTTTATTGTTAAAAATGTTAATTCTACGTACAACTATTTAAATAAAGAAAGTTTTACTGATAAATGTACTGACTGATAGAACTGAACTATCTGGAAAAGTTTCGGGGGAGTGAGACGCTTCTATCGGTCCAATCTTTCAGCTGAGCGCCGTAGGTAGTGCTTTTTTGGAAGGTCAGTACCTAGCCCCTATAAAAAATTATCATAATTTTATTAAGGATTCTTGTACAACATTAACCAAGGAATCGATTTCGACCAAAATTTTTCAAATAAAAGTTGCTCTTATTAACAACGGCAAAAATTTATTTTAATTGTTCATAATTTTTATATTAACAATTATATACACGTATATATTCTCTAAATACAATATTTCCGGTTATTTAAAAAAAAATTTATCCTGATCAGATAAATTGTTTTCCATTTATAAAAGTTGAAAAAAAATATAATTTTTTGTACATTGTTTATAACTTTTTAATTAATTAATATCTTTGCGTCAAACATAGCACAAGCGATTACCTCCGTATAGGCATTCGATGTCCCAAATATTTAAAAAATCGGAAACCTTGCTCCAATTTACCCAAAACCCAAATGGAAACTAATTTGTTTTCTGTCAAATAACAATTGTCTGACACTAAATCTTTAGGTCAATAATATAATAGCTGACTGGACTGATTTGATGTCGCTATCTTCAGTAGATTACCCCCAAATCATAATATCAATATAAAATAATTGTCTCTTTTTTTTTTAAACATTTGGTTATTGATATATTGTTGGAGTTGCTTTCAATACTAAAAATCCATGATAGGATCCTATATCATTTATTTCTTTTGATTTTAAGATGTAAAAAGATTTATAAGACTGTTTAAAATACAATTGACCCATTGACGTGGACGAGCGTATTGTGTCGTTACGTTACAGTCATGCCAAAATGCAGCTCCAGGGGCACCTTGAAGGCTCTCGATCTCACGGAAGCATTGAGTTCGAGATATTATGGGTCACCAATGTACAAAAAGGAAGAACTGCAAAGCCAATCCTTGGCCGATAGGTTGGCGAGTAATGAGAGAAACAGAGGGATAGATTAAAGAAAGGTGTAGAAATTGCATGCGTATAAAGGCCCAAAATTGTGTAAAGAATAGAGAAGGGACAGCTAGGGATGAAGAAATGGAAAAGAAGGAATGTGACAATTCTTTTTCTGACTCGCAAGCGAAAAGACCTCTTTTCAGTTGTCAATGTGTTAGAGGGAGTGATATTTTCTGCCTCAAAATTTGTAAACGTGGCAGTGTAATTTTATTCTTTTTTTTTTTTTTTAATGATGTGCCGATCTTTTCACCAAGTGGATTTTGAAGGCGATTCTTTTTTGTAGAAAAATTAAATACAAAATAAAATAAATAAATAAACAAAATCACTGATCAATAAACTTTATCCTCAACCTCATCTCTTTTACAAGTGGTACCCTGGATAAGAAACAGTGAAAAAAAGTTGAGTGAATAAACAAACAGTGTTAAAAACGGTAGATGTTCTGTGTGTGTGAAGTCAAAACTTAAAATAAATAATATGTCACAACAAAATGGCGCCAAAGAAACAATGTTGAGGAGATATAAATGCAGAGCTTGCAGCAAATCGACTTTGTCTTGACAACAGTGAGGTTTATCCATCGGCAACTTCAACCCAAAGGGCGAGACGCGATATCAACGAGAGAGGTCATGGTCGAGGCCGTAGCAATGCAGCGATTAGGAACACAGGACGAAACCAACAAGTTCTATCAAGACAGGTCAACTGCTACTAACGCCGACGGATCAATTATAGCAGCGGCTGCGACGCCCACTGGAACAGCTGCAGCAAGCTCCGCTGAGCCAAAGACCTCCGCATCAAGATAAATGTTAATATCACTAGGACAGCAGCAATCGCTGTCATCAAATCATCAACAGCAGCCACCGTCAACCAACGATCAGTCACCTGGCTATCTGATCGATGGAGACGTATTTGCGACTGAATAGCAAAGAACGAGACATCATGATATCAGCAATGCCAGTGACATTCATTTTGCAATTGACCAACGCATTTACATGAACGATACTCTACAGGGAGAAACAAACAAGGAGATTACACCAAAAGATGCGCTAGTATTATAGTCTAATATGTTGATTGAAACTATGTATTCGATTCGTGATAGCATCGCTGCTAACGAGAGTAGTTTTCTCACGAATTTACGCCTTTCAGATGCAATAGATCATAGCAAAATACTGCCAGAGTTTACTGGAAAACGATGGAATGGGTTCACTTCAAGCAAATGTACTTTGAATTATCGGAAAATTTCAGTGATTGATACGATATCGGATGGTTAAAAAAAGCACTGAAAGAAGAATACGGCTTGGTTATTCATTGGGACCGAGATTTAGATACATTCAGTTTTAACGTTGGTCCCAATTAATTTCGATCAAATATGCTGCGTGGTGAAGTAAAACAAACCAAACGTGAGTTTCTTTTTCCTAAAACTATTTGTATACAATTCGCATGAAAAATTGCACCATTTACGGTACAGTTTTACTAAGTACAAGAATATCCAGTTGGATATTCTTTGCGATGCTAGTTTGAAAATATACGCTACGGTCGCGTATTTACGGTTGGAAACGCATGAGCATACACATTTATGATTCGTCATGGCAAAGTCGCGTATCGCGAGGAAAAAGCCCATGACAGTGCCACGTAAAAATGCAAGCAGCCTGACTCGGAGTAAGATTGGTCATAAGTATTGGCAAAGAATTAGATAATAGAATTCAAATTTGAGTTTTTTAGTCAGATTCAACTACCGTTTCCCATTGGATATACATAGACCCGCGAGAAAAACAGATCTTCGTCGCATGTTATCATGAAGAAATTCGTAAATTGACACAAACACTAGAATGACGATGAGTTCCAACGAAATTCAACCCTGCAAATGCTGTGATGCGAGAAACAGATAAACCCATGCGCTCAAATGATCGGTAGCTAGGAAGCTAGCTCAAATCGATACGATATTTTGGAGCAAATCCGAACATTGGGTAGTTCCGCTAGAAATTAGGATACTTGGCTGGCAGAGAATTATGACGACTATGGATCACATTAGGACATTATTTTATTTTTAGTATCAGTATAGAAATCCTCAAAGAAAAACACGCAGTTTTCAAATACGTATATCAGTACGTTGATGGTCAAAAGAGCACAGTGGAAGTTCCGTCGAGAAAGCGAGGAAAGCAGAAAACGTTTGACTTCACGGTATCTAAGCGGCATCAGTCTTCCAATCATGTTAGACGCGTTGAGAAAGGGTAAAGAGCCACCAAAAAACAGTAATCATATGGGGTGAACCCATATTTAGAAAAAAACAGTTTATTACACGCGAGAGGACGTGTGATCAAGGTAGAAAAGATAACGGGTACAAAATCCGAATTCCAAACACGCGAATTCAAAAATCGATCGATCATATTAGGTGTCCATTATTTCAAGACTAAATTATTAATAACCAATTTTCACCGTTGATATAATCACCTTAATGTCAAAATCGTAATAAACGAATTACGCCAGCAGTTCTACATTGTCGGACTTCGCACATGACTGAAATGGGTCGGGAAATACCGCACTATTTGTCGGTCGCGGCGCGCTAAGGCAGAAAATCCACCGATGACTAACTTACCAAAGAGCAGATTAACGTGTCAGCAGCATTTGTTTACACATTGTAGTATCGACTATTTCAGGCCAATTTTTGTTAAGATCGGACGTCATAGAGAAGGAAAGTGGGGTGTGCTCTTCTAAGAGCTATCACATACCGTAAAAGCGAATTCAGCGCTAATGGAATAACAATCAGGTGATTGGTTAGTATACGGGGGTTTCCGCAAAGGATGTACAGCGATAACGGTACGAATTTAAAAATAAAAGCTAATAAAGAATTAAAAATAGCAGTTTCACATATCATCTTAAACTAATGGAAACAATTCACTAGAATAAATCATTTTGAATAGAATTTTAATCCTTCTGAAGCATTTTATGCTCCTCATATGGGGGGAGCCTGGATGTGATAGATTAAATCCTTAAAAATTGCTTTAAATCAGGTGTTCGATGATCAAGCTCCATCCGTGAAAGTACTTTCGACGTTTTTAATAGAAAGAGAACATATGATACCTTCGCACCCGCCAACGCATGTGTTAAATTCTCGAGATGAAAAAGCATTTACGTCGAATAAATTTCTAATCGGTTATTCATCTGGGCAATTACGTTTTGAAAAAGATTGAATCTACAATTTTACATCCGCATAAATCCTTTGAAATGGCGTAAAACATAGCGAAAGGTTTTTAGAAGAGAATTTTTCATGAGTATTTACCAAGTCCCTTATCACATAGAAAATGAAATACTGCTGCATTCTAATAATCAACTATCATACCTCAAGAAATGCTTGCAGAAAAGATAAAATAATAGAAGTTTACCCAAATAAGACTGACAAAGTAGTCAGAGTAGCGAAATTACGTAAACTCGTAAAAATGTTCAGCCTGTAAAGTCAAAAATTGAGTAAAATGTTTTATTAAGGGGAGAATGTTCAAAATGCAATTTTCGTGCATATCCCATCAGTTCTAAAAATATGTGAATGATATATTTCCATCAACTTCTTGTGTAATTCGGGAAAACGAGGGACAACCCCACGGGGAAATCACATAAATCTCGCTCACCTGATAGTATCTACGTATAACTTTCCCGTGAACTTATATCGATGTCAGCGTTCCACGTTAACCCGTTTAAAAGGACAGTAGGTGATCTTTCTCCCAGATCGAGCAGGACCAATGAACGTCGATGAGTACATTGTGTCGTTATTGTTGCCTTTATGCCAAAATTCAGCTCCAGAAAATATCTCTCCTTACTTGTCAATGTGTTAGAGGGAGTAATATTCTCTCTTTTAAAATTTGTAAGCATGCGAGCGGCATATTTATTTATTTTTTTTTTAAAGAAATATTGTGCAAGCCTTTTCACCAAGTGGATTTTGATAAACTCTCCTTTTTGTTTAGGAAAATGAAGTACAAATAAAAATAAATAGATAAACAAAGTCAGTGCTCAATAAATTTTTTCCTCAACCTCACCCTTTTTACAGAGACAATAAAATATGACAGCTGTCCACTAGTATCGACATGCGAATTAACCTACTGTGAAATAGACCTTTGTCATAGTAAACAGTATTTTCCCAATGTACTTCGAAAGAAATTCCTTTTTATATTTACTATCAGACTATTCTGATTGACCGAGAGGAGTCAGAGTAGCCGGCCAAAATTCTGTGATTATTATAATAAAATAATCATAGTACGATAGTGAGCAACGAATTAGTATAAAGTCCGTTTAAGACTGTAAGAAATTAAGAATAAAGTACCGACAATTTTAACGAATTAATTAGGCAAGTATACAATGTCTCAACTAACTCAGTAAATTAAAAACATTCGCAATACATCAAAAATAGTACTCAACGAAATCCGTCAGACGATGAAACTCAGAAAAGTCTAGTAGATCATTACACCTATACGAGACAAGGCCAACTTCCAAAGATCATTAAAAATACTGAAGGATATAGTGCTGAAAGAAAAAAATTTGTGAATTATGAAAATCTTATTTCCATGGAAATTCCTTTTATTTTCAATTCCGTGGTAGCTCCGCAACAATCATTGAAAATAAGCCGTAGCTTTTACAAACCATTTCGTTGAAAAATACCCGTGTTTTTTCTTTTGTTAAAGTTTAGTTTGTTAGTGTAAAACGGATTTTAATAATTACATTTATGATATATGGAAATGATTGAGAATGAGCCTAATCGTTTTGTTCATTGTAATATTGTAATTTTGGACGATTTTACTTCAAACTTTTTGCATAGAGTCATTGTACAGTTCACGCAATAATATTCAGTTTTTATTAAATACGACGAGATTCTACATTTGTTGTAGCCATCATATTTTACTTCGTGTTCCTTTGATCATCCATCACTAGATTGTGGTCGTTTACGAAAAGAACGTACAAATGAAAACTTTTAAAGATAATATTCACAAACTTTAGATCCTATTCAAAGTTTATATAATGTCTCTTTGCAATAAGAACTAAGCGGTACTTATCGAAAGCTACAATTAATAACTCAATCGAACTAATCTCAGCTACTTATTTTACATCTAAATTTTATAATTGATTACAATTGAACCTATTGACAAATTGACGTATAAATTGACATTATTAGCCTGGTTTTAACTTACACCATATCGATTAGCTGAAGCACATGAAAAATGTGTTTGTTATTTTATTCATATGTTAATTCATGGGACTTTTTAGAGGACATTTCAAGGATTTTCTGCAAACTTTTTGAGATTTTTTTCACAAACCTTAAGTGGTTTTAAATTTCACGAAAAGTACCCAAAATTATAAAAAAAACACCACAACAAAACCTGCCGTTATATTCAAAATCAATAATGTGTTTGTTAAAACTCAATATCTCCGTTCGTCGTGAATCAGCATTATTAATCTATACGAATTAGATAATTTTTTACAGGCTGTATAATAAGAATGCTAATACCAAACGTATGTAAAAAAATTTCTCGCATAAAGGTATCCAAATTGGAACTTTATTTTAGGTACAATTAGTGGCAATCGGAATGATGACATTGTTAATCTTATATTAATAATAATTTCCCCCAAAAAACACCTTAGAAAATGTCGATAATGAATTCTATGTCAGTATTAAATGTCGATGGCGAATATAAAATAAAAATAGAGCAGTATTACGAAAGCGGAGCGTTTGTTACTCATTCCGTCCATTTCACTCACCGTAACGAAAGTACACGACAGGAGTGGTGAATGCCCAACTTTAATGAGAATGCTTATTTTGCATAATCCGTTACTATCATTCTAAAAATGTATAATCAATCTTCCTTAAGTACTAAGGAACATTTATCTTGCTGGAAGTTTTCCAAGACTATAACTTGCTTTAAGACTTTTTTCCATCAAAGTGAATGAAACGCAATGACTTTCATTTATTTACAACTTAATTTCAGAAAATAGCTAATAATTTTTATCATAATAATAATACCATTACAAGTAGCTAGGGCTAATGTCCTTCAGGTACCCATACAAGTTTTCATGCATGATATTAATAAGCATGGGTTAATAATAATTGCTTTTTATTCATGTTTTCTTATACTAAATTGCGTTGGTATTTCAATTTTAGATTTCGCTAAATGAGATACTCTAACCCCGAATGCATGCTCTAGCGCTGTATAACTAAGTCTTGGTCTTGATTTAGTAAAGATTTTTAATATCTCTTCGAAGTAGGAAGATTTTTTAAAGATGTGTAAGATTGTGTGATTCCTTTAGGTAAAACACGAGTTTCTCTTCTCTTGCATATTTTCTTTCGATCTCCATATTATCATAAAAATCCAAGGTATAATTTGCATATAAAACAAATGATATACTGCGTTGAGTCTATCAAATACTAAAATGCCGCAGGAGTCGATAACATTTATCCGGGCTCAGAGAGGATAGAATCATCAAACCTTCGACCAGGCATGAAGAAAATAGTGAATGATATTTAAAAAATAAGCGTCACCTAACAATGTAAGAAACATACTTTCCAGTGGGTATGTTAAAAATCGTTTTTGAACTTCGGACATAAAGTAGGCTGCATGACCTCGGTGTATAGTATACTATTATATTTTATAAGTACTTCAATCGATAGATAACAGTTTTATAAAATATTTTTATAATAAGTATTCAGCATTATTAACTTTAAATCATGATGATAACTAATTATTTTTTAAAATTATATATTTGCTGAAGATACTATGATATTTACATTCATTATACTTATAATTTAGCATTTAAGCTGAAAATGCAAACTTAATTGTAATATAAAAGTACTATATTTTGTGGGTATTATATACAATAAATTTTTTCTTTTTAGTAAAATTCCCTTTCAGCATTCAAATAAAGCGAATGCATTCATATGAAATTACGAGAGTCATTTGACAAATACCTAGCCTCACCGCCAAATGGTGCCACTATCGCGGTAGAAATATACCACAGTGCAGTGTCTTCCTGTACACAGTTACAGACGAAATTTCAGCTGGATCGGAGTTGTAGTTTATTTTTGAGAACATGTGAAAGCAAGTGTGTCTGTAGATTTTTGAAAAATGGAAAAAGAACAATATCGATCGGTGATTCGATTCTTGTTTTTGGAAGGGAAATCGCGCAGTGAAATTAAAGAACGCTTGGATGCAGTTTATGGGGATGCTTCTCCTTCAATGGCGACCGTTAAAAATTGGTATAATGAGTTTCAACGTGGTCGAACGGCGGTTTTTGATGATCCACGCCCAGGTGCTCCGACAACAGCCACTACGGAGGAGAAAGTGACAAAAGTACACGATATCGATTTGTCAGACCGCCGATTAAAGGTGCACGAGATAGCTGCGATAGTAGGCATCTCAGAAGAACGCGTACGGCATATCCTACATGAGATTTTGGGCATAAGGAAACTGTCAGCAAGGTGGGTGCCGCGTTTGTTGACTGCAGACAACAAGCGCATCCGTGTGACCAGTTCAGAGCAGAGTTTGGAGCTGTTTAATCGCAATCCAAAAGAGTTCTTGCGTCGTTACGTGACCGTCGACGAAACATGGATTCACTTGTACACTCCAGAGACCAAGGAGCAGTCAAAACAGTGGACCTTACCCGGTGAGCCTGCTCTAAAGAAGGCGAAGACGGTCCCGTCGGCCGGAAAGGTGATGGCCACTGTTTTTTGGGATTCTTAAGGTGTAATTTTTATTGACTACCTGGAGACGGGCAAAACGGTCACCGGACAGTACTACGCCGAACTATTGAGCCGATTTGACGCCGTGTTAAAAAAAATGGCCCCATTTGTCTAAAAAGAAAGTGCTTTTCCACCACGATAATGCACCGGTTCACATCTCTGCAGTCGCCACGGCTAAATTGGTCAAATTACGCTATGAACTGTTGCCCCATCCCCGTATTCTCCAGATTTGGCTCCGTGTGACTTTTATTTATTTCCGAACCTAAAAAAATCCACTCGTCGGTGAGAGATTCCACTCCAACAACGAAATAATCGCCACCACGGAGGCCTATTTTGCAGACCAAGAGAAAACATTTTTTAACGGGGTTTAAAAAATTGGAACACCGCTGAATCAAGTATATTCAACTAAAAGGATACTACATTGAGAAATAAATTTTATTTTTTTGTAAAATTTTAGTGTTTTCATTTGTAGGTTAGGTACTTGTCAAATGACCCTCGTAAAACAGGTTTGTTTTATTTTCGATATTTTTTATTGTAATGACTACTAAGTCTGAATAAAGCCTCATACAATTCATTTGATAAAACTAAATTATTGATGTATAATAAAAATGAAAATTTATAAATGCACAAAAAACAAAATTAATGTTCAAAAATCGCCTATAACTTTTGATCAGATTGTACTTATAAAATTGAAAGAAGACATATTATTCTGTGAAAAATTTGATAAAACGAAAGATTATTAAAGAAAATTTGATTGTTTCGACCCCAAATAACTCATGTTCCCCGATACATAGACAAATCGATGCCATTACCTCGTTGAATTCTAATTTGTTGGAACTGTAATATTAATATTAAAACTATTAATGGGTAAATCAAGGGAAAAATTTATTTATCTTATTTTAAAGATGATTTTTTATCCTATGTATTGTTATAGAACCTACAGCCGCCTCGATCTATTGTGACGATCTTCACGTATTTGACTTATCGTTTTCACCCACTTTTATCACCCTCATGAAAACGATCTTTTATAATTGGCACTTGCCCATCATGTTCTTCTTGCGTTGTGGAATTTTTACAGTTGAAAAGGATTATCCGAGTCTTATAATAAAACGTGAATGTAACAAAAATAAATATGCGCCTTATTTTGTAGACATTCAAATATATTGCATGAAACGAGCCATGGTCTTGCGCGTTTTTATACATCCGAACAGGGTAGTAAGTTCGCGTTTTGCTAGCTATTGGTAATAACGAACCAACCAGAGATCATTTTTAAGTTAATCATTTTCGATTCAAACTTCATTGAGGCTATTGGGAAGAAACCCTTTAACCTGGACAAGGCATTCGCGATTATATAGTAGCAGCCTACTAAAGGACTGGACTGTATCAAGCTTAATTTAATAAAGTAAAATCGCCGATCGTATGGACAATCGATTCAAATCGTATACAATCAATATAAAGTAGATTTAATCACTTTATATTGTTATTGTAAACTATTGTAAATGTTTATTGAAAAGACAACTGAACAGGAATGTTATTTTTTCAGCAATCTTACTTCAGCAGATCAGAAGTAACTGTCAAGAACGAATTTTATATTTAATATAATTTAATTAGATTATTATTAAATTAAATTATTTACTCAGTTCAAACCGCCGGATTTACTTGCTATTAGTGCTTATCGGTTAACAAGGCATTACCTCCACGAGACATTGTGACTGCCATACAGTATTTTTTAGAAATCATACTTCCATAATTTAACTGTAATATAATAAGTTTCCCTATCTACTTTATCAGTTCTTAAACATTGAACATTATATTTAAATGTTAAAATCTAAATCTACGGTGAATATTAATTTCTATTCGTATGAAATTCAATCTTTGAATACGAATAATCGTAGTCAAATAGATACATAAGTAACGTGTGATACTTTTAATCCACATTAAAATAAGATAGTTCATTTGTTTAACTACTGTTAAATAATAGTTAATGTTATATTGCTAATTATAAATATTTTACAGGTCTATCATTGACGGTTATTTTGTTGGTTCAGAATCATTACGCTACTGGAAAAGAATAGCAATGAAAGAATTTCTCGTGGAGATTGACAATATTCCGTTTGAAGAAATAGAAGACGAAGAAGAATTGCGGTCTTTTAATGAAGATTTATTATGTCATCATAATTATTTGCGGACACTCGATTCAAAAGTTAAAATAGTTCCTCGTGAAGTATGGATAATTTTAAAAAAATATTTCAAAGAGTGTAATGAATACTCATCTTCTGTCTTAACATGTTCTATCTGTATGGTGAGTATTTTGTACCACTTTTATAATGCCTCGAATGTTTTATTTGAAGAAACATTAAGTGCGTTTTGATTCACAATAGAAGGTGTAATGGCATGTTATATAGTACGATTCACCAAATTCGCCCCCCCCCCCCCCAAGGGATGCCGCTTAACACGTTTTAAATAAAATATATATTAATTAATTTTTAATGTGCCTATTGTCATTTTTTGTCTATGTTCGCGCATGAATAAAAAGGGCTGTTCAATGAACGATATACTTACAATACACCACTTATCGTAGATGAAGTCATAAAATTGTTATATAGTATGAAAAAATATTTCAAAGAATGTAATGAATACTTATCTTCTGTCTTAACATGTTCTATCTGTATAGTGAGTATTTTGTGCTACTTCTATAAGACCTCAGATGTTATGTTTGAAGAAATATTAAGTGCGGACACTTGATGTATCTGTGCTCACCAACGCTAGAAATGATGAAAAAAACATATTATGAATGTAATGAAATCATTTAAATGAGCTCTTTGCGAGACTCACCTAGACGAAAAATGAATTTCATAGATGGGAAACGACGTAGACATATCAGATCGTTTCTTGATTAATGCATAAAACCTTGTTTTGTCACGAGGATATTTTTTGGCACGTATTAATGAAAACATATTATATTAAGTTTGAAATAGATAAACTCTCTTTCACGTTTCAAACATAAATACTTTCGTACCTTATAAACATATATAGGGTACTTCTTTTCTTTCCTTTATAAAGGTAAAATAGTGGATAGCAGGGTTAAGACGAAAACATATGAGCTATCAAGACAAACATTGCAGTGGTTAACCAAATGAGATGACAACGCTAAAAATGGTGAAAAATTTCACAAACTGGTATTGAAGAATTTTCAACTAAAAGTCTGCCAGGTTGCAGATATGGTAAATATTTTAAAAAGTACTGTATATTGCATACTCACTGATAATTTAAACATGAAAAAATTGTGCGCAAGATGGATGCTGCAATTACTTATAACGGAACAAAAACAGCGTCGTGAAGATGTTTCAGTAGAGTGTTTGACAAAGTTTTACAGGAACAAAAGTAGATTTTTTACGTTGATTCATAGACGCTGACGAATCATGAGCCCTTCACACTACTCGTGAGATGATAGAACAGTCAAAACAATGGATTGAAAAGACGAATCCACACCAAATAAAAGCGAAGACAATTCCATCTGCAGGCAAACTCACGAGATTAGGTTTTTGATATAGGCATGGAATAATTTTCATCGATTATCTTCCATAAAGAGAAACGATTACGGCAAATAATACACATTTATATTAAGTATTAAGGCAAATAATACACATTTATAATTTATTGAAGCGTTTGATTGACAAAATGAAGAAAAAATGGGAGCATTAAACGAAAAAGAAAATATTCCTTCTTTAAGTCAATGCATCGCTTGACATATTCACTATTGTGATAGTTAGAATCAACAAATTAAACGTATAATTGCTTTTTCGCGCAACCTATTCACAATATTTGGCCTCTTTAAATTATTTTCTATTTCCCAACTTGAAAAAATTCGGTGGTAATATATCAATAATATAAAATATTTTCCAACGATGAAAAGTTGGAGTATGATGTTGATGGCTTTTTTGAAGAGCTCTACGATACTTACTATAAACAATGTTTCAAAAGTAACGATCATCACTAGGAAACGTGTTTTAAACTAAAAGGAGACAAGATAGAGAACTAAATTAATTTTTTTCCAAATGTTTCGTGTTTTCATTGTTTAGTTCAGTGAAATAATTTCGAATAAATACGTTTAAAATAATTAATATTTTTTTTTCAAAATGCCTACACTTGTAGCACTTTACAGACCGTTCTCTGACGGTTAAAAATTGCATTTTTTTCCGATAACCTTATGCGAAACTTTCATATTTCTGAAAATGTTAAGCATTGAAATATTTGTGTTAATTTATATTAATTATATATTACATTATAAATATATATTACAATTAAATATTAATTGTAATATATACTGTTTTCAAAATACTCGGGAAAGATAAAAAGAATTAACATATATTATATATATGTTATTTTACGTACGTAATTTTACGTACGTAATTTTAAAGCTTTAAGCAATTATTGTTTAATCTATAGTAATCCAGTCGTGTGTTGATACCGAAATAGAACAGATTTATTGTTATATAGCTCTCTGGTTAAAGTGATTAGCAGTAACAAAGTATATAAACTTATTGCAATGAGGCTGTCTCAAATATTAGTGCAGTTTTGTTTAAAAATTCTCAAAATTTGTATGGTTATTTTAAATGTATTTACTGTCTTTTTCTGGTTCACACTAAAAACTTCGAAAAGTTTCTAAGATATTTCTTACATGATAAAAAACATTAGTTTTAGGGTAAATCGGAGTAAGGTCTTTGATTTATTTTATATTTGATACATCGAATACCTGTACGGAGGTAATCACTTGTGCCAAGTTTGATGTTAAAATATTAATTAATTAAAAAGTTATGATTGTATTTTGAAAATATACATATGTCATAATAATATATTTATTAATAAAAAAATTATAAACAATTAAAATAGATTTTCGCCATTTTTGTTAAATAGCATCATTTTTATTTGAAAAATTGTTTGAATTGGACAATTTCGTACAAGAATCCGTAATAAAACTATTATGATTTTTAATAGGGGCTAGGTAATGACCTTCCAAAAAACCGCTACCTGTGGCGTTCAGCTGGAAGATCGTACCGATAGAATCGTCGCATTCCCCCGAAACTTTTCTTGGTACTCCAGTTCTCTAAGTCAGTATCATAGACTATATGTTATGTAATCTGAATATCAGTATAATCAATAGTTTATTTACTTAAATATAAATAATTTAATTGCAATTAGATGGAGTGTAATATTTCATATTATTTTAGGAAATATTTGTAGTTTACAAGGAATCTATTTTCCAACTATAATTAGAGATAAACAGTCTTGTTATATCATTTTAAATTACTCAGTAGATATTAAGAAATTGAAATTAAAATAGTCAATTATTAAATAATATTTCATTTTTCAATTAATTGATAATGTATGTGTAATATATCATAATGTTACAATCATTAAAATTATTTTACTACATAAATTATAAATATGTTCATTAATTAATTATACAAATTTAATATAAAAGATAAATAAATAAAAGTTTTATAATTTATAAAAAATTACACTGAAGTATTCAAGTACATTTATTTTGTTGTCTTTTAATACTATAATCTGTAGAATAGGACATTTTGTTCATCATCAATTTCTTGCTGCTTTTATATAGAGGAATAAATGTGTTCTTTAATGGTACAGTGAGCAATCTTATACCAGCTATAACTTCTTGTGCCCATCGATATAATTCCTCAGCGTAACAATTGCTTACTTCTGAATCTCGAAAACCGTTGTTGTGGGTTAATCTTTTCATTGTTCCGTCAACCATCACATGCACTTTTTCAATGGCAACTTGCGAAGATTTCCATTCGGCTTCAATTCCATTTGTCTCATAATGAGAAACAAGAGATAAAAAATTTGATTTATTCTTTTATCGGCTTGCAGCTCCATCAGATACATAAATCATTTTTTTTATCATTGTTCTCGTATCTATTTTTTATATAATTAATTAATTTCTGGCGAAACAATATCACAGCCTTTATGTCATGTTTCGTACTTTCCAAAATTACGACGAAGCTGTCTTCTTCAGTTTTTTCTTTTCCTTTTATATAAATTATAAATGGATTAATAGTTACGTGTCTGCCATTTCGATAATTCGTTTGCACCTGGTCTTGATATACAGTCATACAATTCTGAACGAAATCTCCTATGACTATTACTTCAGATTTATTCAAATTATGCCGATGAGTTTTTATATAATCATTTTGATTTTTGGCAATAAAATCATATTCTAATAATTTATATTTAAATTGTATCTCGAGATGGTTAAGATGGTCGTTAATATTGTCTGTATGCTTTACAAGATCACACTTTTGGTATACAGTTTCCCATTGTGTGCAATGAATGAAATTTATGGCATTTTAGAAAAAATAATTCTCGAACATATCTAAAAGACTAGCGAATCCAGGACATTTCGTGCATGTATTAAAAAAACAATCTTCGCCAGGTCTTACACATGTCATTTCAATTAAAATGTCTTTTGTTTCGTCAGATACTTATAGACAGTGGAATCGCAGTTAATATATGTATATTTTCTGAATTAGCAGTTGCATTTTCATACGCTACTTTCAGGTCTTTATAAAATACTCTTTTTTGCATAAATTCATCTCGATTACTGCCTATATAGCTATATTTTCTCACAAGTAAACTTTTCAAATTATTTGATAATGAATCGATTTTTTTCTATTGAATCAGGTATTTCAATATTTATTGAATTCATTTCTCTGATTTCAAAAAAATCAAACAATGGATTTAAGACATCCAATACTATTTTTCTACGTTCATTTTCGTTGATCGAAAATTCTTCATCACATTGTACATGGTAGATATCTTAATCTTTATTAGCACTTGAGTCAAAACTGACCTCACTGTTTTGATAAATACAATCTTCACAACTACCATTTTCTTCATTTGTATATGCTAAACGTTTATCACTGTATTTAGAAACTTCATTTGATCATTGATATAGCAGTATCTTAAACATATTGCATATGATTGATTGTTTTCGTTTACTAAAGGAAACTACTTATCCTGAATTTCTGTGGAAACATGAAGCAAAGATTCTCGACGACGTCCATATCTATTTGCTTTGAAAAGATTGAAACACTTTCGTAATGGCATTATTATATAGTTTTCATAATTTCCATTAAAAGTGAATTGAAGTCATTTTACAAAATCTATCATATAATATGAAATTTCACTTTGACGTTCGTTAAGACCCGTTCACTTTGACCACTGAACTTTAAATAGCCCGACTGAGCAAAAAGATTCCTTATTTATGATTTTCGAAGCACGACTTTATGGGTATATTTAATTTTAAAATACTACTTAACAAATTAAAATATTAGACAGTAATAATAAACATTTTTGAACTCATTAACATAATTATTGGTCACACTAATTTGCTTATGTGCAACCTATTTTCGTTATTTTTTATTGTTAAAAATGTTAATTCTACGTAAAACTATTTAAATAAAGAAAGTTTTACTAATAAATGTACTGACTGATAGAACTGAACTACCTGGAAAAGTTTCGTGGAAATGGGATGCTTCTATCGATCCAATCTTCCAGCTGAGCGCAGCGGATAGCGATTTTTGGAATATCATTACCTAGCCCCTATTAAAAATCATAATAGTTTTATTACGGATTCTTGTACAAAAATTTTGCAAATAAAAATGGTGCTACTTAACAAAAATGGCGAAAATTTATTTAAATTGTTTATAATTTTTTTATTAATAAATATATTATTATGACATATGTATATTTTCAAAATACAATCATAACTTTTTAATTAATTAATATTTTAACATCAAACTTGGCACAAGTGATTACCTCCGTACAGGCATTCGATGTATCAAATATAAAATAAATCAAAGACCTTACTCCGATTTACCCTAAAACTAATGTTTTTTATCATGTAAGAAATATCTTAGAACTTTTCGAAGTTTTTAATGTGAACCAGAAAAAGACAGTAAATGCATTTAAAATAATCATACAAATTTTGAGAATTTTTAAACAAAACTGCACTAATAATTGAGGCAGCCTCATTGCAATAAGTTTATATACTTTCATACTGCTAATCACATTAACCAGAGAGCTATATAACAATAAATCTGTTCTATTTCGGTATCAACACACGACTGGATTACTATAGATTAAACAATAATTGCTTAAAGCTTTAAAATTACGTATTTAATATATGTTAATTCTTTTTATCATTCCCGAGTATTCTGAAAATAGTAACAAGCGGGATGAGACGTATGCATTTACTATTTGCAATTCTAATACTGTATTGATAAATACATAAGAAGTATGCTATAGAAATTGTTTATACGTTTCTAATCTTGAATTTTTAGTATGATCTTGTAAAATGTCTTTTGTGAGTTCATTAGAGTGATTTTCTAATCTATATTTTAATTCTTGTCGAATGTTGTAATATCTTTTTTGATTATTTATATATCTTGGTTCTTAAATAGGCAGTGTTTAGTAACGTAGGAAGCATCTACTATCTTTCTTAAAACTTTCGGCTGGAACCTTTCCATGATTTTTATTTATGAGTTAGAAAACCGAAAGATGGGGAACCGTGGAAACATCAGAACTCAGTTGATTTAAATTTTGAAAGACAAAGATCATCAGTAATGCGTGGAGAAAGAACTAAAACTCTATCTCGAGCACTTTATAGGCTAGGCAGTAGACCATTGGGAAAGTCTGGAAGATTGACGATTTTCATTGTAAAATAATTTACAAAATAGACCAAAAATGCTTAAAAGGAATACAGGATGAATTTTGTCTTCGATGATTTGCTTGTATTTTATCCAGTTTTTTGATTTTCTGTATGTGTAATTTGTTGTCATTGCAGTATCAATTAAACAGGAATCGTTTCGGTATATGAAGGATTGATACCTTTTTCTAAAGTTAAGTCAATTAAGTCTGGTAATTTGTTTAAATCTGTTATCCAAAAAGTCGGTTGATCTGTCAATATTGGAGAACAGTCTTTACTTTTCATTGCCTTGTACAGTTGATAACTGTTTTGAGTGGGGGGTACTTGATCTGGAACCCCACCAGGGATATTTTGCGTTAAAGTTACCTCCGCCAAAAAATCCATCGCCAAAAGTTTAAAAAAATAAAAGAAAAAGATTCCTTATTGATACTGTAGTTTGAAAGGAAATATGCTCAAGATAGCATACCTTGTCCAGACCAGTCACTTGGTACACTAATGGCTTGACCACTTAGAGCATGGTAATTCTTAATAAAATAATGATTTAATTCTAATTTGATGATTATGGCGTTTTCTCCGTCTGTTTTGTTTTTCTGGTAATTTGATATATTAAGTAGTATGGTACTATAAGATAATGTGTGTTGTGAATGAGTTTCTAGAATTAGAAATATGTCTATGTTTTCTAAAGTATGAAGTTTTTTAATTGTAGTTGTCTTTGACACACATTTTTAGCATTGTATAATACAATCTTAAAAGAGTTATTCATTTTTTCTTGTATATAAATGTTGTGAGTAAAATTAGCATAATCTCTTGTATTGACATCATGTTATCTAGCTTATTAATTACGTGATTAGGCTATATATTTATTTGAGATTGCTGTGTGTTTACTTCTCACTCTTGGCTTTCTTGGTTACAACTTCAGCGTATGATATATGTAGTTTTACTTCATTAATGTAGGATTTATGAACGTAACTTGATATTGATTTGATTTTGTATTTAACGGTTATCTTTTCACGTAACTTTGGATATAATTTTTTATGTAATTGCTTTTATGCTAGACATCCCTTGTAACTTGCTGGGTGGTTACCCGAGCCCTTGGAACATTTAACTTATTAAATTTTTCTCTGAAGATATAATTACTTGTTCCGTAATGTTTGGTGCATTTGCAGCAAAAAGAGCTTTTTTATAGTAATTTTTTGTATGACCAAATTTCACAATTGAGGTGACTGTTCAAGCATTGCGGTATTTTACACTTTTTATGATGTGATTCGATTACTACTACTAGATTTAATAGTATCTTTATTTAGAATATTTTTCTGTTATTTGAAGTAATAATATTTTCAAGTTTGTAGAAGCATCGGTAGTTTGGTTTCATTGTTTCGCATCTTACATATGTTTATGACATTGTGATTTTTTATCTCTATTTCATTTTTCATCGTTTTAATATCCATCGATGGATGAACTTTAAATAATACGACATTGCAACCCTTATCTTGTTTCTGTTGATATGTATAAAATTGAGTTTTTCATTTTGAGTTCCTCTACTGTAGATAGAATTTTGCAGATGCCTTTAGTCGTATTTTCTCTTTCCTATTGTTTAGGATATTTATTGCATAGTTTATACTTGTAATTATGTCTTGCGCTTCATCTAGAGGTCGAACGTTGTCTACGCCACTCATGAAAATGGTCGATGATTTATTTTAAACGTATTCATTCTGAGTGATGAGTTCTGTTGCTTCTTCCTGGAATAAGGTTATTGATAGCAAGTCAAATATATCACTTATTTTTACTAGGGTGCTCAGTCAATTTTTGTTTTAGCGGTTTTTTTACCTATCTCGTTCGAGTTTGAACTAGATAAAGTTCTTTACTTACTCATGTTGTTGACTCAACTTCTATTTTATTTATTACGAGTTGTAAATTCCACAATATTTTCCAGAGCAGTTGTATTTTTCAGGACATTTTTTTCTGTTTGGATAGTAGTCTTATTAGATACTTCTATATTTATGCTTTCTAAATCAGTTAGTTAATTCAATCCTACTCTATTACTTGAGATTAAGCTAGTTGAATGGAATTTACGAACTTTAAAATTTCGATTTTGGCGATTTTTAAGAGATTCTATTAGCGTACATGACAAATGAATGATCGTCAAATATTGTTTATATATTTTTATGTAGAAATACGTATCCTCAGTCTCTGACATATTTATAAGCAAATATGGTATAAATCTATTTTTAAATGTTTACTATCAAATCAAGAGTTCCCAAGATATTAGAAAAAGATGATTTTTAATCTTATAACATTTTTCTGGCTTTCACGGTATATGCGTTTCATTTGTAAAATATTTAGATTTATATACTTTTACAAAAAAAGATAGAATTCCGAATATTGTGCTATAAAAAATAGATGTATACTAATTTTTAATTTTCAAATTTGAGTACGTCCAGGAAAACTCCGGTACAGCAACACAACTAATGAGCTAATGAAAAAAATTTTACGTGATTCGTGCTGAACGGATAAAATCCGTATGAACTCTACATAGCACCGTACTCTCAAAACTCTGATGGGCCCCTGCGAAGGGCTCAAAAGGAGCAGACCAATTTTTCGTAAGTCTTACCACTAAACAGAAAATGGAAGATTCCTAGTGAGTTATTTAAGGAAAATTGTCGCTCGAGCCTCTCATTTTTAAGTATGCGAGTATGGTACTTATCTACCCGTCATCGTTTCATGCTTTGGCGTGTGCCTAAATTTTACTACATGAGCGAATTAGTCGTTCATCTATGTGTGGCTGCGCCCATGAACTTGTGTTAGATTAATTTCGGTTTGCAAAGACTTAAGGATTGAATAACCTGCTGCCTTAATTAAGGAAGGACTACTTCCTCATAGATGTTTTCAATCCCGCACGATAATACTGTCCATCATTCACCAGGTAGTGATGAGGTAAGGGTTGTCCCATGACCAAGACGTATCTTCCTTGAAAACCGGGTAGGTATTGATCTATCCTCATATGCTTAATTCTGAACCGTTCATATTTTCTTCACGATTATTTATAAAATAAAACCCAAAACTATATTCTTATTTTTATCAAAGCAACGATTCGTTGTGTTAAATTACCATGACATGATTGATGATCAATAATGGCGATATTTTTGTCGATGTATTATCATGATTAATAATCAATAAAAAATTTTTTGTCCCATGGGAAATCAAAATATAAACTTTGTATGTATCTCTAAATATCTTTCCGAAAACTATATCAATTGAACTAAAACTACTTTTAAATGGTAATAGTAATCTGGACTTTTTATTATATTAATATGCCTATTATACTATTACACTAATATTTATTATACTAGTTACCAGCATGACTCATACAAATAACAAAAAAAATTAATGACTTCCGCAGCTGTCTAACAACACTATATTAGTGTTTATACAAATGTGGAGAGTTAATAGTTTTATGTCTATTTCATACGTAATCGTCAGCAGATTCGATAATTATAAAATATAACGTCTTCTTTGAATGTCCTTATATTATAATATTTAAGACATTGAAATCTTCAAACCATGTACTGGGCGCATTTGATTTAAGTGCGATGTGACAGGATCACCTGTCTGAACACTGTACGGAACGCTTATCTCTGCATTCATCACTAACCCTCTAATAAACATTAAAAAAGTTTTATTACGAATTATTACACAACATTGAGCAAGATATCGATTGCCATTAAATTTTTTCAAACAAAACTTGACCCTTTCGACGACTATTGCTAAAATTCCTATTAAATGTTTATAATTTTTTTGTATCAATCAATATATTGTTATGATGTGTACATATTATCAAAATGAAATCATTCCCACGTATTTTGAAAAAAAAATTATTTTGTTTCAAATATGTGTTTTCAATTATTTATAAATTTTAAATTAATTAATATACTCATTTAAAATATGATACAAATGATGATCTTGATTTAATTATTTAGTATACCAAATGTAATAAAAACCGAGACTTGCTCTGATGTTACCTAAAACCGATTTGTTTTTTGTTTAAGGAAATGAGGAAATTTTAATACCTGGTTTCGGTCGATATTTGACAAATCTGGCAAATATTAAATTTCAAATGGTATATATATGCATATTGTCATACGTGCATAATTAAATTATAATAGAAAAAAATAGGATTCGATGGATTAGATTTGTAAAAAATTACATTAAATCAATTTGGGTGCATTTGATCAAGCCGTTTAATATGACCTTTTCGCCCGCCACAAAGTTCACGAGAAATGCAATCATATTTGTCTAATTTTTTATTCTTATTTTTGAGGTCTGATTAAGAATGTTTCAGACGAAATTTACTGTACCCTGAGTGATAACATTTTATGGTGATCTTATCATCAATAATTGACCCATTTTGTACCCTTATAACGTCGGTTTAGTGACAACACGTTTATCTAAATCGCTTGACAGCAATTTGCTATCCCATACACATTGTTTAGTCTATAACGTTCGTCTTACTATCCGGAACATTTGTGCTAATTACTTATTAAAGAATCTTCCTTCGTTTGAGAAATCCTAATATTCTGTAGACACTTTTTGTCACTAACGTTGACGTATCAACAGAGTCTACTCCTCTTTCATCGAATAAGATTTAGTAGCAAATAAGTTAAATTTATGAGTTTACGTGAACTGACTATAAAGGACAATTCAGGTAACGCGGAATTGGGAAAAATGAGAGTTTAGGTACAAAAAATAACAGGGAAAATTATTTATCTTTTAAATATTTTATATTTAAACCTTTCTACTTACCATTTTTTGGTTTCCCTCTGGCTCTACACTTAGAATTCTAGGGTTTCCTGATACCTCCTTTCGTAATACATTTGCACTGACTAACGTATTTTTCTCGCGAGTGGAGGATGTTATACCCTATGAGGGATGAACTTCTACCTAAAGGCTTGAAGGCTGGGCTATGGTTCTTCTCCAGTCCAGTTGGTTAACTGTCCCTCCTAGATTTTACAATTCTGAAGACTACGCCCACAAACTGTGAAAACCCTCGGAAGCCTAGTGTGGACGTATCTTTTTAATTTCGTCCTTGTTTTAAATACGTTCGTGGTCTACTCTATATTCTGTTTACCATGTGCAGAGCCATTACAAGATTACTATTTTAATATACTGTAAAGTAAATAAACAGAATTAAACTTCGTGATTTTTGTCGAATGATCTTTCGTTAACTAGTTTCACAAGTTTTAGTGTCTGCAAAAAATAGAGAAAATATAATTTATAGTCGAACTGACAATTGCGTTAAAAAGTTGGTTTTCTCTTTTTTTTTCTTCTAAACTAAACACTAGTTTTATCTTACGACCTTTCTTTTTGTTTTTTATGGGTTTTCTGCGAGACTATGCCTTTTATTTCTAGTTCTGAAAATGAGTTTGGCCATGGGTTGTGTTCATAAAATTTTGTATTTTAATCACGGAAATTTTCGTTCACACTTTTTCCAAAAATTCATTTTTCTTCCTTTTTACGTACATATACAAAAATTAAAAATGAACACTCGGTTTATTCTTCATTTTGAGAAAGAAAAAATGGTCGTCTTCTATGCATCTGTATGGATTCATAAAAAAACGAATGTTCGTTGCCTTACATCTGTCCTCTTGAATATATATAAATGAACAGAATGTCATACGCAACCTCATAGACGTTTTTGTCGACGAGACTGGTATCAAGGTCAAATAACTCACCTTCTTTCCGAACTTTTTACAGAAAATACTGCGCGTTGTTAGAAGTGTAACGCTCAACAAATTAGATAAGGGGGTCGACGACATAGATGCTTTTCCAGCCACAATGGAAATAGTTAAGTCAGGGTCGAGCAACCTTTCATCGCACCGCAGTAACACAGTTACTAGTAGACTAACTGGCAGCAGTCACCTCCTACCTTAATTGGCATCAATTCTCCTCGCTAAACGGCTTCTGTTACTATCACTACCGCCTCGGACTCTATGTCAAGTGATTTCACTCGCTAGATTTACGCATACTATCCTGCATGGAAAATTAAACTCGACAAGAACTTCAGCCTAATCTTCTTCGTTGATTTAGGCTTTATCGTATCCTTATTGCCTCGTTTAATAATACATAGATAATTTCAGCTTCTTGTCAGGAAGTAGTTTACCCTCGTTTCAGCTAATATACTGATAATCGCGACTTACAGACGCATCATGTTCACTCTCAACTTAAGCCTTCTAAAAGAGTTCATCTAGCCATTTAATACGACGGGCGTTCACGGTGTCTTACAACTCACAATGTAACAGTTTCGTATAATGTTTTCACCAGATTTAAGGCTGTGATCATGTGGTTCTGGAGACCTCATAGTCTCAATGTCTCCCAATCATCCTACTGGGCATTCATTCGTACTATAAGGAATATCTCCAGGCCTCTCTAACTAAGTTTTTCAATAAAACAAATTTTCACCTACCTGGAGAGTATTTCATTCCAATATGCTCGAGAGTAAAGCTGTTTTTATCGCCAGGCTCAGAAATACTCCAACTACTACACCTTCCAGTTGAATTAATTCTTAGGTAACCCTAGGTCGACAATATGTCACACTACAACTTACACTACATCCACGGTCGCCCGCGATATCCTGGTCAACTAGTTACAATGCTTTCAACAACATGTTCCTGCTCACGTGAGAACAACGTTAACTATCCTAATATAAAGGATATCGTTCCTTTAGTGCACTATGATGATCTCTGAAGGGGGATATAACAGTTTTACGGAAAAGAACACAGTGACGCAGTACCGGCGGAAATGGGCACCGGAGCCATGAGGCTGGTTCTCTGTAAATAGCATTGTCAAAATGACTGTAGCGCTCAAATGTCTATAACATAATTTCAAACTACCCGCCAATTCCTTGATATTAATTGTAATTTAGGCAAGATGTACATATGAAATTTTATACATCTTGCCTTCAACTTTTAATTATTCCTATACCAAACGCAATATTCTCTTGAAGTCTATAAAATGTTCGGAAAAGAATTATATACTAATTTAGATCGAACGAATGCGTCTAATATTTAAAGCGATCTTTGACACGTAGGATTTTTGTTTTTAACATTTTGTACTACTTAGTACTGCATTGAAAAGTAAAGTATATGAAATTTCGTAAACGTCATTTAGTTTATGAGCAAGAAACTTTCCCAATTATAAACAGAAAAGGAGAAAATAGGCTACATTTTTTAGGCAATAAGAATGATTAAAGTCAATATCGTCGAATTAAAGTTCAAAATACTCTATAAATAATTAAAAAATTATTGCTGATATTATGTTTAGTCGATAACTACATCACGATAAATTCTTTAATTATACGTGAATTTAGAATTTAAAGTTCAATATAAAATATTCTATCTATTTTATATTCATTTTTTGGTGAAGCAAAATGAAGAGCTGGCGAAGAAAATAAAAGAATTTGACAAAATAAATGCAAAACAGCAAAAAGATAAACTTTTTGATTTATACTATGAAAAAAATAGGCATAAAGTTGTTGAAGCTTTGAACCTTGGAAACCCTTGTTATATTGTTGAAAGAGGATTTCTTGATCTATGGCGTTTATTTATTAGGTAAGTACAGTATTACAAAAATTTTTCTGCGTATTTACAGAATAATTCTTAATAATTCTTAATAATAGTGGATATTTTTATTTATATATTTTTCTTAACCTGAATCCTGAAATATTTATTATCATACAGAGTTTATTTTTTTGATAAAGAAGCTTTGACTTTCTCTCTTTTACTGTTTTAAGTAACTGAAAAAGCTAAGTGTGTTAAAAACGAAAAGTTTCAGTATGTATTAAATAAACTATTAAATCTCTATTCACATACTCCAATAAAATTAATTACTTAACTAAAACCATTTTTTATCTCTGATTCTTTATTTACAATCTGTATACGAATGCATTTAGTAAGTGTCTTTTCTGTTAATACAATCAAATTAATTAAATAACAACAAGACTAATATATACGAAATAAAATAAATAACATCAAGGTATATAAGTTCTCTATTGGAATATGCATGGGAAGAAGTATTAGGAATACTCCATTGTAATTGTTTGTAATTTTGTAGACGTGTGCATTGTTTTACGGGTATCTTAGTTGATGTATTTTATAGTTCGGTTTTTCGGTAATGTTTGCGATTAATGTGACATCTGATATTAGTATTATGCCTTCTCGATCTAACAAGATTTTTAGTTGATTTTTACTTAAAACAGCAGCATTCCAGATCACAATCTTTAATAATTTGTTATCTTTTACCACCTTGTATATGAGAAATGTAGGTGTAATATAATACCCACTTTGAACATAAATTTTTCCGTCAGGTTTTTCATCATTCGCATTTTAGTTTGAGGTTGCTTGGTAATCGTGTCCAGCTCTCGGAATTCTGAACTATTCGAAGTATTGATGAATACAGCTTTAGCGTGAGAGATATTCGGTTTTAATCGATGGCCAACACCACTTCGGAACCAATATAAAGAGGATATTAGCTCTAATTCTGTGAGAATAATGAAAAGTTCCGAATTATGAACTTTTTTAAAGAATAATTGTTTTAAAAATGGCAACATTTACTTTTTCGAAAATTTGATAGCAGAAATGGACTCTGGAACAATTAAATGTATCATCGAAACAAAGTTCAGAAACGTAATATAAAATACAATGCTGCTATGAATGAACGATAATTATATTGATTATGGAAACATATGCTAAATAATCATTACGGTGTTTGATACTTTTGTTAAAATGAATCTACGAAGCAAAAATAATTATTGTGATATGAAAATATGATCCAAAGTACTTTTAGATGAAAGATCGAAAATGTACCTTTATATTACTTATATAAGCAATAATTATTTTAATTAATTGAAAAATTTGAAATTTCATAATATGCTAGCATAATTCGGGAATGTATTATAATTACTTCATTCATTGTTTATTACGCTATTATTAGTTGAAAAATTGAAGAATTGTATAACTAATAATCATTTCTTTAGTAATTTTCGACGCAAAATCATCTCTGTTGTGGAATTTGGAAAAGAAATTAACTTTTGCCACATTCTTGTATAATTAGGGTTAATGTTCTTTTCTATATTGATTTCAAAGTGTTAAGACTTATGGCTTTGCCATGGGCATTAATGGTTTAAGAATCTATTATTATATTTATTAACTTGATGTTAAAATAATTATTTATTTGTTAATTGTCTTTTCTCTAATTGATGGATACAGTTTTTGTTAAAGCTACAGTATTTGTGTTGGACAGACTTTCTTTTTAATTGAACAGTTGGCTAGTTTAGTAATTTAGAGTTCCTTTTTTGATATTGCCTTTTATCTTTGCCCTTAAGTTTTGGATTGTTTAAAATCTTTTTATAATTTTTGTTGTTATTAACATACTTCCGATACTCGCTATAATTTACTATTGTAGAATTTTTAAAAGTAATTTTTTCGTTTGAGTAAGTAGCCATAGCGGCTACTTTAGCGTTAGACATAGTTAAGTTAATTTGTCAAAGAAAACTTATACTAATGCTGTAGATTAATCTGATTAAAGTAATTTCACTTTTTTGTCGATTGCTTATCATTGCAGGAATATGTTTGTAGAATACGACTGTCTTGCACGAACTTCAGAACCGAAAAAAATACATAAATAGTTGGTGGTTTTTGTATATTTGGTAATTATGTTGTATTTATTTTTTTGTATTTGAATATTTGGTTAACTATTAATAGATTTTTTTATTAGTGCTGGATACAGTTTTTGTTGAAGCTGTTTACATACTCATGAATTGTAATTATAATCACATTATACTTAATTTACATTCGGAACTATGATTAGTGTAATCATACTATTATTAGAAAATTATAGAATTAAGGAGAAATTGAAAATACTAACGTTTAAGAAATCTATTAAGTGGTGTATACATATTATTAAAATTATCAATATCTTTTTCTATATTGATGCTGGTTATTCAACGTATATAGAGTATCAATGAAATTGTACGTTTTTTCAATTTTTTTTTCAAAATTAAAAATTTTAATATAAAGTCAATGAAATATCGACTATTGTTGTCTATAAGAAAATTGATTGCTACATAATTTTATCCTGTGACGATTAATATATATATATAAATACATATAACATTGTGTAATTCAAAATTTTATAGAAACTAACTAATTCGTGATCCAAATACCATAGCCAATATTTCGAGCTGTGACGCAGCAACGCACATAGAGTGCTTCGTCGCTACTCGCGCTGTCAGAAAGGTATAATAAAAAATACCTGATTAATGGATTTAACAATGGTCAGTATTATTTTTTTTTTTTGCGAAATTGTAGGCTAATCTACTTTAAGGTATTCGAAAGAGAAAGCTCGAAGCTATTATAAGCTTATTTAAACTTTTTTTAAAGTCGTTTAGCTATAAAGTTAAAACGTAAAAGGTTAAGTTCAAATTTTATACTTTTGGGACAAAAGAGTTAACGGAAACACGTCTGTATAGTTAGACTAGAGAACGCTAAGAAAAATCTATTGAAAATCAAGAAGATTTTTCTGAATATCAAAATTTTAAAAAGTTTCTTGACTACAGGTGAGTCTAGCAATAGAACGAATAAGAATAGCCAAAATAAGACTCCCAAAGTTTACACGGTGCAAGTGACAAGTAAAGTAGACGAAAAATCTCTGCTACTAAAATATGACTTCAGTATCTGCATCACATTTTCTTTAACTTCTCAGATTATACTGGAAATTGCTATTGGAACAACGGTAATTATGCTTAGTCAAGAAACGTATTTACGTTTAGGTCAGATAAATTTGTAGCAGGGTAATATCTAAAACTAATGAAAAATTAAATGTGTCTATGAAATCAATACATCCACGTAACCTTAAGCTATATTTGACTACTTTAATTCTGCTCACTCTTACTGTTCGATACTAGCTCAGTTGATTCGGTATTACAAGTGAAATCGCTTAATAGGGTTGGAATTGTCCAATCTCAAATATAATATTCCAGATGCAGTAGAGTACTTATTAAAACAATTGATTATCCTTATATGCTATTCTATGGAAAAAAAGTAGAAAAAAGTGAGCCAGTAAATTAAACATTGTCCTGAAACGATGATTCATTTGTCCTGCATTGAATTTAGAACAACGGTTTCCCGTATCTGGAAGTTGGAGAAAATCTTTACGAAACCAATCATCTCTGGAGATTACCAAAAGTGCAAAGATAATTGTATATTTGGTCAAATCATCGTACAGCAAATAAGTTATAGGTTACTATTCTACTAAGCAATGAATATTTTAATCAACGAAACATAAAGGAATCCTAATCTGACGTCACTGTTCTGAAAGGATACGAGAAACTGTATTACATGGAGTTCGTTGTTAAATGAAACCGACTTAGCCATGCAATTTTAAATAGCCTATTATACAATCTATAAAATCGAAGGTTAAAAGTATAAGTAAAGTCAATGTTTTCAAGACGTCTCAGTCAGCGGAGGATGACCTCTCGTTTAATGGTATATATGCATTGTGCCTATATCCCAACCACTTACTATAGACTCATATTTCAATAATCCGTTCACACTGCTGCTTTTATCGCTTCCGTCCATTTATCAGGGATGTTTTAACGATTTCGCATTCATCCCGATGACTATATGGAGGAACTCACTGGAGCAATCTTTCAAATATTATTTCCTCATCACGGGGACTTACAATACTACCTGTGCTCTTTATCAGGAAATTCGGACGTCGTTGGGATTCGCCACTAAGGAATAAAACCATTTTCCTCTCAATACCACTATTATAAAGAAATGTTCTGATATTACATAAGATTGGTATTTTATAGAAGATAAAATTGCTTTCCTTCTCGGTCTAAGCTAAAAATCTGCATCTGACGCTATTAGTTTTAGAAGGAAATCTATTATAACGGATGTGTCGTTAACTAAGGAGGATTACTGCACACGGTAGCTCGACTATTTGATTCTGTAGGTTAGTTCTATTTAGGAATCGTGTGAGACAACGTTCTAATCCAACAGTTGTCGATAAAAGACTGTGATTGGGATTAAAAGTTGTACTCTCATATAATAGCTGAATGATCAGGTTTTTGGAAGTATATTCAAAATAGCAAGTCTATAGACATTCTACGCTATCTTAGCTGGAGACCTCAGTCATCCTGGTTTCTGCACGAGTTCTCTAATGCATGGAATGTGCATATGTCCTTGCTTATTATTTTGCTATTGCATATGCGGACAATAGATACAAATTGACATTAATCGTTTGTTATCTCCAACAAAAAGCGTCTTTGTGTTTCATCTGAAGGTATATAGTTGTCTGCCGTATTACTAACATTCGACGGAACTTCAATTATCGTCCAGAATCGATTCGTCACTGCATTTTCTCTTCAACTTCAGAATTCGCCAATAAGTCGGTTTTTCTGGTTGGATTTGACAGTCATTTTAGAATTCCAATCGTCTAAATGAGAATGACATGCTCGTTCTTAATATTTCATAGAAGCAAGTTTGGTCGAAAAATAAGTTAACCAATTATGTTTCTGAAGGCCTCTCATCAAATCAACTTCAAGATTTGGCTCTTTGGTGTTGTGGTCCTATTTCACTAAAGATTATTCTACATGGAAGTTTCCAGACATAGAGTACACCTCCGAGATCGAATAAAAACCGACATGAGCACTAGTGCTACATATCTCATGTTAAATTGGGAGAATGTTGAATTTACAAATCACTTACTTTTCTATCTTTAGCCGCCTTACACACACGAACACCTACGTATTAATATAGCTGCTACATAAAATTTAACAATCGGCAAGCTACGCGCAAGAGATAGGTCAAGAAATCATTGTAATTTAAAGTTTTATTCTTTGTTCAGTACACACTGAGTATTTTACTGTTTACTTTTTCTAGATCAGTCATGATATTAGCCAATTATTTGCAAAACTATAAGCTATTATGTGACGAAAAGTATTTTGCTTTCTAATCCTGTGTTATACGTTTCACCATGCTCATCATCTGTGACTCGTAGACATAAAAGTTCCTGATCTCTATACGACTATCCTCCATTATGTATTTGTAAAAAAGTTAAATTTCGCTCGAACTAATTGATAGTCCTAACACCCGGGCTTGATTAACTGGCTGCGAACTAGCTACAAAGGGAGAGTTTCTTTCTTTCTGTTTCTCTCACTCTAAAGCTGTACCTTTCTCCTTCTGCGCTTGGTGATTATCGGTATTATTATCAGATCTCGCGCTTAAAAGATAAATCTATAAAGGCTAAGGGTCTATATATTTATAAAATTACGGTTTTACTTGTTTTATGCTATAAGCAAACAGCATACCTGGAAAGTTAAGTCACCACCGATCTTCTTTAACAAAAAAACTCGGAAAAATCTATTGTTAACGCAGTGAAAAGGAGAAAAACACAATTCTATATGTACCAACTAAAAAAAATAAAAGATAAGAAGTAATACTGAGAAACATGCATCCATCGGTTAATACTGATGAATTAAAAAGAGTTATAGAAGAGCACGAACACAAAGTGTTAAGAATATACACTATTCGATAACGTTTTTAAAAATAACTTTGCCGTTATTTACTATCAAGATAGAACACAAATATAAAATCCATGGTATTTAATAAAAATCTACTAAACCAATTTCTAAATAAAATGATTAAATTTGAACCACCGAACTTCAAAAGAGACATCCTGCGATATAAAAAATATCAAGAATACGGACATACAGAAAATTAATATTTCAAAGGTCTGATATGTGGTAAATACGTAAAAAATCATTTAATAATTGAATGCCAAATTAAGGAAAACTGAATACATTGAAATTGTATTAATTGTCGAGGAAATTCAACTACAAGTTACAATAGTTATTCAATATATATACAATTGCACCAAAACTATTTCCAGCATTAACAGAAAAGATAGTATCACGATACATCCAAAACAGTCATCCTATCTTAAGTACCAATAAAAAGAAAAATATTAACAAAAAAGGGGAAATCACAGTGAAGCAATATAACCTAAACAAATATTCACATGATTTGAATCAAGACATAGTAACAATGTAAACAATAATAAACTTGAATTATAATAGAGAAATTAATATTAAGAATGGACACAATGCATAACTTGCTATCTGTACTTGTACGTAACGTGTCAAAATGAGCGGTTTAAGAATTGTCATATGGAATACAAATGGTCTAATGCAGAAACACTTAGAATTATGAGCATTTTTAGTTTATGAAAACATAGATATTATACTTATCATTGAAATACATTTCACATGTAAGAAGCATACGAAATTGCACAATATATATAGCTAACCATCCAAACAGTAAAATACACACTGGTATATCTGTAATTATTAAAACAAGAATATATCATTAACCACGCATACGTACTAGTGAAATAGATCTACAAGCAACTAGTATAATGATAAATCACAGTCATCACTCAATAACAGTATCAACAAATTATTTTCCCTTCAATTACCCAATATTAACAAAAAATATGAACGACCTTCCTTCAAACATTAAGAAACTGATTTGTAGCAGAAGGTGATTTTAATGCAAAAAATCCATGATGGCGATCAGATTATTAACTCCAACTTATCCAGACAAACTCTCAAAAGATATAAACAAATTATCGCACTTGATTGATTGCAATTGCAAAGAGAATAAATAAGTAATATTTTTAAACACCTTTCTGTTTAGACTTAACATCAGATCGTTCACCAGTGTTAATAATAATACGCTGTCAGGTAAGTATAATAGAAAAACGTGTTAAAACCACTAAAAAAACAAAAAATTTTAATAAAAAAATGCCTTACATTTAATATACTACTTGAATTGACGAATGACGCAGTAAAAGTAGAAAACGTTGCAGAAATCGTAGTTTCTACATAATTTAAATGTAATGCAGAGTATACATATATCCTATATTGTAAGTTACCATTATATCTACCCATTAAGTGCCCGAATGCATACAATTAGAATAAATTTTTATTTCAATATGAAATTGAGCAGTGATATATAATCATTATTAATATAATGAAAATGTTCATAGAAAATAACAAAGGGCGTCTTTCTACGGATCTGACGAAAAGTGAAACTAACAGAATAAGCCTTTCTCTGCTTTTCGTCAGAGTAGTCATTGTACATATAGAGAAAGACACAGAGAGAAAGAGAGAGAGAGAGAGAGAGTGAGACATAAAAAGAAAGTAGGGAAAGAAAGACGGTGTCAGCACAAATTGAAATACGAATTAAAAAAGTAGAAGTAGCAAGTTATTGATAAAAAAGATAAAATTCTATATGTATAAATTAAATCGCAGTATGTTGTGATAATTTTTCCAATTGGTAGTTGATAATATAATTTTATTAGAATACTTAATGATCGTTCCTAAGTATATCATGTCATTTTATTAATATCGTAAATAGATCTACTTATTTTCACATGCGTTATATTATGAATAAAACTAAGAATAATAAAAAAAATAATTGAATTATTTAATTAACTATATCATGACCTTTATTATGACCTTCGAAATCGTTTCAAAATCATTTTATGGTCGAGATTTTTTCTAATATAAAACTTAATTTTGATTTCGGATTGTGTAACAGTGGACAATTTTGCATTATTTACATAAATAACACAATATTGACAAGGTGCATTTCATGAATAAATACTAACGGGCTTTTAAAAACTTGAATTTTTCAAGCAAAGCCTTGATCATCGATTTTAATTTAACTTCAGGGGTCAAAGAGATGCCATACATAATACCCCATCTGAATGTAGAATTTTCAGCTTTTTCTAAATCCGCGATCTGAACTGAAGGTTTCTATTAAAAAAACAGAGTTATTATTGAATTAACCTTGAAAATGATCTTCACGGGTTTGATTATCAGAACATATCCACCTGAGAGTGCAGTGTCTTTTATCTTAAATATTTTTCGTTAACCCTCATTGTTTTCAAAACATTTTCATAGGTAGAAATCTAAAGCATTATACTTGTGAAGGAGTTATAAAGCAGCTCAGTTAACAGTGTTTAAAACTTTCTTTTTATAATATGGTCAAGGTATTTGATTATAAATTATGCTAAATCAAATCACCTCGCTTTGTTGTACGTGTATCAAGACCAATAAAAATACATTTTTTTTACTGGAAAGCATTGAAATTTAACAATTGGAGACTCTATTTACTATCAGTTTTATTTAAGTTATTGCCTGATAAACATTTAAAATATTATATATGCTTTTGGTTGGACCTTTATTTTTTATCTCAAGAAAGAGAGAGAGAGATTTAGATGAAATAATTGATCTCGCGGACAATTCTGTTGAAAAATTTATTTTATGCATTCGTAAAATAAAGCAGAGTATGTAATAATTTGTATCAATAAGTTAATATGTTTTATAAATAAATTAAAAATGGATTTGTAATTTAGATATTCTTGTAAATTAATATACAGGAAATAAAAAATTAGGTTTGTATCAATATTTGACTGAAAAAATATTAGTTTTAGGTCAAATTGGAGGAAGATGTCGGATTTTTTTGTATGTAGTAGATCGAATGTCCATGTGAAGGTCATTACTTGTATCAAGTTTTACACTAGATTACTTATTAATTAAATAGTTTTCATTAAAATGAAGTGTGGAAGCTTGTTGAGCTTGCTTTTTTAATAAATGCTCGAAATGTTCTGAATTGGCAGGTTTTTTGTACTTGTTCCTAAATTATTTTTTTTAAAATTCATAGATTTTATCCATTGCAGACAATGGAGAAACTGTGAACCAAAATTCTGTTCTTGTAAAGGAAACGTACAATATTAAAGACTGCCTTGCCCATCTGGGAGTACAGTTTATATATAAATTTTAGAATACTACTTTATTATCAAAAGTTAAGGGGACCAGCTAGTCTTAGAACTGAAATATAGTCATCAAGTGGTTTTGAAAAATTCTTCAACTTAAGAATTATACAAATGAGCACAAAAATCATAACGCGTATAACATAAGCATACTGTTCAGTGTCATAGAAATCCATATAAAGTACTAAACCAAGTATTATATATCGATGTGATCTTAAGTTGACACGTATTAGTTCTTATATATGTATGGAAAATAAAAAGAAATTTATTGCAAGAAGAACATGTATTCTTCAAAGTATACTATTCAAAATCTACATAATATCTAAATACATCTCTCAATGAAAATCAATATGATATTGACATATCTATATGATAATAGAATAATAATCGTGAAAATTTGTAATTAAATGACATATATGAATTAGTTAATTTAATTATCTTAATTTAGTTTTCCTAAAATTTTCTAAGGAATAATAATGAAATGAATGAATACAGAACATCAGATTTGATATATTACATCTAATCACTAATAATTTTTCGTGAACATATTTTGACTAGATACTTTTTACTGTAAATAGACTGTAAACCTCAAAATAATCGTGTTTCTTATAAAGCATTCATTTTAAATGTTTATAATATTTTTATCAATAAATATTTTTTAATGTGTGCATATTTTATTAATAGTTTTTTAATTATGGTATGTTAATATCTGTTCACAAGTTGTTGTCAATTGTCTATAACTTTTTAATTAATTAGTATTCAGTGTAAAACTTAGCACCTTGACATCAATATTCGATCTGCCAGGTATAAAAAATATCCGAGATCTTACTCCGATTTTACCTAAAACTAGTATTTTTTTCTGCCATATGTTAATACAAATTAATTTTTTTAATAATTTTTCGTTAAAAGACGTATCAGCCGGTCATAATTTTAAGCTCATTTCATTGATAATTATATTTTAACTGTTACGAAATGGATTCTGCAAGCAATAATTTTTTTTACAAATGATTGATAATAAATTATGAACGTGCACTATATTAATATTAATTTTAAAATTGTATAAAAATTTGATAAGATGCCTGTAATAAAAATTATTCAATGACAGTAAAAATTTCTATTCTAGCAATTTAGAAATTAATTTATGCCGTGACATTTATAAAGAGATTTTATTTTTTTCACAAGTTCATAAACAATTTTGAAAGAATAATAAAATCAGTTTGATACACACAATGGATTTAAAAAAAGATAATTTAGTATAAATATAATTTTTTTTAAATAGTTAACAGATTAAATTATAATGATTAAAAATGGATTCATTTAACATTTTATTTTGTCAAAAGCCTTCTTAGGTTACATGTGTAATACTTAATAATTCATATAACGAATGCAAAGAAAATCTAGCATGAGAGTATGCTTGAAACACTTTCAGTTTCACAACATGGCCAAACCAACGGAACGGTGCTCAAGGAGAAATAGTCATAATGATCAGAATACTTGTCATAGATTTCATACCAATGAGGAAACTATTGATGCTATAGACAATTATTCCGTATTATAGAGATGGTATAATGAAATTAGAGCAACAATATGAAAAAATTACCTTTTTTTAAGGGGACAAGCTAGTGTTAAAGCTGAAATTTGAGAAATAGAAGTAACTGGAATAATATAATTGTAAATTTTTATCTTCAAAATGGGCTGCAAAAATAAATTTGTTATATACTTACACATGTCAAATTACCTTTCTAGTAGCTTGGTGAACCCTACAAGCCACGCATGGCCAAAACACTTTTACCATCAACTTTAAAAAATCTCTGGACGAAATTAGTTTGAACGAACGTTTACACTCCTTTTAAGCACCCAACCCATCTAAGCTAAACAAAAGAAATTAATACAGTTGAATTCAATAAATTTTTGGTTAATTTGTAACTTTTATATATTTTTGTTATAAATTATTAAATATTTCTATTTCTATTCACGTTTTCATAATTCTATTCTCCTTAAGTGGATTCTCATATGTTGTAGAATATCTGTATACATTTACACCTCAATCCCACTCACCTAAATAATTATGAAACTGAAGCATAATTAAATCTACTTGTCTGTCACAATTGATGGTAGATTTATAAAACTTCTGTGACGTGACATTTAGTTTACATGCTGTCTCTTTTCCTCGTTCTTAGTCTCTTTCCCTTTGAAATGCTGTGCCTTCTGCTAGCACAATAGAACCTGCCGCTACTTGCATTGATAAGTGAACATATGACTGACAGAAAAAAATTGAAATTATTAGGCACTGATAGTGTAATATTTTATCGATTTTCACTTTTTATGGAATTTGTTTTTTCTTGAAAATTCAATAAACTTAATTTGAAAGGTTTAAATAAAGATAAAATTTCATAGTATATTCAGTAAATCATGTGCAATTCAGATTTATGAAAATTGATGTGTTCAAATTACTATACATAAAACGTATTATTCTCTCTGAATTCAAGGGTAAAAACAGGGATATCTATTGGAAAATCAAAGTTGAAATGATTTTAAAGATGGTCCCTAAAGTCATTGTCAAGGTTATTTCAAATATGTTTCACTATATACAGCTTATACGAAACTATCTCATTAATATTTTGTCTTGCTCTCTTGAATCCCTACATACTTTTGTAGCCGTTGATCTTATACTGATTTGTACACTGTGGTACCATAACAGTGTAATGGCTGGTCATAAACATTGCTGTGCTTCCTTTTTCGCTCGTTACATAAAGTTTTAACCATCTAAAAATCAACATATTCAATATAATTACGCATAACACTAATTCAAATCTTTCTAAGTATTGTACTAAATTTTTTACTAAAATATTATTATAATAAATTTTCAATTGTTTGTTGCTACTAAAATCTCATTAGAATACTTATTGGCATATTCTAAACTTATGTAAATCCATCAATATCGGAAATATATGTACTTATTGCGACACGTGATCTATTAGAAATATAATTAGGAGTAATAAAAAACTAAAGTAAGAAAAGGCTAAGAATAGTAGATACTACGATTGTGCATTGGCATCTTTTAAACGATACTATAAAATTTAAAGGTGATTCATAAGTTAGTGTTGATTTAACAACTATTTTTGCTAAACGTGCTTGATATTTTTTGATACAATGAAGAAAGAGCCATAATTCTATCCATAATTCTCTTTATATTTTTAAATGTTAAAATGTGTGAAGAAATAAAAGCAAAGTTGGATGCTGTACATAGGGACCTTTTACCATCTATTACAACCGTGAAATATTTATACAACGAAATTAAACGTATCCATACATCCGTTTTCGATGAAGCCCAGACTGTCCTATAGACGTGATTATTGAGGAAATCAACGAAAAGGTTCGTGACATAATTCACGACGACACATTAGCTTACTCATCAAGACCGTTCTTTTTTTAGAAAATTGCATGAATTGCGGTACAAATTGCTGTAGCATTCTCTGTACTCGTTTGACTTAACTCCCTGTGATATTTTTCTTTTCTCCAATATGAAAATGGAGCAGATGCAAAAGAATTTTTGTGAAGAGGGGGTCATTGTGAAGATATGCTTATTTTGAAAAGTTTGATAAATTATATTTTTGAGAAGGTTACAAAATGATTAGTGTTTAAGTAAAATAATGGGATGGTTTGCCTCTACGTGAATGAAAAAGAGTGAATTTCACATTGTCTTATTTATTTGTGAAATACTACACTAAAGTCGATGCGCTGAAAAGTATTTTGATGATGTGGCCAGAATTATGCCATCAATAAGTGATTTCGGTAAAGTCGCACCACATGCTCGCCGTTCACGTTGGACGGGGTGGTGGTAAAAATCCTGGCAGCGGCACGCGGCAGGCTAGATGTTCTTGGAGACAGATGGGAATTCCTCGATGAAGTATCTCTACCGATGAGAGGTTGCCATCGCCCGAACGATAGTTGAACTTTAGTTACAGGCACTCTAACGACGAGAGACTTACAATCACCGACAGAGACGACGATCCCATAGCACACTGCCCTGTTGAAGAGAGTGCTCTAATCATTTGAGAAGAGTATAACCTCTAGGAAAAGTCACTCTATTAATGAGGGGTCTACAGACCGAGAGAAGGAGAAAGACAAGAACCCTGCAAAGGATCACTCTGTTGACGAGAAGTCTATGATCAGCTAGAAAGATGAATACTTCAGATGAAGTCAACGAAACCATCGAAACCAGAGAATAAGTTTATGATTGTTATAGAAGTTTCAAGTGGGAAATCCTCCAGAGAACTCGGCGCAGATAAGATTTGGTGCGTGTATATAGAATGCGATTCGCTAGATCTTTTGCGTGTTACCGCAGATGAGCTGATTACCTATTGGTTGACACGAGTATCGCTGCTCAACATCTCTCTTGCAGGCTACGATTGCGAAGGGGACACCTAGCGGCCAGCAGCCGAAAATGTTCAAATAGTTAGAACGTTGGAAAAATTTCCTTTTAGGAGAATACACTTCTCCGGAAAGGAGATTATGTTGAAAAGTACAAAATGTTTTTAAGGAAAATTTGTATCTATTAAAAACATGGCTATATATTAATCCACCTTCGTATAATAACAAAAAGACCTCCAGACACTTGACTTATAAAATAATACATTAACGGAAATATGTAATAATCCATTTTAACTAATAAATTATAAATAAAATTATATTAAATTTTTAGGTACGCTGAGAACTTTTCCAAACCAGCTCCAACTAAGATTGAGAATATAAAATTGGTTTGCCGTAATCATCAATGTTTTTTATATCAGGCTCAAAGTAGTAACACCAAAGAGTAAGTGTATACTGTCCTTGCAAAATAATATATTTATATGAACTGAAAAGATAATTAAGTAGTAAATTGTGCATACAATTCGTTGTTATTTATAATGGAGATCTTATTGATGCAAGAAATCCTCGTAGCCTATGTAGACAATTTTCGAGATATATTAAAAGAAGTAAGTAGCGTGTTGTGGGTATCTTTGTAGGTTGTTTAATGATCGGCCCGATAGTGCAGGTATGTGGTTCGTGAGGTATTTTCATGTACAAATTTATGGAAAACGACATTTAATTTTATTTCTGGATGTTAAACCCGAAAAAGGCATACACGCGAATTTGTCTCATAGGAAACACAAGGGAAAGGTTACAAATCAGACTCATATATGAGAAGAAATTTGGTACCTAGGAAAGTATCTTTTATAACACCCAGAAGATATTACAAAACTAATAAAATTAAGAGTACATTTGTTTATTTTTAAGAATTATCCTACTCAGGATAGATGGTGAATTGAAGGAAATTGTAAGGCGATTCTCTCGAACTGCACTATAATAGGTACACGCCAGAAAGACCTTAGCCAGGATTTGGTTTGAAGCAATTATTTTGAATGTAGATAGTACTCCATTTGACAAGCAGCTGAACTACATTTGATGGAAAGTCTAAATATGTTACTACAAAGCGATAGAGAAAAGAAACCAAGTTCCAATTAGAATATTTATTGTTTGACTTTCTACTTCAAATGACTTTTTTCTCTCTTACAAGTCAGGACTAGATTTTAATTTTGGAGCTAGATTCGAACTGCCTGTAAAACTGTACGTGGGACATTTTATAACTCTCGTCGCGCTTCCCTACTCTTAGAGTTTTCCGGGTCCTGTTTGCGGCGGGCTCTTTTCTGGTTAGGCCGATGAGGGAAGAGAAAGTTTCCTTAGCCTAATTGGAGGAATCTTAGCATGGGCGGATAGAAAAATTGTGCATTTTTCTTTTAATAGAGATCACACGTAGTATCGTTTTAAGAAAATGTTAATTGAAATTAATTGTTTAATTGAATAGTTCTAGCGGGTGAAATCGACAGGAGAGAGAGATATCTATTGTTTATATTTTGGCGACTTAATATTATTATAAAAATATCAGTGCTATAAAAATTTGTTTAGTCGTGATTACTTTTTTATGTTTATAGGTTCTAGGAGACAAGTTATGGCTGTTACAAATATAAAAAATAGCTTACAATTAACGTTGATAAACAATATACGACGGCGATTACAATTATTGATTTTATTGCTTTATACAAACGTCTAGCAGATATCTTGCATCAATATGCATTGCGTAATTTTGGTCGCAGCTGGAAAAGATCATTTTTACGATTCTACGCATCTGGAAAATTTCATTAGCGCGGGACTATGGCGTATCATCAAGAGGGTCCGTTTATGGCTTTTCGGAAAAAACTAACTTACTTAACGGTGTGTATGGTTCATCCTTGAGGCTTTTCGTAATGAAATGGTTCAGTTTAGACTTTTCTCACGCTCAGAAATGATAAACATTGTAAACAGATGACGTCAGAAGGTAGGCATAAGCGATAGAGGTTCGTGACCTTATAAAAATCTAAAAATTTTCGACCACATGTTTAACAGCGGCGTACATTACACTTTCTTATAAAAATCAGTAAATCAACATTAGGAAGAGATTAAGAAAATTATATTTGTTATATCTATTTGTTATAATGCTGTTTAACGTTAACTTAGTTTAATGCTTGATTTCATTTATTTATTCAATTATAAATGAATTATAAAGTGCATATTATTCCTTTAATTTTTGTTCTATTTTTACTATTTCTAATAAAAATCTTATCATAAACTAATGACCAAAACTAATTAGTTAATAATTAGATAAATTTATCGATTTCATAAGCATATTGTAACGATAGCATCCAATTTTTCGGAGCCTACACATAGAGAACACTATAAAAAATCCAACACAAATCTAAATATTGATATAAAGACGAAATCCACATAGATTCCCCTCCCCCCCCAAAAAACATCCAATTAGTTGTATATCATCTTTATTGGAATACTACGTCATCATGATATTTAGATATATAGCATCAAAAATTAAATATAAGAATAAAATATTATTCTTAACAAGCAGGAATGGTTTCAAATAAAATAAATTAGAAAATATTTAGGGATTACGTATATGCATTTATTGATTATAATTTCATATGATTTTTCAACTGAATTTCTTAAGAAAAATTGAATTCAAACTTTTCAATAATTGATAATATATTATAAAAATTTTTAATTATTGATTTAATGTTGCTTAAGCCTAGATAATGTGTTGAGATATCTGTTCACATAAATCATTGTATTAAAGTTACATTGTATAGCTTGTAGACTGTATAATTTTTTAAACAATTATCATTTTTACACTTTGCAAAATCAAGTATTCAAGGAACAATAAAGTACTTAAATCAATTGAATGTCATTACAAAATAAGTTATTCGCAGATGTTTGAAATTAATAAAAATGATTATTTGCTTTTTGAGAAGTTCGTTGAAAAATAGAAAATCGATTAATAATCACATTTTTACAGCTGACTGATTATCTTCCCAACCATATAACTTAATTTTTAATCGCGCTATTAATTATTAAGTTATTACTTTCATAAATTCATATGATTAATTAACTAAAATAGTTATATAAGACTATAATACATCAAATTGATGCTGTTGAATTGTCGTTTTCATTCAAATACATTATTCAAAACGAAGAAAGAATGAAGAATAGTCTTGCGAGAACTTACTCGCAAAATTTTTGATATAAAAGGACTCGCTTTGTACTGAGAAAATCAGACAATTAGGAGTCGTAGCGCAAAGCTCTATACAAATTTGGAAAAATACAATTTATTCAACATAGACTTTGATTATTTTGATCTTGACACATTTCTGTGTCTTATAGAGATATTCTTTAATTTTAACTCTTAGGGCTTATTATAAGGCTGTAAGTAACTTAGAATATTTCTTCCAAGTTCCCCCAATTGACAAATTCAACTTTTGAAACTAATTCCTCAAAAGATAAAAGTAATTTGCAGTCAACCTATCTTAATAAAATTATTCTATAGTTTAACATGGTGAGTCAATACATTTCGAGCTGAAAGAAACTTAAAATATTTTTCCTCTCTAAGATATTCTGATATTTAATTCTTGAAACCAATTCCTCTTGAGATAAAAATAATAAGGAGTATTTTTCTGCTTATTAATATTATCCATCCGTTATTTATACATTTATAAACTACATTACAGGTACAGGAAACATCAAAGACCGTGGTTAATTATGAATAAGAATCGCACTGCGTCTAAGGAGTTCCAATTCTGAACTTTTTAAGAGTTAGTAATTTTTGTTGAATTTTAATACATTAAGGACTAGCATTGCTAAAGACTAGTTTCCTAAATTCAGTAAAGTTTCAATATATTTTTAATATTTAATTTTAATTACTACAGAAATCAATTGAAACATAATCCTACATCCATATTATTAATTGTAATTAACAATGATTCAGACTTGTGAACTATATTAAAATAAATGAATCAGTCCAGATCTTTTAAGTCTATATATTTAAGGAATAAAAAAAAATAATCAGCGTTTGTTAGGTACTAGATTACGAAAAGGTTAATCCAGTGCTTATAAAATTAAGGAAATACCAGGTGAATGGATTAATTTATAGTTTTAATAATTGCTTTTGAAATGCCCTTTAGAAATAGTATAGTAGGTTACAGGTATGTAAATTAGGTGATTCTCGGGACCACAAGTAAGCGTACACATATTATATACTATTATTTCTTGTTAATAGTACAAATTCAATGATAATTATTATGAAAAAGAAGCTGGGATGGGGTGGTGACGTGCATGAGAAAAATTTTTCATCTGCAGGAGTGAATTGTGAATAGCTATAAATAATACTTAGAATGACATGCTAGCAGAAGAATTACGATTTGCTGAAAAAAAATACCAGTTTTTACTAAAAGTATTTTCAATTCATCTATTTTTGGACGATGTATTTAATTATAGCATTATAATAACTGACATGGAATGGTATATTTTCAGCAACAAGTTATTATAATTATTAATTTTGACTATGAGTGATATTTTAAAATATTTCTTTTATAGAGGCATACAAAATTCTAGTTTCTGATAGAGAAAAACCGATATCAAGCAAGTATCATTCATTTAGATATCATGATTTATTGAACAGACTTTTTTACCCCTTTGCGATCGAATTCACAATTATCAAGAAGATTTGTCCTTAATATAAGTAAATTCCTCAATAGAGTAAGTAGTTGAACTCATCTATGCATATTCACTCATAGTTAGAGTTAATAATACAGTTGTTGGGGACAGGTTATACGAAGATAGCATTGCTCTTTATTTTAACACAGATTACAGATTCAATTACAAAGTACGTGAATATAAATTGAGTGATGAATAAAAACAATTGCAAAAGCAAACTGCCTATTTGAGTTCCTTGGTTGAAGTAAATCTCTTCGCGTCTTCCTATTTCGCATTTTTCTCTCTTCTTAGCACAGCTGCGAAGCTATTGGGGTGGATCCCTTAAAACCGAAAGGTCGAATTGCTGGCCAGATTTGATCAGTCGCTCCCCTGTTCAGATTTCTGTTTCTATATATTCAGCTTCGGAATGACCTAGTGCTATTTTCGAGATATGACCTCTTAACCTCATCATCATGTCGTCAGTGATTGTGCAGCTTCGGATAAGTGTACATGCCTCTCACAACCTCCAGCCATAGCGTACGGCTTTGATACTAATTGATAACAGTCACATCGTCGAACGAGCAGCTATGAGAAAGACATACCGTACGAAACATAAGGAATCCGCAGGAGTCTGAACATTAAGTCATGATTGCATAAATTAAACCGCACGCTGCATGATTAACTATGAACTAAATTGCACGCTATATCATAGACTACCTCATCAAACGTCATGAAGGAGACATATGAAATGAAACACGCAGCGCATTTATTATTTTATCAAACCTACTGTTCTGTTTATTAATTTCCGAAAAGTGATTTACACCTAAGGATGTTCACTTCACACGTAATTGACGTTTCATGGCATATAGTGCTCATTATGGGTCCAGTCGATCCATACCTGGCGCCTTCATTGTCCGTCTATGTTAACTACGATAAGTAAGTTCTCTTCGAACCCTCTTGGCGGCACTTTCTGGCTCCACGCTAACGAAATATTCCAGATTCTTACGGTCATAAACATGATCTTTTCCAGCAGTAGCCAAAATCATATAACGCATAACAATATAAAACATTCGTAGCCATTCTGATGTAAAAACTTCGGTTAATAATACTCCCTGTTTAAAGCTATCGTTAATTGTTTTTCTTTTACTGCTTTAGTCTATTATTAATTACAAAAACCAAAAATCGTACATAAACCAATTCTTAATTCACAATAGCCATAACTTGTTATACAAACTGTCGATCATAGAAGAAACAATCTCGTCTAAACAACATTAAAAATAGTTTATGACATCAATATTGGTGAAATATACAGTTTTAAGTCACTTGCAGTCAATTAAGCATCTCTCCCTCTCTCTGCATCTGACATAATTGTTAAATGAATTAATTAACTAACAGTTTCATAAACCACAAATAATACAACACGTAACATTTTTCTATCCACCTACGCTTAATTTCCTTTAATTACACTAATATTTAAAATCTTCTTTTCTTTCATTGATCTAATCGGAAAAGGACTCACCTCAAAAGGAACCTGGAAAATATAGAGTAGAGATGCGTGACTGAGGCTATGCACTATTACGCATACTTACGGTAGATAACGATAAAAATGTAGTCAGTTCGAATGAAGCTCTTAAACACCCATGAAATCTAATTAATAGAGAGTAAGAAAGAGAGAGAGAGAGAGAGAGGGATCACCTAACAACGAGTAAATATAATAAAAGATAATCTAATTGTAAACTCTTTTATTCTGATAAGGTCTCTCTAGTTTGCGCCTTCTTATAGAACTGTACGAGAGAATACTTAGTAAAATAAATTGATCGATTTTCCGGTTAGTAGACATAAAACCTATGACCAAAAACATACTATAATAAATTAAATATGTGATGTGCGTTGAGCGTTACATCATCAGATGTCTAGATTATTTTCTTTTTTCAGATCCTTTAATCGAACTTGGGAATAGCAGTAATTGTCGACATTAACTCTAATTATACTAGAATCAGACGAAATTCGGAATTTTGTAATTTTTTAAAGTAAACATTGAACAAACATAATGTGCAACATTCACTTTTTCGCAAATCTAACTGTTAAAATGAATTCTACGCCAAACATTACTAAAGGAATGACAGTCATGGCGATTATCCAACTTTTAAACTAATAATTAATGAAATCAACAAACCGTATGCACATTGGGAATCAATGGCCATGGCTAACGCACGAGCCTGAGCTCTTCGGAACCAATCTAAGAGAACATTAGCTTTAATTATACTAGGATAAAGTTAAGTCTGGATTTTTCAATTTTTTAAACAATTATTGTGTAACAAATTATGCGAAATTTTAGAATTTTACATACTAATTTCATTGGCTTCTTTACGTTGGTTCGGCATTGCTGGGGTTCATGGATTGACAGGTGGGGACTTCATTAGACCCCATAACATTGATACGAGGGCTGTTTTATAAATCAGTAACTTATTAAATAAAGGATACTTTTTTCGACAAATAAACGTCTTACTTTTACATAATCTTCTTTTAACTACGTATTGATAGTTCAACGTTTATTCAATATTTTTATTCCTCCCAAATAATAGGTTTTCTCAATATCCTCAAAATACGGTTTTGTTTCAACGATGACCTCCTCAATCGACCTAAATCACTTGTCATCCAGCCATTTATTTAGTTTGAAAATAATAAATAGTTGTAAGGGACTAAATATAGAGAATATCTTGAATGGAATAACAGTTCATATCTCGATTTATAGACTTTTGTCATAGTTCGATTGATTTGCTTAAAATGAATATTAAATCTATCCCAAAGCTCTTAATAATATAATGGGTGTGAATAATATCATGTCCATACAAAGAAAATGCGGCCATATCCTTGTTGTTCGACATACTCACCTTATTTTTCTTTGACGCATTTACACCCGAAGAAGCCCCCTTAGCCCCTTATAATTAAAATTATACTTTGCCTCTGGTGTATTGTGATTGAACGTCGCTAGACACTCCTTTGAAGTTATCACATGATTGTGATTATTGTCCAGTGTGAACAATCGGGGCACTCATCGTGCAGATAGTTTTTTCATGTTTAGATGTTCAAACAAAATATAATGTATCCATTCAATTAAAATACTTTGTAGCCTCAGTCAGCTTATGCACTTTCAATCTTCAATGGCTTAATACATAATATCATCAATGGATTCTATCGAAGATTTCGGGCGTGACGACCTCTTTTGACCAACCTAAACTTGCGGTTTCACTTACGCCAATACAACCACAACGGAATTATGTAAACCACTTCTTAACTATTGAAATTGATAGTGCAAACTCCTCATAGTATTCATTAAACATTATTGAAATGTATAGTACTTTGTAGGTGAATGCTTTATTTATTTTTTTGTGGAATTTCGTTATCTTTTTATTATTTTATTTTTTTCTTCAATTACTTGATCGTTTGAAGTTTTTGTTTTATCACGATTACTTAGAGATGGCGTCACCGTTATTATCATTTAATTTTGCTTTCTTGTGCCTGCATTACAATATAAATGTTCGTATATACTGAATTTCTTGAAAGGCAGTCGGCCTCGCCATTTTATTTTCCTAAGTAATAGATTATATCAAATTCATATTCAAAGAAATTTATTCTCCATTTTGGTACTCTACTAAAATACAAAAAACTCTGTTTCGGTTTTTATAAAATCACGATGCATACGCGATGAATCTGTAAGAGCTCAGTTTATATTGGAAAAGTATGGAGTCTAAGATATGATTTGAAAAACCACTTCCCAACAATATATGGTTTATCAAATTGTGAATACTGCAGTATAAGTATGTCACAAGGCAGTTTTTTAATGTGTCAAAAACTAATCGCGGTTTTCTACTTGAGAAAAATGTATCTTTATGCAAAAATATTATCAAAGATTTTATGGTTTCTGCAAAATTCTAATAAAACATCAACAATAATTCCAAACAATGTGAAGTTCTCTTATATTTTTTGTGATTTTTGGTACCGGAAAAGATTCGATTGTTTCTTTTTCTTTTTATTTAGTTTAATACTGGATTCATTGAGAATACCGTCTAATAACATGACTTCTTTTGAGTCACTTGCATTTTTGAGATTTAAGTATCAAATTCGTTTCTCTTAGTTTTTTGCTACTTTATGTAATCATTTATTAATTTTGTTTACTGTTTTTCTAAATACAATTATGTTATGAATAAAAATAAAAAATGCATTATCAATTAGATGACTAATACAGTGTTAAGTATCTTTTGAAAAGTTTTAGAACAGTTAACTAGGCGAAAAGATAAAACAAGAAATTCAAATCAGACCAATTAGTGTGTATTAAAAGCTGTCTTAGAAATATCTTTTGGATACATTTTCATTTGATACATTTTTATTTACTTTTTCTATAGCAGTATCTTATAATCCCTTTATAGAGCCTAGGTTTATATAATTGAAAAAGATTAGCTAAGTACTTAAGCTCTCGTAAAATTCTGTATATAAATATAACGCCGTTATACTGTCTATATAAATTTTTGTTTAGCCAACCCAGGCGTTTTTAAAAAAAGTAATATAATAATCCTTTTATACCTGAAAGACGTACATTGTACATAGGTTGCTTACTTTTTGCAGTCTCATCTCAACGCCAAGAGGAGCCACCTGTTTATAAATATTGACATTTCTGCTAGAGTTAAATAGGATATACTTTCTAATATTGTTTTTTTTTCATCTTGTTCAGATTGAGACGTAGGTCAGAGGCTTCTATCCATTTAGAGACTTACTCCATCGTGAGTTCTCTTTAGTAATCATCCTCTGGGTATATGCAAACAAATCTGCAGATCATTGTATAAAAATGTATACAATATTCTATTCATATAACAAATACTACATTATTAGACATACAGACGGAACAGTAAAAAAACTAAAACAGGTCCTTATGGAACACCCAACCTATATTAGTACTCAACCAGTACGGATGCCCTGTTTTGAAAAGACCTTTTGTATACAGTTTTGTAAAAACAATTATCTTAATCTGAAGGGGACCAAGAATATAATTTCTAGGAAGATACTCCGCAATCTGTTTATGGGGAATATTTTCCAATACTTGTGACGGTGAATTAGATTGTCAAGCTATCCTCATCTAACATTTTCCTTCGACGCCCTTACAATATCGCCGAGCCTACTACATGCTTATTGTGTGCTCATATTCTCTCTTTCCTTTATAAAAACGAAACATCTGCAAGTAGATATGGGAGAATAGTGAATGTGTACGTTTGTATTTGTGAGAGAGAAAAGGAGAGAGAGTTAAGTGTCACTTGCCGTAAGTCGCTTTCACTTGAACTGATCAGCTGACACTATTCTCATGCTTATAAAAAGTACAACATTTAGGCAATGGAAGCGTTAAATATGGATAGGAATAGTACAAGTTCTGAAAAGCCTTCATGAATACCCGTTGAGAGATTTCATCCACCTCATTTGTCTGTGAGGAAATATATAAAATCATAAAGACCACCTCATTGAAATGAATCTATTTAAAATTTCTTCTCATTTTTACCCAAAATATCGTCTATTGCATTTTCTATTTTAGCAATGAAGGAAATGAAACCACCGGTAAGTAATGCAATTCGTGTGACCCTAAAATTATCTCGTTTTATCCTGTTGATTTTAAAAATAGATAAATTAATTAAATTTTTTTGTGACGGAAATACTGTCTATCTCGAGTTTTCTCTCATTCTCCTTTGGCGAATCGAACATATTTGTATACATATACTCACTCTCTCTCTCTCTCTCTCTCTCTCTCTCTCTTTCTTACTTCTTTCCATCACAGAGGTTTCTTAATATTGAGCAATGATTGGAATATTAATGGCCAGGGAATTGTCCTATTTTACTAGTTATTTGAATATAATTTTATTACAAGGCATATAACTGTTCGTGTTCTTTCTATTTCTTGCCCTTTAATATGAGAAGAACTTTGCGAATCTCTTTTCAAATGTCTTTTCAATGTCAAGAAAGTCCAAAAGTTATTTATTGGACTCGTATTTTATACGTACATCAATTTCGTTATTAAACCGAAAAATATATCGAGACGTAATGCCTACCCGATGCGTATAACATCTGTGTGTAAAATTACGCTTTCTTATCAGCTCCCTCAGTTCTAGATGAGATGTAGAGCTATAATCTTTATCGATACAATTTGTTTTCCTAGGTACCAGCATATTAACGGGTACTTTTAAATTGAAATTTATTTCGTTGTGCATTTCTAAAAGGATATCAAAACGTATGCATTTTAATAAATTAGTATTTATTTAACTAATGCACTTTGGCTATTAATACTGCACAAGAGAGCTTAGCGTAAAGTTCAGTCGTTCGCGTACTAAAGCCATCTTGGATAGTGTGGGAATCGTCATCAGTTCTCAAATTGTTTGCAGATAAATACTATTGTAGTCTCTCTAAAAAAATGGTATCTTTTACAGGTGCAGATGCAAAAATATCTATAGTTATATCTATAGTTGTATACTTCTCAAAGTTGAATAACGACACGTTAGTATAACCAGCAATCACGTAGCTCTTGTATGTGAGAATGACATCAATGGTTATATGAGAACTTACAATGCAATGTGTCGGATCGTGTTGGACTATCTACAGAGAAAACTCCTCTGCTAGACACCTGATGATTTTGGCCAGAGCGCGAATACAGATCAGCATTAAGGTTAATTTTCAACTTTATATTCATTGCGTACGAGTAGGGCATCTCTCAGGCCATTAATATTTCAATCATTTCTCAACATTGAAAACCTCTGTGTGTATGCTCAATTCCTTTTAATTCCTTTTCACCTCTCTATACGATCCTTCAACTTCGAGCGTGTTTTAATATTTTTAATACTTATTATTCTTATCCGAACTCGTCGAAGGTAATTAGGTATTCCCGCCTCTAAAAAACGAATAAATCTCTAGTTAAAACATATCGTGATGACGAATGATACATGCGTAGGCTGAAAAATGATTTCTAAAGAGAAAATGATGAAGTGATTAGGGACAGACATGAACTCCGCTGCGCATTCGAATACCTTTGATTCTGTTTTTCCGCCTAATAATTGAGTCCTAGTACAAATAATATTATCAAGTTATCAGTTAATTGATCTTCGCTACGAATATATTATATACTAGGGCAATTTAGTTCACCGAGATCCACCTAGTCTAATGTATTTTTAAGTAATTAATTAAGGTTTTATTGATTTCTACTTTCAATAAGTATATATAGTTTACTCTGCAGCTTACTTTAAAATTGTATTTGTTTCGCAAGAAATTGTAATGTATCTTTTAGTATCAATTGTAATTTCACTACAATTATTATAATTAGCAAAATCCAAAGCGTGGGGTTATATCACTTATCATCAATATGAAATTATTTATTATTACGATAATATTGTTATCATAATTGATAACATATGTACACATGATCATTATAATGATCAGTTATGTTATCATAACTTATATATTTTCTGCCTTTTACATTACTAGTTATTATTTTTACTTAGCTGACTAATAAATTTACTTTAGTTGTTGTAATTCATTAATTTATTATATTTTCAAGTTTGAAAACTTTAATCTATTACTATTCATATGAATAACATGACTTATCTATCCAAAGTGACCGAAAATTGTGATTCCTTGTGCCTGACTTAGCTATGTACATATTTTCCGGTCTCTCAATATAAAATACATAACTTGTATGAGAAAAGCATTCTTGAATAAATATTTTTTTGACATAGGCATATCTCCGAACTGTCTTACAAGATACTATTAATAATATTATCTCGCGTAGTGACGAGAAAAATTCTTAGTGACACTATTTTGTAAGTCAGTCGGTATTCACCCTGTAACTCTCATGGCATCAGTTCAAATTATATCTTTGTAAAGAATTAGAGCGCTCACCACAGAAATAAATAAGGGCCTCCTTCAGCCTTGTTTAAAGATGTTACCCTGTATTTTTTCATGTTGAACAGTTAACTTAAGCTTCGCCGTTTACTTTCAGAAAGATACCATTGAAAAGGTAAATATGTTTCTAAAAAAGACTTACGAGCATATATTACGACTGTGAAAAAAGACAACTGAGTTAACCTTAATATATTCCGTCGAAGGATCAAATATTGTTCATTTGAAGCACATGTCTAAACAAATATATTACAAACATTCCTAGTAAAAACTACAAATTGACGACATCGTTAATTAAATAATTCATGAGATGGGTTTGTATTTTAAAGTGAAGTGTGATGGATGTATTAACGTCTAGTTAATAAAAAGTGGACACTTGAAGCAATTCCTGTATCCAGCTACAAAATATTTGAAATAAATACAAATGTACCTATAAGTAAAAACACGAAATATTTTTGATTTGTAATATAATATTATGTTGTTTATAAATAACTTATTGTTAAATCACTATCCACAGGAGCAATATTTGTAGATATAGAACACACTCAACTTGATACATTTCTTAGTACTTTTGAGATACATATCTTATCGAAAAAAATTACAAAAATTAAGAGGGTAGTTAGTCCATTCGAGGATGTAGAAAAACTAGTTGTATTCATCCTATTAAGTTAAAACCACCATTGGCCTTAGAAAATTTAGATAAGCTGAAGGACGTGTTGTAAGTTTTCTGTTAATATACCCTATCATGTTTTTTTAACCAATTTACAATATATCTATACTCATCTTTACATTTAGTAATAAGTCAATAATACTATTTATAATTGTAATCATACAAAAAATTAGACTTTTACAACGTTATTTTAATGCAAAAATATGTCAAATGAAATTTTGGGTTTTTATATGAATAATATGAGTTAATAATACTGTTTGATTGTAATTATAATCATGAAGACAATAAAATTTGTAAGATTATATTATAAAAAAGACGTACGTCAATAAACAAGGGTATATTATTAATGAAAAATGTGAATTTTTCTATATAGAATAATACATGTTATACTCTTTTCTCTTGTAACATATAGCTCCTGAAATTCCAGACGATTATCACGCCTATAATAAAATTGTATATGGTGAATCTCTTTGCTAAATTTGATTACGGATGGACTCAAAGTGCAAATAGTTATAGTTACCATAGCTTGATTAGATAATGAAATCTAATTGGAGAACTTAGGGAAATGGTCATAGCATTAATAACTTCTAATAGAAAACGTCATCAATGCGATTATAATGAAAATAATAAGACTGATGGAATATGATTGTCGTTTGAACTATTATAGCAGCGTCAAAATAGTGCAAGCCGTTGAAAATTAACTTCTAAAAGGTGCTAACGTTGTAATAGACATTTTTATTGTTGACAATGACAGTAGCTGCATTAGTACAATACAAAATGTATTTAGTCATCTTATTATTAGGATCAGATAAGCAATCGGACATATATGAACTATACGAAAAAAAGGAGTGAACAATGCTACAATGATATTTATAATATTGATTCCAAAGTAAATAAAGATCGAGATCGTGAATTACAGCACGATTCTGTGAAACTTAAAAAAAATACTTTAGTTACATTGTAACAGAAAATGTTGGCGATATGGAAATAATAAAGGCTGTCATTAAAAATATGCTATATTGCGCCTTTCATCAGCATAATAACTACGAATTCTGGTATAAAACCAAGGAAAATAACAAAAATTTTACACATTTAAAACTAAAAAATGCAGTATTATTTGAGTAGCTCAAAATGTTATATGATAAGCTTGCAGAAAAGGTTATAAAATTTGTAATCGCAGAATTCTCATAGATCAATGAGAGCTTCAATAATTCAATATACATGCTCGTAAGAGATAACGATACAGCACAAGTCAGTCTTGTGATTACAGATTTGTTTGTACAGTCGTACGAAAAAGTTATGTGGAGGCTTATAAAAATAATATTTTACATACTCTAGGTTTTAAAAAGACAAAGTGACTTATACAGCGAATTCAACGTTGTGAAGAATATGTTTCAAAATGTAAACTCAGAGAGAAACGTGCCAATTAAGTTAAAACATTCTCAATTAAAACATTGAAAAGAAAAGAGAGAAGGGATTTATATAATAGTCATATGTCTCTCTTTAATGTATAAAAATCTCTCACTATATAAAGTTTGAATACTGATGAAAACTATTTGAAAATGATAACTAATCAAGAATTGAACGACTTGAATAACTCGATCATTTTTTTAACGAGTGATAAGGCAATTGTTTTCTTTCATTAAGAAATTGTAAGGTTTGGTACGTTTAAAGACGAATTATTGAAAATATCATAAAAATGTGGGGATTGATATTATAAATACTATTTATACCTCTTACGTTATACCAACGCGTCCAATTAACTTGAAATCTTCAGAAGTTCATTATTTGATGAAAATTAATAAGAACCTTTATAAAAATGGTCAGTAAGTTGTGACGAATAGTTCATCGCTTGTTGTATCTAACGTTTTGCAATTTTTGAAAAACATAGGGAAACTATGTATTTAAATTGATCATAAGCGTGAATTTAATTCCAAGCGTTTAACTATATTAGTAAAAAGCTGTGATTTACTTCATGATTTTTAAGATATAATTGTAGGCTTTATAGGTACTTTGCCTTTGTTTAAAAAAGAAACTATTGACGTTGAATAATTTAAACTGAAGTTAGAATTGTCTAAATTCGAAATTTATTATTCAAAAGCTCATAATGCAAAGTTTTATGTTGAAATTATTGACAAACTTTCAAATAAATTCTTAAGCATGACTTAATGGTAATCAATGGAGCTTTTGCCGATGTTTGTACATATATTGATAAGAAGAAGCGCAGGATAAGTAATAAAAATTACTTCTTACCTTTTAAAGATGTTATTTCAAAGGTAATAACACAAACATTAGCACAGAAAAATTTCAATTATTAAAAATTCGAAGGCAAAATGAATGCATTAGCTACAAATATTAACAATATATTTATTTTAGACGCTATCTACAATCAATTAAAATCAGTCACTAAAGCATAAAATTAAATTATTACTGAAAAGATTTTATAAATTACATGATTTTTAATGCGTTATTAAAGTTGTACAAAAATGTTTATAAAAGTCAAGAAGTGTTCAATGCATTTGAATTAATACAGGTACTTATAAAGAATCAATGTTTATCTTTATTTTCGTTACATTATACTCGAGGGATTTGAAAAGTTTTAGTTTTCGTCAATAAATAATTATTTTTATCGCACAATGCATTCCAAAATAACCGATAAATTGCCGATCGAGCAATCAAGTGTATTTAAAGTACGGCCTACTGACGCACCATTTTTCTGTCTGTTTGTCTGTCTGTCTTTCCCTTTCTCTCTTTCTTCGTTTCCTTCAAGGTACGATATTGCCATGTTTATTTCAAACATATTATTTCGTTATTATTTTCATTACTATCTCAATAAAAATCATTAGAACATGGGTTGAAACTTTTAAGGTTGAATTATGGAATATTTTGTTTGGTTTATCATAAAAAAATGTCCACGTGCGTTATTTCTAACAGGTTTTATAAAGTTATTTTAAGCTCACTCCCATATGATCACGTGTTAAATTGCTTATCATTTTTTTCGTATTTATTTTTTATTAGTATTATGAAATATGTTAAAAAAATGTGTTTGATCAAAATATGTTAATCTATCATAGTTTCAAGTATTAAAAAGTTATGTTTTTATTTATACAATTAGGGTAATGTCTTTAAGTAAGATGTACGCCCACAACAAGCTGTTTTTTACTATCGTGTATCAATAGTGATATTTACGATCCTGGAGGTATCAATTGGTCTTATTGTATTATCGCAACAATAAAGATAGAAGACTTTCTTTTTGCCGATTAACGATATTAATATTACCCTAATAAAAAACGAAACTCATCGAAAATATATATGGAATATTACTCACTGAATTCATTTTTTAATTGCGTTTGTCAATTTTCAGGGTTATCTGTTAGCGGGAAATCTAATGTAAATGCACATGAAAAGTGTCGACTGATGATTATATCTGTATTTACATCAATATTGACGCTAAGCGTGTGTCTTTAGAATTCATAAAGTTATGAAAAGTTGAAACAAATTTCAAATTTCGAGAAAAATATGCATAAGCGCGTCATATTTGACGAAAAAAAATTCATGAATTAGATAACACAGAATCGCCGAAAAAGCTGCTGTAAACATAAACTACTGTACTTCAAAGTTTTATTCAATTTCTTTATTTGTGAATCGGCAACGTATCAGAGATAGACAAGAAATCAGTTTTCAATATTGAATTATCTTTTAAAACAAAATAGAAAAAAATGTTATCGCTTTCGTGATTTATACCATTTGAAAGCTCTTGCCAAGAGCTTTCAAATGGACCTCCGTACATCTTTATGCGTTGATTTCTTTCAAGATATAACACTTTAACGTTTAGCCGATTTTTCTCGAAGAAGGGTAAACATATACGACTGGTAGTATATGTTAGACGTAATACCCTAAACATAACGGGTTCTAACCTCCTATTCTACGAATCTTTAGTAATGGGTACGCCAGTGGTCATATATTATAGAAAACATACCATCGAACGATTTTGGGGATTCCTAGTCATGATGTTCGAGTATCTTACAATGCTTTAAACGAGTACCGGTACAAAATATTAAAAATTTGTGAAATGGCAATTTTTTTTTTAATTCATCAAATGTCATACTATGACAAATATATATGTATTATTACTCTTATAATCAGAAATAGTAAACATTTCAGGCAAGATTAGCTAACTCTATGTTCAGTCTTCTTTGAACATCTATTGAAATGTACGTCTATTGTAAAAATTATAATTTTGAATATGCGTCACAGTAGGTATGTGGAGATCACGTGGTGATATTGGCATTCATTTGAAAATCTTTACATTCGTGTCATTTTTAATATTATAGTATTATCTGAACTAATATTTACAAAACTTGTTTCAGATATAGTATAGTATCAGCTGATGAATGGAATACATTATTATCTTTTTATTCAGTCGACCATTCAATTAAGTTATTCAAGAGACAAGATCCAGATGATTATTGTACAGAACCAGGTAAAATATTATTATTAACACAACTTTTCGGTGGGAATTTACTTCATAGTAAGGGTCACTTATGCTATATACTCATATAAATCGAGGTATCTTTACGGCTGATGGAAAGAGCAAAATTTCATTACAAAAGAAAGAAATGAAATAGGTACAACTTATGTAGGGATTGATATATTTGCATAAATTTTTTCAAATGAAATTAATTCCATTTAGCTTTCAATTAAATACATACAAAATTAAAAGCACCATAAGTTTTGTACGAAGGCTTATAGAACAGTATCCTTAGAATGGTTTTCTTTTAAATAAAGAAAACCATTCTTAAAATCCTTATGGATTTTATACAGATGTTAGAGGTTTTCTTTATTTAAAAGAAAACCATTCTAAGGATACTGTTCTATAAGCCTTCGTACAAAACTTATGGTGCTTTTAATTTTGTATGTATTTAATTGAAAGCTAAATAAAATTAATTTCATTTGAAAAAATTTATGCAAATATATCAATCCCTACAAAAGTTGTACCTATTTTTTTCTGAATCTAAATAATTATTAAAAACTATAAAACTCAAACATATTACATTATTATAAAAAATTTTAACCGACACATTTTTTAAACGGATTGAAATATTTTCATTAACTTCTTTTAAATGAAAGTATGTTATCCTAGCTTTCCATTAAATTCATCAAAATAACTATTTTCCCATCCTATAAAATGTAAGTTATAAGGCCCTTTAAACCAAATCACTATGGGACAGACGGTTTGAAATGGTTTTCATATCAATGTAAATGAAATCCACTAACAAAGATTGAGATAATTTCATAAACCAGGTGGTTATTTTGTCCTTTGTGAGTGATCTTGTAAGTTTAAAGTATTAACGTCACCCGTTTTAAACCTAAACAAGCCTACTTGCCTGTATTTATTTTAGATAGATGCGTAATACGTAAATATGAAATGGTACACGTAATTTTGGTAAAAATAATATATCGAGTTAATACACTGTTAAAAGTATGTATTTTTTAAATTTTATATTATTTACGCAGTTGCGTAAATTCAAAAACTTATACGTTTAGGGAGTACAGATAAAAGGATAGAACTTTCTGAATAAAATATGTTTTTTCGGCAAATAAGCGTTTTATTTTTGCATATAAGCATTTTTAACACGATATATTTAGTCCAGCGTTTTCTTATATTTGTATTCCTTACGAATAATAGGTTTTCATAAGATCCGTAAAATAGGTGTTTGTTTTAGTGATGACTTCATCATTCAATCAAAATCTCTTAGATATTTTTTCACGTTTGAAAACTGGATGGGTTATTTTTCGAATATCCCAAATTATGCAACAGTTCATAATCCAAATTATGAATTCTTGCTAAGATAACTACAAATGTGTGCACTTGTACATTGTCCTGATGGAATAGCACTTTTTGTTTTAATTTTGATTTTTGTTCTTCATATTCCCGGCTTTGAAAAAACTATTTATACTATTCCAAAATACGCACATGAGATAAAGAATTTTCGCCATAAGTCCCTTGTAAGAACTTATAACTCTCAGGCGGAGTTTTTTTTTAATAGGACGAGAAAATTCACATTGATCCGTTGCTTGTATTTTTCGTCACACGTTGTTATTGGTACGAGAAAAAAACAAGTTCGTTTTTAACCTTTATAGAAAAAATACTACTACAGCGATAAAAACGTGTTTTCGTACTGGAACAGTAGACGCTTCCAGTTATCCAACGTTGCATTCCCCCCCCCCCCCCCGCTCCTCTCTAGAGCGCCATCAACGTGCGCAGTTTCGTTATTTAATAGCTGGACCTTGTATTTCTTTTCTACAATTCCCACATTCTTTCGTACTTTTTGGTATTGCTCGAAGACAATTTGTGTTTTTATTGCAATAACGTGCGGTATATTCTTTTTTATTCAATCGATATAAATTCAACTGTTTTAATAAAAGTTCCACTTTATGTTTGCGCAAATGAATTATTTGAACGTGACATTTTTTATAAGAAATAAAAATACATTCATCCTTGATTATCCTTTTATAAGATTTAATCAATTTTTATTAAGTTATTGCACATCAATTCATTTTTATTAGTATAAATAGAACCGCCAAAATACCTATTATTTTTAACTTTGAAAGATTTTTCAGTAAAATAATTTTCTTGGTAGAAAATAAACTTGACTCCTAGTGAATCTCCAGTTTTTTAAACGATGTTTTCCAAAAAATACTGCACTGTTCTTTATTCATATTTTTTGCAAATGGAATGTACAAAGTAGCAACAAATTGCTTCGCACGACAAAATTTAACTAAGCGCTATCGCGAAATAATATTCTTACGTAAATTATTTTGAAGCAATCAAATCACGAATAAAATAACTACTTCAAAGACAATCTATTTTTTATATAAGGTTATCTCCATTAGTTAATTTCATAATTCTCAGAACATTGTCATTTCCAAACTCAAATGGATACTAACTTTTATAGCGAAAGTATTTCCCAGTTTACTACACGTTTTGTCTATTGTAATACATACTCGATATTAGATTATGAACAAGTAACATGCCTTTACCAGTGTCAACTATTTCGAATGATATTAGGAAGTAGTGAATGATAGGATAGGAGATACTGTAGCTAGAATATTAGACAATAAAATCATTCTACCTCGGTTTCTCCGTTATTGCCATTTCCAAATTTAAGAACTTCATTTGGTTCTGGCAATTCGTCTCTTTCTGTCTCTCTCGTTCTCTCTCTCTCTCTCTCTCTCTCTCTCAGGAATTGATACACGAATAATAAATAATACAAATAATATATAGTATCATTATCTATTATCATTGTAAAATAAGAACTAGAACTTCCTTAAACTTTGCTATGTGAAATGTACTTATGTTGCCGTTCGTGTTACTTACTAACAATTTAAAAAAATGTTGGTTTTCTATACCGGATAAGCTAAATTAACAAATGGTAAAAATGGTTCTTTTTTAAATTTCACTAGGTACATAAATTAACATTTTCAATAAATTATATGAGATATTGTATGAGATACAATGCATTAAAATTCAAGGAGTATTTTCCATGACGTCGTACTCCTGCCTGAAAATTGAACGACTTCGTAATGAAATTTTTTATTTTGCGAAAAATATTGAACATGCAGGCATTAGATTAGGCATACTTATTTGTACTTATTTCATATAAAATATGATGAAGATTGTTAAAAACTAATGATTGAAAAAGATTAAATGAAATAACGATTTTCTTATTTCCATCATTTCTCTTTATATTTTATAGGAAATTTTGTTGGGAATAAATTTATCTAAATTACATTTGTACGTAAAACTATTAGTTTTTCTGTTATAAGCCAAATTTTGAAACAAAATTCGGTATATTTTGAATCTTTCTACGCGTTGGTTCATAAATAATGTTGCTCCAGGTTTCAGTTCGGTTAAGCATTGAGAGTATTTAATGTTAACTATATTCCTGATCTAATTCAATATTTCTACCTCTACTTTTCACATCCATTTTGAGAATACTTGTGAGCCAATTCGATAGGAGTAGTGACGTAATTTGTATTCTCGCCTACGACCAGTAGTACAATTTTTGGACCTTTGCTGGTTCTTCATTAAGAATAAGTATCTCTTCTTCTTCTTCTCTGGCGGCCAGGGACCTATCTATTCCCTCTAGCGACGCTATTTTCCCTCTTGAGGCTAGAGTTCATAGGATCATCAAAGTATAAGCCTCTGGTTTTAAGCTTAAGCAGTCCATGCTCTCTAGCAATCTCCGTTGTTATCTCTGCTCTAGTTTTGTTTGTTTCTACACTCCTCTTTTAGTCGACCTGTCTCTTTTTTTAGATCAATTATAGCTACCAGGCTGATATTTTAAGTTCAGTTAATTCTTAACGATGATGGTAGGTCTCTATCAGAAATTCCGTGGAACAATTACATACACGTCATTTTGAAATAGTGTTAGATTATCTGAATTCCTATGTGGTGAATATGCTTTACAATGAATCATTGTAAAGATTCATATGTATATGACTAATTATATTGGACTAATTATATTGGAATGGTATTGGATTATAGTTTATAAAATAAATGCTTGTAAAAATGGAGTTTGCAGAAAACATGGTGTGTAATATTAAAGTATTAAAAACAAATTAAAATAGGAATTCGAATGTTGCCCCTCATTATGTGCCACATTGTCTATAGATAACACAAATGACAATTCCCTATTAGTCCAGTCGATTCAGCTAAAGAAATATCTTAAAATATATGTGAGAGGTAAAAACAAACAAAATTGAATTAAGTACATTAAGTTACAGACAAAAACTGTATTTGTGTTTGCGTAAAATATTTTGTTACGCGTAATTGCGTGAATATTTATGTATATCAAATAATGTACTATTTTCATTGAAAGTATGGATTCCAAATAGTATTATTATTGTAGAAAATTGGGTTATTGTAGTCGGAATAAAAGTTTTTTATATACTTATTTACTGGAAAATTTGTTATGTGAAATAAACTGAGCTTTCTATAAGAAAATATATTAAAAGTGATACTTTAAACACACATTTTTTATTGAAGAACCCAATGATCTTATCTGGAATTTTCTATATTTGATCAAAATCTGTATTTCGTGTTTCAGTCTCTTACGACTTATTTATATAGTCATATTCATTTTATAACTCATTGACCGATATCTACAGAAGCTGTTCATCAATGCGAACGAGAACATTTTGTTTGTACTAAAATTAAAAAGTCTGAATAAAATGTCAGTCACTTTTTAATAGAATTAAAAAGTCTGGATGCGAACTAACGTCCGCATTCTAACTAATTTAAGCAGTGTAATCAACGTATCAATGGTACGAGGGTGAGTGGTTAGAGTGGGGTTAAGAAAGGGACGTTATAAGGGCTTACATGAGGCTGATATCTCGCTGACCAAACTTAAATTTGGTTAGGTAAACCCTCGTAAATTTTGTTTTCTCTTGGTGACACTTGTTTCCCGGTTCCTCATTTGTTCAGCTCATTTTAGTGCGGCTTGGGTCGTTCGTGTAAATCATAAAAGGCTGCTCGCTAAGAGCAAGTCTATAAGAGCAAAACATGCTCTAGCCGAGTGGCCGGCGCCGACGAAATTAATATTCAGATGGTCGAACAGCTTAACTGAAGCGCATAGATTTAGAACGAACATTTACAGATTAGTTTGCATGCTTGATTCGCCAATTATCCTACCTCTCTTGCCTTCTACTTACTAAAATTGACTATAAGACAGAGGGACTTTGTGAGCTTAACTATAAGAGGATCAAAATTTCCTCTTTGTTGTGGTTTTGTTGGGTATTTCAAATAAAATTAAACCAACGTAGATATTATTACGAAAACTAACTTGTATAGAAACGACTAATGCGAGTTTTATTGTGATCGAAGAGACAGCTCGTCATCTACCACTCGCCTCTCACCGTCAACACAGCTGTCACTGTAATCAATTGTTTGCTCCATTACTTTGCTTTTCCTTGTGATTTATAGCTTCTCATTTAGCGCTTTGGTAACTCTTGTCAACGTATCGTGCTAATAGAATAAAAGTCGAATTAGCGTTTATGGAAGATACATGCGATTATTATTAATACAATACCAATTAATAAAAAATATGAGAGAAAAATTGAACAAGAAACATATCAGGATAAAGAGAGAAAAAGGAGGAGAGGGAGAAGAGCATGAATTTATGGGTTTTATACATGCTATCTTGTGTTTCCAATTAGTAATAGTTTTATATTTATATTTACATTTAAAAAAAGACATTTTTCATGAACATTTTCTGAGAAATAATCAATTCAAATATTTACAAAAAGTACAAAAAACACTAAGTTACTGAATAAGAAAGATTATTTCTTATGCTTCAATACTTAAATAATTCTAAAATGCATATAACGTATTTAAAACTAAAATAAAATAGGAAAATTTCGAAACAAAGAAACTATTGTCTCTAAAGAATATAGTGGGAAAACGGCATTTTTAACAAAACAACTTTTCGAAAAAGGATTCCCAAACTTTTATCTACGCAATCTTTAAGTACAAAATCAATTTTCTCACCTATCTATGTCAATTTATGGTAGATTGTTTTTAAAAAATTGTGGAATTGATTTCATACATAGAACCGTACACAAATATTATACACATACATGTTTTAGGATTAATTTGTGATTTTAATTCACTCTACAATTGATGAAATAAACAATAGTAACAGGTAATTGTATGAAATATGGTATAAATTCATGCTTGCCTGATATATATTTTTTTAAAATACTGTTCAACTTTTTATACTACTGCATTCGATAACAAAATTAAACATTTATATCTGTGAATACGAGAATGCTATGTACAAGTGTATATTTACCTATATGCATTGATCTGATATCGCCACTTTAAAATTGAAAAATAAATAAATACATATACTGAGAAAAATAATCTTATAATATGTTCTACTACTGTAAGAGAAATCATTATAAAATATAAGGAGCACACTGCGCTCGTGGTGATTATTGATACAATCATATCTATAATTACCTTTGATATCGTGTCACTTCGACATAACCACTTGCAGCATAATCAACGTTATAATTTAAGGTAAAAATTGATGTAATAATATTTTCAAAACAGTGAATTTGCATAATATGATATAATTCAATTTTATCATATCAATAAAAAATGTTTTCAGTTATGTTAATACTTGCTTTGTACGTAGATTGTATTTTCTACCTCTCAAATGTAATATGGGCACTTGGTATATACATGTATATATATATAAATTCGTGTAAGTATAAAAATGTGTGCAATGTTACATAGTATGTCATAATAGTAATAGTAGTAGTAGTAGGGCGATATACGAATAGTAATAATAAGCTATCTTTGGTCATTTTGTAACAACATTGTACTTTATACAACATTGACAACTTTCGAGAATTAATATTGTAATAATCGGATCCTCTTCTGCGATAAACCGATAAGGGTTGAAATGTTACTATGTGTGATAAATTTCACTACATTTTATAGTAGTTTTTATTACAAAACAAGTATATCTCTCGTTTGCATCTTATACTAATTTTTGCTATATTTGTAGTTAATATTGATTTTATCAAAATAAATAAACCCACAATACAAGGATACATTGCATCAATACCATAGCATAGCATCACATCACACAGGAACTTATTGAAATACCGTTTTTTCTATCTATATGTGTACTTGTGTATACTTTTTAAATATTTTTTTATATAAATCATACAAAAAAAATTGTTATTGATAGTTGAAAAGCGATCTTGACAAATTGTCATAATGAAGCTATAATTATATAGACTATTAAGAAAAATTGATAATCTGATATTTTCAAATAAAGATCCAGATTTTTGTAGATAAAATATAGGACAAAATTTTGGTCTGACAGAATATAAAACTAATATAAAATATTCTTACCTTGAATAATTTTAAACTACAACATTTAAATTAAAACGTTTTCTAAATAAAATTTTGGATGCAATTATTTGATTCTTATATTCCAACATTTATTTTTAAATTGTAGCTATTATTATTGATTACATAGACATAATTATTATGACATAATTATGATTCAAACACTTGAGGAATAATACTTAGTAATAATATATTTTTTCTAGTAAAATAAAATTTTAATGATCTATAATTAAATATAATCGCACAAATCTTGAAGTGCATTTTCTCCGATATTGATTGTATAGGTCCTTAATACCATTGTCGCAGGATTCTAAGTTGATTTTTCAATGAATTGACTTTAAAATATATTTTAATGCACCTAACGGAAATACCAATAAGGAAAAGTATGTAGGAATTAATATATTATTTATTTATTAAAAATAATGTTAGAAACGTGATAAATAACCTATTTTTTAAGTTGTATTGTATAAATGAATTGCGATTTCAGAGGAATGTTCCGCTCAGATCAATTAAGTGAAGAAATAGGAATAGTCTTTTGACAGAATTCATCCAAACTATTTGAAATTTTTTTAAGTCTACGGCAAAGCGATTTTGTATGCTAAATGTTAATAGAGGTACACCGACTACTTGAAATTTAATGTTACAAGTGAATAAATAAGTAATTTAGTTTTATGGCTTACACTAAGGAAGAAAGTTCAGAATTACGCCAAAAGCCTATGTTTAATTTTACTTGACAGTTATTAGTTTTATTTGACTATTTTATAATTTACACGTTCAGAATTAACCGACTCCCGTTAACAGTAAAGTAATACAATTAAATTGAACCGCATTATGATTTTTTTAAATTCAGCACATTATGTAATATAGACAACGAAGATGCGAGTTCTTTAGGAATTAAGACAAGAATATTTTATTGAAATCAACAACTTCATCGGTATTGGTTATAATAAGACCAGTAATCAATAATTTCCTTATACTTATAACATTTTTGTTTCATTAATCTTATTTGGCATCTTTTGTTTTCTTCTTTCGCTTTTCGGTAGATGTATAATATGTAATTATCTGTTTTGACATTAATACTAATGTTAATTAATTAGTTAACACTGCGTGTATAATTTAAGATTTTTATCAAACTCTTGCTATGTAGGCGATGAAAATATTTCGGATATATTCAGTTATATTTTTCGAAAAGTAAATTAGTGAGAGTGCTATAAAAAGTACAAAATTGGGTGTAAACCGAGTGTAATAACAGATAAGAAAGAAAGTTGCAAAATCGCCGTGTTCCTGTTCGACGCATACACATGGCGCAGACACTCATAAAATGGCATTTGTGATAGCTACTGGATAAAGCGTACCGAAGTGCACAAATTGACTCGAGCTCGCACTTCCTTCTACTACCATTGCTATGTAAGCCCGCCTCCAGTATAGGTCACCTATACCTCTTCCCTTTTCAAATTAATGATTTAAATACTAAATACTCCTTTTTGATCTAATTTTTATACATTAAAATGATTGGACTTAGGTTCAATATCAATGTGTATAGTTATATTTATAGTTATAAATACTACACTTGTTAAAAAGAGAATAATCGTTTATATGTCACCGCGTACTCTTACCAATTAATTGATATACCCTTTTATGTCATTATTAAGTTAAAACATTAGTTATTTGTGTTAATTTACAACCTTATAAGAGAATTCGAATGTTTAGTTTTTTATGTAGTGTTTTAACAGTAACTTATAACAAGAAATGCATGGTAGTTATGCAGAAAATCCGTTACGAATAAATCTGAAAAACTAGAATATTTTATGTTGAAACTAATGTAAAAAAGAAAAACATTGTAAAAGAATTAACTATTGAGCCGAAGAACTTTCGACATAACCCAAAGGCGCTTTGTTGGATGCATCTACTTGCATAAGACAGTATATATAATGCAATAGATTTTTACGATAGGCCGTCTTATATACGTCCCACATTAAAAAAAGATTAATGAGGGAATTGGCACTTTCCGCATGCTAAAGAGCTAAGCGTGGATAGAATACTACTACAGGAAATTAAACTATCCGTACGCTGTATAAAATTGATTTAGTTTGTTGTTATATGGCACTCTTCGAACGGAAATGTCTACTGAACAAACAAAAATAGCACATTCCTTAATGAGTATGTAAAGTTTGTTTAATGAAATTAGAGGTTTACGCCACGAACTGACAGTAATAATATCTTGTCAATTTTTTCACGAGAATCAAAAATAAAGGATGAAGGTGTAATTTTGAGTTTTCTTCGTGTTCAGTGATTGTTCTTGGGTGAGTTTGAAAACCTTTACATAAATAAATTGTAAAGGTAGTATGTTTTATTTGTCTGTTTTGATCTATTTTTCACGTGGTTTTCTAATTCGTGAAGTACATTCAGGTGTTATTTTTTATTTTTTGAGCTATAGTATTATAGAGATATTGCTGATTTATATGAATAATACCTGTAGCAATACAATTTGCAATGCCATAGGAGTAAATTCAATGCTGTTTTCTATGGCATTGGCCGATAAGTGGTATGTTACATGCGAGGTATTATTCAACGAACATTTTTTATTTTTTCCAGTTTTTTAATAGAAGTTTTCTATTTTAGTTAGTTGAGAACATAGTATTATTCATACTGATGAATGGTCATCTGTCTAGACAGCATGATGCTTCAAAATATTTCTTTTCAATATTTCTTTTTTAGACCCGTTATAATTGCAAAGTCAATTAAGTTTGATAGTTCGTTTTGTATCTATTGATTAGTATATTGACTCTCCAGAATGAAGTGAAAAATTGTTTTGATTGTATCGTATTACTGTCTTTTCTCTTAATGCTGCTCCTTTCTCTTAAGTTATAGAAATCATCAATTATATATATATATATATATATATATATTAATAAACCGGACTATTTACAGAGTAATTTTTCCTATGTTCATATTCTTGACATTTTTTATATTGGGAAATGTCTCTTTGGAGGTTCAGTGATTCAAATGCAATTAACATATATAGTAGTTAGTTTACTTTTTAAATATCTTGACTATAAATTTTGAGGTCTATTTTGATAGTAAATAATAGCAAAAGTGTTTTTGTAATGCAATGTCGAATAATGTGTATGCTTAACACTTTATGTCAATATTGATGGACATTTGACTATTAATGTATTTCCTTGCCCACAACATCGCAATGAGTACCTTCATTGATTTCCCTAGAGAACAGCAAAACTATTAGTGATCAATAATATGCAGAATTATTGTAATTTTTGAAGGACGAAGTGAAAAATAAATGATTTCATTTGACGAAGAACAAATACCTTGTTTCACCATGACAACGTACCATCCAGTCTCTCGGACATTGAGATGGCTAAAATCAACGAATTAGAATTCAAATTCATTCCTATATACCGTATTCAGCAGATTTAGGACAAGCACCTGATTTAGATGATAGACAAGCCGAACCGAGCCAATAACTTTAGCCGAACTGATCTTAACCTAAGTAAAACAAAAGAGTACGGGAGGATTGAAGGGATGCTCTGATGAGACGATTTCTCTTTCGATTCAAAATTCCACGAGATTTTCTGAGTTTCTAAGCTAGATGCTATTATTTATTGTTAAATAAGTGAAAACCTGTTATTTAAAATAAAATTAACCCGTATAGTAACAATAAAATTCAAGTATTGAAAAACGCTTGAAAGGCTACTCTTAAAAAGAGCTACAATAAATTTACAAGGTTGCCAGGTAGCTGATCATTCTTTTGTGACCGACACTGAAATAAGAAATACATAAAACTGATAATGATTATAGAGCTGTTTTATTTAAATGAGATGATGAAATCAACAAAAAACACATAAAGATGGGTAATAACGGATTTTCTGGCTGATTCATTAAGCCTTCTGATTCACTGTAATTTGAATTGTTCTCGCATGAAAGTTTTCTTAATCAAACCCTCAAATAACATGGATTTTGTATCAAACATAAAAAAAGAATAAGTGACTTTTTTGTACAATAATAAAATTCATTAAAAAAGAGCGAATATTATACTCTTTGTCCACAAATTGAAATGTCAATCATAATTATTCTTATTCTACCGTTTACAATTATTTAGAATTCAGAAGTAATACTACAAGATTGCAGTGAATCTAAACTGTAAATAAATATAAATAATTATAAGAAATTACTGCAATTGATTACAATTATAAATTAGACACATCATACATTTCAAAGCACTAGAATAATAGCAGATATAAAGATTTATACAAACCTGCGGTTTATAGTCTCTCTAAGTTTAAAGAGAAATTGGAACAATTGAGAATGATAAAATAACAGTAATTATGATTAAAGTTTCAATTTGTGGAAAAGAGTACGTTACTCGCTCTTTTTTAATGAATTTTATGATTATATAAAAAATCCGCTTATTCTATTTTATGTTTGATACATAATCCAAGTTCAGAGAGCTTTCACGCGAGAACAATTAAACATTACAGTGAATCAGAAGGCTTCAAGAATTGAGTTAACTTCAACTTGACTTAAGTCAGCTCGGTTGGGCTTATCTATTATCTAAATTTGGTACAAGTCCTAAATTTGGTTAATACAATGTATAGGAAAAGAATTTGAATTCTAATTCGTTGGTTTTAGTTATTGCAATATCCGAATCCCTAAATCAAAATCTCTAAGATTATTAGTTCTAGGAAGTGACTTCCAATTTTTTATTAACAATTTATATATTTAAAAAACTAACTCTCTGTATATTAAAGTTATGTATGTTTTAGTGATAAAAAATGATTTCAAACAAATAAATACCATTTTCAAAATTGAAATAGAAAAAATATTGATAAGAAGCTAAGATATTACAGTTTAACTAATAAAAATGCATGATGGTGGACAATTCTATTATTTTAATAGCTATAAGTTTTTTGATTATCGTTGGTTCTAATTATCTTTTTTTGTATCAGTCAAGAAACAATGAATCGTTTATGAAATCACATTATTACTTCACCAGTCCTGTATGTCTATTGGAAAAAGGGTGGCGGTAGTTTAAACAATTAAATTAATTAAAATCACACGTTTTTTATATTTAAAAATCAATAGATTCCTTTCAAAATAACAAATTACTTTATTGCCCAACGGCTTTTGTAATTTTATTAGTAAAAAAGTTGTAGCGATCTAAACGGTAGAATTGCCCATCCCTACGAGATTTTTTAAGTGAAACTCTAATATTTAGCTTCTAATCAATATTTTTCATAACTTTCAAACTGTTATCTATTCGTTATGCAATTAAAGATAATTTTTCATTACTAAAAGATACGTAACTGTCATATAAAAAAGTTATAGCGTTTAAACAATTGAAAGTCATTTCCTTGATATTTGGATACAGCAGATCAAAATTCACCTTAGAAATTTTTATGTTTTAGGAGTCATTAATCGATTACGGAGATCTCCCTGGTCCCTAAAGTAATATGTGTTTGTGTACGTGTGTATCCGTCTATGCGCATTATTGTTCTTTTACTCCTATATACGGTATGGCTCATGTTAACATGTTAATCGGAACGTCTTTTCGAACATAATATAATATTTTCAACCAAGTACGATGCATCATTTTATTGATTTTAAGTATTAAAAATAGCAAGTGTAACATTGACAGTAATAATCTAAAATTGCATTTCATGTTAAACAGATTGTAAGCTCCAATAAAATTCTTTCTACGTATGAATGTGTATTTTACACGATTTAATCAAATGATTTTGTTATATACTATGAAAAATAATATTATATAAAAATAAGGAAAACGTTTTTTACTTTACTTTCTTTTTTTCAATAGCAATAAATTTCTATATTTTATATTTTCCAAGTGTCCCGTGATAGTTAACCTTTTTTACAGTAGGGCATTTTCTATCTAATACAAGTTTCAACTCCTTTCAAAAAAGGTAGATTCTTTCAAAGTAATATTGTTAAGTTGTAGTTTAGTAGTAACTTAAAATTAATATTTTTTATTTGACATTTTAAATGGTTTTGGTTCTCTGTACTTGACTATTGAAAGGGGATTTTATTATGTTCACTAGGTATAAAATTGGTCAATGTTTGAAAAATGTTTTGATTGAATACAATAAATTTACAAGAAAAAGTGGAAATAATTGTTTGTTGAATGCAGAGAAAGACCGTGAAAAATATCTGTATATGTTTTCGCTTATTCATGGTATAATCGAATGAAATTCCATATCGTAGACATGATTACGTTAGTGAAATGTAACAATGTTTTTTTAGATACATAATTAATAAGTAAATGTAAATATTCGTAATTTGTTAACTTAATTCGATGCTGTAAAGATATTTACTTTATTAATATCGGTTCTTAAATGATAATAATTATATTACAACTTTTGTGCGTATAAAAATTTTAGAATATAGTAATATTAGTTTGCCAATTTTAATATTACTTAGAGACTAAAAAAAGTGTACCAAGACGTTTTTTATTTTGCATCGAAATAATGTACAAATAAGTAAGAATAAACATAGACGAAGAAAATAGAGAAAAAATATGTGTAATAAAAAGAAAAAAAATATGAGAGGTAGGGACCACCATCTCCCTATAGTATTCTATATGTACGAATAATCAAGCAATAAACTCTGTTACAAGGATGAGATGAGCAAAAAGTTTTATACTGCAGTTAGGAAAGTAGTTGTTAGAAGTAATAACTAAGTCTGATCAAATCTCAATAAATAGTTAATGTTAATCAACGTAGGGATTTCTCGTGTATCTTATGTATCTCTTGTTAAATTTAAAGTGAGACATAAATTATACTAAAGACAGATCACAGCTAGGTCTAAGGATGAATTTAATCTGATCATCCTATCAAGTAATGTATCTTCTTGTAATTAGAAGCATTACCATTTTCGAATCCTAATTTACATATTTACTTTCGCTAAAGCTTTGAAATTATATTTTAACTGCACTGAACGATAGTAACATATATCACTTACATTTTTTGTAGTGGATAATATGCCATTTCTTCTATCTAGATTCTTGTTGGATTTCTTATACATTATCTTATACATTACCATACCTTTCGATTTCAGTTACTACTCGAATTCTCGTTTCCGTACATTTTTAATTACTACATAAATCAATGCTTAAAACTCTATAAGGGATCAAGAAAGACAGGAAAAGGGAATATATATATATATATATATATATATATAGAGAGAGAGAGAGAGAGAGTGAGAAAGGGCAAAAGAGAGGAGGGAGCACAAGAGTGTGATATATTCAACTTACCCAATATAAATATGTGTCAGTGTACACGAATCGGCACACATTAACGCGAGCAGGTACCGTACACAGGTGTACAGTCATATACATATGTGTGTCCTTAAAATATTTTAAAATTGTTTTAACTATTGCAATTAAAAAGAGTTTAAAATGCGTATATAAATGTGTACACTGACACATATTTATATTGGGTAAGTTGAATATATCACACTCTTGTGCTCCCTCCTTTCTTTTGCCTTCTCCCTCCCTCTTTCTCTCTCTCTCTCTCTCTCTATATATATATATATATATATATATTCCCTTTTCCTGTCTTTCTTGATCCCTTATAGAGTTTTAAACATTGATATATAAACATGAAACTGTGAATATTCACATATAAAATTGTGAGTATGACTAATATATTAAAAAAAATGGGTAGTCAACTGCTTTCAAACAAATTAAGATTATTTTTTATTATTTTTGGCGTGCTTATATTGATCAAGAGTTAAAAAAATTGAAGAATGGTTGGTGAAATTTAGTTTCTTGATATATTTATAACAAGTATCTTTACTAACCAATATTTCCAATGAAAAACAAATGAATTTTGATAGAACTGTTTTTCTTTCAGGATATTTTTTTAGAATAATACGTCGTTTCAAAAATTGGTATCTGTTTAAAATTTATACACAGCATTGTAAAATAGCTTACTAGACTATTTTTATTAACTTTTGATTTTTTATTAATTGATGATGCATTCTATCAATAAGTAATGCCTTAAATTTATTTTGGTTCATTTCTGTTTAAGAAGTTATTTGATATGTATATAATTTGAAGTATTTAACAATATATTTTTCATTTTCCTAGTTTATATGTTTTAACTAAATAAAACATTAGTTATATTTTAATATAAATTGATCTAAATTCGTTCATATTTCAATGAAAAGTAGATTTTCCGTTACATAGTCAATAAGAACTTCGGTCGCAGGGTTGGTAACTCAATCGAAGATGGTATCTCTGACTTTTATCATAATATGTTTACGTGCTAAAACTAATATGAAGGATATCTGTTCTTTTGGATTCTCCTTTAAGCTATAGATATAGTATCAGAATTCTATAGGCTTCATAAAAAACGACCTTATGTTCTCCTTCAAAAAACTTTCAAATCACTGCTAATTATCATCGTGCATCTGCAAAAAAATTCAGTAGATGGTCGTATCGAATAATAAAGAAAGACTCATTGCAATAGTGAGTCAAAATCACAGAAAAAATAAAAAAACAAAAGCAAATACGTCAAAATGCTGGTGAACTCTAAATAAACACGATAATAATCAGTTGTTTTTCTTGCTTGTATATTAACGAAACGTATTATGTTCACGCCCCTTGTATTAAAAAAGGAACTTCAAATACCTCTTAACTTTGTACGCTTGTTCCCTATCTTCTGCTTTTAAAATATATATATATATGCTTAAAAATTGAACTATCTATTATGAGATTGAAGTCTCTTCGCACTTTCTTCTTTTTCAATCAGTCATTTCTATATGCTCATAATGTGCGTATATCCTGTATTGATATACGCAAAAATTCTCTCGCGAGGGATGCCTGGAATGTGTCTAACAACATAAATTACTCAGTGTTACAACTAGAGCACTCTTTGCTGCTTATTGATAAAATAACTGTTTGCTTACCTATCAAAAGGATTTGATATTGCTATTGATATAGCAATATTGCTGCTTATACTTGCAATTTTACTATGTTTGTATATGATTTTAGCGGCATAACTTAGGTGGTACACTGTATCGTAGAATACATTCGGTATGGTTATTTCTTCCTCCAAATTATGGCTACTCATATTTAAGATTTGTACTTTATGAAATAACTATTTATTGGTTAGCTATCTTTTAATAAATACTAATTTTTTTGCTGAAAACTCAGATAGCCATTTTATTATTTATATCTTCCACATGATTACAGTCACTCTCTCTTAATTCATCACGCAGACAACTACTGAAAGTTATGAAATCAATTTTCTATAGGCATGTACGTAGAAATTTTTATTTTGATAATATGCATTTGATTACTAACATAATATTTTTGGAGAAGTTGAATTCTTCATGAGAGTAAAAATATAATACATTTCCGTAAAACAGTTATAACCGAAAAAATCATCTAACCAAAATTATGCTTCATGAATTTTAAAAATATGAATACTCTGTACACAAACATGTAGAAATTATTGCAAAACTTTCCTGTAGAAAGTACTTGAACAACATTACTTTAATAATAACATTATTGTAACATATCATTAATCATTACAATATTACTATTCTTCATTATTATTACATATAACTTTAGATAAGAAATAAAAACTGTTAGCCATTTAAAATCAGTCATGCAGGTTCAAATATAATCTTAGTATGTTTTGAATATTTTAATTTTGGCATTAGCTGGAGTTTAAATTTAACTGAACTTGCAGTTAAATTTAAACTGTGAAATCATATTTCAGACAAATGTGTAGAAATTTTAATTTTGATTGATTTTTATACAACTATTCGCGGGCCTGATATTATGAACATCAAGATTATATGAATTACCATCATTTTTACCTTATTTTGCAGAACAACGAATAATATAAATGCCATTGTGCATCGCTATATTGAAAGATAGTCTTTTTATAGAATTCAATTCAATAACACCATACAGTGGGAAATCGGCCGTTCCGCATATGCGTAATTCTTGGCTATTTCAATGGCTCTAGAGACGTTGGTCAATCGATTTTTTCAAACTGTGCATACTTATTACATATGATACGGTAAACATTGTTTCAAATTTTTATGTTAAAATATTAATTAAGACAAAAGTTATCAACAAAAAAAAACAGCAACGAAATTTCTTTTTAAATTCATATCTCAAAAACTTGTACAAATTTGAGGGTCTATTTTTTGCAAGCCGAACCTATGCACGCCGTTTGGCCTCCAACAGTGACGTGTGCTTGCCGTCGAGCGTAGCGTCCTCTTTTTCATTGCTACTAATTGTCTAATGACAGGCAGTTAAATTTTATTAATGATTTTCAAAGAAAAAACCCTAAAAAATGCGTCGGTGCAAGAATTAAAAAAGCCCCTGATTTTGAGATATTTGCAATTGTTTACAAAAAATATTAATAACTTGGAAAAAAAATATATTGTTTTTTTTATTGCATATTTTTATAGTACAAAATTTTTTGCGTAACTAACAAAAAATATACCCCCAAATTTGTACAAGTTTTTGAGATATGAATTTAAAAAAAAATTTCATTGCTGTTTTTTTTTTGTTAATAACTTTTGTCCTAATTAATAATTTAACATAAAAATTTGGAAAAAAATGTTATCTTATCATATGTAATAACTATGCAAAGTTTGAAAAAAATCGATTGACCAACATCTCTAGAGCCATTAAACTAGCCAAGAATCATCCATATGTTCCGTAGGGATAATCGTTACGATAAACATCTACGCACAAATGACAAAAATATATTTTCTTTATTTTCCAGAAACCTGCACTGCATGTATGTTTGAGAGATTACAGCAAGAGCAGGAGAAAAGCCTCAAGTATGAAAGTGCAACAATTTATATAAAACGCCTTGAAGAGAATGAACTAAGAAACACTTGTTTGGAGGTATGGTCATTGTCCGATTTGATTTTTGAAATTTTTCTTTATCAATGTAGTATTTCACAATAATTATTGATTCTTTAATTTAATTGATTTCAGATATCAGATTCTCTTATTGTAGGAAATAATCGACCGATGCGAAGAGGGCGAAAAGTCAAAGGATCGCACGAACTTACAGTTTCTTCGGGAAATACATTGAAAGAAGTAAAACTAATGGTAAGACTTTGTTACATCTGAAACAAATATCGGTAAAAAATAAAGAGAGAGAGAGAGACAGTGAGAGAGAGAGAGATAGAGAGAGAGAAAGAGAGAGAAAGAACTAACATAAAATAAGTAGTTTTTCCTAATAATTACACTTTCATTTCATCCATTTATAGATATCGGAATACCGTTAAATTTAATGTCAGACACTTGCAACATCTCAGACAAGCTAAGACTCTGACGATGTTACTGATTTAGATATTTACAGTCATATTTACGTAGAATAGGAGATTGTTATGCCATAACACCGCATGTAAGAGTCGTGTGACTATATTATGTTTTGCCACACATTATTTTCCATTTACGTAAATAATAAATAATTTTGAAAAAGTAAGAATAATACATTTAAATTCAGCCATGCTCAAATTAGGGTTGCGAAAAAAAAAGTATTCGTAGACCCGAACAAAATGGGTGACTTAAGGAGACTTAGTTTAAAAAATAATTAACTACGGTAATTATATTTTTTATATCGTGAACATATACTTATAAACGTTCAAGTTACATACCTCTAACGGAAAATAAATATTTAATTAAATGAAACCATAATAAATTAACACAAATTAAAAGAAAATATTGTCTCGCTTTGCTTTGGTTACCCAGACGAGATGGAACACATATTGATACTTGATAAATCACCAAAATTAATGTCAGAATAAGTGAGTAATCAATAAAAATACTTTTCTAAATATCACAGATATTGCATGAGGGGCTGCTGAAAGTAGAATATGAAAAACACGATTCATTTTGCAAATAATTTTTTAGTTCATATTTTTTCGTTAATACCTTCTGTATTACATTAATATTACTTTATTATTTATATATTTTGTCAACCCAAGAGAGTTTAATATTATCTAAAGAAGTTTAATGCACTTTTTTTCATTATTTTGGTCGTACGATCTTGCCTCTCCTGTTTTTCTCGGGTAGTCGACTTAAAAAAAATTATCTGCAAATTTTGTTGAATAAGTATATTTTAATTTTTACTACAACTTATGTACGTATAATAATAACACTACAACGTTACGAATTTGATTAATTTATTGCAGTGTATTAAACAAATAACAGCATAAAAACCTGGAAACAAATCTTAACATGTTATACGAAAACAAAAATAATGCCACGTGTTTTGTAAGCACTTTATGAACTAATAAAACTACTTGAAGGTATTGAAAACAATAATATTCTTTTTACAAAACCGCTCACTAGATGTCACTATCATAATACTTTACTATAAACCGCCCTCAGACAGTGCACATGAAATGCACCGCTGCTAATAACCTTTCGGAGACGATTCTGAACCCCTAAGTTCGAAAGTGAACAGACCGCATTCATGCGCGCCTGCCACGCAACTTAAGTGGCACGTACCCGATATATTGCATGACAAAGAAAGAGAAAAAGTTCTACCGTTGTAGCTACTGCTAGTACTAGACCATGGCGTGTCGCTTATCCAAGTCTAGAGCATATATTAAATTAATTGGATTCGGATGTTTATGTTTTCCAAACTATTGAATTCATAAACAGGCAGTAGAGTAAATTTTTTTATTGTGTATCTTCATGTTCAAACCGTGAATTAAATTATTAATATAACATGTTGTTGTTAAAAATGTATTTACAAATAATTTTTATAGTACTTTATTATTACATATATTTTTATTAAAGTTTGTTTCATAGTTTAGTGATATAAATTTTGTTTATTACCAACTAAGGAATTTATAACATTCTGAATTGGGCTATGTTAAAAAATATAAAATCAGTAAAAATTACATTATTGTTAATGACTATTCCCATTATTAGTATCCATGTATAAATAAAATAGTGTCTGTCATTGTGGAAAAAAAATGGGAGGATTATGGGGGATACTGTTATTTCTATTTTGAAAACAGTAGATAATATTGATTCTATCATAATTATATTCCAAATATGGAGAGAGTATGATATTGAATGATTTGCAAATCGATTTGCATTAATAGATAAAGGACGCATTGCGATAAAACATTTTCATTTTGAACTCAGATATGGAATAACCATTTATAAATATCAAGGATTAAGTTTGCTTGATGTTATTGTTAATGTCAACAGTAATATATTTCAAAACTTGCCAAACATATGTAGTTTTATTACGAGTTACTATCTTTAAACGGTTAAATAAGTGGGTGTGCCACAAGTGAAGTGGATATATTAGATAACGAACTTTACAGTATTGGTAGAATTAAAAGACGTTTATTTAGGCAGAATTTTGGATGTTATATGTTATGATCAAGAAGAAGTCGATAAAGTATAACACTATTTTAATTATTTACAAGATGATCGGAGTGTTCGAAGTTTACTAATAATAACAATGATTCTGGTTTTTGCTATTCTTGTTTACTTGTACTAGTCAACAGATTGATAGTTAGACAGCATTTAATAAAATAATGGTTCCCCTGATGTATATTAAAACTTTTCCACTTTTAAGCCGTCAGATAGCTTCTTCGCGAACGTTGATTGAAGATAAATGTCGTACCCGCAATAGAAGTGACGTAGCACAGGTTATATACCTACGCCACATCTTAGCTGCAACGTGCTCTTTGGTGGGGTTTCCCAATTCAGAACTTCTATTACGAGAACTTAGACTTCTATTCTAACATCGCAAGCCTCTTATTGGTAGAACAATTTCGCCAGAGGTCTTCATCTCTCTAAGTGACTGTAATTTCCTCGTTGACAAAGAAACCTCCCATAGACTTCTCATTTCTCTCGGAGTTTCTCGTCAGAGTAACCTCGTCTATGATCACCATCTTTCTTCAAGTAACCAAGGACTTGTAGTCTATAGGGCATCTCTTCCCTGGTCACCACTTTTGCCTGCAGTACGTTCACTTGACATTAAAAAATACCTTTTAGTGCAACAACTTCTGTGTAATGTATCACGCAAATAAATCAGATAAAGAGGAACATTTAGCATTATATTCGTTATTTTCTTTGAATAAAGAAAATTCAAGCACAACCCCTTCTTTTTTATTCAAATATGATCAATTTTTATACAATCTTTTATATTACATAAATAAAAGTTTCCCTTCTGTAATATCTAAATGGTCATCTTGTTTCTAGATTTCCTTCTTCTTGTTAGCTATATTTAGTTATTCTATCTGTATCGCATCTATTTAAAGCTGCTCTATATTGCTGCCTGCAGTTAATTGACTAAATAATGTAGTGATAACCTCTTATATGATAGAAAACACATTAATTTTAAGACAAATTAGAGCAAGGTCTTAGATTTTTTTATAATTGGCACATCGAACGCCTATATGAAGATCATCACTTGGGCCAAGTTTGACGCTAAAATATTAATTAATTAAAAAATTATAAACAATTAAAAAAAAATGTGATTATTTTTGCTGTTATAAATCGAAAACTATTTATCTGATCAGCATGATTTTTTTTCAAAATACCCGGATAAGATTGTATTTTCAGAATACAGATATATGTGTCGTAATAATATATTTGTTAAAAATAAAATAATATTTTTGTTAATAAGGGTAACTTTTGTTTGAAAAATTTTTGTTGCTATCAAGTACTCGAACAATTTAGTATAATAATCCGTAATAAAAACTGTTGGTTTTTAATAGAGGATAGATAATGATCATCCAAAAAAGCACTATTTGCGGCGCTTAGCTGGAGGATCGCACTGACAGAAAGGTTGCATGCCCTCGAAACTTTTCCAAGTAGTTCAGTTCTATAAGTCAGTAGTTTATTAGTTAAACTTTATTTATTTAAATAGTGATAAATAGAACAACGTTTTTGACAAAAACAATTGACTAAAAAATGCTGCTCCAGAGCAAATTAATGTGAACAATAATTTTGTTAATGAGTTCCATAATGTTTATTTTCTTTCAATGTTTCTCCTAATATTTCAGTTTGGTAAGTCGTATTTTAAAATTAGATTTACTGACATTAATTGTGCTTCGAATATTATATTAATAATGACTCTTTTCATTCAGTTGGGTTAGCTAAATTTTAATAGTCGAAGTAAATAGACCTCAACGAACGTCAAAGTGAAATTTCTCACTGTACGATAGATTTTGTAAAATTACTTCAATTCAGGTTTACAGAAAATTACGTAATTATGCCATTACCAGAGTGCCCCAATCTATTCAAAGTACTCAACCAGGACGTAGTCGAGAATGTTTTACTTCATTTTATCACAGAAATTCAGGATAAGTGGTTTCCTTTAGTGAAAGAGGACGATTGATTATGTGCAACATGCTTGAGATGCTGCTATATCCAAATAGAGTTTCTGACTATAGTAATAAATGTTTACGACATAGAAATGAAGAAAATAGTGGTTTATAGATTTTATTAATCAGAACACCAGATCAGAACTTCTTGAACAAGAAGGAATGTTATCATACCCACTCTAAAGAACCACAACATCTATAATAAGTGAAGAAATAAAAAGTGGTGCTATGTCATTTTATTTACATGATGATATAAACAGTCCGTATCCAAATGATAATACAGAAATAGTGCGAAAGGATAATAAAAAGAAAGTTAAAATTCAAAGACGTTTACTTATGTTCAATTTAAAAGAAGTCTACACCATGTTTGAAAAATAATGTGCTGAAATTCGACTCAAGTTTCGGCTGGGGTTTACGTATTTTTGTAAATTGCGACCTAATCAGTGTATTTTAGTTAATGAATCTAAAGGTGTTTATAATGTTTGCATTTGTATCCAATGTGAAAATCCAAAATTACTAGTAGAAGACTATAAAATGACAACGAAGTATTTTAAGATCATAATACACACGAAATTGAAGCTGAATCGTACCTTTTTTATTAGCTCACGTGCATCTCAATGAAATGTGACTATAGCCTTGGTAACCAACAGATTCATCTTAACCCTCTTGTACGTTTACTTGAAGTAGCTGACTGTTTTATTTGTTTCATTGTCTGTGGTGTATTGTGATGGATTCATGATTACGAATTTTTAGTAAGTTCTTTGAAATTTAACTGTTAAAGTCAATGGCTCCCGAAAATGTGCTGCTAATGAAATGAATTAACTCTATAGTTTGGATATATAAGTATTTTCTCCTTGTCTTTTTTCTATTAGAAGTAATAAAACCCGTCATCGCCTATCGAACGACCAAAAAATATAGCCGTAGCGTAGCAAACAGTCATCGAATGCAATTTTTGAGCATTGTGAAAATTATATCAATAAGAAAAGAATCTCATTGAATCTCTCTCTCTCTCTCTCTCTCTCACTCTTCCAACAACATAGATTAGAGAAAATGAATAATACTTTTACAAACAAAGGGTTACTTCGTTCAATCAGCACACGACTTTGAACACTGCTAATATTTGTGTATAATTTATTGTAAGTTTTGTAAATTTATTAAAAATGTATTTAATATACATTAATTAATTTTTTCAGACTATGCAAATTTATAAAGCAGGTCCATTTGACCAACATATTATGCTTGGTGAACATGAGCTAACCGATGATGAGCAAACTCTTTCAGCTCTAGGAATTTTACCCGGTACTTTGCTTACTCTTAAGGTATTTAGAAGCTTCTTTTTTTCTATCGATTTCAAAGCATATTTTTAAATGAAATAACCTTATTATTTACTGTATTATACATGTGGGTCTTTTAAATAATTTTAAAAATTGTCGCTACATGTAATCATAGTGGTGATTTTTCTTTAGTATAATATGATAAAAGAATCCTCATTCCCCCTCCCTTACTTTTGAAATATATATTGAAATTATAAATAATAAATAATAAACAAATTTGTGCTTCGCAGTACATATCTCGAAAATGAGAACTTCTTTGCAAAATATCGTAGGAAGTGAGAGGGTGATCAAATATATATTTGCTCCGTTCAATATAGTTCATTTTTTTAAACTATTTTAACAAAAATTATTATTAATTACGGTAACCAAAATAGTATGTAAAGTAAAGTGATTCTTAATTCGTAATAATTTACTATATAAACTCATGATTAAAAGAAGAAATCTGGCCTAGACAATGTTAAAAATAGTCTACGACATCGATGTTATTGAAATATACAGTTTTATAGAAAGTCACTTTTAGTAATCAATTAAATGACTCTCTTTACGCATCTGATAAAAATGTTAAATTAATTAATTAATTGCGACTAATACTTTCATAAAATTAAAAATAATGCAACGTGTAACATCCTTCAACCCATTAACAATCAAAGACCTCATTTATTAGACATGTGTTTGATCGCAAAATTCATTTGTAAAACGAAACAATAAATTCATCCAAGATACCGTTCCTTATGTTTCTGGGTATGTTGAATCCGAATCCGGGCTCAATATTTAAGTTTTTCTTAAAAAAAATTCAATATGGCGGGGTTTTGACAAAAAAATAGTGAAAGATGCAACATTTTTTTGTCATCAATTTTTTTATAGCATAAAATGCGTCAAATTTTTTAAACAAATATTTTTTTTACAAAAAAATCTGGAGACATTCGATAACATTCTTTGGCTAATTTTAAGATTTTTTTGTTCTTATAAAATTGTTCTTAAAGCCTATAGTTTTCGAGAAAAAAATTATCAAACATTGATAAAAATTTTGAATTTTTCACTATTTTTTTTGTCAAAAACACGTCATATTTAATTTTTTAAGCAAAACTTTTTTATTCTGAGTCCGGATTCGGATTCAGCATATCCAAAAACATAAGGGACGGTACCTTGGATCAATTTATTATATCGTTTTACAAATGAATTTTGCGATCAAAAACATGTCCAATAAATGAAATCCTTGGTCGTTAATAGGTTAAGGGAAAATCACATCATTTTTCTACTCGCCTGCGATTAGTTTCCTCCAGTTGGGCTTATGAAGGAAATATTTTTTCATTGGTCTAATTGGGAAAAGGCCCGTCTCGAAAGGGATTTGAAAAAACTTAGAGTAGGGATGCGTGACTAAGGCTATGTGCCATTACGCATACATTCGGTTAATGTGTCTAAATCTTCTAATTGTGGTAGATAACTATAAAAATTATAGTCAGTTCGAATCCAGCTCCTAAAATGTAACAGAAACTAATCAACAGAAAGAGACCATCTAAGAGCGAAGAAATACAATAGAAAGATAATCTCAATCTAAATTCTATTTTCATCACCTACTTTCCCTTATCACTTTAAAAATTGGAATAATCCTAGAAAACGTTGACTAAGTGCTTAAAACATCGAGTACCGTCTATGTCAAAATTTCCCTTTCGTACCAATCTTAGATAATGTTCCTCTAGCGTGCGCATTCTTATAGAGCTCTAAGAGAGAAGCGTTTTATCATTTCCTTCTTACCATAACCTATCCCGAGTAAAATAACTAGTAAAATATATTGATCGATTTCACAGTTATTAAAAGTAAAACTATATGAAAAAAAACACACTCTATTATAAATTAATTGTGCGATGTCCATTGGACATTACACATGAATAGTGTAATTAATAAAATAACTGATTATGTTCATTTCAAATATAAATTTATTCATTATCGAGATTTGTTAATATTTGTCCTAATACTCAAAAATTCAATGTGCCATACCATAGGGCTAATTTCTAAAAATCGATCTTTTAGATGTAGATTCACATATTAAATATCAAGCAGTTTCAATATTAGATAATTCAACTTTATTGATAATATGAACAGCATATAATTTAGTTATTTCCATAATGCCAGACTGAGTATTTATCCATAACCTCCATCATTATTTGAGATGAGATATCAACCATCCTGTTCATTTAGTAATCAAAGTATTTCTACAATATAAATTGAAAATTCCTATTTGAGCGTAATTTATTAAGATGTTGGATTAAACTTATTATACTATTTTTCGGACTTTCACGTTTGCGAAAGCTCTGGGTTGAGTTGTCTCGGTAATCATTTTTTCTGTAGGTGTGAATTGCTTCTTAATCCTTATTCTCTAATTTTATTCTAATAATAATTTTTAATTCCGGATTTGACTTATCCTAAATAATTAAATGACAGATTGACGAGAAAGCATTTATGACGCTGTAAATCGGATTTTTTTTAATATCTCCGCGAAGATTTTATTTAACATTTGAATATATATTTTGTGAATTTCTATTTATTTATGCTTGATATTTCCTAATGCTTCAGAAGTGGAAATTCTGAGATCTGATTATTCATCAAAGCTATAGCAGCATTTTTATCAGCTTTTAATGTATCTAACGGCGAATTCACAAGCCATAAGTTATATACCCGAAGATTTCCGTGTTGTTGAAATCTAATTCTCTTTAAATAGTCAAGCACTTTACATTAACCAGAAAGTCTCATCTTTTCGATTAAAAAATAGTTCGTAATACATTTACTAGTTTAAAAATTAAAACGGGTGTCAGGAGATAATGTTATCGGGAGAAAAAGAGAAAGATTGATAGTGGAAAAAAATCATTGATCTCCCCTCCCATCTGAAATCGCGTCTTTACTCCTTCCCGTGGCACAATCCGGACGGACGAATGCTGACGTAATTCAATGAAAATGGTGTTTATAAGAATTACATCCAAAATAGTTCTTATTTTAAAACTCTAATATTCAAGCTCTAATATTCTAGACCAAGTAGTAAAATCTCCTGGCTATCAGTCCATCAATAGAGAAACGTGGCGCTCAAACAATCAAGCTTACGTTTAACTAAAATCAAATAGCTGCTGTTCAATAACCGAAGATACAATTGAGAGAAAAATATTTATGAGGAAGGAAATATTTTTTAATTCATGTAGAAAAAGATAGATATATGTATAAATACACATATAATTATATTTATTTATGCACATATACATACAAAGGTCGGTTACAATTTTCGTTAAAATACGGATTTCGGTTTTTTTCAATTTATGATTTGTACTTCTCAATATAATATAGAAAAAGGTTGATACTTTTTTCATATCGGTGCTCTATTCTAATTATACTATGTCTATAATATGATTTATTGACCTTCTCAAAGTAGCTATTTACAACTTCAATAGCTTCCTGGTTGTTATAAAATCTTTGTCCATTCAGGTGCATTTTGAGTTAAAAGAATAGTAATTACTGGATTTGAAATTTAACGAATAACATATCTGCGCATCCATTTCAAACTTTAATTTGTAAATTTTTGCAATTGAAAACAAATCAGTTTTAGGGCAAATCAGCGCAAGGGTTTTTATTATATTTGGCATATCGAATGCCTATACGGAGGTTATCACTTGTGCAAAGTTTAACGTTAAAATATTAATTATTTAAAAACTTATACACAATAAAAAATAAACTGATTTTTTAACTGTTATAACTCAAAAACTATGGATCGGATCTGCATGATATTTTTTTATAATACCCGGAAAAGATTGCATTTTTGAAATATATATATATTTGATGATAAAATTTTTTAGATAATTATAGACAAGTTTGGGTTGGCAAGTATTTTACATACGTTCGAAAATTATTTTTAAAACATGACATAGATTCCATTCATTTTTAAACATTCGGAAACTGTAAACCAAAAGGATGATCTTATAAAGGATACGTACAATATTAAAGACTATCTCAATAATCTGGAGGTACAGTTTAAATATAAATTATTAGCACATGATTTTATTGACAAAATACAACATGACTATGTAGAAACTCTTCGGTTTAATTTGAATGAATCTGAAGTTATAGTCATAGGAAATTTCGCTCAGAATTATACAACAGTACATTAGGACTAGTTTCAAGCAAATCATTAGAATGATAAGCAGGTAACTATTCATTCATTTGCAATTTACATGAAAGGAAAGGAAAACTCTGAAGGACACGGTTTCATCGTCATTTCGGAAAGTAGAAAACATGACATGAATGCTGTGGTATTGTTCCGTCAGAAATCAATTTATTACATAAAATATAGATAGGAGAACAAAATTGTAAAAGTTATTTATGTTTCTGATGGAGTGCAAGCCAATATAAGAATAAATTAAATTTCTTAACTCTTGTTTCTCATAATGACATATGGAATTAAACCTGAATGGCACTTTTTCGCAAGATGCTATGGATAAAGTGCATAAGATGGACTTGTCGGAACAGTGAAAATACTAGCCCAGAACGCCAGTGAATGAAATACAAATGTAAGCGTTTATCCAACTGAGGAAATATACCATGGGCTCGAAAAGTCATACCTTGTATAAAATTTGCTTATTGTACGAAGGCAAAACATATAGAAATTGATAAAAAATGAATATTGGATTTCAAATAAGCATTGCGTATCAATGGTAGTTTAAGTTATCACTTGTTTATTGCTATAAATAAAAATAGTAAGAAATTAGTTGTGAAAAGTACTTCATATTCTATAGATTACAGTATTATAAATCTGCAAAATAAATGTAAATAAATATTCCAGTGTAATTTCGTATAGCTTTTAAAATTTTTGTTTATTTAAGTTTCTTATTAAATTTTTATACTTAATTTATGAACACTTTTATAATATGTAATAAAATAATTCAATATTCTAGTTTCATTTTGCTGATATATCTTGAGTAATTTAACATACTATAATTAGACTGTTTATTTCTAACTACACTTGGAAGATAGATTTCTTGTAAAGTACTAATATTTTCTAAAATAATATGAAATATTACACTCCGCTTAATTTCGATTAAATTTTTTATATTTGAATAGATAAGATGTTGTTTATACTGGTATCATTCCGATTACAATAACGTATAGTCCATAGTACTGACTTAGAGAACTGAACTACCTGGAAAAATTTCAAGGGAGCACGATACTTCTATAGTTCCGATCTTCCAGTTGAGCATCGCAGTTAGTGCTTTTATGGAACCATTACCTAGACTCTACTAAAAATCAACAGTTTTATTACGGATTATTATACTAAATTGTCCGAGGAATTGATATCAACAAAATTGTATAAAAAAAACTGCTCAGATTCACAAAAATGGCAAAAATTGTTCATAATTTTTTTATTAACAAATATATTATTATGTCAATCATTTCAGGATATTTGAAAAAAAAATCATGCAGATCCGATTGATAGTTTTCGAGTTATAACAGTTAAATATATCACATTTTTTAAATTGTTTATAACTTTTTAATTAATTATTATTTTAGCGCCAATCTTTACGCAATTAATGCTTAAATTGTATATAAGCATCCCATGTGACAAAAAAATCGATGACCTTGCTCCGACTAATTTGTTTTCTGTTTGAAGCATTTTCGTGGGGAACCAAGACTTTTTCTTGTTAGATGAGTTGCTTATTTGTGATTTCATTGTGCAGACTTTGCAATAAATAGTCAATGGAATTGATTCATTTTGTATCCCAGAAAATAGTTGTCATATTTTTCTTAACCGACAAAATTAACTTTACTTATTTCAGACTAGTCTAGTACAATCTTATTTTTACTGCCATTTTCTTTCAGGAGACTAGTAGTGATTCCAAGTCCAATCCATAGTTATGACTTTTCAGGTAGAGCGCCAAATTTTCACTTGAAAAATGTCTTCAGATCAACATTTGGTTTCTGTGGCGGGTTCGCGACTTTTCAGCTCACCCTTGTATATATTGTACATGAATTTATGTATAAATATATGTATAAACGTAGACTCATATATTATCTATATCTATAAACCATAGGTAAAGAAAAAAATTGTACAATTTTTTTTTAATTCTGACATTTTCTACGTGAATTAACGCACATTTTCTTCCCCAGTAAAAAAGAAAAATTTTAATTACATTCAAAATATATGGTATTCAAACGCTCTTGAAAAGAGCTCTCAATCACGATTATGTTCATCTATGTACATTTTGCTTGCGGTGGGAAAATAGCAATTAGACGATAGTGTATGTTAAAGATAAACTTTACTCTTCCCAAATGATATAAAATACCTTTTAGTAGTCGAGTTTATGAAATGTGACAATTAGAGCCGTTTAGAGACCAACTCACTCAGATGCCATCGAGACCAAGGTGCCGCGGAAGCGTGTATCTATGAACATCGTTTTAAAGGTGAAAAAGGCGTCTGGATTGAAGACGATTAAACAAAGGATCATACGTGTCAGGTGCATAAGAGTATATCTGCTTCTTTTGGAGCTCGGAAAATTGGCGTGGGAACTCCTGAGCTATAAGCAACGGACCAGTCCACTCTCCAGAAATTAATCAAAGTCTAACTGCTGACCCATAGGAATGAAATGAATGTTCTGGATATGGACGAAACTACTATTGCGTAAAAAAATGGGGAAATCCATTATTATATTTATTGCTCCAGGACCCATAATTCCAAAAGCCATAATGATGAGGAAATCTCAAAGCGTGACGAGGGCGATCTTCATTCTATTTCTAATCTAGCTATAAAAAGGTTCGAACAAAAGTGAAAGCTGAGGAATAATAGGACGAATCATACATTCTGGATATAGACAATCGATAGTAATTTATTTTATCTCTAACCGAATCGGATAGCATTTTAACTTACTTCTAACTTAAGTCTTTGAAAAGTTATTGCGAAGGGTTTTAAATATGATTGAAAAAGTATTATTAATAACCTATCATATATAAGTAAATTTATACTCTTGTGATTGAGATTAAAGTGATCTGGAACTCGCAACTTTTATGTAATTCTTTAACTGATCTCAATGATTCTCTAGCTATTACACTAGCTGATTTATTGATAGGGTATTCTTACAATATCTTAGTCAAGACATTTTTTGTCAGCTTTAAACAATCGACTCCTGACATATATATTTATCACTAAAGTCAGACAAGTCTGTTAGAAAAAGTGAGATAAGAAGTATTTTAACGAACATCAAACGTGAACAAAACGGCACGAAGCTACTAGATAACCGAAACTTACCTTTATGATGATTCTTCTAGACAACATCTTACCTTGTATAAACTCCCCGCTGAATTTGATCATTGAGATATTTCCTGGGAGGATAATTTTCCTTGAATCAATATAATCGACACTGCGAGTGGCGTTTATAAACGAAACAACCGTTTTTTATATTTTCTGCTGTAGTACATTATTTCATGACATATTACCAACTTCTAAGTTTAAGTGTAATTATATCTTAGGTTCAGTAAAATACTGTAGTCAATAATCCAAGGGACAGAGGCAATAACGAAAGCTACTTTATTCACTTGACGAATCTACTAATGTAAAGTAAACTAAAAATTCGCCTAAAATATTTTGCCACTGAGGCAATATTTTTATATCACCGTCTGAACCACAAAAATCATTATCAGCTCTAGTTCTTTGGGTTTTATTGTGAATAAAAGCGGAGTAGCTTAACCCACCGTTCATTGTCTAATTGGTGAAGCCGAGTGGCTGAAAATATGTTAGCTAAACTTCATGTGTCTCAGGAGTTATACGGCTGTTTTAGTTTTGTTATTTTAGATCTTATTACATCTTTGTGTATATACGATATAATTTTTTCATATTTCATGTATGCACCAATTTCAATTCCGTGCTTATGATTATTATAAACCGAAATTAATATGTTTAATTTATTCTTATATATTTCTGTCTTACTGCTCAATTAAAAACATAAATAATTTTTTTACTCCTGTTTTTGTTTTTAATATACTCTATTATTTTATAACGTGATAATATAATACATCGTCTTACAAGAAAAGTGACACAGCAGTACTTTTTATTTCTTTACTTTTGTGTTGGTCCTTGGGAGTGGATATCATATTGAGTGGACAATATTCCTATTCATTCACAAAGAAATATGTTTGTATTATTTGTATTTTACTTAAATATAAGTGTGTTAATATATTACGTAGTAATTCTGTATGACAGGCGTTATCAAAAGCCTACTGGATATAAAAAAATATGGCAGTACTGAAATTGTTTTCTTCCAGAATTTTTCTGATTTTATCTATTTTGAAAAGTTAACTTCTACATCTAAATTAGTGATTAGGAATACAGTTTATCTTTTCTATTATAGGGTTTATTCTTGAGGACACAATTTTTTCTAATACTGTTGACAGTATTGATAGGAGCCTTATGGGTCTGAATGAGATGACAATTTATACATTTTTATAAGGTTCTGGGATTAGTATGATTTCTGCCATTTTCCACTGCCAGGAAAGTAATATAGTTGAAACTAAGCGTCAATGATTATAGACATGTGTTATTGCTTTATTGGGTAATTCTTTGATCATCCTTCCTAAGTTGATATCGATGGTGATTTTTATTTTGATCTTATTATTTTATGAATTTAAGTGGTAGTAAATAGTATTGTTAGTTGGCTGTTCGCACTTTTCACAGTTAATATAGACTCTCTGTAACAGCTACCGGTTTAAGTTTTCTTATTTAGTATCTCGTTCAAAACATAGTAGAATTAACTGAAAAACTTAGAATATGTAGTTAAAATCATAAGGTTCTTGATAATATTCTTAAAATGGGAGGTGAACATATATTTTCAAGAGATATTTAAGGAAAAAAGTCATTACACTCACATTTTAGAAATGTGTTGTCAGGTATAAACTGAGACTCATTGCCAAAGATTTTTTTCAACGCGAAGGAATCGACTACTTCGAATCTACAAACTACATCACAGACTCTGTGGATTAAAATAGTTATCGCACTGTCGAAACGAAAAGTTCTCCAGTTTTCTAGAAAATTTCAGTTTTAAGAGCGTCAAAAGTAATCGGTGCGTGTTTATAGATATTACTGAAAATTCTGCTGTAAATTTAACGTTGCATCTAGACAATGGGCTTTTAATTAGTGAAAATGTAAGGGCAATCAATAGCTTGTTAAAATATCTGCCAGAACATTTTCAGATTATAACTGATGTAGCGAACGAATATATTGAAATTGAACGAAATCGGGTAAAGCATATGTTCAAAATCAACTCCAAAGTATATAGGAAACTCAGATTTGGTATGCGTGATGCAAAATTATCAAGTGTGCCTGCCGAACCCTGTTTATATTTATACGTAAAAGTAAGATTTGTAGATTTACACTGTTAAGAGTATTAGGTATTAGTCAAACAAATAATATATTTGGCAAGTATACGCGATTTCGGAGTGGTTTGTGAAAATAGTGAAAGTCCATATGCCATTATAAACTACGCTGACGCTGATTATGCAGGATGTTTAGAAATGCGGAAATCGAAAAGCGGCTTCGTATAATTACGGAACAGTGGGTCAATATCTTAGTCTAATCAACGTTAAAGCATACTTTCGTTGCCTAGCAATGGAATAAAAGAAGTGATTTAGTTAGGACGCGTGTTGAATAATTTATTGATATTCAATCTGCAATTAACCCTTTGCGGCACGGTGGTATCTCTCAGAGACCACCTATTTTCGCATAGTTTTTTGCAATTTCAGAGTAGTTTTTTTGGATATAGCTTTCGTTTTTTTATAATTTCTTGATCACAAAATAATACGAAATTTAAATTTAAAGGTTGTACAATTTCGAATAATTTGTTAATAATTATAAAAAGGGTAAAAAAGAGTCTGTTTTGTAAAAAAAATGAATTTATAACGAAACTTTCAGACATATCCTTATGAAGATGGATAACAGGGGTTTTTAGAGTTGCCGATTGCGAATCTGAACTCTGATTATAAATATTCAAAATGACGGCTCCAAGATTACGGCGAATATTCTAAATTTCTATGAATATGTTTCTGAAAATGGGTATTGATGACATTTTTTCAATTCATCACTTTGTTTCTATATCTTTTATGAATGATACTTTAAGAAGCAATTTTTACATAATTGTAAACATAATGGTATGTTACAAGTGTTGCATAACCATTCATTTCGTATAGGATTGTTTTTTGTACTGCAAAGTGCTCATCGTCTATCACTATCAATGGGTATGGCATATAAGTAGACTGAGAGCATCTCTTTTTAACAAGAACATTTAGTTTGTGAGAATTGGCAAGGAAAGGTTGACGCTTTCTTCCTTTTTCAGTTGGAATTTTATGAGAAACTAATTGATCCATTAAAAGTAGTCTCAACTTTTTCAATGTCTTAGAATTATTAGTGTTTATTTTTGAAAATATAATAAATAAATTCGTAATAGTCAAATCAATGAAATGCCAAATAGTCTGTGACAACACTTTTTGGACTTTCGATTTATTTTATACGTAGATAATAAACGATCAGTGTTATCGAAAAAGCCCATATATTTGTTGTAATCAGAGCACATAACTGGACGATCTATTTGCACCCATGTTCCATCTTTCTGCCTCCGAGTTACTGTTGTCACTTCGGATAGATCATGGTAATTTGATAGGAAGCGAACACCTTTTTTTATCCATCCATTTGATTCAATTAATACCAGTATCAGATGTTCGAAAATCGTATTTTCCATGTCTCATTTGTTTGTTAAACATTATAGATTTAGGTAACCCAGTACGATTAGAACGTTTAGTTCCACAAGCAAATAATTTGTCTTCTTTTAGTGAAATCAATAGATCGATGCCGGTGAAAAAGTTATCAAAATATATAAGTTATCAAAATATCAAAATATATGGTGATTTTGACCAAGTTTACGTGTCAAATCCTTGACAACTCGTGTTCCCAACTGTTTCTCAGGACTTTCAGTTTTATCAGTATAAACTTTAAATTCACATACGTAACTCGATTCATCTGCGCGAACCCAATATTTATATCCTCGTTTTATCGGTTTAGCTTTCCAGTTTTTGCTGTAAGCTACTTCGACCTTTGAATTTTATCATGAATTCATCATTAGATTGATATTTGCCTGGATTCCAGCAGGCTCTGAAAGTTTCTTGAAGTCTATTTAATAACGACCTCAACTTATACAATTTGTCGTAATTTGGCTCACCCTTTTTAGGTTCTGTGCTATTATCGGAGATATGTAAATTACCTAATATGGATCCAAAACGTACAACAGGCATCAATGAACTTATGAATGGATCTTTCAATTTTATGTCACTCGACCAATAATCACGATTGGAAGACAATTCTTTTATTCCCATCAGAATTCAGATTCAAGATTAGCGAACCCAGAAACCCCTCTATATCAATCTTCAGAAATATATTTAAAGAAATTGAAGATTTTGGTCGCCATTTTGAAGCTGCCATTTTGTATGGTCAGAATTTGAGTTCAAATTTGTAATCAGCGACCCCAAAAATCCCTGTATACCTATTTTCAAAAACGAATTCAAAAAAATTAAAAACCTTCAGCCATTTTGAATTTTCAAAATCTGAGTTCAGATTTATGATTAGGGACTCTAAAAACTCCTGTATATCAATTTTCAAAAACAGATTTAGAAAATTTTAAATTTTTGCTGCCATCTTGGAGCCGCTATTTTGAAAGAATCATTCATAAGATCATTGATGCCTGTTGTATGTTTTAAATTCATATTAGATAATTAAAATATCTCCGATAACAGCACAGAACCTAAAAAATCTATTCAAAATCTGAGTTCAGATTCGTGATCGACGACCCTAAAAAGCCTTGCGTGCCTATTATCATGAAAATTCATTCCCCTAAAAATTATATGCCGTAAGAAGTTAAAATAGCTGAAAACTCTGAATACCACAAACGATCGAAATACATCGATGTGAAGTATTACCTTGTTTATGATATACTGAGCAAAAACATTATTGAATTAAACTACGTAGAGTAAAAAAAATTAGCTGACATATTTACAAAGCTATTGTCAAAACAACAATTCTCCTACTTGGAAGAAAAATTGAATGTTTGAAACCATCCAAATTAAGTGGGAGTGATGAATTTACACTAAATTCATTTTGTATTTTGTATGGTGTATGTATGCATCTCATGGGTAAGACTAAGTAGCGCTAAGCATATTACTCTGTCACTATGTCGAAATTTTATAACCTGCAGAAGATCTTTTTATTATTATACTTTCTTTAACGGGTGTCCATTCCACTCTTAAGTAGTCAGTCACAGTAGAAGCGTTGACCGTTCAGCATCACTCTGTAACATTGGCCTATTTAGACTTCGATTTATGACTGATTAATTCCGGCCGGAAATTAATAAACTGCACAAGACGTTGCAAACAATAATAATACTCAAGAGTAGACAAATCGAAAGACAAATCGTATGTTCAAAAATAATTAAAATTTGCAAAGCAGAAATGTTTAAAAATAGGCAAAAACAATCTATTTTTTAGATTTTGAAAAATAAAGACATAAATATGTATATATAATGTGGTTTTTCTTTTGTGGTAAGTTAGGGTTGGAGAATTAATTAAGCACATAGTGTTGCTCTGTAAAAAAATTTTTTTTTATTTATCATACCGAATTTGGTGTACAAGATTATTTTAAATAACTAACTAAAGTCTCACCTATAAAGAAAGAAACGATATTTATGCCGATTCTTCTGCCTTATCTCTGCGAATTAATTTCATGCTTTCACACTTCTGCCTTTCACGTGGTTCTCTACTTTACCTACGCAGCACCCGTTCGAGTTCATTCTCAAAGAAATATAATTCTTTACGTATGTACGAGACAATCTGAATTACCTTAACTTATTGAAAATCCTAGGATACAATTTCGACACCTAAGTTCGAATTGTCGTCGTGTGATAAATACGTACAAATAGAATTCAGTAATCGCTATATACTACTTTTTTAAGGGCACTTCTTTCAACGGTGATGTTTACATATATTTTAAAAAGAAAGTTTCATAATAATAAAAATAAAAAAATAAAAAACGCGTTTTTTCGATAAAATTAAAAAACAGACAAGTTTTCATTCCCTTTACATTTGTTTGTATGCTCAAAACTATCTTGATCGTAATCTTCATATTTATACTAAAAATAAATAAGTTAGTTTTGATCGAAAATTTATTTTGTAAACAGACTGGCGGTCGAAATGAAAAAATCATTTATTCAACTTAATACATTTTTTCGAAAACTATAGACAGTCGTACAAATTTTCTAAGAATGGAAATGTCTTAGAATATTTAATGAAAATAAAAAGTCATAGAATACTTTCAAATTATTTCAAAGCATTCTGATACAATTGTTGGTATTTCGAAAAATCGAAGAATCGAAATTTTAATAAACATCTTTAACAAATCTGTACTAATTTAGGAGCATTCTCTGATATTTTCTAGTTTATGAAGTGTTCAGTAAAGCCTATGATTTTCAAGACAAAATTTGTTACATTAAAAAAAAATCATTTCTGAATTCAACGTACTAATCCATATGGTGGAGCTAGTACTTATTTTGCGAAAGCAAGCTGAATTTAACTGCAAGGTATGAATAGATAACTGTATTAATGAATTTCATATTGATAGTAGTATATTTGATGGTGGAAAATGTTATCATCAGAATTTATTATTAACTATGACTTTAAATAGGTATTTTTTTTAGAAAAAATAAATTATTTTGTATTAATAAATGTCAAATTTACAACATTATAAGTATATATAAAACGAAAATATATATTTTCAGTTTTTAAAGTATCTGTACGTTTTAAGATTGGCCCTTCAATTTACTTTTTATTATGTTTGGAATTTATATGAATATTTTTCTGAGAAATTAAATTTAAAAAAAATGTCAACGATATCAAATTGCGTTCAAGCGATAGGCCTAAGAGTGAAAAAAGTTCTGAGAAACTGTTTTTTTGCAGTATATTTAAAATACATCCCAGGTGTATTTTATGAGCTAAAAATTGAAAATTATTTTGTTGAGAAAAACATTTCTACAAATTTCTTAAATTTAATTTTGCATCGAATAAAATGTGTTACCAATAAAATCAAAGATTTGACATAGACACATAAAACGTCATGAACCGCATTTAAAAACATTCAAATACAAATATTCTACAGATTCTCAAATATTTACTCTGAAATTATGTAAAAATTACTATACCTTTACTGATGAAAAGAAAAGATAATTTTTTCAGGCGTAATAGATACTGCATCGTTCTATATGTATATATATATATATATACATCTGTCTATAAATATGTTGCTATTTAGCAGGGAAAATTCAAGAAACGGCGAGACAAACAAATCATTACAAATCTCATCCTATGAAATTAAGAAACGATAAATATATAATTCATCAAAGAATCTATGCATGAGAACAAAGCTTAGGTATTTATACGAATACCTATCGTCTCTTTATTTGGTAATTTACCTCTCATGCATACACGTTTCTTTTTACCTATGAGCGAAAAATTATTTTGTTTAACTTCATTACATGTCGGCAATCAGAACTTAGGTATCGAGGTTGCATCCTATTAGCGTTAATGAGTTAAAATTTTTTTTATATGCACCAACATAGAAAAAGTTGAGAGCAAGATTGAAGATTGTTGAACATACATGCTCAACCAAACAGAAAAACTGCTGAAATTACCTATATGCATATATCAATATAATGGCTGGGCTATTTTCACTCGGTAATGTTTAATGTTTGCGAAAGTTAGAGGTAACAAAAATAATTTAAAATAGTAGTTGGTTAAGACAATTGGGGCCATCTTTCTGTAATGTTCGTTTTGATTTTGAGATTAATTTTCAAGGTTGTTTGAACAGTGATGTTTTTCAAGAGAACCCCTATTTTTGACACTGGATTCGTAAAAGAGCGGTAACATTTATATTCTAAATGATTATTAAAATGAGCTTCAGATCATTAGATCAAGGTTAAATTAAGAAAAGAAAAGATTATTAAACAATGTTTAATTACTTATGGCGAAGCAAATATTTCAATAGATTTGAGAGCCACGACTATTGACAATTTTGACCTTCAAGTCAACTTGGAAGGTCAAGCAAAGGTCAGAGTGATTTTTCTAAATAAAAGTGCTTACTTTTATCTCCAATTTTACTACAAATATATGAAATCAATATTAATGAAATTTACACTTTCAGTACTTTTACGTCAATTTTAGATATGTTAAATATTGCGCTTCACTTTCAATGTTGTTTTATTACGTTATTAATTTTCATGATTGAATCATTAATACATAAAACATTTGTATTAAAGCAACAATTTAGTAATTATTTCAGTAATTTCAGTTTATTTAAATATTTTAAACATATTATATTAATGGTAGCACAATACAGAATATTTTAGTTCATGAATTCACTTTTAAATTCGCTTTGAATTTTTCCAATGGGCTTTACAAATTATACAAAATAATGCTGAATTTTTTTGTAATGTTCTCTGATGAAGCTGAATTATATCGTGATGGTCAAGTTAACAGTCATAATTGCTACTAATGATCCAATGAAAATCACCACTGGCATAGTACTGTTAACGATAAAAAAAGATGAGAGCCTGATGCTGTAGTGTAACATTGATGGTTATTTATAAGGACATTATTTTTTTAAGAGAAACGTTGATAACTAACTATTTTGAATTACTTATAATATATGCCAATGTGGTTGCAGCAAGATAGTACACACCCCATTTTGCAAGAATAGTGTGTCAATTTCTCGATAATAATGATAATGAAATGTGGATCAGACGAGGCGGTCTAGTTAACAGGTCTCCGTGTTCATCAGACACGATAACTAAAGATTTATATTGACGAGGCTTCTTAAAAATATTGCTTTTAAAGAACGGGTGAAAACCAGAGAAACATGACGAACTATATTCGTCTAGCTTGCAAGGCGATCCAAAAGAAAAAGTTATCAAGGACGGTACAACATTTTAAAAGTCGTTTAAATTTATGTCTTTAAGGTAATGGAGAAAATATGTAACATTTGCTTCAATATGATGAGATGCAAGCGGACTCACGATAAATAAGAACTCCAAAGGAAACAGAGCTTATACGTACACTTTATTTTTTTAAGATAATATTGAAGGTAGCATTAGGGACAAAATTAAACATTTTTATTTAGAGAAATCACCTTAACTTTTAAATAACCTACAAAAATGATCATAAATCAATGTAGTCAAAGTCGTTGGACTGAATCTATTCTAACGTTTATTCATTTATAAGTCCGCTCAAATTTGCAAAAAAAAACATCTTTTGGACAATCCTTTAATATTTTCCGTTCTATAGGTAATCTGAAAGAATAATATATATTATTTCTATCATAAAATTTCTCAACGCTTTTCAAATTAGTAATAAAAAATAGGAGTTCTTATTTGAAAAAAAATACTTTGATCCTCAAATGATCTTCAAAGTTGACCTCAAGGTCAAATGATCAAGAGCAGTGGCTGTCAAGTATATCGAAACATTTTTTCTTGTATAAGTCATCAAATATTAAAAAATATAACTCTGACCTTCAAATAACCTTGAAATAACTTATATCAGAACAATATTTTTATATACCATTAAATTTCGGAGATTTCGGAGTAGATCGATTAAAATCCGGTATATATATATATATATATGAATTATGGAATTATTTGAAAGAGCAATCTTAAATACAGTCAAACAGGTTTTTTGCAGTAATTAAAATGTTCCGCATTTCAAGATAATGCACTTTAAAACTATAAGATTCCAACATGCTCTTTTGTCCATTAATGGTTAATATTCAAAGTCCAAAGTTCAAAATTATTTTTGATTTATAACCTTTTCGGATCGATCTCTATAAATCAAATTACTATATTTGAACTATTTATCAATCAGTTACTAATATAATGCAAAAACAGCATTATAGGTAATTTTTAATTAATGTCCTTTTGAATCTTTATAGATTAACAGTGAAAATGAACGTATATTATGGAGCGAAGCGTTTTGCAACAATTGTGAACTTTCTTTTAAACTTACTTCCATAAAGAAAATGATTAAAAACTATATTTTGCCAGAAAAAAACATACGTTGTTTTTAAGTTTCTAATTAAGAAGTTTGACACGATAATAGCCGTATCAGATAAAGTACAATGGTGCGGATCGTAGGTTAACACAGTATCTAAGGGGAAAAAGGTGTTAGGTACATTGTATGCACCCTCTTTTACTGTACTTAATGGAGCAAATGAGCATTAAGATCTAAAACTATTTTAATTAAAAAAAAATAAAATGAAAGAGTTTATAATTTTATTAATATAGAGAAGTATATTTAAATAAAAACTATAAATATTATGACATGATCAATAACTATCAGTCATATGAAATATAAGATTCGTTTGTGGAATACAAATTTTTCTACCGTCAAGGTATTTTTCTTTTTCTTCTTCCTATGGTATTGGTATCTTCGTTCTTTCCTTTTCATTTGGGTTTTCTCTCTCTCTCTCTCTCTCTCTCTCTCTCTCTCTCTCTCTCACTCTCTCGCTCCCTCTTTTTATATTTCAGCCCCTTGACTTGGCCAAGTTTTTTATATAGGTTTGCGCTTGCTTGCAATCGGCTAACTTAATATTAATGGGGATATTTATGAGCACAAGGGTCAGCTCGCAGGCGTGCCTCTTGCTTACTGAGGAATATGTAGTATGTGATGAGAAAAGTCGCTGATAACAGAAGACTCGAGAAATACTTTGATTTATAACTAACGAATAACAGTTACGATAGATTTATTTCAAACTAAGTTACTAAATAAATATTTTGATTTTTTTTCTATTTTGCATTTTTTTTTAATTTGAATTCGGTGATATAATTTAATTTCGAATATTTCTATCACTGAATATTGAGAGGTGCTAACAATTTTATACACTAATTTTGTAAACCAGTTTCATAAAATGATTATGAAATTATGAGATTTTACTTATCTGTAATTGTTATCATGTTACAATGTTTATAAATAAATTTTCAAGTGTTGTAATGATTATCGTATAGAATTCCTAACTATAATCAAACCTTATTACTTTAGCAGCACTCTGAATAATAAGCTTGAGATTGATGGTAGACAAATAAATTGGCGAAATAGCTCTATCCACTGACATAGCTGGGGCGAATTCAGAAGACCAAATAAGTAAAAGAGTTAAGGCCGTAAACAATAAGCGTGTCAGACGCGACAAATCGGCTGGGTTCGCGAACCGTTTGTATTAGATAAGGTTCACTTGGCGCCGAGTCAAGTTGAGTAGGAATAACGTTAGTAAACGAGTAGCATGCAGAGGGCGAGGACCCTTGCCGAAGGAAGAAGATTTGTCCCCCTAATGCAGTGCTACCGAGGGGGGAAAGAAGATCCTTCGCACGCGTTCAGCTCTCAGCTCTTGGCACTCGGTACTTGGATAGGCGACACAACGCTTCGAGTGAGTAATGCTCACGACAAACACAGCCCGCCTCAGGCAACTCGCAGATCAGGGGTGAGAATCATTGCCACACGCTCAGTCTGTCGGCCAAGATTTTACCAAGTCTGTGAAGATAGGGTGCTAAGCGAGACGCTAATACTGCTCAATGCCTCAGAGAACTTCGAATCGATGGCTTTCGCTTTCGACATCCCATTACGATTTGCACAGCTCGGTTAAATGACTCTATCTATTAACTTATTGTTTATTTTCTCAGTACATTTACCAGACAATAGTTTTTCTTTTATTGTCGTTATTATTTGAATATTTGGTATTATTCTTTGTGCCAAGAAACAATAGTGTCTTGATCATTTTCTTAAGAGCTATCATAAAGATATTACGAGAACAATTACAAAACTCCATTTCACCCTAGGTTTCTGAATAAGCTTCATTAACATAATGTCGGTAATGTTAATTTTATGCAAATCATGGTTAAGGAAAAACGAATTAGAATTAGTCAATAATACTGTGTTTTACCAGTATATTAAAAAGATGATGTGGTTTCCAATGGTAGCTGCTGTTCCTAAAGCGGGCAAGCTTAGGCGGTGGGACGTCCTGGACTGAGGAGGAGAAACGGAATGTTACTAACCCCAAGTAATAATTTCTCAAACGAATTAGCGCCATAAGTTTTGTGCTGCGACAGACTTGGGGACAATATTAATCTAGTTTGAATTTATAGGTGCTGTTTGTTCGTTCGCCTGTTTATGTCCAACAATCAGATAAAACCAGTAGTAAGTTGAATTTATTTACGAATTATAAATAGTGACTTAAAGAAAGGAGTTGTCTTATAGATAGTATACAAACCTTGAGATATCATAAAAAACAACATTCTGAAATATAATTGAATAAAGCTTCTTGCGTCCCGAATTCTGCATTCTACCCTTGGAATTGGTAGATGAAGCTTTATTAAGTTTGTGGTTATACAGATAATTAAGCAGTCTGAGACTCGCTAGTTCATACATCTCAACCTTTCTCTTTCTCCCTTTCTCTTTTTCTCTATTAATGCTTCCTTCTCGTTATCTGTCTGCCTAACTTTCTTTCACTGCGTCAATCTACCTTTCTACTTTAATTTATTACTAGAATTATATTTTAGTTTTTTTCACTGACACAATGTTATAATTCTATCTTCCAGATATTTTCCAAAGATAATACATTTTAGATCTAAGATTATCTTTGAATGAGTATAAAAAAATCTGTTTCATTTATAGCGATTTAAATAAAGAATTCTTAAAATAATTATGAACAAATGTGAGGATTGTTTTTGTTCATCTTAAAAGTAGAATGTTTATCATAACCTTAAAAAAATAAATTACTTGATTTTTTACCAACACGCAGTATTATTGATGATTCATAAAAAGACATTCGAATATTTCTATATCAATAATAAAACGTGCCGGAAGATTTGTGGTTTATAAATCCAAGCGTTTTATTTTAGTAGAAAAATTAATTTATAACAATGCTCTTTATTTATCTTCGTTATTAATTGAGAATTAATTATTTATTTATGTAATTAATTATATAATAAATAAGCTAAATGTCGATAAACCCTATGTGCAGGTGGCAATAAATTATTTTTTTATTGATCATAATAACAGCCAATTCAAAATAATGAAAAATGTATTATATTTAAAAATTTCACTCTGAAATTCAATTCAATAGTTACTGCAATAAATATATAATTATTGGTTTTACTAGATCATCTGAGTATCACTATAAAGCTAAGGCTTATATATATCAAAATTTTTAGTAAAATAGGAATATTTTACTTTTTATTAATTGTCATATGTATAAATAGAAAGTATAAACAACAAAAAATGAGTGCGAGATGCGCAGAATACTAAACTATATTAATATTATAAAAGGTACACTTATGTCCAAATATGACATTTTGAAATATTCGTTTAAATATATTATCGATAGTGGAATCTACAAGCGAAGCATGTAAAATAAATAACATTAAATCTATGTGAATTACTTATCGAAGATTTCTCTCTACCTACATAAACATAGATACATATCACCATAAACATAGATATTTTCCTCTCGATAAAAAATACACTTTTTATATTTCTGCCTGTATTAATACCAAGAACACCATTCCGAAATAACTAGAATCAAATTTGTATTAGTGAATCCTGTTAAAAAAAGTAAGGCTGAAAAATAAAAAAATTATTTAAAAATACACTGGTGAGACGTTTTGAAAACTACACTATTGATGTTTGTACGTTTATCAAGTATAAAAGGTTATTCCTAGTAAATGTAAAATAATAATATTCATAGTCATATTTAATTGTACACTTTTAAATAAACTATATTCTATAATCTTATGTAAAATATTTTATAACTTCTATAATATAATAGAAACTAGAATTAAAGTAGATTATATATACTATAATATATATGCATGATCGAAAGTGAAAATTCCCAATTTTCTTTGATACACGTACACTTAGAATAAAATAATAACTAAACAATAACTATATTAAGTGTCAGAAAGTTATTATTCATCCAAACTCTATACTCTTACTTCTAGTTGAATGTCATATGATATATCTATAACATTTATTGATCTAAAGAAATTCATAATATGCTTACGAACACTGATTAAATGTAATTCTTTAACTCGTTTTGCGAGTATTTTGGTCTACTTTTAATCGTTTCGATTTTTTTAAATCACATGTATGAATTAGTTTAATTAAAATAAATTTTGTTTGTATCATTTAATTTATTTTTAACATTATCGACATTTTTTTGGAATAGATCTTTCTGAATAGATTTATATCGATGTAACTCATTTATACTAGAAGTTCAGAAGTCATAGAAGTATTTAAATAAAATCTGTTACCTAATATTGGTGACATAATTTACAGATAATGTAATTATATAACTTTTGATTGCATATATTTTTAATTTCAAAAGATGAAAAGGATTTTTAAAAAGTTATATTTTAAATAAATAAGAAAAATATAACTCAATATTTAAATTAAAAAAAGATGTATTATTTATTTAAATAAAGATTCTTTTATGAAATAATTTAAAACAATTTTAATTTATTTTTCGTTTATGTAACAGCATGATAACGATTTGATTTATACATTTTTTTTAAATGAAAAGACGTACGATTACAAAAATTTAAGTCCTCTCGACCCGTACGTGACAAAATATCGGATCTTATTTGTATATATTTTCAATAGAAAGATATAAATGTACACTTTTAATTCTATTTCTTGTTCGTTTTTCATCATAAAATATAATCTGGTCATTTCCAAAACTAAAATTTAAATTTCAAAGCCTAAGATGTGGAAAATCTAAAAAAAAATCATTTTAGACAAACTGACATCATTAGTTAGTAAACATACCTTTGAAGTTAATGCATGTCCTTTAAAGATAAATTATGTATACATTCAATATGTGGAAATAGAGCTTGTAAATTTTATAATATTTTTAATCTCTCTAAGAATTTTTTAAAGTTTGAAAATGGTTTTTAAAAAGCCTCTTTAACCTTTATTTCAGTAGTCTCTCAAATCTTGAATCCCTTAAATGTCTATAGAAGTGTTTCAGATGGATGATATTTTGATCTTTAGTTATCCTTAGCAAATTAACTTTATGAATCTAAACCTCTAATAGTCAACTCCAAATTTTATATTGACATTTTTCGGACCAATCGAAATGGAACCTTCCAGTATGGTTGTACTGTATGTTCTAGGTCTCTTTTATAGATATAATCTCAGATAATTATGTTAATGAACTAAACGTCAAAATACCGTTATAAATTATAACATCAGAAATAAACTGTGTTTGAGTTTTTGTTTTATTTACCGTTTCCAATGGATTTGAAAATTCTGTTCATTAAAAATACGGAACCTATCAAAAATTTCATTTTATTATTACATATTTAAGTTCAATTTTGAATTGCTGCATAATGATAAAAAAATCTCCGGAAATATTTTCAGATATCTATTTTAATATAATTAAAAATAAACATTCGATAATTAATGGCTTATATGAATTTATATGTAATGTGCCAAATGTCTTTAAGAAAGTTCGCTAATATTACTTCAATAATATAAAAATAATTATATATTATATAAGTTCATCATTAACATTCACATAATAATATTTATATTTCTGAAAATAATCTACAAAAATAACGTATTTATAAGCTTCTCTACAGACTTTAAGTGTCTAAAATTGCTTCGCCGCACACTTAAGAAAATATGATTGCATTGGATTTATTATACGAATACCTTTTATTCCTTTTTAATGTTCCACCACCATAAACGAAACATAAACGAAACTTCTGAAAAGAATTTCACTCGTTCAATAAATTTGAATACACAGCTATATTTTTACATTTCATTAATTTTTTTATAATAATTTATACTTACTTTTTCACAATTCTGTTTTCCTAAGGTGAATTCAAATATCTTGCAGGATAACAATTTTTAATACAATTCTAAATTGATCCTTTGAAAAGTCTGTTTTCAATCCTGTAGTAATAGTGTTGATTTACTGAAAAATTAATATAGGATAAAATTAACTTTAAGGATTTAGTTTTAAATTTATTAAAAAAAAGTGATTTATTAAACACTTGATAAACAATGGGACTAAAACATATTCTTAATACTTCTAATATCATTGAATATCGTTACAGCATACTCACACCAATTTTCAACACTGTTAGTCCATTAAATGATGTTTTTGACAAAATTTTTCAAATACAATTGTAGAAGCTTTCATTGCTGTTCTGGGCGTAGTCTCCTAAATATTTTTCTGATGAAATATTCGTCACAGTCAATACGTCGCTAATAATAATTAAACACTTATTAAAAACATACACCTCTAACGTCTGTTAATTATAAAACCAAAACTGTATTTAAACTAACTCCTAATTCATAATTGTAATACCTTGTTGTAAAACTCAGAATCGTAGAAGAAACAATCTCGCCTAAGCAATGTTAAAGGTAATTTGCAACATCAATATTGTTGAAATATATAGTTTTGAGTCACTTGTAATCAATTAAGTATCTCTCCCTCTTTCTGCATCTAATATAACTGTTTAATTAATTAATTAACTAACGATTTCATAAAATCGAAAACAATACAACGTGTAACATCTCTTAAGGGAGTATCATATCGTTTTTCTATTCACCTACGTTTACTTTCCTCTAATTAGGCCAACAAAGCAAATCTTTTCTTTCGTTGGTCTTATTGGGGAAGGGCCTGCCTCAAAAGAGACCCGGAATAACTTAGAGTAGGGACGCATGATCGAGGTTATGCACTATCATGCATAAATCCGGGCAGTCAGTCTAGATCTTCTAGTCGTGGTAGATAATTATGAAAAAAATGATCAATTCGAATACAGCTTTAAACCCCTACGAAATCTAATCAACAGAGAGAGAGAGAGAGAGAGAGAGAGAGAGAGAGAGAGAGAGATAACACCTAAGAACGAGTAAGTACAATAAAAGATAATCTAATTTTAAACCCTGTACCTTTCATCTATTTCTTTGATTGCTTTTTGAATACTTAGAGTAATCCTACCGAGCGTTGACTAGGTATTTGTAAAGCCGAGTACCGTCCACGCAAAAATTTCCCTTTTATACTGACCCTAGATAATAGTTTTCTAGCGTGCATCTTCTTATATAGATGTACGAGGGAATCGCTTTATTTCCATATTTCCGTAACCTATTTCGAGTAGAATAACTAGTAAAACAAATGGATCAATTTCCGATTATTAAAGATACACCTCTGTGATAAAAAATACACTCTATAATAAACTATTTGTATGATGTCCATTGGACGTTACACCGACATTTCTTCCGATGTCAAATCATTGGAAATTTAATTTCATGGAGTCTAATACAGTACTTTAAAGTCCCCCACGATGATTCTAACTCTTCTAATTTCTTCTAACCTCTGTTTTTGGCAAGTACACCAACTATTTTCTCCTTTAGGGATAACATGACTTAGATTTTTATCAGTTGAACTCTTTTTATAGAAAGTGGGCTAGATAGAATTTTTCCTTTCTTCAACTGATGTTGAACTGTTGGCTCGAATGGAATTTTCGTAATAAACAGTAAGTTTATAAATTATTTTTACCTTCAGTCTTCCTCTTTCACCAATAGTTTTCCTACCTGACAGTTTTTGATTGACTAAACTTTTCTCGTGATTTCTCAGCCATGTATCCATTCTTATTTGTACGTGGCCAACATATTCCTTTTTGATGGTTATTAATCTGTTGACATAAAAATGTTTGTTCAGAATGATTAAAAACCCTTGCAGTCTCCATCTCAAATGTAGAACTCTATTATTATTCTATCTTTGCGTAAGTGCATAACTTTAGACATATTTCTAGCATGCTTTCCATTTTTATTTTGCCTACCCAGTCTGAATGATTAGCTGGATATGTATATTGCTGCTTTTCAAACCAACCATCAAATTTAGCAGTACTATTTTTACATTCCTAATCATTAGATCCTTTACAGTTGCTATTTCTGGGAGACGTAACTATAACTTTAGCTGTTTCAAATTTGACCAAACTTACTCCTTGAAGGGAAGAGAAACCTTTTTTACACCAAGTCCCATTACCAGAAACACTAAGGACTTGTCTTTATTCAAATAAAATAGCTTTTTCTTCTTTAATATCAGTCTTCAGGGACTTTTTTGCTACATTATCACATGCTGTCAACAATTGAGTATTGAGTGAATCATGTGAATTATGAGTGACAGGTATAAGTAAATCCACAATACAATAACATTTTTCGGAGGCAACTTATCCATGGTCAAGTACGCGCATTGCTAGTACAAATCTTCTGTTGATTTCGTATCCATTTTTCTATTTCCCAATTTGGTTACTTGCACCATTTACATCTTTTTCACATTCAATACTGGTAATTACTAACCCAAATTCAAGTCCTTGAAAGCTTTTATTCATAAACTGATACTTGTTCATAGCATACATTGCAACAAACTATTTCAACTTCTATTTTTGACTCTATTTTTTTGCAGATGAACAATAGCTCTTCTTGTCTGATGGAGCATCCATATCCAATCCCTTTTGTAAACTTTCAATTCTCCTGCTTCTGCCAAATTTTTTCTTGTAACTACCTGAAATGTCAGATACTCATTCACGAGAATCTGGCATATTTTCATCTGCCATAACTACTTTTCTTGATAAAAGAATAATTTAATTCATTAATACACAATACAATATCACGATTAAAATAGCACGTAACTTCACGAAAATTATTCAAGCATCAAGTGATCAGCAGTATTGAAGACTCTAAAAGAATGTTAAGTTTTTTGAATAATTACTGAGCATAATACCAACTATTTTTTCATTGTACTAATTATTTTTAATTATAAGTCGATATAGAATGAAATATTTCCAAATCAATTTCTAATATGTTTAGTATTTAATATATATTTAGGATTAGCATAAAAATATTGATGAACAATAAAAACTTTAATTACACATTTTACGAAAAGTAGGGTTATAGACTATTTTTACAATGTTGCGTTTAACTTTTAAACGGGTAGAGATATTTAAAATTGCAACGGGCATCTTCTTTATGGAAAATATCCTAAAAATAATCTGCATAAAAATCGTTTTTTCTTCCTGAAATATGGCGGATTTTCATAATGCAGCTATATTTCAAGATTTGTCCATATAGGAAGCTGTACAAATACATCAGAGACTACCATTTCACGTTAAAGAATAGTTATTTTGACATGACGATGATAGTTTTCACGAGTCTAAATGAAGAAAATCATTGATCCAGCTAGTTAACCAAGTAGTGCTTGATACATGTCGTGAAAAAAAAGTACAATTTATTTTTGTACTATTCTGTAATTGTTTGTCATTCTACTTCCGCTAAGCTAAAGATAAAATCTAAAATTCTTGTTCCTGTTTAATGAAAATTAATTTAATGTTACCCAGTATATTTGCCTATCAGATTTATGATAAATTTAATGAAAATCGTTTTTCAGATCGATATGCCAATCGAAAATAGTGATTATGAGTTTGAATCAATTGGACAAGATTATGTGTCACCAGAAAAGGGATTCAAAGGTGAGAAATAATTAATATATCGTTACATATTTATAGAAGTAATAATTTTAATAAATTTTATCTGAAAAAATTCAATTTGAATTAGAATGAATAATAGAGCATGATTTCCGTTTCTGGGCACATTTACGGGAACCAGTCATGGTTAAATTCAAAAACTGAAAAATAGCAAAATAATAAAAAATCAATGATATTTTATATGATACTTTTATATACGATTGCGTGCAAAATATTTTAGTATTATTATATAAACTTTGTTAAATATTTCAAAATATAATCAAATATAAAAATTCTATTGATCACAAGTTGCAGATGATTTAAACTCATGAAAAATATAATTACAAATTAAAATATAAGCCTACATTAAATCAAAGTATTTATGTTGCATTATAATGAAAATATTTGTAGAGGATTGCAATACCTCCAAAATGAGTCATCGTTTGTCTCGGCATATTAAAAGTGTTAAAAATTTAAAAGATATACCAAGATTAGGGTGTTTCCTAAAATTCATAATATTTTACATAATATAGTCAATTATATCGCGTACATTATTTGGACAAAATCTAAGTTCAATCGGATTGTTAGTTTGTAAAATAGGGCAGAATTAATCAGGCTACTTTTTTTATACGATCTTGTATGAAAATAGATTTAAAAACTATATTAGTAGTACTACACATCATTCAAACCTCAAAATCGAGTTTAAATAAGTGAAAATTACACTTAAACATTGAGCTAAATCCGTAATTTCGAGAGTAAACGATAGGTGGAAGAATGCCTGCAAAAGAAAAAAGGATCTATACATATATAGTAATAGTAATATATACTAGGGCATTTGATAAGTCAGTGACATATTGAATTTTTCGCGCAGTGATTTTAGATATAACATGGCTCTAGTCAATGTACATTTATTAATAGACTACTGTCAAATTTTAAGCAACATGCGTCATTTACATTGGGGTTGACATCCATTGGAATTACACAATCTCGTAAATTTTAATGAAACTGGAAAGAAGTGAATTTCGTGTGCTGATAAGCATTATTTTTTCGGTCACAAAACCATCACTGAAACCAAGGAAAGATTTGATGAATACTATAGGAGTTTGTACCTTTAATGTCAATGGCTAAGAAGTGGTTTAGTGAATTTAATTCTGGTTGTAATAGCACAAATGACGTTAAACAATCATGTCGGCCAAGAGAAGACGCCATGCCAGAAGTCGTTGATAAAATGCATGGAATGATATTTGATAATCGGAGAATGAAAATGCGTAAAGTGGTTAAGACTGTGGGCATTACAACTAAGTAGGTACAGCTAATTTCATGCAAAAAAGCTATACGCTCGTTCTTCACGTTATTAAGTTACAATCGTTTCAGTAATTTCAGTCTATTTAAATATTTTAAAGATATTTTTATTTTAATTATTTTACAATAAATATTAATATTTAATAAAATAATTGTTTTGAAGCAATGTTTTCTCATGACTGTTTATTCTCCTAATCATATCGTTGGTGTAATAATGGTTTTAGGAGAGTGTTACAACAATTATTGTGCGGCAGCGTCGTATTGGCTCAACGTCTTCCTTTTAGAAAATTTTCCAATCACAATGATTGTGACTCAAATTTATCTTTCTCAATTACTTTCAAACTTGTTACTGCAGTTACAATATGAAATATTGATTTTTCAAATATTATGTATACGTCGTAAAATTTCGAATTCGAATGCTCTGCGATCTGTAAAAAATTACGATGCAAACTATTAAAACATGTACTACTTTTAATATAATAAGATATATACAATTTGTATGCATTATAGTTAAACTGTATTTTTTTTAATGAAATATATATTTTAATTATCGTTTGTACAATATTACAACTTTACTTGTGCATAAAATAAGTTTTTAAAGCGAATGGTTTTGAGAAACCTAATTTGTACTGTTCTGAAGGAAACGCTTTTTGACATGATTTAGATTTAACCATTTGTCATGAAAAATATTTAATTTCCTGCGAATTGCAGCCATAAACGAAGAGTTAGCGTTTTGAAGTATAATAGCTCATTTGGCATTATATTTACCTAATATTCATCAATTTTTTTAAATGAATCCCAAACAAAGAGGCTTATCCTAGGGAAAAAACATACATTTATTAGAGTCATTATTATATATTTTATGCCTTTCTCTTTTTTGTAAATCCGATATCCATGGATCATCCTAAGCACTATTTCTTCGTGATCTGCTGAGATTTTTGTTTACTGTAACTGATGTAGTATCATGTAAAAGAAAATATATTTGTTAGTTAAAAGTACAAGGTCTGTAACGATCACATTCAATTTTTCGGAGCCTACGTATAGGCAATACAATATATAAAATCCAACATAAATCAAAATATTTACATAGACACGAAGATCCGCACAGATTTACCAAACTAAACAAAACATGTAAAATAGTTTACACGTTTATTTTGGTAAAGAAAGAAATTAGAATAGTCCTTCTTGAATATACTTACCAAATTATTCTATAGTTCAACTCGGTGAGTCCATTCCTTCCAAGCTAAAAGAAACTTAGTTTTCTTCTCTATGATACTCTGATATTCCACTCGCGAAGTTCAAACCTTCTTGAGATAAAAGTAGTACGGAGTATTTTTCTATCTATCCGTATTATCCTTCTGCCATTTACACAATCATAAACTTTATTACATAATACACAATTCATTAAACACTATTATTAATGTGCGAATTGGAAACGCAATACATTCAAAAAGTTACAACTTTGAATACTTTAATATTTAGTCATTTTCATTAAGTTTTAATGTATCTAAAATTCATTAAAATACTATTCCGATTTTTCAATTGTAAAACTTTTTCAAATTTCTCATTTTCTATATTTTCTTTTTCTTCTACCATACATCATAGATATTTCTGATAATTTTCAGTTGAGAACCAGTCTATATCAATATTGTATGTTGCAGTTACATTTAAATTTCTTAGTACTTCTCCATATAACACTTTTTCCTGCAAACTACGATTTTTTATAAATTCATTTTACTTTTATAGTTTTTCAGATAATTCAATTCCAAATTTTATAACTTTCTACATTTTAGTTTAAAAAAAACTAATTAGCAACTTCATTGATAATATGTGCAAGTATATCCCCATTACTTTTTAATAAACGAAAGTAAACTGTTTATATATTTAATGCAAACAAGATTATGTTGAGTTCTACGTTTCTATGATTTCTAGTTCTATGATTATGTTGATTATGTTGTGCTCCATCAAATCCAGTATCTATAAGCAGTGCAATTTTATGAGGATAATTAATAAATATTTTATTTAATGTTGTATATAACAAATATTCAATAAATATCATTAGCCTTCCTTCTATATAAAAAACACATAATGAGATATAAACTCATCAGCCTTCTTTTCAAAATAAATAACAATCAGTTCAATAACTTGAATAAAAAACATTATTTTCTCAATGTAGCAGAGCCTAACATACATACATATAGCAAGTTTGAAATTCACATAATTTATACACTTTTCTTTATTTTTCTTGGTACGATGAATAAAATATATATTTTTACATTTTACAAATGGGACAAGAAAAATTGTAAGTCCAAATGTTTGCTTGTGCATAAAATATCGTAATGACAAAGGTATATCGCCATCGATGCACCAGAGTTCAAACGACAAAACTTCAATAATTTTATATCCTTTTAATAATCCATTTTTGAAAACGGTAACATCTGCAGGTAGGGTACATGGCGTTAGTTTTTTTGGGATGCGTGTGGGATAATTTTCTTTGATTATTATCTTACAAAAGAAAAAACGATCAACGGCGAGAGTTATGCAATTTTATTTGCGTTTAAGTGATAAAATTAAAAAAAAATTACCGTAGTGGTCGAAAAGGAAATTTTTTTTATAAAGACAATGCTCTGGCTCATACGTCCGTTATTGCAATGGCCAAAATCAAGGAATTAAAAATTGCTTCCTCACGCACCCTATTCATCAGATTTGGTTACTTCAGATTATTTTTGATTTCCTAACTTGAAAAAATGGTTGAGTGGTAAAAGAGTTACCAACGATGAAAAGGTTGAGTATGCTGTTAATAGCTATTTTGATTCTTGTTATAAAGAAGGTATCGAACTATCGAACATCGCTGGAAAAAGTGTATTGTAACATTCGCCACAGTCATTGCACAGCTAGTCAAGATTAAACATTTATAATGGACACGTACCACTATAGTCTGTGAATATTGTACATTCACCTGTCTTTTAACGTTAGAAAAGTCAGATCTAAAAGTTATGCACTTCTAGAGCGTCACAGATAAATAATATAAGTGGATTAGTTTTCACCGAAACTTATAAAACGGATTCTGTTGGGGACGCTTTTGGACTCCACATTAATAAAATTTTTCAGATGTGTAGAGTCATAAAAATCATCTTTTCCTGCTATAACCGAAATCACACAACGCATGTTAACGTAAAACATCCGTAGTAATTCTTATATAAATAATTCAGTTAATTATACTTCCTACTTGAAGCTATCGTAACATGTTTTTCTTTTACTGTTTTAGTCAAAACTATTATTAATTACTCTCTCTTTCTACATCTAACCTATTTATTATTATTATTAAACTAATTAATTAATTAAAGACAGTACAACGTGTGATATCTCTTAAGGGAATATCATCATTTTTCTTTCCACCTACGCTTAGTTTCCTCTAATTAAGTTAACAAAGAAAATCTTTTCTTTCGTTGGTCTCATTGGAAAAGCCTAAAAAGGGACCCGGAAAAGCTTAGAGTAGAGACGCGTGATCGAGGCTATGCGCTACCACGCATACATCCGAGCAGTCAATTTAAATCTTCTAGTCGTGGTAGATAACTATGAAAAAAGTGATCAGTTCGAATCAAGCTCTTAAAACCCAAAGAAATCTAATCAACAGAAGGAAAGAGAGCGAGATAACACCTAAGGACGAATAAGTATAATGAAAAAATAATCTAATCTATGTTCCTTTCATCTATTTTCTTCTATTGCTGTTTGAAACTTAGAATAATCCTACCGAGCGTTGATTAGGTACTTGTAAAGTCGAGTATCGTCCACGTAAAAGTTTCCTTTTCATCCCAACCCTAGATCATGTTTCTCTGGCGTGGACCGTCTTATATAGTTGTACGAGGGAATCGCTTTATCACCTTCTTTCTGTAGTCTATTTCGAGTACAATAACTAGTAAAACAAATTGATCAATTTCCCGATTAATAGAGGTAAAATATAACTAAAAATACACTCTATAACAAACTAATCGTTTGATGTTCATTGGACGTTACAGTATCGAGCTAAAAGGAGACAATGTAGAGAAATAACGACAATTTTGCAGGTATTTTATGTTTTCATTATTAGGTCTGGTACAGCTGAGATTACCCTTGTATCAGGACGCTGAGAAGTGATTCATATTTTAACTTTATCTGGTATATTTATATACTTTACCGCGAAATATAGTATATACTATTGCCACAGCCTCAAAAATTCACTCGGAATTTTATTGGCATATCCATACTCTATCAATCGATCTATTTGTTTGCAATAACGGTCACTGAAGAAGAGATGTCTACCTCATTTTCGTTCTAACAAACTTTCGATTTTTGGTATGCAATCCGGAATCTATAATAACTTCATGTTGCATTTTACCTTTTTTTTACGAAGTTGGTTCTAATACAATCGGCACCCATTCATGCGCGTTGTTTTTATTGTTACTAATTGCAATACCTAGGTTTTCAATATTGAAGTAATTTTAAATTATTTTATCAAACTGCGTAAACTTGTATCACTCAGTATCTCTCATTTATGTATATCTGGAATTATTTCTAGTATTCTTCTTGTCCAAAAAACCTTTACTGTAGGCATTCAAAAGATCTTCTTGAGCTGTATTGTTTTCAATGAATTCATATGCGTCAAATATGTATGCGTGCATATGTATGCGTGAGAATGATTATGTACCGTGCTTTCACAAAAGTGTGTGTTGTAATTTCATACAAATGACCTTCTAGTGGCAGCACTACTCTTACAGATAATAACATCAATTTCGCCTTCGTGGAAACAAAACCAATTTCGCATTCTTGGCAATTAAAAAAATTTACCTTCTTCGCAATAACACCCACATTGCCTTCCATACAAAATCAACACAATGTATACACGTGATTAATGTATACATGTACGCAATGTATACACGTGATCAATGTATACATGTACACAATGTATACATGTAACCCAAAAACAGATGTTTGGAAAAGAGTCGTAGATAATAATGGTGTCTGTCCTTTATAAATGTTTAATTTTGATTAGCTACGTATGTTGAAGCTTTTTTGAAGGATGTTTCAAAATTGATAGTTAATAAGTGCCTTGATAGATGATTTTAACAACTTTGAAAGTATCTTTAATAAGAACTGTTATATAAAACTTTATAATTTCAGTGATTTTGAGTTTAGGTAGGCAAACATTTTAAATCGGGAGTATTTACAAAGTATTTCATTTTAAATAATTCATTCGAATAATTTTCAAATATGGCATTTTAAAAATAAGTTATTCGGTTCATAGGACGACATTTGAAGATAATCTTGAATATACTTTTGAAGATTTTCTCATGATCAACTCCTTTTTTCAAATGAAAATGCCTATTTCTTACGCCGTAATTTGATAGTGTAGAGAATTCCACGCTCAAATAGATATTTATATAATACTCTTTCATAGAGATCATTGAGGTCGAAATCATCAACGAGCATTTAAGTCACTTTTTATGTAAAAGTAGTCATCTTCCTTTAATCTTTATATGAATTTATAAATTTATAATAGACGCGCCTAGATATGTTTCTACCAGTGTGTGTGTTGTGTGTCCTCGTTTGTAATGGTTGGGAGGTTTGTGGAGAGGAACGAGGTCCGAGTTAGTGAGTTGTTGCCAACGGGATAATAAGCATATCCGTAATAAAATGTACGTTCAAGTATTTGAATGTTACAATTTATTACAACTACGTAATACGCAAAAAATGCACACATACAACATCAATCTACGGGGGTGGTTAACCGGTGGAATTTACAGTTGTAAGTTTTGTTAAGGATCTACAATTCATTTATTAAGTCTGAAACATTGTCTCATTTAAAAGAGTATAATTAGTACATTAATAGAAAGTTATGAAATAAAATAGCTAAACTATTAATTAGTTAATAAATAAGAAGATCCAGTAATCACATGATTAAGTTCAAGAATACAAATGAGCTATATTATCATCTCACAGAAATAATTTTTATTATCCTACTCTTTCTCAAGTTTCGACACTGAAAGGTTAATCCGTCAGATGGTTCGTTTTATGATGTTGTAGATACGCGTCTCATATATAAATGAACATACAAGTATAAGAATCTAGATTTATTTTGTGTGCCTGTGGATCTCTACATGTTTTATGGGTGATGATAGAATAAACTTTCAAACTCGAGATTCGGTCGCATTTTATCATTAAGAAAGAATTTACTATTACAATTTGAACTAAGTAAAGTTAAACGCAAGCGGGATAAAGAACATAAAGTCACTTCTTCAAAGCTTGGCCATAATATCAAAGTATATATTTTCTGAAAAAAGAAGTTTTTATTCAAAAATTCATTGACTTATCAAACTACCCTCATACGTTACGAACATTAGAATAGTCGTCCATACTGTGCAATTGCACTAAGTGGAATATCAATATTCGATGATAATGGTAAGGGCACGTTATTGAGACTGTCAGTGCTCTCTACAGCTTCTCTTTTACAGCGCAGTTAAGCTGGTATTCGTACGCAGCTCCGGACTCGTTATTATTATTTTCTCTCTCCTCTCTTGCTAATGTTTACACTATCAAACATCATTTGATAATGCAAGTCAATAGTGAATCTCAAAAATAAAATTAGTTAAGCTATGAGAGAAGTACTCTACTATATCTCACATCTCACTCTCATTTGACGCTGGCTCGTTAGAGAGTCTGGGAAGATGGGCATAATAGACGGAGTTAACTTTCATAGCCAAGACCTTGTTCACAGATGTCATCTGAAAGCTCAAAAAGATATTTTATTCGTACGTGAATTATATTTACGTGTTTATTATTGTGACAATCATTCACACTAATGCTCATGTTAGCAGTAATCGAATTCAAAGATAATCTCGAAAATTGTACTTAAAATAATGAGAAATCTCCATAAAATACTTATTTAAATACAAAATTAAACATAAAATCTAAAATTACGGATTCGCATTGAAAAACAAAAAAAGTTGACATTGAATAAATTACATCTATAATAAATAAATTACATTGAATAAATTACATTGAAAAATACCTTCTAGACTAGTCATAGTTACCATGATGGTCTTCTTCCGAGATCAGAAACTTATTTGAAATATATTTCACTATCCTACAGTTTTCAAAAAATTATATTGAGCAAAGTAAAATGATCTACCCTAGATATATATACATGTACATATGCGGCATATCTAAGGGACTTCTCTTGTAAGCACGGGAAGAGATTTGTTCTAATGGTCATTTCTGTCTCTTTAAAGTATAAAAGGCCAAAGACCTTAGATATTAGGCTTATCTTCAGCACTTGTAATAACTATGGTGAGTTTATAATTAATTGTTTAATCAATGATCGTTTGAGTTCATTCATTAAATCCTCTTCATTACCATCTCAATAGTTTGATAAATAAATAAAAACCTTGACAGATTTATTCATATATAATAAAATTTGTTCTTAAAAAAATTATAGTTAAAATTACAAACTATATTCAGAAAAAGTTTGGGTTAAATTTTTTTTCTTCTGATGTTCAGAATGTATTGAAAGCAGAAGCATCGTCAGTTTATGTAATTTATTTTTCAATTCAAACAGTGTATTTCCATACCATATGAAAGTACGCAAATTTTTGATATAACTAAAAAAAGTTATCCAATGAATTTATCGTAAATCTATATAGAAAATTATTTTATATTATAAAAGTCATTTGAAATAATTAATAATGAACATTATTACAAAAATAAATAACAGTTAAAATAATTTTTTTATTGAATCATCGTAAAAATGGCTGTAATTCCATTATTAAATACAAAAATGTATCCATGCGAATTGTTTATACATACAAATACTGAAAAATGAAATAGACCAGAAATACAAGTACAAATACAAAAACATCATTTAATAATTATCTAAAATAGAATTGTGTAGCGATTAAATTAAATGTATTGGGATAGTTTTTACACATTAAATTCATGAAAATTACTTAATGCCGAATAAATTGTTTTTTTACGTTTTTATATTTTTGTTCTAATCCATTTTATTTGTGTGTATCAATATTATTCATCTTTATTTAAATTGTATGACCGAAAACATGCTATCGAATAATTCTGTAGGTTTCCAGGTTTTATCTTTTAGTTTCTTATGATGTTTCCCTATTTGCTATTATTTTTTCTATTAAAAATTAATACACTTCTAAATGCGGGTAAGAATATTACACTACCTTTTAACGACTATGTGACGACAGAGCCTTTTCTTTCTTGTTTTCATTTTTATCGTATCTCAATGGTAAAATGTATGTCAAAATTAATTGAATCTCCGTTTATTTATAACCGAAGTACGTATTTATAAAGTCATAAAACCGAACTCCCTCTCTAAATCTTTTTCAATATCGAAATATTATAAGACATGGGCTATAACAGGATTTTTGTCCGACCAAAATATTTCCTGCGTATATAAAAAATATAAAGAAAAGTGGTGAAGGGAAGTATATTGTCAAGATGCAGGATTCGCATAGTCTATGGCGAAGCTTAGCTCGGTCGTACAGCTTTGGCGTTAACAGGGCGCTCTCGATCCTGGACCTGTAGAGGTGGCGTGAAGTAAAAACACTTCGATCTGGAGATACAATCGAAAGGCCAGTCACGAAAACACACGAGGTGAAATAAATTCACAAAGTCGATTAAGTTAAAAGAAAAATTAATGAAAGCATAGATTACATAAACGGGAAGTTTAATAGGCGAAAAAAGCAGTACAAAGAGAATCATACGCATCAGAGAAAGAGAGAGAGAGAGAGAGAGTAAATCCGCACGGTATTTACATATACGGTTCCATGACAGTCGGAGGTCAATATTGCTTGATGCGGTCGCTCGAGAAGCAGTTGGTGCACTTATCGGTTTGCATGTTCTTCTAACCATTTTAGAAACAAAGTAAATTGCATGGGGATCATTAATCGGAATACCGATAAAGAAACAGATAACAGCAGGGGTAATTTGGAGACATCTTCACTAACTCACGGCTGCGGGTGCATTACTGCGAGTCCCTGTGGTTTACATCGCCATAGACGTCGGGAGTCTATAAAGGGTAGGATGGACCCATGTTCAACACTTAGTACCGCGGGGCGTCTCTCCCTTCGCTCACTCTCTCTCTCTCTCTCTCTCTTTCTCTTTTCTTGTCCTACGCGTCCTGCTTAGATCTTGTAAGAGACTATTAAGCACGGCAAAATACGTGCATAATACATACATAAACATACAAATATACAAAAATACGCAAATATACGCATATATATATGATAATTGATAAGAGAGGAGAAAGATAGACATAACGAGTGAAGATGTCACTCGTTATAGGGCAATAAAAATTATCTCCGTAATTTGATCACGTAGCATATTTTAATTGCATCACAATTATCCATGTGCTGTGATATATTTGTATTATTTAAGTATTTTATGAACTAATGATCATTTACCATATGTATTGAAGAAAATTAGTTTAAACAAGAAAATATATGTAAAATGTTTGTAATTTCCATTTTGCAAGAACCACATTTGTCACTTGTAATAGTAATAAATATTTTTTGTATGCAAACAACAGAGTTTTGCATAATGAATTGATTAGTTATGAATAAAATAACAATCATAAGAAAATAGTACTATACCAGCAAAATTCGTTACCGTGAATCAATCGCTCGTTTCGGTTTATAATATTAAAACTTTCAACATTATTTTACAATTTTTCACGGTGACACTATTTTCCTAGCGCTCAATATGGATCTTAGTAGGTCCACTATTAGCCGGTCGGTTGATCGCAGAGCAACTATAGTTCTTACATTGCAGTTGCAGTACGAATGTAAAGCTCAACAATATCAGGTAATATATATACACTAAAGCCAAAGTCATTTTTAGTAGAGCGAATTGATGCTATCTCTTTCTCTTTTTTTTGCTGAATAGATAAATAGCAAGTCAATGTACGTGTCGTTCATGTAGAAAGTAGTTTGAACTGTTTTTCACCGATTTGTGTGGGCTTTTCATATGATCCGGCCAAAACTATCGCGCAAGTACTCCGTAAATTAGACTGAGCTGTAGATTGGGATGGCTCTTTCCATGAGCAAATTTCTATTGTTAAGTTTACTCATGTGGTTATTGAAAAAACAAGCATTGAGGCCCGGAAGTCCATGATTAATGGAGACGGAATTGAAAACTCGACTCGCAGGAGCATCACTAATCATTTTCTGTGAATTTCGAAGCCACGTGGCATTGCCAATGTGCTGGTACTGGTGAATGTCTGATGATAACGGTCTGTTTCGTCTGTTATGGTCTGTTGATTAACAATTTAACATCTTTGATAGGGGGATAAACGAACTCAGATTCTTGCTTCTTCGTAATTATGACTTACATAATTTCTTCGTGACTTTTGAGTCACCAGAGATACTATCGGTTACCGAACTATATGAGTTACAAGCCAAATCTAACCTAATTATGTAGGATAATTGAACCCAGAAGGGAAAGCTGGCCCATATACTGTTCAAAATCAAAAACATTTAAGATTGATCGTCAAGAAAAAGGATTGAAAAATGACAACAAAAATGCCGTTATTCGATTTAAGAGCGCTTGTGACAAAAAAGTCGATACCAAAGTAATTGGAAGTTTGATTGTTATGAGTAGCTATTATACCTCGCATAATATTAATAGGATAGTTCCTTTTTACTGTACCTGGTACTGCCGCCGAGGACTTTAAGGGGGGAGGGGGATATCCTGCCGAGTGCTGTGAGGTCATTATATATATTTTCTTTTAATAATAGTTTTAATAATAATCTTTTAATAATCTCCAGAGTTAGTCACAAAGACATCTTTACAGTTTTCAGCACTATCCTTCCATCGCTAGTTTAAACTTTACTGATCTCTTGTACTGTTTGACTTTGTGACAAACAATTGATGACAGATTTAATACTATTCAAACGAGATCTGGCTGATAACTATTTGATCACAAGTGCCTTCAATAAAGCACGTAACCCGAAGTCGATGGTCCAATTTTAAACTTTTAAAATTTTCAATTTATCAGTTGACACCATTGAAAAGAGTACTATTACTACTGCTACGCATAGATGTTATATACGTATGAAGTGAGCATATGTCTTAAGAATGATTCTCAGGCTCAATAATTAAGTCGACGAGTATATAGCGCAAGTGGTTAGTTTCTGAATATACATTAAATTTTTCTTGCTAATGGAACAAATATTTGTAAGGACATGCATCATCTTGGCTTATTACCAAAAGACAAAGAGAAAGAACTATATAATTACACATGGGATAAGTTGATTGACTATTTTGCATCTTTATCTGTTTAAATAAGAGTATCGAAAATCTATTGGAAATTATCTCGGCTGAAAATAAGAATAGCTTCTATTTAGGAAAAATTTAATCGTAATAATGGCATAATTACAAATATCTAATCAGGCTAGAATTTGATAAGAATTTTGTTGTTAGAATTTATTCTATAAAATTTTCATGGACTAAAAAATGTTCCTGTTGATTTTAGTTTGAATAAATAATTTCAGAAAGCGTTAATCTTTGTTTTGAACATTAATTTCATCTTGTTTACCTTTCACTATTATACTTCCAAAAAAAATAAAAAAGCTAAAGGAAAAATGACTAATTGTTTTATTTTAAATATTGTCTAATGCATTTCAAACCCTTAATAAATAATAAATTAAACTAACTAGAACAGTAGCGATGGATACTAAAACTATCCTATACGTGTAAAAATAATTATTAAAAGAAAAATATTGTTTAAGTGTTAGCATGATGGATAAAAATATCATCTATTCAATATTTTTGTTACATATCAAGTAATTATATTAATATGTATTATTAAATTTTTATTTTAGGAACTGAACTGGCTGGATAATGATCATTAATGGAATCATTGATTTTCAACATCTTCTTGTACATAAGAAAAGTATTGAGTCCATATATTTTCATAATTGAAACGTCATTTCATTGCATAAAATTACAAGATTTATAAATGAAACCCGCAGATTGTTATTAAATAGAGCTCTTTCAACAAACGGAGTCGAAAAGTTTAATTTGACTTAAAATCAAATAATCGAGGATGAACAATACAGTTTATTATATTAGTTAATTCTTAGTATGATAATATGATTTCTCCAATTATTAATTATTATGAATTAAATATACATTACTATATCATATCGATATACTTGAATATACAATACATCTGTTTATAAACATGTACATATTTGATTCAACCTTTAGTATATAAAGTATTTTATTTAATAAAATATGTTTATGGACGTTCATTAGTTATTGTTATACCAAACTATAAGTAATACTGCTGTAACTTGCCTTAATCGGTATTGAGATCAAGAACCGCGATCTAGAGCCGCAGACCAGTAAGCAAAATTGACTACAGCAAAAATAAGCCTGCTCCATCCCAATATATAAATTGATATTTTTTATTGTATAATTTTATGCAAATTTAAATCAATCTACTTAATTGAAAAGCGGTACTATTATAAAAAGCCATAGGTTTGATCAATTTCTATTCGCCTGAAAGCTGTTACTTTTTGTGTCAAGTATGCTGATAAAGAGATACGGAGAATTGGAAATCTAAATAATTGACTAGTAATTCAAATTACAGATCTTATTCCTGTTTTCATTACATACATAGATATTTGTTTCAGTTATCCAAAAATGAACTTAATAGCTCTATTAAGTTGTTTATAGTTAGCTCTATTTATACTATAAGTAATACCTATAATAGAGCGCTATTAATAGAGCTATATTATCGTGTCCCAGAAATAATTTTTATTAACCTACTCTTTTTCAAGGTTCGACACTGGAAGGTTTATTCTTGACTTTGTAGATACGCGTCTCATATACAAATTAACATACAAGTATAAGAATCTAGATTTATTTTGTGTGCCTGTGGATCTCTACATCTTTTATGGGTGATGATAGAATAAACTTTCAAACTCGAGATTCGGTCGCATTTTATCATTAAGAAAGATTTTACTATTACAATTTGAACTAAGTAAAGTTAAACGCAAGCGGGATAAAGAACATAAAGTCACTTCTTCAAAGCTTGGCCATAATATCAAAGTATATATTTTCTGAAAAAAGAAGTTTTTATTCAAAAATTCATTGACTTATCAAACTACCCTCATACGTTACGAACATTAGAATAGTCGTCCAGACTGTGCAATTGCACTAAGTGGAATATCAATATTCGATGATAATGGTAAGGGCACGTTATTGAGACTGTCAGTGCTCTCTACAGCTTCTCTTTTACAGCGCAGTTAAGCTGGTATTCGTACGCAGCTCCGGACTCGTTATTATTATTTTCTCTCTCCTTTCTTGCTAATGTTTACACTATCAAACATCATTTGATAATGCAAGTCAATAATGAATCTCAAAAATAAAATTAGTTAAGCTATGAGAGAAGTACTCTACTATATCTCACATCTCACTCTCATTTGACGCTGGCTCGTTAGAGAGTCTTGGAAGATGGGCATAATAGACGGAGTTAACTTTCATAGCCAAGACCTTTTTCACAGATGTCATCTGAAAGCTCAAAAAGATATTTAATTCGTACGTGAACTATATTTACGTGTTTATTATTATGACAATCGAAATCAAAGATAATCACGAAAATTGTACTTCGAATAAAGAGACGTTGATCAATCGATTTTGTTCAAACTTTGCATACTTATTACATATAGTGTATTACTATGAATCACAGCTAAAATCTTTGTCAAACTGGTTAACAATTTGCGTTTTAAACTCTTTAGAAGTTTGAAGACAATTAAAGAGAAATTAGACAAATTTAGTGTACAAGGTGGTGCAAAAAATACATAGCGAAAGTCTTGTTTAACAATCCGAAATTGTATTGAGTATGCTAAAACCATATTATCTAACGCACAAAGTACTGTACAGGTTTGTGACAATATAGCATTATGGTTAAGTCGACTTTACAAGCTGAACCTAGGCACGCCGTTTGGCCTCCAGCAGCAACGTGTGCTTGCTGCCGAGCGTAGCGTCCTCTTTTTTTCACTACTACTAATTACATAATGGCAGGCAATTAAATTTTATTAATGAATTTTAAAGAAAAAAATCCTAAAAAATGCGTCGGTGCAAGAATTAAAAAAATCCAGTTTTGAGATATTTGCAATTGTTTAAAAAAAATGTTAATAACTTTTGGAAAAAGAAATATATTGTTTTTTTATTACATATTTTTATAGTACAAGCTTTTTTGCGTATTAAACAAAAAATAAACCTTCAAATTTTTACAAGTTTTTTAGATATGAACTTTTAGCAAAATTTCATTGATGTGTTTTTTTGTTAATAACTTTTGTCCTAATCAATATTTTGACATAAAAATTTGGAAGAATGTTTACCTCCTCATATGTCATAAGTATGCAAAGTTTGAAAAATATCGATTGTCTAACGTCTCTAGAGCCATTAAGATAGCCAAAAATCACCCAAGTATTGAATCTTGAAGGTACTAACATCATAACTACTGACATGGCTGTATTAATTTCTTTGTCCTTTACATATTGTTTCCCTAAATACAGTATCAATCACGAAACATTTTCTTCATTTTTTCAAAGTCTAGGGCATCGTTTTATAGTTGGAGGTAATTACAACGCTAAACTCCCATAGTGCGATTCTAAATCATACACCTCTACACTGAGAGGTAAACATCTACACAAGACAATACCTGTCGATAATTATACTCCAAATTCAACCTGTAAATATACTTATTGGTCTTTAGATCTGAAAAAGTTGCCATACTTAATTAATTTCGCCATTGTTAGGACTAAACCCCATCTATTTTATCGCAAAGTTTAGCTTGGGTTTAACGTCGGACCACACATTGGTCATAATCACACTTCACGCAAGAACATGTGATCAGAATCGTTCTCCAAAATAGAGGACTTGATAAAATATAAACCATATCAACAGCAGAATTCAATTCGACATCTCGCTTAAAACTACAGACCATGATAATGCAGACCAAGGTGTTAATAAATTTATTGAACTTATCAGATAAGTGTACAATAAAGTAATTTAAACTATACAACAAAAAATTAAACATTACATCTCTAAAATTGCTTTCCAAAAAAATACGCAATAATAGGAAATTGAGTAGAATCTATTAAATTATACTAGATACACATGAAAAATCGAATCTAAACAAAGCACTAAAAGGATTAAAAAAACCACTATTGAAAGAAAAGAATAACAATGTTCAAAACTATTTAATGAATCTTGTACCCACAGGAGCTTTAGACTACTCATTCAGAAAAACGACAAAATATCAAAAAATCCCCAGAGTCTTAACCCCCTTGTAAGCCAGCCTTCTGGAAACTGGTCGCAAACCTACGAAGAAAACGCCAAGATCTTTGCAAAACAGTTTAATGAAGTATTTACTCGAATCGATAAAATAATTGCAGAACAGAAATAAATCAAACTACTGAAATGTCAGCCAGACGCCAACAATCAGCTGATAAGAACAGCAAAATCCTCTGAAACGTCGAGATCACCATAAACCTAATGAATAGAAAAGTACCGGGATCAGACCATGTGACAAATAGAATGGTTAAAGAATCACTACCAAAACAATTGTGAAAGAGAATTGTGCTAGTAATGGAAAGAAAAAAGTTTACCTCTATGCGGCAATTGAGAATTCAACACTCTACAATAGAACAGGTTAAACGTAGTCATTGAAATTAAAAAGCGCTGGAACAAAAAAATGTCCATGCTGTTGTTTTCAAAATGTTACTTTCCAACAATTCTTCTTAAATTTTTGAAAATGCACTTAACGAAACTATATTTTAAAGCTGAATTAAAAAATATCAGTGATATCCCATCAAAACAGAGGTTCTACAAGGAAGTATTCTGGGACCAATACTGAATATACTGTTTACAGTTGACATGACAATTATGTATAATATTATTACAGGTACATGCGCCTGTGACACTGCATTACTTATAATCCATACAATTCCGAAAACAAGATTTTATAAAAAATACTTAAAGGAGATTCAATACTAGATAATGTCATGAAGGATAACAGTAAATCAAGAAAAATTTAATAATGTATCCTTCATACTAATAACATTAAGTAGTAAGCTTATTCATAAAATCACTGATACAGAATATCTAGGAATTAATCTTTATAGCCGACTAAACTTTAGAGAGTACATTTGAGTAAAAAGAAAGAAATAAAATCTTAAATTTAGAAAAATATATTGATTAATAGGAAAACAATATCAGTTGACTTTAAAAGTAAATTACTTGTATACAAATCTATACTTTAACCAGTTTAGTCAAACGGTATCCGACTATAAGGAACGACTTCTAATTCTATGATAGCAATTCTGGATAGGTTTTAATCACAAGATTTAAGAAATATAATTAACGCCTTCTGGTTTATGGTCAATTACATCATAAACAATAAATCAACTAACCAACTATCAAAATTGAAATTATGAAATTTGATAACAGGAACAAAGCCAGACTATAAAACCACCCAAATCAATTACCAAAAGAAATCGTACAAAAACACATAAGATACTCAAAACTAAAAAAAGACAAGCAATTAGATAATTGTAAATGCATTAAAAAATACCATAAATGATTTACCCTCTACATAGGACTTACATCTTTCATACAGCGAGTTTATTTTTTTTTCTTCTAAACTACTTTAGATCCTAACAATTTGTAATTAACAAATTCTGAAATACTTTCTGCACAATTCCTAAATGAAATAGAGCATTTTATTTTGGATAAATTATTTTTTATCATACAAATTACAAAAATAAGAGATGAAATTTAACGTCGTTTTGAACGAAAACGCTTATAAAATCGCTGAATTTGAATACATAAATGTTTTGAATGAGTGATTTTGAAAGTCCTTAAATGAAGTTACAGAACACTTTATCTTTGATTCTAAGATTTTTTCGTAAAACAGCGAGTAATTGAATATGATCAAGAACATTTAGAAAACATTTTTTGTTTTTTAATTACAGAGTGGAAGGGAAATTTTACGTTTGGGTGGTCAAAGATTTTTGACTGGGAATTAATATATGAGGTATAGCTATTAAATAATGAAATTGACGTTGCTACTACAGACAAATTATACATGCGCCAAACGCCAGAAACCGACAGTTTTTTAACGTAATGAAGCCTTTTTTTAAAGTTATGGTTTTTTTTTGTTTTGCCATAAAAATATTAGATATAATAATAGATCGACGAATTGTTATAAAATTTGAATGACATTGAAAATTACTTATGCTTGTAAAGAATAATAGCCAACGAATGGAATTTTTTTACGTATGATCTTGAAACGAAGCGCTAATTCACACAGCAGAAAATTCCAACTTCACCGAGAGTAAAAATTTATAGCAATTATGATTGGTTTTTTGATATTTATAGTATTGTGTGTGTCTTTACTCGGTTTTTGGAGGTCAAACTGGTAATAAACAATATTGTTTTCACATTCTTGCTGATCTCTGTGAAAAAATAAGGAGAAAGCAACTGGAAGGACAAATCATGGGTTCTTCACGAAGGCAATACTTATTCTACATTGGCAGTCAAGAGGTTTTTAACCAATGTTAGTTTCCCAGTATAAGACTATTCGTGCGATTTCTATTCATTTCCCACAGTAAAATCCATATTATAAGGTATAAGATTTATATCCGTCCAAGTTTTAAATGAAAAATAGGTACAATATCTGGAGGAGTTGATAGTAAAAGACTTCAAGCACTTTTCAAACGATGGAAACCATGCATGGAGCGTTGTAGGAGTAGAAAAAGCGTGTATATTGAAAATAATTATAAATAAATATAGTATAATCGAAATAAAATATTTTACAGAATCAATTTTGTTATCTAATTGCCACAACTCGTATCGTTAAAAAAGCGATAGTTTAAGGAATCCAAATCTTTTTGAATTTATAACAAATATTAATTTTGACTAATATTATTAACTCTAGAAAATTATAGCATGTAAATTTTAAACTAGTTGAATTTTGTGTAACTGTATATATGATTTTTTGTTCTTTATCCTTATTTTAAGGTAATAAAATGCCTTACTTTTTGAACCAGATATTCGGATTCAGGGGAAATTTTACATTGGATTTTGTAGTTTTTTCTAGGTTTATCTTTAATGGGAATAGAAAGATACTTAGCTCTCGTGCGCACGGCACGCAACCAACTTTCTTTTCCTGTCTCGCACTCTCTCTCTCTCTCTCTCTCTCCCGTTTTCTTTCTACAGTAATGTATCGCTTCCTTTCCACGTGGTTAATATTAATATTTCGTAATCAAGCTATTACTTCTGTGGTTTCTTCCGCAACGCACTAATTTTTTTATGTACAGTAACCATACACAGATAATCAATTTACCTCAATAGAAATATTTACCGATTATGCATGTACAATCAATATAATCCTTTAATAGTATATTATTATCGATTAGTTAATTAAAATCATTCACACTAAATTACATGCTTTGTCCATGCTACTGCGTGAAGGTCAACGGTTCTTTTTTTTAATAAATAAACTTTTATTAACAATACTTACTATTAGTATAACACAGAATGTTTTATCTTCAGGGAAACACTCTTATGAATCATGGAATAGACTCTAGTTCTGGCGTCGCGAGCTGTCATTGATAATATAGATATTTATTTTATAGATATGTTCAGGTTGCCAAAACGTGCGTTGGTGGCAAGCACGTGTTGCCAAACACGAGTGACATATGTAAACCATTACGAGTATCACGAGCCTTTTTCTCTTTTTTCGGTCAGATATTGCTTTAGAATGTTGTATAATAAAGATAAGCGATAATGGCATTATATGATTGCCAGTCTGAAAATGAAAAACAAGGAAAAGAGCCTCGCTGGCCGCTGAGGGTACGGTTTCCCAGGGAGGAGCGTGCGGCCCTGCCCTCTCTACTCATACCAAGCAGTATAGATGTCGATGAGGTGTGCTGTATCTCTCGGTCGAGAATGTCTGGTTGAAGCCTGACCCACCTTAGTTTTGCTATTAAATCAGGTTGAGGAGTGTGGCACTCTTCGGCTGGCCATGGTGGGGACGAAGGTAGGTCAGGTGAACGATAAGACCGTCCCTCTCGATATGTCTTTTGGGCATGCGAGGTCTCGTGGGCAGACTCTTTTTACCCTCCGACAGGCTCATGACTCAAACTGGCAATGAGGAAAGTATTGTAGTAGATAAATAAGACTATGCAAGAAAAAAAAAGGTTTGTCTGGCTTTGTATTTCTTTTGTGTCATCACCTACTACATGATCTTATCCCGAACAAGACAAACACTATAGTCTTGGAATATAGTATAAACACTTAGTATAAACACTATAGCTATAGTCACAACTCGATATATCCAAATTGAAATAAAACATTCTAAAATCATACCAAACAAAATATTAATTTATCTATTCCTAGATCAATAAATTACTTATAGTCAACGTACTTGGACTATCGTATAATCTCCACTCGTCATTAAAAATGCTGTAGTTTACTGTTCTGTGAACAATATTCGGTTGAAGCGAAGGATACGCATTGCTTTCATGCTTTCTATAGAAAAGATATTGAAGACATTCACGATTCCAGTTGCATGAAAAATCGCTGCAATAATCTCTCTTTATTCCTTTTGGCTTTCGGAATCCGTTAATACATCAAGTAAAAAGTGAAAGAGAGAGAAAGAAGTGTGTTGCTGCTACGCATGGTAACTTAAATGAATTCGATTAAGCCTCTTTGTGGCATATTAATTACCTATTATATTAATTGAAACATTTTATTTTCAAATTTTAAGTAGATTCAAATAAGTCTACTCAACCATTAAAAACTAATTTGATTAAGCTTACTATATTTGGATTCTTCTACGCCTTTTCGTCTAAAAGTTTTTGCTTTTTTTGAAAGTTTTTGTCAGGAGGTGTACTTATGTACATTTTGCCTTAATGAAAAGGTTAAATAGGTTGACGTCCTGTCAACCTATTTACGAAACGTCATAAACGTTGCTATAAACATACTTTTTGCTTTATTACAAAAATATAATTTTGTTTAAATTGACAGACTTATTCCACATTTATAACTGCGACTCACTGCTAATGTAGTTAAGCTTGGTGTATTTAAATATTTCTATATTTAAAATATATGAATCTGAGATAATTTGAAAGTATATTGACAGTATATAATTTCAATGCCATCGGATTTTTATAAAGTTATATATTATATAATAGTCTATAACATATGAGATATCAGTTGTTATGTCTCTCTCCCAACTACTTTATTACTATATACTGTATTTATATACTCGTTCATGTTCATTATGTTATTGTATTAAAGTAATCGAAAAGGTGAATGAGATATCTCTGGAGATCTATGTTGCTGCTAATTGATAGAGAAAAATAGTGTATACTTACACCGAGTACCTTTACCCACGTGAAATGGTGTTATAGAGCAGATATCTTTTTATATATCGAATGTTCGTATGAACATGTATCATGTTCTCTGATTGGACAAGTTGCGTCACACAAAAGATTAGGAAGAATGGCTTATACCCTCTCGTGTCAAATTATAATAGTACTGTCGAAATACGTGCAAGCACTGTAATTGAGTGGTTTGTTCTTGGATTCTACTTTATTTATTATTACTTATGTACTCGTAAGAAAAGTGCAAATACGGGATGTGATTCGGGCTAGCGCGAGTAAAAATCGAGTGTGACGAAGCGTTTTATCGCCCGTTTTATATTTCAAAAATTAGTCTGAACCTAACCTTTAAAAAAAATAGAGTAGAGCTCAACACAACCAGTAACTTTAATAGAATTCCTCTCATATAACTGAGCTTATGTTTGAACATATTCCCCCTTAAAAATTCAACTTTTGCATTCAAAATATTTTTTCCTTCAATGGCTACAATTATTATTTAAGGATTTAACCCAATTTTGTAATGGAATGAGTTTAATCACACCATTATATGAATCTCTCCAGTGTACTATTCTGTAGGTTGCTGTATTTTAAAAAAATGCAAAAAATATTACATACATAAGTCCACTTTATAGTGATATTGATAACATCCTCTATATAAAAATTGAATATCAAGTCATTTTGATAACCAATGTGTATATTTCATATTAGCTAACAACGAATTATAACACTAATCAATAATTAATCGAAATAAGTCATCTAATAATACTATTCGTAAAAAAAATATAACGTTCGTTTAGTATAATTAACAACAGCTGATAGATTGTCACAAATAATATGTAGCCCTAAAAATTGTATTACTTTCATTACTAATACGTAGTGTCAATCAATAGATTTAGTATACAACTAAAATTATAATAATTTTGTAAATAACTAAATGAAATTGGAGAAAAAGGAATTATAAAAACATATACTTACGTTTAGATCACTAGTTTGGTTAATATTTGATTGACAGTGTTTTAATCAAAATTATTTTTGAGTTTTCACGAAAATGAAAGATTTGGTATAATGTCCGTAAATACTTCTATTTAAACGGTTTAATGTCTAATAAAATTGAAAAAGAAATTAATAGCATAAATAAAGACTCTGCCCTGTCATATTTTATGGTGAAAGGTGGATTGCAGAGTTTAAAATGGAACGGACGAGCACCAACAATGAGCCTTGCTCAGGACCTTACGTGAAAGTGTTAGCCCATTAAATAGTTGCAAAAATTCGCCAAATCGTATTGAAAGACCACAGATTATCCGGCGGTATATAATAAAAAAAACTAGTATTTGGAAAAATATCGTATAATAGTATTATATATAGATAACCAAAATAAAAATTGAAAAAAAAACGTTGTTTTCTTTGTTAAGCCGGGGACTTTTCAACTGACTCTGGTACATCAAATCACGAGGGATAAACACCATTAAAGCTCTTCGTCAGTCACACATACTAACTCCGATAGAGACGTTTGAATTTTCTAGAGCGATTTTTTAAGATAAATTAAGAAAAATATAGATGTAATCATTCAATTCGTTGATTTTCAAAACGTTGACACGGTGGGTAGTTAACTCCTGAACTTTGCTTAATCATAAGTAATCTTATGATGTATTATAAACAATACGTTGAAAATAATACTGAAATAAATGTACAATACTTGGAAAAAAAGATTGTAGCAAAAACTCCGAACAGCCAAAAAATAACGTGTTAGAATTTTATTCGACGTATATATATTTATATACTATAAAGTAATTAATGATATGTACAGTTGTACCTGCTGGTACTTTATTATAATATAGTTTTGAGTATTGGTTTATTATAAAATAAAACAAACACAGTGGAATTTAGATTGGTAGATTTTAAATCATTTTCGAAGTGTTAATAACAAAAACTAGATATATAAGAACACGGTTATTTTATGTATTGCACCTGCCCGTTAACACAACCTAATACTTTCGTAATATTTGGTTCATGAATTTTTCTTCTGTATAGAGGATAAGTCTTTTTTATTTCAGAAAGTATGAAATACATTTCTACGCAGATACAGCGCCGAGTAAATTTGATCAGATACAAAAAAAAGATTGCGAAAAATGTCTAATTTCTGTAAAAATGAAACGTTGTTACTTTGTGCATCACCGATCAGTTTATAACTGTTATTATGTTTGCTTTACGAGATACAAAAAATAATACATTTTTTATTTAATACTTCATACAAAACTTGTGAGGAGACATTTCTTCTCGCCTGGCCATTTTCATTCCATTTTATTTTCTAGGATTATATCATTCTATTTTTAGTTTCTTCTATATTTTTCAGTTAACGACTTTTATATAAATATGAAATTTATTCTTTGCATTTTATAAAAGTTCAATTATACATTTTTAAGTTACAAAACAATTGATACTGCATTTTAAACATTTTTATCATGTACATAACAGCTATCCCCGAAGGGTGAATAAGGCAACGTCATATTTGCAATTAGAACACCATCTAAGTTCGTTCATTTACAAATTATGCTACGTAATTCTCTCTTCTACTCCGGCTTTGTAAACTTCGACGTAGCGTGACTTGGGGATTTGATAATTTTTTATTTTGAATATTTTGAATACCACTATGGAGCTTTTATGTCGACTGCTAAATTGAAACCAATTATGAGAAGTAATTTGAAAAAGAATAAAACTACATTTTTCGAAGTTTTATAGTTCTTAAAATCAACGCAGTGCTTACAATTAAATGTCTGTTAAGCAAACATAATTAAAAGGTACTTATACTTGTAAACTATTTTTAAATAAATGATCAAATTTCTTTAATAATTAAGTAATACCACATCATTATTATTAAGGATGAAATATATTTTAGTCAAAGGTTATTTTAAACCATATAAAATGTAATAAATCAATAGCTATAAATAAAAATTGTATGACATCAAAATTACAAGTTCCAATATATTTGGTTTACTTTTAAACCATTACCTGAAAAAAGTTAAAGAATTTGTTTACATTATTATAAAATATCTAATGTGTTTAGAAGATATATACTGGGAGTCCTTAATATATAAGAAATAATGCAATACAATACTTCTAGGAAGCAAGAAAATTAAATAAGGTGTTTTTAACGACATATTCAACAATAACAACTAAAATAGAAATTTATCCCTTTATAGGAATATGCATGTGATACTGGATACAGATTTAGTTTATATATCAGTACATGTAAAATCTAAAAACTAATAACAGTCAAGCGAAAAAAAATTGCGAGATTTTAGTGATTATTAGTTACTCAATGAGTGTAGACATGTTTATGATCGAATTCCAATTCCACGGGACTTGGCCTTATATGCCCGTCTCATTCGCGAGTGAGTAATGCTATACACCATGTATGTTCTTGTGGGTGTAAGCCCCATACCAGGAGGTAGCTTTTCTACACCGAGAAGTATTTCTACATTCACATCTAAAAATCCTACTGAAGGAAGTTACACAATTGTTACATAGAAAAATCTTTGCCCCAAAAGCGAATAAGATATTATCCTAGATTGTATTAAAAATTTTAACTTGATCGATTACACGCATGCAGTGGGCACAATTATATAACCAAAAACTATTCTTTTAGCCTCATGAAATTCCAAGAACAGTATATGTATATACTTTGCCAGCAAAGAACTTCTCAGTGGCATCACAATTAAACACGAAAATCTTATAATTGAACAAAAATATCAGACCCTTTCTCTCCAACTTGAAAAAAGTTATTCTCCAACGTATCACCGAGTATTCCTTACTATGTATTGTAGAACAACCTAGTCGAGTTGGAAGTCAAAAGAGCTTCCGCTGTAAATTATATTAATGCAAATATTAATAGCGATAACTAGAAACACGTCGACAATATTCAGCGGCAAGTCTACGTCAACCCTAACAATGTAAAAGAGATACAAGAACTCTTACAAATAAATTACGAAGGTCTTAACTACTTCATTTTTAAGTACAAATGTAATGAAATGTTTCCTCTGCAACTTCAAAGGCCATATAGCGAAAAATTGTGTAAACATAATCAACCAAGGAATTATCGAGACAAATAACAAAAACAGGGTAGGGCATTAATTATAATATCTCAGAATGGCACATAAGCTCAAATAATTCTATTCTAATAGTCATCGACCAATAATTCCTAACGACAACAAAAAGCCCGTTTCACTAAGCAACTCCAATGAAACACAAGCTAAAATAAATGCAACCATCCAGGGAAGACTTGAAAATCTTCCAAGGAAAAACTCAAAAGTTAAAATAATGAAAAAAGTTAAATTTTACAAATTTTATGAGAAATGCGACAAAAAAAATCTCATAACCAGGTGAAATAGACACAAAACTATCTGCTATGAAAGACTACTTATAGGACTATCAATTTAAAATGCTACTTGGAAAAACAAAAGGACTTAATGACCCCAAAGCTATAGTATTACAATACACGGATAATATCGATGATTTGATCAAGATCATCAATGACGATGTTTACGCAAATGTTAGGAATACCAGCAATAAAACAAGATGTACTTGTTTAGTTAAAAAATTAAGTGTCTTTAATTACACAGATAATAATTCACCACAAAATATGTCATTCATCAAACTTCGAATAACTCTGATATTGAAAATAATCAATAAAATGGTTAAATTATTACAATCGAATCTTAATAGATTGTATAACCAATAAGAATTCTTACAGTAAATAATTAACGAAAAAGACTTGAATATCATTTACTTGTAAAAAAAAAATTTAAGAAACGGTTAAATATAAAACTAAAGAACTTAAAATTCTTCAACAAAAATAAAACAAACTTTAAGAAAGTTAGTGGAGAAGTGTGTATCCTCGTCAATGAAAATCTATACAGCGACGAAAAGAAAATTTAAATGAGAAAATACAATGCTAAAAAATGAATCAATATATAAACTCAAATAACAGTAAAAATCTATTATAACTATATATCCAATAATATTTACTCCATTATTACATATTTATACAAATTGTATTATATGTAATATATTTATGTATCTAATTTGACATTTATTTGTACTAACATGTTAATGTCACTAATATCTAGCAAACAGATGTGGCAAGAAATAAATAAGATTGCGAGATTTATTTTTGAATTATTTATATAAAATAACAATCTTCAATAATTTTATAAGAAGAACATTGTAAATCTGTTATTACTTCAATAAGACTGGTTAATATAAATATATATATCATAAATATATATCATTTACCGAGATATTAATAAAAATACTTTTTGAACTCTTTAAATGCTTATATTTTTTAAATATCCACGTAGAGCAAACTTTATTTTTGCGAAATCCCTTAGGCTTTATAGTTTGTTTGTATTTTTTATTTATTTTTATTTATTAAATTTATATATCTATATGTGTGTGTGTGTCATTCTAACTATTTTTTTAATTTGCTGCGCGGGGGGCTCAGCCAATTTAGCCAACGATTTGATAGAACATGTGAAAAGAAACGATTTTACAAATATACATCTAAAGCTAAATAATTCAAATATTTTCATTTTTTATACGTTTGTGTTGCCTTAATCGAAAAGAGTTGTAATTTTTTACTGCGCTATTCTTATCAATAATTTTAACATCCGCCGTTGTTAAACACGTGGTCGAAATAAAGTTTAGATTTTATGAGATCACGAATCACTTTCTGACGTCATCTGTTTACAATAACTGCTAATAATTTTCAAGCGTGAGAAAAGTCTAAACTGAACCACTTCATTATGAAAAGCCTCACGGGTAAACCATACCCTCCGATAAGTGAGTTAGTTTTCTCCGAAAAGCAATAAACGGACCCTCTTGATCGTACGCAATAGTCCCGCGCTAACGAAATTTTCCAGATGCGTAAAGTCCTAAAAATTATCTCTTGCGACTGCGACCAAAATCACGCAACGCATATTAATGCAAGATATCCACTAGACATTTATGTAAAGCAACAATATTAATAATTGTAACCACTGTTGTTTATTGTTTATCAACGTTAATTGTAAGCTATTTCTTAAATTTGTAACAGCCACAACTTGTTTCCTAGAATCTAGTCATAAACGAATAATCATGCCTACACAAATTAATATTTATCGTAGCGTCGATAATATTTTTTAATATTAAGTCGCCAAAATGTAAACAAATAGATATATATATCTCCTGCCGATTTCACCCGTTAAAACTATTCAATTAATTAGTTAAACAATTAATTTCAATTAATATTTTCTCAAAACGATACCACGCGTGACATCTCTTAAAAGAAAAATGTACCATTTTTCTATCCGTCCATGTCAGAGCCCCTCTCTTACAAGTCAGAGTTGGTTCCCCTAATTAGACTAACGAAGGAAATCTCTTCCCTCATTGGCTTAATCCGAAAAGGGCCCACCTCAAAGAGGAAAACTCTAAGAGTAGGGAAGCGCGACGGGGGTTATAAAATGGCCCGTGCGCAGTTGCACTTGTAAGAGAAAGAGAGAGAGATCATCTGAAATAGTAAGTTAACCAATAAATATTCTAATTTGAACTTAGTGTCTTTTGTCTATTGCTTTCGTAGTATCATATTTAGACTTTCCATCAAATGTAGATCGGTTGCTTGTCGAACCAAGTACTATCTACATTCAAATAATTCCTTCAAATCAAATCTTGCCTAAGGTCTCTCTGGCGTGCGCCTATTATAGTGTAATGTGAGAGAATCGCCCTACTATTTCCTTCTATTCACGATCTATTCTGAGTAGGGTATTTATTGAAAATAAACAGATTGATTTCCCTGTTATTAAAGGTAAAACTCTACGACCAAAAGTACACGGTAAATTTAATGAACTTTGTAATATTTGCTGGATGTTACATAATATCATAATGTAATTGAATAATTATGAGTTTTTTCACTTCACAAATTTAAAATAACTAATACTCTGTTGACTTCAATAGTCGAAAAACTGTTGTACAATTGAAAAATTAAATTTTTCTGATAGTTTGAAAGTATTCTCTATTTGTGATGGTATCTCTGACTCTATTAAATTGAACAACTATTTAAAGCTCGTTTTGTCATTTTTATCAAATCAAAAAGTAATAGATTTCGAAGCAATAGATTTATTTCAAATTATTCAAACAGATCTATGAACTTATTATCAAGATTTGAAAAATCCACATTTCTTGCTTGAGCATCGCGAAAATGCGCAAGTTTGTGGTATAGTTTTTTCCAGTAGGCAATAATTTCATAAGTTAAATACAACTATTTTCTCGACGGGTCTTTTTTTACCATTTCGCCGATTGATTAGCTGACCTTAAAAATTAATTACTGTCATTTTAGTTCCACATGCGTGACGCCGAGACTTAGACAGAGCGAACGCACTATCGAATCGCTCCCAGGCTACGGTAATTGGGAGTATTATTAGTGCGTAGTATTAAATCTAATTAGCTTAATTTAAAGTATTAGTACACAAACGGATTAATAAATCGGATCAAGAAATTAAAAATAAAATAGTAACTAATTAGGCTACTATTTTAACAGAAAAAAGTAACGTAGAAATGCAATAGCAGCTGAAAATATCATGAAATATACAACACAAGATAACGAAAATTGAAGTTGTCCCAATAACAAGAGAAAGATAAAAATATTAACTAGCCCAAGCTCAGATAACGTGGAAAAAAGAAGCGTCAATTCAACGCGCTGGAAAACTAACTCAGCAGCCCAGTACAAAACAAACAATAGATTTCAGTCACTAACAATTACCCAAACCTAGGAATCACCAATAGACCCCATAAGTTAAAATTAATAAGAAGAAAAAAAGTCACCGCCAATCTTCGTGAGTGAAGTAGGCAATATCAAACCGTTAAAAGAAGTGCTTTATACCATCACAAATAAAAATTATACTTTACAAATTTTGAATAACAATAAAGTTAAAATTCAATCTAGTTCATCCAAAAAATGTATACTCATAGTTGAGGAACTACAAAAGAGGAAAACCGATTTACATGTACCAGGCTTATTCCAGACTAATACGATTAGTTCCATAGGGTCAGGCAACCGATTTTAATGAAACTTAGTATAAATGTTGCTTATATGGTAGTGAACTTTTGTACACATTTTTAGATTATTATTACTGCCGGATTAAAAGTTATAAACAATATAAAAAAATTTTTGAACATTTTTCAAAAATTGATATCTTTGCAACCGTAAGAATTATCGAAATAAATTTTTTAATTTTGTTATTAACTTCTATTTGAAATAAATGATAATATCTCAAAAAGTGTTATTTTTATTTTCAAAATTCTTTTTCCATTCTTTATCTATTTTTCAATAATGATCAACAATCGAATCTGTAGAGCAAAGATTAGTAATGATTCAGAGAGTCATTATAAACAGCGTTCTTTTGAGCCGTGCGAGTCGGCTCTTCAGCCGTTGCGCCGTCATAAGCCCACTTTAATTCAAACAGTTTTCTCTAATGTATACATGTTCCTTTATATCTAATACAAAGTCAACTGATTAACTTGCCCCGATTTTTAGTACATGATGACCTGTAAATATCTTAATTACACTTTCTATCTGTGTTTAAATAGGTTTGAGACCAACGCAATTTCCTTGCGGCCACATTAAAAGCGTTTTAATATTATCTCAATTGTCTTATTCAATTGTATCTCTTAAATTGTTATTGTTTTTTTCTCCCTTATTTTTCCCTTCCCTTATGTCATATCATATTGTGCACTATAAACTCGGAAAAATGTGATGCTTTTTTAAACTTGAGTTGCAAATTATTATTTTTAGTTATTATTGGAATAACAACATGGGAAGATTAAATTCGGTAATCGAGGAAACAAACATGTTTTCAAGACATCAATTTGAACTATATGTAAACAGAGTATAATCGAACAGGTAAACTGTATAACTGTTCAAATAAGAATAGATCTAGAAGAAAAAAAGCTCTGCTCCGTTGCATTTTTGTACATACACACCAACCCTTTGATAAAGTCTGGTACCAAGGATTTTTATTCAAAATTAATATTCGCTTTTCAACAAATTTATCTACGCTTCTGGAATCCTTCTTAGTGAACAGAACTTTCTGCGTATAGATCAACGACGTACTCATTAATAATTTCTCAATTAAGGCTGGAGTGTCTCAAGGAAGCATATTGGCTCCAAATCTCTACATTCTGTATATATCTGACATACTTATAATACAAAATGTTATCACAGGTACATATGCAAATGATATAATATTACTTACACTACATCCTATCGCCAAATCAGAATTATACAACCTATAGAAACACTTAAACGAATTTGGTGAATGGTTTAAAATTTGGAGAATAAAAGTGAATGAAAAAAAATGTAACTAAACTCGAGAGAGCACATCTGGACTAAAAGAAAACAACTTAATCTTAAATTAAGAGAAATCTATTGGCTAATAGGTAGAAAATCAAAATTTATCCTGCGAAATAAACTATTTATCTAAAAAGCAATTCTCGAGCTAGTATAAACATATGGTATACAACTATAAAGGACAGATTCCAACTCGAATATAGAAATTATGGAATGATTCCAGTCGAAAGTCTTAAGAAACACAGTGAATGCACCTGATTTATTCCCAATAACTTAATTAACAAGGTTCTAGACATCCCTACAGTTAAAGAAGAAATAACCACATACTATCAGAAGTACAAAACAAGATTAAAAAAATCGTCCCAATAAACTTGCAAAGGATATTCTACGTAATTAAAGCACAAACTGAAAACTCCAAAAACAAATCAATACTATAACTTAATAGTATATACGTACTAATTCAGTATAGGATTTTCAATGAGAAACATATACGTCTCAGCTCTTTTGTTACTCCTCAATGAAATGTTATTAAGCTAAATCATTTTCTAGATGTAGATTCATAATATTACTGTATAATTATTTTTTAATAATTTACTGTTTCATTGATATATTATATTTCAAGTTTTAAACTACATGGATCAACGTAAAGTAGTCTGTAATATGAAACAATATGGGTCCAAAAAACCAATTATTTCCAGATTAAATTAGTATGTGAATTATATTTCTTTGTATACATATTAAAAACACTCGTTATTTTATTTATTATGTGGATGTATGCGTGTACGCACGAGTTTACATAAAATTCCATAAACCCATTTTCCACGACCGTGCTTGCCATGAAGATATAACTTAACAAACTGATGTTTTTTAATTATTTAAAAAATAACCATTCTTAATTTACAGGATATGTAAATTATTTATTGCTCGAAATGATTATTTGATTTTTCTATAGGATAAGTAACAAAATTGTCGAAATGAGCATGTTTTTAGTAATCCTATAGCAATAGTTCTATTCTTGAAAAATAATATATTTAATTTCTATCTACTTTGATTTTCTAAGCAAACACATTTTTCTTTTTCACTCATGTAAATTAAATGTTGTGTTCAAGTCTTCATGAATCAAAGAGAAAATAATCTTTACTTATAAAAGGTGAAAAATGGGAATGCTTTTATAGAATAAAAACAATTTTAGTTACGAAGTTTTCCGGTAGATTATATCTATAATAAAGCGAAATTCCAAGGCGAAATTTGATGGAGAAATAACACGCAAACGTTTGTTTATTACTAATAAAAACTTCATAAGTGACGCTGCATATTCATGATAGTTGGAATAGCACTATAGCTACCCGAAACTTTTAGTTATATTTACAATAGCATAATGCATAACATGGATAAATGTTACTTTTATGAAATCGTAATAAATATTATACACTACAGCTAGTCTTTTAACTGCACAAATGTTAATTCGACGTTTATCTTCTACAGGGAATTCTTTACGTAAACTTTTGAAATTTTTAGTTGTATGGATAAACATGAATATTTTAAATTCATTTCTCCTTTCCCATATATATTTGACAACCATATTGATAATTGAATTATTTTACGTTTATAAAACAATATATAACAGAGAGATCGTAATTAGTATACACTATGATACCCTCGTACTTTTACAGAACGCCGACTATGTACATATTTATCATTTAGTTATTTTTTGTATATATATATATATATATTAAAAATAAATTAATGGAAAATTTGATAGGACTAAAATACAGCCCAACATAAATCATAATTTCTTTCTTAAATCTCAATGGTTGAAAATGAATATGAGCGGGAATAAATTTTAGGATCTTTATTTTACTTTTATTAGTTTTAATTATACAAGAGAGAACAGATCAAGATCCTCGCACCCATTACAACCAAACACAATCACTCAAACTGCCCTGCAGAACTCAACTGCCCTTCTGTCAACGCATACATTCGGGGGTGTCTGCGGTGATTGGGCCTTAAAAATCATGGGCCCTTTCGCCACGCCCTCACTTTCCGAAGGTGTTTAATTTCTCGTTTTCTCGCTAGTTTGCCTCCCGGTCCACAGATTGATCTTCCGATCTCCCCATACCGTCTAAGAGTAACTTACTATACTTGGGAGATAAGTACTCCATCCTGAAATCTTAAATTATTAATATAAATATCTTCTCGTAATCAATTTTTCCTTGGTTTTGGTCTCAATAAAAGTTAATTAATTTCTTTATTCTTGATAATGGTCTAATCTAAATTTTTTATACTCTCACAGAGAAAATATATATACTTAGTTAACTACGTTTGACTTGATGCTTCTTCGAGACATGTTGGGCTTTAGGCAACTAATTCACTCAAATGTGAGAATTCAACTAACTATCCCTCAAACCCGTTTACTCCTCGCTACCGAGATTTTCGACAGTTTTTTCTTTTCCAAAAACTGCTTATCATTATTGTTCAAGGTTCTGGATAGGAAATACTCCATATCTATCATTCACCAAGTTATAACATCATTTATTACTCAATCCTCCACCTACAGACTCGATTTTGGAAAAGAATAAAATCAAAATCGCTAATGATTTTAGCTTTAGTCGGACATCGTGCACCCTAATGATACGCAATCGTTGTGAAATTAAATTCGTACATCAGACATTGAGTTTTCTATGTAACATCATACTTATGCTTCCTATTACTCGGTCTCGTATTTCACATTTATATTATTTTAGGCTACCGAATTTTCATTTTAGTTTGTCTTTATTTTAAAATTCTAGAATATTTGAAAATAATTGTGTAATATAAATAGAAAATTGGCGTTGAGACATACATTAATTAAAACATTGATTAATAAAATAAGCTAAAAAATTATATATATATATTAATAACGTTTTAAATAAATGAAGCCAGAAGATCGTTAGAATCAAATATAAATTCACGATTGGTTTAGCCAACATTAGAAGTTGATTCTACTGCTACTATTTGTCGAATAGCGGGCAGTTAAATTTTATTAATAATTTAAAAAAAAACCCTCAGGGGCATGATAGTGTAAGAATTAAAAAAACAAGCTTCGAGGTAATTGCAATTATTTAAAAATAAGTTGATAACGTATAAGAAAACAATATTTTTTTTTTTACTACATATTATTTATAAATTACAGTTTTATGCGTATTTTGAACAGAACTACACCCGAAATTAATTAGGATTTTAAATAATGGCTTTTAAAAAAATTTATTCATTTTTTTAAAATTAATAACTAGTGTCTTAATTAAAATGTTGACATGAAAATTTGGGAAAAAGATTACCAACTCATATGTAAGAGAAATCCAAAGATAGAAGAATATCCTTTAACTAAAGTCTCTAGAGTCAATGAAATAGCCAGGAATCAAATATTTATAATTAACGACAGAAAACAAATTAGTTTTAGGAGAAATCGGAATAAGGTCTTCGATTTTTTAAATATTTGATACATCGAATGCCTATATGGATATCGTTACTCGTACCAAGTTTGACGCTAAAATATTAATTAATGAAAAAGTTATAAACTATTTTTAAAAAATGTGATTTTTAAAATTGTTATAACTCGAAAACTATCCATCGAATCTGCATGATTTTTTTTAATATCTGGAAAAGATAGAATTTTGAGAATATATAAATATATATATATTTGTAAATAAAAAAATTATAGACAATTAAAATAATATTTTGCAATTTTTATTAAAAAGGGCAATTTTTATTTGGAAAATTTTTATTGCAATCGATTTCTTGGTTAATTTTGAATAAGAGTTCTTAATAAAACTTTATTAATTTTTATTAGACATTTGATGTGCAAAATAATAAAACACATTTTCTTTTTAATCTGAGATTTTGCTCCGATTTTACGTAAAACTAATATGTTTTTTGTCTTATATACTTTTTCGAAATGAAACGTGTTTGGTACTTATCGATACAATGACAAAACAATAATATTGACAAGTAATTCACTTTTTATTTTTTGATAGTAAAATTTGTGAAGAATTAAAGCAGAGTTAGATACCGTCTATAGAGACACTTCACCATCTATAATACCATGACATATAGATTCAACAATTTTAAAGGTAGCCGTACATCTATTTTCGATGAAGAATGCTCAGGCTGCCCCATAGACGTAGTGTTTAAAGAAATCATTGGAATGGTCTATTACATGATCCTTGCTGATCACCGAATAAAAGTGTATGAACTAGCGGGGGCCATAATCGTATCATATGGAACGATAACCAACATTTTATGTGATAAGTTAGGAACGACAAAACTGTCAACTAGGTGGACGCTGCGTTTGCTTTCGATGGAAAATAAGCGGATATGACTGATGTTTTTATGCGAAACTCGCACGAGTACTCGCATAGTAATCATTAATGAAACCTAGATCCATTACTATATACTAAAGGCCAAGCGGTAATTAATCCAGGCAAATCTACTCCGAAAAATGCCTAGTCAATCCCATCGGCCAGAAAGGTCATGGTTACGATTTTTTGAGGTTCACAGGGAATAATCCTAATGAATTACTTTCCTTCTTTCCGGAGAAGGATAGCACAATCATGGGAAAACACTACAGTAGTTTATTGGATTGATTTGATCTCATTTTACAAAGAAAAGAATGTTTCATCACAATTGTAATGCATTTGCTGCCACATCCACCATAGTCACTTGACCTGGTTCCCTGCGAGATTTTTCTTTTCCCCGTCATGAAAATAAGGCCCACGAAAAAAATTAGCTCGAACAAGAAGGTTATTGTGAAAACAGAAACTTTTTTGAAGAGTTTAAAAATATCCATAAAGTTGGGAAATGTATGTCATCCTAAAAGGATATTAATGCATGTATGTATATTTTTTTTGGACTGAGTAGAGTAAATCTTCAGGAACATTAGGTAATGCGGGTATATTTACGTTTTTGGAATAGTTACTTCTTGATCCTCAATATGAATTTATAGTCCGTACCTTGTTTACATTTCGACCAATCCCATTCTTCTTGCTATCTTTTAAAGAGGGTCGTCCTTGCTTTTGCCAGTATGCACTTCCTCTTTTCTTCAGATACGTGGCCTTAAGATTCCTGGTATACTTCCTGTTTAACCTATATTTCATTCCTTTTCAAACTTAAGAAGCTAATTACTGGAGATGCTGAAAGTTCGCTGGCTACATTTATTAACAATATACGCCATTCAATTGACTCGACCACTCATGACAGGAGTTATCTACCTGCCGAGTATGACTTTTCCATGTTAGGCATTAGTGACGACCGTGATGTATAGTTCATCGACACTTTCGTGATCGCTTGTTTGAAAAGGTACATTTTTGAAAGGAATTATAAAATGGCCTTACATTTGTGCATTGTGAGCTGCCAAGAACCTATACCCAACCATTCAGTATTTAGCTCCAGGACTTTGCGTCTTTCGTTTGGAAAACTATTCCGAAGTTCTGTGAGGAATAGTACTTTCATTGTTCTATGCAGACTTAGTTCATCTTTCGACATGCTTGTCCCTTGCTACCTCAGAAGTTTACTAATAAAATTTTGCCATTATTATATGCCATTATTATAGATAGAAAATTCAATGTTTGATGTACGAATTTACATGCACAACGATTGCGTATCGTTAGGATGTACGATAACCAACTAAAGCTAAAATCATTAACGATTTTGATTCCCATCTTTTCCAAAATCAAGCCTGTAGGGAGAAGATTGAGCATTAAATGATGTTATAAAATTACGCTATCTCCATGCATCACGGTTGATCGCCTTGATGAGTTTTTTTCCAGATTTTGCTTTTGTTCATTCGTATCGTTATTATTAGGTTTCTCCTAACTTTTTATATATCCCCTGCTTCTTTTTAGCATTTCACTTGTTTGTTTTTCTAGTTATTTAGAATTTTCATCGAAATCTATTGTATTCTTTTCTCATCCCCGATAGTTCATAATTCTATTAGTAAATTATCTACCAGTAAATTAGTATTACACGTATGTACAATAGTCTTCATTAGTGTTTCCGCTACTTTCTTTATAGTACCATAATATTTGTTTTTCTTTAGAGACCGAGTTTCTTGTTTTATATTTTCTCTAGTGGTACTTATTCCCTAATATCTTCACCAATATACATCGATAATTGCTTATTGACTATTCATCTAGTACCTCTCACGATGAGATATTCTTATCGGAGAAGACTTTGGCTCTACGGCTTGACCAGAACGGTCAGTGTTCTTGATTGATCCCGTGCCAGAGTTATTAAATAATTCTTGAATAAGCTTTATATACTAATTGGTTTAACATAAGTAAGTGATTCTCACTATATTACCGTATAAAAATGGATACAGTCATCCAGACTACTAATTAAACTGATAGGGGCATTACAGATAAGAATGAACAATGAATGCTATAACTTTTTCAGAAATAAAAAACAGCAAAAGAGGTTTATCTAGTCCTGAATCGCCGACCTTCTAAAAAGACAAAATCATAAGAAGGCTCTGTAAAACTAGCTAACTAAACCAATAAATACAAACGATAAATTTGAAAAGCTATTATTTTTGTCAATTCAGAAAGAAACAAACTTTGATCCCACGCATAAAGAACAAAAATAACCTTCAATGTATATGAGTCTTGTAGAAAATATCCAACCCCCAAGGAAGTTACTTGGGGATATAATTGGAAATGACTTCTCAATTAAAGTGTTTACAGCAAAGAAATAAAAATTCAACAAGTCTCTTATAAAAAATACTTACCGTTAGTGGAGATATTTTAACGGAGAAATATATCGGTAGATTTAACCTTCCAAAAACTGATAATAGAAAGAAATAGCCACAAAGTGTTCAATATCTTTAATATCCATAATAACAATACCAAACTAGTTGGGAATCCAAAAATAGTTGGGAATCCAAATAATAAACAAATATATAAGTTGAACAAATTACTTATATCAGTAGTTTCAGTTATACCTCTGAGATGAAAACGAAAAATACCACAGTGCTTCAATTATCAGAGATTTGGACAGAAAAAACTATTGTAAAAAACAGTCTGTGGCATGTGCGCTAAAAAATAAAGCACAAAAAACTGCCAGTTATTGATTGGGAAATTGATTAATCGCTTCACAGAAATGGCGGAATACAAATATTCTATGTATTTTTTCTCTCTATAAGCCTGAAAATATGTGGAGAAGCAGGGCTCTCGGCTGTAGCGTGTCAGAACCCACATAAACCCCTAGCTTACAGCTGTTTGGATAACTATGAGAATTCTTATTTTCTCACTAATTTAAATGCTGTATAACATTTTTATTCTTCTAAAAAAAGATAATAGGAAAAATTGTATCCGCCATTGAAAAAGAAAATGATGAAAGCAGTTAAAAATAATGCAATAACAAGCCAAGCTATACATTCCATATGCCTTAGAGAGAGAGCCTATTTGACAAAAAAGAGAGTAACTATACCTGAAATTCAGATAGTATACTGTTTAATAGAAAAACCATCTTAATTGATGTTTGGAAGTAAACTACTCGTGTATAAACATTCAAAAATGAAATTACAACATTCTACAGGACGTACAAAATGAGACTCTAAAAACATCCAAATTAACTAAAAGGATATCCTGGACAAACACATTTATGTGATCTTATGAATCTTATAAGATTCTCAAGATTAAAAAACACAAACAATTACAATGACGTGTTGTTAATACATCAACTAAAAACAAACTACAAATACACTAGAGCTTTCAACGAGAAACCTACATGCCTCATAGTTGCTATCTTTATATTTCTTTCAATTTATTCTTATTTTATAATTTTCTTATTTTATTAATTTTCATATATGATCAGGCCTACGTAGCTATTAACCGAAGGCATCTCTTTGATCCCCTAGCAATCATACATTCAGATGTATATTGCCGTCTCACCTCTCTTAATCTTTAACCACATTGCGTCCTGGAGGTCTTGATTTCGCTCGGAAATAACGACTATATATGGTTCTGTTGCTTTTGCGATCTACGTAGCAAGGTCTTGCGTTTCTCGAGATCAATTGAGGTAGATCTACACCATATTGACGCTCATAAAGTTTACCTTTTCCATTTTGGCTATCTTATTTCCTCCTAACTATCTGAACAGCAGCACGTGTGGTATCCTCTATGGTCGTAAGATGTTATAGCCGCTTCGCAAGCTAGGGGTTTATATTTATTCTGGCACACTACAGCCGAAAGCTCTGCCTCTCCACATATTTCAAGTTTCATAGTGAGGAAAAATACATAGAATCTTTGTATCCCGCCCTCTCTATGAAGCGATTATTCTATTTCACATGCCCTCTGGCATCACCAGACCCCTCCATGACCTTCAAACTCACGCAATTCAAAAGGAAGCCAATAAAACAAAGTGTTATCTGTATCGTCGACGACTATTCTTGATCAAATTGGGTACACCCTATTGTGGAAGATACGAATTCGGAGCAAACGACTTCCAAAACAGCCATGCCATATCCATTTCTATCCCAGGTGGAAAGTTAGGAATCGATATTGGCTGACAATCCACATGAAATTATGTTTTTTGACTCCTACCGGTTGTATTTTACTTTTTCTGCTATTCTTTGGAAGTTCAAAATAGGTTACATTCAGTGAAATTATTCGACAAGTCCGCTGACATATGGTCCCACTACTCTGGTTATTACTTATGGCATCAGTTCATATTGGTACTCATATCTGAAGAAAATGAGAAAATAAGACTGTCGTGAATGCTTTGGCGCCCGTAATTAGGGCGTAATACGCGCCAACGCACGGCCTGTCCGTGTCGCTTAGAACCTTGTATCTTTGTAAGATGCTCTTTGAATGTGGATGCACCATGCAAGCTGTACTGATTCTACGACGATTGACAACAGTATTCTGCGTATTGGCCATAGTCGTTAGAACGTATTAGACATAAGTCTTCGGTTAGGCATAAGTCACAACAAAGTAGTACGCATGATCGATGTTCTGCTTAATTTGGTTTATGAATAATTATATGATCTCTAACCGATATAAAAAATATTCGAATTACTCTTAAAGAGAATTAATTCCTCACGTGATAATTTTACTTCCTTTGCCAAGTTACTACCACCAATGCATATTTCATCTTTTCGTGAATTGTATTATTTTCCACTGTACTAATAAGTTTCCACGTCTGTTTTCTCGCAATTGTCCAACTTTTGAATCGATTCTCGCCACATTTATCTTCTGCTTCACAACTATGTTGTATATATATAGGCTATGCTATTTCACTCGATCCTCTCTGAAATCTTGTGGTATACAAGAAAATTATTCAGACAAAAGTTATTTAGAACAACGAGGGCCATCTTACTGCAATATTGGTTTTGACCTTGAGGTTAGTTTTCAAGATCATTTGAGGGCCACAGTGATTTTTTATAAATGGAAACCCATAATTTTGTCACCATGTTCAAAAAGAGCGGGAAATTTTGCATTCGAGTCGGATATTAAAATGATCTTCAGATGATTAGATCAACGTCAAATTTAAAAGAACTCTTCCAAGAGATCTTTTTTTTTACATTTCTCATGACTTATTGGCGAATAAATATGTTATAATTGATTTAAAGGTCACAGCTCTTGATGACTTTACATTAATTTTAGAAGGGAAAATATTTTAATCTGAACATAAATTGGTTAAATATTGAATTTTACTTTCTACATTTTTCCCTCACATTATTAATTTTAGTAACTAAATCATTAATAAATAAAACAATTATCTTAGAGTTTAGTCATCGTTTCAGTAATTTCAGTATATTTAGAAATTTTAATGGTATCTTTATCTTAATTGTAGTCCAATAAATATTAATATTTAACAAACTAACGATTTTCAACCAACATTTATATCATGGCTGATTATCCTCCTTAACATATCGTTGGTATAATATTCATTTTCGGAAAAATTAAAAAATAGTCTTGATTAAAAAACTGCCAAACAAATACTAACCATGCAACAGGTCCAAAATTATAATTATAAGCTAGTTGATGATGGTTCTGCTTGTAAAAAATGCGAGCGCAGAAACGCCCTTGTGGCATCATCTCTATGTCGTAGCTGGGATTTTTAGTCGACCCTGTATCGCGCTGAACTAACATATATCGAAAGATACTCTTTTCTGAGTGTTTTGCGGGAAACCCTCAATCTCCCATGTATAATTTTTTCTTTTAATTACATATCACTTTATTATATGTAAAATTAATGAAATAATATTAAGGTACCAAATAACATTGAGAATGTGAAATGTAAATAATAAAATTTATTATAATTGATCCAAACATTATTTATGCATTTTATTAATATTTAAACCCTCTATTTACCATTTCATGTAGGATTTGAATGAAATGAAAATCTAAATATCTAAGTTAAAATTAATTAGGGACAAAACTAAATAAATTTTAGAAGTTTTATTGAACTGATGATAATAACGAATAAAACTCACGGGTTTTGGACCTGGTACCCTTTAAAAATTGATTCTCCGAACGAAAAAACAAATTTCGATAACGTTTTCAAAGAGAATGTGGTCGAATGGGCGACCAAAAATCGCTACCAATCAAAGAGAGGGAGAATGAGTTCACGTAAATAATTTTATATTGATCTTTCAAGTAGTAAACTAATTTAAAATGCATATCGAAATCCTGTCAATAAATATTTACAATTATACGTCATAGTTATAATGACTAAATGTTCAGTTATATAGATATAAAGTTCTTAAAAATTAAATGAAAATTATCTTTTCTAGTTTCAGCATATTATACATGGTTTGGTTTCGTTTACTTTATCAAATATTTCATAACAATAATAATTAGTAATCTTAAACTTCAAAAGATTAAACACAAATGTATATATATTACATTAGGACATAAAATTGATTTCTTTTTATAAATCTAATGTGGAACCTCAAACCTATGTTGGATGTTCGTCAAATACTTTCGTGATTTTATTATAATTTACTCAATTATGATCCTAAATGACTTTTGAGGCTAAAACTCGATTGATCGTCACATTTTATATAGATATATGATATTACACTACAAAGCAAACTATTATTAGAATTCAACTATTTTCCTTATAATTCCTAAAACGTAATTTTTTATCTTCCATAATCACATTTAATACCTGATTTAATGCTAATCATTTTAAGATTTGTTCAAAGTCAATTAGGATTCTTTTTCATTATTACTCTTTGTTCTATTTGCAATTTATTACACATGAGACAACGAGTAAATCTATTTACAATATTGATGAATATATATCATATAGTTAAAGTACCCCAACGAGTATTCTAACAAGATTTTAGTAAACAGAAATAAAAATAAATATTTTGAATATATCCTATTGATTGAAATCTATTTCCTAAATATAGTTCGATCTTGCGTAAAATACCATATATTTTTGTAAATTTCAATACAGAATCTATCTGACTTGAAAAAATTTAGTATCGAAATTAAGTGAATTATCCACAATTTATGAAAGTACTTGTAGAATGTTTGGGTTACTATATTGAAGCTGCTACGTCAGACTTTAAAACAAGCTACACTTATTAGAATTTGAAGAAGAATTAAATATTACCCCCTTCCCTCCGGATGATTTTCTTGATGGTATACAACTTCAGACAAACAGAGGTATCCGCTTCACGAAAAAAATATAAACTAATCATGTAAATAGAGAAAAATGAAATGAGAGAGATGTAATGCTTTTTTCAGGGCTGCCTCAAAAGCGTCTTTCTTTATCATTCTGATGCAGTAGGCTAGAACGAGAAAATTCGCACTCAGCTTGCTGACTGAGGAGGCGTGAACTAAATGTTCTCCGATTGGCTCGCTAGTAGCACCACCCACCGCACGCATACCTTAGCAAAAAAAGCCTCCTGCAGATCTCTCACTAAGAAAGTAAAAGGCGTATGGAAAAGAAACAAAAGAAAAAAGAGTTCAAGACAATAGCTTCCGAAAATGTTTACGTTTTCTTTAATATGCAAAATATCCAATTAATACAAACTATACACTGATTTGTGTACTCATTACCATTATTATTGTTATTATTTTCGTACATCTGTTGTTTTTCCTATAATATATATATATATATATACATATGTCGATATTATTCAGTATAATATAGCATTCTTACGATATGTATACATACATATTAATATTATATATTTGTGTTTCCGACGTGAAAGTGAAAACCCCTACTAGCCAAACCTCGCTTGACACATGCCAACTGCTGTTAAGCTTTATTTTATGGAGGCAGTTTTGCCACCTCAGGCCCTTCTTAATTCGACTTAATCCATCAGCTGAATTCCAATTTTCGTGTCGTTGATCTTTTTTCCTCTCTAGTCTTCTTTTCCATTGGAGTTTAGATTTAGCTGTTCAGTCCCGATATCTCATATGCGTGTATATAGAAGGGTATTCGTGGAACAAGAATTTGGTTCGTCTTAATAATCAATAGTTGTACACACGAGAGGTATATTACTTTAAGAACTTTGAGTAGACGGAATAACTAAGTCATATGCAGGCCAATTCACAAACATTTTGTTTTTTCTATTATTTAATTTCAAAAAATGGTATACAATTCGGAAAAATATTCAAAACTTTTTAAGTTTTATAGAATTATGCGAACTGGATAGTGGGAAAAAATACGTCCAAATTTATATATTAAGATGGCACTTCCTAGCCTCTCAAAAAGTCATTCATTTTTTGTTTTATGCTACGCGTAAAATACAGGTGTTAGTATTAGTCACATTAAAGTTTAAGATTACCATTTACTATTTAAAAAATTGTTCAAATCTATTGATATAATTTAAAGAATATCGTATGTTATATCATTTTTACAATGTATTTTCTCCTCTAAACTATCTGCTCGTCTAAATTATATTACTTTATCTAATTATTTGATAAGATATCTAATTTTTCAAAATTTGTAAAACTCATTTAAAACTAAATAAAAAAATTTAATTTTTTCAACGAGAAGTAAAATATTTTAGTCATACCATGTCAGAATCGGAAAAGAATATAGATCCTATGAAAATTAAAATCGCTTATTCAGTGGTCAACTCCTTTTCGATAAAACTCAAGTAAACAATTTTAATAGGTTATGTTCTTATTATAGACGTTTTGGTAGAGAATTTTCTTCTATTGCAAAACGTCTGTGCAAATTAAAAGAGAAATAGTACATTACTTATGTTACTTTATTATTTACTATATGCTTAGACTTGATAGTATGAGAAGTAATGAAGGAGCAAGGTGCGAGAGAAGGGGAGGCAAATTGGCGGAACTCTAAAATAAAGTAAAATAAATTAATTTCGCACTGTTTGGATTAATTTCACATTAATAATTATAACTTTAAAAACATATTGTTAATAGTCTATAGCTGATTGTAGTAAATTAAAAAATTCTATAACTTAATAAATAAAGGTTCTAAAATTTCATATGTAATTTATTAGAAATGTAACGATTACAACAAATTTTTATATAGTTAGATTAATTTTAATAATTTTGTAAAGACTGTAAATGAATACAATAGATATTACTCGACAAACCTCAATATCTACCTCCACATATGCTACATTGCCCTTACTCCACTTAATTTCATGTCTTAACTCTAGCCTAGGTTACTAGTTAAGTATATGTCGAATTGCAAGCATACTGATGCTAATCTATGAGGGCAGTTTGATAAGTCAATTCCTTTTTAATTTTTCGCTCATACAATATACTACTCTCAAATTATGAAGAAGTTGCATTTTTTGTTTGTGTTTGTTATCCATTGTAAACAGATAACCTCATGAATTTTAAAGAAAATGGAAAAAAGTGAATTTTGTGCGTTGACAGCATTATTTTTGTTTAAGTTGGTTTCGTAGTGACGTGTGGAGAGGTAAAAGTAAGAGGAGGTATTCTATCTTTTAACATAGAAAAGAATCAATACTAGCAACCTAAGACAATGATTTTTAATTACTGGAAAAAAATAACAAAGTACCTATACCGTATATCCCAATACTCAAGTAAGTATTGTTAATATCATATAAATATATTTTCGCGTAAAAAAATTTTTTTTTAATGAATTTAAATTATTTATAACACAATATTACGATGAGATTAGACAACAGCTCGAAATAGACACAGGTAACATAATGGGTTGATTAAAATACTGTAAATGTTATAACCGTAAAAGTTTCTATAACCTAAAAGTGTAGATTAGAAGTACGACTGTGATTTTGGAAAACTATTTTGGAGAATGAAAAATAAAGCGATATAGAGGAAGATTTGTAAATCAAAGTGTACGAGCATATGGTAAGACGGTCCGAAACCAGAAAAAAATAGAAAATCGGGGAATGATGGGAGTTTTCGATTTTGTTACTACTGTAACAAATCTAAAGTTTGCCCAGAAGAATGTTCGAATAGATTATTTTAGACGTACATTACTATTTATATTTACTTAAATCATTACATACTTAGATCACTCAAGTATATATTGGTCTAAAAGGTTAGAAGAATTCACAAATAATTTTGAATGAAAAAAACATAAGCCTAGTCAAGTAGAAACTAAAAAAGGAGATTAAATCTGGGAGCCCAAAAATTATAATTGCTTTTGTATTCAAATTTCATCAGAAAATAGTATCACTTGTGGTACTCAAAAGTTTTGTCACTGTATTTTTTTATTTGGAGACCGCTGAATTAAATTCAAGTCATAAAATACTCTAAATATCAATGAATCTGAAAAATTAAGCTTTAATATTTTTATCAGTCACATTTGGAAAATTATCTAACAATTACAATCTAACAACATTCAAGAGGATTATCAAATATGTGAATAAATTAGAAAAAGGTGTCTACCTACTGCACGTAATTATAACTATGATTCAATACGTTTGATTACAGTTTTAAATAAATTATCTCTTCTTAAAGATTTTTCATTGTGCGTTAAAGATTTTAGTGCTACTCTGGACTTAATAAGAAAAAAATTTTCCCAAATGAAAACTGGATATAAATTAATAACTCTGCCGACTGAATTACTGAGCTTCACTTACGAATGTGCACATGATGCCTAATTTGGTGTTTACATCCTGAAGAATCTTGCAGTGTTTTTGATAGATGTAAATGATCTCATCAAAAACAAGAAAGACTTTTCCTAAATGTTGATAGAAGTTAAGTCCGCGATTACCGAAAGCGAAGTGTTTGACACGATAAGCAGAAATAATTCTCAGCACGACTGTCGTGACGCTGTCTATATGTGGCCTCGCCTAACTTCTATAGAGCCTAACATATACCTCATTAACGTAAGTAACAATTGGTGTAGCTACTTCGTCCCTCCAATATTCGGTACAATGCATGTCAACGCCCAACGAATCCTTCATACTTTTAGGATGCATTTGAGAGACATTTTATAATTGACCAAAACACCTATTATAATTGATTCTTAAGTGACAATTGGTTATCACTGACATTATTAAATCGTTCCCCACTGTAAAAGTTGTATACAGTTTCTTTTTCATATGAAAAATGAATATCGTTTCTGTCTTTCTCGATGCCACTTAGTTTGTTGACATTAAATTAACTATCCATTCACTACTTCTATTGCACGATCTCTGAGGTATTTAACCTTTTTTAACGCTTTTTGTACCACAAGCGGAATATCATCTGTAAATGCTATTACTGACATCCTGTTTGATAGTTTTCATAACATAGCTTGGTTCATACGTTGCTATTGATAGCATTCATCGCTATCTAGAGTGTCAATTGTGCATCAGCTATCCCTGAACCGATTTTGGTTGTCGGACAATTCTTTTACCAGGGTGATAGCTTCACAACTGTGTCCAATAGGTCTAATAGTTGGTAGGAGACTTCTTTGACTTAAATAGGAGCACTAGATTTTGTACCTTCTATTGTGATGAGAAACATCATTCTATCCAAACTTTTTGTAATGTATGTTAATTATGTAGAGCTCTCCCATATATTCTAAAAATAATCTCAAACACACGAAAAATTCCGGACCCAATGTAGAAATAGTTCCACTAAGACAATTCTGCGATAGAATCTTATACAAGTAGTGTTATCCCTAACTAGCGTATATTCATAGTTTTAGATCAGTAGCTTGGTTAATATTTTATTGACAGCGGTTTGTTAAAGACATTTTTTGAGTTTTTACTCAGATGAATAATTTGGAAAAACAAGCTGTAATCAAATACTTTTATTTAAAAGGTCTAACACCTAATGAATAATTTTAAATAGAATGGATGAACACGAGTGATGAGCCTCACTCCGGACGTCTCATCAAAGAAACAACTCCTGAAATGGTTGAAAAAACTTAGTAAATCATGTTCGAAGATCGCAGATTAAAGCAACATAAATTAATAGGGACTCTTAAAATATCGAAAAATTGTATAGATAATATTTTAAATAGTATTTTGGGCTTTCAGAAAGTTAGCGTGAGATGGATGGTTTAATTGCTAACATCTCGTCAAATGTTAATTTATTGAAATTAAGCAAATTTATTGTAGCATTTGAGTGAAGTAGTAGAGAAAAGGCCGTATTTTTGAAAAAACAGTATTTCTTTGAATGCTTTTATTCTTATGGTTAGGATGGTCTTGGTATATGTATTTATGGAGTTTCCCAAATTCTTCTAAATTTCCTTATATCGTGTATTTTTTAGAAAACTGTTTTAGAGCTATATATCTACTTTTTTGTTGTATAGTTTAAATTTCTTTGTTGTATGCTTTTCTGGTAAGTTGAATAAATTTATTAATACCGTGTTGTACGTCATCTCTACTTTTTCAGTGATATGTTGCATTGAATTTTGTTGTCGATGTACTGTTCATATACGATCCAGTCTGTTATTTTGGAGTATGTTTCTGACCACATTACTTTTTCGTTGAGAGTGATTATGAATGGTGTGTGGCCCGAGCTTAGATCTCAGCTAGAAATTGCTTTGGAGTAGATAGGATTCATACATTTAACAATGGTGAAATCAATTAGTCTGGTCATTTTTTCACATTTAAAAGCCAGTAACTTGACTCAATTATTTAATTCGGACTGCAATTATAGCTAATAAAAATAAATTAGTTTTGGGAAAAATTAGAACAAGATCTCGGATTTGTAATATATTTCGTATATCGAATATCTATATGAAGATAATCACCTGTAACAAGATTTCTGCTAAAATATTAATTAATTCAAAAGATATAAAGGAGGAAAAACAATACGTGAATTGTTTAAAACTATTAATTGGATTAATTGGAAAACTATTAATTGGATCTGTATGATTTTTTTCAAAATACATAAAAAAAATTGTATTTGGAGAACATATATATATATACACGACATAACAATAAATTTATTGATAATGAAACTATAAACAGTTAAAATAAATTTTTGCTATTTTCTTTGAATAGAGAAAAAATTGTATTTGCAATTGATTCCTTGGACACTGTTGTATAATGATTCATAACAGAAGCTTGGTAACGAGTATTCAAACAAAAGGGCTACCTGCGCACTCAATTGGGTGACCTGCCCGATAAAAGTGTCGAGTTTACCCGAAATTGTTCGAGATAGGTCGGTTCTATAACTCAGTACTGTGAGCCATGTATTATATAATCGGAATAGATATCGGTACAAAGAACGTCTTATTTACTCAAATATTAACAATTTAACGGAAATTAGATGGAGTGTAATATTTCATATTATTTTAGAAAATATTTATGCTTTACAAGATATCAATTTTTTAGTTGTAGTTAGGGTAAAAACTGTCTATTTTTTACTATGGCATGTTAAATTCTTCAAGAAATATCATAAAAATGAAATTGAAATACTAAACTATGTAATAAATATGTAATTTAGTTTTATAATTTCACAATTTTCACAATTATTTTACTACAATGTTAATAATTTTTTATTTTGGTGGTGGTTGCAAATGCAAACATAGTAAATACATTTAGATTCCTTTGCTTAAATACACTGATCAGGTCACACTATATAAATCTAAACAACTATGTAAATCCAAGTCAAAATTTAAGTCCAATTTCAACACAGTATTTATCAAAAGTGCTGTAGATTTCATTGAACGCCTTTGAAGTTTCACTTTCTTTTCGTTATCTTTTAAACTTGTGGATAGAGCGTAGGCGGTGGCACTGTTGTAAGAAGGAGAAAGAGTTGATGCAATTGCCAGTGAAGCAAATATAGTCCTAGTTAAGAATATGAAGAGATAAGTCTGGATAATGGAACAGAATAAACTGACCAGCGATTAGTGATTCACAAACTTTGAATTAAAATTGGAAGAGAACACAACATCCTCGTCAAATGCTTTGGAGTAATGACAATAACAAGTAGGGAAATGACTAAAGGATACGATACGAATTAAAAAGTCTAATATAGATGAATGACAAAGTATATAGTTTTCAAATTATGTGGAAAGAGATAGTAATCGCCGTATACAGCTAACAAAACCAAATTATGATTTAGAGAAGAAAGAACGAAATTGAAAAGAATTACTCAAAAAAAGGAAGTGGGGAAAAACCCGGATAAACGACATTTTGTAAAGTAATTGTCAGATTTAGACTAAAGAGAAGAAGAATAAGAGAGGATATCACTAAGGTACAATGGCTAGATTATTTCATGCCTAAAGACGAAAAAGACAGGATAAAATTGACTTAAGAAGACGCGTACGAGAACAGTATTTAATAAAGTTTAGAATCAGAAAGGGAAACAATATTCGAGAGACATTGAGTAGAAAAAACAAGATCCAATGAATCTTAATATAATAAAATCGGAAGTGGTGGTAACTAAAAACCAATAAAGATCCAGACTTAACTTATTAGGAAGAATATTACTCGATATGAACACATTTCGCAAGTCAGGGATTTATATGGAGCTGAAATATAAAACGGGAGCGGATGTACACGGCATCAGGATAAGAAAAAAATATAAGGGATGCTCGTAAAAATAAGAGATTTATTTGAAAATATCTTTGCATTTTACTTAATAAAGCTTTGTACTTCATTTTATAAACATTTGTTGAGTGTTGGGTGTCAAGAAATATAAAAGAACAAAACTTATTAGGAATCAAGCTTATTTATTGTATTATTAGATTAATTTTGGAGAGTACATTTTTCAAATATTTTTGAAAGTATTGGTAAGTATCTGTACAAGATTACTTTTTCCAATTCTTTGCTAGGTTTTGAAAACAATATTACTTTACTTTTTTCCATTTTACGTGAGAAAAAACAGCATAGTTGAAGGTATGTATTCATTATTATTGTGATGCGTTTTATTGCTTCGGTGAATAAATCTTTTATCATCCTCCCTATTACAATGTCGATTCTAGGACCTTTTTCTATTAGTTTGAAAATATTGTCCACTTCAAGAAATTTGGCTACTTTGATCGGCTTATTGGACTAGTCAAAATAACATAATAATAGTTACTTTTCTTTCTGTTCCGTGAATACTCTGACGTTAGATGCAAATTCACTGAAGTATAAATCTCTAGTGATTTTTTAGTTTTTATGTCGCTCTCCATAATTAATCTGTTGTTTCTGTGGGAGCGAGATTCATCAAGTAAATTTTGGCTTCGTTATTATTTTCCATCTGCAGTGATACTTTCAGTTCTTGTATTATTATATTTAGATTAGTTTTATCGTATATATTTCTTGAAGTTTAAAAGATTTTTCTAATTTTCTTTTGTTAATTATTTTTTGAAATAGTATTTTCAAGATTTCCAGTTTGTTATTTTAATTTAAGCTTTAAATTCTATAATTGTATGCATATCTAATGAATTGAACAAATATATCAATACTTTTTTCAAATTCTTTTACATTTGTCTTTTGTTCTATATGGAATATTACTATAAATTTTGCTGTCAATATATTGTTTAGTACTATTCCGTATACAAACTAAGCTCATAAGAATTAGAAACGCTTTTGATTAGCTTGGAAGAGATTCTAGCTGATCTAATTTAGTACTTGTATCTACTGATTTGTTTAGCCAGTAGTATTTCTGAGATCGCCTTTTCTATATATAAGCTTGTAATGGGACGATTGTTTTAAAACGAAAATTTCCGTACAATTCCTGTACAAGATGTTAAAGACTATTAAAGCAAAGTGTACATAAGTCAGTCTCCTTCTATCTCTTTCTCTTTCTTTCACTCTCTATCTCTCGGTCAGACGTATAGAGCATTTTTATGGTGAATAGGTTTTACATTATTGCTATCTTATCCTATGCGGAAAATTTATCTTTAGAATTATTGTTGTATTTAATTGAACTATTCAATTTAAGTATATATACGTATACAGTACTTAACAGATATTAAATGTTTGACTGAGAATAATCAATAATTATAAATCTTTCTGTATATAGAACTAATTTTATTCTTATAAGATATGAGATTAAATATGTATAAAAATCCAACTTATGAAAACTAATGCCATCTAATACTTGTATTATTAAAAGAAAAATGCTCTATGCGTAATATGCGCGTGATAAAATTTCATTACTTACGCATCTTCCGCACATCTCGTATTTCGATAAATATTGATTCTGGGCTTTATCGTACCTTTTAATTATTTTTATTATTGACGTAAATCTAAAGTCTTGTTTTCTATTGTATCTGTTTAAAAGTTATTATTTTCTGTATTATCTTTGTTGGTTCATATAATAACCATGTCAACCGTATTCATATTTTTCGTGTTTCAGATAATTTAGAAGTTAATCAGAATTTGCACTATTGCTTACGTTAAGACTACTAATTATAGATACTTCACGAACTCACCAATCACATTGGCTCGGAAATAATCGAAAAAAGTTATGTCGAAAAAACCTTCAGTCAAATGGTGGGGCCGAACAGTTTCATGATTACACTTAATTAAAATATTCATTTTTGTACTTTTAGACGTTTAAAAATTTCTTGTATTTAAATATTAGATATGTCCTGATGGAATTTTTCTCCATGTTTATTGGTTATCGTGCTTAAGTTTTTAGGAAAAATTGTTATGTGAGAATCCATTATATGTTTTTTCAATAATATGAGCCATAATAGTATTATCTCGTTAACTATTTTTAGCCAATCAGATCTTGAGCAAAACGACGTGACTTCACAGGCGATAATCATTTATTTTTATAGATATATGTTTATTTGTTTGAAATTGTCTAACATAGCTTATGACAGTGATTTATAATTTTTTGTTTTTTAATGCTCTTAAATGTTCGTTTTCATATCCGTTATAGATAATTCTTTATAAAAGATGTAATAACAAACTAGATGATATTTTTACAGTCTTATAAAAGTTCAAATTTGTTAGGTGACTATTGTGGCAGTTTCATTTTTTATAATAACGATTCTGCGATTCACATAAGGAAAATTCCAAAAAATGTATATTAAAATTCAAACATGTATTTCAAAATCAGAAATCAAAAGAATTTGATGTGACTCTACGAATAGTAAGTACTTATTTTCATCGAAATGATGTCCATTATGTATAGTATTTTTTTTTAAGTTAAAAATTTTAAATCAATTAGTTCTTTAACGAAATAAACTTTACATTATTTTGTAAAAAAAGTATTTAATATTAATAACTAAAGATTAATAATAAATTCAAAGTTATTAATTATTTAAGAATCCTAACATGTGGGCAAAAACGGAGATCATTTTTGGACTCAGTGTGCATAAATACTTTGGAAAATCCTATTCCGTCGTTTACGACATTCCAGTCACCAAATACTCTTAATCTGTGTTATTATGTCGTTAAATATTAGACTCACTTTTGACCATTCCCTATTTTTCAGGTTTTTATACCTTTATCGCGTGATTCCGAGGAGAGGTTTGAATGGACTGACATAAAAATTTTTAGATATATTCTAAAATATACTTGTTATGTACTTAATGGAGCAACTTTCGATAAAATATATATTCACTGATACACAAATTTATTTATAATAAAAAATATTACAAATTTGAAAAATTTAGTTCAAATTGAGTTTTTTCATAGTTAGTTCTATCGTGCATATTTCTTGAAGTTTAGTACATCAAGACTCGAATTTGATCGAAAGTAGAAAGAAATTTGGAAAATATTGTTAAATCTTTTAACACAATATTACTTGTTTTTCTTTTGTTTTTGTATATTAAACAATTGATCAATTGTACGAGTTTTGGGTTGAAGTAGGTTCAGCTGCAACGCAAAGAATTTTATCAATATGTAATATAGCAAACACTATTTGATGCAGTTTAGGTCCCATATTAGATGTGTTTTGTAAAATTATTTCGAAATATTCGGTTGTAGTATAGTCGTTAAATTTACAAATATATCATTCTTTTAAAATTAATTCTATTTGAAAATATCTGATTCTATTATTATTGTAGGCTCGCCAGAATCAGAAATCGAAAGCTCCCTCAATAACGCAGAGTTATCTGATAGGAGTTTTGAAAAAAAAATTTTCCATTCGTATTGTTAGATTAACTTAGGTACTCAACTTATCACTTTTAAGAAAAATTTATTTTAGTTCTTCGTTCCGTGAGCAATAGCATATAGTTGCATATTTTGAGACAATTTTATGTGCTTTACAAAAAAAAAGAATTGGTTTCCAATTATATACAAGAAAATTGAGCTACGAAACAATGGCTACGCGGATCACCAAATATATATTCTACTTCATTTTGCACATGTCAGTCAACCAATTCATGAAAAATCCATATGGCATATGTTAATGATAAATATAATGATAATTATAATAATCTAAGAAATTTAAGAGTATAATTTTACTTAATAAATACAACAAATAGAATACGATTAATAATTACATGTAGTATTTGATACTTAATGTAGATGTACCTTCTTCGGTGAACGCGCATGAAATGATATTTTTATCGTTTTCTCTTGGTTAACGCTAATAATTTTGGCTTTTAAATTTGTAATAAATTTATTAACTAAATTATAAACACAATTAAGTTTATAAACGGTATTTATTATGTTTTTCCGAAAAACGTGGAAAACCCGCCATTCTGATCTAAAAATAGACTATATCTCGGAAAATAATCCTTTATGGGTCTGGTAACTTAAAAGAAATGGATTTTACACTTCAATGTACATACAGATACGTCAAGTTACCGAGATAATTTTAAATTGCATACAACCTACCTCCCTTTTGTCCAGATTATTTCTCTCTTTCTCTCTCTCGCCCTCGCGGTCACGACGGTGTTATGGAGTCTCTCTGTCGTTTTAATTTTTTTTTATACTTTTGAACGACCATAATTTTCAAATATATCTTGATTTTTACTCAGTTTTCCTATCTTGATTTCGGTAATAATAGCTAACCAGGCGGCGGTTATCTCTGCAACATTAAAATTTAATTAACATCCGTTTAAAGAAGGTTTAGTAAATGTATCAAATAATTTAAAAAAAAAAATATCTGAGCAACAATTAGTATATAATATTTCGAGAAGTATTCTATAACGATGGAGGTCGGGAATTCGTTAAGGTGGTAGCTAATGGAACGCAACTTTTCGCGCGGGGTAATCTCCACGGTCGTGAATCACCCTGACTGCTATTAAATTTAGAGAATGATTCGAGCTGAGAAAAATAGGTAAATAAGATTTTTAGAGCACATAAATATATAGTGACGTCAGGTCAAAAATATAGATAAAAAAGAAAAAAATGATATACTTGATTTATAATAAAATTGCTTTCTCTTTTTTAAATGATGAAGTAGCCGATCGTCCCTTTTCTCTTTTTTATTTATTTTTTTTTAGCAAGAAAAGAAATTTTGGAAAGTTCCACCAACAATTTTTACCGTTGAGCATAGCACCTAAAGGTGCCATTTAAGATCAAGATTGGTTGAAAATGTAAGACGAATAATATGGCTCACAGATGACTCGTAAAAACTCCCTACTTGCCTTTGAAATGCGTAATTTTCAAAGGAAAATAAAAAATTTGTTGAAATATAACTATTGGATACGCCAAAATATGCGCTGAGTTTTTAGATTAACACCAACATTCGCGAAAATCGGGTAGACCGTTTTCGAGATAATCAAAACAATCTGTCCGAAAAAAATTAACAATTTGTGTTGTTTTTAAATTTTTTATGTACAAAGACGACAAATAAATTAATGGGGATAATTTTTTTGCTATCTATGGAAAAAAAGCGAATTTAATAATATAATTTGTTAATAACTGAAAAATATTAATTATCATTTTCCTTTTATTTAAATCACAATAAATATATTAATATTACTTACTTATTTTTACTTTTGTAGTATATTTAATAAAATAATATCACATCTTAGTATAATTGAAAATGAAGTCCCAGAAAGTTTATTTATTAAATTTTTGGTTTTAATTAAATAAATAAAAAGTATACAGTATTAAAAAGCTCGATAAATTCAAGATCTATTTTTTTACTTGCATTAAATAATCAGATTTTTCTTGTTAACATAGTTAATTAATTAATTAATAATGAAACGTGAATGTCTTCTATAAGTTTGTAATTTTTTACTTTTATTTAATTAAATATTATAAGTTAGTGTAAGTTAGCATTAATAAAGAAAAAATATAATGACATTGCGTATAGTAAAAAGGAAGGTAATAATTTATAACGGTTAGATTGAAACAAAATATGAGTAAAATTTTTCGAGGAAGTATTTTAACTCGTGAAATCATACTCACGTCAGGCGCTAACATTTTCATCAATAACGAATATAGTTTTCAAAATTGGGAAAACTGGAAGTGGCCGGTAAACCATAATTACCTAATGGTCGCTAAAATTTCGAATGTCGACCTTTAAAATATTTTAAAGTACTTTAAAGTGGAAACTCACTTCGGTAGCATCTAAATACTCCATTCCATGCTGAAAAATAGTAATGTCAGCATACCACCTAAGAGAGACATCAACTGATCCCCCCAATCTACTCAACGTGATAGGAGTAGAAGCGTGCAAAACAAAACAGGTAAATTAAAACAAAAATACATTTTTTAGAATAGAACTTATCACCATTTTAGTAGTAGAAATTAAATCTATAGAGCTTGGGGGCGTTCAATAGGATAAATGATTGGTATGTTATTTGCTGTAAAGAACTTGAATTGCTAAGGTACAAAATAAGCTGAGATAGATGTAGGAAAGCAGTAGTGTCGTAATTGGTGATATTAGTGATATATTTATTGTTAATATTGATTAAGTTAGCAAAATAGTTACGACAGAGGCTAATGATGGAATTATTGATTCGAGGGCCGTGAGATTTATTGTATAAAATGATATTGTTAACGAATTCTTTACTGTTATCTTTTCTATAGCAATGGCGTGAAGCGTGTAGATAATTACGTTCAAATTTACGTAGTTTATTAATTGTCTTGAAACCTATGTTCCACAAAATGGGGCATACATACGTAATCATAGTGCGAATGAGAAGAAAGTAAAAAATCATTTTGCAACGAGAATATAAAAATTTAGAATAGAATAACCGTTATAGACCTTGAACGATGTACTTGCTTTTCATGTTGCTTTTAATATGAATATTCATTCTATGAAAGTGGTCTAAATGGACTCCGAGGTATTTCATAACTTTTTTTATGATTAATGGGATGGGTATAGTTATTGTCGAAAGAGTGAATTTAAAAATTTTTTATGTGGTTTCTGGTTATTGATGAAATAGTATAGTTTTATATATATCAATATTAACGCGTAAATTATAAGAATTATAATAATCTTGGGTACTGTGGATAAATTACTTAATAAATTTTCAATGATCTTGGGGTTTTATCGGCAACAATAATTATTTAATTGTTGGGAAAAGTGGCAGAATATGTATTATTGGATGTATTAAGATTAAATAAATTGGAAATATAAGTGAAAATATTAGATAGTTCAGAGGAGTTTACATTTCCCTGCATGAGACCTTTCGGTAATAAGAAAAGAAAGTGTTGATATTTCAAAGCTATCCCAGATGACAAATGATCGGTCACGGGTTAATTGACAAATGAGTTGAATAAGATTAATAGGAACTTTTAGTCGTTTCAGAGTATAAAGGAGTCCATTGATCTGGACAGTGTAAAACGCCTTTTTGAGATCAATGAGACAAGCACCAATGATTTCCTTGATATGCAGATGGTGATTGATATGGTGAATTATGTCATGGATGGCATATGTTGTGTAAATTACTTAATAAATTTACGTAGTTTAGTGAATTTGAAACTGTGGATAATTGGTGACGGAAGCTGAACTGGTTATTGGGGATAATAAAATTGTTATGTGTATTTGCACGAAGTAATAGACTGATTTACCTTTTATTAATATGAGAAAGATTTTTGCTTTTTTATAAAAAATCAAAAATCTAGGTTTATTGTTGTTTATCTTATGTTTCTGTTGAATGTGTATATTGTCTATATTACGCTGAAGACTTGTTGAAATGCTGTTCGTTGTGTTTGTTTTGATTTCATGCCAAAGTGAATTGTAAATGTTTCAGAGTAAATATGTGGAATTGATGTTTGATAGTGATTGTAATTTAGATATTTTAATGACTTTTTTTAGTAGTTACCAAGAGAAAGTTCTATTATTGAAGATATCGCTAATTTCAATGTCAATGACAAATAAATCGGTGAAGGAAAGTTAGTCACTGTTGCTGCATTAAGTAAATGATCGGAAAAGTGATTATTGGAAATGTAGAGATATTTCATCCAAGGAATGGGCCCATGTTCACTGGTTTCCTTTATCAATCTACCTTCTGAACAGGGGTAAAGAATGGAACAGAACGGTACAGTTAAATAGGGATCTGACAAACCAATGAAAATGTAAACGATCACACCCAAAGTGGGAACCAAAAGGTTGATTTCCTGAAATTGAAAAATTATAATCAAAGGATAAAAACATCCAACTATCTATCTCGATGTACTGCATGTGTTGGAGACTGCTAGTTCATCTGATTTACTAAATGTTGAAGGATATTTTGCCTGATAGCCGTGGCCGGATTAATATGGTAACGTATCCACCATAATTTTTTTAATGAACATTGATAATTTGGAGTAAATAATAATGAACGAGACTGGAAAATCGATTGCACGGAGAATTTTGCGTGCCATTATAAAATAGCAATGCCGGTCATAATTCTAAGAGGAAGCTATCCAATAAGAATATACTAATATTTAAACAAATGACGATATCTCAAAAAGTATTACTTTTATTTTCGAAATTCTTTTTTTAATGGATTCCTTGACTTTTGATCTATAATAATCGGCAATAAAATTCATAGAGCGGACATCGGAAATGACTCAGGGTGTCATTATAATTACTTCCTAAACCATTACTAATATTCGCTCTATGAATTTTATTGCTGATGATTATAGATAAATAGTGAAAGAATCTAATAAACAAAAAATTTCGAAAATAAAAGTAATACTTTTTGAGATACAGTCATTTATTTAAAACGTAAAGTTATGGTGGCGCGGCGGCTCAAGAGGACGATGTTTATAATTATTCCCTGAACCATTACTAAAATCCGCTCTATGAATTATATTGTTAATTATTATACATAAATAGTCAAAGAATCCAATAAACAAAAAATTTCGAAAATAAAAATAACAATTTTTGAGATATCGTCATTTGTTTAAAACAAAACTTAATAATTTTTTGAAAGATTGTTAACAATGACTTTTGATTTATTAATTTAAAAGTTTATATTTTTACATATATTTTAAACAAAATCTCGTTTTTATAACTCTTACGGTTACAGAGATATAAATTTTTGAACAATTTTTAATAACATTTTTATATTGTTTATAACCTTTGATCCGGCAGTAATAATGATCTAAAAATTTGTACAGAAGTTTACTACTATATAAGCAATATTTATACCAAGTTTCATAAAAATTGGTTACCTACCCCTGTTTGGCTGATCGTATTAGTCTGGAACTAGCCATATACAAAATGCTCTTGACTATATTGTCAAAAGTTATAAACACACATACATTTTCAGTCCCCTAGATCCGCTTCAATCACAATGAGGCGCTACATTATTTTTTTCGATATCTCGGTGATCTTTTATATTAGGAAACAAATTTTGTTTCAAAATTTTAGGTTTCAGCTACCCAATAAAGTTTTTGAGCCGTAAAGGAATTATAAACAATCATACAGTTATTATTTATTCATTTATAACGTATATTTTAAAAATAAAAAAAAAACCACTAACACTTATCAAACTGCCGTTGTATTATTAGGATTTGGAAAATCATTGATCGATATCATACTTTGTGGTTTTTGCGACATTGAGTTGCTTTTATTATTTTTACTTGGATTAAATATTTTTATTTGTAAACTTTTTCAGAGAATAACGCAGCACAGGTTTGTCACTATGCGACTTAGAAAACATGTTTCACAAACACAGCAATTACGACTACTTATGTCACCAATTCAGGAAAACGTTATCAACTCTCGCAACTGCACAAACTGTGCTGTCATATTAATTTCATCAAGATAATTTTCTGTAACAGTAGGTTATATATTGTCGTTATTTATACCTGTTCTTCAATAAAAATGGTCAATATTAATTAAAGCTGTTAACATAATTATATTACTTATTTGTTGAGAAGTGTAATGTCAGTCGTGATTATTAGTCAATTCAGTTTCAAAAATCAAACGTCATATTATACAATGCATCTGTTACTCACATTTATAATTCCATTTTTGAGAGATGTTACCCCTCAAGCGTGTGAATAAGTATAATTTTTAGTTCATTCGCCTTAAGTTCTCAGGGATAAGATACATTTATTACAATTTTACTCTTTCATAGACAGATTCTTATAGTCATAATAAGTGTGTTAGATTTTGTCAAGATGTTGAATTATAAACGGTTGCATGATTAGGAATTATATTGAGTTATTATCATGTAATTAGTAAATAAAAAATGTATTTACGTACACATCGTTTTTAATTCAAGGCTGTGAATGTTTATATTCCAAGAAACAAAAAGGTTACATAGAAGCTTAGAGTAGCGGTATTGTGAGATGCAAGTGACGAATGTTATTCACATATATGTATAAGAAAATACGTACATTTTCGCTCTCTGCGCATGAATGTTTATAAAATATATTTGTAAAAAGGCAATTCCCGGCCGCAGAGCGTGCATTGTTTTGACGAACTTTTGTATGAAATAGTACATTCTTGTAATAATGTACTTCATGTGGTAATAGTAACTTAAATATATGCTCTTGTACTAATTTTTCACTAAGACGACCAAAAAATTGTAATCATTAAATATTAAAAGTTTCCTTTAATTTAATGCAGTTGAAAAAAAAGTTCTGTAATGAAATTAATATAGATATCGCTATCAACATGCTACTTTTTTTGAATTACATAAATTAAGCGAAAAATTAATTTACAAAATTTTTGTTAATTATAGAAGAATCAAAAAGGCATAAATTCATTTATAATTTCTATAATCTTCCTTAAACAGATTCAAATGAGGAAATATCTTATTCCCAATTTACCATAGAAAAGAATTATAATTAATGTAAGTATTTTGGAAGAGAAAGAAATGTGTTTACTTTTATTTGATTCAAAATAATTTGATTCGATGTATGTGAATTTTAATTTTCCCTTGAATAACTTGTTATTTATATTAAATTGACTTAAGTACGATCATTAAAACAAATTATTTTCAATGCAACAGAGCTGCAACATTTGGAGTATTTACAAAACGTAAGCTTAAATCACGTATGTTTCATTGGGATTAACATCTTACGCGGGCCTCTAGCGACAAATTAGGTAAAAACTCTGATACCCCTATTTATAAAGATTAACGGCTCGAGTAGAAAAAAGCAAAAAAAGGGTACTATGAAGAAAAGTATCAGCTTAGGAAATAAGCCATTTTTAGGTATAATTACAACTGATATGAGAATTCTTACAAAAATATCAATATTTCGTATTGTCAATTCTTTTATAAAATTTGAATTTGGAACTGAATTTTTTTATATTCATTTATTAATATTTTTTAAAGTTCCATGTTGAGAAGATATTATTATATGAATACAATATGTAGTAAGTTAACGCAAAACTTATTTAAATCTGAGTTCACAATTACACTCATTTTGGTTATTTAGATACATAAAAAGTGATAATAATATTTACTGTAATTTTTCATGGGAAAGTAGGCATGTTATCTTTCAAATTTTCAATAATATCCACGATATCACCACGATACCAATCTGTACATAATGAAACATTATTTAATTTATTGGAAAGAGCTTTCATTTTATAATAACCAATGAGATAGTTTACATTAAACTGCATTTTAAACATGATTATTATTGCAATTTTTCATTTTCTACTTGACTGATAAAAATGACGTGACTTGTTATTTGATTAATCACGTGTCATTTTATGGAAGAAAATGTTAACATTGAAGAAAATTAATTTTTTTAATCCAAATACCTATGATTTAAATTATTGGTTATTATAGGCATTCATATACCCAAAATCTTATAGTTACTTTAATTAAAAATAGGGTTTATTTTGGTTGCTTCATTAAATGTTTGTTTAGTAAGTTCAATAAATTTTTTGGTATCTTGTTCTATATCATCTATGCATTTAAAAGAGATATTACACTAAAGTTCGTTGTTCATGTACATTTTACTCAATTCAGTTTTTAAAGAATTTTCCTGACGACGCTACTCTTGTATGAAGTAATTATCACCGGTATATGGCCCGAGGTTGGATGCAACCTAGAAGCTACATTAAAATATATGAGGTTTTAACATTGACGTTATACTTACTTTTAGATAGAACTCTGGTGATTTTTGCAGATGTGATAACCAGTAAATTGGTTCACCGATTGAAGTTGGATGTCCGTTATTGCTAAGCATTGCCTCTTATAGATAATTATTTCATGATGTAAGGATGTATGATCCAGAAGCCCAATAAGTGTGTTTGGCGTTGAAGTCACCTCCAGAGACTTCCTTAGTATACCACGTCTAATTTTATTATTATAATTGGCACACCATATGCTTTGTTTTTTAAATGGTTTATTTAATATATTGAATAGTTAAATATTTTTATATAAAGTTTTCACTTTACTAAATTAAACATAATTTCAAATTTAATAAAATCGTAAAGTTTAAAAAACGCCTAAACAGTTCAGAGTTGAACTTTCTTGAATGTATTACGGTTTAATTATTTTTTCTGTTGTAAGTATTATGAGTGTGTCTTATGATTGTATAGTTATGTTAAGTTGTATAAATGATAAATGGATATTAATGATAGGCAAACAAATATTCTAAGTTACTTTTTGCTTGAAAGGAATAGTCCTCAAGAGTTGTAGGTAAGAGTATCTTAATAAGAGTCAGAAGAGAGTGACTAGGTCCAAATAAGTAAACTCTTTATCGAATAATTAAATTTTATTCTAGAATTATAGGGACCGCTCTATGCCAAGACTCCTAAACGTTTAATTTTCACAGCGTAAATCGGCCCTACTTATACCCAACATTCGGCGTGAATTGGCTATAAAGCCCGTTTTCCCTTTTTATAAATGTACTATCTTAAAAACTATCAGTACATATTGAAATCTACTTACATGGTTTGTTAGACAGTTAAATTATTTCTAGAAAATTAATCAGAGCAATTCAAATCTATGCTGATAGCTAATTTGTTAGTTTGTATTTGATTTGACATTTTTGTAATTAATATAAAACTTGACTCTACCATATACAATCTTATGAATATTATATAAATTGTTAAGTGAGTTTAACTTGTTTGTTTAAGCTAACAATTGAAAAATATATTCTCAGTACATAAATAACACCTTTTGTGATAAGTATTATAAATACAGTTGAGTATACGCTAAATAAAAGATAATTGTTTTTATTCTCTTCTATATCATTTGTAATTAAGAAAAATAATGTTTCGAGTTTCTTAATTTACTCCTCGGTATAGCTATATCTAGTAGTGGCGTAGTATTCCGATTAAGGGAATAATCAATATATTGGATGTTTTGTTGTTGTATCTGAGCATGTAAATACAAATATTTTGCTTATGTTTAAGCGTGCTGGACGGGTTGTCTAGAAGGAAGTTAAAAAGAATCAAAGGTATCGTTACAATGTTCACTGGTAAAGTAAGTTTCTGATATTAATATTACATTTACATCTTCGACGATTAAACATTTTTTAAGTTTGAGTAGGCAAGTCGTTAGCGTTCTAAATTACTATTTTTATCGAGTTTACAATTTTTCTATTTTTTTTATAAACGTGGTGAGTACTTTCAGCATAATATTAATTCTATTCGTAATTTTTCCATCTAGTTTTTTAATTTATTAATATTGTAGCATGTATGTTCATACAATGATGCACAATTACAATTAGTTAACAGAATAGAAAACAAAAAGAGACAAGCCTTGCTTTGAACGCATCTTATTGATAAGTGACAATTTCTTACACATTTGCTACTCCTACTTCGCTTGCAGTCACCCTCGCACGCTGGGTCTCAAGAGCACACTAATAGCCTCCAGAGCACGTTACAAAGAACCACTCTCGGAGCTAATCAAATGTGGGCTCAACGGTAACGCTCAATGAGCACGCTTACGTTTATAGGTCAAGCTCGAGCAGGGATGCTATTTTTTATAGCGGTAAGACATAAATGAATGAATAAGAAATGGGTCAATGATATCTTAAAATTCATCCAAAAATACCCTCCTGTTTTCTTAATAATTTTCCAATACAATTTTTGAATTTTCAAATATGTGACTAAAAATTCAAATAATTTGTCGAACTGTTATAAAAAAATTGAAAGTATTTTTTGACTAATTTTAAGAAATGTTGGTTCTTAAAAAGTGTTCATAAAACTCCATAGTTTTCTCGAAAACTGTTAAGTATCACACAAAAATTTTTCATTTCGGCTGGCATTTTATTTAATCAACAAATTTTCGTATTTGCTAATCTTATTGATTGTTAGTTCAGACATCGAGAGCGCGATCTAGATAAGTAATAGGCACATAAAAAATGTTAAGGGAACAAAGAATCGATTTCAAATAAAGTCAATCGACGAAGTCAAAGTTTTTTTTTATTTTTGATGATTTAATTGTAAAACTTTCTTAGCGAAACTTTTAACTAACACCGCTGAAAGAGCGCCCTTTAAAAACGTAAGAAACAGTGATTACTACATTTCTTCCGTTCGAATTCATTACATGGCAACAATCCAAACTCAGCTCTTGATAAGCTCTTGATATCGTGAGTGTTAATGGGTCAAAATAAAAAAAAAATTTCTAATTGTGAACCTTACAAAAAAGTTTTTACAGCGATAAAACGTGTGACTAAAATATAACATTCAGATACTTTCGATAAGCAAAGAATCGAAACGAATATATGTATTGATCATTTGTATACGTACTAAAATAGAATTAAGTAATATTTTCTATAAAAATGCATGTAGATGTTGATACGTATTAGTATCCTTATATAAAGTTATTTTTCAATAATAAATAAAATAGAGGTCTTTCTGGTCTTTTAATTAATGTTTCTCATTTGAACAATTGAAATAGACTCTTGAAATAATCGTTAAGGTACACTTTCATTAAATTAAGCTTGCCTTACTAATGAAATTTTCTGTAAAGAACAGTGTTGACTGCAATGAAATATTATAAAAAATATGACAATCGATTTGTATTTGTCGTATTGAATATTGAAAAAAAATTCGTTTGAACTTTTGATCTGACAATTTTTTGGAATTTATTTATTTTTATTACCGATACAAATCATTTAATTACTTTTTAAAAGCCGTGGACATTTGACTTCCTTCATTAGCTAGACCCTTTTTAAATGTACTTAATATACATAAACATACGCAAATTAACCTTTAGTTCATAATGAAGCTTATCAAGAAAGTGTCTGAATGTTATCTTTCCTCACGTTTTACCGTCATGAAAATGTTGTTCTAAGTTTTCCTAACTATCTACAAACTTACTTGATTATTTGAATAACATTTAAATAATGAAAAAATTTTTTAACTTACATATTGACAATAATATTGCAAAAAAACTGAAATTCACAAAATGTGGTCCTATAAGGCCTCATACGTATTTAGTGGTTTGTAAATGTAGAGATATTTGTCATTATAATACCGAAACATGTAATTACGTTCCAAAATTTGTCGGGGGGCACATTTGACTATTTTATCTGGTTAGACGCTTTTCAGAAAAATCACATTTCTGATGATTCTTGATGTTTCAATTATGTCAAGTTTTCATTATGCTTTGTAAAAGAGAAAGTGAATCATATTACTATGAGAGCAGTACCATTCCCTTTATACCGTAGCGATAAGAAAGTAGCGACCGGCAAGGGTCGTAGTCAAAACAGAAAAACAAACTGAAGGGTCAGTCAGTTGCCGGCCATAGAGGAAGCAAGACGTTCAAAGAAAATCACTCCTACGTTCCCATTGCATCTTGAACTTGATATCAATCGAAATAGAATAAAACTAAATATTTCAGTGATATATAGGTTATTTGTTTATTATTATTTTGCCTTACAACCTTCTTAAAAATAAATTGCAATAACGATAATATATTATTTTGTGTTCATTTACATCATTTTTATTGTTTATAAATAATAATAAAAAATGACTACAATGTATTGCCTTTTTATCACATATTAGCATAATCTTATCAAAATTTTTCAGTTTAAATAATTTATTCTATATCGTTAAAAACGTATAATTAATTAACAAATGTGAGGCTTAATCTTTCCACCTAATCTGCTTTATCCTTGTAGTTTTCGGCTTTTTCATCGATTCTGAGAAATGAGTTGGAAAAATAAAAAATCGGTTAGATTCATTCTCTCTCCCCCTCTCTCAATAAGAAAGATAAAGTGGGAACGTGAAGCATTTAGTCTATCCCTGATCGGTTCAAGAGAAAATAATACGTAGTGATTCAAATGTATCGCTGAGATTTCAAGCCCAAATAAAATTATCAATATGTAATTATCTGCCTAATAACTAGAATGTTAATAACGATAAAATGTACAACTTTTCAGCTTATCACAGAAATTCATTTCTAAGAGTCGAGATATATAAAGAAAAACAGTTGTACAGTCAACTCAACCATCTATCGCCTACAAGTGACTTGACACCTAGATTAGAGTCAGATCGTGCATATGTGCAGTGACACAGGTTCGTGCAACGTGCGCGCAGTCGCAAACAAACTCTCCGTCTCGTTTGCGCTTCACTAAGAATCAAGCTACAAAAGAGAAAGAGAGGGAGGCGTAGCAAGCCGAGACGTCGCGAGTCAAGCCGAAGCCTCCTTCGAATTGCGAGTGCCGCGTCAGTGTATAAACCGCGTTCGCGGTCCACGGTTCACGATTTCCGGGGGTCGAGCATACTAACGCACGAGCTTTTCGCCAAGTGCGCGCCGGCTCTGTCTCCCCCTCTCTCTTTCTGTCTGTCTATCTGCCTCTCTCTCTCTCTCTCTCTCTCTCACTCTCTCTCTCTCTCTCCCTGTATTTCTTTGCTATCTGGACTGTCATCGGTACCCGCCAAAACTCGTAGTTTGACTACGCGTGTGTTGATTGCGCGCTTATTTATTTGTTAACAACTTGTCGTAAACTTTCCTATTTTTATTCATCTCGACAACTTCGAATATTTACGTCATAATATTGTTGTTAATTGTAATATTAAGAATAAAAAAGTACTGACAGCGAAGCGGCTTCCATTTAGTGGTTAAATATGAAATAGTTGTTGGCAATAGCAGTTATCATAAATGCTAAGCATCTAGTCGATTAATCTGCTATTTTAATATAGAAGATGTAACTCTACAGATCCTTATTTGTTTACTAAGCACACTGCTCTGCCAGATATATATGTTTCATTGGGAAATGTGCAGTCGAAAATTCAAAACAACGTTAGAAAAGTCAAAAAAGGATGGGAAATGCAGTAAGAAATAGAAAAAGAAGTAGTGCAAAGCGTCTCAAAAAGGATGTGACTAATAATTATGGTAAAATATTGAATCTTGATGGATAGGGATAAAATAGTGATTTCGTGGTTAAATAGGCGTTAATGTGAATGATGAATTTAAACCACAAAAGCAAAGATTGGATTTAATTAAACACTATAAGAGTATTTAGGTAAAAAGGTGACAGTGTTGTGTTTGTTTTAAAAGTGGGCTGATTTAAGCTATTTACTAAAAGTGAAAAATTGAAAGAAAAAAAATACATAAGTTAAGCTTATAACCCCTTATAAAAATTAAAATTTGATCGATTTTCGAAAATTTCGCCGAGCTCGAGCGGCATGTACCCTTGGTATCGGGAGAGCGTAGCCGCAGCTACAGCCGCCGGCCTCGGTGGTCCCGTTGGAGTTGTCGGCACTGGATTCTGCTCGAGCGCTCCCGGCCAAGGTGGTACTACTATCAAAACGGAGACCGGCTACTCGGATTGTATGCTGGCTCTCGATTATGTTCAAGGCAAGGTCAGTATGAAGTCATCAACACTATCATCCGTCAACCTTTTATATTAACTTAGTCCTAGTGGTTTTAACAAATTTTTTGTTGCTTCATATTATATGTTCATATCCTCTTTCTGTCACATTCCGTCTGTCTGTCTGTCTGTCTGTCTGTCTCTCTCTCTCTCTCTCTCTCTCTCTCTCTCTCTCTCACACACACTTTGACATCGATTTAAACGACAAGTATATCGATTTAAATGTGATAACTCTGTATTATTTCTTATATATCATAGCAACTGCCATATATAGCAATTAACTTTTGTTAAGCGGAAGGAACCAGGTAAACTGTCTGTGACAAGTCGGTTCCTTATGCATGACACGTATATAATAACGATCGAACGTGATTTCTATACTAAAGCAATATTTTTTTTAACTACTTCTCTTTCAAATTTAAATGAACATAAAATAATTTCAAATAGCTCCTTGAGATCTAAAGTTGTTTAACTCTTATTCTTTCACTATTTGTAATGATATCGTATATTGCTACGCTACTAGTGGTAGACGTTGAAGCAATATAAATGTGTAATTTCATCTAATATTAAATATTTCTTGTTCACCCAATATTCTTATAATTAACGTTACTACGACAAAATCAAGTTTCAATCTAATTGTATAACTAAAAGTATTTGCTGAAATTAATCGTATGCTAGATAACTATCAACGTTTTGTATAAAACCTAATTTTAATACTTCATTATCATGTGAAAATGAAATCATATTGATTTACAATCAGCCAAGTAGCCTGTTTTATCGAGGATAATATTATTATACTTTAAGAATGTCACGTTTTTTTATTTTAAACTTTTCATAGGAATATGCAAAAATATACATACACGCACGCACAGACACGCGCGTATAGAGAAAGAGAGAGACAGAGAGAGAGCACATCAAATCACGCATATACAATGAAGAAGGAAATTCGTTTCCTTGGTTTAATCTTGGGGTATGTGTGATAGAGCGGACGTTAAAACAAAAAGATGAGTTAGAATTATAAATTACATTGATTCAATTTTAGCACTTTTGAACTGATACTTTTTCTTGTTTAATTTTTCAAGAATTAATTCTCTATCATAATATTGACCTAAAATTGTTTTTAATAACTTAATTGTTATAAACTTAAAAAAAATATAAAATTGTATAACATCGAAATTTGGTATAATCTACGTCAATCTAATTTATGAAATTCCGTCATACTCGTACTCAAATTTAATTTGTCATTTAATTTTTTTCATTTTTTTTTATTTCATGAGTTATCCTATTTTTTTACCTTAGATTTTCAATTTCATTTAGAAATTAGTCACTGAAAAAAATCGGTGCTTTTTACATTTTTAATTTTACAAGAATTAAATCTGATGCACAATGTTTTTTAGGTTTAGAAGGTTGGACAATTGAAAGATTACCGTCAATGTTATGAAATACGGAGAAAAAAAATCACTGGGGATATTGCGGTGACAATCTTGTAGAAGCGGGATGTAGCTATTGTATCATTAATTTTTGTAGATAAAACCCAAATATTAATTATGAAGGTGTCACCTAAAATTTGTGGTGACGAAACGTAATTGGTACAATTTTGAAAATTTGCAAAGAAATTCTCATAAAAATTACAGATATTCATTGTCGTTTTTACAGCGTCGTCTTCCTAAAATTTACGGTACGATTGCGCAACTGTTAGTCGCAACTTTCGCCGTTGAGTGGCGCTTGATCAACTAATATACAGTTAAACTTATTTGTGAAATACACTGTTGCGTCATGCAATGTTGTTATATTTTTATATACGTTTCTATATAATAATTATAATTAATATTTTGCATTATAATTGATGATTAATATGAATTTTCATTAGTTCCCCAATATTATAATTATTTATATCATAAATTAGATGCATTATCAACTTAAATTTGATAGTCGCTCTCTTTTCAGTGAACTATGAGATTCTGAAATTTAAACCTGAAAAACTTTTTTCTAATCGTGATTTCCTATTATACAGCTTTATGTTTTATTATGAAATATTCTCATATAAAACAATATTTTGATTACAGAATGGTAATAATAGTACAGTTATTAACAATATACATTTGATTACAAAATTATAATATTAGAACATGCTTGAATTGACTCCGGGATTTTTACGGTGACTGCAAATTTAAAGTCAACTGGTGAAACTGCGCCAATGCAATTTTACAAAACTAATTAAATAAATCGTATGCTTTTCTGCATTATCATGCATACCCCAGGCCAAACCGAGGATACTAATTTTCCCATTTACTGTGGGCGTGTATCGAGGGCCCTTAAGAAAACGTACGTCATGATTGTACAAATGCTCTAAAAAGACCATTTTCCTATTAGGTTTTAAAAAGATAATCATCGCATTATAGATGTGTGACTATTTTGTGCTGTGTGAATACTATCGTATTTGATGATCGTCGGTAGATTGTTCGTTTATTAGCAAATTCAGAAAAAAAATAGAAACATTCTATGGTCTGAATTATTGGCGAAAAACGATTTTGAGGTGTTGAGGAATTGACGGCCATTGGCACGGTAAACGAAGTCGCTTCTATAAACCTACAGTTGAGTGAAGTTCCTAGAAGTCGTAGTATATGCATATATAGATATAATTAAATTAAAATTTTTAATTAATTATTTTTTATTAAATTAATGATCACGTGATTAATGTGTATAATACTATCGCTGTTTAGAAATGTTGACACCCTGGTAATTTATTTGTATTATATTGTTTATGTATACTCTACCTATACCCTTCTCGGATTATTATAACATATCACATTTTCCACTTTGGTTTTATTGGTTTGTATTCCTGTAAAACAAAACCACTATGCGGTAGAAAGTACATTAGGAGGTACTCGGCGATGCAAACCCACCAGTTTATTGACGTTTTAGATTTTTCCATCTGTAGCAAGGTTGAGGCATTTATTGCTATCGAAAGAATTTGGTAGCATAGCTTGAATTTTTATTTTTCTCGCTAAAAAATGAACACCTTCATGCATCATACCATATCCTAAGGTGACGAATGCTATTGAGCAAAATATGTCGTAATCATAAATAAATAACTATCTGATAAACTGCATAAAGTATATATATACATATACATATACATATGTATATATGTTTAAATCTATGTACAAAAATAGTATTTGTTATCTATACAGGTCATCCATAAGAAGCAAATATATTAACCAAAAAAAAGGAGAATACTTTTATTGATACAAGTGCGCGAGCCAATAGATCACTCAGAATTATAGCTAAAACCAAAAACTGAAAATACTAAAAAGAAGAGAATAAGAACAAGGTCGGTCACATGATACAATGTTTGACGCGATGGGCATCTATCTAGCCTGCTTAACGGTGGGCGTGTCGGACAGGTGCGCGTGGGTGGGAGGCGTGGCCAAATGGGGCTAGGGCTGCGATTGGAGACTCAATCAGAGCAGAGTCGAGCTGTATGTAGCCCCCACTCGGAGTGGACCGAGGCTGTGGCAGCGAGTAGACTATGCACTAGCAAAAACAATATCGCTCGAGCTGCGCTGCGCCACATAGCAAAAACCTGCCAGGTGGCATTACTCTGTCCGACAGCAGGACCAAACCAAGACCTCCATACCATATCTACACAACTGCAAATTTCGTGTCTACTTATCTGTCTACCAGGCACTCTCTCTCTCTCTCTCTCTCTCTCCCTTTCTGTCTCTTTCTCTCTCCATTGTTTTATTCAAACACAAACACTCTTTCTGTGAATGTCATATAACTGAAAACATTTTTTTTTAACTTAACTATATGGTTAGATATCAACACAAAACAAAGAAGCGATTGGATGCAGTGAAACTGATAGAGAGAAAAGGATAAAGAAAACACAGCTGTATGAGATACCATGAGATACAGGATCGTACTGCTAACAAGACCGCACAACTTGACTGTACACGAGTTATCGGGACACTGTATCGAATCGATCGGTTATATCTCGTTTCTTTCTTGGAGCTTATCGCTAAATCGAACAAGTTTACGCAACGATACAACACGGGAGGTAAAGTCTTTGCGTTCACCTCTGGGAACAGCTTGGCTCCGATAGCTTTCTGCTGATTACGCCACAGTTGACACTTAACAGAGCCCCAATTAAGCGCTATACACGAGTAATTATCGAATTAAATTATATCCAAGCACTCGACCGCACTATTACCCCCCTCTTTCTTCTTCCGCCACCGCCCCTACCACCACCAGTTACTAACATTCTCTCTGTTTAGAAATAATTCATTCAGGATTTCATTGAAAATTCTAGCGATACTTTTAAACATAATATATGTATATAAGCATTCACGCTAAAATTAGTAGTACGAAATTTTGTATACATCGATTAATTACTAAAATTAAGTAAATTAATAATATTTAATTAATAAAGAAATCAATACACAAAGATAGATGTATACATTCATTTTCGTAGATATTTGCTAACGTAGTTTGATGCTTTATTACAAATGTTCATTCTCAATTAACAAATGGTTGTGTAATTTTTATCAATTTTACATTCCTATTTTGGTTTCTCGTCAAGGATACAAATCGTCAATGCAGTTGGTAACATTTTTTCAAAATGCACCAATATCAATAGTCGCAGGAGCGATCTGCGTCATGAATACCGACAGCGAATTTTTCTTGGAATGAACTATTTTATTTTCACCATTTACTAGAGATCTCCGATGATACAATTGAAAATATTTGTTGTATTTATCTATAGTCTATCTGTATTCGCGATTGCCGATCTCTCTATATCAACTAGTAACTTACAATTGATAGCTTAATGTAAATCGAATGGCGTCGTCGTGAGCTGCAGGCTAGTAGACGTATACCAAAACCGTGTCCATTCTATAAAGTTAGATGGCTGTTCTGGGTTCTCTCGAATGTCTATTATTTTTATACTCAGTTATACGATTTTCATACTGAGATTTTTATTAGCGAATCGATTTTCAAGATTAATATATTTCATTTTTAAAAAAGTTCTGTTTAATTAATGTAATTTTAAACAATTTTTATACAGTTACATAATTTCTACGTTGTGCTTTTATATTTTCCCTAAAACTAACATTTTGTCACAGTTACGTACTCAACCTGTAATAGATACTGTGGTGTTTGGTATGGTTTCTATAGACAATTGAATAGTTTTAACCAATATAGAATTACATTAGTCACCAATGCACCAAACTAGCTCTGTAATTAAGAACAACGGCCCTCATAAAATTTGAGTTTTGAACCTTCAAATAGACGGTTGATTTTGTTCAGAAAAAGTTCATACGTAGCTATTTATAGGTTTCATCACAATTTAATCTCTTTTTCATCTTCGAACTTTAAAATCATTTTCAATTTATTTAACCATTTTCGTTAATTCCGTGGTACAAGTAAAAGAATCTGTTACCGAGTATGGCAGAATGAAAGTATAGTAACTAATACTAATTGTATGAGAGAAAGAGAGAGAGAGAGGAACAGTCTTTTCTACGATTTTGACATATTTCACGACTATAATTTAAACATAAACAAAGTTGTACGTGGTCAAATCGCTAATTTGATAACAACATATCTTGTTGATCAGTTAAAGTTACAGCTTCTATTGTCCAATTTAGGAAATTTGAGATGAAAATACATGGGAAAAACATAAGTAATTCCACGGACATTAGTAGTCTGGGAAACCCCCCGGTGCTTTTAAACAATAAACAAAAATATTAATCAGTAGGCAATAGAACAGTGGAGCTGGCGTCATCAACATGGCGGTACATATGATAATAATATACATCAAATTACTTTTTATTGTATATGTGCGTTTCAGTGTCTTAAACAATATGATGTAAGAGTTTTGCGTAATTCTTATTCTGATCTGTAGAAATAAAATAAATAGCCGGTACATATCGTTTATTGACATTACAATATTTTGAGAAATTATTGTCATTGTTGTGTAAGTGTAACATATGCGATTACCTGGTAATACATAATTATCTTACTTCAAATTTAATGAGAAAACTCTAACTTTTTGAAAGACTTTTGCCGCTCAACACGCAAGAATGACGTAGCTATAATTTTTATTAGGAGAACATTTCATAACCACTTTTATATTCTGATATTACTAAAATGAAAAAGTATACTAAAAATGTCTTTTTTACACTTCCATAACTTAATTACGTTATATTTTTGATACACAAATAATTTAAATAAGTACCGTTGTGTCAACAATAATTTGTTTACTCAAAAATAGCTTAATTTTGTCTACGATCACAAAAATTACACAAAGTTTTCACACTAAATTTTATAATAGACTAAAATGTACTCATTAAAAAAATAGTTTGAAATTCACTTTAATTTACTAGTAATTAACAAAATCTTCCGAGCTATCCTGTATATTATTACTATACTCGACTGTTAATTTCACTGCCATGTTGGTAACGTTAGCTTCACTATTATATTGCCTAGAGTTGACATATTTTTTGTTTTCTATTTTACATAAGATGCAATATTCAAATATCATAAATATTGTACCAATTGGTACCAATTTTTAATTGAAAAAAGTAAAATGTTAGTTGTATTAAATCCACATTTAGAAAAGAAAATTAGATTTTCCATTATTAAAAAATATAACTTTTGAAATATGTACTTTACGAAAAAGTTTCTATGAACCTTTTCTTCTTAAACTAAACCATATTCTCGTGAAAAAATTGTTTACTTAAAATATTCTGTATTTTTATAATTTATTTTAATAATTCAATTTTTTTTATTCTGTCGAATTTATAAAAAAATAAGTATGGTATTCGGACTCTACATACAGTCCAATAAAACCAGTTTATGGCTACTTTGACCAAATTAAATCAAACATGCATGCCTTTGAAACTTAACTCATTTATTTTAATATTCATCTTTGAACGAATTACTCATTCTTCATCTTCCGTTTAGCTACCCACTTCTGAATTATACATTGAACAAATATGATTTCCTTCATCTGTATTTATTTTACACAACATGCCGCTATTTTGAAAAAATTAGTTTCATGCAGTTTCTTTATTATTAGACTCTTTCGATTGATTAGAAAAAGATAAACAAACATAAGTAAGCAATATATGTGTACGTACAATCTTTTGTCGATATAAAATTCGCAAGTGAAGTGATATATGATTTGTTGTAAAGGTTTTTTCTAAATATAATGGTTTTTGAAAACTATTAAAATTGATCAAGAGTACTCGGAGCATTATCTAACCTCTGTTTTTATTATATCGATACTTGCCGGCTGTCTTTTTTACGTGAATAATATAGAATGTACAAATATGTATTGATGTGTAAAACTGAAAATTAATTTGTATCTTATATCAGTACTGTTTACGTTTAAAACTATAAAGACACATTGTATTCACGAACGCTGTCTCTGTCTCAGCAGATAAAAATATTGTGGTAGCAATATGCTTGAAATAATGCTTGAAAAAAATAATCGTCCATTTGTGGTAATTGTCTATCGTATATCGTTTTTGTATACATTACAGGTAATATACCGTGGTTAATATATGAAATACCAAACTTGTACAGAATGCTCTATTTTACACATCGATTTAAGTTAATACAGGCTTAGGCTAATAGAAGCTACCAACGCGCAACGCATTAAGAGTAAGAGCATTCTCTACCATTGAACTATGAACCAATGCTTTGTTCCATAAAGTGTTAATAAATATCGATCCAATAATATGACTACGTCTTACATAAATGCTCTATATATTCGATTGTCTTGATTAAATATATATTAATATAATAATTTTGATAAGAAAACTATTCAAATCTACTTATTACTTCTGTTTACTTCATTTATTTTTCTAAATAAAAACTTTACGCGTAAAAATGACTTGAAATATGTGAAAATATGATTGTGAATAAAACCTGTAAATCTAAAAACATGATTACGTTTACAATGAATGATATATTACTTTATTTGTGAATTTTATATCGACAAAAGATTGTGCGTACACATATATTGCTTAATTATGTTTGTTTATCGTTTTCTAATCAATTCAAAGAGTCATTAAATAATGCGATTGAACTAATAATAAAGAAACTGCATGAAACCAATTTTTGTGAAATAGTAGCATGTTCGGTAAAATAAATATAGAATAAGTAAATCATACATTTTTTCAATGTATAATTCAGAAGTGAGTAGCTAAACGGAAGATGAAGGCTATGTAATTCGTTAAAAGATAAATATTAAAATAAATAAGTTAAATTTCAAAGGCATACTTGACCGGTTTAACTTGGTCAAAGTAGATATAAATTGATATCATTATCATTACTATAATCATTGATATTTTTTTTATCTTTATGATAAATTCGCACAGTACCCATTTTTTTATTACTGAACACTTTTTAAAATTATTTAACCAAATTTCTGATGCATCTTGTTTAGCCGTAGATAGATATTTAATACCTAAATATTGCTATAACGGGTGAATATTAACATGACTCCCAGATATATCAGTTAAAAATACACTATAAGTAGCTAATATATAGTTCAAGGATAGACGGTAATGTAAAATAACTTTAGATAATCACGATACAGATAAAATAGCTGAAAAGATTATAGAATAGATAATTATATAAATGTCGAAGAAGGAAATATTTTTTGGTGACCAAACTGAGGTTTCTATTGAAGCAGTACGAAAAATCACAATAAAAACTATTTGAATGTTGATTTTTTACATAGATTAAGTTTCATTATACAAGAAAGGATAACAATGACAGATATGTATATGATTACACAGCGTAATCACGGTAGAAATGTAAAAAGATGCCTCAGTCGAATCGATAGATATAGGGCTACGAGTAGCGACCTTCGGTATACTTGCCTCGGGCTATTCCTGCGGCTCTTGATATTAATATTTTGTCGACATACCCTTAGAACCTACAACAGAGACACATCGACCTGGCATTAATTCTACTGACGTCTCAACTCTCGTATGGTCCGTGTTTTTCCATTCGTCTTGAACTTTTATTCACAAATCATTTATATTTAAACAATTATTACATCCTACTTTTACTTTTAGTACTTCCCATTAATATTTCCAAAAACACTCATTTGTTTCGATTTAAATAATTTTGATCGAGTCTAGATTTGTCTTCAAGATTGGAGTCAATCTTATTGGGAAAATCCATCTTTGTGACATATCTTAGTGCGCAAAAGGAAGCATAAGATCTATTAAGAAGATTTTATACCTAATATTTTCAATTTTCACTATAAACGATCAAAGGTTTTTGCATGATCAAGCTCATTACACTGTGATACCCGTCACCCATGCTTCATAGTTGTTATTTAATACTCTTAAAATCATACTTGGCATTTTGTGGTCGTTGAACATACCTCTTTTCGTTATTTCCTAAACATATAATTTGAATTTTTTTTAAACGTAGAATAACATTAGATAATCGCGATACAAATAGAATAGCTGAAAAGATTATAGAATCGATAACTATCTAAATGTCGAAGAAGGACATTTTTATGGTGAGCAAACTGAGGTTTCTATTGAAGGAGTACGAAAAAACACAACAAAAACTATTTGAATGTTGGTTTTTTTACGTAGATTAAGTTTCATTATACAAGAAAGATAAGCAACGATTATATTAACACTATTATCAAAGCATAATTAACAAATAAAAAAATTCCATCTAGGAAATTTTTATCTAGGAAATGTTTTCAATCCTTCTGAAAAGTGTTTACAACAACATATACTCAAAAGTTGTACTTTAAAAATATGTACATAAAATAATGACGTGATCTTCTTAATTTTCTAAAATTAAAAATTATTCGGGATTTATAATGTTTTCATCAAACATCAACAATTAACATGGAATATATATGGCTATTTCTTTGCATATACAAGTTGCATAAGAAATAGTTGGAACAATGTCAAACATGGTCCATTTTTATTATATCTGAATACGGTCACCAGCGTTATTGTTATTTTACTATGCTATTATATATTATTGGTACTTTTTATAATAGAACTGTTGAAATCAGGGTTACTCTCATATATATACATCAATAAAAATGTATGAAGGATAACAAAAAATGGTATTTCTAATCAGGAAACAATTCTACATATGGGTTTATAATATTAATCTATTAAAAAATAGAAAATCCAATGGCCTGTCTTAATAATTTTTGTTTTATTTGCAATCTATAGCATTTACATTTAGCAAATGATTTATCTTAATAACATAATCATGGAATAACAAATGAGATGGATGTGTTTCCTATTGGAAATTTCAGTACTGAATTAGTAGGTATATTTAACTAAGTTATGATAATGATTTGTTTTTTTTGGGCATGAATTTGTGATTCGATTACATAGAATATTCTTTACAAGTTTACTGGGATGATTTTCTAATCTTGCTTTGTACCTCTGATAATATGTGGATTATTTATTTTTTGACTGTAGGAATGTCTAGTCTTTTGTTCATTAAGCTATTGAGAATAAACCAGGGCGCTTCCACTATGTTTCTTAAGACATTCGACTGGAATCTTTTCAGAATTTGTACATTCGAACTGGAAGCTGTTCCCGATAGTTGGATACTATATGTTCATATTTGATTGAGAATTCATTTGTAGATAAGAAGTTTATTTTATAGGTTAAGTTTTTATTTTCTACCTATTAACCAATAAATTATACTTAATATGAGATTAAGGACTCTCCAGTTTAGTCAACGATCAAAGTAAATTCCAAGATGTTTAGCGTGATTATTTTGGGTGAAAGTCTTCTCATTTATAATTATTGGTGAACATGTATCACCCCTTAACGTGAAAATTACGTGGTTACATTTTCTTCGTTCATTTTTATTCTTCAAGTTTTAAGCTATTACTGACTTCGTTTAAGTATTTTTGTAGGTTCTATGATGCTAATTTGGCAATAGGATGTAACAGAAGCAATACTATTTCATCTGTATATGTACCTATGGTGATATTTTGAATTGTTAATATGTTAGATGTGTACAGAATTGTACAGATTGTGGAGAATTGGACTTAAGATGCTTCCTTGCGGCACTTCAACCTTAAGTGGAAAACTGTTGGTGACTACAATGTCGATTTTAACGCGGAAGGATTTCAGAAGCTTAGACATATTTTTGGGAATGCGAGTATAAATTTTGAATAACAGTCCTTGGTGGTAAACTTTGTCGAAGGCTTGCTGTATGTCTGGAAATACAGCAGAGTAAAACTTTTTTTCTTCTAGAGATTTTCTTATTTGAATAGTTATATTATAGTCATACCAGTACGATTTTTTTAAAAATCTTTGAAAGTATCGGAAGAAGACTTATAAATCTATATGAAGTAATTAGTTCTGTTTTTTTACTTGGTTTAGAAATGAGTATAATTTGGACCGTTTTCTACGAATCAGGAATAAAAGAAAGTTGTAATCAGGCATAGAAAATTATTATAACATGTCTTTTGGCTTTAGTAAGCAATGCTCCGATCATCATGACTGTAACATTATCTACACTGGCTACTTTATTTTTTTTAAATTTTATAATATTTATTACTTCTTTACTTGTTTAATTACTTTAATCGCATTGTTGTTCTGGACCATATAACAGTTTCATTGTTAGATTCCTTTCTGTTCAGTGATGTCTTTAGGGTTGGACGTGCATACGTTGCTGAGATGATTTGTAAACTTTGCGACCTTTCACTCGTTAGTTTTAGCCCATCTTCTAGAGGGTTGACGAATAAGGGGAATAATTTTGTTGAGGCTTTTTTAAATTCTTTGTAGCTTTCCAGAGAGAATAATTCGTACCTTCTGTATGTGTGATTTGAAATATTTTTGTATTTCGCAATTTTTTTCCTTTTTAAGTAGATTGTTTAGTTACTTCATCAATACATTAAATTTAGACTTCTCTCATGTGAGTTTTCTAGTCTACCATATCTTTCTCAGTTTCCTCTTTTCTCTGATTTTGTTGAGAACTGCTTTTGAAACGTTGTAGATCCTTTTTTTATTTATTATTTCTGTTGAGACATTGTATGCCTATCTAATTCATTAATTAAAATTGTTCAACTTCTCTTGGAGTTTTTAGAAGAATGTTGCTATGAATTTCGGCTTCGATGACTTGTTTGTATTTTATTCAGCTTGTTGGTTTTATACAAAATTTTTTTCTTATTACTTTAACATGGAAAATGATCACAACCAGTGAGTCGTCTGGCGATACGTCTAAGTAAAAATTTGTTTCGAAATATGAAGGATTGATGACTTTATTATAGCACAATCAATTAGATCTGATAATTTGTTTAAATTTATTAGACAAAAAATTGGTTCATCCGTCTGGATATTAAGGAGCACTTTTTACTTTTCATTGCTTCATACAGTTGTATACTTCTGGGAATCAGGGTACTTGATATTGAGCCCCACTACGGGTGCTTATCGTTAAAGTCGCATTCGGTGAGTCGTTTGTCAAGAGATTCGAAAAAAGTCGCATTCGGTGAGTTGTTTGTCAAGAGATTCGAAAAAAAGGGAGAAAAATTCTTTATTAATACTATAATTTAGGAAGCAGTATACTGAAGATAATATGATCGGTCCAGACCAGTCAGTTATTGTTATAGTAGTGGCTTGAAGGTTTAAAGTCTGGTAGCTAGTGTTAGTATAATGAATTATTTCTGATTTTATGATAACGGCGGTTCTCCGTACGCTATCTTTTCCGGATGATTAGTTAGATATATTGAGTAGTCTGGAATTCTAAAATTATACTTATTTTAGATATGAGTTTCTGAAATTGGGATAACCCCAATGTCTTCTTTAATTAGTAAATGTTTTGAGTTCCAGTTATCTTTGACTCAAACTATTTACACTTATTATTACTATTTCTAAAGAGTTATTCATTTCGTTATTCTATTTATTAGAGTTTTTATTCTATGTATACGAGTTTTTCGATCATGATTTCTAGCTTATTGATGGTGTGATTTTCCTATTAAGTATTTTGTATTTGTTGTGAGATTTCTTCTGTTTTTTGTATTTCTTATTTATTTATTGTATTTTTGGTTATAGCTTCAACGTAAGAGTTGTTTAGTTTCTCATCGCTGTTATGGAATTTGTTGACCAGATTTGAAAACAGGAAATAGTCGCAAGGGGCTCAATTTGAAAAATAAGCTGGATGAGATAGCAGTTCGTAGCCTAATTTTTTGATTCTTATAATGTTTTAATTATAATAAAACTATTTTTTTCTCTGCCAAATGTGGCTGTTTATGATCAAATTAATTTCCATTCTGTCCAAAAGTTCTGAATAATATTCATTGGTGTTCATTTTACCGATATCAAAGTAGTCGATGTGAATGATAGAGTATGCATCCCAAAAAATTGTGGCCATGGCTTTGTTGATAAACCCATCTTGACCTTTGTTGGTACACGTTCACCTGGAGAAACCTATAGCCTTGGTTATTTCCTGGTCTCTGATGTATTGTGATGGATCAATGTTTTGATACAAAAATTCATTCGGTCTATAACTGAACATCATCAAACACTTTTAACGTGGTCATACGGTTACGCTTATGGTGTCTAGATCTTTATGTAAATGTCATGTACCTACTCAGTTGAAATGCCTATAGCCTTACCCACCCCCTGCACTTTCATTTTCCGATCGTCCAATATTATTTCATGTTACTATCAATCTCCGACGTGAACGTGTTTTGGTCGACTTCAATATTCGACTTTACTTGTGCCGATACGACCACAATGGAGATCATGAAACCACTTATTAACCATTAAAATTGACGATGCATTGTCTCCGTAGCATTCATCGATCTTTTCCTTGGTTTCGGTGATTGGTTTTGATGCAAAAAATAATGCTTAATCAGCACACAAAATGTACTTTTCTCCATTTTGACATTCTCGAGATTAATAGATTGAAATTGACGGGAACAATGTTACATTTGAAGCTACTGCATTAGAAATCCAAAAAGGTCAGTGACTTATCAAACTGCCCTCGTTTAAATAATACTTTCGAATTATATAGTTTCACTTACGTGTGTGGGCGAAAAAATTTGTTTAAAAAAAAGTTACGAGCGAAGGATTATATAATTCTATCCATTCAAAAATAAGACTTTCAAATTCACATATTTCACTTTTAGATATATGCAAATCCATATAATATTATTTGGTTACTCAAAGAATATCCCAACCATCCTGTAACACATTTCAATGAATTAGAAAAGAATTTGCTGGTTATTTGAAGATAATGTAAACAGGATTATTCATCAATATAATTATCCTAAAATTGTTCAAAGTATTTTTAAATTATATAACAATTTTTAAATGATTTCTACAATCTTTGAAGAATCTTGAAGAATCTTTGGGTAACTCAAAATTACTTATATACATACTGCGGGTTTCTTTTATTTCCAAACTATTCCTTGTCTGATTAATGAAAACTATCATAAATATTATTGACTAGATAATGAACAACCATAATTGATATTGTATCAGATTTAATATGTCAGTTTTATTGATGAAGTCAAAATTGTTTTTCATTTTTATACGTATTTATTATAGGAAATTTTTATTATTTTTTAAAATAGTTATATTCATTATTATTTTTTCTGCAATATTACAAGCTATTTACTCTAAAATGAATGAGAAATCGATAAATGAACTCGTAAATTTGATTTTTGTAGTATTGATAAAAATTATAGAAAATCTCAATCCAATAAATCGTATCTAATGTACGTAGTTTAAAGCTATACCATCTTGAAATTTGAATTGCAAAAAAGCCAACAAAAATATATGCCGCAAAATTATAAATTTATCTTAACTGCTGATCCAGCAGTAACTACCAAATCTTTTTGACAAAAATAAAAAATATGAATATAATTTGTATCTGTACACGTGTTTCCGTAAAATAAAGAGAGTATAGATATCAATGGTGTCGTTCTTTAATGAAAAATATCTCTATTGATCCAAAAATTTGGATTAGACCACGTGAAAATGCCAATGAGATAATATTTAAATATGAATTACATTCTCGACGAACTTAATAAATAATACGAGAAAACAAAGCTGATCGGGTAGTAAAATACAAAAATTTTACGACGCATAGCTAAACAGAAATGCCAACCACGTCAGCTGATAGCGGGTTGATAACAGCACTCTATGCAATACTTTAAGAACTTGCTGGAAAATTTGGACCACAAATAGAGCAAACAATATTACGTCCTTCTAACTTAACCATTTCTTGTTCGTGTTTCGGACTAACGGATAAATATCATTTCCAGGAATCGATAAAAGGTGTTTTTATTTTACGCATACAAAGAAACGATTTATTCATAATTGACTCATGGTCTACATTTACTGAAGAAAATATTAAAAAAGGATCCCAGATTATAAATAAGTTATTACATTTTACTTAACATGTCATTCAATAATGTCAAGTATCTATAATACGTAATTTCCATAAAAATATTTCAAATTTTTAAGGTGACGATCAAACAAATCTGAGAACTTACAAGTGTAGTTCAACATTGGGCTATTTGGAAGTTTCGGTTGTGGAAGAATTACGTACAAAATATAAAGAATTGCGTATTTTTATATAATATTGATTCAAATTATTTCAAAGAAATAGTATTTTCAAGCTTCAGTTTCTAATGTATGGACAATTTTGATCGCTTTGTTAAAAGTCAACATTTAAGTAAAGTTGATACAAAACAGGACTAGTGACAGTTCGTCTCAATATCTTTATCAATGCGATTCAATTTGTTTACAATATAGAACAAATTCAATGTAATCAATGCGATAACCTAACAATACTAATGTATATTCTGTAAAATGTTTTTGTGTATACTCATTTTTCGAAAACATACATATCTGAAAAATAATATCATAAATAATTAATTACCAACAGTGTTGTTATAATGTAACATTGAACTGTATAATGAATAGAAAAACAGTGACAAAAATCATATTCAAATGAATTTGCCGTTTGATTTTTGTAAATAGAATTTTTGATTGGAAATAAAGTTTCTTTTATCCTCCATACATTTTTTATGTATGCATGTGAGATTAGCCCGGACTGATTTTAACAGCTCTTTCATCATAAGTATCAATGATACTATAGTGCAATAATAATAAAGTCAGCGTTCATACTCAGGAACAATGACAGTTGACTAATTTTATAATTGTTCTAGCTAGTTTTCATGCAAGTGGTGCAAAGAAATAACTATATATATATAACATAAATTTAAATTGAATGAAGAGGTCATCACTAAATCAAACCGTCTATTTTGAAGGCTTTAAGAAAACTTAATATTTGGGAAGAATAGAAATATTGGAAACCACTAAACTAGATGTATCGAACTAAAAAGAGATTATATGGCAAAATAAAAAGCTTATTTTCCGAAAAAAATATCCTTTATTAAAAAAATTATCGACTTATCAAACTGCCCTCGTACCTCGGCAGGTAAATCAACACGATTCTGCCTGTTTGTTTAACTCTATAAAATTATTTAAAAAATCGAAACGCTACACCAGATAATGTTCCCTTATAAAGCGTATGAAATTTGAACTGTTGAAGATTGGAAAAAAGTTTTATTTTAACACTCGATCAAAATATTAATATTATTCGACCATGTGAATGTACTACAAGTGATTGTTTTTACTACTTTGATAGTTTATTTTTTATAAATTTTTTTAGCACATAAGTTTTAATCAGTGGAATTTTATATATTTAATTTATACATATTGAATATATTGAGTGTCTTTATCTATTTGATAGTATATTCTTAATGTATGTTTATTTGTTGTACAAATATTCTAGTTATATATTTCGTATAGATATTTAATAGAGTTTAAATGACAATACTTAAAAATATATTATTTATATGGCCAAAATTAGTTAGACGAAAACTTGTTGAAACTGAGTGTGTCTTTGCCTTTTTATTTTCATATGATAAACAGAAGACCCCAACTTTCGAAAAGAATATTCAGTAGGAGCTTACATCGTCAACCGTGAAAATATCAATATAAGCTAATTAATACTACTTAATTATAAAAAATAAATTGGCACAATCACAAATGTTACATTGCAGTATCTGTGCATTTTACCTTGCAATGTAACATTATCTAACAGAATAGAATAAACCTAAGAAAACGATTTACATTATATCAATATACGTTGTATGTAATTTTATAAAGGGTTGTACACATGACTTAAGTTACATAGCAATAACATTTTTAAATAATAGAGTACTTGCCAAGTAATTAGATCTTGATTGGTGCGAGCTTCTACCTGATCTTCTACGAGCATTCTAGCTGTTAATAGATTCAGTTACAATCGTTGAATTGGACTGTGTCTAACATTTTCTTAAGTATACGTTAATATTTCATGTGTTTGCAGTATGAACAAGACAATACCACTTTCAGACATAGCAGTAATTCATAGTTCAGAAATATCAATAATAAAAAAGTCTTCTCTACCTCATTTTCTTAAATGATATTTTTTATTTTCCAATTTATGTAATTTTAAATCAAATTTTGCTTTATTTTAAAAAATTCCATTCGGTTCACTGGCATGTATCAATCCACGTGTACTCATTTGCTTTTTATTCCCTTTTCAATGCAATAAATCATTTTCAACAATATAAAAGTTGTTTGTAGAATGAAAAAAAAATTGTATTCAAACAAGAAACCTTTTTCTTTCCGAAAGTTGGTAAAAATCTCTATAATAATATCTTTTTTTTTGGGGTCTAATATTTTAATAACAGAAGATATCATCTCTGTCATAAATTAATAGACTAAGTAGGACTTACGAGTTAGTCATTCGAGTATGATTGGTATAATACATCTTCAAATAGGACATGTAATTTCTGTCTGCTCGGTTAATTTTTCACATACCATAACCTCGTAAGGTAGCGTACTTTGTAGTATTCGCATGTCTGATACGAATAAAATATTACGTCAATATATTTCATAATTATGTACTGAATGACCGAATTGGTGTTGGAGTTTCCCCTATACTTACCTACTTCTGAAAAGAGAAGTGCCATGTTTTATCCAGGATTTTTTCCATTTTATGAACAATTCTTATTTTGTTCAAAATTATGGGTTTACATTGGAGACGTACATGAATCTATAATTCCCGACTATTATCTGTTTTCTATTTTTTATTTTGGCTATTAAAAGGGAAGGGGACTTATTCATATCATATTATTTATCGGCGTTTTCAAACGACGACCATTACTCCGCATAATGTATATTTTCGTGATTACCGGTAATGAAATATACAGGGAGCTCATTTTACAGACGGCTAAAGAATTCGTTCCGATCAAAACTAAATATCTCACTTACAGTGAAATTTGAGGGCCATCATCTTTTGTACTCGTCCAATTGCACATGCACATGCATCCTTTGAACGCTCGTTTTTTTTAAACGAATACTGATTGGATACATTTTGAAATAAATTATTTCATAGCCTAATGCGGCAAGAATAAAATTACAAAGCAAAAATAAGTACATAAAACTAACACAAATCACGCAATATAACTGAAGCATCAAAGTTGCATTCAATCAATACTTAAATGTACAGCGAAAAACGTGCGTCAATGAACCAGGTATCTTGTACACATCTTGACAGTGAACTGTCATTAATTAGTTGAAGTTCTGAAAATTTTATGTAGAAACACTGAATTTTGATCCCAACAGGTGTTATAAGTAATTAAACTGTAAACCAACATCAACGGAAACTTTCAAAATATTTAACACGTGGCAACTCTATGCTTAGACATGGAGAAAACTTACAATTTCATTTGAAGACGACGAACCTTTCAATACCTACTAAGATATAATATTAAAAAAATGTTTTGATTCATAACAAAATTAAAAAATAAATAGAATTATAATTGTCAAAATTAGTTGTCACTACTCATCACTTACCTTGATTGTTGCGTACCCTCTGTAATTTAATCGGATTTAAAATTTCAGAAACCAAGTAATAATCTCAAAAAGTAGAAAAAAAGAATAATTAATTACAACTCTAAAACACGACTACAGATGTTCGACAATAGATTATTTTGGCAAAATCACATCGAGCAATAGAATGTCAATGTAATTAATATATGAATATCCTATAAATTTATTGACTATTTACCAAATGTTACTTGAACAAAAAAAATTTTCAAGAAATAAATGTAAAATTAAAAACAATATAATAGAAAATTTAAATGATAAGAAACCGTGTTGTAAAATCGTACAATATATAAATGCAATGAAATTTAGAAACCGTACATAAATTTATATTATTATTGTATAGTAAATGAATTGTAAATTCTGTGTAGAAGAAATTATTGTAATTTAAACGTATCATTACTTGGAATTATCAATGTCGCTAGCATCTAGCAAGAGAATGTGACAAAAATAAATAAGTTAAAAAGAAAAAGAAGTGTAGAACTAAATAATTATTTACAATAGAAAATATGGGATTAGATCCGAGGAAAATGAGACCAATTAATGACTGTTTTGATTACAAAGCATTAGCAAAAATAAAAGTTTGACCCTATTTTTTGAGTTTAAACGTACGTAAAAGAATGTTTAGTGCGGTGGTACAGTGGCTAGTTGAAACATTTCACAATGTAATTGGTAATAAGTATAAATTACTTCACCATATGAGGATAGATCAATAAGTACCTGTGTTTTCATTGACGATACAATTTTTTTCTCAAAAACTATTTTTATTTTTCAACATAATAACCCTTTAGAAGAATACACTATACCTAATGTTAGGGCCATTTTTTAATCCTCTAAAATATATGATTCGCCCAAACTCTTCAAAATAAGCTTCTGTCTCGCCATTAACCCCCTTTATTGAGTTAAATTTATTTTCCGTGAACCATGTTTTCCTGTTGAGAAAGAGAAAAAAATCGCAGGGAGACAGGTCAAATGAGTACGATGAATACGGTAGCAGTTCGTAGTACAATTCATGCAATTTAGCCACAACGATTCAGGATGAATGGGCTAGTGTGTTGTGGTGATAAAACAGAATTCTTTTGTTTGCGAAATGGGCCGTATCTCTTTCAATTTCTCATCGGATCAGATCAATAAAGTACTGTAGTATTTCACCGTGATCGTGTTACCCTCCTCCAAAAAAACCATTATAATTATTCGTTTTGAATTCCACAAAATCGTAACTATGAACTTTTTGACCAATAGAATTGTTTTGTCTTATTTCGAAGAAATGTCACGTGGAAAAATCCATTGTTTTCATTGTCGTTAGGTCTCTAACGTATAGTAATGGGTCCAGATTTCGACAACGGTTATAATGCGATGCAAAAACTCTTGCCTATTTCGCTAAAGAATCCCCATAGATATTATCCAACTTCATTTTTACTTCTTCATATGTTCTACTGTCCAAAAATAAAACATGATTTACGGATCGATATTACTCTTTTTCCATTGTATAGAAAAATACCAAACACGTTTATTACAAATAGCTCGTAAATCAAACTAACTTATGAATCACTTCAAAATTTTGTGAGACGTAGTTTGAAGGATGCCTGTGTACTATCGGAATATCTACTATTCTTAGTAACGCCACCTATCTTCAAACACGGATACTTATTAATTCACTTTCGTAAGTTTTACAATATGATATTGACAAAAGTTTACTTTTATTTCTAAGTAGTCTGTTTCTTACAAACTTAGTAAGGCATATGCTTTGTTGCAGACCTTTTCTTTGTAAGTAAAATTATTCCTCGTGTAATCAAACAGACAAAAATAACGAGAATACTCTAGCTGAAAAAGCTACTACTGATCAATGGAGTGAACGAAAAGTTTATATTCGGATATGGGCATCAACGGAAATACAGGATTTGCAAGGTTTAAGTAAAAAAGAGTTAAAGATATTTTTTCAGGGATATATCAATTGCATAAAACTATACATTTATACTGATATGATAGATGCAAATGATGAGCTTGAACTTTATTAAGTGAAAAAAACAAATTAGATACTACGTGGGCAAATTAAATAAAGACACATTAGTCGAAAAATATATAACTGTAGCAATCACTACTACCTGGACACAAAAGGCTGTAAAGGCGCTCTGAAACAGTATTGTGAGCATCCCAAAGGTAATCGCACAACTGGTTCTTGTACTGCCGTCGTTCCTGTGATTTATTATCTCTATCATGGAAAACATTTTCCCAAAATAGTCAAACTAGCTAAAATATCAAGTTCCATTTTTGCAATTCATAAAGTTCCATCGGCGATAAACGAAGACAGTGATGTAGATTAATAGTAAAATAAAACTATTGGCATTCTGTTGAATTTATTTTATTTAAATATTTGTACATTTGTATTTGTGTACAATTATGGTTCATGCATAATATTAGAATTAGCATATACTGCTAATCATTATTATAAATTTTGATTTCTCAGAGTCCGAACAAAATTAAATTGCCTATTATTTACACCAAAAATAACTTATGTAAGACCTTACGGAGCTATATACATAAAGTAAGTACAATAAATGAAAGTAACAGTCTCATAAAATGATGTTTTTTATATTGACATTTACTTCTTATGAAAAAAAATAAGTATAATTTTCTACAAAATATATATCTAGTTGATCACTACCCGTCAGACGTTCGTGTAAAGAATTTTTTTTACGTACATTCATGTTTAAAATTTGAATTTTACGCCAAAAAATGTTTGAACTCTATAATTTTCTAGGGTTTGGAAAAATCTCAAAATTTGAAACAAATATTTCTAGCTCAAAAGTTTATTGAAATGTCAAAAATTCAATACATACCAAACTATCCCATGAGGGTCTAGAAGTAAAAAAATTTAGGTAAGTATATAGCTTTTAATGACAAAAACGTCCATCGACCCCAAATCTCATGATTACTCGACGAGTTCTGTGAAGAGTTTAACTAACTAAAAAAGAAAGACTTGGAAGTATAATTAATTTGAATGTTCTACTGCTTCACGCATTAATTACGTACGCTACTTTTTCACACAAGGTGGAGGAAGTTCAACAATACTGGAAACATAAAATTGCGAATTAAAACGGATATAGAGCGATACGAAACAAAAAAGTTTTATTCATTAGTAAACTATAATTTTACAATTAAGTTTATAATTATAATATTACATGTGGTGGGCGATGAGAGTGAGAATCTCCTCCGAGTGAGAGAATATTCAATGAAAGATAGAAAAAATATGCCTAAGTTCAGACATGGATGCCTTAAAGTACAACTGAGAAAAGAGACATTGATATTTGAGAATCCTTTACATGCCGGAAGTTCAATTTCTTGCACAATTTTCCATGTGAGAGTGGAATACCTCTACCCATACGGTTCATAAGTGTCCGGGATGTATACAAGACGCTCTGTCGTAAAAATAGAGGTTATGAGCATCCTATTCGATGGGTCTTTAGCCAGATGTTCGAGATTCTTACAATGTTTTCCTATTTTTGATCATTTTCAAACCGTGGACTTTTGAATTCTTAAACTTTTTTGTAAAGGATTCGATTCAATTCGTAATTTCGTATTTCCACTATTGTGGAACTTCGCAACTCCCCTTGTGTAAAAATAGTATACGTAACTTATGTGCGAATCACCTACTTCCCACATTTGCTACGTAAAATACTGAATTAATCGAAGTATAACCAAATTCAAATGTCCACAATCTTTTTAAGCCTCAATAAACATTCATTAGCGTCAATAACCAAATAAAGATCGTCATTAATCATTCATTTTTACGTTATGGTTTTCTGAGTGAAACGTTGTCGAAAAGGTCAACCTAAACATATATGTTGTAGCGTTGTCAATAATCTAAAAATGATCTATCGATTGATTAAACGTTAAAATTTATCATATTATTTAATGTCTCGTTTTTTTAATAACTTTTTCGTCCTTTTTATTACTATATTTACTCATCATTGTGTCACATATGTAGTTAGTTATATGTCTTATGTATTCTAGCTTTTTAAAAATTTCTTTTTTTAAAGCAAGATTTATAGTAACTTGAAAGTTGTGGATTTATATTATGATAATGGTAAAGAGTACTTAACTACAAAATGAAAGACGTTTGTATACTAAAAAACACAAATTTTCATTAAACTATTCCACGAGATAACAATTCAATTATTCTAATGTTACAATCAATTAAAACGTCTGAAACTAGACGATTTAAAAGTATTTTTATTAAAAATTCAATGTTTTTTAAATAAACGGTAAGTTTTTGTATGAACATACCATTTTAATGTAATTTTGAATTTTTTTTATTTATAGTTGTTTTTTGTAGGGGGCTTTACTCCCCCTACCCGAGTCCTTCTTCACCACTACTCCCTCTCTTGATTGCAATTGTATCGTAATGTATGTGAGTATAAATGTGTGAAGACAGATAAGATTGCATGCATATGTGTGGACAGGTCTAACCATACCATTACGTAGAATGCGAAAAATCATGAGACTAGCGTGAAGTAAAGAGAAATAGAAAATTCGTTTTTGTACCCATGAGTAAGTGAACGCGTGAGCAAATCAGTCATTCAGAATTGTCTCAACAATAATACAAGCGAAGTGCGTCAGATCATCTATCGACATTGTGAAACTAATATTTGCAGAGTTAATAAACTTCATTAATAAATCCGTTATATTCAAACTCTGCGTTTTAAATTCTCATACTACTATATTAAGTTTTAAACTCTTTTGATTAAAGCTATATCGAACATCTTACGTCAGCATACAGAATATCAATTAGTTCAAATTTTTTAGAAAAGTTTCAGATATTAATGCGATTCGGCGTACAACACGCGATGATTTTGCTTTTTGGAAGAGAAAGTTTAGAAATATTGAATATTTTGGATTGCATAATTAAAATGTTTTTTTGTTTTAGTAATCCTCAAATATAAAAATGATGTGATTAAAAAATGTCCGAATCCCCCCCCCCCTTCCTTTCGAATGTACAGATGTATGTACCCTAACCCTAAAAAAATCTACTCAGTCAAAGACAAAATTACTAGAACTATAAAGTTTTGTATCACTCTTTTCGATTATTGCGTCGCTAATCATGAAAAAATCACCTTAGCTCAAATATCTTAGGTATACCTATTAAACGAACATGAAGACTTTTGATAAGATTTTGTTTAGCTTTGAAAATCAATTTATATTGCAGCCGAGATACAAAACTTTAAAGTTTTGATAATTTTTTTTTTGAATGAGCAAAGACATTTCAGCTAGTATCTGTGTTCATGTGTGTCTATTCATTTTTGTTCGTTAGTCCTCTCGATTGCATCTAAACAGTTGAAACTAGGATTATGAAATGTTGTAAACATATTTGTCCTTATTACACCCGATTTTGAAGATAATAGGTAGATATTTTCTTAAATTATTTTCATTTTTCATTTTAAAAACGTTGCAACTTTGAACGCATCAAATTTTAAAAGATATAGGACGATGTTTACTTTGTTTGTTGAAATTATTCAATTTTTGATTTATTTCATTTTTATAAAATTTTACTTGATCGAAGTAAGTTTTATAATTTTGAAAATTTTCAATTGTATAATTTTTTAGCTTTTTCAAGTTTATTAATCGTGAAAATGTTAGTTTTTAAATTTTAAGTTTTTTTAAACATACAGATTTCCAAATGTTCGTGTATATGTACACGTGGTTAATTTTCGTTCTCTCAATTACGTTTGACCAATAAAATTACTTTTATAAAACTTTGAAAGCATACTTTTCTCAACTGAACTTGGAACTGATTATATTTTGAAGGCAATCGATCGATATCTTTACAAGTTATTACAATTTATCATCTTCTCAATTGTTCCTTACTTTAGATGTGATACTAATTTTTTAATGGTTTGAGATGTGGTACTGTAACTATATATTTTATTTATTGATAATGTAATTTGGTATTGATTCAATCAAGTGAATAATGGGTTCATATTTACAAAGTTTAGTATTATTATTTGGTTTAAAAAATGTGTGTATAATATTTTAGTTACTATAGTTAATTTCGTAATACTGCGTGACTTAAACTGGCATTTAGTTCACGCTTATCCAAGGTTCAAGTGAGCTAGTAATACTTTACTTTATTAATACATTAACAAAGTAATACATTACAATAGATCAGCATGATCATGTAATACATAAGCCATAGGCTCATAATAAACTGCTCGTACAATAAATACTAAAAATACTCAAGTTCCATGATTTCAATCGAGAGAATATAAAAAAGAATTGATACATCTATTTAAATACATAAGTAATAGAATAGTAATAGGTGTATTCTGACTTTATTTAAGAAATCATAAGTAATAGGTAATAAAAGGTCAATTCTAATCTACCAATCAGTAATAGAATAGTACATTACAACGGTTGTACGCGACAGTAATTCTTTATCTTGTGTGATGTTTACGTCCAAGCTATAGTTTGGAGAGCCGTATACTGAAAAAAATATGATCGCTCCAGACCAGCTAGTTATTATTATTATAGTAGTTGCTTGAAGGTTTAAGGCCTGGTAGCAATTTTTGACAAAATGAGTTATTTCTGATTTTATGATAATGGGGTTTCTCGTGCGCTTTCTTTTCCAGACGATTAGTTAGGCATATTCAGTAGTTTGGAATTCTAAGGTTATACTTATTTGCGAAATGAGTTCCAAAAATTAAAATTACGTCAATGTTTTCTTGGGTTAGGAAGTTTTTGAGTTCTTGTTGTTTTTGACTCAAACTGCTAACGTTCCATATTATATTCTTTAAAGAATGACTCATTTTGCTAATTTGTCCACAACAGTTATGAATAAGTTTAATCCATTCTCGCCATAAGATTTCCCATCATATTTTCTATCTTGTTAATGGCGTAAGTTACCTATCCTTTGTTTTGTGGTTGCTATATGTAATTTTCTTTTTATCTCTCTTGATTAATTCATGTGTTGTTGGTTATAGCTGCAGTGTAAAAAATGGTTGGTTTTACTTCATTGTTGTGGGATTTAATAACTTGACTTGATGCTGTATTAATTTTTTGTTTGATAGTTATCTTTTGAGGCAGTTTTCCATACAATTTTTGTTGTAGTTGTTTTCGTGCTGGACATCCCTTATAAGTTATTGGATGGTTTCCCGAGCAGTTGCCACATTTAACTTGTTCAATTTTTTCTTTCCTGATATGATTATTTATTCTGAGGTGTTTGGTACATATAATACACAGAGAATTTTTGTTGCAGTAATTTTCGGTATGACCAAATTCTTGACAATTTAAGCGTTACGATATTTCATGCCTTTTATGGTATGGTTCGATTGCTACTACTAGGTTTGATAGACTGTTTATATCGAATATTTTTTTGTTATTTAAACTCATGATTATTTCAGCTATGCAGAAAGTCATTAGTAGTTTGGTTTTATTATTTGGCATATTGCGTATGTTTATACCTTTATGGTTTTTATCGCTCATTAAAATACAGCAAAAGATTAACTCCACGTAATACAACTTTGAATCCCTTCCATCGTTTCCGTTGATGTGTATAGAATTAAGTTTTTCACTTTTTGGGTTCCTCAACTCTAGGTAAGTACTTTTTGGATGGTCCCGATCCGATTTTCATTTCATTATTTCTTGAAACTTTCCAAGATATCATTTTTATTAGTGATTAGATCTAGTACTTCCATTAAAGGTTCGATGTTTCCTACGCCATTCACGAAGACTGTCGATGATCTTGTTTCTTTTTGTTCATTCTGAGTATTATGTTTTTCTACTACTACTAGGTTTGGGTAATTGATAGCGAGTCAAATCTATTGCTTCTTTTTATTGGGCTGCTCAGCCCGTTTTCTAGAGTATCGTATTGGCGCTTCTTCTTACCAATGCTGTCTAAGTGTGGGTTAGTTAAGATTCATTTCTTGCTCTTGTTGGTGACACATATCCAGCCTTCTTTAATATGTGCTGTAAATTTCACAACATTTTCAACTGTAGTTGCATTTTCCATAACATTATTTTCTGCTTGAATAGTAGCCGATTATTTAAGTAAGAGAGGTGGACGATTTCGAGTTTGTCCTACTTGTAATTTGTTGGTCAGCTTTTTCTTTATTTCTAATCAAATAAGTGTTGCTGATATTCTTCGGAATGGATGTCCTGTATACAGTTTTGGATTCGGTAAGTCTAAAACCTTTGCTATTTCCTTAGATATACCTTTAATAACTGAATTTAAAAAAACGTGACATCACGTGCGGGAAGATCAGATAAAAGGAAAGTATTTCAAAAAGAAAATACAAAAGTCGAATAATATAAATCTTTACCTTTACGTCGAAGTACTAATTGTCTGGAGTTTCGTTGCGGAAAGTAGAAAGCTGATCAGAAATTAAAGTTTTGCCTTTTTTTGGTTTATAAATCCTGTGGATTTGAGTAAAAAAATTAATAACTTTTTGATATGTATTTATATACACGCTATAATATGTATTTCCAGTAGATCGGAACATTAACCATCTAGACGACAATGTTGATGATTTCACCTTATTTGATAAATCTTTGTTATGTTATGAAATAAACGAAAAACACTGCATCTAAAAAAAAGTTTTTTTTTGTTCCTTACATTATTTCTTAAATTCATTGTACACTGTAATATATTTGATTTTTTTATTTCTGAGTCAGTGAATTCAATGAGATATTCTCAACATTCTGAATTATACCTTGCGGAATTTCTCCGCATCTGGTTCACGATTATCCTTATTCGTAATAAATATATTACGAACAAAGCAATCAATTGAATACAGGTTCATTCGTGTTTTGTTTAGTGCGTATAGCTATATTCATCTTTCTATATATATATATATATCCCTCACTCAGGCTCTCGCTTTAGTAATGTTGTAATGGAGATGTACAACATGTGTTGACATTCAGTTAAGCTTCACTGCCGTTCAACAATTTCATTTTGCCCCTTAGAGAGAGAATGCGATATTTTTCTCCTGTTAGCTAACCAGAGAAAATAGTATTTAGCTCTGAGTAGGAGAAAATGAATTTAGTTTAAATTCAACAAAAATAAAAAAATTAAGAATACATATTGTAAAATGGATAGGTGATTCTTATTATTATTGTCGGTATAAACTATACAATAGATAACCCAACCAAATACCGGCAAATGTAAGATGTACTTCGATCAAGTACGCTGTTATAGTACAAATACAGAATACACGGTAGATATATAGACATTAATTAATCGTAAAAACAATCTACTAGTTTTTTTGACATTTAAATGATTATAGTATTTTCTTGTCCCCTTTTGAGTAATTACATTCTTTAAATTTTAATTTTCCATAAAACATTGATGGCTTGGAAGATGAAGTCAGTATATTCGTGATTTGATTGGTTGAGGGAGAGTTATGTGAAATATTGATGTGATGGATATGTATATATATTATATAATATCAACAAGCCCATTCTCAAAATAATATTTTGAATTTAATAATATTACGATTTCACGAAAAACGACAAAAAAGAAGAGCAAACTTAATTATCCAACGCATCTATGGCATCGACTTACTTAAAAAATAGAAAGGGAACCGAAATTGGTGCGTGCGCACGCGCATGTTATTGACTAGTTCTTAGTAAAAATAGGATCATTTGAATGTCCACACTTCTTTCATGTTCAAACAATGATAGCCGTAATGAAATGTTTCACGTTTTCATCTATCACTTTTTTTATAAGAAAGTAAAATAAATTAATTACGTTGAAATTATTCTATTGCGAATAATTGCATTCACATTAACTAATTTACAACTAAAGCTAATTAAATATTTGATGAAGGTAATAAAAGCGAAATACATCGTTATAATTTGAATAATTTTACATTTCCGCAGTCTCTTGTTACTCGACCAAATGTCGGCGACACAACCAAATCCATAATTTTTTTAAAGAAAGTATAATCTAATTTCGTCGAGTTCACGGAGTAGAATAGTTTTATAATATGCAAATCTTTGAAGTATATTCGTAGTCCAAATATTTTATTTATATCAACACGTGTGTTAGTAAGTATTAGAATAACTAAACGGGTTAACAAATTGAGAGCGCATGATCTTGATAGTATAATATATTATATAATGATGAATGGGTAAATTATTATTCATATTTTTATTGAATTGGCTCTAAGAATGCAAGAGACATTTTTTCAATGAACCGACTTTGACAAAGATAAATTAGACAAGTATGCCTTTTTGATTTCCTTATTTATCGTTTATATTTTAAGCATGTATAACAGGTTTTGAAAAATGGGAAACACAGGTCAAATAAACCTTAAGAAATTGAATAAAGCGAACCACAATAGCACTCGTGGAACTCAAGATTATGTAATAAAATGACATTATATCTCATATAAATTCAAGACTGTGTTACAAATAAATTCAAATGTATAGTTATTAGTTAATACATTTTTTAACATGTATTTTATTTTTGATATTACGTTTAAATTTTATTTTACTCTTCTCTGTTTGTTATTTTATGTATATTATTTGTAGCTCTTTTTCCTTATATTATTATATTTTCAGCAGTTAACTAATAAATGCATGAGTATAGCTTAGGATGAGGTGAAATAGCAACCTTAACTTTAAACCCTGCTTTAACCTATCGAAATAATCAATCAGTTTTGGGATTATATATTTACTTTTAGTGAACCAAACCTTACTAGATACTATTCGTTATATTTTTTGCCATTGCTCTTTTTTGAAAGTAATTTTTGTACAAAAAGTTCCAATTTTGAGAATTTAAAAACGTTAGGACAAAGCGGTCTCTTACAAAAACCAATTGAAAATTCGAGATAAAGAATTGCAATATTTACGTTTCGAAAATTGTACACATGATAATAATGAAGATGCTGAAAACATATCTTTACTGGATGGTATGTTATAAAAATTAATCGTTGAAAAGCGAATAATTATACATATAATGTTACTAATAATGCCCATTAGCGATGCAAAGGTGTATTGTTCGAAATTTGACGAATACAGGAAGGTGAAGTGTACATGGAATTTACGAGTTTTGTTCTTTGGAATGAGTTCTTTACAATAATATTACATAATATCTACGCTTAGAATTCCGTTTTCACATACACAATTTGGTCATGACAACTATTATTAAAAAAGGATATCGTAATGTCTTCTTAATAACTTCAATATCAATTTTCATCAAAAGATGAAAATTTGTCGTTGACTAGACGCTTAACACCTTAATTTAAGCAAACCATATTTTGCGTCGTAGTAAAATAAATTATTGTGCTTCTTCCATACCAATATTACATACAGGATTTTATATTTTATTTTGTTTTGCTAGTATTTATATAATGACGTGACAACGTACAGCCAATAAAAACGGGTAGACCCGTCGAGGTGTTGTGTAGATAACATTAGCGTAGAAGTAATCGCTTTGACAGGCTTTGATTAATACAATCCTTAATGTTTTGGTCACAAATGCGGCAAAGTCCTGCGTAAGACTAAAGCGAGGGGAAAAAGTAGAAAAGATAAGCCGTGCGCTCACACCAGAGACAAAGCTTGAGAGATTGACGAGCAAACAGAGGAAAACCCGAAAAGAGCAACTAATTTATTCCAACTGATACATACTTCACTTGGATCCTTCTCTTATATGTTATTTGGGTATAATAAATAAACTTTAAATTAAAAATCTATCTGATAAGCCGAAGATGAAGACGATTCTATAATATATAAAAATATAAATTATTAATCATCGATGTGTACCGAAGGATTGCTAACATCATGCGACCAGAGTGATAAATTTTTCTATATTTTCATGTGGTTTAATCCAACAAAAAATGAACTCATAAGGTTCAATAGTTGAAAGTTGTATAGGGAAATGGGATAAAAGAAAGACTCTTAAAAGAACGTACAGTTCACGTTGACTAGACGCATGAGAGCAAATTTTATAAAAGATTCTTATTCTTTCAAAAACCTTAACATTATAAGTGTTCTTGGATACAAATGTCTATGTGTCGAAAAACATTTTCATAAACTAATTAAAAAATCTGTTATTTTTAGATATTTAAAACTAGGATAAGACGGATTACACATAAAACATTGGTTATTACAAATTAGGAAAATGTGGATGGGACAAAATATCTCTTTGGGGTTTCTATTAATAATTATAGTTTTTATGATATTTAATAGTTTTTTAAGCGTGTTATCAATATAGAAATGTATTTTATGCTTTTCGAAAAATGATTCTCTACTCATAAGCTACTTAACTTCGAAAAATCACGATAAAAATATTTTATTATATAAGACATGGATAAAATGTGTCTAAGACAGAACCTCTTCCGTACTTCTCATTGAAACACTTATAAAACTTCTATTTCTCAATAAATTTTTATGGTTTGATGAGTCTAGCGTTCAAAAAGCCATTTTTAAATCTAAAGGCCTGTAATAGTAAGTCTAATATATCAGGTTACGTTTAGCGAGTAATATTAGAAAATATAGTATATTATTTGAATAAAAATAAGAAGATGTACTATGTAAAGAGATTAATCGTAAATGATGCCAAATGTTATCAAAATGAATATTGGCTACGTAGTGAGCATTTGCAGTAACTTAGAATAAAACTTGTTTATACACTAGTTAGTATTTGCGTAAAGTTAGTATGCCGAGTTTTTGCTTTACGTGGATTGTAGCGAAAAGATTTTGTCAATAGTTATTGTCTTTGTATGAATTGTTGATAATTAAATGTTTTATTATGTTAGATGTCGAATCAAACAATTTTAATATGGGTCTTGATTGTCATAAAATTGTGTTTCAGAATTGCAGTTGATTACTTGTATTATTTACTGATTTTAATTTATAGTGTAAAAATATTCGATTTTTTATTAATATTAATATAGAAATGAAAAAGATGAGCGCGCGTAGCACGCTGACTTGTAACTACTAGATTTGTGCGCCGGGCGAGTAAAGTAGTACCAGAACGCAAGTGGCACCGTATAGTATATTAATCCAAAAATACCAACATTAAAAGGTGTTTCCACATAGGGTTTACTGAGGTATCGCGTATGGCCGCTCAGTAGCAAGTGCAATTGCATTTTGGGGAGCTTGTTGATTGTAGGGAATTGCCGAGACAACTCCAAACTCCAGAAAAGTTTCGTGTTACATTTAGTTATTTCTTGTAAATGGAGGACCCGCTATAGTTGGGTTGCTCTATCGTGTGTATGGTTTATAATTGGGAACATTATAAAAAACTTCATGTATTAAGATGTATATTAGTAAACAGTTTTTACTACAAAATTTTAATTATTTTCAGAGACTGTGTAAAATAAATGTAATACAATACTTTCATGACCACTAAATAAGGATACTATTTGATTACACTTGGTAATGTAGAATTATATATAAATCAATAATTTATATTAAAATTTAGACGTAAATTATTCTTTAGCTGCTCATCATACCAATAACCTTTTTTTTATAAATGATGTTTGACAACATTCAAATTCGTTAATTATTATAAATGACTCAGCTTTTTATCGAGTCGTAATTTATTGTTATAAATTTGATATTTTATACATTTTATAAACATTTACATTCTTATAACTGAATTAAAGAAACAAGCTTTTGCTTGTGCACGACATTATGCAGTAAGATGATGATTCTGGACTCTTATAAAAGTCTTTCGTTTTTTTGCTTTATTTTATGCTTTATTTGTTTCTATATCTTATAAAATAATATTTCTATTAGATAAATAAAATTAATTTATGAATTGATGTAGTTTACAAGAAAGTTATGATGATTTGTCACATAGTAATTTTTTGTAGTCTCCTTAAAACTTTTATTTTCGTCGTATCAAATATGTAAGTAACACGTGTCTTTTACATGTATTACGTATACTATGCATACTAGGTTAACATTATATGAAGAAACTTCAAATGTTGCTGTGTCTTTATTATAATCACGATCAGTTTCATTTGATTTTAAAGAAAGCAATAGGGATTTACAGGACCGCTGAACGAAGTTATGCCTCTTTCACATGATCAAATCACATACGAAAAGAAATAAATTCCCAAATCAATAAAAACGTGCGTGTCGTATGATGATCGCCAAGAGCGAAACTCAGAACGGACAAGTCCGTTTGCAACAAGGATAGGTACGTTTTAATTTGTTGTCAAATAGAAGGATGATCTATTTGAATGATCACAAGATACTGCCTATATGTAATATTTATCAAATAATTTAGCTAAATGAAAAAGTTAATCTAAAATGCTTATGGATAACAACTCTATTCTGTGTAAAAATTGACTTTATACTTGAAACAAAGAACACCTGAGAACCTACTTGCATATTTGTTTCGAAATTGTACATCAAATTTTAATTTTAAAACCTTATTTGACCAGTAAATTATATTCAATTGTTTATTTTATTTTTGAGATTAATTTAGATATTACAATTTGATAAAAATCAATTATAATAATCGATAGTAAAAAAATTCAAATATACCTTTGAAGAAAATAAGTAATGAAATAAACTTAATTTTAAATTATGAAATAAAATAAACAATTGGATAAAAATGGTATCCATTAGTGTTGAGATTTTTTGCATTTGTTTTCAATTGATGGATGGGGTTGTACTGTTTACCTAAACCGCTGAAAGATTTTAGTGTTGCTTGGCATTGTCCTTTAACTTTGCTAGTTGTGGCGATGCATTTGTTTCCCGTTACGGGACGACGTACTTTCTCAATGTAGGGGTGGTGTGGTTTAGTTCGGTCGACCTGTCTTGTTAACCGATACTTTTAAAAATAAAAAAGTAATAATTGGCAGGATAATTAATATTATTAAATATGGATTTTTAATCATTTTTAATCAGTTATTGTAAAGAAAATGTTGAAATATGACTTTAAAATCGTTTCTATTCAATTGATTACAACAAATAAATGCATAAAATACATACTTTAAGCTTACAAAATAATAGACGATTAAAAATAAAATTCTTTCTGGTGTCTGAACGTTTAATTAATTCTGAAATATGAATACATATAATTTTGTTGAATCCGAGAAATTATTATTCTAGAAAAAAAACGAAAAAAGATTAGTAATCGCAAATGATTTTTTGAAAAATCCGTCTAAAAAATAGATTTCTCAATTGATCTGCAACCATTGATTTTTCAGGTATTTGCATCAATTTGTAAAAATATTAAGGAGACTCTGACTTGAATGAACGAATAGACTGTTGCATTGATTGAAAATATAGATTAAACACACACACATACACGCATGTGCATAAATTTCTGTTATCGTTAAAATATATTATATTTCGACTCTACACGATTTTCGATACAAAGATACAAGAAATTGTTCCTGAAAATTTTCTCGAAAATAGAGCTTTCTCCATAAACTCTCAAAAAATATTCTCCTTTAAATCGTATCAAATGAATGGAAATGACACTTTGCAGTGTCTGTTATGTAACTAGACAATGATAATTCAGTTCCATAGACCAAGTTACACTGATTTCCAATATAATATTATCAAGGACTTTGGCTATCTCTACGTAACCACAATTTTAATGTCAAGTAGAGTTGATGATCGAAAGAAGTTCAATGAGGATTGCACATCCTTGAATTATTAGCTATAATAAGACGCGTATGACTGTGTTAACATTGGAGTTTAACGCTCTACGAGTATCTACTGTTAAACTGAGCGACTTAATTGAAAGTGAACGCGATTAAATACAGACAGCAGGTGAATGTGAGAACCAACTGTTTTATTTTCAGAAGGGCGTCTCGGTAAGCCGACGGTGTATATGAAATCTCTCTATCTCTCTCTCTCTCTCTCTCTCTCTCTCTATCTCTCCGTCTCTCTCTCTCTCTCTCTCTCGTTCGCTCTATCACTAAAGCGTCTCTTTTTTCCTTTTCGCTCGTATTTTTTGCTATGTCGACTCGGCTCGTCTCAACTCGCGCTTTGCCTTTTTGGTCTTTTTGCTCATTGCATGTATTAGTCCACCTCCCGCTCTCGTTCTCTCTCGCTCCCTCCCTTCCTCCCTCTCTCTCTCTTTCTCTCTCTATTTCTGTTTCTCTTCTCATCCTCTTCCCTCTTGCTTCCGTTCCCTAACAGCTAACTTTTTGCCCGAGAACTGAGAAACTCATCTGCCTCGAGTGCCGCAATGACAAAAACACATTTCAATCGGTGAATGTACAAAGTCCGCTAGAAATTAGTAAATTAATTCATTACTCATTTCTCTTAGTATCTATTTTATACACTAATACACGAATTTAGTAGTAAGTCAACCATTAATCTAGACATTGGAGTATCTTTGGCATGTCGGGAAAAAAGGAAAGGGTACAAATAAAATAACGAGCCGTCTAGTAATATATCGTTTGAGTGAAGGCAAACAAAAGCTCTGAAAGCGCAGAAGCGAGGTAAATTAACCACGGTACAATTGCCCAGCGAACGAGAGTCAGAGATGAAACGTAAATGAAGTATTTGGTTATGAGCAGACACGTTAAATATTGGAGAAGGATAGTTGTTCTTCTTTAATCTAGTTCGTATGAGCGTCCCCGCAGCAACGCTAAGCATTGAGTACAAGAAAGGAAAAGAGAGAGAGCAAGAGCAGGTGAGCTGGCAAGTTGGCTCATTAACGAGGCGCGATTGGCATCACGTACTGCACCTCCTTCGGCCATTGTGTTTCCGTTTGAGGGGAACTAACGCCCAGAAAAGGTGGAGCTGCACTTTCCGTCTATTTGTAAATGCACCACGCCTTTGCACCCCTGTGTTGCACTTATAAATGCGCGACGCAGTTCTGAGTCAAAGTATGCGCAATTCTCGTAAAACACAACACAGCTGTAGTCGATATAATAAAAAACGTTGAAAACGAAAGGCAACGGAGTCTAGCGCAGAGGAGATTAGCATGCGATTTGTCATTGATAGTCGGTGAAACGGGTAGTTTAGTACTCGGAGCCGCAGCAGTAATGATTAGTAGCAATAGCGCCAAGCAGCCGAAGATGAAGTTGCAGGGTGGCGAAGGGTAGGAGGGTGGGCAGTCCGAGTGACGCCATGCACCCCCTGTCGCGAACGGAAGTGACGCACATCTATCTTGTCGGTGCGCTTCCGCCTCAGTAGAGCAAAGCAGAATCGAGCAGTGGGCCTGCAGTACTACGAGAAAAATGACTCTCCCTCTGGGGGCTAAAGGAGGAGGAATGGAAGGACGAGGAGAGGAGGGAAGCAGCTCTCGAGGGGGCTGCGTCTTGCGAAGAAGCTCTACTCGTCGTTTCGCAGCTTCTACCGGCTATACTATAGACAGTCTAGTGAGCTGCCGCCCGGTATATTTAAATAATTGACAATGTTTACGTGAGAGCTGGGCTTGCTCCATCAAGGTTTGACGGAGCGTGGACCTTCGAATCGTGCCAATCAAATTAGTCCCGTACGTATGGTGAATAATGAAATTTTGTGGACGCTTACTTACCTTACACACAATTAGCGTGAGCGCCAGTCTGGCATGCACACGTGCACGGTTGGTATTGTCGGCAGTTATTAGCGACGGGAACCGCTTTTGCGCTAGCTAATCAACGAACGCCAAATTAGGCTGACTGTAGGGGCAGAGGGGCGGCCGACTAATGGTGAGCAAAGAGATAGAGAAATGGATCAAGGAAAGTTGAAAAACGAGCATAGGACCAGTAACGACAACACGAGAAAACGAGCAAACGAGGATACGAGGATACAAGGAATCGAGGGCTCTTCGCAATTCCTTGCTTCATGGACATTAGCACCGACTGACCAGGCTGCACAACAGTTCGCTGGAGTAGGGGCGGGGGGCGCAGACCTCGACCGGCTCAAACTCCGGCTCGTCCTCATCCGCGTCCTCGGCCCCAACCCTCGTCCTCGCCCTCGTCGTCGTCTTCGCCCTCGCCCTCGTTCGGCAGCTTTATCTCTTTCTCGGCTCCGTCGCCTAATGCGACCCTTATGAAAAATGAGCGGCCAAGCTCCTCGCCCACAGAGAAATAAGCGAGTGTCATCATCATTAGCCCGCAGCAGTCCCCTCCTGGAGATGCTCTCCTCTCTTGCTCTATGTAGAGGCTTTGCACGCGATTTTGGTCTTCCTTTGCTCCCCGACCTTCCCCGACATGTCGGCTCTAGTTAGCCAAAACGCCAACACCACTTGCCCAATCACTCTTCCCACTTCCTTGTTTACTTTACCCTTTATCCATTCTTCACCTCACACTGTATTTCATTTATTTCTCTCATTTGCTTGTACTACTGACTCTGTATAATACTTTCTATTAAACCTTTATTCGCTTCGTGATTACCAATAACGTCTTATTCACTATCGGCTATACCATTCGATAGTCCCCTCCCATTCGCTCCGTTCGTTAATGGTCTCTAATTACTCTAGCTCAAATTTCTCATCGTGTACTGCTGCGAGTAATCAGTTCGCTACTGTATTCTTAGATTAATTTATTCTATAGTTTCAACCGATTAACAATTTCCGACAAAATCGGCGAAACTTTTTAGTGTGCATTAAATACTCATCTTGGACTATTCATAATTTATATTGCAATCACTTTGACTCGCAAAATTTGTAATGCAACTTAAGGCGTTCGTAAAAAATAACAACATGTAAACTCTTGTACAGCTATAGATGCACGCTTGTACTGTATTTATTTTAACGATTATTTTTACTATTGGTGGTGCAGTCGTCAACGTATAACTGAAAGCGATCTTAATTGTATGTGCCTTAGTGATCAAGACTATATATACGTATTGCCCATTTATAAAAGGTATAACTGTTGAATCATGTGGTATTAATCTTGTAAAATCCGTACATATTACAGTATATACTTGATGTGTTTGATTCAAAACTCACATTGAAGTGAATTACAGTTAGAGAGATCAATTCTATGGTACTGTATTCAAATGGCAGGTAAATGCCTATTAATATGTAATGTTTTATACTATCAACTAATAGTTCATAATATACTGATGCGTTATACGTAAATAGACGACAAACGATCCACTCTCCTCTCTCTCTCTCTCTCTCTCTCTCTCTCTCCTCTCGCCATGCGTGTCCTAAAGTTGTATTTGCGAATAATTTTAAGCTATCTTTTATTATATTATAGCATGTATGTCACAGTCCTTTACAAAGATTTTCAATTTTTTTTTTCATATATAAGTAAGTTTCTACTATTTATTTACTTAGTTACTATTCCTAGGTTTTTCAATACTTTTAAATACGTGACTGCATGCTTATTTATAATACGTAGTTATACGCCCATTCTATAAATTTCTATGGTGATTGTGACGATATGGTGGAAAAGTGAATGATAACAAATTGGAAATATATCAAGGTGCCGAATGTGGGCAAATGTCCTCGGAAAAGGATGCAAGCAAGCAAGGCAGTAAAGAATTCGAAACAACTTATAAATATGGCTGGCTCGTTTAAACGAACATACATTGTTGGCTCATTGTATGCTATGAAAATTCTTAGATTTTTTGTTGACTATCAATTAAAATCACCGAGTTATCTATAGCGATATATTAAACATTCTTTGATACTATAGGTAATTCTGAGATTTAAAGGCGATTTCTAAATTTCCGAATTACATATTTTATAACTGTAACAGTTTTGCTTGACACGTATATAAGATAACCTATTTAGCCTAAAACCACAACGAATAAAGAGCAGCGACATCACACGACTGCTAAAGAACACAAAGATAAAGCTGGAGTACATTCTGTGGATTTCTATGGTAATTGTGATGATATGGTGGAAAAAATGAACGATAAAAAATTGGAAATATATCAAGGTGCCGAATGTGGCCAAATGTCCTCGGAAAAGGATGCAGGCAAGCAAGGCAGTAAAGAATTCGAAGCAGGCGGCATGTTGGCGAGAGTCTTGAAATACCAGAGCCAGAGTTGAGCGAAATTTCTAATTCATCGCCCAATGAGAAAGGGGATAAGAGCGCGTGTGCGAGATAGAGAGAGAAGCGAGTACGAAGTGTTTGTGCGCAAGCGGTCAGATCTGGCGTACGCGTACGTGAGAGAGAGAGAGAGAGAAATGCTGAGAAAAGGGAGAAGAAAAAAATATTGGTGAATTCCGCGACGGATGAAAAAGGCTCAGTGGTAGTGGTGGTGGCGGCGTCGTCGTCGTCGAAAAGGAGACAAGCAGCGCGAGTATATAGAGACACTGGTGGCGGCGCGATTGAAGATCGGCAGCAATAACAGCAGTAGCGACCGGTAGCAACGCTCTGCCGGCAGCAGGACTAGGAGCGACTTTGACGAGAGATTGATGCCTCCTTCTTGAGAGCGCGTGCGAGAGAGAGATAGAGAGAGAGAGAGAGAGAGAGAGAGAGCGCGCGCGAGAAGCCGGCGAGGAGCCGAGACGTCATAAGGAATTAATGGAAGGAAGGGACAAGGAGCAGAGATGCGACGCGAGCAAAAAACAGGAGCAAACCGGACGGCGACTTTCGACCGACAGACAGAAAGAGATAGCGAGCGAGCTCGTCATCGGCCAGCAGTCAGGACAAAAGGTACCGCGCAAGCGGCATTTTGATAGCCGGCTGACTTCTGTTTCCCTAACTCTTCCCTTCCCTCCTCTTCTCTCGTCCCTTCTTCCGTTTTGCTCGGCCTGCAAAAACCGAAAATCTTTCTTTTTGCCACTCGTTTTTTTCTCTATGAACTAACCCGCCCAGACTTGTTCTTCTTTTCTTCCATTCTTCTTCTTCGTCTTCTTCTAGTTTCTTTCTTATTTTCATTCATTCCTCGTCTGTTTATAAAAGCTGCCCTCAAATCGAGATTTTACCAAATGACAGCGTGGACACTCCATGACATCAATATAAGCATGAGAACGTTAATAATAGTCTAGCGAATGTTTAATCAATCAATTGTCATTCGAGCCATACAAACTGCTAGATATGACGCTTGAACGAATGCATATCGTGAAAACAACGATTTGCAATAACTGCGCAATACGTAACGCGCGAGTTCTGGAGAGTACGGGTTCTCGCAAGAGCAACGTCGTGTACTCATCAAAATGTAAATATAGTTTCGACAGGTGTCGACCGTAACATCTATTATGCCACGACTGGACAAAGGAAAGCAATCAAGTTTTAGACGTATTCTATCGGAGTTTACACGTACATTTAAGACGCATGTGTATATCGGTATTATCTCAATAGTTAAATTAATTCTCATACATATTAATTGCAATTACACCGGTTCGATTTATATTCCATAAGTCATATGGATCTCCTTTAATGTAGATAGAAGCAAGTTATAAGTATCGACAATCAGTAATCAATTAAATACATAAAAGCGTGCATGTCTGATATAGTGGAAAAAGACAGACAAACAAGCCTGTTTTACGAGCGAGAACTGACGTTGAAACAAACAATTAAAGTACCGCAAGTAGTAAGTAAGTGCGAGACTAATGATGAACGCTTCAGACTCATGTTACAGGGTTACGTCAGTTCAATGCCGAATAGTGATTGATAGGTTAGTTTTAACCTCGCTTAGCATCTGCATATTACGTAAGATATATTAGTCTTTCTAATGTCAACAGAATAACTGGGGGTCAGTTGGCTGCTTTTGACAAGGCGTCACTCATTAGCTCATAGGCGGTGACCCCTCTGCACTAGTTGCTACTTTGATAAACTTGCAAATCAATCTCAGACGAGTGTATTTTCAAAGCAATTAGCTGTCTGATTTTGAAATTCGCATGTTTACGGTTGCAATCTCAAAAAAAATTTCGATTTCCAAAGTTTCCAAAGCTCCATAAATCCAAATGGACTTTTATTCCATTTCATTCTTTGATTAGATTTGACCAATCAAACAATACCTTACGTAAGACTCTTTTAAATGCGATTTTTTTATCATACGTAATAGGGCAGTAAAGTCGATCATTTTTTCCGGATATGAGTTTGATGGAATAGTATAGCTACCAAAACTAGCAGTATAAAACAAGAGTAACCGCTTGAGGAGAAAACCAACTTGATTATCAAATTGGACAATGAAATTATATTGGGAAGGGGAAGTAAAAGTCACCCTTACGATAAAAGTAGTAAAGATTCCTGCAATACAGAACTATATATTACACTTCTGTATGAAAATCCTTTATTTACTTTTGAGTTCAATGTTTAAATAGATATGTAACAATTTCCGTTAGATCACGAGTAGAAAAAGTTATTTTTTTCGATATACATGAAAAAAAAAACCATAAGCCAAGAAGAATTTTTTAAACAGAAGAGGATTTCTTCTTTTTAAATATATTTCGAAGTTATTTCAACTTATTACAATTAATTTTATATATATAATTTTCTTGACAATCAATTTTTAATCATTATTATTAATAATTTATGAGAAATTTAATTTTAAACAAAGCCATCTTTTTACAGAATTACTTTCTTTGACAACAGGATACTATTTAAAATCAATATACATGGAAAACCTCTGTACCAACATGTTTCTTAGTTTAGGAGTACTTATTTTCAGTGCACCATTCAAAAATTTTATATTTTTTCTTCAATAGCATTAACAATGCATTGGCATTAGATGTTAGAAGTCTAGTGAACAGTTAGAATAATGGATACACTATTTTGTAGATACTTTATCACAATAACAGCTGTTAATATATAAAAGTATATCAAAGGTCGAGTTCGCTAGCACCAGCTGAGTAGGAACAACAACAATGAAGCTGCTGACTACTCGCGATATTATTACTTATGGTGTTTTCAACTCCTTTCGAAAGTCTACTTATCTGTATTACACAGTGATTATACTATTAATGAAGTTAAACAATCTAATTACCACTTTTCATTCGAAAAAAATATAAATGGATTGATATAATTGTGAGAAATTATTTTAGATTACAGAATTTTTATGACGTCTCTCTCCCAAAAATTAAATTTTCTTGTCGTTAAAATTCATAGTACAAGAAATTTAATTGCATATTTACTTTGCGAAAGTCCAATAAGCCTGAAAACAAAAAGAAATTAATAAAATGGTCTATTATAACGTAATTATATTTATTATTTATATAATTATTAAGAATAATGATTATACATAATATAAAAACTACAATAAAATAAGATGAAATAAAATAGTTCGGAGATAACTAATTAATGTTAAAAATGAACGCCGAACGCGACGCAATATACTATTACTATAGTTCCCTTTCGCTTTTGCTCGAGGTCTCACACCACTCGCTTACTTTTATACGTGAACGGATTTCAGTCGATGTTTGATAAAATTGACAGCAATTTTCACCTGTTTAAACTCATTATAAGGTTTGAATTTAAAGCTTTTTACTCTTAATCTAGTTTTAAAATCTTTGTTCAATATTGGAATAGGTCAAACGTCTGAACACAAGTCAATTTTTTCAAAATCGCATAAAAAAGGCTTAATTAACTGTTATCTATTTCTGAAATTAACGATATAATCTACAAAATATTGCAGAGCCAGCATTTTTTTATTAAAATGGGCAATGTTATGAGTGTTTTAAGATACCGCATTTTTGGCACATTTTTTGGCTTTTAACTCTTTTGTTGTAAAATTTATTTGAACGAGAAAAACGACGGCTCGTTTTCAAGGTCTTGAAGTTCGCTGTAAGCTATTCCGTTGGAGTATTAACTTTACTGCAATAATTATCGTTTTATACGCGACATTCGTGATTTCTGGATTTGCTAGCATTATTTAAAATTCATGAACAAAATTGTGAGTTGAAAGATACGTTTTTAACTACTGATCGCAATGAAAGTCAAAGCGTGGTCGGGTTGCTGTTAAAAATTATACGTCAGAAAGACTTTTTTCAACTTTCGTTAATTGACTTTTAAGAACATCGGTCTCTCACACAGCAAATTGGTTCGATCTCAAGCCAGACACCTGATTTTTTCCACAAAAGGTTTATATGCTAATAATTCTAGTAACAATAACTAGGGTTACAAAGTCATCCAATTATCTATATGATTCATAAAAAATGAGCCTCTCTTTTGTAAAAAAAAAACTGTCAAATTACATATATTTTCATTACGCAAACGCAAAAAGTCAGTCGGTAAAGGTTTTGGCAGTGAGATACTACGATTTCTATACAGCCTGTCACATATTGAGCCCTTACCAACATACCTTCTAAAAGAGGTAAAATTTTTCAAGTGGGTAGCTATTGAAAAATTAATATTCCATGAACAAGCTGAGACCCGTTTCAATAGTTAAGTAGACGTATACATTGTTTAAATATACAAACTGTTTAGAGATAAGTTATACAGTGAATTAAATTAAATCGAAATTAATTTATAATACTTTCATGCAGACACTGCAAAATTAAATCCTTGTTCCGGTTACTATTATTAGAAGTTTTCTTTCTGATTTAAAACATTTTCATGTAAATTTCAATACCTTTTGTGTAATATTCCTGATTTTTAACAGATTTAACATTTATATTATTCACGGATCGGTCTAGTATCAGAGTATGGGAGTTCCATTTTTATAAAAGAAAGACATTTTTAATGGGTTACAAAAATTAAAGGTAAGTGAATTTGTTTTGCAGATAGTACAAAAGTATTTTTGAAATGTAAAAACAGACATCTTAAGTTACCATGGCGAGATACATATCATTAGCATTTATGCTGTTTCATTGGGGTGAAAATTTCATTATCTATATATTCGGGTCAGCTGAGAAATTTCTTCAGTCGAGTCGTATCAAGCATAAACAAACTATTTTACAACGGTAGATAGAATCAAAGTTATCCCATTTTGAGTCACGTAATCATTTATTTATTGAAACGGTAGATTTTGACTGATTCTTCGTCTTGTATAAATGTGATAATGTGTATTCACAGAATTTTTCATTTATATGAAATCTCTTTATCCAATACTATAGTGTAATTTATACATTATTAACTATAGTATACATTTTTATTTTTCTTATCTAAAAAATAAGTGGATTAGAAAGTGAAATCATTTTATTCGAGAACTGATTAGTTGAAAAAGTCACGTGAGATACTCGTATGAAATTTATGCGATTGTGTTGTATATCAGCAAGCCTAATATCAAATAATTGTTTAACATTAATGATATTATGATTTCATGGAAACCTACAAAAGTAGAGAATAGTACGTTATAATACTAGTGCGGGAAAGTAAACTTTTTGATATTGTGCGGAAAGATTAATTTTAAGCATGCCCTTTATGCCCAGTGTGAAGAAAAATTTTTTACACAAAGTGTCAAAAAATGTAATTATGAGGCACATCTATAGCTTCGATTTGCTGAAAAAAATAGAAAAGGAAAATAATTAATCGCGCGCACCGCACCTGTTGTTGATTAGTAATAACGTAATTTATAATCAATTCTAAGTTGGCTAAAGTTGCATAGTAGCCCAAAACACAATTATATATATATATATAATTAATAACCTTTAGAATTGTGACTGGCGTCAACATTTTTTGGTGGTTAAAAGATTTAAAATCCGAAGTTATATTGTTTAAATTTTTCGTTGGAAACTGATGTTCTTAGCTAATTTTATTTGTTAATCCATGCAAAAGTTGATTTTTCTTAAGTGCTTTGTCTTACTCACCAACCCTACAAATGAGGGTGAACGAAAAGACAATTAAAGAGTATCGCCAGGAGATGTGGAAGATTTCGTCGTCATCCCAAAATGAGAAAACGACCTTTACCCGCAGCGGATAAAACAGGACACTTAACCACCCTGCAAGTCACTGATATAGGGCGGAATTCACTGAACAGGGTGTAAGTCAATGCAACCCCGAGAGTTTGTTGCAACCCCTAATAGCGACCGTTGATACTTCTTTACCTCCGTCGTTACTTCTTTACAACTTCCCTTATTTCCAACTTTTATAATATTTTTATACAGTTCAAATCAATCCTTCGAATTCGGACAAGTTTGTTTTATTAGGAATTAGTTAAAATTTAAATAATATATTTTTGTTTGTGCAATTACTGAATTGATAAAAATGTATCTATAGTTCTAGGCTTGCATTATTGCCTGTTATTTAAAGCATTGCCGGCAGTTGTCGTAACTATTATAAACATTTTCTCTGCCATTTAAGATTCTGCTGTGCGTCGTCAAAATTTTAACAATTGTAAATTATCTACTACAAATCAATTATCTTAACTTTAATTTAATATTAGGGTGTTGGTCGAAATATTTGGTCAACTATTCCTTATTACAAAATGTTCACTAAATCCTTACTAAAAAGAAAATAAAAAAGTAAAGCCTCCATTAATTATGATTAACAAGTCAGAAATGAAGATTTGAATTTGATTGTCTTACAGATATAACATAGAATTTTTCCATATGAATTTAAAATAGGTTCCCAACTGTTTTGGTGGATGCTTCCCTGAAAAGCTATAAAGTGAAATATCAATGAAGGAATAGAAAATTTTTGATTGTTTGAATTACAACTTTTTCAAACCATTTTTCATTTCGTTTTTTCATATCTCAAATTAGTAAATTTGATTCAGTTATTTGTAATGGACATGTGATTGTATTAATGTCTATCAATATATAAAAATATTAACAATTAGTATAATATTAATAATTGGCGTTGCTGTTAGCAAACAAACGTGTTCATAAATTTTGATTTATAAAGGATTTTGTCTTCAATAATTACAAAAATGTATTAAAGAAATGATTATTAATTTATCCAACACAACAAAATTGAACTTTTTCTTTACTTAATGGAGTATCTGTAAGTAATATGACAGTACAGACCATATAATATAAAAAACTGACAAAGAAAAAGTGGTTTTTTAAACTTCTTATTCAAATAAAATAGTAATTAGAAATTGGTTTTTAATTGATACAATACGATGATATGTAACAAATATTTAAATCAAAACAATACAGACAAAAAGGAAACATGTAACGATATCTCCAAATCAAACCTTTTTAAAAATGAAATACATTTTTTGCTTCCACATCAACAGTTATACAAATGAAAATGTCATACTTATACTGTACGAATATTTTATACTGTATATATTTACTGTATAACTTATACTGTACATGTCAAGTTTTAACACGATAACTTCTAAACTGTAAAAATATCAGACCGTTAATGCACATTCAGCAAAAGAAAGAAAACAATTTTTAAACATTCTATTAAACTAACTAATAACATTTTTATTGTAAATACAATAATATTGAAGTCAAAACGTTTAAACAGTCCTATACTTAAAATATTTGCGTGAAGTTTGGTAAAGATATCTTTAAAAATGTGAAAATGACAAGACTTAACGCATATATAATTAAAACGAACAATAGTAAAAAGTAGTGTGTGCTTCTTACTGATTAAAATGAAATAATAGATAAAAAAGTCATTTTTAACACGTTAATTGCCACGGAGAATATAATACAAATGTTATCTCCTTTTTTGTTAATTATGTTGATATAAGCTAAAAAATAGATGAAATCCTGCAAAAATGTGACCATCGGCCAGCAATTGTAAGTCTAAGTTAGGGATGTCGTGGCGGTCATCGTGGTCCGACGCGGCCTGAATGAAACATTTAGTGGCGTCACTGGTGACTTCTATAGCGATTAACGTGTTGAATGCATTTAACACGTAAATTTAACACGTTTGATACGATCATAACTATATGATTAAACACTCCTTGACTACTGAATATGTTTATAAAGTTAAAAAAGTACTTGTTCGTCAAAAGTTATCTTATAAGTTAAATGGATGTTATATTTAGATGTTTATTTTGTACCTAAATTATATTTCGCGGTTAAAACAAAAGGGTTTTTTGTTGTTTTTTTCGTAATTTTAGTACGTTTGTATCTTTATCCGGCAAAAAATCTTTGAAAATCTAAAATTATAGATAAAAGGTTATGAATATTTCAAAGTAATAACAACTGTGAAATTATAAGCCTTCAACATTCGTATTATTTTTAAATTATCCATTTAAAATAGATTATACTAAAGATTTTGTTTACCTGAAATAAAGCATACCTGATAAATTTTCCATACTACGGAAATTATTTATTTTAATTCGTTTAATCAAATACAATATGAAGTCAAAATTAAAAATAAGCGCATATCAAACGCCTGATAATATCAACTACATCATGAAATTAAATTAAATACTTTACAAAGCTGAAAAGTACAGCGCGCATTGATGCCATATCTGAAAAAGCCTGAAGGACACATTACTCAATCAACCGCTCTCGCAGCCAAATCTGACTGTTTCTCACTTATATAAAAAATTTCAAATGTTTCTATATCGCTATCGCAGTATACTGGCTCTCATAACAATAACCCGCAACAACATAGAAGAATTTTATATAACGGACAAGTTATACGTTTACTCCATCATCAAATGTACAAAAACAATTACGTCAGCGACCTATATCGGATCAGTCTATCATTTCCACAGTTAGCTTAATCGACGAAAAATCCATTTATACTCAGCTCAAAGAAGAATACTAATTCTTTGTATCGTCCAAGAACACCTTTAGCGCCCTAGTTCTTTTATTGGAAGTTATCAATAAGTTTATCTTATCTTTTATCGCGTAATTCAACGTTGGCCACGTAGCCTAATTTAAAGAACTCCTAAGAACATTGTAGATGAATAATGCCAAAATGGAGCTAACAACTAAGGGTCATCCGTTTCGTATCTTACAATGAAACTATAATTCATTCATCCAAAGACGTCCCTTCAAAACATTATCCGAGTTAGATATAATTATTCTGCTAGATACAAAAGCCAAAGAAAAATACGAATTGAAATTGAACAACTTTACCTTCTCACGCTTTGAAAAATGCGACAGCAACAGCGGAGGTGTAAAAATTATAATGATATAATTAGCCCAGTGTCTTTTTAATATTTTTATTCAGCAGTCTAACCTCTAAATCACATCGTTGCCGCTTGTTTCGGACTCTCATGCAAAAAATACTGTTCCTAGTTGATACGAAAAGGCTTTTTGACGAAATTCGTTACTGTCTTCGCCTTTAGTTCGTACCGTAAACATCTTGTTCCATCAAGAAATCTTTTACGTACCTGTTAGGGAATATATTATTCCTTTCAAATAATAGGTTTTCTCAAATTAGGCCCCTAAATAAGCGTTTGTTTTAATGATGCTCTCTTCATTCGACCCAAATCTCTTACCACCCAGACATTTCTACAGGCTTGGAAACAGCAAATAGTCTCGCGAGGCTAAATTTGGGAAATATCTTAGATAGAGTAACAGTTCATAGCTCAATTTATGGATTTATATCATGGTGACTATGCACATATTCATTATTTTGATCCAGCAGCACTTTTTTCTCCGTAAAATGTGATCGTTTTTGCTTTAAATCAATAGCAAATCTGCCCAAGGGCTTTTATATTTGGCTTATATATTTGGCGGTAATTGATTTACCTTTTTCAAAGTAATAGATATGAATAATACCACGTACTCCAAAAAAACTGTGTCCATGACGTTGTTGGTCGACAGACTCATCTTGGCCTTTGTTGGTGCTCGATCACCCGAAAAAACCCACTGCTTTGGTTGTTCCTTCATCTTTTGTCTATTGTGATGGATTCATGTTTTGTCCACATTTACGAAGCGGTGCAAAAATTTGTTCGGTCTGTGGCTGAACATTGTCAAATACTCTTTTGTATTGGTCACACGGTTACGCTTATGCTTGAGTATGGGCAATCGCGATACCTATCTCGCGAATAGCTTTTGCATGTCCGAATTGTTATGTAAAATGCGACGTACTCACTCACACAATTTCATTCCATGGATTTTATCAATGATTTCTGGCATGACAATTTTTTGGGCCACCTGGACATTCGGCTTCATTTATACTAGTACGATCAGAGTGGAATCTGTAGTTGTTTAATACATTTAAAACGACAACTATTGTCTCTTTAGTTTTGCCACGAGTAAATATGATATCGCGCAAGAAAATACAATTCGTTCTTTCAAATTCCAATCATTCAATTTCGGCGCATTTGATCAGTCAAATTTTTTAGAAATTAGTTTTATGTGAGAAGAATAAGCTGCCTTTTTTTAACGGTATAGTCATGTAAAAAACTAAGAAACACTTTACTTTATTTTAGTAAAACTATACATGTACAAAACAACTAATTTATTCAGCAAATGTCGTTCAAACAAAATAGAAAACTTGGCGCAAAATAGTGAAATAATATAAAATTTAATTAGAGCAAGCGCATTATGGAACATAATAAATTAAATTACTGTAGTTGGGAAGCGATTTTAAAGAAAGAATTTGATCAAACGTGCTAAAATTGAATCAACGTAATTTTATAAATGTTCTCTATAATATATTTATTCAAGGCGAAATCAGGAGACAAACCCCATCCTCTATATTATAGACGAGGGTGTATCAGTAATTACTCGTTTTTAAAGATAGATGGCGTTATTAAGAATAGTAGGTATTACGATCGCGCACTGCTATCTTTTAAACGACGCCGCACACAATTTAAAAGTGATTTGCAAGTTAGTTTGATTTACGAGCTATTTGTAGTAAATGTGTTTGATATTTTTCGATACAATGGAAAAAGAGCAGTATTGATGCGTAATTCATGATTTATTTTTGAAAAGTAGGCGTATGAAAAAGTAACAATAATGTTGGATACTATCTATAGGGACCCTTCGAATTTAAACGTGGCTATAGATCGGTTTTCGGTGAAGAGACACCTGACAGAAATGGTTACTGAAGAAATCGTTCTCTATAATATACTTATTCTAAACTTAACTTACATCTTGACATATACGCTGAAGGGTAAAAAAATATTCATACTATAATGAATTAAAATTTTATAGTATTATGTATGTTAATTTTCGTACCGCATTAAATATGAAATCTTGATCCTACTTTGTTACTCTAACGAATTATAGGGTTTATGTGAAATCTAATTCATAATACTAGTCTAATAAATATTCGAGGGTAAAATAAATAAATAAGACAAGACAATCTCTTCAGTACAAAGCTGATTTCCAAATTTTTTTATGACGGGCTCTACCAATAAATTTAATTTCCTGATATCGGTTAAAATAACGACCATTGTAGTTGTTAACACGTAAAATAAGACATTATCCATTCATTTATGACAGAAAATAAATTAATTTTAGGTAAGATGGAATCAAGATCTCGGATTTATTTTCTTTTGGCTCATCAAATATCTATGTAAAGGTTATCACTAGTACCACATTTTACGCTAAAATATTAATTAATAAAACAGTTATAAACAATTAAAAACTAAAAATGTGAATTGTTTGTAAATGTCATATCTTAAAAACTATTATTAATACAAAAATCATAAACATTTAAAATAAATGTTTGTCGTTTTCGTCCAAAAGGGCAACTTTTATTTGAAAAATGTTAGTTGTAATCGATTCCTGGGATAATTTTGCCAAATAATTCATAATAAAAGCTGTGTGACGATTAATAGGGGCTTGATAATAAGCGTGTAAACAAAGCGCTACTTTCAGCGCAAATCAGGGTGACGCGACCGATAGAAGTGTCTACTCTGCTCCGAAATGTTGCCAGAGTTCGGATCTATAGTTCAATAGATTTATGGGCTAAACTTTCTTTGTTTTTTTTTAATGGCTCTACCTGCGAACAGTCTTTTCTTTATAAAACTAGTTGATGATAATTAAACAGCATTTAAGGAAACTAATCCAATCAATAATTTTTTTTTATTGAACTACAAATGTTTAAAATTTCTTTTATTGCTTCCCCTAATATTTTATTTTGTCAGGTCTTATTTTATAGTATATTTGTTGACATTTTTTATACTTCGTAAACTACATAAATAAGGGATGTTTTCGCAAACTCGGATTAGTTAAAGCTCAATTGTCAAAGTGAACAGACCTCGTCGGACGTCAAAGTAAATTTTCTATGCATACGTTAGTTTTTATAACAGACTTTCATTTCAGAATATTAGAATGTCTTAATCCATTCAAATTAGATAAACGGCAACGTTATCGAAAACATTTAGTTAGTGTTACTGCAGAAATTTAGAATAAGTAATTTCCTTTAGTGAATTGAAAACAAATTCTCATCAGTAATAAACTAAACGTTGCATCACGCAAATCCGATTAATTGTTTTCAAGTTATAATGTTATAAAAAATTCACATCTTACCAAGTATAACAAAAATCCGAGACTTTGCTCCGGTGTTACCTAAAAGTAATTTGTTTTCTGTCTTATAAAGATGTTTAAATTTTAAATTTGACAAAAGTTGTTTAGCACACACTCAGTGTAGAAATTTATTTTACCTTCCAAAAATCATTCTGTGTATTACTTAACATCGAAATCTCGTGTTTGAAATGTATGTTTATGCCCAAATTTGATCTTAGAAAATCGTATTTCAGGAGTGGCCATAATGATGAAAAAAATTACAAATGTTTGAATATTCAATCTAAAAGAAAGCGGACAACTAAGGGTAAATATATATTTTTGAAACTGGTTAGTTGGTTCAATAACGATCCAGATTCATTTAAGGATACCAAAGACTTTTTACTGTATTTTCTATATTTAACATTTTCGCGCTAAATCATTAATATAATTTACTATGCATACTATATAATGTAGTACGAAAAATATAGTTAAGTAACAGCGATGAAAAAAATAACACTGAAATAATACAATTTTAAAGACAAGAACAAGAGTGACTCTTATTTTTTCAGAAAATACCGATGCCACACTACAGCTCCCCCTTCCGCTTGTCTGCCTGATTCTCTCTCTCTTTCTCTCTCTCTCTCTCTCTCTCCCTCTTTATCTCTTATATTATAGTCTAGCTGTGTGACAGAACAGAGCTCTTGGTCTTTCTTTTTCACAGTTAGCTGTGACCACATTTTCCAACCAACACCAGCCACAAGAAAAGATGGAAAAATAATATTTTGGCATTTCTACTGTAAATTTCTACTTTCTCTTCATCGATACTTGCATATTTGGTTTTTATAACACTTACACGCCTGCAATAACCGCATGCTGAAAATGATAGGGTTTTCGATGAAGGTGGTAAGGTATCGTTATTATAATCCATGGCGACAGCTGGAAAAATCACATGAAGTATACAAGTAACTTTTTGGGTATATTTACTGTATCAATTTCTAGGGAAATTCGCAACATTTTCTTGTTGAGTAATAGCGAGTCAGAACGAACATTAAACCTATGTAAATGAACGTAATTATTCGCGTGTTCAGTTGATTATTGCAAAATGCAAGTTTCTTTCGTATATTAACATGTTGTTATATATATTAAATAATGTAATATAATATAAATTTAGTATACAAGGTTTGATATCTAAAACATATGAAATTACATATATACGGTCTCCCAAAAGAAGGGAAAAATAATAATAACTCAATTGAACATGTCTTGATATTGAATATATGCTAATCAGCAGTACTTATATAAAATAAAAAACCTGCCTAAAATCTTACCTAGATTAACTGAATTATTATAATAATGTAATATATTGCAAGTTACCTTTTCAATCGTTTAAGGAAGAATTTGAACATTTTTATTCCTATGTTTGAATCCTTCTTTAAATAATTGATAGCGGGAGTAATGAAGGCAATTTATTCGTGAGTTGATTGGCTGAAAGAGAGTTAGGAGAAAAACTCTTTATTCGCAACCGCATATAAGCATGTGAATATGTGTGGGGAATGAAAATTATACTTATTAAAGTAGTGTCTAAGTTTTGTATAAGAACTTGTCCTATATAAAAAGAAATTGACGGTATGAAGAGTGAAGTATGTTTATTTGCGACTTGAATGGATGAAGAATACGTAGATATGCATGTGATATGACTTGAATAGATGAATAATATGTAGATATAAATATTTTTAATTTAATGATATGATGACCTTATAAAACATGAAAAAAAAATGTTGAGAAAATTTCGTTATTAAACACAACTATGGATTCTATTTACTCCAAAAATAGAAAAGGTGACTAAATTAATACGCGCGCAGCGTAGATATTTGGAGTAGGAACTTCTGTATGTTTATCGATTCACACCCCTACGACCAATACTTATCGATATATCATGGTTTTCCTCTTACAATTTTTTTTTCTCGAATGATCCCTATATTATATCGTGTAATTATAAATGCTACTGTATATAGCTTTAATAAGATCTTGAATTTAGTATGAAATTTTCTTTACATTCCCATGCTCATAAATTTTATGTTAGCAGAATCGAACATTTAATATTTAGAGACTAGAATGAAGGAGCTAGCTTGCAAATATATTATATAATGTCCTTCAAATAGCGATAATTTATTGGTTAAAAATCTAGAAAGATTCGTTGAAATAACAGGAACAAATATCTATCAAAGTAGTCACATCAAACCACTCGTAGTAGAATGCTACCAAAAATATTGTTTCTATAAATATTATATTACAATTTCAGAAATACATATAAACTACGTCGGCGATTATACATACTCCTTATACGTACCTGACATAGATCTAGATAGTGGTGAAGAAATTGCAAATCAACGTGTTCAAAGGAAAAATTTGACTTGGAATTTCCAGAAAATAGAAAGACTGCAAATATTTACCGATGTATCTAAAATAAAAGAAAATAACTTAACAAATGTAGACTTTGCTGTGTGGTATAACGAATTTATATACCGCGAAATATAAAATACTATTTCACATAATTGATACAATTACTGACACGAATGATCGAAAATTTATCATATTTTCTGACTCCAGAAGGGCCTTATTGGCTTTAGTAAACTATAAGGAAATTTCACCGCTCGTTGTATCTCTTAGACAAAAATTAGTACATGCAACAATTTTCAAAAATAAAATAAAATTAGTTTGGATTCCTGCCATATGGGTATGACTGGAAATGAAAATTTAGAAATATTTGTACAAAAAATAACGAAGCTTAGTTTAACAATTGTTTATAGGATCTTTAAACGTCATAAGATGCGATCACAATTCACTTAACTCAAACATAGACGTAAAATTGTAGCTTCCGATACTTGTTAATGCGGTAAAGATGTCGACACGATTGAACGTATTTTTAGGAACTGTCGATTATTTAGTTCTTAAAGAGATATTTTGTTAAAAGCAACGAGAAAAGAGTATAAAGTAGGCCCTCACCCTGTGATAAACCATTTAGCTCTAACCAATGTAAATGTTTTATGAGTAGATCACCTGGGCGATCAAGGCTAGGCAAAGGAGTCACAAATAAGATATGGAGGTCTGACAATGAGCGGCGTTAGGTTGGCCGATATAAATGAGGAACCGCCTAATATTTTCAGGAAGATATCTTTTGCGGTTGATAAGTTTCTATTTAGAATGGGTCGCCGGCTGGGTGGCTCAGCGACACAGGGAGTGGAAAGAGTGGAACAGTAGACGAGAAAGTCGCGTTCTAGTGAGCGTTGACCTCTAAACAAACGGACCGCGCAGAACTCTCCACGTCTTGTCTGGATAGCCTACTGGTGCGTGCGCCCAAAGAGAATGTAGAGGCGCCACCGTCTTATCGATTAAAAACCGTCTGCCCTTCAAGAGGACCTAGGTCACGATAAACGCGTCTGATCCCTTACGCACAAGACGCCCTCATGCTGCGGTTTTATTACGTTCATTCTGTGTCTACCAAATGTTTGACGAATCATTTGGACCGGTACATTGCTGCCTATTTCATACGAGCGCATCGTTTGTACGTACAACCGACAGAAGCCCCGGTTAAGAATCACTGTCAGAACCGCACCGATTTTTTATTCCATGACAGTTCGACAACAAAACAAAAAAATCCTTCAATGCTTTGATATTCGTACAACTGTCACGCTGATCGAGTCACTCGAGTCACGCACGGCTCCCCACAGTAGGTGCTCGAGATCAGAGTCTCAAGGTTACCCGAACTCGCTACTACAACTATAGGTATACTCTTTTGCTAACATCCCGCTCAACACCTTTTCTCCTCCTCCTCTTCCTCTGTGCCTTCCCCTTCGACTCAGTGTCTGCGTCAGCGCACAAGTGCGTGCAAAGACTTGCCTGAGGTCAGGAGTATGAAGTCACCCCCACAAGGACACACTTAGTTCGACAATTAAGCAATTACAAAAGCTATTGCTTCTTTTTCGAAAAACCATTAACTAAATACCCTTATCGTTGCGAGACGCACTTCGACCTTACGAAGCGCGACTATTTAACGTTCGACTAAAAATCAAACATGCCCTGAGCTCATTAAATTATTCATCTGCGAAAGGCTGTGCAAGTTAAAAAATTGTCTTGTATTATATCGGAATGTTATTTGTTATTGCAAAAAAAAATTCAAACACAACTGCTCAAAGGCAATTGAAATTTCAATGTGAAATCTCATCGTATTTCGTATTTTTGTTGTACAGTAGAAGATTATAAACATTGGATTTGGTAGACGAAGGGCTACTCCCATCAAGCAAATGAAAAAATAACACCGTCAATTTTTTGATGAAAGAAGAAGCAAGTAAAGACGCGTCCAAATTCTCGAGTGAGATGAAAGCTCATTAATTTTTCAAATAGAAAAGTAGAGACCTTTTTGCTAGTAGATTTGGATTCATGTTTTTTCAGAATAATAATGCCATAATTCGAAATGTACTGTCCTACATAACAAACATGAACATACTGGTTTTCTTTTCTTTCATTAGGAAATTTGGACGTGAAACTTGATTACTTGGCTCGTTGGAGGTGTTTTTTTTAAACATCTGCAGCAACATTTGTAGCAATATTGTAATAATTAGATGCATTGTCCACGATCCAGTTTGAATATGAACCTTTGGCAAAAACGAAAGACAAACTTTCAAATGTCTAAGAGTAGATGAGTATTCGTCACAGAAGCCGGCAAAAAAAGAGTCCTCAAAATAACCATACGCACGTAGCTATGTATTTATTTCGGTGTACGTATTTCGCAGCAACGGTATTACGAGGTCAGCCGTAAGCGGGAGTGCGGGGGGACTCGGCGCGCGGCGTGCCGCGGAGGCGTTCAGATGCCATGAGCAGGATAAACGAGGACAGAATATAATCGATAGTCCCAGACGACCTTTTACCTTGTGTCATTTTTCTTAGTCTATCGAAGCTACCTTTTCAAGCTCGTTTGGAATTTCTTCACCTCGACGACTTATTAGTGAACTATTCCAACAAACATACAAATAACACGACGAAGTTTGGAAGGGAGATTGTGGTCTCTTTCTTTATGGACATCTCACGATGTGCACTCATTTATTGTTGTTGATTAATACCAACAAACCCGGTTTTCCTATTTTTCTTATTACCATTATGATAATATTCGCTTCAAGCTTGTAAACGCCCAAGTTTGTTCCGTAATTTTTCAAAATGCAAAAATGAAAATCAGTTTGCAAATCCCCCTAAAAACTAAGGACAAAAATATCTAAGTATTTTTTCATCCGAGATTTCCAAATAAAGCATATATTTTGTTAATTTTTATTGTTGTCAGAATTCAGTTTTCGAATGTCTGACACCATCCTTTTCTCTCATAGATGTATGCTCCGTTCACAATTCCAAATTGGTATTCTAAAGTATAACTTGATGCGCAGTATCTATAATGGCATCCAAGATACTAGTGTTTATAATCTTAAACACTAGTATCTTAATAATAAGAATGATTATACATAATAATACATTGTACAATTTGTGAGTGAAGTTTCGACTAGCATAGATGTCGATAACGGCAAAAGTAGTTTTAAATACAGACTAATGTTATACATTATTACTAGACAATAAAGTATAGTTTAACTATGAGACTCGGATATTGAACACTGGGGATGATTAATTCAATTTTTCTCCCATTTTACACAACGATCAATCAATTCATAACAGCACAAATGGATAATCATACAACAAATAAAAGAATGTAACCTGTTCACGATGGTGAAACAACGTGTAGTTTATAGTATAGAAATATTTAGAAATTAGACATGGTATTCAGATAACCAAACACGATTTTATGAGCTGATATATGTAGGATACTTAGATACTTAGACATAGATGTCAACAAATTAATAATGGTTTTTACGCTTCACTTTTCACGTTCCTTTCGCTTGAGCGCCATTTAAACATACATCTAAAAATAATAGCAATTTCTTAGACTAGTATCGGAGTATTCCGTTATTATATATCATAACTATAGAAGTCAATTACTATCTATAGACATAGTGTTTCATCAAATTTAGGTTAACGTCCTTTACGGTTCGTATCTTTATTCTCCACTTGATGAATGAAAAAAGTGAAATATTTTATTCTTTCTCTGACTGGTTATATATGAAAGAAATTTGAAAATTATAAATGCATCAATAAATTCTATTTATATTAAGGATTAAAACGTTGAAAATTTTAATTATATAATACATTAAATATTCGAAATATCAGTAGATTATTTTTATGATTATTGACAGTGATAAAATAGCATATACGTTTAGGTCGACCTTTTATACAATATATCCTAATGAGATAAACATGTCCTTAAAAAGAATGATGAATATGATTTTACCGTCGACATACAGAATGATCGGTTAGTGCATGAAAAAAACCCAGACATTTAAACTACGTAATATTTCGACAAATAAATAATTTTGAAGTTTAATAATTTAAGCTTCATATTTTAAAATGGATAATTGAATTTATAAACATATAAATTACAAATCATTTTAATAATTATTACATAAAACTTTAGATAAAATGAGTGTATAGGTCATATTATGGTTTTATCTTGTTGATCAATTTATTTATTTTTAATAATACAGTTTTTAAGTCTTGCTATATTATGGCAGCTTGACTGAGGCATAACAACTCTACACTGATACAGGAAGAAGTTAGAGTCAAGAGCACGTATCGCAATGACACAGATCAATTTTATATCGCACTTAAAACTAACGAAAGAATAGGCTTATTACATAATATGATTGTATGAAGTGAAGAACTTAATTAAGATTAATTAAGAGCTCTCTTACGTACTTAGGAATACGTAGTTTCCGTAGCAATAGGGTGGGAAGGACACCGTACAATACAAACCACAGAAAACAACCTGGACGTCTCAAGAATGGGAACAGCACTTACAACCTCGTGGATGGTAGGTACGCTGACCACGTGCTGAGTGCTCCTCCGAAAAGTGTGTCAGAACTACGGTCACTTTGGGTTGGGACTGAATCCAACTTGCTGATACGGATACATACCAAATACGTCGTTGAGTAGACAACAACTTAACTTAGCGGATGACAATTTGTCAAATGCACTTCTCCCAGCAAATTGCTTCTTTTTTCTCCTACGAACACTGTGTTTCCACTTTTGAGCCATAAACCCAACAACTCCGTTCCTACTTCTTTATTTCAAAGGAAGAGGGAGAGAAGATTGCTCAATTTGGTCGATGGGCCTTGCAAGCGTTATGAGGCATGCCCAATATGTATTCTGTTTTTCCAAGTTCGGACGAGGGTTTACCAAGGATTTGCACCGACGGGAAATATCTCATAACGTGAACAATTATTTTAGTGTTATTTGTTGTTTACCATAATGAACGCTGCTTCGAGATAATAAAAAGTCAACTTTTAGAATTCTATTTCAATATTTATAATTGTCAATAAACAATGTTCATTTCTATTGTAAAGATAAAGGGTATTTGTTAATATCAGTAGAGACAATGAATTTTAACTAAGATAAGTATTGATGCAAAAAAATTATCTGGCGAAGCGCGCTATATTGTAACTCTTGTAGTATATTAAAAACTATCGAGTGCACAACGTATTTTTTGGATTATATTTCGACAAGCTCTTAGATAATAAATGACCATCATTCATCATATGTAAAAATTTACTTGATATTATATTAAACAAAACCATAATACTTATTCGAATAAGCAATTTCAATGGATACATCGAATTCTCAGTGGAAATTGATTGAATATTCATCTAATCAGCATATGTAAAATGTGCAACATGCTTATATCTGATTTCTCTTGCTTATTAAATAATTGCAATTTCATCCCCACGTGAATTTTTGTATGTTTGGCTGCTGAGTGACAGTGTACTATAATCTGAGACGCCATCTGTAATTGGTTTATTCAACTGATTTTAACGGTGAATTCAACTAGTTCCTTGGCGCATATGCGGATGGCGTCTCGGATGATCAGACATTAGTGTATTACGCTTCGCCTACGGGGGAGGAGGTTGTCACAAACGATAAAAAATTGTCATATAAATTATTTGTGAGTGTAACTGCAGTACCATCATACGACCAGCCAAGAACGTCATAATTAATGTCGAGTGAAAATTCCATCTTTCAACTGACATTGCTTATTTGAATAATTATTTTATCAAATACTATATCAAGTAAATTCTTGTATGTCAAAACTTTTCTAAATTCTTAAGCAAAAACTTGTTCGAAATTCGAAAATATAGATCCCATTGAGTAAATTCCTATAAGAGAACTCCTGTTATTTATTCCATAAGTACTAGCTCAATGTTCTTAGCACTTGCGATGTTGAATAAGTTCTTATATAAATTCTTCTAGAAATTCGCACTCAAATATTGTTTAAACTTACAGTATTAAATATACTCGTATAAAAATGTATATATTTTATATAAGTCCTTACGTAACAACTTGTGTAAATTCATATGGAATCGTGTATGTTTTAATTAATATTACAAATTCATTGTGATGAAAAGTCATTTAAATTATTATTTTGAGTTATGGTGTCTGTATGCCTCGTAATTTCTATGTATTTTACCTAATTATAACTTTGGTATAGTACTTTCTAAAAGTAGAGAGAGGGAAAAAATAAAAAGTGAAAATTGGCAAAGACTGAGATTCGTTAAAACCTACATATACCTTATTGGCAAGTATAAACGAATTACAGAATTGAAATACCTTTATCTAAAAATGAATTTTGAACTTTAATTATAGCTTGTCGAACTGACATCAACATAATCTACTCAGTAATGCTGAACTTCAACATGACTACTTACTGACAGTTATTCTTTCGAATTAAGTAAACTGTGAACTGTACATGTGGATTATCCGAAGCATTACTGATTACCGTTTACTGGGCTGATTCGATAACTTTTTTACATATCGTACTTCGATTTTTCTGTCTTGAACAAAAACAGCATTTTTTTCACAAAAGGGAAAATAGCAAAGGTATTTAGGTCAAAGTTAAATTAAGATTTCAGATCCTTTAATTTGCCTAGAGTAAAGGAGCAAATCTCTCTCTCTCTCTCTCCCTCCCTTCACTTTTCATCACTACTTTGCCACCTACATGGACGCTCAACAAGTGGTTCTTTACTTGAACGGACGAATTAACTTTCTTCTTTAATTTCTTAACTCGTCACACGCCTGAGAGCTGCAAGAGCGATGTCATGTATTTGAAAAATATTAATTAACGCTGTTACATAATGTCATTGAATGTGCCGTTCTGTAAAAGGAAGACAACGTTAATTTCGTGGCGGCTAGCAACAGTCGTGGTGGTTGAAGCAAAGAGCTTGGAATGTGGGATCAGTCGTACATCCTTCAAAATAAAAAAGAAAGGAGAAGAAAGAAAGAAAGTATCGAAGGAAAAAGGGAAAATGAGCCTCTCACCCCGATGAACCAAAACAGGCAAACAATATCGTGGAAAAATTCATTGTCATTGTAAACGAGAGCTCGATAGATACTTACTGCCCGGTTGCTCAAACGATCATGATGCGACTTGACGCCATTGTCCTCAAGTGCGAAGCGATCTGCATGTGAATGGCACAATAGTAATTAGGATACGACGGTACCTATGCACCGTTGTAACCCACAAAGCCCCAACTATTCACGAGGGTAGAAGAGTCACGTTCTCGCAGACTGATCATTCTATCTTATTTCTTCTTGCGGCTCTCCTTTCTGTCAGTCAGATACGCGACCGACATCAAGAATGCTATGGCTCGGCTAATGTACACGCGCTTTATCACAGCGGAGAATACCTATCACAGAAGCGGCGACAGCGCTATAACTATTGCAATTCAAATCCTCACAAATCGTAACTAACAAGTTCAAGCAGCCAAGCTGTTTCAAACCAGTTGGTAGTTGGCAGGTAGGCAGACCGGCATACTGGTAGCTTGCTTCTATGTACTTATACTTTTACGTCTTTTGCGAAAATTTTAGTAAGCAGGCAGTCGCGCACGTTGCACTGCGCAGCTGCCATTGCAGGGAGCGCCTTCTCTACCCCTATTTTTGCCAGTTCGCCGACGCTACCCCTACTACTACGCTCCTTGCCTCCTTGCCATCTTCGTTTCGTCGTCGACGCTGCACTCGCTACTCGCCCTTACCGAGGAGGAAAGCGGTGGGTGGCGGGTGGATCGTGGCGCCTTCTCCTTCTTCTTTTCTTGCGCTTCTTCTTTGGCAGCCCCGCTCGAAAGTGTTCTTTTCTTGTTTTCTTAGCCGGTCCATTCTTTTTTGGTGTTTTGCTTTCTTATCCTTTTTTCCGCCGCCGCGACGCAGGCGGGGATGGCGGCATCTCGCTTGCACAGGCGAGCGTCTTGGCCGGGAGGCAAGCCTCTTGCTAGGAGAAGGGAAAAAGAAGTAAGTCTCAATGGCGGGTGGCGGGTGGTGGCGGTGGCGGCGGCGACGGCGACGGCGAAGCGTGCGCGCCTTTCCTCGTTGAGAAAGAGAACGAGAGGGGGATCGGCCAAGGAGAGCGAGAGAGAGGAGCCGGCTTCCGCTTCCTTATGCTCCGCCGCCAAGTGCATCAAGCAGTCGCGCGGTTCACCCGGTCGCGCTCATATAAGAAATTTAGCTCGAAAGAGTTGGCGGTGCGCGCTGCCCGAGCTGAACATCATCGCTGCGCAGACAGCCCGAAAAGTCCGTGAGATGAAGTTGGCAATTGGAAAGAGAAGGAGCTCGACCGGAGCCGGGGAGGAAGCTTGAGTGCGGGAGGCAGCGGCAGCAAGGATGGAGCTCTCGAGGCCGATTTCGCCAACAGCGCAGCCGGCTTCCACGGGCATCGGCTCCCCGCTCCACGCCCGCAGCAGCGGCACGCGATTGCCCCTCACCTAAAAGCCTTCCTGCCATCAACCAAAGTTCCTATTTTTTAGCATTACTCGCCAAGACAGACTGACCTAGCGAAAGTTTGCACGTCCGCGAAGCAACGCTCGCCAAGTCAGATTCCCGCGCTAATTAGCCGGCCAATTAGAAGCGGCTGCGCGCGCAAAGTTCCTATCTCAACGAGCCTGAGCGTTTAACGCGCGCTCTTCGGAGGCACGTGTGTTACGTGTGTGTCCTACGCAACGAGCAACAAAAATGCATACCTAGATATATACGTACACCACGCATACATTCCCACACACACATACGTACATATGCATATATAGATATACACCTTTTACATCTATATGTATATAATATATTCTATATAAACAAAACTGCAACGAGGTAACCTCGGACAAATCCCTTGTACATCCAGCTATGGATTAACGACGAGCAACAATCAACTAGTAGTTAAGCAAGAGCCGTGATGCTGATTCAACAAAGAGGCCATAACTTCGACTACTCAAGATACACAAAGAAAAAAAGTAATTATTGTGTCTTACGGTCGCGCACTCAAAGTGCGTCTGGCAATAAGGCTCGGGAGAGCACACGCAGTTCCTAGATTATTTTCTATAAGTTTCCTCGTATACATACATATATATATATATATATGTGTGTGTGTGTGTGCGTGTGTGTGTATGTGTGTGTGTATGTATATATATATTTAGAGAGAGAGTTAAAAATAAGGCGTGATAAGCAATTGCAAACGCAACAATAAGCAACGATAAACAGAGCGATAGAGAGAGAGGGAGAGAGAGAGAGAGAGTGAGAGAGAGAGAGAGAGCGAGAGAGAGAACGAAAAAGAGAGAGCAAAAGTGCGTGTAAATGTGTGACAAAGTTCCTATTTAGTGATTTGGTTCAGAAGTCTGGCCAGATATATAGCAATAAGCAACTAATAGCGAGAATGTCGAGTATAAGCGTGGTATCGAGTTCATCGGTGGAGGTGGAAAGCGACTCGTCCACGGAAGTCGAGGGAATGCCGGTGCAAGTGCAAGTGCAGGTCGGTGCCGAGCGTAAGTTCATGCTGCCGAACGAGCTGTACAAGAGTCTGCTGGCAAGCGCAGTCCTCGGCAAGACGGTGCTCAACCGCAACTTCTCCTGTGCTCTTAAGGAGCTCAAGGATCTCGAGAATCTGAAGGACCTCAAGGACTCGAAGGACCTCAAGGATCTCAAAGACCTCAAAAACCTAAAGGACGTTAAGAGCCACGGGATCAGCTGCACCTCGCTACCAGCCTTTCCTCGCAACCTGGCCCTCCGCGCGAGCGCCCATGAGCACCATGAGGTCAGTCCTACAACCGTTACCTATTACTATCTTCCTCTTAACAGATTCATTACGCAAATATATCGTATAGCAGTATAGCAGTAACAAGTGTACCTTCTTATTGTGCCTGTGTACCTTTTACTTAAACGGCGACAACCCCAACACTAAAGACCAACAACACATTATCATTTTTCTACAGAAAGGCATATCATCTAAAAGGCCAAAAGCAATACACACCCCCGAATTAAATCGTACTTCGTTTTACGACTGATTAATTCTTCGTCGTCTTGATGTATCTCGTCCGAGTTTTTGCTATGAATTCAATCGTTTTTATTCACTACATGCAACTTTTTGCTGACAAAAACGTGCCCTTTGTTATATCTTTATTATATCCCTCATAGTTATAATTATTACCATTACAAGGGAGATTAATCTAAGTACAAGCAAGTATGACACATGTTTAGCGATCAGATGATATTTCTTGATCCTTGAAGCAATAATTCCTTGTCATTGATGACAACTATAAACGCTTAAACTGCCTGCTTTTAGTTTCACGGCTAATTCACTTGATTTAATTGCAGAAAGCATCGTTTGCATGGTCCGAGGGCGGTGACGAGGGTGGCGGAGGAGGCGGCGGTGTCGGAGCCGGCGGAACTAACAGCAGCGGCACTGCCACCAGTAGCGGCACTAGCAGCGGTGGGCTGGCCCACTGGGTCAGCGTCATGGCCGAGCACATTCACAACCCTCATTCAACGAGCGTTGCAGCCGCCGCCGCAGCCGCCCATCAGCAGCAGTCCTCGCCACAAGCACCTTATCCCTGGAATAACGGCCTGACCTCCGACTCCGTAAGTGACGCAACTTTTTAGTAAACGTATCCTCCCCATAGCTCATCTCTCAATTGCATTTAACTTTCACAAGCAGTGTTTGCCTTGTAACAATCTCGTGGAATCTATCTACTTTACAGAAAAGCTATAATCGACAAACAAAACCCAGGCTATTTTTTCGCGCTCATCGATAGTTGGATATACATACTAAAATTATGCGTCAAAATGTATTGCCTTATACTTACACGTGTACGTACACGCGTAAAAAATAGTACTGCTAAACCTCCTACAAATGTTCTGACGAAGGCAACAATTTTTAGGTACACCCACCTTGCAATAACTGCGATCACCTTCCTTATTTGAGTTTCCTCATCTAAACCGTTGGCTTTCCCTTTTATTAAACGGGGTCTTGTTGCAACGAACGGTAAGTTTTACGGTTGATAAATGTTGCAGAAGTAACCCTAGAATAGAGTAGATGCGTAAGAATAAAAAACAAGTTGAGGCAAGGATAAAAAAATCCGTTGCTGCATTAGAAAAATACGTTTGAAGCGAAAAAAAAGCACCGATGAAAAAAACGCATGATAGTCAACAGCGACGTTAGAAAAGGGTCCAGGATCTGTGGATGGAAAGGGTGAAAGGGAAATGACCCGGATATGCCTGCACGCATACTTAGTAGACGACTTTTTTTGCGGCCTTCATACGAGACAAAACGAGTTATTGGCCTACTGTTTTGGTTTTAAGTTTTTACGCGTTGGCGAGAGCACAGTATACAAAGCGTTTTTTATGACTCGGAAAAAAAGAAACGGAACGATAGACGCGGAAGAGAGTGAGAAAAAAACGAGGATGATTGGTCGCAAGAAAGGGTAGCAGAGGCCGCGAGCTGGGGTTGAAGATTTCTCTGCATACATAATTGTCGCGGCGTACTAGCCTCAATTTCATCGGATGCTCACGCGAATGGGCCGAGCGTGCTCAAACGAGGGACGGTAAGCGATTGAAGACAAAAACACACACACAAACGGAAGCGATAAAAAAATTTTTTTTTTCTCTCCGAAGGTTAGTGTACAGAAAAAAGGCGCTTTGCTCATTCATATGAATGTGGATGAACCGTGTCGCTATAGCGTATATTTTTGACCGTCAATGGCCGCACATTCAAGATCTGCTTGGTTCTGTTCAATTCGCCATGTACCTAAGTGTACATCACATGGTCGGATTTTGCACTTTTTGTAAGTTTTTTAGAACCTCACTCGTTCGTTCTCGACTTACTGCACATGGAAGTTTAATTGCAAGCTATATATGCGCCAACGATCTGATTTCGCCTTTTCGATCTTACACTATGAAGATAAAAAATAAATAGTATCACCGAAATCCATCGTTTTTATATTGACCTAGTAATCGTCGTTTTTAATTTTTGTAGATAAGAACTTTACACGCGTTGATTCATGTAATTTCCTTTCGCTATAGTTTCGAGATCTAAGGAGCATCAGCACCATTAGAAAAGCCCGGGCTTTTATAGAACGATTCCAACATGTACAAAAGGACATGAATTCTAACTTATGACGTATTGAAAATTGGTCACTGCTCAGACATTTGTACACAAATTATGAAAGAGTGAGAATGTCGCTCATAAAAATCACGATAGCTTATCAACTCATGTTTAATAATGAAGTAGTCGCTCAAAAATAATTATTTTGGTCTTGTCATGACCGATTTTTCGCTTCGTTACACCCTGAGATTATTATTTTTAAATTATGATGACTGTAAATTCAATTTCATTGATAATTCTAGTTAAATGGAGTTGGTCACCTATTAACGATGATATCTCTTCATCTACTCTTTTATTGGTGATCGATAAAATGTAATTATATCTAGCACGATAAAACATATATTAAAGATTTATTATCTATGCTCACAATTCATCCATAAGGACTTACAATAACTCTCCGTAATACTGGATTATCTCAAAATTCATAAATAATGGACGAAATATTTGTGTTAGTCAGCAGTTAGCAATTTTAGACAACTAGACTTTGACGTTCTAAATAAATGAAACAATGCTAATGAGAATTGAGAAGCAAGGTCGTTTTCGAAAGAAAAGATCGTTTTTAGACCTTGGTGTATCCAGTTATTATCGAGATCAAATTCAAAGGTAATTCAAATATATATTTATATTAAAATTATATTCTGGCATTAAGACAAATTGCATTCTGAAGTCATTTGTCAACAACAAACACGTTGCGCCAGAATCTAGTTCGTTTCCTTTTCAATTTTTTGGATTAATCGAAGATTGATTGGATGTGTCTGATAACTGAATTCATACTATCATAGCAGAGCCTCACGTGACTCTCCTTCAGCCAGTTAGATCACGAATAAACTGATTTCACTTACTAGGCGCCATCAATATATTATACGAGACAACGATAACGCGCTTCACGCGCCGAAATTTAGTTACATGTCACACAACAATCACATCAACTATTTTTTATACAATGATAAGGATAAGAGTCTTTAAATATTTAAATAGAAATTGTAAAACAGATTTTATTGTAATTCATAAAAAGTCAGCATATAATAAATAATATATGTAAATGTAAATTGGATTCGAATTTTGTTTAAAATATTTATGGCATTAGACAGCTTAGAAATCGACGTTGCTACCGTGCTTAAAAATGTATTTCAATGTTCATGTGTCATTTCTGTAATTATTTTACATGTCTCGAATCGTATTGCTCACGGGATGAAAGTCGGCTGCGAAATTATGATATAACATTTGTACAAGAAACAACTTTACTACATTTTTGTTGAGACGCTGGAACAAGCGGTCGAAGCAAATATGCAGCTTCAAACTAAGTTTCGATTGAGCTTCAAATAGACTGATAGACATACATATGAACACGTAACTTTGACGAAAATGTCTATTGAAAATATTAAAGCGAGATTACCAATTTTCATATCTTTGATCGATCTTTTCAAGAATCTTAGAAAGCACATAATACAAATTGAACGTAATAATGACTTCGTTGTCAGTTGTATGCTTTTACCAGAAAAATAATGTTCATAATAGTGTTTATGTATTGTATATAGCATAGTATACAAAAATCTAAAAACGAGTCGACTGTTAATAAATATTAATGCGGCTGTAAATTTGTCTGATAACATAAAAATAATAACTAACAGGCGACAAGCACACATAATGGGTGTTTCAATGAAATTTACTGAATTTTTGTGAAAGAAAGATTCGTTGATGAGCACGGAGCATGAATAGAGTAGCTCTGATCAAACGCACAGTCGTAAATGAGTATGACTATATTAATATGGGGATTGGCAGATGGATTGGTGTAATGACAAAAAAAAAACTGACAATCCGATTGATTGGTGGTGTTTTTAACGTTGCCAAGGAGGGAAATGTAGACATAAAGCGGGTTGTTGAAAAAATCGAACGATAATAATTTCTTGCTTGTTTTCCAAACAGTTAAATTAGATGAAACCATGAAATGAGCGCCATGGCTAAGGCGTTACGCGCTGCAGGCATCAGAGACTGGTATAGACAGATAGACGAGTAAGCAGGGCAAGGCAGGTTCTATACGGCGTTGTTCCGAGTGGCGCGCAGATAAAGGAAACTAGGATGGGAATTTAAATGTGAATAGGACGAGGCTCGGAATCGAGGCAGCAGTTCGTGTAGAACCTGCAGCTCGGTTCCTCTCGAAATGAAGCTCCCTTGGTCCGTTCTCCCTTTTGTCCCAGGGCTGAGTAGTACAATCTCGCTACTGTCCCCAGGCCGCCGCTACTCGCGTCACACGCTATTTTTTGTTAAGCTCACCTGCGGCCTACCCGCGAGCCTCAGAAACAAGGCGCTACGACAATAAAAAATCATTTAAATAATCCGTGGCGCGCTCACCTCGTTCTCACAGTCCCATTTCTTCTCTACTCTCTTGTCCTCTTCTCCTCGTTTTTTTTCCTTTTTTCTCAACTAGCCCTGATGAGAAACAACAATAGTAATAACAACAATAGCAATAAATAAAAAGTCAACAAACGAGAAAAAGCCAGTGTGCAATCTCGCGGCTACTTATATATTTTTATTTCGCCGTTCAATTTTTCGCAATTGCTTCAATCGCATGTTGAATCGAGGAAAAATGAACCGCCATTAATTGCAATCGAATCTAGTGTGACTGTCTCGTTGATAACTCCGCGTGCAATTAACTACATCTCAGCGATTCATTAGGGAGCATAATCCCTGCGGCAGGAGCGGGTTTGATCGTCAAACTTATTAGACGATCTGATTTTTTTTAAGCAAAACCGAGTCTCACTGTTAGCGAAAATTCATTAGCCAATGGCGGCTAACACGTCGCAGCGGAGCACCGATCGAGGGGTGTGAAAATATTATTGCACGCACACTATTGGCCAGAAGGCTAGTTCGACTAAACAATGACACATTTTTTGCGCGTTCGAACGAAAAGTCCGTTGCTTGATTTGCATGGGCCAAAACAGCAGCAAAAACGACGGAGCCTAAAAAAATTGCTGAAAAAATGTTTCCGAAGAGGTGGGGTGAGCGAGAGTAAAGGAGCACGAGTACGAACAGCATTGCCATAAGCATACTGCATTATTTTAATTTTTAAATACGAAGAGCGTGAAAGAGAGGAGAAGCGAAGGGTTGCTTCGAACGCGCACCTATCTTCTTCGCCGAGGCTGATACTGCGTCTGTTGCTTTTTTACATAATCCACCCAAAGGGTGATTTCTCGTCGAAAAAGTCTCTCACACTATGGCTACGTACAGATGTAGACTGTTGACGAAAGAATGAGAGAGAGAGAGAGAGAGAGAGAGAGAGAGGAAGAGAGGGAGAGAGGGAGACAACAAGATAAAAAAATGAAAAAGAGTGAAATCCTTTCCTTGGCGTACTCTTGTATCAAGCATACTTTGCATCCTCATTCCCTGTACATCTACTGCTCCTTCATACGTTCTTACGTGTAAGAATGGGAATTACGCGAAAGAAAGCTAAGCGTTTTAAGGGATTACGATCACAGGCGCGTAGAAAAGCTGAAAGGGTTTACCACCCGCTGAGTCATCGGAGCCAGCCCAATCAGATATTACAGTTTGTTATTGGCCCGATCGTTTCGTACAGTGCTGAAAGATGGTGGAATCAAATGAATAATTTAAGCATGTTGATTGAGACGGAAAAAGGACGACATTGTGTAGAAGCGAAATAAATAATCGATTTCAAGGTCCCGGAAATGAACGCAAACAAATAGCAACGAAACCAAAGGGCACACATTGTGTCAAAAAGTGAGTGTAGCAGGACGATGGGAAGCAATAAATTTCTTAGGATGGTTAACTGCTGTCATAACATTTTGCCCGGCCATATTAATACTGAAAAACACATTCTTTACGTAGCTCTCTCGGTAGTCAGTGCGTCAAGTATTTCTTTGCAATTTGCAAAGAACCGCATCGAGCGAGTAACCGTCGCCTTTGAATAAGCGCTTAAAAAAACAACGGGACGGAAAAAGGCTTAGAACAAAAAAGTTGATGTCCAAGAGAGAAAAAAAGATCGAGGCGGAGATGAAACGTATGCCGTACGCACCTCAGGGTGGGGCGGGGGGGGGGGGAGCGCGAAATAGAGTATGCAGACGATCGGGACAGCAGAACACAAAGGGCCCATAGTCTCACGCTATTGTGGGACCCAGGTAAGATAAAAAGGAATGAAGCTGCGAGCACGCGCGCCTTCAAAAGGGGATGGAACGCGAGCTCAACACCCTATTGCTGACAGTCCTTGGGCCCACTGATGTCTCTTTAATTTTTATTAATGACGCCAACATTTGAATTTTCGAATTGTTGATATGGGAACGATGAGGATTGCACTCGGAATGCGAGTGAGAAAGCCAAATCCGTCCGAGCGAGACACGTATGTAAAGGTCGACTGTTGAGAATGTCGCTTGAAGCAACTACGGCCAGTAAACTGCGAAAAATCGCGATTTGTTCAATTACTGACGATACATCCTTCGAAAATATAGAGTCAGCCAAAGTCGAACTCGACTGGAAATACAGTGAAGCCAGTCAGAAACGCGCAGATCAGATCAACCATGCACGTGTTAAGCATCTGATGAAAAACAGGCTCGGGCACTCATCTGCTCGCATAGCCTCTTGCGCGCCGCATTCTCTCATTCTTAGTTTGTTCAATCCCCGACAAATTTGCGCCATTAGCCGCATCAGACGCATGAGACAATCTAGCTCGTGCTTTTCGGAGAACAAACAAATAGTAAGTACGGAGCAAATGGTAAAAGAACGACTTGCCGAGGACCAGAGGCTGCAATAGAGAAAGAGAGTAAACGCCAGCGCGGAACGGAGGAGGAGGCATAGGGAAGCTAGCTGGAAGTTTTTTCGACTTTTTATCGAGAAGTCGTTGAACTGGTCGATCGGGGAGAAGGCTGGCGGCAGGCGGTAGTTAACTAGGAAGGCAGCTAGCAAAGAGCTTGCAGGCGGCCGTGCGCTTCCTCGGAGCGAGCGTTCCAAAAAATAAAATGAAATATCAGGATCAATATTTGACCCGGAAAAAAGGAGGTAGGCGACTCGACTCGACTCGACTCTCGGCTCTCGCCTTTCGGCTCTGCGTACGTGTGTGTGAGCTCAGCGCATGCCGTATGCGTGCACCTACATCCAAGCACGCTAGTGCACCCGCAAGAGAGGCAGCCGGGGCGCTGGCGGGGAATGCGGCCAAAGGAGAGCAACGGCGAAAAAAAGGATGCAATTCGTCCGTAGCTAGCCGTCAGTTTCGCCCCGTCTTTTATATTATGTATCCTTTTTTCACGCCATCCAATCATCTTCGGGCGAAGTCACTTGTAGTTAGGACGAAGACCGCAAACCCAGAAACTAGACTCGCAATCTTGCAAAGCTACTGGGTCACTCCATTGCCTTATTACTCAATCCGACGGCTAGCAGGTGCTATTGTGTTCTCGTTTGACCCTACGCGTTCGGTCTATCGCAGGCGTGGCCTTCGGACTCTAGTTCCGACACGTTTACCCCCTTCCAAGAGAATTAATTCTACTCAAGCTGCGTTTCGTTTTTTCTGTTTTTTTTCTTCAGCTGGTTTTTTACTCTCTTATCTTGCCAGCTTCTTCCTTCAACCTTACTCATTCGACGGCGTCGTCACACGTTTTTACTGGAAGCTTTTTTATGCTCTTCCACACATTTTACCCGAGCAATCGTTGTTTTGTCTCGCGCATCAGCGCCTACTCGATACATCGTTTAATCGCTCGCTTCGTTCATTCAGTCAATTCGTAACGGTCAACAGCGATCATTATTCGACACATAGAGCCTCGCGAAGAGTACACGTGTGTAAGTGTGTATGAATATGTGCACTAAAAACTGGCGGGCCAGTCGTGAAAAAGAAAAGAGCGCTTATCAAAGCAACCGATGCACAGCAGCAATGCCTCTTTGACGAATCGATGGGAACGGCAAAATGGTTTGTCTGTTAGCTTGGTGCACTCTTGCGCCACTTGAAATTTCATTTGCTCGCTATACCCACTTGAAAATCAAAGAGAGCTCACATGGCACGCAGAATATTCCGAGCCCATCGTGTCTTCAAGATTATGCGATGTCGCGCAACACTCGTGCACCATATTTCTGCACTATTCGCGCCTGTCTTTACTTTTACGTTCTTTTCTTTTTTACCGATTCTTCGACCTCGTCTACTCTTCTAATTTGTCGTCACTGTGGTATATACGGCTGAACTTCTTACACGCTTTGGTAATGTTCGCCGAGAAAACCGTGTACAATGCCCGAAGTAAGAGGGTTGATGGGGTAAAGGGGTAGTCGGCAGGGGGTTAGGTCGTCGGAGAGCGTCTCTAAAACAACCCCTTAAAACGGTTTTATGGGGCTGCACGGATCGCGCGGAACGACGTCTAGACGCCAGGGCCGTAAAGTTTGACCTACTCACCCCCAACTCCTCTCAGGCGATCGCTCCTCTCCACGTACGCGCGAGTCTCCCTCTTTTTCTCGGCTTCCCCTCAACGTCAAACCTGCTGCTGCTACTCCTCCTCCTCCTGCTGCAGCCGACTCTACCGCCCGCGCCGCTACTGCTACTGCTACTACTACTAGCGCTGTTGCCTTTCTTTTTTTTTTCTCGTGTGCCAGCGTTTTTATAGAGCACAAAAGGAAAGTTTCCTCCCTGCTGGTGGTCTGGCAATGCATTCATAACTTGTTTTTTCACAAGCCCGCGAGAGAGTTTTCTTTGAAAATGTTCGTAGTTCCGTTAAGACGTTATCGCCAAGTAAGCTAAAGAAGTCATGTATATTTCGACGCGTATTCAATCGTTTTAATTTGTTCGCCGGTGGTGGATGAAGTATGGCTATAATTTATGAGACATCGTGCAAGACAGACGGATAGAGGAGGGGGGAGGGGTGAGAAGGAGCGAAAGGCGAATGCCTTGTTGAACGCTCCCGCTTGGTACACTTGTCTGTGAGAAGTAGCAAGACGGATTAGAGACGACCAAAATATACGCTTACCACGTGTTGCGTCGATGAATCTAAGATCTCGGTGAGTCGTCTCGAGTAGAGAGCGTAGATCAGGCAGCAAGGCAACCACATGTTCTACACCACGCATAAAATATCAGTTTGTCACACACATTGCTCTGTGCGACATACACAGTAGACAATATTTTTTTCTGCATTCTAACCTCCAAATCGTATATTCGACCCTTTTGTTTGCGGTTTTCATGCGAAAAAATACTATCCCTTATCGATATGAAAAGGCTTTTGACGAAACTCATTACTGCACTCGCCTTCAGCTCGCGCCGTAAACTTCTCGTTTCGCCAAAAAAGCTTTTGCACACCCGTTAAGAAATGTACTATTACATGGTCCATCGATCTGCACGAGGAAACGTTCCTTGCTACTGGGAGCTTTTCAGGTGCGTGTGGCTACATGTCGAAGAAAAGAGGTAGGTAGGTAGGTAGAGAGAGAGAGAGAGAGAGAGAGAGAGAGAAATCAACCGCTAGACGCCTTGCAGACGCGAAACAGTCTAGAGCTCGGGTTTATGGGTTTCGCGAGTAGGTGCCATAAAACGGAGTAGCGAAGACGGAAGGTTGGTCGGGACGGTCGGGGAAACGGTGGGGAGGGGGGCGAATGTCTCGACTCGCCAGGAAAGCTTGTAAAAATTTTACTGCGAATTGTCTACCATGACTAGTATCCGAGCCCTTCTCGAACTGACTTGGTTATACGTGCTGCCAAAGCTCGCTCTGGGTCAGCTAACCTCTTTCTCTCTCGCTCACAGTAAGCGCAGTACAGACACATTTAATAGTAAGAATTATGTGGGCCGTATGTATTACTGCTGTCGCGGGCATCGCTCGATCCTATTACATATAATGCAACACCGCTTATCATCCAAAGCGCTCAACGCGCTCAAGCCAACTGTTGAATTTTATTGCCACAGACTAGGCTTACGGTTTGCTTCTCTCGACGTTTACAGTCAATGGCCGGCCCAGTCCGGCTCGCTCTATACTCTACACGTGTACAGACGCCAACGACACAAAATGACGAGGAACACGGCTCGCATGAAATAAACCGCGCGCACATGTCTCGTTGTGAGTCTACGTCAATTTAATCATTCACTTCAGTCCTCCCTCTGAATTGGACTATCTGAAAAGGGGAAAAAAGCTCCTCCGAGCATAGCGTACGTCTAAGTATGCCGTGGAAACACATGTGCTGGCCCATCTCTCTGTCTGACTGTCTCTCTCTCTCTCTCTCTCTCTCTCTCTCTTCCTCCCTCTCTCTTTCTCTCACTCTCTCAATACCTCGAGTTCCCGCGCCCAAAGCGCCTCACACTGCTTACATCTCACCGACATGGAACACATCATTTTCTTCTTTCGCTTTACGCTTTCAATATACTGCCCCTGTCGCTCTTCACTCATTTCATTATAAAAATACAGTCGCATTTCTCTCTCTCTCTCTCTCTCTCTCTCTCTCACACACACACACTCTTGCTCAGCTCTCATGCGTGGTGTGGGTTCAGTTTGCTCTATATCGCTACCAAATAGCAAGCGACAAGTTTACGGCGATGCCATCATCACTTTAGCCGTATCTGAACTTCCTTATTTAGCCGTATTTCAAAACTTAACAAGTTACGTTAATTCTGCACTTTCCCAAAGAGGCAGACATTCGGTTGAAATCAATTTACGTTGCTAGCTATGGTATTTTTTTGTTTCCAATGGCGAGGTACTTGCTTATGAATTAACAGATCAACAACTGGCGCAATTGACGTAATTGTAATTAGAAGTGAATTATCGGGCTCACAGGGTTAATTGGTAAATGATACCAACGCTAAGGACCTTTTTGATGCAGTGTCAAAGCGGAACTACTTGGATTATCGGCACGTGAGTGTGCTAATTGAAAAATGAGCCGTTCAATTTTACGCTTCAAGAGTTTACGTCAGATGTGTGTCAGTCAACCCCTTAAATACAAGTAGCCGTTGCAGCTGGCGTCAATTGACGAAGCATTTTTGAAATATCGATAATGCCTTTACGTCGAAAAGAGAGGGAGAGAGAGAAATGGTAAGAGACGTAGAAGGCGTTATTTTCTATAGGGACGTAGAGCCACTTGACACCTAGCCGTATCAGTGTCTCTGCGTTTGAGGGTCCCGAATGAGATAGCAGCAAGCACGTTCGTTCGGCCGTATCGTTGTGGCGTTTTTTTCGTTTCGGTGTTCGAGATCTACAAAAATGCCATTTTTCTTACTGATTTCGTCTTCTTATCTGGTCGACTGGCTTGTTTGAGCTTCAGCAGCCGTTACAGGCTGTAACACCAGCGAGTCGTAGGAAAATCTGTTGCATAGAGAGATCTTGTGATGGATGTAAGGGGCCAAGTGAGTGTGATGAGCGACGGTAGTACGACGTATTGGGGTCGATGTCTCGGGCGGACTCGGTAAAAACAGTAGCAGTAGCAGCAGGCTTGCTTCGCAGTTTTTTGGCGAAGCCGGGAGCTCGGACGCCAGTCACGTCTGTGGCCGTGTGTGTGCGCGCGAGGGGGTGGCAACGGCGAGGGTGTTGGGGCGAGGGGGCGAGGACGAGCTAGACGTTGCGAAGCGAACGGGGAGAAAAAGCAGCACGGCGAGACGAGACGGGGCGTCGAGAGGGTGGAAGGGAGGCAGTGCGGGCGCCGAAAAAAGCAAGGCTCGCAGAAAGGACGCCCGGCGTCGTGGCGCTCTTTGGCTGATCAATACGTCGCTCTCTCTCCCCTGAACGAAGACGCCGAGTCACGCATGTGCATGCGCGCTCTCCATCTCGACCACGTACGTGCAGTCGGCAAGAGTGCGAGAGAGAAAGAAAGAAAGAGAGAGAAAAAGTGCAGCGAACGCGCAAACTCGGATTTCTTTTTATTTCTTCCGTTTTTTCCTTTCTCTTTCTTTCGTATTTTTTTCATTTTTTTCCTCGCTGCGCTCCTGCATTTTTTAACGGCTCCCCTCCCCAGTTATAGCAGTCCCGGGTCCCCACGCAAGCACGCTCTCTCTCTCTCTCTCTCTCTCTCTCTCCTTGCTTGGTTGCTTCTCCGCCTAGCCGGCACAACTCGAGCTTGCGAACACGTTACGGGGACAGACACACGTGCACGTACCTGCGCTTCCAAGCCTTTCGCTCCTCTCCGTTTTTTCTCCAGCCAGCGAGCTTTTTTCTCTCTCTTTTTTCATTCGCTCACCTACGCTCAACTACAGGCTATAGCTTCAGCTACGCCATACGCCATCTCCTTGCCCCGCCACGCCACCGGAGTCACCAGGCCCTACTGCACTGACCGTACCTAGCTGCTACGCTAGCCGGGCGTCGACATCGACGTCGATGTTCTTTTGCTATTGGATTCTCTCGCCCTCGACTATCGTTCGTTCCTTCTCTCTCACTCTCTCTCACTCTCTCGCGAAAAATATTATAGAGACCCTCCCCTCATGCGCACTCTGCAATGCAGCGCTGAAAATCCTGCAATTCTTCCTTTTGTTTGAGCATTGCGCGTTATTATTTAGCTCCGAGTCCCGCTGCTTGCCTCTCATTCCCTTTACTTTACATCGCGCCTTTGCCTCCACCATCCTTACCCTCTCTCTCTCTCTCTCTCTCTCTCTCTCTTTCTCTTGCATTCTATCCCCGTACTTTTTTCTTTACGCCGTATTCGTGCGCGGTGCACACCACTGCACAGCCTTGCTACTGCACGCTGCCTGCACCGCTTTTTTCTTTATTTTAATCCCTCTGTCTCGGCCTGCTTTTTCGCTTCTTTTGCCTGTACACTCTCCTCTTTTTACTCGCGACTCTGCCACCGTCCCTTTCGCTCTTCCTCTTCCTTCAACTCCCGGCAGCAATTTTTACATGACGAGCGTGCTTTCTCCCTCTCTCTTCCGTCAACTACGTAGCAGCTACAACTACTCCGAGTACGAGCACTCCGCCTCGCGCCTTTCCATTTTTTATCCAGTTATCGATTCGAGTCTCGGCTCTTGCGCCCACTCCATCACCCCTTCGCCCTTGACAACGCTCTATTTAAATAGAAAGATAAAAACCACTGTTCGTTCGTTTCATGTCCGTTCTTCTCTTAGGATATCTCGGTATAGAGATGTGGTAAACCAAATCCAGAAATTCAGTGTGCTCACTGTAAGTGTTTACAAAAGCGATTTTATGCGCTTGTCTCAAAACAAAGCGTGCCGCACAGTCAACCAGCGACAATGGACTCTCCCAGAGTCTCTGTCTCTCATGAAACTCTCGCTTTCTCAAGATTTTCTCACTCGGATGATCGGTCTCTCAACTCGCACTATAAGAGCCACCTGTAGCACCCAGCTCCGTCAGCGCGACGGAGCGGGAGCGACAACGAAGGGTGCCACGGTCAAACTTAAAGGGAACCTTTCAGCCTGCAGCATCAAACTTTCTAAATATACCTCTACGCTACTCCCCCTCGCTTGCTGTGATCCAGGCAAAAATAGAGAGAGAGAGAGAGAGAGAGAGAGAGAGAGAGATACAGAACGCGGCAAGTACCAATATTAATGCTCGAACCAACGCAGACGCTTAAAACTCCTATTTGTTCGTGCGTTAGCTACATTCACCAGTCAATTCCAGATTTGACCCTATTCTTTTCCATTCCTTCCCCTCATTGCCCCTCACTGCTATTCGACTTTGCCTAGTGCTTCGTTCGTCTCTCGAACCTCATACTCCATTGACCAACCCATCTTTTGATTCAGTAGCCGGCATTATTATGCTCGTGCGAGCCTCTTATATCCATACTTAATTGTCGATACAATATCGGCTACTGCTATCTATATTCGTATCTTTCTATGGAATTCTCGTCATTAAAATATTTATCATTTGCGTCAACTGATCGTCTCAATCGTAATCATGTTCAAAAACAGACTTCCGAAAACTGCGAGCGCTGCGCTTAATGTGCAATTCAACACATGCTCTCGGAATAATGTAGGTTGGAAGTAATAATGCCGTTACCATTTTTTAATACATGCCATGATTATTGAAGTCTGCCTATTTTTGTGTGCACCGACTAATTCGACTGATTAAAAGCTTTTATCGACGGATTGACGCTAAAGCTAATTTAAAAATAGTTTTACATAATGTAGCAGTCTGCATTGAAGTGAAAATTGATGCTATAAACATAACAAAAGAAAAAAAATTTTTAGAAAGTAGGCTAGTTGCGAAAGTAAATTAATGGCTCTTTAAAGACATCGCATCCAGCTCAAATCTCCCAATAACATACTATTGTACATCTCTTAGAACAAATCAGAGTGTCTCTATTTTAGATAGTTTGCTACTTGCGTACTTTAAAATGAAGGTTCGCAGAGAGATGAATGAGTACAACTAATGATGAAGTCGTGCTCCCGTTATTCAGAAAACGAGCAATAGAAAGCTACACGAGTAAGAGCCATTTCCGTGCCAACTAAATAGCTTATAATCGTATTATTACGAGCCTAAAAATGGACGATTCTCAAGGTCGTCACAAGCCGTAATTTTTGTTCTTCTCTTTCTCCTTCTCTCTCTCTCTCTCTCTCTCTCTCTCTCTCTCTCTCTCTCTTCCTACCTCTCTGACAGGAGCCAAGAGGGAGCCGTGCCACGATGCGCTGTGTCTTTATCACGCGGTCCACCCTCTATCCAGCCTTTTCTCTACCGTTCCTGAGAGACACTCTTCCGTCGGCTCTGTGACGACATTGTACCGTGCACCCCCTACGTTCATTAAGACATTCTTTATGTATCTCTCGTAACCCCCCCCCCCCCCTCTCCCTTTTACTTTCCTTTACCCTCAATTCTCCACTCTTTTGCGTTATAATTCATTGAATTTACAAAACTAGTCGAATGATCAGTTGCCTTTTCTGCAAACAACCATCTGTTAGAATAACAAGTCGATACTTCTATTATATTACTTCGTTTAATTGTCACTTATTTCATATTGAATGCTCGTACTAATCATTCACCTGTGTGCTTTTATTGTTTTCAGCAATGCAATACACATGACAAAGAGAGCGATTATTGGGGAGGCGCAAGAGGTGCTAAACAAGGATATGAGGTGAGTGAAAACTCGAATGCTGTGCTGTCAATTTATCTGGTAATTTTGAACATTTATTATACTCATTGAGACGCAGCACTTTTTGTTGCAGGCCAAGATGAATGCCGAACACGGACAAATGCAAAAAGGTACGTTAGTCTTAGCAATAAATATTTTGGAAATATTAATTGTCTCCGCAAATCGTTTCATCTAATCGCTTAAAAAATTCTGTTATTTCGTAATTTTTAGATTGTTTACGATTTTAATCCGTCGTATTAAACTGAAACTTGGACGTTAATTTTCCTGATGCATACATTTTCTTTTGTTTGTATGTTTTTTTTCATTCACACTCTGAATGGCATTCTATGAAATTCTTTTATAAACCATACTAGAAATCTGTTACGACGCTGATTTTGTATCACTGATTAAACAGATATATCGTGTCGGTTAGAATTGAAGTTCTATCCAATCCTTAAAATATTTCTCACAAAAAAATTGTTAAATGCAATCTAAGTCATAGAAAATAAATAATAGTTAACATTGAAACATCCTGTAAGGAAAATTACATTATGATTTTATTTCTCTTTGTTTTTCTCAAACAGAAAATTTGGTAATGTTTTAGAACCCAGAATTGTCACGTTTTTTTTCCATCACTTTTGAAGTCGTCGGATTCCAAAACGAATGGTTTTGAAAATTTCCGCATGTATATGTATTGATGAACAAGTGTGTGTCCATGTATCTTTGATCGATCTTGTTTTACCAATAACTGCCATAATACATCAAGCTGAGACTTGGCAATGTCTTGTTTTGATGATTTTTTAACGATTGAAAATATAATCTTGAATTCTTTAAATCTGTCTGCAATCTCTTAATTTATATCGTTACGAGCGTGATGGGGATGTATTCAATATGTAAAAGAGAAATTCCAATTTTACTTTTTTTTTAAAGTAAAACAAGTAATTACTGTTAGTGTTTAATATTTACTTTGTTCTAGAATTGCAAGTGTGTAAATGTAATTTACATATAAACAATTAAATTCAACGCGTAAATAAAAGATCGTTAAAAAATAATTGATCCTATTTTAATAAATTTCTATAAATTATACAATATTATGTATAATTGTAAGCCTAATCATTGGAGCTTTTAATAAGTTACAGAATGAAACCCACGTAGATATTTACTACTGGTATTGTTTTAACGATGTATTAATTTTTCCTGCTTGTTTTCCGTATACTTGATCATACTTCATTAAACTCAGACTATCTAAAGAAATCAGCTCATTACGACCAAATAGTCAAAGTTCTCAATTTTAGATATGTCCTAATACCGCGTAGAGTACTTGATTTCGAATCATTTTATAAAAACTGAAAATAAGAAGTTAAACTGCTTTATTTAGATTGTAATTTATTCGAAAAAATGGATATCATATTGATAAAAAAATACACCGTTGGTTTTAAATTATACTTCCGTGAACATACATTAAAAACAATCCGAATAAAAGTTATATAAATATTTTTATGGATGAGAATTAACTTATATTTATTGATATACTTTGTTTATAGACTGAAACTCAAATTTAAAACGTTTAGAGAAACGAGCAATTTTCAAATAAAAATAGAATATCGTCCACTAGGAGTTAGTTTTATTTGCGTTATTGTAACATTTAAATGTTTAGCGGATTTCGTAGCTTCAGATGTAACATTAATAAATACTTTTCTTTAAACGATTTAATATAACCTTTATTTTCTAATACACGTTTCACTTATTCCACTATCTTAACTACTGTGGAATTTTACACTCACAAATGATCTCGACTTCTTGATGCTAATTAACGCAAATATTTTTCGCAGCTGCGATACATTTTCTACTCATCATTTGCCAAGGGTTATTAATCGCTATATATTAACAAAATAAATTAAATTGATTAATAAGTATTATAGTAACAACAAATTTTCTTAAAAATGCTTTCATTGAACGTTCGTTAAAAATCTATCAAAGTTTACTAAGAACATGTCCGTTGCTCAAACGATGAATGCTTGGATGAATACATTTATTAATTTTGAATGCATTATTATCGAAAAGTATTTGATGGTAAATATCAATTAGGTCATTCGGCTGTAAGTAACTAAACTATAGAAGTAACGTTTTAAAAATGAAATAAACATATGGTTTTTATAAATATTAATTAAAGTGGATGAGAACCTGAAAACCTATATACGTGGGGAATTTATATCGTACACCCGACCATGGTAAACAAAATAAATGCAGTTATGAGTCTAGTTGAACTAGAATAAGCAATGCGAGTACAGTAGACGCTTCTAAAGCAATAGTAATAGCAGCAGCAGCAAAGTGACTTGTCGACGGCGTACGTAAACCGGTTGCCGTTTTGCATTTGTGACGTAAGATAGTTGAGATTGAGATTTGAGCCACGAGAGCCAGGGAAGTGGCGATGCAACGACTGCCAAGTCGTTCTACTTGAACGGCAAGTGAACAAGAGAGCGTAAACAAATTACGCACGCGAATACAAGTTTACTGGTCGATTATATATTGATATCTTGACGAAATGTGCGATTCAGCGAAAAATGTTAACGCCCTTGAAACGGAGAGAAAACGAAACCAAGTAGCTGGCAGATTATGTAATTGGTATCAAAACGCGCGTCTAATTGAATCACAAGAGAGAGAGAGAGAGAGAGAGAGAAAAGCCAATGTAACATTAATAGACTAGCTAACGGTTTTCGCTAAAATAGAATTAATCCATTTAGAAAGTATCGTGACGCCGTAGACGTTGGATAACTGATAGTTTCCATTTTATAAAAGGAAAGAACATGTTTCCTCTAAAAAAGAACTTACCCAATGTCAATGTCTTATTCTCGTGTAGACTCGCCATCGACTAACCTTAAACGACAACTAAAAACAAACCTGTCTAGCGCGGGATTTTTATATTTTGGTGTAGAGATTGGTGCAACTTATATATTGGTCTTCATGGATTAAATTGATGAAAAAAGAGAGTTTAACGGAAAAGGAAAAGTCCGAGGTTGCGCAAGAACTGCTGTTCAAACACGGCAATAATTTCTACGCAACGTTAACGGTTTATCCCAGACTAATTATTCTTTTGAAAGGGGCTTTTTCCATTGAGCGTCGGGGCACTCCAAGTGTTATCGTTTGACGGTCGCGTGGCTCCGACGTTTAACGCAGAATCCGCAGAAGTAAATGAACACGTGCCAGGCTATACTCGCAATATTTTGACCTCGATCTTATTAGCGTGCGTGCATGTCTGCCTGGCTGCCTCGTATAGGTAGCCTATAGCTGTGCAGATTGATGATTTAAGGCTTCTGTTTCTATAATATCTATAATATATTTCCGTAACATTCTGTAACGTATTGACTGTAATACACAAGTATGAAAAGCTCTGACGGCGTTCCGACCGTTGTTCTAAGCGCATTTAAGTGTGAATAATGCGAGCTCAATTCGAGATGGTGATTAAAAGTATACGCGCTGGCGGTGAATGGTCGATCGAGTTCGAGAGGAGATTCTCAAAAAGCCATCAGTCCGAAAAATCTTTCATCTCTGCTGAGCGTCTCTCATTAAATAGCTCTCATTTTTAAAAGTCGTCTCTCCCTCTCCCATTTTCTCTGTAATTTCCGGTCGCACGATAGAGCGCCACGTGAGTTGAGTAGCTCTCAAGCGAGGATCCGAACCGGGCGCGCTTCGGCAAAGTGATTTTTTTATATCCATACACAGGTACGGATGACGCTGGCTTCTCTAATCAAAGCCCGACATTGGTGTGTCGTCACCTGATGGACGCGCTACTTTTACAACGGTAATTATCAGTTATACCCCCTGAATGACAAGCAGCTCTGTGCAAGCACATAGCAGCGGTAACCTATAGTTTTTTTCCATCTTGCACATCTTTCTAGATAACCTTTACTCTTCGATGATATTCAATTACTTTCGAACAGCGTTATATATTAAATAGGGCTCTGTTCGATTTTGCGTCCACGTTTTCGGCTCCCTTTGTACATACTCCAAACGTCCATTCTAGTTGCAGAGGCGTCGAATCAACGTACACGCGACTCTACAGTAATCACGCGGGGCTCGGTAATCGCTTGTCCGCACTTACATATCCATCGTGGTACTTTGTGGAGCTGTCAGTGGCTACATCTATTAGGTCGCTCTGGCTTTCTCTCTTCGAATGACTTTGCAGCAGCTAGAACGTCAAAACTCAAGTTGAAAAGAGTTTGTATTCGTGAGTTTGCACGGAAATAGTAACCGATTTATTATTATTATCATAAAAATGAACGTGAATCAATGTAACGGATAGAGCAATGAGTAGAGCTGTGGGCATTCCAATAGGATTTCCTCGTAAAGACGCAGTGACTGGTAATTCATTACTGCCAGTACTCAGAGTTTATTTTATTGTAAATACCTAATAATATCGATATCCAAGTAAGCGATTCCTTTGACGACTGATTATACATGTATTGTGCGATAGAATTACATTAAATGAAAAACGTAACTCAATATCGGGCACTCAAGCTGGCAATTTCGCACGAAATCCGAATAGCTGCGTAATAAATTGCTTCCTCGATAATCGCGTGAATTGTATTAAGACGGATAAATCCTATAATGGTCAACTTATTTAGTGTTGGGTGCAATTTGAACAGTTTTCGTTTGAATTTAACAGCGAGTCTAGATGCGAGTAAACTGAAGCATTGATCGGTGCGATAAGTGGCCGACAGATAAATACAATTACATGAAAGAGGAGGGAGGACTTGTCCGCGTCTCGGTTGCTTTCCACTTGCTATTTGCTCGCGTGCTATTTGTGGGATGCGTTGCTCATGATACATGTAGATTTCATAGTTAGACGGTGAAGCTTAGCTGATGTTGAGACAGATGGGACAGTGGAAAAAGGAAGGATGTGTGTGTCTGTGTGTGTGTCGGGGGGATGTTAAAAGAACGTGCCTTATACAGTCGACAACGCAGAAAGGCTAGATTGTGAGCAGAAGTATTTGACGTGTTTGCGGAGCGCGTCAAAATGTACTACCAATTCGAAGTGAACACAGCAGCGCGACGGATCGTACTGCACAGCGCAGTCCAGCCTTTCGTTTGTAGGTACTCGCTGTGTTCAGCTCGATGCTGACCCCCGACCGAGTCGCGCCGGTGTAGCTTACGTATATTCGCCTCGCTCTTGATCGAACGATCGATCTGTTACGTGTATTCGACAGTCGCGCCATTTTTTGTCTCGCAGCCTCTATCTGTATTTTTGATCATAAATCGAAAGCAGTCGATCACCCCACGAATAGCCAATTGCTCGGGTATTATACATTATCCTACAAGATTATCGGTTTGGCCGCTCTTTGCTGTGTGTCTACATAAATCAGCTTCAATCCGATGCGATCCAATTAACGTATATATATTCAGAATGCAGGCATCGGCGTGAGCGGCCACTGATGACCGAGCGATGGCCGCCAAGTTTTTGCCGATGACGATTTAGAGCCAGCCATGCTTATAAGCTAAAGAATACATTCCGTGATGAAGCGCGCGACGATTGCAATGCCAATGCTGCGAATGCCGCCGCGCCGCCGACTACTCATTATTCCTCCAGACGTGCGCCGAATACCTTAAATGTTCTCCATCTCATTATGCCGTCTCTACTTAATCGTAATCAATCGTTCGACAACTCAAACTTGTCAGCCAGCTATACGATGAAATACGCAGGCTCGGTTGGATCCGCCCAGCCGAAAACCGATCACGCTGCCTCCACCACTCTGAATTCGTCCTCGCGATCGCGCCTCCCATATGCGCGCGATTTTTCATTGGATCGATCGCCACTCGAACGCGGCCCGTCGACTTGTATTTTTCTCAAACCACCACGCTTCAACGCCTACACCCATTACACCCATATTATGTAGCTCGTTTTAGATCGAGAATACACAGACCTATTCGTAGAAGGATCTTCCAAGCTACCGTTAAGCTACGCTTGCATTCTTCCATTGAACGTTTTGGCTGAATTACCGTTTTCTCCGAGTTCGTTTTCGAGAAAATCTGTGAGTGCGAACAAATAAGAGCGAGTACTGCAGGCTCGATCGATTCGCATAACTTACCGTGTACGACAACTCGGTGTACCAACGATTTTCATTTAATGCGATCGGAAGTTGCCAAGGATGCTTAAAGTTCATTGTGCTTGTGTAGTTAGTAATAAGGTACGTATGCAGCCATAATAGGGAGAAAAATAAGAAAGCCGTGCATGTACGTAGGGAGTGTTCGAGGATGGAAATGGAAGAGAGGATGGCGGCCGAGGAGTTTTTTTCCGTGGGCATCGTTGGCGTGCGCTTGAAGTAAGGGAATCGAGCGCGGGGGGCAGGCGGAGGCGGCGGCGGTGGCGCTGGCGGGAAAGATGGCTGATTCGATAAAAGTTGCAAAGACGCCGCTCTCGCGCGAGCGTAGGGCGAGCTGCGAATGACGCACTGGAAAAACAATGTTAGCTGTACAATGATAATAATTGTCAAGTTCCCACGATAATCTCTCTCTCTCTCTCTCTCTCTCTCTCTCTCTCTCTCTGTACTTCTTGCTCTCCGGGCTGCACGTATGGGTTCTCATCTTGATATCGAGTACAAGAAAGAGAGAAAGAGACAGAGAAGGCAGGAGAGCCACATTGGCAACTGCCAACAAATATACGTGCGCCGTCTGCAGCGCATCCGCTCGCAACAATTATTGCTAGACAAAAAAAGCACCGATTCACCGCTTATCATACGTGCATGAGACTTTTTTTTTGACGCGCAACATGCATGATAATACTTGCGACCAGCAGCTCATTCCTATCAAATATCAATGCAATTATGCATGCATACACCGGCGAAATAACGCCAAGCTCTCGCTCTCGCCACTTTTTCATTAGCATCAATGAATTTTCAATCGATCTACCCGTACTGGATACCTCTTCCTCACGCACCTGTTTATACATATTCAGACTGACCGAGTACTGTGCTATAGAGGTTGGCTGGACGACAGGCCTCATCTCTCAATTTCGCAATCAAGTTGCAGATTAGCAATCAAGTGCAACAGCAGCAGCGGCAGCACCGCGCAATGGACGATCGACAAATATGTCAGTGTATAATAATAAATGAGTGTGAGCCCGAGAAGTGGCAAGGTGAATTGGCCAAGCGCACTCTCTCTTTCTCTCTCTCTCTCTCTCTCTCTCTCTCTCTCTCTCTCTCTCTCACGCGAGCTGCGAACACTACGATCAGAAAAACTGACTTTCGTAGCGGGTACTGTACGTGTACGCGGCTAAGTATGATTGTAGAAAAACAAGGAAGCAGCAGTCGCAGCCACAGCGTTGATAGAATAACACTTGTTAGCGACACTTTTTTCAGATTGCTCGCTCTGACCTGCGATTAGCCGACCTCGCTCGACGTTTTGCCTCGCTTAACTTCACACTGTATTGAAGCTTGAGTAATTAATCTCAATCAAACAACTGTCGCAGAGACCCATATTTTTCCTTCGATATAAAATCGACCCTCGAATCGAATGCACACGTACGCAGCAACGAGCTGGCAATATTTAGAAATACGAGATCAGAATGTTGCGGCAGCGCAGAGCGGTTGCTCAAACTGACACTGGCGCACGAAAGATTGAAAGGTAAAAAAGTGCAAGACACCGAGAGTGGTCGCCGCACGCGAAAGGTCACACGCCGCTGATTTTCAATGAGACACACTTGAGCGCTCGTTAATTGCGTACGTGCGCTACAACAAGCAAGTGCCCGTAAGTATATAGCTGCTGCTGCTGCTGTCGCTGCAGTAAAAATATGCTGAGCACTACGTGGCGCAAGACTCGTAGCTGAAAAATCTTACGAGCAACTATCAAGTGGTTTACAAGGACTCGAGCGTAAACAGCGACGCCGGCGACGATTCGATGAGCTCCACGATTTAATCGGCTGCGTGTTGCGCTTCGGATACCGTCGCTTCGACACAACACAGAGTTCGATTGCTCTCCTCTATTCTAACCGAGTATTCCAGTCTAGGAATACATGTCCTAATTTTCTATTTTTATTAAGCAGTACAATCTTAATTATTTTCACAAAATGAAGTCACGGTTTTCTTGAGAAATACATCGATGCTATTCTGTCGGAATGAACAAGCGATTGCGCTTTATTGGCAACAAAATGCCATGAAAAATGAATAGTATTAAAAAGTTTATGGTCAACTGTTATTGAAATGACGAAAAAAAACTGAAAAATATAAAGGGAAATCATTTTATTAATGCCTGTATATCGATAATTTTTTATCAGCTTCTTTAATTGCACAACAGTTGAGAAAAATTAGAATATCTAGAATAAAACGGTTTCTATAATCTTTAAATCAATAATTAATTTTATAAATATGGATCAGTCTTCGGTAAGTATATTTAACTCTGATAATTTCGATTCAAAATTCTTTCAATCACTTGTTAATTTAGTATAGTTATCTTGTTTAAAATCGGTATAGTAATTTTCAAAATGTTATTGATATTACTACAGCGTCACGTGTTACGGAGAATAGAGTTTAAACAGTAATATAATAGCAAATATTCATTGTACTTCAACTGCAATGAGTTGATAATACAAATTAAATAAAGCTAGATTTATTTGAGAGAGGGCCCTCGCGGTAAAATATATTCAATCCACTTGATACGAAAAATGTTGAGTCTTGTAACAAAAATGTTTTACATAATAACGGAATAATTTTTAATTGATCATCAACTACTAGAAGATGATTTTTTTATGTAGAAACCAAAGTTACAACAACTTAAGCACCGTTTTCCTTGGTAAATTTACAGATGCTCGAAAAAAGTATAAAAAAAGGAAATAAAGTATCGGTCAGAAAACTATCGTAGGACTTATAGTTAATTGATTCCAAATGTTGCTATTCGTGATAGATAACGCTAGAACTCAACTGTTGCTAGTGTCATATATATACACCCAACCTGAGGTGCAAGTAACTAGCAATCAGCCCACTTGCACGCCTGTGTGTAAGTATGTATGTGCATCTACTTCTGCTGCTACTGCTGTTGGCGACCCGCGGCGTACATACCCGTCTCCATCATTAATCTATTCTCATTGGTTCATACTAACATATCTCGTTGCCGCTTACATTGTAAGATTAATCGCTCTCTAGTCTCACACTCCAGTGCTACAAATTCATCTCGCTTTCATGCTTATTATCAACCAAACGACTTAACGAACAGATAAAAACTTGTCCGAGTACAAGGATTATTTCACCGTGGACTATCAACTATTACAATATTACTCGAACTATTACAGAATCAATCGCTATAGCTCTGAGCTACGATCCTCGCAATCACTTTGTCAGTTTACTCTCAAAATGTTATTGGAACAAGTTAAGTAATCAAATTTTGAAAGAAAAAGTAATCCGTCGAAAGTATCATTGCGTTTGGAGATTGACTTAAAAAATCGGAGACTATACAATTCAAAACGGCTTCGACAGATGAATTCATCCGATGACTGGTTACAGAGGTGTCAACGGTGAGGCAGCTCAGCTTGCGTCGTTGCATAGGCATTAGTAGTCTGGTGACCGGCTGACTTCTTAAGGCGTGCTGTTTTCTTTTGAAGACTTGCGGTTTCAAAATGACACCTCGCGCGGGCAACCTCGTTGCCAAGAGAACAAGAAAGCCTACAAGTAACTGTACATCGTACAGCCGTACTCCGTATGTTGCACTTGTCGCCTTTAACGCGCGGAAAGTCGAATGTTTGCATTTATTTATTATTATTTTTGTATTTTTGACACGAGCCATAGCAACGAGAAAGTGCACAAGCGCGTGCTGCAATTATTCTCGCTCGGTAGCCAGTTGTCGTGACGCTCGCGTGCGCTCGTTTACATAGGTAACCAATCAAGCACGAGGCTCGTTAATGTCAGGATCCTCACGGAGACAAATCTCAATCAGTCGTACACTAAATACACTGTCCATCTTACGGCTTGACTTACGTAACGTCTATGCAGTGAGTTTGCATCTTCTTAAAGCAGAACTGCGGAGAGACCATGCACAGCTCGTTTTTAGCGGACGCTGTTGGCATTGCACGCATATCGTTTCGGGAATTTTTCACCGATTCTCGTAGCTCGGCGATATCTTTCACGATATCATTTACGTGGCACTGTTTTCGGAACGAACCTCGGCTGCCGGCAATCCATTACGATGAAATATAAATATACGCGCCCCGCGCTAAGGACTCGAGCGTTTTGCTTGAGTATAAGATAATAGTAGGTTGGCTGTCCTTGAGAAACGAAAACTCAGCGTCTACCGGGCTTTCAAATTCGAACACGCGATCGTAAATTGTCTCTCCGCGACGCCTGCGATTACTTTTCCCTACTGAAAAAAATCAACCAATTGCTTTTTCTATAAGTGTTTCTCTCTCTCTCTCTCTCTCTCTACAAAGTGTACTTCAACTTTATATTCGTACAATTCCGATTTTTCTATTTCCCCATCGACAGATTTTTGAACTACGATGTCGGGTGATACAGATCGAATACCAATGCTGCACATCTATCGTAAAACCGCGGTTGCAGATAGCGGAAAACAGCGACACGTGATCGACTTACTGGCGTGTGTCTCTAAGTCATTAATATGTACGCCAGGAACTGTGATCGATTATATACGATTACACGCAATCGCTCAAAACTGAGTCGCAAATTGAAATACTCCGAGTCAATTTTTTCAACCAATACGCGGAACATCGTCCGTTTCAATAAGAGCCTGTATTTATCAATGTTATTTACAACGATTGTTGCTCGTCACGTTACCAAATATTGCGATAGTATAAAAATAAACGATCGGTAACGTTCTTTTGCTCTTACATTGATCGGATTGAATTTGATGATTACAAGGGCTACTAACAGAGATGCGTTCAAAACGCGTACGTCATTAGACCATGAAAGATGAAAAAAAAATAAATAAAAGAGAACGAGTTCTTGATCGCACTCGAGAGCACGAAGAGTTTTATCAAGTTTTTATCGAGGAATTAGTGGTTTATTCATTGTAAAGCATATTGTAAGCAAATGTAAGCATTTCAATGTTTTTCATGTTGTATGTAATTAGTTAAATCATGTTCATTGTGAAACCACAAAGCCGAAGAGCATTAACCGTATTTAAAATCAAACATAACGATATGCAGGATGTAATTGAATGGGAAAAATATGTTGCAGGAGATGATCAATATCGAGGTGGTGGTGGCGGTGGTGGAAGCAGCAGTGGGAGTCCGCCTGCAAGTCTTTTGGTGGTGCCGCAACCGCTAAGCATAAAGCCATCGCATCCGTCGCACCTGAATCCTCATCTCGGTGGAGGTCACGCGCATCCGCCGCGAAAGTATCAATGCAAGATGTGCCCACAGGTAAGAGATGCTTCCATGAAATAAAAGTGAACGCAGTAATATAGGCTAGACCTACAGTGAGTCCTCGTGAGGACGAGTAAGCTGCAGAATCCGCCGTCATATCACCGGACTGCCGGATCGAGTAAGGCTCGTGTGCGATGTAGCGTGACGAGCGAGAGGATACATCCTGTCTTTGCTTGGATCATTGTCGCTTGCTGCTTTGCTACCTCCTCGGGTTTTTCGCTTTTTTTTACTTTAGCAGCTCCGCTTCATCAGCCACCCTCCGCGAGAGAGACTACTTCTCATCGTCTCTCGTCGCCTATTTTCCTCCTTCAGCTCTTTGAGAATCATCGTCTTCTCACTAGCTTTTAGTAACCTATCCTCTTCTTGCTGACGACTTTTAAACTTCGTACACTCGATTCGAATAATTATGGGAACGGGCGGTATTACGGAAAACTGCACAAATGAGTACGCGATACAGACCGCCGCGCAAATGCCATTTTTTATTCTCTCTGTGCGATGCCAACTAACCAACCAACGGAATAACGTCCAATTTAAGATCGAGTAATCTTGGAGGAGTCCGCGTGCAGGTAATGTAGGTATATAAGCATGAATGATGATCGGCGAGAAGTCGATGGGGTTTGGTTCGATTGATTTACCGCGCGTATTACGAGAAGCAGATTGTTTCGAGAGCGGAAAACCACAAAGGTACGTAGTTGGCTGCTGGATAACGGAGCAGGGACTGCGGGAGGGGGGGGGTGACTCGTTGGAGCACCGGAAGAGGGAAAAGTGTTGTGTGAGTTACAGAGGGCCGGGGATAGCACCAATATAGAGTGTGTAAAAGTTGAGTTTGCTTCTTTACGAGGCTGCTGTTGGCAGAGCTCAATGTAAATTGCACTGATCCTCATGACGTCTTGATTTTACGATGCCATCTTCAGCTTGCTTCGGCTCACCTTTCTTTTTTCGCGAGTAAGCTCTTCTGCAGCTGCAGCCTGCGGTCCTCTTGCTCATTAGTCTGCTACAAGATCAGCGAGCTCGCTTCAAATTACGCTTGGCGTTCCCTCTCTCTCTCTCTCTCTCTCTCTCTCTCTCTCTCTCTCGCTCGCTACGTACCGCCCGTGTCGAATTGTATGCGGTGCGCTTACTCTCGTTGCATCTTCGTCGAGGCTAGGCCTCGATACTTTCGAACGGTCCGCTCATTAGCGTGGAGGCGTTCGTTTTCTCTGTTCTTTTGAACAGAATAGCGTGGCGAACGAGTTGCCGGTCAAACGAATAGCTGCTGTGTAATAAAGATGATGAGAGGAGCGTGTATTCGTGAGCGAAAGCAAAAGAGAGCGGCAGAATGTGTATGTATATACACACACATATATAATCCACACGCATCGCGGTAGCTCAAACAGTAGGTAGCACACAGTCCCCCATCTTCGTTAGCACTGGACATCAAGCTGTCGGCTCTACCTTGAAGATAATACCTGCGTATACTTTTATAATTGAATTTCAAACACAAGGAACCATCGATCCTTGTGTTCCTCCGCAAGTTGCATATGCCAACGATAGTTCAAGTGATCGCTGTATACACTATGCCCTGTTCTTCTTGCTTTTGCATTTATCGAAAAGTATCGTGCATGTACGACTGCAGTGTTGTCTCGACAAATGGAATTCTGCTTACACAAGCGCCGACCATCATTATTACCATGGCGGCGCTCTCGCGCCCACGTCCGCTGGCAAATTCGTAGAAAGTGTTCAATTATACCGATTGGGCGTTAGCTTTAGGCTCTGTCGTTCGGACAAACGGATGCGCCAGAGTACAAAGTGGCTGGACCGACGCAAGACTGCGCAAGTAAAGGGATTGATTTTTTCGATCTCACTGACATAGTGCATATGTTACCACGTTTTTTTTGTTCGTTTCTTTGTTTTTTCCTTTGCGTTTTATGTTTTCTTAAATAATTTGCGCAACAATTGCCATGACGCAGATTGCAAGTAATTTGTGCTAACAGAAGAGACATAGAAATATATTAATTCGACCCCCCTCCCCAGCTGTGCGGTCTTCGGGTTCAATCTTCTTTTTGCGAAATAAGTCTGATTTTCTCTCACTCCTTCTTGTATCGAGCAGTCCAGTAGAACGTTTTATATAACGATTTCGAAATACTCACGCGCAGGGGAGTGAGTGAATAGCAAAAGCATTAGGGGTTCAGGTGCGCACAGAGAGCGAGAAGAGTGCCAGCGTAGCCTCCCACGCCAAACAAAAGTCTTTAAGCCTTAGCTAAACATGATACCCCATTTACGTAGCTCTCAGACTCGACCTATACACCACCAAAAATCTAAGTCTCTCCCCCCCCCCCTCTCACACACACACACACACACACACACACACACACACACACACACGCATATGCTCTAGTACAATGCTCGTCGAGAATTATGTAACAATCCCCGGACGAGCTCCTAAATTCTCACAATGTCATGACCGGGCAATCGACGTGCTTCAACTCACTTCTTCGTTCAACGATCGAAAAACCATACACTCTCTTTTTCTCTGTACATATAACTATGTAGCCTTGCACCACTCATTCTCTCTCCCTTCTTAAATTCGTACGTAGGTACATTTACGACCTACTGTACAGGCAGAATCTCGACACGTGTATAATCAACAATTGACACTTCGAGGAACGAAATATTTGGGCAAACGAGAGAATGCGAGTGCAAGCAACAAAGCAGAATGATCGAGAGCAACTTTGTAACTTACAAGACCGAGACCTTAATTTCCCGTATACTTCACGGCGTGATAACGCGTGACAATCCGCATTAGCTCGCAATCACGGCAAAGCAGCTCTGGTGGAGAGCGCGCGCGGCACGAATGCCGCCAAACTCTATACCTTTCCAATAAAGGGAGCGTTGACTTGCCGACACCTTTCTCTCTCATCCTATTCGTCAAGCTCCCATTTTATATTGGCCGCTAAATTCCATCTTCCAACCACTCATTTCCACATTCAACAAGTTCACTATTGAAGCTCAATAGCGAACTCACAATTTGGAGCAACCGATCGTTGAAACAAGTAAACGCACACGTTTCCGTAGAGTGGGGAATGATCAGTTTAATAAGTTGTGCTGGGAAAAGAATAAGGGAAAAGAGTACGTCCATATCTACATCCAATATAAGCAGATTAATAGGCCATATTATCTGAAGCGAGACGGGGAAACAGGTAGATCTGGGTGTCACGCCGTCGCGGAATGTTATAATTGAAGTATTTGAAAAGAGAGAATTCATTTTTTGTTACAAGAAGGGTCATAAGAAGCGAAATAGAAAGGGAAAAAATTGAAAGGGCAAACGGTGGCGGTGCGTCCTAAATGTTTTTTATTAAAAGTCGAAGCAGAACGAAAGAAGAGGTCGCGTGGCAATTGTGATGAGCAGGGGAGCTGGAAGAGGAACGAGGAGAAGAGATGTAAAAAGTTGAGATTCAGTAGGTAGTCGTGCGGCGAGCGCGGAAATTGGTCTTGCAGCAATGAATGAAAAAGCGGAGCCGAGGATGAAGAAGAAGAGGAAGAAGGGGCGGCGGAGGAGGAGAAGGAGAAGGAGGCAAAAAGAGACCAGAAGCTCGCTGAGAAGCTGATCGGAGGGGAGGAGGGGGGGGGGGTGCGCACAGAAAGAAGCTGGCAAAAGGAAGGTCAAAAGGAGGATAAGAGGAGGTGGCGCGCCATGTCCCATAAGAGGCAGAAATATACAAGAGCACAGAAACGAAAAAAAGGCTAAATAAGAAGGCCGCTCGAGAGCGAGCGCGCGTGGAGCTTCAGAAAGGATGCCGCTCGTAAATCTGTGCCGGGGCCTCATCACAAACTGAATACTCTCCCCAGACTTGCCACTTGCTCCCTTTCCCTCTCTCTCTCTCTCTCTCTCCTGCGAACCACTCGCTCTTTTTTCAACGTCATTATCTGCTGCTACCGACGCGACTGCTCTCATCTCGTTCTTATGGCATAGCGGTCAGCGCTTCGTACAAGGTCGTAGTGCGTGCATGCGTGCTGTGCTTGATGCTGGCTTGCTTGCTTGCGTGCATGCGTGCGAGCCAACGACAGAGCCGCTCCTTATGCTTTGGTCTGATCTTCAGAGCGCGTTCACAGCAAAAAGAAAGAGCCGCCGCCGCCGCCGCGACTAACGAAAATGGGCTCTGCACGGTAGCCGATTCCCCGGAAATTGAGCAGCTATAAAATTAATTATCCGCTGTACTTTATCCTTACTGTCGAGAGCGGTCCCTTCACGATGCGCTCGATTTGCTTGCATCTCCTCCTCATTCTCTTCTTCGCTCTCGCCAGCGTCATCATCTCCTCTACCTTCCTCGCCTCTCCTCTTCTCTCCTCTCCTCAACCAGCAGCCGCTACTCTCATCAAGCGCCCCTCATTCACTCACTCACTTACTCACTCACTCACTCACTTACTTACTTTAACCGTTTGTACTAGCCTTTCTCTTGTCTTATGTACATGGATACACCTTATAGTCTCTCACGGAACCACGCGCGATCAAACCCAATACCAAAAGCATTACTTGCCCTTTTCTCACCTTCACCTCCTCAATAATAATTACCTCACTATATATCTAGTCATTCAACATTCCAACGATCTTTCCGACAAATACTCTTATATTGCTCATGTGGATCACCTTCACTTTTCAACAAATAATTTTGCATTATTCGTTTTAATTCCTTCCTTACTGAATCGTCAATATTATGCTCACAAATTATTTACATCAGCTGGTGACATCGCTTCATTTCAATTATTTATTCTTCATTTTTTATTTTATTACTTTATTGTAAGATGTATCACGGAACTGTCAACCTATCATTTGTATAATCATTGTACATCATTGTTAATTCACGGTTTGCCATGACAGAGATAACATCGACACGCATGTGTGTATACGTATAAGAATAGGACGCACAGAACAAACTTCGTCGAATAAAGGTTCTTTTTTTTGATCCAGAAAAATCTTAAGTAAATCATAAAGTGTATACATATTAGGCATTTGGAGTTTAACGCCTTCTGAAACTTTGTACTAATCTTATCTGTGCCTTAATAAACATGACTTTCGTGTAAGATAAACAGAAAGATTTTACCACTATGACGGGTCAAATTATTGGCAGCAATTTTTCTTGTTGTTTCGAAACCCGACGTGACTTAAGTGTATCAATAACACAACAAAATTGTCTTTTTTGACATTTTCAACTGTGGATATTAATTAAATACGATCAGGTGAATTATCATAAAAGTGCATTATGATAACAATGTTTGCGTAAAAGCACGATTACTTTTTGTATGAAATAATATAACTCTAATAAAGATAAATAAATCTGTATTGGTTGATTCATTTGACGTGGGTTACATTTGGAAAGCAACGGGGAACAACGACAGAAAACGGAAGTAGACTTAATGTTTTGAAAACTCATAAATGGTATTCATGTGGCTTTTCCTGCTAAGACGCGTGTTTGATGCTGATGCTGGAGTATAGAATTGTAATAAAAAAAAAGGAAAAAGAAAAAACCGTGAAGATGGGAAAAAAGAAATGAAAAAAAGTGGGCTAAAAAAAAGTCGTCTGTTTGTGTGTCGGTCTGGTGCGGTTAGTGTCGTCAAGTGGAGTGGCAGCAAGGTTAGCTCTCGGGGAGCCACAACCAAGTCGCTTATATCACCGGAAGAGTATCAAGAGAATAATCTCAAGAGTCTGAGGAAGCCGATGTTAGTTAAGCGGTAGCAATGGAAGGAAAAGAGAGAAGGTGGTAGGAAGAAAGGGAGGAAGGGCTTTGCCACCCTCGCAGCTCCTTTTTCTTTTTCTCGAATTGCCTCTGTTTCTCACTCATCGTAGCCATGTGCGCGCGCTCTCTCTCTCTCTCTCTCTCTCTTTCTCTCTCTTTCGGTGGCTATGAGAATCGCGCTCCAACACCAAACATTCTCACACTCCCACGATCATTGCTCTCCCCTCTCCCTTCCCTCTCTCGCTCTCTCTCTCTCTCTCTCTCTCTCTCTCTCTCTCTCTCTATCAATTCTCAAGGCAAGACGAGCCCCATTACTCGCAAGATCGTCATCTTGTCAAGCGCGAGAGATGCCTCAAAGATGATAAGTTTGATTCTTTCTTATCCGCGTTTACACAGAATGTCTAAAGTGTCGAAACGGAAGCTCAACGTCGTTATTCGTTAATTTGATTAATTCAAAAGCCTTTGACAGGCCAACGACTGAAAAGGAAAGAGGATAAATTATATCGGCGCACGCAAAATAGTTGAGTAGAAGAGAACTTATGGTTGATAATGGAGTGGAAAGAAGAGCATTAGTACGAAGAAGCGCAGGCGGTGGCAGAGCTGTATTTGACTTGTAAAGCGTATAAGTAGGCCAGGGCTTGTCCCCTACTGGCTCTTAAACTGGATGGTCTCTAGTCCGAATCTGAATCGAAATCCAAATTCGAATGGAGTCTAGCTGGAAGGGGAAACATGCGCTAAAGAAATGAGAGGGGGCCCACTTCCTAGGGATGCTGCCCCCGAAAGTCAGGTTCCCATGGATCCCTCCCCAGCCCGCAACAGCTAGCGGGCTTCTCGGCCAAAGGGAACGTAATCTGCCACCTGTCCTGCGTCTGCTAGTTGCTGCTCGCTACTGGACCCTAAGCAGCGCGCCCAGATCTGTCTTACTATACATGTTAAACACGATCTCCTGACAACGCTCATTGTCCCTCTCTCTCTCTTTCTCTCTCTCTCTCTCTCTCTCTCTCTCTCTCTCTCCCACTTCGTACTTCTTTCTCCTTCATTTCCTCCGTCACTACGCCAGCTTCATATTTCTCTTCTTTGCTCGCTCTACTCACTTTCTTAATTTATTCTTTGTTCCACTTGGCCGTGGATGTTTCCCTGGTTAACATCTGTTAATTAGATATATAGTTTACAAAACAGTTTAAACTCGGGTCAAAGCCTTCGAATGCCTGCTCTGGGCCACTAATAGTCCTACGTTATACTCTCTCTCTCTCTCTCTCTCTCTCTCTCTCTCTCTTACTCTTAGATGCGAACAAATATGCGTTTTCGCAATGATCGTAGTGCCGGTAATTGGGTCAAGCCGACTTAATTATATTTTATGCGTGATTGATCAACTTCATAACGCGAGTTGCGCGCTACGTCATTAATAGCATACGCTTCAAAACGAATTTTATCAGCATGTCACACTACTGGCAATAGCGCTCAAAGCTGTAGGCAACTCCTCGAAGAGAACGGGAACGGCAAAGTAAAAAAACATGATAAATAAAAAATTAGTTGCAAGCGGCACTGCAAGACAAGACGCATAATGCTGGCTGGCCAATCGAAGAGATTCGATAATTTAATATTTCGACGATTATAAATTAAGAAGATTGTAGTCTGTAACAATTAAAATGCAGATAAACGTACAGATTCACGCAGGCGGGCCACGACGAACGTCATTGCTCGATATAGTTTGTTTAATTATTCAGTGTAGAGAGCGATACGATACAAGCAGGAAAGAACCCGTGGAGACAAAACAAAGAAAGACTTTAGCTCTCTTGTAATAGTGAATGGATAACCTGCTGACCCGCTGATTTGACAACAATACACGGATAAAGCAGAAGAGAGGAGAGGAAAGGTAGGTAGATTCGTATGTGAGCTAATGAAGGGGAATTGGAACGAGCGCTCAGGAGCTCCCACGCATGGCGCTCTTTCCGAGTGCAGCCAATGTATAATATTATATATAGTCTCCTTTTTTTACCTGCTTGTCCGCTCGTCCCGTCCCACGTGCTTACTCCATCGTGTATAGCTGTTGCGAGAGCATCTGGCCAGATTTGGTTTCACTAAAAAATCGTTAAGCCACGATGCCCACCTTATCAAACACAGAGAGCACACGCACCTTTCTCCCGTTACCTTCGTCGTGCCGTTGCAGAGAGATAAATGGAAACGTGTGATGCTCTGTCGTTCGTATAACTTGCATAGTATGGAACCACTACGTATACTTATATTGCAATTACATTTGTGGGCTTACAACAGCAAGAGGAACACCTATGAAGCTAATCCAACCGCGACGACCTCGCAGTTGCGCTCAGGAAGCAAGTTTTTTTGGGAAAAGAGAAAGAAAAAAGGGCTGACACGAGACAACATGAGGAACAGGCGCGTGCCCAACGTCGAAAGCCTCTATACTTGCCCCTTCTTTCTGCGCTTCTCTATTCGGGAGCCGAACGCGCGCGCGCGATCAAGCAGTTTTTTGCGCTTCTCTTTCTCTCCCCCAATCTATAACTATTTATCCTTCGCCGCTTCGTTGGTCTTCTGCTCCCTCGTTACCACGCGAACTCCAGCATAAAGGCCCTAAGAAACCGCGAGAGATATATGGAAAGGTGCGTCGAGTACAGTGATCGCCTAGACTCGTATGACCGTTGGAGTGAATTCGCTCTCTTGGCTTCTTTTTTACGGCAACATCCGACCCCATTGGATTTATGGGTAGATAGATTTTCGAAAAGTTCGGAAAAATGGATGAGAGAGAGAGAGAGAACTACAGTCTTCCCCTCGCGCGACGTTTGTTTTTTATGTGCGGGCACCCTACACATGCCTCGGGCCCTTCCTCCTCGGCGCGCGACTGAGACGTTGCTTCTGCTGCTGGGCAAGCGAAAAAAATGAATATAAAAAAACGAACAAACCGCTTCCTTTTCCCGGGGTCCACGTTAACGACGCACACACACATAAGTACGCACTTACAGGCGCGCGCGCGCAGGACGACCACGCGCCACATTCTCCTGCGTATACACTTTTTTCGCTATTTTATTCCTTTCTTTTTTTTTACTTCGCCCCTCGTTTCAATTCGAATCGCTTTGTGTCTATCGTCCCAGCTATGTCGAGAGTTCCTGGTCAGCGTCCATCCGATCTCTCTGAATATTTCTCTCTTTCTCTCTCTCTCTCGCTAACACCATCTATTCCAGCCTCCCTCTCGGATCATTTAGACGTCCCTCCTTATTTATCCGCATACTTTACTGCGCCAAAGCTCGCCTATAACCGTCTCTAAACTTCAAATGAAGGCTGTATTCAATTTACCAACGGCCAACGCACCTAGGTGCAATTTGCTCCGCCTTTGTTCGTTCCTGTTTATTGACAAGTTTTACTTTTATATGCACTTTTGTATTTCTTATGAATCGGATGTAACTTGAAAAGCCATCTTTTCACGCACGTCCGAAGCGTACATGTACATTTGATCGGAATCGGCATTCTTCAAGATGTTTGGTAAGGCTCGCAAGGTCCCAGTGTAAAAGTAAAATGTTGTCGAGAAACAGGCATAATGACCTGTGTAATCAGGCGTGAATGGCGGCTAATCGTCATGGGTGATGGATAAAAGTGATATTTTTTTCTTATTGTTGAATAGACACGGAGAAAAGCCATGCAGGCAAGGCCAAAGGGACGCACTTTTCCTTTGATTAGAATGACGAGCTGTCAATGGGAAATTTGCACAGCTAAACGGATTATAGATGTTTTTTGAAAGACCAGACGTTGAAAGAGAGAGAGAGAGAGAGGAAACACATGCCGATCGCGCCGATCGACCCAACTGATCCTCTATAGCTGTATGCATGCGTACCAATACAACGACATGACGACACAATGACGCGTTGCGCTAGAGCCGCGCGCGACACTCGATTTCTATCGAAAATATCCGTCAAACGAATAAGCGTCACGAGATGAGATCACAAAGAGGAGTTTACTCTGGAATATGGCTCTTGACTCGATTAATCTGGACTACACGTTTAAAAGCGTCGGTATCAGAAGAAACAGCCGCAAATTACGGGCGCTCATTTTTCATGACTCGATTTGACGGCTTGCTTCTCGTGTACGAAAGAGCAGCGTGACATCGATGACTGCATACCTGTATGACGCCAGCCACTGTTTTTTCTCGATTACGTCGCCCGCCACCCTCTCTTGCGCGACATCACTCACTTTCTTTTATTGCACGTACTTCGCAGTTCGTTACACAGCAGAGAAGACAATAGAGCATTGGACGCGTTAAACAAAACGACAAAACTCAACAAGAAGATAAAAAAAGAACTAACACTATTATTATTCTCGTGCCAGAATTTGCATATGTGGCTGCTCAAACGTGGAGGCGTGAGCACAGCTTTGATTGTCATTGTTGACAGGAGCGCTGTTACTGTACTTGCTGCAGGCTTAAATTTGGGTCTGAAGCAGCGCCCCCCCCTCCCCCGTCCCGAATCTGCACATGCAAGACTCAGAGTTGAAGGATCAAAGGACCCGAAAACCACTTGTTACATTTGTTTGCTCACTTATTTGTTTCTTTTCGACTTTTCGACTTCCGTCCTCAGTAAAATGCCTCCTACAATTCCTAATATTCCTCTTTCTACTTCTTTCTCGTCTTCTTTCCACTTAGTTCTTTTCTTCTCCTTCGCATAAGATTTAGGCTTGTTCCCTTATGCCGCGACTTTTATCTCTATCATCTCGATCGCGTTCTTGTATATAGCTGCGGTTTTATTTTTTTATCACTACAGGCTTCTCGACTAATTGAGTCGTCTTTCATTTCCATCCATCTTTATTTCATTGTTTTTTCGACCACAATGATGACACGAGAATCAACTAATTGAATAATGTACAAGAAAAAATGTCTTACTTTTTTGTGGGTTTTTCTTTCTTTTCTTTATTTTCTGTTTGTTTTTTTTTCGTCATTGGTGCAGGTGCCGATGCGGTGGAAGCTCAATCATTCGGAAGCCAAAACATCGTCAAAAACTTTTTCTCTCTTCCCCCAATGTCACTTGTGTAATCAAATTATGACGTCGAGTGACTTTTAGTCGCGTAAAGTGCCGACTAAAAAAAAGAGTAATAGTGAAAAAAAGCAAAGCGGTACAAGTGCTACTACCAAACACCACACCTACTCCCTGACGTTACTAGCTGCTGGTGGCTCCTCGCATATGAATAGACATTAGGCAAACAGAAAAAAAGCGGCTCCGCCTGCTTACCGCAAAAAAGGGACGTTTTTTGAGTTGATCGGCTCGCTACCTTGCTGCTACTGATTCTCCTCCTTTGCCTTGTTGCTAGTCGTGCTACTAGGTAGCTGGTGCAAAAAACGGAAACCCTGAAAGAGTAAAAAGGCCAGCAAATTTTTCTTTCCCTTGCATTCTGAGTTAAAAAAAACACGAAAGATAAAAAATCTGGGAAAAAACGGTAAACGCAGCAGCGAAGGCAAAACTATATTGTTGTAGCATACAGCTCTTGTTTCTCGTTCTGATTTATAACCGTTTTTCATGGTATCGCTCGCCAGTTTCCCAACTTATCTTTGCCTAATCGATGTTTCTAGTATTTTGACTCCGTCCAACCGCGATAAATAGAGATTGGTTGGGAATGAAAAAAAGTCAGCAGGCAGTGACACTTTGAAAGCAATTGATAGGCGATTGCTCAGCGTTATTCATGGTATAGCATATCGTCACGCGTGGACGTAAATTTTGTCCTTGGGAGTAACGGTTGCCTCGCTGGTAAAGGGTGCACACAACGCATATACGTGACGGCAAAACAGTAACGGAGGCGAGGCGCAAAGCGATCGCGTGGCATGATCCGCGATAGATTGTTACGGAATAAAAGAGAAAGAGGAAAAAGGCAGCCAGTCGGGCGGCGACACGTCGAAGCCCTTTCTTTTGCGGCTGCATAGTCAACCTTTCGTCGGCGATCGATCAGCTCTAGCTTGGGTCCACCACCACACCGGGACGTGTGCCGGAAGGGAAAGAAAAAAAAACACAAGCGTAAAGCGGCTCTTCGGTATAGATTCTCGATGTGTAACACCTTCCATTCTGTAGCGCGGCACACGCGCCTCGGGTCGACGAATACGGCTGCTGAGTACCGAAGGGATGCGCTACGTATGTATGCAGGCAGGCAACAAACATCGGGCGCGCGCGCGTTGTATTGAGCTGCAATTGAAAGCAAAACCCTTTCAATTTCGCCAGAAAGACCTTTCTCGTTTGCTCTCTCTCTCTCTCTCTCTCTTTCTCTCTCTTTCTCTCTCTTTCTCTCTCTTTCTCCCTCTCTCTCTCTATAGATTTTGACCGATAGTATTGTACTTGGCTTGGGCCCGCAGCTTTCTATTGAGCTATCAAAATATTAAGGGTTTCGCTCTCGCGACTCCTTCTTTGCTGATCAGGTGTTCGATTTCCTCTATTGTCGACACACTCGACGCAACTCACTCGTTCAAAGGATTCTGGCTGCTTTCCTTGCCTGCCTATTGATTGCCCTTTGCGCCAGCGCCGGCTGATTGACTTTTGTCTCTTTCCCACTACCTGCAATGCCGCCGCCACCACCATACATCCCTTCAACGAAGCTCCGAAGCAGGTGTCATTATTACACGCCTTTACATACTGCCATCAAACCAATAACTTTCGCGTTAGCCCCACGTACCCGCACCTCGCTGAGTTCTTGTGTTTTTCTCAACTACGTTTCTCAATCCTTCACAAATAGTTTCAATCGCTCGTTAATTTTTGAAGCTAGATAAAACGCCGCTTTCTCAGTTAAAAGTTCATCATCATCAAAGAGATGTATGGTCGATAACATACCGCCGAGTCTTTATCTTAAATTCTCGGAGCACCATTAGTAAAAAAAGAAGTGAAGTAATGAAAGACGTAACCGACTTTGGCCGTCAATATGCATGGACGTTATACGCAGTGATATATTATGAATGGGAGAAAAAAACCAGGTAATCTGGTTGCCAACGCGGAAGAAGTCCGTTAGGAAAAACTCATTGGTCCAGTAGTTTTCGCGCCAATTTTGAGAAAGTCCGTTTAAACATTGCCATTTGACAGATGGACCAGAGTGAGTGGAAAGGCATGTAGATTGGGCAGTGTTCTCTCATCGGTCACCAGTTTTTTTCTTTTTTGTCGATTGCCGCATTAAAGCGCGTGAAAAGACGAAAAAAAGATGCATGCCAGGCAGGTCTCGGCGCACGGTAGAGACGACCGTCACAGGGGCTAGTGAGAGAGAGAGAGAGAGAGCTCACCTGGCGTCGTGGGGCGGTCTGAACCAAGCATAAAACATCCCTCGTATGCATATGAGAGGGGTCGCAGGCCCGCGAGCGCTTGGTTCAGGCGTCGCCCCCCCCCCCCGTCCATCTATTGGTCGGTCCGTTCATTCATCTGAGATTCAAGTGGGTTCGTGCCGGACCCCCACGAGTTCCCATGCTCCCGAGTCTTGGTTCTTCTTGATGTATGCATACGCGCCCCCCGTGCAAAAAAAGTATCACGAGGGGACAACTTTCTCCAAAATTATGAAAAAAAGAACCCCGGCTTCTCACCATTGGGAGGATCTCTTTCCATCTCCCGATTATGTCGCGGCATAATATGAGCGTGAGAGAAAACGGAAGCGAGGAAGGTTGCGATGATTGACTGTTGCTGACCATCCAGCTGATATAAAGAAAAAATGATATTCAAACTAGTCGTTGGCTAAGCCGCTGGTCTAAACGCCGTACGGGTACATTGTCTTTAGAATCGGTTAACGTGCGCTTGTACTGAACCAACCGTGCCAAAACACGAGAGTTTTTTTTTCGTTTTTTAATTGCTATTTGAACTGCATAGGGCAAACAAATCGAAACTAAAGTTAGGCTGGCGTAATAAAGAGATTTGGAAGAGTTATATTCCAGTCGAGAACGATAAAATATAACTCGTGTTTGTTGTTACGCTCAAATTGGTGACAATTTAGAGCTCGACAATAGGGTATATATATAAACAGAAGCGAAACTGTCGAAAAGTATGAAGTGGGTAAAAGAGCGCGCTAGAAAAGCAGCAATAAAATACAGAGGAGGGTACACGTGACTAGTAGCAATAGTCGAGGCAGGTAGTCCCTACCAGGTAGGCTGTAGGTCCATAATCCGCAATATCAGACTAGCATAATGGCCGAGCGACAGTGTGGTCCCAAGAACGCTCTCTCAATAAACTTTAACTGTTTTACCGCTTCTTTTCTTTTTCTTCTTTCTCCCTTTTACTCTTTTGGCTAAATGAGGGGCAAGACAGCAGAAACTGCGTCAGAAAAGGGGTATGCTGCTTACCTATAGCCGTTGCTCCCCTGCGAACCCTGTGCTTCTGCGGCTTTCGGGCTTATACTCGGGTAATGCTTTGGCCCGATGACGCGGACTCCAGGCCCGCAGATACTCTTTCTTACGTCCGTCCTTCCGTTTGTCCTTCTTTCCTTCCTTTCTTCCTTCTTTCGTACGACGCATTTAAGCATCGGACAGCCTTTTTCCCTTTTTTTTTTACTTTACCTCTTTTTTTCCCCAGTATACACAGACCCTAGAAAAAGGGTAAGGACCGACGTCGCTGAGTGGCCATGAGCGAGCATCACAAAATAAAATTCGGCAATAAAAGCTTATTATACTAAAAGTAATAAGGCACGGTCACATGGAAAGCCCGCGACAACCCTTTCCCGCTGCTTTTGTCCCCCTCGGTATGGTCAACCCTTTACTGCTTTACCTCCTCGATTTACACGGCTATTGCTTTTGACTCATCAACAACTTCCGTGCCTCTGCCATTAGTCTTTTTTCCTAGAAAATGTTTTTTTCTACTATTTTTATTACCTTTCTCTCCGCCGTGCGGAGCTTCTCGACTGTTATAATCTGTAGTAGAGCTGAAACGAACGATCTCTCGAGGCGGATATTGCGCTTATCTAGACAAATAAACAAGCGGTTGAAAAGCAGCAACTAACTAGAAGAGGCGTAACAATGGACTGATGACGGATAAATGTGCTTTGATTTTAACTCGCCCACTGCGTTAAGCGTCAAGGTCGAGATTTCGTTAATTTTGTACTCGTAATAAGTGTATCGGCAAGTGTACTCGTGGTAACCTGCCAGTGTTAGAACTCTATCGATGATTAATCATTTGATTTTGCCCGTACTATACATATGTAGCTGAGAACTGGAAACGCGCGGAGAAGTTTGAACGGATTTGTAGTGGGCATCACGGGGAGAGCAGTAGAACGTAGAAGATGGATTTATGAAGAATCGTTAAAAAGTGGGCGCAGCATTCGGTTAGCCGCAACACAAGCGACTGTAAAAAGTAGCAGCGGCGTCGGCAATAACGGCACAAGAGAATCGTGCCTACTTGTTGAGGCTCCCTTTAATGAGGGTTCGCTTCCTTGCTAGTTGCCCACAGCCAACGATGAGCAGCTTCAATATTTTCAGTTTTTCACGGCTCTACTTAGCTAGCTTCGCTTTTGCAGATTGGAACGAGAGAAAGAGAGACAGCGAGCGAGCACACACCTATGATTACGGTTGCAAGTTTACTCTCTCGTACATACGCTGTGTGTTACAGAGTGCGCGGCTCTAAACAGTGACGAGGACGCGTCCTTCACGCTCACTTGATTCTCGTTGCGCCCCTCGCTTCGCCTTAATCTTTAATGTCCTCGCTTTCTCGTAGCTCGCGGTTCATTTCAGCACTCAAAGTCAAAGCTACTTGCCCCCATCAAATACACCGACAAAAACCACATTTTTCAGAAAAAGAGAAAGTTAATTATAGCGGTTGCTATCAAGTATTTAGCCCCTCTTTGACAATTGCATCCGTTGGGCAATTGCATAATACACACTGCCTCGAGGAATACTGTACTTTCTTTCTTTTTTCGTGTTTTTTTTCATTTTAGCACGTACGGAGCCCGAGTCCAGTCGAACTTTTGCTGGGAATGCGTAATGCTGGCGGCGACCGATTATAGGTCCGGGCGGTGCGCCTTGCGCAAATTACGGGGAGGGCTCCGCACATCGACCCAACTTTCGTAAAACTTGCTAATTGAATAATTGAAGCGCGCGCTTCAGCGTGAAAGCAAGAGTGAGCGAGAAAGAGAGAGAATGTCGTCATCGCGGCACAGCTTTCGTTCCTCTCTAATCGACCAAATAACAAAAAAGCTGAGAGAGAGAGAGAGAGAGAGAGAGAGAGAAAAGAGAGAAAAATAGAAAGAAGTAGAAAGAAAATGAACAATACCTCGCTTGCGGCAAGTGACATTTGGCGGACTAGGAACTAATTGAGAAGAGAGACGATGCGAGAGCCTCGGCCGATCGAGCTACTTTGTACGCTCGATGCAGATAAGGGAAGCGTGCCTTGGAATAATTCGCGGCTGCTTGCAATTCCTCGAAAAGTCATTAACAGGTGTCTCTGAGATAATAGTTTACGTTGGTGAAGGCAAGTAGAGAGGAAGAAATAAATGTAAGCCGTATGCGAAGGGCCGCTAATAATCTCGAGCCGTGATTGATCGTCGGACGCATTATGTATGGCAGCGAGCAATTAGTAGAGCAGAAGAGAACAGAGCCGGTGCATTAGGCTGCAGCATCTACTCTCGACAGTCGGCTGTTTAGGCTTCCGGTCCATGCATGCGCCCGGCACAATATCCCACGGTGTGATGCTCCCTTTCTCACTTTCTCGCCGTGCTGGCTTTCTCCGGCTCATTTTGCTTCTCATTCTCGCCCCATCAAGCCGGCTTCGTTTCCAGCAGGCGCCCCCGTCCTACAGCCAAGCATCGCCGCTCGCATAGCTGTATAGTTACCGATTTAGACGCATGTGAGCGCGAGCAATCTGCCGCCTCCTCGATACTATATTTGTCCTAGAGAACTCGATCGAAGCTTGATCAACGTAGAGCAGGCGCAGCGAAACTCACGTTTACACACTCTCTCTCTCTCTCTCTCTCTCGCTCTCTCTCTCGTGCGCGCATACGCGTGCACAGACGGTTGACAATGAGCGAGTCCAAGTCGGAAAGTTTGGAGACTGTGGAGGGGATGATGATAGGTACTCGCACGGCCGGAAGCGAGAAAAACAAGGGAGAACGAACGAGCGGGGAGCTGTTAAACAAAAAAAATGACGAGAGGGGATGCTGCGACCTGAGCCATATGCAGATTAGCCACACAGATGCCTTTATCGTAATCGCGCGTGCGCAACCCTCGAAAAAATCCGGTTTTTTGTTGCGACGCACGCAAACACTGCCCAGTGCCAAAACTCGCCTGCACCCTATACGCAGGGATTGCCGCGCCATTCTGATCGCCTGTTCGGACAATTACCAACCGCTCGACTACATTCCCCAGCTGCCGATATACCCTCTTTCTTTTCTTCTCTTTTTTGCCCTCGTCCAGGTTGCACGCGTTCATTCCTTTGTTTTTTATCGGTGCTCGCGACGATCAATTGGAGACTGTGCATGCACTTGTTGGACATCTCTCAACGACGTCTGACCATCTCGCAATAATAAAAAAATTGCGAGGCGTCAGTTTGATCAGCGAAACAAACAACAGCGATCCGTGTGTGTTTTGAAACGATAACATTTCACGTTGTCAGTGTCAAGCGATTTAGCTGAGTAGATGGTGATCGAGGCCAGAACAGAAAGAGAGACTTTCGAGGTTGAAGCGGCGCTACAACGACCAAGAACGAAATCACAGTTCGCTGTTTTTCGCCATTGGAGTTGGACCGCGTAACAGTAGGAATGCACAGACTGCTTCTCGCGGCTCTGTTTACGAATACAATTAAAAAAAAGAACGAAAGCAAAAAGAGCGTGAAACAAGAAAGACACGTGTTTTCGCACAGTCAAACAAACGAGCGAGTCACTGAGCCAACGAGATGCGGCGAGAGCAGCACCAATTGCTGGAATGCAGATCGCAAGGCTAGAGCAACGGTGACGGCGAAGACGTGGTAGTAGATACAATCGGTTCGATTCACACTTGACTGCTCCCGATCGACTAGTAATAAAGGTGCCGAGGTAGTACGCTAACCGATTTCTATCCAACGGATGCCGCTATCTTTCTTTCTTCGTCGCTCTCGTGTCCATTAACGCCAGCCTCGGATATTCGCCGATCGCGATCCTCATCTCCATCTTGTTGCTCGATCTCCACACAAACAGCAACACTAAGAGCAACGACCCAAGCAGCGAGTAGCAGCCCTACTCTGCTACAGCTGCTTCGCTTCAGAAATTTTCCAAGAAAACTCCCGCGCGATTCCTCATTCGTGATTCGCGCGCGCGATATCACGCAGCGATACCTCCGCATAATGATGCTCTTTCACGCATGCATCGCTACGCTATATAGCTTTTCGTCCAACTTGCGCTTGTGCGGCTCACGCTGCACCAACGCCTCTCGTTTCTCATTTGTTTCCCACCCTCTACACCAAGCCCTTTATTTCTCTTTCAGCTCTTATTTTGACACTTGTCTGTTTCTCGCTATGATCAATTGCACGCTTGCGAGACTACTGTCCCACTTGTACAAGGTAATAGTCCTCGAATTATTTCGTCATTCTCATCCGTGACTTTTCTAGGGCAGTAAAAATAGGAGAAAAAAAGAAAGACTGGCAGACAAAAAAACAACCTACTAGACCCTTGCCGAGTCGAGATCATTCGTAGAAAAAATCAGGAACCAATGCCCTTGGAAAAAAATCAATACAGTGGAAACGCAAGAAAAAACTTACCGCAAGAGGAAGACGTAAAGACCTGCTCGTCAAAACACTTTTTTTAGCAATGCCGTTTAGCTTTTTACGCTCAAGAGTCAGCGATTTCTACAATTATCCACTCTTTGCCGATACAGTATCAAACGCAAAGAAAAAACCCATGAAGAATTTATCGAAATTGTACAAGAGTAACGAGTCGACTTTCCACTTTGCATATGCGAGTCAATTGTTTGCGTTAAAAATAACGGTTACGCGGTTTAACACACTAATAGGATATTCGGACAATATTGTTATTGTCAAATAGTTCATTGCGTTATAATACGCTCGAAGGCTTCTTCGTACGATTATGGCGCAAGTTCCCAAGAAAACCGTATTGTACGGTGTCTCGTTGCAAATAAGATACACCCTTTCTTTGTCGTCTATCTCCGTAGCATTTCTTAGCTAATTCTTGGTCATGCTCGCGATCTCGAACTAGTTAAGAAAGTGCCTCTGATTTTGCGGGGCAAAGAACTGGTTGGCACGTGCGCAAAATTAGTATTCGTTGATCCGGAGGGAAGTGGCGCGGTCATTCATAAAAATGCGCTGGTCGCGTGGACGCACTACAAGAACCGATGAAAAAACCGGTGGTAAACTTGAACGCTTCCATGAGAAAAAAAAGGTAAAAGGACAATAATCTGTAGACAGAAATGTAAAACGATACTTGGAGAGAAAAAAATGTTGAGAGCAAAAGGTTTTCTCGCTTTATTGAAGTTGGGTTTACTGCAAACGGGCTCTTATGGAGACGTTATGCGTGTGACAAATTCTCGACGACATTTGAAAAAGTGGCTAAGCTGACACGCGCTGCACGGCAATTACTCTGCAAGTTTGCCGCTGGCGAGTAAACAAGCGCGCACCTTCTGAGAGAGCGAGAGAGGAGTCGTGCCAATTTTTGTAAAAGAATCGATGCGTCATTTTCTCCACGGCTGCCTCTTGAGATTGTTTTGCTGTTGTAGTAGACGAAGCCCCGGCCACAGAACCGACTTTCGACTCACGGCTATATCTCATTCTCCGTGCCTTATTCCCTCGTCCTCTCTTCTTCTCGTTCCATTATCATCGATAGACTCTCGACGATCGATCCTTTTTCTCGCGGGACAATTACAAACATATTTTTTATGATTTTTCAAAACACTACGTACTCGCTACGTACGACTGATGCTGTGACTGATCGTGCGAAGCGAGCGCGAGGCAGGTATTTAGCAAGTTACGCAAGCTGCGCTCGCAAAGAATCGCTATGCATGACGGTGACATCTAAAACGCGATGAGCCAGCAATCAGGCACGAGATGTAAAAATAGCGAGAGATGATGCTGCTGCATTAATCTTGTATGAAACTATCATTGATAATACGCAAGGTCGCAGGCAAGTGGCAAAAAAGTGCCGTGCAAAAAAAAGGAACAAAAAAAACGAGAAAAAGAAAGAACACGTGGCGCGTGAAAGAGAAAAAACGTACGTATATAGGTGTATTTCCTGTGGTGGTGCGGCGACTTTTAAAAGCAGCAAGCAATCGAGCCGTGCGCGCCGCATCATCACCGCCAGGCAATCAAAATTTTTTTTACGCGGCGCGTATTCCGTCATCTTTTCCCAGCGGCTATAGCTACAGGAGCACTCGAGGCTCTTCCCTATAACCAGTAGTCGGATCTCTTGCCTCTTTGGTCCATCGGCTTTTCCGACTCTCCCTCTCTCTCTCTCTCTCTCTCTCTCTCTCTCTCTCTCTCGCAACTGTATCGAAGAAAGATCCAGAAAGAGATAGAGGGACAAGGGGGAGAGCGGCACAGAGATGGTTGGGCAACAGAAGGTATCCGGGTATGAGGCTGCATTTTCGGGCGCACCGATCGAACGCTCGTATGATTTCGAGAGTCACGCTTCCTTGGCTCCGTTGCGCCTCGGATACGCATTATCTCCCTCTCTCTTTTTCTCTCCGATCGAGCGCCGGCCTCGGTTAATCGCGCACGACTTTGAATTTGCCGCTACTGGGGGGCGGGGGAGGGGGGCTGTTGCGCAAGCCAAGTAGCTCACGTGCACCGCCACAACCGATTGTGCCTGCCATCTCTCCACTTTTTCCAACGATATCGAGGATGCCAAAAATCCAACGTGCATAGCCCCATTACGGTTCAATTATTGACCGTCCTCTCTGCGTACCTCTGCGACCGTAGTCCTGTACGCAGCACCGTAACATTCAGCTCGGTCGGTGATAATCTTGTAGCTGCGAGTGTATATAGCCTTTGGATCCGGCGACCGTGACTGTGAGATACTTTCCAACTCTGTCTCTGCCTAGAGCAGCGTTCGATTTTGAACGCGTACGTACTGTCTTGGTAAAATCGTCAAACTCGAGCGTTTGAAAACATGTCTACGAAGAATATCCGTTTTTAGGCAGCCACCTAGAGTACGCGGCTGGTTTTCCCTGCTACGACATAAATGTATCGTGGGAATCGAGCACGGTCGCGAGCCGTGAAGGTTCGTTCAGTGCGCTATACCGACGGCGTACTTGCGCGTTCCAGCTAGGAAAATAGACAATTGATTAATCAATCGCGATGTTTTGGAGTAAAAGTCGACGTGCCAAGTAAACAGCCCGACGAAGCGGGTCGAGTCGAAATAAAGAGACTTTTTTCTGTTTGCTTGCGACGGTAGGTCGAGCGTGTTGAGTGGATCGAAATTGAAAAATCCTATGCATGTACATATGCCGGAAGCACTCGAGTCGAATGGGACCGAGATACAGACAAACGTACAGTATGGGGAAAATGGAAAAATCGAGCGTAGGAGCCCATCGAGTTGAGCATAGGTAATTGAATGTCCCTTACGTGGTGCGGCCGTCGAAAATACATATATGTATAAGATATGAGTTGTGCAGGCCAGCACACGATATGTAGGTGATAGGTGTTGGCGAGTCGAGAGTAGCGAAGAGGAAAAACAGGCAGCATACCGTTCGCTCGCGAGCACAGTGCAGTGCATGTGCAGTGCAGTAGCGACAACTGGACAAACTCATTAGGCTCGGCGCACACGCGGCAATCGCCCTTGGGCAGGCTATGCAACCGCGCGCGCTCTAGCAACGCAACGCTCCTCGGACAATCTTGCGACATGCGACGTACACCGTTTACAAGGGCACGCTTAGTAGCGAGTCGTTGTAGCTCATTTTTTTTGTTCTCGCCTTTAGCTTAGCTCTTTACGATCATCGATTTACCGATTAGCTTCGACTCCAATTTCTTTGGACTTTTTTCATATTTTCATTCGTGTATTTATTTATTTATTTATTCGTACATTATTGTTCTGCTCTGCTTTGCTCTGATCGACGAGTATTTGTCACCCACCCCACGGATATAGATGAGAATTCGGTTTAAAAAAACTAGCGGCGGTCGCCGCTTTCTTCGACTGTACGCAAATTCTCCTTGTTTGTACGTTTACACTAGTCAGCCGATTAATTGAACTACACTTGGGCGTGTTCCCGAAGAAAAATGAAAACTATGCCGTGTCGATTGCCGCCATCACGGACGTTTGATCCGCGTGCAAAGACGAAAGTGCCTGCGCGAGTCATAAGAAGCGCGCATGACATTAAACTTACTGATTTACGAAGCGATCGTTTGAGGTTTTTCCTCGAGGTTTTTTCGCTTCGACTACTTGCGACAAAAAAATGAATAGTTAAACTTGAGAGTGTAATCGAATATGTAAAAACAGCGTTAAAGCATAGCGAATAAAATCTGTCGCGATTGAAATAAATCACTTGAAAAAATGCGGCTATTTCGAATAAGCAAAACCGATAGCAGTTGCATTTTATTTCACACATGAAACGTATGTTACGCTCCTTTCCAGTAAGTATCTTGAATAGGCCAGTTACATTTAATGCGTAACTACAAGAGCGCGTGGAATGTCTCTTTATGAAGTTTACGCAAGCCTTGACTGCTCGTTCGTACGTTGACTTGCGATTCGTAACAAAAATGAAACAAACGACAAACAGTCACTTTTGAACCACAGTTTGAAAAATGTGAAAATCGTTCGAGTGAGTGGAGTTTGACGAAATAATCGCAAGGCAGCAGGTACGGCGCAAGCAAGGGACAAGTGGGGCCAACTGATTCGACTAATCGATTGACAATAAAGATCGGTGCTCACTAACCGCACTCCTCCCAAAGCAACTACGCCCCTCATTTAACGCTCGACTCGAGGGGGAGGACACTTGTTCTCTCTCTCTCTCTCTCTCTCTCTCTCTCTCTTCTTCTTCTTCTTCTTCTTTAAGCCGGAGGATATACTCCAAGTGCGTCCAAAAAAATGTGTTTAGCCGCTTGCGGTCAAGCGAAGCTAGGAATAAGCGGAGCAAGTAGCACGTCGATCTCGATTCTTGGCAACTATAATACGTAGGGTTCTCGTAAGACGGGCTAAACGACTGGTGATGGAAAAATTCGATACAATATACTTCATCATAACTGTATTGCAAGCGATGTAATTACGCGCAAAAGAAGAGCAAATCGTATAAAGAGAGGGAGAGAAAGCGAGAGACAAAGCCATCGACGGGGGAGTGGACGAGCAATGGCAAAATGAAGAGGAGCGAGACATAGGCAAAGAGAGCATGAGAGAAAAGAGAGAGAGAGAGAGAGAGAAAGAGAGGAGAGGGGCAGAAAAAAGCGAAAGACGAATAACAGAGCTGACGAGATGGAGCCGGAGTCGTACAGTTGCTGAGGGGAGTGGGAAAAAAGGAGGCATCGTGACTCGCAAGTAGTGGGAGGTCAGGCAGAGGCGCGCTTAATTATCCGACGGATCGGTTCTCTCTGTCGGTTTCGTGTTATCAGGAGCAGCTTAGCGCAGCGAGCGAGAGAGCAGCAGCTACTGGAGGCAGAGCTTGGCCGTTTATCTTTTTCGCTCTCATACGAGGAAGCTGCCGCGGCTATCAGGCGGGAGGGGGTTCTTTCATTCGCTCTCTCTTACTCTCACACAAACATACGTACACACATGCTAACTCGCTCGCGAGAAGAGTGGGGCTAACATACGAGTGAAGTGTGGAGTAGGGATCGTTGTTTCTCTTTCTCTCTCTTTCTCTCTCGTTCGCTCTCGCGGCTGGAGTCGCCCCCTCTCGCACGTTGTTGGCGGCGGCGCGCGCCGATCGCATCGAATAGAGACGGAGAGAAACGGGGAGAGCGAGAGAGAGAGACAGAGTACAGCAGCAGCCAAGAGAGCGCCGCAAAACATTCAGTCGGCAAAAAGTAGCCAAAGGCTGAGCACCTAGCGTCTCAGGCCGAACTGAGTAGCAAGCGCCTCGTGTAGCAATTTTTTGTTTGCTTGTGGCCGTCCGTTATCGCTGCAGGTTTGTACAGAGCAGTAATCTGTATAGCAGTGCGACGGCTATAGTAGTGTATCAGTACTGTAACAGCAGAACGAATCTCGTGGCTGGCATCGGTAAGCCGCGCAGGCATCCGAGGATCAGTCCAGTGCTCATCCTGTCCGTCGCTATCACGTGAGTGCGCGTCGAGTGCGAGAGACGGGCAGCTTCGCCGAGAAGCTGCAGCGATGTGGAGCTGACAGTTGTGTAAAAGGGAGAGAGAGAGAGCGAGAGTTACGTAGATAGATAGATAGATAGATAGAAAGCAATTCCGCGGGAGCGAGAGTGAGTGAAAGAGAGGGAAAGAGAGAGAGAGAGAGAGAGAGAGAAAGAGAGGGACGAGAGGGACAATCGAACGGCGAAAAAATAGGGCGGCGAGCTTGGAGGTTTGCGAGGTTCGAGGACACGTGCTTGACGACGTTGGGTTGGCCGACAAGCTGTCGGGTGAAACGGCCTCAAGCTGGTTTACTCGGGGCTCGGTCTCGGCTGCCCGAAGATGGAGGTGCGCGCGATGGAGTATCGGCCGGTGGTGCCGACCGGGGTCGTGCCCAACCTCCAGGAATACCACGCGGCAATACCAGACCTCAGTCCCCCGAGGAGCCAGGGTTCGTCGACGGGTGGCGCCTCCTCCCTCGGCGATTACGCGCCCCGCATGTACACGCCGCCTACACCCCCGACGCCCCACGAGGACGAAAAGGTAACCAGCACATGCTCACACACACGCATGCACGCACACACATACACACATCTCTATTCGCGCATGGCCTCTTCTCCCTCCTTTTCTCTCTCCCTCTCTCTCTCTTTCTCACTCACTCACTCACTCACTCACTCACTCACTCACTCACTCACTCACTCACTCTCTCTCTCTCTCTCTCTCTCTCTCTCTCTCTCTCTCTCACTCTACCTTTTCTTCATCCCTTTTTTGCCCTCGTAGCCTCGGCTCTCGCTGCCGCTATTGTACTTGGCACTGCACTATCGCGTTCGTTGACACCGCGCGCGCACGCAGACGAGAGCGCTACACGTGCACCGTTCGCCCGCCGCCCGCTCGTTGTTACGATGCTCGGGGGAAAAAAATCCGGCCTTATCGCCAAGCCATGCGCGCCCCCCGACTCGAAGCAGCGCAGTAGCACTCGCTTAATTCTTTCCACTTCGTCAAAACAATAATTTCAACAAACCTCGCTGACTATCTCGATACAGAGTACACGCGCCAAATTTCCGTTGCGGACACTCGTCTGGCGCCTGATAATCGACGCAAAATATTCCCCAATATTTCTCGTACGACGCCGCCAACTGCTTGCTTGCCTGTCTACTTGCCTTTCGCGTTGCGCGCTTGATAACTTTATATCAAAGCTCACTCAAGTCAAGCATGCCTCTCGCGCAACCAACCAATAAATTTCCTCTTCCAAACTCCATTTCTGTCTCGTTTGCTCATTACCACATATTACTACATACGTCGACTCACTCAAACTTTACATCACATTCTAAGTCAAGTTCATCTTTACCCACACCTTATGCTCTATGTTCTCTTGCCCTCTTTGACATTCATTGTACAATTTATTTATTTAGCCAGCGCTCTCAACCTCTTCCGATTGAGAATCAAGCTTTTTGACTTTCAAAAGATCGAAAATATTTATGACACACACTCAAGCATTATATGGCATTTCATCTTCTTTAGATATAAGTATATAAGTAAAGCAACATTCGCACCAGCTTTATATTTATTCATTAAACGTTTTGTTTTCAAATAGCATTAAGCGAACAAAATATTCGAAAAATGATGCTATTATTTGCGCAATTTTTTGACAACTTTGTCAAATTCTCTTGTCAAGTAATTTGATCGATAATGCTAGTATGAAGCGATTTCAATAATCTGCTTCTATTTCACGTTCTACTTAATGTTGTCGTTTTTTCGTAACAAATGTCCACAAAGGAACGATTGTTTTTTCATTGACCCAATAAATGAGTATTTGGAAAGAGGAAAGTGAACAACGAGTGAACTCTTTTAATCCTTACGTTCGGAACACACGTATCAACGGAATATTATACTAAAAGACAGTGTGATATTTATTCACAGAATTATAGATGTCTAATTTTAGATTGGTACCTTTCTTAACATTTGGAAGTATTTTTTTATAAATTTTAAATAACACGTGTAATTACTGTATTTGGCCTTTTGATTTTTCGCTCGGCTCTATTTTTTGACGAAAACTGTCGTGATTAGCCGCATTGAAATATCGCAAGTACTTTTGTTTTCCTTAATCGATCGTGTCCATTTGTTCGGCTTATTACGCTTGATTTTAGATCCATTGATATATTTGACAAGTTACGAGAATATGGACGTTGAATAAGCTTTTGTTGGACGATGAAAATTGCCGATTAAAAGTGCATGACTAATAAAAAATAGTTGAAAAATTAGCAGGTCGTTTGATTGAACGGTCAAGTTTTTAACAAGCCAAAAATGCAATCGTAATAGACATCAGCTGATATAGGTGAAATTTCGCGTAAGAAGCCTGATTACAAGATCATAAATATAATAAGCTGGCGTATTGTAGATAATATCAACCCCAAAAGTAACTTTAAAATCAGTCAACAGCTAGGCACAATGCGTACAGTGATTGAAATACGGTATATAGGAATTGATCGAAGGGGTCGAACCCCTGCTGCATCAGGTTTGCCATTGTTACATATCTGAGGGACGTTCAAATTTTATTAGGCAGCATTTTTCAGGCCTAATCTCGAAGAGGATTATAGTCTGGTTTCAAATGGTTGGCACAATAAAAAATAGGGATGAACAAGAGATTTGTTGGGATAGGTGGATAGGCGAGAAAAAGAAGAGTTGAACGCTAGGTAATTTTATTGTAGTAAAAATTTTGTATAGGCACGTGCGGACAGGCATTATTTTCTTTTTATACGACCGTGCATTTGATAGTGGCGATCGCAGTCACGTAAACAAGCGATTAACAAGGAGAAAGAGAGCTGCGTGTATACCTACATGGATATAGTTATATATACATAGGGCCGATTGTATCTGTGCATGCTTGGCTGATCGATGATCGGCGCTAATTCTTGTTCACAGCGTGAGGCCGCTTCGGACCTATTGGAAAAGTCACTTGGACAAGGGGCACCCGCTAAGCTCTCAAGCAACTAAACCACTGTTGACCTGCTGGCGCGTGTTTTGTCTCTCTCTCTCTCTCTCTCTTTCTCCCTCCCTCTTTCTCTCTCTCTCTCTCTCTCTCTCTCTCTCTCTCCCTCTCTCTCTCTATATATACACATATGTATATATCTGTGACTTGCCTGTGTTTATATACATATAGACATGGCCCATTATTCGCGCGCAATTTTCCAGAATGTCAAGCGACAAAGAGATATCCAGAGTCGAAACGAGTGTGCCCTCCTACCCCCATTTAAAGTATCAGTTGCGCTCAGCTAGCTTATCGCTATTCTATATATATTCGTGTAATATATACGTAATTGTCTTGCGGCGATCTTCGAATTTTTCAAACCTCTGCAGTTTATTAAAGCGTGCTGCTCAATGGTCAGATGGCACCTTTTTCCGCACCTCTTTGTTGCGCCTCGTTGCGCGCGTCGAAAAAAATGAGAAGGAAACTGTTGGGAGAGGAAAAAATTGAAACAGTTCCGCTTAAAACAGTCGTGGCTGATGAACAATGCGCGTACGGAGATTGCTCTGCGCGCATCAGGGATTAGGCTAGAGTCCTCGTTAAAGCTGGATCCTCATTATCATGTCCTCGGGGCAACGATGTTCGTAAAGCTGCTCGTTGCTATGGTTTAAAAATATGTAGGCCCTTTTTTCCGCACAATTTCCCGTTGCCACAGTGGCGGCGATGGCGACTAATTGAGGGTAACGATGCGGGGATGGTACTCGAAAATAAATTCTGTCAAAAACAATCCAAGCTAGTGCCATGGAACGACGTATTTTCCGGCTTTTTTTCAAGGTATAATCTTGAGACGTGGCAGTGGTTCTATTCTTAGGGAACAGTGAGAAAGAGAAAGAGAGAGAAAGAGGAGCGAAAAAAATGAGCCGCTTCTTCCCGTGACGGAAGCCGTCAAGTATATTTGTCATACGGACGGGGAGAAAGTGGCAGGAGGGTGGCAGTAGCAGCAGCAGCAGCAGCAGGGAGAGAGAAAATTGAACGCAGCGACATTGGTATATAGGTATACAGGCGTAATGTGGGGCAGGAGCAAGAGCTACCAGGCGGGCTTAGGTTCATGGACTCTGCGACTTTCACCCAATTATCGCTCATTCGCAGATGGCAAATACGTTAGCAGTTGGACATTTGGCGACTCGAAATTTGAATAATGAAAATGCCGCCGCCCTAGGTGTACCTATAAGGTATACGAGTACACGTACGTCTGAGGCCCTCTTATCTCTGTCTCCGTATCCTACTGCACCTCGAGAAGTGCGCGCGTAAAAAAACTTGAGCATACCGCGGTTCGTCCGTGTCGGGCGAGGATTTCTTGAGTGCAATTAGCTCGGTTGGACTTGGCTGCTCGGCAATTGGTGAGTGAGAGATAATGCAGGCGCGCAAAATGGGGCCAGCGCGCGGCGCAGCCCGTAAACTTAATCGGGCGAGGCTGTTTGTAAGTGCGGCGAAATTCACGGCAGCGGAGAATCACTCAAGTTCGAGAGTTACGTCTTTTTCAGAGCGAGTTGAAGGCCCAGCGGCCAGCAGTAAAATCAAGAAAGAGCCGAGGCTGAGGCTCGCAAAAACCCAAAGAAAGTGCTTAGCCTGCTTGCTTGCGAGCGAGCGATAATCATAATAATTCGGAGCCGATGGATTTTCTAGGCAGCACCTCTCGTCTCTTTCTTTCTCTCTCTCTCTCTCTCTCTCTCTCTCTCTCTCTCTCGCTCGACGAAGCAGCTTCATCCGTGCGCGAGTAAGTGAACCAACCGAGAGCTGGTAAAAAGCCGAGCGAGAGAGCGTGCGGCGGCTCTCCGCAAAAAGCAGCCTTAACCCGCGGGCCCAGCGGCCCAGCCCAGCTCCTCCACTCACTTCCCCGCCAACAAAAAAATTCTCTTTGCCGTTTTATATTTCAATCTCGGCGCGCAGCACAACGAGCGCCAGCGCCTTTACGACCTGTAATTGTTGCACTGGCCTCTCTCTGTTTCACTCTCTACGTCGGTCTCTCAACGCCACCACTTTGTTCCTCGGAAAAACGCCGTCGGCTCCTTCCTACCTCGCTTCTCTGAATCCTAAATAGCAGCATCACGAAAAAAAATCAAGCAACACGCCTAGACGAACGGTACCTCGGCTCTCAATCCTTCTCCCGTCATTTCCGCAGGAAATCCGTCCAGATCTCTCTCTCTCTCTCTCTCTCTCTCTCTCTCTCTCTCTCTCTTCTTTGCCCCCTTTCAGCCCCCTTTTATCTCTTGGTTCGCTCCTCTCAAAACTATCCAGCTTCGCAGTACCGACTGTTGTAGACGGCGCTAACTTTTACGCAATTTTTCCCTCCGCCGTGTCCAAACCAATTGTCATGCCATACTTATGTAACGCCTTGTTTAGAAATTTAATAAACAATTCTAAATGCGTATTGTTCAAGGCCCAACTTATTTATTTAATTGCTTCGTCAATAATTCCGCATTTTTTACTGATCGCGCTTGCAACAAGTGTCTAACTTCTATCGTGCGACTTGTGCCGCTTCGAATAGAACTTCGCGGACAATGCCCGTAGTCGACGTATGTCTGTAGATTTACAATAAAAATATGCGATAGCTTGGCGTAATTACTCTTAATTTCAGAAAAAATATCTATCCAAGTAAATAAATGCTCGACTGGCAAGATTTTTTACTCCAACTTATGCACTGTAACGCATTGTGAAAAACACGCTACGTCACATCGTATCAGAGGCGATTTCGCAAACTTGTCAATCACTTATATTCTCGCATAAAGATCGATCGAACAGGACGTTCACTATTAATATCGGACTAGAAACTATCGCCTCTTTGATTAATATTTACCAGCGTAAAGGCCACACGACATATCTGAATATTTATCCTAGTCATTGATTGAAAAAAATGATCTTATCAATTAATCTCGAGGCTTGAATCGAGTATATCGTGTAAATGCAATTTTCATCGACTATTTAAGGGAACGAAACATTTGGAGTCGTTAAAACGTGTTTGAATGAATAGTATATTTAGTAACTGGTTGCGGTAGGATAGTTGAAAGATTGGGTAGTACGTAATAAATGGGAGCTAAGCGCTTGGCGGAGGGCGAATATGAAAAAGAGAAGGGAACGGAGATTCGGAACTAGAAGATGGCTAGTTGGGATCTCGCACGCTCGAGAGACGAGACTGAATGACGTGTAAGCGCGCACGGGGTCAGCTATATGGCAAGTGTATCGGAGCGATTGCTCGCGTAAAACTGGTTTGTGATGGGTGGCTAATGCTAAGGTTGCTGCCGATGGCAACCACGACGACGACGGCGATGATGATGATGATGATGATGATGATGATGATGATGATGATAATAATGATAATGATAATGATAACGATGGAGACAAAGGTAAATGATGATGACGAGAATGAGAATGATTCGAATGGAGGGCTCATCGAGGTTCTATAGAAGGTGCGGCGATAGCGGTGGCGGCGCACTTGACAGAAAGTGAGAGAGAGAGAGAGAGAGAGAGAGGGACCGACAGACAGACAGAGAGCGACTCACTCTGTGCTAGCGTGCGCGCTAATGTGAATGCGTAGGTATGGTATATAGCAGTGTGCTGTCCTTGTCCGTTTCTTAGCGCGCTCTTGTTCGATGTGGCCAAAGCAGTTGCTGCTGCTGCGGAGCAGCTGGTAGGTGCCTGGGAATCTCTCGCTCTTTATCTCACCAATTATACGTACGATTCTTCCTCTAATTGCTCCCTGGACGTTCAACGCCATGACTCTTTCAACCGACTATGTTGTCGCTCGTTCGCGCCCGCGTCTGTACTAGCCACAAAACCATTGGTTTTGCAATAAGGCCCATTCACTAGCAGTAGCACCAGCTTCTTCTTTCGTCTCTACTTTTCTTTGTTTATCTTTGCTCTGTTTCTTATCCTCTGTCCTTCCATCATTCCTTTCTTCATTCCTTGCTTCTTTCCTTCCTTCCTTCCTTCCTTCCTTCCTTCCTTCCTTCCTTCCTTCCTTCCTTCCTTCCTTCCTTCCTCCCTCCCTCTTTCCTTCTATTACATTGCCAAGTTGCGTAAATCAACAGCGTTTGCCGCCTCTCGGGCGCGCATACCTAATTGAGCAATTGATTCGACGGCAAAGCCTACTTGCTGCCGTCGATTGATTGATGCTACTTAATGAGCAAGTTGACGTTTCGCTTTTGATCCCATAGCAACGGGAGCAGCTCATTAATCCATCTCGTTATTACACATTTGATTGCGTACATGCTCATGCCGTCAGACGTCTGCGCTGTCTAGCCTGACCATGAAATTTTATGATGTATGAACGTATAATTTGTTAGCAATAGCGGACTTGGGCAATACGTGCGGTTTGAATCTCATTGCTTAATTTTTTTCTTCTTTCGCTTCCGTCTTTCCGCTGTGTGTATCATCCTTTATCGACACACAGTTCTCAGCACGACGAGTAATCTGTGCGATCCGTCGCACAAAACCAACTGCCTTTACGCGAGTCCCCTAATCCACTTTGACGTAAATATCCTCTTTCTTTCGGCTCTCTTCTCTCTTCTCTTTTTACTTTTATCCCTTATTTTTCCCGCGTTCTTTCATCGACGACATTCACTGCGAGCCAAGTCTCGTACACGCCAGAGCAACCGTTCGAATAATCGCTTCAACTTGAAGGCTTACTACTACTTTTAATAGAAAAAAAAACAAATAAACAAACACAAATAAAAAACGGAAGCATCTTTAGTTTGACCAGCTTTCCTTTGTTTTTCAGATATTGAATACCATTTTGCGCAAATCAGCCAATGGTTTGTCTCACGATGTAATCTTAACGTGATATACGGGTATTTCGTATGTTGTTGGTAAAACAGAGTCATCGATAAATTTAATTTCGTTTAATTATTTTTTTTACAACGCTGTTGCAAAGATACGAGAAAGAGAGGAGGAGGAGTGCGAGGCGAACAGGAAAAGAGTTTTGTCGGAAGACTGCCGTAGGAAGAGTTAAAAATAATATCGTGTGTTAATTGACGGTCGTTTTTGAGCACAGCTGACTCGAGAAAGCGAAAATGCCGAAAGTAGCGAAATGTCTATATGCGCGAATTAAGCATTCAACACATTAATATGACAGCGCGCGAAACCTGTCTCGCGTGTCCTCGCCAAAACGGGCGAGTGAGTTGCTGCTGATGTTGTTGCTGCTGGTTTTGTGCATCTACAACTAGCCGCGCGACCACTAGACTGTATTAATTGTCAAGTTTTTGTAGCTTGTACTTTTTGCGCTCAAAGCAATGTCAGGATCTACAGTGGGGACATCGTCTCATTGCTCGCTCACTTTTTATTTAGGTGAAATTAGCAGAGACTGATCGCGGCGAAGAGCAGCGCGCGAGATCATTCGACGTTTTTCATAAATGACATCACTAATGCTCCAATCGCGACAAGCCAGTTTAGACCGTTGCTTTGTCGTACGTTTGAGTGAAATGTTGTCAAGTGTAGAGTCAGAGCAGCGCAGGTGCGCGGGCAATGGAGTAAAGAGGAACATCCCAAAAGGGAGGAAAAGAGGGAGGGGAAGGAAGGTGGGTGAGGGAGGGCAAATCGGCTTTAGCCTTTGGGTGGCGACTGGCGATAAAACCGAGCGCAGAATCTTTGGCACGGGAAGGCATCATCAACAGGTTGGCGCTGACGGGGCTCGCTCTTCATGGGCCGCGTTCGTTTGTTTCAAGGTCAGAGGTCTCTCTAGTCCATTGCATCAGGGGACAGGTTGATGGAGAAAGGGAAGGAAAGAGAGGGAGAGAGAGAAATGGAAAGCAGCAGTGATCAAGCAACTACGTATTTGTACAACTTTAGCCGGTGAGGCCCGATGGTCGATCGTCGATCGCGCGGCAAAGCTCGTAGCTAATAATGATTATCCGAATTTCGAGTTGCGTTGATCCTTTGTGCGCTCTAAGTAGAAGCCGCGAGTGAGCGGCTAGGCGAGTGTCCGTGACTTTCAAAATCTCCTTCTTTTCGGCTCTCGATTCACGGCCGGTCATTAAGGTCGCCGGCTATTTGAATTGAATTTACGAGAGCTGGCCCCAGGCCATGCCGCCTCTCCATTCTACATACTCACTACTATCTCCTTTCGAGGCCGCGAACGCAAACTATTGCACCCACTACTACAACACCAAGTCTCGATCGTACTTGTAGGAAGCTCGATGAGAAGACTCCCGTCGGCCATGCTCTCTCCCCGATCAATGAGATGCTCTACTTGCTCCCGGGTTCTTCCTTCCTTTGCGCCAATCACTCCTCTATTATTCTATTGGGTTAGACTCAGCCGAACACGATCGAATACACACCATAGAGCAAACCGTGAGAAGAAGAAGCAGAAGAAAAAAACGCAAATCTATTTTTGTTCAAGCGTTGCTGGCGGTGATCTGTCTCCTTGATAAAGGAATGATCGATCAAACCGACAGCAACACCAGCAGCGCCACTTTGGTCAAACAGCAAAGTAGTGCGCGTGGTACACATGCATGTGGCGAGTGGTAAAGGCACAGAGAACAAGCTACACAGTTATTTCGAGCGCTGCCATGGACCGAAAATTGTGCAATCGGCAATCGGCAATCGGCAATCGGCTCGCTAAACAGGAACTGTATAAGGCCTCTATTAACTTCGAGAGCGCGAACTTGACACCGGCAAGGACGCACCTTTCGAAAGGAGGAAATTTCAAGTCCGCCAACTGCCAGATTGCCTGGCCTACCTGTCTCGCTTGCTTGTATATGATTACGATATCGACGTCTTTCTGACCGCGCTACTTAATTCGAATTACCTCTCTCTGAATTTTCATTGATTTTCCATTTGATTGTTTCGCGTCATTGCGAGACAATAAACGTCCCGATTATATAGTATGAAAGCAGAGCGTCAAGTTTTATCTGGACGCGACGGCACGTGATGCTCTTGTGATCAATGTCGATGCGAACTTTTACATCATCCATCTGTAATTAACGTGCGGGCTCGCGGCGTTTCCTTGTATTTTTGACACTTAATATTTGACAGCACCGCGTCGATCAGATTTATCTCGATTCTCGAGCTACGTTTAAATCATCACTTATTTTACATTCTGCAAATCATCGTTCAGTCGAGGTTGCAGACTACCTATATTTGTAATCGTATATTACGACGTTAGATTTTTACGCGCTCCTTTTATTTTCGTTTTTTAACGTTCTCGTTGCACTTACTTCTTGGCGCATGCCAAATGTATTTCCCCGCTCGGCACTGTATTTACTTTTCGTCAAGTCGTTGCGGCCAATTTGTCAGTCTGCGAAATAATCGGGGACCGTATGATTCATTGGCGGCAGGAAGCAAAAAAAAAAAACAAAATAAGACTACTCGGTGCACAATCGCTACAGATTGTGCGAATATGTACAGCGGCAAAAAGCCGTAACCTTTCGGTCGCATTGAGAGGGAAGAGATAAAGAGCAGAGTCCAAAGAGCCGACGGCACGCACAATACACTGCACCTGCCATGCGTTTTCGGCTATCGACGATACACGAATATAACAAGCGTAATAGCGTAATACATTTAATTGTTGCGTTAGCTTCTTTTTCTCCGCAGATTACAGTTGGCCGGTTGACCCTGCGCTGTCGTCGGCGCTGCATAATGATTCGGTCTCACCTTTACGTAACTGCGTCTACCGAAATAAAAAAAAAGAAAACTACGAAGCGAGAGGGAAATTAAGGAGGAACTGATCTCACTAACGCACAGTCTCTCACGTCGCAATCAGCGAACGGGTCAAAAATACCAAGATATTTGAGGATCGGCGTGCGCGAGTCCTTGAGCTGAATGCTGTTGCATATGCATATTTACTGTTTCGAGTTTTAAACGTCTCTTTCGTTTTTTTCATTATATTTAGCAGTGAGTGATCGTGCAGTCTGGATCGTGTCGTAGAACGAAGAAAAAAGTCGGCAATGTCGAAAAATCTCGCGTTATTCGTAGAATCTCGTGACTAGGATAAATAAGAGCGATCTCTTGGTAGCTTATGATCGAAGGAGAGAGCAAAAGAGAGACGAAGAAGAAGTGGATCGCGTAGTGTCGCGTGGCGCCGGACACGGGGAGAGGGGAATCAGTGCAGCTCTCTCTCTCTCTCTCTCTCTCTCTCGCTCTCTCTCACGCGCGCGCTACCTTGATAGGCAAGGCAAGGCGACTCGAGAGCGAGTAGAGGTTGGCCGTAATTTGATTGAACAACGGAAAAGGAGGAGGGGGTGAGGGAGGGAGGAGGCGTTATTGCATCGATTCAGTCGAGTCTAAGTGCAGTTGATAAGTTGTCGTTGTTGTGTTGTTGTGTTGCAGATATTCGGGAGTAAGGCGGACCTGCAGCTACACACGCAGATCCACATGCGCGAGGCCAAGCCGTACAAGTGCACCCAGTGCTCCAAGGCGTTCGCCAACTCGTCGTACCTGTCGCAGCACACGCGCATACACCTGGGCATCAAGCCCTACCGCTGCGAGATTTGCCAGCGGAAGTTCACCCAGCTGAGCCACCTGCAGCAGCACATACGCACGCACACCGGCGATAAGCCGTACAAGTGCAGGCACCCCGGCTGCACCAAGGCCTTCTCGCAATTGAGCAACCTGCAGTCGCACTCGCGATGCCACCAGACCGACAAACCCTACAAATGCAACTCCTGCTACAAGTGCTTCAGCGACGAACCCAGCCTCCTCGAACACATACCCAAGCACAAGGAGAGCAAGCATCTCAAGACCCACATATGCCAGTACTGCGGCAAGAGCTACACCCAGGAAACCTACCTCGCCAAGCATATGCAGAAGCACGCGGAGCGCACGGACAAGCGGCCCCCCATCATCGGCTCGGGTCTCAGGCCGCAGCCCCTCCACCCGATGGCGCATGCGGCGGCGGCGCACCACCATCATCACCACCCTCACCACCCGCACCATCCACACTCGCACTCGCATCAGGACCCGAGTAGCGCGGCGGCGGCAGCCGCTGCTGCAGCCGCCGCTGCGGCCGCTGCGGCCCACTACTGGCCCAAGGTCTCGCCCGACTCGGTTATCAGCGAGCTGCACGAACGGCTGCCGCCCGCCCATCACGACTACCACCAGGCTCAAAGCGGCGCCGAAATGTTGCTGCCGCCACCGCCGCCACCACCTCCGCCCCAACAGCACCGCGACTCTCTCGAGGCAGCCGACTCTAGGCAACAGACACCCCAGCCGCAAGCCCAGCAGCAGCAGCAGCAGCAGCAGCAGCAGCAACAGCAAGCCCAACAACAGCAACAACAGCAACAGCAGCAGCAACAGCAGCAACAGCAACAACAACAACACCCCAACAGCAGCAGCTCGGCCTTCACCCCCATCTCGTCCATCTCCATTAACTCCATCTCTTCGATGCAGCATCCGCTCAATCCGTTGAACCACCTGCACTACCCGAGCAGCCACCACCCGGCGTCGAGGCCTTACCTCTACGAGGCGTTTAACTCGCAAAAGGCCTCGTCGAGCGCAACGCCCGGCGCACCCGCCAGTCAAAACCCCGCCAACCAGAACTCGTCCTTCCCCAATCAGCTCATCAGCCTGCACCAGATACGCAACTACGCGCACCAGCCCAACCTGGGCAACCTGGGCCAGCTCGGCAATTTGGGCCAGCTCGGCAACCTAGGCAACCTCGGCAACCTCAGCGCCAGCATGGAGAGCCACGCCCTTCTCGGCGGCCTCAAGGACAAGCAGTAATCGTGCCTGCTGCTGCCCTGATCGCCTGCTTTCTCGGGGCTTTGCCGACCCCAAAAACTTGTCCCCTCGACAACCGATCTCTGACTCAGCTCTCCTATCTTCATGCGCTCGCCACTGTCACTGCGAGCCACAACGATTCGAGTATCAACTATTTGTAAAAACTTCTCATGATTATTACTACTATTACTATTATCATTACTAAGATTATTACTATCATTATTCAACAATCACTCATTGTTTTTATTATTGTTAATATTAGAGCAACGCATGTTGCGCAAATTTTTCATTGTTTATACATTTATACGTAGCAATGAGAATATGCATCGTTTCAACGGATGTCATGATTGTCGTCGTATATTATATTATTAGCCTTACGATTGTCGATTGTTTAGCACAATTATTGATTATTTACAATGATCAATTGTTTTTATTACTATCATTATTATTAGTATCATTCTTATTATTACTATTATCAATACTATTATTATTATTATTATTATTTCTATTATCATTAATATACGCGGAATATCGATCGATCGCGCACATGTCTTGCATTTCGTAGTTTTTCGGATAATACAAGTAAAGCGCAGTCGTTTGCAATAAAAACATATAATTACCGAAATCATATTCCGTTATACAGAAAGATTTAGGGGAATCAGCCGCGGTTAAACACTGAAAATTAAAAGTTTTTTCTACGGCTGTCTAACGATCGCTTGAATATTGCATCTTGAGTATTAGTAACATCTTGCTTTGTTGACAAAAATTAGTGGCAGGCACGCGAGAGTGAAAAAAATGATTTTCTTGAGCTTATTTGATTCTCTACTCGTTGTATCCCCACTCGTTTGGTAAACGCAATTTTTTCATTTTTTTCAACTAGTTCCATTTTTTTACAAATGTTTTGTTGACGAAATTAGAAACTCTATTTCGAAAAAAACTGAAATATTGCGTTTATTAAATCCGCTTAGTTTCGAAAAGGGATCTTTCGAAGATGAGGAATCGAATGAACTTAGAAAACGTTATTTTTTCGCTCAGAAGATGACAATCTTGCAAGCGCCAAATTGATTGTCAATAAACAAGATGGTACATAAAGGGTGACTTTTTGCGGTGGACAATTGAGGTTTGGAAAGTGACAACAATGAGGATGAAATTAAGACGATTTTTACACTGCCGTAAAGACTGCTCGATTTTATTTCTTAATTTGCTCTTAATTTGCAGATTTTAAGCCCGGCTGGTCCGATAAGGGAAAATCTTTCGACAATTCGACAAAGGTGTAAGGTCGTTGGCTTTGTTCCTTTTCTGAAAATATTAGTTGATATTACATTTCAAATAATATTACACGGGTATAGAGCGTTTAAAAAGTTGGTGCTTTTTGTTTTTACATTTGTACTTCTATTGCGTAACAATCAATAAGTTTTATTTGTATGTCACTTGAGCGTAACGAGTGTGTATACATGCCAACTTTACGGTTTTTGGACACGTCGCAATCCCATTCAAAATTATTCCTGTCGACTTTTTTACCTTTCAAGACTAAAGAAATGTTTTTACTCGAGACGTTTGACTAAGAGTTGGGTTTGGCGTCAATTCAAGTGGAGTTTCGGAAATTCTATGTCTCACTCTTGGCTCGTCACAATATAAACAATTAACGATACACGTAAATCTTTACATAGTTTATAGTTATGTAAAAAATATATATGTGGGAATAATATAACGTTCGACATTTTTAATAAAAGTTCTCGCGACTTGTATACTTGGAAGCCGTCCGTTTCACGCATGTATGTACAAATCTCCTACATACGCCATTTCAATGCGTTCATCGAAGGAATCTCTCTCTCTCTCTCTCTCTCTCTCTCTCTCACACACTCTCTCTCTCTCTCTCTCTCTCTCCCTCGCCCTCTTTCTCTTTGTTTTTCATTAGATGCCATTTGACTATTTAAACTTTCGGTCACTAGTGAACGGAATCTCAAAAATTTATGCAGAGAGAGGGAGAGAAAACGCGAAAGAGAGGGAGAGAGAGAAAGAGAGAGAATGCGCGCGATCTTTAAAGCCAAATTTCTGATTGGACATGCAAACTTTATAAAGATATATTTATATTATTAAAATATATAATTGGAGGTGCGTTAAGTCTATCCTTTGAGCGTGCGTCAGTTAATTTTTTGTAAATATGCAATGGAAAAAAACATACACTGGTATCGAGACGAGGAAAGCGATCGTTCTGCAGGACGTTTTTCGACGCTCGAGCTTCACGCAATACTTACTTCAAAGCGCATTACGCCGAGAAGGTACGCTGCGCCCGTTAGCAAAGTGTACGCGCGAGTAGATTGCGAAACGATCGAATAATCATTTGATAATCAATGAAACGGATGATCCGTGCTCTGCAACGAAGGATAAAATACAATGTCCGAGAATTATTCGCTGCGAGAAAATTTAATCGCGTTGTCAGTGTTTTCGGAGAAACGAAATCATCGTTATTAATAAATATTATTCGGAGCATTCGAGAAGATGCGCGACTCGATGAAAAGGAACGCGTGTAAAGAAGCAGGTTTATAGGCACGTGAAAGCAAACGAGAAAATGATAGCGTGTACGAGAATTACAAAAAAAATTTTAGATTTAATCATCAGGGGAGAAACAATATGAAGCGTGGTACGAACAGAACTGTGATATTGTTATTGTATAAAAATTAAATAATGAAAGAGATAAACAAAAATATGAAAAATATCTAAGGTAAAAAAGTACACCGTAGAAATGAGTTATAATATAACATTGTATTTTACATGAAAAGTGCATTCTTAAACATTTTAGCGCAATTGTGCAAAGGAGTATATGAGGAAGATTTCGAGGGTCAGAGTGAGAGTGAGAGTGTGCGCGCGATTGACGAGATAACAGATAATTATTAAAAGTAAACGATGGGAATAGCTGTAAAAGTAGCGAGCCGCCCTGTACAGTCAAACGTTTTTTACCCAAACTCATACTTGTTCGTGAAGATCTGCCATTATAATTGAAAACTGGCTAGAGCGTAGCGGCAGCAATCGTATAAATAATGGAAAAGTATCGATGCAAATAGTAAAGTACTTTTATAGGGGGCTCGTTACTTGGTTTCAACGCCAATCTTTGGCTCCTTTACCTATAAACAATTTCAACTATTTGTAATATAAGAAAAGTAAGAATGAATGGAAGTTGTGTTATAAAAATAATACGTGAGAGCGTTTCAGGAGCTGACGTATTCATACGATGTGCTCGCCTCGACTTGCAGGGATGATCGGAGAGCCTTGCACGTGTATAAATACTATAAGTATATAACTCTGTACTAAATGTTTTGCCACAAAATCGATGCGTTATATCGAACGTTTTTAATATTAAAAGAAAGAAGGCTGTCTGTTTGGAAGAACAAGGATCATTACATATATAAATAAATAAATATATATGTATATATACACGCACACACGCGCACACACAAACACGCACACACACGCGCGCGCGCGCGCGCACACACACAGAGACACACACAGACACACACGCGCGCGCGCATATATATATATTTATATATGTATGTATATATAAGACAAACAGTATATAGCTAGGGATGTTTTGTGACGAGAATGTTACAGTGAGAGTGTGCGAAGAAGCGTCTTTGTGTAGATGTGCGGCTGTACGAGTGTATGGAAATCGGGTGTGTGTGGACGCGAGGGAGGGGGATTATAGGGAGAGTGGAAGGCGGCTGGTCGCGCGTGTGACGAGCACGAGATGTAACTAATAAAGTTCGTAAATTTATTAGATAAACCGTATACGTGATGTACGAATCCAAAAGCAAGCGGTTTCTTTGTACGTGCGGCAATGTCGCTCTTGTTCTACTCCTTTTTTAATGTAAGTCGCAAGACAATTTTTGCGGGAGGTTTCACATCTCTTTTGTTTCCTGACGTTGAGCGAAGAAAGCTGTACGTTTCAATTATATGTACCTATTTGTTAAGCAATCATTATCGTATAATGTGCGCGCGCGTCTGACTTTGAGTGTAAACGTATGCGTAAGCGTCGGTGAGTGTCCCGCATCAGTTGCGCGCGACGCCCGGCTCAAATTTTCAAATAGGGCACAGGAAACTTCTTTAATATGTTATGACTTTATACATACTTTCATTCATTCGAACGAATGTTTTGTCAAATATCAATTTATTTAAACTGTTCAATAAAGCCAAATTAGCTTTGATCTAATTATATCTTGTACTTTATTCCGCATGTCTTTCTCCTTGACAACTAGCCGTCTCTTTTCCTAACGCACGCTAACATTTCAGCTCATACCGATCCAAAGAAAAGCTATACCTTTATTTGATGTAACTTGGTTTGAACGACTTTGATGTAAGAACGTCGCGGCATTCGTTCGTTCTCTCCGAGGTAAACCATTTTTTTCAAACTAATTCGATAATATTTTTAAGAGGCTTTCCTTAAAAATAAAAAATAACCGTTTTTTCTTTCTTTCGTAAAACTATTTAAATATTACCTTCTCAACGTATTTCCTCACAATCGTTGCTCCGTTTAATCGTCGAATTCTCAAAAGTTCAGCTTGGCTGTAGCATTCGTTATCTTTGAGGAAAGGAGGAGACATTTCCAGATGATTTCAAATGGATTTGATAAGAAGGTAAAACTTTGCGTTTTTTCTCAATGCAATTATGAAATGTTTAACCGTCAAAAATATAATTTAGATTACAAAAATACCGAATAATTAAAAGTATCTTATTTATGCTTGTTCTTTTTGCACGGAATTGTGAAAGATACGGCAATAGACTGAATTCTTGTCGAGTACGGAAAATCGCGCAAAATTAAATAAATTTTAGCAAAGCGTTTAAAAGTTGCGACACGCAACTTCATAAATTACGTGAAAAATGTTCGCGTAATACTGGAAGGGATGATCCAGTGTTCGTTTTAAATCAGTCTGTAGAATTTATCTGAAATAACGAGTAGCGCTATCAAATAATTTTAGATTTCGCGTGAAAAGTAGCCAAATCCATATACTATCGGTTATCAACCATTCGCAGTTACACACTTCCTAATTTCCAGATAATGTTCTTACTGGCGTCTTTGTTCCGTTCGTGAAACGTTCTGTATAGTTGTACGTTTCGACTACACTTAAAATTGACCAAACGCTCAATTTCAAGTCAAGAACAGCAGTGTGTACGAGGCAAATGCGTGTACTTCAAGCGTGCAGTGCCAAAAGACTCCCTTCCCGTCCTTCCCGTGCGCGATGGGCGCTATCGTTTTTCTGAGGTTTTTCAAGAGTAGCGCTCAATCGAAAATAGGTCCAAACCGCTCTACGATGTGCAGAGCGTCAAATTTACGTGTATTTCAACTGGATTCGTTTGAATACGATATTAGTACTAATTGACAATAATTGGCGAGATCCAGATTGTACTTAAAATTACATTTTCAAAGTTGCACGTTTTCGAATAGAGATATGGACGGAAGAATGAACGGTTCGAGTTTTGCCGAAGATACATACACCAACTGAAATATTACGTATGCGCCGAATTCTCGTGGATGTATACCTAATAACGAAAAGACTGTTTCTTAATGGGTCTTAGCTTAGAAATAATGGACAGCGAGTCAACGCCTACGGAGGAGGCCTAAGGCGGATTTCGATTCTGTCGACTTGACTTGACAACAAACAAGTGTTTTCGAGACTTGAGAGCGATTTGCAAAACATTTTCCATTGCTTCCTTGAAAAGGAAAATATACCATGTGTGCGTGGTGGCCACGTGTGCGCGTCAGAAATGCTGGAATCGAGCAATCGAGGAGACGATTCCAACATTTCTCAAATTATTGAAAATGGACGTTAATAGGGACGCGAATAGGGCTGTCTTGATCGACTGTTGCCCAAAAAGCAATCTTACAAAAGTATGACGTATATTCGCCCTGTTCTACGGGAAAAAGGTTCCTTTCAATCAAAATCCTCCTGGTAGTTTATTTGCAATAGCTTATATAATATATTTCATAGTTAAATAAGCGTTTGAACGTCGGTCAAAAATGCGTATTATATTCTGCGCATCGCCGTACTTCAATGTTTCTCCGATGACAGCGCTACCACGCTACTTTGCAGATCCATACAAAATTGTATTTTATTTGCGTACAATTGATAGGAAAAATATCGTTTGTAAAGCTATTTTTCGATAAATATTTTCCAATGTATAACGATATAAATGTTATTTCGTCAACCAGCCTGATTCCTTCCTCTGCGCCTAGCGATTTTAAAGGTGGTTCGCGATAGCAGCGACATCTGTAAGACAATGTTTAACTTGCAACAGGACGTCACTAACCATGTCAAGATGCTAAGTGCTTGCTCAGTGAACTAGTGAACAGTAAACACGCGTATAATATATACATGTATACGACGCGTTTTCGAACGAGCTTCGAGTTGATTATCGTCGATATTTAGCCGATGTCCTCAGTCGATGTAGATATACGTACATATAATACTATTGGTGAAGCACGTGTAATATAACTGTAGTATCACGATTGCAAAGTGGGGTTATGTGTATGTACATACATACATACGGTATACAGACAACGCTTAAGATGCAAAATGCAAACATGGATGCAAGGAACCTTTTAGGTATGTAAGGTAGTACGTATGTATGTATATAGGTACAATACACTACTGTTGTACTGTCCGTCGATCATGCGCGTATCTCATCTATTGTATTTACTATATACATAGGATTGCAAGATGAATGTACACAGTGTTACTGTCAAATTACTCTTGCAATGGAAGGGCGGTGGTTCATATTATCATCAACATTAGTACATTGATTTATTCCATTTTCTTCTACTACAATCTTGACAATGGCTTTCCTAGAGGTAAGTATCTATGTTTTCAAAGAATACGTTCCGAATGTGGAGATACAGATTTTATAACCTGTCAACTTGCTAATATAGTTTGGTAGTTTGGTAATATAGCTAATATAATGGAGAAAAAGTGTTTTTATTAGTAAACAAGTAGCATGCAAATAATTTTGTTTTCAGTGGCGTCGTTTCAACTTTTTTGATCTAAAAAAGGAAGTCGATTCTGGAAAAATTGCCGAAGTCCTTGGAGTAAGTTTCCAAATGATTGCAGATATAGTTATATGCGTTAACCTTTTTATTATTTATTAATTCGTTAATAAAATTTAGGATGCTCAAGTTACTGCTGCTACAAGTGGCAATGGACATCTGGTATTTGGTGATAGTGTTGGCAATATTCATCTCGTTAACAGACAATATGAAATTGTTACTTTTAGAGCTTACGAAACTACACTGTCAATCGCTCAACAAGTGCAAAATTCCATGCATCTATTTACAATTGGTGTAAAGGCTCTCAAAATATATCATTAACAACGATATGAATAATATTAGTGATATTTCTCTTATTTTTTTAGGAAGACGAACCTGGATGTAATCCAACAATAAAAGTATGGAATTTAGCTAAAAAAGATAAGCAAGGTTATCCGTTATGTATTCGAATAAGTAGAGCTATTCCTAGTTACAGAGCAGTACCGGCAAGTGCTTTATGTGTTCATTCTAGCTTAACACTAATGGCTGTTGGATTTGAGGATGGTTCTATCATGCTGTATAGGTAAATAGATAACTAAATAATTTTATGACTTAATTTTTAAATCGGTATTTGCATTATAATAATGTTATTACTCAAGGGGCGACTTGACTAGAGAAAGAAAAAATAAGATAAAAGTGTTGAAGGATAGCAATTCAATTATAACAGGGCTTGCGATAAAATCAACAGGAAAGCAAATGCATTTATTTGTTGCAACTACAAACAGTGTTTATTTGTACAATATCACAGTAAAAGATAAGGAAATGAAATCTTCTTTAGATAATATGGGTTGTTCTAAAAGCTGTAGTATCCTTGCAGAATCAAAGCAAGATAGCCATTTTATGATTGGTCGTAATGACGTAAGTTTTTGTCATTTTGTGAAACAAAAATAAAATCTATTTTTGAAGATAATTAATTTTTTACTATGATAAACTGATTTGAAGGCTATTTATTGTTATACCCCTGATGGAAGAGGACCATGTTATGCTGTGGAAGGTCAGAAAATAATGCTTAAGTGGTTCAGAAGTTATCTTGTAATCATAGCCAAAGATTCAGGATCTATCCATAGGACAACTTCTGTATCTTCAAAATCATGGTCAGTTTAGAAAAAAAGAGTGCCAATATAATTAATTTGAAAATCTATTTATGTGATTAAGATAAATTTTCACATTTTAGTGCAATTGACGCTACATCTGCTGGAGTGGAGAAACATATAATAACAGTCCTTGACATTCAAAATAAATTTATTGTGTTTTCTGCATCTATGTTATTTGTTCAAGCAGTATTATCTGAATGGGGAGGTTTTTTTATACTAAGTGGAGATCGCAAATTGTATCATTTAGATGAAAAAGATTTACAATCAAAGTTGGCTCTTTTATTCAAGAAAAATTTGTACGATGTTTCTATCAGGTAATTTTCTTTTATAAATAAAATGTCCTTATATAAAACAGTTTAGAGAAATAAAATTTAATGAATTAATATTTACATTATTAAAATATTGGTTTGGATTAATATGAAATTAATGATATTTTCAGGATAGCTAAGAATCAACATTACGATGCTGAAGGTCTTGTTGACATATTTCGTCAATATGGAGATCACCTCTATTCGAAAGGAGATCATAATGGTGCAATTGAGCAATATATTAAAACAATTGGGAAGCTTGAACCATCTTACATCATTAGGAAGTTTTTAGATTCACAACACATAGATTACTTAACTACATATCTTCAAGCTTTACATAAACAAGGTCAAGCAACTGAAGATCATACAACTTTATTGTTAAATTGTTATACCAAACTCAATCATACAGATAAATTAAAAGAATTTATTATGGTAAATATATCTCAAATTATTAAGTTTTATATCTATGTATAACTATATATACATAAGAAAAAGAATAGTTGCATTTGAAATGCTTCTTAAAAATTGATATTGAAAGTTTCATATATTCCAGAAAAGAAAAATTGAGGTTTAAAATTGATACAATATTTATATGATTACATATTAAAAATAATGCGGATTTACAAATTCGAGCTTTAAAATATTTTATTTACCAAAAATTAATTAACTTTTTTATGTTTTATTATATAATTATTCTTTTTCGTAATTTATTCATAAATAATTATTCTAATCATAGAATCACAAAAACACTGTTTTCAGACGAAAGATAGAGAAGTAGATTTTGATGTTGAAATAGCTATAAAAGTTTGTCGACATGGTTCGCCCGAAGATGCGCTGTTGTTAGCACAAAAACATGGAAAACACGAATGGTACCTTCGCATTCAAATAGAAGATAAAGCAGAATATAATAAAGCTTTGGAGTACATTACGACTTTAAATTTTGAAGAAGCAGAAATGAATATGAAAAAATATGGAAATATCTTAATAGAGAACGTTCCTAACGAAGCAACACAATTTTTAAAGACCCTTTGTACAAACTATGTACCAGCTAACAAAATATTATCAGATAAAGTTATTTTCGATTTTTATTTTCCATCATTTTGATTAACTTTATGAATTTTTATTTAAATGAATTAATTACATTTTTCATTTTAGGACCAATCTCCTGAAAAAGCTAATCCTGAAGATTTTATTCATTTATTTTTGAACAATTCGGAAAGATTAGTAGAGTTTTTGGAACATTTAATCAAGACTGATGACAAGTAAATGAAATAATTAACAAGATTGTTATTACTTAAGTAGCATTTGAGATTTGAAGTTGAATACTATTTTTTCATTTATAGGTGGAGTACAGCAGTTTATAATACATTAGTGGAACATTATTTACATGTTTGGTCTTCCCTGAATGATGATATAGCGAAACTTCAGTATGAACAAAAAGTTGTTCGCCTTATGCAAAGTTCAAATGCATCTTATGATAAGGATCAGATACTTATCTTGTGTCACCAACATAATTTTCGACGAGGAGTTTTATATTTATACGAGGAGCGAAAATTGTAAGTATCTTATCATGATCCCGGTATTATTCTTCATTCAGTTTTTTAACTTTGTATTACATAATGCAGATATCAAGAAATATTACAATACCATTTAAGAGAAGGAGACAGTGAACAAGTTTTAGCTACTTGCAATAAATTTGGTCGACAAGATCCTAATTTATGGATTCAAGCATTATGGAGCGTTGCATGGAACAAAAATTCTCCACCCAAATTATTATCTAATATACTTGATTATATTGGTGAGATAACAGATAATAATGTGAAATATAACATGACTTAAACTACTATATTAATTATATTCTCTCTTCAGCTAAAGAAAAATTACTATCTCCATTAATGGTGATTGATGCACTGTCAACGTCGCGTACTTGCACTTTAGGTGATGTTAGGAAATACCTAAATAGTGTGTTACAACAAGAACATGAACAAGTAAAAGCTGATACTGAGATGACTAAAAAATATCAAGCAGATACAGAAAAATTACGAGAGCAGATACAAAGCATTAAAAATAGTACAATAATCTTTCAAGGTTCTCGTTGCAGTGCTTGTCATCATCAATTGGAATTGCCATCGGTGCATTTTATGTGTCAACATTCTTACCACCAGCAGTAAGTTTTTTTGCTCTAATAAGCAGAAGTCACATCCGACGTAACATCGACTGACTCGAAAAAATTATTAGCTATAACTTTTCATCGAGGTCGAATTCCTTAACGTACAGGGTTTGATTTTAAAACTGATCACTTATCCATGATAATGAACCCGAGTTATTGCTCCTCCAAGCAAACTACTTTTCTCCGCATGTGAGAGCGTGTATTCGTTATGTACATATGTATATAATTTACAGCCAGCGCTACCAATGGCAGGACTTGTGTGTTTCGTTTAAAAATTAAATGTTAGTTTCATTCTATATTCAATACAATGTATTTTGAAGGGATAAAAAATTATATATTGTGTTTTTTTTTACGTCAAATACGCTCTATTTTTCCGAGTCATTTGGTGTCCGATTGATATATAGTCATGAATGCTGTAACTTTGTAGTCAAAGATTTGATTATCGTTATAACATTCTTTTTTAATGTAATTCCTATAATAATACTTATATTTTGTAGTTGCTTTCAAAGTTTTTCTGAAAATGAAAATGAATGTCCAGCTTGTTTACCAAATAACAAAAAGTGGCTTGATATTATAAGGGTGCAAGAACAGTCAAAAGATCTTCACGAAACCTTTCATAGCTTATTAGACAGGGCAGAAGATCCATTTTCTTTGGTAGCTGATTATTTTGGCCGAGGTGTCTTTAAAAAACTTATGGTAATAACTGAATGGCAGCAATCACAGGCTGATAAATTACAGCCGAATGTTAAGCAAGAACAATCAATTCACAACAACACTTATGGGCCAGGGGCAGAAGCTAAAATTAGATTAACAGAGGGTAAAAACACAAAACTAGGTAATTTATAAAAATATTTATTATTTTTATTCCACAATTTCAATTTATTAAACAAAATCAATAGGTTTTAAAAATGTGTCTGTTATTAAATAATAGTCAAGGCAGAGCAGCGATCTTTGACAAATGAATTGTTTCCACCAGAGCCAAAAGTTAATCATATTTTACGTTCATTACGTAAATCAGATATCTACTCGTCATCTTTAGAAGCTAACATAATTGGCAATGAAATATCGATGCCTCAAACCAGCTCAAGGAAAGAAACATCCATACCCATTCGAGAGGCTAAAATTGTAAATAATACAACACCAAAGTCATCACCAGCTGACAAAGCATTCATTCCACCTAGAACGCCAATTATGCCATCCAACCCTTTTAAAGAGTATGATCAATCAAAGAATCCTTTTGCTGAAGATGATGACGACAATTTTAGACTCAGATTAAATAATCCATTTAGAGATGATTACGATGACGATTATGACAAAAACTTGAATCGATAACTTGGATTAAACTTTAATACTTATGATACTTCTTGATGTAAATCAATACATATGTACATCAACATTTTGTTTCTACACTTCACTTGTTTATCGTAGCAATTAAGTAAAATTTTGTATTGAACTACATGATTTATATGTATACACATATATATGTATATTTGTTAAGTAATATGATATAATCTACAGATACAAATATTGAAAATAGAAAAAATAGAAAATATTTATTTCGATAATAGAAAATTGTAACTCATAAAACTATTAACTTCAGAAAATATCTCTACTGATTCTCCATGTACATATCTTATTACTAATTGTAAAAGCATTTAAAGTATTCACACTAATAGGATTAAAGATTTTTGGATTAACCAATATAAAATGTTCTTGTATACTCTTTGGATTGTAAAACTTAGAAAGGTTAGGGATAATGTCTTTATTCCGAGGTTCAGGATCTTTGGTACGAGTTAATCTGGTAGGCAACTCATCATCATCTATCGATAAATTGATTAAATTTTTATAGACTGACTCGTAAGGGCAAAAATCTAAAGCAGTTGAAACCTAAAACATAACCATATAAATAATGAAATTGAAAATTTCAAAATGAATATCATGAACATAAAGTTCATAAACTTGCTCTTACTTTTCCATTTATTATACTTTTATAAATTGCTGGTAAACTTTCAACATTTTTTATCACTTTTTCCCCTTTAATTTCTTTCAATTTTTTCATTACACAAATTGCTGAATTATATTCTGGACAGGATAATACATTTTTAGATGCGACATCTTTATTTTTACAAGATTGACTCAAATGGCAATTTGAATATTTATTGTATAATGTATTTGACATCTCTGGTTGCACTACAATATTACTTGCTTTTCCAGTAATGTTGAATGTAGATCTTGTTTTTATTTGTTTCATTACTTGTTTATTCAAATCTTTATTATATGCAGATGGAACTGATTTAAATTTTGCACAAGGCATAACTTGTAGTTTTTTCTGTACCTTTACGGTTTTTTTAATACTCTTATTTCTGTTTTTATTGGATAATGCATAGGTGGTATCTTTTAGAATGTCATCAATTGCTGTTGATTTCATTTCATGAAATGGTTTACACAAATTACTATATTCATTATCATTTTCTTTATCTGTGTGCGGAAGAGCAAGAGTCACATCAGACAAGCAAAAGTCAGATGTATCTTTGGTTTTATTTCCTTCTTGAACTTCACATGTATTAAAATTGTTAACTATTTCAACTTCTTTTATATTTTCGTTATTCTCACTGTCATCAAGATATATGTATGGTATATTTTTTTCGACTGATATATCACCATTTGGATTTAAAATTTTGTGGTGTCTTTGATTTGAAAACTCTTTATCAGTTTCTGAAATAATTACTTCTTGTAGCTTATCTGTACAGTTTTGTACTTCAAAATAATTTTTATTACTTCGATTAACTTCACCGTTAGTCAAATGTTTATAATTTATAGGAGTTTCAGAAATTGATGTTTCTGTTCTTGACATCACAAGTGGTTTAGAATTTATTAATTTACAATTTTTTTCTTGAGCAAAAGAGTCGATTCTATCGCTTGCATACTGACTGCTAAATTTTCTATTAATTTCGCGTTCTGTAATTACTTGAACTTCATTTGTCTTTTTCTGATTTTTTAATAATAACCTCTTACCATTTTTCAATACTTTAATTGGTAAATTAATAGGCACAATGCTTTTTACTTTTATTTTTCCTCTTTCTTCAATATTATTCTCTTTTTTAGATATTTCTAACTCAGCAGTATTTTCAGAATTATAACTAAACCTTACTTTTGGTTTTTCCATGTTGATTTATAAGAAAAAAGTATCGTTACATTCGTAAATATGTTCAATATAATTCAGTAATTTAAAGAAAGTTAACACCACAGTGAATATACCAAGAATATACCATGTAGTTATTCGTACAATTCCACTTTATGATGGATTTCTATTCAATGCCTTTTTCAAATTAATTAAATGTACATACATTCGGTATTGTTTGAGAACCGAACATAAAATACATATACATATATATTCAAGTACACACCATGAATGATTACATCTTACAAACTGTTGAAATTAATTCACATCGTGTAAAATTCTCGCTCGTTCGTTAGTAGTTAGTGGTGGTTTGGATTTTGAAAAGACTAAAACAATAAAACAAACTAACCAATCAGTTGAAGAAGAAACAAATTCAGTCTAACCTTGACATAAACTAACCTATCATCTATTGTAAACATATCCGTATATATGTATATGTATATATATATATATATATATATATATATATATATATATATAATGTATGTATACATATATGTAATATGCATTCTATTCTGTAAGTTCTGCGCTGACACCACATTTTGACAATAATGAATGACGTCAGAATACTTTAAATTCATTAAATAAAATAGATTTTGATTGATAAAACGAGTTAAACGGAGTTGAAATAATTCTTGCGTGTGCGATTTATCAGAATTCATATAATTTTCCGAACTTTAAGGTTAACTACTGAAAGCTTTTATTAATCGTCGTACATAAAATAACAGTGTGCTTATTGATTGTCCTATTATCCTAGTGTTGATGCCATCAAACTATTCATCTAAAAAATGAACCATTGTTTGCTAAATAAGAGTTTCATATTTCATGTGAGTGAAAAAAACGTGAATAATTTTGTAATAACAGTATCATTATGCTCAACATTTTCTGGTAATGTACGATTTGATTTACTTTAGAATCCAGAACGTAAACCATTAGAGAATGTAAAGTTGATGATTCAAAGCAACGGAGTTACTCAAACTATTCCTGCTTTGGTAAAATGTGTTCTACAAGTTTTTAATAGCTGTACAAATAGAATAATAAAATGACAATATGATATTTTAGGATAAATATTGGGTTGAAGATAAAAAGTTTTTAAGCTACGAGTCTCCCATATTAATTGATGAAAATGGAAAAAAAATTGTTGGTGTAAAAGAGCGATGGCTTGAACTTTCTAGTTTTTTTCTGGACGATCTCAATTGGCTACTTCGTTTGCCTTTCTATAAGTAAGTTTAACTTTTCTTTTATTAAATTCATTTATCCTCCAATCAACATAAGGACTTGTGCATTCATATATTCAAATAAATTTTTAGATTTTGGTCAAATATTATTTATAACACATCTATAATAAAATCAGTTATAAGTTTCATACAAGAAGCGCCAATTTTTTATCAATTGGATAATTTTTCTGATGAATTTGATATAAAAGAATTGTTTGATAAAATTAGAAAGTATATTCTTTTTGTCTTTGCAAGACTTGTGACAAATAAGGAAAGTGATACAGAGTATATTAGTTTATCTCAGCATGCAAATATATTGTATGAAAAATATATTTTAACAATACCAATCATATTCGATTTATGTCAACAATATGGCCGTGATAATAAAAAAACTATTGAAAAAATAACAAATTCAGCATTTACACTGCAACCTATGTACAAAGAAGATCTTAAAAAAGCTGTTTCATTCATTATTCAGGTAAAGTTTATTAAGTATGGTATTAAATGTTATAATTTATTTAAACTTTTTATAAAATGGAATTTTCATATTTTCAGGCTTTAAAAGATATTGAAAGAAGGTTTGAAGACTGTCCTATTAATCAAAAAGGAAGGGCAGTGCTTCTCTCAGATAGAGGGGGAGCTAATATTGAAATAACTTTACACGATTTAGAAGATATTATATTATATTTATTAGACATTGTATCTACCATTCATATTTTTTTAGAAATCTGTCCTGCTACTATAGATAACTTCAAAATTGATAATTTCATAACAGAGTGAGTGATATTAAAGAATATTTTCCTGGATATTTCTACATAATTTGAAAGATACATTTTTTTTAAAGTAATTTCAATTACAGATTGATATCAATCTACTGCAATACGATACCAGAAATATATAAAAGGCTAGATATTTTAGTATTCAAATATGAAACTAATCTGAAATTCATGGAATTGAAACATAGGCTTGATGTAATAAGAATTGAAATTATCAATGTTTACCGTATCATTACATATGGGAATCTAAAGAATATTATTGATAAACAGTAAAACATTGTTTCATTTTTTATAAGATACTGTTTTGCCTTCATTAATTGATATCTTCATTATCTTTTTATAATTTTTGTTTTCAGAAATTCTTTTCCACCTATTGAAATGGCTGAAGTCATTGAACAATTTTTGAATAATCTATCTTGTACATTATCTGAAAAAGAATTTGTTATGGATTATCACAATCTATATCCAGTCACTGATGATATTCAAACCTTATTAGAGATAAGTCCTGATATGTATCCTTGAAAAAAATGCATTAACAATTATTTGACAAATTTGACTACATTTTACCAGATCAATAATCATCAAGAATATCTGTTTTTTTTTATTAAAGAATTTGTTGATAATTTCAGTCATTAATTGAAGGGTTTTACAGGAATAATGGTTATTTCATTACAATAATATATTTATGCAAATAATATTTCTTTAATGTCAATGAAATAGAGATACAGTAAAATGTGAGTATATTGTAAATTCAATTTTTACGTTTTTGGATGAACCAACTACTTCAACAGCAGCAGCTTTAACCAAAAAATTATCTGTATGTATAAATACATTCAATTTCGTAGCTGTAAAGTGCTTCAATTAATTTGTATTAACAAATAATATTAAAAATGATCATATTTAGAAACCAATTGCTAGGTCTATCAGTATTCAGAAAGAAATCACGACTAACATAAAAAATGAACCCAATGGTACTCCATTGCCAATTACAGATGTTAAAACCAAACTGGACATAATCGCTCTTATTTCAGAAGTTAAAGATATCCTATGTGATTTGGGTGAAGGATTTATTGAGGTAATAGTTTTAAATAAATAGTGACTACAACTCATACGGTATATTGCAAAATGTCAATAGGATATTTTTGCACAAAAGTATGTTTTTTCTACAGAAATGTCTGAAGCACTTTAATTATAATAAAGAAGCCGTCATTAATGCAGTATTGGAAGATTCTTTACCAACTGAATTGAAGAATATGGATCATTACCATCCCTACATTCCACCAGATCCAGAGGTATATTTTTATCTAGTATCATAAGTTATTTTGTCGTAAAGGAAGTCTAAGCTTTAAAATTGAAATACCTGTATTTTATGTTGACTTAGTATTGGTTTAATCTAAAAACTTTAGTTTGTTTTTATTTGGCTTTATGATAGTTACAAATAACGCTTAGTAAAATTCACATTTTGCTTGTTGCTAAAAATGGAATATTTAAAGGAAGCATCTGCTGTCGTTGACATTGCTATTGGACATCAAAGATTGAATATTTATGACAATGATGAATTCGATGTAATGACACAAGATACAATAGACATTTCAAAAATACACAGAGGCAAAAGGTACGTATGTCACATTCTCATTGTATTCATTATTGAATCTAAGTTACAAAAACTTCAATAAAGAATATTAATAATTGCCAACTCATTATGGAAATTTTAATAATTTTCATTTTATAAAACATTTAGATAAAGTAAAAAACGTGTACGGTACACGATTGTTGCTATTTTTATATTTATATCACTTATTCTTAGACAATCTTAAAACAATGTTTCATTATTTTTGTCACCTGCTAAAATAAGCTCTTCGAGTGTCATAAGTTTAATACGTTTGCGAGAGCTGATTTCATAGTTGCGTAAGTTTTCAAATGCCACAAGTGTCCATACGAGGATCAATTCACTTTCCTGCAGTATCGAAATGTACGAATTTGGATTTAGACTGATAAGAAAAATTGATGTGTAAAATCGTAAAATCGTTGATACTATGTTTTTAAACAAAATTACACAGGAATTTCTACAAGATTAAAAAGAATATTTGCTTTCATGAGAAATCGTAAATTTATACGATTTCTGTCAAAATTGAATTTCAACGTCAAATCGTACGTTTTCTGAATAAAAACTTATATCATATATGTGAACAAAATCTTTTTCATAAAACGTTTATTGGACACGCGTGCGCAAAAGTTTAATAATCATTTCAAACATGCGATTTAAGATGATTCATGCGGGAGTCCCTTGTCAATAAGATGTTGTTTCTAGATTCTTTCTTGAATGCTTCAAACAAGACAAAATATAGGATATTAATTAAAGCAATAATTTAAGATAATATTTAAAATGTTAATTAATCAATTCTTTTATACGTAAGTGGACACAGGGTGGAGAAAAAAGATGGAAACACCTGACGATTTTTTGAGGGAAATAAAGTTTTGTAAACTTTAAACATGTTTCTTTTGTAATTTTTTTCCGTTCGTCCGAATGGACTACTCAGTTCTTGGATCCAATGTTAAAAATGGTCCTAAAGTGGACCCAATTTCAACATTTCTATTGGGAACCTCTATATTTTATTACAGATTTGAATTCTAGAGGAAATTTTAGGTCTATACGATCTAAATAATTTTGAAATAATTCGTTTTGTCGATCTGAAAATGGGCCCAAAACATTACAAAATTACGGACATGCTAAAATTGTTCAATTTTCATAGATCCTACTATTGTTTCTTTTGTAATTTTTTCCGTTCTTTTGAATGGCCCACTTAGTTTTGGGACCAATAACAAGACAAAATATTTGGTTTTTCCATTATCATGTTTAACACTTCGGTAAGTGTTCAATAGTGGGTCCACGTTTCAGGGCCAAAAATTTAATTATTTTAACATTATTAACATCGTATCTGGACGTACAATTTCCTGTAGAATTCAAATCTGCATTGAAAAAATAGGGGTTCCTAATGGAAATTTTCAAGTTAAGTCCGATTTTAGACCATTTTCAGCACTGGGCCCAATACTAAGTAGTTCATTCGAAAGAACGAGAAAAATTACAAAAGAAATATTATTAAAGTTAACAAAACTTTAATTTCCTCAAAAAATCGTCAGGTGTTTACATCGTCTTTCCCTGCTTGTATATATGGCTCATTCCAGACTACAGGGTAGATCAGCTCTACAGGGGTAGGTAACCGATTTTTACGAAACTTGGTATAAACATTGCCTATATAGTAGTGAACTTCTGAACGAATCTTTTAAAGTTGTAAACAATATAACGATTTTGTTGAAAATTGTTCAAAAATTGATACCTTTATAACCGTGTTTACTTATGCAGAGAGTAAGATTCCCTGGGTTTACGGCATGAACCGAAAACCCGTGCGCGTTTTATCGAATCTCTTTTTCCGCATGTTAACCCCGCATTTTAACATTTAAATCGCATCTTCCTCAGTTTTTTCCGGTGCTGATGCGGAAAATACGATTCCATACCCATTTTCCATAATAGTTTCCATAATAGGTAAGAGTACGTATGTGATCCATAATATTCCGTGCAGAATTCGTAAGTTTGAATTCGACATCGTAGCACTCTGTCGATTAATTCGTACGATTCAGTACGGTAAAAAGGGAGATCGCTAGAGCTGAGTTATTTATAGAATTCCAGAAAAGTCAACAGACCATTCCTAATGGACAGCGTTGGTAAGTGTGTTTTAACGAGAGTAATTTCGATGAGGGGTAACAGAGCTGTACAAGGGACGCACAAAATAGTATCAGAGGCTCGAAACTTCGCTTATCTTGTGAGAATCGGAACAGTTTTTACAATCTTCCGCCGTATTGGATCTGCTCTTTTGAATTTTGAAAATCTGAGGTCAGATTCGTAATCAACCACCTCGAAAACCTATAAAATCAATATTACCTTTATTGCTCACATCGCACAAAAATGTGCCCCTGAAAGGTTTACAGAACATGTTCCAGACTTGATTCATAACTTGTTACGATTTTGTTCTTATTTTATTACGTGAACATTAATTTTGTTGTTCATGCCGTTCCTTAGAAAAATCCCCCCTCCCCTATCGTAATATTTACCCGTGGTAGCTGCGTACATTAACTCGGAACGCAGAGAGTTACTGGTAATAAGCAACAAAACGGTATATTTTGTTTTTGTTGCTTATTATTGGTGTAAACTGACATGTGTGTTGTTTTCTCGGAAATCACCATCCTCAGATGAGAGGAGTGTGTTTAAATCAAATTCTTTGACAGTAACTATAGATATTTAAACAAAAACCAACAGAAATTTGAAGCGAAGCAAACGGCATATTTCGTTACTATTTTATTGTTATAGAATGTTATATTTCTAGTTACTTGTAAATCTTGTAAGCTATAACCGCACTTACATTACCTTAGGAACCGAGGGCGCTATCAATTCGAACTAAAAGGCATGTTTTATGCGTTTCGAGAAATGAAATTCATCATCGTACAGCAACAAATTAGCAACAAAATGTGTTGTTTGTTAGTCAAACCATTTATACGGAATTCGCACAAAATGCCATCGATCGCACGTGGATTTTTACTTATTACGAAATATTTCAAGGGATGGGGCAAGGAGTCTGCATTTTTGACACGACAGTTAGACGAATGACGGCCAGATAAACGCTTTCAAAAAATACTATCCTTAACTGATGCGAAAAGCTTTTTCAACGAAACTTGTCACTACGCTCACTTTCAACTTTTTCATCTCTGCTTCAACTCTCTTTGTTTGTGTAGTCTTCGTGAACCTCCCATTTCGTCAAAAGAAACCTTTTCCTCGTTAAAGTAACTATTTTTCCTCGTAAGAGCATAAAACTAGCGGTTAGAATGCGGAAAATACATTTTCGAAAATAAACGAAACTATATCGTTATTATTATCAATAGTGATATTTTTCTTCTTTTTTAGAAAAGAGAAGTATAAAAACGTTAATGAGCTTCTAAACGATAAATCTCATATCGCTGAAACAAGGAATGTCTACGATAAATATAGCATAGTAACAAGTGAATACGACGATGAATATGATGATGCATATGATGATCAGGATATAGGATCAAGTGCGCAAGATGACGTTATAGAAGTAGATGGACGACCTTTTACTGTACCAAGGGTAAGTTTGAAATAACAGAATCAAATGCACCGGGGAATCTAGAAAACATTGTCATACAAAAATCTCTACTTGATCAACTCTAATCGTCGTTAATTAACGTTGAATTTTCTTAATCCAATAACGCTATTTTATTTAAATAACAAAAGATCGAGTGTAACTCACAAATGGTTTCTTCGTTAATAACAAGAATACTCGGGTTTCAGAGTTTTTCCATTGGCCCTTTCTTTGGTTGAGAGTTGAGACTTATAAAATATCTAATGTATTCGGCGATCGCTTTTCTCTTGCAATATATCTAATTCTTTGATTCGATTTTCTTAATTAAAAAGATTGCTCGTACTCAAATATTATAATTATGATAACTACTTCTATTTACAGATTCTTCGAAAACGTGAAGTGAACGATGCAGAGGAAAGTGATGAAGGAAATGGAATTGAATATTCCGCAGACGTTGGATTAAATAAAGACAATTTTGTACAAGATCCGGTACTACTGAGAGCAAAAGCGGAAGAAAGAAGACTACACAAACAAAGAAATAGAACGTTTCATCCTCATACCTCGAGTGTCGCTGGTAAGATCGAATGAATATAAATTGAGAAAATCATGTCTCAACTATACATTTTTTAGGAAATCCGAAAGGTCAAGGACAAACGAAGGAGGTTGTCGATAATCGGAACCAGAAAAATAAACAAAAAGCGTCTAGAGCCAACCATAATCGTCGTGCAGGATCGCAATGGAAACGTAATCATGGAATGGTTCCATCGTAAACTTAAAAGTCGGGGTTGATGAACTCAAATAATCTGTAACAAATAGTTCATTTGTGACATTTCTTTATTAGACAAATTGGAAAATGTTTCAGACTTTGTGCATGATAACGAGTTACAACTATTACTGTTTTATAATAATTTTCAGCATAATAATCCTATAGTATAGTAATTAGACCATTGTTTGAAATTATCATTCGTTTTAGAAATATAAATGGTTGAATTAAAAGAAATAAAAGGATAGCTCCGAAGAGTTTTATAAAATAAATAAAATATTACCAATTTTTACTAAAAAAGACCGTAATTTCCTTAGTAAAAAAAACGATCATTCTCTCGAATCCCCCGTAATTACCTTAATTAATTTTGTTCAAAAACAAAGGCAGACAACCCAATAACAGTTTATCACTTGTAAACGAATCATATTGTTTGACTGTCGCATTGTTTTTCGGGACGCCAACGTTTTTTTCACTTTACTCTCAGCTACCTTTCCTTTTCCCTCGGAAGGAAACCGGAAGATCAGATAAAAAAAGCGACATCTTCGCACGCTGGACAGCCAGTACAAGTAAATAAATATAAAAGCTGAAAATCACGTCTAGTTTTAAATTATTTTATAGAAGAATGGCTCTATAGAAATTGTCGATGATAATAAATCAGTATCTCGTTTCGACATTTAAATATATCGCTGACATTTTTATCGAATTACGATTTTCAAACACTTGAGATCCCACTAAAGGCAATAGCACGTTAAAAACGTGAAAAATTTGTCTTGGTTTTGTCACGATAATTTTTGTCTGAACAACTGGAAACCGTAATTTAAAAAAAATAGTCCAATAAACATGATTTTCAGAGATCATTCTGGTTTATGCTTGCAACTGGAACAAAAGCAACAGTAATTTTAAAAAAAAGGGCGACTACATGACCTGTAGTCTATCATACCTAGAGCTCGTAAATTATTTCATAATAAAACTACCGATGAAGAATAATCGTTCGGTGTCTAGGTGTGATAACGTCCTTCTTATATTTTTGTCAAGCTCCGATTTTAATCGCTGATGCGATAAATTTACTATTACCTAGCTGCAGATATTTAAACAGACATCGGAAAAATGTACCTATAATCGAATATGAAATACAGAGACTATCCTCCTCAGCAACTCAAATTATTTGAGTACAACGAAATCAGTTTTTATGGTTACTTTCGTGGTTGCGCAGTGATGCAGACGAAATAACGCACTATCTTGTAATTTTAGAGCAAAAAATATGGCTGTATTTATGGTTTCCTCAAGGTAAATATTTCGGTGTAAAATAAATAAAAAACATTTTCGGTGAAAAGCAAGGTGACCACAGCAAATTCTTTACTTGTATGATTCTATATGATTACAATAGTAATTACAACTACTTATGTATATATTCATACAATTTGATTTTTTCACAACGGAGCCTACAAACAATAAATATAGAATGCTATGTAAGGAAACTGGTACCGCAGTACAAGGTGCACGAAACAAACTAGCGAGGCGATAACGAGCGCGTTCTAGTTTTTGTTCGGATACTTACACGAGAAATGTTGTTTCTTATAGTTCAGAACTTTCATGTTGCCTTGATTACAATTTGAAACAAATGGAAAATTTACTCTAAAATTTGTTTGGACAATTTACATAATAAATCGACACGAACGCGTATGCTTATAAATAAAAACACATTACTATGTGCGCTATATTATGATTACTTTTATACTCGTACTTCCAGTTATGTATCGAAGACAATTCAAAGCCCGAATATGCAGTCACAGTCAATGAAAATATACTACAAATGGAGAAAACTTACAGTGGTGTTTATTGAATTGTTTGCCTGAACAATAAGTGGTATCATTGGCACGGCACTTGGAAAAAGTAACTGATAATTTTTCAAATCCAGATTATTTTTAACTTATGACTAGTTATAATAACGATCATGAAAATAAGCTGTACCTATGAAAATTTATCGATAGTATTATTTTCGTATGCCGATTACGCTTGTATATCTCGTATAGTTATCCGCCTTTTGATCGCTTATACAAGCAGCAACGCAACAAATTTCCCTTTTTACATGCCATTGGATATTTATAAACGACCCTTTATTTGTTGAATATGTTTTTAGTATTATAGCTAAAAATATTTTCAAGTACACACTTGAGTGAACTATATTACAATAATCTCTGTTAGTTTCAATATTGTATCTACTAAGTAGTATGACTTACCAACAATTTGAGAAAATAATTGCTCCAACAAAAACAAAAACAATTACCTACTTTGTACTAATACAAAACTAATTTTATGTTCATTTTCGATAATACTAAGACAAACTTTTTTAATAAAGTATAAATTAATAATACTAAACATTCTAGCAGCACATTAGAAAATTAACAATTTTGAGTTCTGTAATTCGCTGCAATGGCATCTACATCTAATTGAGATAACATTTCATCATCAGTGTCATTGCCTTTCTGTTCAAATGGCTTACTCACGCTGCGTGATATATTTTGCATAAAGCCTAATTGTTTTGAAATTGTTTGCTGGCTAGTTGTGTCACTGACATTTCTAAATTGCAATAGTTTATCCGATATAGTACTTTTCTTATCGTACATAGAACATGGTTGTTTGGAACTTGATACAATTTTTCCCAATTCTGAAGTATTTTGCAGTTCGCTTGAGCTGGCATTTTTAAACGTTTTCACTTGAAAATATACATCATTTGAATTTTTATTGTGGGTATCCAGTGGAGTAGAAGATGGAAACTGATGAGGTTTGAAGCTATTCGATTCAGTAATATTGACACCAAGCCAAGAATCGTCCTCATCAAATTCAAATTCATGCACATCCATATCTTTGTCAATAATTTTTAACTCTGAAATATCTTTCCTATTGACGTCTTTTACTTTTTCAATATTACATGCATTTTTCAAAATTGATTCAGCTTGTTCTTGATGACTATTGTTAATTTCATGAGAATTAGTCTTACACGTTTCATTATTATCATGGAATTCAATTTCATTGAGTACATTGATGTGAGATTTATGTAGATTAAGGTTTGCAGTTTCTTCATTTTTAAATAATGTTTTCAAGTGAGATGTTTCAACTAGTCTTGCATCATCGGAATAAATACTGACTAAATTGTTTAATGAAATAATGATACAAACAAATTTTTTGCTTGTGACAATAAGCCCAACATCTTTAGCAAGTATAACTATGCTAGTTCCAAGTGCATTAGGGTATAATTTACAAATACTATGATGAATACGTGCATCTACTCTGCCAGAGAGATCTTTTAGAATAATATGAGGATCATTAGGTTTATAATCTATATATTGTACAATACCTGCCAGATAAGGAACTTTTCTGTAGGTTTTACTATATTGTACAGCATTTTCTTTAATAGTGGCAATATCATAAAGCTCAAAGTCTGCAGGTAAGTCATCCATCATCAATTGCCATGCTCCAGTTGTAAATAAATTCTTTGTATTTTGAGAGCATATATCAGCATATTGATTACTTTTATTATTTTTATTTTCATCTAGTGAATCAAGATCAGTAATGTCGTTTTCATTGACGTCATCAGGTAAGATTCCTGCTGGCCCTGGAAATTTCCTAATTACAGCTTGCTTCAGACGAGGTACCTTTGAGACTTTATGAACTGATGACTTCGATAAATTGATTAACATTTGTTTCTTGCAATTATCGATATCACCTATAGAAGAAACACTTGTGTCAAATGGTGAACTTTGATTTTCTAGATCAATGTCTACATCGTAGTTTTTTGCTTCCTGTGTTATGTTTGCTTTTTCAATACATACTTTCTTTGTGACATTGCTTTCACTCGGGGAATCTAAAAATGCTACATTTTTTTTTCTTTTACATTTATTTTCATGGTCATAAACTTTCAGTACTGATTTTACAACAGGCTTAGGTTTTCCAATATTTTCTTTAAACACATTTAAAATTACATTTTTGCTACGTTCATTTGCTTCATGAGAGGTGCATTTAATTGGTTCTTCATTTTCAAATATTAGAGAATTTTGTTGATAATTTTTCAACACTTCCTGAGAATCTGAACTTCTTTTAAATACATTAAGAACTATGTCTTTTTGAGATATTGGTGTAATTGACTGTAATATCACGTTATTTTGAAGAGTATCAGAATTATTGCACTTTAATGCTGAAGCATTTAACAAAATAACTGTTTTCTCTTTGGTCTCAGCATTTTTCAGTGATAATACATTTTCTGTTTTATCATTATTATCGTTACAAACGTCATCATCATTATTGAATTCTTTCAAATCATCCTATTTCAATGACAAAAAATAATTAGTTTTAGTTGTAATATTTTTCAATGTTATTTGAAATATTAATAAGTTACCTCGTTAATATTCCAATCTTCATCTTCAAACATAATTTTACAATATAACTTAACAATGTGTGCAAAGGTGAAGTTAACAAATAATAACAAATATACTAAGTTTGCACATTTATTTTTCTTCTATAAAAACATAACCTGCCTTGACATGTTAGAACAACACTTAACGTACAGTCACGAAATCAACAGTGGGGTAAGTATATATATTATATACTATGTACATGTATATTTTAAGGAAACTGTCGGCACGACCGATTCAAGCGCTGTTTAGTGCAGTACGAATCGTATAGTTGTATACATACAATTATACATGCATGTCTACAGGCTCTATATAATATTTGTACACCCGTCTTTTTAATCTCTAACATAAGCCGAAAACGAAATTTGATGGAAGTTACAAACCTATACAATAATGTCATGTAAGTACACGTACTTCATGCTACTTATGCACTCCACTATGATGTGTATTATGTATACACAGTCAAAGTTTGCAAATTCGTCCAGGTATTCTGGCAACAGAAATCAAAATCGGAAAAAACTGTAAGGGGGTACAAGCTTTTGAGGGATATCCTGGGGTGAGTTACTGAACAAGAATCCAGGTCGTCCCAGAAAAACGGCTTTGTGCATAAGTAATATAAGAAAAACAGACTCAAAAATCTTTGTTCGTTATTTTGTAACGAAGTTTTTAAAATAACGAAACTTTTATCTTTTTCCAGCGTTAAAAATACGTACAAAATGATGCCAAACGTGAAAATCTAAGAAATAGTTTTTAAGTTATTGAAAACTAAAAAGCTAAATCAATTAATTAATATCTCAAGAAATTTGCAAAACAATGATTTTCAATCGTATAGAAAAAGTCCGTTTAACACGATGAGGTTACATTTTTAATTAAAAAAAATTAATGAATTTTTATCAAAAAGACTATTGTTGTCAAAAAATACGTCTTCTTGCAAATCAATTGGTTGCCCTTGGGAGAATGTTAAAATTATCACCAATAACTCGTTCTTATCCTTAAGAGTTGTAGTTTATAGAAACCATACTCGTCTAATAATCTTTTTCACATAAATTATTTATCAAAGGCTCCAGTGATAATTTTTTTAATCACTACTAGTTCAACTATTAATGTCATGGGATGACAATTTCACGGATGTCTGAAGCATGCTTTGAAGTTCATTATACATAATCTTACCTTGTATAGGGTTGCAACACTTTCTATGTATTCAGCGTTAAAAGTTATAACAATTTTTGTTCGTTGCAAGCGACCATGGACAAGTGGTGGTGGAAGATTGCTGAAGCGTTGGAACAAATGTATCGTGCGGTTTCAAACTAAAATCGAGTGCTTTTTTTCATTTTCTTCGCAACTAATGTGTCAATTTTCGTAATTGTTTTTTTAAATTGGGTCAGCTCGACGAAGTATAAATACTGACCATAATAATTATCCAAAAAATTAATTATTTATTGCATTCATGTTAAAGCTTGTAAATTTGTCAATAAATAGATAATGTTTTACTAATTATTCCAATAATTTATAAACCTTTTTGTCTATATTTTCATGAGAAAAATCTAACATTATATCATGTTTTATATTAAGTAATTCTAATTGAAAACAATATATTTCAAAAGTTATTTTTTGATAAAACGAAAAAAAAATTTTAATAAATTATTTGTGTAGAATTTTATGTAGAATATATTTCTTTAAATATGGCTGAATTACATTTATTAACATTATACAATTATAACTGTTGTTATACTTATGCTATGATAAAATGAATTAATTCTACTAAATACAAAATATTAAAATAATATTAATTGATATTTGTCAAGTTTATGAAATACATATGTCAAAACTTTATTAAATATTGACGAATATTTACAAGCCTTAACACGAATACAATAAATAATTAATTTTTTGGAAATTTTTTACCGTCAATAGTAGTATTTTGTCGAGCTAGCTCAATTAAAAAAAAAACAATTACGAAAATTGACAGATTAGTTGCGGAGAAAATGAAAAAAATATCATTCCCTAGGCATTTTTAACACTGAAAAAAAGTAAAAGTTTCGTTACTTTAAAAATTTCATTACAAAATTATGAAAAAATGATTTTTTAATCCATATTTTTTTCCGGATTCTTGTTCTGTAGCCCATCTCATGCTTTCCCTGAAATTTGTATCCCCTTACAACTTTTCCGAAGATCTTGCCAGACTGTCTAAATTATAACAAATAATATGTTTTATTTACATCAGATGTTGTTATTGTAATTAGTCGAAAATGCACTATAAATTTTTTTATTATAAAAATAAATGTGTTCTCAAACATATTAACCTTTATTTTTTATACAACATAAAAATGTAATGATTATTTTTACACTGAACATGCCCTTCTCAAAGTTTCTAATTAAGTTATTTGGAACTTTTTTCATTATATAGAACAAAATTTAGTATAATTATTTATATAATATAAAAAACTCTTAAAAAATAGTAAAATACGAAATATATACAGTCACTCACGTATCATTTGTTTAATTTTCAAATAATAATAACTTTTAAAAAGACTTTATATTGAGTTGTGATTGTAAAGAGTCTAATTTCACTATTTGAACAATATATATCAAAAAAGTTGGGATGGTAATAAATTTTTAATTAAGATGCTCTTCGTTTTAAAAACATTTTACCACGTGATAACTGAGTCACGTAAATACGAACTTTGGTATTATCTGAGACCTTTTTAACCCAAATCTGCAATATAAAACAAATATTAGTCATCAATGCTGATTTAAAAAAGAACCTTACTTTTTATGTACAAAAATACATACAGCTTCTGTTCCAATAGCAGATATATTAGCTGCAAACCTTGCCATATCTTTTCCTTCTACATAAACTGGTTGTCCACGATGGAACCTTAAAAATATATAATTGATCTTTTCAAATTAAAATTCTTAATAAAATAACGTAATTAATTAAACATAAGCATACCATCTTCTTTCATATAGCAATTTTCCATCTTCTATCCTTGTTTCTCCCAATGCTGTGTCATTGGAAATAGAAATGTGTTGATTTCCCATATTTGCTGTATTAAAATGTTGCATAACAACTATATTTTATATAAAATGCTTAATTATATAAGAAATAATATATTTTAGTACTTGTTGTATCCATAAATAGATTAAATACCTGGTTTTCGAACTGTGGTTAATACTTTTCCCCTGCTGATAGCTTTTAGATCATTTTCAATCTCTTTTTCGTCAAGTAAATAATTAACTTGTGCCGGTGGTGCCTTTCTCCTTTTTTCAATTTTTTCAGGAACTGGATCATTAGGTCTGCGACGCAGCTTTCTTGTCATTACAGGTTTGACCTATAATAACAATAAAGCACGAGTAAACTAAAATTTCAGTAAAAATTATCTTTCAGTAATATAAAAAATAAACCTCAGTTGAATCTCCTGTTAATTCCATTGAATAGCGATCTGACTCTATAAGTTTACGTTTTTCTTCCATATCAGCAATAAGATTTTCTTTCAAATCACTTTTTTTCTCTTCAAACTCCTTTATCGCGGCTTTTTTATCTAATATGAAATCTCTTTCAACACATTCAGTCAAGTAATCTTTGTAAATTATATTTAATCTCAGTCGTTCTCTGTATTGAGCCTCTAGCCTCTTGACTTTGCGGTTATATTCACCATGCGTACCATCTTTCAGTTGCTGTAATTGCTTCTTATAACATGCTAATTTATCTTGATAGATTCTATAAAAATATGTTCATGAAAATTAAATTTATTACTAAGATACAACTTCACATGCATGTGTACTTACTGTTCTTTAATTTCTGTGTATTTTTCTGATTTACCCATGTCAGTTTCACTAGCCTCTTCTGTGTCTGAAATCATAAAATAATAGAAACAACATAGAAAATACAATAAGAATGTACAAGATCAAGAATTTACCTTCATCACTTTCATCTTGATCATCAAGATCTCGATCGTCTTCTAAGTAATCATCGTTTTCATCATCCATCTCATAATCTTCTTGATTATAGGTCACTGAATAAGGCGAATCTTGATACATTTTTATACAAACTTTTGATTACCAAGGCAGTCGAGTATAAATAACGTTATTACATGACTTTGAAAACGAGATAATTGTAGATGTTTTCGTTAATGGTAATTTGTAAACAGCACATGAAACATTCAGAACAGTTTGCAGATTACTTGTTTGTTTATACCACTTTATCACCACTTTATCGTCACGATTTCTATAGAAAACTAGATGGACGTGGTAGTAATTAAAATATAACTCGTAACTGGATCAGTTGTTATATCTGGTGGCACCGTGCTGGTGGCAGTGATGGCACAAGAAATATATGTAATATTATCAATGAGGGCGCTCTCATCTAAATTCAATATGGCGTTCGTGAAGGATAATTTTAAACCGTATGTCAATGCCTTCCAATATAAGTTTAATGTTTGCGATAGATTATACAGGACAACAATCATTAGAAGATCAACAAGTTGAATAATTAACGTAAGAGCAGAGTATCAGGTTAAATTCTATGCGTATATTTTTAGAATAAAATCAATTCAACAACAATGTTTCACTTGGTAATCACCTTTTATTACTTGAACAAACAAATGAAAGACAATAGTTTAAGTATATATGCAGTTTTTACGAGTTGGTAAGATGGTACTTAAGTTTTCGAGCTCACTTATGAAATTAAACGCGTATTAATTATTTACGGTGAAGAGGTGTTATTATTGAAACGAGCTCGATTGCTGTACTGTACGAAAAAGTCATGTTTTTCGGTACTTGTTAAGATAAATATCGATTTTGTGAGAATATATTTTATAATGAAAACAATAATATGCTGACTGTTTCTATATTTTTGTTAAATAAGTTGAAGGCGTTTGCGTAGATACGCACAGTGGATATTTTGTTTTACAAACAACTGCATACCTTTCGGATTCTTTTCGTTTGTAAACGAACTAGTCACAATTCCACAATTCTGCTCATTTTGCAGTACATATTTTAAATAATTAAATACAATTCTGAAACATAATTTTTCATTTCTTCGAACGTTGTTCATTATTGTAAAGAACAAACATTAAAATAACGCCATCCGTATATCATATACGTATTTTATTTTGTTCGAATTGAATTGTCTACTAAAATAGAAAGTTTAAAACATGCACCATGAAGTAGATGAAGGTGGTCGTAATTAACTTATAACTCGTAGCACGATAAGTCGTAGTTGTATCTGGAGAGATGGTAGCACAAGAAATGTAAAGTTTTACGAACAATGCTTACCAGTACATTTGTTTGAGTTTAAGATTCGGGTTCCTTTTGGCTAGCTGTGATCTCTCCAGTTCAATCGACGATCAAAGTGGATTTCGAGGTATTTTGTAAGGGTACTTTGCGGGGTGGTCTTTCCATTAAAATTTACTGCTAGTCATGTATTCTTTCTAAGCGTCAAGATTATTTGATTGTATTTATTTTCATTTCCCTTCATTTTTCATGCTTTTAGTCAACTTGGAATTTCATTTAAGTAGTTTTGTACGTTGAAAAATGCTCTTTCGACGTTTGAACGAGTTGGGAATAGTGCTTATTATCTGCGTACGTACCTACAATAATATTCGGCACTTTCATTGGACAATTTCATTGGCAATTTCATTGGCAATTTCATTGGACTTAAAACATTACAAAAGTGATTTGCAAAAATGTCAGCTTTCTCTTCGTTGGTTCTTGCCCAGATTCCATAGAGAGTAAGTGACATCTTTTATATTTGGTAGTTTATTCAAGTCTGTTGGCCGGTAGATTGATTTATCGGTCGCGATTGGAGTACAATAATGATTTTTCATTGCCTCGTATAGCTGCTTCTCTCTTGAAATAAGGATGTTTGATCTAGAGCCTAACGAATGGGGGTTCTGTTAAAGTCATTTGAGGTATTGAATAGGTAACCGAGAGGTTTTAAAAAATTAAGAAATATTCCTTATTAATACTGTGCTTTTGAGGACTATAAATGGAATCCGTCTTTCATTTTGTTTTATTGTTGATTTTATTATTATTGTGATGCCTCCATATACTTTGTTATCTAGCTGGTTTGTGAGGTGTATTTTATGATATGCCATTTTTAAATTGTGTTTGCTGTTAAAGTGCGTTCCTGATATTTGTATTATATCTGTATCTTCTGGGATTAAAAAATGTTGAAGTTTTCGTTATCTTTGACTCAAACCGTTAGTATTCTAGATTGCAATTTTCAAAGAATGCAGTAGTGGCATTCTCGACGTAAGATATTTGATTGTTGTTTTCGAGCTTGTTAACGTAGGGATTGGCCTTCGCGTTACTTTGATGTTTCTGGTAATTATCTTCTAACTCTTGTCTCTCGTGAAAATTTTAAGTATTGTTACTTACTGTGTTAGCATATGAGATATCAGGTTTTACCGTGTAATTATGGGATTTATTATCTTGACTAACTGTTGCATTGATTTTGTGTTTGTTACTTATCTCTTCTCTTAACGCTGGATGCCGTTTTTGCTGTAGCTGATTTCGGGCTGGACAGCCTTTTTTAAATTACTGGATATTTTTCCTGGTAGTTGGTACATTTCATTTGTTCGATTTTTCTTTCTAGATGCAGTTATTTATTCTATGGTTTTTATCACATTTGACACGCTGGACTTTTATTGCAGTAATTCGTTGTGTACCCAAATTCCTGGTAATTTTCTCACTTCGTCGCTACTTAAATATTTTAGTGTCTAATTTGTATCTACCGTTACATCTAACCTTTCCTTCAGAGGTTGTATGTTACCTACGCCGTTTATGAACAATGGAGGTGATCTTATTGTTTTTTGTTCTTTAGGCGAGTTGGACTCTTTTATTTCATTTCGTGTTTGGATAATTGCTAAGTGTTCAAATGTGGTACTTGCTTTACTAGGAAGCTCAGCCAATTATCTAGGACTTATGGGCGATTTTTCTCGACCGTACTGCCCGATGAGGCCTAGTTAAGGGTCTCTTTTTATTCTTGTCGTTGACACAATTCAACTCTTATATTGCATTTTTTGTTAAATTTTTCACAACAGTTTTTTCTGTTTGGATATTAACCGTATTAGCGATTTCCATATTAATTCTAACTTAATTCCTTAGTTAAAAAAACCTGCGCTAATATCGGTGGTTAATCTAATTATAATAAGTTTATACAGTTCGATAACCCTAATCACTATAGTTAGAAACCAATCTAACCATTTGCTGAAAAAAACTTTCAAATTCGCTTCAATTCTCTTATTTTTTATTTTTTAATCGATCCTGACGTTTCAATAACTGCATTGGAATAGCACATTTACTGTTTTTTAACAGCTCTGTTACACAATAAAAATAAATTGTCGACAAAATTGTTCAAAGTAAACTGAAATGTGCAGCTGATGGGCACCAGAATACAGTTATAGACAAACCGGTATCACCAGCACGCATTTTTCTATAAACTACCGTATTGTAGCTTTACCGAGTTATAAGTTTCAAGCGATAGAAAACGAAACAACACCAGTCGTTCAAATTTAAAATGATACTTCACCAACCCAACACGCTTTTAGTATAAATAAAACTATCGAACAACACGAAATGTTGGCAATTCGTGTAGGCCGTTAAGAACCGTTGGTATTTTTTTCCCTGGTACAGTTTAAATGGTCCATTTTTTGACGTACCACTCTCCACGTTACTTAAGCGAGCGAGACAATTATTGAAATAATTGAAATTAAATTTTTCATATAATAGTTTGAATCAAGTCAGTAGGGACATATTTGGGTATTTCAGACTACATTTCTACATATCAAAGTACCTTTAAAGCTTCTTGCACAACTGTGCGGATCATTTTGTAACCATTCTTTAAATGCGGAAGTATAAACATAATTAAAGTTGGTTGATAGAACAAATATCTTATTTTGTGTTTTTGGTTGAAGCATGATTCACCTCTGTTAAAATAAAACAACGAAAGTGAAAGGTATGCTGTAAATACACGTATACCAACATACAGTCGCGTTAAAGAATTCAGGATCACTAAGGGAAAAAGTTGCAAGAGATAAATCATGATGTCCCGATAAGTATTGGTCGTACAGAGTTATCGCAATATCCTTTGAACATTTTATCCCCGTGTGATCCCAATTGGTGAACGCGACTGTCAATAATTATAACTAGAAGAAATTTACCCAAGAAATCGCAGTGATTCTTTGCATACAGTAGAATCAAAACTATATTTATGCGCATAATATATACGTAGGAAGGTTTAACAGCGGTTTAACAAGTGGCCACAAAAGCCAAATTCAGCAATATTTGCGATTGGTTAAAAAAAAAGAAGGTGATGCGAGATATTATCCAAACGAAACACATATTATTCAGAGAACGTTTGTGTAAAAAAGAGAATAATCACTGTTATTGGTGGAAAGTTGATATCAAAAGTGAACAAAGTTCGTTACAAACGCGCAAAAGAAGGGCCAGTGGTCAATTGTGCCGATAGATAATCACTTCCACTGTGGCTACACGGCGTACACATGCGTATGGGCGGCCGAGGTGTACGGGCTTGACTCTCACTCGCATATGGGTTTAGAATTCAAAGGCGCGCTCGGCGCTACAGGTCGTTCTCAGCTCTCGGTCGCTGTAGTCGCTGCTTCTCTACTATATAGCTAGTCCGGCTTTGGCTTTAGTGACGCCTCGCCTCGCCACCAAAAGAGAGGAGAGAGAGAGAGAGAGAGAGAGAGAGAGAGAGAGAGAGAGTGAGCAGCTCAGTGGCAGGGGCACCACTTTCGAACATGGCACGGATGCTCTCATGCCTTCGCGGTTTCCTGCTTGGTTTCGTCGTCATCCTCGGCGTAAGTACCTTGTTTTACCTCTGCACTCAATATAGATTTCTTGGCCATCTCCATTTTGAATGTTGCGCCCAGCACTCGCCTTTTTATCGCTGTCGCTTTCTTTCTCTCGCTCGCGAGCTACCTGCACTATGTATATTTTCATTACGTCTCTCATCCGATCGCCGTAGCTCTTACGGCGACCGCGCGCTTCACTCGATATTGTCGGGTTTCGAAAAGCTTCACTGATGAAACAAGAAACAACAGCGACGACATCTAAGCTGCGAATTCCTTTTGCCTGACTTTAAACAGTCTGCTGCGCTGCGCGTTGCGTCTCGCTGCTTCTAAAACTAGAACACGATGCAAAGTTCGCCGATCGCTCCATTCTTTTTCGAGCGCCCGTTCTCTGGCACACGCTCGGCGTCGCAATGTTGAGATTTCTTTACCTTTCTCATTTATCAATTTGATTGTTTATTCAATCGAACTAGACTACACCTCTGATTCTTAAAGACTCTTGTTAGCTCGCTCCGCTCGTCAAGTCTTGTTATCTGCGACTACAACATTATCAGTACTGATCGGACTTACAGACGCTACTGCTCTTATCGAAAGGCATAGAAGATAAAATTAATCAACACATTTTTACGCACAATTCCTGCTTACTTAACAATTACGCATATCTTGAGCGCGGTGTTCTTTCGTTTGACAGTGTAGTATAGCTAGCTCTTTGGGCCAAATTTGTGATTTCGATTGAATTAGTTTTCAGGAGCAATCGTCGCCACAGGCTCTGGTATTTTCTTGTACCAGCTACATGAATACTCGTTACTTACCCCTACAAATGTGGATGGACCACCTGCAACTATTCTCGGTTTGGGAATTCTCACGTGTGCCTTGGCTTGGTTCGTTTGGCACTTTGACTACAGTGCTAAATCACAAATAATATCGGTAAAGTATATTTTAAAAACATCTTTTCGGTAAATTCTCAAGAATTGGCGTACTCAAATCCTATTTTATCTTCTACTTGTACAGACATATCTCGTTGTTTGCAAAAGTCATACACTATCATGTAGTTCTTATTTTCGTAGAATTCAATTTCAATTCATGGCAGTGGTCAAAGACATTTTAAATATAAAATGTATACATTAATTATAGCGAAAAGAAAAAAATACTATTCGATAATTTGTGAAGTTGCGAAATAACATAGAAATTCGTGGATATTCAGTGTTGGCTTTGCTCGGGCGTAAACATGACACAAGACAAGAAACTACTTTCCGGCACTAGTAAGTCATGTATCATTATGGTATGCTCGTGCAATTACGTACTTGTTGAATCTCAACTTACGCACGTTGCACTATAAAATATCAAACGATACTATCAAACGGTCCTTTCGCAAACGTCCCCACAAATGTGAAACTACTTTATCGGCCTAGTTTCGTCGTATACTATTATAAATATGTAAACGCTCGTTTTCAGTAAGTTAAATAATATTAGGAATAACGCGTATTTAAACAAACATACAAAACTATTATATCCTTTTCCTTCACTTACAATCTGTCATAACTGACGTTAAGAAAATTTGATAAAAGTACAACCAATGTAGCAAATACATTTTTACGCGAGGATACTTCACCATCGATCCGTATCATATTGATGATTCGCATGAATTTTAGACTTCTAATGACAGCTCTAAGCAATTTTTAATTAAATACGTGATTATGTTCGTATAAAAAGAAAGTTATATTTTATAAGTCTTGAGACCCTTGGTGCCGTGTGTAATAATTCCATCGCCATGCGGTGAGGATGGTGTGATCTGTTTGTATATCTTCTGCGGACAACTTCAATTTCTTCTTTTTCGTTCATTCGAGACAAACCATTATGTGTTAGTGATAGATCTTAGACCTCATTTTGATACTTTTCGATTATATCGATGTTGGATTTTCTGGCAGTCCTCTAAAAATTAAATGTCATAGATCCATATTGGTTTTATTATACATTTATAGGACAATATTTTATTTGTAAGTGAGAAGATACTTTGCTTTAGTACCTTGACGCATTGGACGATTATTCAGGTATACTGGAGGTCAAGCTTCCTTTTTAACGTATATGATACTTGAACGGATTTTGTTTGGGTGATCGTTATTCTTCATTTTCTGAACCATAACTGACTTATTTCCAGATATTTTTACATATTTGAAGAGGTGCATGGTACATTTAAATGGGAAGTTATGATGGCTGTGTCGTCTGAGGAATTTCGACTTTGTTCGGGTATGATTTGGTAGATACATTATTTATTTTTACGTTAAAGGTTTTACAGGTCAGACACGATTAAAGAAGAAGATATAAATACTTAGATAGCATTTTTTAAGTTTAAATAGTAGTCGTACGCGTTAGACTTTACTAAAAGCTTGGGTTACATCAAGAAATACCGCAGTAGAGTATTCGTTTAGTGCGAAAGTTCTTCTAATATTGGTGGTTACTTTGTTAGATTGTTCAATTACGGCGTGGTTATTACAAAATCCAAATTAACGATCAGGTATTATGTTTTACTCTATTAATGTTTTGTTGGTCGATTAACTATTTGTCCACAAATATTGGGTAGTACGGTAAGTTAATTGGTCTATACAATGAGACGGCTTCAGGCGGTCTGTTTAGTTTAGCAATATGAATAATAGTTGCGAACTTCCGCTTAGTGAAAAGTAAGATTGTCTATTGAAATATTGCATTAACTACAATGGTAATGTATGTTTTTGCCTTGGGGGTAGTTCTTCAAGTAGTTTTTTATTTATCTTGTCTTGTCCTGGACTCTTTTTATTTGTAAGATTATGAAATATTTGATTTATTCTTTTATTTTTTGTATTTAGTGAATTATTATTGTTAAAGTTTCTATATTTTTAAACAGATTAAGTTTTTCATCTTCTGTTATACTATGTTATGGGGATTTAATACATTTTTCTAGTATATAGCAAAAGAGATAGCCTTTTCAATATCAATTCTGGTTCGTGTCATATCATTTTGTAGAATTTATTATCATTTTGTAGAAAATCGTTGAGGATGATTTCCTTTTTTTGTTGCATTCCAGAGTGAATAATTGGTAATCTATGAAATAGATAGATCTTGTAAGTATATTTTTATACCGGCTTTTCTCCTCCTGAAGAATTTTTTTCAGTTCTTTCATTGATTTATTATACTTTGTTTTATCAGCTCTAGCCTACCTTATTGTCATATTTTCCTTGATTTTCTTTTTTCTTTTAACGTTTCTAAGATTATGTTATATATACGTGTTAGATTTTGTTTTAGTGGTATATTTAGGGGTGGCACTATTAATAGTAAGATATATGGAGTGTCTGTGTCTAATGTGATATTGAGTAAGTTATAAAACTTTGACCGATTTTTATATTAAAATAGAACTTTAAAAACTCGTAACAACATAAAAATGTTGTTTCATATTGATAGTGAGCGCTACGATGCAGATTAGAAATTGATATAATACGAGATTATATTTGTACTATGACGTTTGAAACTTTCGTAAAAAACGAATTTTAATAAGCTATGTATACTACCTAGCTAAGCTTGATCAAATATGTATATTCAAACCAATGTATCGCACACAGTGTTCGAGCTTAATTAACATGCTTCATATGGATTACAGTTGGCAACCTTAGTTGCAATGATTGCAATAGCAGAAATTGGCATTGGCATCTGGGCGCTGGTTCGTCATCAACAAATCTATGCATTACCCGAAAAAGTTGTACAAAAGGCAGTAGTAACTTTGAGCGATTCGAAAAACGACGATTTGTGGCATAAAATGCACGTAAAAGTAAGTAACTATTAAACTTGTGTGTAAAATTATATAAGACAATTTTTAAGACTATCTATATGTATTTACATTTAGTATACAGTAAACATTATTAAAAATAAAACATAATATTTAGTAATAATAAAAGATAATGTTGTTTACTATAGAAATTTATTCGTTTTAATTGTTCTGTAAAACGGAAAAACTGTACTAGAAATTATTAGGTAAAACTTATTTTAGTTTTCACGTTCACGACTCAAAATTAGGATACAATTTGAGAATCAATTTACACAATGACGAACTACAGATATACGAGAAAAAAATTGATCAAGCAAACAATGTCAGACATTGTTTGGGAATATGAGCTATTTTTCAAAGCACAGATTAGTTCAAAGGTTAATTATTTAAACGAACTCAGACTTCAACGAAACAACAGTGTAAAATGAAATACATAGAAATGAACTTTTAAATTTAGAAAATGACGTTGCTCTTATGTACCATTTAAGCTGAATTGTTGCGGTGTCAATGGAGCTAGTGAAGATTTCAGACAAAAACATAAGCATGTACCATGGTCATGTTGTTATGAGCCTCACGAGTCCGACGATGAGAAGAAAAAATGTGAAAGAGGCTGTCACCATCCAATGATACATCGAACTCAGTCAATTTTACTGTACGTCTTTCTTCTGGCTCTTGGTTCTGTAGTTTTGAAGGTGAGTTCAGCAAATTAATGAGTGTATTTAAGTAATCGCCAATTGAACGATGTCTCCATGAATCTGATCTTTCATTATTTCGTGTACAGAGCAAGATGTACCTTGTTCGACGTTTATTTTCTACATCTCGGTATAATTAAAAAATAAGCAGTGAATAATATTTTCCTATAAGAGTATATTTGCAATTGTTGTAGGCATGTACCGTAGCTTTAGCGTGGTGTTATGCAAAGTCTATTGTGGAAGCAATAAAGAGAAGAAGAAAAGAAATATTAGCAAATCACTCTTCTACAACGTCTTTACCTCAACCAAGCAGTATCGATAAACTCCAGCCTTCCAGAATGTAAAATGTGATTATAATATGCGACTTAATATCAGCGTGATATACATTACTTTCCATTACTTGAAATTTCATCGAGGCAACGAAATACCCCATACATCGCTATAAGTATTAACCGCCTATAATTTATTCTAAATCATTCCTTACCGATTCAAACATTTATTTATAAGAATTAGAAGTTATGTTCATTTATTATTCATTAGCGTATAACTGCATCACCATATCATGTGCTAATATATAAAGTACTTAAGTTTTGATAAATTGCTACTTAACAAAAACTATTTAAATTCTAAAATGTCCTAGACCTATGTTAATATTCCTGTGTTCCTTCGTACATTTTTTAAACTGCCTTTGATAAACTTGTATACGACGGACTGTTGGTCATGTATATTAAGATACACAGGTTATTTTTCATTTTGTTAGTCTTTTGTTTTATCGGTAGCTATAAAAAGATATACTTAAATGTATTATATTTTACACACAACTATGAATGAACTTGATTTAAAGAAATGCGTTGCAAAAACGTATTCTAGTATCACGATCCGTTGAATCTAACATTATCATGTGCAAGACATTATGCAAACGTTATAGCTGTATCATTTGCTTTTCGGAAAATGCAAACACAGGAACGAAAACCTTTAAAAATAATAAAGCCATTACTTTGAAAACTGTTTCGTGTATACATTTCAAAATACATTTTTCTTGGAACGATATAAAACAACCGTTTTATATTTTCACTAAAATATTATCGTTAAAACTGTTCGAATTCGTACTAGAAAATGCTTACCAGAAAATACTAAGTTATGGATAATAATTAAATAGTAAATTTCCTAACGGGTTTGCAAAGGAGTTTTTAAGGAAACGAAAGGTTTGGAAGAAGTTTTGTCAAAAAGCCTTTTAGCATCTGTAGAGAGAGTATTTTCCCGCTTGGGAGTCAGAAACAAGCGGTGTGATCGTGCGATTTGGAGGTTAGAACGAGGAAAAATAATATTACTATCTTTGATATAGTAATAAATTGTGTACCCATGGCATAAGCGAACGACGCTTATTGCAAATGTATATTAATTATTACTTTTATTAGAAAAATGAACGAAATTAAATTTTTTAAGGGAATTATAAAATAGTAGCTTATTTATAATGTAATCTATTTTTATAATATACTTGTAGACAATAATCAAATATATGTCCGTCGGAATATTATGGCATTTCTCAGTTTTAAATATTCCAACTTTAATAGAATATGTACATATTTCTAAATACTGTTTAATATTTTTGATATTGTAAATTTACTATGAATACCTATTTTTATAAAATTTGTAATTAGTTTTCGTAATTTAGAACAAAATCTAGCGGGTGAAGGACGGATACGTAACATATGCGTACAAGTCATTCCGTCACGATGATATCTTAAGTTTTGAAATTTTTAATAATTATTTTAAAAGTATAATATAAATAATCTTGTTATTATAAAGAAATAATCAAATTATTGTAATGCTTGAAGGGAATACTGTTATAGTACAAAGATTGTGAATATCTGTAACGCCAGAGTGAATAACATTTCAATTCGTTACTTACTATTTCATTTCGACAATAAGGCACGAGGCTCAATAATAATTAAAATTGTCTAAAATTTATATAAATTATTTATAGTAAATATGATAATAATAATAATATCTAATCCATATAAAGCCTTTGCAAGTGACTTACGGTATCCATGTCCTTTCTATGTAGTTTCACTACTTTCATAAGTTTAAAAACAGTTTAGAGAACATTTTTTTAATTTCCACCTTTATTTGCAATCTGTTTAATACGACATTAAATAAATATTATAATTATGCAATTAGAAATAATAAATAATTATGAATTTATTATTACACGAAGATAACTTCACTATTGTTCCGTACGAGTATCGTTCGTTTAAATTATTTTTAACATGGCAAAATAGAGGAATACTGAATTAGATTTGCATAAGAGGTAATTTTTAAGTCTTCATATCTTTGGTATTATGTGTAATAAATGTTTTGTCACAAGGTTCAGGTGTTCAAGTGATTCATGTGTGTGTCTTATGCGGGCAGCTTCTATTTCTTCTTGTATAGTTGATATATTTAGATCTTTTATTACTGTCTCGTTTGAAAAAAATCTACGATGCGGTCGTGATGGTTCTTAGAGCTTTAGTTTGAATTCTGTAAATTATATCAATGTTTGATTTTCTATCAGTACCCAGAGTTGAATGCCATAAGTCCATATTCATTTCATGATACATTTATGTACGAATATATTTCTGCTGAGTGACAGTTTTGATTTTTTCTCTAGTAGTCCATATTAATCAGTAATGCACGTACATTCTTATGGTATTTAGCTTTGAAACCTTGACGTATTGGATGCTTATTTAAATAAACTAAAGGTTGAATTGCCTTTTTCAAATGTACATGACTCAAATAGATTTTGTTTCATTAACCACCATTCTCCATTTTTAAACCATAACTGAGCTATCTCTAGATATTTTTGAATTTGTAAAGAAACGCATGTTCCATTTGCATAAGAAGTTATAATAGTTGTGTGTTATGTGTAAGTGCAATAGTTATATCTTCCATGGTTGGGAGATGTGTGTAAATTGAGTGTAATATCGACGGAGGAACACTGCCGTGAGGGATACCAGATTTAATCGGGTATAGTTGTCTGTTACTTTAAAAATGTCTTATAACTCGGATACTATTCAAGGCGAAGATAAAGATGTCTAGATGGGACCTTTCCAAGTTTAAATAACAAACGTTTACGCCAGACTTTATCAAAGGTCTAAGCTACGTCTAGAAATGCTGTAGTGCAGTATTCAATTTTCTCGAAAACTTATTCGATGTTGGATGTTACTTAAAGAAAATAATTAAATGAAATTGGTACTCATAGCGATGTTTATAAAGACCGATAATAATGTGAATTAATATAAATGTAATCAGTTTCAATTGCATACATTCAATGAAAAGCATTGGAATAGCTTGTCATTTTGTTAAAATTTTTTTTAATACACGCGTGTACACAAGGCGTCGCCGATAGTACGCAGCTGCCGCGATAGGAAAAGAGGAGAGAACAACAGAGAGGGGGATTAGGGGAAAGGAGAGTCGAAGCGCTCAGCAACGTATATAACCTGTTGAGCGTCTCTTTTGCTCTTTGTCTTTGCACAGCTGTCTATCTTTTACTAGTGGGAGCGCCTTTCTCCGCAGCCGGTCGCGTCGAGCGCCACACAGCTTAGCTCAACTGTTGTCCACCATCGACATTCGCGCTCGCGCTTTTGGACACCTCGCTGTTCGATCCATTTCTAGAGATTTCCTATTAACCAGTTTCGGCCTCGTACCTTGAGTTCGTCTACTGGTTCGTTTTTGCCTATTATATACGGTTACGCCTCTCTTCCTTTAGAGACGCAAACTAGCACGAGCTGCTTAGACAGTTATACTTTCGTGTGCCTTGATATATATTCACCATGAATTGCGGAATGGATTGCATCAAATACCTCATTTTCATCTTTAACTTTATCTTCGCGGTAAGTACTTTTTCTTTGTTCGAACTATATTTACGATACATATCTGATGCCTGATTGAATTGCAATTATCTAAAATGACGTACAACTTTGACTGTTCTGTCGATCAAATGAATCAATATATAAGTGTTTTATTGAGAATCTTTGCATCATTTGTCTCTCTCTCTCTCTCCGTCTCTATCTATCTATCTATCTCTTTCTTTCTTCAAAGTGGAACATTTACCGCTCACACCATTAATAAATGCTACTTACGAAATCGGAGCATTGGTTTGATATTTCTTTTCGAGTATTATTACGTCTATAGGTGAATTTGCTCGCTTGAACACAAACATGTGTGTTTAGCCGACATATTTGATTAAACCAACAATAATCAATTTGAAGCATGAATGAATCACCCACACCCGCGCATACCTTTCCAAGTACGCCATAACGCACATTTTATCCTGCGTCTGATCTTCGTGATCTCGTACAATCATGGACGTCAACGCTCGTAAACCTATTTTCCGAATTATCCGTTGTTATCCCAGTTTGTAACATTTAAAAAGTTCATAGTGATGAGTTGCTATTTATGTTTGCAAAGGATAGGACATTTGTGGCAGTACATCGTATTGTGAGTATGAAGAGGAGCTAATCAGTCGTATCAATTCGTAATACAGTCCGAGCTTGTAAATATTCTCGATTCATTTATACACGTACGCGAATTGAATTGTATTCGACTGAAACAGTCGTCGGCTCAACATAACAGACGCCATTTTTTGTAACGAGTCTGAAATTTTCTTTGGAATTAAATAATTATATTTAAAAAAATGTCAATTTATAATTTAATTTTTTAAGAAACGAATGAATCTTCACGTTCAATACGTATCTTGAATCAACAACGATGCTTTATTTAAACTCATTGAAGTAGTAATGCCATTATCTTTCGAGTGCAACACTCCAGTCAGCACTATATTTAGACGTATGCTCAACGTCGAAAACTTCCCCCATTTCTTTCGTAATTTTCTTAAGAAAGAACATTTTAGCGTCGAAGAAAGCAAAATTAGATCAATCTATCGGTCAATTATGTCACAAATAGCAACCACACGCTGTAACAATAACTAGTTGCATTACATATTTATACGATCTGTTCGAAAAGGAACGACGTGATTTTATTTATCAATATAGTGGAAAGTTAGAATACTTTGTATTTTCTACACGTTATCGTTTACGACTCACCTTGTCGTTTCTTATTTGAAAATGAAAAAAAAACGCCATTCAAATGTTTAAGTGCCAGTTCAATGCGAGGTCAACCTAGAATTAAATGGTTTACCGGTTGGTGCTCCTGTTGCCTTTGCTCGCAGGCAAGATGTATCGTAGGCGTTGAAAATATGGCGTTCCATTGTACTCTAAAAAGATGTTGAAAAATATCGTTATTATCTGTAATAAATTACGTCAAAAGATCTGGAAGTTGTACTAAACCTTATCATTTTTGCGAACATAAAAACCCGGTGACTCACATTTCCCTGTCGCCATCCATCGCCGTCATAGTATTCGTTACTTATACGATTAAATCAATTGTATTTATTTTTATTTCTTACTCACGATCCTATCGCGTAGACAATACCACGTATTTGGGCTTTGTGCAGAATTTGAAAGCAATTGTACAATTTTATTTGTAATCGAAATAGCATTCAGAAAAGTACCTGGATCAGTATTAATTTAATCCAAAGATTCAGATTTTAAAGTACTATATATGCGGTTTATAATTTTTTAAATATTATAGCCATATTGTGATATGATTTGTTCGTATAAATGATTCGTAACTGTACTTGTTCGCTTGTCCCACCAGATCTGTTATATACATATCCGTAACGTTCTCCTTTGTACCTATAAGTACTAGCAGTCATTGTACGCTTTGTATATACACGGTAATGTCCATCGAGGTTGTAGGATGTTATTCTTCACGAGAATCACATTGATAATATCGATGAAAGTTTTTCGACACAAGAAATATGCTTATATGCGATAACTAAGGGAAATACAGAATATAAAGCTTGAAAATAGGATGGTATTTTTCAAGTAGTGATAGTGGCAAACAGCATATAATATAGGTATGCTATGCACATTCATACGTACGGTATAGTAAGAGAAAACAAAGTATAGTGTGTGTGTGTGTATACGTACGTTTCCCGTACGAGGCCGAGTGAATAACGTAAGAGTGAAAGAGACGGATAGAGTATAACATACTGTAGTGCGTGGCATATATATACACACACACACACACACGCGCGCGTATACTTGTATAGAAAGAGAGAAAGAGAGAAAGAGAGTGCAGCTCGCGATGCCTCGTCGGTTTCTCTTTCTTTTGGTTCTCCCCCCTCATGCCTAGTTTTCCTCCTCCTCTTATTTTTCTTGAATCTGCACGAAGCCAGAAACGGCGCAGAGCAGCAAAATAACATGTAGCGAGTACTAGTACTCGTCGGTCTATAGGTGAGCTGCACTTTAAGCAGCTCTGCTCAACACGGTGGCTGTGTAAACGTCGCTCGGCTTCGCGCTCACGCGCGCGCGCGCGATCTCTCTCTCTCTCTCTCTCTCACTCACTGCTGCCTCTCTGTGTTTATTCTATTCGGTTCTTCTCGTTGATCGCTTCGTTACGATCGTGCTTAGTGCCAACTCGTCGGTGTGCTGCGTATCTATAAACTTACCTGCGCTTCGTCATCGTTGTCAGCAGTGGCACAGGAGAGCCCAACACTTACTTACTTTGCTTGCTTCGTGGTATTCCGATAAACAACAGTCAACATGGGTTGTGCTTCGAGCTGCGTCAGATGGTTACTTTTCTTCTTCAATTTCTTTTTCGCCGTAAGTGTTCGTTTCTAAGAAAGTACAAAGTTGTAATAAATCGTGCTATAGTATAGTAATATAGGCACATCGTTACGTATATCGTTGCCGCGCTGTTCAATTGATCAGTCACCAATGTCGAGCGGATGTCTGTGTAATGGCGTCTTATTCAGGTGAATAATTCGTCGGTCGTCAGACCAGAGAAATGCTAGCGGTTATTCGACTTATGCAGCGTGCACGAGTCCTACGTAATCTCGCGCAAATAACCGCCGCAAATAAAGATGACGTTTGCACCGATTTCCATCGCATACGTACACCGGTTAGAAAGAGTGCTTCGTCGTGCAAGCACGTGCAAGCGTTGCTCTGTAAAATGGACTCGATGGAAAGGCAGGTGGAGCATTGCTTTACCAACCGGTTGTTACCTACGTGCTAGTCGGGCCGTTCCTACTGCTGCTACGCCAGCGCGATAAACTGATATGTAAGCAGCTGACCAGTGCAAGTATATTCGATCTTCGCGTGTTTTCCGCTCCGTTCAGCTTTGCTCTCGCGATTCCCGCGAGAGACATGACAACAGCGCACAGTCCAATCACGTTTATTATTGTTCTTCCACCAGTTTGTTCAATCGTGCGTCGGGCGTTTTTCCACTTGCGAATAAAATTCCTCTAATGACTCATTTTCGGAGAGCACTCAAAAATATTCACAACTAGCCTTATCTATAGCAAAAGAGCTTGTGCTTCTCTTATTCTTTGTCTTCTTTATCTGACTCGCTTCTTACGACACGAAAAATCCCCGTCGACGCTCCGATCGACATCCGCCCACGCTTCTACCCAATGTTTTCTCGAATCTGCTTGTCCCCCGACCACGACAATCGCTCTCTCTAGGCCGTCGTCTGTGTAAATATAAATCCATTTGTTCGACAAAAGCACTTTCGTAGAAGGCGTGGGGTTCACTGGCAAAATCATTTTTACTCAATTGGCAGTTTCTCAATGATGCTTGATAAGCATTAAAAAGTCTCGTTACTCTAATACGTGCAATGATATAATTACACGTAAAGAGAGCTCAATTAAATTTGCTAGGTGTCGTCTCGCTCAAAGCCTCTAGCTGTTGATACGCTTTTTATCACTTTAAATCCGCTCTCGCAAATTCTCCACTTGTCCGTGATATTTGTTTTTCCTTTTTGTAATTGTTAATACTTACTTGAACAATTGTACATTTAAACTTGGATTGCGATAGGCACTCAAGGCTGTATCGAGATTTTACGTTTGCCGAGAGCGCTTATTAATATCTCATATTTACAGCCACGTCACACTACTTTAACGTCAACAATTTTAGAAATTTTGATTTATTGAATCTAAACGTTTTCGTGATTTCAACTTTGCGCTACATACGTGAATCTCTTTTCCTCTGTTTTCATTCGTTTATATCTGTGTAATTCATTAACGTACGTGCGTGATGACCTTGACGCATGTTCGACTGTCTAGTATCTCGTTGAAATAAAATTGACAGTGAAACCTTCGCGATTACGACGTTCAGACAATACATAAAAAATGACCTTCAATCAAGTTTCGTTCTTTTTTGTCATGTTCACGCATTTATCGTTTATTAGATATGAATACGAGCTAACAGTTTATCGTGAAATGAGAGTGGCTAAGTATTAGGCAGATGTACTCGATGCTAAAGCCTGTGAATTTATTATTGAGCGTATTATTTGTACAACAATGTCGTTTCTGAGTCGACAGTTCCAGCTACTTGTTATCAATATTTTTTCCGAGAAAACTATTGCCAATTGCAAACAATCTTGCTATAAATAAGAGGCCTTGAAACGTACTCTTCCAGTGTATCGATGTCACGTATGCGTGGGCGTTTCACGTATTTTCATGCATTTATTCGTTATGCGCACTAATTTTTTAGCTTAGAATTGAGAACGTCAACCAGTTTTTTTATCAAATTCAGATTCACATATTATGCAAGTCTAAAAGTCAAGCTCGAACGAACTCAACGACGGCGATGGCGGTGGTCCGCGGGGAAGAGAAAAGCTCAAGCTCGCAGGCCAGTGTACGAGCTTGAGTTTCAGCTGGGATAGCCTGTTGCTCGGTTTGCGAGTGTGTTTGCGTGGGCGTGAATATACACGCATTCACTAAGGCCCATAACAGATGATGCCGTTTATAAAGTATTACGCAATGAGCTTCGCTGAGTAAAACTGAAAAATGTGCTAGCAATCGTCGAGTACGGGTCTCCTGGGCATTCGCGTTTGTCCTCGTTTTTTTTTTGCTCGTATACACACGTATACCAAGTGGAGCGTAGTTTTAGACGCGGAACCCGGCAGCTAGTCGCACGTCACGCAATCCGGTTATTGTGTCACTCGATCAATAATTAACGGCCGTTGGAAAGGAAAAGAAATCGATTGTAAACAAAAGCTATAGAGCATCCAGCAACGCGCGTGTGCGTGCCTTCTACAGCACGTTATTATATATTGCCACCTTTTTATGTGCTTCGTTAATATATATATTCATCGATACTGTTCTGTTGTTCGTTCGGACTTGTTACTCGCATCTCGAAATATCGTTCGTTAGACGCAAAGGTACCGCGAGCCTCCATTAAGCGCTTCAACAGTCGAGCAACGGATTGCGGATGACAATGCCAAACGTTTAATAATAATTTCATCGGGTTTCGACACGAACCAATTGTGCAACGAAGGCTCGCAATTCGGTAGCAACTGACATCGATTGGAGCAAGATTTTTGTTATATGCTGGACGGTAATTCGCGTTAAACAACGTTTAGCGGAGAATTGTTTTATTTAGCGATAACGCTACGTATGGTTACGTGATTAGCGAGGCTGGCTGTGACGATGAAATTAAGCCCGGGCTACGGCACCTGTAAATAGTGTCGTCAAAGCTCTGCCACGCAATCGCAGCGTGAATAAGTTTGCTTGCTGCAATGCTTGTTGTAATGCTTGCTTGCGTACAGCAGCTACGGCAGCGGCAGGTGCAGTTGGGTTGGCTAGGCTAGAAATCGTTGAACTTGTTGGTTTCATTGACCCCTTGGTCGCGGTGGCGCGCTCGCCGCTGGCGTACTGCAGTACACGTCCAAGGTGTATGTAATATAGGGGCTGCAGACGCCGATCGATGAGCTTAACTGTGCACAGTTGGCTGCGTAACTTGTAGATTATGGTGAATAAAAAGCTATCGTATCATCGACGTGGTAGCCTTACGCGTACGGACGCATACGTCCGCGCGCTCGCGCGTGCATGGCAACAGCAATGGCGCAATCAGCGCTAAACGAAGATAGATAATAAGCTTCACCTACAATTGGCCTGGAACTGGGGAGACACACGTGCCACGAAATAAACGATGATATTCGGCTAAATGTACATTAGACTCGTCGTGTAAATTAGAAGCAATCCACGAAAGCACCGACTCTTGCAGCTTCCTGTTTTCGATGACACTTTCGTCGCGTCGGGTGCCCTTCCTCTCGCCATCGTCTCGAGCTAATCGATTGCAGCTCCTTGAGGACCATCAATTTTATTCGTTCCTCGGCAGACGATAATGCTTTCGAATCGACTCTGATTCGGTTTCTTAATTGATCGTTTTATCTGTGCTCACCTACGCCCCCCCCCCTTTCCCAACACACATACACACGCGCGCAACGACGCTCAATCAATAGTGGCAATGACGTAATCGACGTGGCCCGGCGCCCGGCTCTTCAGAATCAACACTGTCGAGATCCACATAACGGATACACGCTTGTTATCGCTTTGCAAAGGATCAGCAGAGATTACCTTGATGGAAAAATCGCTTGGCTTTTATGCTTTTTATGATTTTAGCCAAACAACAATGCTCATTTTGACCCAAGGCTTCTTCGCTTTGAGATCGAATATCAATCGAGCTATCTTAGCTTTTATTTATTTTGACTGCCCTCAAATATCGGATGATTTTTTTACTTTTCGAGATAATTGCCAATTGAATTGGTTGGTCGAGTGTAAAAATCAAATAAAGCACGAACACATCCAGCCAGTGATCGAATGATTAACCGATATATAATTGAACGAACTGACTTTATTACAAATGCACTGTTAATCCGTAATGATAATTTCCTTGAACGAATCAAATATATGTCTATGCAACGTCGTATACTATATTTGGTATCCGAAATTGGAGATAACGTGTCTCGTTCAATGGTAATACTGTACGATCAATCCTGAAAAGACTCCATTTTTTACGGCAAAGCCCTTCCGTTCAAAGACTGGAGAGACTTGTAAATCAATCCGAACAGCAGAACTTTGGTCGGGATGAAGAGGAAGAGGCTTTGACTTGTTGGTTTTAACTCGCTCGATTAATCAAATGATCTAGTGATACATGTTTATTAAAACAATAATCATCAGCTAATTTAATATTTCTAGCTGGGAGGATTGGCCATTCTGGTGGTTGGTGTTTTGATCAAATTGAACCATAGTGATATGCTTGCCATTTTCGACGATGTGCCTGCACAATTGTCGCTACCCGCATCGGTCCTCATTGCGGTTGGTGCAATTATTTTCATAATTGCCTTTTTTGGATGCTGTGGAGCTGCCCGTGAAAGTCACTGCATGATTGTAACCGTAAGTATTAAACTTGAGTCAGTCTCAATTGATTGATCTGTAATTGGCGCCCTCACCAAGACTCGAGTTTTACTCTCGTTTTTCCATTTTTATTTCAAGTTTGCCGTGCTACTGCTGACTCTTCTCGTTGTCCAAGTGGCCATAGCTGCTTACACGTTCATCAAAATGAAGGATGGCAGCTTTGAAGATACTTTCAACAAGCAAATGAAAATAAAGTTCGATCAATACTACGATTCTAGTTCGTCAACGGGCTCGAACCCAGCTCCAGCCATTGTCAATTCTATACAGACTTTGGTAAATCGTTTGCTATTGTTTCATTGTCTTTGCTCTTCGAACGTTCTGGCTCGAAACTCGAGAAGTGACATTTCATGAAAATTAATGTAAACTAACACGCTTTATTTCTGGCAGAGCTTCTCTAATACACAATGCGCTTTTAAATTTCAGGTGTCGTGTTGCGGTTACAATAGCTACCAAGATTTGGCCTACAATCCTAAGAACCCTCATCCAGGCCAGCTACCTTACTCTTGCTGTGGAAATCAACAAACGGAGTCTTGCGCTGTACCAGACGAATCACACAGCGAAGGATGTAAAAGCAAGGTTCTTCCAACAATACAAAAATGGATGAATAATTTAGGAATCCTGGCGATCTGTATTGCTGCAGTCGAGGTATGTAAAAATGCTTACGTATCGTATAAGTGTTCCCATGCATCCCATGCAATGTTCGTCGTTAGCTTTTCGCTCGGCATGCAAAAAGCAGCCAAGTTTACTTGCAAGCTTGTATCGATAATTTATCGTTAATCAAACATATTTTTCAGCTAATTGGTGTAATTTTCTCGTTCTGCCTGGCTAATTCGATACGAAATATGGAGCGCCGAGGATACAAAGTATAAACCATTCGTAGCCTTTACGAATCCGTCGAGTTTTTTACTTTACCATAAGTTATAAGTTATGCTAATGTGAACGTCCAGTTATTCAAGCTAAGTCGAATTATAAAAACAAATCTAATACCATGTTTTCGGAAGTGAATTGAAACATGTACCTGCTGCTTGTGGTAAAATCTATTTATAAGGCGATTTCATATTTTCTAAGATATATAAAAGAAGCGTTTTCACCAATTAAAGATTACTATTGAAAACAGATAATTGTTTAGATTCACATAAATCTTACGTATTTATGAAACTTTTATACATCAATATCAAAGAAATTAATTATAACGATCATAACGTCTGACCGTACAGTATAACTATATAGTTATCAAATAAGGTACATAAAGCTTTACCTCATTATTGCAATCTTATGTAATCAACAAAAAAAATCAATTCATTTACGTAGAACACTATTTTTCATACTTATCCTTTGGCAACTAAGTTGTTTTTCGAATGAGTTTTAGTAAAGAGTTTCCAATTTATCAATCATTTGTGGCTTTTTGTACGAGAAATCGTTGGATCTCTTAAAAAACTATTCAATGGTTTTCTTTTTTTTTCAAAGTCTTAAATTTAAGCTATCTCGTAACTCGTGAATATTCGATAAATGTTCTAACTTTCAATAACAGATTTCTATAATTATCTGCGTATGCGTATGTGTACACTCATAAAAATGTAAAGTTTATTGCATTTTTCCATTTGTAAAGCGTATTAATATGGATCATGTTTGTGAATTTAGCGTTAATAAAAAATTTTGCACGCTTGAAAATAAAGTTATTTTATGAAAAATGAGTTTATTCATAATCAAGGATAATTAAAGATAAATCACAAGTCACCTTAAATTTCTTTTATTTATTGAATTTCTAAGGTATAATTATTTATGTCTACCGGTTTTATAATACATGTTATTTACAACTTTTCTTCGTAGAATTCTAATATTTATAAATTAAAATTCGAATACTATTTTAAAGTAACTTTTATCATATTGAAATTATTGTTCTAATTCAGTCACTTTCATTAACAATAAGATTATTTTAGAAAATGTAACAAATTACCTTATTTCTGAATTTACTTAATGCTTTTAGCAAATTATACACTTAGACCCGAATACTTGTTCATTATTCCAAAATTGCTGCATCAAAGTAGATCATTCTTAAAAAAGATTAAGAAATCCACAGCCTTTACATGAATTCTTCTGGTACAGCTTCAAACATAGTATATATTCCATTAGTAAATGATCTAAGATAAGTTAAGTATTTCAATAATGGATAAGCTTCGTTTCTTGCACATAAGAACCCAACGATTTACTTGATCACACATTTTTATAATTGTTCTATTCTACACTTGACTTTTTAGTTTAACACGCCATGTAAAAAAGAGATTCATCCAAAGTTGAAGTAAAATTCTAATCATATTTTCTAGGTTTATCTTAAGTAATTAGAAATATCGAATATTGAACATGCCTAGCGAACGTATGGAATTACTATTTCAAGTGCATCGCGTAAAACGTTCGATGTAAATTAATATTAAATCATCTTCTGCGTAGGAACAGAAGGTATCTCGATAACATTTCATTTCTTACAAATATTTTTCTTTATTTATTCAATTCAAAGGACATGATGTGAAATAAAACAGATCGGTAAATAATATTCATTGAATGATATGATGTAGAGGATCGCTATGCGTATGAAACGAACCCTATGCCCAATTATAGTTTACCTTATACAATTCTAGTAATAGATTATTGGTATGATACACAAAATTTTTATTAGTCGAACATTCTAACCGATATTTCAAGAAAAATAGAATTATTCAAAGTTAATGACTGATTATACAAAATGTTACGTCACCTACTGCCTGATTCTTGTACGATTCAACTATTTTGTATCTGCTTTCAGTGTTTACGTCATACATGACAATTAGGTACTATCAATTACTAATTCGCTATGTGGACTGTGTGTAAGTATATACGTGTGTGTGTGTGTGTGTGTGTGTGTGTGTGCGTGTGTGTCCGTGTCAATTTTGGCAATAGTTGAACTAAATCTAAGACTTTTGTTTGTTTGAACACTGCGCAATCAAGTGTGCACATTTTTCGAGGTTTTACACTACCCGGAGAAACAAATTCCTGTCACAAGTCTTGATAAAAATAGTAAGAATCGTGTTAGGGATATTAATATCAGACAAGTTTGAGGCGTTTGTCTAACTGCGAGTCTAAAGTACAGACTTAATTTGGATCAATCGCCGAAATGGCGCCTTTTTAATTATAAGATAACTACCGATAGAGTGAATCATTTAGTAAGGCTAATATCTATTTTTAAAATACGTGCAATGTAGCATTCAAATAAATACAATTCAATTTTAGCCAAAACTTGAACAATGACCCTTTTTCATCTTATTTCTCGCGATAATCATTATACATTATAAATTATAAATATAACTATTACAAAAAGCAAACAATATAGGTACATATGAAACATTTGCAATATTTTATCCAAATAAACCAATTGATTGGGATTGTGTTTTTATATAATGTTTCATGCGTGTGTAACTAGTCCGTTGTCCGCACAAGCGCCAACTCGTATTATTGCATTATACGATACAAAAACATTGGTTTTGTCTGCGAGAACGAACTGCTTTGTACAATAAATAATACGTGTAATAGGATATAGAAACTGTATGAAAAATGACGAAAATGTCCAATCCGATGAAATGAAGTGGGTAAAAAAAATGTTCACGTTACGACGTTACAATAGAATTCAATATTTCACATGATATTTGAAGCGATCACTGATCGAAGAATTTCTCTAACGCTCTAACACGCACGGTTACGCTCACGCCCTGATGACTAATGCTTTGTTCGCAAGTCGAATGTTTGGCAGAAATGACCTGAGTACTGGATAATTTATTATATATGACTATTTACAGAGGTGAGATTTTCAAACATTCGGTGCTACTAGGAGCGTTCGACGAGTTGTGAAGGTCGAGTAAGCTGCTACTTGTAACTTCGGTCAAATTTAGTGAAATGGCTTGGCTGAAGTCAGTGAATTGTTGCTGCTGATGTGCCGCCGATAGAGGAATGTCATTGAGGAAGTCGAAGTAAGCGACTGCTTCGCGTTCTTTGTCACCGTAACGCACGAAAAATTCGCCACCTCGACCTATGATCGACGGTCTCGTCGAGCTCCAGTTGGAAGGCAGCCGAAGTACGCGATGAGCGTGGATCGCCGAGGCTATATATAAAGCAAGTACACTCGTCAACCAGATTGTCCAACACCTTTCTCGCGACAACTTTCATTTGTCCCCGATATATATTCTTTGCTCATTTTAGACACGCTGCTTTTTGCCTATTTACAACGACAGAAGTTGGCAAGATATCATTTCTCTGTGATATCTTCTTCTGATTTCAGATTTTTTCAGCTACTTCACTTACAATCCAATATTTGCCAACTTCTGCACGTAGCTGAGCCAAGCATGTTTTCTACGTGCTTCTCTCTACGTATCTTCTCTTTTTCTCCATTTTTCATTTTTTCCGACTCGTTCTATCCGATCGTTCCTCCATGGGCGCATCGCTCTGACAGATCTCTCTGTTTTAACCTGTCTGCTTTCAAACACATTGAAAAAAAAATGAAAAATAAATCTTTTGTGACAATTCGGTGATGATAGTAAAAGTCGTCAACCTATAGTATTTATAACAAATTTTGTCAAGTGGAAGATTTTTATAGCAAGTCGACGAAAAAATACGAAGAAATTTTGTCAACTCGTGTAGTTTAGCAAAAAAGTACCGATCAACTTTCACATCAAATCAGATCGAGTTTGGAGAAAAAGAGATGATCAAAGAACGTAACGGTGTACTGATAAAAATTGTCTCGTTCTTAAAGTCAATATAAGAATGAAAAGCAGTTGAATACGCAGTCACACGACAATTTGTTAGAAAGTGAAAATTCAGTTGGAAAAAATTAGTTGAGGAAAAGCTTTAGGGATGTGGAAATATCGTAGAAATATCGTAAAATGTCGTAGAATTATACGAAGCTGTACTGTGTAAAGAACAATTTGAAAGAGATACCTTTCTTCTGTCGGCGATATCGATGTAGTCTGTGTAAATGGCGATAATCAGCTGGCTCGTCGCCCGAATCACTTGCTGCCGAGCCGCTACTCGAAGTCGCCGAAGAACTCTCGCTACTTGCCAGCATTACGTCCAACAAATTTGCCCGTGCCTGCAATATTGAATTCGTTATCAACGTGTTCAACGTTTAGAAAGCTACAATCAGAACATCAATTCAGATCCAACAAAGCTTCATTGATTTCATCAAACGTGCAATTGCTTGATCTGGATTTAATCAGAAAAGGTTTACACGTTATCGTACCTTTTTGAACGATGTAATATGATTAATCGTTTATTCAAGCACATACACTTTTTTGTTAAAAAATTGGAAAAAAAGAATCAAGCAAAAGAATTCTTTCAAACATCATTACTAACGAAATAACTAAATTGATCGTTGACAATAATCCGCTGAAACAATGATGAATTTGAACAGGCAAATTGCTTATAGTTGTTTGATAGAGGTCTGACGTTTGCAAAGATGAGTTACCTTGGGGTCGGTAAAATCAATGTCTCGCTCGATGTGCACCCAACCGGTGGGGCAGCAGCACGCGAGGTCAAGCTTGTCCAAAGCCGTATGAGAATCGAGCCTAGTGGTGTTCTCGTCGCCGCTTCTTATCATTCTGTTCAGCTCGTCAATAACGTCCTTAGAGGTTGCGCGCTCGTGAAAGCCGAGGCCCCGCTCCCTACCCTCCACCAGCAGAGTCGCTCTCGCCGGGCTGACCTAAACGGAACAACCGAGGAATAGCGACAAATGTCGGTCCGACCGTCCGGTTGTTTATGGTAAGAGCGGGACGCTGATTGCTACTCACCACCGTGCTGGGCGTAGAGGAGGTAGCGGCCTCCTCGTCCTCCTCTGGGACGGCGCCGAGTTCCTCGGGGGCGAGCGGCGGCACGGGTATCTCGTCGAGCAGCTCCTCGTTAGACTTGGCGAGGGCAGGCTCACGCTCGCTGGAGCTGCTGGCCAGGCTGCGGCTGCTCTCGAACTTGACGAGTCGGTAGAAGTCGCGGGTGAAGTCGGTGCCGACGGACGGTGAGTCGGGTGTAGGCGTGTCGCAGCAGCAGCCCGAGGCGCTTGACGAACTTTTGCTGCTCGTCGAGTGCTCGTGCTCGCAGTCGACGAGGGACTCGGCCAGGCTGGGCTGCAGGTTGGCTTGCAGTTGTGGCTGCAGATGCTGTCGCTTGCGACGCTCACGATGCAGGCGCTCACAGTCGAGGTCCTCGGAGCCCGAGCCCGAGCCCGAGCCCGAGGCGGACAGCTCGAGGCTCCAATCCTCGAGCTCGGCGCGGTCGTAGTCGAGCTCGAGCAGGTCGCGGTGCTGTTGCTGGGATTCGTCGAGCCTCAACCACTGCTGCACGTATTCGGTGTCCCAGGCCTCCTCGTCGACGCTGAGCAATAGCGAACTGCCGCAATGGGCCATCGAGAGCGCGAGCTTTAGGCAGAGCTGACTGTCGCTGAGGCTGCGCATGAGGTGTTGGTAGGGCAGCAACTCGCACTGGCTCGCGGGAGGGTAGCTGTGTCGCGAGGGCCGTAGCCCAAGCTCCAGCTCCAGCGGCTGCAGGTAGACCAGCTCGCCCAGCGACTCGCCGTCGGTCTCGTCTTCCACTGTGGCCTCCTTCAGGTCTTCGAGACCCCGCGAGTCCTGTCCCGGCGGTGCGCCCGACCCCGTTCCCTTGCCCGTCTCGCTCGCTGGTTGTACGTCGCTCGACATGGTTGAGTAACCCTCGTCCCGGTTGCCGCTCTCTGGGCTCTCGCTGCCGGTCTCCTCCTTGCAGCCTCCCTGGCCGATGGACTTGGCCCTGCGGCACTTAACGGCGCTCGCACCTACACCTACGCCGTTCGTCAACACGGGAATCTGCAGATTAAGCGACCTCGGCCTTCCTCCGGCCAGCCAGCTAGGCTCAAGACCCAGAGCCGCCAGTAGGGCTACGCCTCCGAGGTCGCTCGCGCCCTGCTGCTGCTGCGCTCGCTGCTGCTGCTTTGCGCCACCCGTCACCTGCAGCAGGCCCGTCAATCTGCGGTTCTGCGTCTCCAGTTCGCGGATGCGTCTCTGTAGGGTACCGATTTCTTCACGCAAAGCCTGCTGGAACGATTGCGATACGTAATGACTGGCGTTGATCGACATTTTTCACGCGACACTCACCTTCTGCGAAAGAAGCGCTCGGACTACCTGGTTGGCGACCTCGTCGAGGCAGCGCTCGTACTGTCTGCGCTGCGAGTCGGCGTCGCGCGCCAGTGCCGCGTGCTCGCTCTCGAGGCTGGTCAGCCGGCTGAGCAGTGCCGCCTGAACCTCGCCCAAGCAGGCGGCCTCCAGACCCTGTACTTGCGTTCGCATCGACTCGTTCTCCAGCCGCAGACCTGAAATCTCGTTCTGGTACTGCTCGATTCGTGCCTGTAATAATACACGTTCTGTTTTACTCTGCATGCCTCAGCCGCGTCTACACTTTCTAGATAAAGGCGTACACTCGCGCTCTTTTCTACTATTCACCGACAAAAGTGTCGCTTTCGTTTGCTTGGGCACCCGGGACCGCCAGAGTGAGCGCGTTAATTGAGAATGCATACCGAGGCTAAATTCGATCGCCAAATCGCTGTCTTTGGGCGTTCTCGATCCTCGTTGTATGCAAAGTGCGCCAGGCAGTCAAGCAATGCCACTAATTCAACGAAAGAACTTTATTCGCACATACATAGGTATTGCTATGAAAAAACTGAAAAATATCTTGAATGTATCCGGCTCCGATTCCAAATGATGGAGAAAGAACAGCGGGGTCTTTTACAGCGATTTAACGCGTCCGCGCTTTAAAATTTCAGGCCTGTGTTCCGAGTAAGTGTTGTCCAGACCTCAAACTTGTTACTAGTATCCATGTGCGAATAGGCAGCGATGTGAAAATGCAGATCGCAAACGACTGTTGGCAGTAAGCGATAAGCTGACGCGATGCTAAATTAGAAATGTTTGCATGGGTCATTAGCGAAATAGCACTAGGGCATGGCTATAAGTTATACTATATATTCATTCGTTTACCCTGTAAAGTAATTAGCTATGCGGTTTAAACGATCTGTTCTTTTTGATAGGAGCATGCGCGGGTCAATTTTCACAATATGTGTGAGCATCAAAACATTATTGGATCAAAATTTAGTGAAAAGCAAAATAATGATTTCGAAGATGCGCACGAACAAAAAAGAAAGTAAATCAATGAACGAATGCGTGCGGGTAATCGTGATAAGGGACCCTCGACAGCGTCGACTTTATTCAAGTGTAATCGGCCATAGAGAGATATTTCTTGCTTTATGTGTTATAGCCGAAATCAAGACAACAAACGGTTGCCGATATCTCATTCCCGTTCACATTTCCTCTCTTAACGTTCGGTCTTTGTCAGCTTTGCGTTGACAATACGATAAGTCGAATGTATGCAATCGTCAGAAATGCCATTTTGCGAAAAAGTGCAACATTTTGCATTGTTAGATAAAAAAAGATAATGACCTCGTAGGACTGTGTAAGAGCGCTCTTCTCCTGCTTCAGCTGCTCGGCTCGTTGTTTGTGTTGCAGTAGTCCCCTCGTTGTCTCCTCCATTCTGAAACGGAAAAATAGTCAAACGTCGTCGCTTGAATAGTTGTGATGTGCACTAGAGCGATAAGAATGATTTGAGAATCGTTAAAAAATTATTCATCTTTTCAACGTATGCACATGCAGTTGTATTCAGAGATAGGGGGAGCACGGTAATACCTTGTACCCCCGCTTGCTCGTTCCACATCAAAGTTCGTTCTGGGCTTTCGTGACCTTTTCATTATTATTCGACTAGCAGCTATTTGATTCGCGTTTGTTCCAATTTACTCGCGCATACGGCCTCAAGTTTTCCGTTATCTTATGCTTTCCTTTTCCGATGACTCAGTTGTACATTGAAAAGCAAACGAATGGTTTTCTTGTGTAAAACAATAATGCAGACGTAGCGAGTACGTTGGGGAGAGTGTTTTACGAGCGGACAACGAGCGTGTACAAGTACGTTTACAACATAGGCAGCAGCAAGGGCTTAAAACTTCGGCACGCAGACAGAAGGTTAATATTGACACGGGCTCGAGAGAGAGAGAGAGAGAGAGAGAGAGAGAGATAGGGGGAGGAGGGAGGGAGAGACTCGGTGCATCACGAATACGTCGACTTTCTATTTGACACGTTCGATAGAGATAAAAAATGATGCGCTAAGCTCGTTCCGCCGACGCGGAGGTTTATCAGAAGGTTGCAAAAAGAAGAGGGCAAGTTTGCGTTCAATTCAAACTCTTTGTGAATAACCTGGGTGATAGGAGGCGAACTGCGCCAGTGATACGGCGCATACCGTTAGGGTATTTTGCATTACGTTTGCCAAGCTTGGTTAAAGGCGTTTTATACGCGACAAACCTGAAACGCAAGAAGAAATCCGTATCATCTAAGAAAGTACGAGGAGTGTGAGCTTAGCGGGCCAGCTGTCAAAGCAAGACAATGCGCTATCAATTGTTGCAAAGCAGTTTTGCCGTAAACGAATAAAGCTCGTGGTGGCTGAAGGGAGAAGGAGCCGCGGAGGGTGACTACAGAACGACAATCTGATTAGGAAGGGACTCGGCTATACGTATATACATGTATATACATGTATATATAGGTATATATAGGTATATTACGTACGGTAGGGGACACGAATGTTTAACCCTCTTTCTTGCCACGCTCAAGCTGGCCCGGTTTAGAGTCGGCGGCACTCAGCCTCCTTCGTGCTCGTGCGCGCACTCTTGCTTAGCAACGCCCCATTGCTCGGGCCGTTCTCCTTTTCTTTTCGCCCTCTCTGCGATGCAGCCACGCGCCAATTAACGTCGTTGCCTTGCCACGAGCACGCCCGATCACTCGCACGCACTGCAGCCTCTTAAACGCCACCACCTGCCAAAACGCGACCCAGCTGCTACCCGGTAAAAATATACGGTGCTGCCTGCCTACCGCTTTCTCATCCTCGCTCAATTTTTGTTACATCCATGCGACCCGAAACAATCGCTCTCTAATGATAACCGACATCACTCTCGCTTTTCGTTTCTCCAATAGCCAAATATAATAGTGTTGACATGGTTGTTGCAAAACAAACAACGATCACTTATAACACTTCAAAAGTGACCATTTTTGTGAAAATCTTTCACGCGAAATGGCTTTCGAATGGAAAAACTAACATACGTATCGAATGAACAGCTGTAATCATCGGCTATTTTAACACAAGATCGCTTGGAGGAAATTCGTCCTTGCAGTTTCTCCACGCGCTATCAAACTTTGGCGACAAGCGACATTCCATGAGTTCAGACGCGATTCTAAAAGTAATTTGCAAGCAAGCGAAATTGCCAGAAATGCGGCAAACGACTAGTGTCGGGCCCATAACATCAATTTCTATCTTTTTAGCACAAAAGTACAGAGTTTGCTATAGCAATGTCGTGTCGTTTCGAGTTTTCTAATCTTATTCTGAAAGCGGCAGTTTTTGCCGTCTCACTTCAACAGTTCCTTACGGCAAACTCTGCCTACCTGTCAACTTGCCAATTAAGTTTTTGCGTTGGCTAATTAGCAGTTTCGTGCCGTAACACCACTGTCAGCGCTTCTCCTGCAATTTCTGCTTTTCTTGCTCTATTTAACCAGTAGCCTCGCTAACCGCAAACTCCTTCTATTTCTGTTGAAACTTTGGAAATATTGAGACCAATTGGTACGCACCAGACTACCACCAACTTTTTATCGATCTTGTTAAATATTAAGCATGAAGAGTTATAATGTTTTTGATCAACTCACACAGCGACATTGCTCTAGATGTTTTTCAAACACCCTCGGTAAACAAACAATCGTAAATCAGACTATCAGCCTCTTTTTTAATCTGCTTGGAGTATTTATTTTCTGGTGCATTTGATGTGGGTTAAACACTTCACAAGCACGTAATCACAAATATTAAAGATTTATCATTTGAATATGACGCTGAAAATTTTGAAAATCGATTAATGTAGTTACTATAATGCATATAGTATCGTAGAGAAAAAACTTAACGATCATCAATCTAGTTCACCAATCAAAATCTATTGCGAAATGACAAAATGTTTAAGAAGGTATACGATACGTTTTAAGGAAGAATATGATTTAATACGTTTCGCGATTCCCTATTAGGTGTGAATTAAAAGTGTAAATCAAAATATTTTTAAATATATCAAGTCATGTCTTTATTAAAAATACCTTGAAATCGATTATTGGCTCAGCGAAAAAATATGTTATATTCTTTAAATGTTCCTTTAACAAATAGCAAAAGCTTTGTCCTCTGTTGTCAAAGGAAACCAGAATAGTATCGACGGCCAATTATTAGAGCGTCTAATTCAAAGCTGGATACTATCGCACTTATTCACAATACAAGTTGGAAAAGGCATTATTTTAGTATCTGTACAATTACCGATTCTGATACGTGTATTTCAAATCGACCAGGTGAAAACTTAATTAATGTATACAAAATAAGGAAACTTTTGCTTGTCTGTATTTTTCAATAAACTATTGCGTTATCATCAGAATACTTAACTTTAATAGGTTTTAGAAATTTGATGTTATCAATGAGGTTATCGCGTGAAAATGGCGTTGCTCGAAAAAGGGAAAGTGCTGTGAAAGTAAGTCTTTGACGAAAAAGAAAAAAAAAGCGAATAGTGTTCGATATCGATGGAATGTTGTAGAAACTGACGAATTCTGTTCACATTTTTTGTACTGCCAAGGGTTTTCTGCTATCATAGTGAAGAACAAATGAAATCGTTAATTTAGGGATATTATTAGTTAAAACTAATTTGATGAAGGAAGGAAAGGGAGGTGGGTGAAATGTTGTTCAGTTTAGAATAAAATCGGTGTGGATCTTAATTTCCGGAAAGGAAATCAATAGAAGCAAGTTGGAAGCGCGAGGGAGGGCTGTACATTACTGTCGGTCAGCTAATGCCGATGATTTAACCAGGTACAGCTCGCCGGATATTGCAAGGGAAACGTATACACATTCGTGTCTCATTATTCAAGCCATGCTCAGTTGGCCGCGGCTATTACCGATAAGCCCGTACGGAAAGTTTACCTAAGCAATCCTGGCTGCGCATAACTAACGTAGTTTATATATCTAGGTTAAACAGCAATCGCGAAAGATAATAGTTTATTCCGACACGACAAAGTCTATTTTGAATAAATGACAAGTCTCTGTTAGATTATAACTATTCGGTTAATAACGAGACATTTATTAAAACGAGGTAGTTTACCTGTCCAGTTCTCTTTGGAGATGGTGCACCCTCGAGCAAGCTCTCTCGGCTTCTGCCGTAGCCTCTCGTAGTCGAGCTTCGGCCTCCATACGCTGCCGCCTTTCTCGTTCCACATCTCGTTGGGCAGCTTGTCTCTAAAACAAAGTTGTTTCATTTACGATCTTTTTGCGTTACGGCACAGTTGGTTCGTTTATCTTTCGTTGCCGATATATCGTTGGTTGAGCCAACGCTAACCAATGCGAGTAACATTGCATTTCATCCAAAGCATGTTTCATGTGTGTCAATATCAAAATTCGCTGGTGCATCACTTTAACAAATTGGCTTGTCAGTCGAATGGAATTCCAAATTCTTCGCCAGTCAATATTACTCCCGATGGTTTGATTCGCGTCGAATCTAGACGAGTGTAATCCTTCCGGTAAGCAAGCAATGTGCAAAATCGCCAAGTCAAGTAAATATATCGAGAAAGTGTAGCGGCTAACAATAACGGTTCATCGTCAGATTTAGCGAACGACGATTGATTGCGTATTTGAAAAGATGGCTTGGAAAACGAGACTATCAGGTGCAAGTAGTGGTTAAGACGTGCAATCACCGATATTGACGCCGATTAAAGTCAGCAGCTCGAAGGTTGCTTCTTGCTTTGTACGAGAAACACATGAATTCGGAGTTGGATAAAAGTTGTACAAGTATTGATTGGACAAATGGAAGCCGATCGAGCGAAAAGCGAGCTGCACAATCTGGTAAAAGCCGAGCTGACCGTAGCCCGCGAACACTGAGCAACGAATGCGAGCGAGCAGCGTGGTTCACGGGAAGTCCAGGCGAATTTATACCAGTCCTAAATCCTGCTCTCGAGCCGAGTTTTTTCCTTTTTTCTTCGTCCCACTGGCTTCTTACCATTTCCCCTTCCCTCTTTTCGTTTTACGTCTGCTGTGACTTTTATATCGAACAATTGGTCGTATTCTACTCGGTATTTTTCTTTTAGTTGCGTCGATATAAGTATACGCGTTATCTCTGATCGGTTACTTAGTATTTATCAGTTATTCAGCCTACTAGCGGAGTTGCGGGAAAAGTTTCGCTTTTGACAGGATATTCAATCGTATCTTGAGTTTCACCGTGAGTGCAAAGGTCTCCATAAAGCATTGACAAGTACCGAGACTTTTGGCTGAATTGAGAATGCCAATTGTCAATGGAGCAATCAATGGAGTTGATAGAAGTAGAAGGAAAGTCGCGGGGATATCTGGTCTATCGGAAAAAGAGAATCCGGATAAAGAAACGTAGAAGAAGGGGAAGAAGAAGAAGAACAAGAGATTGGAAAATGGAATGTTTGGACGCTTTCAAGTATTCGCGTCGAAACCAATTATAGGTGGGATGTGGGGTGGAGACTACGCGTATATGGAGAGCGATGTAATATGTCTCCTTAACTCGTTTTTTATTAGAATCTTTTATTTCTGATAAGCTTGAAGGCTCTATTTTGTTCAATGAGATATCGCGATAGCTTGCTTTTAATCGAGGTAAATACCTTCTCTTCCTGAAACGCTCAAGGGAAAGCGTACCACGTGCGCGAATGCTACAATGAGTCGTCGACTTACCAGTAGTAACGTTCATTACTGCTCCGTAGAAACACGAGCAGGTTTTTATACAAACCTCAACGACAAAAAGACACGCACTCGTGCATGTACTACCGGCTCTTTCTGAACTGACTGAAGTTTTGTCGGTAAAAAGACAAATTTGGATTGAATCCAGCGAATGTTTGTAGCAAACGACGCATAGCCGTAAGGCTTGAAACTAACGGGTGCGAAGCTGAGGGTATAGCGCTAGCGACGACAAAGAACACTTATGAAAAGTTATTATCCGTAAAAACTCTGAACACTAAAAATCCATCGGCGCAAAAGCGACAGCGTCTGCGTGAGTGAGGGGTTCGAGAGAAAAAAAGAAGAAAAAAACGGCGCCGAACATTTTTCAGCGTGTTGGTAGGTTATAGATATATTCGGCGCTGTGGGATAACTGCACGCACGTCGCTCTGCGCATGAAATCAGCGATACTCCAGCGAGGTTGTCTGCGTAGCGTTTGAAAACGCATTTGCGCCTTCAGTACGCCAAGTGAGCAAGAGTGAAGCCTAGCCACACCGGCGACAAAAAATGAGCTGTCCTTTGCTCCGTCGACTCGTGATTTATGGGGATTTTGTAGTTTGTCGAGCGCTGCCGCACGAAAATCGAGGCACGTGACCGACCTATTAAGTTTGCCGTATGCGTACGACGCACCGCTTGGATTTTTCTTCCCCTTTTTCTTGTTCGGAATGATTTGTTTCTCGCTACAAGTTCATTTGATTTTGCGATAAAACAGAAAACAGAATTTCTTCATCCGAGTCATAAAAATCGACTTAGCTGGAAAAGCAACGAAAAAATGGGAACTGAGACCGAAGAAACTGAGAATCACGCGAGGTGGCTTGCATTATCGATGCTTTTTTCCGTCAAAATACTGTATCTGTGCTACAATGCGAGAGTGTCGGCAAACCCCACGCGTGGCCTATTTATGCATTATTTGCTAGACTATCATGGAGCGAGGGTGTTTTCAACCGTGATTGCTTCTTTAGAACAATTGCCTTTGGTCAGTTTTTCGCTAAAAACAAGAAAGTCTGAGACAAGTTTTTCATTCACGAGTAGAGTCGTTTTGTGAAAACTGTGTACTCGTTTATTCTTATGTGATCCACGTATACTCGCATCCGTCATCGATAAGCGGTGCAACGCTTATAAGTAGTTGAATTTGATGCAAATTTCGGCTACAAGTTCATCTTGCTGAATAAATGACAATGCAGATGACTACTACAAAATAATATCGATTAGGGCTTGAAGAAGGTTATATTACATACGAAGGAGACATATGTAATGGGAAAACAGAAGCGTGCTTTAGGCAAGAAAAGGCACAGAGAGCAATTTTTGCGCGTGGTTTTAATTTATAGAAATAGAACGGGTATCGCTTAATTAAATAACCATTGGGGTGATACGCATTATCTTATACTCAAAATAGCTTTTTCCATGTATCAGGTGATTAAAAAAATGTACTCTTGACTTAGAACTTGTTTGCGGATAAGACCTCAATGCTTTAAAACCTGATTTCCGTGTTATCAAGTAATTACCGTGTTAAATAGTAATCGATATGACATATGGAAGTAGATACGGTTGTAATAATTAATAGGGGAGGAGTGTGTTGGAATCGCAAGGAAGAGCATAAATAGCCGAAAGCTGTGGTTCGCAGCGCGAGAGGCTGGTTTGCAGAGCACGTAGCCCGTTAGAGCAACTTGGAAACATTGAACCGAAAATCCAAGGGTCAGTGAATGTAGTAGCTAGTGCACGATTGTATATGAACTACGAACCATGTGATTCGCATACGCACAGTCAGTCGGGAAAACGCGTCGCGAATTCGAAAGTGCATCGCGACGGATGAAGTCAATCTGCACTACACACATGTTGCACACGTGTCGCGCGTATACAAGCCGACGCGATGCGACGGATCGGTGGGACGCGGGGAGCGTTCAATGATGAATGCGAGCCAAGTAGAGTTGCGTTATCAGCTATAACAGAAATATCACACGCGGAGCGTCAGTGGAATATGCTGAACCCTTTGGCAAGTACATACTCTACGACGGTGACGGTCTGACAACCGGATTACACATGTCCATGCGGGTACGCTGTACGTCCGTCCGGTAACTCGTCAAACGTGCTGTGATTCTCAACTAGCTTGTTCCAAAGACTACTGATCAACTCTCACCTACCTAGCCCCTACCTTGCCCGAACCCACGCTTCCCATTCTTCTCCTTGTTTCTTTGTCCCCTGTTTCTCTTTATTTCGTCATACATGTCATTTACCATACTTCATCCGTAATACCCATCAGGCGCCTCCTTTGTAACAGCTAAGTAATATTGCAGTGCATTCATGCCCTTCTACGTGGACATCTTTTGTTGAAGTTTGGCCGTACGATCATGTGAATTAATTGATCTTGCGCCCTTTAGCTAATGTAATATAATTACATTTCACTCGGCGTTTCAAAGGCTTTCGTAGGAAATGACTACACGGGAATTGGTCGTTTGTTTACGATCATTTGATAATTCTCTTTTTGGATTTTTATCAACAACAAAATCTAACGTTCTATCGATCGCATTGATACCTCGTTTTACTACGATCGGACGTGTATTATTTGACACAAGACGCAATGTCGCAGGACGACAGGAAGCACGTATTTAGAGGAGGAGCAACACAAGTGCCTGAAAAATAATCAAACGAAATAGCTTAGAAGATGTTTCGAATGTTTTTTTCAAAAATTCACACGGTCATTTTTACTGTTGTGTGATAAAACAGGCAGTTGTGGTGAAATTTGCATAGTTCAGCTAGCATGTAAGTAAAAACAGGAAGAAGAGGAGGAGGAACACAAGGAAGAGCAGGAGAGGGAGAGAATGGTCGCGAAGATTGTTGAATCGGGGTGGTAGTGTGCACTAGTTTGCATGTGAATTGGCGCATAACTTGCCTGCGATCGTTATCAAGCGAGTGCAATTAGTCGCCTGCAGTCGTGGTTCATTATAGATGGATAGGTAATGTACTCGCTCGTATTACGGCGTGTCATGGCCTTTACTCGCGATCTATATATTCCGTTTGTTTTATCTTACCGGCACGCGTGATAAATCGTGCGCTTGCCGCGCGCGCGCACGAGAGAGAGAGGGAGTGAGTGAGCCCCGCGCTCTCATTCTCTTCCGACCCGCGAGCGTTGACGACGACTCGACCCCTCGCCCCTTTCTCGTGCTTGGGCCACAGCTGCAACAATAAAGTACGTCGTCGCGTTTGCTTCACAGTCGCCATTGACTCCTCTCAGACCAGCTACGTAGCTGCTGCCCCCAGCCCTTTCGTCTATACGTATTAGACAGATAACGCATGCACATTATATCCACTGTAGCGATGCTACGCTCACTATACCTCACAGCCAATCAGCTACAGTCGTTCGTTATGACTTTTCTCAGCGCTACAGAACAAATTCTACTACGCTACCATGGTCCATATTCAATTATTGCGAAAAAAACCATTATTTCATACGTATCGACAATAATCCTTGTGCACCAAATTCTAATTTTCAGAAGATTAGTCCTTTATCGAATGAACTTGGAGCGTTGAAAACAAGTTATAATAAATTTATCGGGATGCTCATTCTACACGCTAGTCGAAGCACTTGGTAGATTGATTAAAGGAAATCAAAGTCGTGGGCTTGATAAATCCAAGCGAAACTGGCCATTAAACAATTCGATTGGTAACGGAAATGAACTCTAGCAGGAGTAATGTACGCTACGTTGGGGATGCTGAGAGGAACAAGAAGAGAAAGTCAAAAAAAGACAGATAAGATAAGGTTAAGGGAGGATGGCGAACCTTGTTGAGCTTAAGGAGCGGTACGGCGGTGAACTTGCGTGGCTTGTTGGCTCGAGTGCGAGTAGATGCTGGGGTCTGGGGCCCCGTAGTCGGCGAGTCTGAGGTAGCCTCGGGGCATTTCGGGCCGGTGGCCCAGACGCGGGCGGCAACTCGACCGATTGGGCCCTCGACGCTGCGCTTTATGAAGCGAGCAACCCCGCCGCCGAGCTCGCCGGCCTTCCCACCCTCCACCTTTTCGTCGCAGCTTCCGCGCCTCCTTCTACTATCGCTGAATCGTTGCCGCTACTAGTGCGCTGTCAGACGATCACTGCCGCAGCCCGTACTTTCCCACGCAAGTTCCACTCGATAATACGTTTCACAGCTTGCAGAGCTGCAGTGTCAGAAGGAACGACGCCCAGACGAGGCTCAGTTCGCGGATGCAGTTGCCAGTGCACTCGTATCTTACCACCAATCGTCCAACCATCACTCGACCACTCGGTGCTGCCGGCCGGGACAAGTAAACATTAAGAGTAGGTCACATTAGCCACCGACGAGGACAGTGTTACATCGACGTCTCGTGTCTGACGCACTTTGTCCCGTTTCGTTTGCAAAGCAAAGTACAGAGAAATAGTGCTAGCTTGCGGAACAGTGGAAATCGGTTATGACTGCAGTTCTCCCTTTCTATCCACTATGGGCGCTCCTGAGGGCAACAACTTTGTCCGCTTATTGGCTCTGAGCAGCAGCAGCAGCAGCAGCAGCAGCAGCAGCAGCAATAGTAGCACTAGCGTGTGCTTATTTTTAGGCTAACGCTCATTCGAGCTACGTGGGAGGTGAATGAGCGGCAGACTGCACTTACGTAACGCGTACAACTCGGATAACTTGGAGTGCGCGGATGTAACTATAATGGAGGGAGTAAGGTCTCTTTCTCTCTCTTTCGCTCTCTTGTACTCGGTCCGTCGAACTGGCAGCGTGTCCGCCGTGCAGCTCAGCTCCAAACTGACTCACACGCCGCCGGCTGGCAGTGCTCACCCCCCAACCACCGATTGCGCATGCGCTTCCTATCCCCTTTCTCTTGTCGCCTCTCACTCTCTCTCGCTCGCGTACATCTCAGCCCTTACACCTATACTATAACTATAGCGGCCACCTTCGCCGACGGCTTTGTCTGGTTGTCTGCCGGCCGATTGTCTACCTTTGACACCCGCACACGAACAACTTACGCCATACACGTGTCTGTCTACTGTTACCCGGACGATGCTTCCATCTACTGCAGTAACGCCTTGCACGATACTTGCAATTGGCCCAACAGCTTCGAAAAGGACAAGTAATTTTTGTTTCCAGCACCAAATCGGATATAGCTTATCGCGGATGTGCAGCATTCACGCTCAGAACAACAAATCACGACTCCTCCATATTTATTTTTCGGTGATGCCACTGCGTATTTGGGTTTCCTATGAGAATATGTACTTGCAATTAAAATCAGCATCGTATTCGTACATGTATCTCTCTCTCTCTCTCTCTCTATTGAAAAGGTAATGCTGGAATTATCGGCGGTGCGTGTATGTATGAAACGTTGTAGAAATATGCACGTGTCATTTTAGAAATGTTGAGAGTAAGAAGGAGGGATAAGGAGCGAACGAGCACATCGCTCGTATGCTCGTTAAACAAAGTAAAAGCGCAAAAGAGAAATTAGATGACACAAAGGTGCGGTGTCGGGTGCGTATTGCGTATATAGAAGCCTGCGCTCGTCCTTCTATATTCGCTCCCTCGAGCTTCACGGCCAAACTGCGCAGGCATGCGTCTGCATAAGCGCCAAGTAATTACTTTGAAAAAGCTATTAGGAGTAGCTTTGGATATCCAAAGCCAAGCAACCGGTAATTACAGCCAAATTCAAATCACCGAGCCACGGCCCAGCTGCTTATTTGCGGAATAAGCTCTCGTATTTTTTCCGCAGAGCTTCCGGATACTGCGCAGGTATATTCTATATCGAGCAAGTATCGGAAAGGAAAACGTGCATTTAAGTTATAGGTGGAAGTGAGTATTATAGTAAGAGGCTGAGAGCTAGACTGAGAGTAGTTTGCAGCCGCGTCGGAAATCTGGTGAGTTCATCCTATTTCAGATAACGACATTGTCGATCGTTTGGAAAGTCGCTCATGCGAGCGCTCATAAAGTCCCGAAGAGCGCACCGGCAACGTACGACAGAGCAACTACTTACGATTCATGGTTATTCTTCAATTGTAAATTGGTCTCCTTTTAACGGTAAATTTCAACATTGGATTTCTATGACTAATGAAATTTCAAAGTTTTACCTATACCGTTGACGGTCGTTGGATAAATTTGATGAAATCGATTAATCGCATAAACCGTCGCATGCAAGGCGTGTTTGTCGAATAATTCGCGGCACTTGTGTCGAGAAGTGCAGATTATCGCGTTATAGTTATATAGAAATTCCGGAAGTATTATCGAGGCAATTAAAGCGCGCTGTTATGCCTGCGTTAACCGCAGCCTTGAGCCAGTGCTATCGGAGGTCGCGCAACAGCGCGCGATGGGGAGGCTACGATTTAATTAATTAGTGAGTCGCCGCGTGAGTTTTGCCTCGTGGATATGTAACGCAGCCTCGGGCAACAGCTTTAATGCGATTCCCAGTTAACATCTCTGTCAATTCTTTTCGTTTATTTTTATTCTATATTCGACGCCAAAATCCACTGATCTCTCCACTTTCAAGCAAAAAAAAGTCAACAATCAACGCGCAATCTGATAATGAACACGGATAGATACGGTATGAAGCTTAATTAGCATAGCAAGAGAAGTCCGTTCTTCTCAGTCGAGAATGTTTCCCCAATGCGGCAAAAGGTGTCGCAGCAAAAGGCAAAGGCAAATTGCAGACAAGGTCGGTATGAAGGTCTTGGTGTCAATCACACTGGGCAAGAGGGCGAGCAGTATGGCCCACGTCGAACCCTCTTCACGCAACCGGCTGAACTCAGTGTACTTTTTGAGACTGGTCTCTTCCACTGGCAGTATCCGATATCTACTGATAACGGTGAAGCGCTCGTCTTCATCTTGCGCTAACCAAGAACTTTGCCCTCCTCTTCTCCTCTCCGTCGACTCACGACTTTGATTAGGCTGTCGAGAGGAACGACCTACTCAACTCTTCGCCACGCTAGACATCTTACTTGCTTGGCCATTCAACACTGATAGACATGTTTATGTACGTGACAAGATAGCTTTGTTCATTCGACGGAATATCTTTTTATAAATAACTCAACTTTATTGATAAACCACGTAAAATCTTGGCCTTTAGTGCACACTTTTGACGAAGAATTATTTGATACGGGGCTACGGACATTACGATGACTGCGTTTCCCGACCGTCCTTCGTTGTTCTCCTTTTTGCTCGTTTTTTTCTCCTCGTCGCAGTCTTCCTGTTGGCTTTATTTCTGCTTTCCATTCTCTTTTCCGTGCATAGCCAGTTATTGCTTCTTGAACAGAGACTCCCCGCAAACGTCATCGCTTCATTACTCCCTTGGGAAATGTAAACATCCTATCGATTATACACGGCGCGATACCCTGATAAAATTAAAATATTCATCATGACTGAGTTTTACTGGTTTCACTGAGAGTTCGGACTTCATATTACGTTTTATCGGTTGTCGACAGAGTCGAGCACGGGGGGAGCACAGATCAATGACTCTCTGTTGCTAGCAAATAGCGATCTTTGAATGCGACTGACTTTGTGGATGAAAGACGCTTTTTTGACACATGCTGTCCATGGTACGATATACGTATACTGCACTTGAGATACTTTTCATTTTCAGCAGTTTTCATTGGTGCAAAGCTGAAATACATGCGCTCGAAAAGTTCTTTTTTCACCATTTGGGTTATTTAGCTGTAAACTGAGAAAGGAAGGGAGAGTACAGTAATGTAGTAGGTGGTTGATTGTTTTCCGTTTGGCAATCAGAGCTCCACTGCTGAGCCAGTAGTAAGTCTGCTGCGAGCGCATATCTAGAGTCGCAGGCACGAGGCGGCGTCGTGTAGGCAGCAATTAGCATGCCGATCTAGAGCGTCGTGCGAGGATTTGGAGGGTGGCTTGCCTAATCCCGCCGGGCAAGCTTCCCAAGACTCACCAGGAGCTATGTTGTATATAAAGGAGAGCAACAGCAGTAGCAGCAGCAACGTTATGGGAGGTTGCGGTCGACGTCGTTACAGCTGCGGAGAAGCTTACTCTATGGGTTGCGCTGCTATTTCATACTATAGACGCCGACAAAATCTGGGGTAGAAGCCTGGCTCTCTTATACTTAACATTTTCTCAAGGGGATCGTAGCTAGCCTCCCCCCCCCCCTCCCCCTTTCCCACCAGGGCCTGAAAATTAATCTCTCTTTCTTCCTATATATATGTATATATATATATATACTTAAAAATTGATCCCTAATACACTCATTGATTCGCTAACGAGCCTATTGAAATGGAAGACCCCTGACCCTGTCAGTTCTAGTCCACCCCATTTGTTTTTGCATTCGTTTTTCTCCCTCCTCGTCTTCATCGCGCCAACTTGCTACGTCTTTTCTTTTCTGATGGTTTTCAACTTTCTTTATCGATACATTTTTAGCACTTTATCTTTATGCATCGATTGTTCAGCACACCATCTATCGTCAACACAATCAAGTACAAACACGAGCTCTTTTCTATCTCGTTGGGGCTGACTTGAAATTACCTAGAAAAAAATCGTGTCCACTATACACTCGCCGCCTGAATAATAAATAATATCACACGTCAACGGCATGCTTTTTCATTTTTTCCGTGTCTGTCTGCACATATACCAAAACGAAAAAAAAACGAAGGCTGAATATTCATCCAGTCCCCCAAAGCTCTGATAAGGTAACGAAGATAAATGAAAACTCGTCTAGTCTGCAGGGGTCTGACGTTCTCGAACTAATTTCTCACAAGCACCGCCGTTTTATATTGCCTCAGACCTTTAACACTTTTTTTCCTTTAATTTATCCTTTCGTCTTTTTGCCAGACAATATCGCGTCAGTTTTATATTGATTGTAACAATTTGCTTCTCTCGCGAGTTTGTAAATCAAGTGTAACTTGTGTTAAATTTGGAAGCACAGTAATGAAAATGAGCTACAAGACTAGAAAATCAGCCAAGCAATCATAAATTCTTAGTATATAGGATAGTGGCTCTAGTGACTATCTCGGAGGTCTGGTCACGCGAAGCTTTTAAAAGCTAGCTACCTAGGAATAGAACAGAAAGAAATGGCAGAAAAGGTAAGAGCAGGCTGGAATACCGTAGCTTGAATCTGGCCGTAAACACTCCCCGGGGGCCGAGTTTAGCCAAGTGCTCAAAAGAACTGGACTTGGGTCCTGGAGTCCTTTTACGAGACGCAACGCGCGTCAGCTGAATAGTATTCATCTCGTTCAAATCGCAAGTGTGTGTATGCCCTACACTTAGTCGCGTTCCGACGCATTTACGTTAACGTTGAAGAAACGTTGTTGATAACGTTGTTGATAACGTTGTTGATAACGTTGTTGATAACGGTCAGCTGTGCGTAGACGAGCATTTGCGGAGGTACCAAGGGCATTTGAATTTGAACCACGCGAAGCGACAGCATGGGGCTTGTTAATGTGTGGACGAGTAATGATGTTTGTGTTGGTGTACGCCGCGTGTAGGGGTTGCTCGTTGAGGCTCGACGGGGCAAGCGTGTAGCCGAGCTTTTACGGGTTGCCGCTGTTGCTGTTTGCTGGCCCTGTATTCGTTTTCTCTCTTCGCTCCCCGCCTCTCTTTCGCAAATCGGGCAGGCTACTTTCCGTTCGCTCGCGCATCACATCAAAGGCGAAAATCGTAGGCACAAATTTATCCCTAGTGCTCTGTGTGACTTCTCTTGACGCGTTAACTTGATTCCCCCGTGAATTCGAGCGTTTCTTGCAGCGATGCTTCCAGATTATTATTCCCTCCAAGAGCATCACCATGCACCCCTCACTTACTTTCCGCCTCTCATCTTTTATTTTTCTTCTTTTATATCGTCAAATTTATTACCGTCAACCTCGCCCAGCGCCACCTCGTTTTTCTCGTACACATCGTCGCTCAGGCTTTGTTGCGATATCCCTCTGTTGAGATGCCGATAATAATTTATTGAAATTTTTTACATCCAGTTTTCAGAGAGTGAATCTTTCCTTGTTTTCTGTATCGTAAAGAGAGTGAGAGAGAGAGAGAGAGAGAGAGAGAAATGGTCGAAATGAGTGCTGGCGGCCAAATACCCTATATGGTGATGGGTATGGGGGGCTAAAGTGGGTATGTATGTGCGTATCGAGCTTAACGCAACAACGCTGAAGAGGGCTGCTTCCCATGAACAATTTATTGCTCGTTGTATGCTGCTGCTGCTAGCCAAGTAGAGCACACACAGAGTGTGTGCTGCGCGTCGAAAGCGCCCAGAGGGAATTTTCACACGGCTTTGTTGAATTCACGGCTGGAAACGCCAACGAACCGAATCACAAATAATAAGGGAGCCCACGCGACACGCGATTCAACTCCCTAGAAATTGACAGAGAAAAAATGCCACCGCCAACTCGCATGCTTCCACTTCGTCCATACATTATCACTGCCAAAACACAGTTTACGCATAAACTTCAACGCAATCGCTAACAAACATTTGGAGGACGATTTCACATCTGCGTCTCCATCGTGCATGTGCTCTATATGTCTATATGCTCGTAAATATTTTTCTTTCTTTCCAACTAGATATTTTAGGCTATATTTCTTTTGTTTTTCTTCAATGACTTAAGGCTAATAAAATAAGTTGTAATTTTCCACGGACCCTGGCTTTTCCTCCATTTAAATAATCCTTATATCTAGCTTATGTATATTTCAGCTATAAAACATTTTCTTGCAAGCTTCGAATGGTATTAATACATGGCATTTGGAGGATATCACTCCACTACTTGTACGTACAAGATAAGACTGCGACCAACTGGCGCCAGTTTCGGAGGGTCACTTTCTGGATTATAATTTTGTGCACTAGATATTTCTATTCTTCAACTTCTTCGTCAGTATATGCATGATGCAGTCATGCAAAAGCTCTCGCTCTAATCTCGTCTTGTCAAATAAATAAATCCATATTACAACCATGTCGATTATCTTTGTAGATCCAAACGATTATTTACATCGCGGGATTTTTGACAAGAAATTGACAATTCTACAATGACCTAAATTTTTTAACATTGAAACACTTCCCATGCTTGCGCGAGTTGTGTTTTGAACAAATACTTGGCTAAGGCAGATATTAATGGTCTGTTTTACGGAAGACGTTAAAGAATGTTCTCCTTCGCGCTTGCCTCACAATTACAGTTTAATAAACTACGATATTGCAATCAATCTGTCAAGTTATTTTCAATTAAGACTTTGTGTTGTACATGGATTTTCCTTCGACGCAAGTATTTCTGCAAGGCATTTCTTCAATTTACCAATTGAAGTTTTTTAATAATTTACTTATTGTATGGAAAATAAAACTGATTCGCGTGCAAGTAAAGACATTGGAATCATGTTAAGTGCTTGTTGATGCTACCATAACAACAAGTTATTAATGAAAATATCCAAAAATCACATGGCATAAAACGGCACGAAATGTGATGAAATATCGATTAAAGACACGTTTGAAGGAGTAATGGCATTAGCTACTAAATGTATGACAGGTCGCGAAAGCAGCTCGAGTGAAGTTGGCGTCAAGTTGGCGCCATTCAAGCTATGAGGGTTTTCGGCTAGAGACCCTCCAGTTAGCGTTCCTTCGTTTGTAACGCTTCAACGTATCGTAATACACACACACACACACACACACACACACACACAAGAGGTCACAGATTCGAGACGAATTTCTTGAGTGGATTTTCCGATGTTACGTACGTAATGTGCGACAATCACACGGTATTATCGTCCATTCAACTTCCTTGCCTGAGACGTTGTTGGGTTTTTCCCAGTAATAAAGGGGTATCTGATTTTGCTGATGTGGTTTTCTTCGCATTTCCGGGATTGCGTATAACCTCGGCCATTCGTAATAATGGAAAATGCTTAGGTTATCATGCGAAAGTGCTTTTCTTCTAATGCCGAAGATTCTTTATCTTCCGTGTCAGCTCCTTGTATCCTCTCCTCTCTTCTTCTCTTTCATTCGTGCTCATGGATGAAAATAGTAGCCTCGTATGAAAGGGGAGGGGAAAACAAACACTCATCAATATATTCATTACTTCCTGCCGAATAATTTTTCTATTTAGAAGTAAAGTCATTTGTGTTTTTTTGTTCGATAATTGCACTCGTCGTCTTTCTCGTTTCCAAAACAATGAGATAAAATGAACGGTATTTAATATATTAAGAGAATTCAGAAAGTTAGCGGAATCCCAGCCCGCTGCAAGAAAAAACGCTAAAAAAGGGAAACGACTCGTATTAGAACTACTAAGGCAAGCATTAATAATACTTGACTAGATAAATGAGTAACAGCTCTGCTAGAATAAGTAGGAGGACAACGAAAGAAGCATAACTCAAACTAAGGAATCTTCTTCAAAGCGTTTTTATCAAAATGTCCCCTTGACATCTTAGCTCAAGTTCGTGATATAATTGATTCGCGCACGACTAAAATACAAAAAATATCCAAGAAACGGCAGAATAATCGTAAAATAATAACAAATAAAAACCTCGACAAAATACAGGAAACATAAAACGAAATAAAACGAGCGAGAAGGAGGATGTAAATATTCCCACAGGGTGCTGAAGGTTTCTCTCTGCGGTTTAACGCGGTAAGCAAGCGACCGATAAAAATAAAAGGTCGCACAGTCGACTCCCAAGATCCAAAAGAATTGCGCAAGCATGAAGCGTATTATGCCTTAACCGTGGTGGTTGCTGGCACCTTTTCTTCACGTCTAAATATACATATAATAAACCGTGTCACATTTTAGACTATTGAGCCAAAGGAAAGGCGTAATCGAAAATTAATTTATTTTTCTTCGAGCGCATGGGTTTGGGGTAACGATAAAACGAGGAAAGGAAGAAGAAGCCTCCAATACTTAATATGTGCGTACGCGTGTGCGTGTATGCGTGTTAGAAGCAGAAAAATGCAGACTGAAAAGAGGCAGAAAAGAGGCAGAAAAGTGGCAGATCCGGCAGATATTTTTCCCCTTCGAGCGAGGATCTTTGGGGCGAAAGGAAAAAAACGGCTTGGGCGCTAAGGCGATTCTCGGGGCTATATACCCTTATACCTTGCTTCATACTTTTCTATAGCACTTATAGTTGCGTTATATATCCGAGGCATCTTGGTCCCCTACAGGCTTTTTCCGTCTTGGGGTGCGCCCAAGTCCAAGAGACAAGCAAAGGGACACATACGCAACGGCTGACTTAATGGAACGCACTGCCACAAACTAAGCGAAGTCGAAGTCGTTACCGATTAGAAATGGACCGAAAAGCAAGATATACCTCTTCGGCATTCCAAAGCAGGCCTTGCCTATACTTTTGCAAATGGTACGAGTACTTCAATCAGTGCCTGGTCTCCCAACTATTTTATCGAGTTTTTCAATCAATTGCATCCCATTGCTCTATTTCGCCACACTACAACTGTTATACGCTTTCAATCGTTAAGCAACCTATTGAACAACTGATAGCATTATTCAAATTTTGTTTAATTAGTGCATCGGTGTTTAAAAGTTAGACGGGATTGCTTGGATCTGGTTAAAATATGCAAAGAAACGCTTGTATAAAGAAGAAACATTGATTACTGTGGTGGTTAACGAGGCGGTATAAAGACCTTGCTAAAAAGGGTTAGACGAACTGCAGAAGGTGACGTCTTCTTCAATCCACTCGTACCGCCGTGAATACTGAGTACTTGATCGAAAAACAACTACGGGTTTTATAGCTGGTATGTGGATTGGATACGCGCAATCGTGTCTGGAGATTATACACGTATGTTTATACCAACGAGATACGTTGTTATTGGATAAAAGTCAAGACGGAAGCGGAGAAAATCGCCAACTCAGAGTTTTGACGCGCGGCCAATTGGGTGATGGCGGCAAAGGCCATTCGATGGAACTTGTTTTTGTCATAATAGTAAATGGTCTGGTATCGGCAGTGGACTGGAGCTAGGAGCAAAAACGTCAGCAACAGTGATTCGCGCTATTTTGTTCATGGTGTACAGCAATAGGGTACTTGTTTGGCAGTTGGTCCTCCGCGTCAAAGGTCAGGTCAGAGGCGCACCGCGCAGCCTTTCTCTCTCGTCTGGGACGAGCTCAGCCCACAAGCATTGTCGGTATAGTATATCAAACGCACACGAGGCAAAGATCCTCGACGAAGAGGCCTATTATCGAGAAATTTCAGCTTTGCCGCGATCCCGGAAATTACGGACAACTGCTTGCCGCTCGCCTGCTTGCTCGCGCAGCAACTCGGCTCTTCCACTTTATTCGGACTATCTAAGCCTTCGGGAGGTTAACCAGTAAAATTATCCGAGGCTGCTCTCGAAAGCTGATCGCTTTAATCATGCGGAAGACAGTTTCTCCCTCGAGTTTATCGACTGCCAAAGATTCCAGATTTTCCCGACTGTCGACAAGAGCTAGAATATCAATATACCTCGACGACGCCTCTTATTGAATGTAACATTCTTTACCGGGGACAACTCGTCTATCCTGCTAGATTAGTCTCGTCGCTCGTGCGACAAATAACTCGTGAAAGTATTTGCACCGAAAGGAATAACGATTAATTCAAGGAAATTGCTGGCATAACGAGAAGAATAATGCGAGCAAATTAGCGCGACGAATAGACCACGGGAGGCTAAAGTACGTAAGGAAGGTGAGCGCGCACCCGCATGCGGCAAGTGCACGTGAAGCGTGAGAAAGCGCGGTCGAGAAAAAAGTGGCTAAATGGCAGCCGAGCAAAGAAGAAATGTCGGAAAGAGCTAGGTGAAGAGGAAACGCGATTACGGTGAAGCTGCAACGTACCGCAACTCTCTTCTACGTTATCTGATACTCAACTCTTGGCGACCGCTTCCTCATATATGGCAAACGCATCTTTATTTCTTTTTTATTCCTCGCGTTCAATCGTGCTGAGCTTGCAGCAGTCTCTGCTGCTTTTATCCGATAAAACTTGCTTTACGTGTGCATTAGACAGACATCTTACCTTGTTTGCTTGGCGCTGCAGCTTGGTAATCATGGCACGATCACGCTGCGTGGCAAGCCTCTCAGCATGCAAAACTCGTTCCAATTCTTGGATTTGCAGTTCCAAGTTTTCCTGCGTACAAACAAAATCAACCAATGAAAAGTAAGTCGAGTAAACGTCTGCTTGGAGCTTTTATAAGTTCATTAGGAGAATCAATTGTTTTATGTTTTTTATTTTATCTTTTTTGGCAGACGAGTTGGAGGATTTGATTGCAACACAGGAAAACGACAAATTTGCAGCGGAAATTCGGCGGGAGGTTTGATCTCTGAGCCAATTAGCGAGTAAACAACGAGGGCTAAAAGCCTTCAGTTATGTACCTATATACGCGCAAGAAAGTCAGAGCCGCGGACCCATCGGTCTTTAATTCAATATCTCAATCGGATACCTGCGTGCAAATGCGTGAAATGGGTTTAGGGGCATGGCTCGCCTTGGAGAAAGACGGCGGTGAGTAGTCCCTTGGGTCGTGTGTCTCTCGGACAATTTCATTGTGACGAGCGCGACGTCTTATCCGAGTAGACGGCTAGTACAATTGCCGTCGAGCTGTTCGTCAAAAATGTGGCAAGTTGCTTCGAGCGAGAAAAGCGAGATTGCCAGAATGCCTCCTTCCTCTCTCCAACCCTGACTAGACGGCTTTGACCGGGGCGTCGGTATTAGCGCAATCCATTAGACACGCGACGACGTACGCACGCACGGACGAAGGCAGGCGCGGTGTAACCCGCTTATTCGTATGCCCAGCCACGTACTCGCAATTCACCCTTTCTCCTCGTTCCATTTCGCTCCCTTCTTTTTCAAAAAGAAGAAAAAAACTAGCGGTGCGGCTTAGCCGTCGTATACGTACGGCAAATATATCGTATTTTGTTGAATTTGCGGCTGGCAGCTGCAATTAATGGCTTGAATCGACATCGATTGATTTAGCGCGCCAAAGCAACATTGTCACGAGTTTGAGCACTGTGGTCGAGGGGCGATACAAATGAATCCTGTAGGCATATGTCTTGCGTTCCTCTTAGCGCCCCGTAAACAGCATGCGTTCAAGCCACGTGCCATAGCTTATAGTCACTTAGAGCTCAGTTCATTGAATTTCCACAAATCATACTTGACGACGTTTGTCTCGACACATTTGTCGTGATTTGTGCAACGCCCAGTGTTCGATTCCTGATTGCGAGCTCGAGTAATTGTCGAGGTAATAATTTGGGCTGGCACGTGGTGTGCGGGGTGCGCATACTACCACGGTGTTTTAGCAAAACATGAGGTGGATTGCGTGAGTTAGCGGTGGCGCGGCAAGTTTGGCAATATTTACTGGCTTAAGCCGTTAAGGTCTAATGTCGACCGAGTTGGGATGGAGCTTTGCTGCAGCGTTAAAACGTGAATGCGCAAGCACATTCGCGTGTTACAGCAACATATATGGCTGCGTAGGTCGCAAGCGAGCGGGCGAGGAGTACGATGTACTCGTACGTGAGAGCCCTCGTGAAATTAACGTAGGGACGGCTTTTATGGGCGTGCCCCCCACGACACTGCCTTTACTCGCTCCGACGAGTCGATGAGCCCTCTTTATATGCACGGATTCCGTCAATTTGCGCCCAAAAGAAGCTCCTCCGTATTCGCTTTCGTTTTCCGCGAGCTCAGTTAGTTGCTACATCTCGGCGTTCTTCAACACCGCTGGACGAAACAATGGTCAAAGCCAAGGAAAAATCTGTGGCAACGAAAAGGCAAGTCACCAAGGGAAGGCGAAATATTAGAAACGTTGGCCAACTTTGGTGTACAGAAGGTGGCACGCGTGGGGAGCCTGTAAAAGTAGTCCCTTTGCTCCACTCAACCCTTCTTCTTCATTTTATTAGCGCCTCCTCGCCACTGTCACATTTCTAGCAATTTATGCGGATACACGCAAACAGCCCCACATAAAAGCCCAGCGGATAATCGTTTTTAACTTAGCCAAAGTACGGGCCAATTAAAACGAGGATTAAAATTATTTGGCTCGCGCTTAATTCCTCGCTGAAAAATTGGGCAGCTCGAGAAAAAAAAATAACAGAAGCTCTTGGTACGCTAGAGAGTCGGGCAAAGGGGGAACAAATTTTTTTAATGAAACGTTGCTACGCGCAAGAGCGTGCACGTCTATCTACCCACGGCAATTTCCGTCGGACGCGCTCGGTAATACGACTGAAGAATTTTTTTTGCTCCGCTCGTAATAAAACGCTAATAGTCGCATTCATTGACTCTTTCGCGGAGCTCGTCTGTAATTACAGCTGTACAATACGTTGGGATACTGGTTGTCAAAGCCTTTTCACGGATGCGTGACGCTGGGCTTGAAATTCTAAGCAACACGCAAAATCTTCAGCATTTGTCTCTTGTAAAATTTACGTCGTCCGATGGTTTTGGTCGCGAAGAGGGCTGAAATGCAAAATAAACTCGCAACCAGGCGCGCGCGCGCGCTTATACAGACGGGCGCTTCTGTCACTCGAGCGGAAAAGCGACGTCGTCTCAGGGCAAAGGGAAACAAGTGAGCGTGCGGAAACTACACGTACGCGCGCGCGTGTGTGCGTGCATCAGCAAGTGGCGTGCCGCTGAAAAGTCCGCCAATGTATAGTTAATTAGTGTATAAATTTGTGTCCAGAGGAGTTTTGTGGAGCCTCGCGCGTGAGTCAAGTTGTGTCACGCAAAAGACAGCTGTGCTGATGCGCGCCTACACGTGAATTTATCCGTCGGTTGCTCTTCCTGCGACGTTGTGTATGCCTCTTTACGTGATTACTCCGCTATTCTTCATTTTCCTAGCAGTCTGGAAAAAAATCTTGCTCTTATTTCTCAAGTTGCGTGCTCGTTATTTGCTGCGAATTGAAAACTCGATGCGATATACGACAAGGTAAGTAGTACATGGTTGCGTGTAACTATTGTACATAGTATTATTTGATGAACACGATTCGCGATTGTCGTCGAGAGGATGAATAAACTACAAATAGTTACATACTAGAGAGCCAGATGAAGATCATCGAAGAAATTGATTTAAAGGGAACGTGGAGGAAAATGATCCAAATGCTAGGCATAACTCAACCACTAATGCGGCCTATAATGAGTTGGCGTGCAAAATTGCTCCTTATCTCGCTGTGAGCAGCGCGAGGCTCTACAGGCTTTCCAGGCACGTAGTGCTCTATACCGAGTGTGTGCCCCGAGCGGGATCTGAACAGCTGTAGGTTGGCTCCTCTAACCAGTTCACATGTTCCTCCCTCCCTCTTTTTATATATATATATATACATATAGATACGTGTTCTCGAAGAAGACGTGCGCGACAAACCTTTCAAGCGCCCAAATCTCTCTCTCCCTCTCTCTCTCTCTCTCTCTCTCTCTCTCAGCGAGCTATTGGCCCAGCAATTGGAATTCTGAATGCCACTCGCGTTGCTTTGATCACACCCGATGACACCGACGTAGCCGCTATTCATAGTCGAGTAGCCCCTTCTTATCCCTTCGGCTTATTGGTCCAGGTTCCACTCGACCAAATGCTTTCAATCAGACGCGCCGAAACCAATAAAACTACGCTATACGTCTTACTGATTCTGGCAACTCGAGGACCAATTTACTCATTATATTCAGTAACTAATTTAGCGTGTTCTGTCCTACGCGTATCAGACTGAATCAATTACATGCGTCATTGTTTATACACTCGCACTTGGAAAAACTATCCGCTTGAAAAACTCGTTTTTATCCGATTAGAAGTTTGTAAATTTGAAAATACGTTTATAATACTTTAAAAAGCAAAATGAAAGTTAGTTTACAAGTTGATACGACAAATGAATACACAGAGCGGGTTTGCAGTTATTCCAGTGAATCATCTTTTATGTGATTAAGTACGTCACATACGTACTATAACCTGCATTTGTGCGTGATTTATCATTCGCTAGTCAATTCCAACTAATCCTTCTTCTCCATAAGCCTCATTGTGAGTTTTAGATATCGCAACTATCGACTGTGTTAATCTAGTCTCTAGAAAGCACAAGTGGTTTTCCAAAATACTCTAGAAAAATCTTGCTCGTTAAATATAAATAATCGTAGTTGGAAGCTTTTGCGGCAGGCTTTGAAGTTCCATTATTAAGTTGAGTCAGTCAAGAATAGCTGACGTTATCAAATAAAGGTATTTTTTGTTGATCGTTGAGTAAATAATGTCTGACTTTTGAACATTTGCTCTAGTGTACGAAAGCTCGTATTTCTGAAGGAAAATGGTTGGACTCGTACTCTTATTTGCAAGAAATTGACAAATGCTTGGTATAGTTTGCGTAAGATTTAAAAGAAGGAAGGGCGTTGAGTGAACGCGTGTGTCTAATGGGCAAAGAAAAAAACATTTAGCCCTGCAAGAAAGGCTGTTTGTCCGGGAGCGTGGAGCGGTGGCAAGCTCTACCTCTACTCGTGTGAATGTCGTGTGCGTAGAAGCTTTTTGCTGCAGACCAAGACGAGGTAAATTGGTTCAATTAGCTGCTGTCGAGGAAAAACGAGCTCTGTTCGAGAGGAACCAACTCGTGCTGCCTACATGCGCTCGGCTTGGCTTCGTAAAGAGTGAACTTTTCCGCGAAAAATTCCGTACTCCCAAAATTGAGGCCACTCGTACGCACGATTTGCACATACAAACGGTCATCACTTTACTCCTCTCCCTTCCATTTCCCATAGTCTTACTTATTTCCATACATTCAATTCGCTGCGCTAGTTTTTCATCTTTTTTCAGTTCGCGTACATCGTCTGCTACTAGCAATCGATTCCTTCGTCAAAATATTTTCCAATTATCTTGGATTTTATAAATCGGACGAACCTACGCGAAATTCGAAAATGTGTTTACCCTCTATAATGAAGTCTCGACAAAGTGTTTGCTGATCACCTTGAAAATTCATGAAAATTTATCGATTTTAGCGAAACTTGATAGCTTTATAAGGAACAAATATTGGTGTTTCATTAGCACCTGCACAATGTTTCTCAATTTCCCGCGAAACAACGTTTTAATTACTGTTCTTCCGCTAAACGAATTTAAATTTTAAAACAGAATAAACATTTTTTGCTAGTACGGATGCTATTTTCATCTATTATCTATCGACAGTCGATATCCTGTGATTTCGTCAATTTCATTTGGCAATTCTTTCTGGACATTTTTAACGAATCGGAACTCATTTCTATGAGAAGTTGATTGGAGTTGCAACCACTTACAGATTGCGGTGAGAAGGCTTATAATTGTTTATTCATTCCCAGATTCCTGGATATATAATAACTTTTTAAACGTATTAACAAGGATTATTCGAGATAATAGCTTAGTCTCGTTAGTAATTTCGTAATTGATGTAGCAAGGTCTTGAATAATATATTGTAAATTCGAGCAAGTTATGAGCAACGCTGTTTCGGTAAGGCTGAAAAGCAACAGCGCAAATCAAATAAATATTCAAGTGGACAAAGTTAAGATATCGCGGATGGAGGAAAAGCAAGAGAAAGTTGAATTCTCGGCGTCGCGTCAAGATTTCCTGGTGAGAAGATACCATTCCAAGGGGTTGATTCGTTTAGGCAACGTCCTCCCCGTTATAATCTCGTGTCTACTAAGCCGCTTGAATCTCAGAGGCTCCCAGACAAGAGATTGAGACGGTAAATTTTATTCGGGAATCATGTATGTAGTTGAGGTGAAATGGATGTGCGTGTCGATGGCTATAAAATCGTTCGGACGTAATAGGCACTTAACGTGCTCGAGCTGACTCGAGAGTTCTTGCATTTGTCCAGTCGCCTGTCAGTCATAGGTGATTTGGAACATTAGTCTATGGAAAAGCCGTTCTCTTCTTAAAGTAAATAAGAGACATTCGAGAAGGTCTCTCTCTCGTCTCTATCGGATTTTTCATAATCTAACTGGAATACTGCTGCTGATGTTGATAGACGAATTTGGAATAATAGGTCGGTTGATCGAAAAAACAGTATGTAGCTATTGAGGTATGATCGTGTTGAAAATGTAAATAACAAGAGGTATCGAAGGCAAGCTCAACTTGAAAATTTTCCGGCGGGCAGCCGACATAACGGGTAGCTTTCATGATTTACATAGCAATAAGCTAGAACCGAAAACGTCTTTGATTTATCCTTGGAATTTCGTCGCAAGCAAATTTCGGGAGTTGCTTGCCGGTTCAGGAAAGTCCATCCTGCAGTTATGCTCGGAAATCGAGATCATAATTCAGCTAAAACGGGATCCTTTTTCTGTTTCTAGAGTAATATCATCTCTTGCTTGTATGAGTTACTGCACATGCGCAACTGCTTCGCTTCCTCTCGTTTCCGCGAACTTTAAAGAACTACTACGTGAATTGACGCGATTTTTTATTCTTTGTCGACGATCCCGATCAATAGGATGAAGCTCGTTAAAATGAACAACATGAACTTCGAAAGGAACTTTGAACGATATAAGTGAAATTTTCGGTGGCGCATGGAACTCGTATTTAGGAGCGGAGAAGGGCTACGGCGACATCGAGACGAGACCGAGCTCAGGGGATTGATTCGGTTGCGTGCAGGCGGAAGGTTAAGCGAAAGGGAAACTTTGAAAAAGGAGAAGCGTACCGGCCAAATGAGAAAGATGGATGAATAGAGGAAGAAAAAGGAGAAAAGAAGAGCAAAGAGACTGAGTGGCGCTGACGGGAGACGAGCCGATGCTTATATCGCTAAACGAGCTCCCGCAACTTCTTCAATATACGTAGAAGGCGTTGCGCCTCGGTCGTAGGAGATATTTTAATTTACGACCCTTCGACGACGCCCACGACGACACCGACGCCGACGCCGATCAAATTCCATCCTTATATTCGTGTCTCCGTTAGTCCGGCTTCGCGTCACTGTCGCTACTGCCATATTCTCATAATCACCAGTGAAATATCTTGATAAACTGAGGGGGGATGGGCGCGAGCTTTCAGTCACCGTCAATCGTCTGTCTAATTTCGTTTCGTTAAGACGACAAAATAATTTCGATCCTCATTATGGTTATTGATGAAATCATCGATAGAAGTCAGCAGTAACATCCAAAAAAGACAGCGGACCAAACGGAACTAGCGAAAAGTTGGGAGCGTACTCAAGCTTTCTACCATTAGGGACTGCGTAAAGAAAAAAAGAGACTAAAGGTTGCGCGAGTGATATTGGAAAGGGCGCCTCTTTATTACAGCTCATTCAAGGATCTTGAGCACTTTCTTATTATGACGGCTTGCGAACCCTCAAGCCGAAGCGCGCGATCCGATAGCTGAAAGCCGCTTCGTCAAGGTAAGAGGGAAAGCTAGACTGGGAGAGAGGGAGAGAGAGAAGCCGCAAGTTTGAAGAGAGATTAAGAAAGCTCGTTAAGGGGCTGTAACTGGCTTGACCGTAGAGATTAGACCAGAAGATATACAAGTAAACTCCAAGCCGTTAGTTTTTCTATTTAGCAGTATACTCGCGCAGGCGTATGCTACCGTAAGTTGTCTTCTTCGTTTCGACCCACTTCTTTCACTGCTATTCTCTCTGTGGTTGAATTTAGAATCTTGGTTGACGTTTGTAAACAGACGTGGCATGCTGACGTCGGCGGGACTTGCAAGCTCGAAGGTAGGAAGAGAGTTGACGCATCTCGCACGTGATGCGGGAAAGAAAGGGGACTGATTGCTTGGCGGCGAAATGCTGCAAGTTTCCGACTTGCAGCTATTAGCCGAGTCAATATTTACACGATTCCCGTATTATTTCTGCTCCAGAAAGTGGAAAGCGTATCGCGGGCGGCCTACTGTAAGTGCTTGTCAAATAGCACATTCCGACTCCTTACACGCGCGTCCGTGCTTATCACTCGCCCTCTTCCCGATGCTAAAAGTTTGCAATTAATACACCAAAATGCATACCTCGCTCATTTTACATCCGTTGTTCATTTGTCCTCTGTCTCGCTCGGACGCCTACAACGTACTTCGCCCGTTCCATTACGTTTAATAATGATTGTTCGTACAAGATCGTCGCTTCGGCTCGCAATTAGCTTGTTGTTGAGAAACAAATTGTGGTCGTCGAAAATTGAAAAACAAAATTACTCTTTTTTTGCTTGGAAAAGATTTATTTGAACAACAGAAGTACTTCTTCGAGAAAGTTTTTCGTAGATGTCAAAGATACTTGAAAGAGGCATACCGTTAATAATTTGTCGTTGCAAGCTGACGACGCCTAAAAGGAGCTACGGTGCGAAACGAATCGTCGCAATAAGAGAGAGAATTATACGTACAATTTTGCTCTGGTAATAGTGAGCGTAGAACAATTATACAGCGATTGTTGAAGTTTACGGATGGCCATAAAAAGGCTTGGATTTATCGTCCGAGACACATCAACAATATACGTCGAACTGTGCGCTACGTTGGCGTTGGCGACGAAGAATCGACGTTTTAAATTACAATGGCTCGTCTCCGTTTTTACGACGACGAGTGGCAAATGGACGCTAGACACATGCACACACACAACGCACACGCATACTCGTTGTTTGCACGCAAAGTCTGAAAGAGATTTCTTTTACGACGTCTTGGCGCTCTCGACTTTGCCGCTTATGCGACTAGCTTGCGAAAATAAGAAGAGGGAGCCACGCTCTCGAGAGTAAACTTTGGCAAAATTGACCCAAGTGCCTCGAACATTGATCAAAGACAACTGTGTATTCAAGATCGAACGTCCTGATTCATATTTCGACGTAAGCTTATGCGAAATTGCGGCTATGAACTGAGCCAACCGATTCAGCGCCGTGGAAACTGCAGAGAAGATCAACAAAAGCGTAAATAGAAAGTAAAAGGGAAGAGAAAGCGGTGGCGAAAAGTGAGAGAGTAAACAAATAGAGGGGACAACACAGTGCGTCGAGGCAGCGTAAAAAAAGCAAGTAAAAAAAGAATTGACGCCAATGGAAGGCATAGAACGAGTAAGTAAGCGAGGGATTGGGAGGAAGCCTAGTAGCGGTGATAGGAGAGCGAGAGAGAGAGAGAGGAAGAGAAAGAGCGATTGTGCTGGAGGTGAGCTTGCCTGCGGAAATAACAGACAAAGGCGCCGCAAGCGAGTGCGTAGTGCGCAAGCTCGCGCAAGCTCTCAAACAAAGAGTTGCTGGCTGGCGGGGGATCAACGCTCCGACCCCTTCGACGAGCCGAGTAGGTGCCAGAGAACACGCGTGCCACTTTAACTCTTACGTCGAATTTCGGATTGTCGAGTTAGCCGAGTTAGTAGCCGTAAGCGCTCTTGTACTCCGCTCGACAGGAGAACCCCCACTTTGCTGCGCGACAACAGCGAGCAATTTAATAACCATACCCTTCCTCGTTTGTCCAATTTTCAATCAAATTATTTGAAATCTCAGCGTTTGACGGCTATCTGGCAACTGGCGCTAAATATCATAGCGTAACAGGAGTAATCTAATATTCTGTGTCTACAAGCCAAAATATAAAAAATCGTCCAAAATGGTTCGCGTTACGCCTAGACTGCGCAGCCGTCGGGATTTTCGAGGTTGGTCGGCTGAGATAGCTGCGTCAAGAGCAAACTCCCGATCCCTTTGTCTTTTCTCCTCCACTCCGCGAGCGTTTGAACCCGTTTGTACGGGGGATAGGTTTCCACTTTTCGCGTGGCCGTCTTTGTTTCGCCGTTTACCTCGGTCCCATCTGCCCTTGCGCGGATCGTCTTGACATTTATAAGTTATAACGTAGATCTCAAGGAGGGCTTTACTCGGAATGAATCTCGGCAGAGGGGCACGTCGAACGTTCGCCCTTTGCTTTGTTCGCTGCAATGGCGCGTACAGATATGCCATGTAGCGGTCATTCTCCAAGGAGCAATCGGCAACCAATCGAGCGATTTGCGCGGCCTAGTTCCAAATCAACAGATCAATTTACTTTTTGTCCATACATAGTGCAGCTTTATGCCGTCGTCGATTATGAACGTCCGGCGTTATGCCCACAGCGCAACTAGGCTTCATTGCAACTATACAATCTTCCCTTTCTCTCTCTCTCCTCCTCCTCTTCCTCCTCCTTTCTTTCAGCGCGCTCATTCCACTATTGATTGGCCATTTGTTGTTTGCTACTTTCATTGCCGATACACGCCGCCGCTACTAGAACTTCAAAAAGTGACTCCAACTAAAAGGGAAAGCAATGTTAACTATACATTACGAACAGCAGCCAAGCAACAAATAAGTGAGACCTCGTGGTCTTGCTCTTAATGCTACGGCGATACGGCGAATTGCTACACCTTGCACAGCATTTTTTCCGCGATACATTATTATGGCGTGAGAGATTATATTTAGCGACTGCTTGTTAGCAACTGGCTCATTTTAAGAATAAAAAAACAAACGAGCAAATAATATAATATTAAGCCATAATATTATAATACCAACGCATTGTGAGTGATTGTGGGAGAAACAATCGTTCGAGTGTATTAATCACGTAATTAATTCAATTTCACAGATCCTCTGTAATGTTCTACATCAAGTGTAAGTCTGTTTAATGAAATCATTCCGATGAACTAAATTGAATTACTATAGAGATATGGCGTTATTCCATCGAATGAGCGTTGAAACTGACGACGTTGAAACAGATCCCATGGAAAGCGTTCGAAATTAATTCAATATTTTTTGACTTGTCTGGTCTAGTGAGTTTTCGGTTTAACTGCACTGATGGCTGCCCAGTCGACAAACTGGTTCAAATATTGCGATCGACTAGGAATCAAGGTCGATGTCGACAAATCCAACAAGTTAAGTTGTCGCATACTTTTGCTGATGTACTCGACTAACTGAAGTTGTACTGTATCATGGGGCCGAAGGATTAATCTGAGAGTTGGAATAAATGCAATCGATCAGCTTTTGAATGGGGTGCGAACGTTTAAACAGCATTACAGTCGCGATCACTGCCATCTTCAATAATTGTTCCAATCATGCCTTGTTCTTAATTATTAGGTTATTCTTCAAGTTAGTCCTCTATGCGAATAAGTAAATTTTGAATATTTTTTAGAGGCCAGCGATCAGGTCGGTTAATTGTGTAGTAATGTTATACCTCTTTTACGAGGTGTTCGGTCAAGTAGAAAGGCAAAATGCAGTGTCATCAAGCGTATATACAAAAATCGTTAAAGCGTAAAGCAGTACGAGCGAAAATTCATAAAAGATGAGGAATAAAAGCAAAACGTATGCTTCAGGTTGAACGAAGCGAACGGAAGAAGAAGCGAAAAAGTCCATAACAACAAGATGCATCGCTAATAAAACCGAAAGCGAGTTTGACGTGCTCGGTTAACGGAAGTATTTACGTATTCAGTGCAGAGAGCGATGTTAAAAAAAGTTAAGCCTGCGGTGCGGGCGTGTCTGAAAATTCGCGGTAGTGGCCCACAGTGCGCGACGTAGGAAGATATGGGGAGTGGTCATATGGGAACGAAAAGAGTAGCGGAGACACAGGAACGGGCGGTTAGAAAACTCAACGGAAATGCCGAGGATGGTTGTGAATCAGCGATTTTTATAATCAGCCAGGGCTCTCGGCCGTAAAGCCGCTGTCATCCTCGGCTGCGCTTCGTGGGACGCGGAAAGTTAACCGTCAATTGCAGGCCGCCTGCGCAATCCGCTCGACAGACTGTTGACGTTTCAAGTAAAACCGTTGATGGGTAGGCAAAGTCAAGAATTTCACACGATTTGCTTCCTGTTCATTCGTAATTTAGAGTGAATCGTCGATCAAGACTAAACAAGCAATTTCTTGATTCACCAGACGACAAACGACCCGTTTACTCCGCGCCTAGACAATACCATTCATCTTCGGTTTGCGTTTCAGAGAGATTTTCGATTCTTTATCCGGGATTGCCGCCCACTGCCCGTGCAATGTACGTATTAGTCAAGGCGCCCATATTTCCCACAGTTGTTTCCACTATGAAGACAAGTATATAAGCGATCGTACAAGGCTGGCTCGTCGATCAAGCTCAACTCGTGTCTTGAATCATCGCCTCGATAACGAATACGCGAGACGTACTAATGCCAAGTATCAACGGCAACGACCACCGCAACGAAAAAAAGGAGAGAACAAATCAACATCTACAGATATATGAATTCGTAGCACGGCTATGCCGCGGTGGAACGCGAGGGAAGCTTGATCGATGAGGATGAGTCGAGGGAAAATCCTATAGCTCTGTCTGCCCTGAAGCACCAATAGTCTCTGCTTACACTGAGGAAGCAGCGAATCTTTCATGTATGCCGTTGTGAGTGTCTGTTGTCATCGTACTACTTATATTACGCCATGTCTAAGTCACCGTTGCGGGCTTTCTCTTGTGTAAAATGACAGTATTTATTGCCTACCTAGATTTGAAACGGGTGAAACGGATACCGTTGTCTGCTAAAAGAACAATCTATCGCGATAACGTTGAAAGATATAACTGTGCAACAAGTATTTGATGTTTGTTTCAAACAAACGTCATATTTTCAACGCTGTACACGCAGAACGACGAACACGTGGCAATTGATTCGAAATCGGCTTCTCGTTACTTCTTCAAAAGGTAAAATAAGGTGTTCGAATTGAATCAGAATCTTGGGTAGAGCCGAAATACGAGATGAGTATTAAAGGAAAGTCCGAATGTGAGACGAAAAAAATTGATACGGTGGCGAAGTTGCTCGCGAGGCAAGAGGAATATAGATTTACTGGCAGGCAGGCAGAGCAGCCGCCGTCGGCGTGTAATTGGGAAGCTTTTGCCATTGTGCTCCCTTTGTGGGGATCAAGGTATTACGGCACTGACGGCATTGTTAGTTACAGGGCGGCCTGCTCTATACTCCTCGAATCTGACTGAGCAGCCGGGACCTCTGTACTATATAGCTGCGCTCATCCCCATTGTCATTCCCCATTCACGTGTATACATATACGCAGCTCCTCTCTGGCAAACACCGATGCAGCAAACGCCTCGTTATTTGTTTTCAAACTTGTAATTTATCTCTTACTCAGCATTCTCACCTCGTTCCACTCTCACCTCACAGCTGATATAAATAAATAAACAAATAAATAAATATATACATAGCTCGTTAACTGTTTTGACTAATCCGCGCAATTGCAATTTCGCTATCATAGCTTATCGATGCAAACTTTTCGTTTGATCAACGACATTTTTTACGAAAGTACCGTAGTGGGGGGAGAATTCGCGCGATCGAAAGTGAAATTGCTAGGGTAGGCATTCGGTTTATCCGAGCGTGTATCGAAGAATTCGCCAAAAAATCGCGGGGCAATAATTCGGAATATGTTCGTTTGCAAAAAAGGCCAAAAAGAGATAGAGAAAGAGCAAAGAGCAGACGTAGTGGTATGGGTGAGGGCAGCTAAAATACATACTGGTATATACGAACGGTAGAATGGCGACGCCGATGACGACGACACGCGCTTATTTGGCAATACATATGTAAAGCTATACGTGTAGTTGATCGCGAACCATTTGGAAACATGAAAGTTTAAAAGGTGCCGGGCAAGCGGCCGACTCTCCGGACAGAACAATCATCCCACCAACCGGTGACCAACGCGACGACTATTGATTTCGTTTTGACGATGGTTCGTACGGTAAACGGCTCTTCGCCTCTAGAAATTGATGCCTTTTTGCAATGACAACTGCATTTCGTTAATACGAATGTACGTAACGAGTGTTGGGAGTTGGGAGATAACCATGTTAAGTAAGTGACCTTAGCAACCGCCACGACTCGCACAGCTGAATGCTTGTGTCCACGCTTCAAGACTTTTTATCGAACTTTTATTAACGATTTATCGAGCAATAGTTCATAGCCCGGGTACGTTATTGAAGCAACATGTTAAGCATCAAACCTCGTTTCCCTTCAATCAACCCATTCAATCGAAGCGAATAGCAAAAGGTAAAAGGGAAATGAAGAGACCGTAGTTTGCTGCCGGTGGTCGCGGACATGGCAATAATGAAGCAAGTAGCGCGAGCGTTAATTTACGAGCAAGCGAGTAGAGCGCCGACATAAATTGGTATTCATTAGCACGCCGCACATTTGACAGTGATCTTGTGGTAGCTAGCCGAGTTTTAGCGGCAAGCTTTTTGCCGCCTGGCGATGTGTAATGCGACGAGTCCGCAGGATGCGCCTGATTTTCCATAGCTTTATGTCGACCTATACTGCTATTCGTACTATTCGTATCGCATATATACGCAGGCGTAAATCCACCGAATAACTGGCAATCCCCGGGGACTACGGATGCCCTCGCACCACCGCCCTTTGTTTGTTCCCGTCAATCAAACCGATCTGCGACTAATGTTGGTTCGACTAAGACCCACAGCATAGATATATCGGACGCAACTCGGATAACAGCCCGTCAAATCAGTGCGCGCTCGGAAATAACTACATGTGCAGCTTTTCAACTCTTATCGCGTACATGTTCGTCAACAATTATTTGTTGCATCTATTTAGCTTAGTCATCGCGCGAACTTGGCTAACTCGTTCAAACGAGAAAACGCGTATCAACAACAAAGACTAAGTATTCTATCAACTATACACTAAACTTCAGTCCATATGAACTTATGTATATTTTATATTTCAAACTTTGATTCATTCACTACTCTTTGCAGATCTTCAAAACAAGCGTGACATGTTGTAGACAGACACGCGGATAAGAAAGACGACGGTAAAATGAAACAAAGGCTTGAAGATGGGCTTGAGCAAATTGAAGCGAGTGAAAACGCGTCAGGAAAGCTTACTAAATGAGCGAAACATTTGGCGGCAATGGCAGCGCACCGTCGAGGTAATGGCACTGAACCTATTCCCCAGAAGACAAAAGAGATACTACTGTTAAGACAGCAAGGCGCGCAGTCGGGCGCGAGGAAATTTGTTTGGAAGAAAGTGCGACTTATAGGTAGATAGACGAGCTGCGGCGGCTGGGGTGTATAGGAAAGTATATTATGCAGCTAAGCGCAGGCTCCACTGGGAATCGACTGCCGACACAGAAGACGAGTTTACTTTGATAACAACTGTTTTCCTAATGTCAACCCCAACTCCAAGTGTATAAACTTGGTGCGCGCGAATAGTAGCTATCCGCTTGATTCTATTATTGACTTCAAAGACCTTAAAAATTTCCTCTACGATTTCGCTGACTTTCTGCTCTTTCCCATCGCTGGGCTTTGTTTGCTCATCAATCGCCGACTTCAACAATGATATTTTGAACCTTTTCCTTTTGCGTGGCTTCGTGTGTATTCGTCATCGCGTTTATGCATGCAATCCGTTGGTTCAGCTGCGACGATAATATTGCTGTTATTTTCGACGATTGCTAATTATAAGGTAGTAAAATCCCGCGATGCCAATTATTTTCGAATAATTATCCATTGTAATAATAGGTCCTTTAATGTTTGAAATATCTTCAACTAATAATCCAAAGTGAAAATAGCTTTGACGAATGGGTCGTCACAAGTGAGGAGAAAATAAGAATGGGGGCGGCGATAGCGAATATTAAAAAACAATTCCGCACAAGGCCGGCGCTACAACATGAGCAATCGAGTTACTCGGTAGCGCGTGGCAAAAACGTTGGCCTATTAGGTTTTCACATGCGCGCGCGCAGAGCTCGCGAGCGAGAGAGAAAAAGCCCGCGGCTCTATTGTCGACCCCAGTGACTGGCAAATGGAATTAGAGGAAAACAGTGCAGTCTCGGTCAGTTGTACTTGTGCGGCTACACTATAACAACTAACATTGCCGCAATAAAGCGTTTAATATAGCGACAGAAGTTCAAGAATCGCAAGGGTTCAAGTCAAGCGTCAGAAGCACTGCAGTAAAACAGACTGGCCTCACGCGTTACTTTAGAGTAAGTTGTATAATTCTAATACCATATTCTGCGAAAGATGAATCATGTGGTGTGTTGCGAGACTGTTGTTACAGGACAGCACAGACATAGTCGGCGGCAGATATAGGGTCGATATTAAACGGCATCCCCTAGAACAGAGACGCGAGAACTCCTCGTATTCTCGTATTATATAATAGCACGGTGTGCGCTTGTTGGGTATGTTACGCGAATTGCCCTATGGTGTAACGGAGCAAGTAGAGTTCGCGCGATAACTGTCACGGGGTTGATAGGTCGTCTAGCTGTTGCTTTGTGCGTTTGTGTATCATTGTCATAGTTGCTGTCGTACTGTATACCGCGGCAGCTGTTGTACTTCCAGCTCCTTGGTCCTTATTCAGACGAGCTCTCGGGTCCAGATGTATAGACGCCCTCGTCACGCGCGCTCGCCAACTCTGTATGTATAGTTTATTTCGAAGCGTGATGTGGCAACGATTGTTCGGACCACGAACGCAACGACAAAGCAACATCCCCATGAAGCCTCGGAAACTCGTCAGAAGTGATTCAACGTTGACGTAACACCGAGTAGTTGGTTAAAAGAAATAATAATTAAGAAAAGGGGAAGAAATTGACTGATTGGAGCAATTTTGTATGCCATGTCATTCTGCCTCATTGTTCCTCTAAGTGTCTTTCGTGATGAACGAGCGGCGGCCAATTAAAGTGTCTTGTTTTCCTGCGGCGAACTTCAATTGAATGTACTATTACGAAAACAATGTCAATACTCGTCTTTTGGCTCGTTAATCGATTATTATTGGCAAGAAAATAGATCGTTAGTCGGATCACGAGTCAAGACGGTGAGATGTTTATTGATTGAGAGCAACAGTTGGACAGTAATCGAAACTGCTACCAACACAATCAATTAGAATCTCTCCATTTTGACTTGTAAATTCGACCGACGTTCTTTTTTACTTATCAAGAGTTTACCTTTGTTAGCCTTTGTTCATCGTGTAATCACATCACAAAGACTACTCCCGTGGAATTTCGACCTTGCTTTTGCTTACAAATCCATGACGATAATATTGATTGCTATAATTAACATTTTTGGAGTAATACTTTCCATTGTTTCACTTACGAGCTTTAAATTGGAAGCATCAAAGCTTTCAAAATGTATCCGAAATAGAGAAATAGAAAATATAATGGATTAGTGGACGAGAAAAACGTTAGCAAGCTAAAAACAAATTGATGTGATAGTTATCTTTTGAAATAAATAGCTATGCATTAAAGTTGTAGCAAGTGGTATTTGCAAAGTCAAGAGCGCAAATGGCCATGTATAAGAGCGAGCGAAAAGTCATTCGGAGTGTACAACGCTGAGGATTACGGAGAGGTAGCGCGAATGCAATAAAGCTGGAAAGAGAATGGGCAAGGGAATGTCCTGCGTGCATTAAGCGCGCGTATGCTAATGAAAAAGCGCGAAGCGAGGCGAGGCTGCCGCCACGCCGCTCGCGTAAAGCGCCGAACGTAATACACATAAATAATAAAGCCAGGCTCACCTAATTAAAAATGCGATGCCAAGCATAACTCGGCGGGTGGTCGTAAAGTAGCGGCGATGTTGAGCCGATAACCGATCGCGCTCGGCTCCACCACTTTATCGCGATTCAAATGCACCCACGGTCGCTGCCCTTGAGAAGTGCTCTATACACGTCGCGTACTTACGTACTATCCTACTGCCATCGTGTAATCTGTCGCAAACGTTCAATCGACATTTTCATTGTCACTCGTACACGTCCCTTTTTTTGTTGCGCTTGCTCGAGATGCCGTCGCGAGAGCAAAGCATCTTATCGGACTATTGTTCGCTAGCTCATGTGCTCGTAGCACTTGAGCGTGCTTGCGTTCAATGCTTCAGGGGTTGCTGGAAAGACAATGGCTAGAGAAAAAGAAAGCAGCCCTCTCGAAAACAAACAGCAGCGAGCGAAGATACGAGAGTTTTTTTCTCCCCCACTCGCTCGTCCCATTGTATTATTCTTGTATTATTCGCGTTTTATCAATTCAGCGAGACACGATCTTCCAACAATTATTTCTTTTTCTCAATTCTTCTCTTTCTTTCAATGCGAACTGACATGATAATGCTCTCGGGATAATGCACTCCGGTCGATATATTGTAGCTCCTTGTGGATCGTAGACAATTGCTAATCCTTTAATTATAGCAAGCGGGTAATTAGCAACGAAGCAGCAATCGTACGCACATAAGTATGGATCTCTCCATCAACGTATTGATGCAACGTATGACGTATGTGAAAAAGCGGACACGGAACGCTGAATAATACAAATCGAAGCATCGTTGATATGCTGAATGTATTGATAAGTGATAATTGGATTGATCGTTGCGTAAATTCTCGTACACACGATTGTCGTGGTTCGATTAATCGAAGAATTGTGTATAGTTACAATGATGACGACGCTTATAATTGTTCGAACCCAAAACGCATGGCGTAAAGATGCCGTAGTTAACGTTTTTTCATTTTTTTGTTTGTTACCCGTTGATTTCTTTGGCGCAGCCGGTAAATAGTAGCCCACGAATTTGGTCTTGTTTGCTGGACCAAGTCAAATAAACATTCTTTCTACAGAGTCCCTACGTCTCTCCCGGATTCCTCGGGTCTTCGAATGTCATGGCGTTCCTGTTTCATTCCTTACCTCTCGCTGCTAAATTAACCTTGCTCCGTCGTGGGAACGAGTCGAACTGCCTAAACTAAACTTTTCACATACGATATGCTTCTTCAATATTAAGCCTTTGCAACTCTTAATGGAGCGATGCTAAACTATTCTACAGAGATAAAACTTAACAAGGATATCTTAAATATATCGTCGTTACATCGTCTCCTCGCATTTTTATGTTTAACGAGTCATTTTCAGGAACAACATTTTTGTTCTTTTGTTTCTAACAATTGTCGATATTTTTCGATGTATTTAAATATTATGGAATTAGAGCTTATGCAATCAAAAATGCCTCCATTTAAAAGAATAATGGTATATTTGTCGACCTCGCTTTTATTGCGACAGAAAATTCGTTTTTAAAGACATCATACATGATTTAAAAGTAGCGTTAAAGTTTCCAATTGATTTTCAACTCAACTACACAACACTACACTGTAAAAAGTGTAGTACAATGATATGATTTGTCAAATATCAATAAAATTGCTTGATAATCGTTAAACGATAAAAATAGGACTCAAGTACGGAGTTTTCTGCAAATAAATAAAAAGTAGTGAGATGAAAGATGAAACGTAAGTGGTACGTATGCGAGTGAGCAAACTGCAGCAACGGCAACCGCAATATCAATTGCGGTCGTAGTTCAGCGCAGTGTTTGACAACCAATCGACTAACTTTTCCTTTATCAAGAAGCATAGACTAAAGAATTGTCTAATGAGGCAGGGATCTCACGTGGGAGGAATCATTTCCACAGGGAGCACTTAACACCCGATTCGCTAATGTATGCCCTCGACGAAAGGGAGACATTACAAACGAATTCAAGCGCCAGGCGTAACCACGAAATGGTCAACATAAATCGAAAGTAGACGCACGTATAGCAACTTACCGACGACTTTGAAGCATGAATGTATCCTGGTGCTGATCGTGAGCATTTGGCGCTCATTAATAGGCGATTGGAGACTGGCGTGATTGTTTCCTCGCTCGTGACTAGCCAAAGAATATATGCATTTAGTAGGATGCCTCGGATCACGAGCAGCAATTGCAGATAATGGTTTACCTTAAAAGGCTGCTTGCAGAACATCAGGCCGTACCGAGAGAAGATGCTTTGGTCTCGGTGCTACGCATTCACGCCTGGCTCGTAATTATTGTTGGACAAATTACACCACGAGCGCGAGAGAACAGCAAATGCGCGCACAGATAGAGAGAGAGAGAGAGAGAGAGAGAGAGAGAGAGGGCATCTCTTCAAGTCTCTCGCGGTATGTCCATGTTTATACCTCTAATAATAACTCTAAATCTTACTTCACTTTTACTCGAGCATCGCAGTCTAGTGCGAGCCCATACGCAGTGTAATTGCAACACACAGGCCACGTGTACTAAAAGTTGCTACCACCGCCACCGCCTGATTATCGTTGCTCATACGAATGAATAACTGACATTTCAAGTCTGTGATCTTTCTTCCGAGCGTGATATGATTCACCCTTTCGTTTTGTTTTTTACGAGCGTATCGAATGCGCACACTGATTAGTTATTGCCCCCACATCGTCATCTCCACCGCCGTTCGTCTGTTAGCCTTTCAGAATCTCAAATTCTATTTTTTTTAATACGAAAATATCCAGTTTCCTGTGTCGACTTTAAGTAATGACTGATGATTAAATTGCCAACTTTATAACAAAAAAATATATCTGTTTTAATTCTGTGCTTGCGTTTCTTAATTAATAGTTGCCTCGTGCAAGATACGCAGTAGTCTGCAGTTCAACACAGCCAATTGTGAGGAAGTGAGTCATCAGCCGGTGCAAATGCTAAAGCCAACACTATTTCAAGCTGCTCGTTCGCTCGCTCGCTCTCTCTCTCTCTCTCTACTCGTGCAGGACACCTGCAGCGGCTACCTATTAATGTCAAGCAAGGTGTGCTATCCTACCTAGAAATTTACTCGATTCAACTTTCAGCTGAACAAACTACTACAGTCTCACGCCACTTGCAAAATATATACCTATTCAAGTCTGCGTATACGTGGATAACACATTAGAAAGTAATTTTCAATACATTTTACTCTGTCGAAGTTGTTCGTTAGTTACAGCAGACGAAAACACAAAACGAATTTTCATTTGTCGTTATTTTAAACGTTTTTCCGCTATATTATTCTCATGCTTATTTAATGTTAAAAAACGCTCGACAATTTATTGAAACATATAAGTGCTCTAAGAAAAATTCTATAAGAAGAAATGATGGACAATTGCTGGATTCCATTTTCACGACTTGTTACAAACTGGTCTTTAAAAATAAATACTCGTACAATAAACGATGTTGTGTTTCCCTTTCTCCACATTTTATGACTTGATTAATATTGTGTTGTTGGGATAAATAAAGTCGTAATAAATTTTTCTTGTATTTATTTCTTAATCGATACCTCGTCACCAAACCTTCACAATTGTGAAGTTTTCTCCTTCGTAGCTGTCACGAACATTAAAGACGGTACAAGCGAGAGAACGAATGTTTCTTGTTTAGGTTTGGTCCATGAACACGCGCAAAAAAGTTAATGTACGTTACAGGCGAGTTGACTTTCATTCGGTGAGAGCATCTAAAATAATTGACTTGTTGTTTTAAAACTTCTTTTTAGAAACGTTTACTCGTGAAAACTAGAGCGTAACGTAACGGTCTTTTTTTGTAACAGCTATCTTTCAGCTATTTTCTATTTCTTGGTGCGCGTTTGAAAAGATGATTTATACAAAAGAATCCAAGTAAAAGTCTATTTGGAACAAATATGCATCGCTAGAAACCATGTGAATTGTATAGTAGTAATTTACTTTAAGGAAGGGGGCGGAGTAAAGATTAAACGATAATACTGAAGCTTGTTTACAAATAAAAGATTAGCAACAATGCTTTTGAAAGAAGAATACATTTGGAACGTATTACGAGCCTTTGGCAGAAAAAAAGACAGAGTTGAAAAAACTGACTTGACTTTGAATTTAATCAAAGTGTGGCACAAAAGTCTCGTGATAGAGGGAAAATCGAGCGATTAGAGTATCACGTCTATGGGGCTTATCTCGCGGTAGGTATCTGAGACTTTCGCACTGCAAGAGAAAAGTTGCAAGTTATTCTCGACAAGCCACATGGCTGAGCTCTATACAACCCCATTGTCCGTCAGGACAGGGCTTCGTTGCCAGTGTCTTATCTCCCCCTCCCCCTCCCGCCCCACCCCGCTTTCAACTACATGTGACTAGTCTACGAAGGGCACTTTTGATGTCTTTTTATTTTTTAGACGGCACAACTGACTTCTAATGTAAAAAATACAAAAATAAAAGTAGAAACGAAAAGTCAGTGGTTATAGGTTGATCGCATACGGAAAATAAAATACGGCTATAATTTTGCGTTGATTGATTTAACGTATGTTTTTGAAGGTGCAAGACAGAACAAGCAACAAAACAAAACGGCAATATAAGAAAATGGTGATGTGAGTTTGAAGTTGATGTTGTTGTAGCGACGGTCTATTTAGAATGGGATTGAAGTGTTGTATGCTTGTTGGTAAAAGGTTCACGGGTGATAACACATACATACACGTCAGTTTCAAAAGTGTTAAATGGTAATTTGTAAAATTGATATTGCGGCCTTTGGATTTGAAAGAGCAACGCGTGTGAGAAGAATTAACGAAAGGCTTGCAGTTAGTTGTATGGGTGTATGTCGGTTAGCATGAAAATTGCGATCGAGTCGCGTGAACGGTATGATTGTCAAAGCGACCTTCTCGATTTCCATACTCCAAATGCGGGCGGAGACTGTCATGTCACAACAATGGTCGGGACAGGCGAACGAGGGAGGGAGGGAGGGAGAATACTGAATACCCGAGAAGAAAAACCGGAAAGCGGAAAGGGGTCGGGGTATAGTGGTAGTGGGAAAAAAGCAAGCCAACGGCAGCGGCGGCGTCAAGAGGAAATAGAAGCGTCGAGTGATGGACAGTCTCATATTGTATCGAAACCGCTATTCGCTGCTCTATAGTCTCTCGTTGACTCGTGGAAGGCCGTTGCTCTCTCTCTCGGTCTGCGCATCACGCCAGTCCACACAGAGACAGAAACCTACAGTAGAATGACTAGACCGATAAGTCCTTTCTGCAACTTTTTTCTAAATTCTTTAGTTTCTTCAAAGCGTTGTCAATGAGTCAATGGGTTGACAACCATGCCCATCAAAATCCATCCAACAAATTATCAAGATAAAACTGACACGATGCAGATGTCACGGTATTGATTTCATCGCGAGGGCCGTATAATTTGATTGCCTGAAAGTGTGATCAGTATAGTGTATAGTATATCAACTAATTATGTAAAATATGATTTGATATAAATATCTATGCTCTTACGTAACAAGTATTCGAGCCTCTAATTCATAAATTACAGCCGTGTTATTGCGTTATTTTTATTCAATTTTTATCGAAAATAATATTTTAATTTTACGTTACAAGCAGCTTTGTACAGACTGCGATGCTTGTATAACTTGAAAGTTATCGTGCTTGATATAATTTCGAGTGAAAAACGCTCTAGGTATTAACTGATGCCTCGGTTAGTATACTAAAATCTAAAGTCTGTTATTCCACTCCCAACAAATTGATGCCGCGTAGGTATTACCTGATACGGGCATTCTTAACGAATCCTTGCAATATCTCATAGAGTGCATCTATAATTAAAAATTTTGAAATGTAATTACAGGAAACAATATTGTTTGCTAGGATCAAAGTGGAATGAAATTGTATCGTGAAAGCAACCCGGCTAGTTGATTTCTAGGAGAAATGAAACAACCAAATTGCAGGGGCTAATCACTAGAGCGGAGGCAGAGAAGAAATAGTCGCGAACGAGCAAGCAAATAGAGAGACGAAGAGCGAGTGAGAGGAGAAAAGGAAGCTGGATTTTATCGCGAGCGCAGCTGCAAACCGTGAAATTAGCGGCAAATTCGTGCTGTAGTGCGTTAGCCGGGAATCGAGTAATTGAAATTCGCCCTTGGTCTTTGATGTTATCGATGGATACGTCAGGAAAGCGTTGGACGATCACGCATCACCGCAGCCCTCCCGTATGCCCGAGTGTAATGATAACTCTCTTTCCATTCGCTTCGTCTCTGGGCAGTATGTCATTTCCTCTCTTTCGCAACCAGTCGTTGCTATTAACTTTAATTATATTCATTATCATCGATCAAAGAATTTACTCGAATAGCCCTTTGAATGTCTTTTCCTCTTCTCTCTACTTTCCAATAATCATTCATTATACTCGTTTTCTTATTCACATTTTTCTACTTTCTCGATTAAACATCAATTGTACTATCTGATTAAATCAAAATCCTTAGTAGCTAAAAATCAAACGGTATCAACTGCCCGTGATAAAAAATGCATTTCCGCTTTAACGCGTTTGTGTTTACATGTAGTTCTAAGTAATAAAATCGCCTATGCGTACGAGCGGAATAATACGTACTATTCGTACGAAAATCGAATTGACGATGCATAGCACGCAATCAGTGCTCAAGTTGGCTTGTTACGATAATAATTAAGCACGTCTAAGCAGGCCGACAATATCGAATGCCAATTAGCGCGATCGTCGAAGCACTCGCATAATCCTTTGTGTCTGAACGGTGGTCAACCGGACACGAGTCTCAATCTATACTCCTTTTGTATTATTTTCACCATCATTTTGCGTCTAATTGCTGCAATTCGTCTTGGTGTAGAAAATTCTAATAGAACTTGACGATGTAACGCCAACTCAGTGTTCTATTAGTAAATGATTTTCCACGAAATTTTTTTGGATTATTTCAAGCAGATCTTCTTATTCACGATTCAACAAACCATTGTAAATACCCGTTATAAAAATCGACAATGAAACAATGTTATACATGCACGTAGTATTGATTAAATTCTGTCAATACCGAAGTGGTACTTGGGGTGACAGAATATACCGATAGCTACTCCATCATTCCAGCATAGCTAAGAAGCGAATATCAGTTTTGAAAGGTTTATTGGATGGGAAAGAAAAATGATTGTCTAAAACGACTCTTATTGCGCGATGACAGTTATTTGCGATGCAAAGGGCACAGCCCAAGTCTGCTGAAATCAATTACGCATAATGAAGGCCGCGCTCACGATTGGGAAGGTACATAATGCACGCGCTATGCGAGCGAAGGGTTGAATATTAAGTTACGAATTAGAAGACGAGATTCGCGATTTTCAGAGATCGCTTTATAAATTATTCCTCGTTGAAAACTGTCGTGCAAGCCTCGTGGGACGAGCATATTGCGAGCACTTTCTCTTCCCTTCAATTATTCACAACGGCAAATTAATTGGCGTACTGTTTCGAATATGTAAATCTTCTAGGGAGTATTTGCCAATTGATTATTATTGGTACTGCAATAAGTCACTTGCGGACATTAATCAGAGTAAATTACTAATAAACGAATCTGGGTATTTTTTGTGCTTGTCAAATTCATAAAGCCTGTAGTTGTACACTGCGAGCATATTGTTACGTACAACCGTTGTAGTTAGTTAGCGCTTCCGTAAAGCTGTACGAACGTGACATTATCGACGAAATATCGCCAAACTTCAGCCGAATAAATTGCACTTGATACGTACCTTAAGAGGATCTGACTTTTCTACGCATTCTTCACAGGTTTGCGAGCCTCGAGTCGTTGTATTCTTCCTTGGCAAAGCAGAGCCATCTTGCGAGGGGCGCACGAACTCGATTCGTCCACCCTCAACGACAATGTTTGGCGGAGGAGGAAAACTGTCTGCGTTACCGACAGTGTTATCGTAGTAATTCAAAAGGCCGGTTTTTTCTCCACACAAGGGGTGAATTTGTCTACAACAGTCGGCAGAAGAGGGACCAATTTACTAAATGGCTTTTCATTGCGCTCACTCGCAAACCGGGATAATCATTAGGATGTAGCTTATTAAATCTACATGTAATAATTTGACGAATGATATAATGAAAACTAAATCTTATTGAGGTAGCCAATAGATTACATAATTAATGCGTTACTGAATGCCTCGGTTAGATCGAGACTCCAGATAGATCGCGTTGTTTGAAACGAGCAAGAAATACACGTTAGTTGGGTTTATCGAGCGTGCATTTATACAGACCTGGATGAAGGCATAGGGCAAGGTTTGTCGAGTGGTAATTCTGAGCCTAAAGTCGTCGTGTCAGTTCCACCTCGGCCACTGGAAGCCCTGTAAAATCAGAATAATTGGACTATCAGTTGATTTGCCTTTGGAAAGCCTATCACCTATCTGGAACTCGCAAGCCGAGAAAATCTGCTGCGCGAGCAATGCGAGGTCGTTGATCTAAGGATGCCTATCGAGTGAACTATTACAGCTGTTACTACGCTGTAACTACTACGCTGATTCATTCGTCAAACTGTGGCTACATTTGTTCTTTATTTTCAGTGACAATACACGATTTCGCAATCAAAGTAAGACTAATAGAGAATAAACTAGTTTGCTATTCGCTATAGTCGTCGAGTAATTTCACGAAAAAGAATAATGTTATCCACAAGTGACAGGTGAAGGTCTAAATGCATATCTGTTGTTTCTCTTTTCGATTTAGAACAATTGTGTCGTTCTTTTTTATTGCAAAATCTTACATAAATTTACTTGCTGAATAGGAATCCACTGATTTATCTTAAGCCTACCAAGGCTGTCAGGACAATGTTATATTGGGATTGTCTTTGATTTGTCCGAATGGAAATAAGGTACATGTATAGTTGACTCATCACACGAGAGCATAATAAGTATTCCGATACCATATATATTTATATTTTTTGCCTTCAGTTTGTGTAATTGATCTTTATGCATACATTCTTACGTAAGATGTCTCTCGAATACAAGCAGATATCATCAAGTCGTTTCTTTGTCAACTTTTATTTTAATGTTTTTCGTTTGTTACAGCATAGTACAATTGTACACTCCAGATAAACGGTTTTGTACGAAGAATATTCAAGTGCCGTTTACAAGAATCTATTGTATTAATTCAAATGCAAAGCATGCGTGAATCGGGCTGAGGTTGGGTGGTAGATATTAATTAAGCAAATAATTAAAGCGATCGTTTCACGATGAATCTGTCGGTACGTTTTCGAAAATGACTACGTATCGTGTGCAATCTGCATCAACAGTACATTTTCTAACTATTAATTTATTTATTCAAACTATTAGAATTAACGTTTACTCCATTGCAAAAAGTTTATCGAAAAACAATAATTTAGTATCATTGATTCTCTTGATCTGCGAATAAACAGACATTTTTTCCTGTGGATTGATGCGTGTTTTTGGAGCATTTCAAAATCTATGCACGCATGTATATTTTCGATATAAACACACCGTGTGCATAATGTCCAGTATCAGTGAAGGAACGCTCACGCTCTATTTTGCACCGATGACAAAATTATACGATCAAACAGCGAGGAGGTATCTTCAGACATTTTTTCAAAACCTGTCTAAACGGCCATCCCATGACTTTCAAAATTAGATTGCTTTTCCAAGAAAAAATTTGATTATCCTCCAAACATTTTTGCTTTTATTTCAACGATCTACCCTTTATTTTATTATTACATTACTTTGTGACAAGGTATTTAACCCTACCGGCCAAATTCCTTGTCTTTGCCCGTCGATTCGGGTATAAGACTAATTAGTTGCCAGGTTGAGCGCGTTCGCGCCTAATCGGCAACGGTTGCGGTATAGGAGAGTCTCGCTTTGGCTGCCGTAAGAGAGAGTCGCGTAAGAGGTGTTCTAGAGAATATGCCGTGCAGTGATATTGTTCGTGTGGATCGTCGCAGAGAGTGATCTTGAGGAGCCATCGTCGGAGAAGGCCGAGAGAAGGATCTCGACGTGAGGAAGCACCGGACGAGGAACGAGTTGTAAGGCGTGAAGGCCAGGACAAAGGAGGCAACTCGTGAGTGTGTGAGTGAGCCGTGAAGTGCCATAGATCGCAGAGAAGAACGTCTCAAGGACAAGGGACAGTGGAGGTCCGATATCCGCGTGCTAGTGGGCAGCATTCCGTTGGGGCTGAAGTTATTCAGTAAATCCCCGTGAACTCCTTAAGTGCGATACACACGGCTACGGATACTCTCACCTGGTTAGCGCGATGCGCGATCTGGTGAAAGCGTTCTAATCCGTATCAGCCAAGCGAAGGTCGTCCGCGATAAGCAGGCGCGGGACGCGTGCATGCGTGTGCGCGTGTGTGTAGGAGAGCCAATACGTATGCCGCGATTGTGCCGAGGCGCGTATGCGTCGGCATCGGGTAATTCGAGCCGTGGCGTGATTACGCCGACTTAGAAATTCGATCATATAATAAAGGGTGTTAGCGAACGAATTGTATTATCCATTTGTTATTGCCTTCCCTTCTTCCTTTGTAATACTAGTGCTCACGGAAAGGATGTTTGCTCCCCGATCCGAGAAAATATACGATAAAAATAATAACGTGGATACACATTCACCAGGTGAGTACTCTTTCCACGTTACAGCTTTAATTAAATGATTTTAAAGTTTGGAACATTCACCGACAACGAAAAAAAGAAAAGAAAAAATTTAAGCGTGTAAGTCGATTGTTGATCGAAAACCCTCCGTACCACCCCTAAGAACAATCTTACTCGAATTATTCTTATTTTTACTTTTAAATCTATATTACCAAAAAATTATGCGTTCAACGTTGTTGTTACATCACGAAAGTAATGTTATTATTAATTAGTGTACAAAGTTTCAATGAACGGAATGATTTGCAACAACCCCTCACGGCCATTTGTTTATACGTCCTCCGTGAAATTCTAAATATTTAGAGCCCGTAACTGTCGATTACCTAAAATGTTCTCTCTCTCTCTCCCTCTCTCCCTCTCTCTGTGCATGTTTTAAAGTTAGTTAATAACAAAAAGTTTCGAAATATTAATTTTTTGATGCAATTATCAAGAATCTTTGCGTTGTGAAATAGACCATTCTCGAAAATATTTTTATTTAGAATAACAAAATACCTCAGAATGATAGATTTTCAGTTGAGGTATATTCGTTGTATACGGGATTATATCTCGCCCCCGAATTATTGTTAAAAATAGAAATTTTTAAATTCAAAACGTAGCTTTATCATGATAAAGCGTACATTTCATACGAGAAATATTACAGAAATATTAGAGATTTCGCAAGACATTGATTAATTAACAAATAGCTGATTCAAGGCTTATATCCCCTTATAATTGTTTATCTTAAAGTAAATAGAGGATTTTCAATATAATTAATATTGTATTACAAATCGTCGAATTAGTAATATCTGTGTTGCCTGATGCTGTCCCCTCTGTAAATGACTTACCGCAGGAAAAATAAGAGGTCTTAGGCTTCTCATATCAACTCATATAAAAAATAAGAGGTCTTAGATTTCTCTCGCTATTTCTCCTCTCTCTCTCTCTCTCTCTCTCTCTCTCTCTCTCGTCTCGTCGCTTTCCGCGCTCTTTTCGAACGTATTAAAATACTTGTCGAACTCTTTTTCTTATTTTTTTTCCTTTGTAGTTCAATTAAAATAGACCTGATATGAAAATGTCATCGTCATTGCATCTTTATTAACATAACATTTCTAATAGTTCAAGCAAACTATGTGTAAAAAAGTTAGTATGGACAATTACGGTATATATAGGGTATTATTGAAAAATGTTTTCAACGATTTTCAAAAATTTCTAACAATTTTTCTTCAATTAGAAACAATAACTATTGCAGTTAGCTTGTCACCGAACGAAATAAGTTGTTGCGAGAATTGTAATTCGAAGCTGTTAATATTGAGTCGCCATTAGCCGTGATCGATCAAGTTTTAAATAAAAAAAATATTATAAAAACAGGAAATGTACCAAAAAGACAAACAATCATAAGGGGGTATAAGCCTTTAAGGAAAGGCGCGAGGTGGGCTACTGAACAAGAATCCAGGTTAAGAGAAAATCATCTGAATCAGCTATTTGTTAATTAATCAATGTCTTGCGAAATGTGTAATATAAAATTTCTCGATAGCATATGGAATTTAAAAATGCCAAAAATTAGTATTTTTAACAATAATTCGGGGGCAAGATATAATCCCGTATACAACGAATATGACGGTAGTCCCTGACGAATAATCATAAGAATAATAGTAAAAAAATAAACATATACGTACTCTTATGCTGTGTAGTAAATGAATATATTCGTTTTTTAATGTCAAAAATATTTGTTAATAAAGACGTTTTCAACTTGTATTTTCTGGCATTTGAATATTAAGATGGATTATGTCAAGAGATCGTCTTCAAAATACACGAAAAAGAACGTTTTCGGTCAAGATTCAAAATGAAATATTCGTCCTGTTTATGGCTCTATATCAAAAGTAGACACAACATTTAAATAGTATTGACCAACATTCGATTTGACTGCAGAGTTGTTCGACAATTCCTATTAAGATCATTGCCCGTAGTATAACTACTCAAGTGTCACTGTTGTAACACGCACACTTACGCTCCACGTACACGATGAATACTTACACGTACGTTATACATTGTTTGATATAAATTCACAAAAACAGCTTGACTTCTGATTCAACAATCGTATGTTGCGACATAATAACTACTAATATCAACAAAGAGAAATTTGTTTATAATATAAAGTGTCATCCTAGAAATTGCAAATTTCCAAGTAAGAGAATAATTACTCACGCGCAACAACGTGCATATCTTTAGTAGATAACGTTATTTATTTGTTAATTATAATGCAGTATTATTATTTCGAGCTTGCTAATAATACTTCCGTATTATTGTCAGCAAATAATACAACATAAAAACACCATGTAGCGTAGTACGTAAATATGTCTTCAATTATGTTTTTAGCGTAAAAACTATAGATGTATAAAGGCACTGAATATCATTAGACGAACTGTCACTTTGAACTACGGCTGTCTGTGCTGTTGGATCCTTATGAACTAAGGCGGTCACTCGCTGAAAGATACATCCTTCGAGAATCCTCGAGCGGAAGGGGAAAGGAATAAAAAACATTCAGAAATGATTTGTTTGTATGCGTGACGTTGCAATCCTCCGACAGATAATATTAAAAAAACCGTAGCAGTGCATTGAGCGTAAAATGTATGCACGATTGTAGAATAAATTAATTAAAGAGTAATTTTCAAGTAAAAAAAGACAATACAAACATAGCCGGATATGAAATCATAGAGAGGAGAAGATTGTAGCGTGGTTCGTTGCTTCGACCCAAGCGTGACGCGACGGCCGCAACGGCGGTGGCGGATCCGCCTCCAGATGATCTTGGTGTATCTACGTCGAGTAATTACGGTCGTGCACTGAGCGCAACTTACTCTACTTTGAATCATTAAGTGCGCATATGTGCATTTAGATTACCAACATATGACTATAATCAGACTCTGAAACAACTTTCCTCAACAACGAAAATATCTTACAAACCACTGAATATCTTGGTCAATGCGTGACTCCTTATGTATAGACTACGTTATTCATATTCTACCGCATTCGAAATAAGTTAAACCTCAACTAAATTGAGTTTATTGCATCGCGCGAACTAAAAATGGATGACTAACAAGAAAACAACAATAGTATCCAATGGTAAATGGATTAATTTTGCTATTTCATTTCACGACCATTCATTTGGTAAAGAAAAACTATATTTTTTAAAAAGATTTGAATCCGTTCAATTGAATTCAGGTTATGTAATTTTTTATTGAAAAATTATTATTTTCAAGTATATATTTTATTGCAAATAGAAATGAGAACAGTTGAGTTTATTTTAATGCCATTTTTAAGTACTTTAATTTGATCGTGGAAAAGTTGCACGTTTCATGTCAAGGAGATACTAAAATCATACATTTGTACGTTATCCGATTGGTTAGAGCTAATCTTCTATCAATCCGATGAATCTCAACAAATAAACTATTCTTGAACTTTTTTGCGCGTTATTTAAATAGTGTGTGCCTATGTAAGAAAGTAAAAAATCCAATCGATATTGATAAAAGAATAAAGGTTTTTGACTTAAAAGTTGTGAATAGATATTTGAATCGTCGAGTAGGATAGAGTGTGAAGACAAGATATCTCGAAAGAGGCTAAAAGAGCTTTGTGGAGGGTATAGAATCGTGCATTTTTACAGATTTTTCCTGTTTTTACGAGACAATTTTAATACAAAAACAGATTTTTTATAACCAACGTTATCGATTAAATTCCAAATGAAATTTTACATGACGGCAATTCAAAGTTATTATTATCCAACAATTTTTACCGACAATTTTTTTTTTACATAAATTTCGACTCGTTGGTTGGATAGAGAATAAACACACATTCGTATACTGATTCCAGATTGTAATAGGTGTGCTTAGTATCTAATTATGTAAATAGTCATTTTTTCATTTACATTATTGTGATAATAGATTCGTCATACTTTGATGAGTAGTCCAGCTTTAGCAAGACGCGTTTCAGAAGTAGTAAAACATAAGGTCTAGCATATTGATATATAAAATTCATCAATATATATTATGAATAATCTGGATAATGGATAATTATTTAATTTAATGTAAGTCATAGTTAACCATCGATAAAAGATTATGTGATAAAAGATAACATTAACAGAATAACGACTAAAGCATGATGGCGTAAATAAACAAAAATACGTTTCAGCCATAAATAAAAAGAGCGTGAGTCAGCATAACCTGATAAAGTAATCTATCAAACGATTAGCAATTAGTGTAGAGTATTACGCACCGGGCATCGCCAATCCAACATTCCAAATAGTCAATGCAACGTGTAACCAAGTGCTGGCGCCGGTCGTCAAAGTGCAACGGTCTTATGTAGCTCGGGTCTTGATTAATATAATTTTATTAATTAATTGTGTGTAAAAGGCGGGGTTTGTCGAACTTTCACGACACCGATAAACTACGTTACCTCGTACGCAAGATGAATGACGTTCAAGAGAGGTATTCGAATAAATACTATTAGCCTACCGGTGCTTTATTTAAAAAAAAAATGATATAACGTGGTTGATTTACGAGGTAGGCCAGCTCAGGTAGCCGAGCAACGCTAAATAGTGCCAGCAGCGCGCGAGCGGTCTCGCTAATATGACCGGCTCAAGTAGCCGGGCAAATGAAAACAATAATAAGAAAAATGACAACGATGACGGCTCTAGGTCGATGGAGCAGAGAGCGAGGAAATAACGATTAACAAGCGGGCGCGGAGAAATCGTCGAGAGAAAACGGAAGAAAAAAAGTCACTTATAGCCGTTAGTGGTGAGGCACACACTGGTGACCTGCTGACAATTCACTGTTGCCTTGAATTGCTCTTCATCTCGTCTCCAACAACTCTTTCTAATAATTCAAATTCCTTTTAGTTTATTCCAACCCCCTCTCTTTATTTATTTATTACCGCTTCCTCTTGAATGGGTATTAACGACTTTTATCCAAGATTATACATGATTACACAAAGTTGCTATTTAATACAGTTACAATAAATGCTAATATATTTATCGCTAATATATTGCAATGGTAATCAATTAGTTGTCAAATGTGTGGGATTTTTGTTCCTTCTAGGAATTTGATGACTACTTTGTACTGGAGTATGTTTATAAGAAAAATTTCTTGACTAATTGTGTTTCTGGCGCTCGTTTCGAAACTTCGGGGCAGTAAAGCAAGGGATTTTTTTGTGTATCATTCAAAGTCAGAGTTGGCTGACGTTTGCATTGGAGCCAGCTTCTCATCCGATTATTCAACGTTCTCTGATATTCTTGAGCAACGATTCTTGATGCTCGAGTTACGAATGTTTGGGTATGTCTTCTTTGATCTATTTTTGAAACTTTCCCACATTGTTTAATTATGTCTAGATCTCGTCTAATTCTTTGGATATTTTCTAGGAGACTCTTGAATTCGTCATAGTTTAGACGTATGCTCAAGTAATCTTGACTACAAGTCTCTGAATTCGGAAAAATATCTAGTTTATATACCCAGTTACCGTCCTATAGTGTAGTTATGATGCCGTATTTAGTTCTGTCGATTTTAGGTTTTTTGACAGTATTGATTTTGTTATTTTATGAGTTATAATCCGTTTTACTTGTTTTGTCGAATGTGGTTCAACGGAACGTTATTTCATTCGTTGTTTAATTTTGGGGTCGATATTATTCGTGAATCATTAGAACTTGATTGGAAGCGTGACTTTTTATTGACGATTGTAGTCATTTTCATCGAGATTGGTTTCGTAGAGTCACTTTCTTCTACATTATCAGCATGTTTTTTTTCGTCGGTTGCGGGTCTGCATCCACTTCGGTATCAGTACAATATTTAGCGAGGTGATACAAGTTACAAGAGAGAAACATTTTATTATATCTCTGCTGGAGTAAATTAAATAGTTTACATCTTTAGAATTAATTTTGAACAATTCGGAAATTTTCGTGATATTTTATGATTTAACGTAAACTTATTTGTGCCAGCTACCTACCTGCATATTCATATCCTTCTTTTGCAATGGTCGATAGTCCCGTCACAAATGTTATTACCGTTGCCAAGTAGCGTATGTGCACGCCGAGGTTGGCTAAATCGGGGCCCAACGGAACCGAACTGCACCGAGTACCGTATTGGACTACATGTTAACTTGAAGTCAGAGTAATTCAGTTGGTGCGTAAAAACCGCACCAACTGAAAAACTTTTGCCAATGTTTTACGACGTAACACGCGGGCGATCATATCTCATCGTATCCGACTGTATCCACTCCGTTCGAAAGCCTTCTACTAACGTTTGTTTTACGCTAGTACGCAGCTTAGTTTATTTGTTCGCTCATATACATTGTAGGAACTGAATCCATATAATGCATTCGCGTCTACGCTGTGTCAAAATAAAATCCTCAATTTATAATAATAATATACGTATTATAATGTACGTATTCTAGATTTTGGCAATTTGGCAGCTGGCCGATCCAATTTGTGCTTTCACATTCCTACAACATAGCTCAGTTATCTATTTTATTTAACTCTAAGTCAAGAAGATCAACTCCAAATATTACGTTTCAATATCTATTTGTACGTTGGTTTCTGTATTTGTGTCATCGTGCCCGAAGAAAATTTGGCGAACACGAAACACGTTGTGGTAGGTTTTGAATAGATTCACGATGTTATGGAAGATTGAGAAGTGCACTGATTGTAAATAAAGGCTTTATTGCTACGGAAGTATTACGAGTAGCGTCAGAATTAAAATCTGTTGAATTGTTAGAAATGGCGGCAACGTTCAAAGATATCACGCTGTTAACATTGTTGCACATTAACTGTTGTAACTCAATGAATCTCTATGGAAATTTGTTGGTTAGCTAAATTGAGTGGAAATTATGACGCAACATCAAGGGACTGGTTTAGTTGTTAATTTGATTAGCTTCGTTTGCATGCACCAGACACGGAGAAAGCGGGTTCTCCCTCCCGTTTCTCTAATACGCAAGTACGCCTACGCTCTTTTATACTTGTCGATTCCGCGCACGATGATATAATTTAATTTATTGAACAGCAAGATATCATATAATTTTGCTTAGAAACCATTGAAAGTCTCTATTATAATCACTACATAAACATACAATGCATCATATCCGAACACAAATCTAAGTTACGAGGAATACGACAACGATATCTTTGATAATTTTACTTATAAGTTATTAGACAAGGACCAGCACAACTTATTTAAATTTGATGATTTTTTTCATTGAACACTTATATATTAGTTAGGATGAACAGATTGTTTGAAACAAAACCTTGCATTATGTAAACTTTATTATTAGTCGAAACATTTTCAAAGAAGAGATTTCAGATGTTGGTTCATATGGTCGTACAGATGGAACGTAAAATGCGTCATCGATTGCCGTACATCTGTTGCTTGAATTATTTTTATCAGCGATCAATTTTTCGTTACGTACTTTATTAAGTAGAGCATGCCACTCCCTGAGAGACAAATAAAATGTTTTACTTTGAATATGCAAATGAAAGCTAACTTTGAAGATGTCGATTCGGATTCTTCATTTTAAATATTTTGTGTATAATTTAATAGTGCTCCTTGAGTTACAATACCTATGTGTTAACAGCATCATTCGAATGATGCCTACTAGAAATTACTTGTTGTGAACTAGAAAGCCCGAGTTTGATCAGTGACTTATTTATGGTATTATGAGCTGTTACTTTTACGGCCGTACCGCATGCGCAAAATTAGTTAGAGATTTCACAAAAGCTCACGTTTACTCTATGCATCCGCGCGCGAAATCCAATTAAAATGTACGTTTAATTGTGCTGTACGAGTTCAATGGGAAGCTGAAAGCGTATTGAAGCGTTATTTAACTTTTGACTGCAAACCCCATTACATGGTGAGATCTGCAGTGGCCAATAATCCAAGCGATGCAAGATTCGATCGCATTGCAAATTGAGAAAGAAAGAATAAATGCGGCCAAGAACAAAAGACTGAAGTTGCTTGTCGAATCAATAGGAGTCTCTTGGCAGAGTCGAGAGCATATAATATTGTGATGACGAATAGCCAGAAGTTGCAAAGCGTGCTTTTTTTTCTGGTCATTTTGGATAAAATCTCGCGAGAATGACTTAACGACGTTGCTTTCGGTAGCATTTTAATTAAATTTTCAAGGATAAAATGTTTACAGCAGAGGAGGGGTGGGCAGTTTCCGTTACCGACGGAGCGAAAAGAACGAGTACAGTATTCAGAAAGGAATAAGACCCTGCACTAGGCTTATATACATGTAGGGAAGAAGAGTGCAGTGCGGAGGAGAGGCTAGCGTATGTGCGTGCAGTTGTAGCGAATGCGAGGAGAGGAGAGCACAGGAGCGAAAGAATTGGTTTTTGTCCAGTTTCCTTGACGTTAGCAGTACATCGCGCATGTAGTTGCCGTAACTAGTCTTGGTTCTTCCAAAGAGTCGTACAAGCTAGAAAGGCACTGGTGAGTTGTGACGAGCTGGCTTACGATCGAGAGACGCAAGTCGCTGCAGAGACAGGCAGGCAGACTTTGGCCTGAAAACGGGCAGCGAGTTCAACGACACCTCTCGCAGCTGACTAAAGGCGCTCTCTGCACAATCTAGACAATCGCGCGTGAACCGAGGAACGCAAGGATGCAGCTTATTGGCCTGCTTCGAACGAACGTAGATATGAGAAATAGAGAACGAGAGGAACTAGAGTCGATGAGAGAATAACTATTTTCCGCCGAGATATCCGCGAACTAGACGGCTTCCGCGAATATCGTGCGGCGCTCTGCAGAGAAAACTTTCTTGGCCTCGGTTCAGAAGTCGACCCACCGCCTGCAAAATTTATACGTTTGGCTGTACGCAACTATTACTGGCTGCATGCTGGCTGGTTGGCTAGCTGACTGGCTGGCTTGTGCGCTCTGCGGGAGTTTGCTCCGTTGCCTTCGAGCAACTCCATCGATGCGTGCAGTAGCAGCAGCAGCGACAGTAACCGTCATTTTTACAAATTATGCAGCCAGTAATATTTGTCGCGCCCTCTGACTTCGTCGAATTGACACTCAATTATCGCTGCGACTCGGGTCCTCCAATATTCACGCCACGAAATTGGAAAAAGGAACAATTGGTCGGTCAACTTTACGACGAGAGTATATATATATTGTTTGCTTTATCCAAAATATAACTCCTACTCTGCTCGCAGCCCCTTAAACTCTGATCGGTAAATATGCTCTGATTTATGAAGTCGTGAGTGTTTGAAATACGCCGGGTTCCGGGATATTTTTAACTTGCCGCGGTTAGTGCACGTGCTGCAAGAACATATCACAGGAAAAACAAGCTGGATTTGCAACACGACTTTCTCTAACACGCGTCGATCATCACATTTTCATCTGGATATTCTAAATTTCAACTAATATTTATTTTCGTAACGTTTCTATGTTTCTTTGGTGTTCTTTTTTTTGTAAGGGTCTATCTAAGGTTTACATTAATGTTATAGAGTTAGAAAACACGTTAACGAGTTCTTCAAATTGAGCGACCTATAGAGAGATGTGTTCAAGTGCATTTTGTTCCATTTTAATCTAATCCATTTTTCCAGTTACGTAAACACTTATTAGCGACGTCATATGCTAGAAGTAGTCGAGGAACAATCTTGCTGCGTGAACATGAAAACAAGCGAGTATGTTGTACAAAGTGCGCATTTATACAGAGTCGTCGTACTAGTCACCGATGCTACACGTAAAAAATGGGCACAGCTCCAAAATCGTTTGGTCAACTGCTGTTCTGCCAGTTTCTTTGGAGCCGCGCGCGCAATTTTGTTTATGCCATTGCTCTATTTACTTGTTATTTTCCCTTGCCTCCTCGTTCTAGTTTGATATAGATCGATAGATACACAAAGTGTACACGTTGTCACATCAGTTTCAAAACCTCAAATATAACTTTGAAATGTACAACAAAAAGAGCACACATCTCTATGTTTATTCAACTGATTCCCCAACTGTGACTTTCCAAATAGATTTAGCAGTATCCTTAATTTTTTGGAGTCTAATTCAAGTTGCGTAATATTGCAAAAAAGTACGGAATATTTTGACATGCAATAATATAGGTACGAAGCTTTTTATCAATTAATAAGCGATTCTAAAGTTCACCAATTTTTGCCAATCTATCCAGCAAATGAATCACCTCAGAGTATCGTAAAACAACAAGAATATACTGAAATTAGAATTTTCAGTATAAAAAATCAAATGAATTTAGTGTTAATTTACGCTAACATGCACGCGAAACCTAATTTTGACGATACCAGTATGGCATCCGTTTGAACGTTCACGTTAAACGTTCACCAGATCACTGCGTAATTTTACAAGAATTGACAAAAGAAACGACCTAATAGTCACATTTATTACACTTTATAGGATATTCCATTATTTTACATACGTTATGTATAATCGTGTATCAATTAAATTATTCCGAGGGTTTGTAAACGAAGGTCTATGTCGATTCGTGCATATTTTTTGTTTGCAGAAAAATTATATCAACAATAACTGTTGTGTAAAATCAAACAATCGAAAAATCAATTGAACGTAATCTTCGTCGAGTTGCTGTTCCGAAATATCATAAAAAACAGATGCATATTGATATGAAAATATGCCAAAGAAAGAACCTGTTTTGAAGATAAGCACGGCCGTGACGAAATTTCTTGGCCTTGGGCGTTGGTGTGAAAGCTCGTATAAAAAAGAAAAACGCAAAACGAATTGAGAAGATTGAAAAAAGAGGCAACCCACGTAAATGATGGCAATCAAAGAAACGAGCGAAATATTCAACAACAAACATATATTAAAATAACAGAAAAAAACTAAACAAAACCAAAAGAAAAATTAACAAATCAACGCAGCTGGAGGGCAGACTATGCGTATAACAGACGTAAATACTAATAAAGTACCGAAGGAATATTGAGTGCAGTATATCTGAGGAAGTTGGGCAAAAGGAGTCGTGAGTGCTTGCAACGCCATTCCAAAAATAATGTGCGCTATAGCTGCGCGCGCACATATACACACGCACTGCTTCTTAGAATCCAATTTTGCTCTAAGTGTCTCTGTACTCGTACTTGTTCTCTTGCGTAGCGCTCATGTATGTGCGTGTGATGGGTACAGCAACAAAACAACAGGACAACGGCAGTTGCTTGCACCCTACGGCACCAATGCCCCAACTAGAAATGAAATACGTGTACTCGCACTCATCAATGTGTGTAGGCGCAACGCGGAATTCTGCCATGAAATTCTCAAATTAAATTTACAAGGCTTTACAAAAGACATTGCACGTGCATCAATTGTAAATTTAGCTACAGTCTCTCTTTTCACTTTACTTGTTCTTTTTTTCGTTTCTCCGCTCAAATTATCTATTTAGAATTAACTATAGAACGACTATTCAAACGTTAAATAAGTAAAAGAAGGGCTTTTACAGAGATGTCAAAATCTAATCTACGTCGATTACTCTCTGCTTGTCACCAAGATGATTAACGAAGAATATTAATGAAAAATTCTTAATACTTTAGCACTCGTAATTTGAAAGTCTTAGTGGCACGAGTGTAGAATATTCACGGCATAAATGTTTTGACGATTATAAATTTCTAGATTCAAAGTCGTATCGTTTCCTTCTACTGATTGTAAGGACTTAATAATCGTTCTTGGATTTCCCAACTCTGCATCTCCTTGAGAATGGTAGTTTACTAGGTTGACTGGGATCAACGCCAGAAAGTTATTTCTGAAATAGGTCGATTATTTGAGCTAACTCTAATGCGATTCGTTGCGCAAATTAACGTTACATCGATTTTGTGTCTATTGTATCTTTTTTAACGTGTAATTTTAATACGCTGAAAGAACACGTTAAAAAGTAATAAAACCTAAACTACAGTTGCCAATTGAAATAATCCGAAATAAGCGTTATACTCGTTGGTTTATTTAAATTTGTTTAAAAACAAGTTGTACTCTCATAAATAATTTTGTTGTGAAATGTAAAAGTATTTGAGCAGATTTCGGATAAAAAAACTGCCGACTATTTTTTTACTTTTTACCTGATTAAAAAGAATGGCGAAACTATTATCAAATGGGAAATAGTATACTTGAATTTTGCTACAACATAAGACAAAATATTGACAAAATCAATATTTTGAATTATACTCAATCGTTTTTAATAAATGTCTTTTCCAACGCACGTTAATTTCAAAGCGAAAACGTCAGTTAATTAACAACACTCAAGTCTGATTTGTACTTATATATCGCCTGAAAATGCATACAAATCTATTTGTTCGCTGAATGCATCGACTCACTCTTTGCATATTGAAATCTACAAAATCTGTTTCGATATAATCGAATACTAAGCAATCTAATAATTTTTCTTCCACCCTTTAATACGATGTAGATTATGCGCAAATATGGAACCACGGTAAAAATAAAATGAATGAAACAACTGCAATACGGTTGTTTGTTTGTGTGCACGCACACTTGAAAAACAATAACTTGATGCTCATCACGCATACGGGTTACGATATGCATTTCGTTATCCACACGTGTATACGACATTGTAAGGAAAGACGAGGAAAAACTTGATGCATTATTCATGTCACCAAAGTAAAGATCGACTCGAAGATAACATTAATACCATAATCTGATTTCAGAATTTGAAAAAAAAACGTAAATACGTATCTCTACGTTGCCAGTTTCTTCTCGCTAGAAACCTAAAAGTTAACCAGTGAAAGTATATTGTATTTATTTAAAATTCCTGTAATAATGATGGTGATTATCTATTCTGTTTAACGAGATTTAATTCAGCTAACAACGAGCAACGAGTCAATTAACTCGGAGAATACCCAGCACTCGCGAAAACTAATCGAAACTACTAACGTATTTGAGATTGAATTGTCATCCTTTGGTAACGAAAACAGAAAGTTTCTAGGTATAATGAACAACTCACCTTTTAGTAGGCTTCCAGCGACGTTTTAGTACTCCAAGCATTGAGAAGATCACGACAATCAACGAAGCATAGATAGATCTTTATATTGTTGGTTCGACGGGCACAAGCAAATCACTCGGCATAGGTACACGTTGCACTGGTTGCATTACCAACTAGAAGCACATCGGTAATCACTGTAAACTTTGAAGATACCGCAGGTAGGAAATGCTATCCAATTACCCTATTTGAACGAGCTGATTACGCGAGAAAGTTGGAGCATCGGTGATTCAACGATTGCCTCGTATCGTATGCTTAAAATTTTATTGATGATGGATTACGTAGCACAATACTCCAACGTCGTGAAATTTCGAGGTTCGCTCATTTCAACTGCTCAACGAGGAAATTGAGTAAATACGAAATATCTTCCGAAAGAACCATTGTCAATTAGCCTTGATGCCGTATCAGACTTAAACGAAGAGTCAATAAAACGCGAGAGAGCTCCGATCAGTTGGAGATGTCGTGGACGAAGAGAATTCAAGGTCAGCCAAGGATTACTGCCCCATACAGTATGCTGGCTGAACAATCGATGCTCTAGTTTCACCTTTGCCGAAACGCAGCACTCAACGGATCATCAACGTAATTATGCACTATTCCACAGTGAAGTCTTTGCACGTTACAAGGGTTATTTTAAGTTGACAATTGTGACCTCATCTTTTCCACGTTAAAGCAAATCCGAGCATTATTTCAGGCTGACGATATTACGAAAATATAAAAAATCCAATAGAAATTTTTATATTCGAGTCGACGAGCGAGTATCGAATTCGTAACGAGATAGAAAGTTCGATTAATCAATTGAGCGCACTGCTAGATTGACTAAAAAGACGCAAAATCAAATCGATCGTCAGCGCAATGAAAGTTAAGTAAGTGATGGAAGAATAAAGACTCTTGATAATAATCATCCTAAATTAATTGGCAAAGGCTCCTCGACCAAGATTTTGATTTCCCTTGCCTGTGATTCGAGCGTTGATTCGGTCATTTCACAGCTGCTCATATACACTGACAGCAACCAATGGAGGAATGAGCTAGTAGTTAATTGAATCGCTTATTATACATATGAATTGGAAGCACGCGGATGCAAGAGTAAAGTATCGGTCGCGCACGAACCGGCCATACGCTAAGCTTAATGTGAACTGCCTGCGACTGCGCGCCTGGCCTGAGGAGAAGAGAGAGGAGTGGAGAGGAAGGAGGGAGGGGCGCGGCGCGGTGAGGTGAGCTGAGGCAAGACGAGACGGTACCGCTGCGTCAAGAGAAGAGAGAGAACGCAACAAAACTGCTTCGAGCAAGCAAAAGAGAGACGGAAAGGAAGGGAACATGCGCACCCGATGCACTTCGGTCGTCCTGCTCTCTCTCTCTCTCCCTCTCTCTCGCTACTCTTTGCCTCTCAATTCTCCCTTCCATCTGGCAGATACACGTGCTTTCAAACGTTGCATATGTTGGCCTTTGCGTGCATTTTGACAAAATTATATCTTCCAGTTTATATACACCTGCTCGTACCGATGCAAATGCCTGCTGCTTCATAAAAATTGTTTAATATTGTATTTACTCGTGCACGTGCAGGCAGTTTTGATTTTTGTTTAAAAATCTGCAGGTATTCCAATGTTTCTGTAATATTTCACGAATACTGTTATTCATGTTAAGACATTACAGTAGACGTCTTTGTTATATGATCGTGACATTGAAAATCGACAATCCCTACATTTTACGTGCCATGCTCGTATTTGTTCTTTTACAAAAGTATATTATTTTGTATTCTTTGTTAATTTATACAAATCGGATTGTTAATGTTAACGAGTTAATTACAAAATAAAGTTACGTGTGTAATTTTTAAGATGGATGGAGAAGCAATTTCTACTCGCTTCGCTTTTAATAAAACTACGTGTATCTTGATCTGTCTTTATATTAATATAATGTTAATGTGAATTTATCGTTTCTTTCGGCAAAGCAATTAAAATGAATATATATCTACGAATAAATCATTGTTATTCCGAAAGATTAAGACAAATGTCGAGGAACCGAGCACTCTTTGGCCTATCATAAAAATTGAATTTTTCGACCAAAAGGTGTAAGTAATAAAATCAAAGCATACAAGTCGGTGACTCATAGTATGACTTAGTTGAAGGGTAGTTTTGTCCATATCTAGTAAATACGCTAGAATAGAGTTGATTTATGCATTCAATGTAGAACTACATTAAGCATCCAATAACATGCAATACTTTTTAATCATTAATATTTAAATAAATGCGTCACTTGAAGAGGTATATCATACTTCAGGGATTATGTACTATTTCGCCTTTTTCTATATAAAAAACACTTTTAAATGTTCAATTTTGAAACATTTTCTTTATCATGCGAGATAATTACATGTATTTATATATTTTATTTTGTGTCTTTAAGTTTAAAATTAAGTGTCGGTATTAAATGACTAATTACTACCTATTATTAATAATCCAATAAAAATAGTCCTCCTTATACCGGTTTTCGAATAACTCGTTATTCGAAAACCGAAACATTAAAATTTTAATTTTTTTAAACGATACTAATTTATAGCTGATTATTTCTATGTAGCATTAATGTTTGATAGAAATTATTGAATAGACAAGAAAGAAATATTTCTTTCACTTAATTTTAAAGCGAAATATGGGAGTACTGTTTTATTAATTTTATTCAAAATTAAAGAGCTTGTTGTTGAAAGTAAACATTTGTAAGTAACAATAATAATTAGTCTGATAGAGAGTTATGCGAAAGATTAATCCAGATGGTATTTATAAAAAAATGGTTCCGGCCGGGATCGAACTGGCGACCTTCTGCGTGTAAAGCAGACGTGATAACCGCTACACCACGGAACCTTATATATATATATAGTTATACGCGGTTACGGTATTATTGTTAACGAAGAAAACCCAGATATTTACTAAAACATATTTATCAAATTCTTTTGTTTTTTTTTTAATAAATGTATACGTACATCTCATAAACACCTTATCAACATACATATATAATGTTGGAAGACGTTGTTCCCAATCAGATTCGCGATCGTAAAAAGATATTTACTTGGATTCACAGTAGATGTCGACGCTTGCTTCAAAACCCATGGACAACGCCTACATGCATCATTGGGTCGATAAGGTAGAGTACTGTGTATCGTATTGCGATATGAGTGATCCAAGCGGCAATTCACTGCATTACACGTGATACTGGCTAATCGCTACTAGGTAGTGTACTCAGGTCGTTTGTTACCTATTATATAGTTGGTTTAACGTAAATCCGTCGTTTCTGACAACGCTGCGTATGTGAGCTACATTGTTTGAATAGAATTACAAGGTATTGGGAAGAGAGCAGCGGTTGGGGGGGGGGGGGGGTACTCGGCTGGAACAAAAATAAAAGTTGAAGTATTGTTTTTTGAGCTTCGTTTACACGATTGAAGAAGCAAAAATTTGCAGCTCTATGTTGGAGCATTGTTGATCAATAATTAGTTTACATTCATTTGTATGTTTATGACTAGGTATCGAGGGCGCATAAGAGAAAAATTCTATACAATGTTAGCCTTACAAATTTTGACACGCCTGCTATAGACCTTGATCAATGATACAGGGATTTTTAAAGCGTGTGCCAAAAATCCGTTTGCACAAATATCACAATGTCACGTAAAATATCGAACAATATTAGGAGATTCAAGTAATTTCATCATTAGATGGCTTTTGTCACCCTTGCTTCAGTCAGGCTTAAACGTCCACTTGAGAATGAAACCATTTTATTAGAACATTTTAATTACCCAACCATATTCTTGCAATCATATCTTATAACTGTTGTAATATTACCTCATTTTTTTCACTTCGTTTATCATGTTCTATTCTGTTCAAGAAATATTCAAACTCAATATCTGATCCACAAATAGCCAAATCAAGACCAGCCAGGCAAAAAAGTTTAGTAAACAAGCGTATTTTCAACTAAAATAATGTGTAGTTGACGATGATAAATGTGTTGGTATTTGTAAATTATTTATATATTCAGAATTGATATCAAAGTCTTAGAATTAAGTTTTACAAAAAACTATTAAAAACTTATGATCACGATTTATGCATAGCTGAACTTGAGTACAATCAAGTTTTATATTTGATTACTGAAATTGTCGTATCGGATTTTTATGCTATAACCGTACATCAATAAACACGTTAAACCATAAAGTGACTAGAATGTAGATCACTTGAAAATGGAGTTAGAAGTATTTTACATTGAGTCCAAAGCAGTAGGCCAAGTTTCATATAGCGTTTAAGCTTTATTATGCACAGCGGAAGATGTAATCTCAATCGTGTAACCATGATTGAAAATCAATTCTTGTTATTAAAGTATTTCAAAATGAGTTCAGATCTGAATTACACCAGTTTCGTGATATTCAGTTTTCAAACGTGGGACTTAATAATGCAAGATCAATCTTCCATTTTATGGAAATAATAAAAACGCATTTTTATAATTAATTGAAGGCAAAACTTTAATTTTTTAAGTAGCCACTCAAAAATTATTTGAGCTAATTCATTAACGATTACATGTTACTTTATACAAAATTGAACCAAATTTCACAACTTCGTGTACCAAAACATATTTTAATGTCGACTTATTATGTAAACAACCAGTTGATGTTTTTACGATTCTGTACGAAGCTGGAATTGATTGAGATTCAGATTACATTTAGTCTGCAGCTCGTTTGCAATGTGGTGAAAATTATATATCTAAGTAACGTGAAAAAATGCTTACTTATCAGGATTGAAATCCAGTCAATTTACTAAAAATCGTTGCATCTTGAAATTCATCGCCAGATTTCGACATTTATTTTTGTTTTAATACTTTTAGATTAAAAAGTTGCTTATCTTTGAAACGAAAAGTAATTAGTGCGATAGGAATAACTGTAAACCGAAAAGGTTCAAACTATTTTTCAAATGTCATACCTACAGCCATTACAGACTATTTAATATGAAAAGTAAAGTAATAACAATCGGAAAATGCGTCTACTAAATATATGATTATGCAGATTCTAAATAAAAAAATCAAACTGAAGTCTGATCGATATTTTTTCGAGTCGCTCGGACGAAGCAGATATCCGTGGATCATAGGTCATTCTTTGTATTGAAAAGAATAAAAACCATGTAAAGATGCACTATGCTAGAACATGGATTGTTTTCGTTAGCAGTATTCAGTATACAAACATAATTAATGTAATCACTCGATTTTAATAGTTTAATATTAAACATTATTAAAAGCAAAATAAATAGAAATGTAATTTTAAAGGTAACAACATCGTTTATAAATTTACCATATGGACCCTTTATTACACGTAGCGTTCCAAGGTACGCTTTAGATTAAAATGACTTAGTATTAACATCAATTGTAATTATTAATTTAATTTAGTTTAGTTTACTTTTTCGACATGTAACTTGAATTCGAACAACACGCACAGATATTTAGAGATTACATCATTTTATAAGTCAATAAGACGTTATACATTTTTAATACGTTATTAAAAAATCTAACAACTAATTGAAGTCTACAAAATATTAATAAAATAAACCATACAATTGATAAAGTACATAATCTAATCAATACAATAATCAAATAGCAAAATATATTCAAAAGGTAGCAACATACTTAGATAGTTCCAATAATTGTCCGGTGATAAAATATTAATTGTTAATGACGATGAAGTTTAGTAGTATATTATTTACATCAAATGACTTTTTCTTCTCAATTTCCATGTTTTTACTTTCCTTGGTTTTCTTTCTTGATAACGTAAGCTAGTAAACATGCTAAAAAAATACCAGCAACCTGAAAAAATCAAACAATTCAAAAGATATAAAATGTAATTTTTTGAGCCATGAAACGTTTTATTAAAGCATGTTCCCATTTTTAATGTTATTAATTACTAAACGTTTATTTAATGTTTATTATACGTTAATATTTATTTTAGACATAGAATATTTTTAATGAACCCTCGGACAAAAATTTTAAGATTTTATAGTGAAGTAGAAATGTACCTAATAGTAGTAAAAAAGATTGCAATTAGAACACAAAAATGCTGTATCTAGTTTTATTTCTTTTTTCATTAGAGGAAATACTACGGCATAAACTGATAAGATTATTCAAGGTTTTTGTATAGTTTTTCGAAGTAGTATGTTGTAGTTTGGAGGTTAACTAAAAAGCTGCACTGATTTTTATTAAAAAACGAATGTATTATTTTTATTTACTAATGCATTTGCTTAACTTTCAAATTTTATCGTATTACTGCAATTCTAAATAATTTTACTAATAAAATAGTAGAAAAAGTTTCATCAACATTAGGAATTGGTATTTATTATGGACGATTTAATATACGCAAGAGAAAAAATAATATATTGATCAGTTTTTTTGCATACTTTTCAAATATTAAACGAGTTTTAAAAATGTACCATTGGTCTTGGTTGTAAAATTTATGAGCTGCAGTGCTCACTATACTTGTTCTGAAATTTAATGAAAAGATAAAAACATCAACATGCAATGTTCTATCACATTCCTCAAATACGCTTATGAGCAAAGTATTTTGCATTCATTTATTTGCAATAGAATTTCACTCGTTAGTTCTTGTAAGTAGTCCAAAGAATTACTTTCAATTGGTTGACAGAACGAAAGTAAAAACATAAATAGTCATTTTTTATGCAGAAAATGAATGCTTTTCCGAATCATGCATTGATAACCAAATACAATAGAACAATTTCCTAATCGGATCTATGTTCGTTATTACAAAATACATAAAATATGGTGTGTCGTTATATAAGTGTTGGAAAACTAACAATTATCATTCAAATTTTTACCTCTACAAAGGCAATACCAATCCCTACTCCAATCAAAACGCTTGCATTTTTTTCAATATTCATTTCTAATTCAGAAAAGCAACCTCTCTGGTTAGCTTCCGCATTGTTAGCACATGATTTGACTGTGTTATCTATACAGCAGGATGCAGGTAGTCCATTGACAAACTGAGCTTCCCTTTGCCAGTCGGTCGGTGCATCTACACCACAACAGGTGAACTGAAAAATATTGTCAAAAATCAAGAATTCATAGCTATTTATTTTTCATCAATTTTTATACTTCAGTTAAAGCTAGATTATGTGATTCTCTGAGCCCTTATAATAGCGATAATAACGATTTTATGAAGTCTTGTTTATGCATGTCACAATGATCCTATCGAATATTTAATTTTAGAATAACAAAATAAAATACTCTCTTGATATCTATTCGTAAAAATATACGAAATTGTTCGTCTTACCCTCATCTGAAGATTATCCCACGCACGCTGATCTATTTCTTTTTCGCGATAGTTTCTCATCGAATCAAATAAAGCTTCCTTCATTCCTTGACTGAAATCTTTTTTGAAGACTGCTGCTGCGATACCGACGGCAAGTTCTATAATGAAAATGATCAGTAGTGCGACGGCGAACTGTAAGAAACAGATGATATTTTACACGGAATATAGAATATTGGTCTTTGGACAAACTATCATTTCAATGTTCATGGATTTTGTGTTACAACACTAATTAGAAACATTTACGATTCATCCAGAACTATTTTACGCCTACATTTAAAAGGCACGATTATACATGGGAGAAAAATATAGTTTCGTTTGATATTTACCCCTATTAACAAATTGTAGTGTTCTTTGATGGTTCCGTAACAACCTAAAAAGGCAATCACAAATACTATTGCTCCAGCAACAATTAGCACTATAGGTGGTGCAATAATTCGACCTTCCAGAAAGTGCGTATACGCATGTACATCAGCCAGAACTAAAGCCCCTGCTATTATAATACCAAGTCCTGAAACCTACAACAGAACATTTTCTTAATAAAATTATTATCATTTGATTTTTCCAAATTATTAGCAAGAGTTTACTCAAAGATTCGTACAGATAATGCTGAAAACTATTCTTTATTACTTTTTTGAATGGGATTAATCAATACGTTGTCTGTCAGCGTTATTAAATCCACGCATGAGAGTAGACGAAGACAATTTAAACATTCTACAATTTCAAACTTAGAAATCCTGTCTTGAACGATTACTTCTGTCGACTTTACTACCCTCTTTTCCGATAATTTCATATTTCATTTTTCCAACGAATACAAGATTTTAGTATAGAGATTTCAACAATGTTTTAACACCAAAAAACGCAGTATTGGATTTAACTTATGTCGTGTATGAAAATACATTTTATTTTCATACGTGACGATAAGTACTCGCGAAGATACAACTCAAATACCTTGAAATACGAAACACTATTGACTGTTTCAGCACAGTATTTTTTCATCAGTTATTTAAATAGTTCATTTAGTTTTTTTTGCTTGTTGAAATTTACGATACTTTTTAAGCATATTCAAGAAAATTAATATATGTAAAGTATTCGTAATTAAGATTCTTAGGTAATACATGATTAACAATTCTTTCACGAAAAAATACAGAAAAATATTCTGAATTTACCTTTGAATTGAATTTCGCCTATAAAGGTCAAAATAATATAACTTAAAACATTATTGTCTTCTCGTCTTTAGATTGGCGCCTCGTACACGAAATACTAAAATTATAAATATTTATATATTGTTTTGTAATATTAGATTTTTGGGAATACCAAAAATTGCTGCAATAAAACTTGGGTGTGTGATAGATGTGTTAAACATCTTGAACCTGAGGTTTCATTAAAAGGCTGTAATATGAATTACGCTAGACTAGCTCTAGAAACGCAATCATTTAAGGACCATTTGGGCGTTGGGTAGCACGCTTTTAAAGCTTTGCGTGTTAAACAAAAAAACTGCGTTTCTACGCTACATCTTTAAAGTATTTTCAAATATACGATAATTAAAAAGAAACTTATGGACTTTGAAACAAAGCAGAATATATTCTCACAAGTCGTATATTCATTTTGCTGAGAATTCTTGAGGTTGTGGATTATGTTCATTAGCACTTCCATCGTGTATACGTAAAGTTGTTAAATTGATAGTGTCGTATAGACATCGATGGCAAGTGGAAAATCAGAATATTCTGCGTTAAACCAAACAGGTTTTAGGAACGTTATGCCCTGTATTGATAATCTTAGGCCATTCAAACTAGATATTGAAAATGCACTAATGAATAAGAAATGTTCTCGTAATTTTTCCTAATTTTAGCAACGCTTTTAACGAAGTACACAACGTAATTTTGCTGTCTATCCTAGATAATAACGACTTAACGATTTCATGTAGTTTTTTGAAACAACAATAAACACTCGGACAGAATTGACAAAATTAAAATTGCTGGGCTTGCCAAGCGTAAAACATATTTTGACATGTATCATCATAAAAGTACCAAACCATGATTTACTATACGTCACTTTCTCAACAGAAACTTTATTGTCATAATGTACAGATGTCGAAACAATTATCACAGTCTAAACGAAACACTTTTCAAAATTAACGTTGTAAATAATGCCATGTGTGAATATGAAAGGGATGTGCAGAATTTAAACCAAGTAATATGTCAATGCCCATTGTTTGAAGTTGAGCGTAAGAGCTTAATGAGAGACTTATCTAAACAATATCTTCCCTGCTATTATCAATGCCATGCAAAGAATGTACACTTTTTTTAGAAGATGGAACATTAGAATCCAAGAGTATGTTATAAAAGAATTTACTTTACAAATACGGACCTCTTTCTTTGTATTTATTTATTAATAATTTTTACTCTGTATGTATCCAAACAACTCATTTTGCTATTTTATTAACGAGGATCGTCAGTAGATTTTAAACGGTGCTCACTCTTGGGATAGGTATTTCCATCATCAGTTCCAACTTGTTTTGTCTTTGCTGTTCAGTAGGTTGAGATGACTTTATTGTGTCGCTATTGATTCGTGTTGTTATCAGTTTATTAGTTGTATCACTGATTATTGCTTAACCAAATAGGTTATTGAGTTTATCAAAATGCTAGGTCATTGTCTTGTACTTATTCTCTGCTTGAATACTTGATTCAGTATTGATACGTTTCTCTCTCAGTGCTGAATACAACTATTGTTGGAGTTGTTTGCGGAGCAGGTAGCTCTTGTAGTTAGTAGGGCGGTTGCCCTTACAGTACGTATATATTACCTGTTCTGATTTCCCTGCCAGGGGAAGTCCTTGAAGTAATCTCGTGTTTTCTGAACCGTATTTAAAACCCAACGTCCAATGCTACCCATAAATACCAAACTACCAAATATATCTACCTATCACTTGGAAAACAAAGCTCACGGAGGGATACCAATTCACATAGAAACAGCCATAAATTATTACGAAAACTACAACGCTTTGGTACTTAACTATAAAATTACGAATATAACAATAACTGACTGGACTGTGTCGTTCGTTCTGTATTCAGGTTATTGTTCTCCAATCCATGGTATTAATAAAGATTCTTTTTCTTCCTTTTATGAATCACTCAGTTGTAAATTCGTTACTGGAGGCGACTTCAATGCAAAACACCCCTGTTAAAATTCTGGATCATCCAGCCCTACTCCAAGGGAGGCAGTTATATAAAGCAACGAAAAACAATAGTTTCACTCTAATATCGATTGGCGAACCAACCTACTGACAAAGAGATTTAAAGAAGACTCTCTAGGCTTACTCGATTTCGACGTAGTTAAAGGTATTAACATCTTCGTCGAATTAAGTAAACAAGCACTTTGACAAAGAAAGCACAGACAACGATTCAACAACAATCAGATACAAAATTCGAGGGAAAAGAAAACTCAGAAAATAAGGAAATAAGGAGACATACACGTGATAAGACCAATTTAAACAGAGCAATAAAAGAGTTAAAAAAATTATTATAGATAGAAAAAAATATCAAAGTTCGATACAGGTTTCATTTCCACAGAAGCGATAGATTACCGATAGCTATGGGAAGCAACAAAAATATTACAAATTTGAAAATTGGATAAGAGTTAACGAGGAAAGGGCCAAAGCCTTTTTTAATCACTTCTGTAATGCATTTACTCCTAACGACAACGAAACCGCAAAGCAGAAGAAACCCGTGTTGTTTCGTAATCCATGTAACTCTAGTAATGAATCGCTCAAAACACTCAAATTCTTCAAAATGATCAATGTACTTAACAAGATTAAAATTAAAAGCGCATCAGGCACGCAAATTAAAATTGACAGTGTGGTTACAGAGGATCAAGATGAATGAAGACAAGTGCAACCAAGTGACTTTTACACTTAGAAAAGATACCTGCCGACTAGACACTTTAAATGGGAAAACCATCCCTTAAAATAAGCACGCGAAATACTTTGGAATTCACCTTAATCGTGTACGAGCACATTCGGACCAAAAGAAAAAACTCAATCTTCAGCTCAAAAAAATATACTGTCTAACAGGAAAAAATCACAGTTGACACTTGAAAATAAACTGCTTGTCTACAAAGCTATACTTAAACCAGTGTGGACGTACGGTATACAACTCTGAAATAATCAGATTCCAATATCGAAACAATGGAAAGATTCCAATCAAAAGTTTTAAGAAACATTTTGGACACCCCCTGGTTTATGGACAATTACATTATCATAAGAATGTACGTACGTCAATAATCAATTAGAAAATAATAAAATTATGCAAGAAGAACCAACTGGTAAAAGATATTCTACAGAAGTACGTAATAACCTGAGGATTAAAAAAAACGCAAACAAATACAACGATGCATTCTTAATACGTCCTCTATTTAAGGAGTTTGCAATGGAAGACTAAATCGACTCAACGATATTTTACTCTTGTTTCACTTACTGTATATCATACAAACCAATTACTCGATCTATTTATATACGGATTGTAAATAAAAAAAGGAGTCACAAAACATTTATTTCTTTTATGAAAAAGAAGAATAAAGAATTGTGGGAATATTGAATAAATAACGTCTTTGAATTGCAACATCATTCGAGCAAAGATAAAATGAGCAAAATTAATGTTATGCATGAATTAATTAATGTAAATATTATAGACCGATTGATAATGGCACAGTGACATGAAGATTTCATGCGACTATTGTAGTTACATATGTATACACAACGTATAATATATTACATATACTTTGCTTACATTAATGATAAATTCCGTATAACGTACAGCATAGCATATTGTCTGAATAAAGTAAACAGGCAGGTTGAGCATAAATCAATAAATATCAAAACTTAACCATATTTGCAAAAAAATAGTAATCATATTCTTGTCGTTATACGTAGAAAAATGTGATAAAAGATCATGCACGTATTTTGGACTGAATAATTGATATTGTTGCTAGTGTCTTCTAATTTATTCGTGCACGTACGAATACATGATCAGCTATATTAAGGATACATCTACATCTAAGGAAGGAAAAAATATTTCGTATACTCTAGTATAAGTCCTTTAATATTTCACGTACGAGTACAGTATACGTAAAAAAAATTCATTATCGTTATTTATTAATTGATGGTAATGATCTATTTTTAATATCGCGTCTAGTTTTGACATGTATTATATCGGATAATTTTTTTATTGACGTCGGTAATACGCTTCATTAACGACAATTTACTCAATGTCGTCGAAAAATATTTTGTCGTGAAATGTTTAAACTTACCGCAAATATAACGTTGAAGATGAATAAGATGTATTTGACGGTACTCATGCCACAAGTCTCCATTTTGGTTGATGTTTTGATCGACTGAATATTCGAAAAGATACTTTGGAAGTAGTTAATAATATTAATGACTATCGAATTACAAGTCGAAAACAAAAATGAAATATGAGTAATTATTGAAAATTTGACAACATGAAAGGGCAGGAAAAAGCTTTGTCTGATGCGTAGCTTCGAATATAGTTGATTGCCCCTACAATAGGTAGAGCAGCGATTATAGTTACGCTTGTCAGACTGAGTATGCGTCAAGCTCGACGTCGATTCAAACAGTGAGCTTCCGCGCGCGTCTTGCAAATGCGAACAAGCGAACGACCGTTCTGATCGATCGACGGCACCTGTGTATACCTCGACGTTGTCGATTGGTCAGACAATGCCGTTGAGTGTCCAGTGGAAAAACGCTATACGAATCCAACACGCGAATGCCAAAGTAGCTCTCGCACATCTATGAATACGATCTATACCTGTTACCCCTCCGTGTCTCTATGGTTACTACTATATTTCCGTCCCTACTGCCACCTTTTTTATGCGTGTCAAAAACCTATAAAATTAAACGTGCACTTATTTGTTATATTTTCATTTCAGAACTTGGACCAAGCAAAAATTGCTTCTCCGTAATAATAAATCACTATTTTTTACCTGATATTTAGAAATGTTTTAATCTACACTCATTTCCCAAACAATTGCATAAACTTATCACTCTTTCGGTAAACTACATTAATCAATACGTGTGGCAAAATCAATTTGTAATACCCAAAAGGAATCAAAGTTTATATTTCTTCTACCAATGACTTTTTACTTCAAGAAATCTTTAATTCTGTTTTTTTCCGTTTAATTTTGATGGTTCATCGAATTTACAGGTTTATCCTACTGATTAATTGTATTATTCATATTAGTTTTACGTACATCGAATAACAAACGGAGCTTATGCATAAACGTGTTATAAACATGTATACTTTACGATTTTATATACAAATACCTATAAAGTCATTGTATTTACCAGTAATCACCAAAATTTCACACAGTAATGGAGAATGAGCGGTGATTTACCAAAGACTAAATATGTAAGATAAGATTATTTGTGCTTTATTCCAATTGGAGCAGTTTCGATATACGGGCTGTGAGCGCGTTTCACCTACAATCGATATAGATTGCGATGTTTTGAAAGGTGACAGAATTTTTGTACTGCGATCACATATCTCGTATTCATGATCCTTTTTATTTAACAAATCGGGATATGATTCTACTTCTGCATAGTAGAATAACTTTACTAAATAGTTGGTAATTGACTATTAATTTTAGCTGTTTAGGCTGAAAGAAAAAGCAAGTAAAATGTCGCCCTTTTTGCACAAATTTCCATTATTTCTAAATAACGATACATATTTTTTATTGGAATCCATGTTGATTTAATTTCTTTGTGAGATCAAAATACAAGAATAGATAAGTCATAAACTAAATATAATCGTAAAAAGGACGTCTGACATTTCTTCGATAAGAATCCCCAATTCGCATTTAAGATTCCTATAATTGTCGTGACTATTATTGCAAGTTCTGTAACGGAATTGTCTATGACTTAACCTGAACAAACGTTAACAATTATTTTTAAGTGAGTTTGGTTTGCCCAGACCATGAAGAGTTCGCTTGGCAAATTGAAAAACTCACTCGAATATGGACGCGAAAGAAAGGAATTCTGGGCAGACTGAAATAAATGCGTACTATGACATGTCCGCCATGCAAGCCTCGGTGTCGGACACCAAATCTCGCCCCGAAAGGAAGGTAGACAAAATTTCAACCATCGTATCTTTGGATTCCAGGAGCAACGAGGTCTTTGCAAAGATAAAGGAAAAGGTATAACGCGCACTGATCTTGAAGCCCCGCTTCAATCCTCTTGTTCTTGTTTATTCAACGGATCTGCCTTATTGCCGTGGAACTTTGATCTTAGCCAATTTCAGTTTCAAAGCTCTAAATAATGTTGCTTGCCGGGAAAATGTAAGTCTCTTTCCCCCACCCCTGTTGGGCCGCTGGGCTGATGCACGAGCATGCTCTATTGTGGCTTTATCCTAGATGGCGCGCATTTTGAACGCGTGAGCATGGTCAGTATCAGTCGTCGTAGCATAGCGAAAGAGAAAGGGGGATAGCGTAAGTGCACGAGTAGCTCGAGAGTCAAATTCTCCGTTACAGTCAGTTTATGCTACCGAGCTTCTCAAAGGCTACGTCTTTTTTTTAACATGCAATGAATAAGATTGTAGCGGAATAAAATACTCTTCGAGAATGTCGTGAATTTACGTCGTTTGTTGTATAAAAAATGTAATAACTTCTAATTTATTAACTTGATATTTTATTTTTATAATTACATAATACAACTTTTGTATCGATTACAAAATAAAAAAGGATTACATATCAAAAGAAAAGCTTTGGAACAACAAAATAGTTATTTTAAAGCCATATTAAAAGTATCGATAAGTACGTTATTATTACTTGCATAAAAATGCATTGTTTTAGAAAGATTCTGGTTCACTGTTCGAGTTTAATAAGATATTCGAATATTTATATGGTAGTTATAAAATATTGACGGGGGTAGCGATAAATCGATGTGTTTTGTATACAATCGATCGCATAAAACTGTAAGTTACAGTAACGTAAGTATATAGTTCTTGCAAACAGATGTCTTTACTCTGTCATATCACGCTCTCAACTCTTGCTGCACTTGTTTGCACTCGATATCGCAACACGATAAATTGTACCAAGTTTAATAGTTTCTTAAGTATACATTACATACTTTTTGTTCGATGAAGAGCTTAATGGATGCCATTTAATATGTAGCAGGCTACAATAGAGATCAAAAACATCAAACCATTCTGTTGAATCAAACCAGCAGAGTTTGGCCAAATTCCTTCGGGAGACCTTGGAAAAAAAAACACACACACACTATTGATAAAATTTGATATAACCGTATTAAATTATATAGGAAACTAACGAAAGAAAGATGTCAATAATTAGCCAGATGATTGGCGTAAGAAATTTACATATGCATTTAATATAAAAGTATATTTTGTCACGGTAACGTATTTTCGTACAAAATAATATTATGTACAATAATAATATTCAAAGTATGAAACTTGCAGTATGTGCGTTCATTTGACTATTTAGAAAATTAACATCTATGAGGTTACTGTTACATTGTGAAATAGGTGGAATTGGATCAATGCAATGGATATGCTTTGCGTTTTTTCTACTGAAAATACAATTGAGGGATGGATTCGGATGTATTGAGTCATATAACACTTGTATATCATTTAATAGACGAACAATTCAGAATAACTCTTTCGTACTATCTATCACGTATAAAAATGTAAGTGAAGATCATAAAATATTATTTACGAGAGTCACAATGACATCAAAGCCATTGTGAAAAATGTTTAACTACACGATGCAGTCCAAATCAGATGAAAAATAAATCTTTTTTCAGTAAAATTATTTCTTTGATTACATTGTAACTGTCAGGACATTTTGTTTACTTTGTGAATAAGCGAAAAATACAATTTAACTTGGAGCATTTTGTTTAATCGTTAAAAAAGTTTATATTTCGTTAGTTTGTGGGGATAGTGTCTCCAAAGTGATCGGGCACAATATGTGTTTAACAAGAAAACCTTGTAAATCCATTTTGAATCATCGGTCTAATACAATATAGAGGTATTTAAATGGCAGCACCGTGTTTTCAATACAGGTTTTCAATATTTTATATTTTGCATTTCTTATCTACGTTTGTTTTTACATTTTACTTGCCACCGACTTAATTTATCGTACTCCGTGAAATACATTCATAAAGTAGTTAATTTTTATAATATTATAAAACTACTAATGGAAGGTTTCATCGAAAGTCTAGCAAAAAACGAGTAATTATGTTGCGTACAAAAGTAAGAAAAATAATTCTGAGAAAGAGATAAAAATTCAGTACAATTATTAACATCCCATATTTACTAAACGCCGTGGAATTTCACTTGGAAATTGAGAAATCAATTACAAGCGAAGTGCCAATCCTCGTCCGATTTAGAATACCTTTTAGTATTGTACTTGAATTTAACTGATGATTTTTATTCTTTTCTATGGAAACCGACTAGGAATGATAAACGGTTAAAAAGTTACGAATAAACTTTGAAATGGACTCAAATGTAGAGTACGAATGTTCTGGTAAACTGATCGGTAAACCGACAAGCATTATCACAAAGTAATCTTTGATAACCTTATTAAATCTCCATGAAAATGTTCACCATGGACATTCGAACGATTAAATCTACAGCACGTTTTATTGACCAGAATGGATACTTCAAGGAAATAAAAAAATTGCGATGTATCGTAAAGCAAATATTTGTGCAATTGTGAACAAACGTTGTTAGAAAACAGTGTAGATTTTATAGATAAAAATAATTGCGCGACTGTACGATTGCGTTCACACATACATAACGATACGTTGTGAAAGATTTATGACGAGTTCCAAAGCAAGCTGTAGACGAACATATTTTGTTATAAGGAGAATTGCGTTACATAGACTGCGAGGAGTTTGGAGAAAACACCAATGTTATATGTCAAGTAATCACGCATGACGTAGAACCTACAAAATTCCGACGACACCACAAGCCCATCGACCACCAGCATTTCCCGTTTGCTCGGAAAGCGTAGTGTTGCCTTTTCCTAAATCGTCCTCATTCTCGTGTACGACAAAAGATCGGCCAATGATGCTGTTGGGCCCGCTCAAAGAAATCATTACGTCGGTGATATTGATCGAAGCCATTCCTTGACTATCGGCCTTGATGTTACCAAGATCACCTATGTGACGGACGGTATCATTAGGTGCGCCATGCTTTGCCTATTAAATATCGTAGAAGTACACATTATTCAGAGCTTACGTGGGATTAAATTTTTACGACTAATTTTAATAGTAAAATTACGCATAGTACAAATGTCTCGCTCAAATCTTATATACCTGTTTGGGATTGAAGTGGCTTCCAGCCGATTTGCAACCACCAGTGATATCACCTTTCGCGTGAACGTGGAAACCATGAATTCCGTCATTTTTTAAACCGCGAATACTTCCGGTAATCGTTACTGGTCCGTTGGCTACGCTTTGAACGAGCTTTAAAGTTCCGCTGACATTCTGATCTTGTAATTCAGGATCCGGTGTCAATAAAACAGTTGCAACTAATTCCTATCAACATTAAATTAGTAATATAACCGTTGGAAATACAACTAATGGAAGAGTTGATTCGATGCATCTCTAGTTGTATATTATTACACATATCCGGCTTTTGACCAATCGTAACTAATAACAAGAAAAGCTTGCATTGATATCATGTTTCTTTAGGCTTCGAAGGATAATTTTTTAATCCTCAGTAGTAAAGTAATTCTTGGTGACATTTAATAAGATTGACCGAAAAAGTTCTCGAACGTTGAACATTGATGAAATCGACTTCTTATGAGCAAATCCAGTCAATTTGATACTTATGCTCGCCGTATTTTAGTTAGAACGTCATGGTTCTAGCAAAGTTCATTGACAAAAAATAATCAATTAGTTGACCGTATTGGAACTTTATGATCATTTTTATTTTCAGTTTATTATTCAACACTCTTTTACTGATAATCTACTTAACAAAATTTAAATAATTAGCGTTAAAAATACCTCAGCGTAGACATTGGCGAACACCATAGCAATCAGTACAATCAATTTGTTCATCTTGACGTGTCTGGAACAGAAAACCAAAGTTTGAAATATGAAACCAAACATAACGTTATGATAATTGTATATTAAAAAACTATTTGTTTCACTGAACGAGTATCTAAGAATTGAATAGTGTTTCTTGATAAAAAGTAATTAGAAGCTTTGGAGTGGAATTTTTGCCAAGTAAACTTTTTTAACAATTTGACGTACAATTATATTAAATAAAGACAACGCTTCGTATATTGAGCAAGTAACACAGTTAGAGCTGTAAGACAATACAATTGAGTTGATCATAATAAGTTTTGCATTATTTCTGCAATAATTTTATATTTGAGCGGCATGTTGTTGGCCTTAAAAATACGAGAAATGCGTATTATCGGGTTTTGCCGAGTAAACGACTATCAAACTTTCACATATTATAACGTCATGCGTAAGAGTATCAACTGTAATCTTGTGCAGAACTTAATAATATCTAATAAAAATTGACCTACGTGAAAAGTTAACTATATACGTTATGTATAGATGCATAAAGCTGGTCAAATATAATTTCCGAATCCACGTATTCCAAGTAATACCTCTTGATCAATTAAAACTTCAAAGATGGTTATGTAATTTTGAGTAACTCACAATATGATAACGATTTGAGGTAGCGGTTTCCGAGATCTCAATTGAATGCTATCTGATTTTCAATTAAGTTAGAAAAAAGGAAACAATGGGCGAACTAAAAAGTGAAAGTGCGTAGCTCTGAGGTCGAAGTGACGAGACTACACAAAATTCAATGTGCGCTCGAATCTCGAACTGACTACGGATTCTGAGGTTGACTGGTTTATACGGCTGTGTCTGCGTGGCCCCCTCGTGAGTTTGTTCTGTACCATTAAGTAGATTTTGTAATGGGAATCAGTTATTGTACTCAACAAGGTCAAAGTAAATTGGGTTTGCATTAAGAAGATTGTTATAAAGATTATTTCAATGTGTTATCCCTTAATGGAGTGCATCTTTGACACTGAATTTGTCAAGCTTTAAACTTTATTTAATTATTTAGCGCATTAAAGATTCACCGGTACAGTTAAAATTCGCAAGGATAGCTTCTGCGTGTAAACCAAGTGCACGTGAATGTATATGTTGGATCAAACTGTATTTTCAGTTGCAGCTAATTTATCAATGTGTTACTGTACTTTTTTGTAAGTTTATTTATTCCACGCTAACTGCTTTTGAGAGTATAGATACGACATCTGATTGAAATATCTTATGGGAGTATAGACAATAATTATTGTTCACGTTCAGTTGTAACATATTAATTGATTCTTTTCGAATATTATTCGCAATTTAAAGTTGAATGAAAGTTTTCGCACAAGTAAAGTTAAACATGTATATATCTTGCTGTTATGGTGTAATAAAATAAATATCATCTATGAGTTTCCGTAGGTTCGTATGAGTAACGTAATAATAGCTCAGGTATTAGACAGAGTGAAAACTGTACTTAATCATACAATTGCACTGTACAACTTCAAAATATCGTACATGTGATTCATATTATCCATGTCAACACTTCTCGTAATTCCTTTGGAATAACCATAGCAAATAATAGTTGAATGGATGAAATATGGAAAATTTGTAGAATCGCATGCACGTGAGAAAAGGATCAGAGTTCAGGCAACAGGTGTCTTATATTGATCTATCGTGCTTGTTTTAATGTAGGCAAAAATGTGAATAACATGCGTCACTCATTGAATTATAAGTAACTCAAAGATAATAATTAAGAATTATGAAAAAAAACAATTATATTTCTCCCAAACAGCTACAAATAAGAGAAATAGAATGCTTTTAAAACAATAGAATTTAACTTTGAAGAAAATATTTTACGAATGATTATTTTGACAAATCGAAAAGAATGGGTACTAAATATTTCATTTTGTATAAGTTTATGAACGTAATACAATTGTTTGACGAGTTATTATGATTTGTCTATTTGTTTATCCACTCGGACGTTTCCTTCGTCATTAAGACATAAAGCGGTGAAAGAAGAGCTTAAACTATTACAAAATATTATGAATCAATGTCAGAAATAAGAAGTGCTTACTCGACTAGAAATTTCAAGACTGAAATTGATTTGTCAATATAGACAGGTTTGGCCCCTCTTCACTAGTAAACTCTCTAACAAAATCAACTTGCCGTAAAAATATTCCTGCAATCGTGTTGCATAAAAGCTTTCGAATTAATAACAGTTAAAGAAAATGAACAATCTACCACGCACTTGAAATAATGACGAATTAAAGAAGTAGCACACGCGATTAATCGACGAAAAGAAACTGAAAGCTAGCCTCGACCTACCCACTAGTTTTATAAGACAACACATTAGCTTCGGGCAGGTAACGTACCTGAACGTACAGAGACCTTCGTGTCTGCTTTGCCCCTCCTCTCACTTTTTAGCCATTCCTCAACGTTACTGTATCAAGGTCACTCATATCGGTATATATACATCTACGCTTACTTGACTTTAAATCTTGCACTGTGTGTCTTTTGTTCATTCTTACTTTCCTCGTGTCGTCTTGCGCCTTCTTAATCTTTCACGAGACTTTTACCGTTTATGACTTTATCAATGCACAATCTAGAATCTCAAACAGAAAATTTTCAAATTTGTTTTTAATCTCTCGTTAGAGAATAGAGATGCGACCTGACTGCTAAATAATGTGACGTTGAATTACTCGCTTGCTTTTTATAATAAAGTGTATATTAAGAAATATACGTTGGCGTGTGTATTTGAAAAAGGGAGTTTTTCCCTTTTAAAATAAAAAACTATTTTACTGAAAATAAATAAAGTTGTACTCGACTTTGCAACGTACTTCGAGAACTTGAAGGACTTTTTTTGATGTTATCTATATACGAGCCGATAGTCACGCGTAATATTAAAATAAATGCGATAAGTGTGTTATTCACGAGAAATCGCGGGAAATAAACGAATGCAATCGTCCAATTGATTTGTTGAAAACGTGACTTTTTATTTTAAGGTTATCGGATAGGATGAATAACAGGAATATAACATATATCCTGTAAATACAAGTACGCGGATTCCCGATGATAATGTTTCCATAAATTCTTATAAAAATATAACGAGTAAGTGTCGTAGAGAAAAGTCTTAAAGGAAAAGACAGGTAAACCTAAGTGCTTATTCATGTTAAAGGTCACCTACTGTGCGTAATCACACAAACATCGCAATTCGCGTAGGGAATTATTAGAATCGCCGGCTATCTAATTAATGAATAACGGACTTTTATACTTTCATGGCCGTTATTCCCTAAGTTCTTTAATTGTTTACTTCAGTTCTTCGAATTATGCATTGATGTCGAACACTACTTTTATAAATATCTTGGGACGCGAGAATATGCTTAAAAGCACGAGGAAACTCTATAATAATTTTTTTCTTGAACAATAACGAATAAGTTTTTATTCTATTGTATAACTAAATTCACGAAGATTACATTTTGTGTAAACAATCGAGAGTATAACAGCTGTATTGAGTAAATGTAGAAAAACAGCGTAACAATGCGGCAATTCGTAAACTGTCAATGTTTATCGCGATAAAATTATAATTACTGTAAGAAACAACGTGTAAACGATAATAGTGACGTAATATCTAAAATAGATTGCTGATATATCGATAGAATTTGGGTTGTGTTATTATTATAGAGCTGATGAGTAACCTACCAAACAGGTTTGAACCACAGGTATATTTGTGGTCCAAACGCATCACTATACAACGCAAGAGATAATGCACATCCTACGTACATCGTCAATTTAGGTGGATTTTTTTGTAATTTCTGAAAGTCTGTTTAAGGCTTTTATTTATCGGTTAATTTCTATCTTCGCCAATTAAGTTCTAACAGAGATGTTATTTTAAACTTGTAAAATATTTAAATATATATCTTTGGAGCGATTGATGAAAATGTTGTCAGACCTCTTCAAAATTGGTTGGTGAAACGAGCTATCCGTTTGTAAAAATTTTTTGTCTCTATAATAACTCATTTCACGAAATTTTATTATTTTTCGGATATAAATCTTATTTTGCCCCTGACTTTTGCAAATATCAATGTTATTTGGTGCCCATAAACATTATACGTTTATTTTATTGCATATTATCGATCAGTCCATTTATTATGTGATGAACGCATGTAAATGACGTATGCACGGACCGAAAATTGCATCCACTCAGTTTAACGTCTTTACATATTGTTTGCTTTGAATGAAAAATCGTAAAAATCTAGAATATGCTAGTAAAACTGACGTTATACATCGTTGGACTGACAAGAGCAATTGACATCTTTTGTACGAGCATGAGTTTACGTCAATGAAAGGCATTTAAGAAAAGGCAATTAATCCTACACCATGAAAAACGGACAAAAAAAAATCGCAAGTACCCTGCTTTGGAAAGTAATTCTGAACTATTTATTATTTCTCTCATTGCGCAATTTTGTAATTTTGTTATAAAATAAAAAGTATGCGAAACAGTTAAATGATCAAACTCGATGAATAATTTATCCATACGTATGTCTTATTTCGATCATTCGAATCGATAATTTATTAAATACAAAAAAATGGTGGATATTTCAATAGACAGATCTACGAACGTGTATCGTTGTAAGAAAGAGGTTGTTGCACTTACCGCGCACTGAGTACTGATCTTTTGTGTATAGACGTATGGTAAGTTTGCTTGACTTGTAATTTCTTGGAATCATACCTGGTTTTATTCGATATACTACGTTTAAATGAGCTTACGTAGCAGCATAATTTCTACAGCGTACATTGTCTTACCCAAAATGTCATGTTCGTTCAGCGAGGTGAGAGTGACTTACGTGCATTATCCGAAGCTTCGTAGGAGTTGTTTAGAGGATAAGACAACGAACATAAAACGCTTTAAATTCGAGAAACATTGAAGGCGTAACAACGTACGTTCTCGGAGATATCAAGTTAATGTCATTGGTCTAGATAGACCAGTTCAGGCTTTGGCGCAGTAGAGCGTCGTCAATCTCGCATTCGCCACGCAAGAAGAGTCCGTCCGCAGCTTTCACTCACAACCTGCGCAAACAAGTACACTCGGGGAATAGCATAAAATACTTAAATTGCTACGGTGCGTTACGCTGAAAGAAGAAAAAAATGAGGTGCATTATGCATAGTATATCTCTCTGAGAACAGACAATCAAGCTGTGCCGTTCGTGCAACATGTACGTGAGCTAGCACCTCTCGTGCTTTGCCGTACTTTGCAGGCGTCCAAGGTCCTTTGTGTGATGCTAGCTCCCAGGTCCTCTCAACCATACACCTCGTCTTCTCACTCGACTATATTTACGCGTAAAGACGAGTAACAGGTTGCAGTTACTCGAAGAATCTCCTCGCGAACAGCGAGAGGCTCTCTTGTGAATTACGTAATCGACTAGTCAACGATCGAGCTCTTTCATTCCGTTGAAGCTTGTACCCGCTTCTCCGCTCGTTTTTTAGCGTTTTACTTTGCCTGCTACCGCAATAGCCTGTCATTTGTTCGACGTTCTTCATCGATATCGCATAGACAAAGCTACATTTATCTTGTTTTGTTATTTTTTTTATTTTACTGCAACTCTCTTTCCAATTGATACATCATCATACAAAGTGCATTCAAAGTGCAAGTCTATTTCCAGTAAGAAACATGAAGTTGCTTCTACAGCTGTTGCTCGGAGTCGTTTTGGGTTACGTCGTATCTTCCCTTCCCGTTGATGAACTCTCCTCGGAAGGAACGGGCGACAAGACACTATTTATTAGAAGTCTACCTGGTTATCCAGGCAGTAGGAGCAATATTTATGAGGTTTACATGGAACCCTACCTTTTTGTGAGCACTCTTTTTTAATTATCAGTTTTTTTCATTAATTTTTTCTTTGAGAGGTATCAAAATCAATCTACTTATTAGTTTTAGAAAAACATTTTTTTTCGTTTTTTTTATATCTCAGCACTATATAGTTGTTAGTTATCAGTGTTTTTATTAACTTAATTTTAGGAAAGCTAACTATTTTTTATTTTATTCGTTGATAAGAACAAAATCAAATGCTTGATATTCTACCAACAAACATTAGATATTTGAGCTAGATTTACAATTTTCAATCATTGCTTAATGTTTTTTACAAATCTGTAAACAATTGGTTACAGTACGGAAAAATGCATAAATAAACTGACAACCCCTCCAAATAATTTCTCGCTCATTTTTTTTAGTTTTCATCTAAATGTTGAATACATCCAAAATTAAAATACTTCTTTACATTAAATCGTTAACCAATTACCTAATTAATGTCGACTTACTAATAATATTTGTGAATTTATACAGGCATTTTGACACTCTACTCTCTTCGTTTAAGCACATTATAGCAGAGACCAAGCATACTTTTCTCACCTTCTATAATATTAAGTATCATTATACATATTACTGACTAACTAAAAATAAATCGTAATCCTACAAAAAATAATATTTAGTAATTGTCGCTAAAAATAGACTTAGAGTATGTACCTTAAAACTTACTAGCAAACTACCCCGAAGAGACATCAAATTTTCATTTTCCATTTTTTAATGTTAGAGTTAGCTTTTTGAAACAAACTTATGCAATGATAAATACTGACTTTACTCTACACTATATTATTCGTTGCGGTTGTTTAATTACGCTAAATCTAAACAACCGTTTCAAGGTGTAATACGTTTGTTTTGACGGTGTGAAAGGAAATTAAGCTTTACGCGTTGTCGACGCCAAAAAGGAACTATTACGCTAAAACTCGTAGAAAATATATGAAATAGCTTATATTTGAGAGTAGTGTACCAGGTATTGCTATATATAACTTAAGTAGCTTAGATTTTAAGTTATTACAAACGCGTCATTTACTCCCGTAACCAACTAGCCCCGCGTGGTCTCCCTTGTGATCAGTTGGGTTTTGATGAATAAGTATTAATTTATTGTTTAATTTCAAGACAGTTACTACAACGTTCGGTACTTGTAACTATATTTAACTTTATTAGGATATTTATGTATATTTCATTAGTAGTAACTCAATAGCTTGTATCGCGGAGATGATATTATACAATTTATTTGCCGAATGATAATAGAACTAAGTAGCGTTAAACGTACTTCATTTTTCTGTCATTTCTGTGTAAATACAATTTTAAAATGATGTTAAAGGATCGAAAAGCTTCTATTTGTTTGTACTAAGAATGTAAAACTATATTGCACGAAATAATATTCATTCTTAAGTATAGAAATATTACAATTTGATGTAAGCGATGTGGATAAAACATTCGTTCATTTTAAAAGAACAAGAGTATGCTCGCTGTTTTTGACAATTCATTACGGCTCGTGATCGAGGAGAACAACGTTCGATAAAAGATATATTTTTTCCGTACTTTATCCCAAGTTGTCAGATCTTTCATTAAGTAGACATATTCTCGACTCAAATGATTCATGTATTTTCTAACCAAACTAAACTATAGTCTCTCGTGAAAAAAAATTATGATTTCAACCACATTTATGAAGATTTGATGCTTCTAAAATTATAGGCACTAGGTTTGAAAGCTATGGTAGAGTTAAAAGCTCTTAGCGATGATGGAAATCCTGTAGAAGGACCCAAAGGACTACTCACATTAGAACAGCTGCCTACTGGAGTCAGGATTTACGGAACAATATCAGGTTTGACCAAAGGTCTTCATGGTTTTCACGTACACGAAAAAGGGGACTTGTCTAAAGGCTGTGGCTCGGCTGGACCCCACTTCAATCCTTATTTAGTAGGTGTTAAAAATATTTATTACTATTATATATAAGAAGATATGATTGTATTTTCACATATTGTTTCAAACGTGGAAAATAAAGAGAAATATCGAATAAGTAAATTATCTTAAACCTTATCTATAGTGTTTTTGTTTATATATTCGGTTTTTTGTATTTTCGACTAGTGAAATCACAAATGGCAACGAATCGCATGAATGTACTATAATTTTGTGTACTCATTGTTTAATATACTTTTAAAAATTGTATAAATAATGGAGTAATAAGGCTAGAATATCATGTTGCAGATTTTAACGAGTTTTGACTTTTTTCAAATGGTTAAAATTACAAAAATGTCCTATAAACTGAATGTGAAACCGATTGATAGTTCTATTCAACTTTAATGATTTTTTACCGTTTAACTTGGATTTATGAGCTAAATTGTAGAGAACTATCTCTTGTCAGTTCATTAAGTTTTTGTTCGTAAGAAATTTGCTCGATCGGATTATTTGTGCATACCAATGTTTATCGTGTCGCCATTTCAATAGATTTACTTTTATAGAGTTGTTTATTACAAAATACGAATAACATTGATCGGGTTATTATTGTGTTTAAGGTGAACCACGGTGCTCCAAATGATCCTTTGCGTCACGTCGGCGATTTAGGCAACATTGAGGCAGGCGAAGATGGAGTGGCTCAAGTCGATGGTTTTGATAATTATTTGACACTGACTGGCATTCGTGGTGCTATAGGTAGAGCCGTTGTTGTACACGAAAAACAGGACGACCTCGGTCGTGGTGGTACCGAGGAAAGTGCCAAAACTGGATCGTCTGGTGCTCGCGTCGCTTGCGGCATCGTTGGTTTCATTTAAATTTTTATCGATTTTTTTTAATCTCCTTTACCTAACGTCCTCTCCAACTCTGATACTTTTCTTTTGTAAACCGTCTACAGTGTTTCTACCGTCTAAGCCATTTTTTAAGTACATTTTGTGTATAGTTATAGCTGGACAATTACGCGTTCTTTTTGAAACATCTAAAAAAAAGATGTGTTGCCAATGAGTTTAAACAAGCTTTTAATCCGGTAAATTTCGCACAGTCAGGTATTTCCTCGTTGACATCAATAATCCATTTAATTTAATGCCTGCTTTATTGTTGTAGTGCGTTTATTCGTCAACATCGTGGTATTATTTGACAAATAATATTTTTGTAAATCTTTTGTAAAAATAACGTGGGAAGAATAAAAATAATTGTATGAAAACTTCGAAAATTCGAAAAAAATTTTTTGAAAATAATAAGTAAAAATGTCATATGTAATAAAATAACATTCTGCATATTGCATCTATCAGACCGAAACTTGTTTTGAACGAGAGATGGTGATCTGGGCATCATACGTCATTAATAGAATCATCAGTATATAACGCGTATAAACAAAATGAAAAATGAAAGACTTTCACAGTGGCCCAGAAATAGCATCTCTTAGCGTATAGAAGAGCGTGGCGGTCGACCGAGTTTCGCGGCTTAGTACCCACCCCCTTGCAGCTCTCGGCACCATTCCCTAATATTTTCAATGCTAATATTTGGAGGGCGTCGAAATCTTAAATTCCTTAAGCGACAAGATGCAAAATAAGCGCCACGCGCATTTCTCGACAATTTATTAATATAGAAAAGGAGAATGCAACTATGAACTACGACTGACCAATTCAAGACAGTTGTAGCCATAAAAAGTAAATTTTTACGTCCAGAGAGCCTAGAGTACGCGAATATTATAGATAAATATAATTTATGGTTAAATAATGAATGTAGGGTTCAAACTGATTGAACCTCAAATCCAAATGAATTGCAAGGTAAAATGTTAATATATTTAAACTGTCGAAATTTAAATTTGATTGATGAAGGACTGTCCATGTCTGCCTGTATATTTATCATTTATCTGTTTGTCGTACAAAGTATTACAAACGGCTGCACGGAATAATACCGAGAGAACAACACACGAATTTCGACATTTTACGGAAATGTTTGACAAGATAGTGATATGGAGTGCGGCGGGTCGAGACTACACACACAAATGATAAGCTGTTGGATAAAATAATATTATTTTGTACGTATTTAAATTGCGATTAGCTGAAGGTAACTTTGGTTGTTGGGATTCCATGTTTGAGCAGCAAATAATTATATTAATTATTATGCACATATTTTTAAAGTAACGTATGGACACACTTATATACCTGGGATCCTCTATATTTTGGCATCCATCATTAATCCTATAGAAATGTATCCTTGTATATTTATTACTAATTTCACTAACAATGAATAATTTTTGTCTTGAGGGGGTCATAATGTTACTTTACATTTCTAGTCTAGTCATTCTGGTATATAATTATAGGAAAAATAGTCTTGAACAATAAGAGATACCAGTAATTCTGGGACTATTCTGTACCTCTGAAACAATTAACTTGCGAAAACCCGGACGAATTTTATATCATTTATTATAACAAAGAGCGCTGATTCTAGGGACATCGATGAAATCTAATATAAATTATCAAACATATGATCATTGAAAATTTTTAACATTTTTCCAAATAACGGAATAATTGTTATGGAACACATTGTTAGAAAACATGTGTTTTATTACAATTTGATCCTTGCGTGAAAGTATCTCAAGAATATAACGCCGGTAGTCTCATCTCGATACGATAATTAATCAAATAAAAGCAAATAATTAAAAAAGTAGCAGTTTTGCCATCTTAAAATGGTTAATAAACAACCTTCCAATACCTGTCATCGGTCACGATTAATTTTTCCATTGTGTCCGTGTTTTTTCGCGCTGAAAGTAAAAAAACTCGTTGTTCGAGCAAAATATAAATCCAATTAATTGTTCGTGATAGAATGACTTGACTAATTCGTAAATTGATTTTGATTCTTGTATATAATTTTTCGTCGAGTACATTTCATATTTGAATCTATAATAAATGGAAATGCAATATTTTTATTTATTCATTTGATAGCATAAAATTGCTGACCCTATAAAGATATAAAGAAAAGCTGTTAAAAGAATAAATATATAGCGACAACGAAAAATCAACCAATGTATAAGTGGAACGCGAGCATTCTATAAAGAGACAAGCTCGTAGCAAACGTTTGTCAGCAAACCTTATACCCAAGCTAGAGTAGTCCTCGATAGCTGAAACTTCTTCCGATATGGTCACGTATTGCACGAGAGTGTGACACATAGCACGATTCCTGTTTTGACATTCTCTACGGAGAAACGAGGTAATCAGTTGTAACAAATGACAATTCACAATATTAATAAATCCTTTTAAGATAATTACTGTTACGAGCATGCAGATTGCTTCAATCGCAACGATCGTTTACACACCAGACCATTTATTTTGCACAAATGTATTTGAAGATTTGGTAAATTATCGAAATTTATTCAAAACGATTAGTCTAATTTTTTAGATTATGTTTATTTGCGAGCTTTGTTATTCAGTATATATAACGCTTCGTTATTCAGCTTTATAACGAATTCTTCTGTTTTCCTTTTGTTACACGATCGATTTGACGATATTAACGAGAACGTGAAATTACGTATACTCTCACGACAAAATGGCATATACCGACCAAATCGTGGATGAGTACATTGAACATTCAGTTGTCAAGTTTATAGAAGTACGAGTGAGTGTACGAGTAACCGCTTTGTCAACTCTTTTACCTTGACTAACAATCAACGTCAAATCGATATAGCGATGACGACCTCCGCGAATATTACACAAAGCCGGGCAACTTTACTCCAGTCTGGGCTCTTTTTCTATGTTTCCTACGCGCGAGTAAGAATATAAAGAGAAGTTGAACATCAACAATCTGCATATACCAAGAATGTAAGAAAAGTTATGCCGTAATAATAAACACGATACTTGCAATTCGTTTGAATGCCTCAGATTAGCAGTTACGGATTAAAAACTGTTCGTTCTATTGCTGGCCAATTGTATCGAAATCTAGAAATGGTTTATTATCGAGCAAAATAATAAAGACTATGCGACGAGGTTTTTATTGACATAGCGATAGAAAAATGGACAAATAGTTAAAGTGCCGAAGAGTTGTACATCGAACAGTCGGATGGTGGTTGATGGTCGATGAAGCCAAAAGTTGGGTCGTAGAAACAGAGTAGGTGACGGTGGCGGCGATTGTGGCTAGCATCGTCGGTCGAGCAAGTGCTCGGGCTGGATAGCTGGAGAGCAGAAAGCTCATGGAGAGCGCGCTGCAGACGATGGACGATTTCGGGTGGCGAAGCTCGTTGAATGCAGGGTGCATCCGGGCGATGTTGCAGTGGCCGAGCATTGCCCGCGGTTGTGGCCGCCGACGCCGCTGCAGCCACAGCTACGTAGTACGGCACATGCAGTCCGAAGTGCGCTAAGGGCATTGAACCGTCAAGCGTTAAGTAACGATCGCTTTCCCTTTCCTTGCCCCCTTCCTCCCCCGTTTGTCCTCCCCACTCACCCCCTTCTCCCTCATAACCTGTGCCGAGCTCCCTATAACGTGCACACACACACACAGCGTAAACATCGCACATACGTTAGCCCCCGTAGCTATAGCGCAGGATCTAGAGCAGCCCACAGTTGACCTATCGATCGTTCCTCGGCACTACAATAACAAAGAAAACCGATCGCTATAATGCTTCAACCAGCGTGGCTCGTCATTGTCAACGTTCCACGATGACGTCCTCATTTTTATTCTCCGCTTGTTATTCTCTAGCAAGTCTCTTCCTTGCAACTTCATTATTCATCATTATGTTAATTGAACTGCCGATTTGACATTAGTCGCGCGCACAATACCGCATTGAAAGCATTCGACTGCTTGCTGTTTATTCGAACGAGAAGAATGTACACACACGACATTTAAGTAACAGTGCTGCATGCACTGAGCATAGCTTCAAAGTGTGCGGATTACTTTACCGGCTGATAAATATTTTCGACTTTGTCAAAGTATCACACTAAGCAATCGGCAAGCTCATGTGCCTGCACGCTCTCGAAGATGCAGAACATGATAAGCTACTTGAGTAGAGTGCGTGACCAAATACGAAAGATTATCTTTCAAATGATCAAACATTTACGACAGGCTTTTTTACGGTCCTAATCAATATAATTGGAGTGCAATTTGACATTGCATGTTCTTTCATTTGTCGGTCAGTTTTATTTGTTGCTATGTACAGTTGCCACCAAACTTGATAGTTTCATGATCGACAAATGCGATGTGTGATGTGTATCGATAATCAGTAGATCGCTTTGTAGCAAGTTCATTGTTTAATCGTACGTTTTCGGAACTTAATATTGACGGTTGATTAAAGTTGTCTCAATTATTTGTTAGTCCAACCTGGAACTTCCTCAGCATCGTCCACTAAATTTTCTAGAATTTCTGCCAAATCATCGTTAATGGTAGAGTTGAGTCGACCACATCTTATAAAACACTCAAAGCAGTTGGTTGCCGTCCGCCTGATCTTTTTCCACATAATAAGTAGCACACATCTTGGAATACAATTTTTTTACTTTTTCAATATATTTTCAGATTTTTTTTTACACATTTTTTGTTTATTAAATTTATAGGTACTGAGACATCGGCTACAAAATTTATTTGAAGGTTAAACATTAAATTTGTTTATCAAAATGAAATTAGTTATTTATACTGTTTTATTTTATACGTACATCGATTCAAAATATACAACATCATGCTGTTTACGTAAAAAAATTATGAATCATCGCGCATTAAGCTTATAGAACGTATGATTTTTCAAATTTTTTGTTTAAATTTAAATTTATCAGGATTGAGCAATGACAATCTTGTGCGACACGTTTGTCGGATCGTTATTTATAGCCTCAATCGCAAAAAATTGCCAGTTAGATGAATCTCCCGTATATATAAGCATATAAGAGTAAAATCACTGTAATGACAATTTCTGTGAACTGTTCAACGTGTACATGGGTCTATAGATATGCATCAATGAATTATGTTATAGAATAACACGGTAATCATTTCTCAGCTGCAAATTCTAAGTGCAATCTACTTTCTTTCATTTCTATTTCAATCAAACAAAACTTTGCTTTCAGTTAACAGAGAGTTTAGCTAAGCGTACGTACTATTTTGGAAGTACATATGAGCACATAGGAGGCCGCATGACATTTGCATGTGTATTGATTTTGCTGGGCTGATTTTGCTGGGCTGGTTTTGCTGGACTGGTTTTGCTGGGCTGATTTTCATCGTGATCAATCGAATGCGAGATAAGACCGTATTAAAGCTATAAATTAGAATAAGAACAATTTTTTGTTAGAATAAATTCAACGATAATTACAAGACATTTGAGCAATTAAAATAATACCTGGTTTTGTAACACGTTACGTAAAATAAATTTATAAACTAAAGATGTATATCAATAAAGCGTATTAATCCGGTTCCAACAGGATATTTTGTGCTACATTTCAAGTTTCATATTTCAATAGCATCAATACAAACATTCATAATTTCTAACAGTTATCCAGCAAGTGAAAAAAAAAACAAATTTTAACGTCATCTTACAGCAGTTTTTTCAATAGTCTACACTTGAGTGGAAGCTCGCTCGATAAGGTTGATATTCTACTCAACCTCCACGACTCCGTACAAATATTTTTCCCGCCGGTTTTTATTATTTGTCTCATGTGTAATTCTATCGTTACTTTGAGTTCGACACTGTTAATTAGTTTTTAATATTACAAAAAAATGGGTGATTCAAGTGAGGTTGAAGTCATGGAAATTGATGCGGAAACAACAAGTGGACCATCCAAAAGTAATCAACGAAAATCTGAAAAACCTAATGTTCCTTGGTAAGTGTAAAATGCTATTAAGGTTAACTTGTATACAAAAAAAATGTCAAAAAAGGTGGTTTAAAAGTTTTATGTTTGGTGGCAAATTGCTTTTATTTATTGTATTTATACTGTTTATACCGATAGTTTTGTCGTGATAATTCGACTTGTAAATTTCTATACCAATTTCACTTATTCAAACATTCATGGCAATACGTTTAATTTTTAATTTTACTCTATGTTCTGTTTAGGATTGAAAAATATCGACCTCAAAAATTTAGCGATATTGTTGGAAACGAAGATACAGTAGAAAGGTTATCAATATTTGCAGAGCATGGAAATGTACCAAATTTAATTATTGCAGGCCCACCTGGTGTGGGTAAAACGACTACCATTCTTTGTTTTGCAAAAATACTATTAGGTACAGCATTCAAAGATGCAGTTTTAGAATTAAACGCTTCCAATGAAAGAGGCATCGATGTCGTTAGAAATAAAATCAAAATGTTTGCACAAAAGAAGGTAAACAAGCTCATGTCTAAGGTATCTTTTTAACAAACGGTATAATTTAAAAATCCTTGATTTGGTACTAGGTCAATTTACCACCAAGAAAGCATAAAATTATTATTTTGGATGAAGCTGATAGTATGACAGATGGTGCACAACAAGCACTTCGCCGCACTATGGAAATCTACAGTACCACAACCAGATTCGCATTAGCATGTAATAGTAGTGAAAAAATTATTGAACCAATACAATCTAGATGTGCTATGATTCGGTATGGAAAACTGACAGATGCTCAAGTATTGGCAAAAGTTCTAGATATTTGTAAAAAAGAAAATGTACATTTTTATTTTCTATTAATAATTATAGCTATCTTGACAATATTTATTTCACGTATTTTTATTTAGGTTTCTTATACAGATGATGGCTTGGAAGCTATTGTATTTACAGCTCAAGGTGATATGCGTCAAGCTCTTAACAATTTACAATCTACGGTTAATGGTTTTAATCATGTCAACAGTGACAATGTTTTCAAAGTATGTGATGAACCTCATCCGTTGCTTGTTCAAAGTAAATTAGAGACATGTATTGATGGTGATATCAGTAAAGCATACGGAGTAAGTATTAAATATATAGATACAAAACTATTAAAAAATCAGAATGAGTTGCTCAATTTGATTGTACTGTACTTGGAATATATAAACTATAAATTCCTTTCAGATGCTAAAACATTTGTGGGATTTAGGCTACTCTCCTGAAGATATAATAATTAACATATTTAGAGTGGCAAAAAATTTAGATATGGATGAACACTTAAAATTAGAGTTTATTAAGGTATATCAGATATACACAATATCTATTATATTGTAATAAAAAAATACATTTTATTTAAATATTTTAGGAAATCGGTATTACACACATGGGAATGGTGAATGGAATCAACAGTCTTTTACAATTGAACAGTCTTATCGCGAGATTATGTCGTATTGGTAGTATGAACTGTAGAAAAATTTAGCTTGTAGTATACTTATATAAAAAACGCCAAACGCTATTTATTTACAAATCGAAAACATACAACTAATCAATCAATAAATGAGATTATTTGACAATGTACACTTTCTTTTGTAATCTCATATATTCAGTTGAAAAGTGAGATATTTCTCATGCATGTTTTTTGTATAACATAATTTTATCTTATTCTTATAAATTTGGATTTCATTTTTATTTTAAAATCCTAGTTTATGCTATCGTATGTATATCACCTATAAATAAAATATTTGAATTTGCTCAAGATTTTTTAAAAGTAATTGTTAACGTTCAAGTAAAAGAAGATACAATAGAAGTTGATTTATTAAACGATTAAAATTTGAAATAAAAAGTTATATATTATGTGCTATTTTGAGGCAATAAATCTAATTGTATTGCATCTTAGTGTTTGCACAATTTTTATTGCATCATAAACTCAAGAGTTTACTTTGTAAGCTTGAGTAAGCACGTTTTTAAAATAAATATATTAGCTAATATCTAAAATTATAGTCTGAAGCATGTGAATATAAAAAAGTATTTAGCAAAAGAATATCAAGATTCTTTGAATAAAAATCGACTATCACATTTAGTAAGTGCAAGAAGTCGAATATTAAAACGTCGTTTGATACGATCAAATGTTCATTAATATTTTTGAGACGTACAACATTGAAAATATCCCCATATCAAATCGATTGTTTGATTAAATTTGACAAGTGAACTCGGTGAATTCATTTTAAAACTGGAAAGATTAGAAGCGAGTTTGGGTTCAAGAAAACTGACATTGTATTTGAATAAAATAAATCGACAATTTCCTCGGTAGAAAACGTCCGTATAAATGCATAAAAATTGAATGCTTTTCGATATGTAATAGACAGCATGTTTATGTACAAGAAATAACGTATGAAGCATATTATACAGGCAATAAGAATAAGATGCGACAATTAGCGAGATCGTATAATCCACGAGCAGTTGTCGATTAAACTGCCGTGGATTTTAACCGTCAGCACCACTTCTCGAGCGAGAATTGAGGAAGATGAGAGGTTTTGGGCTTGGGCGACGACCACCTGAGGGCACTCTGGCAAGATTCTGCGCGCGACGGTGTCCTCGGAGGTGGTTGAGGCGCGGAGTCCTGCTGCAACGTCGAGATGGCCGCTTCATCCCCGTTTTCTTGGCCAGCGCTGCAGCCTGCCAGTGGCACTGGCGGATCCCCGCGATAATTGCGCTTAGTGGGCTTTTTCGAGGGGACGTAAGCTTGACGATCATTGATACTCATCGAGGAGGACGAAATTGTTGGTGGCGCGCTCTCGACCGACTGTAGACTCGTCGCCCTGTGCAATGACAATCTCTGGGGTTTCTTTGGCGGCGCCGGCCTACTCTTGCCGCTATTGCTACTGTACTCTTGCGAGCTGTGGGCCGCTAGCGAGGCTTCTGAGTGTTCCGACGCTCGAGATTGTACGTCCTGCAATAAGCACATCGATTATTTCTTCGAACGATCGTTCAACCCATAACAGCCTAGCCGTGGACATAGACTTGTTGGGCTTATTGGAAGGAGCCTAGGGATAAAGTGGTATGTAGGTACCTGGCGCCTGTAGTACGTAGGCTCCGAGTCGAATTCGTGGCACTGCATGAGTAGCTGCTGAGATTTGCGGCTCTTGTGAGATTGCGCTCGCGTTTGCTCTTCGATTTTGGGAGCGCGCCGACGAGGAGACGCACTCGACGAACTCGCGTACATGTAATTACCCGCGATTTGGCCGAGCTCTAGACTGGCCGTCGACTTGGTCATCTGCTGCTGCTGCTGGAGTTTGCTGCTGTGTCTGCCGTTACTCCGAGAGGGTCGCGTCGCCTGCTGCTGGAGCAGCGCCTCCGTTGACGTGAACTCTTGTCGACCAGACGCTTTCACGTTTGGTAAGCTCTGCCGACTGTCCGTAGCCGAGGTCCTTTGACCCGAGCCGAAGCCATTCCCGGACAAACCCGACACCAACGCCGTCACTTGCGGACCCTTTTGGAATACCTGTGCCAATGCGCAATCATGCCAATTTACTTTGCTCAGTCTCGCTCTCGTACAGTTGAAAGAGATAGCCCGAGAAAAGCAGCTCATTAGAATGAGAGCCTCGCAAAAAATCCTGCCTAAGTGCAGCTTCCCTTTTACCGAGCATTTTTCGTTACTTTTTCTATATACTACGCCCATCAAATTTACTAGCTCTTGCTTTACACAAAATAGTTTCCGATTTCTTCTTTTTGTTTCCTGCCTTCGAAGCTTTCATAGTTAGCCAACGGAGATACGTGCTTTGGAATTGGAAATTCGAGCGAAGAAACAATCTAGCTGAGTAGAAGCTTAGAGAGAAAATTGAAATTCGTGGAAAATGAGACTCACTTGAAGGTGTTCCTGTCTGGGGGAAGAGGCAGCCTCAAGATCAGCCGATATCTCAGTTCTGGGTGCGAGTAAATCGCGGACCTGTTCCTCGAGGTAGCTGATACGATGCGTCAAACGGAGATTGTCGGATCGAAGGGTGCGTAATGCCGCTAGAGAGTCATTTCTCCTAAGAACGACCAGCTGTGCGGCATCGGGGGCCACGGCAAGCAAGCGCGTCAGCTCGTTCCGTCCCGCTCCGACAACCAGCTTTCCATTCACCTCCAAGATCCTGCGAACAATCGTCGATGCCATCGGATAACGAGTCTGCAGCGTCTTGATCTCTCCTCTCCTTCCCCCGTCACAATCACGTCAGTCACAACAGAAAAAGCCCACGCGAGAACCTTCGACTATCGAATAGGATTTAACGTTCGTTGACCTCTTGCGGCGCGCTTCTATATATAGCTGAATCGACGTTCAAATGTATCGCTATTGCGATAGTCGTACTCGTTCAACCAATGTTGTTGATTTCAGTAAGATTTTAATATTGAAATTTTCTCCTTGATAATTATGTCTAACAAGAGTCTTTTAATTATAGGACCAAAATTAAACAAGAGCCTTCGATCAGCGACAGCATTCGTGCCAAATAGATTGCGAGCTAGAAAACTCGTTGTCCGTTTGTGTACGTGGGTTTTGCTACACGTACGTTGGTGATTCGGTTGAATGAGCCGCAGGTGCAATTAGCGAGGGCAACCAGCGAACTTCCGCTCTTTTACCTCCGCCCTCCACACCAGAAGAGCTTGCTGTGTATGTATCTACTTCACGCTACGCCAACAACAGTCGGGGCGAGCCTTGGGAACGGAATACTAAGATTGTTCGTTATTGTTGCCGAGTCCCCGAGGCTACAGGCGAATATTTTTCGTTTCGCTCGATACTCGCCTACTTGATAGCATTCGCTTATTCGCTGATTAGATACACGTTACCCTATACGCGAAAGTCACAGACCACTTTTTTCTGTACGTGTCTTACTTCTGTTTTTTGTAGTTAATTCATGTATTGTACATGTATATATATATATATGCAATAATAAAGTCCTGTTATACGCGCGTGTATAAGAGAGAGAGAGAGAGAGAGAGAGAGAGAGAGAGCTTCATTCAGTACGCACCTCTTTTCAATCAGTTCTTCCGATCTCATTTTCATTTTTCTTTATTTTTCATATTCAACGAACGAGTACGCTAATTTCAAATGAATATTAAACATCCATTCTAGCTCTGCAGATCATGATCATTTAATAGGTACTCAATTTATACACGGCCAATAAATAGTATATCGCATTCTAAAAATACGACTTGTCGCTGTACTATTGTTCGTTATGTAGGTATTGAACCGACAATCGATTATTATCAGTTATCGAACGACTGTAATAACGAGCATTGTTATTGTTCCCACCTGTCTCCTTTGCATAGACCAGAATCTTCAACAGCCCAATCTATGTACAAGCCAGCAGCGTTCTCTCGTGGTCCTGCTCCAAAACGAGGACTTTTTGGATCAGCGCTAATTTCAACTGCGTGCACCGTTAGCTGCGTCGATCCAGTTATGCAACTAAATCAAAACCATCAATCCATGATCAACCTTGTTTACTCTGGATATCAAACGAGATTTTAGTCAAACGGTTCTTTCTTACCTGAAAATTGTGTCGTTCTTTTGCTTTTCTTGACTGTCAGCAAGTTCTAAAGCAGTTTGGAGAGCTCGACTTTCTTCTTTTAAAGTTAGTAGTTCTAGTTCTTCTCTTCCTAGTCTGTACTCGAGCTCGGCTTGTTGAATTCGCACGTCTATGTTACTGGAATATTCGTTGCTTTTATTTTTTGTCTCTTTGACATTATGCAATTATGGGAGTTAAGCTCAAATAGATTGTTACCTATTAGGTTACGCGTATTTGCATATATTTATTATAAAAATATGTACCTTCGGAGCTGCGAATTAGAACTGATATATCAATTAAAAGTTGGTTTAATACGCATGTTCGTGGCTCGCATGAACAATAACGCGTTGCACGAAGAGCCGGCTGAATATTTTAAATAAGGAATTATCTATATGAAGGTCGTATCATGTAGCGCGACAACGAATGATTCCGAAACCGGCAAAGTGAAATCGATGACAGAATTTATTCAGTAGCTTTATTAACTGCATAGAATTTATTTTTGTGCTGCACGATTTCCATGAATCCACGTCAATGACTGTTCTTCGAACACACATTTGAGTGAATATTCTTCGGGTACGCCATGATCCATCGCGAAATTTTAATGAAATATGAGGGAAATGGTTAGTTGTAATCTCACTCTGTAATATCGAGACGTTCTAGCACAAGTTTCAAGTTTTTTATAGCAAGTCTTTTGTTGTCGGCGTCCCGTTTCAACCTCTGAAGACGCTCCTCGGTGGCCTTTCTGTCGGCTTCTGTCAAAGGAGGTGCTCCATTACGCAATGCCAAACGGCTGCTCAGTGTATTGCATAGTTGACCTTTTAGACTGTAATAGATAATATTAAAAGTCACATCGTCAAACGTCCAATTCGCGTTAGCTTTGCGCAAAAAATATATCCAGCACGTCAATTTATAATAAAGAACAAAGATTATTTACGTTTGAATGATGTTCTCCTTATCGCGTAACGCAACTCGTAAAGAATCAAGTTCCTTGTAATGTTCGCGATTACGATGACTCGATGATGACATTATAGCTCCGGAAACACTGCTGCCTTTTTTTCGCCGTGGCGTCTCTGATAGAGAAACTTCGATATTCGCCATCTGAAAAAGCATTTGATAACTCTAGCTGGAAAGTCATAAACTCAATAAATTCAAAATTAAATGAACAATAAATTAGATGATTTCATAGACTCAACATTTATGTAAACCCAAGTAACTACGTTATTGACAAATTTCTCTATTGAGTTTCGCGTATCAAACTTATAACTGTATTAATCCGTGAAGACGTTCCTTGTTTCGGGTAGTTTGGCAGATAAAAAAATCTAGCTACTCGTGGGTCCATTTGAAATAATCATTTCCAACTCGAACGAATGGATTCGTTCGAAAATGTCGGAATGGACTGTTTCCACTTCGAGCCCGTGTAGATTGTATAAGAATTTCGTTTGAAAATCTTGGTTTGAAATCTCATATAAATATGCTGATAGAACAAACGAGTGAGAAAAAATGGGGTCAATACCCATATATAGTTATACGTAGGTATACGTCGTGTTTTCAAATAACGAGAAAGCCAATAAGTTATTGATCTCGGTTTTCAATTATACACACACGTTGCCGTGTAACGGTAGAAGAGACGACCACATCGATAGTTTCAAAGAGTATCACGGAGGAGGCTGCACGAGAGACTGTAGCGCTTGGTTCTCGGCTTGGATCGTTAAATAAATGGAAAGACACATAACAAAAGTTGAAAGAGCGGGTGTGCACTCAACTATCGTTACAAATAAATATACGTTTTACAAGTATAATAAGGCAACTCTGGAGGATTTATAAATGCGAATAAGAGTATATAGAGGTAACGCAAAGCGGAAACTGGAAGATTGGCAATAAAAGAGAAGAGCGTGGAGGCTTTGACCTTGTAGGTGGCTATAAAGCGTGGCTGTCCTCGAGGGAGTTTGCAATGACTCGCGTCCAAGAGCAAAGACCTTTCGCGCCCGCGCGCCTCTGGGGCGCACAGCTGGAAGAAGGCTATACTAATGTAGTCGGAAAGCATTGGACCACCAACCGCGTCAACTTATCTACATACAGACAATAATCGCAAACTCATAACTGATAACTGTACGCCTATCTCTGCTCTTCGTTCTCTCCTGCGCTATGCAGGCATATTATACGAGTACCGGCTCCTCCTTTCTCTACTCGCGCTGCATAATATTTGAGCCACCAATTTTTTGTGTCCACTCAAATCAGATACGTATACCGAATGCTGAAGCTTGTTTACCGATGAAGTTATGTGAATTGGACCTCGTAGACGGCTCTACGCGAACAAATGTTCTTGATCCGAGAGCAATCCTCTGGGAATATGAGCATTGTGCACTAAATATTGTTTCAATACGACTTGTCGTTTCGTTTTAACAACATTCCTCTTGGTCTAATATCGTGATGTTTGTCACATTACAAACAAATCCTCTTGTCGCGAAAGAAGCAAATCCCCTGTGTAAAGTCACGAGAAATATTAATTTTGTCAGAAGATGATCGTTGGTGCCACAGGTTTACTTTCCGCGTGGAATGCGAACATATTATTTTAATTAGATACTTGAAATCGTATCGTGTCGTTTTGAGAGGCGAACAGACGTATGTTATCTAAATAGAACATGGGTTGTTGTGACAGCCCCGCTTCAACATCAACTCAACTTAGATATACGATTGACACTTGGCGCTAATTTCGTATATACGTATATATATATCATTAAAGCAGTCGTCATCAACGTTACGGAAATACTTTTCGTTAAAGCATAATCAATAACTATAACGTTGAATCAGCTCAACCGGCTGAGCGTGTTATTTACCAAGGACATTGTTTTATCAACATACATCGAGAGGCCAATCCGCTGACATACATTCCATAATTCACTCGAAAGTATTGTTAATTATTATCGTTTGAATGTAGATTTAAGAGTAGCTCGATAATTAAAGAGATTTATCGCATAAAAGGCAGGAACATCTGGCGCTGTCCTAAAGCAACCTCGCCAGACAACAATTTTCGTCGAAAGATATGACAACACGTTGATTTAGTATATGGCATATCACGGGCGATCGGCCATCATTCGATTCATCTAAGTTGAACTAAGAGTTATAAGTGGCTATTGTGTGCTTTCATTCTGCAATTTGCAGGACTGCAATAGTTCTTTGCGGCGACTGGCCTAGATTGTTGACTTATTCGTGTAGGTATATGCATTATTCGGCACATGATGTAGCGCGCGCTTGCAGGATTATCGCTTCTGAGATTTATATGCTTCGAGATGCACACATTTCGCTTGAACAGCATAACCAAGGCACCCTGCCACGTCTGTTTCGCATCTGAGTACGACGCTCCAACTACTACCACGCAATCCTATTATTCCGCCTGCGTGCATGCATTTACCTTTTCTCTTTTACCCTCCAGTACAGCTCGATTGTCTCGCAAATAGACATATGTTGCCCTTGATCAATGCAAGTTCACATTCGTTATTGCCTTTAATATTCAATCACAACTGATCGTTCGTTCATTCGATCCTTTACATCCATCTATAAAACTAATTTCTTTATCTAGCCTTATACTGTTAAATGGACGTGTCAATAATATGATTATTGAGCAAACGTAAGATGACAATCAATTTTTGACCTGCTTATTCATTTTTTAAATGTTTTTGAGATAAACCACAGCTTTTCGTTACAGCAATGTAATTGATATAAATAGTCTTGTCAAATGTTTTTAACACATAGAAACAGAATTGTCTTTTAAAATGATGACGCTTGCATGATACTCGTATATGTTATAAATTGTGTTCATTTATAAAATGCGTGACGTGTCTGTGGCGGAACGCTCGCGTACCTTGACGAGAAAGTGTCGACGGTATACGTGAATTCGAATTTGTCAGGGTAGTTCCTTCCAATCTCCCCTCCCCAGTCCGTCACATTCGCCGCCCTAGATTCATTTTCGCCTTACTTTTCTCACGGTTCACGATTGATTTTGTTCAATGACAAGCTGTGTTACGATTTTAAGTATATTAATGATCTACCATTTGCTCCCTATTTTACGATTGCGACTTTCAAATCAATGATTAATTCCTATTTTTCGTTCTGCCGTACGTTACGAAATTGAATTTGAACGATACTGAAAAATACGTTATAAAAACAGTCAAAAAAATTTAGTCACGAAATTCTTCAAATTTTCCTTTTTTTTTAACGAGTGAGAGCTTGTTTTAGATATACCATTGCTTTCGGTAAAACGAGTTAACGTATAAAATTATGTAACAAAGAAATTCCACGCTAGAACTAAACAGTCCTCTAGAGTTAAGAAAAAATCACCGAGCAAGTGGATTTTCTTCTGAATATACTCGTGAAATAATTGACTCGAAAACCTTATTTAAAATAATAATGTGCGGTATATTAAAGTCTGGAGACTCGGTGTGATGTCCCATACGGATAAGTGGCAGTTTTTCATTTTAGAATAAACTGTCGAATAGCGTTCACATTAAAATACTCCTTTATCTTACGAATGATGATTCTGACATTGCTCCTTTGTCTACCCCATTTTTTGATCATTTTGTCGTTGTCTCTCTTCAAAAAGATTGATTCGTATAGCTTCCTCTACTTATTTATAGAGGTACAACTTATATTATCGACATTTTGACGATGTTTATATGCAAATAGCATTGATTTCAGGTGAACACTTGAAATGTAGCCAAGTGATATAAAGGCAGAAATTTATTCAAGCTTGTAGAAAAAAGGTGAAGAGGGCGCAAAGTGCAAGTTTAATTGCGCAGCTACTTGAATAATTCTCGTTCGCACGTAAGAAGAAAAGAGCCCTTTTTCTCTGCTAAAAGATACTACAGCAGGTCTTTTCACTCTCAAGGGAATACTGCCCACTCCGCGCACGTGTCGTATAAAGTGCATTAGAGTGCAAACGCTTTCTCGTCAGTCACTTATGGCCACTGTCGTTGGCTTTAAACAATTGCCATGGTTATTTCAGACGTGAAACGTATTTGTGTCGTAGCGCTTGAATCAGATGCACGCAATACTATGTCGGTGAGCGAACGAAAGCCACGTTAAGACACATCGCATTGATCGCACGGAAAAGCTAGCTTACTTCCATAACAAAACACGCAAGCTCTTCTGAAACTTAATTTATTAAAACATCAAATATACATGTATAAATTGTCGTTTAACATTCAAACTTTGTTTGCGCGCTCTTTTTCATAGCTGTTACGTGCCCGCTTTTATTCTTTTAGTTGAGCTCGAGCGTCTAATCCTTGAGTAACTTCGAAGAGTTAGGTAGTTTAAGTTTTTATAGAGAATCAATATTGAATTTCAAGTGAGAGGGAAAAAACGAAAGAGCTAGTAAAATATAAATTGGAGGAAAGCCAGAGTAATAAAATAAAAGGTTTGCAGATTTCGTATATAAAGCTGTGTACGGAAGGAATCTCGATCGAAATGGAGAAGGGATAGGAAGAATCTGGTAAGTTGAGACGATCGTGCAGGGAAGGCAAGAGCGCTTGTTATCATGAATCTTATCGGAGACGGAGAATCCCTTTTCGCTCTCACAGCCCACTGGGGACTTCGCAACAACGGTGGCGGCGGCTGCACTAACGATCCTAGCGGAGGAGGATCTTTTTGCCGCTTAACTGTGCCACACCTCGAACCTACGTATCTGTCGGTGGTCTTTCTACCTCCTCCTACTCTCAGCCTCCCCTTGGCTCTCTCTCTCTCTCTCTCTCTCTCTTTTGCTCTTTCGTTCTATCTCAGCACTGAGGCGCATGACGCGAGCAGAGCTCTTGCTCTCCCCTTTGCTGGTTGCTATACGTAACAAGCACTTAACTGTTGTTGAATTGCGTTGCTCACTTGCGCTCGATTGTTGTTGTTGTTGTTATTGTCGTTGCTGTTTTTCTCGAGGTGATTGGAGCACTCTCAGCGAAGAGGGTCAATTAAAAAGTGAGGCGACGGGAGCCGTTTAAAAGTCTTCGTTGAGAGTAAAAGTGAATCTTGGCTGAGTGTGGTGGAGGTTGCGCATCGAGGTAATCTGAGAAAAATGTCCAAGGAGGATAATAGCCCATAATGGATCGATGTCCGAAACACGATCCCTTCGTCACGCGCTTCGTTTGGCCGCAGGCAGTAAGCAGCAGCGGCAGCAACTCTGTTTCCAAAATGAGTATGTGTGCGTATATACCGTGCGGTATGTCTACTCCCTCGGGCGCTGTTCGACCGTCGTTCGAACAAAAAGGGTATAATATTTTGGCGGTTGAGGGAGAGAGGCCACTGACTGGATCACGTTCTATTGGCCTTTTGGCTGGCAGAGCCACGCAGCAGCGGCGGCAACAGAACGTAAACACGCAATACTGCGCTGTTTCCAATGACGCAGAGCCCTATCGCTCAGCAACAGACTCTCGTGGCTCATATCAGTTCGTGTCGGCTCGTGTCTATCGAGTTTCTCAATATAGAGTTGCTGTTACTGTTGCTGCTGTACTGTCCCTCTGCTGATACCTACACACACATCCTATCGCTATCGATAGCGCTTTTCTGAACCCTTTCGTTTCAAAACTAGGCATGCCTTTGTTGTCTCTGAATAGTTTGTTTTGCTGCCCCACGATATGCCCGGAAAAATTGGCGCATCCATTACTCGTTGAAGAGGGAGAAACTGCACGCAAGCTTGCCACGCGGCCAAGCTACCTATATCTGCATATAAATCGCCGACTGTCGACACAGCCGGCGCGCCGCGCGCTCCCATACGAGCTCTACATAAAGCCCCAATCCGAAAACCTTCTCTCACCTCGCTGCGGTTACTCCCGGTTGTCCAGGGTCTGTATAATAGAACCTATCACTTCAACTCCTGTAAAGCATTAATGTCAATATCCAGTCCCCATTTTAAATATTCACTCTGCTCGCTTTTTTCGCAAGCAAACTTTGTTGCATTTTATCGAACTACAAAATTTTTCGGCTCAATGATTGTGCCATTGGAAAGTCAAATGGAAAAACTGAGTTGTTCTTGCAACAAGTTGATCGCAGACAAAAAAAGTTAAAAATGAATCAAACTTATAGATCCTCTATATCTAGTTTGACGTATCGTCAATACCAACGATACGGTCGAACTTTTACAAACCAATATTTTTCAAAAATCGAAAAGATATACATGTTGATTGAAATATACTTGCCTTATCCTCCAAATTTTCCAACTGAGCCATATTATGTTTTAAGTACTCTTGTGTAGAATTGGTTGTTGCATGCAGGGCCGTCTGAAACACAAATGTAAATTTGCAACGATATATTTGGTGTTTGAGTTAGCTATTGAACATCTGATTGTACGTTGTCCAATCGAGCTTCCAAATCGTACAGTGCTCCAACAATCAGATTCGAGAATGTAATATATCGATAAGATTTCATAATTAAATAAAATAAACGTTGGATGGACTTTTAACGCGTTTCCAAGTAGAATATTAGCAAGAATAAGTATAGTGCAAAAGAAGTTGGCCGTGGGGGTGAGCTTTGGCGTGAGCAAAGGTGCTTTGCGAGTCAAGCGAATAAAAAGACAAATTTCCAGAAAGCAGCCGGTGTAACGTGTAATTATAGAGAGCAAAACGCGAATGGCTGGTGGCGGTATACTGGGAGAGAAACGAAGCTGAGAATCTCTGCAGAGTCGTTGTCGAGAGCGACTAATTGGCCGTTGGTCGTTATGTATAGCGGGTAATATAGTGTCGTTCTAGCACGGATGGCACGGCAATGGCTCAAGGTACGCGCGATATTTATTACGTCGCTGAGAATACAAACGCGACGTCGGCGATCAGTGATTTGACAGCTACTAAAAAAACACTGCTTCGTCTCTGTCTCTCTCTCTCTCTCTCTCTCTCTCTCTCTCTTCGTGCGGCTGCCCATACGTCGTGTTAATAATACTAGGCATTCTGCTTCCACATGTGCACATTGCCAGTTAAACATTTGACTTTTCTTCCCGCATACTCGCTTCTCGCGTATACTCTGTTTTTAATGTCGATGAGAAAAAACTGTATGCTCTGTAAGTAATCCATTCACTTATTACGATTTTGCTTTGTTTTTAGTTTATTGAATTGAGCATCGAACAACTAAAACGCCGAAACATTGAATTAAACCTTTAAGCTTTGAATCAATGCTAATAAGTACTTATGAAGATTGAAGCGAAATACAATTTATTTCTCAGAAATTGTATCGTTAGTTTATAAATGAGTTCGTCTTTTGTAATCGCCCGCCATTTACAGAGAGTAATGTTAGGAACTGAAAGGTCTTGCCTATTTCTAATGAAATCCAAATCCGTTAGATCTTTCTCACCCTCCCTTCTCATTGTTCGTTTACTTGTGGGATATTCTTAATTGCTGTAGCCTAACAAAGGTTCACGAGTCCACGCATGTAATGTTCTGCTTGAAAGCGTTAATTAGCACATGTATGTGTTGATGCTTTTCAGTCAAATTGTGTGTAATGTAGCTTTGATTACGTTAGTGGCTTTCAAAATAAATCATACAAATATCTAATTGAATCTTCGTTGGTTGGATTTTATACGTAACTTTTTGTGACATCTACTGATCCTTTGAAGTAATTCAATCATCTCTAAAAAAAGAATCGACACGAGCACTTTCACTAATGGACGATCTCGAGAAAATGATTGACACCTCGTCCTTGACAACCCTTGTCGCACATGCCCATCAAAAGTAACACTAAGACTTATTATTTGTAAATAATATAAAAATCTAGATAATGTATATTTATCTTAATTGTTCCGCAAATCTCAGTCTTTTACGACATAGGATAATGAAAAAATAGTATAGAAAGGTCTTTCTCCATAAAAAACATTTGACATTACACCGAAACCGACCTAATTCAATCGGCGACTCTCGTTTTCTAGGTGACGAAGATAAACGAGGTTCATCTACGTCGTTCGAGATTTTTTTTACTGCAAAAAAGGTAGTTCTCGTAAGCCAACTATAAAATTACAAAATGTCTCCAAACGGAAAACTACAAAATCAACAATCCTACCTGAATCTTGTTTGTGATGCTTTAACATTAGCATAATAAATGCTATTAACAGTCTAACAAACTGTTAACTTTCTTATCATTAGCATCATTTATTGTCACTAGGCAATATAAAGCTCAATGGAACACGAAAAAGTTGTCACTGATTTCAATGCTGTTTGAACGATCAATTTTGGTTTTGTTTAGAAAATGTGAATCTGCACGGGTCTGGAGTACATATAGTTTACGTAAGTGTTAAAGCAATTTTATAACTACACAAGAAATTGAAAATAATATTTATATGTTTTAATATATCACAAATGCTATTTTTCGTCTTTCATTGGTTTTATAGATAGCGAAATTTGTATTTATACAAAATTAATCTATCATTCCATTCACGTAAACATTTAAAAATAATATTGTCATGATTCAAAACGATTCCATTTTGTGTAATTTATAATTCCACGAGTAGTCTAATAATTGATCTTTTTCTAATTAGTGAGGAAATACGTTGTTATAAAAGCTACATTTTTTACATACCTAAACTTTTTTAACGTTTAAATAACACACCGTACTTTTTCTGTTCATAGCAGTATCTTTTGGATTGCCATCAAAAACTTATTAGGAATTTTAATTTTATGTCGTTTTTCTTTTATAGTGCACAGATACCGCGAATAAAATAATTCATTAGTACTTTCGTGATTGGACAGGCAATACTTTGTCGAACAGGAAAAGTGCAGTAAGTGTTTCTTTATAAACTACATGAACGTAAGTATTTTCTATTATATAGAACATAACTATGCTCCATTATACTTCTTATTTACATGAAGTCAAGAATAAAATTCTATATTCTTAATCGTGAAAACAATATTCTTACTTATTATAATAATTTTGGTAACTATCGACTCAGTAATTTCAAATTGGTAAGGTAATTTGAGACTCCATTGATTTCCACGTAGTTTGTACTTTTTAATCTTTCCACGTTTCTAAGTTTAATTATTACTCGCCCAATTACATATTAATCGGTGCCCATTCCTAATATGATCAAATTATAAAATCGCACGGAATTCTAAAATTCAGAAAAACGGTGCAGTAAAGATATGATGTCAATGTCGCGACTATCACCTATTATTGAGACTATTCGTTACATGGAGAACGTATACTTTTAGATTAAAAGGAGATAAAATGTATTCACCAAAGAGACGCTTCGATGTTGAAGCTTTTGTAAAAATTCGTCGTTTTCGTTACCACCACCACAATCTTTTGAGTAAAGTAACGCACTTTTCTTGGATACTCTGCAAGGAAATATACATATTTATAATAAAGTTGTTAGCGTCAAATTTATTATTAAATTGCTATTTACTCTGCTCGGATTTTAGAAAGTTCAGAGAATGTAATAAAACACGGTAAAAAGCACGGACACAACACGTATATACATTATAAATAAGGTATTAAGCTTTTGAACGATAACGTCGTATTTAAAAACTGTCTCTTTAAGTCGCGTATTCGTAATATAATCATACCTGAGTGTTTTCCCATTCCGTTTAAACGAATGTTGATTGGTGAACTCATTCATCATTTCTGCTGCATTGCATTGCCAATCCTTTCTTATTTTCTTTCTTTTGTCTTTATTTTCTTACTTATTGCATTTGTCCGTGTATCAAAGTAATATTCGTTAATTATCTGGACAATGTTCAGTTTCCTTATTGATATCCATCTTATGCGTACGTAAACCTACAATAACGTTTCCAGAATTATGAATATCGTTCAAAACAAATTTCGAGAGTATTATGCAAATAATATTCCTTACGATAATATTATATTTGGTTTAGTGAATGATATGCCGAAAAAAATTTCAGTACCAGAATATCAGAATCAGTGCTTATGACAATTTGAATGAAGCGTGAGACGCACGGAACTGAAAAGTGTGAATAATAAAAAGCACGGATACACGACATATATAAATTGTAAATAAGGTATGAGACTTTTAAATGATATAGTCGTATTTAAAAACTGTCTTTAAATATAAAAACAAAAATCTAACGAAACACGTGGACAAAAGGGCGCGTTATCAATTATCAATCGACGAAAATTGTCAAAGCGAATAATCAATGAGAATAATTGTTCCGTGTCGGTCTGCTATTGATGGTATTTCAGCCAGTTATTATACTCCCCACCCAATATTCGTAGGTGCGATGTAATAGTCGATGCGCGCAAAGAGAAATGGAGTATGATAGAAACAGTGTTAATGGCGCAAAATAGTGATTTGTGATAATGAAGCGGCTGTTGAAGTGTGGCGGATGATATCATAAATCAATGCATTTGCTTACGTTACTTCACGGCAATCGTGGTTATACGAAGGTATGGCAAAGATATTTGTTAGTCGGTGAGTTAAACGACGAGTAATGTACATCGAGCTACTAGTGCTGTTGGTGCGTGTATGTGTGATTTAGGAGCTTTGATTGGCCATAAGTCGCTCTCTATTATGGACGACTTGGGTTCGTCTCGTTGGTAAAGCCACTATGAGCGGGAACTGGCTCGAGTATAGCATAGCGATCGTAAATATTGTAGCTGTATATATGTGCATATACATATACAATAAGCATACCGAGGCCGCGCCAGGCAGGCATAGTAAGTTCCTTATTTCAAGTGTGCATGTTGCGCCCACTTATTAGATTCTCTATCGAACACAAACCTCGAGCTCTCCAAGATTCATAGATAGGCCAACTATGTTTCTGCCCGACTCGACGGCTCTTTTAATATGTATAACTATATATCCGTGTATATGTATTCTCCGATTCCAAAGCCCTTTTTTCTCTTCCCATATGGATATTAGTATGGCTGCCGGCGCCAAGCAGCGTCGAGCAAACAGCAAGATAAAATGCAATGATGCCCACGCTCCAGGCACCATTGTTGAAGCTTTCAGTGCAGCCCTTATACCGTGGATTATGAATCAAGCGCGCGCAATATGAGCTCTGATACGTTTCAAAGGCAAATCTATTTCGCCTGACACACGCGTACTTTTCTCTTTCTTTCTCTCTCTCTCTCTCTCTCTCTCTCTCTCTCTCTCTCTCTTCATTCTACCCGTTGCTTTCATTGCAACAAAACCTCGCAAATCTGCCATGAATAGAAAAAAAAACTCGAGATAGCCTCTTATTTTGATCCGGTTGATTTTTTTGTTGTTAATTTTTTGTTACCGAGAGCGGAGACACGTTAATAAAGGAGTACGGTTGTCTCGTGTAATTAGTGCGTGCTGACGCGTAAGGCGCCTGAGCCTCGGTTTTCTTGAAAGTAGATATGTACTATTCGTGTAACTGTGAATGGCATGAGAATGCAAACGGAGTTCACAAGTACGGTAGAAAGATAGAAAAGCGCAGCAAATGGCGCGCCTTATAAGTAACTCGCGGAAGCGTAAAGATGAATCAAGTTCGTTTGTACCGACAATACATCTTTTTCCGAGTGCTTTCGAGCAGAGAAAGCTACATTTGTATTTGATGATAATGCACAGAGTAAAAAAGTGAAGCTCCGTCAAACGTTCGAGCGAGTCAATCGTGTAAGCCTGGCTACTCGTTTGAAAGGACGATTGTTGCACGTCATGACTGTCACATCGAGGAGTAAATGCATACGTTTATTATTGTGAAAGGAGGAGAATTGATATATTCGAGAGAACTGCTTAATATTCAAGACTTGTTCTTTTGAATTTGAAGGAGAACATTGGAGCATAGATGCGTTGAATAATGAGCTGAAATGAAAGGCAGACAAGTGTGCGAGAAGTAGCTAGCGCGAGTGCGTCGTGTGATGACACTCTATGCTGCACCTATGCTGCTCTAATTATTGAGAGTACGCGTATATAAAAAGAGCAAATAAGGCAAGGCAGCAGCGGTGGTACGAGGTGCATTGAAGCCATCAAACACGCGTCATCGCATCAGGCGCAATTTGCCGCTCCCCTTCGTCTCTCTCGCACTTCCGAGAGTCGCGCGCGCAATTGCACGATGCCATGCAGCGTGCGCCGTGCATCTTGCGCAACGACCACTATACAGGCGCGTTCACTACTACAGCAACTACAACTAAACAAGGGAGGGAGAAAGTGTACGTTAGGCGGCCGACGTTACAGCTATATATACGCGTACATACGCGCACATACGCGCACATATAGGCGTATATACGAAAGCCCTTTGCCGATCAAAATCGGTTTCGAGATCCACGCTAAGTATACGTGTCATTGGGCCGCAGCAGCTGTCACTGGCACGCTACAGAGCCTTTATTACTGCCCAGTCGCTCTCCACAATACACTCTCGCCGACAGTCCGACACATTGCCTCACGTCGATCCAACCAATTTTCAACAGCTACTATTTGTACACGTCCGCTTTTAATATTTTCTTTACTCAAAGATCCCCAACCTTCATTTGCTTGCTACAAATTTATCTATATATCAACCTATTTGCTCCCCTCCCCCTCCCCTCCCTCCTGTCACGCGTGTGCCTTTGTAACGTTTCCGTATTTTCACGTTTATCCCACATACGAAATTCTTTCGTTACACCCATTGCATCTTCATTTTTTTTCATTTAATTTGGAAAGCTGCATATTGGTTGAACAACGCACGTATGGAAATATAGCTAATTATATTTATCTTTTCGTTCAGGGCTTCGTTATCTCGTAACTCCCTCGACCCACTAAGCATTTCTTATTTCATTATTTCAATCCGATTAGCACGGGCCTTTAAGAACATTCCCTTTTTTCATTTCAAATGAAACTTGACACCATCTGCCGTTTCTTTTTTAACAATACGGCACACATTTTTCTACTAATTATTGACTAGTTATTTTCATTGATTATTCATCAATTCTTTCGCGTACTATACATATATGCATCCGTTATTATAACGTACTATTTCAATAGCATTAGTATTATTTCAAAAATCTCTTGCATTGCAAACAATGACAAGTGAGTATTCAATTGTGGAATAAATAAATGTGGATTTCTTATAAAGCTTTATTCAAATGTTTTTTTCGTACTTGCTTTGACATTGACAAATGTGATTTTCAGTATGCATGAAAACCCTCGTTAGCTACATAAACAGAAAGGATACAAGCGCGAAACCGAGAGAAATGGAGAGGAGATAGATAGACAGAGTAAGAGGGACACAAAGACGAAAGCGTGCCTCGGTGAAAAGAACAAAAAATTAATAGGTGAATAGATGTCTTTGTATACAATGTATTCTCTATTTCAATGCGGGAAAATCAAAGTGTTGTTTCAAATGAAGCGGGACTTTCATAGTGTTCAATGTAGATTAAACGAACCTGTCAAATATACCTTCAAATACTGGCATATCTTTCTTTTTATCCAATAACTTTCATTTTGTTTCTTTTTTCTTTATCCAGAAAAAGGTAACAAATTGTACACGCTCGTGAAATCACGATTGAAATAACATTTAAAAATACAAATATTAAACTAAGGCTTATTATCGTTATTAACAAGAGTAATACTAGTAAGATCCTGGCCTCAAAATGTGAAAGTTGAAATTGGTAATTGAAATTGGATACTCAAAATATCAATTATAGCAGTTATTGTTAAGTGAATAAATACAAATGTTTAAACAAACCATGACTGTCCGCCATAATTAAAGAATCGAAAGGATTGAAAAAGTTGCAGACCGCGAAGTTGCCAAGCACACGAGAAGATGTCTGGCATATTAGAAGTCCTCAAGCGCCTAACAGATTTCATCGCATAAAGTGTCTGAGAATTATGCTCCCCAAGTTTCATGCATACAAACTTCCGTGTAAAGTTACCAGCAGGTGGAATATTATTTTTCCAGACGACAGTTCTTCGAGTAAAACTTGAATTAGAAGTGGTGAAAACTTTGTCGTTTTTCTCGTGAACGTAATGTATTTAGATCATCCAGATAAAGGTAAAATTGCTTAGCATTTTTCCTATCGCGTTATTTCTTAATTCTCTATAGTATTTTCTTTATTATACCATATATACATTTATTTCGTTATTTAGAGTCATTTTCCGATCTTAGCCCGTCTAAAGAGTTGATTTTACAAAAAGAAAATATTGATTTGTCTTTGAATAGAACACATGAAAAGACTCCTTGACTGATGAAGCTAAAAAAATGTTCGAGGAAGTGTCTTTGTTCATGCGAAAGTTTCATAAGTTTGAATTCAGGCAGTTTATTATAAGGCAGTCAGCTAGCACGGGATATCCGAAGAGAGTGCCCTGCGGGATAGCCCACTGTTCGTTCTATTTTTCTACTTCCTGCGATAAATTTTCGCCTCTCCATTCTATGCTGCGTCATCGGGACTTGTCTTTTATCTGCACTTTTTCTATTGTTATTATCAAACAAATAGAAGCAAATTTTTCAACAAACACTATTTTATAGCATCTTTCGTTGCTTTTGAAAATGTGGTTTTCGGCTATTTATAGCGTTGTACTAAAATAGAAAGTAAACGAGCACAACGCAAAATCATTAATTAGTCGAGTGTTACACAGACTCTTACGATCTGTATGAAAACATTGAGACTTATCGTGACAAATGTTATTTATGCTCAAGAAAGCATAATTCTGCCAAACTGTCTTTTACACGATTCGCTAGACACATTGCGACATATTCAATATTACTAACGTTGGACAAATCGATGCACATTTTGAAAGTAGGAAGAAATTAGTCTAATCATTAAACAAAAGCTAGGGCTGAGACAGATAAAAAAGTGTTCAAACGGTTTCAAACGTGTCTTGTTTATAGATTTTAGTTTGTGCGAACTAAAATTTATCTCCGTATAATTTAATAGTATTGTTATTTCAAATCAATTAAAAAGTAAAATCACGAATTAATCTCGCTAGTAACATTATCGAAAAATTTGGTCACTTTTGCCTCATCAACAGCAAAATGAAGTTGTATGAGAATAGTGAGAATATATTTCACGTAGAAATAAGAGTAATTTTCAAATCTTAATCTGCGTTTCACAGCTTTGATAACGCTAAATCTCCACTGCACAAAAATGGCATTACTCGTATTTATTCATCACAAGCTCGTGAAATTGATATGTTTATTTTGAAAGAAATTTGGTTGGTGCAAAAAATATTGCTAAAAGTGTAATAGGTTATATATAATGGTTACGTTAGCTCGAGTATGATGGACGAATTATGGCTCTTTAATAGTAATCTAAAAGCTGCTCTTCTATCGCAATACTCTAAACTCCGAAATGAAATCTATTACAACGATATACAGAAAGTAAAAAAATTGGCTCACATCTGGTCTCTAACAAAAAGCAGTCAACGGTATGAAAGGCTCCGTTTGCGTCGTCTAACGCTATTTTAGAGGGGTGACAAGTTGGCTTTGACTGGGATGAAAAAAGAAGCGAAAAGGCTAGCGTAAAAGCAAACAGAGAGAGAGAGCCGGGACATTGGCATCAGGGTTGGCGTGCGAGGCAAGCGCCTAGCGATAAAATGCAAAAAAGGTAGGGGCGCTTGAGATGAGCCGTAACAGCGCAGAGTGATAGCCACTCGAGCGTTTGAAAATAGAGAACGGAAAAGCGTCGGCAGGGGAGCATCCTAGTGATTCAGTGTGCAACAAATGATTGTCTTTGCGAGAGACCAGATGAGTAATCATCCCCCAGCTCGCTTCGGGGTCTCTGCTGCTGCTGCTGCTGCAGCTGTACTAAATTAAAACGAGCTCAAAAAAGAGGAAGGGATGCAGCTCTGAATTGCACTTTAATGCTCGAAATGATCTATTGGCGATTAATGCCACTCTCGCTGTCGCTTCTTCGCCGTTATCTCTCTATACGTATGCGCATATTTGCCTGCCTGCTTGCCTGCTTGCTCGCGTTTTATTTCAATCGTTCACGTATTCGGCCATTCACCAAGCGAAAAACCATTGCATCATTCGTGTGCCTACTACAGCGCTGCTGCATACCCAAAATAATCGATCGGTTATTATCTGCCTACCGATAAAGCTCCGTCAGATACCAAGTTCTCCGGCATCAGGTTGACAGAAGCAGAAGCATATCTTATTCGCTTTTTAAACATCACTGAAAACGAGGAGAATCGTTATTCGTTATCATTTTAGTCGCATGTAATAAGGAGCTACACGTCATAACTGTCATCAATTTCCAGACTCTCGCAATCGTTAGAGGAAAACGACGTTTTATGAAACGTTATGGAAAACTTTTCTAAAATATTAACATAAATTATTCAATCGTGTCGCACGATAATATTTCAGCAACACTTGGCAAATGTAGCGCAAGATTAGAAGCCCAATACCATATAACCATGTGTTTTTCTGGGTCACTCGGAAAGTCGCTAAAGAGGATTATGCCTACGTGATATACTTCATATCGAAAATTTCGGGTATCATCCGGATGCGCGTAGTCTATCTTATACCGAAATATTATTATAGCCCATTCCGAGATACACAGAGGGAGCCTTGTTTCCCCTCTTCCGTATCACATATATTTTTTTGTATGAGTTGCGCGCAGAAATTCCCGATGATTTACACAAAATTGTTCTTCGTTCCTGACAGGGAGGGAGAGAGAAAGAAAGAGAGAGCAAGGCAGCCAGTGCTAAAAAATCGTGGTTAAAATGATGCGTGAAGACTGTTGGCTGTTCAGTGATTAATGAATCACGGTTTTGTTGATCGCGATCTTCGGAAAAAATACATTTTTTATCTTATCGTTGCACTGTTTACACAAATACACGAAAATTTCGCTTTGACAATTTTTCAATTGTTTCCGATACTTTCCAATGTGACATTTTGAAAAATGTACATATTGTTATTTCATTACTTGCTACCGATCTACACGAGAGTGAATTATAACAATATCGATTGCTTGACTGGAACGCGAAAGAGTTGCGAACGTGATAAAAATGGTACGGGATGTTCGTACGAAAAAGAATTTGATAGAATAAAGATTCTAACGAATTAAAATATATAAGTATTACTTGAGTGCTCGAATGGCGTGTTCTTCTCCCTTGCGTTCCCACGGAAGTCAGGCGGCGCCGTGTAACTCATTCTATACATATGCCTTCACACAAGTCACGACTCACGAAGCAGCGCTCCTCGAAAATTACCACTCCTCTGCGCCACCGGAAGTCGGCGAATAACTAGCTCGCAATTCTATACCATCCACTTGCTACCTCTCTCTTCCAAAACTTACTTTTTGATTAATTACCGAATCTGATTTGCTTTTCGAAAACAGTTCATTGACGATGGTCCGGGATAAAAGTACGTTTTATTTAATTGTTAAAACTAAGTACAAACATTGATGGTATTCCGATGCGGCGTTTTGGGAGATGTTCGTCAGAGCGCCATTGGTTATGGAAGAAAGGTTTTATTTTTTAAGTATCGATTTGTTTCAAGCAGTGAATGCTCGATGTATTCTCGGGGCTACGCTAAAACGTTTGTTCAGGCAAATCTTGAAACAACCAAACTGTCGCACAGCAGGCTGCCGACAGGTGTGCAGTAGGCGTATAATTCATTCGACAATCGCTACTCGTAACTGTAGTAGAGTTGTTGTTGTTGTTGCTGCTGCTGTGGTTGTTGTTTTTGGAGGCATTAAAACTTTCGTGTTATTTCATTAAAAGTTTGAGAAGCAAAGTAGAACGAGTGACACAAATGAATATACTTTACAATCAAAACTTTATTTCAAATTCTCGCCCGATTTTACATTCGAATGAAATGTTACGTAGATAGAGTCAAAACTTACGAGTACAATCACTTTTACAATGTTCAATTAATTTGACTGATGACGCTACTTGCAAAAATATAGATAGAATGCCTTGTGTCTCGTTAATTGATACATTTGCATACAACTTTTGAAAATGAATAATACGCAATTTTTTACAAATTTCACGTACGCTATGGCTCGGCCATGTTAAAACCATTATACGTAGTTTGTTAAAAAAATTATCATTCTCATTAAAACGTCAAAGAAACTTATAAAGTTTGTCATCGGTCTTGTCTCTTAATCTGTATTCTCTTGATAAAATCTCGTTAAAACATCCTAATTGACGATGCTGCATGAGAACACTGGCAATGCTTTTATCTTTGCCCGTCATCTTAATTCAAGCATTATAGTAAAGCCACCAAAGTCGATGAGAATTTCAGTAACGTACATTTGCATTCACTTTTCAAGTTACTTAACGAATTTGCCGAGAATAAAACGAGCCTAAAAGTAGATGCGTTAGTCGGTCGATCTTTAATGCGTGTACATCGTTTGACAATATATTCTGGGATACGGGCATGAAACAAATTATGCTTGCTTGTAAAGGAACCGATATATCATTGTATTACTGGAAAAGCTTCTGGGTATGTGCCATCACGTCAAGTTTTATTTTCTTTCGTTCAAAACACACACATAGTTACGAGATAGTTAAATAAGTAGGTGGTCCAATGAACTTTTCAATGATCTGTTTTAAAAGTAAAACTATTACACGTGCATTTGTGCTGATGGCGAGAGAGAGAGAGAGAGAGAGACGTTTGATAGAAAAGAAATTGTCCTTTCGATCGTGTGCATGGCACTTGTCAGCGCGAACAGGAGCATCGGAACCTCAAAGGCATTTTTCCATTATTACCCGTCAACGTGGGCACAGCTGTCATGAAGTTATAAATGGAGCGATTAACTTAATACGCAGTTAATCTGACAGAGAGGGGAAAAGCGGACAAAAAGATGGAGCAATAATTATTAAGGAGATACGAGTGAGGGCAAGAGCAGCAGCATTCCTCACGCACGTAACATCGTGTAATCTCTTCCTCGTGCAGCAAGCAGCAGGAGACGGCTTATTACGGATCTTTCGAGTTGGTATTGCGAGAGGCTGCAAGAAGCACGCGCTCCTCCGCGTAGAGCGACTGCTCGCTCATAAAGTCGGCCACGTGCTCGGCGTGCTGTCGGAGCAACTGCATTCTCAGGCTCTTGGCCTCTTGTCTCTCGTCGTGCTCTCGGCGCAACTCCTCCTCGACAGCCTGCCGCTGGCTGGCGAGTTCGTCCGCCAGTGAGACCCGGCGATTTTCCATCATTTGCTCTAGCTCAGCGCGGTAGTCGGCACAGCGACGTCGTCTGGCCTCCGTCGTCAGGCGGTCCAGCTGTTCGGAGAGCGCCACCCGAGCCATGATGGCCTCGCTCAGCTCCCGCTCGCGCTCGACGAAACAACGCTTGCACTCCTCCTCGAATCGCATCTGCTCCTCGAGCGCTTGGCCAAGCAGGCGCATTTCTTGACGGCGTTGCCGATGGCGCAGCTCCGCCTCCCGCGCCACTGTTCGAGCCTCCAATCTGGCCTCCTCGTCAACGAGCTCGGCGAGCAAGCGGCGCCGCTCGTCCCTCTGGGTTTCGAGCTCGAGCATCGTCTCGGCCACGCGCCGTACCATGCGTTCGCGCCTCTCGCGCGCCTCATCGCGCAGCTGTTCCGCGCGCTCCAGCCTCGCCCCGAGCTCCTCCGCGTAGAGGCGCTCCCTGGCGGCGAGCCTCGCCTCGAGCTCGAGCAGCCTCTGCTCGGCAACCTCGCGTAGCTCTCGCTGAATGAACTGCTCGAGTGCCAGCTGCTCGGCGAGCTCGCTCTTGGCGCGCAGCTTGTTAGCGAGCTCCTCACGCTCGCGTAGCCGGTCTACTGCGATCAGCACTCCACGCTCGCGGCGCTCCGCTTCCTCTATCCGCCGGTGCGCCTCCAGCTTCTCGGCAAGCTGTCGCTCGAGCTCCAGCTTCAGCTCGCTGGCGAGCTCTTTGCGCCTTTGACGTTCGAGGCGCCGGCGCTCCTCCTGCTCGATGTCTCGCTGGTAGCGCGCCACTTGTTCGGCAACGCGCGTCTCGATTTGCTCGGCCAGCTGGCTCGCCTGTCGCTCAGCCAGTTGTGCCTGCAACGCTTTCCGTGTGTAGGCCGCCTTGATCTGATCCTGCATCTTTCTCAGCTCCTCGTCTTTTATCGAGCCCCTATTATGTCCAGCGTGCAGCATTGAACCATCCAATCTTAGTTGGCCGCTCTTCCCTCTTCTTTCCCCCTTACCGTCCATTTAGTGTTCGGCAAACCCCGCTGTTTGGATTTAAAACGACACTTCTCATTTCCTGCACTTTATGTCTTTTCTTTCTATTTAAGTTCGACTATTTCTTTGCCAAGTTATTGAACAACTGTAAAATATCATTGATTGGGTTGCAAAACAAGCTCGTTTCAATTTCGATTATTACTATTAAACTTTTCGTGGGCAATATGAAAAATTTTTTAAAGACAAGTCAACTATATCGATCAATGTTATCCTCCATCTTTAATTTTTCATGATACATTGGCGATTTGACAAACGTTTCGAAATGTAGATATTTGAACGTTTTACATTATCGTCCCTAATAATCTTTTATTCATACGAATACCAATTCCTATGCCACTGAAGTTGTCAATCTCTTAATGACAATAGAAATATAGCTGTTGCTCATACCCATGAATCTATGGTATAAGTTAGCTAATTTAAAAAACGTATTGCTAAAATTTAGCCGAGTTATTGTATTTTATTATCCAAAAAATAGCAAAATAATGATTTGTGATACATTACACCAGTCAATAACGCATTTAAAGATAATCCATTTACAAATGCTTCAAAGTCATTTGGCATTAATTGGCATGCTATGTCACTGGTTTGTGTTTCGATTAAAAACGTTAATTACCCAGACACGAGTGTATTTTGAAAATCATTGCACGTAAAAACTACATTGACCGTGTAGTAAGAATACTCGAAACAAACATAGTACGTTTATATGACTAAAAGTTTCCGAAAATCTCCATGATACGAAATAAACTATATAGTCTACGAATTCGATGAGCAAACAAGAAACTCTTTTAAAAGTGTTTTTTTTGAAGAAATTGTTGGAAATTCATAACCGAAAGAACGTGGCCCTTTTAAATTTTAATAATTCCAATTAATTTATTTATTCTGATTAAAATTATTTGAGACAATGAAAACATCGTACAGTCTAACGTGCAGATGGTGCGTGTAAAATAGCGCTAATGCCAAATTTCAGAATAACTTCAAAATGCAAGCTCTATAGAAGTAGTGAAAAAAAAGCTTTTTCGAGTTAAAAAAACGTCAAAAATTAATATAAGTAGTGGGAGCTTGCCGCGTAATCGTCAGAACTATGGGTACACGTAAATCTTATTTTATTACTAATTTCACAGCGGCGAAGCAGAAAGAATTAACTCGATTCAAAATAATTTTAGGGTTCAATATACTTCTGTGCCTGCCACGTATAATCATCATTGTTTTATGGTTCATACTGTGACTTTCATGAGAACAATTCAATCATCACAATTGTATTCTATTAAGTATCACGTTGATATTTTGTATTGAATGTTTTCGTTTGAAAGAAACTTTGTAAGGTCATCGTAAGCTCAAAAGTAAAGTAACCCAATAAACTTATTTTTAGCTTTCAATACTTACGAGTATAAAAGATGTAGTTGAATTGACACTAATTTCTAGCTGTTGCATGGAGAAAACCAACAACTAAGTGAATTCGTTTGGTAGCCCCGTCGTAAATGTTTGGAGGCAACCTTCAACTGCCAATTAAATGATTCACTCTATACTAACACAACGTAAATAAACACAAATGGACACACCATGGTAACAACACCATGTCGTATAGATACGCAACAATATTAGTAGCGAAAAAGTTCAATTCTATTTATTAGTGAAGGCCAGCAAGATATCCAACTCACAATTGAAACGAGCTAAGCTTGAAAGCAATGACCCTGCACTACGTATATAGCGCGAAGATAGGCTGTATATATATATATATATATATATATATATATATTTGTATCAATGTGAGAGAGAGAGGCGAACGAAAACGACCGTTGGAAACTGGCAGCGCGGCAGCTTAACTGCAACTAGCTAGCCTTGGCAGTGTGAACGACGAGCGTGGCTGTTGTCGGTCCCGGCTGCGGCAGCCGGCTGCCGCCGTCTGTGACAGCTAGGGGAGGGGGAGATTGAGCGGGTTTATATCGCTGACCCTTCAAATACCAACCGCCTATTGGCTCATTTGGGGACCAATCCTTTACGGACCCGCGCTGTTCAAAAAAATTATCTCGGTTAAAGGATTATACATCTATTGATATACACTTTGTTTCAACGTGAAACGAAATCAATATATGCCTGCTCGATATACGTAAAGAATACATACGTAATTTATATAAATATATAAAAATAGTTAATTCCATGTTGTTTCTCTAATTCTAGCTGACTATGTTCTAACCTTGTCCATTCACGTTACTTGAAATATCACTTGCTGCTTATTCTCAAAATTTAAAATGACACTACTTATTAAAGAACTTTTTTGTGTAAAACAATATGTTGTCAGTCTTACTGTTTCAGTGCAATGAGAATGGGAATTTATCAATGACTATGGCATTATTTTTAACAGCAACAATATTCTTTTTACGTTGAACTGTCTTCCTTGATTGCTGAGAATTAATTACCTTTTAAAAAGGCATATCAAAGTAAAATGGATATAGTCAGCATTTGTATAAATGTGTGTAAACAAACGATGTACCATAAACTATCGTCTAAATGTACATGATTATGTGAACGTCGTCAACATTAATGTACCATTCGATTATAATACATTAAATTTATATATTTCATATTTATCAAATAGTGATACACCGAAATTTCTACAAGGAAACAAACTAAGAATAACAGATAACAAAACAGAGTAGTGTTTCATCAATTAATAACAAGTTTGTAAACAACCTAGAAGATTCTAATTACACTTTGTGATAAAATTCCAATTTTTTGTAATAAATAAGAAACCACAATAATCTAAAAACTAATTTATATTAATAATTCGATATTTAAATCGTAATCGACGGAATGATAAATTACTATTTGTGTATTATAACTGTACGTTGGAAATTTATACTGCGTTTGTATGCTAAAGAACTCTAAATAAGAGCAATTATGTATTTTTAAGATCATTTTAAAGATATCTTAGAATAAAATACCGAGGTTATAATCGAAGAGACGTAACGCGCCTTAAACTGAGCAACCACTTTTACGTACGTGTCGTGACACTCGTATTGTAATGTACGTATGTATGTATATGGAATCAACTTATTGGCGTCCGAAAGAGGATGTCTATAGAATTATTACAACTTTTGAAAACGATTTGAGAGACCTCAACGCATATAAATAGCACGCCAAAATGTGTATGGTGAATGAAAATATTTATCTCTCTGGTTTTGCCTCGAGTAAGTACTCGTACAATAACGCGGAAAATGATATGATTCAGTGGGTCAGATGTCAATATTTTCCAAAGAAAATTATAAAAACTGGCGTGAATACATGGAACGACTAAAAAATGAGTTTGGAGTGTGCTCACGACAAGATACAACAAATCAGGTTGCTACAAACAATACAAGATTTTCAAAACTAAGATCAAAACTAAGCATTTGTATAAATGTGTGTAAACAAACGATGTACCATAAACTATCGTCTAAATGTATGTACATGATGATGTGAACGTCGTCAACATTAATGTACCATTATGACAGTTCAATGTTACGATAGGCATCTAATTTTTCAAAAATTGTTTGTAAAGAAACGGCTTTATCGAATGTACCGAAATAGAATCAATTTAATTTTACAAAACTACAGTCGCGTTCGTAAGTTCGGGATCACAAAGAAAAAAAATTGTAAGAGGAAAACCACGATATCTCCGTACGACCAATAGTTGCCGACCCAATTTTTTTTCTAGTGATTCCGAATTTATGAACGCGACCGTATAATTCATCGAATCGTATTTTTCCACACTATCGTACTTAGTCGAGGCTATACCAAGGAGAAAGATTTCCCCGTTTACGATGTATAATTTGGTGTGCTATGTATATGCGTCGAAGGCCCTTGTGTCGTGATTATACAAATCTTTAAACTATGTCCCTCCATATTCGAATACAAAACTTCCTTTCCCCGGTAATTATGCTTCGATACAAAGGAGTTAAGTTTATAACTTGGGCTTTATTTGAACACGTAGTTTTTTTAATTTCTAACTCTGTTCCGCCAAAGTATAATTTTGCGCAAAATTCCCGTGCTTATTGTTTAAGAACTGTTGTGTTATTAATTTGAGGCTTTTAGCAGAAAATCAGTAAGCGAATTTGCAATGTTTGTTTATTCGCTTTCATCACGCACGACCGAGCTTAATGACCTACTTTTAATATTTGGATTCATATACGATAGAATAATATGTTTCTTATAATTCGAAATCCCATTACTCTGATGTGTTTTCAATCGATATTCCTGTTACTTAGATATTTTTCTTATAAAATATTGCGTTCAAATGGAAACGGTAAAAATAATAATTTATACTTCGTCTATGTCGATCGTTTTTTTTTAAATTCAGTAAGATGTAAGTTACACGGGTTATCTTTCAAATGCGAGCTTATCTTATTCATCGCGATCCCTGCATAAAAGCGTATCGAACTTATAAAATTGATCGAAATACGATAACCCCGATATTATTCACTTTCCTCACTGAAAAGTTCTTCAAGTAATAAATGATCGAAATTGACGGTCGGGATATAACTTATTTCGTCAACTTATTTTATAGTAGAGTTGACATTTTCCAAACTATTCCAAAGTGTATACACAAATAGGGAAAGAAAAACGAAACGTTTACATTCTTAAAGAGCGTCGACACGATCTTGTGAACGCGTTTGAAAGGTGTTATCTTAGTAAATGTAAATCATATTACCAACATTTAAAAGGAAAGAATAGAGACAAATGCAAAAAAGAAACTAGCGAATGGAACCGAGAGTGCGGTTGTAGTTATTCACTGGGAAAAACCTTATAATAGCTAACCTATCTAACAAGTTAGCCTCGTTAGAGAAGTTAGGCGCAATTTTATCGGAGTTTAGAAAATCTTGGCATTTCCGTAGCGGAGATTGCGAAATCCGCTAGAGGATCTACCGGGTTGGAGGAGGGGATCCGCATCGGTAGTTTGCGGCCCAGAGCTGGGGTAAAAAGCTCGAGAAAAAGAATAAACGAAGCGAAGGGGCAGCGAGAAGGAGGAGGAGAGAGTGGGAGGGAACGGGAGCTTTGGTGGAGGGAGATGCTGCTCGTGCAAGAATGGCGGTTCGACAGGTGGCTCCGTGCAGCGAGCCGCGCGAGCAACAGTCGTCGACTGCAGGTAGGGGTGGGCAGGAACGGCTCGGGTGGCGGAGAGCGTACAAGAACAGAAAGCCCGTTACGGAGGGAAAAAGATAGCTGCCACTGAGGGGACGAAGCAGCTGATGGAGGGGCAGGAAGTAAGGGTAGAGAGCGAGGGAGAGAGAGAGAGAGAGGGAAAAGAGCGCGAGGGATGTAGGCTGCTAAGTAAGCGCGAGAGCTTTTCAGGCGCAAGTCAGCCCTGCCAGCGAGCGACGAGCGAGCTAGTCCCCTGGACACAGCAGCGGACAGGCGGGCAGGCAAGCAGACAGGCAGCGTCATATGCCTACCCCCCAATGCCATCCGCTCTCAGTGTCAGCGCTTCCGTCGTTGCGTTCGCGTGTGCCACCGTTGCAGCGCTCTCCCCCGCGACGGTCCAGTCGCGCGCGCTTTCCTACCAACTCCTACACCACAGCTTGTTAATATCTTTCTTACTTTTCATATTTCACCGTTTCGAGGCGGCTAACCGCCGAGCCCTCAACCGACACCACGTCAAGCGCCAACTGCTTTACGACTGCGGCTTTTCTCCGATATTTTCCTCTTCGCATCGCCGCATCGCTCATCGAGTGCGCTCTTTGCTACGTATACCAACTACGTACACAAATTCAATGAGCCGAGCCCTTTGCGCACAAACGCGACGTTCGCCAAAACATTGCAGTTCGGGCGAAATTTGGCCGTGTGCCTGTGCGTTCGTTGGATAGCGAGGATCTCGCCCGGACTTTACACGGATCACCTCAAGCTATCGTTCCAATGACGGACGTAGCCTTTTTTACTTTACCCGGCTGTCGACAATACTAGCTACTCAAGATTCAATCATCCAACGAACAACTCGTTAGTGGGGTCCCATCTTCTACGCTAATTTGCCACCTGACATCTCCTCTCGTTTGTTACTTTTCCTCTATCTTTTTTCTCGTACTTGTTGCCAATTATCCGGAAGGAGTGCGCGCTTCTCTCTGATTTCCAGTGTGAATTCCAGTGATTCAGTTATTTCGTTGTGTGCCACATGAACAGACTACGATCGAGACTTTTCTTTTTCAAAAGTAAGTTATTCAACGTTTACTCGTATAATTTGTACGCGTGTACTGCTCGACTTAAACCAATATCACTCTACTACGCTAGCAGAAAACAATAAGCGACAGTAAAACTCTCCAGAACAGATGTACATTTCTATTTCGTTAAACGAATTACTTTCGTTAGATTTGGATTATGGACAATTAATTCTCCTCCATCGCGCATTTCGTTGATATATCTTAACGTTCGTATTTCTCCACTTTCGACAAACACGATCGGTTCAATTACAATTGGTTTTTAGTGCCCGCACCGAGTGGAATAAAAGTAGCGGAAAAGAGAGAAAGTTCGAAGCATAATAAAAACAAAAATTTCATGGTCTTATAAAGGGAATTTTAAAGTGCTTATAAACCCTCTAGAGCTTCACACGTCGTTTCTAATCGCAATGTTTAAGAATTCGCTACTTTTTTCTAGGACGTTTCGCATAGACAGAGAATATACACATTTTACGACGAAATGCCACGAAAGAACATATTATTCGTTCAGTTTGTTTGTCCGGCTTCCTCGACCCACTTTTCTTTCTTCGATTGTCTAAACGAAATGCGATATTTTTAACGACAACGCTACAATTTCGCGAAACGGAGTTACGTTCTACCAACGTAATTACAATCTGGTCGTATCTACCTGTTTTTCCCTCGATTTTTTTGCACGTAATATCTAACCTTTTCATATTTATTTTATATTGTCTCTACAAAATAGTCTTGCCCTAGACAAGCGTAATTGCATAAATATTTAAATTACCTCGCTACCTTGTAAAGCATCTAATATTTATCGATTCAATTTCGTGCTTGAACGCTTTTTACTAATTTTATTTCGCTAGCGTTGCGTGAGCAGCATTTTCGTTTGATTTCCCCGATAAAATTGCACGTGTGTTTTAATCTTACGCCGTTAACTTGGAAGCGTTTAGTCATTTGCGACACATTTGCCACATTGCCAAAATTTAATTTAATTTTTCTATTATTTATCTTCAATTCGGTGTACGTTTGAAAATCAAGATGTATCGACGATTGCTCTGGTCGTTTGTTTTTTGCTTGTTTTTTGTAATTATTGTACGTAATTCAAGAGTATTTTATAAAGCATTAAAAAGCCGTACTTCCGAGTCATCTCTATCGATTTCTTATTAATGCCAAATATACGAATTATACCGGAATACAAGATTTTCTAACGTCGTTATCGTTTCTACCAATCGAACATATTTATCGACAAAGTAGAATTGTCACGTCCGTGAACCTAGTAAAGCACCAAACTAGTGTTACGATTTATTAAAAGTATCAAAAGATAGCAATATCCTTTTCCAAGAATCTTATTAATTTGCTGCAATACGAAGCCAAGTAGTTCTTTTTCGAGAGGCAATTCCTAGAGAAAATAGAAACGTAGCATCGCGTATTGAAAAAGTACTTGGCGTTTGATGCGAAATTGCTAGCCAAATTAAATTTATAAATAGAATTGTACAAGAAATACTTGGGCCTAGCTAGTGCTCACGTGTAAAGTAATGTGTTTTAACACGCCGACAAAAGGTTTTGTATTTGAAGAAAATTGGTTTCAAAGCCTCGGTATGACGCAAATGGTAAGATATTGTTTATTCACCTTGCTCGGGCCGTCGGATACGTGCGAGACGAAGTATCGTTGAATATTCATATAGGTATACGTAAAAATCAAAGAGGATCAATAAAATGTGAGTGCCCGAGGAATCCCAGTCGAAAATGTTTTGTCATTTTTACCACCGCCGTGTTAACTGTCATGCTGTCCGATTTTTTGCTGTCTGGATTTTTTCTTTGTTTGAACGATTGGGGGTATTTCCCAGTGACGGATAACACGTGTTTGATGCAAACAATAATTTTGTTACATATTTACTTGGAAAATTCTACCTTTCCATTTTGACAATACCACACTGAAATAATATAAACGCCGTTTGTCTAATTTTCATAGATGAAAGTTACTTTTTTATGTTATTCCAGTTCTCATCGTTTCTAATTTGCTGCACGTCACTGTGCTACTCCTTTGATTAGGCGATGAAACCCACTTCTGCCAGTGGAAACGTCGCGATTTGTATAGGTTCTGATATCGATCAGAACTGAAATGACTTAATTGATTGATAGTCAGTTAGAAGAAAAACATTCAAATCTCAAGTTTTTAATTTGATGAAAAATATCAGTAATCGGCTCAAGGAAAAGAATCTCAAAGTATCAATTAGGTTTCCTCCATTTTAAAGTGTCTTTCTCTTGGCACAAGGCCGTATTTTAGTACATCGGCTGATTTGCATAACGCGAATAGCTTGTTGGAACAGGAAAATCATTTTCTGCGTGTGCTTTAATTTCCCACCGTCTACCCATCCCGTACCGATGATCGTGCACATTGGTTTATTGTAGTTAAAAAATATTTTAAAATGTCCGATAACCGATCGATTTCAAGAATGTTAATTTTACTTTTCTTGAGCGAATAAAAGGGCTCCGAGACTCCGTTGAAGCATTTTCAACGATATCCTTTGGAACTATGCCTTTCGCGGGACTGACACGACAAGCTTTTAAATCTTAAATGACCTTGTTAATGGTCTTTTGATTGTACCATAAAATCTATAAAACAACTACAACCTAGGCTTAAAAACTCCACGAGTAAACACACCGAGCTCTGACTCAAGTTTGCACGAGCTGATGCAATTATTATTATTCACAGCTATAATTTGTGAACTCGTTGTTTGGTGATCGGACCAGTACACGTTTTCTCAGGACTACTTTAAAAGTACCGCAGAACTAACAGAACCGAAAGGTACAACAAAGTTACTCGAGTCACTAAAAGTTTAGCTGTATAGTACCAACGGGTATTCATCACGTATATCCGCTATGGATAAACATGAAATTGCGTAAGTCGCCTAAACGAACGATTCGACTGCGTAGTTAAATGATCAATCAGGCATGCATCAATAAAGTCGTTGGTATATATAGTGCTACTGGGGTATTTGCTTTGGACGGCTCTTAAATCGATATAATATTATGTTATATCAATGACACAGAGAACGCGAACGGTTACATTTTTATCAATATTATTTTTAAAATAAAAAATATCAAACGAAAATGAAAACGGCATTTGAAAAAGATCGATAAAAATTTTACAGAAAATGATCGTAAATCCCAGCGTAACATACTTGTTACGTAAATATTTGAACTCTTTCAGATAAAAAAGTTGCATTTTGGGCATTTATCTTCTTTCGGATAATTTCATTTCGAATTTAACATTTTAATCTAAACAAACTTTGTGCGGTTGATTTAATCAATTACAAATCGACAAGAGTCTCGTGTTGTAACAGTAAACAGCATGTAAATATACATTAGTGTGTCGTAAATCAATAAGTCGCTTCGGGTTCCTTGCATACGAGACTACGTAAATATACAGTGTCTCTCGTTGTTCGTTCACCTATATATATATAATAGCCATGAACTGCTGTCAGAAACAAATGGACAATACTCGCCTGTCCGAGCACAGTTCGTTCGTGCTCGGTTACGCGTTGCATGTTTTTCGTGCAGGCAACTTTTTTGTATTTTCACCAATTAACCGCCTCAAGAAGGACTAAATGCCATATCAATTCGACTATTATGTTTACGATTATACGCCTACTTTATGCTTGGCATTGTAAATCAATTGTTTATATCGGCCAATTTTTAAATAAATCTATCTAAACTTGAATAAAATTTAAACGAAATTAACAAATTACAACTTATTTTCGTAATTGTTGCCCTCCACAATCATGTCGATCGTCAAAGATGTACAAAGTCATTATTTTGAATATTGATATACTTTCTATGTCAATGTATTTTTGGGATAAGTGTGCATTTTAGCGCAAATGTTTCGAGATGAAGTAAAGTCATCTTACTAAAAAAAAATTTTTCGCGTGAATTTACGTCACTTTGGCAAAGTAAACGCCTGCGAAAATATCTTTTCAATAATAAAGTATGAGACAATCCGTGAGAAAAGACTTTTTCGGAAAAATATGTAGTCTTTCAGCGACGTTAAAATACCTTAAAGCTTCAAATACTTCTTTGTACAAGTGTATTCAAAGTAATTTTAGTATAGATTTAGATAGATACGCCCGTACCTATTTCCTCTTTTTATATATTTTGAGTAAATCAAAGCCATAGATGTGTATGATAACTGCATTTTCTCTACTCTTTTTATCTTTTGCACGATATCATGGTATCGTTAAATTCAAAATGCAATTGTGAGGCTAGGCATGTTGATATATACTACAAATGCAAAGGTATTACATCAATACCCAGCGCTTTCTTCTTCAACCAATCAGATTGCAAATAATCTGGCTTCACTTTTCAGGCCATCAATTTTTATATAAAGGATTTGATTAAGAACCTTTAAAATATTGGCTTCAGAACTTGGTAGACGTATTACTGAAAAAGATGATTTTAGAAACGATTCTTTAATGGTATAGGTAAGAGCAGGAAATAGTAAAAAATCATTCTAAATGTTGAATTTCAGTGGCTTGAAACTCGAGTATTCTTGTTAATAACTATCACTAGAACGTCTCCAATCAATAGTTAGAATCTATGTTCCACGTTGAAACATAATAAAAACTCTAATCACTAGCTTGGCATACAACGGCATCTTTTTCTACGAACAAACTTATGCGAACAAATTACAATTTCAAACGAAGTCTATTCATCCTGTCCTCACTTCAGTTTAATGATTGGAAGAGAGTCATTAATCGCATCTTTCCTAGTGGACACGAATAACTCGCATTTAAAAAGTACGTCACAATACGTATAATCTGATGGGGTTTTTATTATACATACTCAACGTATAATCCCTTGGCCGCAAAATCATGACGGGGAATCTTTCAGTCAAATTTGTGCACTCTACGAAAATTAATTCGAAAAAATATAGTTTTGTTAAATGATACAAGCAATGATATTTATAGATACGATTTCATGAAAATCATATCTTGATAAAAAAATAAAAATAGAGGATAAAGCAAAATGGAAAAAGTATTTAAGATTTTACAGATATCGTATTTATCAGGATATAACGTATACGGTGCGTGTCCGTTCTTATCGACAAGTTGAAAATACATTCAAATTTACTATTTGGATTATAAACAACTATTCCGACGGCGAACCTTTGACTTTCCCAATATTATTTGAGAATTCAATTGTTTCACTGTGCGTTTGATCGACAGGATTACTATATCGTGACCTTGAATTGCAAGTATCGCCTGTTTCCGAATTTCCCACGACATTATCTGCTGCAAGATGTTTAGACTCGTCACACGGTTTAAACTATTCAACAAAACATGTAAATTAAAAGAGTAATTTTCAAACATAGATTTTCATGCATCGGTAACCTTACCGTTGTAAGTTGAACATTATAGCATTCAATTCAACCAAGAGTGAACGCTTTGAGTTGAGATTTAGAATGAAAAAGGAGAAAACAATACGTTATACACGTTACCAAACCATCGAAATATTTAACCAATATCTGAATTTGCACAAAACCTAATTTCGAAAACCATAAAACAGAAACAAAGGAATGCAAACGGTAGAAAAACAAAATGTAACAAACAACAAACGGTTTTAAAGCAAAGTTCCTTTGGAACCTTGTTTTCATTATGTGATGCCTCGTAATAAGCATTTTGATTCATGAAAGGTTAACCACAAAACAATAAAACCCCTACGTCAACTAGATTTGCGTGTAATGAAATACAGGAAAGCAGTTTTTACTTCACTGTTAGAATGCCGGAGTATGTAATATTTAAAATAACGTTACTTGGTCATTGGGCTGACTCGGATCTGTTGAAACATAACATGGAAGCGTAGATAGATTTAGACGATTAGAACGTTCTTTGTCATTGTATTTATTGCATTATTATTAACTCGCGTAAAGCTCTCACCTCTACCCTATATAGCATATAAAAATATTCGTAGTAAGCAGGCGGTCTTTTACGCCATGATTACTCTTTGGTGAAGTTCTGAATGATTACATGTAGCCGTTTTATCGGAAACAATCAAGAATCATGACGAAATCCAATTTAGATTGTAAAATTAATAAGTATATTCACATTTCTTTTATTTACACCAATACCACTTGGATTCATTGTTCAATGTCTAAAATTGGCTCTCTTAAACAACTGTATAGAATCTTCCAGAACTGCTTTAGAGCAAAGCACGTACTAAAATATATGCGTGATAGCTTTTTCTAATCTCAACTTGTCCCCATGAAAAAAAATAATCGTGATGCGAGTATTGTCAATTTCCTATATAAAAAAATGGATAGCCTGGAAATTGAAGTCGATTCATTCGTGATCTGATTGTCTGAAGGAGAGTAGCATGAGATACCGATGGGATAGATACGCATATGTATTGTATATCAACAAGCCTAATTCTCATTTCATGAGAAACGAAAAAAAAGTAAAAATTTAAATGTAAAACGCATCTATGGCTTTAATTTACTCAAAAGAAGAAAAGAAAAACAATTATTGCGCGTGCAGCGCGGATGTTGTTGTCTAGTACTAGATTATGTAGCTCGTATGATATATAGGGCTTAGGCGGACCTTAAACGTAGCAAATGCAAATTCAAAACGCACTGCGTAATTACAATGTTTTCAATTAGAACACGCCGAACAATTGCTTGCAATACATGGAATGTACGATTAATAAAGCTGTAACATTTTACGTTAAGAGCGTTTTTTCTAAAAAATTTGATACATGTTTAGATTTATTATCCAATATAACGGTAGTAAATGAGGGTTGCCCTATTTGAATACATTACACACTGATGCGAATTTGTAAAAATGTACTTTTCACAATTTGAGACTAAGAACAATCGTGAGATTAGCTCATATTTGTTATTTTTACAGCGTTTACAAAAAATATTATCGTGCAGAGAAATCTCTCGAGATCAAATCCAGAATTGTGTCGTTGTTGCTTGGCTAGCAGCATCGCAGATCTTTCCTTTTAACCTTCTATAACCGACATTCGGGTGGAACGTATCTTAGGATCTTTAGATGACTGCATTGCTATTTTCTTCGTTTTGTTATATTTTCTGCTCTCCTTCTCTTTCAGCCCATTTCGTATGTAGACGCTCTTCAACCGCTGTAGCATGTTACTATATTTAAGGGTTAGTTTATGATTTTGAATAAAAATAATTTTCACTCGAAGTTATTTCCAATTCACCCGTTCAATCGATTGTATTTGAGTTTGCTGTGCAAACGTTGAATAAAAAGAGTTCAAATATTAGAATACTACTAATTTCTACGACTACTTAGAAAGACAAAGTATGATTGAACTGGAAATAACGTATGTAGTTTCCGAACAAACTCCAGTCTACCTTAGTGGAATTAAAAAATCTTGAAGAGATCAGTGATTAAAATTGTTGGTGTCGCGTGCATATTATCTTTTGTCATTTCTTAAAAAGTGCACGTAAAAACTCATGACTAATCTATATAAATAGGGTTGAACGAGTTTGAACGCTTTGTCTTGAACTGTGTAGTAAATCTCAAAGAAATATACACAACAATACTAAGCGGCTTTCGATTAACGTAGCTTTTTATAACATTGCGAGTAAGTTTCTGAATGCATGTAAGGCAGGAGATTGATTATTTCTGTAACATGTAGATAGTATAGATGACGTATCGTAGACGCCGCGCTGAAAATGTACGTTACAGGAAAAAGACAGATAGCAAAATAAATGGAGCTTATACTTACGCGACAACGACTACTGCGCACGATTGACCGAGACATAGTCACTACCGCTTAACTAGGTCAGGAGATAGATGATTCTATACTGTGTAGTACGATGTAAGTATGGACAAATAACCTTGAATCGTGCAAATCGAATTCACCAAAGCTCATGGACATGTGTGTATTTTTTATCGAACTACATACTTTGAAGTTTGAGCGAATATTGAATTTACAAAAAATTCCGTACGTCTATGAAACATCTCATGATTTCATATGGATATTATCAATCCGTGCCATTGGTACATGTGTTTGATATCGCTTTTGATGCTGATTCAAATAACTTTTTCGTCGATTACTCCGACGTGATATGGGATTGGTATTTTTCAACTTTTAACGCGCGCTATATTCTTATGGATTAACAAAACGTTTTTCATCTATTCCATACACTGATAAGCGTCAACAGTGTCATAAGACCTAACATTCTGTACAAACATTCCGAAATAAATTCGTACGGAAATGAGTGAAAATCTGTTAAGCCAGCTTCCTCCTCGATAGCTTACATCCACGGAAACAAAAATCACTTTTAATCTTAATTAAATAACAACGAACAATTCAATCAGATCGAGGCGTAATCGAATAAAAAACAGAACTGTTGATACAATAAAAAATATTAAAAACAAAAAATTCACAGTCCAACTATGACTTTTCGCGAAAAACGCTAATGGTATAGTTTTGAAGTAAACAGGAGAAAATGTGCAATATCTACACGGTCCGAAGGTCGATGAAGGTATAGCAAGTTTATAACAAGTCTCTATTTAATAAAATGAACTTTTAGAACGACTTTTAGAAAATCTGACATTTTCAGAATGAGTTTTAGTTACAACCACATCCACCGCTCGCTTTTATTATTACTGTTGATTTATTTCGTTTCCACGAGAACACACTTCTGCAAATAAATTCTCCATATCTATTGAACAAAATGGTATGTTCAAATTCCATAAATTATAAAGCTTGTTTCTTTCTATTGCTTAAACGAATGTCGAATTTATTTTAGACTCTCTAATTATTTTGGTATTTTCGCTTTTCTGATTGAGCTTAAGTAGCCTTTCACACGACTTAAAGTGGTAAAAGATGAAAGCTGTGTCGAGTCTTTTTCCGAGCTAGCTGTAACTAGTAGCCTAATAATTGGGGCTAAAAGACAAAGAAGAAATCCGTGCACACTTAGCTCAAAGTAGGGCAAGACAATTCTTGACTCGAGTACTTATTCGTGGCCTCGTGCACACCTTTACGAAAAAGCTTAAGTCCGCAATTTCTCAGTAAGAAGATGCTCCTCGTTTAGTTTCTTCAGCCACTACGTATGTATGTATGCATGCAAACTAATGATACCGCTCATACATATATTACTTTTATTATTCCAACGTATATATCTTTTTTAATGTTACTATTCTTAAATTTGTTAAAATTTAAGGGTTAATCGACCAAATGCGTAGAATTGTCTACATTCCTACCATCAAAAACAAACAAGCAAATAGATTAATGACGTACTTAGACTTAAAATGTGTACCAAAATGAAGACGCATAAGAATTATTAATACCATTTGTAAAATAGGAGCTTATTTTTCATGTTCTTTCTTCTCGTTTCCAACACGATCAAAACTTCCGGGAATTATACAATTATCAAATGAATAGATACATGCCGTTGTATAAAAATGGATTATTCCGTAATAGTTTGATAACATTGTGAAATAAGTAAAACGGTATCCTTACTATTAAACGGGGCTCCTTCAATTATGCATCAATTAATCGTTTACCGTACGATATCATATTTACCTCCGGTCAATTAATCCTTATGAAATCTCACCATACTCCTGAAATTCGATTTCACAACAATCTCGAATTTTTCAACTCTCTATAAAGTCGGAATTAAACGGTGTCCTAGGCAAAACAGTGAAAAACTCGTTCAAAATAGTTTGAACTATTTATATTTTCATTAGCTACATACGCACTAATACGTCAGGGGCACTTTTCATTGATTTCCATTGATGATATCACAGAGGGTGCTACATATTTCTGTCATAAATGTACTTTGGAACATTAAGAATTTATCGAAAAATAAAAATTCGTCAGGATATGTTCGAAGGAAATCGTTGTTTGCTCCAGATACATTTTTCCCAATAAATCGCGTACATAAAAAAGTTTGGAATGTGGGTAAGCTCTCAAATAGAGGACAATTTTTTCGGACGATATAAAACATATTCATAGATTGATTATACATTGATAAACTTGATTGAACATCGTAGAAAAATATGCTGAAAACTGTAAAGCTCTCTAAAAATAAGAGAAAAATAACGTAAACACGTCCAACCGGTGTAAAATGATAGTTACATCATTCCTAATAAGATGCTGACAACTAGATTTTTTAATATAGCTCTTCGTATAAAACTTTGGGCGAGTCTCTCGGTGAGACTCCGATAAGCCAATACGTAAACATGACTTTTAATTTAGAATAGGATTATTCGACGAAACCAGTTACTGGACTTCCAGTGTATATAGTACAGGGGACTCCGAACCACTTTAGGGTTGGTGTTGATTTTGGCATATAGACATTTTTGAATAATAGTTAAAGGATACCTGCTCGGGAATCGTACCTTAGCTCTCCACATGGAAGTCCGACGTTTTATCTACAGTTATCACAGCTCTCTATGTAACATTACTCATCGCGCAGCCGCAACAAACCACAGTTGATTTGCACAGTAGTTGGCGCGAATATTCAAGTCATGCACTAGCTGTATTTATCATTGAAATTACAAACTTTCGAAGGTTTATTTTTAAAATACTATCTATGTTACATTCGTATGGGGATATAGTCTCTTGTAAACGTCTGTCTCTGCACATGTCTGTTCAATGATATACTGTTAATTTTTTTAACGCTTACTCACCTGAGAGATTGTACTTTTTCTGAAAGACGTGTAAGTGTGGTTGTAGCCTAATTAGAGAATTCTAAAAAACATAATCCACACCGAATTACTCTTATTGAATATTTAGGTTATTTATCTAAAGAAGTTTTTATTATCACTATTGTCGAAGGAGACGTATTTTAGTAATATTAGAAAATAGCTACAGAATCAAAGTTAACGTTAAATCCGTGTATTGTAGATTATATATTTTCAAATAATTATACAAATGTTTAAATTTGTAATGGAATCTATTTTTGTATTACTCTCTGTTTTATTTACAATCTATCACACATGAGACAATGAGTAAATGTAGTTGCGATGTTGATGAATGTACATGATATACTTCGAACATTCCAACGAGTAACGAGAATAAATAATTGATAAGTTTTTATAATATATTGCAATTTTATTTATACATTTAAAATTAAATGTTTTCATGTTTGGTATGTATGTGATAGACTTCTGTAGAAGCTTACTGATTAATTGGTTTAACTGATGTTATCGTTTATCGTTGTATTTATCGTCGAAAATTTGTATTTCTTCTTTCACTGTGAGTACGTGAAGGTAATTTAGGAGAATTTCATTTGTCGGAAACGATGGAGTTTGCACGATATTGCGTGGTATTTACGATTGAAATCTTTCTAATATATCTATCTAATGTATATTCGAATTGAGAGAGGCACTCCAAAGTTGAATATCGTAAGTCCAGATTAGTTTAAATATAGCTTTATAGAGCAGCAATTTGTATTCAGTTGTGGGCCCCGATTTTCCTCTGACGAGCCAGTACATTTCCCTCAATTTTAAGCCTAATTGCTTACGCTTCGTGAATATGTTGTCTTCGTGTTGGCCACCTATCGAGGTGTATACTTAAGTATGTTACTTGTTTGTCATGACTGGTGGGACAATGTTTTTTTGGATTTCTTCTAAGTCCGCCAGTTTTTGTTATATCTGTTGGCCAGTAAGTTGGCTTCCCATGGTATATTGGAATGGAATGCAGTTCTTTTTTTAATAGTTCGTAGAGTACTTTACCTGGATAGGTTGGAGTTCACGATCTTGATGCTCACCATGGATGTTTTACATTGGAATCACCTTTTGCTACATATCGATTTCCTAAAGTTTGAAGGAGTTCGTCCACACCTTTATTGATATTGTGTGGCTAGGGAGACAATAAACGGCTGACACTGTTAGCGGGCCATGGCTGTCATTTATTCTTACACTATTATCATAATATTATTACTGTAATGGAAACTATGTAAAAATCAAAAAAAAACATAAATACCACTCGTAAAATGTTAGGTTTGCATTGTATTTTCTTTAATTTGGTAAAACTAAGCTGTTTGACTACGTAATATTTGTCAACGAAACAAAATATCACAATAATCGTTTCAATGCTAGACACTCGTTTTAGAAACGACTTCATTTAGATGTTTACGATAGAGCGAGGAAAGGGAAATAGTGGGCTAATTTCGTTAGAATTCATAATAAAAATCCATCACCAGAATTTCATTCGCGTGCGGAAAAACGCCAATTTTTCTTAAATATTGCTCTGTTCCTTCCTCCCCTACAAAACTTTAATAACTAACTTGTTACAACAATTAAAAAATTCACTTTTTATTCAAAACAGTTACATGTTGTCTCCTGTAGTTGTTTGTTACAAGCATTCTGCATTTCATTGCATCCACATTATCGACGTATTTTTTATGAAAAATTGAGCTAATTATATTTTTGACAAACGTCAACACATCTATAGCATGTGCGATTTTCTCCAATCTTGTTACTGTCAAAGTTATAAATTAAATTATCTAAATGCCAAGAGAATTCACGTTCACTGCAATCTCGTTAGTTTACAAGGTTGTAAATTATATAACTAATGTCTGTTGGTTTGATGGCTTTTTTACCATTTCTAATACCTTTGTAATACTGGTAAAAGAGGGAATTTGAACTTAATAGTAAATATCAACTTTGTATCGAAATAAACACACAAACTGCACCTATGATAAGTAGATCGCTGATGAATAAATCATAAAATCAATAGGCACTTAACGTGAACATTGTGTATTGGACGTACGGCACTTTGTTTATTTACATGTTATTATCAACATAACGAAATCTATGTTGCAAAGTGGTCAAAAACAAACTGTTGAACTAATTATCTCATAACACAACGGCAATTCCAGTATCCACTTATTATTTAAAAAATTAATAAAAATCATAAGCAGAGATACAAAATTGTAAAATATTTTTTTCATAATGCCGTGTTTATTTGTTTGTTTGTTTGAGTTTGCAAAAAATTTATTTAGATCGTGTTTCCCCATTGCGTCGGCAAAAGCAAGCATCAACGCTACGTTTTTTTCCTTTATATCTTTTTGCTACATTACTCCGCCGCTGGTTGGCTTATGTAGTCTATATTAAAGCTGGCCAGCGAGGAGCAGATTTTGTTATAGCTGCGCGAAAGCTCCACCAACTTAGAAGCAGCTCGACATAAACCTCGGGAGCGTCAGTATTTTCGTTGGCTACAGCCACGCAAAACTGCACAAGCATACGTGTACTTGAACATGTAAGACTGCATTATGCGTTTCTCAAGTATTTGTCCTGATAATTGTGTAAAATTAACGTTGACGTTTGCCGAATATCAATGATATTGCAGTTTATCTCGTAAAATGAAGTTTTTATAGTGACAAGCAGATACAATAGTGTGAGTGAGCGTCGAACAATCGCATATATATTTAAAATACATTCGAATGTATTAATAAATACAATATAACGCAGTCTACGTAGAATCAATCTGTTTCGTAAAAGATGATTCGCAATTATTACATCTACGCGTAACTATGTTTCCGCGTGTCATGAATTAAAACGGTCGTTGCCCTCCGCACATGAATTTTTGCGTATCGCTCTGGTAAGTTTGTTTCGAGCTTAGGTAAATATAGATATCTATTCACTAGGAACGATCTTATGGAATTATAAACCGTATCAGCCTTGTAAATAATTTAAAACGTAAAATCGAATAATAACGTGCTTTCTTTTGTTTATTCGTGTTCCTAATCCCCTTGACGACGTGATCAAGTATTTATTTACGACCATCGCTGTAGTATTGGCTTCGTGCATTGTCTTCAATGCTTACAACGGATTAGAGAGTACCTATCACATGGTCTTCTACAAATAATCACTTACAAATCGCATTAAACATTCAAGTTAACGCGCTTAGTTAAATTACACGCAATATATAAGGAATTCCCAATAAGTCGATTGCCAATAGAATAAAACTAAAAATAATCGATATTGATAGTATAAATGATGAATGAGATGAAAGTGGGTAATAAAATGAAATATAAAAGATAAAGAAACCTAGTGAAGAATGTTTATAGCATGAGAAGCGCAGCGGCTAAAGTGAGCTTTTTGTTATCTTTTCAGCTGGGAAGGAGGGCTGTGCTACAAAAGATATGAGTAGAGGCACCGAATTTGTATAAAATGAAGGTGATGAGACCTTGGGGAATCCTCATCTCTTTCGAAGAGGAGGCCTGAAGGTCAGCCGTAAAACGAAAGCATTGGACAGCGCCACGTGAAAAGCGGAAGAGCGAATAAGCGGATCAACGGAACAGCGGAAGCGTTAAATTTACAATTGAAGAGAATGAAGATTGGTGGTGTAGGTCGATGTTTCGAGTGCTGAATTGGGACGTGGTGGATGTGGTCTGGCGTAAGCCGCCGCCACAGCGCTGATGAGCTGAGTAACCAACAAGAAATTGTCAAACCAAGCTAATTCGCCAAGCCAGGGATAACGTGCGCCGGAAGAAACGCGGCCCACTTCCGGTCCGCCGAATTGGCGGCATGGTCCTTTGGGCCACTATACTTATCCTTCAAGGAGCTAGTCTCGTCGGTCAGTATCACTTCTGTCAGTGAACTTATCAAACTATTGCATGTATAGCATTCACCTTCCCCTCATCATCAACGACAACAACAACAACAACAACAACGACAACAACGGATGAATTTCCTAGTCACTCGATTTTTTCCAAATCATTTAATCCCTTTCTACTTCTCATTCTCTGAACAATTTGGCAAATGATAAAATTGGATGAACACATAATCAATGGTAGAATAAATATACCTCGTGGATTGAAATAACTGCCAAGTATACGCCTTGAAATCAAACAGAATGTGGAAGCGAGGTAGAACGAAACGCGGTTATACAAACTTGACTGGTTTTTAAAAGTACAAGAGAATCTCTGTTTGATTTCAAGCGGTCAGAGCTCGCAAAGTCCATGCTTTAAAAATAGTAGCGTCGATTTCGGCTGAGCGTCACGTATACGTTAAATAATTGTATCCCGGTTGTTGTTTTTCTCTCAATGAAACCAAAACCACGCATACTCTTCGTAAAGGCGAATTTCGTTGATTTAGGTTCTACAGCAGGGATTCCTGGTGTCCCGGAAAATATAACCGTGATGTTTCTAAATCCAACAACTGTACGTGTCTCGTGGAGCACGAGTCAGATTGAGCAGGTGGAAAAGTACGATGTCACGTATAAACCTACAGATGCCAGGTGCGTCATTACCGTGTTAACAAAGCTTGACACGCTTTTTTACTTCTTTAACTTGAAACTCACAGCTAACGTAATTTTTCCAATAAAAGCATCGATCTTTTCAATGTTAGAGGGTGATCATTTTAAATCATTGCCGAATTTTCCAATATTCTGGTCACTGAGCTTTACTCAGCTTTATTTACAGGAGTATGTATATTTCCGATTTGTCCACCCTACTATAAATACGACTTTTTTCAAACTCTGTCTGTATCTTGCTGATCGTTGTGCAAAAATTCTTTCACTTTTTTCTCTATCTGTTCAAGTTTTGCTGCAAACAATACGTAGAATAGTAAACATAGTAATGTATCAACGTGACTAAACCGTAGCGGGCTATAATAGCCAAAGATTACGCGATGTTAATAGCTTATAAAAAAACATGTCAAGGACCCAGCTGTAATCGTACAGCTGTGTCTTTATGCCTCGCAGATGCAACGAGTTTCCAAGTATTTTTTCCATTAAAGTAGTTTATACAAACATAAATGAAGCTTCAATCATAAATCAAGTTTCAACATTAATGAAGATTTTTACTTCTCTTGCGGCGAGAAGGAGCCATAATAGCAGGTACATGGTTCTTTTATCTTGGAACAATCAATTTTTTTTGTCTTACAATTATTACATCATCGCTGGAATATGACAATGCACGATTTTAATTATTCATTCGAGTAAGTTATTAAGTTTATTATATGCCTTGTCTAAATATAGACAGTTATTTTAACAATAGATTAGACTCCAGTATAGAGAATGCCACGTACTTCAAAAACGTGACGTACCGTTATTGATTTTACAGCAAAACGTAGATCCGGTATCAATCACAGAATACATCACTCGATTCCTTAATGAAGGCTAACGACGTTTTATAAGCTAGCAAGCTTTGATTGTTACAACGGTATATATATAAGCATATTTGCTCAAGTTCTCTTCGTCGAATCATCCTTACCGTAACAATTTCGGCTATACACATTGCCCGGGGTTTTGTTTCAAATACAAATTTATTTCAAAAATGTACGTACAACGGTCGTAATTGAGCGATTCCTCTGCGCATAAAGTACATTGCACATTCGCGAAATATTCTATACTTTTTAATCAAAATTGGTGTTCCGAAATAAGTGGTAGTCATGTGCCATTCGCGGCATTCTTCGATAAAGCACTACAACTTTAAACGTTAACAGTTCCATGAATTTACTCTTGTATACAAGAATAATACTTGAAATCAACCGATTTAACAACCAATAAAATATACATCATACGAATGATGTTCCAAAAAAGATTCATCAACAAAGTCCACGAATTTATTTCTGGTAGAGGTTGTTAAATTTGTCAGCGAGTCAGTTTTACACGAATCGACTTACAACAGCGGTTTATTATCGTCAAGTGTTTCTAGCACTCACTTTATCTTTCTGAATTGTTGAAGCTCAAAAGGATTACAGTCTCACTTAGCGTCTGAACATAGGCAAGGCAGTAAATTAACTTATAACTTTTCAATATTTCCGTTGCACTTGTCCTGTGGCAATTAAAAACACTAAAAAATACTATTATTTCTTTGTATTCTATCCAAAGTTAAATTCACTGTTATCTTCGATGACTCTTGCGTGAAACAACAATAATATGCGTTGATTTACGAATAGCTTTGTATTTAATCAAATTTTATTCGAATACATATTGATATTGCATTCTAGTTTTTAAATTGAATATAAAGAAATAACGTATGCAACCAAAAATATTAATGACAATTTTAGTAATTATAAGAAAAATCGTGCAGTTAATATTCCTAAATTTGTTGGCTGTCATTTTATTAAAAAATAGGAAAAAAAACACATAATAACGTATTTTTGTTGGCGCAGTATGCGTGAAAAATAATGAATTTTCATTGCGCTCCGCCATCATAAAATATGTATTAAATATAATATTTGTGATTAACGTGCTGCTACAATAGTTGTAGATGCAGCTGTTTTATTGTTTCGTCTCGCTAAAAGATAAATATTTAGTTATATAGCTGCTAAAACGTTCCATTGATCTATGTTCTTCGAATGTTCATTACGTGTTAGTTACGCTGGTCTTTTTCCTATCTAATCAATATTTACTGTTCTAATCTTATAGCTATTATTCATTTTTCGCTATAATTTTGGTGAAATGAAGATTTCATTTATACTAAAATTACTAAATTGAAATGTCAGAGTATTATAATAAATCCAAATGCATAAACATGTGTAAATTTCTGCTTAAATGCTAATGTTTCTTTATTTAACACGCTTTATATTTATGCTTTTTATTTACAAAAATTGTGAATGCAATTATTTTCAATCATTTACAAAGATTCACTCTTGATGAACTCAAGATTCAACGGAAAGCGAAGCAAAATTAATATTGTTATTATTGCCTTTTTTCGCGTTAAAATTGACAAAGTAACTATTGACAAAGGTACTGTTGAAAGATTGACACTAATCAAATGATACATTTACCAATAATTAGGATGAAAATAATTTTCAAATTAACTTACATAATCGATTGATAAGTAAAGACCTTCGATGTTCTTTTTATTTTTTTAGTATATTACGTAACTTAATTCGCACTAACTTGTTAATTACATTTGGCAAACATTTCTGAACCATTTTTATATGGAAACACGCTTTAAAAGTGCATACTTCGTCCTGATTCGTTAAATCTAATTTCTAATTGTCGCATTCCGCGGAGTTCCTGGTCTCTATTCTTCCGCGGTCGATGTTACTCTTTCTTTTCCTTGTTTTATTTTATATAAGAATGTATATTAGATAAACTCTAAAAGACTATTGAAATAGATATTATTCAAAATGCCCAATTATCAATTTTGTTAACATTCGCATAAGTCTTAGATTCTTTAAAAATATTAAGATATTCAAGTACAGTTGGAATTAAAGATGTTTAGTAATATTTGTTCCAATCTTGAATGAAAAATAAGCGTTTCAATGTGAATATCCAGTATCAACATATTGTACGTAACGATGAAAACTTCATGGTTTTTACTTAATAAAAAGTAGTTTTGTGGATAATTACTAAGGATACGTTTCAATTTCACAATAGTCAAAGGATTATCGCACAATATTTTTAGTGTACATCTGCACAGTTACAAGAAATAGCTAGATCAATTTATCTTAAATAAATAAGAAAACGTTCAATGCTGTAATAGTTTCGTTGTATTTATCAGGCGAAGTATCTCGTTTTTTTTAGAAGATAGCAGGAGTAACGTGACTTACCCGTTATACATAATCCTTGGGATGAAACCCGTTTTGTGATCTCTTTTATAACATTTAACGAGATACTTTGTGCTGTCAAAAGCTTGCTAGAAGAATAGAACCAAGCAAAAAAATGTGCGACGCATGAGATAAACTGGGGGGAAAATGAATTTGTCGTGCTTTTCCAAAATTTTATTACGCAAAGAAATTTTGATCGTTTGATAAAAAAAGTCTCGAGGTACGTTTTAATATTTATCAGTTTTTCGATAGATATACGATTGTCAAACGCGCGAGCCTTTGAACCATCGGATTTTGTAGGATTAAACTTACAACACGTTCGCAATGACAAGTACTCATTCTCCTTGGAAAAAAATTAATTCCAAGCAGTAAGTATGACGGGGATAAACTGAAAGTTAGGCTGTATAGAAAGACGCGTATCCTGTATATAGGAAATATAACGTAACATGTGTAGTTATTGAATAAATGGTGGGAACAGTGTACTCGAAAAGTTAGGCCAATTAAGCACACGCAACCATTAGGTAGGCGCAACACCTGTGTCGTTAACTTTCAAAAACCTGATAATGGGGTACCACATTGTTTCCGAAACATATTTTGTACCTAAGCAACAAATTGAGCAACGCGTTCCAAAGTATTTATAATAGGCATGAATACGTAATAAATTTCGTACCAAGTACAACAGTGAATAACCAAGATAGTTCTGAGGATGAATAAAGGTAGATGTGAAAGGAATCAAATTGCAATTGGATTAGTGTTATATATTATGGAATCATAGAATAGAATATAAATAATGGGATAGAGTACATAAAATCATATCAATCACTGATCTGACATCGGTAAAAGTTATTTCGAGTACGTACTTGACGCGTCCAAATTCGTTGAATTGCTTTACGAAATAGATCGAACTTACACAAATGTTTGCGCTTGCGGTTGCTCAGCTTATTTTCTTTTAACCTGACTCGCGTGTTTTCGCACCACGCTTCTCGAATGTATACTTTAAAAACATATATGTATATGCGACGCGTACACGGTTAATTTAGTTCAACCTTTGTATGAATTTTTACGATGACAATATGCATAGTAATGCTTAAATTCTTTTTCGGCAAGCTTTTACGTATCTCTGTACATTCTTACACTCGTACGCATATGTAAGATTGGTCAATACTATACACCTTCTCATTACTTTACATGGTATAGTGCATTTTGCGACCCTGAGGGGATTGCACGGAAGTGCGATACCGTACCAGTTAATGCAAAATTAAATTGACTTTGCTGTATAAAATAGCTTTATAAAATAGTAGTATGTATCGCGCACGCGAATCTTATTTACCATTTTCACTAAATTTTGCAATTACACGTGCAATGATCGTACGTAGACTCGCTTTAACGTCCTCTTAATAATTTTTAATCGTGTTTTTCAAGTGCGTTTGTATCTGATTTACAATGCTTAGAAAACCTTCATTGAGCTGCTACGATATCTATGTGTTCTGTCGTATCTATATAAATTATAAGTTTAAAAGCATACAAATCCCGGTGAAAAAAAATACAAAAATTATGTATTAACTGTACCTTCCGTTCGACAGATTCTTAAGGTTTAATCCAATACAATTAATTCCCGCCAATATACAATAGATCAACTAACCGTTATGGAAGGATTAAAGAGAAGGATCATAGAGGCTTTTCTACAATTCAGTAGTTTCGTATTCTTTAAAAGTCTTAAAAAATTATAATAAAACGAACTTTCCCTTTATTATGCAGCATACCTTATACATATCGCTTTATTTGAAAATATTAGTTTAAAAGTCATTATTCTATTTTAACACGATAAATTATGCAGGTATAGCATGCGGAACTATATACGTTATGATATTTTAGTTCACAAGTCCAATGTCAAGTGTAAAAGTTTGACACCTTGAATTAGATGTTCGTATTAAAATCAAGACTCGCACGAAATATCATCCGATCGATAACGTGTGTACGTAAGCTATATTGCACACATCAGTCTATGACGTATTTAAACGATGCCTTGATAGATCACGTTGTAACGTGCAACTCGAGGCAAATTTTGGTTTGTACATTCAATTCTCATTGAAACACTGGAATTTATAATATCAATATAACAAATTGCCTGTGCGAAAGCAAAAGCAAAATTCTGCTGTTATAGATTGAAAATACAATACGTCACAGGAGATACTAGAAGTATAAAATAAATTAAAAAGTTAAACATTTCATTTCACTACAAAAGCAAACACGGTTCAACTATTTTTTATTTATGAAAGAGAAGATTTAAATTTCATGTATAAAAGTAAGAATATAAAGTTTTCATAGCGCTGTATCTGTATGACCTAAATGCGGATTTAGGTCACGCTCGTACGTGACTGAACTTGTCAATTTTTTCACGGAATTTCGTAAGTTATAGTTGCGTGATTAACGAAAAAGAGGCGAATAAAATCGAGATGTATATATATATATATACATATATACGTGAAATCAAGAAGAAAAAGCTTCTCTACCACATGAAAACTCAAGGAACGTGTTTGAAAATAATATAAAAAATGAGAGTAATAATCCTTTCCAATGGTAAATTAGCTTCCACTGCTTTAACAAACTTCAATATTTTATATGAATAAATTTTAATTAAATGTATGAAGATTATTTGTATTCATACCATCACAACGTAACATCGCATTGTTGCGTATAAGTATTTTCCAGGTGTACATCTTCAGCTTACATCAAATTAAAACCGATAGTTTTTAAACTTCTTAACTACGAAAAACAAAACTCAGAATCACAAACAAATTAGCCCATCTTGTTTCCAGAAGAAAAACGATAAATTACATATTTGTAAAGGAAACAAAGCTCTCTTGATTTGTTGAACGTCGCTTACTGTTTAAGATTTTTAAGCGCATGCGAGAATATGCATCGGTAAAGCAGTACGTGACGGTTAATCTTACAAATTTTCGTATTTTTCTATGAGTTTTTCGAGGTCTCTCCTAGCACTTCAACTCGCCCTCGCCCCTTTACTATTGGTAGATTGCTGCCACACGTGCCATAAAATAGTATACGATACTATAGATTCAAGAGTTTATACGTACTACACGTACAGCAATCCGCACAGCTTAAACTCGCGACTACACTCGTTATTCCAAAGAATTATCGACATTTGCGAACAGTTCTTTGTCGATATCTATATATTATGAATGACCAGACCATCAAATAATGTTTCTCGGAATATGGAAACGTTTTATACAGTTTATGACTGTTAATAGATGGATGAACAATGTTAATTTTGTAACAGCTACTGCTCGGTCGGAGTTACTATTTGTTCCTAGATATTATTTCCTAAGCCAATAGTGCTAGAAAATATTCGATTTGGCACATAATTTTTAACAGTAAACTGACTACATCATGACTTTTATTACAATCAGTACATAAAAATGTACATGTTTCCAATTCGTAATTTTTATTTGCTGATTTTTAAACAACTTTTTAAATTGCAAAAACATACAACCATGTTTTTGCAATTTTACACAATAATGGTTCCCTGTTACCTTTGCATAATATACGCTGAACTCTTTTCGTTGATCGAACAATTTATAAATGTCGAATGTTTTAGAAATTTCAAGCTGCGTCATAAAACTGTACAATTGACGATTCCGATTGTTTATGCTTAAGGTCAACATTTAAATGACAAAGCTAGCATATTACATTTACAACAGGGGCTGAAGTTGCGCGAAATCATAAATATTACGGAATATCATAAGTTCTTTAATCGAGGTTACCATACGGTCAAACGGTCGAGATATAGTCGAATTAGACAATAGAACAGGGGTTGAGAGTTATAAAATGCAGTGGAGCTTTGATGTACGGTTGTGGATTAACAATATTAGTGGTAGAAAAGTGCATTTTATTCAGAGTAGCTGCATTAGAAATGAGCAGTACGATAAAAAAAGTTTGCAATGTGACTTTTTCGATATTCGAATAACACGGAGATGGTAGGATATCTCGTATTAATCGACATGCAGCAGATTTATTGACATTGCAAAATTTTTTTGAATTGTACAATCCGTTTCTGGCATCGAACAATTTTTGGAAATTTCTCCGATTTCAACAGCGATGTAACATCCGTAAATGGATTCAAAGCTTTTGAAGTAGGAAACGCGTTAATGAAAAATCCATTAACTTGGATCTTTTCATCATTAGAATATGAGAGAACAAACAGTTAAGTCGAAGATCAAAAATATTGCGAATGAAGTAATTTTTATGTCATCAGAGTTTATTTTTCAGAAACTTGCTTTGAATGTATAGATGCTAATTTTTTAATACTCTCAATTATTATAATACTTGCTAACGGTTATTCTTACACCGATAAAAGTACGTGACTACAAATGTGCTTAAACGATTTTCAAATTATAAAATGGTGCCAATCCTTGCAGCTCTACGTCGTTAGAATATTTGGCTTCATTGCGTATTGTGTAATATTTACCGACAATAATATTTATAATGAGAATCAGTTCTACATATTAAAATAATGCTTTGATAAAAATGAAAAATTGACGGACATGTTTTGAATTATCGTGTTTTTTCACGTTAATCAATCAGAATCAGAATAATTTTTTCGCTTCGAACAACCAGAGTCCGAATCAACACGCTCCACTGTTTCGAATGTTATTTTAAGGTTTTTTTTTAACAATAGTTTAAACATTTTTTTATTAATAATTAGCGACGATTATTTTATTTAAATAAACAATAAGTCCAAATTATACTTCAAAATAATACCGAAACAAAACTTTACTATTAAACTCTGAATCTATTAAAAAATGTCGAATTCACAGATTTTCTCCCTTTGAACTAATTAGAAACAAAATACATTTTCTTCACTTGTCTAGGTTCTCTTTTATAAGCGGACATATTTATTTTGAGATAAGAGATAAGAGATTGAAACACCATTTAGTAACCAACGAAATAATAAGATAGCTTTTATATTAAAATATAAAACGTACTAATAATGAGTATTTGAATGCCTACCTGCTTGTTAAATTATACTTTACGTGAAAAGTGTTTCTAGTGACATTTGGAAAATACAACAATTATTGTTTTTTTCTAAGTTTGTCAAAAATATTTGCATAATTCTAGCTTATTAGCTGTGTTTTTTTTATAATATACTTAATTACTCTTTCATAAGTTGTTGAGAATTTAATTTTAAATTTCACACATATTAACTCTAGTATTTGGTTGTTTTATCATTTCTTTAATTGGAAAATGTTCGTTACCTAATTAGGATGTTAGAGTAAACGGATTCGTTTGAAGCTGAGAAATCGAGGAGACGAAGTGATAAACCTGGAAGTATGGCTCGAGTCAATACGCTTTATGAGAGACAATTATGGCAATGTTTGTTTTTTACCATCCATAAATTTGTAAAGCATGTAGCTCTATTAAGATTCTCGGACGCTTTTACTTCGTAGTTGGGAAGGATTTTCAGCATTGGGTGCTTCAGAAGAAGATGTATACTTATAATTATTCGCGCGAACTCGGTTAGATCTGCTCGTTTGGAAAATAGAACGTCGTAATAAAAGTATAACTGCCTGCAACATCTAAAAAATTACTCAAAAGGTAATTACAGCTTCAGTTTATCGTGATGTTAATGTATATTACAAGAAAATATACCTAGCAAGCTAGCAAAATGAAAATATTTGCGAAAATTTGAGGGAAGGGATACTAACTTTACGAATAGGTCACTCGCATGATTGTGCTGATTCTAATCACAGCGTGGTTGAGTCGGGGGGGGGGGGGGTTAACCAACAGCCAGGCAGAATAGTATCCACCTGGATACGTATGGCGATTCCGAAACGAATAGTGTCCGGCCTAGGGATAGCTGTTACAGAATTAGCAGTGTTTCTCTTCTTATGTAGGCATATCTAAATAAGGTTAGTCTCTCTGTTCGCAAATATCTAGTGAAGATCACGCATGTATTATACAAGATTCGCTTATCAAATGTTATTTGTACCTCTAACTGCAGTAGGATCAAAGGCTCGAGCGCATATTTGACGTATAGTATAATATAGAAATCAATGAAACTGAAAGTGTTTGTGGGACAGTGGAAATACAACGGATATCAAAGAAAAATTGAATCACAACGAAAGGTGGTTAGTTACAGGGTGGTAGCGGTCGTTGCAGGTAATAGTGAAGCAGTTACTTTGAGTAATCTGCGGGCAGATACTCAATATCAGCTGGTTGTCACTGCCGTCAAAGGCGGCAAAAAACTTCGAAGTCGGCCAATTGTCTTCCGTACACTTGGTAAGTCCTATTTTTACGGCTACAATACTGCAAACAAGTAAGCACTGATATTGCACGTTTCTCGTGAAAACTAGACTCTTAAACACAGCTGCACAATTGCGTACGAATTCGTTAGATAACATTTTTCAATAGATCAAACGCTTCATTCCATCGCATATATAAACTTATAAAATATACGTATATAATCGATAAAACGTTGCATTAACCGTGATATACTTCGTACATTTCTGAGATATTCATTTACGGAAAAAAATTTCTCCGAAAAATTACAGTGAAATTCAGCGCAGAAATTTCGGTGCATACCCGTAATTCTGGGATGCCATAGTTAAACTATATTTATATTATAATTTTGCCTAGAAGTCTTGTAGTTTTTGCGTTGATGCTCGGCAACATGGTTCTTTAATTCTTCGAGAATTTTCATTACAAAATGTATTAACACGAACATTGACGAATGTCCTCGGGGTCCCAGTTTGATAGTAGCCATCACTCTAATTTTTTCGAAAAATTTCTTTTCGTGTACCAATTGCAAGTTTTCACTTCATTTATAAGTCGAAATGGTTGACTATTCTTGTCAACAGGGCATGCAATTTTTCATTTTCAAAATCGCACGTTGTAATTTGACAACTTGAGACCAATAATATATACGCAATATGCTAAATCTTTAGTGCCCTAGTAAGATTGAAGATCAAACCGTTGTCCGCCCACGCGTGAAATTCTTTATAAAGAGACGTTCTTTTGTACAACGTTCTATTTCTCCGTTCAAACATGCAGTTGACTTTGAGGTGAGAACTGACGCGATTCAATTCATTTACATTATCATTTCTTCCAAGGGAAATAAGCTGCTAATGGCATTGCCCATTATAATTAGTTTATTACCGGTAAAATTAGATAGTATTGCCAAAAATAGTTAGGCTTCCTAAGTACATACCAACATTTTCATAAAAACTTTCTTTTCTTTATCTGTGATATAGTAGAAACAAATATAATATTTTACATCTTACTTAACGGTACCGAAACGCTGTTGGAAAACAAAATGTATGCATAATTTCTGGCACGCGCACTTCCAACAAGTAGATTGTAAGATATTATTTATAGAAAATATTATCTACGTTTGGCAGAACCTCCAAAGACATCTTTTCTAGATGATTCTGCTACCAAAGGACCTCCAACTATTCCACCTCCACCATATGCGCAACAGCCTCAGACTCATATTCAAGTAAGCATTACGATTGTCAATATAACGTCTTTTAATTTAACGACGACATCATTTCGCAGATGAAAAATACATACGCAATGAATTACGTTAATTAGAAATGTACGGAATAAATGATGATAAGCTACGTACAATACGCAAAGTTTACGTGTCATAGTTTATGATAATGTTATCGATCAAATTCACTAAATATAGAGTTAATTACGTAACAATGCACAGTTATGTCCAACATATGTACATTATCCACCATAATTGTACTGATTTTGAATGAAGATGAATTTGCATTTGTCTTACATGGTTAATTATTTGAATATTGTGTTTGGATCGTGTTACAAAGTTGCCAAACAGGCATGCTATATATATATATATTCTGATTTTCATATTTTCGAAAGAAACCAATGGCAAAAAAGTGATACTCTCGAAAAATCCAACATCAAAAATTTTAATTTCAATCAATAGTTCGTATTGAAGCGATGAAACATTTGTGTGATACAAACTAAAAACAATTGCACTGATTTTACGTAAAAAATAGAGAATGAAACATCCAAGTTGTAGATAAATCGATGGTGATATCGAATTGATAAAACAGAAATAATTGCATTAGTAACGTCGTTTATTTACAGATTCGAGGCGTAGAAGTTGGCTTGGTATTACTAGCTCTAGTTATCTGGGTAGGGGCGATAGCACTGTTCTTCAATCGATGGGGTAAAATTCGCATGCTATTGCCATATCAACCAGACTATAAGTCCGAACAACTAAAAGTCCCCGGAACTGGAGTTTGCGCCTCGGCCGACGCCGCCTATACTCACAGCTCTTCGCAGCATGCTTGCTCTCAGGTAATTTATCTCTTTTATCCGCGTCTCTGTTGTATCGACGATGTTGATCGTCTCAGCAGACAGCTGCGCCAGTGCTTCACCAACAAATCAGTGAAGTTGTAATTGCGTCTCGCTTTTTTTTCTCTCATTTATTTCCGATGCTGCCTCTTTTTCAAAATCGCGCTTACTAATCTTGTTCGAGCGCGCCAATTTTACGTGACTATTCATTATAATTATAATTGAAATTACCATCATTCATAATCGCGCTAGGGTTCATTCAAGATATCAAAAGTAGTGAGGCAATCTAAGGATTTTCTTTAATATTTTCAACAACAATGAGTATCTGAAATTATAAAGAAATAAAACTGGGATAACGTAGCTTAACGCACGCGAAGTAAAATGTGTCAAGGACAAACGTGTCAACCTCGATACATTTTATTAACTTTTGTCTGGTTCAATTTATATTCAATAAAACAAAATATACGAAAGAAATAGCGCGATGCGCGTACAGAGCTATCTGCCAATCGTGTAAAGTAGCGATCACTTCCTATGAAAAATGCTAGTTTTAAATCGTTCTATTACGTCAGTATTTTATTGAAAACGTTCGTAATAACGGCGGGTAAGCACCGCCGGGGGTAATAGAGTCAAATATACCTTGATATTGATGGATTAATGGACCCATTGGACGTTAACCTAAGCTGCTTATTCTTATCGAATATACAATAATCGCATAAATAATACTTCACAATTTATTCTCATCGTTATCGTGACAATGATGTTAATAATTGCGTGGGCAGTTACAACAAAAACTGTTCATTACATTAGCAATTCCGTTCGATTTAATGTTCTTTTGGCCTGGTAATACTATCGCATGTTGGCATTTTTGTGCTCGAACTTGAATACATATTGACTTCAGCTAAGCTACACTTCTGACGCATCAAAACTCATCAGGTTCGACTTATGATGCGTGTATACGTAACAATATTATACATGTGAATGAGCTCATACCCGAGTTCGAACTCAAAAATGCTCTAACGGTACGAACAGCTAGGTCCTTCCATCGAACAGTCGACAATCTAACATAAGTAGTCTTGTTTGTATACATATATAAGCTTAATTATCAACTTTGTTACGCTAATAAAAAATCTCATCGATTTTCAAGTTATCAAATATTACTTACGCGAGCGTTACCGAACCAATAACAATAAGTATGTTTTTCTTTTATTTCATTGGATTTCTGAGTAGATTCTTCAATGTAGTTCACTAACTTTTGAATTGTACATTGTGATTCTCGTAAGGAATAATCGATACCGGCAAGGTGAAATTAATAATGCAAAGACTGATAATTATCCGTACCCACAAGTTTATAAAGCCCAATTCGATTTGAATAGGCAGTGTATTATTGACACGAGAGTCTTACGAAAGAGTATTAAAAATTGATCGTATGTCGAGAAAAGAGAAATTGTCCATATGTTATTGTCTGTGCATTCGTTGTTCGTTTGCCAAAATAATAGTGCCTAACGAGAAAGGGAATGAAAATTTGATTAATATAAATTGATTTGACGATACTCATTGATAAGCCATTAGGTCGCTGATGATATACGAGCTATATGAATGTTTTTGAAGCGCGACGTGTAACTGTAAAATGTCGTTAAGTTTATTTTGCATCACTCGCAATCGAGGCGTGAGCAACGGAATCGCTGCAGCACATCATATACATTAGCTAAACGATTTGAACACCGTTATAGTGCGAATACGCCGCTTTTACATAGCTTTTCGTGAGCAAGTCGGTCACTCACTTGTACTTTCTGCTATTTTTTCCGGACACTTAGGTAACAACTGAAGTTTGTCGTTAAAACTATAAACATAACTATGAACAAAATTTAAACTGTGCCAAATAGTCAAGTATAGACAAGAAAACGTATCGACATCTTTGTAAATGGCAGGCAGTACCAAATAATCGAAGATCAACTCATTGGGTCGCAAACTTCATTCATGATAATAATGCTAAATACAATTGATGCTTCAAGAATTCACATTGCTTTTGATGACTCGAATGATTTTACGTGAAACATAATGTATCTTTAGCACTCATATTTTTGGGCTTTTTATAAGACTAGACTCATATAGCGCGCCTTAAATTTACTATTTTTTATTGGCTAATATAACACGTGACATATATTTTTATAGAGTGACAATTGTCGTGATCATTTTTGTTAGAAAATTCATTACGTAATTATGTACACGTTTGATCTTGAGCTTTATTAACTGTAATTGCAAATGCTGACTTGACTGAAAATTGACGTCTTTCTACATTTTGATTGAATCTTCTAAAGCAATATAAAAAGAAGTAAAACAAAAGAATCTGAATTTTCGCGTTTTCTTTGCTTGAACCAATCAAACTCTCCCAGGTTCTTTTTATAAGGGGATCACGGTTCGCCGTGTATTTGACGATGGATTATTACTTAAACGTTGATCAATTTTGACGCTCTATGATGTGCCTTACACTATGTACCGATAAATGTATTTACCTGACAACGCAGCGAGTAATATTATTACGAGTAATATATCCCAAGAGGAAATGTTACCGATGAACAATCAGAATTGCTCGAAAGCTAACTGTTAAAGATGGAGTTGGTATGAGGAGAATAAGAAATAGGTACGAGCTGTTGAGAAGATTGGTAACATTTCCTTAACATAATCTAAATAACAAGTAAATATGTAGAATGAAGTGTAATTAAATCGACGATACAGCAAAAGATAAATGAATGAGCGAGTCGGTGATGATGTATATGACTATGGATAAAGGTAATGACTACATTGTCGGATATGGTGATGCAGTGCGGGGGAGGGGGTTGCTGCGTATTGGATCAGTGCTTTCAATACCCTAGGAGATCACGTCAACCACGTGACTGCGGCTGCCAGTTTGCTCTTCTACACAGGGCCGACGTCGCGTGACCATCGGTATCATTAATTTTCCCTTAAACACCTGCAAATTTCGTCTGATCTGACTGATTTCGTTCGTTGCTGTATTCGGTGTCCAAAGTCACTATTACATACCACCTCCACGCGACTATACGGCTTTCACCCTAACTATTATTATTACTATTATTATTACTATTATTATTATTATTATCATTATTACTACTACTACTACTACTACATTTATTATTGTTGTTGTTGTTACATTCGAATCGAGCGTAAAGGGGCAATCTAAATAACGATGCAATCTCTTGGATTATTTTCATACGCACTTCTGTTCGCTCACGGTAATCAAAAGTTGGATAAATTGTACAAGTGAGAACGATCGTGCATTAATCAGCTTTGATATTGACCAAGGAAGCAATTAAAAAGAATTGGTTCGTGACGTGCGACTCGATTTTCCAATGGTATCACATTGACGCAGCAAATTTCACCCCTTTGCGCTCATCCTGACGTTCAGCACAGATTTCCCCGTTGCCGTTTACACGTTCTCGTGGCCTCTGTCTACCGTACCTTCACAATTTCACACGAGTGTATATTACATCACCACAGCTGTATCGCACCTATACTCGTGCTAGACAGCTATACCAAACGGAAATTCCTTTCTTGTCCTTGTTTTCCAAGTGTGATGCGAATCTATATCGAAATGCAAATAAATAACGACTTGATACCATGGATTGTATCTTTTTTCTTGATTTTTAACGTTACTCGTTTTCACAATGTACCTCTCGTAAGAAAAGATACCCGAAGAGAATATTTACGAAAACATTGAGAAAAGGAAACGTGTAAACGGTAAGCAATGACGATATCGCCCGTATAAAAATATCCGATATTCGCCCATCATGGCGTGTGCATCACTGGAGCCGATTTTATTCGAGACACCGCTACTTTTTTATCGTTTCTGCAATCATTATTACGTAAAAGGTGCATAAAAAATGTACCCAACAGTTCTACAATGTAATAATTGATTACTATGAGCTTTGTAAAAGCAGTTGATCTCTACGTAATACTACTTAAACCATATCTATGCTCTATCTACTTGAATCTTCGAATTATTCCCTCACAACTCTCACTTTTTAACTCAAAGCTGGCTGTTCTATTCCACCTTTTGCACGCACAACACGATTTCAAACAAGTTGAAGGAGAATAAACAAAATTTTAGCAGATTATCCAAGAAGCATATTCGTTACGTTTACTTGATGGTAATTGCAAATGGTAATTGCAAATAACATGAGATTCAGCGCGATAAGAACAATAACGAGAGAGTTAAGAACCATGAAAAAGTTGGATGCTGAACTTTTGTAAAATTGAACATTTCTTGTGAAACTCCAGAACCAACACGAAGCTCGCGCAATTTGCACTCTTTCTGCACAATTCTCGTCAAACGAGTCACGAGTATCTCGAGTAACGACTCAAATAGCACGCAGTAGGACGGAATCCTCGCAGGGTACAGCGCTGCTACAATCGGAAACCAGCGCTCAGCAGGTCCGTCTTTCTGCACGATGCAACGCACACTGATATACTGCACTTATATACTTTTACCTCTTTCTATCTATCTATTTACACTATTCTCAGTTTTTAGCTGTCTTACTCGCTGTCTTTTAACTTCTACCTATCTATCACTATGCAAAAACTTACCGAGCGAGCTGAAACGCCGCCACTACACCTTCATTATCACGTTATCAAACTCATATGAACTCTAAACACTTTTGCGGCATGTTAACCACTTCCTCACTTATTCACACCACTTCATCTACTTATCGCTACACCTCATCGCTTAACTTGACCGCTGTATTGTCGTTGGAGAACAATTACGCTTCAAAATAGATGCTTCCATCAGCTAACAGGTAAAGCACTGCGTCTTTATCGAAACAAATGAACGTATTCAAGCAACAGGCAGGCTTTTATTTGAAGCACACCTACCTAGAAAACTTTGTGCTTTCGTTCTGTCTTTTTTTTTTACAACGCTTGGACAGATAAATATGTGACTTTAATTTATTGTTTTTGCCACATCTAGAACAGCAGCCATGGCCAAGTAAATGTGTATAATTAAAGATTATTTATATTGCAAAAATATGAAGCTCAAATTTTTGCTGTAGAAATAATGCAAACGGCTTCACACCACTGTTATAATGTGAACAACCTTTTAAAAGCTTCGTCACCAAAATATACCTAGTTTGACCTTTGACATGCATTGCAAAAGTGATTGTAGTTCAAGTTAAACTATTTGCATATTTGTAGCACATATGCAAAGTTTGATATTTTATACGTATTTTGGCCATCGTAATATCATTTGTATACATGCTTAGTAAAGTGTGAACGAAGAATTAGATAGAAAAAATGAATGGAGAATACCTGGTCTAGAAACACAAGGCAAATGAGAAAAGAAGGAATGATTTATCGAATGAATGAATGAATGAACGAACGAACGAATGAATGAATGAATGAGCGAATGAATGAGCGAATGAATGGATGAATGAGTGAGTGAATCAATGGATGAATGTGTGTGAGCAATTGTTATAATAGTATTGATTTTTTAAACGCGTATTACCTTGACAAAACTGTTCAAAATTATTTGACTAGGCATTTTTCTACATCAGTATTGCCTTTTAATTTTACAGTGTTAAAAGTTTAAATATTGTTCCAATTAATGTTCTTAATAACATTGGAATCAACGAGAGTCATCGCGATGGAAACGTTGATTGAATTCTCTTTCGTATAAAGTACTTTTTTTTTTAATTCAAAGCTATTCAATAAAATTCAACTGCACAATCGACGAAATGAATTAATGAAAGAGAGAAAGTGTGTGTGTGTGTGAAAGAGAGAGAGAGAGAGAAAGAAAGAAAGTAGGAGAAGGAGGAAAGAGAGAAAGAACATTTTTAGTTAAAGATAAAAATGGCTTCATCACTTTGTTTCTTTAGCATAGATTCAACATTTTTACACGTAAAACTCAATACAATTTTCAGCATCTGCACTGGTCGAACCATCATGTGGACTCCGTTGATAGTGGCGGTGGTGGCTTCAACTGGCCAAAGACCGCCAGACCACGTGTTAATAGCGCTATAGACGTAGCTGGATTCTTGTCACAAGTAAGTTATTCTTGTTCTATATCTAATATTAGCCTTACTCGACGTAAGAAAACTTAGAATGTATCCAACAGTTGTAGAGTAAATAATAGACGGTAAAAGGATTGTTAATTTTGTATTCAAAGCTTGGAACGTAATATATCTTTAATTAATCATGTTTATTAATTTATTTTCCTACACAGCAAAATTATTTGTTATCATTCGACTTACTTGCTGAGGAAGTGGAAAACAACATTTCCAAAAAACGTTAACATTCAACACATGAAATACTCACAAATCCCTGATAATGTCAAACTGGGCGTCTTTTTAAAATACAACATATTTCTACTTTAATTGCGACAAATAAATGCGACGTCAACAAAATCGTTAAACTCTGAAAATTTTAAAAAAACTACAACCTTGTATTCGAGGACTCAGTCTCGGAATAAATTCCATTTTCCCTCGTGTGACGACGCGCAGTTCACTTTAATCAGTAATGACGCGTGATACGTAGCTTGCGAATGTTAAAGTTCAAGGCTGTTTTGACTGAAACGTAATGTAACCGAGGATCGATACAACTTTGTGGGTTAAATAGGTATCTTCGTGTATATTTATTAATTTTTACAAACGTTGAGATTACTAAAATACTCAAGAATTGCGAACAAAAGATCACGCACCCAACTTACCAAATTAATTTAATAATTTTATTACTACCAAGTATTTGATTACGATCAACGCCAAATCGCAATTGCAGCATGAACAATATATATTAATAACAACAATTTCAAACTACGATTCAAAACAAATTATGGTGACATTTTGAAAAGTTAATTACGAAGTAATGCGTGATTTCTATTTCGAATCGTTTCAATTAAATTAAATCGACTACTGCTGCGAATGAATCATTTTTCAATTGAACTCACGCAGTTGTGAGAGAAGAATGAACGACGAAATTACGAAAATAACTGATCTTTTTAGGAATTCTTGCGGAGACACGGTTCCACATCGCGGCTTTGCCGCAAAGTTCGCAGTGCAGATAACTTACCGCTGGCCTCGAACAATCGGCAGAACTTGGATCAACACGAAGACGGTAGCACGGACGGTGATCGTGAGACCTTTCTCAAATCAAATCAAGACGACAGCGACAAAAGTGACGATACAGAAACAAGGCAAAATAGTCTTGATAATGCTAAAACTGACGCTTCAGTTCTTGATTCTATCTCCATACAACACCAGTCGTCAAGGTAATCTTATTCTACGTTTTCCATATTATAGTTGTGTCATGTTGTTACGAACGTGCGCATACATGAAAGTGACCGCTAGGCTATAAATTTATTGGCTTATTCTTCAATTTATTTTCTCAACGTACTACTAATGCTACGATATTGAAACTTATAAAATACTGTACTATTTTCATTTGCACTAAATTTTTATCGTTGACATAAACACGTTCGTGCCGCAAGTTTGACAAACATTTTTGACTCACGTCTGACTCAAATTATTCTATTCTACTTGCTTTAGAAAATCAGTATGCGTGAAATTCGAACTCGGTAGACGTAATTAGGTGTTCATAAAAAAGACAACAGACAAAAAAGAAAAACAATCAAATGTTGACTAACAAATCTTTGCCTAAAAATAATAAATGACGAAAATTTTTGAAGAATCACGTGTTCGTATAGCAAGTGAAATTAAGGCGGTACATGATTAAGTAAACGAAGCGAGGAAAAGAAAAGTCAAAATAATTATGGGAGGAGTTTATACGTTATTGTGCTTCAGAGATTTGGTGAATTTATGCACGACATCGACGACAGCATCAACCATTGCGGTGAGCCCACCACCGACGGTGGCAACAGGGTCGTCCTCGTCGACGCAGCAATCGGCTCTTGCGGCAAGGCGTTTCGCTGGATGGCGAGCGGCAGCCATTGGTGGCCGAGAGTACGGGCGCTGCCCCGTCAGGCAACCAGCGTCCGTAGAGGAGAGGTGAAGACCCAGCGATATAAGTCATTAATGCAACATCACTTTCACACTGCTATTGGCATCAATTTATTAATCACGATAGCCTCTGATGTTATCATTGGTATTCTCGCAGCATTCACCACCTCTGTGCCATCACGTGCCTTCTTTATTTGCCACTTATACCGCATTGCTCTTCTAATTATTTCCTTGTCTTATCCCATATGTGCGGCTGCTATGTACTTTTTTTAAACTCTATACGTATACATCATATATGTGAAGCTTTTTGTTTTACGTTTCTTATTTGCTGAACAAATTATATTAATTACTCACACGTTGACTGGAATTTACGCGATATGTAATTACTTTTCTGTTATGATTGGCATCAAGTAATAAATAATCTGATCCAAATTGATTTATGTCTGTAAAATCCACAACAATTATTAATTGTTTATCTTCTCAAAACTATGCAGCTACCAACAAAGTTATTACTGTTATCATTACTATCATTATTATTATTATTATTATTATTATTATTATTATTATTATTATTATAAATAAAGTTTACAACTTGAAGACAGAAATCAATAGAAACATATTACTTTTTAACAATAAGATGCTGACAATGTTTATAATAGTCTATGTATGAAGATATGAAGTTTCGAAAGCCCGCTCGATATAGATACACAAAAAAGTTTGATAAATAAATTTTCTATGCTATATTTATGACTATAGTCATATAAGGAAAGTAAGCTTGAACATAAGGCATGTAGTTATCAAATGTCCTGTGGATTCTTTGGCTTATTTCGCATTGAAAAAACCTAAACGTTAAAACTTGATATTTAATTAAAAACATTGAGTATTGTTTAAATTAAATAACTGCAAGCGAAAATTTGTAGAACAATAATTAACAATTATCGGTGAGCTTTACTGAACTGGTATTCATACTCGCACCACCATTTAATCACAATATAGCATTTTGCATGTGTTGAAAGACATCGCATGAAAATATTTGCCAGTTTAATCAAAGTAGACCTTTTTTTCAGAACAAAGTTATCATTTTATTATTTGTATTTCGTGCAAGTTCTATCGAGAGTATTTCAATAGATTATCATCTAAATGAGACTTTTAAATGATACTATAATACGGTGTTTTTACAACAATAATATTAGATCTTGGTTATACCAGAATTTTTTTATAAAATTATAACAGCTTGTAGCCGGGAATTACTGTACGAATGCAATTTTTAAGCAGTTTACTTATTTTTTTTTAATAAACTATATTTATCATTAGCTAATAGTAGTATAAGTTGAGAGTATGAAACATATATGACCTATACGAGAGAAAGGGATAGAGAGAAAGAGAGAGGGTGAGAGATAGAGAGATCATGTGGAAAAACAACCTCTCTCCGTCCCGAAGCTCTCCATTACGCCGTCGTTCTCACTCCATTTTTAGCCATCTCTCTATCTCCCCCCCTCTCTCTCTCTCTCCCCCTCTCTCTCTCTCTCTCTCTCTCTGCCTCTTAGAAGTTCTTAGATGTTTCCACACTAATATCCTCATAATGAGTCCTTATGTTCCAAATTATCCTACTTTCAGTGCAATCAAATTAAGAATAATATATTTCCAATAAGTGAATCGAGGAACTCTTAAGATTTTGTTAAAAGGATCAATTATTCGAAAGTAGAAACATTTTCTCTAAACTATATTTCAAGATCATAATATTAAAAGTATGAAAATAATCCCAAATAATTTTATGGAATATTAGAATGATGGTAAAATCAGTGCAATCGAATGTAAAAATGTCAACAATTGAGTAAAGCTCAAATCAATTTCGAAATTTCTTTTCGCATACAAAAATTCTTAACGTATTGCTTCCTTATAATATCAGTGTTATTTACGTAAGGTGAACGTTTTTCGTATCGCAGATAAATTAGAATCAATTTTAACTTTTGTTATGCCTTTAATAGGATTTTATTTTTGGACAAATGTACACCTTATGTTGGAGGTATTCTTCAAGTAACAGTTTCCAGACAAATTGTTTGGACTAAAATATTAAATGCTTTTAAACCTTTTACCATATTACTACACTGCAATACTAATACGTATAATATATACATATAATATCGTCATCATCTCGCTTTCCCTTTCACATGCAGATCCTATTACAAAAACCTACGTAGACGACGAAAGGGCACGAAATAGTACATTGGCTAAGGGGTGCACAAAAGCTTTTTTGAAAAAACGAGAAATTTACGTTTAAAAGCGAAGGCGAGCACAGTAACAATTTACGTCAAAAAACCTTTTCGCATCAGTTAGGGACAGTATTTTTCCGCACGAGAGACGGAAACAAGTCAAGTGACTAAAGTGCGATTTGGAGCTCAAAACGCGGAAAAAAATTATGAAATTGCTATTAGTCGATAGTTGTTGAAGACCGCAAATACTTTCAAAAGTGACGGAAAAAGATGGAACTGTTCGGTATATACGGCATAATTAATTTGATACAAAAGGAACATGTAAAATACGATCAAATAAAAGAAAAAGATTTTCAATCCATGAAAAATGCAATGAAACAAATCAAGTTGGATGAATTATAGAAGTAGACATGTTAAATCCTTTTTTGACGATTAGACAAGAAGAATTAAATTATTGTTACGATACTTGAATGAATTTATTGACTCATGCTTAAAATTCATTTTCCTCGAAATTTCATAAAGACGAATATTATAGCTTTATGTACTTGTAGCTTTGTCGACGTAAATAGCATCGTCCCTACGCGCTACATTGTGAATTTCCAATAATTTGTTTAAAAACTCCTAGTTGGTACATTCAACCTCACTTCAGTAAAAATGACGACGTACATACGGTTTTATGTAAATTGTTTAAATCCTTGTCCACTTATATATCTATAACGCCATGCTTCGGAGTCTTCAAGCTTTTCTGATTCCCCGATTTGTAATACAATTTCATTATATAGTAGCATGAATCACCCTAGAAAACGTTAAAACATGTTTAATGTAGTGATTTCACATTAATGTCACTTTTGCTTCATCTTTGCATTTTTATTTGTGATGTAGCGTATTTATCGCTAAAAATTTATTTAAAAACTGTTTATTTGTGAGAGATTTCATAAAAATAGTTTTTTTCCTAATGTGGGATGATCAAATGTTTTAAATACACATATTTATGACCATTTTCAGCGTAACATTTTTACTTTTTCTTGTTGCATAACACATCAAATACTGTCTAATTGTTCTCTAAGGTCCAATTCAAGTCGTCAATTGTTTATCTAAATTTGACTACGAAATAAAAAAGAAAATAACGGTAGTTTGACGTACATTTTCACTTAAATACTTATTGTCATTTCGATTAATACAGTGAGTTGCATTTTTGTGTATTTGCTTATCCTGTTAAATTTGTGAAAATGCGCCATGTCATAAGTATCTGTTGATATAATGCAAATGGATTGTGTGACGATTAAAAAATAAACATTGCAGTAGCGTTGTAGAGCACGCTAGCCATTCGATGTCTTTTCTGCCTGTTCACACCTCTTTATCAGTAAACTAACTTTTGAATATCAAGCTGGTGCTTCAGTCAAGTCGAGTAGATTCCATGGTAATAAAAAACGGATTCTTAAAATGATACCATTGTAAGTAAATAAATCAAATATAAATTGTAGCAACGAGTATGAGGATAAAATTCATAAAGTGTAATTTTCTCGAACTGTCGACTGTTGCGCCAGAAAGACAAACAAACTTGTCGAATAAACAGCTAAATGTGCCAATTCGCGATCTAAATGTTTATATGGCAGAGCGTGATCCATGTAGCCACGATTCGAAAAAATGCTAGAGTTCGCTTGTGCTCGCACTGTGTCTGTATTTGTCGCATAAGCCTGTAAGTAAAAGAACAAAAAAAGAACATTGGGAATGATAAAACGAGAAAACAATATTGGTATAGGTGTTACAGGCGCTCGTGTGAGATTGTGGAGTACCCGGCGCGATGTTCGTTGCCTGGTACCAGCCGCCACACGGTCCTTATCCAGCAGCACCAACCCCAGCAACAGCAACAGCAACAACAGTCACAGCAGCCACAGCCATCAACGCACCAGCACAAGCACGCGAGGAGCTGCGAATACGCGAGACGCGCGAGCATCGAGCCGAGCGTCGAAGTGGTCCAGCAGCAGCAACAACACTTTGGCTTACCGATATTGAGCGTTTCGGAGCCAAGTCCCCCGGATGAAATTGATCGAGCGGACGACTACTTGTAGGGTTTGCTTGCCGAGGGCTCCTCCTCCTCATCCCCAGCTCGCCAGAAATCTCGCGCCTCGCGCTATCCCTTCGCCAAGGAGCTCCTCGTCTGATTAATACTCATCATCGTACACGTTTCCGCTACTTGTGCAATTTGATGCAATCCCTTCATAGCGTTAATGACATTTGCCTGTACGCCAACGCTAACAGCAGTAGCCGTGTATGCGTTTGCCAGGGACCGGAGAACCTGTACAATTCTTATTCTATCCTCTACTTCTCTCTCGGCTTCTTTCTTGCCCCTTTCCGCGCGCTCTCACTCGTTCTCTCTCTCTCTCTCTCTCTCTGCATCGTCACACGCGAATTTTTATCGCACTCGCAATCCCAAGTACGAGTGCTCGAATTTTGCTCGCTTCTACGAATCAGCAGCCCTTGAATATCTAACTCATAGGTTGGATACTACCGATGTAGTTTCTTACATAAAAACCTATCGCTAAAATTGCACTCAAACTCGACCAATTCATAAGATCTATGGACTTTTACCTAGATTAATTCGCCGAGTGCGTACAAGTTTCTTGGTTTACAACTATACCGAGGCTTTTGTGTTTGGCGTTTTTTTTAATTTTCTTCATTTTCTTATTCAATTATATCTCTTACTAATTTCAAGAGTAGATACTATTTTTTAATCTTTGTCAATTTAATAAATAATAAGGGATAACAATATTTTAGATAGTACTTTAGCAATATCGGTAATGCCGTGCGCAACTTCGTACGAAATTCAACAAATGACATATGGACATCGACCAAGTGTCGTCAATATTTGCGCGATAGTTTTTTGAAAGAAAACTTACAACTTCGTTATGTATCATGTCTGTTCTAACGTTTAACGAAAAAACATATAACAAATATTAAATTATCATTATTTTTTATAGAGATTGTACAGTGTATGTAAATGCGTTTTACTAAGAATTGATAAACCATCGACGACACCTATCACCAAACGATTTCTATAATTATACTCTTACGTATATGTATATCAAATGCGTATCTAAAGCTCGATTGACTCCTGAAATTACAACTATTTTGTGGATAAAAAGAAAAAAGACAGATTTACGCAGGCTAGGGCTAACCGCGACTAATTGCGGATAAGAATAAACAAGGAAGCTAAACGTACGAATAATATATAATAATATACACTATTATAACTTAATGTGAAACAAATAGATAATACAATCTAGTGGTCCAAATCATTTAACAAATTTTCATAACGCGCAAGCATTTACCAATAATAGTTATTGAAGAGATACACCTCAACAAGTGGGGCGCGCGATGTGTAGTATACGTTAATGGCCTGCAGCCGTGGTACAATTCAAATATTATACACCAAAATTGTGAAAACCGTCCAAGTATTCTTATCAGTCGATACAGCGGTAATTGGGGACCTTTACATTTAAATAAAGCACTCCTTATACGTGGTTTTCGAACAATTAAACTCTTATTTCAATTAACTTTTTGTAAAGTCCATTTCAATAATAGATGATAACAAAAACGGAATAAATCCTGATTTTTTAAATAATATTTATCAAACCCAATTGCGTTGCAAAATTTTTAATCGTATTTTCATTTGCATATGAAATCTGGGAATTTTTATTGAACAAGATTTATTCAACAAGTATAACGAACTCAACGATAACTGACTCGTTGAAAAAAAAACAACTCCAAAGCTAAACATGAATTGTATAGGATTTATTGCTTTATTCGACATAAATATGTCTTCATTTATTGAAGAAACGTATGGGAGTAATAGCAAAACAACGAAGACGAGGTATAGAAGAATGAGTATTAAATTATATAATACAATTTAGCGTCAAACATTTGAATAGAAGAAGAACAAAATATTTTGTCCATACTTTTAATAAAATGGAAAAACTTTAGTAGCAAAACTCGCGGATTCACGCTTCACTCGATCCGCATCACCGTCTAAACACTCATTTTTAGATGTAAAAATCCATGTAAACGTATGACAACCAAAAACTCATCCATACATAACTTTTCAAGAGGTAGTATAAACTATGCCTCAACTAAGATCATTTATACGTGCGTAAAAACGCGAGTAAAATACAGCCATTTTGGGAACAATAACAGATGCGTGCCGTTCGTAAAAACTTCTGGAAGTAACCCAAGATTATTTTTAGTGCTGAATAGTTTAATATTTCTACGTTTCTTATCGAATGATTTGACTTAATACTACTTTGACAACCAACGTAGGCGATTTGATAAAATAATGCAGCCTCAGTTGGGAAATACCAACTGTCTGGCAATTACGTTATTCGGATGAAAATCGTGCAATGAAATTAGATAAAAATTTGACTGTAACTAGGTTTTCTTGAAAAATCCATACAAATGTAGAATGGAAGATTTGTTTGCTCGATAAACTTAAAGGATTCTGATGTATAGATGTGTCAAAGCTATTGAAAGACCTCTTCAAGGAATATTGTTTTACTCTGTTAAATACAGACTGTATCATCAGTCAGAGTTTATTTTATTTTTAATTAGAGTATCTTATCGAATATTCATACATTTTAAATCTTCTACTAATATGAAATACGACGGCAGAGATGTATAAGGAGAAAATTAATTAAAGTAAAGATTAGTATATCAATTTTAAACATGCTTATATTTCAATAATAACAAAATTGTCATTATACGCTAATGAAAACTTTCTAAGAGCATAGAAACAAAAGCATTGCTAGTAATGCATTCCTCTAGCGATGTCCATAGGATGATATTCTACAACGATAGAATACTATGAACGTTTATAATTAAAATTTGTATAGTCAATTATAAAGAAAAGATAATGAAAAAATGTTGAACGAAATTTTGGTTCCGAGCTGGAGCGTGAAATTTAAACTACTACTATTACCGAGTTGTACTCCTAATTTATGAACGACCAAATGACGTTACATATGTAAAGAAAGTTCAATCGATAATGTAACCTTAACTTCCTTTCGCATACAGATATGCTTGACTTATGCGTGCATCTCAAATTCCGTGTCTCATTGATCCGTCTACGTGTAACCCCGTAGGTAAATGCTCACACATGTACACGTATACATACATCGAATTTGTTCGCCGGATATAGTGACAACGTTACACCATTGCTATGTATTTATTTACACATGTGTTTAATGATTAATTATTCTTCTGCGAGCATCAAACCATCTATAGATTCTACAATTATTCATCAACAACAGTAGATACCTATAAATAGATACATTTTGAAGAAATAGACAAATATTTTATTAAATACCTGATACATCAAGGGGATGCTGGATGAAGACCAAATTTTATATTGAGACAAATAGCTTTAATACTTAAATGATACAATGAACTGTATTTGGGACTAAAATTATTTTCAGTAGGTTTCACATATAAATTACAATTTAAAAAGTAGATTTACAAAATATTTCAAATGTATACTCGATGGAAAAATTATATGGGTTCTACTTACCCCACTTGACCATTTTTTATTACACAAACAAAGAAATGTTCGAATATAGACTATGGCATTTCGGCGATTTGATGTAGCACTATCACTATTTTCAAGTGCTTCTTTTTTCACAGAAATTCAACCAATCAGATCATTTGAAAATACCGCAAAATCGATACATCTATCGAATCAAAATGAGCTCTTTACAATTTCGCAACGTTTCAACACGATTCACTTAACAGTGGTTGTATTAGCTTCATATAAAATATTAATTGTGATTCACACACCAAATATTTCTGTATAGCCACAAATCTTTCTCAAGTTGTTGTTCAAATTGTTTTCAAGTCTTTATGGAGTACTTTAATTCCGCGTAGAAATTCCAATTTCAATAAGAGTATATAACATATACGACAATGAGGATTTTCTTTTTTATCTCTATAAAACATTCCTATGGGTGAAACTTTATGCAGAAAATATTAATGCACAGAATTCTGAAGGTTAACTACAGTTCGAACAGTTCGAAAAATTAACATTTCTATTCAAAGTATGCGGTTGAATCTTCCAGCCATTATTATAAAAAGTTATAACTACGATTGAAAAATTAGAATATTGGATAAAACAAAAAACATTGAAAATTTAATTCAAAATAGTTCCTTTTATAATATGATACGGTCCACCGTCACTGAACCCATAATTAAACAAAATTGGTGAGGCGTCTAAAACAGAAAAACCCTGCTAAATTTACAAAATGAAGTTGTTCAACGTTATTATGTATTGCAAATACAATTGGCAATCCTTGTTTGAAATGTATGGAAAACAGCAAGTTTTAATTTTTAATCTTAGACAATAAATAATAAAAATCTCGATAAATTTCAACGAAGAATCTTTGATGGTTATTATCACGATTATTGACACGTCTTAGATGCATTGAGAAATGATATTGCGATGTAACAAAAAACTTCTAAATATAAATAGTCGTGTACAAGCGTAATTGGTTACAGTATATACTACTATTTGGTTCAGCATTAGATGACAATGAATGGACAATTAACGTTTCGGGTACTCGTATATTCTGTTACATTAATCAGATATTCGTTTGTGTACCAAACGTTCATCTTTCTTTGATCCAACATTCAATTTACAAAGACGCTACATCTGTATTTAGATGACTAAATTCAGATGATGTATAAACAGGTATTCCTGATTTCGCGTTAACTTATACCCCTAATATAGGGTACAGTTGAATAACTGTTAAAAGTTGGAACAAGTTACACCGAACAACCACATCTTCCATGCATACTTATACATTTTCTCTACGTATTCCACGAAGATGAACGTCAATTTAACAGATACAAATAGTTTTCGGTTTCGAAACGATTGAACTATACTATCATATAGGATTATACCTTGTGGAGTATTAACATTTTGAACGTTCCAAAATGGATTTATCTTAACTCCAATAAAAAAAAGAAGAAACCTAGATATTTGTTTACATAAATCTTTACAGTAAATTCAAAAGAACAAAGGAGGATTTTTTTAAATCATAATCTTTTGTCAGTCTCCGTTTTTCAAACATACTTTTATTTGGAATTATTCTAGAGATATACGTACGTAGTACGTGAATTTTATAAAAATCGAAAGTAAAGCCAGAATGGAGAGTAAGGAGAAAGATATCGTGTATTGCATTTGAATTGAAAATATATATTGCGAGTTATTTAGAAAGATGACAAATTAATTCTTTTGTGAATGAACTACCCTTTCTGAAACAATCTTACAACACTCGAGAAATAAAGTTTCTTTTTACATAATTTACATTTTTAAATCGAATTGGAAAATGTTTTGTTCGCATAATGTCAATATCTTTATTTTTTACCGACATTTTGAAAATAACGTGAGATAGTTATTTAGGTTTAAAAATTATTTATAAATAATTGAAGAAAAAATACAATTTGTTTGCTTTTATGTTGAATGTTAAATAAATATTGAACGTTGAAGTATTTTATTAGCAAATGGATGCATCAATAAAATATTGAAAGTTAACAAATTCAGGGCAATGAAATCGAAATTTAATCCAACAAGGTTTGGATAAATCCAAGAGAGATTAGAGTTCGCTCTTAAATTAAAAAATTACACTTTCACCACAAGAATTCGAAATTAATGTTTTTAATAATGAAACGAAAAATCTGAGATTCTGTCGTATTTTAAACCTTGTTTGGATTAGGAAATTATTATTTTAATATTTTAGTTTCATAACATAAAGTAGTGAAAAAGTTATAAAAAGTATTTTTTTTTTACCGAAAACAACTGAAAATCAGTAGTTCTATGTAATTGCCTGTTTAATGTGGGATTGAAAAATATTACAGATACTTAAAGCTAAGATAAACTATTCGTAATTGTGTAAATTGATCGATGTAGCAACGATAATTTACCGCTGAAATCACATGGTAAATTTGTAGTATTACGTCGTAACCTCAGTAATATAAGAAACTTATATTCTTATTGCTTGAACTTGCATTTTTGTCATTCGTAGGCTTGCAAAAATGCCAATTAGATCGATTATTGTACAAATTCGAAATGGCATAAATGATTAAGTAAATATACAGTTCGTATTATTACGATATTTTATGCTATACATCGTGTATGGCAATATGTACTTTTTATCTTCATTCAAATATCATGGATAAAACATCGATTTTTACTTGCTCATTGTAAGGTATTTTAGAACTATGTGATGCATTGATGACAGTGAGGCAACTGTAGTATGTATAAATATGCATTAGATCAACTCGATTGCAATTTGAAGGCGACTCACGGTGGGCAGTAATTATAAACATAACAAAGAGAGTAAGTTGAACGATTATTCTCGGGGGAATAAGTAATTATCCGTGAGATAACAAACTTTACTCTTTAGTTGCACTCAGAACTTCACAACCGTAGTGTAGGTATTTATTAATTGATTTTAAAAAACTACTCGATCAGTGTACATATGTATATATATATGTAGTCAATTCATTGAGATTTACTCATATTCTACAAGGGGCATGTTTGCAATTCAATATTTGAAATGAATTATGCGAAAACAAACACGTGGCACCAAGTACTAAATTCGTCTGTCTTTTTACTTTGACAACATGGCTATTACGGGAAAAGGCGGTAAAATCCGAATTTCAATTGTTTTGTTCTTAAGGTAAAAGTGTATCGATGGACGAAGGAAGGTACACTATTCACTTTGCAATAAATATCAGTAATGTCTAACAATAGACACTTTCAATGTTTCCTGTGATTCTACACTGCAGTTTGTTAAATCGATACTTAAAAAGCTAGTTGTATTTTCAGAGGCAGTCATTGTATTAACGGGCATAACGTATTCCATATGTAATCCGATGCAAACGAAATTATCGCCATATTAACGAATAAGATAATTCTAATAAATGTAAACCGACTTTTTTACGTGGGACCAACAAAAATTTACAAACAAATTACCAGTAGCGGATATATTGGTCCGTTAACAACATATTAAACGTTCTGTCGTCTAATCAACGAGAAATAAAGTAACGACTTTGGTTAAAAGAAAATTAAGCTGAAAAACCACCGACTATTCGAGTTCTTGTTGGGGTGTAGATATGTGTATAACGAACATTATTAAACGTTAAAAGCCATTGATATAACAAATGGAATGACATAATAAAAGAACCAATTCTAAATGTATATTGTAAAATGATTTAAAAATAAAATGCTCGAGCAAACCTGCGAAACTTTTAATATCAAGCGTTCTTGATTTTGAAACGTCATTTACGAAAGTACAGCGTTACATTCATGATTAAAAATCTGAATTAAAAACTTGTTTGCTACATCTTTGCACGTCGAGATGTATACATAATGAAATAACACTGTAGTCAATGGATCTAGAAATTTCTTCGGAATAATAATGTAGCCTGCATAAGGACCAATGTTCCATCTGACTTAGGTAGCAAAAAACTGACACTTTTAAAGTCAAAACTCGAAAGAACAAAAAAAATAGGTGTTTTCAATTTTATAAAGCAGCGTCACGCTGCTGGCTCTTACGATACTTTGAATAAGAGATAGATTACCACTAACAAATTGTATATGCTTGTAAATTGATGTAATCTGCATTCTGTACATTCTGTAGTCGGTCGAATAAATTGCGTTTAGATAGAAATTAATACTACGTATTGAATGTTTGACGAGGTCACCCATAACAAAATAACGCAAATAAGTCTGATGAAACTTCAAGGAGAGATATGTATGTATACATGTATATCTTATTCGTAATACTCGTCACAAACCGTGTAAAATCAGCGTTTAATTAACGACCGACCAACATCAAACAATTGAAAATGTGCGTTATGAACGGCTCCAGAAAAAAAGAAACGAATGATCGGTGTTTAAGGTCGCTCTTAACCGCGCTTCATAATCAGTGATGCACGGCTATATATAGCTTCTATCCGTAGTGCATCAAACGGCACATATTGATTATGTCGAGCTACGATCAATTATTCAAGTGGCTACCTAATAAAGCTCGACATCGTTTTACTTCAGGAAAGAGTTTCAAGGTTGATAGACGAACCTTTTATTCAAGTCACTCCTCCGATTTGTTTTTCCAAATAAACTCTCATTTTTATTTGCTTTCAGAAGAAATATATTTTTATAACGACTCATGTATATTATATTTTTAAATATTATATATCCGACTAAATTATTGGAGAAAATATATTTCGTTGTTCATGCAACATTTACTATTATCGTTACAATTTTTTTATTATTAATTATATATTAAAATATCAGTGAAATATAAACTAATGATCATTATTCATATCTTGTACATATGTTATCGATTTATTGTAATACTCGAGTAACATTATTTTGATTGATCCATTTAGCTACAAAGAAAATTGTGTCGGTGCAAATATAAGCGCGCGAGTGTATGTGTGTGTGCGTGTGCGTGTGTATTGGTGTATGTATGCATGTACAGGCACATTCACAAAGTGGTATAATAGAATAGTGATTTATTCTGTAGAAACGTTAAAGTATTGGATTACATCTTTGGTTGAATGGAGTTTAAAATAACGATAAAATATTGTTGCGTGACTTTGTAAATACACGATTGTGCACCATTAGTTTAAAGAAAATTCATTCAATGATACTTGGTTTCAGCATTAGACTTATACGAACCTTTAAAATTGTGTTCTTTTGACAAGTGGATTAAACAATCCATTTTTTAAATCAGTTAGTATTTATTGAAGACTTGAATTGAGTCATTAACGATTACTTTAACAATTATCCTCTGCATTTTTACAAAAACATAACAACAAAAATTGAAATTTTTATTGCTCAAACTAAAATCGGAATGACTGTAGTCATACAAAAAAATTTTAACTTGTAAGGCCTCACTTTACACATCTATAGCGCGTGTAAATGGAGCGAAATATCATAAGTACATTTTCGGATCTGCGTACCGATTAATTATTTCGAAACGGTTCAGCATTTTCTTTAAAAAGTGTACAAACGTATTCATGATTTTAACTGTCATTTTTCTTTATATTCATAGTTGAAACTAAATAAGTAGCAATATAAACGAAATTGATAATTTGACATTTTTTTTAATTTTGGTATTTTAGAAAATAATTTCCCTGCGCAAAATCGTGGCAGATTTCGCCTATTTACATGTGCAATAACATTTGTAGAAGAATCTTAACTCCTAGCAGTTTCAAATATAATATTTCAAAGAATTTAACAAAGCATTGCAATTGTGTACATGAATCTTCTCGATCATCTGAATAACTTTATCATAGAACAAATAACAACACAAAATTATCATATAATATTTCATGATTGTCGTAAATCTTCTTCTAATAACTTTAAAGGTTTATACATATAAACTTTATATATATATGTAACAAAATAAGTCTGCTCTACTTTACCTTCATCTTTTGCTAATATTCAATAATTCATTTATTTATAATTATGATATAAAAAGTCTACATTACTTATGATGTATAAGAAAATATATATGAAAATGTATAATTCAATTGATTTTGTATTTATGATTTACCGTTAACCTTTCAAAACCTACATTATGACAATTTCATTCTAGATTATTTCTTTATTTTATATAACTTATAAAGTACTAATATGCTAATTCACACTTTAGATGTAAAATAATACAATGTGACTATTAACTATAAATATTTATTTAAGTCTCTCTTCCCTGTTATGTACATTTAATTCGAAATTTCATAATTATATACATTATTGCTCTCAGAACACTTTATATCTTATAACTTAAGTAATGATTAATTTCGAAATATTGCAAATTCGTATAAAATTATTTTCGCTGTCTCATAAATGATAGTATGTATCATTAATAGCTTGCACATGTGAACCTTTGTTTTACTTAACATAACCTTAGAACCTAATCTACTGTTTCAATCAATCGATATTCTTTAAGTTGATAAACCCAATCACAAACTGATGATTCTTTATACAAGCTCAGCTTCTTTGTACAAATATACTTGCAACTTTTGAATTACAATTAAAAATTATATTACTTAATTGTAAATCTAGAGAACTTCCATCTTTATGTATTCCTCACTATTATCTCTATCAGTAGAAGTGTCCGCTGAATCATTGTCCGACAAGGTATTTCCAACTACACTTTTTTCAAGTACAGTTTCTATTGAAGTGTTATCTATTTTTACGATAGTATCAGATCGTTCAGCATTGATATTATCTTTTTCTAATTCTGTCCATGGATATTCAAATATACTCTTTACATCAATAAACTCTGCTATTGGTAATCGTCTATGCCAATTTTTATCATTTTTCTGAAACAGTAATAGTTAGTGATTAATTTGGTAAAACAACTTTAGTTTTCATTATCTTTACTAATTTATTATCTATAGTAATTAATATCATATGCATATTACTTATAAAACCAATCCAATTGGCGTTTCAATTAATATTATCATTTTTTAATCAAATTGATTTTCATAGTATCTAAGTATCATAATTCTTTAATATAAATCTAGTGTTATAAAACTTTGAACATATTATGATGTTGAAGCTGCAATTATTGGATATATAATATTTGTGTGTAGACAATATAACATACCTGTCGAAACTGATTTGTATCCCGCTGATAATAAGAACTGTCTGAACTATTTTTGAATGTTCTCTGATTATTCGTACTACCAGATAAACCAGTATTAGAAAAGCGTTGATGGCGTCTAAAAAACATTTTGTTTCCCCTATTGTGATAAAATATTGGTGAGCTAGAGTCAAGTGGAGCTACTTGGTCGTTAAACTGATTATTAGGAAAGCTATTGTAACCAGATCTATGAAAATGTTGGTTGCTGTCATTGTTTCTGAATTGATGGTGACCATAACCTCCTCTCCGTCCACGATGTTGACGACCAAAATTACCAGTATCGTAACCAGGAGTGCTTATATATGGCCTTTCCATGTTGGAGTCACTCTTACCTTTGTTACGTGTATATCTATGAGCACTTGTACAACAAATTTATACTTTTCTACGGAAATGTTTACTCCACAGTCCACAGATGTACATAACCATTCATCGATCAAAACTAAATCAATGGCGCTGACGCTCATCCGTCCTCTATCAGATATTAGTATCTTCGTCGGTATTACGTCCACCATTGTATTTTAAAATGGAGGCAGTGTCGACTTTGGCGCTCCTAGCGGTCAACACTAGAACATCGTGTTAAGTAAGACAGTTGGCTAAAGCAAAAAACGATTTCAAGAAATTCTGTTTGAAGGCTCAACAATCGATAGCTGACCGAAGGAAAAAGAAATCCCACTTACCCCGGCCTGGCTTGCATAATTAATACGAAATGTAAATTAACTACAAATCGATGATTTTTATTTGTCCGACTGAGTCACATTATTAGATTATTTTTCCCAGCATCAGCTTCCTCAGAAAACATTAAATATGACAAGTTTTCTACAAGTTGTTAAACATTGACCATAAACTGAATGAGCTCGCCTTGTTGAATTATGTCGCAAATATTCAATAGCTTTGCCGCAAAACTATGTAAACGATTATCGAAATCGGCCGATTTGTGACGTGCCTGCTTGATTCGCAAGAGTACTAGGTACGTAAAGGAGACGATTGGGGGCTGTAACTTTCGTACACGCACGCAAAATTTTGGCGCGAAATAAATCCAAGTGATATATTAACAAATTATGGAATATTTCATATTCGTCATTATTGCCAATAAACATTTAGTTATGATATTGAAACTACATAAGGTAACCAGAAGTGGCCAAAGTTATGAATCATATTCTATATGGTTATTGTTTGCCATTGATTACCCGAGTTGAAAGGTTTAATGTAAAACGTAGGATATACTGATATTTTGGGAAAAGTTCACGACTCGAGTGAATAATTGTTCCGAATATTTGATAAATTAATGGCCCTGAAAAGGGCCGATTGTTATTGAGCAAAAATGAAGCGAGGATGGCAAACCTACTTCGAGCTGGTATACTTGGTAACGGCCTTGGTGCCTTCGGAAATAGCATGCTTGGCAAGTTCACCTGGCAGCAGGAGTCTTACGGCAGTTTGGATTTCACGAGATGTGATAGTCGACTTTTTACTGTAAGTGGCCAAGCGAGAAGCTTCGGTCGCGATGCGTTCGAAGATGTCGTTGACGAAGCTATTCATAGTGACCATTGCCCTGCTCGAAATCCCAGTGTCCGGATGAACTTGCTTCAACACCTTGTAGAGGTAAGTACCGTAAGACTCGGTTCTCTTTTTCCTCTTCTTCTTCTCACCAACCTTGTCACTCTTGACCATGCTCTTCGAGGGCTTATTCTCAGTCATCTTCTTTCCAGATTTACCCACGCCCACCTTAGATGGCATGATGATGTCTTCGCAGTGAAATGCTTAATTCTTTCGATAACCACAATCAAAAACAGATTGCTTCGATTGCCCGACAATTCGAGTCCAGTACATTTTCGCGAAGTTAGTCCGAACCAATCAAACGCTTTGGCACTATATATATATTGTTTTGGTCGAAAGTAAACAAACGTTCACCTATATATTCAATAATGTGTTTGAATTAAACATCGTACATATTTTTATTTTGTTCTACGTGAAATTAAGTAAACGTTGATAAATATCTCTGCAAAGCAATAGTAGCGATATCGTCTACCAATTAATTAAAATATAATAATAAAAACAATTACTTAAAATTATGCAAATTGTCAACTTTTTAAAGTATTGCTCATAAACTGAATGAGCTATAAATATAACGAAAAACTAATAACTTGACGTGAAGTAAATGTTAAAAATCGAGTGCTTTGATCGTGTATTAAACGTCTCTAATAAATGATTATTATAGAAACGATCTAATTTAGTTTTAGTAAATTATTCAATAGTGGAATTATATATTCGTTTGATACCCATCTACTTTGACATCGATTAATTACTCCAAATTTACGAGTTGGAAATACTTATTCAAATTTTATCTAAGAATTCGTAATTAAAATTTCAGTTTATTTTTATCGTTTTTATACTCCATGTTTAATCATAAATTTTACGTTTCCTGATTATATCATACCTGTACTAAATAAACCTCTTATAATTACAAATGGCATTCCCATATGATATGTATTTGATTTTTACTAAATTCAATGATATCCTTTTATGTATGCCGTATTGATAGAAAGATGTCCCATAATTTGTGAATAATAATTTATGAAACGTTTGAGTGACATTTGTAAAGAGTTAATTGTTTCCTACCGTATGATTTCTCAGTTCTGTCAGTGATATATATTTAAAGTAATTTCATAATAAGTAATTTCTACAAAAATCGAATAAAATTGTCAGATTCGTGTACTATATTTACCTACAAACGTCTTTAATGCATATTTCAAAAATTATAAATTATTAAACCTTTTAACGTATGCCTAGGGCACTAACACTTGTCTAAAAATTTGTACAGAAGTTCACTACTATACAAGAAATATTTATAACAAGTTTCATAAAAATCGGTTACCTGCCCTTTTTTACCTTTATACCTAATCCTATTAGTCTGGAATTAGCCATATTGACCACTACCGAGGGATAATGGTTAGAATTTTACACAAACAATAAGGAAAGCCCAGAAAACAAAGCACTAGCGTAGCCAATGGCCTTAGCTGTAGAAAAGAAGAGGCGTTTCAGAAAAAAAACCTCTGGACTGTGAGGAAGAAGGTGGACGTACCTAACATGCCAAAATTAAAATAAAATAACTTCCTTTATACCCACTCACATGTTGTAAATACATTGAAAAATGCACACGACTCATTTCAGTAGAAAACGATCAGCTCAAATTGACGCCGCGAATCAATGCTAAAATCCGTTCTGTCAATATTATTGCTGATTAACATTGATAAATAGTCAAGGAATGCAATAAAAAAAATGCCGAAAATAAAAGTAATACTTTTTGAGATATAGTCCTTTATTTAAAACGTAAAGTCATGGCGGCGCGGCGGCTCACGAGGACGATGTTTATAATTGCTCCTTGAACCATTCCTAAAATCCGTTCTACGGAGCTGCCTAATTTGACAACGTACCAATTAAACGCGATACTTCGAAATCGACTTTTCCCGGGTAAATATACAAAGTGAATGTATTAGTACAAATTATTGTTTGGAGATATCTTGGCTACTGGTATTTTAATACGATAGCCGGTAGCTGACTTGGCTACAACTAACAATATGTTGGCAATAGTCTTATAAAAAAAATCTCCAGTAGTTTGACAATTCACTATCAACACATCGTCAAATCCAATTTTATATTTCCTGTATATTAATTTATAATAATACTTAAGTTTTAAATCAATTCTTGATTGATGTACGATTTCATTTACAGTATGTTACAATTTTCTTATTAATCCGTATTAACAGCTGACATATCATTCTATACTGTACATGGATCGAAGAAAATATTTGTTCACTTATTTATTCGGAGTTTTATGGCAGGTAAGCATATCGCGAAAGCCAATACAGTAATTGGTGATATTACGATTTTCCTACGCGTTACCCTATTATCCCAAAAGCACTCTCTCTTTCATGGACCACTCCCTGTAGCACTTTGACAGTCTCAGAAGTAGGGAGAATAGTACACCATAACTGCAGAGTCCGTCGACACTGCATTTCCAGTCATTCGTTCATGTATATTTGTACGAGTAGAACTAGAGTTGAGTGAGTGATTTTTAGACAATCGGTGCCCTTAAAGGTTATACTGTGTTTCGTTTGAATTCGTCAATCAGCTGAACAATCCTCGTTCGTTACGCCCAAGGTAAGACATTTTTATAAAATTTATTATTAATATTAATATTATTATAATTATTATTACATTTCTTTCGAGATTACATTATTTTTTATTTTGTGCATCGCGATCAATCAATGTATTAAATGGGAAATATCCGTAATTTCGCCTCCTGTAAGTATTTCAACGAAATTGTATTGAATCAATTTCGAAGCATTCGATCAAGCTGTTCCTTAAAAAAAATCGTTTAATTGGCTCTCTTTCCTTACATTAAACTGTAATTTTATTAATTGCTCATAACTTTCTCAACAAATTTAAAAATGCAGTATACAAAGTGATGAGGATAATACAGAGCGAAAGTATTTTTTGACCATTCGAAATTCCATTCAGCAAGCTAGGACTATATTATTTGACCTCCCGTGGCACCCCATGCTTGTTGCCGAGCGTAGCGTCTTCTTTCACTAAGTAGTGCATTTAGTAGCACTACTAATTGCCTGACAGAAGACAATTCAATTTAATAATTGTTTTTAATTAAAAATAATCCGGTTTTGTGATATTTACAATTATTTAAACAAAATGTTAAAAATGTATAACTTTGGGAAAAATATATATATGGTTTTTTTATTGCATATTTTTACAGTAAAAGATTTTTTGCGTATTTAACAAAAAATAGACTATTGAAATGCCTAACTTTCCTTATTTCTGGCTGTTTTTAAAGTCGTCTATCCAATTTCAATTTTTTCAAGGCCGGGTTTTCCAACATAGAATTTCTAAATTAATAACTCTTTAGGGAATGAGGGAGGAATTTATAGAACAATCAACACATCGAAAGAAAGCCAAAAATTAACGATTTTTACTTTAAAAAAATTACGGGCAGATGAAGGATGTTTTGTTTTTGCCAACAAATTTTGATTTTTCAATTGCTAGCATTTGTTTTTTTCATTTTGATATTTTCTTATTTTGTTCTATTATAGTGAATATTCCATAAAAAATTGGTGACTTATCAATTTTTGTAGATTGAATGTTAGAGAAATCATTAGAATATTTGAAATCGCCGAAGATTTTGAGGGCAAAGACCCTCCATAAAAAAAAAATAGATTCCGAATAAGTAAAAATAAAAAAGTTAAAACACAATGGTATGCTAACAAAAAAAATACCGCTTATTTAAAAAATATATGAAATTTTAAATAAAATTACTTCCTAATCGTCTATACTTCGATGTTGTAATTGAATTTAATTTCAAAGTATTTGCAAACGAATGTTATGTAAAATTTTCAATAACGAGTTTTTATAATTATTAATTTTAACAATGAGTGGATTTGTTTACATGAAGATATAAAAATTGTAAGATTTAGAAAAGAAGCTAGTATCAAGTCGTTCGATAAATAGAATATACGAGTACAGTTAATTAATTTAGTATATCTACATTCATTTAGTTACCTTGATTTATTGCACTGATTTTCTTACCCCTTCGCGATTGAACTTACTGCTCCTACTGGCGCCAAACTAACTATGCCAATGATAGACAAATCGAAAAAAAATACCCGTATTTTTTCTTTTGCCATTTTCAATTGTTTATAAAAAAATTATTTAAGTAAATTACCAACAAATTTATAATTTTTTATAAACAACTGCAAATGGACAAAGAAATAACACGAGTATTTTTTTTTCGATTTGCCTATCATTGACATAGTCAGTTTGGCGCCATCTTACCCAAGTTTGGTGTGGGGCTTAATGGGTGAAAATACACACAAATAGTAGGATCTATAGGATGCAGTTATGACCTGTGCTGTTATTTTTTATTTTACCCTTTACTTCACCTTTTTTTCCTTTCACTTGTTCCTTGGAAATGAATAATAGGAAGTCAAGTAAAAATGATCCCTACTAATGTGAGTTCAATTTTAGGGTGCGGAGTAGAAATCGAAAAACAATTGAGAACATGAAAAATTTAGAATCCGAGGACGTAGCTATGGCTATATCAACGACTAAGGCTGGGGAAAAAGTAGCCCTTGCCGGTATTGAGAATAAGACAATCATAAAGATACTTCTGGCGAAGAGATTATGGATCTGAAACTAGGTTATGAGTTTATTAGAATACTCGAGGCGGAGTTTGGCAATTCAGACTTTCCAAAATCAAATGACTTATTCCCCGTGATACGGATAAAAAAATCCATGGCTAAGGAAATGCATGCAATGTGGATAGATAGTATGCAGCGACAGTTATTGTCTATGCAAAAGCAATTTGATGCTCGAGGTCGCTAAAGGTAAGTTCATTGATGATGAAATGCTGTTACTGTCCACTCTCAGCGAGTTACAGTTCTACTTTTTATTAGTCTACTAATTATTTTGAGTTACTAAATTTTTATAAATATTTAGATGCAGAATACGTAAGAACATTAGGAGCTAAAGACAACGAAGAAGATGCAAAAGTAATAGAAATCAAGGAGCCGGAAGTACCGAATCTTAAGGAAACCATGGATATGAACATGGCTCATGCAGTAAACTGCAAAGACACTATTGGTAATAAGGAGAAAAAAGTCTTCGATACCTTGTTAGAAAGATTCCCCGACTGCGACCGTGATGTAATCATGGGAGTCTACAATGATCACAATCATGATTTGAGCGAGACGATAAAAGTTATCGAGGGGAATGTCGATACCAAATTGAAACCAAACGCTCATAAGAAAAAGCGCAAACACCGTAATCAGAAATTGGGTTATGGGAAAAAAGTCTTCGATACCTTGTTAGAAAGATTCCCCGACTGCGACCGTGATGTAATCATGGGAGTCTACAATGATCACAATCATGATTTGAGCGAGACGATAAAAGTTATCGAGGAGAATGTCGATACCAAATTGAAACCAAACGCTCATAAGAAAAAACGCAAACACCGTAATCAGAAATTGCAGGAAGAAAGTCTTTGCCAGGGGCTAAAAAAAGTTCACGATGGTATACACCAGCCAAAAAAATGCATAAGTTATAAAGATGCTTTACAGCAAGGACATAAAGCAAGATCTGAGGCTCAGTACCAGAAAGCTCTACGGAATGAGAATTACCGGAAAGCTGCACAAGCCTACCGTAATAAGAATCCGCAAGTCGCTGCCTACTACTCTAATACTGTAAGTATTCTATGAGATGTTGAATTTAAAAATCTAATCTTATAGTAAATATAAAATGTAATATTTTTTTAAGGCAAAATTACACGCTCGGAATGTAGAGTCGGCGAATGCATCAGCAGCCGCGGCCTTTCTATATTCCCAAAAACTTAACCATGCCAAAGATACGTTAGATCTGCACTATTTACAGGTCCTTGAAGCAAAACAGGCATTGAATATATTCATAGATCATCAGTTGCACGATTTGTCTCCTGGTGGCCGTAAGAACGTCTTTGTTATAACGGGAAGAGGATGTAGAAGTATACAAGGGCGAAGTAGAATCAAACCCGCCATTGCCGAACAGTTAAACATAAAAAATTTTACGTGAGTAACCTTTTATAAACTTCACACTGTTTTAGAAATGTATTACAATAAGTTCATTTTTGTTCTTTCCAGATTCTCGGAAGCAAATCCAGGCATGTTCAAGGTATCATTACAGAAGAAGTGACTTTCAAATCCTCAATATTCGGTACTCCCAACTCACAAATTGCAAAAAGAGAAACTTTTAACATATTTCAAAATTCACAGACATTGCAGGTAGTTATTTGCAACTAAATCGATAAATGTAATCAATTATAGAAGTCCACTAATTTTCGATTACGATTATAAAATAACGAAGGATTGTACGAACCTCACGATGGTATACATGAGCCAGATAAATGCTTTAGTTATGAAAATGCTTCGCAAAAGGCTGATAAAGCAAGATCTGAGATATTATAGATAAATAGTCAAGGAATGCAATAAAAAGAATTCCGAAAATAAAAGTAATACTTTTTGAGATATCGTCATTTCTTTAAAACAAAAGTCTATCATTTTTCGAAAAATTGTTAACAATGACATTTGATTTATTAATTTCAAAGTTTATATTTTTACGTGTATTTTAAAAAAAAAGTTCATTTTTATGACTCCTACGGTTACAGGGATATAAATTTTTAATTTAATTTTTATATTTTTTATAACTTTTAATCCGGCTGTAATAAATATCTAAAAATTTGTACAGAAGTTCACTACTATATAGGTAATGTTTATATCAAGTTTCATAGAAATCGGTTACCTGTGGAGCTGATCGTATTAGTCTAAAATAAGCCACATCTTGACGATAATGTTTCATTTACGTAACGATAAATGATTGAACCCGATTATATTAGTAATTAAAAAAGAAACTGATGAACAGCGAAGCCTCTATTGATTGTGAGTAGCTGCCTAATTTGACAACATACCAATTAAACGCGATACTTCGAAATCGACTTTACCCGAGTAAATATACAAAGTGAATGTATTAGTACAAATTATTGTTTGGAGATATCTTGGTTACTGTTATTTCAATACGATAGTCGGTAGCTGACTTGGCTGCACCTAACAATATGTTGGCAATAGTCTTATAAAAAAAATCTCCAGTAGTTTGACAATTCACTATCAACACATCGTCAAATCCAATTTTATATTTCCTGTATATTAATTTATAATAATACTTAAGTTTTAAATCAATTCTTGATTGATGTACGATTTCATTTACAGTATGTTACAATTTTCTTATTAATCCGTATTAACAGCTGACATATCATTCTATACTGTACATGGATCGAAGAAAATATTTGTTCACTTATTTATTCGGAGTTTTATGGCAGGTAAGCATATCGCGAAAGCCAATACAGTAATTGGTGATATTACGATTTTCCTACGCGTTACCCTATTATCCCAAAAGCACTCTCTCTTTCATGGACCACTCCCTGTAGCACTTGACAGTCTCAGAAGTAGGGAGAATAGTACACCATAACTGCAGAGTCCGTCGACACTGCATTTCCAGTCATTCGTTCATGTATATTTGTACGAGTAGAACTAGAGTTGAGTGAGTGATTTTTAGACAATCGGTGCCCTTAAAGGTTATACTGTGTTTCGTTTGAATTCGTCAATCAGCTGAACAATCCTCGTTCGTTACGCCCAAGGTAAGACATTTTTATAAAATTTATTATTAATATTAATATTATTATAATTATTATTACATTACTTTCGAGATTACATTATTTTTTATTTTGTGCATCGCGATCAATCAATGTATTAAATGGGAAATATCCGTAATTTCGCCTCCTGTAAGTATTCCAACGAAATTGTATTGAATCAATTTCGAAGCATTCGATCAAGCTGTTCCTTAAAAAAATCGTTTAATTGGCTCTCTTTCCTTACATTAAACTGTAACTTTATCAATTGCTCATAACTTTCTCAACAAATTTAAAATATGCAGTATACAAGGTGATGAGAATAATACAGAGCGAAAGTATTTTTTGACCATTCGAAATTCCACTGTGACTTAAAAAATATAAATTTACGTATAAGAGAGCACAGTATAGCTGAACTGTTGCTCTCTGAAACAAGAATCTGAGTGGAGTCTGTCGTAGCAGATTCGATAATAGTTCGTTCAATGTTTACAGCTTTCGAGAAAATTAATTTTCGTTGGTCAAAGAAGGAAGTAGATGATTGTATTTAAAGATACATTGTGGGAAAATGTAGCGGTCAGTTTGGTGAAAAAATAGTTGACACAGCCTGAAAAATCCTTATATAAGATATTTATTTACAAAGATGGCGTACCTATATTAAGGAAAATTTATTTCGGTAATAGTTTCGTCCTTGAAGTAATTCGAAACGTATAAAAGAGAAAGTTTTTTTCCAAAATTCAGTCTGTTACATTCTACTAGAAAACAATGAGATTTGTTTACCACTATTGTATAATACCTAACGCAAAATGTCATTATATAAGTTTGTGACAATATAGCGTTATCGATAAGTCGACTTTAAAAGCCGAATCTAGCCATGCCGCCGAGTATATCGTCTTCTTTCTTACATTGCTACTAATTGTCTAATGGCGGGCACTTAAATTTTATTACCCCTCAGAAATTCGTCGGTGCATTAAAAAAAAACGGGTTTGAGATATTTACAATTATTTAGAAAAAATGTTAATAACTTTTGAAAAAAAAATATATTGATTATTTTATCGCATATTTTTATAGTACGAGATTAGTTGCGTATTTTGACAAAATTGACCCCACACGTTTACTAGTTTTCGAGATATGGATTTTTTACCAAATTTCATCACTGTTTTTTTTGTTAATAACTTTTGCCCTAATTAATATTTGTACATCAAAATTTAGAAAAATTGTTTCCTCCTCATGTATAATAGGTATGCAAAGTTTGAAACAAATCGATTAACCAATGTCTCTGGAGCCATTGTAGAGGGCATAGATGCGTATAATAATAAGGTATAGCAAATAATTGTAGTGAGATAATTGAAAATTGGATGCGGCATATCATAGAAGTTTTAGAACGGGTATAGGTTAAGAGACATCAAGTCAATCGAGATAGATAAGATTGTGCGTTAGCTAGCGAGAAAAGAGCGGGTTCTATCAGTGTCAGACGTTCGGCTCTTTTTCTCTCTTATTCTCATAAATCATGATGGTTTAACGCGATATTTCACGCTGTGATGGCTTTACGAATACCGGTCTAAAAATCTTGTTCGATCTTGTTTTTTCCGTTTCTCATTCGTAGCTGGCTCTTTATTCCACTTATTGTCCTCTGTATTACAAATATTCACGAATATAAACGTTTAATAATTCAAAGACTTGTAATTTGTTGAAGCTGCGCACGTTTTTATCATTCAAGAACAGAAAGCTATAGCTTATTCGTGTGGATATTAAACATTATTAGTTAAAAAATTTATCGATAGTAGTGTATTGACAAGAACAATCAGGAAGAGAAAATCGATACATTCCGTAGAGCTGCAGCCAGATGGGAAGGTAACATCATATTTGATATATAACTATCTAATAGGAGAATATCTATACATAAGTATAAATAGAAATATCTGATAGGAGTGTAATTATACGTCAAAGGGTTTAAAACTTCAAATTTTTTTACTTGCGAAATTCGAAAATCTACAGATGACATCTTTCCATAATAATAATGCACTTGTATTAAGATACGAATTGAAATATTTAAAAATAAGTGTTTCGCTTTATATACAAAATGTAACAACATTGCATCGTACATAAAATATGCATGTATGTTTCATTTTTTACAAAATCTTATAGACGCGAGTGATTAAACAATATTGCTATCGAGGCACGAACGTGAATTTATTTTCATGGTTTGTATTTCCTATATTACTACGATAAAATTCATAGAGCAGACATTAGTATTGGATTCTTTTTCATTGGAAATTCCTTGTCTATTAAAAATAGACAAGTAATCCAATGATGTACGGGGAAAAAGCAAATTTGCCATGAGAATTGTTCAATTAGTAATATTCATTTCAATCAATGTAATCTATTCTACTTTAATAATAAGTACTTTCACTATTTAAATGATTCACGACTCTTAAAAATTCCTATAACTGACCTGCGTACGAGTGGCTACGCAATTGCAGAAACCATTTTCAAATATCTACACATCATACATATCTTAAAATTCATGTGATATTCCAAGTATCAGAATCGTTTTGTAAAAGCCCTTGCAATCATGCATAGTAAAACCAACATCTATATTGTATGACACTTATTGTAGGTAATGCTCGGCTAATTGTAAATTAGCCGGCTGTAATAATGATTTAAAAATTTGTACAGAAGTTGATTACCATATAGGTCATATTTGTACCAAGTTTCATAGAAATCGGTTACCCTATGGAGCTGATCGTATTAGTCTGGAATGAGCCATAGACACTATGCATCTACATTCGTTGCTAAAAAACCGACCGTCACCAAAGATATGATTATTTGTCTTTTATTTTCAGCTCCAAAATTATCGAGTGTAAATCGTCTAAAAATAAATTCATATTTTGATGGTACACACACCCACAAACATTATGAACTTCTTTAGAGTCATTAACTAATTCACACCTTGTATGCTAGCTCGTCTAGCTAATCGTTTTAAAGTTCCACCTGTTTCATCATATGGGCTTTTCCCATAACAGCTTGCAAAAAAATGCCATTCAGCCTTAATAGAGTACTCTTAAACATGAATAGCCAAGTTAAAAAAATTATAACGATCTTTGTAATGAGCTGTACCCTTAAACATGAATAGCCAAGTTAAAAAAATTATAACGATCTTTGTAATGAGCTGTACCCCATCAGACACATAAATAATTTTATTTACGTTATATGTAATCGCCTTTATGTAAAATAATAATATTCTTGGAACAGTGTCACTACTTGTACTAGGATTTGAGTTTTGACATTTCGCTATGTAGTCATAAATCCTAAATCCTTGTCTTAGTTCATGAATATAATCGTTTTATTATCAATGTAATATCAACTAGCTCAGACATTTTATTTATCATATTTCATTGCTTGAACTCTATATTGCTAATAGCATTCCTTCTGAATAAGCCATAAAACTTGTGGATCATTATATTCAATCCAGGAAATTGAAGGCATTCACCGTAAATACAGGCTTCAGTGAGATTTTCACGTAAAATTATATTGAAAATCTTTTTATATGTTCTTGAAATGTCTTCTTTAATTTTTAGCTCCAAAATTATTGAGCGTAAACTGTCTAAGAACAACTTAATATTTTGATGGTACACGCACCCACAAACATTATGAACTCCTTTAGAGTCATTAACTAACTCACACTCTTCCGGTAGACACCGGAAAAAAGTAAAGAATCCAATTTTAATATCTTCATTGTAATTTTCTTTATACCACTTTTTGAAAATGGTATATACTCTCTCATATTTACAAGCATCAAGCGTTTTTGGATTTGTTCTTTTACTGAATTACTTTCAATTATTCTGTAGTCTTTTGTTGAAAGTCTTAAAAATTAAAAAAAAACGCCGGTGGATTTCCTAAATAGATTTTTCAATTTTGCTTTCAATTATTCTGTAGTCTTTTGTTGAAAGTGTTAAGTATTAAAAAAAAACGCCGGTGAATTGGTGGATTTCCTAAATAGATTTTTCAATTTTGATGACAGAAAATCAATTCTTTCTGTTACAACTTCTTAATTTTAAATAATACTGGAAGTTAATTGGCTTATCTGTAATTTTGTCAATAACATATTAACAGATTCCAGTATTTCTTTTTAAATTCGTTGGCAATAGATGTAAATGTTCGTGGCATAGAAGTGTCATAGAACTCATCATCAATACACTGATATTTTTCATCGCTGCTTTATGACTTTAATTGTCATAAACCTACTGTATTATTATTACGGTCTACTGTATTATTATTAATCTGATTATGCAGCTCATCGGAGGCAAAATCAAGTACATCTACTTTCATTACATAATCTTCAATTAACATAAAAAATCCACCGCTGTTTTTTTAATTCTCTACGCTCACGAATAATTCTGTTGCACAATAATCTTACATGTTTCATGTAAAAAATCGTCCTCTTTAATAAATGCAGAAAAACTTCCACATCTAGCTTTTGATGGGTTTTTTAAATTTCCAAAACGGTTATGTTTTTGGAAAAATTTGTTAATAATAACTTGATTTATTAATTTCAAAATGTATGTTTTACCCGTATTTAAAAAATATTCGTTTCGATAAATCTTACGGTTCCAAAGATATAAATTTTTGAAAAATTTTCAATAAAATTGTTATATTGTTTATAACTTTTAATCCGGCTGTAATAATGATTTAAAAATTTGTACAGAAGTTCATTACCATATAGGTAATATTTGTACCAAGTTTCATAAAAATCGGTTACCCTGTGGAGCTGATCGTATTAGTCTGGAATGAGCTATAGACACTATGCATCTATATACGTTGCTAAAACGTAGGTGAAGTTTCGATTGGTCGAGTGGGTCAGTATAAAGTTTATTTGGTCAAGGGTATTGGCGCGAAATGCAAATGGAAGTAAGACCATTTATGCGCATATGAAGCTTTTAGACGCTAGTATTGCGAATAAAACTCACCGTACAATTAATTATTACCATTATTTCTTACATAACGTATAGGTAAAATACTGTATGGATAATACATATAAGTTGATACAAAAATGGAACGGTAAAGTAACGTCAATAAAATACTACATGGTAAAGTTTTTTATTTATTTATTTAATGTATTTACATATCATATCATTTCTTATAATCAATGTTAATATATCAACAAAATATTTCATTTTTTTAACCTAATAAAATCTAAAGGCTAAACAGTCAAGTTTGATCCAAACTTTTTTCACTTTTCACCACTTACTTAAAATTTGTATACTATTCTTATTGCACACAATATTTCCATACAATTAATTTTATTTATACAATGAGGAAACAAGTTGGATTCATAAATTTTAATACTTTTTGGAGGATACAAAATGCAAAAACATGATAATGATCAAATCCCCGTACAAGAAAATTTTTCCCTGAATATACATGTACATTAGTTTATATGAAAAAAATCCAAATATTTGTACCTATACGATGACTAATACATGTAAGTATATTTTTACTATTTTAGTTCAGCATATTTTTGATGTTGTTCACATTGTCACGATTGGTGTGTACCCACGCAGGCAACAATACGAATAGAATTGAAACGTTACCATTCCATATTTAGTTTGACACTTTCTACCATTTTTTACCATTAGTGCATTGATAATGTTGATTTTGAAATGTTTCATAACTACATGTTTTTGATTACGTGTATTGTAAGTTATATGAACAATAATACCTCACTATTAATATATTTGTTTTATGAAATTCGCATCGTAACGGTGAAGCAATCGTAATTATATTATTAATTTTCGATATTAACGAAACAAAAATATTCAATTTTCCCCCTTAGCTTTGAAATCTATTTATTAATGATGGAGATAAAATTGAAATTGATCAATAACCACGTACGTTTGATATTTATTCAAAATAACCATTTGACATTTCAATTAAAATTTGTATTGATAAAAACCGTATTCGTGAACAGAAGTAAACTAGAAAAGTGTCGTAAAATATTGACCGGCCATAGAAAAATATTAATTTTTACTCGTACTGACACAGCACAGATCTTCAAAATCAATCGTTGAGTTGCTCGTTAATTATTATAAAAAATTATGTTAAGTTATTATATATCATGTACAATAAAATGTGTATAATATTATCATTTTATTGATTAGAATGCTCAATTCTGTATAAGAGGTACTAATTCTACCTACAAATACCAGATTCTTGAATACGCTTACAGATGTCTTTTTTTGTTCTGCTCACGTACACATATACTTGTTGGTTCATATTCAAAAGTGTGATGCAAAATGTTTTTTTCACTACATCTAATTTCTTTCTGTTCATTGCACACTACATACACTTATTTTACCTCGTTCTTTTTTTGACTGCAGTACTGCCATAATTTTTCGTAATCAATCCTTATGAGGATCTTGTACATTAACTATTGAAAAATGTCTTCAGTTAGAAATAGTTATACATGTATCTGTACATATTTGCGACACTCATCACGTACTATTAATTCACATTTGGTAATGTTTTACTTAACAATTAGGTTTTCCTGTGATAACCATTTACGCCACATTTAATAGTCGCGAAGAAAACGCAAAGATAATTGAAAGAGATAAGCATCATAAGCTGCGACTTTATTGGTCAGTATTACACGTCAAAATAACTATTAACTTCTGAGCATAGTTTAAAAAAGAAGTTATTTATAATGTACTTCTTTCTAATGAAAACATACTTAGACTCTGCAATGATCAAAAATTAAAATTAATATATCTATTCCTACTTATTGAATTAAATTTATATTTTCGTTTTTATTAATTTAGAGATCTATTTCTCTTTGTGTTAATAATTTTAAAACTCTACGTACATCCTTGGTGGATTTATTCATCGAGATTTCGTCTAAAAGCCATTCATATCTTAGCCTTACTTTTTCCCCAGTGGAATCAATGTTTCAACTTTATCTATCAAGTCCTCTTTGTTTAATTTTATCCGAGTATGTGAATACGTACGATTACATCTCGCTCTTATTCTCGACTGACACTTTATATTTAACTCAAATTTTAATTTTATAATTAATAGCACCTACATTCTTAAAAATTTCGCGTTTCCCAGTACCTCTTTTCTGTTTCAAGCACTATTTCTTGATTGATTCTCACGTCTACGGGCAACGTAAAAGATTCGTAAATCTCAACAAATTCTTCTAACAGTGTGTTGACTCACATCAATGCTACGTGTATCTCAAATTTATTCGTCGCCTTTCGCGATACCTCAATTTTTTCTCTACCAAAAAAAATAACAATAATTTGATACTATACACACAATGAATTCCAACACATCGCCGTCAAGCAAATATTGCGTAAGGAACAAGAACGCATATTTGGTCAACGTTTTATCTACTAGCGTTAGTGTAGCCATCATTACACGATCGTACAAAAGTCATGACAGACAGACACACCGTAAAGGTACTACAAGCATGTTGACAATATATAATTTCGCATTTATTTTATTCCATTTTACGCAGTCTTACAAATTCAATGTGAAACTGAAAATATATTCTGCGACGCTGCGTCACGTTTGTTGCATTGTAATGCTTTCTTTTTAAAAAGAGTATGTAGGTTTTCCTTCAAATGTATACAACTTACTGGCTTATCTGTTGTCAAATATCATATAATTATAGTAAAATTACTATTGGCATTAGAATACTGAATAAATATTTACATACACATTTTTCTATTGTTAAATACCATTATTCAATTGCACAAAGAACAACTTATTCCATTCGTGTCAACGTAATTGACAACAAGAAATCGTGTTAAAACAAATTTAAGTAAAGTACGATCATTTGTATTTTTTCCGTGGATTGATCGGAGAGATGTTCACTCGATTCACCACACTTTATGTTTGGTGGAAATATTTTCCTTAAAAATCGTAATTATACATATCTGATCGTTATTCGTATATATTTAGACAATTAACATTAAATCATTTACAACTCACTTTAATTCTAGTTAGAAGCGCATAAAATCGACCGAAAAGTTTACATACCTACTTTAATGCGCTTAAGCAGTCTTTTTTTCTTTCTTTCTCTTGTTTTCAAACGGTAAACATGTAAATATCACCGAGCCATTGGCAATATGTTGAGGGCGTTGACGTAAAAGAAGTATCTCATAAGAAAGCATATTCAAATCAATATTTCAATAAATTTCAGGGTCACGGTCGCGATCCGCAGGCGAGCAGGCACCATGTAGCCATTAAGTTGCTTGCTGCACCAGACATTTTGTACTAGACACCTTTGAGCCATTCAATTTGTTTTTCCTACGTTTACGTGCCAATAGCTACTGTTTCTATTAGTCGAAAACGAAAGACGAGATTATTCTCTTTGATTTAAACAGAGTTTCACCAATTCAATTGATCGTTTTCAAACGTCTACATTTTACAGTCATTCTTTGAGACGGTAGACGTAAACGTCACCTAGTTACCAACGAAATAATCCGACAGCTGTTGCTCTGAAATACACAACGTAATAGCTAGCATTTCAATGCCTAATCGCCTGCCAGATTTTTACTCTCGTGAAAAGTGTATTTATACGTTTTTAGCAATTTCCGAAAAAAAAAACGCCTGCGTTCCTCTGATGTTTTCGCTAATACTAAACGTTATTTAGCACTTTTACAATCGAACCCATTCTTTAATTTAATTTCTGTCAAATAAATTACGGCATTATAGTTTATAAAAACACTTATAAGAGTGTAAATTTGCAGATAAACAACTGAACTGATACACGAAAGCGTTGCAATTGGCTAGAATCTACGTAAAAATACATGATAATTGGAAAAAAATAACGATGCGATTTGCAAATGTCGAATAAGTAAATAAAATCATGTCTGCTGTTGACTCTGCAACCTACAACGACCGATAATTTATCCATTGTTTTCGCTTCATCTCTTACACTCGCTGAATTTGTTCCTGGAACTATTAACCGTGCGACAAACTTTTCGCTGGCTTCGACGCAGAATGTTTAATGCCGTCTCTGTCGAAGAACCAAACATACAAGCTTTCTCAACATGAGCAACTTTGCTCATTTTTCGAAGTTGAACCATCGCTACTCTGAGACTACTCTTGATGATGGCCTGCGAACGAATAAACCGCTGTCAGGACCTGAGTCGAGATCGTGGTGGTCAGGAAGTCAGTGTCGTTCTATGCCAAGAAGCTTGATGCGGTTTTTGGTCTTGAGCTTGCTGTTGTTGCTGCTGCCGTTGTTTTTGACTGTAAAAATAACAATTTCTTAAGACTGACTTTTCGGTACAACAATCGGTTCAACTCTTAGTATCAACATTTTACGACGAATGCTCAGAAATGCAATGATTTCTGAGCAATCGCATAAATAAATCGCCAAAACGGCTATGAATAAATAACCCAGTTGAATATCGAGTAATAGCGTATTTATTTTCCTTGAAAACGAAGTAAAAGAAAAAGGGGGGTTACGCTTATTTACTCGTATCAACGGAATGGACATTGGCTAATACTCGCGCGGGCGGCTAATTAATACGCAACCATGTGGTTTGTTCTTGCTTCAATAGGGACACCAGGCCGTACGTGAACATAAATATTGGAAAACGATCGCGTGGCTTACAGTGTGCAGGTTGCGGTATATTCTTGAGCGATAGTCTCTTATTGAGTGCATCTCGAGTAAAACGTACGCGCCAATTTGTGGAGATCCGCACGTGGTCAGCATTGACAGAAAGCGCATTTGCCTCACGGTACACTCGAATGCTTGGGCAAAGCTTCAACTAGTGATCGTATTCCGCGAGAAAGTGGTCATGGGAAGCACTAATGCCTCGATGCAACATCGCAAATGCCGTGCTCATGGAAAATTATGCTTGCGATTCAGCGTCAAAATACCGAATATATATAACGAAATAAATGTATAACGAAAATAAATGTATACTTATTCTTTGATTATTGATGATTAAACCTGATTAGCAAATTTTGTGAGACTTGAATGAACAATCGCATAAAGTGATGAAAAAAAAGAAAAGCTAAAATAATTATTTCTCTTAATAATTTATCGTTTATCGTTGTATTGTACTTATAGTCTTATTTTTGCGTGTTCTTTAGCATTTGGTAATTCGTTCAAAGACCTTTAGTCCATAAAATTGCATGGAATTCTATTCAATGTATTTTAACAGAATTTAGATTTGTCAAAATAATAATCGATTAAAAGTAGTTAGCGAGACGATTTTTTCGAATTTTTTGAAGAAGAAAAATGAAAAAACTGTCAGACACTTGTTATTAAAGTTTATCCAAAAAAATGTATATATATATGTAGTGTCGATAACGATAACAACATTTTTTTAACAACACCAATTGAATATTTGAGCAGACTTTCTCAAGACAATTCTTTTCTTCCCAAAAGTTGTCGAATAGAACTTGTCGACAACTCGATACCTATCAACAGATGTATCTGAAAAATTACGTATCATAATTCTTTGCACTTTTTTGATGACTTTGAGCATAAAATTCGTTGGTGAGGAAGCAAACGCACGACAGATAATAAGATGACGAGTAACCCAAGGAATGGGAATTATTCTTCGAATCACAGTTAAATCTGATGTATTGTTTTTGTCGAAATTAAATAGAGAAGAGTGAGAGTAAGGGGAGAGGTGAGCGGGTAGATTGAGTTTGTGGGCAAGGTCCAATGTCGCATCCATACACACACACACACACACACGCATGAACGTGTGCACGTGTGTGTACGTATACACATATATATATATATATAGAATGAGAGAGAGAGAGAGAGAGAGAGAGAGAGAGAAAGAAAGCAGAAAGCTCTGCTCTGCGTGTACGGGATACTATAGTTATAGCTTGAAAGCTGACGAGCAGAGGGCATGGCAGGGATCGATCGAGGTGTTTCCTGCTCTTGCGCACAACTCATCGTTTGGCCGCTGCGCCGCGGTTGCTCCGTTTCTGACAATAATGCACGCCTGCATCCCTCCAATAGCAATCAAGTCGTACACTTTTTCTTTTGTCGTCCACAATGATTACCACATCCACGTGGTTTTACACACACACTAGGCTAGAACTTTGCTCTACTTACGCTTCGACATTTTCCTAGCATTGGTCCCTTTTGACTGCATGGCACAGACGATAAACACTGATCAGACGTACAACACCTTGCCATTAGGTCGCTCAAACGTCGATCGTGCTTTACGTACAACAGCACCAGTTGGCAATTGAGACAAATGTACAAGGCGACGAGTCCGTGCAGCAAGTTTGTGGCTTTTGAGCGTAGAGCGTTTGTTCTGCCGTCCGTTAATTGAAAATCGGGCTGTTTTCGCAAGACAAACATCGGGTCCAAGCGACCGAATCGAGGTATTTACCGTGTGTCATATAGTACGAGACGGAAGCCAAGACTCGCTATCTCCGTAGTTTGCGAAAGACATAGTCGAGCTCGAGAGTGGCATATGTACGTATATATACGCCGGCGAATATATCGATCGGGCTGCCTGCGCCGACTGCTCGTAACTACTAAAACGAAAGCTTCTCTTGGCTGCACGGCATACTCGGCAGCAGCTTGGTCTTTGTCTAAACTATATCCCGAGATTCGTTCGATCGTCGCTTCGTTCGCTCGTTCGTTCGTTTGTCCGTCCGTTTGTTCGTTCAACCTGCAGCGATGCATTCCGACGATCCGAGTTCCCCTCGCCCTCGCTTTTGCCGCAGCTCGATCTACTCACCCACGCGCTCTACGCCTGTATATATTCTATATATACATGCTGCATATATATGTGTATTGCTAGAACGCTTGGATTTGCGCTTTAGGGGTTCGACCCTAACCCCCGGATCCTACGCGTAGCGTACAACTAGGGGGACACGCACCCAATTCCGAATCCCCGACTCCTTGCGAATCCGAATCGCCAATTCCGAAAGATACGATATTAACACTTTATTCCGCCCAGCAGCCAGTCAGTTCGAACCTTCTCTCCATCTTTCATTTGTGCATTCATGGAAGAACATACGGCCTGTATGTGCCGAAGACTGACGAGTCACGTGTTTTTAGATCTCGATAAAATACAACAAAATTGGCGAATTTTTAGCGAAACTTCCTCCGTGCCCTCTTTATCCCGAAGTAGCCGCACTGCCAAAAAACAATCTAGCCGTTTACTTGACGTACCACTTCGTTGACTTTACATATTGTACTGCCTAAATATTTACTAACAATTTAGAAAGTATTTGTCAAAATTTCAACGATTAAGGTATTACTTTCACAATGTCAAGTTTAAGGCGAAATTGCTTTGTCAACTTGACTGCGTAAAGACAACTACTTTGAGCTCTTGTGGAATGAAAAACAACGAAGTAGCGTTACTTAAGCAAACGACAATAGTATATTAGTAACAAGACTGGAGCGTTTAATCCAAGTCACTGATAATACGTAACCTTCAAAGCTATACATGTACTAGTCAAAATACCTACTTTTTATATTTTACTCTATTAAATCCACATCATCGCGTTAAAATGAATACATCGATAATGTAGCTAGACAAAATGTGCTTACACGAAGCCAGTTGTGGTTTCATGCACATAGTGTACGCGTAGTTTACGTAAAAGCTACCTTACGCGATCAATAGCATAGTAGTAAACTCGAGAGAGAGAGAGAAAGATATGTACAATCGAGCGTACAAGCTACATCAGCAAAATTAATAAACAAACGAGAATAACAAAGAGCACCTTGATATCGAAGCAATATGTATGTTGTAGATAAAAATGTCGCGTTAAACCGTTATATTTCACTTGTTAATGCATTTCTTTGTGCAAACGAGCTGGCACGATCTCATAACGAATACGACATCCACGTAATGCCTTAACTATGAACTGTTTATTGGAAGATGTGGGTTTCAAAACGATGTTATTATTCGATAATTAACAAAAATCCATTTTGCCGAATGAAAGAAACAGATAAGGAGTCTAATCGTGGTTAATAGCCGCAATATTACTATCAATATCAGTTGGTCACTTTTTATAGTAATTATTAGAGTAAATGTTAATATTGACGAACCGATCGTTATTTTGTCATTACTTCGTTATTACTAACTTTTAGGAATACATCGGTGTAGTGAAACGATTCTTTTTTAATACGACAAGGAATTGGACGGATAGTAAAAAAAATTAATTTTCGTAAAAGTTGCCAAGAAAGACAAAAGGAAAGTGAAGACATTGTTTAAGGATTGCGTGTACAATAGGGCTTAAAATAAAGCAGTAAGTGGGCGTAGTACTCGAATTTATGCTCAAGTATCTTAACGGACGGTAGTTATTGAACGTAAGAATTTGCGCAGGTATTCCAAACTAAATATACTTTTGTTCTCGCCCAAGCTTATGTAAAGCATTTCCAAGTTGAAGGGTTTTTAAACGTACTGTTTGACAAAAGCCAAAACATCCACACTTCACAAACAAGAGTACTTTTGTACGGAAGAATTTCTACAGAACTAGCGACTACTTTAAATATCGTTGAATAGGTTGTATGTACTTGAATTTGATGAATCTAGAGTGGTACGGAAGCAATCGTATAATTTACGCTTCAATACGACACAGTCGTAGAGAAGCGTATAATAATAAGTTACCGTGCAAACTACATTTCTACAATTCACGCGTGATTTACGCACAAGGGACCATTTTTTCGTTCAAGATTAAAGTCGTGGGGCCAATTGATAAGATAAATTATGATAATTAAGTAGGATACGATCCACTGACCACGTTAATCCATGCTCATATCCACCTGCCGACCCTTGTTGTATTTCTGGCATATTTAAGCTCTTCCTGAACAATATGCTTAAGTGCTATGGATAATATACGCTATATCCAATGGGACTGTAAAAATAATGACATTAATATATACGTACGTATATTGCTCGGCCCTGTTCCATTTTACTGATAATGAAAGTTTACGTCGACAGTCACTTCTTACTCAAACAACAACTACGCATAACGATTTATTCAGAGATTTATCGAAATATTCGGCATTTACGATCTTTTTGTCATTTTTAAACGACAAAACGTACGTTAATAAAATGTCAACTTTGGCAGTGCGCCTGAAAAAGTACTTACAAAATATACACGTGCAACGTGTGCGACCATGCGCAATGTGCTATGCACGTAATTGCAAATGTATACGCAATTTCAAGTACAGATCATTTCTACACTCGTCATACTGAATATGATTTTTTCATATTCAAGCCAATAGCTCGAAAATAACCCACTAACGTAGTATTTGGTACAATTTGTAACTAGAAAAAGCCTCAATGCTTGGACTGGAGTGTCGCGTTTGTTTGTGGGCGGTGGCGCATAGTGGACAAACGAGTACGGCATAACCAAAGAGTAACAGAGAAAGAGTGAGAGTGAAAAGAGATAGGACGTGAACAAACGTGCGCTTGTTCGCCCCCCCCCTCCCCCTTCTATCTCCCGCTTCATTCTTTATCTCACTTCCTCTCGCTCCTCTTCGCTCGCGGATACACTAGGCACTGGAAGATCTTGTTCGTTTGGCGTCGCCTTCTTTTTAGCACAACAAGCGGATTCCGAAATTGAATGTTCAAATAGGCGCATGATCGAACGAAATCGCCGACGTTGTCTTTTCCTTGAAATTGCTATTCCTAATCCATGCGAACTTATTTTTCAAATCGCGTGTCTCTACGGTGCCAAATCTTTTGTATAAATAAGCACAGGCTTTCCAGTACTTGCTCATTCTTGAGCAATTTCAGAGCTTCCAGCAGCGCGAATATTAGCGGTGAGTCGCTTCGGTACAAGCGGCGAACGCGTAAATTCTCGCTCGAGGCAACAATGGAGCTATAATAATATTGCTCAGGCAAGGGCTAGTCATTGATAATGAGCTTTCAACGTTGCTTGCCGAGATAAATAAGATTACTATTCTCTTTATTCTATTGACAAAACAATGGCTCTCTTGAATTAAAAAAACCTCGTAGACTAGGCTAGTGTTGGTTAATACTCATCGATATACAGCGAGTACTGTTACTGACGTAGGTCCTAAAAAAACTCACGGTATTATCTCACTTGCGTCATTTCGTCTTATTGGTTTACAAAAGCCGGATTATCTAAACTCCTCGTACGTACAGATGGAAAAAATATCGTTTGTCATTCACATCTTACATTCATTACTTTTCATACAAACTTCTTCTCGGTCGCTTCGCTGAATGTTAAACTATCGTCGAAATGACGATGTAATCCACTACACAATAAGAATACTGGAGCGCTGTAGACTTTTACCAAATTTGATGATTTCGTTCGTCTGACTACTTTATTCCCGCGATATTATTGGCCCCATTAGCTGTAATCTACCCATAAAACACAGCCCATTTGCAATATCTTTTACCATTTTTATGGATCTGTGTATTCTTACGCATTTGACTTGTTGTATTCGATCTGTAAATAGTACATCGAATTTATAACGAATAGCGTATTTTCTTAATTTCTATCTTCGAATTTAAAAAATAAAAGCTTTCTTTGCATCTTCTTGTACTTTCACTCTGAATTCGAGTTGTATCGACGTTTTTCCTACAACTAACTACGCATCTCAGATATAAGAACAATACACTCAGCTTGGATAACTATGCCTTGAATCCATTATGTAATAAAAATTCTTAAACTGAAATCAGGTAGCATCGAGTTTCGGTTGGTATTTAATTTGCAATCTGCGCGTTAAGCAAGTCTCGAATTGTAATAACACATAACTGATGTTTATTTTTTTAAATAATTCCATAATTTTACTAATGTTTATTCGATTATCTTTCACGCCTTCGAAAATCAGAGGAAACGTTTTTTCCGGATATACCGTAGTAATAAAAATGATAAACTTTTCAACAATTGACTATTTTCCACTCCATGTATGTACTATTATAGGAGATATCACACGAAGATGTACATATTTCTCAAAAAATTAAACTTTCGTCGCTGTCTCTTATTGCTGTTCAAACGATGGAGTTTCGACAAAGAATACATTTGAAAATTCGTTGGATGCTTTACGCAGTAATTATGCCTCGATAGAGAGAAATTAACGTTTTATTTGTTATCACCCAAATTAGATTTTGAATACGTAGTTCTCGGCGAACCACCTTAGGACGATGAAATTGTATCACTTTACCTCCATATCTATGAGTCTGGTTTAGATGAAATAAATACTACTATTACGCAATACAAAACAGATTCGAATGTGGTCAATGCAATACATACGATAGAACGAGCTGGAGCGGGACCAGACGACCCACTTCAGAGTCGTGCCAATGATTTGTGAAACCTATATAGCTTAATCGGACGTATTCTCATTTATAATTATATACATTTTTTAATGTTGTTTAACATGAATTTGACGGTAGAAAAACGTATAGGCACCTAATATTGAACAAATACAATACTGTAAATCACGAAAACCAGCCTATATCAACGTAGCACCGCCACAGTATGGATTTTATTTTAAGTTACATAATAACTCGATCGTTATAGCTATTTTAATATTATAGTATTTTTAAGATCCAACAACTGTCGGCTGCCAATATCTATTGATAGTGTTACGCCGACGAGGCAACATACCTCCACGAAACGATTATTTGGATATGCATATTTAAACATTCAACAGTTGAGTAATCCACAGTATAGTGAGTCTTTACAATTTTCTTCGCGACAATTTTTTTTCAATGCAACCAAAGAAAAATTGATATTTTATTGATGACTTAAAAAAGTAACCACGGTATTTTATGACCTTTTATTCAATGCGACCGTTTCAAAGTTTATTTTGATCGATTTAATGCATGGTGCAATACTAAAGCTCTGAAATAAAAATAATACGGGTTGAACCAAGTTATTCAATTAATCTATATGTATGTACATTAGATCATCACTTACCATTATTTCAATATTCCGTTTTTATTCGAATACATTTTTTAAGCAACAAAAAGGGATAAGTAACCAGTATTGTCAATTTATCGAAATAGCAGTGACCTTCGCGCGTAGCGTGAAGCAGATTTCAGAAATACTAAAAACCTTATTTTACCATGTTTTTGTGATTGAACAAAGTTGCAAATGATATGAGTTATGAATTTGTCAGTTGTGAAAATGTCAGAACATACAAAGTACTGCTAGGAAGAGTAATAAATCTTGAATTTTAATTTGTATATCGAAACATGATCAAAACATAAACAAGGACGAATTTTGTAAAGCAATCTGATTACGGCGAAGAGGAAACATTTGTAAAAATTGCTAATTGTTAATCGTTGTAAATTTCGATATAGTCGTGATCTATTCGACAAGTAATTTACTTTTCTAATATAATGAATATTATAATGACTTTTAATAAATTGATAACGTTTGACGCTTTGGTAGTCAATAACAAAAAGCACCAACATTCATATTTAGCAATGATGTAGAAATTCTCCAAGTTTGCAGTAATAGAGCATTCATTGGTATGATATTAATTGAAATTGTAACTTTACCTCCCAAATAACGGATGCCAAAGTTGTAAATCATCCGGGGAATTTGCAGTCGATGATACTTCCGGCTCTTGTTTCAGTAATCCGCTTCGTACCCTTAAAAGTGGTTGTTTTGGTTTTGATTTTTGATTATTTGAGAGGTCCATCGGCGCGGGCATTAGTTTCCCAATTGGTTTACAACTGAGTTTTGGTCGATATTTATCATCAATGCTTTGGTCTTTGACAATATCATCTTTACTATCATCCGTTGAACTTAATATCGGTTGATGGACCTGGTAAGGTTTACTAAGAGAAGCTTCTCCATGATCAAGAACATGTTGAAGATGTTCCAATGAAATAACCAAGAGATCCGGATCCGTCAATAATTCTGGCCTCGTTAAGGCTTCTGGTAATCGTAATTCCGGTCTTGTTGCTAGTAAATTTGGTATTTCTGCCAGAGGCGCGCTTGCTATCAATGGCAGATAATCCCTTGGAACTAGTAATGGATCTGGGATCAAATGCCCTGAAGTTCTTAAAAGCTCCCGAAGTTGACTGGCAGGGTCTAAAAATACCACGGGATTGATTTCAAGTTCATTGAATGTTGACTTTTTAATAAGGTCTGTTTGATCTGTATACGGCGCAATTGAACAAGAATCATTGTTGTTTCGTGGTCTTTTTCGATCAATGTTCCTATCTGCGGACTGGGGACGCTTCAAGAAGACACAGTCAGATGCCACAGAGTTGGATTCTCCTAGCTCTTCACACATAATTCGACTTTCTTGTTTATTCACTGTCAATTTTTGCGTGTATTCAGGTAGTAATGATCGTTTCCGATGATCCTGAACTGATCTTATGTCCTTTTCAATTTTTATCGACACGTCATAAACAGAATTGACTTCTGTTTCGTTGACGATATCGAAGTCTCCTTCTGCTTCCTTAGCACCTGCATTTTTTAAATCTTCGTTCGATATAGACAATATGCTTGTAAGACTCAAATCGGTCTTTGCGTCATCCGAGCAGCTAACCGAGCACGGAGGACTTGGTAAAAGTCGCTCTAGGTATACCGATGAGGATCTCCTGAGTGGTGACATAGACACAGGTAACCCACTCGGTTGTGGTGACACTTGACTACAAAATTCATTAGCTCCTTGGTTGTCGAATTTTTCATTTGTTTGGTATTTCGGCAGAACGAGCAATTTTGCTTGAGCTTCGCTGCATTTATTTGGATTTAATGGTGACGTCTGTATTGCAGTTTTAATAGAACCAATCACCTTGTCTCTGCTTGCTACGTTAACACAAGTCTCTCGACCATTTTCATCGAGAATCAAATTTTTGTTATTATCATCGTCATTATTATTATTAGTATAATTTTCGTGATCACTTTGAGATTCGTCATTTTTTGTGAGTCGAACTTTACAATATTCAATTTCATTCATCTCACTAGTGCGCGTGTCGCACAAATCTTCATGTTTGGAAAAATTGACCGTGCTTTCCGGAGAATCTACGCGACTTTTCGAATTAGAAGATGCGCTTTTGACTGAATTCGACTGAGATCCTTCATTATCGTTCGTTTCAGTTTGAGAGTCCGGTAAAATGCTCACTGGTATTGCATTTTTCACTACGATCTCGTGTTTTTCCTGCTCTATCAACGATACGGTTATTTCTGGTTTATCTTTTAACAAGTCGAAACTCTTAGAGTTTCCAATAATATCTTGTGCAAACTTATTTCCTGCATCTTCATGCCGAGGCGATGAAGACGTTGAACAACCAGTAGTAGTAACATTTTGCAAATTAGATTTCCCATGCAGCTGTACCTCTATTTGAGGAGAGACTTTTGATTCAACGTTGGAGACCGATATCGATGAAACATCCGGCAAGCTATTCAGTCTGTTTTGAGAACTTATTGACTTTTCTAATCTTTCAATGGTTTCATCCAAACTTCTGCTTCCGGGGCGAGCTCGACTTTTGCCTTTAAATTTATCTTGCCTCTCCGAGGCTGTAGAAATTGAACGTCGTGTATTGCATTCTTCAAATGTTTTGTTCGAATTACCATTGATCTTGTCAGCAGCTAGTATGGCCACTCCTAGCTTGGTGCAATTTCGAGGCAATTCATTGCTCTCCATCAGATTGAATGTTGTATTGTCGATAGCGATTGGAATGTGGTTTGCGTCTAATTTATTTAATATTTCTTGTAAATCGTCATTGTTTATAATAGTCTCTTCAACGTCAGCATCGACCGGAGGCTCCTTATCTGGATGCCTGTTATTTGACGCGATGCCATTGAAGGTCATTTTATTAATGTTTTTGTTCTCCCCTACGTTAACCTGGAACCCTTTCTTTTTCACTATGCGAGAAATCTTATGTGTCGGCAATAATGGGAAGTGCAATTGTTCAAGCACCACTCTCGGTTGAAAATGTCGACTTTTTTTAATCACTTCAAAATCACTTCGTTTACCGTCGTCATCGATGGAAGCAGTACTTTTGTCGGAGCTGTCCACGCAATGCTTGAAAACTTTGCCGACGACTAACACGGAATCTTCGGAATCAGTTGTTTCACAAATGTTATGGGTTTCCGATGTCACGTGATTGTCTGATTCTTCTTTGATTATGGGCCCCTTAGCGTTGTTCGTACTGTCCTCGTCCTCTTTGTCCAAACGCATTTTTTTCCTTCGTTTGCTCTTCTCGTATTTCTTCCGTTTTTTCATTTTCCAGCTCGATGTGACCAAAATCTCATCCCGATCGTCCTCTTGTTCCAAATCGGTTTTTCGCTTTTTATTTTTGGAACAACTACCGTGTTTTCTGCGTTTTCGCTTGCCCTTGTCACCGATGTCCATCATTTCGGAAAGTCGGTTGCTGTAGCTGGTTTGAGCATTGTCAAATTCGTCTTTCTTAAAATGTTGCATCACTGAAACTTTGCTCGAGGAATTCTCCTTTTCTTCATGCTGCGAAATTGTTGGGGAAGTTGTCTGCTTATCGCGCGACTCCTCCGTGGGCGATTCTGCCGCCGAATAGGCGGTCAGCACCGTGCGGGGTATGGAGCGCCATCCTTGAGCAGTTTTGGTTAACTTGATGCGGTTCCGCTTATCGTAATCCTCGCACCTCACCTCGACTATCCTCTGTTCGCGTTGAGCGGCCCACAAAAATATCGGATTGACTTTGGGACGACTCTCGGCCGTTTCCGTTTGATCCGAATCTAAAACGTTATCGAGGTTACTCCGAGCCGGCAACTGTTCTGATGCGTGGCCGTTGTCGTCGCCACTCTGCCAGTCTCTGTCGTTACGTCTTTTGCATTTGTCGTGCTGATGCTGATGATGCTGGTGGTGCTGGTGGTGGTGATGCTGGTGGTGACGCCTTAGACGGTGGGGCACTATGCCCCTTACAGGGGCCGAGCTCATCACTCCATCCAAAGCGCAGTAAATGCTGCAGCTATCCGGATGTCGGAATAGGACTTTATCGAATGCGGGCTTCCGCGTGCGGCGTCACTTTCATGTTGTTTCGCTAAAATGTTACAACACAACGGCAGTCCAGTATAAGTAGCAATACGAGCACTATGAAAGGCAATCGCTGCTAGTGATCAGTCTACCTCTTTAGATTGGCGCGGCTTTGGAGATGACGTAGCTTTCAAAGTCGCCAACATGTCGAATCGATTTACAAAGGTCATCGCCCCGTAGTCTGGCGTTGCTCAATACCACTGCATCGTGCGCGATGCTCGTCCAGCACTTTTACACAACTGACATTTCGCTCGTGGTTTGGCTTTGGCTGGGAGGAGAATGGCAGACGACGGACGCATGGGTCACGACACTTTGGTCGATCCGTCGAGAGCGCCTGCAAACTTGCTGAATGTCTTGGCTGTTGCTGCAACGTTCCGAGCGAGCGCTCCGAAGACTCGTGAAGACGATCGATCGTTGACGGACGCAAGGCGTTCCTCAGCTGATGTATAGTTCTTTGCCGACTATGTGTGCCGTGTCGCGTTTGGAGAAATGCGGCGATTCTCCTGGGCCAAAGTCTCGCGTACTCGACTTGGGCCTAGCCGCTGTGAAGGGCGTTGCGCTCTCAAGCCAATGCCAAATTGCAAGGTGCTCGGGCAAAAGCTCGTCACGAGTCAAATGATAAAGCCCTTAAAAGAGGAGGCAGGCCTCGCATAGTGTTGATGTTGATCGATGGAATGGCTGCTCTATTTATAAACAATGTTGGAGCGGCCAGTAAGAGCGCGACGGGCAGATCTTGTCGACTGTACTGTCAACGCCCGTAAAAAGCCTTCGCCAGCGGTAAAAGCGGCACGAGCGTTCGACTTTGCGAGCGCGAATAAACGAACTAACGAACGAACCGGCAGCAGCACAGGAGTCAACACACGGAGAGTGGGCGCGAGTGAGCGCGCTGGCATGCACGCACACAGTGAGCACCAAGAGAAAGAGAGCGCAGCCGCAAGCCTCTGAATGATAATTTCGGAGCCGCAGGCAAGCAGGCGGGCGGGCAGGGCGGACCACGAGCGTTGGTGTATACGTATATATTGTTATCGTGTCGGCGGTGACATAACCGAACGCAAGCGGAACTATCGCGAGCGAGCGCGCGCAGCCCGCTGACGTAGAGGATTATGCTCGCGTAGCCAGTGCCTGGTGGGTACTGGCGGTTCTTCTGCAGCCGTCGAACGTCGGCAGCGAGTCTCTCCGAGCCGTGTACGTACTCGCCGCCCCCGCGCCTCCCCCACTACCTCCAAAGACCCCCTCCTCCGCTGTTGCCTTGCCGACCCCTCTCGCTCTCTCTCTCTCTCTCTGCACTCCGCACTCTGCAGCGCACCTATCTTCCTCGCGGCCTCCACGCGCGTACCACCGCTCTCTTTCTCTCTCCGTCTCTCTCTCTCTCTCTCTCTCTCTCTCTCTGTCTCTACTCCACTCCACTCTGCTCTGCTCTCCTCTGCTCTCCTCTCTTCTGCTCTGCTCTGCTCTGCTCTGCTCTGCTCTGCGCGAGTCGCGGCGCACCCTACGGCCACTGTCTCACCACGACTAACTAGCTCTTCCATGCATCAGTACGGACTCTGAACACATTCGCAAAGTAGAAAACCCCATGTGCCGATGAAAAACTCAACTTTTGGAAGCGCTCAAAAAAAATAGAAGAAAGCAAAAAGAGGTGCTCGAAAATACTAGAAATATCCTCGTGACTTATCGTCTGGCACTCGTTATCACTTGTTCATTTTCCAAGGCTACAGAAACGCCTTTTTGCAACAAGCGTTGACCCTTTCTATCTTAAATACACGACTTACATCGAAAGTAAAGATGCTTCGAGTCGCACGTCGAAATAATTGATATTATCTTTTTTTCACGCCACGCTTATGTGAGACTAAAATGTTTTCGCATCTTCAAAGTCATTAATCTGCAAACGCGATGCGACCTCGAGAACATTATTAGAAACTTCAATGCCATTCGAATTAAAATTTCGCCCATTACAATCTTCCGCGTAATCGTACCAATGGTATACGATTGTCTTTTCCTGTATGTCAAATACAATTATAAATGACTTTTTCATTGTATCTATAACAGCCTCGGCAAAAAGCACACGTTTTATTTAACTGTCAAATGGTCCACTCGGGTAACGTGGATAAACGTGAAAGACAGTAAACGTGTCTGCAACATCGGACTGTAAAATATTAACAGACACAATGAAAAGGTGTACAAGTTAGGAATATCACAGATATAACATATCGCCAACTTGCAAGTTATATAAACATTGCAAATAATAACAAAGACCATATTGTCGCTAAAATACGTTTACTGAAATAGTATCATATTTAGATGTCAGTCTAAAATAATAACGAGATGAGGCATTAGTGTTATTGATTGTGTAATATTCAGTATTTTTTACGTTACGACAGTGCTACAGAGAGTGCAGTGGTATATAGTTTCAAAGGTCATTAAAGTATCGAATTGACAATGAAAACGTATAGTCCAATGAAATATAGGGATTGCACGAGGTAGGTTGTTACCTCGCCTACAAAAAACCTTCAACGAAATTTGGAGCTTCGTTCGTTCGTTCGTCATTTCTCTTTAGACAGATCGTTTAAACATTGTATATTAAGAATAGTTTGTGTCGTTCGTGTTGTCGATTAACTATCTGCATACACGTGTTATTTTTTAACTACCCAAAGCACTTATTCGATGGGAATCGCCCACGAAATGCATGACGCTATCGAAATCGAGTAGAGCCTCTATTTTGCATCACGGATAATATCGATAACATGTTTATAAGCGAACGGAAAGGAGTTTAAAATTACAAGTCTTTGACTTTATCGAATCAATGTCCATCGTCTTGCAAAGATTTCTAGAAATCTGTAAATGTAGAAAAATCGTGAACTGCATCATTTACAACAAACGCAGTATCGATTTGTTCAACATTATGGATATTCCCATTGACCACTCGATCTATTTGTTATCCGTCAATGTTACAAATAGTCATGGGTTGCTATTTTCAGTGTAAGCTCTGTCGATTAGTGGCGAATGTGACCAATGAGCAGCAATCAACAACGTGTAATTTATCCTTGTTTTATATTGAAAAAACTCGTTTTCTTAAAACTATTTGTTAGTCGTGAAATAAAAAGATTGCTTCAATAGCGCAATACCGGAAGTTAAACAATAGCTTAACGAATATAATAAATAAATAAGTAAACGAGTTTGTCCAAGTTTAGTACTGCCATCTAGAAAAATTCATATTTGTAGTTGGCAACACGATACTAAATACGATTGTGGGCTCGGTAAAATAGCAATACGACACGAACCATTGAAGTAATTGTAAATGGGATTCGGATAGAACGGCTTCAGCCTGACTCGTAATAAAACCGAAAATTTAATTAGGAAATTGCTGTAGTCGCTGTATTCGCTAAAGTTGCGTTAATTTTTTGCGAAGAAACGCTCGACTCGCAATACGCAAATACATTTATTTAGCCAAGTATCTCCCAACAACGTGACAGTAAACATGTTCGTAAACAACGTATTAATCGGAAAAGGTTAACGATGAAAACAATCAGTGCAAGCTCTTATTGTAGGGACGGAAATTAACCATCAGTGGGAGCAGCTCTTCCTCGTCAGTGTGATATTCCGCTTGAAAACTTCAGTTTTTCAAAACTGTCAACGACATCGTCCTCAGCGTACGAATACAGCGAGTCGGGCACATCTCAACGGCATATACGTGCTTTGTCGCTCGACGCTTTCAAAGTACAAGAAGCGCGAGTATACACGTATGTATACGCACGTACTCGTAGCTACACGAGTCTCTTTTCAAATCCCTTTTTCGCTCTGTAAACTTGATAACTATGAGGATTTGCTTGTAAATGTGTGGGTAGGTAGATCCACACGACAGCACGAATAAGATAGCTCTTGTCGCTTACACAAAGCGCCACATCGTGGTATCGTTCCGTACTTGAGACGACCTTGACTTCTTACCGCCCTACCTTCGCTGCAAGATACATCATTTGCGCATAGACCGTGCTTCCCTTAATTTGCGGCCTTTTTATTCTCTCTCGTAAATGGCTAAATCGCAAGAGCCACTTTTTGTCGTTTATTCGAACTGTCGGTAAATTTCTTAGTATCATCAGTGACTAATCGATACGATTTTACATTGCAATCAAACAAACTCGTTTCAAATCTGATCAAGAACAATCAAATCTGCACCGTAATGAAATAACCGATCGCAGCAATTGCATTTTCTTTCGCAACTGTGCCACTTATTTTTCTCATCGGTACTCCCATGCTGTTTATGACATCTCTTCGTACAGGCTCGTTAGCGATATTGATAGCGTCACTCCCGCTCTACCTTGCAGAACGTGATTTTTCGCGGTATACTTTAGAACGAGACATTCTCAAGTACTTGGCGTACTCTGCTTGTGCGCGCAATGCTCGTTCGCGGTTTCTTTTAGTGCGCTTCCCAATGTAGAAATCGACTTCTAATTGATGCTAATTCTTAGGGTTGGTTGGAACTCAGTCCCTACGGCTGTCTGGAATAGAATACAATTATATTTCGGACCCTAGAAGCGCTTGGGAAAGCTAGGTTTCTTATTACAATATCGAGACGCTATTCCCAGTTTTATTACACGAGAGTGCAGGCCAAAAACAGCATGATAAAAATGCCGTCTTTTTCGGAGTCACAATAGTATATTTACATAACTTAATATGGAACAGAACGAATTTATTAAATAGCTGGATCAGAAACTGTCAAAACGTGTGCGTTAAAAGTGTGACTTCGTGAATACCGCATAATGTGTAAAGGTCAATTAAACATGCTTGGTAAAAATTTTATTTATTCCAGAAACGAAAAAATAACTATTACGGAAGAGATTTCCCATAGAGACGCAGCATCAAGCTCCGTAATTTGTTCGTTTGGTTATTTAATTCTACTCGTGCTATCTTCGTTATTACTTTGTTCACGGAATTTCTATTTTAAATGCTACGTATGTTACTACGCGAAATAATAATTTACACGTACTACATTTTTTATTTTGTTGTTAGACCGGTGATTCTTTTATTCCTTTAATTAATGGCCCGCCTAGGCTTGGCTTGGATAATAAATCATCAAAGGATTAAATACGGTCAAAAATACATATTTCTGTTTCTTGGTTTTCGAATTTTCTCGTATCAATTTTTCGCGTAAAAAAAACTCAGATAGCGTCGTATACAGAAGACACAATATTTTTATGATGAATCATTTAACCTTGCGTACTTTTTTTACGAAAGATGTTAGATAATAAATTATATTTCAATTATTATGAAAGTACTTGAAAAAAAAGATATCGATAAATAAGTCGCGCTTCTCCCAAGTCATAAAACAAGACGGTCTTTTTGTAATTGGGTTTCTTTCCGGTCGCTGACAAAATTTTCCGAATGGATAGGGTCGAAACAATTCATCCGTAGCCGAGGTTACGTGTATTAGCATATTTGATCTGAGTCACAATTCATCATACGGTCTTTCTTAACATTGATTCATTAATTCACAAAAATTGTACGATTCGCCTTCTCGTATTTTTTACTAGAACCTTATTAATGTTTGCTAAGGTATTTCAAAATGGAAGTTGATAAAGTACGGACCCTCGGCATGTAAAAACGAGATTAGAATGCTTTTCCGCATTCTAACCTCCAAATTGCACCTTCGCCACTTGTTTCCGGCTCTAACGAGGAAAAACATTGTCCTTAACTGATGTGAAAAGGCAAAATGCTTGCTTTGCGCACGCTTTTACTTATTTCTCGGATTGTTCTTTATTTCACTAACTCTATGTCAGAATAGCGAAGTGTCGTTAAATTTAAGAGTGTAAGGAAGTTTTACTTGTTGGGTGATTCTTAGTTATTTTAATGCTTCTGGAGATTTTTTATAACTTTGCACACTTATTAAGAATATAGAGTAAAAAAATGTCCCGATGCTTTTACGTCAAAATAGTAATCAACACACCAGTTTTTAGCTTCAAATAAAAAGTGATGGAATTTTTTCAATAGCACATAATCGAAAATTAACAACGATGGTGGGATCTAATTTTTTGTAATAAGCGAAAAAACTTCAACTTTGATAGTATGCGACAGAAAATTACAATTTTATTTTTCTAAAATTTATTAACTTTTTTTCGAAACAATGGCAAGTATCTCATAATCGCTTTTTTTATTCTTGCACCAACGCGTTTCTTAGAGATTTTTTCTATAAAATTCTTTAATAGAATTTAATTGCCTGCTATCGGACAATCCGTAGCAATGAAAGAAAGAAGAACCGACTAAACTCGGTTCAAGTCGGTTGAGCCAACCTTGCTAAGTTGTATCACTAACTTGCAATTTTACTTTTGGGCGTAAGGTAATGTAATTTAAGCATACTCGATAGAATTTATAACGATCAACCATTATTTTTTCTATTCGATTTATTGGGCTTGAGACCATCGTTTATTGGTTTGTGGCCGCATTAAAATTATTGTATAATTGGGTATGACGTTAAAAATTGGCAGTCAGAAATATTTCTTGTTTCGAATTCAGATGAACATGAATTTTTGACGTTTTAGTTGTTTTTTTATTTTCGTCACGCACGGAAACGAAGCTTTGAAATGACTTACTGTTATTTATGTCTTAGCTTTTCCGAATCAATTTTTAACGTATTTTCAATGTTTTCAATGCTAAAACTATTATTGGGCATCACTTCCAGCCTCCATTATATAATACCAAAGTATTACTTACTGTTTCTCCTGAAATGCTAGCATTCAAAACAAGTCTTTCCATGAAAAATCGCAAAAACTGCAACTCAATCTTTATTGAGTTATTAGACTATCCTTTTTCACTGTTTGAAATTAAATTGAGTAACGGCATTTTTTGTAAAATAATTCAGCAATTTTTTAGCTATACAACTGAAGCTAGGGCAGTCCCAACACGCATTGTACCAGCACTGTTCAGTTACATCTGGGCATAAAATCTGTTGAAAGATATCTGGTATTTTCAGCGAAATAGGCGCTTCACCTTTCATTTTCAATTTTGCTCCGTCTATTCTGAATCGAACGTTTTGATAATAAATACACCCGAAAACATTATATAATCCTCTAAAATCAGTCATTTGATTATGTTCTTTAGGGCGAAGATGAGAAAATGTAGAGAAATCAATTTACACGTCTGGATACGGTTCTTACAAAGGTCGTAAACCTCGTTCAAACTGTGAAGTACAAAAAAGCAGGGATTGTCTAAAACTATAAAGTCTTTCCAGCCTAGATAAGCCCTGCTTAAACCACCTTGACGATAGAATCCTTTAGTCTTTTCAATGATTTTCGACGTGATTCTATGAACTTTGATACGGGGTGTAGGATACGATGAGACACCTTCCTTCTCGCGTAGTTTTCCTGCCGCCAAAACCGTGTAGAAAGTGCAACCAATTTTAAACAGTATTATCGGTCAAAACTCGTCCTGACACGCCTAAGATGCAATATGACACTTTACAAAAACACGTATTAACCTCTCGTTACGCCAACACATTCCTTTGCGCACCCTTTCGTACGTCTACAATATTATGGAAAAATTATCGTTTTTAATAATATCAAAAAAGAGTTATAATGTCCAAAGAGAGGTTTGATCTGTCAACCATCTCTCGTTAATAACTTTAGCAAAATATACTTTTTCCGTTTTTACCGTCATACTCCGTAGCATAAATATTGTTTAATTCAGAAATTTTTCCAAACAAGTAAGTGTTAGGAAACATACAAACATTATTCGGAAATGTTTATCTTGTGGTTTTCAAATGTCATAGCAATTATAATAGCAATAATTATTGCTCACTATTTTGAAACACGTTAAAATATAACATTCATCAAGTGTCACTTGAAATAGTTTCATTTGAACGAACTGTTTTGTAACTTTTGGTTATATTATTGATTCTTGTATTGTATAGTTAATGTTAATTAACAGTACTATTAAATTATCCTAATTTATAACTAACAATGGAGTTTCACAGATTAGAACTTCACCGATTACAGTAATAAATAAATTATTAGTAGGGCGGAAACGACGCTAAAAGGAACGTTCCTTGGAAAAAAATTCAAGACGTATTGTCACGGCTTCACAATAGTCCACACAACCGCGGTTTAATTAATACCTCGCTTACCGAAGTACCGAATTAGTAGAAAATTGGTGACTTTGGAAGAAGCGCTGAGCCAATTAAGACCGACTAGATTTCCTAGTTCTTACCGAAGAACCTAAGAATTCTGTGAACCCGTCATCAGAGTTATCTCTTATCACCGTCGTCAAGGGTTCTTTTACCACACAAACCGTACGACGAGACGGTCAGACGGACTAAACTCGCCCACCCATAACTCTTCTCAATCGCTCACTTTTCCACGTTCAAGTTAAGTCGGTATTTCCCGACGTACTCCACGAAGTATGAGGATCCGCTCAACGGTGAGCTTCAGGGTATCGGCGCCTTTGTCATAAACATAAGTCTTTAAGAAGAAATATCATTGTTTCTCGGATTCCGATTTTTGCCTTTCCGTGATCGCGACTTAGAATTTGTTTGGATCTAGTCGAATCACTTCGACGGCGCCACTTAGATCCACTGTTTGATTGATTTCTTAATTCTTACGTGTCTTATTACTTGTGGCATTTATTCTCGGATGGTAAGACGTACTCTGGCGCGGTAAACCGTGTCGCTACAACACCCGGCGCTACAACGTGCCTGAGAATAGCATCTTTCTCAACGTCACAATAATCAAATGGTGCAATAAAATGCGTGAAAATCAAAAAGTGACCGTAAAAATGACTAGTATGGGACACCTTAAACCAAATTCGAAGCCCACGACTACAGTACCCTTCGCAGCAAACGAACGGTCGACCATCTTGCTCGCAGAATCACTGTCGTCTATTAAAAAAGAGGCGAAAAATCGCTTCTTTCTTAGTCGATCTCACGAAAATAAATATAGTATCACATTTAAATATCGTACGTATCATCTCTTCGGAGTAAACGTGGAGGCTATTACATTTGTCGAGTTCCTGTTTCTCTGAATTTGTTAACAAACGCGATAAACGTGTGAATAAAATATTCCCGAGTTAATGCGAGAATCTTTAAAGTAAGGATTTTATTCAAAATCAAGACAATATCTTGCGGAGATCTAAAAATTCACTATCACCAACAGAACGATCAATAACTCAAACAATAAAAAGAGCTGGGCGCCACAATTAATCCATATTTCATCAGCTGTGGCGCGATTGCAAACGGGGAAATCCCAATGATTCCATAGAATTCCGCTGGGTTGGTAGAAAAAATTGACACTTTCAACCAGTTGAGTAAATAAATGACATCTCCCAATCGACGGTCAAAAAAAGACTCATCCGAATATTATTTTATAAAAGGGTATTTCAACGTGTCCTTTTCCATTCGACAAGCGGGCAATAGGGAAGATGTGCTTCGTTTGATCAAACCGTTGAAGTTGACTTCTTTTTTCATTGACCCGAAGATTAATATTCATGAGCGTCGCGACCTTGTCAAAAATGTGGTTAACCGTGTAATAAGACATCGCCTACTCTTCTTCGATAAGCTTGCGTAGCAACCCAATTCCGATGACTCAACTCAATACTTGCTCGATAGGTATGGCTTAATACGGAAGTAGAGATTATAGAGAAATTCATTGACGTACACTTGTATCCGATTTTGTTGTTTCTTTCAACGATCCCACTGTTATCTGCGTGTACCGTAACTATTTTAAACATTCAAGCGATACATTGTTAACTTAAGGCCGTATCCAAAATCAGACTTGTCGACGCGACAGCTTGGATAAGCCAAACTGCTGAACGCTGACTGAAAAATAATTGCATCGAATGACACTCGTTCGAGCAACCGTTCAACGTTACTACGAGCATTTTTGGAGACCGAACACAGCACCACTTAGTATATCCATTCTCCTGCTTGTCCCCGTTTCTTTTTCATTCATCATTGCCTACGCAAACCTGCTAGTTGCGGTACGTAGTCCGACCTAAACTAACGTTGACTCGTTTATCGCTAGATCGTAAACTATGCTGCTTGTAGATCAGGTCGAATTGCGTGGTTATCGTTACGATTTATTAATTGTAAGATTAATTCAAGCGAGAAACATCTGCTTTAATTCGAAACGTTGAACAAGTTCTAGACAGTAGAGTTCTCTATACGCGACCGTCGTTACTTCAATGTCTCGCCCACTGCAATATTTTATTTTGCAGATTGCATTGTTATCAAATGTGTACAACGACGTGTATAGTCATGTTCAATTAATATAAAATTGAATCGTCGAGTGTACATTCCACTTGGCGAAAATGAAATAGTACTTAATTTTGTACGTTGGGGCTTGGTTTTGCAAAAAAGTTCGATTATTTAGTAAAAATCTGAAAATCGAGATAAAGTGCTTTCCGATAATTAGTGTCCGAAGCTACGTAGGCGGAATTTAGTGGCAATGTTTTCTCGGCATTAACTTCTCGAGCGTTTATTACGTCATTATTGGCTAAATTCGTCCGAGTACGAGCGCACGAATATAATGTCCGTGTTAATTTGAGACATCCAGATTCTCATCGTAAATTTCTTCGTTCCTTAGTCGTATGGTAGCGCTGTAAAAGAAGCGACGGTTTACAATGGTCAGGAATTTCCACGTTCTTTCAAGATTCATCATCGTAGTTTCACAAAAAATTAACCATCGATTACTCGCACGTTGTGAGTAATGGGCTAAATATCCATTGTTAATAATGGCGCCAGTTTGCTTTATCTTATCATTATCTTTCTCCATTTCTCAACTTTCTTTTGTTGTTAGATAATAACATATTTCTACAACGGTTCCTATCATTTAACAAATGGCTTTCTGACTTTATTAAAATCCTTCAAGAAGAGATTTTGAACGAGCGAAAATCTTCAATTTCGATCGAATGTACGCAGAGTGAAAAATATCAACGTGACTTTGAATAAACTACGAGAGACGTTGCATAGGTACTGGAGTGTCGACGTGCAGTTAAAGTAGTCGCTTGTCAGTTCGCCTGCTGGAAAACATTTTTTTAAACGGTCATTTTTAACAAGCTTAATACAGAAGGTAAAGAGACCCTCGAGTTTTATTCAAATATTTCCATTAATAACGCAAGCATTCCACCTAAGCTACGTACACGCGCAACACCTAACAACACGTTGAGACAATCGTTGTGCGTTACTGCAAAATTACAAGTTTTATGTAATTTTTCGCAAAAAAAAGAACAACGAGAACAATGAAATAGTCGTTTCGACAGTAGAGTTTGATAAGAGCCACGAGTGAAACGAGTACGACGCAAGCTACCGACTGGGTTGACGGAGACTTCTCGGAGGTGTGCAATAATGGTGTGGAATAATGGTGTGCGATAATGGTGTAGCTCTGTGTACGCATCATCAGAATTGGGGCGCGCACGAGGTGCAGATGAGGGCGGGTGGAAGGACGATAACGATACATGCGTTGGAGGTTCGCGAAGTTTGGTCGGCGTGTGTACTGATGCATTAAGGGGCGCTCGGTTGCCAAGAGTCGGTTGCGCATTCGGCTCGGTCCGTGTGCGATAATAAAGTCGAAGCAGACGCGACGAGCGAGGCAGTGCGTCCGCAGCCGTGAGGCCGATCGGTCAGTCGTCGCGCAACTATACACGCACACGCACGCACGCACGCACGCACACACACGTATACACGTGTATAGATAACAGTCGATTCGCGGTAGCAGTCCAAGTGGAGTCAGTTGCACCTGCACGCTCGCTCGCAGCGCAGTCAAATACGTCCAATCGGCACGCTTCGCACGTGCCTGCTGCTGCTGCTGCTGCTGCTACAGCTCTCTTATCGCGCGCCGTGGCCAAGTTTCCCTCTCTCTTTCCGTCTCTTTCTACCCGACTGTCTCTGGATTTGCGCGAGTGCGCGCGCAAGAATTTCGATCGACCAGCCGCACCTGCTATACACTCTCACCTGACTTGCGAGCTTTTTCTGCAACCGTTGGGAGCTTTTCTCGCGCTATCGGAGCTCCACGTACGCCGATAGCGCGATCAATCGCCGAGACCTCGAGCGTAGGAGATAGCTGTTGGTGTTGGTACAGCCGCCGCCGCTGCTGCTGCTGCTGCTGGTAACATTCGAGTGCCGTGTCACGTCGTATCGGCGACGATACGGACTCCTCTTAATTGATAGCACGACGACAACGACGACGCCGACGATGCATAATTAACCGTAAACATCATTCGCGTTGTCGCTCATGCACGCTCGCTTTTCCGCCGCATACCAGCACGCCAACGTGCACGCAACGTTGAATTTCGCGCCTCGCTCGCGAGAAAGACCAGAGATAAATACGACTCACCCGAGCTGCGCAAAAGCTGCCTCGAGATAATCGCAAGTGCTTCAGCCCGATGCCAGCTTCAATAACGATCAATGTGACTTACGTGATGTACGCGATTCAGTGCGAGCGCAGCTTATAGCTGTGTCTCCTGCCGAAATAACTGCCTCGTAGTCGACGCCCGGCAAGGCAATCCAAGTATCGCTCCGAAACCGAGATCTTCACCTGCGATGTAACCACGACCGAATGGAATTGAGCCGGAAGAGATATTTGAAAAAAAAACATATACCGAACGACGGGGAGTGGGGATGGAACAATAAGCGCCGAGAGTGCGAAAGCCACGACGCGCTATATACATGTCCGCGCCGTCTCAGATTAAGAAGAAGCCGTAAAACAGAAATCCAAGCAGTCGCAATGTGAGCGGAAGATTCCCCGCGCGATTCCAAAGTGAGTTCGCCAAGCGGCCACGCGAACACGGTCTACACCACGACCGACTGATCCACAGCCACGGACTGATCGTTCAAGGACGAGACGCTGCACGCAACTCGAGCAAACGAAGCACCTTCGAAAGTCCTCGCACTCGAAACTATGTGGGGCCCGCTTGTGTTTTTCTTGCACCTTGCATCCTTCGCATACTGCCACGGAAACTCGGATGCCCTTGACGAGACCAAAGAATCGGCCATTCCCACGATTCATCCTGTTCCCATCGTAAGTCAAACATTGCTCACGATAACAATTATTTTCCGATCGCGCTTGCTTTTGTCACTGCATCGCTCGAGGCTTCCTTCTTGTTATCTGTCGTTTTCGCCGTCAAAGCAGCGGCTCCATCCACCTTCGACGATCACGCCAACCGCGACGAGCGTCTTTTCACGAGCTGCACGCCACTAATGTCGTTATTCAGCGCTTCCGTTATTCCCCTGGGCGCCCCATAAGATTATGCTAATCGGCCGATTTTTCAACGTCCATAAATTGTCGAGGCAACAAGCGGTCGGTCGTCCGACGAGTTGGCCCATAGTGGACGCGACATCCTCAACCGCGCCTCGAAAAGACAACGGTCGCGTAAAACTGATCGATTTCCATCCAACTAACTACGAAGAGGTCGCTTCTGCGTATCCAAGCAACGCATCTTTCAAAATACTTTGCAATAATATACGTTTAAGCCATAACGGGTTAAGCGCCATTTAACAGAGGTGTCGGTATTTTTAGCTGCGATTATTTACAAGAACTGCAAGTGAGTTTACAGTAGCGGTGAGCCAAGGTATTCCTCATGGTAATATTTTTAGAGTAGGCTGCTAATATTGATTCGGTCACTTGTACCGAGTCCGTTCTCAGAATCTTCCGTTCGATGCATACTTTCTACGCTAGCCCTAGTTCCCTTCGCCATTAACCTGCATTGCACCCAAGCACGCTCCGTTCTTATTTGACCTTTTAAAATACAATCGGAGGATCATTGCTCGTAAGTCCACTAATAATCCTCGAATAATCCTCGAATAATCATCTGGATTAACTCGCGGTTTATTGCTACATCAGTTTACCGATTGCGTTATACTAATCGATTTGCTAGATCACGCTCCGTAATACTTATTAGTAAACACTCAACTACCACGAGCAAAAGCACAAAAGCAAAAGTACCTTCTTGCTAAAATATATTTTTTTATTTCCCCGTGCGGCTTCTCCGCGATTTTTCAACGACTCGTTTCGGTCAGAAATGGCCTTGTTTAACAGACCCACTGGCAGTGTCGACAAGTAGTTTGAACAACTTTAAACTCGACAATGTTCTTACTTGGCAAGACAAATTTTTTATTTTTTACTATCTTTTTGAGGTAGACTACTCGTACGTACCAACGATTCAAAGCTCAGGTCAGCTCGCATTTTCGTTTACTTTAAGTCAGGTTACTTTGGAGCTAACGTCGTTCAAGTTTCCTACCGCAAGTAATCGCGACGAAAATTGTTCGTCAACAGGCTCGTTAGTTGTACGTTTGTTACAGACACGCGTAAATACTTGTAAAGTCGTTACACGCTATACGTTACGATCGAACTGGACGATCGAACCGGACGATCGAACGGGACTATCGAAAGATAGTTGCTTTGACAATGATTGCTGAAAGCAGCATTGTTAAAAACCCGATGGAACGAAAGTTAACATCGATTCGATTCCCGATACGATTACACGCGAGCCCTCGAGTATGATTATTGTGTACTTGCAAATATAAACAAAAATTTCCAGAATGCAAGCGATATTATTTGTTTCCTTTTGATTTCAGAATCAAGCGTTAATTCCCGATGAGTACTTAAGACTGTCAGTCGTGGGAAAGTGTTGTAAATTGAACGAGATTTTAGTGAAAAATGAAAGTGACATGGAGGCTACGTGCATTTACTCGAATTCGTCTAGAACCGAGAAATTTATACCGTACTTTCACGAATTCAACGAGACTGGTATTATGGTGCCAAGTATTGAAGAGAACGAATTTGTGGCGATAATAGGCAATCCTTGCAAATTTAGAAGGTACTCGCTTACAACACACGATATACATATGTTAAATTCTCGGGACAATCTACTAATTGCTGCAATTGTTTTAATAAAACGGCATTTATCTCTTATCGTCGGACTTCACTTCGCGTAGCTTATCAGCTGCCCACAACGGCTTACAACTTGCCTACTCGATCATGTATAAGTGCGAAATCAAATTAGTTTATCAATTCTATTTGTAAGGAATTCAAAGCGCTTGTACGCCTGATATTTTCAGAAACGTCGATGTAAAAGCATTTACAATTAAAGCCGGTAGACGCGCGAGGAATACCTTGAAATCACAACGCGAAAACAGCTTTTTCGCGTTGTGATTCTCTTGTAATTTTCGTTGACAATCTTTCGCATCAATTATTTCAATTTGGCAATAAACCTCAAATAAACGTCACAGGTACATCCTCGAGCCGTCGGTGAATAGCGAGGACGAATACTATTTACTGCAAAATGGATCGATCTACGCTCCGAGTCCAAAGCCAATCATGCTCATGCCAGGAGTTGATTATTGCATGGAAGTCGTGCCCCAACTAGGTGTCAAAGCATTGGTCTGTTTTTCGGAAGGTGAGTATTTGTGACGTTGCAACCGTTATTCCAAATAAGAAAGGACCATTTGCCATTTACGTTCCTTAATATTCAGACGTACGAGTGAGTCAACACGAAAGCCAATAGCCAATACCTTGGGTTGCGCGATTTCATTTTTTTAACAGCCTACGTCGAAAGTTGCGTGACGCGTTGGTTAGATACTTTGAATTTGCTGTCACATCCGTTGTTCCTCGATCCTTTACATTTTCAATGTCTCTTGTCGCACTCGTATTGTCGTTGGCCAGACTGACATTTTCGTTTGCAGCGACAATGCTTTTCAGCTTTCACGACTGAAAGACAATGAAATTGAGCGTCGGTCCGATTTGAAAGTTGACGGGTCTGTATTGTTGCGCGATCGATCAAAAAATGGAAAAACAGTAGATTTGTTACTAATTGCGAAAGTTCGTTCGCGACGTAACCCAATGAAAATGACGACTATAGCGAGAAATCCACCGATATCGTAATAATTTATCCCGTTGAATCATATCACCGCTCGACAGTTCTCGACTTTGCTGATTCTCGCGATTAAGGCTGCAAAGGTGCTGCCACGGTTACTGCTTGAAATAGTCGAGACGTTAAAGACGCGAACGTTCCGATAAACGAAATGGGCCGCGGCAAAAAAGTGGGACGTCGGACAAACTTGCCATAGATTCGATACAAATCTACATTGACGAAACATCGAGACGTTGGCGTAAACAAAGTAAAGCGCAGTTGACACACTTGTCAAAGAAAACGGGTATCACGGGGAAACGTGCACAAACGACAAATATTCGACCCGCAGCACGACTGTAGGAAGGTGGAGATAAGAAGATACTATCGGTGTATTCGGCCGATTGCACGGATGATAAATCGCTGAAAAAGACCTTGGAATAATTGTTTGGTAACGTACTCGTGGTTAGGAGCATTAATTTGAGAAAAATAAGCATGCGCCAAAGCGAGATAGGCGTGGGTGCTTTGAAAATAAGGATGTTCGCAGAAAACGCGAGAGCGTTAAAAACAGGCTCAAAGACGACGAACGAATCGTCGCTGTCGTCGTTGTCGTCGTCACTGCCGTCACCGCGAGTGCTCTTAATCAGTGTGTCGAAACTCAAGTAATGACTCACGAGCTCGTCGCTGGAGCGTTGTTCAGGCACGTTTTCAGCGTGCTCGAGAGAAACAGCGAAACTTGCGATAATTTGCCGACGAACGAGCATCTAATGCCGTTGTTTTATTGCTGTTTGGATAGTTGCAGAAAACGAACCGGTCGTCAGGGACCCGCGGCTCACGGTTTACGCTTGCGGATTGTTGATATCGGTGCCGTTTCTGCTGCTGACGATTGCCGCCTACGCCACAACGCCTCGCTTGATGGACGTCCACGGAAAAGCATTGTGTCTTTACTGCGGCTGCTTGGCCCTCGCCTTTGCCACTCTCGCCCTCGTCCAGCTGGCCAGCGCCTACATCTCCGACGAGATTTGCATCTCTATAGGTAAGACGAGTGAATTTCATAAACAAGCGTGTGCGCGCGTTGTGCGAGGTAGTGTCTCGCGGCGCCGTCACCGACGTTTGTATCGCTGGCAGCGCGTGATACAATCGGCCGCACGTCCCGCTCTCGACGCTAATTTCATTACCTCGGCGCAACTCTCGGCTCCTCGCGCATCTCCACCTCCTTTGTTGCCTAATGACGTCCTGGCTGGCAAAGCGTTTCAGGAAATCCCTTCCAACTTCCGCATCTAAAACCGTGTGGCGCTCTTTTCTTTTCGTTTCGATCGTTCGCCGTAGGCTAACGATCCTGTTAATTAACGTACATGCGACTGGCACTAATAGGAGATCCGCGCTGTCAATGACACAAATCCAGCGAGTCATGCTGATTACACTTCCAATTTTGTGACGTAACGAGATCGTAAAAACCCACTGCATTTTGTGTAACCTTTTACTTTTGTCATCCCGTCGAAACGTTTTCGCGCTTTTTTTCTCGTGCCGCGATTTCGCGTAGTACAGTCGTATAGATACGATGGCTAGCGCACCGAACTAACTCGTCGTCTCCAAATTGGTAACGTACAGCGAACTTGGAAGACTCGGACTCTTGGCGTGGATGGTAAACCAGACGGCGACCATTACAGTCTGATAGCGGGCAGACTTTCGTTCGATCTCCAAACGAACGAATCGCAAGGTCAAAAGTCTGCCAGCAGGTTAGCTCTCTTGAAATACAGCGATTAATCGAAAGGACGAGAATAACGAGGACAAAGCTCGCTCTCGTTCCAAGATGTCTGTGTACAAATACGAGGTTTGCGCGAGAACAAGGGCGAACCTAATCTTAGGCTAATCTTAGGCTGCTAGTTTTGCGCGCACGTCCTGTGTGTGCATGTGTGTACTTAATGGGTGTAGCAAAGTAGAGCGACTCCGTGGCGGCGGACGCTTCGGCGAAATGGTCGTCCTGGCGTGCGTCACGCGAAGCAACGCTTACTTTTTCTCTCTCCCTCTCTTTGTTCTTGCTGCGCTTTTCTTCCGCCTCCCTCTCGACGATACAGCAGCTTTCCAACAGACAAGACAGTCGTAATAAAAAGCCCAGACTAATTAAACGAAAGGATCCTGCTGTGAGAGAGAGAGAGAGAGAGAGAGAGAGAGACGCTGGCGCTCCACTTAACGAGGGACAACGTTGATTGCATAAGTTATATCGCCACTGCGAATATACAGTCGGGGTACTTCAGTCCTACAACCGAAACAACAATTTTTTAATTTTGTTCTTCGGAATTCTCTCTCGTACGTCACTCGAGATTAGTTTATTCGCTGCTCTCTCGCGCACGCGCTTACAAAAACGTGGCAGTCTTCAAGGATACACTCGTCTATTTATCGGATAATCGTAAATTTGATTCCTGTAAGAAAACTCGATAGCGTGCACTTTGCTATATTTAGAACGCACGGGAGAACTTCCCAGGGGAAGGGGAGGCAGGCAAAATCGATACCTGCACAGTGTTCAACTGACATAAATTCCTTGCAATTTGTCGGGTGAATCTTAATAGCGTCTAACTGCGTGACCGCATTTTTTATTAACACGCTACTCGTAATTGTCACGACAACGTTGTTTCATCATCGGTGAATTCGATCCAAACCCCAACCTGTGGGAATAATCGCGTGCGCTCTCTGTACCGATTCCAACTTGTTCGTTCTATTCCAGGCGTTGTACTTGATCCGCGTGAACATAGAACGTTGGATCGAAAGGTTGAAAAAGCACGGTGCTTCGAAAACTTGTCGATTTAGTACGACTGGACAAACACGTTGAGAAGGAAAAAGAAGCAGTTTGCGATTACAACAATTAAAATAACAAATGTGCATAATCAGTCAAGTTTCGCGTAGCCAATGAATCCATTAGCAATCGTGACGCGTTGGATTCTAGACGATTGTACCGGGATAAACTCGCTTACGTAACAATTGTTTCTTATAATACCGGATAAGCTTTGGCCCGTGCAAGCGACCTCGCACTTTGTTTGTCAAAGTGCAAGTTTCAAACTTGCAAGCACCATTCCTGGTAATGGTTCGGTCGTAGCTACGGTATCGATACCGAAATATACGTTTTAAAAGGAACAACGGAACATTGTACATCTTGTCGTCAATCGAGTCAATGACGACGACTAACGTCGAATTATTGCAACAAGAATAGGACGTACGCGTACGACGCGCGTTACCGTTCGAAATACGCGAATGAAGTTTGTTTTCGAGATCTTTATCTCGAGCAAAGTTGCGCGTAATCGAGCTTTTCTTTTGACGCTGACGCGACAAACATGCCAGAAATACTTGTGAGAGACGAACGAACGGTAGGCTCGATTAAGACGTAAAGTGCCGTGCCACGTGCATACCAGATTGAACAGCGATGATGTCGAGCGGAAAACGAAAGGGCCCCACGGAGGGATCCGTGGCAAGCCAGTCGTAAATCATTCTTACGGAATATGGGGCAGGAGACTTTGACAACCCTTGACAACCTTTGAAAACGCGACAACGCAACTACGTTGCGCTGATAAATGGGTTTGGCCGTCGTAGCCGATTGACTGTTCGTTTGCCCTACGACAAACGTAGGTGTTCATCGAGAGAGGCTAGTCGGGAGATATCGAGGCACCAAATGAAATTCAAGGCAGTCGTATGTCGGAGAAACAAATTGATAAATATGTGACTAATGAGTATAAGCCGCGCACGTAAATGCCGCGCATTGAAACTCAAATAAAACGTGTATTTGTTGCAGCTTTCATAATCCAATTCTCGTTCGTGGCGTGCTTCTTCTGGCTGAACGTGCTGTGCATCGAGACTTATCTACTGGTGAAGAAGCACGTAGCGCGCGGCGGCAGCAGCAGCAGTCCGAGAATCGAGCCGGGCCGCCTCTTCTTCTATTATTCCCTCTGGGCCTGGGGACCACCGGCCATCCTCATATTCGTCTCAATCGTCATGGATCTCAGCCCTACCATACCTATGACCTACATTAAACCCCATTTCGGCGCGAATAGCTGCTGGTTCAATTGTCAGTATTTCTTTGTTTCTCTGTTCTTATCTCCATTGGCTATGTTCGTTGTTCCTTCGTTACACCCACTGCCCACCGTTTTTTTTCTACCAAACGCGTACCTAGGTACCCCTGACACTCGGCATTTATAATTCATGGCCCTTTCTTACACGGCAATCCGTCTATTTTTATTCAGTCCCGCGTGCTACGTCACCGACAGTGCTGCATAAAATATCGAGCTGTCGCGCGGGAATCGACCGTTTCTATCGACGGGACAGTCGTTCGACCGAAATACGCGCGAAAATCGCCGAAAGGTCCGACAAGACAAAGATGACCGTTCCGACGTCGATCTAAACTTTTAGCTTTTTTGCATCGCTTTCGAGCACATTCAAAAAATATACTTTTTTTGCTTGAACCTCATCGTTAGGGAATCGAAGAAAACAAGTTTTCGAGGATTATTTCATCTTTATTCATTCGTTTCGAGTACAAGGGCATCTTTTTAAAAATAAGCAACCGACTTGCAATACACAATATAATCAGATCTTTTCGTCCTTTTATCATTTTTAGTTTTGACGACATTCAGCTAGCAGCAAAACAATACCTACGCCTACTGTTATTCAAATAAAAAAATCTGTCTAGATAGCGGTGAAAACAACGATGGTCGAGTTAAACAATGTATAAAAAATAAAGCTCGATGTATAATAACAATGAGTAAAAAATAATATCCATCAACGCGAGTTGACGCGAGTTGACGCGAGTTGACGCGAGTTGACGCGAGTCAGGAGATTGACACGCTTAACAATAGAAATATCTGAAAAACTTAACAATTATTACAGATAGGTAAACGTTGAGGTACAGAAGTAGGGATAGAGCGCGATAAGTAAGCCGTAGAGCCCATCACGTGATAAATTAAGCATTAACGCGCGTGTGTGTGTGCACACTTATAATTATGCACACTTGCGTATGTATATATACTTATATAATATATACGTATAACATGAAAGAAACGAATGAGAGTGAGACCGACTCGAGTGGACGTAATGAAGGCAAGCTCGTGTGATTTCAGCGAATCAAGAGGCGATGCCTTACTTCTACGTGCCGGTGAGCATGCTAGTCCTGATAAATCTGGTGCTGTTCGCGCTGACGGCTCTCGAATTAGCTCGCTACCAGCGCAACCTGGACCTGCGCCGGCTCCGCGGCAACCAGGAGTCCAACGGCCAGGAGCAGCGCCTCTACAGCCGAATCAAGCGCACGTTCTTCGTGTGCCTTGGCCTCTTCTTCCTCATGGGCATAAACTGGATGATGGAGCTGATATCCTGGTGGACGGGCGGCGATTCCATCGCCTGGTCTACCTTCGACCTGTTCAACGCCCTGCAGGGCCTCATCGTCTTCATGTTGTTCGTGCTGCGCCAACCCGTGCGCTCAATCGTCTGGTACAGGTTACAGAAGCTGAGGGGCGTGCACGCGTCCGAGCCTGAGCTCGGCAACATGGCCCTCTCTTTGTTGCCGATCATCAACGGAGGAGATACACTGCCCCGCGAGCGCATCAGCTGATCGTCTCGCAGATCCTCGTCCGTTATCTCCTTACAAATGTTCGATTGCCAGTCCATTTTGGTGATACGTCAAATAGACCAATGTTGAGTCATTGTACTTGCCATTTCATCGTTCTCTCTTGTCGATTACGCTGCTGCGCCGTACTGTACAAAAAGTGTCATTAAACGACCGTGTCTGCCCGCCTATCTGTTGAAGCCCGTGTTCGTAGTGTTGCGATGATACAATAAGTGCGCAAAAAACAACGCATACCGAGAACTGATATTCGTTATACTTTATATCGTGCGTCTTTTATTTTCATTTTTTGTATTTTATATTTATTGTTATTATTATTATTCTTATTATTCTTGTTGTTGTTGAAGATGCTTAAAGCCCATCGGCATGGATCAACACACTAACTTGCCAACTCCGAGTCTATGATTATAATATAAAACGAAAAACTATTTAAGGAGCTTTATTAGTCATGTCCTTGACGTTAATTTACCCTTTGAACGTCTTCATTTATTTATAATTATCATTCTTTTGTATCATCCATCCACCTACATTTGTTTTAATACTTTTCCTATTCAACGAACCGATTTTTTACAGCATAAGTAAAATATTACGCTCTATTTGTATGAAACCACACGCCCCAACATACATTGTTCATTCGCTATACTAGTCATTACATCTTTTACAAAAATAAACGAGATATACGAGTATCTAAATTCGTTCACACGTTTATAAAAGATCGCGTAGCGTCATGAGTGCCGACATGACGGAGATAAAAAAAAATTCTTTTGATAACCAGGTACTAATACGAACCACTTTCAACATTTGACGCGCAATTTTGCGAGATTTCCAAGTATCTTTGTGGATCACAATATGCCTTCAATGTGTCTTTTTTTCCAAACTGGCACGCAAGAGCAGTCAGAGTAAAGGTCGGTTCGGCAAACAAATAAGCTGATAGCTACTTCTATAGGCAATCTATGCGATGACAGACCGGAAACTATAATAAAGGTAATATTTTGTTCGTATGTCAAGTTTGTCGACGGTGCGCGGGGAATGAAACGCTCATCCCTAGAATGCTCGTAACGTCGCCGCGTTGGGCTACGTAAACCAAACGGTACATTCCAGGCGAACGGAGAGCTGTATCGCTGAAATAAGTCCTTTCCGAAGCTGTGTGCGGCTCCAATACAGGTTCGCATTTTCCTAGAATTTTTACATACGTCAGTATTACATCAAACTGTTTGTTTTTAATAAAAGTTATTTTTCGAATATGAGCTTTAATTTTATTCATCATCTAACCAATCAATTCTTATCCAATCGAATGTCTTGTTTTAAAGAAACAAACGGCTCTAATGTCTGCTTCAGCAAACAATTCACAATTCCTTTATAAAATAATAAAGCAATTTGACAAAAATCGTAACCATTTACCTCGCCCGACGTACTCGTACACAAGATATTCATCTATACTGGAAAATCCTTCATTGTACAATCCAATCCAATCACCACTGCAGGATTTGGCGTCGCCCAAAAATGTATAAGACACAACATTTTCTTCATCAATATACCACGCGGCAATTGGGTCAAATTCAATTCCATTGTCCGTTACAGTGGCTCTTACCACTATATCGAATTCTGCACTAACAGGTTTATGATCGGATTGCACATAATTAGGATGGCTTTTATAACTATATTGCACAGCCTTTAGTTCTATGTCTTCGTAAACGTCTTTGTTTACTTTATACAAAATTCTATCAGTCCAAGCTGGCCTACGCCTAAAAATAAAAACGTCGAAAATGCAGTTTAAGTCGTTTCATCATAAAGTGTTGATGATACAACTATTTTTGACACACTTTTTACCCGAGGTAACGTTCACAAGCGTATTTACGATCATTTGCAAGAAAATATACTTACTTCAAATCATAATCCTGAGATGCAAACTCGTATTTATAAGTTGGATGGAACGTTATTTTCTCCTCTGTGAATACAGAAAAAGCTTCTTTATTGGCCATGACTGTTTTTAATTGGTCTTTCTCTAATAATACGTCTAATTGATTCTTTTTGACAAGTTCACCAATCTCTGTCGCACTGAAACCTTCCCCTAATCGAAAATTGAGATCCCCTATCCAGAACACATAACTGAAAATAATGATTGCAAATTAGTACATCAATTTGCACCAATTTTCATATATTTATGCATTCATAGATTATGTTACATACTCATTGAAAAATATGTGACTTGTATTAGGCACTGTGTAGGAATGCTCTCTAATGATAGTATTGTAGTCAGCTATCCGATCAGCTAACAATTGGTCGTGAGCTGTTAAATGTGCATCTACTATACAAACTTCAACACCATATATATTGAATCGCATACTGACAGCACCTTTATTTCCCTGCAGGCAGAAATCGTTTGATTATTCATTATTTAAATATTTTCAAGCACAGAAGAAACTACTTACCCACATCCCACCAAATCCAGTCTTTGTATACTGAGTTTCTATATTTCTTAAATGTGCCAAATGCTTTCTAAGGAAAAAAACATTTAAAACTAGACCTTGTAATTTTTGCGTCTTCAACCTCACATAATCAAAATCTTTCAAAATTTCCCTAAGAAAACAAATGGTTATTTTTGATGACGAGATTGACCATCTAATTGCATGTATTATTGAGATTTACCTAAATGACTTTGTCCATGGATCTTCAAAAATCAAGTCTAAAACTAAATTTTGAGGCTGAGATTTGACTTCTTGTAACCTGAAAATAAAACATTAAAATGAGTCTGACCTTTGCACAGTTCTATAGTAGACTAATCATATATAATTTACCCTATTACGTAGATATCGGCTAACTGCTTGGACGTGGCAAAATGAGTGAGCCCCAATAGCTGGCGAAGATCCTGCTCGGGATATTTCGTGGCTGTATTCCAGGTGACAAGATGCAATCTGCAACGCAATCGTTAAAAAAAAATCAATTTTTAGACAGTCTCAATTCAATCGTGCAGGATTATGGAAAAAAGGAACGGAAAAGCAGTATCATCGTGATGTCAATGCATTGTGCTTGAAGTAGCTTAATTCAAATAATAATATTCGTAGCATGTAATTAAAGATGCAAACTGCATAAATATTCTCTCGAAGTTTGAAAGTTGGCTGATCAAACGAATGTTTTCATTGGAATAGATTCACAAGGTTGAAGATTATAAATACTATCAAAGAATTTGAAAACACTTGGCAAACGGTCATCTTATTAAAGGATTAAGCAAGTAAATTAAAAGTCATTTAATGTCACGACAACGAGAATACCGAACAGTAGCAGCTGCGATTGGTCAGCGTTGGAAATACCTATATTGCAAGGCGTAAATCATTTTGGCAAAATAACATTTGACTGAGCGGGACGAAGGTCATGTGCATAATAAACGAACGGAGCGAGCGCGTCAAAAGTGGAAAAAACGAGTTGAAGAGAGAGGTGGTACAACTTACTTGAGCCGACCGTCAGCCGTTGCCATTTTTTCCAAAGTAGCGGTCGTATCCTTGATTGCGAAACTAGCAGCCGACAACTCCGAGGCAGTTGCTGATGGGTCAAAGGCGAGTGTGGAATAAAAAATGAGCCACCTGACACATATTGTCTTGGTTGTCAGAGCGAGTGCTACAGCACGTCAAACTCTCGCGCCAGAGTTTCATTTAAGTATCAAGCTATCTACTGTTTATATTTTTGAAACAACGACGTATATAGATGCGTGCGTGCCATGTGCTTACCAATAAAGTTGCATATTCCTTGGGAGGCGACAGCCGAGTGGAGTGCCGCGAAACGTAAACTATTTGCGTAAATTGGTAAAGCAACGAGAGAAAATACCGAGAGAAATAATACAAGGACGAGAGGAACGTCGATTCGTTCGCTACGCCATATCGATGATGACAGCTAAAAACTCCACTCCTCCACCTAGCTCGCTGCTATTCGTGTGTATGCGTGTACATACGTGCGCCGTCCGTCTCTGTTGCTCTCGTTGCAGCTTGGCGCGCGTGACGTCAAAGAAACGCCGCGGCGCGCATGCGTGCTTAGCGCGCAATTCAAATAGGCGCTCACGTGGAAAGGAAGCAACCGAAAACCTCGATGCTCGCTGCACGGCGAAAGCGCCTGCCACTCTATGACGTGTACAGCGCTATCGCGAAGGATGGGCTTTTGACCAAGTAACACACTTGCTTGGCAAGATTGTCCGATTTCGATCGAATTAGCATATCCGCGGTTTCTACTACGCCGTTAAACTATCGCAACGCCTTTCCCGCGGATTTCTCTTTCTCTCTCCTCTCGATGCGGTGCTCGTGCAACAATTATAAACTCGAGTTGCTCTACATTTGCAATTGCTCGGCCTGCTCGGCTGCACGCTTTTCGTTGAAGAATAACAAACAACACGGTGGATGTATGAATGTCATTTGTTTTTATTGCTTAGGCACTAGTACTGCACGATGATCGCTCGATGCGCATCGAATATCATCAGAGATTTACAGACAGCTGTGTAATAGCGATACTATTTACAAAATGAAGGGACAAATGGTTAAAACTACAAGTTGTCGTCCTTGAGAGAAAGAAGGCACGTCCAGTACGTATATCTAATACATCATTCCGGGATGAGCTCTCTGGAAAAAGACGTTGGGATTGGCGGAGAGCGTTGTGTACAAGTTGCCCGTGTCTTCTGGCCTCAGGTACATTCCTGGTGGCAAGACGAACGTTTCCATCGGGCCATGAATATCTGCAACAAAACGATCGTGTGCTGGTCATTGTCGACATCGACGCACCTGCGCGCTTCGGGATACGTACGAAGGCGACGCATCGGTTACGCAGCCAACGAATAACCGAGAGTCGTCGTTGGCGATCACACGAAACACACTCGAGTAGAGCGAACGAGACCACGCACGTAAGCACCGACGTAATTATACAGAGTCGGAGCTAAAGCGTAGAGTAAAGAACGTCGTCGTCTTGGCTGGTGGCTCGCGGGCCTTTCCGTCATCCGCTTGACGCGTTGCCAGTAATAACGAGGCGTACGGTACGAAAGGTACGCGCCGTATCACGTGTACGATGCCACGATGCCACGAGCTGCACGCACTTTACTTATTTTGTACTATCGCGTGCTCATATCGGCGCGACCAACCACTTTGGATTCCCCACCCCACCTCTCTCTCTCTCTCTCTCTCTCTCTCTCTCCTTGTTCGCTCTTTCCTTCTATCCAAGCAACTTCCAACGCCGAGAGAGATCGGCCAGGCCGAACTCAACCCACGGAATTCTGCGGGCACACCACGCGCTGAAGCGCGCGCGCCCTCCGCTCAAGTGACGCGCAGTCCAGCCAGAGTCGCTATGCTACACCAACCGATCCATAGATCCACTTACTCCTTTAGCCAGCTCTGCCAACTTGTTGTTAACCCTAGTCTTCTTGTCAGCAACAGTGGCATCCGACGTTGGACTTGGGTTTTCACAAGTACGCGCTCACTCGCCGTTTCGGAATAACATTCGCGAGTAGTCGGAACGATTGTTTCAAGGCGCGTCTAACTGTAAACTCTTTAAAGCGAGATCACGTTGGTCACGACCGGACGCAAGAGACGCGAGAGACGCGCTAAGCACGCGTGACGATCGCTCGCTGTTGCTGTACTCGCGTGTCGTCAAACGATACATTAGAGCGTTTGGCTAGTTTTTAGACGCGCGCAATCAAGACGCCCTAAGCTCGCGCCAGAATTGGCTCGCGCGACCAGCTACTTTCGATAGAGCCTCGTGTGCTTTTTACAAGTATAACGAACCGGCTTGGACAAGTTCACAGGCGGCGTGCCATAAATTCACGCACTTGGCGTTCCAACCGGGATCCGAGCGGATTGCACGCTAGCTAATCCTGGGCAAAGTTGCCTCGCGATAATAACTTTGCCTGCGATTCCGACAGCGTACCGATTTTCGTCTTGGCAGACAAACGAGGTGCGAGGTGCATCTACACCGACGATCTCTGCGGCGAAACCGAGCCGTCGTTGTTACTATTAGATTCGATTAGTTAGACGACCAGATGCGGGATTTGATCGTGTAACGGAACGCGCTTCCGCTTTCTACGGTCGCTCGTTTACGATCCAAAGAGCAACGGAGTGGAGAATCCAAAGGCAACAAACTTTCTCTCGCTCTCTTCTTCTGATTATTTTTTCATAATCCGTGAAATCCGAGCGAAGCCCGAGCAACGAACGATTAATTCGAAAGAGCGACTTGGCGTTTCTTTCCTACGTCCCGTTGGTTCGAGCCTCCGAGTCTTGAGGCAAAGCAACGAGCGACGGAGACATCGTATTCGTCCGAAACGCTCGATTCCGCGTGATCGGGAGCTCGGTCGATTGAACCTTTTTAAAAAGCGAACACCTGAACAATTTGGCACCAACGTGCAAGAGGCAACAACGACCTACGTGGATAGAGTTTCGCGTCGATCGACGGCAAAACAACGCTCAAAGTAGACAACGCAAGGCCGCGAACGATCGAGCTTGAAGTCGACTTCGAGGAGGGATTATTCGAGCGGAGTTAACGGTGCATCAACGAGGATAGTTAATTGGAAGGCGCAGGCAAACTTTCGTTGCTCGTAGTAGATGGTACAGCGCGCGTGCAATAGCAACGTTATTGGGTGCGGTTGAGCGTGGATGCCGTCGCGCGGGCCGTACGCGCCGCGGCAAAGGACGGCGAGCACCGCGCGAGCGATCGTTCGCCAGGAGATCGCGCACAGGAAAGAAAAGGACGCGGCTCGTTGGTTCCGCCGATAAAGCGCGGATCGTAAACGCACGCGGCGCTACAGCAGCGGCAACACGTTCGCGAGCGTCCGTGCCGTTTGGAGCCGCAAGTGGCGCAGGCGCGTATGCCGATCTCTTTCGCCCGGGCGGACGCGCGCGACCGTCAGCGCGCGGACAATGGGCGGAGAGTCGGGAGACGGCAGACTTGCCGATAATCGGTTGACAGCCTGAGAGCGTTGGTCGGCTCGCGAGTCGATTCGGCGGATGCTGGGTGGGAAGACGCCTGCGACCTACATGGCATGTGCTCAAAGTTGGAGGCGGAGGTGGCGTCGGAGTAGACCGGGCTGGCGGCGTGCCTGCAGGCGTTGCAGCCGGGCATCGCCGACGAGACGAGGGCGACGCGATCGGCGCTGTGGTAGTGCTGAGGCGGCTTCCTCTTGAGGCTGGACTCGGGGGCCGGCTTGAAGTGGAAGAAGGACGGCGAGTAGTTGGCGCAGTCGGGCAGCGAGCTCAGTTGGTCGTCGCTGATCGGTAACCGGCGTTGCTGCTGATGCTGCTGCTGATGTTGCTGCTGATGTTGCTGATGCTGATGATGCTGATGATGCTGATGGGTGGCGATCACGTGGGCCTGGGCGGCGGCCTCGCGACCGAGAGCGGCGAGCTGTCGGCCCTTGGGCAGGAACATGGCCAGAAAGACGAGGATCGAGGTGGACAGCAGGCCGAAGCCCAGCCAGGCCTCGCGTTCGGGCTCCGGGGCAAGGAGCGAGCCGATCGCGCTGGCCAGCCAGACGGGCAGCACGAGGCCCACCGCCAGGCCGATGAACCAGGACTCGCGGTAATTGTCGTGCACCCCGCGTGCCCTCACCGCTAGACACGTAACCGCTAACAACAGCAGCCCCGGGTACCTGCAACCAAGCGTCCACCCGGTTGATCCTACGGAGCCGAGAGAGCGCGAGCGCTCCGCTGAAATACTCACCCGAGGGCGGCCAAGCTCTGACTCAGTGGCGTCCTGCACGACGTGCTCAGTCTGCTGCTGGTGCTGCTACTGTTCAGGAGCGAGTTGGGTTCGCCGTACAACCACTGGCCGACGATCGCCACCTGTACCAGCACCGCGAACACCAGCACCAGCGCCTGTCAACACACGTATCAATCACCTCACCTCGCCTCCACGATTCGATTATAGACGCGTACATACGTGTACGTACGTACGTATATATTTATACGTAGGTACGTACGCGCACACACGCTCGCACGCAGACCGAGCTATACACCGTTCGCTGGCCGTACAATCGGCAAGCTCGGTCAACCGAACGAACAAACTTTACCGTCGCTTGTATAATAGAGCGTGAACTCACTCGAGTCGCCAAGTACAAATGACAGACTCGACCGTTGTCACACTCTCGCTCGCTTGCGCAGTGACAACGAGAAATGACACAAGCCACGCTTGCAGCGGTTTGCGTAATTCGCCGCGGACGAACAAAAGAAGCCCGTGTTCTGCCCGCGCTCTGCTCGTAGAAAGTATAATTGTCGCGCTGAGCTCGACGACGAAACTAATCAAACGATGCCACAACGCACAACGATACTTGGATGGTAACTCACCTGATACGGAGCGGGTAGGTAGACGCCGCTGTTGAGCGACAGCAGAAAGACACACTTGACGAGGAGGGCGGCAAAGACGAGGGCTGCCGGAAGGCCGACCAGCCGGAAGGCCGCACACGAGATTGGATTGGCCGTGAGCGAGGCGGCTGCCGATAGACCGGCCAGCAGGAACAAGCCCAGCAGCAACGCTTGACCCAGAAACAAATGCCGTCTGCTTGGTGCCGCTGCTCTTGCCTGTCGTTCGACACATAATCGTCGTTCTCTGGTTATCTGCTAGGATATCTTACGCAACGACGTTGTTTGCACTGGCCGCTAGGCGCGCCAAACGAATGCTTTAATTATTTACCGCAAGAGTCCGCGAGAGCTTGCGTGACCGAGTAAACCGAGACGTTCGAACGAGCGCAAAAAACCGACCGTACCGCGAGAATCCACGCGGGAGGAGAACTAGCGCGAGACAAATAGCTCTTCGAATTGAGTCTGCTTTGAAGCGAACGCAGATCAAACTAACGCGGCGATATCGCTCGCCTGTAACGGACGACGAAAGAAGCTGGAGGGAAACTCGAGACGAACTCTCCGGCCAGGGGAAAACGAGTCTTTACGTCGATCAAACTGTAACGTCCCTACTCGCGCGTCAATTATTCGCGTCGATTTCCATACAAGTTTAATAGCGAAAAGCTATTAAATCCATCGTAGGCTTTGGTCGCTCTTTCCGTTTGAAAAAGAGCGAAACAGAAGCATTGCTCGAGTCGCAGGCAAGTAATCGCTGCAACGTCTAATTTGCACGTTATTGGTATTTTGCGGAAACAAGAGGACTCTACGCCCAAGTGGGTAAATGGGAGCTTGGACACTTTCGCTGCTGCACGTTGATTAATCGAGTGCAATCGCGAAAAGGATAATATTGGCTAGGCTGCTAATAACTCGCGGGCTCGTTGTGTGCGAAGCATTGAAATAAGGTGTGTCAGCGAAGCAAATGAAAAGGCATTCCTTATGAAGCCATAAAAGCAAGTTTATGAGAGTGCACACAGGCGAAATAACTATCCATTAAAATACTTGTTTTCGCTGTGCAGCGCATGCATCTCGAGAGGCAGCAGTGAGGAGCAAAGAAAAGTAAATTTGCCGTACGAAAATTGAATGGGATGGATAAGCGAGATTTGGAGTACGCGCGCGCGAGGCGGGTCGAGGCGGGTCGAGGCGGGTCGAAGCGGAGAGCGAAATTTCATTGATAGGTAGGTTGGTAAGTAAAGGCGGATAAAAAAGGAGCGTGAAAAACGAAGCAGCTCGTGTATAAGTTACACAGCAGTGCAGGGACAGCGGAAAGATGCGGGGCGAGGAGGAGGAGGAGGCAGCTAGCGATAAAATCTTAAATAAATGTGTGCGTTACAAAAGATGTGCTCGCGCTACGTTGGGAAAGAGTTGAAGTCGTAGGCAAAAGGAAGACACAGCAGCAGGAGCAACCGGCTACAAGGTCCCTCTCTCTGCTCTGTGCGTTTACGTTTGTACAATGTGCTCTGGGGCTTATTGCTGCGCGGCTCTCGTTCTCTCTCTCTCTCTCTCTCTCTCTCGCGCGCGCGCGCGCACGAGGTGGCTTGAAAGCTGTCAAAAGTTTGAACGTACGACGTTGCCCGCCGAGAGAGCGCAGAGCTATATAGCCAATATAACAAGCGCGCTTGGTAGACATTGTGCGCCAGCCTTAGCTTTCTCGCGTATGCTTTTTTGCACTGTTTATTGTTGGGCCAGCGCAATGTCTCTCTCTCTCTCTCTCTCTCTCTCTCTTTTTCTTCTACCTACTCCTTTTCTCCCTCCCCTTTTTTCTGCACGATTCTCCCAGTCTACTGGCATCGAATCCGATCGGATCGCCGTGCAGCCCGCTTTTTGTCCGCTTTTATTCCATGTACGCGCACTGCCCACCGTCGCACTCTCGTTATCCAGAACCCTCCCCCTCCCCGCCCCCAAACCAATTTGTCACGCAGATACAACTCTCATTGATTCACATTATAGTCGAGCTCTCCAACGGATTGTCGTATACCAGAGCACACCTATTATTTGTGACTTTTTTCGAAACTTTCACCGATTTATCGCGCCGTCGCGTATAATACGTGTATTTGCAATCGACTAGCTTTCCTTTTTCCACTTTCGACCCTTCGAGAAACGATAACGATTGCGAGCTACTTGCTCTTGCGCCCTAATGCTCTCGTTTTAAAATTACATCGTGACAAATTGATTGAGCGATCGTAGTTGTTTGAACGTCCAGTGCAGCCAATTTGTTTGCTCGTCTCCCGAAGCCATCGTCAGTGGTAACGAGGTGCGATCAAATACGAGTGTAACTGTGCTGCAGCATTGAAATTCATTCGAGGAATATCACGGCAAAAACACCATTCGGTCGTTCGTCAGACTCGCTTTGAAATAGCGGGTCCAAGGCGAAGAACAGATCGACCGAACGAGGAAAAGAAAACACGAAATAGACTCGGGGAGTATGGTACGGTTGATCTCGAGGAAAAATAGCGCGTAGAAGGAACGACGACGCTTGCAGCAGTTGGATAAGTGCGGTACATAAGAAACGAAGATAGTAGCTTTCGGTATGGTGATAGTGGGTTGAACCGGTTGAGCATTGAACGCAGATAGAGAGGGAGATGGAGGGAGAGCGAGCGATGTATAGTTACGTCAGAGGGAGAGAGAAAAAGAGCGATAATGCGGTCTACCCGACGGCGAGTAGGCGGTTGATAAAAAGCCCAAGAGGTGGTACCTTGAGAAGTACGAAGATCTCGAAAGCAGCCATGAGGAGCATCGCGGCGGCGCTAAGGGCGACGAGAGGCAGAGCCCAAGCTTGAGGTCTGAGCAAGGGTTGCGTCTGGTGGTGATTGTCGTGGGTGGTCGATCGAGGTGGCGACAGGGAATTGCCAGCAGCGGCGGTGGTCGACGGAGCCGAGGACTGCTTACGATTGGGAGTGGGAGCCGGCACGCTGACCACGCTGGCTATTTGACTCTGGCGACGGTTGCTCGAGGCCGTGGGAGACGAGGATGCCGGGGACACCTGCACAAAGTACTCGGTGGACAGCTCGGTACTCCTTGGTTGCAGCTTGAGCGCTGGAGACGCCGGCAGCGGCGGCAGTGGCGGCACTCGCTGCTGTTGCTGCTGCTGTGACTGCTGCGGCTGGTGTGGCTGCTGTGGCTGCTGCTGCTGCTGCTGATGGTGGTGGTGGTACTGATGCTGATGCCGCGGTAGCCGCAATCTCGCGCCTGGGTGTTGCTCTTGATGTTGGTAGAGGTACTGGCCCGAGGCGCACACCGCCGCCGACAGGATGATCGGACTGAGCTTCATCGCTCGGACGCTCTAGTGTGTTCGCGTATTGGCTCGATGATTTGTCCACTACCACCTGCAGCCTCGACGCCAGTCTCGTGCATATTAAATCGTACACTCGTTGCACACGAACACTTGACAGAGATCAATGGAGCGACGACTATCGAGGCAAAGTGTTATCGTTGTCTCGCGAATATTCGCGTCGAAGGTGTACTGTCGGATATGCGAGATCGCGTAACCGCACGCGAGCCGCGAGCGCAACGGCCGACAGAGAGATACGTTCTCCGGAAGAGTCGCGCGCCGACTGCGGCTCGCGCTCACCGAGCGGGAGCACTGTAGCTTTCGCGGCTCCAAGCCAAGTTCCGTCTCCCCGCAGCACCAGCAGCAGCAGCACCAGCAGCATAATAGCCAAGACGACGCGATTCTCTCCCTCCTCTCTCTCTTTCTCTCTCTCTCTCTCTCTCTCTCGCGCGTTTCTCTCCTTTTCGCCTCTTTTCTTGTTTCTTTTTCTTTTTCTCGTCTTGTCTTTTCGCCATGCGCTTGCGGTCCCTTATCCTGCTTTGGCACGCCAGGCGCGCATATCCACCTATAGCTTTGCTTTGCCTCTCTCTCTCGTGCATGTCGTTCGACTGTGCCATAGGCCACTCTGTTGAGCAGCTCTTTCTCGAGGCACATGTCTATACGTTTATTACTATAACAGCTTTGCCTAGCAGAACTCGCGAAATATCGAAAAAATGGTCACTTGCCCGATCATCAATGCGCGCGATCGAACTGGCAAATCCACCGATCCGTTGGTTTGTTCTTCTTTTCAAACCAGCTTTACGGTTCACGGAAATGACGAATAAGAAGCTAGATTTAACGTACGAGTAACGAAGAAAAAATAGCGATAACAATGGAGCGCGAGCAGGCTTCGGAGCAGCAGCGAAGGTGCAAGTACGGAGCAAAAAGAAGAGAGAGAGAGAGAGAGAGAGAGAGAGAGAAAGAGAGAAAGAGTGGGAGCACGTAGGAGCTCGAGGGGCCGCGAGGCAGCACAGGGTTTTTCGTTTCTTTTGCACAAGTGTCGTGGACCCGAGCTTGCTGCACTCGTACATTACACGTTTTATCTTGAAATTTCCATAGCGTGGCCTTCCTTTTTCGTCGTTTTACCTTCGTCCGTCCGGCCTTTGAGTCGATCGTTTACGTGGAAAAAATAATTGGCCAACGATTTCGTACAAGGTGCTTACGCGGTACAAGGTCCGCCGATACAGATCGATCAATTGTCAAAGTTACGAGCTCTTGGGGGTCTCGCGCAGCGGGCACATGGTTACTCCTTTCGATCTCATCTCGCGAGATATTCCGTTTGCTACAACGAGCAGCGTTGACCGTGATTGGGGTTGTAGGAAGGCATTGTTTGTTTCATCTCTAAATTGACCTCTTAGTCGAAAGCGTTTATTCAATGGCAATGCTTTCGATGGTTGCAAGTAATGGAGAGTTACGGATGGTAAGCGATGGTCCGGATAAGCTGCACGGAATGGTTAGTGCCGTTGGCCGATGCCGTTAATTACAGTTGGAACGGTGAGAGATGTCATAATAGCAGCGCTACGCAGCTACGGGGCTCGCTGTACGTCGGAGCGACGGGAAAAGAAGGGAAAATCGAGGAAAAATGAGCGTAAGCGAGAAGTAGAATGATCGTAGTCGATGCGTGTTATATGTACGATGCCACAAACAAAACAGTTAACCGCCTCGCGGTGCATGCGTGCATGCATGCATTGCACTGTTATCCGCCCCGGCAATGACTCGTCAGCGGATTCCTAAGCGAGCTTCAGCCTAGTCATCCCTGAGCAAAGAATACCCGCACATCCAATTGCGTGCACGCGCGAGGAGCGTTGCTCGCTTGAGAAACATAAGTCATTGATCGAGCCTAAAAAGACCCGCGCGATCGATGAACGAGACGAACGGAGTATATTTACACGGCTGCTCCTCCTTGGCTCTGCTTGCGCATTCGATTTGAAGTCTGCTCGTTGCTTCGATCAACCAACAGCTTGCCTCTTTCTACGTAATCACCCACATTGTCCGAAAACTCCGAGTTAAACGGCGACGGAACCGAAAAGGGTCGGAGAAAAAGCAAGTAATACGTAACGCCACGCAAATTGTCGACAGGCGCGCGCGACCAATTTACGAATTTGCGGTGAGCCAAGAGCCCGAAGAGAAGCTAGAGAGGCGGGGCAAACGAACTACGGCGGAGGCATAATCTTGCGCGGATCATCTTCCAACGTGTCGTACTTGCGTGCTTGGATGGGAATTGAAACGATAGGCTCGGTCGTGTATAACGGGCCTCGTTTTGCGATTGAGCAACTTCCTTGCCGCTAGCAGTTCCCTTGCTTTTCAAGTTTTACCTCGCGACACGTGCACCTCGCGATAGGTCCACTCGATAAAGTTGTACGTCGGCCTGAATCTAGTACGATTGCTCGATACAACGTTGCAGTCGGGCGTCATCCGTCGTTGAATCTCCTTATTTCTCCTTTTCGTAACGCTCTTCGGCCTTAACTAGAATCATGGAAACTCGCGTTTAAATTCGTAAAAACGGCGATTGTTCGGAAGCGACGAGTAGTAGGGTTGAGAGCCTCGTAGGCATTACCACGTAGATTTCCAATTGAATCGATGCTGTCGACCGCGAATTCGAATTCACGTAATGCTCGGTAAGCCTGTTGTCCATTGAACAGAACCAACAGCGCTAACCAACAGCGCTAACCAACAGCGACTTTAGAAAAAAACCAACAATACTGGAATCTAGCAAGAGAGGCAGTACGCGTGTCGTTATAAGTAAGAGCGTACGACATCGATCGTATCTCTTTCGAGTACAACGATAACGTTCCAGCGAGGCTCTCGTACAGTCTCCTTGATCCCCGCAGCTCCCTCGCGCAGCCGACGATCGCTCGTAAATAAACTCGTCAATTCGCATAATCGGAGATTTATGCGAAATCCAGCTCGGAGAGCGCGTCTAGAGAGCGCGTCTAGAGAGCGCTTGCTAGACGCGTTCTACTCGAACGCACGCAAGTTAACTCCGTAGTTGCCAGTAGCACGTTTCGCCGTAGCGCACGCGTCGACCGTCATTTGTCCCAATGAATAACCGATCAACGTGCTGTCGCGAGTAAAGATGGATTGTACCGGGCGTACGAGGTAGCGTACGAGACGCGCGACCAACGGGGATCGCGCAGGGATCGCGACGCAAAAGATTCGATAAGCGTGCAACCGTCCGTGTAGAAAGGCGGCGGCGATGCACGGATGCGCGGACACATACGCAAGTTGAGCGTCGTGGTGGTTGGGCGGAAAATACGAACGGAGCTGGCCAGCGGGGAAAGAGCGAAGAGCCGCGAGCGGAAAAATGTTTGCGATCGAGCCTAGGCTCGTTCCCGTCGTAAATAATACGAATAAACAAGCTCGTAAACGAAGCGCGAGTACGAGAGAACAAGCGGAGAAGGCGCGATCGCTGGCGCTCCGTCGTTGTACGGCAGGCAAAAGCCCATCGATTCGCTGTACGCTCTATCGAAGAGGGCTAACGGTAAGGCGCAGTTGCATGGCCAAAGAAATTTATCTTGGTCCTGTGGCGGAGCCTCGTAAACGCGCTCGGTTTTCCGCGCAATCAACTATTAGCAGAGCCGAGCCGTACAAGCGGTCGCGTGGATGGCGCTTGCCCGATGCCGCTGTCGAGGAATTCGCGATAAATAAGGTGGGGGCGAGCGATCCGCACGCTGTACAGGCTTTGGAGGATCCCAAAAGCCAGCAAACGCGGTGGCTCCGAAGGGCGATCGGATACAAGAAGGAGGAGACCTGAAACGCACGCGCGTGAGCCATATCTCGCAACCGGTTTTGCCCGATCCCAACTGACGCCAATGGCCATTCGATTCTCTCCCGCGCAGAAATAAAGCCATGCACACGCACGCTATACCCAGCAGGCAGTGTATACGCGTACGCACGTATGGACTCGACGACGATAGACGCGTAATTGGGCCGATTCGAAAAGTCGATCGATCGATCGCTGCTAGCCGCCAGCTAGCTGGATACAGCGACAATCAGTCTCGTTCCTCTTGGACTCTACAACTGGCGACGTGTCGCTTGTGCAATTTCGGAAAGCGTCGTTCAAGATCGTAATACTACGGTGATCAGCGCGCGCCATGTTTATCAACGAGTAACAAAGAGAGAGAGAGAGAGAGAGAGAGAGAGAGAGAGAGAGAGAGAGAGGGAGAGGGAGAGAGAGAGCATTCCGTCGAGATGACGGGAACGGCTGCAACGACCGATTTACCGCGAGCTGTCTGGCGAAATATTGAACGAAAGACGCTAAAGTGCCGCAGGAATGTCTCGAGAGGCCGAGAAAATAAAGGTTGCCAGACAAAAAACCGTCCCACCTACACTGCGCGCTATATAGCTGTAAGCTGTGCATATGGCTGCTGCTACGGACACACGGGCAGAAGGAAGGGGAGTAGTGGTATTGTACGGCAAAATTATTGCGACATCGCGCGATCGAGCGCGCACGGCTCTCCGAGACACGTCGTAGCCGTCTCTCGCGTGATGTTAATGCTCCCTCCCTCGACGTTTATACCTCGGCAATAGCCAAGAGCATCCGTATAACTTGGCGAAATTCATGCGAGTTTTATTGGCATTCGCTGCAAGCAGTTCCAACGGGACGGGACATAGCTTGACTTTTCTCTCGTCGCTTCGAGCTCGCGCAGTCCTAGGCTTTTTTCATCCTAAACCTACTCGGCGCTTTACGTCGCCCCGCCATATCGCGCTTGTATTATATCGGCTTCCTACCTCTGCCGAGCCTTCTCGTTACCTTCGTTTACTCCGCTCCTCTCTGTTTCCCGCCGCTTCGCCTCGAAAACAACATTGCAAACGGAACGTTGCGAGTGTTTCCTACGAAACGGACTCCAGCCAACTTTCCCTATTCACGTTTGCTATAATCCGGTTCACTGACACATATATTTCCAAGTTGTATATCTCAAACTGTAATCGCTGGTGATCGATCAAACAATAACAGCCGCTGAGACTAATACAACACTTGTGCTTATTGTTTTAAATTTGATGAGAACAAGGTACGATCGTCTATTTTCTCATCCAACCTATGCAACACTTCTTATGGTATTCCAATTACGCGTTTATCAATTGTCTGCAGAACGCTTGCGTGCAAAATGACTGCTGACTCTTTACCTCGCAAAATTGCCTCTAAATCTAGGCTAGCTTGATTTATCGCGCTATACCTCGTAGAAAATTGTATTCAACCGACTCTTTTCTTCGTTTTATTAGCCATTTCGGTTACGCTCGAAATAATATTTTATCCAACATCGAGACGAATGATTTTAAAGTTGACGGGTTTGCAAAAGCCCGATTGAATAGGAACGAATTGAAGCCGACACTGGGTTATTTAGTCAACTCGAAGCAACTTGCCTACGACGCTAGCTGCCTTTTTTCGCTCATTTTTCAGTCGTTCAACCGTGCTCTTTTGTTTTGGCGAACAAATTGTACGGTCGTTTAATTACGATGTGAAACGCGATAAACGGTCGCGTAAATTTGATCAGAAATACATCAAATTTGGCAGTAGCCTCCGTTTGTTGGTGCAACGCACTTGACCTTGCAATCCGGAGTTCAAGTCAAAGGGACGGCAACGAGTTGTAGAGTCTACGTGGGAACGACAGTGGAATTTGCCATAAATCGGAATCGCGAAACCACGGTGAAAACGTCTGCCGCATCGATATAAAAATATTGGTAGAAATTGTTAAAATTCGTTAAGGTTATATTTAATATAATCAGAGTGGGTTCGTCAATTGGAAATATTATCGAGGCTTGACGAGCACAATGCAGGCTTAAGAAGCTTAATAGTTCGTTAATAGCTTCTTAGGCGGTTGTTAGCACTTTCATACGATCCTTATAAATCAAAATGCAATTACGTAATGCGAGAGCATGGCCAGTTACCCGGCCGCGATCAACGGATCTGTATCCAATTACGTCCGATATATCTTTGAATTTATCCAGTTATGGCTGGATCAAGGAACGGCGAAAATTTGATCGTTTTATCCCGATAATCTTAATGTACTCGAATTGCGATAAAAAATAATTGAAAAATGGCGTGCAGCTAGAGTGCAACGCGCAAGGTGGGCGTGTTGAGAAGAAAAGGAATATTTAGTAAGTCAAAAATTTGAGGCCGTCTGGATCTTGTTAAAAGTCAAAACACGCGGAAGGACCAGCCAAGCGGGCAAACACGCAGGACAAGTCTGAGAAAGGACGAAAGAACGCACGTGGGCGGCGTAAAGGGAACATTAGCTTGGCTGCGCTGTATCGTTTCGGTCGAGAGGCAGTATAGAGAGAGAGAACAACTTGTTTTTTTCAAGTCGTTTTGGACCAACGCTTCGTCCCTTTCTCGTTTCGCCTCCTCTTCTCTGGTGGCTCTCCTTTTCTGCGCACTTGCGCAGCCTCCACCGAGAACGAACGTGCGTGCACATGTCGGCTTATCGAGTGCTGCGCTAACGAAGCCCCGCAGCTACCACGAAATACCGAAAAAGCATCTCGTAAAACTGCGTTGGTCGAACTCTGGGCGTACACCAGTCGATTGGTTAATCCGCTAATCGGTGATTTCGCCCAAATTGTTCGTCGTCGCTTTGCCTTAACCGCGCTTATTAGCAACCGAGACCCAAAGATCTTTCGTCGAGTAAAACGCTGCACAACCAATGATTCTTGTCAAATGCATCGCCTACTCGTACGTACGGCGCAAAGTGCATCGAGAGGATGTAATATGTCATGAATTTGTATTGGTCGCGTGCGGCGAGAGAAAAAGGAAGATAAGGAAAAAGCCTCGAGTGTTTTTGCTGCTTCTTTCATGGCGATAGCGATCGCAATCGCGTCTGCACGCACGCATAGCAATAGCAGTAAACGGCTCAAAGTGCAAGAGTCCAAGACGAGGGCTAATAAGAGGCGCGCCGCAACGACGAACGAATACACGTGGCATCAATGAGCTACGATACTCGCAAGCGTTGCGGCAGGGGCTGCCGCGCAGTGCTATTAACAGCACAAACTCGGCACTACTGCTCTGTACTACTGGTCCGTGTGCGCGCGATATTTATCGCGCGGCACGGCCTCCACGATGAATTATGGGCCGTTAACGTAAGAGCCACATGCACGCACGCATTCCCGCGTTATCTTTTCGAGGAGGGCCCCCACAGACCCACACTATTGTACCTGCCTATCCTACCTCCGACCACTATTCTCCAAGCTGACTCTCTTTTTCTTCTGCTGCTTCTTCTTCTTCTTCTTCTTCTTTTCGAGGCGTGAACCCTCGCGCATGTGCACAGACTCGTTGCAACCGTGGCTGCGATCGTTAAATTTTTAAAGCCGCGACCTCGAGGCTTTTCGACAAAAATCGACAGCCACCCCGGCCCCTCGCTACACTACCCGTAGTTTACCTCAATTTTATTGCGCCGGCTCCCTCCGTTCTTGTATTTCCGTATTTCCTTTTTTTATCATCCGCGATTAAAGCCCACGTTGTACGCGCGACTTGATATAAAACAGCAAAGTGCCGTCGCAAAACTGTCGTCTATCGTTCTAGCTTCTGACAACCTATCAATTGTACTAAAAGTGCACGTTCAAGCGAGCTGCGGTCGGTCGAGTATTGCGATCGATATAGGAGACGAAGCGAACGAAAGCGTGCTTTTTGAGTACGAAGGGGAACAAAGCACTCTAGGGAAAGAGGCACGAACGATGCGAAGCTTTGAGTTGCTTCAATATCGGACTGACGACTCGGCGAACAAGTTGCCTGCTGAGAAAAATATTTAACGAGCTGCACTTTTGCTGGCGTAGATACGATAAGACGCCTCGCGTGGGATCTGAATGTTTAATCAAATTGGATGTGGCGACGGCCAATGCCGAAGTCGCCGATGCGAGGCGCGCGCGCAGCTTCATTTGAATACCCGTCGGTCCAGGGACATTCCAGGAAAATTCTCGGGGATCGACTGACTCGTGATGCAATCCTGTTGACTCGAAGCAGTGAAACACAGGCAGGTTTACGCGTGTGAAGAGGCGGCTCTTCGACTGCCTTCCAAGCATGGACAAGCTCAGCGAGTGCGACAAGGAGATCCTGGACTTGATCTTCGACCCTCTGCAGGCCCTCGGCGTCAACTCGAATCCTGGCAAGATCGTAAACCAAGGTACGTAAGAGCGCGATCGCGCTCCGTCCGAGAGTCGCGATTCGGATCGTATAGCAAGGTAATCGATGTTTGCGTGCGCAGTTGACAACGCTGTTGACGATCCGGAGCTCAGCCAAGAAATCAGAGATCTCGTAAGGAGAGCAATAATACTCGCGGAAAATGGCAGCTTTGACGAAGCCCTCGCGCTGTTCGACAAGGCGCGAACGAGAGCTCCGCGTTCGGCTTCCGTTCTGAACGATCGAGCTCAAGCCCTCCGTCTAGCTGCTCGAGACCAAGGTAATCGATCGATCGAATAGCTTTTGTCGCTTCCGTAATGCCGCTGGTTCTCACGGAAACAAATTCTCATCGACAGAAGCGCTCGAGGATCTGACTCTGGCCGTGGAGTACAGCGCTGGCGAAGGCAAGGCAGGCGTGCAGGCGCTCTGCCAACGCGCCACGCTCTACCGGTGCTTAGGAAAGGACGAGGACGCCAAGCGAGATTTTGCCAGAGCTGCCGACGGAGGCTCCAGCTTTGCCAAATCACAGCTTGTAGCTATGAATCCTTACGCGGCGATGTGCAACGCCATGCTTCAAAAAATCGCCTTCAACGTTGCGCCCAACTGAATCTTATCTTTTTTTCTTTGTTTCCATTTTACTAGTCTTCGATGTTTACATGACCAATCTTTCGTTTCTATATTATACCTCTATATTTCATAATTGTTTTCGTACAGTATAATATCGTTTATCTCATAATAATATGGTAATATCATAATAAAAACTATGGTACGTCTCATTAGTAACGTGTCAAGTTTTTTCATAGAATCAACCAAGCCTTTCAAACAAGAGGAACCCAAGAGTGTCAGGAAGCACATGCAGTAAAAAATTGAGTCAAATCAATCGTTGTAATATACCCAAATAAAGACTGTTTGATTGCGTATAAAATTTACTAATAAGTTTTTCTCGACGAAGCACAAACTCAAATAAAATGCGAGATAAAACCACAGCCCAGCAAACGAACAATTTTCCAGTGCGACGCGGTTTCCTTTTTCAAGCCGAAAGTTAACGAGTCGTTTGTTGTACCGAGTCCAGCTTCCGTGTGACACGCAGACTCGCTGTTTCGTTTTTCCTAAACATGCAGAACGTAAAATTACACGTCCAAATTCCAAAGCGATCTTCGATCTGTATCCGTTGTATCCGTGCCTTATTCTTCAAGGGCGGTTAAATAATTTTGAGTCTCTCAAAAACAAACCAACCCATGTGCTGTACCATGTCGACTTTTTTCTTATGCATAAATTCAGTCTCACAGCATTTCAAAATCCCCTCCTGTATTTGATTTTTCACTTTCAGAGCCTTCTTCGCTTGCTTCGTGTCCGTCGGTACCTTGATTTTTATTCTCATTAGCAGATTTTCTAGCTGATGGAGAATTGGGTTTTGAAGCTTCAGACGAGGATTCTGATTTTTCTTCCCTGAAAATGTCGTGTTAAATAACGATGAAACATTGCAACGTTTCAAAAACAAACGTACTTTTACGCCGATAAACAAAATTACGTACGAATGAGAATTTCCGCCATCTTCAGCATCTGAATCCTTATCTTTCTTTCGCTTTTTCTTCTTCAAAGACTTTTTGTCGGCTGAAGAAGGGCCGCAATACTCGTACTGTTGTAACAATAAAGAATGTATAAGTTTAACAAGCACGAGTTCTCAGCCGATACTTGTTTACGCGATTACTCACATGATACAAGGGCCAGAACGATGCAAAGAATCCAACATCTTCAACCAAGTTTGGAAGAAGCCACAAGTGATGTCTACCAAAAGTCAGTACCCATACAATACAGAAAACTATGGACCTCACAACAATTAACGATAAAATAAAGAGGAGAAATCCTGCTGCAGCTATACTCAAATACCATACACCATGACGTACTGTTAATGGCCATAGAGGGAAAAGACAAACACCAATAGCTCCTAATACTAGCAATGTACCAAAGAACCAATAATATACTGGAATTGGCTCATAAATCCAAACATAAGCGTCATTGCAGTCAACAAAACATTGATTCATATGCATTTCTAATCGAACCTGAAAATAAATTGGTCGTTTAGTACTCATTGGAAGATTTTCAAAGCGACTAACAAATTGATTGCTCACTTTAGGTTTCTTCTTTAACTCTTTTCCTTTCCCTTTATCGTCGCCATCTTTTTTCTCTTCTTTCTCACCATCTTTAGTAACGTTACCTTCTTCTTTGTCTTTCTCTTTGTCTTTCTCTTTGTCTTTCTCTTTTTCTTTATCTTTTTCCTTTTCCTTTTCTTTTTCTTTGCTCTTTTCCTTTTCGGATGACTTTTTTTCTTCTTTCGTCTCCTTTGTATCTTTGCCCTTCTTTTTTATTCCTTTAATACGAATCAGTTCATCCTCTGTAATAACAATTTTTTTGGCTCTGTGAAAAAATTTGTGCCTCAGCATAGTTTCCAAAAAATCAACAACTTGTTGCCTAGATTCAAAAATAGTTTTGTTCCATGGAGATTTTTCCAGCAGTGCATCAACTGCTCTAGTTCCCGTAAAATACTCCACCATGTGATTTCTGTCAAATTTGGTCTTTTTGGACGGCACATTATTACGAATCCATTTAGCTACAGCATATTCATCTTTTGACGGCTTGTCTGGTACAGCTGAACCATCCGACCCATCCTGAAAAATTTTTATTTTCAACAATTCAACGATAATACAACATCGGCATTGGCTATCGAATCATAACAACAGACAAACATTGGTTTAAAGAGTGAAAAAGTACTTTGCAAAAACTTCAATAGTAGCAAAGTAATAGTAGGAAAGAAAGCCATTTTATAATGTAACTTGCAGAAACAATTAATACAAAAAATAACAATGGAAGTGCAAGGAAATGTGCACGAGGGGTATCGTTGTGATATGAAGAAAAGAACGTCAGACGTTGATCAACCGTAATTACAAATGAAAATTGAAATTCAATACGTCAGAGTCCGTCGAACAAGGGGCAAAAAAGTAGCATTACAAATAGAAAAGCTGGAATTCGAGGCAACGCGAGCTAATAAAAAGAGGCTAATTGCTTATTCAACGTTACACGTGCATCGTAGCAGATGCGTAAAAAGCATAGATGAAGGACAGGGAAAGCGAGATAGCGAAAGGTGCAGCCAGGTTGGCACTAGAAAATTCTAGTGGTTATATGGAACGGTTGTATTCGCGGCTGATAGAGAGACAAAGTATATAATTTTTTGGAGAATTTCCACTCACGTCTTTGCGTCTCTTGTTTTTTCTGCGCTCCACCACCATGATTGTTGAAGAAAATCAAGCGTGTCGTCTGGAAGAAAGATCATGCATAACTGTTGAGACGAATGAAATCAAAGCCAGTTCGTGTGGCCAGTGTGGAGCAGCCGTAGTATGCGCGTTAACAGATGGAATTGCAGAGAAGGCAAACGGCTTATCGACTCGCTGTGAAGACACCTTCCTCTCCTTGTTCTGTCGCTACTATATACGGACGTCAACGTTTTGTGGGCCCTCGTAGAGTTGTTCTTTCCTTTAAACGTATTTCACTATACTCGTATTTCGTTGGTATGTTGCTTTTTTCTGCTTACGTATGATATTATCGAGGAAGCATCAGCTGCACGCTTCGAAAGCTCCGTTAGTTTACACGCCACTAGCACAACCTGTCGACTCCACGCTCAAACTCAGCGCCATCTTTTTCCATTTGCGGTTAACTACAGTCGGTGCTGCTCCCGTCTCGCTTGTAAATTGTACATTACGTAGCAAACAGCTGAGCCATCGCAAGAGCACCCGAACCTCTCAGTCGTCGTCTGTTGCGTGCTCGTCTGCTACAAAATCAACACGAGCAGACCGTTTGGAGCAGACCGCCTTAGCGTGCGCTATACCGCCGACCGACGTCGATGTCACGTCACGTAAGAAATACGCTTTTTTTCGGTAGATTGGCTCACTCGTCCGGCTATTCCGAAAGCTTGCTTTGTCGCGCGGCGGTAATCGTAAGACAGCTTACTTACGAGCGGCTGTACGTTTGTCGAAGACGTTTCAGCATCCGTAACGGATTACAAGCCGTCAGTGTGCTAATCTCTAATTTGTGATCGATGTACAACCGATTACGTAATTAATTGCACAACGACCATTCAAGCAAACAACTAAACCTGCATTCGTGGACAACACATTTTTAATCGACTAATTTTTATTTGACCGAGTGCAACTTTCGATCGAATCGACTGGCACGTAAAAACGTAAAAACATTTTCGATATATTTTACTCGAACGACCTTCGTGCCTTTTCCTTTTCCCTAATAGAGACATTACGAAGTATCCGTTGCTCGAGCGACTGTTACAATGACTATTTTAATAACCTAAATTGGCAGAGGATTTTAGTGGAACTTTTACTATCATCGAATACTCGAACCGACATGGAGTAATTACGATGCGGTTTGCGGTGGTAAGGCGGGGAACGGGAAGAGGGGAGGGGTATAGCAGCCGATATCTTTTCAGGGTAGCACACAACTCTTACCTAGTAACGTAAATATTGGCATACTGTAATTTTTTTAAGACTTCACGAGCATCTGCGTTTAGAGATGTTCACGGTTGGTTGCCAACGTACGGATACGATCTCGGAAGTATCGACAGTAGACCTAGTTCTAACATTGACCATGGAATGTGTGCCAAGGCTAATTCCTAGCTTCCCTATTGGCTTACCCGGCAAACTTTCGGCGTACGAGATTCGTTTATCAGACATCGGCAAGCATCGACGACGGTCTGCTGCAATCGACTTGTTTTTCAGGTTCGCTGAACTTCAAATAAGAAGAAAACGCGGAGCTTTGGTCGCAACGACATCGGCACACAAAACACAATCCACGCAAACATGCTAACGTCTTGTACGGTGCATCCAGTTGCGCAATTGACCGGAAGAACTTTACGATTTTTCGCAACACACGCAAAGTCAAGTCTTGCGATCAAGGTTACATATTTATTTTATGCGCAAAATCGCTCTTGTCTTGGGACCGATTTCGAATAAACAACAGAGAGAAATACTTGTCTGCTTGCTTAAAAAATGATACTTTCCACCTGATATCGCGAGCCGTTCGTTCAACGTATAATAGCACTGGGTATGATTTGCAGAAGTTTTACCAAACGCTCGGAGTAGCGGAAGATTGCGAAGACGAAACGGTAAGGCTGGCTTTTGTTAACTTGGCTAAAAGATTTCATCCAGACAGTGGCACGCAAGAGGCAAGTGCAGACCGATTTTCAGAAGTGCGTAACCTTTATAGTAGCGGATTGAGCGGGCAGATTAGATTCTCTGTTTATCCGTTTATCAGACTCAACAAGATTGCGTATATTTTAGATTGAAAACGCATACAGACAAATACAGCGTCACAGATTTGGAAACAGGGAGATAGAGGCGTTACAACACGAACCAGCCGAAAACTACGATATCGAGGTATTGAAGTAGCTATAGAGAAAAATTGGTCGATCGACCGTTGACATTGAATCTATCCGAAAGGTAGATCAGAAAACAGCTGTAGAGCAATGACAAAACACGCAGAGTAAAGAGTAAAAATGTTTGTGAAAATTGTCAGCATACAGCACCGCAGCATCGACGTTATTTAGTGGACGACGCAGGGACCGGCACACCGAGTACACGGCAAAGGCGTTTCTTAGTCGACAGGGCACAAAAAGCGATACTGAACGTGATGGAACATCGGCTGAAACGAGTCCAGACTGCAGAACGAAACTCTCTGGTTGGTATGGACAAACAGCGCGCTAAAGATATCAAAACTCGATACGGAATGGATCGACTCGTTGAAGATCTGATTCAGGAATCTATGAACAGAGGCGAATTTAGCAACCTGCCTGGAATGGGAAAGCCTCTCAAGCAAGATGCTTGCGGACAAAATCCTCACGTCGATTTCGTTACTCACAAATTGAATCAGGTAAATAGACGTTCGCGCGCAACCAATAACTCGTCTAAAAATAACAATAATAACGTCCGTCAACGCTGCATAGCCTAACGAATTTGGAAAGACTCTATTGTAATCAATCTAGTTGCACTGTGGATGCAAAATAACTGTCACGATTATGTCAACATTAATAGTACATATACGTAGATATTGACAATTGTAGTTGTTCGTTTCCAATAATTGATCATGAAGTCCCCTGTAAAATTGTCAATAGAGTAAAGTCGGTCTAACACTTGGAAACATTTTGCCAATCACCATTACCTGCATTTGGCACACTCTGAACAATGAATGTATCAATTACTGATAACGAACAATCCATAAATAGTCGTAAAGAACAGTCTAACAAATGATCAAAGATACGATAAACTTACATATTTCTCGTACACTAATAAAATAAATGTTTACCTAAGTTACGCTTTGATATTTTTGTACTTTATTCAATCTGTCGACAAGGTTGACGAGATAATTTTAGCGTCGAATCCAAACGTCTGGAAAAATGTACAAAAGTGAAAAAGCGCTGCTACTGAATTGGTGGTATTATTTTGGAAATTGCAATAAAATATTACAGATATTGCTCGATAATGGTTTTACGCCTGAATGGATCCAACTTTCCAAAGAGATAAGAAAGGACATCGAAACTTTGAAGGAGCGATTATGCGAAGCAACAAAGAAATTGGGAGTTGGTGCACTGTCTTACCAGGACGAAGAGAACTGGCAGAGCATGCTGCAAAACGCAATGGACGAAGTGAAAAGAATCAATAAAAATATTGATAAATACAATCTGATAGTACCAATCTTGCAAAAACAAATGTTACAAATTAACTTGAAATCTTTAGCGGATGACGCGCTAGCAAAAAAACAATCTTTAAATAAGAGCTCGATCGAAGATACCGACACTCGAGATAATTCGCCAAAAAATACTAACGAATAGGAAGGACTCGTGAAATCGCTTACACAGATTTTTTCCAAGCAATAGCTATTGTTGATAAATAATGAATTTGAATAAAAGATTGTGTTGATCTATTTATGGAATATTTTGTAAACATTTATTTCAAAAGAGTACGTTTATAGTTAAATTCTATAAAAATATAAAAATTTTCTTTGGTACATTAGTCGTTTATGTTGAGTCAGAAATTTGCGGTATTTACATATTAATACAACCATTCGAGAGAACCATTTTTCCTCAAAGTTATTCTATCAGTTGCCAAGTATTTCAATGCTTTTGGAAATATTTTATGCTCGGCAGTTTTGACACGCTCTTGTAATGTTTCAACAGTGTCGTTGGGTAATACAGGTACTGATGCTTGCTCGATAATAGCTCCAGAATCAATATCCGGCTAAACATATAAAATTACAATATGTACATACCAAGTAATAAGATTTCGCTTGAAACTATTTCATTTTACAAGCAGTATTCTTACCGCGACAAAGTGTACAGTACAACCAGAAATTCGAGCGCCGAACGCTAAGACGTCTTTGTGTGCATTAGCTCCTTTGAACGAAGGTAATAGAGACGGATGGACATTTATCATAGCGCCATTCCACTTGTTTACGAAATCTGACGAAAGTATCCTCATAAAACCAGCAAGACATATTATTTGAACGCCAGCTTTCTCTAGTTCCTTGTCCATTTCCGCGTCAAAAGCCTCTCTACTTGAGAAATCAGCATGTTTAATAACCTGAAAGTATAATGTTCAACTATCTTGTTACTAAATCCTAGCCATTGGCACTTTCTTATAAGAGAAGCTCTCATAAATTGAGCATCCAGAAATGATCAAGCTTGTAATTTCACGACAGATATATTACCTTGGTAGCTATTCCTGCTCTTTCGGCTCTTCGTAGACCTTCGACGTTACTTTTATTGGAAATAACCAGAACGATTTCAGCTCCAATATGCTGTATTGGATCTTGAGTAGCATCTATAAGAGCCTGTAGATTTGTTCCGCTACCAGATATAAGAACACCAACTTTCTTCAAAGGCTTTGACAATTTGTCCACCAGTGGCTTCACGTATCGCCTCATTTCAAATTCAATAGCTGTCTCAAAGTTCATGACATGGACCCTTTCGTTGGAATTTCCTTCGCGCAAAATACATCGTTAACGTGGAATTATAACAGACAAAACAATGTTTCGGTAATCATAAGAATACAAAGAATCACGGCAAAGGTGAAATGTATTAAATATCATTGTACGAAATAGGAGAATACTCGTTCAAAATGTGCTCATATGACCGTAACGTATAGTTAAGACATTGATCTGATTTAAAATTTTGCAAAAATTATTAATTTCGAATCGCACAATGATTACTATATATTTATCATCTTGAAAATCTTTCAAATATTCGATTGACTCAATAATAAATACATAGATGAGAAAAGTATGATACCGTATGAGTAAAGTGAACAGCTAATAACATTCTCCTAATGTAGCGTTATAATATTCTATTTACTATCGTTGGAAAAATGTTGTCTGTTTTGATACCTTGCAAAGAATTAACTTCTCCGATAGCTACTGCATTTTCAGATTTCAGAAGATCCAACACTTGATCCTTATGTTCTGGAGAGCAAATAAGAATTCCTCCAATACCACAATTAAACGTTCTTAGCATTTCATATTTTCCTACACCACCAATCGCGGCAAGCCATCCGAAAACTGGATGGATATTCCAATTTGTTGCGTCTAATGTTACACCAATATCATCAGGAAGAACGCGAGGAATGTTTTCCGTTAAACCTCCGCCAGTAATATGCGCAAATCCTTTTATTAGTTTTGATTTCAGCACCGGAATCAAACTTTTTGTATAAATCTTCGTGGGCTCCAATAGCTCCTCTCCTACATTCATTTAACAACAAGAAGAAACAATGAACACAGTTTCAAACACTTTACGAAAATCTGAACGAATAATACTCACCAATGGTTTTCCCCGTTTTAGAAAATGGCGCAATATCCGTGTACTTTTTGTTGGCTAATTTCAACACTTTTCTGACCAAACTAAAACCATTACTATGAACACCACTGGACGGTAACCCAATTACAACGTCCTTTGGTTGGATTTCATCGGTTCTCGGTAATAAGTCGGATCTCTCTACGGCTCCTACCACAAAACCAGCCAAGTCGTACTCTCCATCTTGGTACATATCTGGCATTTCCGCAGTTTCTCCGCCAATCTTTGGTAGGTAAAATTTTTGTAATACTTATACATCAACTGAAATAATGTAAATAAGAGAAACAATAAAATATGTTTACCAAAGAACAACCGGCACGTTTACAGCCCTCAACTACACCGGTGATTACTTTCGCGGCTGTCCCGACATCCAATTTGCCACATGCGAAATAATCGAGGAAAAACAGTGGTTCTGCACCGTGTGCCAGAACATCGTTCACACACATGGCTACCAAATCGATGCCAACTGTGTCGTGCTTGTCGTATTGTATTGCTACCTGAGATGCGAGAAGAATTTCATTGATTGTTAAAGAAAAAAATCACGAAATATATACTAGATGTTGTAGAAAGAAAAGAGTATTACTTTTAATTTTGTTCCAACGCCATCAGTTCCTGACACTAGCAAAGGATCTTTGAAACCAGCCGCTTTGGTGTCAAATAAGCCACCGAATCCACCAATACTGCCAAGTGTACCACTTCGTTTGGTGGACGAGACAACAGGTTTAATGACGGAGACTAACGAATCCCCGGCTTGGATATCTACTCCACTACTTTTATAGGTTGTACGGCCATGTTGCAGAATGGACCTGAAAAACACGACACGTCAAAATTGCCGTTTCAGCTCGAATGGCATACTTGGCAAACTGCCGGCTCTGTTAGACAATCACCGCGCGATCCCTTTGTGAGCGATATCCGTGCGAAATTGTTTCCCGTCAAATTGAATCCGACGAGCCGCCGCTGTAGCTTTTGCTGCTGCTAATGCCAACGACGAAGCTAACGCAACTGCAATCAATACTCTTCCGCCTGCAACGCAACGTCGAATAAACATCAACGATATCTAAAGATATCTAAAAATGATTATATCGCAATTACCATTAGTTAATAGTTCCCCAGTGGATGAGACGCTTGTTCCACTGTGGAACACAAAGTGATCGTATCTAGATGTCACTTCTTCGACACCTTCTATCACCTGTCCCTTCGACGATGACTCTGGGTAACCACGCGAAGCTAGGATGACTCCAGTGGCAAAGACATTTTCCCTCCATACGACATGCTGTGGGCTCAGGGTTTCGTCACAGCACGATTTCATGATGCTAAACAAATCGGAGTCCAACAACGGTAAAATGACTTGTGTTTCTGGATCACCGAAACGACAGTTAAATTCCAAGACTTTGGGGCCATCCGGCGTGAGCATCAAACCGGCGTACAGAACACCGACGAAAGGTATATTTTCCTTTCTCAGTCCGTCGACTGCTTTCTGAAGAACTTGATCCTTCGTTTCTTTGCATTGTTCTGGAGTCAAAAGTGGGCATGGGCAGTAGGCACCCATGCCACCAGTATTAAGACCTTGATCTCCGTCGAAAATCCTTTTGTGATCTTGAGCTGGAGCCATACTGACTACGGTCTTACCTATTGCAATCAATTATGGAACTTGAGTACACATTGCAGAACATTTGATATTTGCCAGAAAATATAACCAACTAGTCTCGTACGATGTTCGCGTAACACGCTGTTGTTATATTAACGTACATAATCCTTCCTGCGGTTCACAGAACAGTGAAATTGACGCGATTACTTTAATTGTAATTTCAAGCTTACGAAGATAAACGAGGCAAGAACGACGTCGTTTTAATATCCGTTAGTTTTCGCGCAAGCCGCAGTTCTCAAAAGATCAACGTATCTTTGAAGCAAAATTCGACCGAATTACAACGAATCTAGGCAGATATTACCATCGGTAAACGCTAGCACGGAAACTTCTTCTCCCTCCAGCAATTCCTCGAGCACAATCGTATCTCCAGCTGAACCGAATTTCTTATCGCTCAACATTTCGTCGATAGCTTGGCAAGCTTCTTCGTTATTTTTAGCGACCACAACTCCTTTGCCAGCTGCCAAGCCCGCTGCTTTCACGACCAAGGCCTTAAAAGGGGCTCTAAGAGACGGACAATTATCGTGGGTTGTAGTTCGTCTAGTTGAAAACGCACGCGCAACAAACTACCTACTCTCGAACAAATGTTTTTGCTTCCTCGTTGTTCGTGAAGGCTTTCCACCGGGCCGTGGGAATCCGATGGCGGTCCATGAAAGCTTTAGCCCAATCTTTATCACTTTCGATTCTGGCCGCATCCTTTTCCGGTCCAAAGCAAGGAATACCGGCTTTCTTCAATTCATCGGCCAAGCCTCGAGCTAAGTAATCTTCGGGTCCAACGACAACCATGCCGACATCGTTGTTTTTGCACCAGCTGCTTATGTTCTGGGTAAAGAAAACATTCGTCAGCGCGAAATCGACGAGCTTTCAAATGAAAGTCTCGAAACGAAACGTAACGCCCAACGACGTCTTCGTTGCTCAAAAATACCGATGCGACAACCTCTTGTCTCGACATCTCGAATACCAGAGATCGCACCAAATTACCTTGTTGTTGGTTACGTCCAATTGGGCGATGGATACTTTGCTTTGTCGACCTATTCCACTATTACCAGGTGCCACGTAAATGCGATCGACCTAAATAATATTCAACGAATAATATCAGTATTGGCGTCGATGACGTGCTTATCCGTTGCTCGGACGAGAAAATATATTTACGTGTTGAGATTGTGCAAGTTTCCAGCATATCGCATGTTCCCTCCCTCCACCTCCGACGACTAACACCGTGTGGCCACTCATTGCAAAACTGAAAAGAATATTTGACGTTTATTCCTCTATCGAGGCCTCTATCAAGGCTTCGCACTGTCACGCGAAAACAACGCGATAACGAACCGCTGAAACGATCGGCAATCTGGAACTTGGCGCGCGACGGAAAATTCAATAGTTCGCGAACAAATTGCCCAATTGAAACGTCAGCCGAGGTGCGATTGGCAACTGCGATGTATCTGCAGGCGTTGGAACCGAAGACAGGCTCCGATCTAACCCTTGGAACAAGTTGTTATCTTGCAGCGCTTCCACCAATAGGCCAAACAAAGTGCGTTACAGCAAGATAATTATTTGTTCGGACGAACGACTGTTTTTTACGAGATGGCAAACTGTACAACCGATTGAATCGAAATTGATCCGTTTTCCCCGATTCGTCTGGACCGTCGCTCCTCTACTACAAACGTATCGCGAGATTTCGCGCGCGAATTCGCAAAGATATCTTATACCGGAAAGGACACATCGAGACGCGAAATCACGTACTCTTTGACCTCCTCCACAGAAAAATTATCTTTGCGATAGCGCGTGAAACGACAAGATATCGCGCACGCTCCGTCGAGCTAGCTAATCGTGGCAAGTCCCGCGACGTCGCGTGCCCTTTCGATAGGGTTCACGATAGTCCTTAAAATGAGCGTTGTTGACAAAATTGCGTTGACTATGAAAAGCCAGCTTCCGATTGCCAAAAGTTATAAAATGATTGCCCACGCTGGACAGTTTTGGTCGTGTAGCCCAACGAAGCTAGTGCATACGTCGTACGTACTATTCGTTCCGTTGTTCGCTCGAAAGCTTGCAAGTACGTGAAATTTATTCCTACGCGTTCACGGCAGATACTTAACGAAAGAAACGTCATCGATGCGGAGAACTTTACCTTGAAATCCGAATCACTGGTAATATCGGCTACACTACACTCCTCGGTACAACTCGAAAATTGCAAACAATATTGAATACGAATTTCACGGGATTCGGATGAGAAAGATACAAATGCAACAGGTGCCGGTGCTTCTACGAGCTCGCTGCTATTTATTCCAAGACTCGCACGTAACAGTGTTGCCAGTCCTCAATTTTCGAGCGATCTTAAGGCACGAATGGAAGAGGGGAAAACCTGTTTAGACGCTACATCAAAGGAGTGGGACAAACGAAATCTATCGAAATACGCAGAGACAAACATGCTCCGGGGGGTTCGTACTTCATTGCGTAATCCCCCGCGTATCGGTCGAGCGTATTTACGCGTTCGCCTTATTTTTCAATTCTCAGATATTCAAATAAACGCTTCACGAGACTGTATTTATCAAGACCACCACTCAAACAGTCGATCGTTTATTCAACACGACTAACCGATGGATACTCATGGAAGAGTATACCTCGATCGCTCTGTTGCAAACCACTCTTTGAGTACAAATCGATGCAAATATTTACAAGTAAAACACGTTGATTTCGTTCTTTCGTTACTGCTCGATTGCAATTGATTATTAAAAGCTCATTTCCTCGCGGAACATCGAACAGTGTCGTAACTGTAGTACGATAGTACGAATCCCGCGCGAAAAAACGCGACTTTGCGCATGCACGTTCGCGAAAATCACCGTATGGACCAATGACGCATTGAAGCAAGCCACTTTTAAAATCATATCGTTACCATACTCCAAGTTCTATACGTATACAGCATTGTGTTTTGTCACGTGTGTGTAATCTTTGATGCGGCGAATTAAAACAACGGTACAATTTTTGGTTGAACGGCGCGACAATTTCAGCGTGTCCTTGAAATTGAATAATTTTTTACCTTTTTTTAAATATTTTTAACGAGTGATTGCGTAGCATAAATCGCGCTATCAAACGATATGAACGACTCGTGTGTACGATCAATTTATTTCGGACCACTGTCCAGTAAGTCGGCCCGAGACTCGTTCCCTCTCAAACCCAGAGCGATCTCGATCTGTTCGCGCGACTCTTAGACGACAACGACTATTGACCATAGAGCATACCGTGTAGAACGCAGGTAAAACCACCAACGAAACATCCACTCGGTTCGTTTATTTGTATTCTCGTGTGCCTAAAAAAATGCTCGATATGTTTCTTTGTATCGTCAATTTTACCAATTTTTTCAAGTCAAATATGAATGCATTTTTTGCGTGTAAAGCTTGAAGAACAGATGATGCCGAAATCTCAAACGTGTTTGAATCGAACATTTACTTTCCGTGTAATGAACCTACACTTGGAAGTTATCCGATTACCTATAGCCATATCCGTGCTAAAAGAAGATTCGTGGGCCTCAATTCGCGACGATTGAATATCTCGACCCAACCAACCACCTGTCGGCTCGTTTCATGTTGTTCGATTTAAAAGCCGAAGGTTAACCAAACAGAGACGTGAGCTGCCCGCCTGAACACGAGTGAAACGAAGCCTTAGGTCTATCTTAAGGGATAGGTGATAGCGCTGGCGAGATGTATCGATAAAAGGGAGCTTTTATTGTTCACGGTCAATGCTAGTATACAAACCTAAAAATAGGAATCCTCGGAATCAGGTTGGAAACGATGCGCACGGCACGTGACAAATGCCCGAGACGAGGTTGAACGATCAATTATAAACGAAGGTGCCAAATTCTTACCTTGTTGGTTTACAGCTCCCTTCAACAGGTATCTCTCTCTCTCTCTCTCTCTCTCTTTCCTCTCTGATTTGAAAAAACAAAGAAAGCTTGCTCTACGTAGTACCCCACGTGGTCGGATTTAACTTTATTCACTATCTCTGTTAACTATGCTTACCCCCACCCTAGGGCCCTTGTTAAAGCGGACGGAAGTCAGAAATTACTATGATAATGTCTATTGGTCGTTTAATGCGCACACGCCTGGCGCATAAAATATTCAATAACCCTAAATCGGCCTACGAAAATGCTCACAATAAATAAGTTTTCGACCGAGCCATTATCCTTGGTTCATCTATGTTTTCAAAATAACTTAATCTGTTTGTCTAAACGTCTTAAAACAGATAGCAAAGTCAACAAATGTTACGCAAACTTGCTGACAATACCTTGATGAAATATCGATACTTTTAAATTCTCATCATCTCGAAAAATTGCTCACAATTCAAGTAAATGAGATACAAGGTAATTTGTATAAGTGCACTACGTATGTATGTTCTTTTGTGAGTAAATAGAAAAATGATTGACATTTTTATGAATACTTAAAAGCTCCTTGCGCATGCGCACGCTGTGTTGGCGTTATCATTGGGCGGCATTTTCAACCGCACGACTGAAGCCAACGAAACGGTATTCATCGTTTCTCGAAAATTGAACTATCCTTCGTTCATAGTTGAGTCGCATATTCGTACTAGTGACCAAAAGTACTTTTGTCATGCTTGATCATCAAACTGATTTATAATGGAATTTTTCTCAACAAAGACAGTACTTTTCTCGTAGTAATGTATCGATTATTCAATCGCTGCTCATTTTGATTAGTTACAGTTATTTTTGCATGTTTATATGGTTCGCGGCTGCTTCCCAGTACTTTTGACAACTACGTTTCAATAACCCAGTTACGTTTTAAAAACATTGTTTCTTTGACCCATCATGAACGATACAAAAAGACATATATTTTGACAGCATTGTTTTATACGATTAAATCTGGTTAAATCTCCAAGCGTACAAAATAACGTTAGTTTACTAACATGTCAAAATTATCCTTCTGCGACTAGTAATAAAGTATGACAAAACGTACTTGGTAAAGCTGATGATAATTCAAACATTAAGAGTAATTCTAGCAAACTGAATACATTTACATTTTCATAAAACCTGAAGATATTCATTTATTACGATGAAGTTCAATCCTCTTGCAACTTCATTCTTATTTCATAAGTTGAAATCAGATATCAAGAGATTTTTCGTTTAGTCTGACTTTCAACGAATCGCCAGTCTTTTTCCTATAAAGATGATTGTTAAAAAAATTAGTAAATAAGAATGATTTTAAAATACCTAAACTTGTGTGCCACGTCTGAAGTATTCAGCAAAATACGAGCAAATCTTGCTCTTAAACTTTCTCACAAAGCGTTCTCAACGGATAAAAAATTTCAAGAAAAACCATGCTCCGACATTTTAATTACCCCAGTAAGACCTTGTTTTGTTATTCTCAATATGTAAATCAACCTAATGAAAACTATATTTACCTATGTGAATTATTCGTTATAAAACTCTAGCCAAAACCTCTTGTAAAAATCGTCAAAGTCTATCGATGGAACCCAGAAAGCCCAAGTACAAAACCATACGTACAAAAATTTGAAGTAGACTTGAATAAATGTGGTTCAATGGTACTTGATGTTCTTCATTTCATTAAATCTGATTTGGATCCAACGTTAAGCTTTAGACGCTCGTGTAGAGAAGGCATTTGTGGAAGTTGCGCTATGAACATTAATGGAGTTAATACATTAGCTTGTATCACGTAAGATCAATCATTGATAAACATTTTTGTTCAACTGCTCCAAGCTATCTATTAAGTAACTAATTTTCAGAAAAACTATCAGAGACACTAGTAAACCATTAATAATCTATCCATTGCCGCATACTTATACTATTCGAGATTTAATACCAGATATGACTCACTTTTTAAAACAATACACAAAAATCGAGCCATTTTTAAAACGTCAGGAAGACAATGAGTTTGTGGGAATGAGACAATTAATGCAAAGTGAGAGAGACAGGAAAAAGATAGATGGTCTATACGAATGTATACTTTGCGGTTGCTGTACATATTCTTGCCCTCCCTATTGGTGGGCTGGAGAAAGATATTTAGGCCCCGCAGTCCTTATGCAAGTAATGAAAAACACGTTTTTTACCTATCTATCTCTTCGTATGAGATTGCTGATATTACTAATACTCACAACAAATATTCAGGCATACCGATGGGTTATTGATTCAAGAGATCAAGCTCATGCAGAGAGACTTGAAAAGTTCAAAGATTATTTTTCAATATTCCGTTGTCATACGATATTTAACTGCACGAAAACATGTCCAAAAGGGTTGAATCCCGGTAGAGCTATAGCAGAATTAAAACGGTTAGTATCAGGGCTCATCGATAAAGAGGAACCAGATATGAGTTCTCCAGTCCCAATTCGGTGCAAAGGAGAGTCTACTACATTACAATGCAAGTAATTGTAAAGTTTCTTCCGAATGTTTTCACGCAGTAATTTGATTTTGAAAAAGGTATTTCTTTCAATAAAAATTTGTAATCGGAAATAAATGTGTGCTTATTCATTTTTAAGTGATGTTTATACTTTATAAGTCCAATCAGTTACATGCAAATTTGTACTACAACTTTGGAAACATGTCTTCTATCTTCAATTACAATAAATAATTATCATCGCCTAACGATTTTATAACAAGTATCAAACACTGCTATCAAAAATAGAAGTAATAGTTGAATTCACTCGCATTATATACACGATTATTATATATTGTTTATAAATCTGACTCAACATTTTTTAATAAATAAATATATATATATATACCAAACACTTAATCTCATTCCAAACCCATAGATACGTGTAAGTATGAAAATCTTCATTTTACATAAATTGTCTAATATACTTCACTCTAAACGAGCACGTTTGTTTTTTGAGTTAAAAATAATATTGTCATTCCATGGCCTTCTCAAAAGGTTCTCATCATTAGGAAGATTTAACATCTTGTGTACCTTGTTCAACATGTCAGTATCGTTTAACCAAGGATGCTTGAGGACGCCTTGAATGGTAATCCGTTTTCTCGGATCCACTGTCATCATTTTTTTTATCTGAAAGATTTTGAGAAATTATTCCAACATCTGCGCTAACTCGAAAGTGTATTTAGTCAATGATTTTGTATTTACCAGATCTACTGCATTTGACGATATACGCGAAAACTTTGGTACATTAAAATTGTATAATCCTTTTATTATTTGATCAGCCAATGTATTGAGTTTGTCATGGATTCTAAACGGTGTTAATCCACTTAGACAGCAATATAAGATAACTCCCAAGCTCCAAACGTCCACTTGACTCGTGTAAGATCCTCTTCCCCCAGTGATTAAAATTTCAGGTGCAACATACATAGGTGTTCCACAAAAAGTTTTCATCATGGTTTGAGAATCCACTAGTTTTGATAAACCAAAGTCGGAAACTTTCACTATTGTTTCTTCGTCGTGAGTAGCTAAGAGAATATTTTCTGGCTGCAAGAGCATAAAAATCGTTACAAAACAAAAAATAACAAAAAATAAATCAACATTATTCAACCATTACTTCATCCCAAGCCTACCTTCAAATCTCTATGAGTGATTCCATTCTCGTGCAAATAATTCACTGCTAAAACTATTTGATAAAAAATAAATTTTACCAACTTTTCCGACAAGCCGCCACTTTTCCTGATCCTTTCAAATAATTCTCCTCCTTCCATTAATTCCAAAATGATGTAAACTTTTTGTGGACTCTCATAAAAGTCTTCAACTTTTATTATGCACGGCTACAATAATAAGTATCGATTTAAATCGAACTATTACAGGAGGAAACCTTGTACAAAATTATTTATGAATCAACGGGAAAATGAACGTCATAAAAGCGTGGCAAACTCACGTGCTTTAATTTCTTGCATATCTCAACTTCGTTAATGATTTGTTTTTCATCATTAATATGATTTTTTGGCGCAGTAATTGCCATGTTAGATTTTGAAATAATTTTCATCGCGTACTTTTTACCAGCCAATTCAGTTTTCGAAAAACATAATTTTACTTCTCCACAGGCTCCAGCACCGAGTGTTCTCGAAACAGCATACCTACCTTTCAATTGCTCCGGCAGAAACGAATCATCATAGCCACTGGTGCTCATATACACAAATACTTAATGGAAAATATATCTTTAACTAGGTGTAAAATAACAAGCGGTACTTAATCGGACAAAGCTATACGTTACCTTTTAAGTAAGGTTTCGCAACTGAAATTAAATCATTGTTAACTAGTATTGTACTTTTACCCTTGCCAACCAAAACATTGTTGATAAAAGTTCCATTTTGGCTTTCATCCCTTATGTATACAACGTCATCTTCAATTCCATTGGAAGTAACAATCTTTTCCCTATAAATTTTAAAATGTAATTTACTGATCACTTGCTCTCGTTTTGGCGCTAACTTATTTTTCACGCAAATGTCACATTCTGCAAGTCGACCGAAAGTGTACTCGTCTTTTATCAATACTAAAACAAACAGAATGGAAAATAAATTATTATTACAAATACAAAATCCACGTGTAATTTCATCGTGTGTGTATATATATATATGATTAAATATCAAATTCTACTAATAAAGTGATCATCAGTCATATTAATATCTATTAATGATTTATATCAAACGCTATAGGTAAAAAAATTGATGGCCTCGAAAGCGAAGGCAGTTCATTCGTGATCTGATTGGTGGAAGAAGAGTCACGTCGGATTTTACGAACAACGAAAAACAAGTAGAAAAATCCATTTAGCAAACGCATTTGTGGCTTTGATTTATTAACAAAAATAGAAAACGAAACGAGTGATTTGGAAGGTGAAGTCAGTTGTTGAAGGAGATCACGTGGGACACTGATCAATTGTCCGAGATGTTGGAGATGCGTGATGTATCAGAGAATATGAAAATACACACATATACATGTATATCTGGTACGGATGGTTAAATAATAGGACGAATTCTTGAAGTCGTAACCCACCAGTGGTCACCTAGCGTTTCCCCTCAACGGCTACATATTCAAACTATCAAAAGTGCTCGTGGCATTACGGTCAAGGACTGTTTGTTTAATCTCTCCGATAAATTGTTTGTTATTTATTGGAAATTGTCATAATATAGGTTGGATTACGCGTGACTGCCATTATTTGAAAACACGAACACCTACATGCAGACACACGTGATAAAAAAGCGTGGAAAATTCTTATGAAATATTGCTTATTTCCGGTAGATAAGCTAATAATAATTTAATTATTTATATCTCAGCGTTCAATAACAATAAATTCAAGGATTATCCAACGGTATTCGTAGTTTTTTTCAAGTCTGATAGATGTGCGAAAGAAAAGACAACTCGCGATTTGTTTACATCTCAACAGTCTCGTGCTGGATGGAAAGAACTGCAGAGCTGAGCTTTTCATTTTTCGTCATTTCTTCGCGAATTGTGCTATAAACAGGCGGTAAAGTCTTAGTTGAGTTTTGTTTACGTATGAAAGAACTAATTAGTAGACAAAAATTGCGACGACGATTTGCACATTACGCGACTATGATACGTTTCTTCAGGAAAATTAATAACATTTTTTATTTCTTAACGAGCGGAAATTTTGCGATCCTTTGAGGTGTCATCTGTCCGGAAAAAGCCACAAGATCAATGAAAACTTCGTTGTTGTGGCTTTGTTGTTGCTTTGTGATTATTTAATTTTTTGGAAAGATTTTCAAGTTATCGATAAAGATTTATGCAATCTAAAAGTGCCTTCCGATCATTTTACAATAGTCGTTGAAAAGGCTCGTGAAACTTTTTATAATAACTTTCAATTACGTTGCACTGAATATAACAGTAATACTTAATAAAAAATCTGTATACGGAAATTTATGAGAAATCAAGGAATGTGGGCTTCGTAAAAATTACATTATTAAACATTTTATTATGGCACGTTCATTATTTTCCCAATTGAACGTCTAAAGATCATTGCGATGCAACAGGCAAAACACAGTTGGATGCAGTACAAAGACCAAATCGAATTTTTCGCCGGAGCAAGGAAAAACAGAACCTGATCAGATATATTTCTAAGGAAGCAAAAAATTGTAAATATTATTCCTATAAACGAAAATGTATTTGAAATACGTCTGTCTAATCACTTTATTATACTTTGTATCCACTACCTTACTGTGTCTTGCTTTACTCGAAATGCTTTCTTGATTTAATACATCTACAGATGTACAAACGTTTTTTATTTCCAAACAACACTTCTGTTGCCTATTTGTTTCAACGTAGTAACTGTAACCAAAAAGTAAAGTCCTATTGCAATAAATTTTCAAATTTTTAAATTAATCGTAACGAACAGCGAGTCTGAAAAACAACGTACATTAAACTTTTTAATATATTTCAGCCATAAAAAAAATTACGCTACCGGGATTCTGAGCCGCAAAGTTACCGCCTCGACCTCGAGCAATACCGATACAAGTTTAAAAGTAGTATAAAAACTTGTGTCCTTAGGGACTTGAGTTGGAAATTTGTTGAGCTCGGGTTGTAAGGTCTGGGATAATCATTCGACAAAAGTGAATTGATGAAAAAAATAGAATTTTTAAGAAACATCGTGATTCAAATAATCAAAACTATGTTATATCAGTGACCAGCTTAAGGGAATAAACAGCTGATGGAGTATTTTGACTGGACGCCACGTTGCGGTTGAGGGGAACAGCTAGACGACCAACACTGGCGAGATACGACTTGAAGAATTCGTCCGATCTAGCCATCTATACTATATATGTATTTCTATGTGCTCGGTTGTATATCAACAAGCCTAACCTCAAAATAAAATTTTGAATTTAATGACATGATATCACACGAAACAAAAAAAAGAGTAGAGAGAACTGTTATCAGACACATCTACGGCTTTGATGTACTTAAAAAATAGAAAAGAAAAAGAAAATGAAATAGGCATGCGGACAGCGCGCTTGTTGTTGACTAGTGCAAACTAAAAAGAGGAAAACCAAGTATTGCATACTAAAATTTACGTCGTTTTTTAAATATAATTAAAAATGCCATCAAGTTGTACAAAGGTCAGTATTATTTAGTGAATACAACATATTCGCTAAGTAATTATTAACGTACAGATTTATTTTGAATAAGCGTATCTAAAGATAGTGTTGTAAGAAAAACTAACACAATAGAGCAATGACCAAGACTCACCGACAGTTTGTAGATTGCTGTCATGAGGACACAACCTTCCCCAAATACGAGGCTCAGAATCGCAGGCCACGATTGTATCTTGCGATTGAGTGAAGCATTGAGAATCAACGTTTTGGGTGTCTGGTTGAGTCGAGGACTCGATAGATGTACCGATTTCTGCATTTTGTTCAAGCTCCATTGTCTTTCCAGTGCTTTCACAACCTGAACTCGTAACGTCTCTTTGCGCTGCTTATAAAAACGTGCACATTGTGTAGATTACTCAAAAATTTCAATGGACGATGAAAGGTTCGATTTCGCGCGTTCACTCACCTAATTGTATATTTCTATTGCCAGATAAGTTGTCAAGCATCAAAAATGTCGTCGAGTATTGACAAAAGACAATCGTTAACTGTAAATCATTCAATGTCAATACCAAATATATGTCCTTTGATTATCAGTCACACTTTAGCCATCTTAGTCCGTTTTACGATTGGCGCTCCTTTGAGCAAGCATGTCACGTTCTGTATTTACGTTCAAAATTAAACGAAAGCTTTGACACAATAACACTACAATTTAGACGCAAAAATCGTTCAGAATGTCACTGACACCGTCAAAATTAGCGATCAAACCAAAGTTCGATGGCATTCAGGGGTATATAGGCCCTCGTAAACGTAGTCAGCGATCGGCCAAGACAAAATCAGAGGAAATAAGGCGCTTTTGCACAATGCCGTTGCACGAGCATTGGGACTACTTTTGAATTGAACGGATCTTGGGGAGCACAATAACGCTCACGATTGGTAGAGGGAAATTCTTAATAAAATAAGAGAGCGCACATTTTTGCGCATCTGCCGAAATACGAAACTAGCGCCAACGAGCCTTCCACTGCCGAGTAGTCCCTGAGCACACAAAGAGAGAGAGAGATATGCCTGTGCGAGTCGGGGTAGCGAGAATGGAAGTGGCAAGTTATCGCTGTTCCTTCGTTCTCTCCTCTTCCGCAGTCCGTAACGCGAAGCAACGCATTACAATCACGTTTTTTGCCAGCTAGCTCTTGCGCCAACCCGCGGAGGATAAGGAACTTCGTTCCAATAACAAAACCTACGTATACATGTTGTTTTCTGATTTGCTAATCAAAATAAACAAGGTAACATTAGCAATCAAACAAACGCATAAATCACTGGAACCTCGATATCATATTTTTTTGACGATTGAAAAATATTCAATTTCGTCGGTTGTGACAACAAAACCAACGAATAAACACAACGAAGGTTGTACGTTCGCTTAACGACTACAACGCTTGTCGCAGCGTCATACAGTAAACATTAATAGACGAAAAATTATGCACTGGCCTAATAGAAAAAAATGCTAATATATTCAACGAAATAGACTTACCTGTATTACTAAAACTCGCACGAAGCTCAGGACGTGTTGGAGCCGAGAACAATATAGTGTTCAAAATAAAGAAATCTATTCCGTGAAATTCGTATTCGTTTTGAAAGGAAATAACTATTAGGGTAAGTAGGTACGATGAAAAACACGAGACATCAGCCTATGAAGAAGCACCAAAATAAATGCAAAATTTATACGCGTGCTTTGCCCGCCAATTTTCAGCAGGATACTCGCTAGCTAAAAAGAAAATGAGACACGTTGAAAGTTGCGCGAAGGACGTAACGTCGTCAAAATGGTTTTTTACCGACAGAAATTGCAGGCCAATCTGACAAGACGCATAATCGTTCCACAGGGAACCATTCGATCGATTTGATTTGTCTCGATGAAAAGTTAGAAAAATGCTCGGACGTTGCAAGAGAATTCTTTGCGAAAGATAATAAATAAATCATTTAAAAACTAATAACGAAACATAGGTATCAATCATTTGCCGCAGTGGTAATGCTCGATGGTTTTCAAGATATTTTTATTGGCAGATGTTTTTCGTGTATATCACAAATCATGAATAATAATACTTTTTTTCATTATTTCGTAGAGCTTTCGCCGAAAAGCTTAGAAAACCAAAGGAAGCAACGACTACAAAGAACTACTCATTACAGTAGCTACAAAGATAAGCGGCTATTATAGTTTTTTTTTCTTTTTCTTTCTGCTGTTATCTGTCGTGATTTTCAAAATTGCAATTTTTCGTAACGTATACGAAGATTTATGACAGGTTCTGTCGCCACATTCTCGGCTTTCCAGCCGCAAACGTGGCACGTGAATAACGAAAAGAAATATACGTAATATATATTGGTTTTTACATATTTGAACCGAATAACAGAATATTGTTTGAACCGTCGTGAAAAAAAAATGATAACATTCTTTCTTGTTACTCACGAGAATAATTCGATAGCGCATCAGTCTAAGTTTAAAATGTCAGTTTTTTCTTGACAACTCATGTTGACGTCGGGCTGGCTATGCGCGCACTCAAAGCGACGACTATCGTATTTATTTCGGTGTACTTTGTCCGTAAGCCTTAATCGTCTAATGTCCGAACGAAAATTCTTGAAAATGTAGCTCGACGCCGATCAATGGTAGTGTACTTGATCCAACAACAGTTGACGCTTCAACGTTGGAGTTTTGCGCACGGTTAAGATTCTTTTACAATACTTGAAAAGGATTCTTCGATTGCACTTCATGCGTGCACCATTAATCTACCCAGGAGAAAACCAAAAATGTGTTAGCCACGATTATGATCAACACATTAATACACTCGTGTTCCTTTAATTGCATGCAAGACACAAATTGCAAAATATACAATCGTACATATTTCATAAAACTAGATCTCTATATTTTGAAAACAGTTCTATATAGATTGCAGTCGTTAAAGGACTATCCCGTCGTCGTTTGCCATTGCATTCAATTGTTTAATCAATCACTTGTTTCGTTCACAGAAATATCCGTTCGATACAAACAACCCACTTTTCGATTGTTCTCGAGAGAAATCAAATAATACAAATCAATCAACGTGTTCTACGTAAGAACTGTATCTCACGAGAAATCGGTTTGCGTATTGCACGTACGTTCGTCTCAAATGCTTTCTCCTCGCTAAGTAGGCAGCTGCGCACACATGCAGGTATGTAATAACAATTAATTATTATTCATTGTTTTCATTAATATCGTAATTACTATCTATTTACCACTAATGCACGTCAATTAAAGGCTTAGTACTAGAGACAATAGTTGACCTTTTACAGTTTAATGCACGTTGCTGCTTTCTTGGATAAGTTGGCAATTAATCGAAAAACGTGGACTGCATTAACGTTTTCTAGTGATTTAACTGGTATAGGCATGGTCTACAGCAAGTGCAACACAGATATACAGAGGGTAAATTTAACGGCTTTCAGCAAAACGCAATCAAGTTGACGAGTAATAATTTATTTCAAGCTTCACTCGAGACTTCAATAATTTATTATTCAAGAGGAACGTCGTGTTATAGGTTATATCTTATTATTTCCATCCAATCGTTGATTTTATGATCTGGCAAAGTTTCATGCAGCTTTTCGCCAGAATTGATCAAAAAATTTCAATACATTACAGGATGCTTTACGCGAATATATACATTACGTCGTGTCGGATTTCTCGCATGTGTTTCTATGTAAAAGTGCATGCGTTTGTGTATTCAAGGATTGTATTAGTAAGTTTAATGCTGTTATATATAATATATATAAATATATAATGTAAGAAGTGTACAATTTTTTGCGGAGACTCGACGCAACTCGAGTAATGACTTGACGACGTGGTTTATCTTAAATATATACTCGTGAAATTTTTCAAAATTGCACTCGCTTCAATTCACAATAAAACATAGAATTCTGTTTTTAATAGATTAATACGTTTTTTTTTTTGTTCAACACAAATCAGTCGATCACCTGTACATCCACATCACATTACAATAATTTTTTAGGACATTTTCTTTAGAACTGTTGGTATGACATTCTAATATTTTTTATGAAATTTGCGTGTCTCGTATGAGCCAGAAAAAGTTGTTTAAATTAATTAAAACATCGTTACGAAAATGACCGTTGCTTCAGAAGAAAAAAAAGGAAAGAAAAAAAGATTATCCAGAAGGTAAGACGAGGAATAACTTATGTAAAAAAGCAGTTCTACGTAAACGAATATCATAAGTACTGCGATAAAATATAACTCGTGTATTTTTTACATATTGGAAAGGCGTCATTAGGAAACTGTCAAGCTGAAACTACCTAGTACGAGCTCTATCATCGGTTTTTAGCGTTCTCTCTCGCTCTCGCTCTCGCTCTCTCTCTCTCTCTCTCTCATTGTCATTCTCTTTCACGCTCTCACACTCTCTCGTTTTTTACGCTTGTTCCTCTCGTGTATCGAGTGTAGATCATCATCGTCGTGAAACGATACATGTATAATATTAATAACTAATTATACATTATTATAAATTAATGAAAGAGGTCTTAACCGTATGTGTATGTGTGTATAATAACTATATCTGAATCTGTAAATACGATAGCTCTTGTTGCAGCTTACTCGTTCGGCCGTTCCCGTGATTATGAGAACACGGTATGTACTTCGCATTTCTAAAAAAAAATGTTTTGCTTTGCCTTTGATTTCTTCGTCAATTGAAAAAAATCACGAAAGCTTGGTGACTAGCGACATTCCCAGATCTTCGCCGTCTGGTCTACGCTGCCGGTGACCACGTAAGGATGATTCCTGTGGAAATCTACAAATAAAGAAATCGAGTGAGATCGAGGGATAGCGACTCGCGAGAGCGAGTACAGGCTGAACATGTCAGAGAGGAGAAAGAGAGAAACGATGACGACTTGTACATACCGACTGAAGTGCAAAAGTGGGCATGGGCTTCGAGCGTTTTCATGTTTCTTTTGTTGCGTATATCCCAGACTCGCAACGTCTTGTCGTCGGACGCGCTGACGATGAACTTGCCACTCGGATGAAAGATGACTCCCCGGACCCAGTTATCGTGACCGATGAGAGTGAAGAGGCAGACGCCACTGCCGACGTCCCAAACGCGAATAGTTTTGTCCCGCGAGCCCGAGGCAAGGAAGGGGCCCTCGTGAGCTCCTTTGTTGTCGGTGCCGGCCGCGGCGTTGATGGCCGCTCGCGCGTTATCCGGTGCCCAAGCGATGCACTCGACCACGTGGTCATGGTCCCGTAACTCCACCTGCGAACGCGAGCAACAAACGAAAGATCAACGGTAACGGAGCATCGACGACGAAGTGGAAGGCCGGGAGGCCGACGAACCGTCTCACCTTGGTCTCCTTGCTGGCGATATGCCAGACCCTGACCGTTTGATCGTTGGAGCAGCTGGCGATGAGCTCGCCGCAGGAGTTTATCCGAACCATCCTCACCCACTCCCTGTGGCCGGTGAGGGTCTTGACGCAGTAGCCCGTGGCCACCTCCCAGACCTTGATGGTCTTGTCGCGCGAGGCGCTGACGATAATGTCGCCTTGCGGCACGAACGCTACCGAGCTCACGTTGTGGTCGTGGCCGTGCATCGTCTTGATGCACGAGAACGACTGCTGAAAGTCCCACAGCTTGATCGACATGTCGGAGCTGCAGGACGCCAGTAACTTGCCCGTCGCGTCGAAGCATATGTCCTGCACGCTGTCCGTGTGGCCCTTGAGCGTCCGTTCGAACTCGCCACTCTCGAAATCGTACACCTGCAAACGGGCAAAGTTGAAGCTCGAGGCTCCGCAGCGCTGGCTTCGCTTGCACTTGCCTTGATGGTGGCGTCCTCGCTGGCGGTCACCACGAGGCTGTAGACTGGATGGAAAGTGACTCGGTTGATGGTGGCCCTGTGACCGGTCAAGCAGAACTTTTCCGGAGGTCGGGGTATCCAGTCGGACGGCGAACGTTTTCCCCGCGTGGGGGCTCCTTCGATGAACTCTTTCTCGGCTTCCGATAGCTTCGACTCCAACTCCATGACCTACGTATTCAGGTTCCGATCGACGAACGAACGTGCGTTGAAAAAAGCATTAGAGGCGTTACGCGCTGGCGCTCGCTGCTCGATGCAACTTGAGCGAACCTACCTTTTTCTGTAATCGTATGACCGAAGTCCATTTCTTTTCGAGAAGACCCCCGTACTTGCGCTCGACTTCGCCGTGCATATCGGCTTCCTTCTTGAAAGCTTCCAGTGCATCTTGGTATCCATTCGCGCTCAGATAGTCCGCGATCGCCTTGTTTCTGTAATTACGTTGTGCACCATTAGACGGGACACGCCAGCGACGGTAGTGCACTTTTCAGGTGCTCGGGCTCGCACGCGTTAGCCCGCGGTAGTTTCAGCCAGCCGACACGGCTTGGACACGACTCTCGAGTTGCTTTACGATGCTCCTACTCGGACGCAAGATAACGCGAGCACTGGCTTCTTCGCTCAAGTTCGTTTCGTCCGCCGTACCTTGCAACTGTTTTGCCCGGCGCAGCGAAATTTCTGCCTCGAACCGGCGAGTCTTGGGCTAGCCGCTCTTGATTCGAGCACGTAATGCTACGAAATTCCAGCGCACGAGTGCAAAGACGAGCCTACGTCGAAGAGATGTCGAACGACTCGAGAGTTATTGGCTTGTTACAGCTAATAACTCGGTATTTGCGAATAATAGAGTAATTGTCCGATGGACTTGTTTGGTATCGAACGAGAAGATAAAAGGCTGGGAAAGCAAACAACGTTGCTTTGATAATGCTGGCAGGTCTGCGGCTGACGACATCGTTGTTGCGCAATAACGTTAGCGGGAGAAAAGGAAGACGCTGTTGTTTGCACTGCAAGGCGGGGTAGCGAAGGAGTAACGGCCTAGACTGAGCTAAAGTGGATTTGTAATTCAGCGAGGAGGCGCGCGCGCGAGAAAGAGCGAGAGAGAGAGAGGAGGGAGATACGAGCCATTCCGTGTGTTGGTAAATCTCGAACGAAATGCCGATAATCGAACACGCTCGATCACGGCACGAGTCACGATCGGGCCGCACCAGTCTCTTCTCGCACGTGCTCTCGAACGAGATACGGTATTGTGTGGCACGATAGTTATTCCGCATGACTCTGTTCTCCGTCTATTTTGTTCGAACAGTACTGCTCTTCGTACTTTTCTTCTCTTCGAGCTGGATTAATGCATCGTTGTTAGATCGTCATTTTTTGCAGACGAGCATGCTCCCGCTCCCTCGCTCTTTGGCCACGAGAACAAGTAAAATTCAATGGGGATACGCAACGCACGTTTAGTTCGTTTCGCGAGCCGTGATTTGCTACGCGCACGATCGTTGAGAAGCGAAGCACAGGATCGATTACGTAAACGACCGCCGAAGCCGCCGACAAGGGGTAACGGTGTAAGCGCGGAAAACTCGAGTGAAAGTATCGGCCATCGAGATTAAGACAGGGGGCTGTCAATGTCGCGAACCTTTGACAATGGCTTTGGTGGCCGAACAACGCGTGGCTCAAAGGATTCGAGAGTCGACGCGAAGAACCGGATGACCATCGGACGATGGCGAATAGAAGGGGTCCGTTCCCTCCCCCTCTGCCTCCTCCGCGCCTCCTCCGCGCCTCCTCCGCGCACGGTTATTAACACTCGTGAAAACGAGCTATCCAAACGTTACGCGTACCCACGAACGCTGGCAGGTCGAGCCAAACGAGTAAGGCAAGAGCCGACGTACGACGACGTAAGTATCGGCCCACTGCCCAACGAGCAGCCGTTGCCTTTCGCGTTGCTCGTTTCTCTCTCTCCCTCACTCGCCGCCTCCGTAGCGCGCGTTATCGACAGTTCTCTCGCGTATCGCTTGGATTGGTCGAGTGCGCGCGCGAAAACGATGCGTATCCGCGAGGAATTTCGGGTGAAACGCGAATATCGACAACGAGTCGCCGCAAAACCTCGCGCCGTACTCTCGCGCTCGAAGAAAAGACCCGAGGACGTTCCAGAGGAAAAAAGGTCGTTGCGACGAGAAACCTCGAACGAGTGGTTGTCAATTGTGACGTTAGCTCGATCCAAATCGACGCTTCGGTGGCTCTCGAACGCCGGCTGAGCGCGAGCAACCACTCGAAAGTCGCTCGGCAAAGCTCGCAAAAGACAAGCAAGCTAAGAAGCAATCGATACGCGCCGCCCGCTCGAACCCTTGGGCGTACCAGCTAAGCGATGTACGTATAACGTCCGAGTGCCAAATTCGACGACTCCACGAGCAACGTTCCGCCCGCCTTTCGTTTACTCGCGGCGAGAAAGCGCTCTCCTCGACTCGACGAGTGTGCATTTGATCCGATTAGCTATCGCGACGGCTCGTTCTTTTGCATTTGTTGCTCTTCGCCGCGAACGGTGTAGTGCTTCTTTCGAAACGTTTGGTCCGCTCCAATCTAATCTAAAGCATAGCCCGTTATCCGTCTTCTCGTCGTTCCGTGGACGTGCAGCCCGGAGAGAAGGCTAATCGAGCATTGATTTCCGAAAGAGGCGACGCTCGCGAATGGCGGCTAACGGCGATGAAAAATGCAGCGGCGCACGCCACCGAAATAGCAGCGAAATTGCGCCGACTACGATAATAGTAGGGCAGCGAAGGAGGGTCGACAGTTTGCAGCTGTACGACGTCAGCGCGCGCTCGCGGGGGGTGGCGCCGGTAGTCGCGCGCGAATCCGCAGACGCCGAACTCGCCCCTGTATCGATCCACCCCAGTGCGCCTGCTCGCTCGCGCGACCTACCGAGCTTCGCAAACTGCGCCGCGTGCTCTCGTTACACGTTCTCCTTCTTTGTGCTTTGCGAACAAAACGCCCTCGTCTCGTCTCTCGCGACTCGAGTGCCAACCGCGTCCTCCGACAAAGCTCTCTTTGCTCGAGCTCGCCAATCGTACCCGTGTCGATCGTGCGGGCATCCAGACGACGACTTTGACGAACCCCGGCGTCGGCTCCTCGCAAAGCACAAAATCTCGACGACGGCTCGCTGCGACGATAGTCGCGGGTTGCCTCCTGTCGCCCATAGAAGCTTTGTCACGGTCCCACGGACGCGAACGATCGGAACGGTTTGTCCGCTTGCAACGAAGCGGCGTTCGGCGTTGGCCGAAGAAGGGCGCCGACGAATATCTGCACGGCAAAGGCCTTTCGAGCGGCTACGTACAGCGTCGAAGGTGCCTTATCGATCGGCGAAAGGCAACGCTAAAAATACTCGCGCAAGGAAGCTCGACGTTGATACACTTACAACTCCTCCCTCTGACGTTGAGACAACACCATTTTCATGATCCTCGAGTTAGCGACCCGGCGGATTCCTCGACGACGAGAAACGAGAAGCGACCAACACTTCGGTCGGCAGCCGGCACTGCGTTCTGTCCTCTCAATGCTCCGCCATTGACGTTGCCTGCAAACACACCACAATCTTACGTCAATATAGTTTTCAACAGCCTCTCGCTCGATACGCGCTAGGTAAAACGGGTCGTTTTAATGGGATCTCTAGGCGGAATAAAAGCGATAGGTCCGGTTCGCGCGTAAATGCACATTTTCGCACAGGCACGCGTACTGCGAGTCCAAAATAACGCGTCTGCCAGTGGCTCGAACAACGTGCTTATTCTTGGACAATGTGCAGTTTACTTGGATCCGTACGGAACAAAGGCCGTCGTTGGCGAAAGACACGATGTACGGGGGACACAAGATGGGGGTTTTGTCGGCAATCGATATTATCGTGACCCAATCCAAGTAGTACATAAGAGACGCGATAAGATGGGGATGAAGCGTCAGGCAGCAGCAGCAGCAGCAGCAGCAGCGGCGGTACAGAGAGGGGCTGCTAGCTGTTGGGAAGGCGAGACCTTGACAGTCGGAAACATCGCTTGTAGGAGGTAGATGGCTGACGGTGGCGGGGTTTTCGCCTCGACGATATACATCCAAACGAGGATGCGTGGTCGTTGTGCGCGCTAAAAAATCGATCGACGGAGCCACGGAGAACCCTCCTAGTAGAGTGGCTAGCCCCTGGCGCTGCTGCTGTACCGCTCAAGTCCAAGATCGTTCGGTCGCAGCTCGACTCGCGGCCAGTCCCTAGCTTCGACAACGTCAACGCTTCCGGCTTCCGTCCGGTACGCTCCGTACGAACACGCGCAGCCTCTTGACGACGCCCACGCAAAAACCCCTCTTCGCTTGTTTCCTTTACCTGCTCTTTTTCTTTGGTCGTCTGCCACGTATCGTGCGTGCCGGTGTACGCGAGCGACTGCGAAAAGTCAACGCTCGTAATTCGCGGGAAGGAAAAACATTCGGCGAAACGTTCTCAAGGTATACTTACGTACGTGAGCAGCTATGCGCTGCTCGATCGCGTGAATCATGGGAAAGCGAGCTGCATAAAGTAAACGAGAAAAAAGAAAAGGAGAAAAAAAATTGAAAACAAAAGGGCGCTCAAAGCCGATGCGGAGCTCGTGCGCCGAGAGTACGGAGAATCGTGATGGAGGCATAACGAGACGGCGATAATGCAGCGGCTGCGAAAAAATAGCATCTCCCACACCCACGCTATGTACACCTGTAAGCCTCTATCCGCTAGGCCGGCTCGCGCTATTTACTCCATTACAGCTCACTCGTGCGCACCTTCTCTCCACAGCTTCGGCTAGCTCTTGTGCCGCCTTTGGATTTTCGTTAATTTATGCTAATTACGGCGAACCACGCATACGCCATTCGCGCGCTAGTTGCAACTGTAATCTTCTTCGTTCCTCTGCGCACGAACAACTGCATAAAGCCTCGCTTATAAAGCCTTCTATCCCAAACGACAGTTTGATCGCAGTAGCTATGGCGTCTCGCGAACGCGTCGTTCGTGTCGCAGCCCTCTATCGGTAGCCGATTATCTTGCTTATTTCCTCTTTCCCCAGGTGCACCCGCACTGCCGTCCAGTCGATCGGGCACCGATTACGAACGACTAAACCTGCGGCAGGACGCGCGCTCCTCTGCAGCGAGCCCGAGACACTCGAAGCCACGTTTTTCCATCCGATCTCATTGACGGAGCAGCGACGTCTTCAGCGACGTCTTCAGCGACGAAACCTCGCTTGTCGCAGCTTTGCTTGCGCTCGTCGGCAAGTAACTCCGGGACCAATGGGTCGAACGTTCGCGTTAAGAATGTCATTGAAATCGCGTTGCGCGCGCGTCCGTGCGCTTGAAATCGGTACACGACAATCTCGGAGAGCTGGCTTATCGGAACGGCGTGTGTCGGCAATCACGCCGAAACCTCGATTAAGACAAAACATGGAACAAGTCCAACGAGTGAGAAAAGCATCGGGGAAAAGTCGCGTTGCCACGAGCAACGCGCCAAAGATGTTATGGCAAAATAAATAGGATTATCAAGCTGGTTGTTTTGCTCGGTTGACAGCTGAATTGAAACGTGGACAACGAACGAAAAACTTTGCAAGTGAAGAACGCGTGCTTCGGACACAGCTGACAACGTTGAACCAGGTCCGATTCAGGTGTCATAGCGAGAGTCGACTTGCGGTACCTGTCTTGTGTGACAATGCTTCTTGCTTACCCAATAAATTCGATCGAGCGTAATTCTCCACTCGAATTTGTTCGAAATTCTCAGTCTCGGTACGCCGCGCTTGCAAAGGTAGTTTATTTAAGCAGCAAACGTCTTGCGTCAACGATCAAACTGACTCTGATATTATTTTGTCGAGAATTCGTTTGGTTAAACAACTTGCCAAGGTTAAATTATAACCTATACGAACGCGAAATCACTCCGAAACTCGAGCCGACGACAAGCGTTTCGGAAAATTTTGTCGGAAAGAAATAAACGGAACAGCCAATAAAGCGTGTGCGTGCGCGCGTGTATGTGTACGCGTGTACGTGTATATTGCGACAAAGACGAGAGACGACGGCAACGACGTAGTTTTATAGAGAAAGTCGGGAAGCAAATCGATCTGCTGCTGCTGCTGCTGCTGGTGGTGCTGCTGTGAGGCGCGCATTGCGCATACACATGTAAGATATGGTGTACGCTTTGTATTAGGATTTTTGAGCGAAATAAGCTCTTACGTTGACATTTGACTGCGCGTATCACTGAGAAATGCATGCTCCTCGAACGAAAGGCAAACACGTAGAGAAAAAGACCGCATGAGAGTATCGAAAAATAGCGATGAAATATGAAAGTTCGAGGGCTTGCTGTGGCACTGTAGCGCGCGATTGTGACGCACGGTATATTCGCGATTATAGAGAAGACTTCCGAGGAAAGTAGACGAGGTAGAGGACAAATTGTCCTCGATAGATACGTGGGCAGTGGCGAAAAACAAATAGGAGAGGAACAGAGAAGAAAACGAGTCATGAAACAAGTGCCCAGCGCCTGGGGGCCAGTGCAAGCCAAGTGTAAATCGCGCACACGGCCATCTTGCCTGGAATCATCCGTGTCTCGGTATCTCTTGGGGGGGCAGCCCACTCTTTCGCGCACACGGCCAACACACGGCCAACACACACACGCACGCACGCACACGCATGCACGCACGCACATACAAAGCACGAAGACGCAGGCTCTAAATATCGACGATAACGCGTCGGGGAGTTGGTCGATGGCTGGCTATATAACCAAGGTTATCACTCGCGAAGCAAGGACATTCGTGGGATGCTATGGCGATAGTAGTATTGAACCATCGAGACTGCTTGTGCTACTCACTTGTCTTGAACAGGCTGAGCAGCTGCTTGCTGGAGGCACAGCGACGAGAGCGCGAGTGTTCGCCTCCTGTGCCTGTATGAGTAGTGATGTGTATGCGCGAGCGAGGCGCTCTCTCGTAGCTACAGCGGCGACGGCGACTATGACGACGACAACGACGACGACGACGAGTAGCGGGCTGCGCCCTCGACTCGCTGCAATACTACGACAGCGGCAGTAACACTGTCACCACCACTAATGCCAATATTCAACGTCAGCTCTCTTTCTTTCTCTCGCTCACTCGCTCACTCTCTCTCTCTCTCTCTTTCTTTCTTTCTTTCTTTCTTTCTTTCTCTCTCACTCTGACACTCGAAAAATCGGAACAACGCCGCAGAAACGTAACGAGTTGAGTAGGAAAACGCGACTTGATGACTTACGACGACTCGACCGGAGCACTTTTCTCGACCAACTGATGGTGGCGCCCCTTCGAACTCCAACCACTGCGACGTGTGCCACACACATTCATGCACCGTGACCAACACCAACTTGCTGTCACCGGGCGCCTGCGCACCGCTATCTGCTCCTAATAGCGTATGCATTAAACAATAGACCAATACTTGGAATGTAGGCGAGTTCGTGATAAACTACTTTTGGAGCCATCTAAGATCATTGCGATAAAAATTCGATAAACGACAGTGATCGCTGGTATTCTTGTCGTAGCTAGTTTATTTTTTAAATAAATACGACTATTAGATGTTATATTCAAAATTGCCGCGTTTGCTTAGTATACAAATTTGAAGTATAACAAAAAATTTCGTCAATGTTGGTTACGTTTAATATGGTTCGGATTGCACCATTTTATAATAGCAATCCTATTCCAAACAGTTCACTATCCCTTTCATAAAGTAGGTGAAAATATAAAAAACAAGTATATTGACGGGAATATCGCATCGCTCAGTTCTTTGGTATTTGCACTCGACTGCTCAGCTTCTGGGAGAATACGCCGAAAACCCTAAATGGAATAATGCCGCGTCACATATATGACACAAACAAAAGCCTCTGACATTGTCAATAAAAGCACGCGCCTGATGAAATACGCGGTACATCCGTAACCGAGCTCTTCTAAACACCCATTCCTTCGTTGAAATATTAGATTCTGGTCAAATAAACAGAAAGTCGAGATATGCGACCAACTAATCGTCAAAATTGCACAAATTCAACTATCATTCTCTCCGTTCTTACAGAAAACGTAAACGATTATTTAAAGATTCCCGCTGCCTTGCGACAATTTAACATCCCAGTCAGGGACCGAGATTCATGGAGCTTTCACACGATTGGCTTTGCCTGTCCACTGAAAAGGCTAATTATTCGGTTTGGAATACGATATGGCATTTGTCATAGTGCATTTCAACTTAATTTATAAATGATTCTACGTTAACATATCATCGATGAACTCGTCATTTTTTACGTCAAAATGATGAATTAAATAAATAAACAGCGAATAAAATGAATTGAATATGAAGTCAAACACTCAATGCATACGAGTTTTTAAATCTAAATAATATATATATTTAACTAAAAGTGAACAGGTACAAGTTAGCATACGAACGAGATGCTACTAATTGGTTAACGATCGAGTCGACGTACCCTCGGATCCCCGTGATCCTTTCGTATTATACGGCTGTGTTCTTTACTGAACACGGTTAAAGTGAAGAAATCAAAATAAAGCCTTTCTCTTCTGTACCTTTACGCTTTTTCTTTTCCGCTTCCCATTTCTTCCAATTCTCTTCCGTTACAATTGCGTGATTGAAGCGACCAATACAACTTAATTTCGGTAAAAGTAGTAAAATAATTTTCACAAAACACAACTTGTGGTATCGAGACAATTTTCAATATTCAAATTATTACGCGTCGATTGCATTTCTGACCTAAAACTAGGCCGTGACCGTATGTCAAAAGCTATACACGACTGAAACCAGCTAAAACGATTCTGCTGAGTTTCCGATACTTCTAGGTTAGGTCGCACACAGCGTCAAAACATCAAAACGAATAATTTTGTTGATGGTATCCGACATTTACTTACGCATATATGCGTACATGTCTCTCGAAATCGTTATTCCATACAGTTATTTCAAACGAAACATCATTGTAGTGGCGTAATAATGGCACTTAAAGGTATCTATAATAAATATCTAATATCTTATCGGTCTTATATCACGTTCAAACTTCTAATCAACCGACTATTATGGTTCGCTGTGGTTTATGTCATCGTGACGTTTGAATTTTCCTAAATATTTTACATTTCACTTAGCAAATGTCAACGATGAATTCTCAAATTCTCTTTGTATAATTCAATTCTGTACCATTAGTTATACATTCATTGTGCTCATACGTAATTTTATTCTTCGTATCACAACAGAGCCAACCGTTGATATTACCAATGTTGCAAGTGGATTTTATGAGGATTGCATAAAATTATTTGAAATTTTTAAAAACCACGAGAGTATTAGATTTGAAGCGTTCATTGCAGCTTGGCAAGAATTGAAATTTTCACTAGTATTTGTGTAAGTATTTTAAATTCTTTTACTCGAAAAATTTGTTTAAATGTATATTGAAATATAATGGTATTTAGAATACGAAATATGAAGTATACTTAACTTACTAATATAAACTAACTATATACCAATTTCTACTTATTATAAATAGTGGCATTTAAGTATTTTGATATATCTTAATACACTTTAGGTGTCGAAAAAGTTATGCAGAACTATATGAATTCAGCAAAGAAACACTTCAAATTGCCAAAACATTTGTACTAACATCTACAGAGTTTATTGATAGAGTAGCAGGTTTGTATCTCTTGTATGGTTTATACAATAAAATACCAATTGAAGATGCAAAGATCACTGTAACAATAAAGGAATGGGAATTTTTTTTGGAATTTTTTGAACAACTCAAACATGAAAAACTTCACGATGCAAGCTATATTTTTACCAAGCTGGTTACAGAAAATGCTTTCCATCATTGTTTGTTTACAACCGAGGTAACAAATTTTCTGTTCAATTTCAAAATCAAATATTTCAAATGACATAATAACTATCTATTACTATTATTACAGTACGGCTTGGAAAAAAGTTTTAAAACACGTCAAGAATACTCATTTTCATTTGACAATCCATACTCTGTTCTCCCAGTTTTAATTGATAAAGTTGATAAGGGAGAGCTTGGTAAAATTCTAAGATTGAGCGACGTATATCACGAGCAAAAAACCAAATTATTAGGCTCTACATCCAAAAATAAATTACAGTTATTTGATAAAAACTTCATGGATGATATTATCAACAATATTGAAACATTACAAGAGAAGAGACAAACTTTTCCAACATTGAGAAAAAAAATGAGTAAATTTAATTTATGTACAAAGACTGAAAAGACAAAGTAAGTATAATAACACTGAATGGAAAATATCTCATGTCACAAAAATTGAATGATTGAATTGCGAATTGCGTTGTTTGCCATTTGCAAAGACAACTATTCCGAGTTTTCGAGCATTTTTAATATAAATATAGTAACATTCACATTCAGCTCGAGGTTTATCGCAAATCCCGTCTTGAAACTGATTAATATTGTATTTATTGACTGAATACTTGAAAAAAAAAATATAATACCGCGTGTAGAAGTCGTGTTGTTTGCTGGCACAGAGATAAAAGAAGCAAAATCCATCTGTCGGATAGTTTGAGAAAAACGAGTAATTTTCAAAGAATTACCTTCAGACGCGTACTACTTCGTTTTAATTATTTCAAACGAATCGGATTTAAAATCACGTGAAACTGGAAATTAGCATTAATTAACGTTTTTACATTGGTATGTTCGATAACTCAGCTGAAATCGTCGATAAAAATAAAACAGATTCGCCAGAAAGTAAAAATCCATATGTAACATGAAATAGTATTACAATGTTTACAAGTATGTTATTTATAATTTTAGATATTCCGACAATAAAATTAGGTCGAAATTGGGTCATGGTTTTGATACCGACGAAGAGTCAGATGACGAAGACATGAGCATCAATCACACGTTTGACCAGACTAATCAAGACTTACCAAGCGACTTTAACGACGACCTCGAAGATGCTTATGACGTACAAAAGATGAAAAATACTCACGCGGAGTCGTCGGTCGCGGAAATGTGTAACGACGACTATTAATTGTTGATAACACTCTAGTCCTTTGTTAAGCAAACATGGAACTTTATATGAAATCACAGGATTGAAATTTGAATGAATTTGTGATAAATGGAACAATAATTGCCTAACACTAATCGACATTCAGTTACAACAAAAATTAACGCAAGTTCAATGAAAATCTAGGCTTCCAAGTTTGTAAATATGCATTGTTTGTATAGTTGAATAGTGTTGTTTGTACAAAGTGTGGAAAAACGATGATGTATAACGATAGATTGAATTAATAATAAGATAATTCGTTAAAGCTGTCGAGTCGTTTAATTGTTACTTCGAAAGAGTGAAAAATGAGCAAATAAGTGGAAACAACGTCGAGATGCAAAGTTGCAACGGAAACCATAGATTGTCATCGATAACGCGAATAGAAGCGCAAGCGAAATTCGATCGATGGAGAACATCAGTAAACTTTCAGTTGATTGTTATCGTCGAATCCGGCACTATGACCAGCGTTTCTTACAATAAAACTCGTGCCGTCGTAATGCATACGCCTCTCACCCCGTCGTACGAACAAATGAGAGGTTTGACCCAACGATGCCGTACAGTGCAAAAATGGAGTTGTCAGAGATGCCGTACCGCTGCTCGGAGACGTGCGTAGTTGGTACTTGTTACTGTTGCGAGCGATTCTATAACGAGATACGGAGACGCGAGGTTGACAGCGCTCTCGTATGCCTGCACGGGATGTAGGTTCGACGAAGAAACGTTACCTGACAAGTCCATCCGGAGTTTGCGAGATTCGAACGTTGTTGATGATCCAGTTGTCGACTCCTTCGTCCGAGAGCCAATATTGGGCGCTCGACAATATGGCTGCGGCTTCTTGAATGTAAGCTGGCCCGTGTCTCGACTCACCGTAAAACACGTCCACCGAAAAGTCCTGCATCGCGTCGAGTGTATAGAGCGTGCTCGGGATGCGTTAGGCGACCGATAAAAAACGTTGCATACCTGGCTCATATTGAAGAAGGAATCGGTGGTCGTTCTCGTGCCTGCGGCATCCACCAAGTAAACTAGCGCGCACTGCTCCGAGGTAAAGCTCACGCCTTTGTACCACATCTTGGCGTACCTACGGATCGTCGAAAGCCAAGGTGAACGAGCCTCGTCAAGGAGGAGCATGCAGCGCGATAACGAACTTGTTGTTCCCGTGGACGTCGTGGGCCAAAATCTCAACGCGAGATCCGTACTGGAACACTCGGCCGTTTGGGTGCAAGAGAGCCGAAGCCGCGCCGGATTCGCTCAGCGAGAGTACGATGTTGTTCTGCGAGTGAGGCACGCGTTTGCATCGCGATGAATCGAGGAGGAAACGAGGAGGGGGTGGGAGATGGGGTTGGGACGGGGGCTGTGCGTACTTTGAAGTTGATGACTCTGACGGCTCGGTCGATGCTCATGTCGACCCTGATCTTGTTGTGCAGCCGCAGCGAGATGGTGCCGTGGGGAGTAGCGAGGGCTCCGCCAACGGCCCCAACGTGACCGCCCGGAGGCCCGAGAATCGGCTCGGCCTCCAGCTCCCGCCAGTGCTCCGCGTAAACGCAAGCCGCCTCGTCGGCCAGTCCCGCGGGGTAGTAGTGGCTGGGCTTGGCCCGCGACTGCCTCCACAGCGTGCTGGGGATGCTCGACAGGTTGGTTGGCCACTGGTCCGTCCCTGCCGCGCCCATCTCCAGGTACTTGGCGAGCTCGTTGTATCTCTGAAATCGGACAGGCGGTTGGCCAATCGATAGCACCGAGCAAGGGACTCTGTGGAACGGTTGTGACTTGGTAGCCGCCGCTGCCACCGCCACCCCCGCACTCTTCGACCGATTGGTGATGGTGGTGATGGTGATGCTGCTGCTGTTGCTGTTGCGGCTGGCCGCTGCCGTACGTCGAGTGCACGGCGTAGAGCGACCGCGGGCGGATGGGCATGGACGTCGAGCACTGCGCGCCTCCCGACAGAGAGGAGCTGGGCAACGGCGCCGACGAGCACGACGTTTGGCTGGCATTCTTCTGTGGCTCCTTGCTGTTGCGAGCTTCCCCTCCCGATTTCCCATCCATCGACTTTCTCTGCAAAGCCAACGCGCACCTCCTTCATTTGCTACCTCTTGGCACCGGCAAATACGAGAGAGGTAAACGAAACCTTGGAATCGGCGCAGTTCCGTGGGCGCCGTCTCCGGGATTTCCGGGTCTTGGTGACCGCGGTGCGAGTTGGCTCACTTGGGCGATCCACGATTGGACGATTTTACCAAACAACTCGTATCGACTCGGGAGCTGTACAGCTCGCGCGCTGCCTTCGCGACAACTACGACCACGAAGAAAAAGGGCTTTTTCCCTTTTGTCAAGCTTCCCGCGAGAATCGCGCAAAATCACGAGAATCACGCGAGACAAGAGAGGACAATTTCGACGCGCTGCTATTCCGATCGGCAGTGCACGTTCAAAGACAAACGACTCGCTGATTGCCGAGCGCTTGCCGGTTGCTGTGGCAATGCGACGCACGGCCAGTCAAGGGCGCGCGCGCAAACTACTTCCGCAAACAAAAGAGCCGATACACTTGTAAGCTCGTGCTGGAAAATACGCGTAGAAAATGCAGTTGGTTAATCGTATCGGTTCATTTTCACAAACGACGCGAATCTTTGCTCTGTAATCCGTCTTATCGTCCATCTGTAGGTGAACTCGCACGTTCGGGCTGATTCGCTCTCCGAAGATAACCGCGACCGAATTGCATCCAGGCAACAAACGTTTGCTCGTAAACGTTATCTTATACGTATGCCAATGTCGCTTCGACGAGCATCGGCTCTAATCATCCGTCATCCGTGTGTCGCGCTTAACAACGATAACGTTAACCAATTGTCACGCGCTTTACCGCTAAAACAACAATGCGCTACCGACTACTAATAGATCTCGTCAAATCGCTCGCGTTGACGTATGCTCGAGATTAATCGCGCGTTTTGGTCGATCGACTGGCTGAGGAATCGAAAGGAAGGAAGTGTCTCGTGGTTATTCCGCGAAACAATCACGCGAAATAACAAGTAAAATTCCGTTAGTTCGAAAATCGGTGCGCATTTCAGTCGAGTTTACCGATTATATCCGCAAAACGGCAGATTGCACAACTCCCGACGGAATTTTCCGAATTACGCCAACTGTCAGCTTGATGTGTAATTGTTTAAACCCAACCGACGTATACCCGTTTGGCACGGGTCTGCTCTTTGACCGCTGATCTATCTTGGCTGACTATTGTGCGAAGTATCGCGAAGACGAGGAAGGGGAGCAAAGCAAATCACTCGATTTACAACACTTGAAAGGCACGAACGTGAAAGAGAAATCGAGAGAAACTGCGGATGATCGCTGTGCCAGCGACTAGTTTTGGTATGACAAAGGCCGCAAAAAGTACAAAAATTCAATATCCCCAACAACTTTTTTGGAAATGCATCGATCATAATGAAAGATGGTAACACAGAGTTTCAATTTTGCTAACAGGAACATTCGGTAACTGATACGTAGAAGTGAAACAAAGAAACAACATTTTAGGATCGAAAACGCATAATTGGTAGCTCTTGACGAGCACATGCCTGCTCGCCTGCGAATGATTATAGCGAGCGCGTCCCTTGACGCTTGTTCCAGCGTTCAAGGTGAAACGTGGCATTCGTTAGATCGCGCGCAAACGCGCGATCGTTGCATGAATTTAACAATGCAACATTTTCGCTGTTCATCGACGTAAATTAATACGTTACTATTGCAAGGTTTACACGTGTTAACGCACGTACGTGTACGAGATACCTAGCAGGGTTAACGATTGCTTTTGCCGCCGAATCGATTAAGCAAACAGACCGCTTCAAGAGAGAGCTTCAACCGGTTGCCAATAGCGCGACTGGTATCATCAATCATTCGGTCAAATTGATGGGACGCCGTATTGTTTGCTAAGGCGAACAATGTTCAATCATAATTCACAGGGGAAAATCAGAGGATAAGTATGGTTCGGGAATAAAACACGGTCATTTGGACAACGATAAAGTCGAGCTTAACGTTAGGCGTGCAAGGCGTCGAGCACCGCTGTACGCTTGAACGATGAACGCTGCCAAAGAGTTGTTGTTGAGTTGTTTCTTTGGCTCGTTGCTCATTGTAGCGCGCATCGAATGCACGATCAACGACTACAGCGAGACACTAAGAAGGGACAACAGATTAACAGCTGGTGTGGTATGCCAAAAACGCATCGACGTGGTCAATCGATAGAGAGGTACTCGTACGTTCGCGTTTAACGTCGTTTTAACGACTTTCTATTGGTTTCTTTTCAAGGTAAACGTTATCTCTCGGTGTTACCTTAAGAACCAACGCATTGTCTTGGCGGGTAACTGGAGCGACGACGACGTTGGCACTGTCGAGAAACTATCCAATTCCGCGGTATCGTTTTATATCACCGGAACGAAGAAAAATGGCCACTTCTACAGACACAAACGTTTCAGGAACGTTTACAAAATGACCGTAGCGGTCGTGAGGAAATTAAAATTTCCGGTCAACACGTTCATACTTGTGATTCACGACGGGAGCGATTTATTGGAATCCTTAGCTATATTGAAGGATTCTATCCTGTGGAACCACGTCGGTGATTTTCTCGTAATCTGCAAAAACACTCAAGACGAATGTCAAAGCGCCCGTTCGTTCTTGCAATCGATGTGGTCCTACGGCATCCTGTCCGCGATTCTTCTGTGCCACGACAAATCAAGCAATGCGCACATTTACACCTTCAATCCGTACACCAACGTTGCTCCAACGTTTTGGACGGTCGTGCCCCAACAAACAGACGGTCAAATCGATAAGAGTACTTGGACTTTGTACCGGAGATCGTTAGATTCGTCGCCAACAAATTTACGTAAGTTGGTAAAGAGGCAGCTCAGAGCGAGCGTTGACAGCGAAGGCAAACGTTGAAAACCGTTTTAACGAATATTTGTTGCAGCTGGAGAAGTATCGTGCAAGGAGCTATTTTTTGACAAGACGAGGACCTTAGGAGGCTACACTATTAAAGCAGGTGTTTCCGTTCGTCCTCGGACTTTGACGCCCAACAAAACGAAATTAGGATTAGAAGAGTTCGATGGGTTGAGCGTCGAGATGTCATCCATCATTTGGAATCATTTGAACGCAACGCTGCATACCGTGAATTACGTAAAAGTGAACTTGGCCGACCATCACATGTTTCTACAGAGATTCCTGAGAGATTTGTTGGAGGGTAAAATTGAAGTGACCTTGAACGTGATTCAGTTGCGTGACTTTTGGAAGCTGCAAACTTACCCTCAAGATAGCGAGGGCCTGTGCATCGTTTCGCGTAAGCGTTCGATGCACAGCAATTTAGAAAACGTGTTGTTGCAACCATCGTGGCTGATTTTCTACTGCGCAGTTTACGGTTGTTTATTGGGAAGTCTGAAGCGTGCGACAAAACAAAGCTATGCGTTCGCTTTCCTAGAGGCTACCCGAGTGCTCGTCAATACCCGGGTGTCTTGTCGACCTGCGAGTGTCGCTGGTAAACAATTGTTGATCAATGTCATGTTCATAACGATGCTCCTCCGAATATATTTCCAAAGTTATCTGATTTCTTTCGACGATTTGCGCGCCCGTATTAACACAATCGACACAGTCGACGACCTGGTCCAGTCTGATCTTAATGTCTATGGCACTCTAAATTATAAGGCCAAATTGTGCGATTTAAACATTGAAAATCGATACCGATTCGGCTTCTACGAAGATTGCCTGGATCGTTTGTTAAATGGCCAACGATTAATCTGCCTCGCCAGTTGCCATAAATCTCGGCTTCTCGCTTACAAAGCCGAGACAATACATATTTCCAAAGAGATAAGAAGCTATTTTTTGTCTTTTTTGACTTCGGATGATTGGCCTTTACTGTCTCGGTTCAACCAACTTATGATGTCCTTGAATGAAATGGGATTCATTGCCTATATTGTCAGCAAAGAGTCTTATATTTTTAAAAAACGTTCAAGTGAAGTTGACGGTTATCCAACGCTGTCGTTGACAAATCTTAGGATCATTTGGTATTTTTGGCTCATTGGATTGACACTGGCAGCTATGGCATTTTTAATCGAAGTCTTCTGGCATCAAATGAAAACCTGACAAATTCTTTTATAGCGCAGCAAGCAACGCGTTTCCTCGTTAATGCTGTGTTGATTCATTGTATAACAACAACAACAACAACAACAACAATAATAATACGTGGAACACCGAGCAACAATTATCGATCCTTGAATGGCCTTTGAAAAGTTTGGATCTATTTTCAAAACGTTGACGCACTGATTGCGGTAGCGTATAATATGCAAAAGTGACGTTCTCACCTAAAAATGTAAAACTCATTTTCTCTTTAATTTTAACTAGAAAAACAACGAGCGTAATTAGGAACTTGATGAGAAAATACAGTAATGACATCTTTTAAATATTCATTTCAAACGAACGGTAATTCGTGAGATTATCGTTATTTTTGCCTTTTTTTTGTTATTTTTTTCATTAGCTTGATACGATAACGAATTGTCACGTTTTCGTCACTTGGAAATACACAATAGTACCCGAAAATTCGATAGCAATTCCAACCTTTAATATGCAATGAAGGTCGCGATAACTTTCAACGTTTATTCGTGTTTTTGTTTGAAATGTCGCTGTTCAGGGTAAAACAACAGTTACTACGTGATCAATACAATAGACGCGAATCGTGACAAGTAGGTTGTGAGATAAGTTGTCGTACAACGTTAGTACAACGATTACGCATTGTATTTGACATTACGAATAAATCTTTGATTTGCCAATGATACAAGTTTCTTGCAATTATTTAATTTTTAACGTTTGGCATTTTTGTCGAATTTCGTCCGACATAACGATTGTTGAACGGTTAACGACGCGTTATCTTGGACGTTGCATCGTTAGTGTCGTCGGATTCGTTTGGATAAAATTTGACGTTGAAACGTGCGGAGGATATACGATGAATAATTTTTCTATCCTCCCGTCGAATCTCTTAATTTTTCTAGATATTTTAGTTGACATTACGTAAATTTGATCAACTGAGCTGGTGACGTAACCAACTTTAAATAATAACATTGTACAATGTCGACGACGAACGTAATCCAGTGTATCGACGAATTACGCGATTTTCCTAGGTGATGGAATTGGAGCGTCGTGAAAATTCACTGACCGCTATTTAATGCGACATTCAATTGAACAAACGATGGTAACGGCAAAGCAAACGTAACTTTTCTCAATCTCATCCATCCGACGCAACGTTGGTCAAAATAAAAATGAACCAGTTGACAAATCGCTCGTGCGCAGCTAAAAATAGAAAGATTTTTTCGTTGCCAGCTAATCGCAGAACCGTTTCAATTCGGGCATCGAGGGATTCCGTTGCGCGTTCATTGTTCTTACGCGATGCATCGAGCATTCAAGGCCCGCTCTGCGAGCCATACGTTGCAAATTATAGTCGCAAACGTGAAAATACATGCCATTTTTAACACGCGCATCCATCGACGTGGATACCGATAAAACTGCACGACCCGTACGTCGGCATCACCGCGTAGATGGACTTTTCTAACGTCCCACAAACGTACAATTCGGTTACTGGGTTATTGGCAGGCGCTTTTCAGCCTAAAATTTGCTTTATTTCTTAATCAAATCGAAACATGCTCTTAATGTCCGTGCAGCAGCCGCGTGTTTGTGCGTGTGGGTGTTTGGGTGTGGGTGTACGCGTTGTACGTGACCAGGCCAGTATGTCGGCAATTGTTCATGGAGTTAAGTGGCTTTTTGTTCACTACTTAGAACGGGGAAAAGAATCATAAATCGCTCGAGACGTATTTATTGCCGAAAGCGTCACGAGATTTCCTCTAGAGGAAATTGGCGTCGAGATGTACGATTAGTCCGAAGTCGCAGTTGTAAAAATCGGCTTAACTCCTCGCTAAAAATGGCAGAATTGTTTTTCTCGCGAGATCAGCGTACAAAATTCACGAACAATTTATCCGGATTTCAAACCCGGATCGTCAAAAATTGGCGCCTAACATTTGTACGGCTGAACAGATATGCCATACAGGATTTGCACACGGTATGGGTTGATGGCAGGTAACGCGAGTCAAAGTCAACCGAAGTGCGCGTTATTTTCGAGTGAACGTACGAGTCTCGAAAGCTGGTCTGTTTCTTCAAGTGGTCCACACTGACGATTGGGCGCATGCTGCAAGTGCGTTGAACGTCTCGTTGTTGACTCTTTACGGACCATTGTCTTCGAACACACTTCGATATTGGATTTTGATCATTTGCGTAAGCGTACGATGACGATGTTCGCGATATTTGCGTAGAAGACGTAAACGCAGCTCGACACGGGGATATCCAGCTGCACACTTTGTTCGTCCAAAGGGTATTTCACGCTATTCGCGCGGGCGACAACGTAAAAGGTAGCGGAACGCGGTCTCGCGTATAGCGTTTCTTGATTGTAGCGTGGGTCAGCTTGCTCGATTGGTCCGAAAAGGTGGGCTCCGGAAGACCGGACAGCGGAAAACGAGATAACAGCCGCATCGCTTCAAACACCGCGCGTTCGCGTCTTATTTCGGCTTGCGTAAATATTGCGTTGCGCGCAGCCTTCGATCCTCCCACGCGAACAACAAGGGATTTTGGGATTTTCAGCAGGCTTATTTGCATTCTGCAAAAAACGCACATTATACATGCGTATACGCAAACACACCTATAAATATTTATACGTATACGCGTGAAGGCTATAATTCGAGGCGAGAATCATCGTTCGTTATCAACGAAATAACATTCGTACGACGTAACTGTAAGCCGAAAGTACAAGCCTGTCTATTGTTTGCATCGGAAAAAACCAACTCGTGACAACGCTTCGTTCGAACGTTCGGGTGAAATGCGTTTACAAGGATAAAAGGCCTTGGAGGTATTCGTCGCGAAATCCTCGTAATCTTGCATAAATAAACGACCCCGTTGTACGCGTAAGTACACGATCGACGACCAATATCTCCGCAAGCGCGCTCGAACCGATCTCATCGAACAGGCGCAAATCGTTTGCTTGGTGTTCGCGGCGAATCGGCTAGAACTTTGTACGAATAAGGACGGGCGACGGACGAGCAATAAGCAGAGATATCGTTGGCAAAGCGTCATTGACGGCGTCCAATGCAGTCGGGAGCAGCGCAGTCTTGAGCGCTCGCGCTAGCTTCGACGTATCTTAAGATCGTGCGCGACGCTCGGCAAACACGCTACCGTTGATAACTGTGATTGACATCGACACAAGTATCCGCAAAATGGGTCGTGAAGCACGCGTACTCGCTATTGCCGTCGAGATTTTAGCAGCCTATCTCGCTTTGCGCGCGTTGTATCGCCAACTATCGACGGATGCTGGGGGGCATCGCGTTACGTCCACGCGAGACCGGAACTTGTTGTCTCCTTGCGCGCTTCTCTCCTTTGACGCGACGCGACGCGATACTTTACGATATTTTCGCCGTCGCTAGGGTTACCAAGTATTGCCAAGTATTCGCTTTACATCCATCGTCCTCTACCTCCTACCTCCCACGCATTTGTTCCAACGAACTCCTCGATATGCCGTTCACCGCGGCATTTGTTTGTCCAAGCGAATCTTCAAGCTTGACTTTGAGCAAAAACGCAACGTCGAGGCATTCCGAGTTAAAGAATCGCAGTAGTTGGGTAGTGTACAACGAAACAACGAGCATTGGCTCCAGTTGCGAAAATTGCTCTAATGCCGTGCTGTTTTTTTGAAACAATTGCAAGTTTATTGCGTTCGAGTAGAGAATCAAAGCGATTCTCAACAGCCTCTCAACTGTTTCAAATAAATAAGGTGAAACTTATTTCGAGTACCTCCAGATGAAAATCGATACTCGTACGATATTCGTATTGAAATAACGCTGATGCTCGAACAAAGAGAACTGTCGATCGGTGGTGCCTCGACTACGTTGGTATACCGTGATAAAAGGTAATACGCAACGTACTTGTCACCGTTTTACAATCAAATAGAAAACCTTGAATTATTATCGCGAAGACGATACCCTAGAAAATGTTATCTGCTTGTATACCCGATTCGAATTCAAAGCTATTTGGATCGATTAATACAGTAGCGAGGTTTTACGTAATTAACTTGCTAAGGACACGCCGTTAAACGACATTGAAATGGAACACGAACGGCTTCTGTGATGGAAAAAACTGGGACTGCCATCGTTTTTAAAATCACGTATCACTGAGTAATAAGCGTGTGTCTCAATCCGAGCATACGAAGGTCGATGTAGTACATTTTTCTGCATACTTTTTCAGAGCACACGAACTTATCTATGATGGAAGTTCTATGATCTGTCGTATTCTTTTCGTCGCCTTTGAACCGCTCGATAACGTTTGCTATAATTGTAATTCGTAGGCCTTCGATGCGTGTCGAGCAATATCGTGTTTTGAACGATTATCGAACATTGCAATTGTCGCCAGCGGTAAAAAGCTTGGATAGCACGCATCGCGACAACGTATAGAGTTAGAGAGCCAAACGAGCACGTGGACAAGTAATTGAGAGTGTGCGTGAGTGAGAGAGAGAGAGAGAGAGAGAGAGAGAGAGAGAAATAAGTTCACGGCCAAGTGCTCAAGCGAGAGAGGGAGAGAGAGAGAGAGAGCAAGTAATCTAGCGAGTGGAGGTGCGGGAGCCACGGTAATTTGGCGCGCAATTGCAAGTACGAGCGCTGTAACACTCAGTCGGGCGATCAGTCGTGCGATCAGTCGTTTGCACTCGAGCACTTGTAGCGGAGATAAAGTGAGCAGAGCAAAGCAAGTTCAGCATAGCCTATCGTAAATAGGAAAGGGAGTACTCTTGTACGATTTATTAATGCCTCGTTATTGCCTCCTGTTGATGCGACTAGCTCTCACGAGAGCGAGAGAGAGAGAGAGAGAGAGAGAGAGCCCTTCAAAGTATCGTCAATTGTAAACTCAATCCACGAGTCTTTTCCAGATCTCTTACGACAAATTTGCCAATGACTCTCGTGCGATCGTCAACGTTTCAAGAGAAAATTACTCCGTTCAATTGTAATAATTACAAAATGTCACGTTCCTCATTGGTCGAAAGAGATCTTTTGAAAACTGATACGGATGGGCGAAGATAATGGGCCATATTAAATCTCACAAGAGTTCTCTCGTCCGTGTTTAAAGTAGGCTAAGCTCCTCACTCGGAACTTGCGGGCTCGATTACGGAAGTGTGCACTACCGAAGGCCGGTGTAGTGCTTATCTACCGACCAACCTAATTACCAACCAAAACTCGCTGTTTTATTCGCGAAACTCTCGATGGCTGATCGGCAGAGCAATCGATCGTTTACGCCAACTATCGAATCAAACGTACGATCACGGTGATTGCTCTGTTTTAATATTCGCGTACACGCAATAAAGCGAACGAATCAAACGGAACAAAACAGTGTTGGGTGCGCTGCAACTTTGTTGCATCGGTTTGGTTTCTCGATCCGCTCGAATTCGCAGCCTAGTTGTGTTTTGAACGAGTAAAAGTAGAGATTACACCCAATAAAAGTGAACGCCGAAATGCGCGTACGAAGAAGAACTGCCAGTAGTCGGGGAGTTCGATCAGGAGCTCGCGAGTCAAGCGATCGGTTGTTGCCTTGTTTCGTTTTCCTTCCTCCGTCGATCAATCGTACATTTTCGTTCGGCACGGTGCAACTTACAGCGCGGCAAGCTTTCGGCGATCGGCGATTGGCGTTCGTTACTCTGCACGGGAATGATCGATCGACTATTTTGATACGGCCAAAAGGAGCCAAAATTTCGTAGCAAAAGTTAGCAAAACAACGTCGGTCGCTTGCTCGCTGGCACTAAAAAATGTCCCGGCCAGTCGGGCCTCCCGAAAGAAGAGTAAACTTTTGGTTGGTAAGCTAGACGGTCACCCGATGGCACTGCCGGTCTACCGTGGTATATATATGCACACACGCGAGTTGAAGCATTCTCCAAGTTTGTGTGTGACTATCGCAGCCGGCAACTGCCAGTTGACGGTCAACACAGGCGTCTCGTTGCTTGTCTTCGCGCGTGCTTGCGCGCCACTTCTCTTCTCTTCTCTTGGCAATTTCAAGTTAGGCCACCCAAGGATCTCGCGAGTAGCAACGGTCCTTCAGTTTGCTGCACCATGGCCACGGGTTTCTCGCTACTTTTCGTACTTGTTGTTGTCGTTGTTCTTCTCACTCCGATTATTGGTAACGTCTCCGTTCTTTTTTCTATTATTTTTTACCATTGCTATTGCTTTTGTCGCTGCTCGGCTTTGCCAATGATCGTTGATCCTTGTTACCTCGTTAAACTCCGTACTCGCGCAGACTATCGTGACTACGTATCATCGAATGTCGACTCTGTAATGAGTATTTGTGCAAATCTTTTTCCTTCGCGTTCTCCATTGTTGTTGCTTTCCATCGATGCATCTGTTGCTCAATTAGTTGCGCAAAACATCGACGAGGAAAAAAAGTGGACTTTTTTAAGCGTCACTTCCCAACGCTCGTTGCATATCTCTCTCCTTTCCCAGTGCGCCGTTGTAACTGGTCTTTTGTCGCGTGCTTTTGTGCACACGCGGATGCGACAACCCTCGGCGACCGATTAACGTACATCTCGACGATTTCGCTTGTTCGACGAGGCTGTTTCACGACGAAAACTCGATTCAGCTCGAAACCACAACCGCGTGTTTTCCTTGATCGCAATCCAAGTCGCGATCTTGACGTTCGAAAACAATTAGTCCCATTTTTGCGAAACAACTGAACCGAGAATTGAACGGTCGATAACGTTTTCGCTGCTCGAGTCTCGCGCGGATCCGCGTACGCGCATAAGAGCATAAAAGAAACGCCGAGGCAGTCGAGGAGATAACTATATCCTCGATTGCACGCGCTAAAATCACGCTCTTTTCAATACTTTCAAGGCATTGCGTCTAATGTTGCAAGCGAGGTATGGCGCGTGGGTTACACGCGCGATCCAGCTACATCGATTATTATTTCTGATAGACTCGGTGTACGCTACAAATTCAATCACAAGGCGATATTCTCGCGATAAGAAAGACTTGGATTGAGTTCTGTAGTCTCGGCTTAATACGATCGTTTCGCTCTTCAAAACGACAATTTAATCTAATATTGACACGGTAATAAAAAAATTGAAGAAACAATGGAAGAAGCTTTGGTTTTTTACAGACGTGTTAGCGTGATTTATGATGTGGTCGTGACGTCATCGATCCTAATCCATATCTGCCGGTTCATCCGTGAATAGTCGAGTGGAAATAGTCACAAATTCGCTCGATTCGACAATATCCGTACGCGCATTTTTTCGTTGTTTAACAGCGACAACTGGCAATCGCGTCGAGTGCCGTAGAATGCGCTTTGCTTTTAAAAATACATCGAACGATCAAGACTACGTTGCTTTGCACGTTTTTCCGTGCGCGTTGTACGTTGTACACAAGGTAGAGCATCGCGTGATATCGCAACTGTGCATACATTAGGGTTGTATGCGCAATTCAAACGCGAGACAAATTATCTTACAATTACTCATTACGATTGTTGCCTTCTTTCAACGAACACCGACACTTTGTATTAACAGCATAGTGGGAAATACCAATGCTTTAAGTTGATTTTCCTCCTCGATACTACATCGCGTACGCTTGATAGCAGTCGGCACAAGCTCAAATAACACGAATACTTTTTGAAATTCTTCGTTCGATGAATATTCGCGCACTAGTGGCTCAGCCGAAAGCCTGTGCGTTCGCGTTGGTCCTATTTTAAGCACATCGCTGCGAATCCTCAGCCGACCCTTGGATAACGCTTGCAGGCTTGCAGGAAACCAACAGTGTCCAACAGTGACGCGTATTACAGCGGTCGGAAAAGCTTGCGTCTATTAACGGCACGCCAACTTTGCTTATCGCATCGACAAACATCTTCGAAAGGAGAGACAGCGTCGATTATACGATCTAGTATCGAGCAAATGACCTAGACCCCTCCAGTCTACTATTGGAAAAGAAAACAAAAAGCGCAGATCTCCAAGAGACCGATTTTCTAGGCACTCGTGTAATCATCGTTTGTGCGGCGGACGACAATCGCCGTCGCCTTCTTCTTCTTCTTTATTTGTGGAAAAAAGCGATGGCCCGACAAGTGAAGTCGGCCTGCACGCGAACGGGTCGCTCGAGAAGGAAAATACCAAAATAGTATTTCAAATTGAACGATACGACATTTCGTGAACACGGTGTCGTTGGAAAGCACGGTGGAGAAAATTGAGCTGTTAGGCTATGGCTGTGGCTTCGTTTCGCACAAATCATCGACAAGGAAAGCAATTAGATGCACGCGCAGCGAGTTTACTCTTTAGCGGTCACACTATTTGACAAAACCGTATCTTATAAAATGACAAAAGAACTCGAGGAGAATTTTGGACAAATTGATATTTTCGTTGCAAAACTCTTTTGAAAATACTCGCCAAACCGTCAACTCTCGAAGTATCAATGAGAAAGATAATCGTTTCTTTCTTTTTCCAAAAAAAACTCGTTTTTCATTCGGAGAACTTTCGATTAAAGGTTGAACAAAACTATCGAAATACGCGACTCGCATGGCACTGATCGCCGACGCAGTAACTGCACGTAGTATCGTAATTGTCAAGTTGTACTGCCTTGAAAAATTGTACACCGATTAATTCAGCTAACAGCTCGAATTCCTAGAAAATGAATCATTTGAAAGTAAACGAGTTGGGAACGAGTAAATATCGGTATCTGGACATTTCGTTATTCTACATTAGCAACAACTTACGTTCTGAATAAAGATGAATTAATCGGTTCTAAAGTTTTCAAACAATAACCGCTGTGGTAGAATATTTGTCTTACGTCGTGGACATACAACGTTCACGCTTGATCAGTTAGCGACTTTTCTTATTTTCTTTGTTTCAGCTTACAGCATCAATCGCGCTGGTCTCAACGAGAGCAACGACGTCGAATCTCAAAGCACTCTGCGACTCGTCAATCTGGTTGGTTGAACGTCATTTCGTGCCAAACTAATCGTCGATAGTTTTCGCGAATATTTTTGATCGCCTGCAAGCTTTTATTTCGAATCTTTAGATTGGTTCACCTTGTTAATTTCACGTCTGATTCAGGTAATTCGGCATGGCCATCGAAGTCCTCAGAGCACGTTCGCAAACGATCCGTATAAAAACGACAGCATGGAACCGTTTGGTTGGGGTCAACTAACAAGCGTGAGTACACCGTCGACGGTACGATCGTTCGAACGTTTGTCGCGCGGTTCAAAACTACGAGAAGCGTGTTTCTTGTTTTATCCCTGCTCGTTATTTTTCGAAAATGACCAATGTGACGTAGTTGATCATATTTTACGAAACTTTCTCTCCGCTGAAACAACGAAAATACAGGTGCGATCGTTGCAAGTGCACAATACCAAATACGTCTTTGGCAAGAGATCATTTATCACCATCCGTTCAATAATTTGCGACGTATCGACATTTTACGGATGCAAATAATAACTTGTTGAAAAGAAAAAAACTTGAAGATCAGTACAGTGACAATAGCGTGACAAAGTTGAAAGTACGAATTGAACCAATATTTTTAGCCGAATACGGAACGTTGACGCTAGTTTATGCATTTTAGGAAGGACGACGTAATCAGTACAATCAAGGCCTTTTTCTTCGCAAAAGATACGGCCAATTTTTAGGTAAGCACAAACACGTCGTTAAATCTTTGTCAGAACGACATTTCTCGTAGGCACGTTCTCTCGTTTCCTATGATTTCTCGCTGTTGGCTTAATTATGATTTTAAGTTGAACGTGTCGTAGAATTGCGACAAAGCCATCGATAAAACTGTCGGTAAAAAGCCTTGTATGTCCGTTGAAAACGGTGTCTATGTCGTCGTTCAAAGCAAAGAAACCTTGGAATCGAGTACATTGCTATTGTTTCGAAAAGCCTCGTTAAAATATCGAACGAGAGTCGACGCAAGCCGAACGAAGCGACAAATCTCGCTGACTTTCGAGCTGCAATTCACAGTTGCTCAATTGTGCGGTGCAAAGTGTATGCAGATTGACCAGCTGTGTCGAGACGTAAATTCGAGCTCGCTGCGTTTAATAGAATCGACTGATTTGCTGCTATTATCTAACCGAATCCGTTTTTAGGTACTAAGTATAGTCCCGAAATATTTTGGCTTCAGAGCACATCGGTAGATAGAACGAAAATGTCAGCACTTCTTGAAGCCGCTGCATTATGGAAGCCGGATGACGACCAAACATTTTTAGATGGTTTGCCGTGGCAACCCACGTCTTTGAACTACCAAACCAGCGATAAAGACGACGTAAGACCATTGTTCTTTGAATACTTAGCGCCTTATCAAATAACCGTAACTGGGGCGCGTTACCAACCTTGGGAGGGGAGTGACAATTTTTCACCAACCTCAATTGATGCACAAATATTTATTTGAAATTCGGCCCACGTGGTCCACTCGGGTCCGAACATGGGATCCGTCCTATTACGCCATCGATTCGACCATTGATTCACCGGAGTAGGCTTTGATCAGTCGCGACGAACAAACCGATCGATGAATCTTGGGCTAATTTTCATTGGAATCGTTGTTTGCTTGGCGATGGTAATCGGTTGCTTTGTCGTAGCTCCTGTTGATATGGGAAACGTGCCCGGATTACGCGAGGATGAGAGAGGCAGTACTGAAATCTCAGGACATTCAAGAAATCAATGCTCTATACAAGGATTTGTACGAAGCGCTGCAACTGCACACGGGACAAAATATAACGAATCCTGACGACGTATTTGACGTATACGGTACCCTCAAATCGGAGGTACGGAACGGCATTCGTCGATGGACCCACGCTTAAGCTGTAATTTTAAGGCAAAATTGAACGTTGCAGTTGGCGATGAACTACGCGTTACCAGCGTGGACCGAGTTGTATTTCCCCGACAAGATGAGTCCGCTGTGTAGTTTGAGTCTCAAATTAAACGTGTACAACGAGACGCTGCTAAAGATGAAGGCTGCGCCACTCGTTTCCAAAATTGTCGACAACATGCTCGACAAGTCGGAAGGGGTTTTAAGCCCGAGTCAACGGAAAATGTTCATGTACATCGGGCATGATTCGACAATCGTCAATATCTTGGAAGGGATGAAGGTCTGGGACGGGCAAATACCTGATTTCAGCGCGATGGCCATGATAGAGCTTCACGAGAATAAGACTGGATTCTACGTTCAGGTAAGCATTTTGTTCGTCGATTGGCTCGTAGTTAGTGAATTATTGCGCTACAAGTAGACGGATCACACGTTTGTTTCTAATCGTTGTTGTCAGGTGTATCTGAGGAATTTGACTCGATACGAACCATATCCACTCGTCGTACCAGGATGCGATTTCGCCTGCCCCATCGACCAGTTTGTACAACTGTTAAGTCCAATGTTGCTCACCAAAGACCAGTGGAGGGAACAATGCGTTTTGAAAGACTCCAATTACGTACCTGGCTCTGAACCACTTCCCTAGAGCGTCCTCGATATCGCGTGCGTATCGAATGCTCGAGTCAGTAGTTTTACTTGGCGCCCGCTCGACTATGTTGCCGTTGTCGGAATATCCACGATACAGTGGAAACAATGTTGTAAACATACGTCTAAAGTTACTACGGATCTTTGCGATACGTCTGTTTCCAAATTATTTCAGCGTACGGAAGTCGACCACCTTACGGATTGTTCTCCGAATCGGCACGTCTGTCGTAGCCGTTCTGGCGACGACCCGTTCCTTCGAATATTCTTCCGTCAACCTGTTCCTCGCTATGGAACTTGTTCCTGAAAATCAACAATGTCATCGACAATAGCCCTCGGCTCCGGCAGCGGTCCATCCAGCACATTCCGCTACACTGGACTTGCGTAGTATTTTGCAGTAACGTCGGTGGATGATGTCAAACTGACATCGTATCCATTTACGAATAAATCAAACCTCGAGAACAAGCAAACAGTTGGCTTGCCGTTGCACCGCGGCGAGATGGCTAGCCATAGGCAATAGGCATTTCGTTGGCCGGGTCCAATTTTATTATTGATCCCCGTGTGTACGCAGCGCTACGCGAACTAGCCTAGCATTAGAGGTGCTTAAAAATGTATTTGTTAAACAACATTAATTATTCGCTGTTTGCGTTACTTTTACGGTATAGTTCGCGGTTTTATACAAGTGTATATCGATATCATCAATGCCGACGGATTTATTGATTTGAAAGACAATTTTTCAATATTTTGTGGTCGACTTGCGTCTATCGAAATCATTTGAAAATAGAAAATAATATTATTGTATAAGCTAGATAAAATGAACTGTGATTTAATATTCTAAGACTCTGCCTTATTGAACTATAGATACGCCGTCTGTCATTCAATAATATTTTCAGAATAAAAATATTGTACACTTAAGCAGACAATCTTTTCAATGTATTTTAGGAGAGATTAAGGAAAGTACGTTATTTTAATAATACAATGTTTAATGTTCCAATTACTTGCGTGGCCCTCAATCCAAAATTGATCAAAGTAAATGAGCCATAAACAAATATTATATTTACAAGTTTTAGGCGAAGATTTTTTCTTCTCTTCGTTTCTTAGTGACAACTGTCCCAGGTTTATGCTGTGCATCTGGATGATTGAGTAGCTCAGGTGGACAGGTCGAAATTGGACTTGACAAAATAGTTTGCTTGAGATCATAGAAGAGATGACTGTCGTCTTTAGTGCAGAACGATATCGCGATACCATTCTTCCCAGCACGACCCGTTCTTCCAATACGATGCGTGTAATCTGCAAATAAATTTACAAATAATATCATGTATAAGTAAATGCGCGTTTATATATATATATATCGTTATTCATCGATATCAACACAAAAGCCATGTTTCCGACGAATCGTTACACGTTACTACGTACCTTCGATTGTTTTGGCCATGTCGTAATTGATGACCATAGATACATCTTTAATATCGATACCACGACCAGCAACGTCGGTAGCGACCAAAATGTCTTTTGTTCCACCTTTGAGCGAGGCAAGCGCATATTCTCTCTGTTCTTGTCCTTTGCCACCGTGAAGTGTGCATGCGTTGTACTAAAATAATAATTGTACGAATGAATAAAGCCGTTGAGATTTGTGATTTGTATTATTAATAATGTTTAATATGCTAAACAGCAGAAAAATATTGGCCAACTCACCCCAAGCTTTTCCAATCCCCTAGCGAGTACATCGGCTCCTTTCTTTTGGTTAACAAAAATAATAATGGGTGGCTCGACACCACGACTAAGAATTTCAATAAGTTTCTTCCTCTTGTCGGCCTCGCCCATAATATGTACAATTTGCTCGGTACGCTCGGTAGGTTTGCCAACGCTACCAATGTACACTACTGCTGGCCGTCTCAAATACGTCCTAGCTAATCTTTCGACCGCAGCTGGCATAGTAGCCGTGAACATCACAGTTTGTCTGTATTTTTTCTTCGTGTTGTAATTAGCCAGAAGTTTCTCTTCGTTTTCAGCATCTTCATTGTCAGGTTTCAAATTTGAAACTGGCATGTATTCTAAAATTTTTTGCACATCTGGTTCGAAACCCATGTCTATCATCCTGTCTGCCTCGTCGAGAACAATGTAAGTACACTGATTCAATACTAGATATCTATTTTCTAAAACGTCTATCAATCGACCGGGAGTCGCAATGACAATCTGAAATCGAAATGGTTTATGTTTAAATAAAAGATGTAATTTCCTTATTGAAAACTACAAACGTGAATGTAAAGTTTTAAATACCTCACAACCCATCCTCAACCTAAATCCCTGTTCTTCTCTGGAGAGACCACCGACGACAACTACCGTTCTAATTCCCAATGGCTGCCCAAATTTATTGGTTTCTTCTTCAATTTGTTGTGCCAACTCTCTGTAACAAAACAAAGCAAATATGATCATCTCGCTTTCCATAAGGAAGCTCAATTTATCGGAAACGCGTAAAACCTACCGAGTTGGGGCCAAAATGATACTATAAGGTCCTTGATCTGCTTCTTCCAATCGTTCAATTTTCGGAAGACTAGTAATCCATAATAACAGAGGGATCAAGAACGCTAATGTCTTACCAGAACCTGTTTCAGCAACACCGATAATATCACGATTTTGCAAACCAATAGGTATTGCTTGTCGCTGAATCGGCGTTAGATCTTTATAACCAACTTTATCAATAATATCCAAGATTTCTCTTGGAAAGCCAGACTCTTTCCATGATCTAATTGGATCAGGTATGCGGCCTCCCTTAATCGTAATATTGTAGTCCTCACGGAATATGCGCCAATCACGCTCGGTCATTTCATCAATAGCCTTTTCTGACCAATGACGGTCGTCCCACTTCTGCTTTTCTTCTTTTCTTTTAACTTTCTTCAATCTCACCCTAGAAGGAATTACAATATTTTCCATTAACTGTTGTTTTTCATTATTTGCATTAAATGTATCATTGGAATGGTACGTACTTTTCTTGTTCTTTTTCGGCTTCCGTTCGACGTTTTTCTAGTAATTCTCCATAAAATTTACTCTGATCGCGCTTTTGAGCCTTTATATCGATTCCTGCCAAGTTTCCTCTTCCGAAAAATTGTACTTGATGTCTTTCTTTATAAATATTGTTATAATCCACCGAAGTATCCTCTGCTGTGTCCCAATCAAACACGAATTTACGATCGTTCAATCTTCTGACGCGCCGCTTCTTTTTTATTAATCCCAGATAGCGCTCTTTTATTGCTTCCATTTCTTTCTCTTTATCTTTGTCTTTTGTTTCTTCGTCTCGAGATTTCTGATTTTCTCGACGCCTTAAAATGTTAATTGTAAATTTTAGTGTATCGTAATAGAAGTATTTTACATTGCATCTAGTAAATAAAAGTTAAAATTTGCAAGCTTCAAAAACTATTAGACATTTGTTCCGTGTAGAATTTAACGTTAAGAATGTGCGGATATTAATAGTTCTATCGTACGTCTAAACGTACAAACTCGAACAAAAGACAATTTAATTGTTATTCTTCGTATCTATACTTTTCTCAGAAACTGATACCATACTACTGAAATAAAATTATTATACCTAACTTAACGATATATCCAGCATATGGTCGACTTACCTATCACGTTCATCCCATTCTCTATTCACGGTAGAAGTTGATCCATCTGTTTGAGGGAGAGTTTTCCTTTGCTCTTCTTGTTGTTTTCTCATTGCATTAACTTCTTCTTGTCTCTTTTGAAGAGCAAGTGCTGCACGCTCTTGTTTGGTAAGAAACTTTGGTTTGGCTCGAGCTTCTTCTTCAGCTTTCTTCTTTGACAACAACTCTTCCAAACTTAAGGGTTCTTTTTTGGGAAGTAACTTGCTTTCTTCTTCCGTAGCGGCTTCTTTCTCTTCGTCTTTCTTTATTTGACTTTTGGTATCTTTCTTTTCGTCATCGGTGGGACTGGATTTGTGCTTTCTATCATCTTTATTTTTGTTATCTTTACCATCTCTTCTTTCTCTTGATCTATCACGTTCTTTATCCCTAGATCTGTCAGACTCTTTGTCTCTGGATCTGTCTTGTTCCCTATCTCTAGGTCTTTCTAACTCTCTATCCTTGGAGCGTTCTCTTCCACGAGACTTGTCTACTTCGCGAGACCTTGAGCGTTTTCTGTCTTTTTTGCGATCTTTTGATCTACTCCTGGAGCGTCTGCGATCTCTGTGCTCCCTTTCTCTTTCACGTTCACGATCTCTGTCCCGATCTCTATCTCTTTCTCTGTCCCTTTCTCTGGACCTGCTACGTCTGCTTGACTTTTTTTCGTAACTTTTGTTCATTGTAAATTCCTACTGAAAATCAACAAAATGAAATTATGTACCATATTTTCTTCATATCAGTGGAACTCGTTCAATCAAAGAGATTGTTTGAAACGAAGCGTTATTCCTATGCATTATTTGAAAGTTCTAATGGAACGAATACACGTTTTTTTCAAAGAACTTTTCGCGTTGTTCAGTGTTAAAAAAGTCAGAATAGATTAGAATCTTTGAGGTTAGAGTAGTTGGATTATTATTGAAAGTATACTTACGATACAACAACTCAAGCCTTGGCGTTACGCGATTTTACAGTTTAATGTAGGTTTCTTTGATCGATTGCAAAAGGCCAATGTACTAAACTATACTTCGAAACATCAGATGCATTAAATGGACTCAGCCTATTTGTTCTGATATGTATATGGACCAAACAATGCAATAGATAACAGGGCTTTCGGCTTTGCAATTTAAAAACATTCTAGGGATATTTGACTTTGCCTAAGTTACCCTAGAAACAACATTGGTGGCACTGACTATTCAAAATTAGTATATTCATTAATTTATTGAATTTTATGTAATGTTTATAAACTGTTTGATAAATGTCTTTTTTGTAACATTAAAATATGTTGCCCGATACCGTCGATCGAAAAATGTCTGATTTATTCGGTTATTTTCGAGAGCGCATTCAAAATTTTTGCATAGGTAAGAAAAACGATAAACATAATCGTGGATAATTTATTATAAAAAAATGTTTATAAAACAACATTAACGATGATAGTAATTTAAAAAATTATACGAAATGTCCTTTCATCGCTGTTAAGACTATAGTTTTAATACTAATATACTTTCTATTGTCTAATCATGTTCAAAAGCATTGATATTTACATAGTAGAGGCTATTAGCTGCACTCGAATAGTTTTTTTTTTAATATTACATACTATTTAACACGATTCATAGATATATAACAACAGTTTATATATAATTACAAATATTTCACTTTTATGTTTAACGTGTAATTACAAAATATTCACAATGCATCCAGTGAAGAACAAAGAGTATAAAAACCATAAAAACAAAATGTGAGCTTCTTGATAATTGTTATTTTGCAGATGAAAAAATGTTGAAAGCTTTATGTTTTCGAGAAAAACTTGAGGTGTTTTGTAAAAATAATTCATCGGAAAAACTAGAAACAATTGGAAAATATCTTATATCGGTAGAAAATATTGGTCCAAAAAGTCAAGAACTTTTTGTGCAAATATTCTTATCGATGACAGTTAACGGTCGTCTACTTGTATCAAAAATCACCAGCTCAGCAACCAAGGAACTTCACTGTTTAGAAGAGAAGAAACATGAGTTATTTGACTGAATTCCTCGAAAACAAATTATAATTGACGTTCACTACGCAACCATTACTTTTCTTTCAGATCTTCGGGAATAAACAATAGTTTTTGCGAAAAGAATCTTTACGTAGGGAGTGGAGATACTGGCTATTTTATCAAAGTCATGGAAAAGTCTATCGAAGATAAGCAATTGAACACAATTTATATACCATATAGCGGCACCATGTTCTTAAGTGATGGTTGTAGTATATTATTAATGCGTTACTTAGCTATGACAAACTTTTGTGGAACTCTATGCTTTGACGCGATTACAATGGAAGGAACTATGGTCAAATGTGCCTATGTAACTTATCATACTTCATCTGTATACGAGAATTATTAATCTTTTATCTATTTTACAGTTAATAAATTTAAAATACTCATTGAGCGTATACAGATTAAGTTAATTTTTTACAGGAATGCTCTAGTGTATATATGAAAATTAACAATGCAGATATCGAAGTATTTGAAATCGTACAAAAGTTTTATAATAATGATACTGTCAATAGTACAATCAAAGCTGTTTTATCAAAACAAGGAAATTTGTTAAGCATACATTTTATAGACTCTCCATACATGATAAAAATAAGTCCTCGTGTTGATTATAGTACTCGTTGTCAAAAACCAATAATTTTACCTTTAAGAGAAGAATGGAAAGAGGATTTTGAGATGTTTACAGAACACTTTTACAAAACAGTTAGCGTATCAACTATACGTTAAAAGATTTGAAACAAATACACTAATTAAAATTGTTAATTTAGAGTAACATTTGCAGATTTTGGAAGAAGATAGAACAAAAAAATATCTACTGTTACATTGTGAAATAAAGGAGCTAATGAGCGATTATATTCAAAGTTTACTCTGCAGTACGTATACGCTTCAAAGTTATCTCTTATAATTCTGCCCGTAAATAATGATAATATTTTTTTCAGAGAAGCCAGACGATGTTTTAACATCTACAATAGATCATTTCAAAATGTTAATCTCTGATGAAATTTAAAGAATTCGAAAGTACTTGTATCTAACTAGGTAATATTTTAATCATTGATTTCAATACATTCGCTTTGTTATTTATAAAAAAAAGTACAAAGAATGGAAATATTACTCACCAGAGTCATTTTCTACCAGGTGAAGTGTCTTTCTGAGGATTACATATTACACAAGTTTCCTGTATTAAAAATACAAATATTCGTAATTTTATTAAAAATAGACAAACGGGAAAGTTCTTAAAGTCGACTTGAGAATTGCGGATACTTACAACAACTTGAAGATTTGGTAAACATTCTTCATGAAAGGAATGCTTACAATAAAATACGACTAAATTTCGTGATTCTAAGCACCATGAAAAAAAAATGCAAACATTTATTAAATAGGTATTAAAATAAATAATTTTCCAACAATGCAATACTTCACCTCTGACAATTATTTTCCTGTGACAAGCTCCGCACATCTGGTCATCTATGTACAATTTGTGTTTATTGAAAATTCAATCCAACTGATAAATTGATATAAATAGACGAATATTAGGCTCATCTTACCATCGATGAATATTCCTTTCTGATGTCCTTTCACTAATCTCTCGTGTAAATTGAAATAGTCGCTGGAGATAATTTTATTACATCCTTCTTGTACAGATACTTGTAAGTTATAGTCACAGATCATTTTTACTAATGCTCTTTTTAATCCTGGAATTTCCAGCGAAGGCTCAATTCTCTGAACCATAAGTTGTGGATCAACGTAGGTTCCAATTTTTTGCAGTAAGAATGTAATAGCATCTAATAAAAAATAACTCTGTTAGAATGCGAATGAATTATTAGAATAACAGAACAAAGACTACGAACCTGGTTTATCTAAAGAATAATTAATTAAATCATTCCATAATTCTTCATCGTCATGCTCTTGACAAAATGCAATTGCACTTTCCATGTCATTAAGTTCTTGCGTCATAAGTTGCAGTGCTTCCGAAGTATTTCCTATCCTACCAAGTAAGTAGACCATTTCGGGATAAAATTGTTTTTGGGTACAAATATCTAGAGCTTCCTGAATCGGATAATTATCCGATCGCCTCAGAAGTGGCAAAAGTTTATCTCTAGAATAGTCTGCATACAGACTGACAAGTAATCCGTGATATTTTTCTTTGGTATCTTTAGCATCTCTTTTGTCTAAAGCATCTAAATACTAAGAAATAAAATATAGAAACTCGTTATAATAAAGTCTGTAAAAGTAAATTATAATAATCCAAAATGTTTTGCATTAAGTCCACATGTATAACTTACCATGTATAAATAACGATGATTATTTTGTAATTTTTTAACAACAATTTTAGATTCCACTCTATCTTTTTCCAAGAAAAATTGTATTGCTCTATCGGCATCTAAATCCATCAAACCTTCAATCATATCATAAACTGAGCTATATAGTTGATGTTTTTGAATCAATAAAAATACATCTTTGTGCTTTAACTTCAAGTACATTGCCAAGGCTTTATCGTATTTTCCTTCGTGACTATACAATATGGCAAGTGCTTCCAGAAGCACATTTTGTTTCTGGCTGTTATGGACTAGAAAGTGACCTAAGACCATATTTACCACAGCCGTAACATTGTATAATTTGGGTGACCATTCCTTTATTAATTGCAAAAAACCATCTGGGTCCAATTTCAAATATTCATATAGAACCATCTCATAAATGTGTGGATCTAATGTAACTTCACCTCTTGGAAGGTAGGTGGATATTGTACGTAATTGATGAACTTTAGCAAATTTATATACCTCTTCTTCCCAGAGTTTTTTATTCTGACCTAATATTGTCAGACAAAGTTTGCCAGCTTTGTCATATTTACCACAGTTCAATAAATGATCCAAATAAACACGGCCAACTTCAACTAAGGAATGTTTACAGTCTTTACCACCATTAACTGTCACAGCTTCTAAAGCTTTTTCAAATTTTCCATGGCTCAAAAGCCATTCAATTCTGTCATCAGCATCATACAAACTAGCAACAACAATGTCTTTGGGGCTTACTATAAAAAACCTAAAATTTTTTAAACGTTGAATATTTATTTATTACTATACTATAATCGTTATGATTTATATGCAAAAATGAATTAAGATCAAATTGACTGGAATAGTGAAGTGGGGTATGATATTGTGCGACGTGAAAACGATCAATATTTTAAAACTGTACCTGTTTTCCTCGATTAAACAATCCAAGTGGTAATCATTGCAACTGTACTCTTCGTATCCTCTAAGAGAAAGGGAATTGGCACATATAATGTTGAAATCTTGATACTTTGGTTCCACTACGTGCAGAGTTGGGCGCTGGTTTTTACCATTTTCTGATGGTTCTTTGAGACAACCTAATAGAACTAACTGATTTTCAAGAGGTGCAATCCCTGATATGAAAAAATCCACTTGAAACGTTGAAACTACAGTACAAAATAAAAAAACATGATTAAAAATGACTTAGAACCATTGAAAATGCTTTGGAAATTTATATTAAATTATTTAAAAAATTAAACCTAATTCCACTATAAATTCTGACATTTCCCGATTTATAAGTTCCCGATTAGATCTTTTTTTGATTTGGCATATTCTGACTGTATCGATCCATCCTATTAGTAAGGTTCTATCATCTGACCATCTAAGGTTACACCTGTATTGTTCTGGTACAGCTCTTATAAAAATAAAAAATAAAAATAATGTAAATATAATTCAATTAACTTGAATAAATTAAATTAAATACACCTTACTCTATAGTAGTTGTCCATTTAATAAGCCCTAAAGAACACCTTGCATTTAAATCATATATTCTAACACCGGTATCCGATGCCCAAGCTACAAATTGATCTGTCCATGCTATAGAACGTACTCCACCTTCTGCTTCCCATAATATTGTTGTCTTTAAACGAGCTAAAAATGTTTTTTCGTACAAAACTAACTTGTCTTCTCCTAAAATATAATGTAATATTCTTGATTGCAGTCTTAATAAACATTACTAATAATAGAATTCAGATTTACTAACCAATTATAAATCGTCGACCACTACTACTTTTGTAGTATTTTGGATCGATAGCTATACTCTTGACCCAATGTCCTGTACTCATATTGTGATTATTTTCAGCATTATACAATCCATAAATGAAAACTCTTCCATCGTTACTGCAAGAAGCTATAAAATCTCCATTCTGATCAATGGATATCTGGTTGACAGCAACTGTGTGAGCTCTCAAATTTTTTGATTCGATGCTATTACCTTGATGGTCAAGTATGTGAATATTTCCCCAATGTGAGCCCAGACATAAGAACTAGAAGGGAAAAACAATTGAACATCTTTTATAAAAAATTATTTTAAGATAAATGGTGACGTTAAACAAAAAGTTCTGTAAATTGATTTCTATTATACTTTTGGGTGAACAGCAATACAACTAGCAGCATCTTTTTGCAAAATATTTACAACATCATTCCTCATTCGAACGTATTTTAATCGAGGTTCAATCTCATCATCCACTTCAGAATCATCTTGATTATTTTGATAATTCTAAAATAAAATTTTTCTATTAGTAACAAAATTATATGATTACGCAGCGTCATTCATACTTTATCTCGACAATTGTCCATAGCGTGCGTCCAAAGTTTTCTCTATTTAACAATGAACGAAAATAAAATGTCCTACCAGTCACATGTACAGTATTAATTGTCAAATGGTTGTTACAAAATATACGTATTTAATTACTCGGTTTTTGAAACTTAAACATTTGTATACGATATATTCACTTTTCAATGATATTTTTCAATGATAGCAAAATATTTGTCAAATTGTTGCACGATTCGCTTACTTAGTGCTAATTAGTTGTGTCGTACTGTCAAAACTGTCAGTTCAGTGTGACGCTTCGTATAGCTTCATGGACGCCTTGCACGAGTGATGAAATTGTACTTCTTTTCTTCTTTACCGATCGAGCAGATACTATACTATATAACACTATACTATGTTATAGTTCGATTTTAAATTTTCTAGGCGGCACTCTCTGACAGTATGACCGGTCTAACACGAATATAATAGGATACAATGTATACAATATAAAATGTCAGATTTAATAGTCCTTTATTCTATTCACATTCGCTTTTTACAGTCATACACAAGTGGTGAGTGAATTAACCTTTTTACTGTTATCGATTCGTTTGTTTAGACTGACAAAAACTGAATACGTAAAGGGAGCCCCCGCGCATTTTTTCGAACGAAAGATCAACAATACTGTACAGACCTAGAATTCAAGTAATATCAGGTAATATGTTACTACATATATTTTTACATATATTTCATTATTGATGGATTCTTGTTGATAGAATAATAGTGTGCCAAGTATGATAATACTTTGCATACGATTTTTGATACTACAATATTTGCAACTTTAATTCCAATTCACTTTATCAGTTACATTATTGTCAAATTTCTAATAAGCTAAATTCTATCAAGGTTATTTCACATTTTTATATTTCATTAACAATGAAAGAACTACTTTATGAGATTGTCAAATGTACAACGTAGACTAGAAAAATCGTCATTGTAAAATTTCTTTGCACTATTATGGCGTAGAAACCATCATTATTGAAATTATGGCTGAAAATCCAATTAATAATCATAATTAAGTATTAATGATGGATTAAAAAATAGTAGTCAACCATTATATTAAGATGCATGTAAATCTATACAGTGAAACATGACCTCTGAATCATCTGTTGGCTCTCCTAAACCAGACGAATCCCTTAATTCATCTCAAACTAACAATTTTTCACCCCAACAAAGAACAGAAATTTTAAGAGACTGTTATGTCAAGGTCAAAGAACTTGGTATGTGTATATTTTTGAGTACATTTGACCTAACGATAATTTGTAAAATGAACGTCAGTTTTATAATTGTTAACATTTCTTAGAACACAATATTACATCGTCAACTCACAAATATTTAGAACCAATAGTCAACGAAGCAGATAGGATAAACCAAGATGGAACAATGGAGGAAAAAAGTACAGTTGATATAAACTAATGCTTGTAATTATAATATCAGTAAGAAATATTAATGAGCCATTTCTTATTTTACAGTTAAAAACTCAGAAGAAGTGGTCTTAGATTCTCGAATCATGTGCTCTGCATCAAACATTATCAAAAAATGTTCCGCAACAATTCTTAGAGACTTTAGTAACTACGATTTAACTGAATTTGCAGAGAAAATTGTGAGTACAGTTACTTGATATTGTTAAATTCGCTAATTTGTCATTGAATGTATGTTAAGTTAAATTTTTATTACATTTTTTAGCTACAATACGTCAAAAGAATGCCTGACACAGGCTCAGAAGAAAATACTGATTGGTCTCTGTTAGGAAAAGAAATAATGCACCATTTCAATAAAACTGCCAGATTCACAATGCTTTTAGGTATTAATAGTTTTGTTGATATTTATATTCATGTATTATTAAGATAAACATTTTCAGGAACACTTCGTCCAATGCCTAAAAAAGAACTTATTAGGCGTAAAATTGTAAGAGAAGCTCAGGCCCAAACAAAAAGACCAGAAAATGTGATAACTCTTGACAAAGTAGAAGATAGCGTAGAAGAAACTGTAAATGGAATAAAAAAATTGATTCACCGTTACCAAAAACACAACAAGGAACCACTTGACTTTTTTTCATTGGTACTCCATCCTACAAGTTACGGAAAAACTATTGAAAATATGTTGCATACTTCTTTTCTCATTCGAGATGGCTTTATTAAATTTAAAATAGGTGCGTATTGATATGTATAAGAATAATAATAAGTTTTTTATACTAACATAATCATACAAGAAATAATTTTAATTCTGTTAGACGAAGACGGTATACCGTACATCGAGGAAGTAAGTACAGTTGAAAAAGATCAGGCTAAAGATAAGAAGAACAAAACTACGAGGAACATTCAAAATGTTCTATCACTGAACATGCATCAGTGGAGAGTAAGTATTTTAATAGACATCTGATGTGTGTAAAACCTAAAATGTTTTTAAAAATTCTTTTAGGCTTTAGTTGAAACTTATGGTATTACAAAACCAATGATCGATTTGGATTTGAAGAAATCAAAAAATACCAAGTGATATTCATTATGTGACTTTTCAAATGGTATACCAATTCAATAGCAGTATAATCGTCTTATCAGAGTAGTTTGTAAGATGGTTTCTTGTTTTATCAGAGCAGTTGATAATATAGGTTCTTATTTTACTTTTTAGAATAAATTTCTAATGTGTAGTATTTTTTACCAAAAAGAAATTAAATTAATTGTTATTAAAATAAAAAACTCTAAGATAAGTTTTTCATAAACACTTTTCCTACGTTGTAAAAAAGAATTAGACGTGTGAGTTATATCTTCACGATCTATGAAGTAATAAACGAGTAAGAATAACAAGGATTTGTCAAATAATAAATTATGAAATTATGAAATTATGAAATAAACGAATAAATATTATTTTATGAAAAATCTATTGTTTTTTGTAAAGTTTTATTAGATTTTTTTGTTCAACTAACATACAATACGGCCTCGCAGAGTATATTGTTTGTAACATTTTCGATAGTTAAAGTTCGTCAGATGTGCATCGGAAATTACAATAACTATTCTGTTCGATGGAATTTCTCGTAACAGTCACTAGATGTACAACGACAAAATTACTTATGATTTGCAATAGATTGTTAAACAAAAATTATCGAATGATCTGTTTTAAATTTGGTTTATTATCAAACAATAATAGTATTGACGTTAACAACAAATCTAATGATCCGTTAACATTACTTCAAGTACGTTTTATAGAAATACGGATAATGGATTCGTTAAAGGATGGCATTAAGAAAATTTAATGTCAGGCTTCAGATGAATAAAGTTTGAATTTATGATTTAGCCAAAGACTCTGCCTTTGCTGCAACTTCTTCGATAGGGCCTACCATGTAGAACGCAACTTCGGGTAAATGATCTAATTCTCCGTTCAAAATTTTCTGGAATCCCTTGATTGTTTCGGCAAGGGGCACCAATTTTCCTGCGTGGCCAGTGAAAACCTCAGCGACCTGTTACGAGCGCAACACGTTATTCATGGACACACAATTAAGAAGAAAAGATAGCAATTCGTAAGAGGAATTATAAAGGGAAGAAAGCTGACCTGGAATGGCTGAGACAAGAACCTCTGGATTTTACGCGCGCGTGCGACGGTAAGTTTGTCTTCTTCGGACAACTCGTCCATACCCAGGATGGCAATAATATCCTGCAAAGACTTGTAGTCTTGCAAGATTTTCTGTACACCACGGGCAATGTTGTAATGTTCAGCACCAATGATGTTAGGGTCCATGATACGGGAAGTCGAATCGAGGGGATCGACGGCGGGATAGATACCTGAGAAGAGAACATTGACGTCAGTGTTGCCGTGCAAGCTCTTGACCGTCGCGTTTAGCGAGACGTACCAAGCTCGGCAATGGCACGAGACAACACAGTGGTGGCGTCCAAGTGAGCGAAGGTGGTGGCCGGAGCAGGGTCGGTCAAATCGTCAGCGGGCACATAGATGGCCTGTACCGAAGTGATGGATCCCTTCTTTGTGGTGGTGATTCTCTCCTGCATGGTACCCATGTCGGTGGCCAAAGTGGGTTGGTAACCCACGGCGGACGGGATACGTCCCAACAAGGCAGACACCTAAAACGACAGAGCGGCAGTGTTGGAGACGGGTCGAAGCGAGACTGCGCCGGCGCGCGGACCGACGGGACGGACTCGTTACCTCGGAACCAGCCTGGGTGAATCTGAAGATGTTGTCGATAAAGAGCAGCACGTCCTGTCCCTCTTGATCGCGGAAGTACTCGGCTACGGTGAGACCGGTCAAGGCGACACGGGCACGGGCGCCCGGGGGCTCGTTCATCTGACCGTACACGAGCGACACCTTGGATGTCTTGTCCTTGAGGGAAATGACACCGGACTCGATCATCTCCTGGTACAAGTCGTTACCCTCGCGCGTTCGCTCGCCGACGCCGGCGAACACCGAGTAACCACCGTGGGCTTTGGCGACGTTGTTGATGAGCTCCATGATGAGTACGGTTTTACCGACACCGGCACCACCGAACAGACCTGTCGGCCAAACAATCACGCTCAAGCTCGTGCGTCCTCGACGCTCGATCGCTCGAGCGAAGCTCGATTATAACGCGACACCTACCAATTTTACCACCCTTGGCGTAGGGGGCCAACAGGTCGACGACTTTGATTCCCGTGACGAGGATTTCCTGCTCGACGGACATGTCGACGAACTCGGGGGCGTCGGCGTGGATGGGCGCGAGTTTGTCGGTTGGAATGGGGCCACGCTCGTCGATGGGCTCGCCGATGACGTTGATGATGCGACCCAAGGTTTCAGCTCCCACGGGGATACGGATGGGAAAGCCGCTGTCCAGAACGTTTTGACCACGAACGAGACCCTCGGTACCTGCGACATCGAGAAGCGCTTGCGTAACCTTCGCTCCAACGAAAATAACGAAAATAACGAAAACACGACAACTGCGACTCACCGTCCATGGCGATGGTACGAACGGTGTTCTCTCCCAAGTGCTGGGCGACCTCGAGGACTAGCCTGGGGCTGCGGTCCTGCACCTCCAGGGCGTTGAGGATGGGTGGCAGTGCATCGTCGAACTGAACGTCGACGACGGCACCGATAACGGCCACGACTCTCCCCGAAGCACCTTTCGTTGCGGCTACTGGCTTGGCTGCTGCGTACTCTCGACCTGAGGAACGAGCGAAACGTCAACACCCTCCAGACTCCGGGACCGATGCCGTTTTGACAGCTGGCTATTGCATAAGTGGCTACACTCAAGGGTAGCAGCCTCGGCTGCGGCGCTAATCGCGCGCAGCGGAGCTTACTACTACGCGTGTTAGGTAACGGACACACTTAGTTACATAATTGGCCAAAACACGCTCTCCGACTGAACCGCGGATCGTGTTCGCGCTCGAACCAACTCGATTGTCCAGTTCAATTGAAAATCCGACGATCCTTCGTTCGGCTGCTCCTAGTGTGCGTTAAATAACTCGCGCAACGAGCCAACCACGAGCTCTGTCCGCGAGTTCACGTCGCCGCGATCTTTCGGAGGATTAATTGGCAGACATAACGAGTGATCGTCCGAACGCGCCGCGAAAACTGGCCTACGCGAGGAAACGACGCGAAAACCGCTCGAAAATGAGGTTGACAAAGCCAAGTTTCATCGATAAAAGCGGCCAATAACGTGTGTACACTTGAGACCAAGTGACCCCGATGTCGTCGCCATGTTCTAGCGAACAGCAGCGCACACTCGTCTTCGGTCGAATAACACACATTATATAATCATGCCAGAGCGACGATTTTTTTTCCGAAGATTCTTGTTCTTTTTGAGAAAACCCGCGAGGTTGCTTGGCCCGTGACGGGCTCGGGGCGAGCGATCGTCCGGCTTGCGAAACTCGATGCATTTTGCGTGACCAAATGGCGTGTGAATCGGTCGGAGCAGTCGACGGAAAGAGCGGACGAGCGAGCAGAGGCAAGGTGGAGTGACGAGAGCAACTCGCGACTTGCAAGCGCGATGGGGCCGGCGAGCGGGGACGGCCGAAAAAAATAGGATGTCAGAGGAATACTCACTGTTGACGGAGAGTACTCCAGCGACTTTGGCAGATTCTTGTTGAAGAAGGGTGGGTTTGACGGCCCTAAGGGCCCCAGCGGCTGCCTTCGACACGGCACTCAACATCATGGCCGAGCAAGTGAGAACGGGCGACCGGAACAGACCGCCGTGAACGTGTGACTCGATTTTGCCACCGCGGCGCAGTCTGCGCACCTCCTATTATCTAGACTTCAGTGCGCAAGCGTTAACTCTAGCAGAACAGCCGCTTTTTCAGCGAGGCGCCAATTACGAATTACGAATTACGATCAAGGTCTCACCCTCGCGCGCTATCGGCTTTCTCGGACCCGTGGACTCTCGCAGCCGCCACCGATCCTGCACCGCCAATGCACTAATCTGCCAAAGACGCGTTGGCTAGACGAAAACGTCAATATTTATCGCGATTGACGTTAATCGACATTTTGAACGTCGGTAAAAACCAAGTAAAACATTTGTCATCTGTATTTGTCATGCTCACAGTGGCAACGGTCATCGACGGAACTTGTGGGAGAATAGTCTTTACTCCCACGACGACCAGGATATTAGATAAAAGTTTGGTTTTTTAAACGATGCATCTTGATAAGATAGAACGTACGGAACACGATTGAACGGCAAACTAACCGAATCCGTATCGCATCCTCTGTGCAAACTTTCACAAGATCAAGATGTTGCGAGGATTCCATTCACGCGTTGTCTTCAATTTTATAGCAACTATTTTCGTTTGCGCGATCTTTACTTCAACATCCGAAGCAGACACGCACGAACCATCGGGTAAGTAATTTCCCTTGTTGCAACTCACGTAACAATGGACAATTCCACTTGTTCGCAAGCCCTACGAAAACCTGGTAAAAATGCTCGTTTCAATTATGCAGTCAGGTATCGCGATTATTTCGTTGATTTGTGCAATTCGAACCGACTAGCAAAGTTTACAATTGTAGTTGTAACAGAACGTTCTAAAGTTCGTACTACCTAATGAATTATCGTTTGACTGAAGGTAATTGCGAGTCATTCCAAGGGATTAACGGTCAATGGAAGCCAAAGTGTGAACCGGATGGTTCCTTTTCACCCGTACAATGCAAAGGAGAATTTCCAAATGGACGGTATTTATATTTTTCAATCGAATATACACGATACTGTAATATAGATTAAAAGCTTCGTTATCGCGAAATATAAATGACTAACGATGACGATAATAATTACAAGCGTGTAACACTTTTGCGTCGAAGCGATTTTATTGATATACAACTGTTGTTTAATAATATAACAATTGGACTTTGAAAAATAATACTATAATCATCTGTAACGCGTGGAAATAATATTAATGCTTGATATTTAATGAAATATTTGATTTGGAACAAACGGACGCATTGTTCCTGATTCGCTGATTTGGTATTTACTTCTCTGCAACTGAATAATTGTCTAATAATTGGCTAATTCGTATATTCTCTCTATCAAATTTTGAATAATGAATAATGTATTAGCAGCTTGGTGGCACATGAGAGGTTGTTCCTCCTTAGGCATAACTGACATAGTCTTCATAGATGGTTGTAACTTATCAAAAAACTGCTGATCTTCGCTTGAATTATCACCCAAATGATCCAAATACCTTTTCCATTCGTTCACTTGAATTCTGACTAGGTCATTCAACGACTTTAAAAATTCACGATTGGAAGCACGTAAAAGTTGCTCAGCCGTGTTGCTGTTCTTTTGTCTTATAATGAAAAATATTATAAAATTAAGAGTTGGTATCAACTGATCTGACATTTCGATCAAATCGGTATTCGCACCATCCTTCAAATAGCAAATTTTCGAAATAAATTCTTGAAAGTTATTCTCAAAAAATAGTTTGTCTTTGTCGTCGTATTCTGAATTGTCAAGTGTTGACTGTGCAACAGTATCCTTAAATATAACAATTGCAATCCCAGCAATTTTTACGTGGCACTTGGAAATTACAAGCTTATGAAGGATCCTGTACTTTGCTTTGATTTCAAATTTATTAATATACTGTGTAAAATTATCGATTGCGTATTTTTTTACTTTGATTGAATCAGTACTTATTATTAAATTCATAATGTTACGTATGAATCTATCGTGTACAATTGAATCGATACATCCCATTGGAATGGATAATTGATTTAAATTCAAAGCAAAATCTACAAGATTTAAAAGTCTTGAAGTTATGATACTTTGGTTTTGTTTTTCATGCATAACACGATTGAATAATTGACATATGGAGAAAATGACGTAGATTGGATTGTAAATGGATGGAATACAAAATTGTTTCTTTTCACTGTAAAAAATAACCCAACAGAGATTAGACAACTGAACGTGATTCATGTTTATCCAAGGATGGTAATGTTTGTACTTTAACAAATAATCATTTTTTAAATGTTCATTTCTCATACCATTTGCAGATACTTTAATTTTAGTATCATTTTTTAAATTGATTAAGTATATTAAATCAATTTCAAAATACAAAATATTTAGGACTTTGTGAAATACAATTTGACAAATGTCATTACTTATATCCGTGTAATTGAAATTGTTATCAAAAATTGAAATTATTAATTTAAATACACAGTTTTTTAAACCTACTGCAGTGTTCTTTTTAGATCTGTTGCAAACTGACGTAGAATCCCTATATATACTGTCTATAAAATTAATTATACAGATGTAAGACATAATTGTTTCTTCCATAATGTGATCATTGCGAGTTTGGCTATATTCGTGATTTGGTACAGGCAAATTCATCAAAAACTTAGTAATTGTATCTATGCACATATCCAACATTTTAAAACTATTTTTACAACGCATTAAGCACAAATGTAATGAATGAAACAAAAGATGAAAATACGGCTTGAATGCTGTAGATAATTCTATTTGTTCAGCAATAAATAAAATTAACTCGTTAGCTTGACAATGGGTCGCTAAGAAAACCATTACTTTTCCACAAAAATTGTTGATTTTCTTTTTATTTATTTCATGTTCTTCATTCATTATCATGAGAATTATTTCTAAAACTTCATAACTATATTCTTGAATAACCTCCAAACATTCAGGATTGTTCAGGAAATCTAGTAACTGTTCTTTGGAACTTTCATGAATGTATTCAATCAAGTGGTGAGAAAGTAATTGAAAGACTTTTGTTTTATGTTTTGCATTGTATGTACAACATCTGCGTCTATCAACGGAGTTCACTTTAAATGACATTTTCAAAAACTAATTAAATATTCTTGATCACTGTTTATTATTTCCTGGTAAAATTCCCATAGATTAGCAGAGCTATATCATTAGTAAAAATAGACTTCTCTATGTTTAATTATCAATTTAACTCATGAATATAGTTTATTTGTTATTTATTCTATAATATTCTCTGCTTCTGTTTACAATTTAGCTTATTTTTGACGTATTGTCGCGTCACAAATCAAATTTGTGACAGTGAACTTATTTGAACAACGATAAAATTAGTGGACTAGCACATAACCTAACTGGACATGAAAACGAACTTAAACGTCAATCACCCAACCAAAAAGCTTCTATAGAATTTGAAGTTGGATATTAGTCGTTTACTCGTTTCCCGCCTGGAAACCGGTAGCTCTGGTGTGATCTCGCATATTTTCCCGCCAAACGCCAACATGTGAAAAGCCTATATACGACTAACTTGCTCCAATAAATATCAGTTGCACTTTTATTTCATCGGTACACTCTTTCCATAGATTTGTCTTCTTTTATCTTGTTGATAAAAAGGACCTCTCAACATGTATGTTCAAGTAGTGACGATTGATGGCAAAAAAAAAACTGTGCTCAATGTTTCCAAATTGACGAAAATTAGTGACCTAAAAAAAGATATTGAGCAAGAATTTGACATTAAAACGAACAAACAAGGTCTTTTCTTTCGCGGAAAACATTTGGAAGATGACGGCACTCTTTATGATTACAGCATAAATATCAACAATGTTATTCAAGTAAGATATTACTGTATATCACGAAATACTTACTTTTTTAATGCAATCATCGAATTTACTATAAAGTAACGGTAATAAACAAGCAGTACATTAACAACAACGGAAACATTGATAGTTCGTGTATAAATCACGTGTCATCATGAAAGTCGCTATCAAAATGTTTTTTATTTATTTTTTCGAGTATTTTTGATTGTTTATATATCATCCTGCAAATTAGATCAACATTTTTATTCCAGGTAATGATCAAATCAGAACAAGACATAGCCAATGGAATTAAATCAAATAAAGAAGAAAACAAAGGGAAGAAGGAGAATAAAGAAAAGAAAGAAAAGAAAGAAAAGAAGCAAGAGAAAGAGGAAAAAGTTGAAGCAGAAAATAAAGCTGATGAAGAAATTGATTCTGCAAGCGAGTACTACAAAGTTGGCGATGCAGTTGATTGCACTGATAATTCTCTTGGATCTTGGTTTGAAGCAGAGATTATTAAAATATTCAGAAAGTCAGGCAAACTATTGTACAAACTTAAATGGGATTTGCCCGATACTAAACACGACGAACCATTTGACATTGAGGAAAATTCAATTAGACCTAGAGCATGGAAAGTATTAAATTTCAACGATCTGGATATTGGACAAACAGTAATGTTGAACTATAATTTGGAAGACCCAAAAGAGATTGGTAATTGGTACGATTTTACAATAAAGAAGATAAAAAACGTGAAAACTTTGAAAGAACTTATTGGCACAATACACATAGGAAATAGCAATCAGACAGTAGAAAATTGTACGATCAATACAAAGCTTGATATTTATAATATTGACAAACCAATTTCAGTAACCGAAAGGGACGATGAGTTGATAGCATCGCGTGTACCAAAAAGTCGTAGACAATATCCCGTGAAGTGTGAAACTTGTCAGGACAATCCAAAACGAAAATGCAAGGAGTGTAGTTGTAGAAAGTGCGGCAAAAAAAATGATCCTCATCTTACTTTACTTTGTGATGAATGTGATGTTGCATATCACATAGCTTGTTTGAATCCTCCCTTAACAGAACTACCTAGTGACGATGATTGGTACTGTCCTGACTGTAAAGTAAACGCAAATGAAATTGTTAAAGTTGGTGAGAAAATTGCCCCAAAGAAGAAACACAGTAAAGTGGTTGGCACCAACAGAGACTGGGGCAAAGGTATGGCATGTGTAGGTAGAACAAAAATTTGCACAATAGTTCCTCTTAGCCACAGGGGTCCTATTCCGGGAATAGAAGTTGGGACAATGTGGAAATTCAGATTTCAAGTATCCGAAGCAGGTGTTCATAGACCTCACGTAGCTGGGATTCATGGACGAGCGGATGATTGTGCTTATTCTATTGTTCTATCAGGAGGCTACGAAGACGATGTGGATAATGGTGAGGAGTTTTTCTACACTGGCTCCGGTGGTAGAGACTTATCTGGCAATAAAAGAACTGCAAAACAAAGTAGCGATCAACAACTCACATTGATGAATAAAGCTTTAGCTTTGAATTGCAACTCTAAAATAAACGAAAAACAAGGTGCCATAGCAGTTAATTGGAAAGAAGGGAAGCCCATTCGTGTTGTAAGGAATTTTAAATTAGCAAAACATAGCAAATATGCTCCTGAAGATGGAAATCGATACGACGGCATTTACAAAGTGATCAAATATTGGCCTGAAAAAGGTCAAAGTGGTTTCAAAGTTTGGCGTTATCTATTAAGAAGAGATGATCCTACTCCAGCTCCTTGGACGAAAGAGGGCAAGAGTAAAATGGCCGAGCTCGGCTTAAAAATGATCTATCCAGAGGGCTATCAGGAAGCTCAGGAGAAAAAGTCAGGAATAAAACGCAAATCAGACGACGAGGCTGAATCTATCGTTAACGATGAAAATACTCCTGTAAAGAAGAGGAAAACTGTTTTCAAGCTGAGTGGTGATGTCTCAAAGTTGATCAAAGAAGATCGATCCAATGCTAAGTTGTGGAACCAATGTAACGAATTTATACCTAAAGGAAAACAAGCATATTTCGAAAAAATTTCAACAGAATTTGCCTGTATTGTATGCCAAGACTTAGTATTCAAACCTGTTACTACACCGTGTGGACATAATATATGTATAACATGTTTAAAGCGCAGTTTCAAAGCTAGCGCTTACGCTTGCCCTATGTGTAGAAACCCACTGGATAAAGGCATAGAGATGACAATTAACCAAGCACTTTCCTCTATTCTGCTTTTACTTTTTCCAGGATACGATAAGAGTAGATAAATTTATGTTCACATCTGTGTAGTGGAATTATTGAAACTATTAACTTATTCTTCAAGGGAATCAGTATTATATATTTATAAACACCTTGTTCTTGAAATTTTATAAAACCTTTAGCTTTCATTTAGCTTTGACTATTTTATAACGACAACAATCTTGTACGGATGAGTCAACGTTTCATTGAATTAATTAAAATAATCAATTTTTCAATGTAATTTGATACATTCTAAACAATAATTTTCTCTTTTATAACGTTAATTTTATTTTTCGTATCAACAACATTTTTTGTTAATCAAATCAATATTTGAACTGTGAAAGTACCATACACTCCAAATACCTTAATTGTAGAATTTTTTTTTATTTTTGTACTTGTAAAAGTAATTGTTATATTTAAAAAAAGCTCTCGTTTATATTTATAATAAATTGTAAAAATTATTAATTCTGCCTACTGATGTAAATTTATTTATTACCCAACTTGGTAAGACATTTGTAGACAGAATATAATGTACTATTTTAATTATAGTTACCATCATGAAATTTTAAAACAATAAAATTTTTTGAAGATGCATTTTAAGAAAGATCTTATTTTTTTACGAACCCTCCATACAAAATTATAACAATAACATCGACATACTTTGTAAATGTTTAATTGGTTTTTTCTTGTGATTTTAACGTATACGATACATATTCGTTATTATTTCTATTTTAGATGTTTTTGTTTTAATCCAACCGGTACCAGAATTTTCGGATGGTCATGGTGGAAGTCTGCTCAGAATATGACCTGCAGTAAGTTCGACCATTGCGTTGCGTCCTTATTGCTAATTCATTGTCGACAGCTAGAAATTGCTGTTTTCAAAAGCTGAACGAATTGCGGATGTATTATTATCAATAATTACGAACGAATAAAACGCTCTAAATGTTGAATTATTAAAATTTGCAATTTTCTTGAAAGTGTTAGAAACGCGGCGTAACGATGCACGAAAATAACGATAGTAATGACAATAATAAAATTTCCATGAGTAATTATCGTCGTTATAGGTTGCAGTCGTCATGCGGAAAAGTTGAAGATGACAAGAAACGACGCGTCGTTGCATTGCGCGCAAAATGGAAACTATGAAAAATTGCAATGCGACAATGGTTTATGTTGGTGTGCAGAACCGACGTCAGGCAAGCCTACTCAGCGAGTTTACCCAGAATCAATGATGGCATATTTACCCTGCTGTAAAATCGATGTATTCGTAAATGTTCGCGGCCTCGTTCGCGGCCTCCTTCGCGGTACGCGGAGTACGTTTAAAGCCTCCTTTTACATTTTCAGACGCTAAAAAAGACATCGGCCACGGGTATTTTCGACAATGCGAGAGTAAGAAGGTTGCCAGAACGAAATTACTCGAAAGTCTGAGGTATCGCGGGCATGAATTTTTCTACACGGACAACGTTTATTGCGACAGCGATGGTACTTATGGAAGCTACAACATCAATGGCAAATAGTAATTTTACCAATTCACCGTCACCTCGATCTCTAATGAATTTTATTCTAACAATCGCGCCTTACTTGCAGTGTACAGTGCACATGGAGGGACGGCAAACGAATTGATAACTACCAGGATGAGTTTGGAAGTATTAAGAATATGAATTGTAGTAAGTGACGGATACTGCGTTGACCCACCTGAACACGTGGCCAAAATAACTAGAACAATTGTCAACCTTTACATGAACTGATAAAAACAATAGCACCATTTGGTCATTTGGATCGTTTTCCTTCCAGATTGCGCACGCGATTCCCTCGAGTTTGCTGAATCGAAACTTGATTTTCGGTCAAGCTGTAGTTCCAATGGAAATTACGATTCACTCCAAAATATAAATGGACGCCCGTTTTGCGTCGATGGCGATGGGTTTTTCACTGGGAAACTAGGCGATATCGGCGAACGTTTGAAATGCGACGTTTAATCAACAGTCTCGACTAATCGATCGAATCCATTCATTAAGAAAGGAAATATTTGTTGAATTGCGCGATGCGAATCTACAATTGTAGTAATTTTGTCCGAAAGGAAGTTTATTGAATAAAACGATCTTTTAATAGTGTTATTTGTATGTATTTTTAAAGCTTTGAATGACGTTAACAGAACGCCTCACATTATATGAACGTTACGAAGCAATCGTTATTCATCCTTAAGTACTCGTTTTCATTGTACACTTTTATTTAGTTTACTGCTCGCCTAGCAGTAGCTAAGATCTACATATGGAATTTGTAGCTCATATAATAAACAAGAATAAGGTTTTTGCAACTAATTTACAATCATCTAACCCGTCCTACCGGGTTAAGTAATTTTGTTCATTTGATTCAAAGCCCCCTCGTATTCGTTTTGTAAGATCGTTCAAGTAGGAATATTATTAAGATAACATAGTTAAGTTTCAATAATTCAGTGTATTAACAGAGAACTGTACGCTGTCATTGGAAGTGAACCATAAACTGCCGCGAGTCATATTACAAATAATTCATCATTTTTGAGTGTTACATTTTTAGAAGAACAATAATGGAACCAGCCATCGATTCACTGTACGTTTCAATCGAAATGTATATTGTTAATTGTTTTAAAATGTTGCCTCATAACAAACTTACGTTTGAAAAAGTAGTCATCAAACTATGCTATTTTGTTACGCTACTTTAGTAAATATTTTGTAAATTAATTTATTATTGACCTTTATATGAAATATACGTGGAAAAACTGTCGAGGTAACATTTGCATTCTCATTTCCAATATTTTTTTCTTGATACTTTTCATTGTTCTGAATCATCGGTTCAAAACCGCACAGAGTACTCGGGCATTTGTTTAAACTACGAACCGCAATATTACCCATACGTAAGAGAAGCGGACGATCACGCAGAACAAAAATGGCTTTCTATTTTTTTTCGATTGCTGTAGAAGACTAATTTATCGTAAAACCTATCAAGTATATTCATAACATTTTGGCAAGTATGTTTCTGTTAATTTTCTAAGTTCATCAAATCTCGCTGCGAATCTTTAATATCTGCGCACGCTAGTATTTTTACAACACCGTGTATCTTTATACAGATTTTAATATAATCTCGTCGTGTAAATATAATCTTTGACTATCACAAACAAATTCATCGAAACTCGTACTTGATGAGTGGATGAATGAATTATCGCGTGTATAAATAATTCTTTTGATAAATAAAATCAAATGATAAATCCATTACAAAGATCGTATCGATAATTGCAAGTGTGTGTGTACACACAGTTTGAAAGACAAAATATCGTCACTCCGCTAAGGAAAACGTGGCAAGACCGTCTCAGCAGAGTAATCGGATTTCAAATATTTGTACTCTAAAAAAAACGTCGGCATAGTCATCCAACAATTAAATACTTTTCTTTCAAATCGAACAAATAGAATAAACACATTTATCCAAAATATAAAAAGACGAAATTTAATTGTAAAATGTCGAACATGTCCAATAATCGTTGGATTAGTAGTCTGAATGGAGTAATGATGTCGTGCTTTATTTGTTATATTGTATTGCGTTTGAATGTCGAGGACGCGGAATGACTTTGACTTATCATACTAATATCAGTCTAATAGTAATTAGTATTATTACCCTTTTTCCCCATCAATCGTACCGATAATAAGCAATCTTACCGATCATTTATCAAAGCTACAAAATAGTCATTGTTTTGGTGACCATCAAGTCAGTCAAACCCACGATAATTCTATTAAGTAAGCTACGAAATGGATCACGCTCGAGCTCGCTCTCTCTTGCCCTCTTTCTCTTGTTAAATCCAGCATAGCACCGTTGACAAAATATTACGCAGCTCCTGCGGATACGTAGCGAAGACTAAAGCGATGAAGCGCTACGTTTGCTGCTCAAAAGTTGTAGGTCCAAGTACCTTTGGCCGATTGAATGTATTTGAAGTTAAGCGTTGGATTTCGGATGTCTGGGCTTTTGTTTCTTCCGAGGCAGTCCTGGCCGAGGGCTCTGCAGGACCGAGTGAAGAGACTGCAAGCAGTCCGACGAGGTGTGATGGGCATATCGTCGCTGCTGGCGTCTCGGCGCGCATCCTCGCCCACGTCATTCTCGTCGGTTGGTTCGGCGTTAACTGCGCTGGCGACGCTAAGCGAGTGTCTCAGACGGCCAGCAAGCTCCACGGCGTGGCACGGGCTGTCCTCGCGACTGCGTACTCCCGAAAAACCGAAGCCTCCGATCGCCTGGTTCAAATTGTAGTCGTTGGCTGCGTTGGAGCAGTGGCTACAGGTGAGAGTCGAGTCGAGCGAATCCGAGTACTCGGGACTTGGACTCGGCACCGAGGCTCTCATCAGCGGCGACTCGCTCCGAGCTACCGTCCCCTCCTTCGAGTGGGGACGGTGTCAGAAGCATCATTCCTCTAGCTCGTCGATGCGACTCCTCACCGCCATCTCGACCACTTCGAGACTCGGGTAATCCAGCTCTTTCACCAAGCACAGAACCGCCGACAGAATGTTGGAATTCTGTAATAAACAACTCAAATCTTCTTAGTTGATCCAGTCGCTAGCTGGCGGTAGCTTTTGTGATCGCGACAAATTACATCCGTCGCGCTTATCGATATACCGCACGCCGCACTCCGGAATAAATTGATTGGAACCCGACAACAGTTCGGACCAATTACAACTTTATTTCTTTGTTTCGTACGCAATGGCTGCCATTGTCGGTAATAATGACTCGGCATAAAAAGCAAACGTGTGCAGACCGTAAAAACGGACGAACGGAGGAGAGACCGCGAGCAGTGGTTTGGCTCGACTGACAATAGATACTACGCAGGTCCGACACTTGCTCCACGGCGAAGGATGCGATTACGGAAAAAAGGCCGGATATTGTATCCGCGTGTTTCACATAACGTGCATTGGTTATGACGTAACGTACCCTTGTCACTGGTCGCCTCTGATATTGAAACTGCGATCTCCGCTTGTCCTCGCCGCGCCTCGCCCAGCCAGCGTTTGGACTGTACTCGTCCTATTAAAAACAAGTTGCAGTTTCAACAAAAGCAGTTTGTTAAAGTTTGTTCAAAAGATCGAGGTATCGTCGCGAAGCCTACCCGCTCCATGCTTTGATTGATCATGCCTCGTTTTGACTGGGACGACTGTGGCCTCGGAGGTTCTTCGTACTCCATTCGTCTCTCGTCGATGTATTCGGGCGCTGGATATTGCGTCCGCGGAGAAACCGGAGCATACGTTCGCTGATTTTCGTTATCGCCGTTATGTCTCGCATGCACTGATCTTTCGTTACAATCCTGAAATATTTGACAGTGAATTCAACAATCATCTTGTTCGATTGCCACCGCGACAGCAGTAATTGTCAATTAACGTAATGTTTCTTAAGCACAAACAAGCACTCTACGTTGATCGTTTATCAATATTACAACGCCAGGTTCGAATCATTAGTATATAGTCTGAATGACAGTTCACCTGTTGAGCTTCCAGAATTTTAGGTGCAGCAGAAACTTCCGCATAACTGTTGTTATGCGAGTTATTGTCTGTATTCTTAATTCGGCCGTTTTGCTGTTAGTATACAACAATAAAATTGTCAAAAGTCAATGAGAGTTAACGCGTTTTGTATCCGAGTATTATATACATTCAAATAACATGCATTAATGGCAATGATGTTTAAAGAATAATAACGAACGAAGAATGTACCTCGTATGAATACCGATTATTTGAAGAATATTGATGCACAGGCGATGTATTGTAATTAGCATTACGCTTATCGGTCTCTTGATAATCGTCTACAGCAGGAGCTTCATCGTAACTTCTCTGTGTGAAAGATATGACAAATTTTACATTGACATTGTTATCGCTAATTATTTTTTTAGTAAATAAGAGCGAACGTCTGCTCGAGGTATATTGAAAATGAATTGATCTATAAATCCAGAGTAACGATGTAAATCAGTCCTATACCTGTTCGTCGGAAGAAGAACTGTAGTTCCTTCTTTGATCCATATCTTGGTCTTCTGAATATCTTGCCATGACCTAATGTTTCAGAGCATTAATTATATGCCATGCTTATATTTAGAGAGTTATAAGCAATTACTCGATACACATACTTTTATTTTTAGTCAAATGAACACAACTTTCAAAACTTATCAAGTGTTAATAGAAATAAAAAACACGCAAAACAAAATGGCTATGTCAGCGTTTTAAAACAGTAAACTTACTTCTGGACTGCCACGACCAGATTGTGGAGATGCAGGCTCGCCGTGCATAGACAAAGGATGAATTAACGTTTTGCCACGAAGCATTGCTGTTTGAACTTCCTCGGGAGTAATGATTTTATCGTCTAACTTTTCCAACTTTGGTAAGGCTTTTATTACAGCTAAACGATACCTAAAATATAATGATAAATGTATTAAACATTGAATATGAGAAGTATACATAGATATATTTATAGGAGTACGTAATAAAAAATAATTTTTTACCCTTCAAATTCAGCACAAGGATTTTCCCCAAGCCACAAATTTCTCAATTTTGGAAGCCCTTGCAAATAGCAAACTTCATTCAGATCTTTAATCTGATTTCTTCTTATGAATAAATCTTTCAATTCAGTGCAATTTTGGAAATCAGCGAGACTGTTAATGTGGTTTATGCTGAATAAAAAAATAACTTTGAAACGATTACTTTCTCTAAATTTTGTATTGGGAATAAACAAACATTTTATTAGCTTGTTTCTTTGCAAATAATATGAACTTTGATAAAACTACATGCAACAAAAATTACTACTATTTGTTAAATTTCATCGTTACAAACTATACCAGTTAGTATTTCAATTTAAGAAAGTCAGAATCTGTTAAGATGAATGTAATTTTTAAATTAATTTTTGCAATAACTTTCCGTGCACAAATATTTACAAATATGGTCGCAGCTTTTTCGAATAGTCATTTAAATTTGTTTTTGGAATGAACAATTCTCTAAAAAATAGACTTTTGTTAAGTAAAGTAGCTTATTTGAAGTGAAATCATATCCTGCTTCCCATTTAAGAATGTGTGGGCAGAACAAGTTTTTGATCTGTGGGATGTAATCATAATATATAATGTACAAATATGTCCACAGTTAATGACAAACCAAGTTATATTAGGAAGATTGTCGCAACACACAAAGATAAGAGTGATGAGTAAAAAGTGAAAGTATACGATAGAAAAACAAATTTAATTAACTGTGAATTTCATACGAGTTTCATTTCACAGTTTGCTGCACTTGACTCGTTGAAAGCAATATATGTGTACAGACTTATTGCTAAGAGTCAGCATTGAACTTGAATAATAAAGACCTTTGGGTCACCATGTAAGGTGGTGCAATGAGTCATGTGATTGATTTTTCATTTAGCAATGTAATTAGCAATGCAAACAACAAAGTGAACGTCGGATTTGAAAATTTGTTGAAATTACCTTAACGACAACACTTCTACGTTTCTCATGTTGCGTAAAACGCTGATGTCCGTCAATTCTGATCCCCTGTACAACAAACAGGGAATTTGTAGAGACAACAAAGGAAAAACGTCGTTGTTTTCTAAACATGAAAGAATAGTTTTCGTGGATATTTCAAGTTTCAAGTAGCTTACCAGCAATTGAATTTTGTGACAGCCGCATAGTCGGTCTGTCTGGATCGCGCAACAACCATTTCCTCGGTCAAGCGAACCATTGTCGAGAAATTGAGTTGAAGGATTCACAGGTGCGAAAGACAGCGAGATTGAGGTTGGTGAAGTAATGGATTGTACGTAGCGAACAATATAGCAAGAGAGCAGGAGCGATGGAAAGGCTGGGGAAACTGACAGAAAAGGAATTCAAAACGAGAGAGTGAGAGAGAGTTAGGAGCAGTTAGGTGCGAGCTGCTGAGCACTTTCACGGAGAATTTTCAGGTGGTGATGGTGGTTGCCGCTGCGACAACATCTCGATACCATGTGGCAGCGACTGCCGACGAGCGAGAGAACAAAAAAACATTCACCGATCTCCCGCGAACACAGACACAAAGAGAGCATAGAGGTGTCACAGGTACGTGACGCTACGTTGAATTCAAGGAGAATCAAGAAAAAACTGCACACGGTCGTATAGCAAGGTCGTACACCAGTGGCAAGGCGAACTTGAAAGCGCTTGAAAGGAAGAACGGCGCCGGCGCCGCACCACAGCCGCACCGACTGCCTAGAGCGACGAGATTGCACTGAATTGAATTGGCTTTTGGCTGTGGCTAGCGAGGCGCGAGGAGATCCGCTCTCTACTCTGCGCTGCGCTGCGCTGCGTCTCTCGGCTCTCCTACTACTCTTGCGTTGTTGCGGTACTCCTATGTATTTGTGCGATGTTGTAAAGCCGAGTAAGTAAGCAAGTACTTACGCTGTATCGCATTCGGAATTGGAGTCGCGGCGGCACTCGCGGCTCGTTCCACGCACACGCGCTTGGCTCCGCGGCTATATATGTGCAGCCGCCGTGCAGTGTCGGAATTAGAACTTGGAGGCCTCGAGCATTCTCGCGCATATCGTGCCTCGCTTCGAAGCTTGCCGGTCTGCGTTTCTCCGTATATTTTCCAGCCATTGCGCTACTTTTCCTCCTTATTACTTCTCGTTAGCCGCACTCGATTGCCAGAGTACGGAAAGCGCGAGCGAGCGTCGTCCCAATAAATTCTTCGTTTTCCGGGCACGCGATTGTCGCGTTTACCCGTAGCACGTGGGTGGCTTGCGCAAGCGCGAGACTCAACGCAAACAGCAGTCGCAGACCTACGATTGAACGTCGGTTGTCGCGTAAAGCCCGTATTGGGGTTCGGAACGGCTCTTGTCCGAACGTTACTTTCGGCGGTGTTTTAGCGACGACCAATCGATTCAACGCTCGATCGTCGACGCGCTGGCAGCTCAATGCACGAGGCGTAATCTCGATCGCCATATCACTCGTCGGGAGTGCAGAGTACGAGAACAGCCAAGAGAAACCGGAACGACCAAAATAGGCAGCTATGCGAAGTCGATGCAGCTTTTGATAAGCGTACAACGAATGGGCGGCGGTAGAAAGCTTGGAAAGAAAGGTGGGAAAGGTGGGAAAGGTGGGATCGGTGGGCGGGAGAAAGTGCTATTTTCCAACGCTATCAACTCGATTAGCCCCGACAAATTATCGCCAAGAGGGCCGCGCGCGCTCTACATTTGAAAGTGAAGCGCACGTATACCGGCGCAGCAACGATACCGAGATTCATAAATGTGGGCTGTGGCCCACATCTTCGCTTTAGGCCGTATAAATAGACAGGCGTCGCGTTGCAGAGGCGCGTGTATCCGATCTTCCGAGAGCAATTGGACAAGCCGGCATGGAGACCTCCCAGGGACTTTGGCGGCGTGTGCTACGACGGCCGTCTCGTTTCTCACCCTAATCCGACATCTCGTTGTTTGGACGTTATTCAAAGGAACCGTTCCACTTGCGTTCGATCAATCGGTGTACCGTTGATACTTTCGTCAACGGTCAATGCCGATGCGTCGAGGACAGTTTGGCAAACGTTCAAATATCGTAAAATTTACATACAGGAATCTTAATTAACGGACGTTTTCTAGAAAAACGATTCCAACGCGGAACGAATAGCTAATGTTTTGGCACGCGAATAAAAAAATGTTTAGCGATAAATCTCGGTGAATTGTCAATTGATGCTTTTTTCGAATGCCAAATCCATAATTGGAATCAACACATCTGTATGCAAATCAATTTTTTGCGAAAAACAAATAAACAACGAAGGAGATATTCTTAAAAGCCATTAGAAGAAACAGCGAAGCCCCAATCCTCCTTGACCATATCAGCGAGCTTTTCTCCGATCATTATTACTGGGATATTTGGATGGCCAGTCATGATCGACGGCATAATCGACGCATCGGCTACTCTCAATCCTTTGATGCCTTTAACCTGCAACAAAGTGAAATTGGCGCGTTAATTGGCGCGTTAATTGGCGCATCTTACAGCATCGCGCTGTTCGAGGACGGCCAAACGGCAACGGGGCCATCTGTCCGATGGACAGCGGGATGTTTTACCTGCAGTTTTGGATTGACAACGCCAGTTGGATCCGCGTCCGGTGCCATCTTACAAGTTCCCGAGTAATGATATATCGTGAAAGGATAAGTCCTGATGGCGCATTCCCAGTAATCGTCGGAATCGTACTCGTGATCGTGGCAACCCGGTACGCGCGAGTCGTGCAGCGTTGAGTTGAATCGTCGCATAGCCTCGGTCTTGGCGATCTCGATCGCCGCCCTGATCCCCTTGATCATAACTCTCACGTCCTCCGGGTCGTCCAGGTAGTTGGCGTAAATTTTTGGATGAACGCGCGGGTCTTTGCTGCGCAAGAGAATTTCGCCTCTGCTTTTCGGGCGCAATAGCATCGGGAAAATCGTCCAGGAATGGCGCCCGGTCAGGTTGGCGAACGACCGCTCCCAATACTCGTCCGAGATGCCGACGTTGTACCGAAAGGAGACGTCGGAAACGACGGAGCCGCCGATGAACAGGAGCTCGACGTTGGGCCACGCGTTCAAATCGTTCGGACGGTCGACGTCGACGAAGGCCAGTGCCTCGCAGGCACCGGGAATGGTGAGTGGGCCGGTGCGCCCGTTGAAGAAGTCGCCCAAGTACGGTTTCGTAAGGTCCGTTAAATCCGAGGTTCTGATGCTGACCGGCTGGTCCACCAGAAACACCAGTCCCCCGTAAGCGATATGATCCATGAGATTTTGACCGACCGGCGCGTCTTGGAGCACCTCGATGCGCATCTGCTTCAAGTGGTGCGACGGCCCGACTCCCGACAGCATCAGTATTTGCGCCGAGCCTATCGCACCCGCGCACAGGATGATCTCCTTGCGAGCCCTCACTCGGATGCTCTTGGCCGACTTGGTGAAGTGCACGCCGAACGCGCGCTTGGTGGACGGGTCGATGAGCACCTTGTTGACGTGGCTCAACCTCGTGAGGAAGAGGTTCGGCCTCCGGCGCGCCGGATGCAAGTAGGCTCGGTTGGTGCTCATTCGAGTGCCGTTTTTGATGGTGGTTTGCAGAAAGGAGAAGCCAACGTCTTGCTCGCCGTTGTAATCGATCAGCGGGTAGCCCAGTTGCAAGCCTGCCTCGAGGAAAGCCTTGGCCAGGGGCGTGTGGAAGGGCGCGTAGTCGATGCGGAGCGGACCCTCGGTGTTGTGCAACTTGTCGTCGCTTCGCAAGCTCTCCACCCCGATGTCCTCCAGCTTTTTGAAATACTTCAACAGATCGCGATAGGACCAGCCGTCGTTGCCCATCCGCGCCCAGCCGTCGTAATCTCGCCGATTGCCTCTCGTCGCGATCATGTAGTTGAGGACGCTGCTGCCGCCCATGACTTTGCCCCTTGGAAAGTTGCACTTGCGCTCGGTCATGCCCAGGCAGTAGCTGTTGGACGACTCGGTGCGATAAGCCCAGTTGACGCTGCTGAATTGCAGGTAGTTGACCAGCACCGGCACGTCCATCAGCAAGTTTTCGTTGCGGCCCGCCTCGATCAACAGCACCGTCGCCTCTTCCACCTCGCTCAGCCTCGACGCGATCGTCGCCCCTGCACTGCCCGCGCCTATCACGATAAAGTCGTACTCCTCGTCGTGCTTAGGCGTGACGTCGTGCAGTTCCCTCGCCAGGAGCTCGTCGCCGTCGCGCAAAAACTTGAACAGTCCAAAGGCCGTGTGGGACAGGGCCTCTAGCGCCGGGGTGTTGTCTTCTTCGTATCCGTAGAGATTGCGGTACTTTTGGCGCTGCACCCTTGGACTAGCTCCGCTGGCAGAGCTAATCAGCCAGAGGACGACTATGGGCCACAACGAGCGCGACATGTTCGACCGACGACGAGGCAATCGCTCGCGTCGATACTTCAAAACTGATGCTCACTCGAGTAGCGCGTCTCAATTAGTTTCGATTTAATTGCTTTGTCCGCGCGTCATCCGACTCGACTCGACGTTAACTATTTCCCCTTTTTTTCAGAGTAATCGTTAGTTTTTTCAGTGTGTAGGCATGCGTCGCCGAGCTGCGACGAGCACTCGTACGACGGGCAAACTTTTTACTCTGGAATCCGCATTGCGTCCGATCGCCGACTATAGGATACCAACTAGTTTCGCGCGTTATTTCTAATGCACAATCAGATGTTCAATGCTCGTTTGAGATTGCCTTGGGTTAATTAAATCTGTCCAACGGGGACGCAGATCATTGAAATTCAGAACGAGAACGCATCGTCGAGTGTCGCGTTAAACTTGCTATAAATTGCTATAAATGCCCGATTGCCGTTCAAGCATTTTTGTACGCGACTTTTAATCGTTTAACGTATCCGCATTGATCGCCGATTATTGCCGTTGCGTTACAGTCCGTACCTTTGCTCGCTTACGCGTTGTCGACGATCGGGCTTTTTGTGGCATTTCATCCGATCAACGTTCGACAAATGCCTCGACTACGTCGGATTACTGTTCGTACGAAGCGTGGAAACGAACGACTGACGCGATCGTCTCAAGTACGTTTAACCAATTGGCGTGGAGTCGCGTGCGAATACCTGTGTATCGTCGCTTACTACTTACTGGATGTCCATTCGTTGGAATCACCGAACTAGCGAACCGTTGCAACCAACGAGTATGAATACACGATAAAATGTAGGAAAAGTTTGGGGTCGAGCGATTAGCGCTGCGACTCGAACGTCTACGTTTACCCGTTGGGCTGCGAGTAGCCGTAACGCTAGGAGCTCCAGTTCGCTTGCACGCGCGTCTCAGCGCGTCGCACCGTCGAGTGAAGCCGATACGCGAGGAATGTATCGTCGCGCGGATGAAATTGCAGCTGGATCGGACGTTTTTGGAAACGGCGGAAAGAGTCATTTTCGGGCGCGACCACAAAATCTTGGATATGATTGTAGAGGTCGAATGCCGACTGATTTGTTTGTTTCTTTAATTTTGTAAAACGATGTATCTTTCACGCGTACGGTATTAGACGATATCCCAACGAATTCGACTCGACTTTAGGATTGTACGGACGAAAGGGCTCGGGAGAGAAAACACAACGACGCGACGAATTTTCAGGGAGAACAGCATTGATAATGCAAGTGCCACCCGTGGATTTTCCGATCAAACAAGGCTCCCAAACCTCGGTCTGGGCTCGTTCAAGAGTGGCCGTTGTCGAGTTGAGCCAAGTCAATTTCCCGACCGAAATCCTATCGAAAGTTTACGGGAAAAATTAAAAGTAAAAGTCAAAATGGCAAACAATTGACGGTACTAGGATCGACGCGTCAGTTGAGTCGTGCGCTATGATTATGGCTGTCGAAAGATAACGACAATCAGCTGCAAAGCAATTATTAATAATATTACAGCGTGATTTGCTAGTAAAATAACCGTTTGCAATTACTTTTTTGTTCGATACATTGCGCGTGTCGCGCATTTTCTCTCGCATATTTTCCGCGTACAATAAACAGTCGACTTGCGCATCGATTTTTAAATCGCGTGCGAAGTTGTATGTTTTTACCAACGAGATGATGCTCGATTATCGTCTCGTCGTCTTCTCGAGAACGATCTCGAGAACGATCTCGACAGCGATCTCGACGGCGATCTCGAGGGTGATCTCGAGGGCGATCTAGACAGCGATCTAGACAACCATCGCGACGACCGTCGCGACAACGATCGGCGACTACGCTTACCCACTTTGACTTGTAGTTGCGAAAGCGAGCAATCGCAAACAACATTAGAGCGACTCTTGTTGGTTTTGACGAAAAAGAACGTCGACACGATCGAACTGCGTAACGCACTCGTCGATGCGTTAACGCGAACCGTAAATTCCCTACGTCGTATTCGTTCTCCTGAAAAATCTCGCATGGCAGCGCTCTATCGTCGAACTAGGCTGGAAGCGTGCAGCAGAAGTATGCAGCACGTCAACGGTCGTTTTCCAAACTTTACGACCACTTGCAACGTCGCGCGCGACAAGGACGGACAAAACTTCCGACGACAATCCGCGAATTCACGATGCAAATACAACGCGCCGAGTCCTCGTTCAACGCTAATTTATCGATATAGGAGTGCACTCGTCGGAAAGCGAGAAATCGACGGCTCGATAGAGCGGACAAACGCGACGTTAGTTAAGACTACCCCCTTGGCGTGACGTTCAACCGGCTGCCCGCTTCTATCACCGCCTCGAACGTTGTCGCTGAAACGGCGAACGAGGTTAACTCGGCGCATTGTACGGATTACGATCGATATTACTTTCTTGAGCTTGTTCAATGGCTATACATTGCAATGTTTAACGAACGAATGCGCGCGAGTTAGACTTTGGACGATTGTAAAATACATTTAGCCAAAACAACGACAACAAGACAAACTTTACCGACAATTGGATCAATCGCGGAAAGTGGCCGTGACGGTGCGTAAAAGAGACGAGCGAGTGACATTTGACGCAAAATTATATTTCGCGATATATTCGTCGAACTCCAACGTAATTAAAGCCTAACGGCCGTGCGCACAGCGATAACCGAGGGGCAAGGGTCGCTTATTCGAGGAGCGCTGTAACAAAGAAATACGCGGATCTGTGATGTATTCAACGACGATCGTGCACGTTTATGGATACTACGAACGCGAGACAACGATAATATTGTCGAATACAGTGGGCAAAGAGAAAAGGACCGAGCGCAGTGCGCCTGGCACTTGTCGCGTCTACGTCCTTGCTCGTGCATACGGCATTTCCCGAGACCCGACGGTTTGCCCGACGATTTGCCTACGGTCTGCATTCACCGCCCCCACCCCACCGATCTAGAGCGACGTGCAACGCATACGTACGAGTACGTACATACGTGGTACATAGGCCGAAGCCGAGGGATGTGCGCAGTAACGACAACGCTCGATAAAGCGCAAGGACCAGCAACGAGTAACGAGCGACGAGCACCAAGAGCCAAGAGCCGAGAGCCAAGAGCCAAGAGCCGAGCACAAAAGCGCGTCTCTGACCGTCACCCCGACACCAGCCAGCTACTCCGATATCAATGCAAACCGACCCGTTGCGCTGCGCAAATTTGCGCCAATTCCCCCTACCCAACAGCCATTGAACCAATCAAGTATTAACGAAGCAATGCAAGTTGCTTCGCGTTTTTTGCTTTTTCTTTTGATTTTCGTTGAAAAAGTCGGTAAACAACGGTGAAACGTCGACAGCGTCGGCCAAGTAGCCTTGCGATCGTTCGCGCTTTGCAACAATTCCGAGAATTCACCGAGGGCTGAAGCGAGCTAAAATAGGGGTTGGATGACGAACATTGACCGAAGAATACGCTCGCCTCTGACGGGTTGCTGCTTCGGAGTGCACTTGCTGAGGCCAGCCAGCGCGGAGGGGGTAGAAGGGAACGAACGTGAGAGAGAGAGAGCGAGAGAGAGAGAGAGAGAGAGAGAGAGAGAGAAAGAGAGCGAATACATCTCGAAAGCGCTAGTGTAGTAACAGTCCGGCAAGTGTCGCTGAGCTTCGTTTCAGCTAGTCCACTTGTTTTGCACAGCTGCAGAGATACGAGTTTGATCCAAAGCCACAAGTTTCCAAGAGCCATTTAATCAAAGCCGAGCTTGTATCGTTGTTATTTTGCAGTTACGCTTCGATTTCTGCCCGATGTGCGCGTCTAGTGCCGTCAGCGTTATCGCGAACAACAAGTAAAAACATTAGCTTTTTCGCGCGCGCGCGAGCTCCTTCTCTCTCCCTCGGTCTCGGTCTCGCTTTTGTCTGCAGGCTGAGCAGCAGCCAGCAGCAAGGAGAATATCGAATCGCAGTGTTGTCGAGGCGTGCTCGCGAATCGCGAAGCTTATTCTACGCGAGTGTGTATCCAAAGTTGTGTAAGCAATAATGACCGACAAAAAAGGTAATTATTAATAGAGAGCCAGGCCGCGACGTTTATACCTTGTAAACGCACACCCACGGCAGGCGCTTCGCCACCTTCCTCTCTTCCTTTCCATGTATGCGTGCTGCGTGTTTGCTTGCGTGCGTGCGTACGTTCGTGCGTACGTGCGTGCGTACGTGAGAGTGAATGCCTGCGATGGTTATTATACTATTTATATATGACGTACGTACATACACACACAGGAGCCGCCTAGAGCTTGGACTCTACCACTCTTGTATCTCACTCTCTCGATGTATACTTTACTACACTCTTTTTACAATACAGTGTTACGCGCCAGACTTGTACTTGTTTGACTCTTCCTTTTATTTCTTTCGATAATAATATTATGTTAACACCGTGTACGCAGGACGAGGCCATTGCGAACGTTTGTTTCTCGCTCGGGCTCCCTCGGTGGAATTTTCAATGGACACACCTTGTTTAACGAGACAAATTGCCATAATATTTTCTATCTGTTCTCTTTGCAAAAAGCTGCATTCTCGTGCGCGCGCGCACGTTCTACAATGTTGCAAGATTATCAGCAATCTTCTCTGATCCTTTGGACTTGACCTACGAATACATTACTCTACTCTCGCGTTTCTTTTTTCCTTCTTTCTACGACTCTGGCATCTCCATTTCCAGTATTCATTAGCGTAAATTTGTACCGAACAAATAAAATCGACAGCAAAATCTTGGTGCCATCTCAATTGATCGCGGGAAATGACGCGAAATTTAAAGCTTGTACACGCGACAACGGGGAATAAAAGGAGTGCGAATTTCGTACGCCTGACAGATGAATCAATACCGTCGTTCTCTCTATCTGTCTGTCTGTCTCTCTCTCTCTCTCTCTCTCTCTCTCTCTCTCTCTCTGCTCCCTCCATTTCGCTTCCTCTACCTCGGCTCTCGGCTTTCGGTCTTCCTCCGCTCTGGCGTTTCCTTCTTCCGCCACCGACACCAAGCGAGCGAGAGCGCATAAACAAAATGGCCCCTCCAAATGCCTATTGAGCCCTGTTAGGTTCGTTTAACAACATTTTACAGACTATACGACCAACGACACACTATGACATTAAAATCTTTCGATGGAATTGAGTTTTGGAGCGAAAAAGCAAGATTGGCCCTCTTGTTTTTGGCTTTTGATCATTGTATAAGTAAACGAGCTTTTCGCGTTACTTTTCGAATCTTTTTGTTTCTTGCATTTTTGGAATATATTTGGACGAGACAAGGGAGAGAGTGATGTATACTCTATTTACGACCTAATATATTTTCTGCACATTTGTTATTTAGTTGTTAGAGCGTTTTCATCAAATTGTTATAAAACCTACAACTATCGTGTAGGATTCACATATGCGGAAAAGATGTGATATATATGTGACCCATGTACCAAATGTACTGGAATCATTTTTATTTATTTTTTTTTTATATAGACTTTTTTGCGTATGAGTGAGTGCAATGTTTATGACTAAAGGTTGAACAACTTAAGCATATAAGTGAGTGAAAGAGTAAAAGTATGGTTTTCACTAAATAAAGATTCAAATAATAAAATATACGAAGCGTAACGCCAAACGCGAGGGCTTTTAATTTAGTGAAGAAAATATAAAAAATTAACAATTGAATTAAAACTGAGCTAAACGATCGTTTACTTATTTGTTACAATGACATTTGTAAAAGCAATTTGTTTTAATTATTATTCAACTAATAACATTAATTAATAGCCCATTCGATAATAAGTGATAAATAAGTTTTTAATTTGTTCTTTTATTACGTTTTAATTTCATAAAACTAGATTTTGAAAGATACATTTAGAACAAGTTATGCTCATGATACTATTTGCATAAAAAGCTGTGAAATATATAAATAATTTTTTTTAAGTATAAACAAAAATAGTTTTCTCATTTAACACGAATAAAGAGAATGTAATTTTAAGAAAATTACTTACTAGTAACGAAATAGATTTATGTATGAGTTAAATGTTATCATGTACTGTCGACAGTGACAGTAAATAACAATGTACGGATAGCTCCTACAGTTGTGGCTGTCAATATGTTTGCAGCGGACCAAAGTGATATCAAAGACGACTTGATCCAAGTCAATAGGTGGAGCCTAGGAGACTGGAACTTGCGCAGCCTAAGCCACGTATCTAACCTCAGCTTCTCTATATATTACCTTAAATCACTACGTGTTTAATTCTACCAAATATCAATACATATATATATATACTTAATTATAAATACATAAGAAAGAGCAGTGGACATCATCCAATTCAAAAGTTGTGAAATAGTTTCGGTAACTTTGATGATAAAGTTAATACAAATATCGAAGCTTGTTTAAATCTTGGATGCATTATTGCTTTGCCAAACGTATAAATTGTTATCTCTTTCTATTTATTAGAAAACAATTTGGTTCAACAATTGCGAACGTAAACACTCGAATAAACATACATTGAATTCTCAATTGAGATCTTTGGCAAGTTATTTCTGCAAACTTTTGGATTGTTGTTGTTTTAGGATTGTTGCATTTTGGATTGTTGTATTTCTAGGTACAATAATTTTCTATTAAAAATAGCAATCAATCCATGTAATGCAAGCAAGCACTTGGATTGTCTTCTTTGAATTGGAGATGTCAACTGGAATATATCCAAATCAATATAGAAATTAGATATTGATGTGGGTGTATTTTATACTGAAACCGTGGTATTGGCTGATTGCTTACTTTGTTCCTTTTTAACACCCACCGTGTCATGCTGATGCACAGATCTTCAATCCCCAAGTTACCCATGGTATTTGTTTGTATACGATTCTTTCGTTGTACTGGAAAAATCATTGATACGCAATTGATCGATAACGAATAAGAAGAACTGTACATCGGCAAAATTGACAATTCAGCAGGGTGGACACGAATGCTGTATCTAAGCTCGGCGTATTTATAATACTTCTATTCAATAGTAACTCGGTAGCTCACTTTTAACAATAGTGCATGTGCTTCTTCAAAGACCAGAAGTTTTACTTTGGAAGTAAGACATTATAGAAAGTACAAGTGTTTTTGAAAAATTTGGATTATTTAAAACTGACTGTTGGATTAGGATGAATGAAACGTTAATGGAAACTTGTGGTCTACATTGCATGAAATTAATATAAAAAAACACTAGGACATAGAGTGGTCTATTATCTTTTAGTGTTAGTATTCTGAATTATTTTAGAATTGTCTTTTGTTTAACGAAACGTAATATCATGTACTTACGTGTAACGCAAGAAGAATTAGACTGATTGTCGATAATAACTAATCATTACGATAAGATGAAAAGCAATGAAATTACGTTTGCAATTAACGTTTTATTTAATTTTGTACAGTTATTATTCTATAGTTTTCAGTGTTTCAGTGTTAGTATTTTAGTTTGCACGATTGACGAGATATTTTTTGATTGACTTGCAAATATCTTTGGCAGATTGCTTTGATTTTGTTGGAAGAAAACATGCGGATTATCGATAAATACTTAGCGATAAAAAAATGTTGGAACAAGGAAAAAGATGTTTGCAATAGTTGAGTACGACAATAATTGAGATCTACTTTTGCATATTTTCATATGTTATTACATTTTGAGCACTATTCTACCCCGATCTCTTCTTTACCACGTGCTTTTTTATACGCATGCGTTATTTTTGTTGTACTTACATACTACCACTGTCGAAGTTTATTTGAAAAAAAGATTGGACAGATCTTGACATTGGAACTTTGGGAACGATCGTTGGCCGTGGCTTTGGTCGCCAGCGTGGCACTTGATTTGCAAGTGACGAAGAATTTGACAATGTACCAAGTAAACTTTGCAAGAGACGTCCTTTCTTCGATAGAATACGACGGTTCTTAACGACGACGTTCGGGGTTGTAGAGATTCTTCCGTGCACTTTGACTTGGCACGTGCATGGGCATGCATCAAAACGTGTATACTGTTAATAGTGAGCTTAATTATAATAGCGTTTTATAAAACGATTAATCGAACTTGTCAATTGTGAAATCAACAAAAAGTGGACAAATCGTTGCATTGATTGTCGAGCGATCAGACAAATTGTAATAAAGTTCAACGAAATAACGTATTTCTCTCCAAATGACGTGTGACAATCTGTATGTCGTTGTGTCGTTTTTGTTTCTCTGCAAGGCGGATCTCAAACGTGCTATCGCCGAAGCATTTCCAAATACACGGCCATGTTTAGAAAACTGGTCCAATATATAACGATCTTTGAGCTTTGTTAACGATGAACGAATCAAACGAAATTCCTAGAAACGTTGTTTTGAACAGTCATTCAAGTAATTGGTAAATCTGCAAGTGTAATAACGATCTCGTAAGTGCTTAGTTGAACGGCAATTGAGATATATACATATATACATATACATACATACATACATACAGAGATATATCTATATATATATATATATATATATATTTATATCGCTCGGAAGCAAACTAGGTCGAATGCTTTGGGACAATTTGGAGGCAAGGGAAGTTGTTACTTGTTAAGTTACGTCAGATTAGTGATTGGATTACCAATAACAATCCGTCGTCGTAAAATTCGATGATTGTTTGCACCGTGGCACTGACACATGATTTTACTTAAATGCTGGACACCAATTCACTGCGCAAGAATCGCAATAAGTACCTCGCGATCGGGAGAACTCAAAGTAATCGATAACAATGTCGTAAGAACGATGATAACAAGGACGACGACGACGGCGACGACGACGACGACGAGAACAAGCCAGTCGTCGATGCGCAACGATCGAATGGGCGTCGATTCTTGTGCAGACTGAATGCGAGTTCAGTAATTATGGACAATTTGGTGTGGGCTGACATTTATGTTAGAATACAACATGTCCATTCACCGCCACTGGACTCTAGCAAAGATTGTACGCAAATGAAGTAACGACTTAACGGTCTGTGCTACCATCTCGCTTCTTCGTGTAGTAACGCCGAATTTGGCGGACGAAGAAGCGATGCAACGAGAGACGCGGACCATTTACGTATCTGTAAAACTAGACAATGATGCTTATTGATTTTGCGTACTTGTATTGCTATAGTACGGTGTATAATTGATAGTCTCTTTGAACTCAAGGTAGTTTGTCACTGTTGATCAACGGTTTTGTTTTTCTGTCTATGATGTTTGCTTATTCCAAACTTATATATATATATATTATTATACATATTGTTGAAGCTTTTTCAAACAGAAAATACGTATAGAGCAGGCGGCTGCAGCCAGGCAGCTACTTGTATACCTCTTAGTATATTATATACAAACTACCTAGCTAATAATTATGTAACATGCAAATACGAGGATTTTCAATCATGTTTGATCTTTATTTATTGGATCTTTATTTATATTTGCAGAAATTTGTGGTTTGCTGAATCTTGTCACGACTTTTTGAATGTGTGGAGTTTGATATATATATCTATACATGTATACATATATATATATATACATATATCTATATATATCTATATATACCTATATATACCTATATATATATTTATATATATTATGCATATTCATCGTACCACTGTACTCATTGTATAAATTACACATTCACCGCTCTCTCGACACACACTTCTCGGTCAATCTCTTGAATCCAATTATAAAGTTGTTGGTTCGTCTTGTATCGGACGAGCGTATCTTACTATTACATCACTTGGTCAACCTCTCGGTTGCTTTTTCTTTCTCTCGTTCTCACCTTCCTTTTAGTTTCGTCTCCGACATTCTCATTTCTTCCAGATCAATCACACTTTGCGACCTCCCCGGCGCGGATCCAACATTTTTCATGGCTTATTTAGCTGTTTACTCGCCTTATCTTTATTTTCACCACTCGGGTCGATCGAGCCTCCGAGCAGCCTCGACGACGGGGTTTCGCTGTCGCGTTCGCTGTCGCGTTCGCTCGCCGGATCGTCGGTCCTCGCGTGAAAACCTGACGGCTGCGTTGCACGGCTGTACCGCGCGTCGACGTGGCTGACCTCGAAACAGCAGGCGCGGTTTGACGCCCGCCAAAGGGAAGAGGCGTCTGCTCGGAGGCCCGATCGCGCTAGACGAATGTACTTGGCTTTGACAACCTTGATTGACTGCGTAAGGCTATTTGCTTTGATGTCGGTTCCGTAAGATGCCTTAGTTTTAGAAGTGCTAGATCCAGTAGATCGTGTACGTAGGTGGAGCGTAAACGTGCGCGCGTATCGAGCTAGCGAGGCGGTAATAGTCGCGGTAATAGTCGCGGTAATAGCTTGATTGGAAGACGTTAATTAATACGAGCTCGAGGAGGTAATCGCGATAAGCGCGACATTGCCGCTGTTGAGTCGAGAGTTGCAGCAATTGACTCGCCCGTCGTTGAAATGCGCGCGTCTCTGTGCCTTCGACTATTACTGCCACGTATAATATGTATATATATATATCTCTCTTTCTCTCTCTCTCTCTCTCTCTCTCTCTCTCTCTCTCTCTCTCTTCATCTTCATCTGTCTATCTTGATACTTTTAGTATGAGTTTAATTGTAAAGCTAGCGCACTGGGTAGTTGTTGTTGATTGATCGGGTCGGTGGTGACGACCCGATCGATATTTTGCACACACGTCGAAGGTAGATAGAGAGCTATAGCGCATCGTTGCCACGTACAAAGCCATCGTCCGAACAGCCCAACTCACTCGCATCATTCGCGTTTACAACGGGCGAGCAAAGTTCTACCGAACGTTACGCCGACGTAACGTTCGGTAGAGTCGTCGTCGACGATACGCGTTGCGCGTCGCACGAGCGTCGGTCTCGAGGACGTCCTCGTTGGTGGCGGTCACCTGTCTGTGCACAAAGTCGATAACGTTGGAGATTCGAGGGAACGCCTTTGAAAGTCGCCGTTGACAGTCGCCGTTGAAAGTAGACTCGGGCGGTGCTGAGATGGGCAACACACGCATAACCGTCCTTTCAGTTGATATCCTTGTCATTGTTATCAGCCATTATCTAGTGACTAACATATATTGTTTGAGCTTCAAATTACCAAATTAGCATCTATATCGAGATCTATAAATAAATACGACTTTGCGAGGGAAAAAGATAAAAGAGAAGACACGAACACGGTGTATGTCATGTGTAAAATATACTTGGGTGTGGGAGTACCGTTATTTCTAGCCTGAAACTCTTATCACGTGTCCAACCTAACGAGTTTTATTATATCTATTCTCTGCAGCCTGTTGACTCTTGGTTTTTTTCTTTCGTTATTACATCATTAACAAACGTTGTCCTTGATTGACTCTTTTGTTTCTTTGTTTGTTCTTGATTATTTGTCTATTATTTGGTTTCTCGTTAACATACACATATCTAATATTCTCTACTTATGTCGTTTTGTTATTTTTCTCGACTAGATTGAATTGTCTTGATTGAAATTTTGAATGCAGTTGGGCATTGTCAATTGTTTAAGGCCTCTGGAGATTGGGCCCGGAGGTATCGAGGCGAGGCCAGCGCGCCGGCCGGGCAGCGAGAGCGTGCGTCGCCTCGATACCTCGGGGACTCGTCGATTCTTCTTTGGGCTGTGGTACAATACCAAGTTGTGTCATGTACCGTGATTGGCTTAGATCAGTCTGCAAATAACGGCAGCGAGCGAGTCCTCGCGCCCGCACGATCCTCTTTAACGTTCTGTCGGTGTGTTGCAGCGTATCCGGTGGCTCCCCATCCGCCGACGGGCTTCGTGCCAGCGCAGGCCCAGCCGGCCGCCTACGGAGGTGAGTCCCGAGCTCGTCCCGAGCTTGCCCCCAACGCACCTCGATCCCTCGTCCCCTCGTCCCCTCGTCCCTGCACACGCACACGCACACGCGCACACGCACACACGTACACACGTACACTCACGCTGACGACGTGCTCTCCGTGTTGCAGTTCCGGGCGCCTCGCCTTACGGAGTCTTTCCCAACCAGCCGCAGCTGTACGCGGCGCAGGGGCCGCCGCCACCCACCTACGACCAGACCCTCACGCACCCGATGGTCCAGCGCTTTATTTAGTCATTTCGCTCTACTCTCGCCTCCTTGACCTGTCGTTGCAATGTTTGTTCGTATGCTCGCAGATGTACCAGCCGATGTACGGCCAAGGCTATCCCGGCGGGTACCTGGCTGGCTACCCCACGGCCTACGGACCGCTGCAGTATTATCCACCGCTAGCCGCCGCTGCGGCCTACTACCCCACGGCCATGCAACCTGCTCCGGTCAGGCCGACTATCATGGTATCCGTAAGTTTGCAATGACGATCGAGCGACTCGGAAGGCCGAGAGTCACGTCTGACGTTTGTTCGGTTTTTAAAGCAGAACGGCTTCGACGGAGCCAGATTCGACGGGATATCGCAGCCGGTGCTGCCGCCTCCGCCGCCCGGCGTCGCAGCGAACGCGGCCCAGCTGGCAGCCATGGCCGGCCACAGCGTCGCGCTCTCGCAGAAGAAGGGCTCCTTCCTCGGAGGTGGCACGGATGCTAGCTACACGTTCTGGTAAACCATCCGTCTCCCCCTCCCGCCCCCTCCCCTCCTCTCTCTCTCTCTCTCTCTCTCTCACTCTCTCTCTCTCCATCTTCCTCTACGATCGTCGGCGAGCAACTCGCAGCGGAAGCCCCGGGCAAGCGACGACTCCACTCACTGTCGTTCTAGAGGGAAAGAGAGCCAAGAGAGGCATTGTTGTTGAGATCCGCCTGTCAGCTAAACAGACGACAAGTTTATTCGTTTCAATTGCGCAGTCTATTGCAGTCATATTTATCGTCTATTTTATTACGTTGCATCCGTCTGCCTGCCTGCCTGTCTGTCTGACTGTCCGTCTGTCTGCCTGTCTGCCTGTCTGCCTGTCCGTCGGGCTACCCGGCTATCCGGCTGTCCGTCTGTCTGTCCGTCTGACTGTCTGTCTCTGTCTGGATGCGAATCATCATACTCACGCGCGAGGGTGCGACTCTCCGTTGTACGCGAACTAGCCGGCGATCCGCGCAAACAAGTCGGTCCTCGTCTTGGTCTTGGCCTACGTGGACGCTCGCGCACGGTCGCGATATCCGTCGAGCCTTTCCTCCTGGCTCCCCTCCTCCTCAGCCCCAACCTAACTCGCCGCCCAGTTGCCACCCAGTTGCCACTCAGTTGCGCTCGCATCGATCGGCGCCGTGCCAGCGTCGGATGCAAGCGAAGACGGCGCGTACCGCTGCTTGTTTTCGCGCGATCGCGTTAGTTTACGCATCTACGAGTATTCTCATTCCTGCGAAAAATCTCGAGTCACTTTTTTAGAAAAGACTAGTGTAAACAGACTGCTCAGTATTAAAAACATAAACGAGGAAATAAGAAAACAATGAAAACGACAAAAACACAAGAACAACAAAAAATTAACAAAAAAAATTTTAAAAATAAAAAAAATAAAACAAGAGAAGAAGCAAAAAGAGTAGGATAAATGTAAGTAAAGTCGCTGTATATGCGTCGACGACTGCGGGTGATAAGATCGTCGCTTGTCGAGCGAGAAACAACACGAACGCGACAAGTGCAGAAGCGACTAACGGCAAAGAACGAATCTCTGCGCTCGCGGGTAAATGAACTGAAATTGCGTGGTAATCTTGTTATTTAGCGATAATACGAGCCTACGTGTCGTACATGTGCGAGCACCGTTTGATATAAAGTTGTCTCTCAATCGCCTACTGGGATCGATACTCGAGAATGTGTTCTACGCGTTTTTTAAAACGTCTGTTATCAAAGTCAAATTGGGGGCTCGCTTCGTCGCTAACCAATCCCACTGGATTCGGCCGATCGACGAGTTCGCGCAAAGAAACTCCGCTCGACGCTCGTCGGGGTGTGCGTCTGGCTTATCGCAAATTCGTGCCACGAGTTTCGAAGCATTCCGTCGCTGACGTTCAAGATAATCGCACGTGCGACATCGCGAGCCGCCCCTACGACCTCGCGACCAAATTATGCGCGACGAGCGAAACAGGACGGAAGTGCGGTGACTAGCAAGTTTTTTCGACAAATTCAAGCCGATGCGAAGCGATTTCTTTCAAATTTTCTACGGCCGATCTGCGTGTTTTTTCTTTGGCGAACGAACATCTTTGTAAGAGTCTTGCGGCAGTTTTCACACGTTTGTATATATCAATGACGCTTATCATCGGATTGAAGAGTACGCACCCTTCTTTTTTTTAAGTAGTCCTTCAACTTTAAGGATCCTTTCGTACGCAGGTTAGCTAGGCTGGCTAAACAATTATTATTTAATCGAAACCAATCGAATTGTTCACCGAACGAAATCTTGCCTCGTTGCAAAAACGGTTTCCACCGCGTTGTCCGCGATGCGACGTGTGCGCACTAGCCATTAGTTATTTATTTATTATTATTTTTGTTTGACACGTTTATAATTAGTGCGATAGTCGTTGATCAAAATTAACCGAAACACTCTCCCAACATCAGAGAACGCAAGAGCCGAGGCACTGTAAAAGTACAAATTGACGCATCTAAATAGGCAATTAACGCGGTGAACAATTCTTCGCGAAGCCATAGCAAGCAAACTGAACGTAGCACGGAGCGATGCAGCGAATATCCCTTAAGACGACGTCGTCGTTCCGCTCTCTTGTTTTGTTCTCTCCAAACCAATCGTGTTTTGCACATTTTGCCTAGTTTGCTGCTTTGTTTGTTTATCGGAACGAAGGGCCGGCCTTCTATTCCGTAACGACTTGAGCAACGGCTTCGGCCAACGGCTGTTTCGCTCCGTGATCGTAAAAATAGCAAGAGGAATCAGTTGATAGAACTGTTGGCTAGTTCTGTTTTCTGGCTCGCGTCGAACATGATATTTAACGAGCAATGTAATTAAAGGAGCTAATTTGCAATCAACGATAGCCCAGAGTTAGGACCAAGATGCGATTCTACTTGGAATTTTCGATTGTATCAATGCCAAGCTTGGACAAACGTGTGATCTATACTATTTTAATAAACGCAGCTTGTAAAATATTATTCCGACGTGATTTTCAGCACAAATGGTTTTTCTAAGAGAACCTCGAGTGGCTAATTGACTAAGGTTGGCATGTAGATTACAACGAATGTAATTGCCTCCAAAATTGTGTTTCTTTTCGTTTCTTTTCCTTTCTTTCGTTTCTTTCGTTTCTTTCGTTTCTTTCGTTTCTTTCGTTTCTTTTCCTTTCTCTTTTCCAGGCTACTTAACGTGTTACTCAAATGTGATTGTCAACGCGTTCCGAGTACAATTTCATTGCGCGAACTCTGCTCGAGCTATTTGCAGAACGTATTTTCCGAAGCAAATTACCGCACCGACATTAATTACTATTTGACAAGAATCGTCCAGATTGCACGAATGCTACAAGTGGATTTTTTCAAACAAAACAAGCAAACCTTGTGCTTCGTTTTTGCTCGCTAACTCTCGGATCGGATATAGTACACAGAAAGAATAGTCACGTTTGAGTAATTAGTACGTCGTATGAATAATGACTTCGGAGTCTTTCCTTTGATTGAAGAACAATCGAGTGGCAAAAAGAACAAATAATGATTAGTGAATTATTTCATGTGTATTTTTCATGACGAACGCTTCACTTAGAAGAAAGAACCAACGTGGGACATTGTCAGAGCAGTAAAGTTTCACGAGAAACGTTTGAACGTAAAACGTAACCGAGAAAAATCATTATTTCGAGCAAATTCCATGAAAAATTATAATGCATTTTGTTGAATATTTTTATGTAAAATATCAGAAAATATTTGTTTTACCGATTTATTTACAGATTAATATTTTTTTAGATGAAATTTTTTGCGATACACTTTGACAAATAGGTCGTTCAGGCGGCGGTGGAAAGATTTTATATCATGAAAAAGCGTGCAATAAACAACATGAATATTGTAACAGTAAAACGAATTGTATTAACTGCAGTAAATTTGTTATGTTGAATGCACTGGTGTAAATGACCAGTGCAAACAGTTAATAAACATTATGACCATGCACATGTTATTTTTATTACTCCTACAATCTTCTCATTTTAAATACCATCCAAAATGTTGTCTTAGCTTATTTTGCATAGATCGGTATTTTTTTTAGAAAAACATTTGTAATCGTGGTCTGTAAAAAAACTATCTACAATTCCATTTGCTAATAGAGTCTATAACTGTTCAAACTTTTTACTGGCTAACATTTTTCTCATTGTGTTTTCCAGTGCAGGTAACAACTCGCAATAAGTATCTACACATTTTGTTGCACATTTTTCAAACTCGTCGCTCAACTTGTTCATTTCGATTTGGCTTGGATTTGGCCCCATCTGGTCTTTAATTTTATCGTTACATTCCATGACACACCTTTGTAAACGATTCTAAAATAAAATTAACACATTAGTGACGGTGCAAATGCTTGACCGTGTAAATCCTTTGGGTGGATAATTAGCGACAGACCTGTACTCTTTCGAATTCTCCTTGTACGTACTGCTGTGCTTTGTTCATGGGAACACTGCAATTCTCTACACAACTCTGAACCTTTTGAATACTATACGATTCATTGTCGCAACACGTTGCAGCACATCTATGCATATCACCCTGCAAACGTTTGAGAATTCACGCAAAACCATTAAAAGTTTATCAATTTTTCCAAATGAATGTAAAACGAAGCAAAGTTATTTAAAGAAAATATCAAGGCATTTCTCTATTTTATTATATTGCAATTAACGTATAACGTTAAGCTTTCAAACGCATTTTCACAGCGATGAAATTATCTTGTATCGTTATGTCAGCTATTACACGTGATGTATTTGACTTAACCTACAATTTAGGATTACCTGCATTTTTCGTAGGTACGTTTTGTCGATTCCTTCAACAATTTTGGACATTTGCTCTTCCACGCGTTTCCTCTGTTCTTCGACCATTTTTCAAAATTATTTTTGAGTGTTTAATTAAAATTTTTCTTTAATTAGCCGAATTGTTCCAATTTAAAAGTGATAAAGCTTGCGACAGTACGTAGCAGTAGGCACACTCTCTGGCCTATTATTTGTTGACAGAGGGATCCGCGTCGTGCAGTGACTCAAAATACAGATGGTTGCAGCCGCCAAAGCACGTTCATTCAAATATTAAGTATCCGTTCAACCATTTCCATGTTAACAATTTTCATTCAAACATTTTATAAATGATCATATTAGCATTTATATTTTTAAATTTTACGGAACGGTTTGCACCTGATCACTCTGAAGCGCTAATTGAAAGGTTTATTCTGTGCACTATAATGTGTTTGAATCAACGTAAATTCAAGACATCCGTTAAAAATAACAAAAAACGTCAGAAGTGTGACTATTTAAAGAAGGTTTAGAATTATACAGGATATCAAAAGGCAATTGGATCAAGATTTATGCATGCTTCAAGATAAAGCAAATCCGCGCAAAATGTGGAACAATGTGATCTGAGAAAAGCACGATTGAGGTGAGGCCTAACAATAAACGGCAGTTTGTAACGATTCACAAAAATGTTAACCAGAAATGCTTGCTACAACATTGAATAACATCTAAAAGATAAACTCTACTCGAGCAATTTTATTTTTGACCTGTAGGGCGCTCTCAAAAAGAAAATAACTAAGTATAGATGGTGTTGATGTTGATACATACGTAGCTTTGCCATTGTTCATGTGTCGCTTAAGAAAGTGTGTGTGTGTGTATGTGTGTACTGACGAGAGAGAGAGAGAGAGAGAGAGGGGTAAAAAAAACTCTAAGCGCCGAATTATTCATGGTAAAGCTAGCATACCAGCCGCTGCTTTTGGACGAGGAGGACCTTACCTTGGGGAACGGCTACCTCCGTGTGTGTTTATTGATTATTCGTACAGAGATCACATTAATCTCTGATTTTTAGCTTTCCTATATTTTGGCTTAAAAGTAAAACTTGTTTTGCTTAGATTACCGATAAGCCGATACCATTTCTCATTCAAACAGGTAAGGTTTCAAACGATTGCCATGTATTTCATACGATTTGTAAGAGCCGTCTCTTTTGATTGTATCAGTTTAGTGTTTTTGCGCTTTTTTTATGTATTTCATTCAGCGAACAAATCTTAAATCGTTTTTCTACAAGTGTAATTTCTTTTGTTTCGAGCGCATGGCCTGTTCCTGGAATTCTTACCGACATTATTGTTTTGTTCGTTTTAAAAGCAACTTTTTCCAGAGTTTTGTGAAATACTTTTTCCAGGCTTTTCCGAGTCAATGTCAAAATTCGAGATTTTGGTTGAAAGTTAGAGATTAAATTGCGGTTCGTCAAGAATAATGATTGTTTTTTGCCATGATACGTTCGGATATTTATGCATAAAATTCAATGTTTTTTTTTTTGAGGAACAAAGAACCATTGAAGTCAATTGAACTTTCAATATGACGATATTCGAGTTTTCACATAATTTCTTTTGTCTCTCGCAATTTTTTGTACAGACAAGGATTACGTTTATTTGTGCATTTTTTTGTCGGCTCTTAGTGCATAGCAACATAGCACGTGATCATCGTTTATTTTTAGGCTGTAGTAGTGCTGGTACATGAACAATTACCATGATGTTGTTTTCGACAAAAATTTAAAGACTTTTTATTACAAACAAGTAAAAAATCAAAAATTTCGGACATTTTTTACACAAATTACGAGCAATTGCCGTTTCAATTAATTTTTAATTTGACATTGAACTTTATAGTGTTTTTATTTATAGCGTTGTCCCGAATGTCCGAAATTCTTTAATTAATTACTTTTATGTTACGAGATGAAATTCGTAAAATGAAATTAACACGGGAACGCGTGTATGCCTACGATTGTCCATCGATGCTTTTATCTTCGTGACGACATTGATTGCAAATTTTGCAATAGGAATACATTCGGCGTTGATCGAATGAACCCTTGTCTTTTCCATAGGTACACATTTCCAAGCAGTGAGTTTAATTCGCATCTTCTAAAACTATTGCATAAATCAACAACTTATTGTTTCTGCCTAATACAAGAATCAAGTCTTTTTTCACGCTATTGCGTTTTTTTATCGAAACGCTGATATTTTTTCGACAGGACAATTACGATGGAAGATATCTTTTTTCTGTACTCTAACCTCCAAATCGCACTTTCACTGTTTGTTTTCGGTTGTCACGTGGAAAAAATACCGCCTTGAACCGTTGTGAAAAGGATTTTTGACGAAACTCGTCACTGTCCTCGCCTTCGACGCCCTCGACTTGTGCCGTAAACCTCGCGTTTCACACGCGTTAGAAAAAGTGCTATTATTGTCTTCGGAGTTGAAACGTTAATGTATCAAGTGACGAGTCGATCGTCGTGCGCTTTAATATTAGTTATTAAGATAAATGTCATGTTCTGGTTTACCACTGTTCGTCGCCAGCTTGAATTGTATCGTTGTTTGTACTTTTCCGTACATTTCATCGACCTATCCAACTACTGAAGAATGCGAAGTTATACGAGACGCTCGTTAAGCAATAATTATCAAACAATTAAGTTGATCACAAGGTTATTTTTATCGTTCGTTACTGAGTAACCGATGAATTGTTGTCAATTGTATTACTTTGATCGTTTTATTTTTGGATAAACAGGGCTGTTCCTCTTGTGTTTTGCTAATTACTCCTACTATTGAGTTTGCTACCGAAAAGTGAAGTTTTATCGAAAATGTTAGTAATATATTTGTGCAAGAAAAATCCAAAGCCAGTTGAACCAATTTGCGCTTGAGATTGCTAAAACCACTCTCGAGTCGGTTTCAGTCTTCGCGAAAAGAAAACGCGACGAATGCACATCCCGTTCGTGCATTAGATGCAAGTACGTTGAGCACTATGCTTGTAAATATGCAACGACATAAGCGCGAGAATGCAGCACTCTGGATTGCACCACGTACGCGCCTATTTTGCCTAAAATCCAAACGCGTACGCAGTGCCTCGTGGGAACTCGCGAAAACAATTGTCCAGCAATTGTTCCGTAATTTTCGACGCATCTTGTAAATATTTCAAAAATTTCGATGATTTCGTTTTAAAACGATAAAAATAAAATTTCCGCCAGAGTCAAGGTGATATTGATTATGTACACAAGCTTTCCATATCCTCTTGTAAGTGTGGTAAATGCAGGAATAACGCAATGTCAGTGCTCGTGTATCTTGATTCGTTTTTAATTCTTGTACGTTTCGAAGCAATGCGTCCAACGTGACTAACCTAAATCTCTCCCTCTTGTTCTTTCACGACTTGGCCCGTGCTTGTCGATGTTTCGAATCATTTGTTAACGTTAAAACGCCGTTTGAAACAGCATCAATTCAAAGCTAGTGGCTTGCTCGAATATAGTCTCGATCAAAGCGTACCTATAGACAAGATGTAACGAGCGTGCGAACCCGTCAGGCCCGCTATACTCGCGTATTCTGCTTGGTTGTCGATGCAGGTTTCACCGTTCCCTCCCCGTGGAGCCGATATTACCCAAAAAGTACGACACTTGACGTTGTTTTCCTGTAATCTCTGTATGAAACTATACGCAAGGCACGCTTGACGTGTACGCACTTAAATTTAGTCAATGTCTCGATGTCCAAAAGGTCAATTACTCAAACAAATACGAAAACTAATCTGTTCTCGTAAACAGCGTTGACGAGACTGTTAAATTTTTCAATAAGTTGTGCTTTTTACTACAATAACCTTTTGAAAACATCAAATAAAATATTCGCCATCAAAGAGATTTGCAGTCTGGCCTGCCTCCTCGCTCGACTACGCATACGCGCGCAAGACAATTGCGCTAATAGTCGATATTTTAACAAATTAAGTGGCATTCCAAAAAGTGGAGTTGTCTTGAAAATATGGCAAGACATCCCAGGCTTCCTTCAAACGTGTCTCGGCCAGCTGTTGGGATGCCATTAAGTTGGATTTATGGCAAAAAGAACACGCAGGTCGTCCAACTCGATGTTTATACAAGGAAGTATACCGTTTACGGTAGATCGTCAAAAAAGACAAGACGCGCGCAAAAAAAGGGACAACGTCCATCCGAGGGGACGGCTCAGCAAAACATTATCTGCCTTATAAAACAATGGGTACGTTCTTTAAAGAAATTGCCGTTGTATATCATGTCACAAATAGATTTCGAAAGCGTGCTCGCTCCGAACGAACGCGCTACAGTGCAAAATCCAAACTCGGCGGCATTGTAAGATGCAGTTATGTAAACAGTTTCGGCAAAAATTTCAGCTATCGGGAAGTTTATAGTTTGGCGACTCGTCAAGTGGCGCGAGTGAGAGAGCGGAAAAAGACGCCTACGAGTGATTGTACAGTTTCGTATGGTGGTGCAGGTTCCGTCTATCTGTAAACCCTCGTCGACCGTGCCCCCTGCGACCGCAGCGGCCGGAGCAAACAAAAGCCGGTCGAATTTCGAATCACGTGCAGCAGCTTTGACGGCTGAGCGGCGAGCAGCGGCAAGCAACGGCAAGCAGCGGCAACCGTAGCGCGTTGCTTTCTCGGAACAAAGTGGAGGGGCTGAGGGGAATAGCGGCAAGTATTGTCGAGTCAAGCACGTTTTCACAGTGCGTTCGTTCGCGCGCAGTTATAAGCAGCAGCCGCATCTGGCCGAAGCTTCGGATACGCGTTGCGCTAACCTCCGTTTGCTCGACGCTCGACAACCGTATCCCTACATAGACACACGTGTATATATTTGTTTAAACATATTGCATATTGTTGCTATTTCATCTCGGCAACCCCTGCTGTCACACGGATGAAGTGACGGGCTACCGGGGCCTCGCTTGCGCCTCGACGAGAAACTATTCTTCAAGTCGTTTGCGCTCTGCTGTTGTTCCTTGATAATATTTCTCCTTGTTTTCTCGCTGCACCCAACTGCTTTAAGCGCTCCAGCATCAACATGCCCAAGTATCCTTCCGACAAACGGTTCGTATACCAGCTAATCATTTGAACTATTCTCTCGCACTTGCTTTCTTTCGATTTTTCCATTGAATAAGTTGAATAGACTAATGTTTGTTTTCGTATTTGCTGTCATTTGCCGCGATCACCGCGAATTCTCTGTTGATTTGCGCGTCCTTACTCTGTCCTCTGAGTTTTTTAAAAGTCCACTCTTTGTCTCGGTATTTTCACTCGGCTTCCATTACACATTCGGTTTTTCTTATCAACGGTGAACACGCTACACCCATTTCCAACTGTAAAGACCATAACATTTTTTTAAGACTCGCCTGGCGATAACACGAAAACGATACCCTTTGTCCCCCAAACCTAGCTAATCTTGTAGTTTTGTGTCAATATATCTGAAACCTGCGTTGTATTTATTTTTTTCTTTTTTTTTTTTTTACGTTAAAGTATTTGGGCCTTTTCAATGTGACGATTTCAGAAACCGACATTGCTCGAAACGACTTCTATTCTTGCGTTTTTATAGAACGTGAGTTATAAAATGCAGCTTTATTTATTTCGTTTTGCTTTCTTTGCTAAATCTCTAAGCCATTAGTTCCATTTGAAACTTGACTTGCTCATAAAGAGAAGCAAAAGTTTATAATTTCCGAAGCAAGTTTGCTTGAATTCATTGTTTTTGGAGCAATCGCAAAACGTCAAGTATCATGATTTATTCAATAGAAAGCGATTGTAGCTTGTTATTGGCCAGATAGCAAAGGCAGCAGCATCATCAGCAGCATCATCGTTTATTATTTGTCGCTAATAGTACTAACCATTTTCCATAGTCGTTATTACGACGAGATGAGCGACGGACGAGCTATGAGCCGAAGTCACTCACGTGGCAGGCCCCAAGACCGAGACAGAGAGCGCGATCATGGAGATGATCGATCTCGATCCAGTTCCACCTCCCAACCGTACCCCAGAAGGCCAGGACAACCACCTTCTCAACCTGGCTCGGCATACTCGAGGCCATCAACTTCCAGTGCACCACCAAGAGATTCTTATTCGGTAATTTATTTGTTTATTTTTACTGCCAACCGGAGCACCGACGACAATGTTATTGATATTATTTGACGAAATTACAGAGCAGTGCCAGAGGAGAACAGCTTAGATCGAGCGAGAGGGCTCCGTCGACATTTTCCGACGCTGGATCGGAAGCTGCTTCAGTTGCAGGTAATATTAAATATTGTTTATACAAGAGCTTCCGGATCGATCAATCGCGCGTAAGTGAAGTAATTGATTTTTTGAAATAATCGATTTTCATTGTATAGGTTCTACTGGAGAAAGTGCTGCAATGGGGCGAGGGGGTATGCGTGGAAGAAGAGTGCTGCCCGTGGACATTATTACTCGACCGAGCGAATTGGTCACGAAATATGGTGTTTGTCTTTTTTCATACCGATATATTTAATAATGAAAACAATATATGACAACGGCATGAATTCTCGTTTTAAGGTGGGTTTGGAGATCCTATCGAACTCGTGGCTAACTATTTCAAGCTTGTGAGTGCACCTGAATGGTGTTTGTACCAATATCGTGTTGATTTTGTACCTGAAGAAGATAGAAAAGTTGTTTGCAAAGGTTTATTGCGACAACACAAAGAAATCTTAGGGGCATATATATTTGACGGTACAGTTTTGTACACAACCAACGAATATCCACAGGTAGACTATCTACAAAGATCGTTATTTTGTACTTGAGCATGCAAATGCGCTGCTTTTTTATTTTTTATTTTAAATTAAAAATTTTAATTATCCACAGCCACTTGAACTATCATCCGAAAGACAATCCGATCAGCAAATGATGTTGATCAAATTGAGAAAAGTAGGTGATATGACCAGAGGCGATCACCACTATATTCAATTCTTTAACATTATTATGAGAAAATGTCTGGACTACCTACAGTTGCAATTAGTTGGGCGAAATTATTTTGATGCTAAAAATAAGGTAGTATTATTACTGATTTCTAACATCTATCGATAATTGTACTTGAATAAATGTGATTTGATCGATTGATTCTATTCTATGCTTTAGGCTGAAGTCAGAGAGTACAAACTTGAACTGTGGCCAGGTTACATTACTTCCATTCGGCAACACGAACAAGACATTTTAATGTGTGCAGAAATCACACACAAAGTGATGAGAAATGAGACTCTTCTAGATATTCTACGTGATTGTTACCATCAAGATCCTCACGATTACAGAGTATGCTTTGGTGGAAATGTCTTGTTACAATTCTCATAACAAAATAACAAATAACAATTGTATCTCGTATTTTCCAGAGGGTTTTCTCGCATCAAGTGTTGGGTGTTGTAGTTTTGACAGATTACAACAATAATACCTACAGGGTAGATGATATAGACTATGACGTAACTCCAACGTCAACGTTTAAAAGAAAGGATGGTACTGAAGTGACCTATTGTGATTACTATCGGGAAAAATACAACATCAATATTGCAGACATGAATCAACCCCTGCTTGTATCGAAATCGAAGCCGCGTGATCGCCGAGCGGGAAAAGCTGAAACCGTGTATCTAATTCCAGAACTTTGCAGAAGCACAGGCATGGAAATTTGATATTTCGAAATGCGATTAAGCACTTGAAAGAATCTTATATTCCATTTAAAAGCTTATTTTAATACTTATTGAAAACAGGCTTGACCGATGGTATGAGAAACAACTTCCAGCTCATGAAGGCTTTGGCTCAACATACACGTGTCTCACCTGCCGATAGGATAGAAAAATTATTGGCTTTCAACAAACGTTTGTATTCCGTGAGTCAAGTAGTCGATGAACTGAGAAGCTGGAATCTTGTATTGGATAAGCAATTGGTCAGAATACCTGCTCGTGTAATCCCCTGTGACATAATAAACTTCGGTAATGGTGCTAATTCTAAAGTTCCATTCGATGCCAATTGGACCAAAGAATTGCGTGACAAGCAGCTCGTTAAATGTGGAAGGTTAGACGAGTGGGTTATACTGGTACCCGTGAAATTCAGGGCTGATTGTCAGGTGTGTATCATTATAAATATATTTTAAAGGAACATTAAAAAAGCCCATTGACACGATGTAATTTTTCTATACATTTTTTTTCCTGCAGAATTTTGTCGGAACTTTAACAAGAGTCGCGCAAAAAATGAACTTTATCATCGAAGAACCGTACGTAGTTGATATGAGAGACGACAGTCCAGCCACGTATGCAAATATGTTGGAACAAGTTAAGAGCCAATCGAACCCAATGTTGATATTCTGTGTGGCTTCCAACAACCGAGGAGATCGATATTCCGCCATCAAGAAGAAATGTTGTGTCGATAGACCAGTCCCAACACAAGTAGTTCTTGCCAAAAGCCTCAAATCTGGCAAATCCCAAATGTCAATTGCAACAAAGGTTGCAATACAAATGAATTGCAAAATTGGAGGAATCCCCTGGTCGGTCAGCATCCCCTTGCAAGGCTTGATGGTGGTTGGCTTCGACGTTTGCCACGACACTAATATGAAGGGGAAAGATTTTGGTAAGTTGTCTACTCAATTCTATTGTGTATTTCTAAGGATCGTTAATAGTTAGTCAATAAGGTGAACAGTTATGCCTTTCTTTTGACAATGAATTTGTTTTTGTACAGGTGCTATGGTGGCATCATTAGATATGAACTTTGGACGTTATTATAGTGCTGTAAGCAGCCACAGCAGTGGCGAAGAGCTTTCGAGTGACCTTTCCGTGAACTTGTGCAAGGCTCTAGATCAGTTCAAGCACTATAACAGTGCTTTACCTAAAAGGATTGTTATATACAGAGATGGAGTAGGAGAAGGACAGATACCATTTGTTGTACAACACGAAGTTAAGGAAATCAATTCGAAACTGGAAAAGATGTACGATAACCCGAGTGATATTAAGCTGGCTTATATCATTGTAACTAAGAAAATCAACACGAGATTGTTTGCCAATAATCGAAATCCACCCGCTGGAACTGTAGTAGACAATATTGTTACCGATCCAACCAAGTATGACTTCCTGATCGTGTCGCAACATGTTACGCAAGGTACGGTCTCGCCCACTTCGTATAATATTGTGCATGATACTTCGAGTCTTGATGCCGATAAGATTCAAAGGTTAACGTATAAGCTTTGTCATATGTACTTCAACTGGAGTGGTACAGTACGTGTGCCTGCCCCATGCCAATATGCTCATAAATTGGCATTTTTAGTATCCCAAGCTGTGCATCAAAATCCTGATTCACTTCTTGAAACTCTTTTATACTTCTTGTAAATAAGGGACTTATTAAATAAGTTAGCCTTGGGTAGCTCTACCTATCATTTATTCTGTTTAAGATCATACAATTTCAAATAATTGCATTTTATTTTTTTCATTCCTTTATTTTGTACTACTTTTTGTTCACATTCATCATGTGTAGCATAAGAAATAAGTGATATGTAGAGTAGTGCTTTCTTTTATCGAATTTTCTGTGTGAAAAATTATGAACGATATCAGAAATTATGTAAGCACTCGTAGTATTTTGTTTTATAAATTGACAGCTGAGTTCATTAACGTTTCAACAGATTGCTCAGAGACTTTGATTTATTTTTATTGACATTTTCACATTAAAAGTACACTTTACAATTTGCATTCTGGTTATGTTTCTTGTTTAAAAAGAAAAATAAAGAAGTGTTTATTTAAGAAATGGAAAACTCAGTTGTGGATTTTAGACAAACATTATTTACAGACAGTCGGAATACTTGTAATTAGTTCTTGCCTAAGAAAGCGTATGTATTCTTTACGATAGAAAAAAATCATATTTTTAAGTTTGTGCCAGATCTTTGTAATAAGAATACAATCTACGTTGCAATTTTTCATTATAAATTTTATCATACTCTGGTGTTTTCTTGTTACTACATCATTTACAGTTACAATGAGAAATGGCTACGTACGTTACTGAAAAAAACAAATATTTTTGTACTTGTTGATAAAAACAAAGTATTATATTAGGATTAAGTTGTTTCAAAATGGTTTGATAAATAAACTTTTTAACATGAAAATTGTATTTTTTATTGCAAAACTTGATACATAAATATTTATTGTATACCATACCCATCCTCAGTATAAAACATTTTTTAATTTTTTTTTCTTTCTTTCTAACATAGTGGTAAACGAACATAATTGAAAAGTGAAAGATGAATTTTAAAAATCAATTTAATCTAATTGATTGAATCTAGAATGCTAATTTGTTAATCGTAAAAATGTTTTTTTTTTTTATTAGTCTTGTGCTTGACATTAACATACGTGATTTAAAAATATTTTTGCAGTCTTTTAAGATTAATAAGTCTTCTCAATTAAAATTATTTTGTTGGAAGAGACATGTAATTTCACGTTAAAACGATTAGAAAAGCACCGTTCGTTCTTGATGATATTTTTCTTAACGAATATTTTCCAAATCGTCTGCTGCTGTATTAACAACTCGTTCTTCATCAGATGGAGGACGGTGACGTCCTAGACGACTTTGACATTTTCTCACTAATTGCGGTATAATCACGTTGTTGTAACATGACATTCCAATGAATAAAATTGAAAAACCTATCAACTGAAATGAACATTTTTTTAGCGAATCAGTTTATTAAAAAATTCTCATTGGTTCTAATAAATTATTTATACCGTAACAAAAATAATTATTGTCGTAAATATTAAAAAACATGATATATTACAAATTACAGATAAACATTTTACCTGCAAGTAATGAAAAGCTTGCCACCCTACTGTTAAGGAAAATGCCCAAATAACTATAGTTCGAACACTGTCAAGTATCATTCTGGTGGTTGCGCTTAATTCTTTTGTTACACTAATTCCAGCAAAATTGAAAAATGCAATACTCAGCATAATTCCTGGAAATAAGCACATTGATTTATGGATAAAGGAGTAAGTGTATTGTGTTATTTAAACAACACTCACCAATAATTGCCATCAACAAATACGTGCTATTTCCAATTTGCACAAATGCGTCTGTAGTAGCTTCCAGTGTTCCTCGAGAATTATCAGCAAACGGGAATGGAGCATGAATATAATTGAAGGGAACCATGAGTATACAAATTCCAATAAATCCAAAAACTCCCTCCCAGCCAACTGCTTGCAAAGCAGGAATATCTTTACCAGCGACATAATTTTCTTCGACCACCATTTGTATGGCTGTTATGATCTAAATCAAAATCCAATTTCAAAGTAATTTTAGATGATTCCTTTGTATCACATTGTTGGTTACCTGTGCTGTAATAATAAGCAGATCGCCAGTTAAAACCGAGTTTGTGTTAACTTTCATACTCCTCATCATAATAAAGTCACTGAGGCCGACAAGCGTCAGTCCAAGGATGACTAAACCTATTCCAGTCCATTCTCTAGAACCTAACTTCTTATTTAAAAAACCTACAGACAGTAACCCTGTAAAAACAATAACAGATCCACGCAACATCTGAAAACTACTGGCATATGTCATATTCAAACCAATGTAATTGACAGAAGTTGCAATTGTATCACAAGCAGCTGGAATAGCCAGCAAGAAAGGACTAAAAGTACGCGATCCTTTTGTTAAGTTGCTTCTATCCACAGATCCATTCTAGAAATGTATTTAATGAAAAATTTCATTGTGAAAAAGATGCAATTCACTGTGAATAAAACTTACTCCTAGTCTATTATAGTAGCAATATGCTATTTTGAATACCAACAGACACATCATTTCCCCAATGAACATGAACGAAGATTGCATAAATGGATGATTGAAATGTCTAAGTTGACTGTCTTCTCCAGGAACAACTTGTCGATCGGCATACCTAACGAATAAACGAGTACTTCATAAATATTATCCCTTCCAAAGTATTTTTACGAATCACTAATTAACGTTATTTTTATACTAACTTTACGGAAAGAGTATTGAACGATCCTGTCACAACCATCAATATAGCAAGTCCTTTTTGGTAATTTGTCCATGCCATTTTTGCCTGTTTCTGTTCCTTTTAGATGTGTACAACCAAGCAGACAACAAATTTGATATTCTACAAGCAATACAGGAAAAGAAAACTGGCAGTGACACAACATAGGTAATAATAATGCTGATACATTTATAAATGTATTGTAAATTATCTATAGCACCGAGTTACTTTAAGATGTGAGAATAGTAGAATTTGCATTATAGATATTGAATTTAATAATAAACATGAAATTGCCTTCGTTTGATTGAACTGACTGACAAAAGTGCAGGCTTCGTGAAAGAAAGGCGTAAAACTGTGATAGCAGTATGACTCACCTAGAATCTCATATTCCAGATTGATTTACTTGCTTGTTTTCACTGCTTGTCCGTCGCAACTTTGGGAAACAAGTATATTTTTCATAGGTGATTTATTCGTACAATATATCACGCGTTATCGCACGTACGAGAATTATTGGTCGATGAACGAACGCGTTCGCGTTCATTTAATATCAAGTTCTAAAACTATGAATATACTATCTACAAGCACTCGTCGTTTACCAATCAGTTAATCGAGCATTTGGTAAATCTATCGTAAACGATCTAACAAAGTTCCGTGAAAGAACACAGAAACAAAACTACTTACTGATTCGACTCACTTACGCTTTCTACAATACTGTAGATCCTGTATAGCCTCCCTATTGAAACTGTCACTTTGACTTGTTGTACAGTATGTGCTCTCGAATATACTCCGCTGCCATTGTTGTTGTTTTGCTTTCGTCAGCTTCAGTCTGCTTCCGTACTCTACAATAATGGAGTGGTCAACGTTATTGACTCCTGCTTAACTTGATCGAGTTTAAGTGTATTAGTACGTACGTAATTTAAAATACATTCGCGTACGTAACATTTCGCCGAAATGTCTTGTCTTTAAAACAGCCCGGCGATGAACGATTAATCAAAGAAACTACAGTGATCAAGCGTTATTTGTAGGTTATCTATCGACACACTGAATCACTCGTGAACTGTCAAAGTCGAAGCTCATCTTGTCGTTTCATTGCTATTATGGTAAGGAACGTTTAGAATTCCAGTGAATTCGTTACCCGGTCAAGGTACGTAAAGTAAACTTGATAATTATGCGTCAAAATTGCGTGTTTTGCGATCTGCTGTAACAAGTCGCTAATTAATCGGGCACTGTCCGTTGTACTCGTGACAAGTGAATTATTGAATTGCAATATTCGAATGTGATTGCAGATGATCGAGGCACCTGGTTGGAATTCGAAAAAAGACGAGACAATATATAAGGCTGCGGGTGCTGCACACTTGAGAAAGTATGGGCAATTCTTTGAAAATTTGTCAAATCACTGCTGGCACAGCTCTTCGAATTTAGAGAACGTAATCGAAGGGCCGCTCAGATTGGTATACAAGGTCAACGAAGACGTCAGTTTGGTGTCGTTGGCCGAAACTGAAAACAAGATGTTTTCCAAATTATTGGCCAGCGTTGGTGGCACGTGCAGGGAGGTGAGTATCGCTCACCGGGCGCACAGCGCTCGTCGTCGAATAGCGCAGGCTGTGCAACGTGGCTGGTTCGATGTTGCAGATAAGATTGTTGAAGGGAGAAGCGAGGCGGCATTACAACAAGCTTTTCGCCCACGGAGAGCGATGCACCGAGCAGAGCGACTACAAGATTGAAAGTTTGCTCTCGGATTTACAAGACATGTCCGTGTACGTCAACAGAATATTCACGGTGGTCCACTTGACGGTGAGGCAGCTGTCTAATTTGGCCAACAATAATCAGAGAGAAATTTACCTGCCTCCACTGATGGAGCATTTGCTGGACATGTTCGTTGTTCTCGTGACGTTGGACGAAGTGATAAGCGGGCAGCCGGCACTGGTGGAATGCTGGAAAGTCTACAGGGTGAAGGTGAGGAGCGTGTTGCACAACGCGGCGCAACTAAACATCCCCGAGGAAAGAATACTGACCTACGAGAGGCTGCTCAAGGACTTGCACGTTCAGCTGCTGTCGAAAAGCCTGTTCTCCAAGGGCGTGGAGCACGCGATGGACGTCGGCAAGACGACGACAATGTGCGAGCAGATGGTGTGTTTCCTGAGGAACACGCTGACGGAGGTGGAGAGCAAAATGCCGGACAACGCCGCCGTCAACCGCCAGTGGGTCGAGGCGACGGTCGGCCTGGTGGTGGTGGCCAAGCTCTTCGGCAGCTGCGACAGGAAGCTGCTCAAGAGGCTCGTGGAGCTCAACAGGAGGATGTACGCGGTGAACCTGGTGGGCGACGCGACGTGGCTGCCCAACGACTTCCTGGCGGAGCACCTGCCCCGGGAGGGCGTGGCCCCGCTGGGCAGCCAGGTCGGCGAGAAGGTGTTGGCCGCGAGGATCCAGCGGCTGCCAGCGCAGCTGGACGCCCTGGCGCAGCGGGCGATGCTGTGGAGCGCGCAGATGCGGCGACTGCCGATCAAGACAGGCTTCGAGATTTTCTCGGAGATCGAACGCAAGCGCGAGCTGCTGCTCGAGCTGGCGCGGCTCATGGGCCAGCTGCACGAGAGCGCGTCGCTGGTGACGAGTCTGCACGCGCTGCTGGCGCGGCCGATGAGCCGGGCCGTGGTGCGGCTGGTGTGCCGGCTGCTCGAGGTGCAGCGCGCCCTCGAGGCGAACTTCCGTGGGCTGGCGAGCACCGTGGCGCTGTCGCAAGGCCAGGTGCTGCAGCAGCTCACCTACCAGATCCTCGCGGTGCTCGAGGGGGCGCGGCGCGCGCTTGCGCCCGGTCAGCGGGCCGCGGGCGGCGTGGGCGCGCGCGAGCGCCTCGACGCGCTGGCGCTCGTGGGCGCAGGCCTGCGACTGGCCGGCGGCGCGGCCAGCTGGGAGCGCCGACTGCTGCTGCGCTGCGCGCTCGTCTGCGCGAGCCAGCTGGCCGAGGGCTTCCGCGAGGAGGAGCTGCTCAAGCTGCGCCTCCAGCTCGAGGCGTACGAGCGGGTGGCCGAGCTGCACGACCTCGTGCGCGACAGCTGCGACTACTCGCTGCTGGCGCGCCAGCGCAGCCTGCTGCCGGCCTACCTGCGACTGGTGGGGTCCGAGGCCTGCGGCGCGGGCCTCTCACGACTGGCGCATCTCCTCGGGGCGCTCGGCGCCAGTGGTCTGCCCGCCGACTCGACGGCCGAGGCACTGCGCGATCAGCTGCTGGAGCCGGCGTGCCGCGAGGTGGAGACGGGACTACGGCTGCACGTGCACGCGCACCTGCGGCTGGGCCCGAGCGGCCCGAGCAGCTCGTGGGCGGCGGGCGCGCGCGATCTGGCGCGGTGCGCGGGCCTGGGCGTCGGCCCGGGGCCGCGGCGGCTCTGCCTGCCGAGGCGCTTCCTCGAGCACTACCTCGACGCCACGTTCTACAACCTGACGAGCGTGGCGCTGCACGACTGGCGCAGCTACCGCAGCATGCACGCGCTCGCGCGTCACGTGCTCGGCCTCGAGAGCGTGCCGAACCAGCTGCCGACGCAGAGCCTCGAGCAGGGGCTGGACGCCCTCGAGATCATGCGCAACATCCACGTGTTCGTGGCGCGCTACCTGTACGACCTACACGCGCAAACGTTCGTGGAGGCGGCGAGCCCCGGGCGCCACCTCAACACCATCGGCATCCGCCACGTGGCCAACTCGATCCGCACCCACGGCACCGGCATCATGAGCACCAGCGTCAACTTCGTCTACCAGTTCCTGCGGCTCAAGCTGCACACGCTCTCGCAGTTCCTCTTCGACGAACACATCAAATCGCGGTTGGCGCGCGACCTCCGCTTCGTCCGCTCGCAGCGGGAACGCGGCGCCGCTCCGTACACCTACGAGCGCGCCGACAAGTTCCAGCGGGGCATCCGCAAGCTCGGTATGACGCCCGACGGCCTCAGCTATCTCGACCAGTTCCGCCAGCTGATCGCCCAGATAGGCAACGCCCTCGGCTACGTGCGCCTCATCAGGTCGGCCGGGCTGCACGCCTCGTCCAACGCCATCTCGTTCCTGCCCGACCTGCCCGACCTGCCGTCCTCGGGCCCGCCCGCCGACCACGACGACGCCGCCCGCGGCCTCGAGGCCTTTTCCGAGGGCACGCGCGCCGCCGCCAAGCGCCTCGACAACGACGTGGCCGACTTGGTGCGCAACTTCACCGAGGGCATTCACTACTTCAAGCTGCTCGTCGACGTGTTTGCCGAGGCGTTCCGCGACCCGAGCAAGTCGCACCACTTGCAGCAGTTTTACGCCATCGTGCCGCCGCTCACCCTCAGCTTCGTCGACAACGCGCTCGCCAACAAGGAGAAGCTCTTCAAGAAGAACAAGCTCGGCGCCGCCTTCACCGACGACGGCTTCGCCGTCGGACTCGCTTACGTGAACGCGCTGCTCGACCAGAGCCCACAGCTCGACTCGCTGCAGTGGTTCCAGACCGTCAATCGTTACCTCGATCACGAGACGAACGCAGCCATGGCCAAAGCTCAACTCGAGGACGAGAAGCTGCAGCAAACGAGGGCCCTCACGCTCAACCGGCTCAAGGAGCGTCGGGCCGAGTTCCAGCTGTTGCACTACAGCCTCTCGGGAGCTCGCGTCTTCTTCAAGCAAGCCGACACCTGAGTGTTTGTCGGTGCGAAGGTCGCCGCTGGCGCCATTGACAATCTCACACCCTCGAGTATTTAGCGAAAGTTTTATTTAGCCACTCGTGATAGCGTTATTGGAAAACATTTGTACAAAAGATTTATTTGCTATTAAAAACGAAAAGCTGTTGAAATTGATCGTGTATTATAATGATAGTTATTATTGCTATCCTCGAAAGGAACAGAAACATGAATCGCTCGAAGCTTCGCATCTTAACGTTACACCATTCTCGAAATCGGTCGTTAACGGAGATCGTGCTCTATGACATACGACGATGCATTTGATGCGTTCACTAGATCTCTCGTTTTCTTGTCGTCTATCAATATACATGTACATTTTAAATATCGCGCTACGTTAACAATAATTAAGAATCATTCGATAATAATCGTTGGAGCATCATTGGCTAGACTCGCTGACTAGTAGAGCTGCAACGTACAACTGTGTTGCGACTTCGGATCGAAATCCGGATGCGCGTCGTTCTCTTGCCTCGTCGCGTTGAACGTGCCTAACGCGAGTCAGCAGATCAACGAACAAACGTGGAAAAAGAGCCAAGATCCATGTAAAAATAAGTGTTACGTAACAGTAATCTAAGGATTGGAACATCGATGGCACGGATCGAAGCCAGGGCGACGAAATCATCGAAACGAGTAGATTTTGATTCGTCAAATAGCGAGTCGTCCAAAACCGTCCGGGGTGCGTGGCGTTTCGACGATCGTCGCTACTCTCGATAGACCTACAATCGAAACTGCAGTACTCGTCAACAAGTGCAAAGTGTTCCGAGATCGTTTTACATGGCTCGAAAAAGTAAAGCGAGATCCTCGTGCCTGTTTACGGCATTTCCCCGTACCAATCGTAATAGCTACCAATGCAGCTTGCGGCAGTAGCGCTTTAGGTACGAGGCTTCGAAGATTCCTCGGGATCTAACAAGTCGTCGCACGAGGCTGTTGGTGGCAACAGTTGTCGTCCTCCCCGCTTTTTACTCCGCGTGAAAACTTTGGTCAGCTGTGCGAACTTTCGTCTTGAAGCTGTGCGAGACAACGAGGGTTTACTCCAAATGTTCGACACTGCCCACAATTTCAAGCTATCTTTCTACTTTGCGATACTAACCTTTACCCATGTTTTTTAGTCTTTCTTTGAACAAGTCCTCCTCGTTGGCGGTTTCACATTTGCCTTGCAACTTGGAATCTGAAAGGTAATCGAACGCTTCAGGAACAACGAAGTACGTACGCGATACGCGGCGACGACACTAGCGCGGGAAAGCGGATTATCAAGTGTCGCGTGAGGCTCGCGGGCGAGCGAGCACGAACGTACCGTACCTTTTTCAAGAGTCGATAGAAAGTCTTCGTTCCAGCGCAACTCGGCCATGAATTCCTCGTTCTGTAGAAACATGGCAATCCTCTCGTCCTCCAACAGAGAGTTGTCGTGCAGTGGTTCCGGATTGTCAGCGATGTCAGTTCCGTGGTAGGAAATTCGCAAGAAAGAGTCGGGCAAGGGGCCCACCAAGGGAGGCTGCCACTTTTGCATGCTTCTGCTCAACTTGGCTTTGAACTTTTTCGGTGTTTTCTCGGATTTTGACGGATCTTCCTTCTCTTCGATTTCGCTGCGAATCTTTTCGTTTTCGTTGTCGGTGCTCATCGACAGCAACTGATCGATGGTCGTGTCCACGGCTCCTTGATTCGATCGTAGGACAGCCTAGAATACGACGTGGTCGCGCGTTAATGCGGTTATAGTGATAACATGGAAAATAGAGAAAAGCGAACGAGCAACGCTCTACCTCGATCACGTCGTCGTCCATCTGCGGAAACATGTTCTTAAAATCAGCCATAGCTTGATAAAATTCAAGAGTGGTTTGCTGCTGTTGTTGCTGTTGCTGCTGCTGCTGCTGCTGCTGCTGCTGTTGCTGCTGTTCCGCTGCCGATGCCATGGCTTTCGACGCGGAGGAACAGTCGACGTTGGTGCAACGCGCGAACGACTTAACCCTTTAGCGAGCACGACGCTCAACCGACGTACGTGTGTATGGAAGCTAGGTGCGCGCTAAAGCCGCGCACTGCTGTTACACAATCGCCAATCTCTCATTGCTATGTATCTTTCTTTCTACTTTGCGTCCACGTCTATTTATGCTACAGTTACTCACTGGTGGTTCGATCGAAACCACTCAATCAATCAACATTCTCGATGCCTGCTGTCCCAAATTGCTCAACTTTCGCTCGAACTATCACAGCGATCGCAGCTCAGCTTGTAGGTCAGCTTGCAGGTCAGCTTGCAGGTCAGCTTGCAGGTCAGCTTGCAATTTCGCCGCGTCAGACGGCCGCCTTTTTCGTCCCACCGAAGAACGTACCAAGTTCGAGCTCAATCCTGCAGTTTTCGCTCTCAATTGCAAAGCCGTACCTCAAAACTCGACGCCTTGTCGCACCGACGTACGTGGCGTGAGAATACTCGACATCCGACGCGATTCGTCGCGCTTTCAACGGAAACTTTCGATTGAAGAGTGATTGTTCCTTTCGAACGACCAAACGGTAGCCGTGTCCCCTCGAAATCGCAAAACTACTTTGCTAGGCCGAGGTAGCGTACGTAGCACGACTCGACGGAATGTCGGACTATGCGCAACTGTTACTACTTGCAGCTGTCCATTCGAAGCAGACCTTAACTGGATCGTACCTATGACGGTCATGTTTCTATACGTAATTCTTTATTCAACTTACATAATTAAACTTTGACGTGATAATGGTCTTTCGTACGTGGTTTTAAATAAAGCTACCTTACGATCGAATAACCTCGATGAATACACCTCTTTCATTTTTTCAATAAGCACGCATCTGATTTCCAGTCGATAATAACACAAACTAACGGTTACGGTGTTTTTTAATAGATCGCTAACGCAACGACTGTGATCGAAGGGATTGAAAATTAAATAAAACACGATTTTTTACAACCAAATGTTATTTTTAAGGGAACGCGATATAATTTATTAATTTTACAAACTCAACAAGTTAACAATAGGCATGTAGCAGTAATATAATAGCGTAAAAAGACAAAACTACTTTCGAATTGTTATTGTCTACCTTTCAGCTTTTTAAACTATTCCGCCTAAAATGGAGCTAAAGTATACAAATTGCGTAAACAGTCCTAACCTCAAATATATTACCTGATCGGTCAATTCTTTTTTTTTTTTCATCACGTTGTAGTTTAGTCAAATATTTGTTATTTTTAATTCCACCTTACTTAATGTTCAAGTAAAGCAGTCAAATGTTAATTTAAAATACAGTTTTGGTTCGGTAAAAGTACGTGTTCTTTTATTCGAAGTGATGCATTTATACCTTTAAATTCAATAAAACAACATGAACGATTTTAGCGTTGAACTTATTCAAAAACAATTTTTATGTTGTACTCCCTTGCAAAAATTCAAATGGCCTGTAAGTTTATTGAGAACGTGTTGTAGTAATTGAAATTTATAGCGTCGGATTTATTCAACGTACTTTCTTTGCTTTCAGAATGTTTTCAACAGTATCGACGCAAATTTACAAAAGCAAATTGTTGATGCAACAGTAAATTACAATGTAGTATTGAAATACCCGATAAAACAGTCTTATAAAAAAGCATTCCTGAAAGTTTTCATCAACAAGGTTTGTAAAAAAACCTGTACTTTTGAATTTTACTTGACTATAATTTAATATTCGATATAAAATTTTAGTTGGAAGAAAGTAGCCAAGAAATTGACGATGATATTTACAATACTTACTGTGATACAATGGCTCGTCCAGATGATAATACATCCATGCATTATCGACATTTTATTATGAATAATCGAACAAATAGTATAATCAGTGTAAAAGAAAGTACCAATATTATATCGGAGGGTACCACTGGGTTATGTAGTTGGAAGGTAAGGTCTTTGAGCTATCACTTGATTTCAAAGTGTTTTCAACTAAGATGTTTCGTTACAGGCAGCCTTCAGTTTAGCGGAATGGTGTATTTTTAATAAGACAAGGATTTCTCGTACAAATATTCTGGAACTTGGTTCGGGAGTTGGACTCTTGGGTCTCAGTGTTGTAAATAGTTGCGATCCAAAGTCTTATTACTTCTCGGACTGCCATCCAGTGGTTATAAAGACTTTAGAAGAAAATGTACACTTGAATCTTTTAGAAAAAAATAAACTGTTGTGGAAAGAGGTTCTATCGAAAAATAGAATAGCATATAAGAAAGCAGTGTCCGAAGAGGAGATGACAGTACAAGTACTGAATTTAAATTGGGAAGATATAGACTCTTTAGATTTGGAAAACATGAAACTAGATCTAGTTATTGCTTCGGATATTTTGTACGACAGTAGAATGTTTGAATCTCTAGTATTGGGTTTGAAAACATTCTTAAATTCAACTGTCAAATATATAATTATAGCAGCAACAGTTCGGAACGAAACGACTGTATCGGAATTTTTAAACGAATTAGGTACGTTAGTTGTATATTACTCTTTGTGAAATCAAATATATTTTTTGTGCAATTTTTATAATACGTTTTATTTAACAGTTAAGAATGATCTCGCATTCGAAGAAGAAACAGCATCGACGTCACAAGTATTTATACAATCGGAAGAAACACCCGTTAGGATATTAAAAATCATCAAGGCAAAGTAAATAAATACATTATTTGTAACTTGATAAAGTATCAAATAACTGTTTGTTTTATTTATAGACACAATTATTAAATCTATTTTAAATATCTTATCTTTCATAGAAAATATTTATAAAAGTATTAAACACTGGCGTAGAACATTATTTACTATAGTTAGAGAAATGCACTTTGGGTGAATTTCGCAAAAAAAGAAAAAGAAAAAGTAATAGAAAAGGTAAGAAGCGCACTTTTAAAACCACTTCCTTAAGGTATGACGTTTGAGTTTTGTTTCGGTTTCGTCCACGTCTTTGTCGGCGTCTTTCTTGCTAGTTTTCTTGGATTTTTTCTCCTTGAGCTTTTCCTTAAGCTTTCCTTTCTTGGATTTCAACGTGGAACGTCGAGATTCATCAGTGACATTGACGTGCTCGGCTTTATTCCTGGCTGTAAATGCAGAAGCAAAGTATCATTTGAGAACAAGGCTTCGGCGTCGCGCAAAGTAGCATTAGAGCAAGGCAAACTCACCAGCATATAGATCCATTTCTCTGTGTATACTACGATCCTCCTCAATTTCCCGACGACGATCCATTTCAAGGCACTCAACGATTTCGTTTCGCTTTTCGACTATCTCTACTAACCTTTGGATCAGAGTCTCTTCCCTCTGCTTGTCGAAGTCTGTCTTGGTGGCCTCCGGCTGCGTTATAAGGCACCTCACTTGATACTCGATATCGGCGTGCTCTTCTTCTAGCCTCTGCTGTCGCCTCAGCAGCATCAACTCCGCTTGTCTTCGAAACAGTTCATTTTTCTCGTTAACCAGTGCAAACAGTTCCAATACCAGCTCTTCCACGTCGAGTCCCAAACTCGCCTCTGCAACACGTCGTACTATCAATCGAAGGGTCGTCGTAGGCGAACTCCATACGCCCCGACAATGCAATGCCCAACTCAATCCCAAAAATAGCACATGCAACCAAGTACATCGTTCGACAAGTTCGAGTCAGGCAAACGCGACAACGGGAGAACAAAGCTTTCTAACGTTGTATTCAAATATTTGCCGAGGCGCTCGCGAACGGTCGTCAGAGAAACCAACTCTAAGGCTAAATCCAAGTAAAAATAGCATTCGATAAGAAGACTAAGAAAATATGCGAGTAATCGATAACGCCCAGATAAGCGCTGATAATTGAGTGCTCAAACGAAAGTGCCTTGCAGATACTCGCCTTGCAAACCTCGACGGCACTCGCTTTGCGCTTTGGCTAGCGGAAAACGAACAAAATCAACGGAGAAAACTGACGAATCAAGGTGTCATGTGCTATTTGCGGGATGGGAAAATAAAAGAGCGCTCAAGTCGCAAATTGTAACGTTTATTATGTAACGACAATAATGTTCACATCTATGATTGCTCAATACATAGTACTTGTAGGTACGAGCGAATAGAGTTAAAATCCTAATAATCAGTAGCAATAACAACATCAACAACAACAGCAACGACAGCCAAGATACGCAAGGAAGGACTGTGCAAAAATTACCTTCGCTAGCGGTACCCGACTCGCACTTATTCCTAATAATCTGCTCTAATCGCACGCCTTGCCTCTCCAAGCCCTGCTGCTGCATCTCGATCTGATCAAGCTCTAGCTTGACGTCTTTCATCGACATGACTTTGATCTGTGAGGGTCAAAACAGAGAGAAGCGCGCACAGTTATTGATCGTGCGTTTCTTGACACACGCACGCACGCACGCACGCACGCACGCACGCACGCACGCACGCACGCTAAAAGTAGGAAGGAGCTTGACAAAAGTGAGCGGGAGTAATCGATAAAAGACGAGGTGTGTGCGGCTCTGTGTGTGTGTGTGTGTGTGTGTGTGTGTGTGTGTGTGTGTGTGTGTGTGTGTGTATCGTAAGGAATAGGACTCGAAAAGCTCAGAAGAGCTTCTTCCTCAGCGAGAGGAGGAAACTCACTTTACGCCTGAGGGGTATGGGCCTTGGAGGCGCCGGGCCTTTCTTCCTTTTCCACTTGCCCTCGAGACTCTTGTCCTCGAGGAGCGAGCTCTCGGTGCAGGAGAGACTGCGCGTGTTGCGGTTCGCCTCGTCCTTGCACAGTTTTTCGTTGTCTTCCGACTGCCAAGGGGTCGAGGCCGTCGTGGTCGTGGTCGTTGTCGCTGGTGACTTGTCCCGCAGTCTTACCGGCTCGGGTTCGCTCTCGAGGCGAGGCCTCGGCGTAGCCGCTGGTGTGGGGGGTGGCGGAGGCGCGGGTTTACTCTTCCTCGCTCTGGGCGTCAGTCGCGGCGACTGGCTCTGTCAAGGACAAGCAGCAACGGTTAACCAAAGGCGCGAGGTCGTCGGGCCAGGCTCTAGCCGGACCGTGCAAAGGGACTTACGTCGTTGGAGTGCGCGCCTGGCTGCTCGAGCGACCTGGGCGGAGAGGCGAAGCCGGCGGGCAGCGGGGGCGGCGGGGCTGGCTTCTTCTTGCGATAGGTGCCGCCAGGCGTGAGCGTCGAGCAGGAGCTGGCGATCGACGTGTTGGACGAGTAGATGCTGCTGATCGTCAGGTTGGACTTGTGCTGCGGAGTGGTGCCCTCGGGCTGCGAGTGCCTGCTAACGGGAGGATAACGGATCGGATGGCTATCGCTGAGCAAAGGGTTCGCGACTCGAACGCGCGACCGCTGTACGGTGTATACCTGAGGGTCCGGGGTCTGGGCACGGGCGTCGACTTGTCTCGCGGCTCGCTCTCGCTCTCCTCGTCGTCGCTCCAAAAGGGATTGAGGTTGATTTTCGGCGCCTCAAGGATGCGCCTCTTGCTCTTGGTTCTGGCCATAGGCTTGGGCGGCAGTTCCTGCTGCTCCTCTTCCTCGTCGTCGTCGCTGTCGAACGGATTGGTCGATTTCTTGGGCTTGGCCTCTTCGTCACCGCTGCCGAACGGATTGGCCGATGCCTTGGACTTGGCCTCGTCGTCGCCGCTGGCGGTCCGATTCGAGTCGTCCTTCCTCTCGTCGTCGTGGTTGTCGCTGTCTCGTCGATCGTTTTGCGGTTGTTCGGGTTGCTCGAAGAGCCTGCGTCTGTAGGGGCCGAGCGAGAGTCGCCTCTGAAGTGGCGTCTGCTGCTGCTGCTGCTGCTGCCGCTGCTGATCTTTGGTACGCTCGGAGACGAGCCTGAGGCTGCTGCTCCTCTGGAGGTTCGTCTGCTGATGCTGTTGTTTCGTCGAATTTCGCGATGGGTCGTCGATGGCTGACCTAGAGTCTAGCACTATGTCGGGCGCGCTATGTACACGCGAGTCGCGGGCCCGTCTCGCTGGGGGGGATGCTTGTGGGCGTTGGTCCTGCGGAGGTGGCTCGGCGCTAGTGGTCAGCTCGTCGATCCTGTCGTTGATGAGCTTGAGCATGTGCTCGAATTTGTCGTCGTGGTCGTCGTCGAGGGCGGCGTTCTTGTCGTGCTCGAGTTGAAGCTGCTTGCTCTTCTCCTCGTCGCTGAGGGGTGCCTCGAGGAGCGCCGCCTCCGAGGACTCGACGCTGCCCGCGCTAGGCTGCTGCTGCTGTTGCTGCTGCTGTTGTTGTTGCTGCTGTTGCTGCTGTTGCTGCTGTGGGTGGTGGTGGTGGTGGTGGTGGTGGTGGTGGTGGTCGTTGTGGTCGTGGTGGTCGTGATGGTCGGGGGGCTCGCGTTGGCTGGTGAGTTGGGGTGGCTGTTCGGGGGGTGTCTGTTGGTCGAGGTCGAGGGTTGGCTCGTCGATGGGACATGCCTCGCAGCAGTACTGGTTGTCCTCGGTCTCGTAGTAGTTGCCCGGTGTGAGCTGGTGCCGGCAGCGCGCGCACCTGAAGCAGCTACGATGGTACACGCTGCGCGACACAACCAGCTTCTCCGCCAGGAAGACCGGCTCGCCGCAGCTCGTGCACCGCTCCCTACGCATCCCCAAACGCGAGCTCACCTGTCGACGACAAAAATAACATTCGTACTCCTTCTCGACTCCTCTGAACGTGTCCTATTTCGCTTATCTATTGGCGTTTTTTTATCTTATCCAAAACGCACGAGCTCCCTATTTTCCGAGTATTAGCACCTCGGGAAGCGTGCGTCACGCGAGTTTGCTCGTCTATACGATCGCTGCTTGGCAATAACCGACGACGCAACAACGAATACCATTCTCTTGGATTTAAAGACGAACAAGCTGTACGTCCGAGAGAGAGAGAGAGAGAGAGAGAGAGAGAGATAAAGCCGCGACATTGCCTTAGTTCGATAAACGTGCGTGGGATCGCAAAACAAGTTGGCTCGGAAATTTCAATAAAAAAGAAATATACACATCGCGGTGCCGGCTGCAGCCTCGACGACGACATCGAGGAGAAGGAGGAGGAGGACGTTGATTTGTGCCAATGAAAATCCATATAAAGATAAGCCGGTCTTACGTAATGCAAACTAGCTCGAAAATAAACTTTGCGCGCAACCATCGCGACGGCCAACAACATAGCATGCTTTGTATGCGTGTATACGTATTCGTGTTGTAATACGCTAAACACTCTCTCTCTCTCTCTCTCTCTCTCTCTCTCTCTCTCTCTCTGATCGATCCCCTTCGATAGATTCAAAGCAAACTAGTGTTTCGAAAAGTACAGGTTAGTCACAGTAGCAGTCCATTTCCTCTTTCGTCGAAAGAGAAAGAGCGAAGAACACTGGGATTTTTGCGCTGTCGTACGAACGAAACACTAAGGCGCTCTTTGAGCTGGACGTGTATATTTATCCGTGAATAATTTGATGATTCAATGGGCATTATCGATATATTGATAAATCGGATATTGGTCTCTCGTGAAAAGACGTTAACGAGAGAAAAAGAACGACGTTTGCGCACATTCGCACTGCGATCGATGACTAATCGCTATGTAAAAACGTTCGGTCGTTACGAACGCTTGCATATTAAAGCGACGACAACTGGAATTCGGAACGAAAAGAGAGATCAAAAAGAAAAATAAAAGAACGCTAGTGAAACGGACGTTAGAACGAGCGCCGATGCGCACAATTAAGCGCGAGTTGACGATGCGGAAAACGCATTTTCCAGACTGGATCAGCTCGTTCAATATACAGCTCTTTATGGCGAGTGACGACCGAAAACACGAGTGTGCGTTATATCCGTCGGACAGAGAATTTCTTACGGTAGTGTATTCGTATTATATTTAGACGTTGCTTTGGTCGAGACGAAAAAAAGATGCAAGAGAGAGATAGAGAGAGAGAGAGAGAGAAAAGGACGCTATTTTCGTACTCGATGACAAGCAAAGCCAAAGCGTGCGACGGTGGCATGCAGTGTTTCCGCGTAAACAGACACGTTTCGCTAGGACGTCAACGCGCAAGTTTTACGGCAAAGTACGTAAAGATGCTTATCTTGGCCAAAGAAAAGTGCGATCTCGGCGATGTTGCGGCACGCGATAACGCGTGGAGAGCGAGCAGCGACGACGATCGATAAATGGAGCGCGGCGACTCGGTTTTTCGGAGACGCGTTACCGCGCTGCAGCGTTGCGCGACAGTCAACGTTTCGGACGCGGACGATCAACGGGCGCAAAGGTTCGAGTGGAATAACGGGAAGAGGCTGGGTGGGTTGGCGAAGACAGGGCTCAGTACCTCTGCGTGATCGGTGATCGAACGAGACCGAACGAGCCGAGGAATAACAACGGCGTCGAGACTTGGTCGATCTTGGAGACTGAAGCTACGTCTCGAGGCAAAGCCTTGACGTTTGGCTTGCTCGATCCTCGGTCTGAGCGCCTCCTCGTCGATGTGAAGAACGGGCAGCATATCGACGCTACTGATGTACTTGACAAAGCCGCGCTCGTTCGCACCCAGCCGATCGTCAGCAACAACTGGGTGAGCAGGCTACGTACGAGTTTGGCCGATGCGCTGGCGAGCAGCTGATCGCGACTCACCAGCAGCAGCAGAAGGCGCTTCGAGCGCCGCGCGACGATAACGACGAGCCGCGACTATCGAGTCATCGCCTGTACGTCCGAAAGCCACGCGCTTCTCCCGGCGCGACAATTAGCAGCCAACGTTGCGTTGTAGCCGCTCGGCGCTCGCTCGGCGTTGCCGCGGAATCGTCGACCTCGCTAATCGGTTGTGCACTTACGGCGATTCGCGTGCGCCTCGCTCAACGGTATCGCGTCCTGACCGAGCCAACGACCGACTCGTTTCGAAATGCAAACGCGCGTTAATTGAACGGACGGGCGAATTGAGAGCGAGCAGAAAGGGAAGAAAAGTGCGCCTTGGCCGCGTCCGTGGGCGCGCGAACTTGCGGATCACCGGGGATCACTTTCGCCGCGCTACAATGCGTCAAGGCCGTTCGAGCGCTCGTACACGCGGCGGACAAACGAGAACGACCCGCCGACGCAAACCGTTCGAGCGGATTCTCTTCGCAAAGCCGCCCACCGTTTTAGCTGCAATCGTCGCGTTAACGACGTCTTCGCGCTTGCCTAGCTTTTAACACCTACCAGTGGGCGAAATCTTTGACCGTAAACGAATAAAAACAACAACAACAACACTCCTTCTATCGTTCAAAGTCGTCGACGCTTGTTTTGCATTTGATCTCGCAGTTTCACTTCAACGAAATGTTTACTCGTTTCGTCGTTCGCAGCACAACTATTCTCCCGACGGAAACGTGTTTACCTTGAGGAACACTTTTATTTTCCGGTGACGTTAAACGTCGCGAGAGCCGAACACAGCCAGTCGTAAATTTTAACAAATTAAGAACGACTTCATTTTCTAAATATCGTACGCTTGAAACGTTATTTGGACCGTTTAAACGTCGCGCGTTAACCTACATTTTTGCTTCGTCTCGCACCGGGTGTGCGCCTATTACTTACACTTTCCATCTTCTTTTTATCGAGCTGCATTCTCGAGAATCGCGTTATCACTCGCCTAACGGCAATGTTCGCACGCTTTATTCTTCGATTGGAAATCACTCTTGAACGCGTAGAAAGTTTTGATTTGGTACGCGAAGACTCGAAACGAGACGTTAATTATTCGTCAAATTAGGATTGAAACGCGAAGAAAAATGGTAAGTCGAACGCGTAGCGGAGAAACGGGCCGTTGAAAATGACACTCGATTGAAAGGACGAGAGGAGGGAGAGCGAGGAGTGGAGATACGCAAGCACTTTCCATGGAAATCGCGCGAGCGGCTGGTGCGCGTGCGAGAGAAAGAGAGAACACGGGAGAATAATTGAAAAAAGCAAAGCCGCGAAGCTGTACGCGTTGGAGCAGTTCCAAGTCACGTTAGCGAGCAAATTGCAGAAAGAGAAAAGAGAAAGAGGAGGGCGAAGCGGGATTGGGCCAACAGGTAAGAAAGCCCGCTACGGCAACGCACGTGACGACGCGTTTGAACTTTGGGCAACTGGCAAATGGGTTTATCGTATAAATATCTACGCCAGAGGTCGGCGACCGACGAGTATCGAACGGGTGCCAACGATGGCGCACCCTCGACTGCGATTCGACGACGATTCGACGACGATTCGACAACAAATTTACCGAGGTCTATAGGTAGGTACGTGCATCCGATGCGGCCTGTAAATGGAATGGCGCTGAAAGTTTGATGCCTCGAGTGAAAAATGCAAGAGGAGGCCGAGTGCAATAATAACACGACAGTAGGCTATACCTCGAGAGATCCGCCGAATAAAAAAGAAACGGTGCATCTGGTTGGTCGTCGTGTGGGTGAATCGATCGCGCAAGCCCTCGCCCGTAGCTACATCTAAGAGAGACGATTGTGTCCATAAGGAACGTCAAACGGGCACGCGACGACAGAGAAAGAGAGCGGTCGTGCGGTAAAACGTGCGGTGCGCGCAGGGGATGGGCAATCGATATCCGAGAGTAGACTCGATGCTATATACTCCACCTGCTTGCGAAATTCGCGGACTCCGAGTCGCAATCGGCTGTCTCCGACGAGCGACCCTCGGCTTGATTTCGACGACGGTGTATTCGGCATCTTTCTCTTTCGCGGAGCCTAATGGCTGTACCGCTTTCCCTCGTGCGTGCACTTTTCCGCCGTCTACGTAGACGCGCTGCTCGCCCGAGCTGAATTCCAAGACTGGCGCGACGTCGATAAGACGTGCACTTGGCTCTCGGACGCGGAAACTTTGGATCGATTTCGAGCGCATCGCCCGATCGAATCGCGCCCGCTCGCGTTCGCCACGGCACGACTGCTTTGTCCTCTCTCGCGTCGAATCGCGCACCGCTCGTTCTGATTCGATCACGCGTTGCGCGCTCTCTGCGTGTCGTCGATCGTTTTGCGACCCTCTTCCTCCAGTTCGCGACTCGTGGCATCGCGACTAGAAGAAAACGCCGCCGGCTCGAGCGAGCATCGTTTGCGTAATACGTCGAGCTTTCGCCGGCAGTGAAATGACAAATGGCCGCGAACTCACGCTTAGTTAGGTCAGTTAGCTCGTCCCGCAAAAGAAGACGTCGACGGCGTTCGATCCGATCGAGTGCAACGATCCTCCGAAGAGTTTGATCGCTGTTCCTCTTGGTGGTGCGCGCTCGTACTTTCGCGAACTTTACGCGTCGCTTTATTCGCGCCGTTAAACGCTCAAAAAACCTCGTCGACGTTTGTTGCGCTGCCAAGCGTTTCCGTTATTTTTTCCTTATTTTGGCGTTGTTGTTTCCTCTTTTAGAGGCGCAGCTATTGCGGTGCGATCAAAGCGAGCAAGTACACGTAAACAAAAACACAAAACAGACGGATAAAGTAGGCGATGAGAAGCGATAGGGTGCGTGTTGGCGATTAGAGAAGCGTTATTGAGCAACGTGTACGGAATAAGAAAAAAGCACAAAACAAAACGAGAAAGCGATTTACCTTCTAGCAGAATATTTCAGGTTTATATTGCCCCATTAAGTCCAAGCTTTCCTCCTGGAGAACAAAAACAGAGACAAGTGTGTATGAGAAAAAAAAACTGGCTGCACGGCATATGAGACGAGAGACGAGAGGTGAGAGATGAGAGATGAGAGATGAGAGATGAGAGATGAGAGGAGAGAGGAGAGAGAGAGAGAGAGAGAGGGGTGGTGGTGGATCGATCGGAGAGATATACATGGGACGAATAAGCGATGGATGTCGTCGTGTAAGCGCACTTGTAATATATAGCTGTATAGATGCAATAAGCGAAGTGGTGGTGAGCACGGTTGTCCAGACGTCGGTTTCTCAGCGACAGCCGCGGAAAAGTGAGGCTGTCGAACGTCGGGAACGATGGCTTTGGCTGATATTACGTAAATTCGCCGTCTGCGAGCGTCTCTCGTTCCCATTGTCAACAGAACAATCTGCTCAAACGAATGCAATTGCGCTGAACGACCGACACGGCTAATAATCGCGTCGACGCCGGCCTGTTTCATACGTACGTACATGTAGCGGTGTATTCGCTCGTTACATCGTGCTCGCGTCCGAACGCTACCGCGTGCATTTCTGGCTAAAGCTATCGGCGCGCAAGCACGCGCCCATTTAGCGACGTATCGATGGCTCTGCGTTCCCTCGACTTATCTATACTACGGTCGATTAAACGAATCGAGCGAGCGAGCGAGCGAGCGAGCGAGCGAATCCTCCTTAAGCCACTCAGCGTCTGCCCCCTTTGATCGCGTCGAGCCTCGAGAAGATGCTAATCGTACGCGAAAAGAGGACAAGTCTGTCCATCTACGAGGCGAACGGATGTCGCGATCGCAACGAAAACAAACGCTTCTCCGCGCATCGACCGTTCATCGTTGAAACGGACTGCACGGCAGGCAGCTGCAGTGCCGACGGCAAGCTCGACGCGCCGCGTCGCGGCTTGCGATCCGTGGATGGCGCGAGTGCGCTAATTAACGTCCGCAACCTTCGTAGATATCTACGTAGGCAGAGAGAGAGAGAGAGAGAGAGAGAGACGCTTGAACGACGATCGCATTTCGGAGACGAACGGCTCGTTGACGATAAAATGCCACACGCCTGTATTAGTCGGATCGATACGGCAAAATCTAGCTTGATTGGACAATGGCGAAACGTACTTTTCTCTATAGTGCAACGCCCAGAGGAAACAGCCACGTTTTGCGAAAGTTTCGAGCAGCCTCTCTTTCGATTATCGATCTACCTCGCCCCTTTCAGCTGTCTTTCCTTTTCCAACGCGGGCATCCGAGCTTTCGCGCATCTTTTTGGCATTTCAAAGATGAACCGTCGCCGACTCTGTCGGTCGATCGATTTATTTGCAGTTCGATTCGACCGATGTCGAGCTCTCCACCGAAAGCTGTCTCGGTAAAGGCATCTTTTCCATTGGCTGGCTATTTCAAAATTCGATACAGCGGACGGATATTGACGGACGGAGCGTCAACTAGAGAGTACTAACGCGTTGTTCGGGAAGTAACGAGCTTGTAAATGCCAAAGTGCGCGCGTGCAAATAACGCGTCGAAAGCAACGCGAGTAGTCTGGCGTTAACGAGCCAAATGGATATGGACGAAGCCTCTTCGAAAGTTGACGGGCGCGAAATCAATTTTCAACGTTATAGCGCGGAGACGAACAAAAACATTGGCCAGTCTTGCGTGGGCATCGCGTAAATTAACGAAAAAGCGATAAGCAAGGCTGACTGGTGAGGAAAGCATTGTGCGCCCATTACATTGCACGCGAGTGGCGTGTCCAACTTGCACAATCGGACGACGTCGCCAGAAGGAAAATGGCGAGTTTTGTCAAAACCGTTTGGAGAGTTTGCGAACAATAGGAAAATGCGCGACGTAGTACCGAAGAGACGAGCGCTGTAAACGGCGCGTCGATGTGCCTCTCTTTGTCAGCAGCTTGGCTCGCGTGTCCACGAACGAGCTAGAAAGCAGTGGTAGCAACGCCGATAACAGCTCGTAAAATTCGAATCGGATGCTGGCGCTGCTCTATACCTATCACGCGCGAGCGAGAGAGAGAGAGAGAGAGAAGGAGGGGAGGGGGATGGGGGTGGGGACGGGTCAGTTGCGAAAACAAAAACGCTGAACAGAGCGGCATAATCGGATAGCCAAAGACAAACGAGTTTTCCCTCAAATCCTTTTCTTGCGTGCGAACACACGAACCACGCGTGTGTACGCGCGGCTTTGACGTTCTACAAAAGCCATTTGACGCTTACATTATCTCAAAATTGTCCAAGCTCCCGACGAACGTCACTTTCGAGGACCAGCTTTCTGTAAATTCGTCGAGCGTATATCGTTGACAACGGAGAATTAAGCGGCAAATATCGTACGACAACGCGATAGGCCGCGCGAATAAAACGAAGACGTAAACAGCGTACGCAGCGAAACTAGGCCAACAGAAATAAGAAATAGCGAGAGCGGTATATCGGATGGATAGACGGCGAAACTGGGCAAAGCTCGCTCGCAAGCTCCAACGTTCTCATCAAGTGCGCTCAGGCGACACCATGGGGATAAGCTGAAAAGCCACCTCAAGGAAAGAGAGAGAGAGAGAGAGAGAGAGAGAGAGTGATTCGATATCACTCGGTTTTCGTCGAGCGACGCACATACGCGTGTCGGAGTGACGTTAATGACAAAAACAATGGTAAAGCGTCGAGCGCAGTTAGCAAGGCTATCGTGGTACGACTATAAAACGTGCCTCTCTCCTCCTCCCTTTTCTCTCGCTCTCTAGGTCTATCTCCGTTGAGCTGAACTACAACGCGCGGATATCAGCTTACCGGTCAAACCAGATTCGCGCGTTCAATTTTTTCTCGGGGCGTGTCGCGTGCGATATTGCTATTCTCTTTCTCTCTTTTTTGCTCCTGCCAGCGAGTGATCTCTGCCATTATCCGCCGTATAGCCAAGCCTAAATCTCTCTCTCTCGCTTGCTCGCTCGTTGAACTAGATATTCGGCTGCAACTTTCACCAATTCGTTGCTGGATAGTACGCACGCGCGCGTAGCGATTGTTCGTCGTTATTGAAAATCCGGTCAAACGGTAAGTGCGAACGAACGCCCGTTTCTTGTCCTGTTTATAGCTCCATCCACGAAGCCATTGTCTCGTTGTTGTGGCGATCGACGTGTTGCCGTTGAACTGGGCTGTAATTATTGCAACAGCTCGTGTCGATACGTGCGAGCTAGCGCGAGAGAGGGAGGGAATTACGTCGACTCCGATAGAAACACGCTCCTCGTATTTCCGATATCGTTGTTGCGCGTATTTTTGCCTCGACAAATGGGCACTCGTACGTCGCGTCTTATCTGTGACTGGACCGTTACCGGAGAGAGAACTAGTTTCGACGGAAACGCCAAGAAAAGACAGAGAGCGCTGCTGCTGCACGGTATCGAGGCGAGGATGATCAATGAACGGCGAGACAGCAGGAAAAGCAAATACGAACGGCCCATAGATACACGTGGCTTGTACGCAGCTTGACAATGGAGGGAAACGCCGGAAGCAAAGAGGTGGACGAAATCGAGAGGATCAACAGAAGGAGGAAGCCCGTAGACTGCTACGCTTCAATAACGTAGACTGCAAGTTGGCAAGTCGGCGGGTTGGAACGCTCGCGATGTTTGCGAAGGCAAATTGAATGGATGGGCGGAAAGAAGATCAAAGGAGATAGACGTCTTATTGGACAAGGGCCGAGACTCGAAAGAAGCTTTGCCAAAGGCTTACCTTGGGCTGCGGGGACTCTGGCACCGACCCGATCCTCTCGCTCGAGCTCTCGGACGAAGTCCTGTTGAGCGCCAGTCTGCTGGGTGACGAGCCTGCAATCAATAACGACCAAACAACCGTTAAAGCACACTTTTGCCAATTCGCTTCGCGTACGCTTAGTTTACTAGCGGCCAGATTTGGTCGAAACCAAAGCCTCCAAACTCGAACGCTCTTTCTCGCAGCGCTATACGTAGCTGCTTTCTCGCGTCTATAATAGACTCTGTCCGCGAGGAAGATCGATCGATTCAAACTATATTCGTCAAGATGCAGCATGCGATCCTGTGACGCAACGATGCTTCTACCGCAGCCTCCTTGCTCACGACCTTGATAACTCGTTGAGCTGAATAGGCTGAAAGCGCTGAAAAGCTCGACAAAAAAACAGACGACACGACCGCTGTCTTGTTTGCAAAGACGACTGTTTGCCGTGCCGATTACGACGCGTCAAATTAGAATGCTCTGGGATCAAGTTAAACGTGTGCACACGATCGCTTGACGTAATAATAACCTGCATAAATTCCCTTTTGATTACCTTGTGAATCACTGAAAGTGCGCGTTAATCGATCAATTCGCGTGCAAATGTTTGCATTCTCTCCCTCTCTCTCTCGTGCTTGCCTACTCGCTCGATTTACGCGCTTTCGCGCGATTAACCAACTCTGACAAGCTTGTCAATTACACATCGTGTAATATGTTCCATCTACGCAGCGAGCAACGATCTTGTGCAATACGGCGCGCGTCCTAGGAAACCGACCGTTCTTTCCGCGCTGATACTCGTTAATACCGCTTATCTTTACGTCGAAAATCAGATTATTCGGTGGGCATTTTAAACGATCGAATAGAATGCTGGAACGTAACTTTTCGTAACTTTCCCTTTCTTCGAAGCAACGTTCATTATCTTAAACAACAAACGCTCAGATACATTTATCCTATTCTATAATTTCGGCTTTTTTCCTCTCGATGGCAAATTCGCGACGACAAATTGTCGTTGGTCCATTGTTAGCATACGACAAACTATAACTTTTTCCGCGAAGGCACCGTTTTAGTTCGAACGAAAACTCGTTAGCGCAGGTGTTACACGAATTAAAGTTAGCCGGGCGATCACGGATTATAATTGGTCGGTTCTTTTTTCTGCCTCCGCTCAATTTCGTATTATGTAGTGAAAATTAAACGTAAGATATCGGCTACCGAGAAGCTACAATTATTAGTTGGAAAGCGCGCATCGAAAGAAGGTCGCGTGCGATTCGAGCAATTAGCAAAACGAATAGCTTTGGAAAGCGGCGCAGCACCGATTTAGGCGAGATGTAAAGCGAGCGAGCGAGAGAGAGAGAGAGAGAGAAAGAAAGGGGGAAAATTAATAAGCAACCTGCGAAAGGAATTAGCTCGCAGCAAAAATCCACGGAATCTAGTTCAACGATATATCGATTGAAATATTGCTGGAAAATGGCAAAGTCAAAGGAGCTGCTACGCTACCGCGCGTCGAGGCCATTAACGCGCAAAGAAAGAAAAAAAGCAGCGGCGGCAGCAGCAACAGCAGTCGTAATTACTCTCAACTCGGAGAGCACATGCAGAAACGAGCTGCTGTGTGGCAGTGTACAGCAAATGTGGGTCAGTAGGATCGAGCGGTGCGAATGAATCAAAACGGCCGATCGAGGTGCGACTAATTACTTGCTCATAGCTTTCCACTCTTTTTCTTTTTCGTTTGTGCTTTATTTTGCTATTTTTTACTTTTTTTTCTTTGCGTTTTTTGCCGCTACATTACGTGATTGGATAGAATCTTTTATTCGGCGAAACGAGAACAACGAGAGAGGGTGAGGGGGGGGGGAGAGAGAGAGAGAGAGAGAGCATCTGGGCCATCCAAAGTTGGCGAGCGGGAAAAAGGCGCGGTGAGGCGAGATTTGATCTGTAATAAAGCACGCCCCAGGTGTAATCTACGAAAGACCACAGCTGCAGTTGTACTCGCGATAAATTGCAGTTAATCTTGCTCTCGTTGTCTCTCGAGTCGGAGATCAGAATGCGCCTGGCGCGGAGCACGCGGAATTGGAATATCAGCGATAGAAAAGTTGTAGTAACTAGCCTCCCGAGAGCCAAGCGAAAGTTGAGAGGTAAAAAGGTGGTTTTCGCGCGCGCGAGCGAGCATACGGAGAAAAACCAAAGGAAGAGAGGAACGAGCAAAAGCGTAGTCGTAGGTACAGCGCGAGAGCCGCCGTGGCACGTGTGGCCGCCCGAGGGGAGAATGCCGCCCGAGAGAAAGCTGCGAAACGCGAATAGTACCGAGCACGCTCTCCGTGCTCTGTGGCCTATTTATCCGCTGACACAGGTACAAACGGCACACGCACACGCGACACACGTATCTCGCTCACCACGCTCCGTAACACAGATTTCGGCAATGGACTGTCATCGCGTCCTCGGCAGCTCCCGTGATTCGCTCGTTCGCCCGACAAATTTCGCCTTCGCTTCCATCGCGTCGCATCGGTATCGACCTTTGTCGTATTTTTTAATTACTCGCGATACACAGCTTACGCAATCGCGCAAGCACGACGTGCGGATTTCCATCATTTGCGCGTTTCCACTCTTAATGGAGGTCCAAAATCGAAGGATAAAACGAGTCACTGCGGACCTCGGCGCACACCCACCCACTCAAGGAGAGGTCTTTGTATAACAGGTCATCCGTTGGCGATGGTTCGTTTCCGAACAAACGGATGAGAAAAAGAAGGAAGGAGAGAGAGAGAGAGCAAGTAGTTAAGAGCGATCGGCGTGATTACAGCTGCGTGATTGGAGAGGATAAAAATTACGAGGTGCGCGGCGGCGATACGTGGGTGGTCGGAGGAAAGCAGAGAAACGAAAAGGCGCGTTTTGTTTTATACTGACCACCAAACACTTGATAGAATTGCGACAGATAGGTGAGGATGGAGAGCCTGTCGGGCACGGCGCACGAGGCCATATCCTCGGCGTCCAACAGCGCCGGGATGCCAAGCTGCTGCTCCGCTGTCCTAAAGGCCAACTCGTTGTTTCTGTACACGTCGTCCTTGCTCAAGCTGCCAAAGTCACTGCAACAACAATCGGAAGAACGCATCGTTAGAGCGCTTGGCCGAAAACAAGCGAGCGATCCGGCATCGATTCTCCGTTACAGTACGAGTACGCCGGTCGTGCAGAGCGCGAGCTTCGTACGGTAGAGCGAGTTCGTGGGCGGGCTACCTCCGGCGTGGTGGCTGCTGCAGCTTTGCTCTCGACGCCCTCCACGACGATGATTACTGTACTTTGAGAGACGCGGACGGGGCTCCGCGAATACACACGCGAAGAAAATGGATTCCGCTTCCATTGCTACGAGCGCAATCCTTCGTTACTTTGATTGACCGCCGTCTAGTTTTTTTCTCTTTTCTCTTGTCTCCTCTTTTCCTTCGTTTTTCGACGCTTTCTCCTCGCCCGGCAACCTCTCGCCGCGCGCGTGCAATTATCGTTTTCACTTTTGCGCGAACGATATTCGTCGACGTTATCGCTGGCGTTGTTCGCTCGTGGTTCCGCCGCTTTTCACGAGTAATTGCTGCTCCCGCTCCGGCTGGGGAGAGAAAAGGCTACTCGTTTCGCGACTAAGCTGGTGCGTCTATCCGCCGTCGCAACTTTCCAAACGTTCGTTCGTTAACGAGCTTGTCGCTCGTTCGTTTTCTCCTTTCCGCTGGCGCGCCGCGGTACGCGCAACTGTACGTCTATTCGATTATAACTCGAGCGTTGGAGCGCGCACGCGGCGGCGCGCTTGCCGAGAGCAAATAACAAGTTGACGATAGCAAAGCAGCGAGACGGGGTGCAAAAGTTTGGCGAACCGAACGGTCATCGCGACGCGCGCAATTTGTAAATAGACACAGAGATAGGTGTACTGACATGAGGTCGGGCCGGAAGTGGTGTATCATGGCGCAAAAGGCGAGGCCGTCTCTCCACGAGGTGGTCATGTTTTGCACGTTGACGCCTGGGTAGCCGTCGGTTATCCTCCTGCACCACAGTTCCAGTGCCTTTGTGCCGCGACGTTCACCCATGTTTGATCCTCGTCGCTCTTTTCCCTCGAATCCTTTCTTGCTTCGCTCGCTGACTCGTCCGCTGGTGCCTCGAATCGTAGTCTGCTTGTCTCCGTTGCTCGCTGCTGTAATAGGACAAACGAAACGTGTCGTCAGTGCCATTGTTGCTCTCTCGCTCTCCCTCTCTCCCTCGGCTTGTTTCGCGGCTGTTTCATTAGAAGCAAACGAACATTTTGCCTCCACTGTATAATCAGTCAAAGCTCGTTACCGCTGCTTCGCTCGGTTGCGGGGTCACGAAATTTCGCACTCGAAACTTGCCGATTGCGCGCCGCGCCCTTAAGTGCGTGCTAATTAGTTTCAGCGGGCGTACGTGCATTTGCGCGCGCGCTCTCTCCCTCTTCGTTATTTCAACGAAAATTCCAGCGAGGAACAGACTATTTACCCGCTTCCAACGTTAATCTATCGCGGGTACGATAATATTGCATTCCAGTGCAAAACCATATGTATAGTTTTGTGCTTGTTATCAAAACGGAGTAGTAAATAAGAGAGCTTGCGCTCGCGATCAATAACATTCCAGTAGCCGGTATAAGAATAAAACGGGATAATAAATCCTGGCAAACCGAGTCTCGCTTGTATGGCTGTAAAAAGGTGGTGGTGTAGGGGCTAAAGAAAAGAGAAAAAGAGGAAGAGCGTAAATTAGCATGATTCGTGGGCAAAACAACAGCGATATCTTGCGCGAGGCAGAGAGAGAGGCTACTTTGCAAGGACACTATACTGGCAGCAACGCGTCGTATACAAAACGGCCGTGAACGCAAACGACCTCTCTCTCACTCGAGCTGTCTCTCCGGCCAACGATATCGCCTTAAATGCCCGAGCCAATTGCTATATATGCGCACACGTTCAATGAAATTCGGATAATTATGCCACTGTTGGTCGCCGAGGCCTGGCAAGGTGAAACGCGACTCCGTCGTTACGTGCGCGCGTGCGCGTGTTTTTGATCGCCGAATCTGCCGTGAAGACGGCGTTTCATCGTTTTGTCTTGTGTTTTGCGAGGATGCGAACGCGTAGGGCATGGGATTATCGAGTTCGTTAGCGAGCTGCCGCTAATAATAATCGATAGACCAATGGATCGTGAGCGACAGCTGCTGCTGTTGCCGCGCGCGAGAGTTGTAACGGGAAAACGCGCGCTAGTTAAGTCTAACAGGATTCTACGAGTGCAAATCACTTTTCAAATGTCGACGTTTAATATCCCATTCAATTTTTCCATGCAAATTGCCTTTCAAATTACAAACGACAAAATGGGATTATCGCCTTTCTGCTTTTTTTCTTCTCCTTTCTTTTCGCGTTTCATCGTTTGTAAAATCGTAAAAGCACCTATCCACCGTTACTTTTCACGAGTCTCGAGTCTCTCTTTATTTTTTTGTGTTTTTGTACGTTTATACGCGAGTTTCTCGTATACTTATTCCTAAGGAGGAAACAGCTAATCTCGTTGAAAGTTGTAAAGCGAAAATTCAAGTTGGATGTGGGAAGCGTCGCGGTTCGAGTGCAGCAATGTCGTTCGTGGAAAGAGGCGCTCGATGACGCGGGTACTCGTGGCAAACGCGCGAGCCCAAAAAATAAGACGAGAACACAAGTTGTAGGACGGGAGGTGAGTCACTGGCTGGTGCTGGTGCTGGTGCTGCTGCTGCTGCTGGACTGATTCGTAACGTAGCCATAAGTGTCGAATGGAGATCGAGTAGCAAAATAGAGGTAAAAATGCAGAAAGAGAGAGCCTTCCTGCTTGCAGCACGCACACCTGCAATCTGCTCTTCTCCAGCAAAGTGGCAAAAAAAAGACAAAGACAAAGAGTGGCAGCAGTGACTCAGAGTACGGCAGCAGCAGTTAATGGGTTGCCCCCAGGAAATAACAGAATAGCGGATCTGCCGATAAAAAGGAGCGTGGAAAATGTGCGCGTACTCGGCAGCAAAAAAATACAAGCCAAAGACGGCTCTCTCTCTATTGATTCACAGAGGCTAACGAGTATAGGCGCCGAGCTCTGTCCAGCGATAGCAACAGAACGCATATCTCGCGCGATAGACGCGGAATCGAAAGGCCAAGAAAAAGGAAAAAAGAAAAAAGAAAAAAGGGAAAAAGAGGAAGAAGAAGGAAGCATTAAAGCAATTAAAACGTCCATTGAGATCCGATGCGCCTCTTTCGCACGCACTACTTATTCAATGATACCAACGGATATTGGCTGATTGCGCGGATCGGATCTCTCTCTCTCTCTCTCTCTCTAGCTCAATTAACTTGCAGAGCGCGAGTACTCTGCGATTTCATTGTACAGATAAGTCCTCGGCTATGTAGCCACTATTCATTCCAGTGGTGCTAACTGCTTATATCGCCGATAAGAGGCACACATGCAACACTGCATCGTTGCGTTTTAATCAAACTCGCAAGTTGCGCATCGATTGTGCATAGGCGTATGCACGTATGCGACGGGCTCTCGCGCGACGACGAACGATCGCGTCAATTACGGTTGGTTGGCAGTAAAAGTAAACTATTTGGCCAGCAGCTCCATCTCCGCGTATCGAATCGTGCAGCGCTCAAGGGAGTTTTGACCGCTGAAAGCGTATCGATTGTTTTCGACGACGTCGAAGGGAGAGAAAAAAGAAAAGGGGGAAAGAAACGAGGAGTAAACGAGGCGAAAAGCTAGTCGGAAGCTAGAATTGATAGCCAGTTAGAGAACGGCGTCTCGGCTGCAGTGAAAAGATAGCGAAGAGGAAGCTCGATAATTAACGTCGGAAATAGCATCGACAAATCCGTTTTGGTTGATCGGAGCAGTTGCAGCAGTTGCAGCAGTTGCAGCAGTTGCAGCAGCAGTAATCGCTCCGTAATCGCTTGGCGGAGTATACAACCAGCTGGAAGAGGAGAGGGAGGTCAACAAGCTGTGTTATACCGCTGCGCAAAGCCGAGCGACTACGACGACGACCAAGCGGAAAGAAGGCGGAATTGATTATCGCTCTCTGACCTACAAACTACGGAGAGTACCGATTTATTATGGATCTTTTTTGCCCTTTTCCTTTACGAGCAGCTTTCGATCAACCGACGCCTCTTCATCGCAAAGAGCTTCGTCGACAGACGGATTTACGTACGTGCTCGCTCTCCCGCATTATTGCTACCGTGTTTATGCCGCGTTTATGCCGCGTTTATGCCGAGGGTATTTTTTCCTTTTTGCCCCTTCTACCACTCGCTCTTTCGTTTGTTCAGCTGCTCGTTTGAGTTGTTATCACTTCTAAGCCACTTGCGTTGGTTAATCTGCTAACGTACATCCTCCAAATGAGAGAGAGGTAACGCGAGTGTTTTTTTGCTCGAAATGATTTGTTATCTCTACTCGACACGACCCAGCATTTGCAATTACATGCGACGTATGCAAGAAACGTTTGAATGCCGAGTAATTAATTAAATCAAGTACAGAGTTATAACGATAATTAGCGGAGAGCTGCTATATACATAAGCACCACCTGTTACGTACACCGCGACAGACAACGAAACAGAACAAGGCAGTAGCAAGCAGCGATATAGCAGAGGGAGAGAGAGAGAGAGCGTTCGGAAACAATTAAACACGCCTCGTTTCTTCGCGAGTGACAACGGCATAGCGGTTACCAATCAGTTGCCGGTCTACATGTCGAAGAAGAAAAGAACGCTTTTGCAACGTTTTTTGTCGACGAGATCGGTTCGCGTTCTTTCACAAGTGGATCCGATCGAGACGCACTTGTATCGGATACTTGTCGATAAAAACAAGATCACCGAGAGCGAGAGATGCTGTAACGTGTACACGGAGACGCGAGCTCGCGAGCTCGTGCACAAAATTAAAATGAAATTGTAGTAGCGGAGGCGACGGAGAATGAGCGATGAGAAAAACTCGAGAAGAAAGTAGGAAGCAATAAAAGTGCTCGGGGAAAAGAAGAAGAGCTCTCTTTCTCGACTTGACTTGTGCAATGAGGATACAAAGCTCCACGCTCAACGACTGCAGTATATACCATGTTACGCCACTTGTCTCGGTCTCTCTCCCTCTCTTATTTCACCTCTTGGCGTTTGGATCAGATTAAATAATTGAAAGTGCTGCAGCTGTGTGTCCCTCTCTCCCTCTCTCCCTCTCATTCGATCAACTCGCCTCTACGTGTGTCTATATCTATATATATGTATAGAGAGAGAGACAGAGAGCGAGAGAGGGACAAAGAGATACGTAAGATCCCCAAAGAAAAGCCATTGAACTTTTTGGTAGCACGCGAACCTACAACGAATGTACGTTTCGTTTTACAGCGGCCACTAACCGCTCGCGCAACGATGCGTTGCTTTCTCGTTTGTTTCTCCATTTTCACTTTCCACGCTATTACGTACGATTGATGCACGCACGAGCGACGTCGAGGGATTTCGCGGCAAAAGGTGCGCGGTACGCGGCCGATCTCTTTTCTTTTTCCACTGTCGCCCCCCCCCCCCCCTTATTGCATCGACGCACCTTATCGACGAAGAAAACCTCACGCGATACGAGTCGCAGCTGATTCGCGCGCGCGGCTTTCATCGCTTCGATATATCATACTCGAAGGCCACTACTTGTCTTCTGGTCTCCTGCAATCCGATCGCTTTTCCCTTTTATGTATCCACGGCCACACAACCTTCGCCTGCTCGCTCCAACTCGGCTCGAGCCTGTCTAATGTTGCGAAAGCCACGTTTGATCGGCGCACACGTGTATGTAGCTGGCTGTTTGCGCGCGCGTGTGTGCGCTCGATAAAAAAAAACAAAGTTGCCACCTTTAACAAGGCATTGTTCGATTCCAATAGTCTATTGGCAAACGCTCGAAAATTATAAGCTCCAAATGATGGATGGCCTTTGCGGTTGCGCTGGATTTCAATGGAGCGTACGCGCGCGCGCTCGCGCAAAAAAAAACAAGGAAAAAAGTGGACTTCCTTGATCGCGTTTAAAAGCCTTTCGCAACGCGCTGGCATTACGCACCGCGTTCTATTTATACACGTATAGATATATGGATACGTACGCTGGCGATCTAGATAAGGCGTGTGTTGCGCGAGAACGCGATTCCGATAAGGAGGAAGAGCGAAGTCGTCGGCTCGGATTTGTAACGAGAGAAGGTCGCTCGCACTCCTTTATTAGAGCAATTAGCCGGCCGAGTACGTAGCGTACGGCGCGTCTCTCGTGCGCTCCGTTTGCAAAGTACCAAGAGACGGTCGAGAGAGGACGAGGTTACTCGCGGCTCTTCGCACGTTGACGATGGACGCCCTCGAGAACAAACACGTGGTGCAGCTGCACGCACGGCTTTCGATCCACTGTACTGCGATCGGTTATCCGATTTGCGTTGCTCTCGCGCTGCGAGCAAAGTCCTCGCACTCGGTGCATCGTACAGTCGCTGTAGTCGGAAAAGTTTGACGCGCCGTTGGTGCGAATCCAAAGCCAGGTGCGTCGCTTTACGAGTCGAGGTACCCTCGCGCACTCGCGCGCACGGTCAGTTCGGGTTATCACGTCGACTTCAATTACCCCGACGGTACACGGCGGTAGTAGCGTAACAGCGCTAATGCTTGCGTAACGCGGCACGCTGCACGCGCGAATCCCCGTAGGTAGCCTGCAACCTCTGCTAGTTATTGCTCGGCGCGTAAACGATCAAACTCAAACGTATAGCTGTGTCGTCTATCGTCCCGAGAGTCGTCGCGAGAGTTTGTTCGGCGAAAAGTTGTCGCAACGACGAGAAGTAGCTAACGAAGCTAACGTCTCGTCGACCCTTATTATTAAGTAACAATGCTGCTTCGCGGTTAATTTCAACTGGCAGCCGAGAGCGCACCGGCCGGAGTCAAACGTCGGTCGTACCACGGGCTCTTTACTCGTTTCTTTCCGCCAAAGTTCCGTCGACTCGCTGAACGAGGTAGCTCTCTTGCTACTATTACCGACAGTGGCAGTGCGCCATGGCAAAATTGAAACCGAAACTTGTAGCAAGAGTCTAATCCGAACTCGACGGCATCGGCCGAGGTCGTCGTCTTTGCGCGGGGCGCGCTCGCGGGTGGGCGAGCGGCTGGGTTTAACAAAACTTGTCGCCTTCCGTCGTGCAGTTTTGCCTCCGTTTTCGTGCGCGATACGACCGATTTTTTCGAGTTGCATCGACGCGAACGAGCGGAGCGTGAAATCGACCTCGAGACGACGAGAGTAACGCGGAGCGACGGTCCAAACGGGTGCTCGCGTAGCAGCTCTCGTGGACAATGCCGGACAATTAGAGGCAACTCGAGAGAAAAAAAACAAAAGAACGAGGGGGCTATAGTTTTTCCGAGAAACGTAATTTTCAAAAGAGGCCCTCTCCTCGAGGGAAGATCCACGGCTATACCTGGCGCGAGCGTGGCTATACCAGCCCCTATCGAGATGCTTTGTTCTTTTTCACCCAGAGACGAGCACCTCTCCCCGGGACCCGTTCTTGCTCCCCCTCTCGATTTTTTCTTCGAGGCCAATCGTATCAAATGCCATTTTGCGCTCGTCGGCTATACCCGCTCGAGCGGAACAGTTTCAAATCTGGCGTAAACAATGGTTTCGCGGAACGCTGCGCGGTCCCGGTAGACTTGCCCGGAAGAAGCGACCTATAGCGACGTGGAAGGAAGGAGAGAGCGACGGAAATTGCGCGCACGCGGACGGGGAAGACGGTAACTGCTTAGAGAGTGGGCAGATTTGGCAGCACGAGCGGCTGGAAAAGGAGAGAAAGGCATGGAAACCGAGACAGACGGACGAGGACGCGTGCATCTGTCAGCCATCGATTCCGCGTTGGCGCAACTCCACGCAACTTCACAGCTCGGCGACTAATCGATGGACTTTGAGGTAGCGCTCTTTGCGCGCGGACACGCGGCACACGGAAGGACGGAGAACCGACAAATTCTCCACGGTTCGTAGCATGTTCTCGCGACCATTTTCCCCACTGTGCAGCACTTTCGCCACTTGACACTTTTCTTTTTCTTCATTTCCAAGTCGTTTCTTTTTTGTCTCTTTTTTCTCGTTACTCTTTTTTTGTGCATCCGTGTCGGGAACTTTCCAACTCTCCTCCGACTCCGTCCAATGTCAAATAAATTGAGCTACAATTGTGCGCGAGAAAGCCCGATAAATCGTGGTCGCGGCTAAAGCTAAGAAAAAAAAAGAAACAAAAGCCGAGCCGTTTTCACTCTCGTTACCAAGAGCGTAACAAACCGATGAGTATAGCGTGTAATACGAGCAAAGGTGCCAGAGAGCGCGCGTAGCCTCGCGCGAAGCTTTTCCCTTTTTTTGTTTGTTCTTTTTTTTCACAGGCCGTGCGTGCGCGGATGAAACAGCGATAGACGGAGAAAGCCGTTGCGTATAGATATCGCGTTTGGCAGAGAGCACGGCGCGAACAAGAGCCGCGAGGCAAGCGCCATTCGTTCCCCTCTCGAGAGAAAGAGTTCCCAATTGAAGAGGAGCTGCGCTTACGTAACGGCCAATTTCATTCTCTCTCGCCTTTGTTTTCATCTCGCGTCGTTACGTACGTCGTCCATACCTGTGTGTGTGTGTGTGTGTGTGTGTGTGTATAGCTCGAGGAAGCCCTCTCTAGATCCTCGAAAAGTCTAGAAAAAGAAACCGTCGTTGCTCGTTACGGGGCTTTCTCGAGTTTGCATCTCCGCTGGTATTGTACGCTTCGGACTGGCTCGCGCAACTCACCTGAAACAGACGTAGCGAAACAACGATAAGTAATCGGCCTCGTACATCGACATCGAGTCTGCGCGTAAAGAGCCGAAGATGCCGAATAAATGCGCACGCCTGACGCGACTTATCCGGTGGAATAACGCGAACCCCAAGGAGAAGCGAGAAAAAGACACGCAAACGTGCAGTGGCAGTGGCGATTAACGTCTCGGAAGCAATTTGCGCAGGGAAGAGGGAAGAAGAGGGAGCTCTTTACGAGCGAGGCAAAAACGTGATGCGCCTATACGGCGTTGGCCGGAGAGCGAGTTAGCATACGTCTTTGAAGCATCCTCGTGGCTAATTCGCGCAAACTCGCAGCAACGACTACGACGCTACGCGCTTTCGCTTGGAATACTCCAACTCGTTTTAATTATCCTCGGACGAGTGTCGCCTAGACGCGTACACGCGCCAACTTGCCTCGTCTGGATTTTTCCCGGTTTAGCTCTCTTTTCGCGCACCTGTAGTCTACAAACATCGCTCCGCTCGCGAGAATTTGGATATCGTTGCAACCGTTTTCCATCTCGGCGAGTGGCGTTGGGCCACTCCGTTTGAACCTTCCTAGCGTTCATCTCGTTGTAAATCCAGACTAGAACGTCCAAAATACACAGGCGAAACTGCGTCCTCGCGGAGAACGAGCGTGCAACGACCAAAGACGATCAAAGAACGATCGATAGCTGGCGATTGCGACTGCGAACGAGGAAAGAGCGCAGTAGCAGAGCCGCTCTCGCTCGCCCTCTCTTTCTTTTTTAGAAAATCCGTGTAACGATCGTAGCAACGGCTAATTACGTTGCTCGAGATTTAATCGATCGAAGCGCGGGGGGGAACGATATCGTGAAATTCGTTAACACGTGGTAAGAGTCGAGCGCGAAAGCGAGAGAACGTCGATTGTGGCGCAACGGCAGCGCGCCTATGTCGCCAGTGGAACAAACAAAAAATTAAAAGGTCGTTCCTTGCGGGCTAACGTTGATCGGCAGCAAAACAACGAACAAGGCTGCTTGAAAAACGATGATTAACTGCGCCGAGTCAAAGCACAGTACGGCGTTCGCAATGTGCCAATGCGCCGTATACGCGAGGACCTTTTCTTTCTTTTTTCTCTTGGTTTTTGTCGGTACAAGCTGCATTATGCATTGCGCAACGATCGCGTAATACGTGCGCGCGGCGGTCCGAGTGCACGGAGAAACCGCCCGATTCTCGACCAATTTCCACCGCGCTCGATCGATCTTACGCGAATACTCGTTACACCAACCAAATATAACGCACGCGCGTGCGTGTTCGCCAAACCTTACTCGTGCCTATTGCGACAGACAGCCCGGTTGTTACGCGCTCTCGAGAGTTCGCGCAACGCGAGTCGATTGCGCAATTTGGGCCCATCGGGTCGACCGGCCCTCCCGGCGCGCGCGCGCGCGCCTTTTCAAGCGAGCTTCCATAGATCCGCCGCTCGGTTGTCGACCGTTGGAATTGTTAGGCGCGCTCGCTGTCGACGCTATTTTTATGGACCAAACTTTGCAAAGAGGAAGGAGCGCACAGCTTCAAACGCCGAGTAGCCACGCGCCTGCGGATTAACCGGTAAGGTGTTTGCTCGACGAACCTTTCGAACGCTGTTTGCGTGCTCCACAGCTGCGTCCACGCGAGTCGTTGGAGCCGAGGCCCAGGTTGCGAGCTCGTCGTCGATGCGTACTCGACGGACAAGCGCAACGTTGTCGGGCGTTTCGCGAGTGTCCGCGGATATTCCGCGAATCGCGTGTCCGCGGAACGTAAAAAATAACACGCGATGTAGGTGGCTGGCGGCAGCGTCGATAAGCTCACGATCGGCGGAAGCTCCATCCGTTTCTCTCACGCGAGCTCTACCCCGGCTCTCCTTCTCGGCGGGCACGCAGCAAGAAGAAGGGGGAGGAGCGAGGGGTGTGTCGCTTCGCGCTCGAGGAGCCCAGGCGCTCTTAAAAGAGTAGAAAAGTAAAAAAATTACGTCGCGTGCGAGTCGGTGATTTTCAGAGAGAACGCCAACGGCAACGAGCGGATGGAAAAAGAGAGCCGCGGGACAGGCGCGTTCTCACCGTGCGACGTGTACGTACAAAGAGCGCACACGCTGCACGCACGCGCATCCTCGAGAGGATAATAGGCGCGCAATTTTACAATCGCGTTATCCGCTCGATTCCGTAAAACGAATCCTCGCCGAATCAATCCTCGTCGAACGTTTTATACTAATCATAATGGAAACGGCCTTTTTCGGTTGAATTGCAGTTTGTCGCGTCAAGCTGTAGCGTACGACGGGTTCGTTGGATTTATCGATCCTAGTGCCGCCGAGAGCGCGTATCACTGCAGTTTTTTCCGTTTAATTAAATTGCGATATCCTGTTGGGGGAATGTCCGAAAAACCCCAATCGTTAGCTCGACACCTGCACCACGGGACGCGCGCTTGGCTGACGATTTTTTGCATTCCCGTGCTGGCGCGACCTCGCGTTCTCTCGCCTCGTGGACGTTTATCGTGAAATAAGTCACGAGAGTAGGTGGATGCGCGAAACGAGAGGACGTACGCGTTTATTTTAATCCGCTTGACGTGGAGTCGAGCGCGCACGAGAATAATAAAAGGCATCGCCTCGAGCTTGAGCGTACTCCAATGTTGCGTGTATTTTTCAACCGCAGGTCTCGTGGTCCGATTACAACGAAGAAGATATTTCGGAGAGAGAAAAGTGCAGAATACGGTCAAAGCTCGTGCCATCTCGTGCGCGCGAGATCGAGGGAATGGACGATAATGCAGCGATAACGATGTCTCGTCTCTCATGCTTGGCGATTATTCGTTAAAACGAGGCTGCCGTTGTTGCTGCCGGCGTTCGCATCGCGAGAGCGCGTTCATTAACATCAACCTACAGTCCTCGCTCGGCATTTTTTCCATAGCTTCCCACAGCTTCGGAACAATAGCGAGAGAGCAAAGCGTACTCGTGTGCAGCGAGACGAGTCGAGTCGTTGGTTATTGGTTGTTTTCTTTGTCGAATCACACGAGTTGCTAGCTTCAAAGTTTGTCGTTAGCTGAAATTTCGTCGAGGCCGCTCGCCTATACGCGCAACCCGTGCGCAGCATCAAACTTGCGTACCACTCGACGCTCGTAATTCATTTGCAAAAGGTAAACAAACAAAGGCCGAAAGCGCGACAAGGAAAAAAGACGTCGTCGTGCCGATAAACGGCCGCGAGAGAGATGCGAAATCGTTTGGCTTGGCTCATTTTGCCGTCGATTTATCACTGGACTCCCTGGGGCTGAAGCCGCTTTCCAGCCGTTCGTCGCGCGTTGCAAGGAGATGTTTTCCGCGCCAACCGAAGACATTGGCGAGAGCTTGCGGCCACTGAGCGAGAGAGAGAAGCCCAAGGCCGATAATTTGCTCGTATCCCACTCATCTCGGCAGCGTATCGACGATTCAAAACTCGTTAGCCTCGTCCAATACCGATCGTAGCTCTCGCGTAAGGTCGCTCCGACGTTTCCGAGTATGCTCGCGGTGGCGCTCTCGATATTTACGCGAGCAATCGATACGCGTGCCTTATCGAGCAGCCTCGAGAGAGCCAGCGAGGACGTGGCTTCTTTTTTGTCGTTTTTTTGTTTTTCGTCGACCTGTGGGCAGACGACGATCTTTGGCCGAAACTGCAAAAAGGCGCCAACGGCCAAGCAGTCAAGAGACACGTCGCGAAAGAAGCGCAGGACTCGTCGTTGGAGCAAATTGCTCGAAATGGAAATTGGTAAGTAATGATAAGTGGAGCCGTACAGCAAGAGGCAAAGGGGAACCGAAAGATGCGCACTTTTCAACGGAGCTTGCCGCGCGAACGCACGCATCGCCTGAGGAGCTCTCTCGGGAGTCCAATAAACTTTGCCCGTTCCTCTTCGTACGCGGAGAATCGAGATAGCTCGAGGATTAATAGGCGCGGTTGTAGGCTACCGCCGCCGCCGCCGCCGCCGCCGCCTGCTTGTTATTACGAAAATTGCGGCAGCTGCGACAGCTTGCGCCACCAGCGAGTCGTACTACTCGCGCGCTCGCGGCAAAATATATACGCGTACGCTCCACTGCTAATCTTCCGGCCAGCGACAATTACTTCCTCGGCTCTGTTGCAGCGACACACGCTCTTGGCTGCTGCTTTGCTTGGCAACCGCCCAGGAATCCCCTCTCTCTCTCTCTCTATTGTACGGCGTCCGTGTACTTGCGCTCTATCGTTTTTCTCCTACGTACGCGTGTATCTATATTTGAACGAAACGGCAAAAAACGAACCGAAACGAAACGAAGAAAAAACGCGTACTCGCGCGATAAACCGTTATCGCCAACAGGAAACCGTCGAAAGAGTTGTGCGAAATAGACGAAAAGGCCCTCGGGGCTCGTGTCCCTCCTAATAGCCGAATAACGGTCAGGTTTATTTGTGCGTCATTTCCACGATTAATCCACGTTCGCCAAAGTATCGCGAAAGAGTGGTTGCCGTTGGTTACGCACCACTGGCCAGCGACGAGCGTTGGACAAGCGCTATTACAGAGAGCCGCGAAAGTTCAGAGCGTGGACGATGCATCGAGAGATCGATCGATCGCGATCGCGCTTCTATCCGATCGTTACGTAAGCTCTTCCGAATCGTCGCTGCAACTCTCTCGTTCCACCGCTGGCTTTTCTTTGTTTCTTTCGCTGCGACCGTCTTGGCGTAATTCGATCCGCCGTTGTACACGTACGTTCGTACGACTGTTGCTTCGAGCGTCGAGCTTATCGACGCGCTACGTCGAACAATCGTTTATTTTGGCTACGAAGCGGTTCGCGTTTGAACGCTAGTTTCTATCCTTCGTATCTTATCGATGCACATTTTGTAATAACTGTAGCGGAGATACGACAAAAAGCCGTGCAGTTAACAACGACGGACACGGAGACGGATAGGCGAGAGAAAGTTGGCAAACGAGTACAAAGGTTTTTTCGCGCGATCTTTCCAACTGATAATTGTGCGCGAGAACACGAGCAAAAGTTGAGCGAGTTTGCCGCTGGCCAAAACCGTATAAGAGGAAAAAAAGATCAATTTAGCAAGGTAGATGGACGAATGAAACGCGCGCAACAGTTAGACGTTGTCGTACGGTATATATATATATAAAGTGGCTTTCACGCGGCAACGACAAATAATAGAATTGGCCGTCTGCAAAAGACTCGTTACGCGTACCACTTCTCACGCGGACCACGTTGCGCGCTCTTTTTTTACCAACGTCCGCTCTCTCTCTCGATCTTTTCCGCCAACCAGGTAATCAAATGCCCCACCGGAGCGTAGGCGCCCGCTCGATAAATACCCTACGAATATCTAACGTTCGATCAGCCAGTTTGGCAACTAACAACCTTCGTATATCGAGAGCGCGTCGATCGTACGTTATTCAAATGACGAAATGCAGTTTTCAATATCAATCTCCGAAAGCGAGCGCACAGCTGCGGCGCGTCGACGCGTTATTTGTTCACGTGTCTCGGACAAAAAGTCAATTGGTAATTCTTGGTTTTTATTCGTCGATAACGCTCGATACAGGAACGGAATATTTAACGACGCCCCTCGTTTCTATTATTTTCTTCGTATTTTTTTCAAATGCATTAATTATACGTTCGAGGTATTGGGATTTCGATGAAAATATTCGAACGAGATGCAAAGAGCTTTCCGGGAAGGCTTTAAAAATACGTCGAACGTATAAAGATAACGCGAGATCATTCCGGGAGAGTAGAATATCCAAGATTTGGACATGAAAGCGTAGGATAACGCGTAAGAATGCGTTGAATAAATCAGGTGAAAAGCCCAGGTATAGGCAAGAAAGATGTAGATGGACCAGAGACAAGGGGGGAGAGAGAGAGATCCAAGTGGAAATGAAGAAACCGGAAAATAAAAGCAGCAGGCAGCGAACAAGATGCATCTCGATGACAAGGCAGCGAACGTAAACTGGAAAAATACGAAGTGGAGGTTTGTCGCGTAGGTTTTTGGTGTATGGACCGCCGCCGTCGTCCTCGTCATCCGCGTAACAGCTCGTCTCTTCGCGCAGCCTTAGAAGTCGAGTCTGACAATCTGGCGGTGTATATATACAACAGCGAAACCGGTTCTCTCTCTCTCTCTCTCTCTCTTTCGCAGCCGCGAGCTCTGCAGCACTCGCATGCACACACACACACACACATGCTACGAAAAAAACCCGGGCGTCATAGCAACTATAACCAGAGCAAATTAGAGCCACGCGAGCAGCAACAACACGCAAATTCGAGCCATCTCCCCGTTGGACGAGCGTAAAAAAAGAACGAGAAAAAGAAAACAACAAAACGAGCTGGGAGAGAGAAAAGGAAGATTGTCGGTCTCCCGCGGGCTCCAACGCGTACGCAGACACTCGTTCGCGAAGGAGCAATAGAGAGGCGAAAGAGAGGTAAGAGAGAGGTAAGAGAGAGGCGAAAGAGAGGCGCGAGAGAGAAAAAATAACGGAGATCGAGAGGGAGGGTAGGCGGCCCTTTGACTCGCCGAAATTGATGCAGATCGAGGTTCCCGTGTACACGTCAAGGATTCACACGGCCACGCTTTGTTCCTCGCGCTCGTCTTCTCAGCGCTATCATAGCTCTCGCTCTCCCAGGCCCAACTCGTCGGCGTTCTATTTTCGTACGCGCCCTCTCGGACTACCGCACTGTCATTATCTCTCTTTTGCTCGCCAAATTTCATAATGCACGCGCGCACGCGGCTACTCTACATGGCGCCACACGACGAGCCTCTATTCGTAGCCTGTTATTTTCTTTCGTCTCGCCTTGGCTGCTTGCTCTCCTCTCGACCCGTTCTTGACTTCTCTTCCCGCCAAACAAAAACCACATCACCCTGATAAATATCATCAGCGAATCGTGTTATTACGCTCCTAATCGCGCGCCACTTTTTCGTCGAGACAATCTTGCTTTTGATCCGTCCTTTCTTCTTTCCGTTTTGCCTCTCTTCGATCGACGTCAACTTACGACGGTACCGTAGCTCATATATCGCTTGACTTTTACGAGCAAACCGAGCAATTTTATCGTTAGTGCCGAATAAATTTGAATAAAATTAACCGCGCGTTTGCCAGATAAATTGCGTGGTGTAGCCCACAACGAGTTTGTCGAAAAATAACACAAATAAACGAATCAAGGAGTAGAGTCAAGTTTGTTTCGAAGGGCTATTGCCCGACGCACATGTCCTACAAATTATCCGACAAAGTAAGACGCGCGCAAATACGTTGTCGTCAAGGATTCGAGCGCGCAAGTCGGCCTTGACTGGCGGGGAGGATCGTTAGACCTTGATGTAAATAGCGCCGTATGCCTGAGCAAACAGGCGCAGTTTCGGCTCTCCGTGATAAAAGCTCGTCCCGAAGTCTGTCGATACCCCGGCAAGAGAGCTCCTTATCGAGCGCTTGTACGAGTATCGTCTCGCGTTGCGTACCGTCGAAAACTCGATAGAACGGCGAATAGATGCAGCGAGCGCGCTGCTGCGAGGTCTCGTCTCCTGGCGGAGAAACGGTCGTTTGCCCGGCCATCGATCTCCACGCGGCGTTTCCAATCCAAATACAATCGGAGAGCTCGGCAGTTCGTCTTCGCTTTTCCGCGCGAAAACGCTCGCTTTACAATTGGCCTTATGAAATAAACAAACGCGTCATCGGGCGATAATGTTTACACGTTCGCACGCCGATAAGGCCACCGATTGGCGCCCATTGCCGGCTGCCTTATCGCGATCCCGAGCGACTTATTTTCCAACAAAAAATTAGGAACAAAACATTGGGTTCTTCTTGAGACATTTGTCGAGTACGAGCGACCGTCGGTATCGAGGCAACCAAGCCGAGAGAGCAAGTCAAATAACGTAAACAGCGACAACACGATCGCAGAGTCGCGTCGAGGTAAATAAAAATACGATTGTTACGGGTGCGGGCGCGCGCTGCACGCCACGTCTCTCTCTCTTCGCCTTTGCAACTTTTCGCTGCATCAGAGCAGGCTGCGCGACGAGGAGACAGTGTGTACGTGTGCATGTGCAGTGCGCGCTAGCACGAAGCTGTGCATGTGGATCCGTTACCTTACGTCACTCGCATGACCGCTAAGCCGTTAGCCTCTCTCTCTCTCTCGCTCTTTCTCCGATGTTGTTGCTCGGGCGGCGCTCGCTCTGCTGCAGTGTGCGTCCTCGCTAACGTCTTCTCGAGCACATAACCTCAACAATTCGCCGAGTGTGCTAGGAGGCCGAGCCGGCTTTTACGATTGATCTCGCAGCACGGCGCCGAAGGCGACAACGAGGCGAAAACACAAGGGGATTCGATTGGCACAACTGGAGCGATGGGTTCGCGCACAGAATTCGACGTAAGCTTTTAAAGGTCCTACTGGACGCTCGTTAGTAATAATAAACAAAGCCGAACAGGTGGGGGATTCCGAATGAAAATCGGCGCTGGAGAAGCGCGTGCGCGACTGGCGCGTCGTCTCGGGATCACTGACACTGCGCGACCGAACGAACGACCGAACGAAGGAACGAACGAACGAACGAACGAACGAACGAACGAACGAACGAACGAACGAACGAACGAACGACAGTAGACACAGAGAGACAGATAAGGAGTAGATACGTACAGGCTAGCAAGCCGCACACGTATACGCGTATACACCGAAAGCAAGAGAAGCAAGTCGAGTGTGGTATCGTGGGAGCGCTCGGCGCGTAAACTCGATTGCCGTTGCTGCCGTTGCCTTGGTGTTGGTGTACGCGTAGCTGTGTACTAGTGTGTATATGGTAGCGACCAGTTGGACACGGAACGCGTGCTACCCTGCGACTGAGACGCCACGAGACGGGCCGCTATGTTTTACTCCTCCTCTTGTTCGCTCGCAACCAAGGCACTTGGAACTGCCGCTCCGATCGCTCCCCGCTCTCTCTCTCTCTCTTTCTCTTTCTCTTTCTCTTTCTCATTCGCTCTTGCACGCCGTTGCCCCTCTCGCTTTTATTGTTTTTCTCTTTCTATCGCGGCTTCTCTCTCTCTCTCTCTCTCTCTCTCTGCGCGCTCGGGCCCCTCTTTCGTGCTGCGCCGCCGCCCGAGGGCCCCACCCGACTCGCCCGACACAGACCGGACCCCTACTCGCTAAAATCCCTCTGTCTATACAGCGTAGTAGTAGTAGTCTGTATAGTCTCTCTTTTTTTACCTGCTTTCGCTTCTCCTGCTGTTGCTGCCGTTTATTTTTTTTTCATTTTTTCCTCGACTCGCGCTGCTACGACGACTGCACAGGCCACTCTTGTAGCGCGCGTTACAACCTGTGTTGAACTAGCGCCTCTTTCTCTCCTCTCGCAATAGCACATAGCTACCTGCACACTTTTATCATCCTTTGTCCAAATCTCTCTCTTCGTCTCTCTTCCACGTCGATTTCGCGTCCACTTTTCGTCGCAACCATGCGCCGTCCCGCACTCGCAAACGCCTCTTCGAATCTGTCTCTCTCGTTCGTCTCCAGTGGGTAAATGGACGTATCGTCGTAGCAATACTTTTGCAACGACCTCGCGCTCGAAATGGCACGCGAGTAGCACGAGTCGATGTCTTATTGGTCAAAGTGCAAAGTGGCGAACGTTTCGGTTAACCATCGCTCCCGGCAGCTCTACGCACAAAGTGTGTCGAGTGAAAACGTGAAAAAGTTGGCGCAAAGCACACGTGTCTCGGATTGATCGTCGTCGAGAAAGTAGGTGTAGCTATAAGGTGCAACGGAGCACGTATCGTACATAATAACGAAGCGCGTACGGACGCAAGTTGGATAGAGATATATTCGTAAGTACGTACAGGGGAGGAAGTCGGCGGAGGCTAAGTTGTCGAATGATACGTGCGTGGCGTGACAGCAAGAAGCTAGGATACGTGTTCGGGTGCAACGCGCGAGTTATAGCGCAGCCTCAACGGGACAGTGTAGCGGATGCCGTGCATCTGCATCTCTCCGAGTCACTCGACCGAGCGCTGCGCTGCGCTGCGAATATACACCATCGATGCATGCTCTCTCTCATCTCTCTTTCTGCGCAAATACAGCTGCACTGGTATAGGCAACGGTGTGCACGAGCACAAGCAGTAGCAGTTGTTTTGCTGCGAGCGTTTGACGAGTACACGCCGAGCTGTACTATACGGCAGTTGCCGTTTCGCCTTTGCTTTCTACGCTTTCGTTGTACTCGGTGCTTACGTCGTGCTTGTATTTTCTTTTTACCTTTCGGCGTTGCACCTTGCTCGTTCGCGCGCTCTCTCTCTCTCTCTCTCTCTCTCTGCACGAGTCACAAGCCGATGATCAGACACAGCCTCGCCTCCGCTTACCTCATCGGCGCGCATCTCCGTCTCTAATAGATTGCCCTCGATGGGCTTGTCATTCGTCTCGCTCGTTCTTCGTGATCGCGTGCGCTTGCTGCTCTATTCCCCACTTTCCAACAGCGCAACTATAACTTCATCCTCTGTAATTTTCCAGCGATTATCATTCGTTTCGTTATTTTTTAGTTTTACTTTGACTTTGACATTTGCCTTGGGCTTTCTCGACGTATACGACATTTATTTAGCTCAGGGCAAGGCTTGGACCCCCCGTTTTTCGACACCGGAAAACACCGTTCGCCAGGTTGAATATTACATCGACGTTGCAGTTTATCGATCGAGGCTAACTACCGTATGTTCGACGACAATTACACTCGACTCGGGGGTGAAGACGCCGTAGCCCCGAATTCAACGGAACGGCGCACTCTCGGAAGAGTCGACACCAAACGATAGAAGAGCTGAACGGAATCGTCGAAGGCACCAGTGATCGCTGGACGAAAAAATAAGGGAGGATCCTCAGTCGTCGCTGGCGGGTGGGGATGGAAGAAGTGACGCGTGTATTTACAGGAAAGACGTGAAAAAGACAAGTGCAAGAAAAAGGAAGAAAACGCGTACCCGCATACGCGTGGAAGCGAGAGCAATTAAGGCTGATAGTCGACGGCGCTTCCGGGTAATAGCGTAATGCATAGTAATGGCAAGCTATCCTAGGCGTCAAGAGCGTTTGAGCGTTGTACATATAGGTATTGCAACCGAGCGCTGCAGAGACAGAGCCAACCGCTACTGCTCAGTCGTGTTCGTCGTGCTCGACTCTTGTTCGACGCGTGTATACCCTTCCCTTATTGGCAAGTGGCTCTCTCGCCACGGATATAGCCCGCCAAGATTATCTCGTGCCCGAGCTCTATTTATCCTCGTACGCGTTTGCCCGTCTTACACGTCCCTTTCAAATTCACTTTTGTCGCGATATCGTTTTCGCCAGTTCGACGGTACTCTTCGGTTTTATGCCGCGACGACTGTACTTGGCGTTGCAACTCGTGTTCGAAAATATACGTTTACCTATATCTATACATATATATATGCATGTATATAGTTCTTTCTCTTTTATTTTATCTGCCACTCGAGAGAGACTTTCGCGTTTTTTTCGCTGTGTTGTTTTTGGCTGGCCGTCCCACCGAGCTGTACGCGCGCGAGGGACAAAAAGGAGCCGATCGACAGAGCAAATAAAAGGCCGTTTTATTAGCACTCGCGCGGAGATCTCTCGTTCGCTTGGGCGGGCAATTCTATTTTCGAGTGCTTTTTTCCGATGCATGCAGGACGCTCAATCGCTCCTAAAAAGACTCGACTCGAATCGAACGAATGGCGGTCAGTGCAATAAAATTACCATTCTAAAACTGACGCTCTACGAGTGTGGCAGCGTCTTTTTTCTCCTCTCCCCGCCATTCAAGCCGCTTGTACATCGTCGATGTTTTATTGCCGCTTTCGCTTCCTATGTGGACATATCCCAATTGGGTTAATCCAAAAAGAAGCTGCGCGTCTAAGCTCTTCTTCTTCTCTTTCCTCATCTCCTTTTGCCCGCGAGTGTACGCGCAGCATTTTCATGCCGCAGCATCAACAGTCGTCAAGGGAAAACTTGTTTCGTATGAATTATCTTTAGGCTGCAAATCCAGCAAGACAGGCGCACGAAATGCCTGTCGGACTTATAAATGTCTCTCTAGAGATGAAAGTTTCGCGCTTCGATTGCCCGTGGGACGTACGAGAGCTCGACGAGCGCGTCGCCAAAAAAACGACAACAACTGCGACAAAAGAATATCCGAAGTGATTGCGCGCGAGAGGCGTCGAACGTTACACGCTGTACGTTCGTAGCTCTATTTGAAGGAATTCGAACGTCGTTACGCCAAAGTACGAAAGCTGAACACGGAGTCGCACTAATCGCCGTGAGCGAGTCGAGGGGTCATTTTGAGCAAGAGCGGGACACGAAGAAGATGCTCGAAAGCCTAGTCTCGAGCCTGGACGACGATGTCGGCGCCTCTTTTGAGATTCCAAACGAAAAGGTCAAACACTGGTTGCGGCCAAGTCGGATATAGGCCAAACGGTGGATTTTCTACCGACAACAGGTAGCTCGTGTACAGCTTATAGCTACTTGTACGCGTGCGGTGACTCGCGCGTTTTTACGTCGAATAAAATAGAGGAGTGCCTCGTCGATGCGATGTTTTTTTCTTTGGGCTTTCGATAAACTTTGCGAAGGCACGTCTTCTGGGCGGTCCCTAGCTCTTTGACGTTGAGCGCTCAAACGGATAGAGGTAGAGGCAAAGAAAAAACGAGGCGACACTTTTAATAATACAGCCAGCGTAAGTAACTTTCTCTCGCGCGCCCATGCATAACGTGGACGTTCCAAGTACCTGTAAGCACACCAATGAAACTCGACGGTAAAAGTGGACGCCGATTGGCACTCGATCTTGTTACTTTTATTTTCTCGGTCGCTTCTTTGCCGCGTCTTATCTGGACGGTTTCCTTCAAAACAAAGAAAAATGCTCTCGAACGCTGTCGCGCAATCGCGTTATTCAAATTGCCGATTGTCTTGACGGCTCTCGAAAGAAAGCCAATTTGCATTGTACTACTTATACTTTAAAGCCGTTGCAAAGTATTATGATACCTCGTTACGCCAACCTGATTTGCTGGAAACATATTTTCTCGCGTTAACGCAAGCCGCAAACGCAATCAACGTCGTAATTATTTACACGTTCCTTTGCGACTCGGATAAACATCCTTATTATTTCGTTGTTTTATTCATGCGCGAAAATTGCTCGTTCGAATGCCAAGGATCAAAATACAATTGCGAGTTGACAACTGCGCTCGCGCGTAGTTTAACCGGCACTGTCGTCAAAACGTGTGCAATTGTGCGAAACGAGGGGATGATTCGCTGAAACATCCCAGAGTCGACTGTGAGCAACCTTACGATTGGATCTTTTGACTGATTTTGAAACGCTTTTTTCGAACGACGTTCGCGTACGCGCGTCGCGAGTAGCGCGTGCGATACGATAACTCATTTCCCCTTTTTCAACAATACCGTGTTCAGTCGTGTGAAGTTTTTTACACGATAACAACCTCATCGCCCCTGTGCAATTTTCATATTTTTCTCCGCGGAATTTCAATTACGCTACGCGGCATTCGTTAATCAAACAATTGCGAGATCGTTTACCCGCTGCCGCGCTGCCAAAGAACACAACGTTAAATTCGACGAGCGAAGAGCTGAACCAACGCTACTCGTTCGGCTGTTTTTTTTAGATCACGCACTACGTCGATATTATTTCAAGGCCGATCGATCGATCGACAAAAAGGGTTCTCTTTGCTTTCTACGAGATGACGCGTGCCGTTAAAATAGAGGCAAGACAACGCGCGTAACCGTCAAATTGAACGGCGGTTAATTTTGGCCAAGTTGCAATACGACAAGTGTGGTCGGCGGCGTGGCGATTCGAGTAAGTAATCCGTGGCTTATTATGCAAGTCAACGCTGGAATGTATTCCGATCACGCGCGAGGTATACGCGATCGTTGCGTAGTTGATATTTTGCTGGCGCTGCGTCCTCCGCCTCTCCTCGGATCTTTGATATGCGAGCGAAAAGAAGTCCATAAATCGTGGGATGTAAACGTACAGCTACGTAAAGGTATATAGTTTACGATAATTTCTCGCGGTCGCAGACGCGTCCCATGGCTATTACAGGTATATTCTAAAGCGGAAAACACTAGGTGTCCGTTGGCTGGCGCGTACGCGTATAAAAACTCGCTAGCTAAGCGTTCTAAGAGGCGGCTCGCCCGTGCAGGGACAGTGATTACCCGCTGCAGGTGCAAGCGCAGCAGCTAGTCGATTAAAGCGTGGCCTCGGGCGGAAAAAATAAAGAAACCGCCTGCCTATGGAGACGCGGACTCCAGGTCGTCGTCTTCGTCGTCCTCGTTCAAGAGGTGGAGTACGAGTTGCGGCCAACGCGCATACCAACGGCAAATGGAGAGCGACGCGCCTACAACTATACGTTTAGCGAGTAGACTTTGCCACTATTGTTCGAAAGCGTAGCAAGCTCTTCGTGAGTGGCATCCCGTAGTACGCTCTTTCTCTCTCGGCCGCCAAGATTCGCGGAAAGTCGACGAGGCGAAGGCGACGACGATACGACCAAAGCAAAATCGCAGCTACGCGAGCTGCATGGGCTATGTAGCCCGAGTCCGCGCGCGCCTTCCTCGCTCAACTCTGACCGTCGTCGGTATGCGCCAAGTTTAACGCGACCAGTCCATGTTGTATATCTTGGCGGTAACATTATACCAAACGTCTCGCTTGCGATGCACTTTTTTTGTTTTTTCCTTCGCAGACTCGTTCGGGTCGCACTTCCGCAAGCAATACGTTCGAACGTGCAACGATCAAGAGCAAAGCACGGCAAAATATCGTTAATCACGCGAAGCTGCACGGTCGCTAAACGGCCGCAGACGTACACGGTTCTCTCGCCGTGCCGTTGTTTTAATACGCTGGAGCGTTTGCCAAACTGATTACAAAGCCGAGCGAAGAAGTAGGTTAATCGTTTCACGAAAGTTATACGTACGTACTCGTAGGATAAATAGAGCCTCGCGTTATAATTGAGTCGAGTTGTCTGCAAGTGATACGCGCACTTGGGGTTTCAAGGAAAACAACAAGAAAACTAATCGAGATCGATCGTTGGTTCCGGAAAAAGGTGGAAAAGGTCTTTTGCCGATGGGCCGTTGGTAAACGTCGGTAAATCGAGCCCGATACGATGTAAATGGCGAAAGAGTGACGCGGAGTCGGGGGGAGATTGGCAATAACGCTAAAAAAGGCTCGTGCTAGGCGAAACGGAGAAAGAGCATTGAATAGCCTGGCTTGCGGGTAAATTTAAATGAGCTGAAATAAAAGCACGCTGCACCTGTGCGCAGAGCTCAAAACGGTGTCCCGTTGCTGCTCAACATAGTAGCGCGCAGCGTACGAGTAGTAGCATAGCGCAAACTCGCAGAAAAACGAGACGTCGCTCCCTCTCTCGCTCTATTTGCGTACGTGTGCAGAGAGCCACCTGATACGCCGTCGCTGTACGTCGTGCGTGTTATTTGCATGACCTAAGCAAGCTGTCAGCGATCTCTTTCTCTCTCCCTCTTGCCGACTATCTACACTCGTTTCATCGCTAAAACATCGTACGCTTACTTTACGCGGATCCTCCAAATTCATCTTTCTCCATCTCTGTACAGCTCTATTGCCCGCGCACCGTTCGATTCTCCGAGAACGATTCAATTAACATCTCGAGTTTCAGCTTTTACGGCTTTTCTTACATCTGCGTTATCCTATATCTATCGACAGCATTTGTCCGAGCCGATCGAACGTCGTGGTTCTACGCGACGAAGCTCGCGATATTGGCGAAACGAGGAAAGCTTTGGGAGAGAGATGCGCTCTGGGCTCAGTTGTCCCGGAAAGAGCCGAGTCGAGATCGAGAGAGCGCGCTCGTTGGACACGTTCGCATCGTTTAAAGCATAAGCAAAGTAGGAAGAAGCGAGCTGGCAGTGTTCAAAAAGAGAAAAAGGATAAACAAGAGATAGCTAGTACGATGCGGTGGCAGTGGCTGGCGCACAAGAGCCAATGGAAAAAGAGGTTTAACGTTAAAAGCCTTGTAAAACAAGTGGCCGTGAGCGCGTTGCACTCTCTGCCTCGGAGACGCGAGAGATATATATATATATATAAGAGAGCGAGAGAGGGATAACCGACTACTCCCTCTCACTCGGCAGCATAGGCAGCAGCTGCGTACACAACAAAACGAGCTCAACCAGGCACCAGCGGCAGATTGCCCGGCGGTCGTTCACACGAGAAACAGCTGTAGTGGTTCATTTTATAAGCCACACGCACTTGCCCAGTCTCTTTCTTTCTCTCTCTCTCTCCCTCTCTCGCATCACCATTTCTCTCTATTAACCGCAAACTGGCGCTATCTTCATTATGTTCAGTCGACTCTTCACCAGCCTCGTCGCCAGTTTCATAACGCTGCTCCATACGCAAAGTCCGCCCTCCTGCTTTGCCACTTTTTTCGCGAAAACTCGCCAACACTAGCGTCGGTCGATCTACCTTAATTTCCTTCGGTCTCGTACCCGCCGTATCTTTGTCAAAAATAACGTCATCGGTTGCGTCGAACCAATGCGATTAAATGGCAAGAGGGAACAATTTTGAAAATTGCCATTGAAAGAACGAAAAGTTGGTTAACACGGCGGCGAAAGCTTTCCAACGCGTGCGCGTCTCGTTGTTTTACAAAATTTCCAATGGCATTACGAAGAAAGAGCGCGCACGTGAAAATGGCATCGTATTATAAACGCGTCCGCGATCGAGTTCCACTCGCGTTGCGTTTTGAAAATAGAAAAAAGTAGCGACGCGCGCAGTAGCTACGCAATTATCGTTCAGCCGAGTAAAACGTTGCAGCGTGTTTGCGAGAGCACGATATCGCGCTGCCTCGTCGTTGTCGTTCGCCCTTATGTACGTACGCCTGTTATCCAGACCCGGAAGACGCGCGAACAAAAGCCTTTTCAATCTACTTCCGCTGCAGAAATCGCTGACAATCCGAATGGAGAGCGACGTACGACAGACTGCTATTCGTCGGTGCAATTCGTCACTATTTACTAGCTCGTTTCTCCTTTCATTGCTCGTTCAACTCGGCCTCTTCGAGTTTTTACTCGCCTTACCTCCTCGCCTCCGACAGTTGCTTCGAATGTACTCTTGCAATTAGTACAGCTTGTAAATACCGCACGCTTGTTTCGTTTGAACGACGCGGCGATCGATACTCGTCACTTTGTTAAACTTTCTTCCGATTACATATTTTATGACGCTTCTCCACCGTATACGTTAATCGGTACGTCATTCGATCCAATATTTCATACGATATTGGATCGTATAGTCGAGGACGCTCCTTCGAGTACGTCTTGGATGTACGTTTACGCCTCTCTCGCCGTTGAAAATAAGCCCTCGTTCGAAATAAACGACGATAAACCAGGCAAATATTTTTATCGCGTTCGAGCGTATTCCGTGGATCAACGCGTGTGTTCAATTGGTGATCCATTTAAAAGAGGGAGAAGCGTAGGCTTCGAGTCGACGCCGAACGAAATAACTCGCGCTAAGCGTCTCCTTTCTAAACAGTTAAATATCTGTAGATATTCGTCGCATTTTTCAGAGTAAACTGCACGTTAAGAAAGCCCAGGGACTTGACTCGAGAAGATAAACCTTTACTCTTGGCCAGACGTGCATAATCCAAGCGAAGCTTATCAAAAAATTGCTTCTGCGATTTTTCGAGTCAGCGATGAACTTGACCGTCTCCGAAATTACGCATTCTCGTTTATTAAGCGTTCAACCACGGGATGCTACGAGGACGAACAAACTATTTCCGCAAGACGTACTTTTCGAGCTACGACGACTCGTAAATTTACGCGTAAATTGACGTCGCCAACTGAAACTCGTAATAAATACGTTTTCACGTCTAGTGCTCCAGAAAATAGCGAGCGATCTAGTTTATATTATGAAAATTAAACCGGGAACTCGCTTTTGCTCTAACGATATATTAATCTTGATTCGCTTCGCTGCACGTGTACGACTGTAAAGAGTCAGCGTTTTTTTCCGTTATAAAAAGGCTCTAAGACGCAATGTACGTCGCACGCGAGTGCTGTTTCGTTGCGATAAAAAGGCATTTAGTTGGAGACTTGGAAATAAAAAAAAAGGAAACAGCTAAAAAAAGCTCAATTACGACTGGAATTACGTTTTTACGGTCTACACTCTTTGGAAGTGTTTGCAATCGACGACGCGTCGCGATTGTAAATAAATATAATTGAGCGTTGAAACCTGTTGATCGAGCGCAACATTGGACGCGCGTCGTCGCATCGTCGTTCGGCAGCAGGAGTCGATCGACGTTTGGCTGCGCCCTCCGAAGCAACGTAGTGTCGACGATAGCGATATCTCCGTTTTCGGAGCAACGCGATTAGGTATTACGTAAGTTGAAGCTTGCGAGTACAACGTTACCGTTCGGTACCGTTCGGTAGAAATGCTCTCGAGCAAGGGCTGCGTACGGGTGAAAGCGAACGTCGCACGGTTGCCGGTCGTGATTAGCTGATTTCGCGCGTTGTCGTAGCGGTTGGCAGCTGGAAGTAGTCGTAGTAGGGGACGTTGACGAGCGAGCGAGCGAGCAAGTTTGTCGTTCGATGGGTGGATGGCGGAGAGAGGACACGGTTAAGGGACAGTTGGGCGCGAGTGCAAATCTCGTTGGGGAATCAGGTGTCGGGTGTGCGAGAATCCGAGAGATAAAAATACGGAAGAGGAAGGAAGGAGGGAGCGCGCGCGGTACACGCCGAAGGAATCAGAGCGAGATGGAACGGGAGAGAGTTGGCTGGGAGGAAAGGAGGCAGAGGGCGTAGAGCAATCGCTGATCAATAGATGGACGCAGGAGCCAGCAGCACAGCGACAGTTGAGTCTGCGAGACTACAGAGGGAGATATATTTCACAGCGCGTGCGCCTTGGATTACCTATATACACTATACTGCTGTGGCGCGTTCGCTCTTGCAAGCTCTACCTTATAATACCGCACCGCGGGATCACAGCGTGCGGGATATATTGCCGTCGCCCGTTCGCTCCATCTCCAGCGAGCGCGCAGCTGACAATTTCAATTCGACTCACCCTCCCCCCTCCCCTTCCCCCAATCCTCGTTCAATCCAGCAATCCAACAATCTCGCAATCTTTTCGCTATATCGCTATTTATTTTTTATCTTTCCACTCGATGCACCTTGTCCCTTCGCACCGACGATCTCATCGGTTAAAAGCTTTGAGCTCGCTCGCCCAACTCGAGTCGTTTTCCTGTTTTTTGTTTTTTTTTTCAGCCGACATTCCTGCAAATTCAACGCACGTTACGAACGTCAGCTCCGCGTAAAAATAGAGTCCCGATCGTTATACAATGACTTTGGGGCACATTAAAAACATCGATAAAACAGCCTTGAACGGCATTAGCTTTATGGTTATTTTCAACAACAAAATGAGATACGACAAAGGAGTGAGGCTACGCTGAATACGCGAGTGCGCGCATCGGGTTACAATGAAATTTCATCGAAAACAACGCGCGCTCTAAAAGTTTATTCCATTTGAATAGTAATTATCAAAAAAAAACTCTCGTTCGACGTAGCAAGCTCGACTTTACAGCTTTTTTTTTAAGAGGCAGCATCGTAATACGAGTTGTTTGAAAAAGTGCATCAACTCGGTAACGATCCCATGTTTTCTTAACCTTGTAAATACGAGCTCGTTTCTCTCTCTCTCTCTCTCTCTCTCTCTCTCTCTCTCTCTCTTTCCGTCTCAGTTGAAAGCTCAAAGTTTTAGCAGTACATTACATTTTTTAGCTCAGCCAAGTTTCGAGCCGGCAGCAAGTACGCATCTATCCCTTGCCACGCGTATACTTTGTTCGAAATTATTCTACAACTGCCATCGCGAATGAAAGTACGACGTGTTCTCCCTTTAACTTTGACAGTTTCGGACAACTTAAATAATGAATTTAAACTCGCGAGCAAGCTTGCGATGCATGGGATAAGAGACTTTAATAATATTCGCTTTTCATCGGCTCTTTACTGCGGTACGCAACAATTATTTGTACTCGAACAAAGGGAGTGGCAAGGAAATTCATCGGGATGAAGCGAGTTTATCCTAGTTTTTGAAAAAAAAAGAAGAGAGTGGAAAAGGTTTGTTGAGAGCGCGCTTCAACTTGTCACTTGCCGGTACGTCCCCTTTCTTGCTCTCGTCGTCTTTGCAAACTTTGCATTTTCCACAAGAAGATGGACTGATCACGTGTATGTGGGTGTGTGGGTAAAGTCTGGCGGCGCGCTGTGGCGTGGCTCGCGAGCTCAATGTGGATATAGCCAAGCTGAAAGCTCGGCACAGCTCTCGTGCTTGCTCGCCGAGTCCAACGTCCCGTTGGTATGCCTTATTCATAGGCCCAGAGAAAAAGACAGAGGTGTTCCGAGCCTTCTTTTCAGACTATTCCCTGCTGGCCCCTCACCTCTGGCTGCACTTTTCATAGACTCTGCATTATCAGACCGCCTCCCTTATCTTTTCTTTTTTACCGTCAATTCTCTTTCTTCCTCCTCGAGCTCATTTTTTTCAAACGCCTACTTTCGGATATTACCTTTTTCCCTCGCGCCATTTGTACGAGTGTCTCTCGAAAACAACAATCGAACCGAGAATACTTTAAACTACTCGTAAAAACAACTCGGATGAGTTTTCGCCCACGGCGCATTTTATCGACAACTTACGCGTCGTCTACAGCCGTTCCGCAAACGCACTTTTACGACGGTTTCGCGTTAAAAATTGGGTTCGCCCAAGCAGACCCCGCGTGTTCCAGGAGGAAGCCAAGAAAAGGGCCGGCCCGCTATCGATCCTGCCGCGAGAACGAGCCAGCGATCAGAAATTACTCGGACAAAACGTGCGCTTACGTAATCGGACCGAGTGTGATTTCGGCGTTGTTTCGTGACCACCGATACGCGGGGTGAGGTCCGCCGACGACAGGCCCGCATCGCGGTCGAAACATCGAAAGCGAAGGAACGTAAAGCGTTCGCTCGCGGTAAACAAGTTGGAAAAATGGTACGTCTTGACGGGACGTGTTCTCGGCGTTGAGTCGTATGCGTTTTGGTTGTTGAGCTTGGCGCAGCAAGCAGAGCACGTACTTTACGTTTCACTTCTCTACTGGGATGTGCTTAAGTTGACACTCGTTCCGGATAAAACGTAATATGCCGTTAGAATTTAAAAGCGCGCCCAACAAACTAGACTAACAGCGTAGTATTCGGGCAAAATGCAGCGAGCGAGCGGTACGCGTCCCTTCGTTTGTTTGCGTCGTCCGCGTCAAAAGGAAAACGCGCGAATAACGTTGTGTTCGTACGTTGCCGTCGTCGAAAGACTACGTTGATCGCGCGAGTACGCGTACATCCGATTGTAAGGTTGCTTTGAACAAGTCTTAACCAAAGCCTCTCAAGGCGGTGCTCGTTGCTTGCGGACTATTGATCTATCGGCGTTTCAGGCTATAACGTTGGATAACAGCACTCGTGTATTAACGTTCCTCGCAAAGAACAACGCTTTGGCATTCTTCCTCGACAATTGCTTCGCCTCGCGAGAAACCCAACGTTTCTGGCTAACGTTGGATTTCTCTGCACAGCGCTCTGCAAAACAGCGCTCTGCAAAACAGCGCTCTGCAAAACAACGCTCGACGTACAAATAACATTTAAAGGATATTTATCGCGGCGCGAGCTCGGATTATTCGCCGTAACGCTTCCAATTAATATTCAAATGTTTTGCAAGCAAATTGCTTGCCTCGACTCTCTCCCGATAGTAAACCATGTTTGCGCGTCTAGTCATCGTGGCACGCTTCATGCGCAAAAGAACGACTCTGCCGTTAAGAAGCGATGTAAAGCGCGTTTAGTTCCACGCTTTTTTCTCGTATTTTTTTCTCGTATTTTTTTCTCGTATTTTTTTCTCCTCCGTAATTATCTCGACTGCTTGTATCAATTTTATTTAAACGACGTTTTTCGTGTTACCTCTCTTATATTTACGACGTTCTTCATCCCGCTATCCGCGCTTTTATCTCCAGCGCGTCCTTCTCCAAACGCCTGATTTTCTGATTTTCATCTTGGTCCTCGCGTAATTATTTGGTATTTCGTTCCCTAGACGCCATCGTCGTTTTATTCACTGCTACGTTGTTGCGATCTCTTTTACTTTGTTTTACTTTCAAATTGATGTTGTTCGAAAAAAATGTATACAAACGCGTACGCATGGGAGCCGTTTCGTCGTTCGTTTGCCACGTTCCAAAGATAACGATGCAGGAACGAGGGGGGCCGCGTTGTAAATTCTACAAAATGATCGCTAAAGAGAAATCATATTGGGCGAAAGAAACGACTATAGGTTGTAACGCAAAGTTCGGTAGGTGGGTCGAAAAGAGCCGAAATTGACGGTAAAACCTGGTACATAGGCGTACGAGATCGTCAAATCCAAGTTTGGAAAGGAGGAGGGAGTTTTTTCGCGAATCGAGGTCGAGTCTCGCGTAACGTTGAACGTGAAATAATTGTTGGTGGCATGGCCGTGACTGCGACGGCTCTCGAGGGAGAAAACTGTCGGATGGTTTTATAAAATGGAACGTCGGTATTTAACGGACGGTTGGCGTTGGCCGCCTTCGGTGATATTCTCGGCAACTCTTGGGCCGTATCTATAAAGAAAGAGAGTGGTCTCGGCCAATAAAATCGGCGTCCGAGACGAGGTACGGAAGAAAGGGATAACAAGTGGAGATTGAGAGAAATAAGAGGGAACTTTGACCCAGAAAAGTCGAGCTTCTTTGGGAGATTCTCACAAAAGGAAACTGCTTGCCGAAGACGCGAAGCGCGCGGATCAACAGCGAAAACGAAAGAGAGAGGGGAAGAGAGAGAGAGAAAGAAAGAAAGAGAGCCGGGGCTCCGAGTTGCTGCAAAGAGCTAACGGCTCGAGTAAACACTGGCAAACAGCCTTCTATATATCAGTCCACTCTCCACTATTACCAAGCATCCCCTTCGTTTCCCTTATCGAACGTTTAGTCATCTTCGATTTCTTCGCACGGTTTTTGTACACTTTGCGATATACTCGAGTGATTACTCGCTGCCAAAAAATTACCCGCAAAGAGACAAGACAACCAACAAATAAGTAGCGAGCTAGAAGAAACGCTCGTTCGGTCGCTATAAGATTTATCGATGTCCGCTGCAAGCCGCCTGTATACGTATATACGTAGCTATCGCGCCTGAATTGGAAGGGCCGCAAGACAAAAAAGGCACGCGCGCGCGCACACACACACTCACACTCACACACACGAGAGGAAGAGAGAAAGGCTGGTGGGGTACGCGGCGAAAGAAAAAGACGTAGAAAAACGGAAGGAGGAAACGGACGAACTGATGGATGGAGGATTGGAGTACAGGGCGCGACAACGACGACGACGTTGCGTTGCCATGGACCGCTTGGCACAATGAGCGTGGAGCCACGAAGATGGATGATTGCCGTTTTGTTGTCTCGCCTCGTCTCTGTCCGCGGCAAATCAATTGGGGCTTCAAATGGCCCATCCACCGTGCTTTGTTTCTACGTCAAAGCATCGACCTCTAACTAGCTCGCTTTTATACTTTGGCCTGCAATTTTCTCCTTCCGACGATTAACTTCTTGCGCGTAAGTACGTATAGCGTTTGTTTATCCAAGTTGTCGTTGCAAGAGGAAAAGAAGCCGTTCTCTCCCGCAAAATGTCGCAAAATGTCGCCTAATTGCGTTTCCCCTTGGTAAAAGTAACAACGGGCGTTCGTTTAAATCACAAAACGTAACGAGCATAAATTGAGAGAGAAGAGGTATTGGGTAGGTTGGTTCTTTGATTAGTGAGCGTGACGCGTCTAATCGTTTATTTATAAAGCGCCAAGCCGTGCGTTGCGTTGTTTCGCAAAATTTATAGTCGACTGAAATTGCTTAAGTAAGTTTCGTGCACACGGCAACGTTGATCCCAAGGGCAAATTTAAGGAGGGAGCGCATCAGCTTGCTCGGGGTGAAAAAGTAGCCTCGTTGTAATCTCTCGAGACACCTTTCGGCACTTCGCTACGAGGACTATTTTTTTCGTTAATCACGCTCGTCGACTAATTTTTCTCGCAGCCCGTCGTCTAATAGCGCGCCCTGTTGCGGATTCGCCGTCTGTTTTTCGCCAATTGGTCGTTGAAAAGAGGGTAAACAGAGGAAGAGCCGCGAGCGCGGAGGGGGCGAAAAAAGAGAGAAGCGAACGAAACAAAAGCGAAGATTAAAGTAAAGTTGTCGGCGGTCACGAGGTAGTAGTCTCGCAGCTCGGAAAGCCTCTCTAGTGCGCCAAGTTTGCTTTGGAGATGGCACACTTGGCGTTCTCGTCTTTTACGAACAATCCGCGCGCCACGGGGCGGCCTTTTCAATTTCCACTACTCCCGATTATTTATGCAACAACGAAAACTACGCTTCGTTGTCCGCTTTTATTTCCCTCCACTGGTGCCCCACGACCCCTCGACTTTTTCGTGCCAGCCTCGCGCGTCTTCTTCGCGTATCCCTCTCGAGTTTCAAGCCTCCCATGCCCGACACTCCAGGGCGCCGCTCTCGGTGCTTTGCGAACCGCTGTATACGCGGAGATATCGACTGGTCGTACATCTGCGAAATTCAACAACTACGTTCTCGGTTGGACGTAGTTTAGTGTCCAGTATAGTGTTTCGCGCAACAGTTGGACGATAAGATCGTCCAAGGCAACGTTACTCCCCGGTGGATTAATCGATCGCGCTACGTGCCCGGTCGAGCAAAAATATTGCGGAGCGGCTGAATTTGGGTGGAACGGAGCGGAGCGCGGCCGATATTCGATAAAGTGCACACGGCCAAGAGCAGTGAGAGCAGTAAGGGTAGCGGCAGATCGATCGCGAGAAAAATCAGACGAGTAATCGGCCCGGCATGACGAGCTTATTATAGGGCTGTTGCCGCGATTAAACTCGTACTTAGCCCACCACCATCGTGCTCGCTCGTGCAAATTTATCCCTCCAGTAGTCAATTTCATCTCGGACAACGTCAGTTTGCCCCACGCTCGTTCCATAAGCTACTTACGAGCTTTTAAACGTCGCAAGCTACAGCGGCAGCAGCCGCAGCATACAAGTGGCGGGGCGTCGATAAATGATTTGCCACTGCCAAAGACGTCGTACAACAGAGCTCTTTCCGCGGCAAACGTATACTTCGTCTTGAGCCGGCTTTGTTCGGCCCTCTCTTACTCTATTTTTCCTCGAGATTTCTCTCTGGCTCTCTGCAAGTTAGCACCGCGCGTTCCCCTCTCGTATCTTTTGGCTGCTCCGCTCTGCCTTGCCGTTTTCCACGCCGACGTCGAGCGGACTTTTGCTCTCTTTTACGAACGGACAACTCGCGCGACACGGTCATCGCGTCAGTGGTGTATCTATCGTGATTTGGCATCCCGATAGACAGAAGCAGCAGTAGCAGCATCAGCAGTACTATAGTGATACGAGGCGTTGGCAAGCGATTGAAAATCAATATCGGTAAATTTGGTCTGGTTGATGGGGGCAGAGGAGGCGGCGACGGCGGCGGCGAGTAGCTAGTAGGCTACGGTAAACGTGCACGACGCATACGGGGTAACACGCTGACCGCAGAGGACCAACGGAGCGAAAAAGCCAAGATAGGCCCTAGCTCCGTTGAGCTTTGCCGTCCAAGCGTAGTTGGGAGGAGGAACGGCGCGCGCATCCAGAGCTCACCTCGTGCACGAGGCTTACGCGTGCTGGTGCGAGAGCTCTGGCAAAGAGTCGGGGCTTGGGTTGGAGCTCGAGCTCCCGGTTAAGCGTGTATCGAGAGAGAAAGGGGCGTCGGGCATTGGCTCTGGCGGGCGAAGCTGGAAAGCCGAGGGCGCATGCGAGCTTGCGAGGCCGAGTTTCGTTTGGACTGGCACGTTGTCGAGATAGAGAGAGACAGATAGAGAGAGAGAGAGAGAGAGAGAGAGAGAGAGACAGAGAGAGAGAGGGAGAGGGAGCGTTGGCGCCTGGGTTCGTCTTCCCTATAGCGCGTCGCTTGCTCCGTCTTTGTCGCTCGGTAGCTCGAGGGTGTGTCGTGCGCGCGCGCGCCGGGCGCCAGTCAGCTGAAGTGTGCGGGGAGTAGCAACACAACTGCAGTCGAGCAGCAGCAGCAACGGCAGCTACTGGTAGCTAGTGCTCTTGGCGGCGGCGGCTGCTGTGCACGGGAGTTGGGCACGGCCAGTGCCACAGCGAGAGGGAGAGAGAACGATCGAGCGAGGGAGAGACAGAGAGAGAGAGAGAGAGAGAGAGAGAGAGAGGGCGAGAGGGAGAGAGGACGAGTGCGTGAGTGTGTGTGCGCGCCGTGCATGGCGTATCATTATAGAGCTCGCGGGCGCCATGACGAGCCGTAGCCGCGACGAGTGCGACGATCACGAGCAGCAGAGCCAGCACGTCAAAGTTGTTGCATGCCGCCGAAGCAGAGGCAAGGCCCGCGTTGGGTCAAGGGCCAGTCGTCGAAGACCTGCTGCCACCACTTTGGGCATCGCAACGCAGCCCGTCCTTGCCTCCTATTACCGTAGCACCACCACCACCACCACCACCACCACCTTACTCGTCGTCTCGTCGACCAGCGACTAGGCATATCGGAACTGCAGCATCCCCGGCGACAACGCAGTAGCATCAACAGTAGCATCAACAGCAGCAGCAGCAGTAGCAGCAGCAGTAGCAGCAGCGAGCGAATACGCGGATACGACCAGGGACAACGGACATCGGCGTTCCGACTGGATACTCGGCACCTCGTACGGCGTATAATCTGCACCGAGAACGGGACAAACGAGTCAGCCATGCCCTGATTATCATGAGCCTCCACTGCCCTGAGTCATCGAGTGAGTAGCCAACGAACGCTAGTCTACGATACTACTCGCGAGCGATTGTTTTTCTAGTGGCGGCACGTGTCGTGCACTGCCAAAGGCCCGTATCTCCGTGGCTCTCGTAGCAAGAACCTGTTGTCACCGCCGCCGCCGCCGACGCCGCCGACTTGCGTGCGTGTACCAGACTATTTGCCTATACAACTATACGTGTATAGTACCCGTGTGTAACCTCCACTGTTGTTGGTTGCACACCGCGTGTCCCACCGAGATTACTGCTACTCCCTGTATACCTACGCGTACACACTCAGCTCACAGCTCTTTCTCCATTGATTTTTATGTATCACGCGCTGTTAGCCCAACGACGACGGCCCATTTAGATCAGCACCCGCTTCTTCCTTGCTTCCTTCCTCGCTTCCTTCCTCGCTTCCTTCCTCGCTTCCTTCCTTCCTTCCCTTGCCATCGGCTCGAAGGCTTCGATCGACAAAAGCAACCTCGTCGCGAACGTCCTGCTGCCCCTCCCACGCTCTTTTTTCGACACATCACCTGTCTTGCTCCCCCCTCTCTATCTTTCTCTCTCTCCCTACACACACACACACACGTATAAAAGCTCAATCGAGAATCTAGGTTTCAGCTCGCGAGTACAATTGCCAACGAACCTACACGTACGCGTCTGCCAGAGCTCTTCTCGCGGAGAGATCCGAGATACGACTGTGCAGCCTTGTTTTCTTCTTGATCTCGAGTCAATTTTCGATACGTCGCACAATGCAACGCCTCGTTCAGCCGCGGTCCACTTGTCTTTAGCCCGAAACTTGTGACTTTCGAAAACTCGGCCCTGGCGTTCATCTCGTAGTCTCTCGAGTAAACCCAATGCATCCGAGTGAATTTATTTGAGATCCCATTTATCGATTAGTTGGCACAGCTATACGATTATAGCCACACGATCGCACGATTCCGATGTATCTTATCCAATGTAATATCAGAAGCGCGGGGACGGTAGTTTGGACAATTTGCGGCTCTCGAAAACGTGCTCTGCGCGTCTAACTTGCTGGACAAACAGCGAGGACTCGAGTTGTAACGATAGCTGCAAGTATCCTGAGGACTCGTTAAAATTCGTCGCTGGTTCGTGGTCACCGTCCACCCTGTGGTTCGACCGAAAGTTGGCGCAAGAGAAACGACGGGATCGACTGGAAATAACGACATCTTGATAAGACAAAGTAAGCGAATAAACGCGACGTAGCGTTCCTCGAAAATTCGTCACGGGGTAATACCGTTGGATTCGATCGAATAACCTTTAGACGGTTGATCAAAATCGCCGAGTTTTATTCGAAAGGTATTGAAAACACTCGCGACAATCGCGAAAAGTCGTACAATGATTATTGCGAATAATGCGCTGGGAAATGAAATTATTGACACGAGGAAACTGTCCCATATTTGCTACAGAGATTTTCAGCGGATATTACAAATTGCAATACGTCTAATTAAAGTGCGCCGCGTAAGTTTACATTGAATCGTTTCAGCTCTATAAACATGTGAAGCCCGTAATGAAAACCCGGCAAATGCTCGACGGGTACGAGTATCGAGCTTACAGCCATTTTTTGCAGTATTCGTGCAGCCGTCGTGCACTTTTCTTACTTTCCTTTTCCTCTTTTGCCTTGTCTTTATCGAAACAGTCGAGTTGGTTTGAACGCTCGGATAATTCCCGAGTTAAACTGCGTCTCTCGAAAGACAAGGCAAAAAACAAGATATATTTTTGTTCTTTGCCGATGTTACGACATTTCTGACACTTTAAACGATATCGAAGGAACGTCTGCTCGCGATAAACGTACATAAATAAGATTTACTCACGGACGTGCATTTTACGACCCATTCGTTGGCGGCGAATTGCGTTCAAATACTACCTTTTTTACTCGTCTATGAAATAATGCGTTTCGCGTCTAAAAATGATAATGTGCTTACCTTCAAATTTATTTCGTTTACAACCACTTGCATTACTCGATACGTCGTTGGGTGACTCGGAAAATGTCGCTAACGATCGAAATAGATCGTATCGTTTTGGAAATTAAATAAAAAAAAACTATTAGCTCGTCGCGCACAGCGTAGAACAGTGGTTGCGCAGACGCCGTCTAAAAATAATACGCTAATACACTGGCTTAAGTTAGTTTTCAAATATTTACAGTAGCGGTCAAACGATTTGCTCACCCGAAGCCACGTTTGTGCCAATTTAGATTCCAATTGAAATTCAACCTAGAAAGTTGAGTGGAGCTTAATTTCGCAGGTCTTTTCCAGTTTGTTCGAACGGTCTAATATGTAACGTGTGCGTCAAAAGATGGCTTTCTCGCGTGGTTGCTCGACTCGTGCTTTCCAGAGAACTTGAAACGAGCTGCTCGATGCTTTTTCCCAAATTCGCCCACCGTTTGTTTCGCAACGCGAGGCGAGCTTGAAGGTAGGTCGAAAGTTGTTGTTTCTTGCGTCAGTTTTCGTCCCGACAGACGCGAGAGAAAGGTACTTGGTGTACGTTGGCGTCCAAGTTTTACCTACCCTATGAAACCACTGAAAAACCCCGGCAAAACGAGTCCCTGCTGAAAGTCGCAACGAAGCCGGGAAATCCGTAGAAACGTGGCCATTGGGCGGGCGAAAGCACAAAAGCGTTTCTGTACGTGTTTATTATCGTCCAACGAGGTGTTCCTGTCTCTGACACAATGCTCTGTATTATGTACGTTGCATTAAGTCGGCAGAGGACGCGGCTTAATAAATAACCTCGTTACAATAAAGCAAACGCGTACTAATCTGCTTAATTTATTTTCGCCGAGAATAAACTCGTCGTTCTTCATTTGGCAAATTTTCGACAAACGTTACTCGAACGAATCTGCACTACGTGCGTACGCGCACTCGTAAAGCTCGACTAAACGTTGAGCACTTGGTCAAAAGTGGGCAGCGCAGGGGTACGCGCGATGACGTGGCTCCTAGTGGCAAACTAAACAACGGATTTTTGGAGCGACGGCTCTTGCCCCGTTCCTCGTTGAGGCTGAATTAACGCCAGCGAGCGACTTTGATAAAGCGATAACGCGATAAATCCATCGAGTCGACGTCAATTAAAAGTTCGTCCGTGAAAACTACTCGCCCGACATTAGTTTAATTTGATTTTGACAAAGTTTCGATTAATTCCGCGCTCGTCGCGCTAGCATTACCGTTTGATCAAACGTTATCGATATCGTTAAACGTACGTTCCTCGTACTTGTACGTAAAACTCACCACTGGGTTTTTACGCGAAAAATGTAGATTAGGCAATTCGAAATAGAAGCTTTAGCGATACGGGAGCATAAATATTAGCGCGAGATTAAAAGAGGAAAGCCAAAGCACGCGTCGTAAGGAGATTACGCGATATACTTATGCAGGGTAGAAAGGGACGACTGCGAAAAATGAATGGAAAAAAGCAGAAAAAAGGACTAATTTAAAAGTTGAGTCGTTTGAGTGTTACGACGAGATTGCTTTTCGCGTGCGCGGCTGATGAAAATTTTGCAGCTAGCTCTTCGAATCGCAACGAGAAAAAAAGGCATTTGAAATAATAATGGAAAGGAGAGAACAATCTCAGTGCTGTCCGAACAGTCCATTCTGCAAATTATGCGCGCGGCAAAGAGATGGCCAACAACGAGATTCCGCGCGTCGAGCTATGAACTTTCCGTCTGTTTCTACGCCGTATCCCTCTATAACTATAACGTAGGGGTGTTTCTTCGATGTTTTCTTCAATGCCGTTACTCTGTTTTCGTCTTGATAACGTCTAATTAACGATTTTGACGTCGCTCAATCCGCTAGATGGGAAAAACCAATTTCTTATTGCGAATATCAGAAAGTTTCGGCGGTGATCCGTTACCATCGTTCGTTGATTAACGTTTCTTGCGATGACTGGGTTACTCCTCGTACGGGAGATTCGAGAGAAACAAGAAGTGGAGCGAGAAGGGTAGGTCGATCGTTTGGCACGCCTAAAGGCTCGATCGCGAGAGCAGTTGTCTTCGGCAGATTCCACGATAACCGAAAGAAACTCTCGACTCCGCACAGTGCTTCGCGGAGTCTGTGCTCGATGGATTGGTAGCGTTTTTTGAACAAAGTTAACACACAGTCGGGTGTGAACGAGCGTAACCAATGAACGACAAACGAGTATAGCCAATGCGTCGTCAAAATGATTCGCGCGCGTTTGTCGCAAAATACGAACGGCGTCTCCAATTCCCCGCGTACGCGTATTCTCCGGGGTAAATAAGTCGTCTGTAAGCAAGGTGTGGAAACGTTCGAGTTGTCGCTGTGAAAGTGTCCTTAGAAACACGCACTTTGACCAACGGCGTACGTTCGAACAAATGTCGTCGAAAGCAATACGCGCGAATACCTGGTTGCAAGCAGTTTTTGGATTAACGTTAGTATCGAAGAGCGCGACTTTTGGTTGTTCACAATCGATGGAATTGCATGACTTGCATCTAATAATAAGCGAGAGATTACGCGACAAGAGTAGCGTCTAAAATTGTTGCCGAGGGCAGTGATTACCCGAAAGAATAACAGACGTTACTTTGGAGATGCATAATAGATGCTATTAACGACTCGACAGTGGTCACTTTATTGATCGGGAAAGTTGGATTGAATGCATTTTAAATGGCTTTAGATCGATCGAATTGCACGTCAAGTAGATCAGCTCGATTCTCATTTCGTGTCCAAGTGTTACCAATTGATTGCCGTTGAAAGAGGAATGAGTTTAGTCCCGGTTTCGGGACGGTCACATACCGCCACTGCTAAAGTTTCAACGACGTTTATTACGGGTATCGAGCGTCGAAGCTATCTTTTCTCGTAGTCAACGAGTCATTGGAGTGCAGTCGTTTGCTTGCTACGTTTTATTCGAACTCGGACACGTCGAGAACGTGGAGCGTACCGAACGATCGTCGCTCGATAGCACGCGGTTGGGTCCGTCAACGACCAATCACCTACGTCTCGAGCCCACGCGTACTCTAACCATACCGTTAAATCGTTCGAAGTAGAATACAAGTCCCGATGTTTCTCCCTATTGATCGATTCCGATCGACTTTCACCGAATATCGCAGAACGCAATTCGATGGCTTAGCGAGCGATCGCGAGTGACGTTTACCTAAATTGGCCGTCGATTAGCGTGCACGGCAGGCTCGCAAGGTATACCGCTTGCACCAGCATCTCGTAACAGATGCGACAGAGTAGCCGACTAAGGGCGAATAAGGACGGAAAGTCTTGCGACGAATCACAATCCTGGTTTTCCTCGCGTTTTCTCGAATTTCAGCGCGTTAACGAACACGTTAGCCGAGAATAACTAAATAGCGTGAAAAGTTTCGTAAATAAGCGATCCGGTATACTTACTAGCTAACGTACTGTGAAAAAACTAGGATAACGCAACATTGTAGGATAGCTTTACGAGTGTTTGCGGTTAGCCAGTTTTATCTTAATCACGTGTTTATTTTGACATTGATTTCGAAGGAACAAAGAAAATCGTCGACCAGCGCGAAACACGGACAGAAGGAGGTGTTGAGCCGAGTCGCAAGCTCTGCCGTATTAAACGTCCTGCAAATACGAAAAAAGACGAGGAAAAGACGCGTGCCACCGTTGAAAAGAAAATTTGCAATAACAGAGCGCGCAAATATGGGTGAAATGGTCAGATCCGAGTTGTTGAAGCTGGATGATCTACGCGAGGGAATCCACAAGACAAAAGCAGCCTGACCTAGAAAACTGACAGCGCCCTAAACGCGTTCTCGATTCAGCCCATCTCTCTCTCTCTCTCTCTCTCTCCCTTGTAGTTGTGTTGTCTCTGCAAATACGCGCGCATCTAGCTCGTCCTCTAGCTCTCGCCCTATTCGCGTTATTATTATTCGTATTTTTGCGCATTTAGGTTCTCGCGTCGATGCACAAAAGTTTGCGCGAACGATAAAGTCTCGCGACGCGCAAAAGCTCCGCGAGCACCGCGAGCACCGCGAGTTGGCAAGCTCGCTTCCCGAGCCCGGAACACACCCATTCTCCTCTTCCTACCTTCCACTTTTGCTCGTCCCATCCGCGACGCCGTCGGCCCGCGGCATTCCCTATCTCTCGCCGTCTCTTTCTTCTCCAGCGCTGCGCGTACATATTGTAATGGGAAACGAGGCCGCGAGCACGCTGCGCACACGTACAGACGCAGGCGCGCTCCAAAAGAAAGATAGAAATTGAGGCGCGGGTACGGAAGCTTAGCCGGCTGTGAGAAAGGAATAATCACTTTCGCGTGCATTAGCGGGCGCCGTTCGTTTGTTCTTGTTTGACTTGCTGCTCGAAGGTTGTGCACCGAGAAAAGAGACCGATTCACCGATTGATTTGCCTTTGTTACTCACGGCACGTTCGTTCGTGACCTGAAACTCGCAGCTCGGCGAAAGGCGTTGGGAGTTTACATCCGAACTATTATGCCACTTTTTCCAACGCTATCGACATCGCTATCGTCTCGTTTGCTCTCCAACTAGTCTTCCGTTCACAGTCGCTCGAAACGCGTCGTTGATGCGTCGACGCGTTTTCACCCGTTGTTCGAGAATCGCGAAAATCCATACACGCTGACAGCTGGATCGAGAGCGCGACGGTTTCGAAGCCAAATCTATTCGGAACGACGCGTCGACGAGTTATTGCGTTCGCTCGAGACGGCGGGAGATCCAACTTGGATACCAAAACCACCGACGATAACGTACTTTTGTGGAAACGTCGACGCACAAACGCAGATGCACGTACGTCTGCGGGAGGACGAGATGTTCGAGCGCGAAAATTGTCGTTTACTCGGCGCAAACCGGAAGACTGGAAGACGATGCGCCGTACAACGCACGAGAACGCGCTGTTCTTCGCTGCGGACGAGAGCGGAGGTGGCCACGCGTATCGGGATTTTTATCGGGCGATTACGGGCATCGGTAATTCGTAAAACATGGATCAAGTGGAAGCTGCTGTCGAGGAATCAAATATCGATCGTTGATCGACGGTGGAAACTTGGCGAGTGTATTCGTTGACGGTACGCGCTAGGATAAAGAGGAAGGAATAATTACGACGAAGCGTTCTGGCGCGGATTGAAAATTGGAGTATCGAGGAAAGAGGGCAATTTATCGTTCGGCAGTGGTTGAGCGCAGGGAGGCGAAGAGGAAAGCACCGACTAACGCTTGGGTGTGCACGTGCAGAGAGCGAGAGGGAGTACAGCCGAAGCGAAAGGAAAGGAAAGGGGCTGAGGGCTGGTTCGAAGCGCGTGCGCTCGTGGTGCCCTACTCCCTCCCCCCTCCCGCGATATTGACCAAAATATCAGCGGTGACGATGAAATTACGTATCCCTTCGCCTCGTACGTATATATATGTATATATATAAACGCGACGTTGGCTCGTAACGTTTTTCATCTCGTCGTTCCTCGCAATCAATTGCACGTGCGCTCGAGATGCCAGCCGCCAGCTATGTTTGCACTCTGATTTATCAATCGGAACAATGCGCGATTCAAAGGCCGTTACTTTGGACTTCCAATAGATACGGAGGTATACATCAGCGAAAGAAAAGCAAATCCGGAGAGATTAGATGAAAGTTGTTGAATAATGGAGGTTGGTTTAATTAACGAAAGTAGTATCCGAAGCTCTCGAGGAGAACGATCGTTGCATTAATCCAAAGAGTGTAGACCTAATAAAATCAAATCCATCCCTCGCGTTAAGGAGATACGAGGAGGAGAGGCTGCCGAATAATCGTTAGTATCGATCGCGCGGGAGAAGCGCGGGAGAAGCGCGGGAGAAGCGCGGGAGCCAACGTTTTTCCTTCCCGGACCGAACCAATTCTACGAGAGGTGTTATTTGCAGAGTCGCGTGGCAAAGCAATCAAAACTGCAATTTATCGCGGCCATTGTTCCTCGCGTAGCCCTCGGATTAATTTCCGCGACGAGGCTACCACGAGTACGTCTTTGTCGTCAAACATCCCGCCGCGACCGCCGCGGCTCGAGCTTACGTAACGCGCTCCCTCGCTCTCGCTGCGAGCTTTTATTCCGCTACTGTTTGCCAAGCCAACTCGCGCGAGAGAGACTTTGCTCGGACACTCGTTCGCTGCTTTTTCTCTCGGAGGATACAGGCCTCCACTCGGCGGCACCGGCTTGCTTCGCTGCATCCTACTGCAAATTGCCTGCTAATCGTCTTCCTTTCTCGCCTTTCCCGCCTCTCCCGTGTCTCAAACGTTCGCAATCGTGCGAACGATCGTGTGCTCAGCCTTTCGCCCGCCGCAATCATCCGTCGGAGCTGAACGTCGACGCGCGAATACCTCTGGAAGGGCACGCAAGCTTCGGCAAATTCGAGGTTTTTCTCGGTATTGCGGCTGCCGAGCTGGACCGACAGCCGATATCTCTGTTGGAACGTCAACTTTGATTCGTTCAAAGCCGGCAAATTCCGCGGAACTGCTTTGTACGCGCTCGATTATGTTTCAAGTGGGCTTTGATCAATTGAACGAGAACGATTCCGCCACCGTAATCGCCTTTTAAGCGGCCGTGTTTCGAGTATTCCGCACGCTATTCGTACGTGCCCTTGCCTCGTACGCGCGTCTTTTTGTCCGTCGACGAATTAGTCATCGCGTAAAAAGTGAGTTCGTTTCTCGGCGAATGCCGCGACGTGCCTTTGTTTATTACGTCGTTTCCAATGGAAACGCCGACGCTCGAAAAATTCGTTATCGCGAGTCGTATTAACATCTCGAGGGTGAAACGGGCTAGTCGAAAGTTTGACTTTATTCCGATTCGATCGCAATTTCCTGCTTGAATGAGTTTTTTCCTCTTCTTCCTAGTCGACGAATAAATCGGTCAAGCACCTTTCCACACGCATTTACAAACCTACTTTTTTTTAATCCACGCGTCAAAAAACGTCGACCAGACCCAAATTGTAAATTGTACGTGGGTCGTCGTTTTCGGAGAGTCCACGAAACCTACTTTTTACAAATATAGCGCTGTACGCCGCATTTTTTGCTTGTTTTTTTCAGAAAAGCGTATACAGCGCAACAAAAAGTCAAGCGTACGCAACGCTTCGGTGTAACTCGCGCAATCACGTCGACACACTTGGCGCGAGCGCTGAACGCACTTTGAAATAATAGGCCGGACAGTCAACTGGTAATACGGTTTGAAACGCATTCGTTTGCGCAAGACTTTCGCGTAACGCGTTGGTACTCGGCGATGGCAACGAGCAATCGACCGAGTCTTGTTTCGTATGTTTTGGTGCACGTGAAAAGGTCGAGTTGACGGTGACATTTTTCGAATTTGACAATAAGCGAAAGTACAAATAAATAAAAGTAAAGCAATCGTACGGTCTATTGGTCGGTGCTTCCTCTGGCTACGCGCGAGTGTTGACTCGTGAAAATCGATAATAATCAAGTCGATAAACCAATATTGCGTCAAAACTGTTGTCAAGTGTTCGAAAAGTTCGAGAGCATTGTCCATCGGATTCGAAAGTACCACGGAAGATGGCCCTCGCGCATAAGCCAACCCTTAATAATTAGCTTGCTTGGCTATAGGATAACGAGAGTATACATAGAGAGAGAGAGAGAGAGAGAGAGAGAGAGAGAGACAGCGCGCAAAGTGCGTGCGCGGTGGCGGCACCACTCAAATCGCTTAATAAGCAACGACATTGGCGAGGAGTACTGGACATTGGAAACGCGATATCCACCCGTAAAGTTGGTGTCCTATACAGCTACACAGAGACACGGTCGTTCGCTAATAGATGCCTCATTGTTGACCAACGGCCAACTTGCAACTCGTTGCTCGTCGATGCCCGCCGATCAATTATTGCAGCCTCTTTTTCCGTCCGCCCTCCGAAGTGCGTTGTATCAAAGTTCGCGTAGCTGCTTTATTGCGACAAGTGTCGGAAATACTCCGCAACGATCGACCGACCAACTCTGCGCCCCGCCGGATACCGACATTACGAACTCGATGCCGTGCCCCGAACTGTTTTACGCGTTATTCGCGCGACGCTACTCGACTTATCCGCTCTTATTGCTTTTTACCCACACAGCTTCTCTCTCTCCCTGCTGATTGATTGGATTATTTACCCCGACTCTCCATACGTCTATCCATCCATCTACCCCACTCGACTCTGTACTCTCTCTCGCGCTCGTTCGCTATTGCTATTGGTTGCTTCTCCTCCCCTCCGGCCCCCTTCGCACACAGCCTACACCCCACCCTTCAATTGCTCGTTCCGACCGTTCTTGATGATGGCGAATTAACAAAACTACGCTCTATATCAACCTTAAAATAAGTCAATCGTTTAAACGCGCGTTTCTTCGTATTGACACCTGCATTATTACGATATTTTCATGGATATTTAAATACTGCAGTCGACGAATGATCTTGCGAAACTCTGTTTACGCACGTGTATACGTGTGTGTACGCGCACATAAGCCGACAACGTTTCGTTGAGTAAAGCCAACTAAACTTATCAATTCGTTCGCACGTCTTGAAATTGAATTCTGAAACAGGCAAGCGGATCGAGGGATGTGTTATTGAATGATCATTGCCCGTGCGACATGTCGTGTATGTACGTGTGTTTATGTCGTGTGTACGTATAGGTGCCGTAAGCCACCGGTGTTCACGTTTCGCGATTGTCATTTAGTCTGCTTCTGTGTTTACAATAAGCCAATGGATAGTATATCAATAATGCGTCTAAACAAACGTAATTTATTTATTTGCACGATGGATAGTGGATGAAAGAGAGGTATTTTATTGGATGTACTTTGGGAAATCTGAAATACAGATGAGTAATCATGTTAGATGGAACTCGAAAAGCTCGCAACTTTTATAGGTTAGACCTATTGACAACTTTTACAGTATCGTTATTTGAACTGAACGATATTTTTTGCATCTATGAAACTACCGTTGACATTGCCATACGCGTAATAGTTGTAGAAAGACCAATTGAACCATCACGATTATTAACGATTAACGGTGGCCATTTTATTGTTTTAACGCAAAAACAAAAGTAAGGTATTATTCGCTGAAGTTTAAAAAGGCAACTTTCGGCTTCGTCGAGTGAATTCAGCTTATCGCCACTCGATGTTATTTGACAAATGCAACAATGTACTATTAGCGATACAATGACTTTACGCGAACGCTTGTGAAACTCTAAAGTGGGATATTTTATTTGAATTTCAGTGGGCGTGCGGGGGTGACTGGAGTGATGGGATGGGGCCAGAGCCCCATGGAGTTCGGGTAGGCCCGTCTCCAGCCCAGCTCCCCAGCCCCCTCCGCCATCGTTATCGTGAATGCTCCTGCCAGAGACGCAGAGGGCCTCCTCGTGCGCGATGGAGGCCTCCAGCGCTCAACAGAACAAAGAGAAGGAGCCACGCTTTCACAGGCCATGTGCCTTCGACAAGGTACGTTCATTTAATGTGCATCAGTTGTAGAAGCAAAGCATCAAGTACGTTGAAAACAATCAGATTGAGCCTCATTGTTACGTTCCAACTTGGTAATGACACAATGCTATTGGCAAACAGATGGAGGGGCTGGTGCGGGAGATGCAAGACCCTGAGACTGGGGTGCCCGTGCGCAGCCAGAAGCAATTCCTTACCTCGATTCCTTCAGCGTTCATGGGTGAGTGTCAACGGTACCTGCGTTGTGGCGTAAACTTATCTAGCCATCAAGCTCAGGAAACTACAATAGGCTCCCTGCGTGTTGCAGGTTACGATCTCATCGAGTGGCTGATGGAACGGCTAAACATTGAAGAATCAGGTATGGATAACACTAACCCAGGAAGATGGCTCCAATTACATGCTGCCTTAACAACTGCCAAATACGTGCTGTTTCTGCTGTTTTTCAATGCATCCCATTCGTGTTCAGCAACATTTTAACCAAGATTACTCTCTCCCTCTCTCTATCTCTCTCTCTTTCTTTCTCTCTCTTTCTGTTTACTCTTATTTTCCCTTAATATATTTAATGATTTTACAGCTTCTGCCAACTTGATAATACCAGTATTCAATGTTATACTTAATCGAATTGATCAATAAAGTGTCTGAATAGGATCAAACAATTTTTCACCAAGTCACACAAGCTATAAGGTCATTTTGAGATCGGATTTTTATTTAACCAATGATATTTCGTATTTGAGATTTTATCGGAATTTTTCTCAATGAGCGATTTGTCAATTATTTAGTTGAAAAGCAAGCATGACTGTCTTAAGCTTATCACATACACACATTCGTACATCCATTTTCAGTTCAGAGTATGAAAAAGATAATTATGTTGACAGTAGAGGCGGTCCACATTGCCAATCAACTGTGCCAGTATGGTTACTTCTTCCCAGTGAATGATTCCAAGAATCTTAATGTAAAGGATGACAGCACTTTATACAGATTTCAGGTACTTGTCGATCAACGAATTTGACATTTGTTCATTGCGAGCTAATCTTGTACTCGTGGCATAATGTGCACAAAGATTCGTATAAAAAATGACTTCATTATTTTCGATGTCAAATTGCAGTCACCTTACTATTGGCCGTGGCAACATCGATCACCCGATAATGTAGAATATGCAATATATTTGGTCAAACGTACTTTAAGGAATAAACAACGCCACGGTTTGGAGGAGTATGAGATGGTAACAGCCAACTTTGATTTTTCGTTTTACTCGTTCTACCGTAATGTTTTTTACGATTGTTTATGTTTTTCTTTTGTTCGTTTCCGTCACAGGAGGCCTTGACTAGTTTGAAGAAAAACTTGCAAAATCGTTGGAGTGCTATTCAGACACAAGCTGAGGAACAGGTAATACTTATTGCAGCGTATTGTTTGTCAACAACTTGTCGCGTTAGACCAAATTACCCCGATGAATTGAATAAATGGAATGATGTTAATTCGAACGCATATAACAAAGACACGATTGTTGGAATGTAGGTGCGGCTGTCAAAGGAGCGTAAGAAAGGTGATAAAATAGTAAGCGATTCTCAAGAGAGGGCTTTTTGGAGAGTGTACAGACCGCCTCCAGGATGTACAAGCAGCCTTGAGGGTGTACCTATTCCAACAAGGGCACGTCCCGGTTTGCCTCGTCCACCTCGTAAACGCACCGTCACCGACCTACAACGAGAGGCAAGTATTAATACGTTGTTCGTTTCTTGCTATTCCAATTTGCTTGGTCTTTTATTGAAACACGCGCATCGCCAATTGACCACTTGACAGGTGGAGTTTTTGCGAAACAGTTTAACACGCACGCGGATTAAAGTATCGGCTGCTATCGAAAATTTTAAAACGCACTTTGAAACATACACGAAGTACGATCCTATGATGGAGCAACCTCAACCTTCCAATCCATGGGTGACGGATGATCAAACATTTTGGCAGCTCAATAGTTCTCTGTGAGTAGAGTTCCGCGAATACAATTTGCGTTATCGTTGACGTGCGAATAACAATGACGAGTGTTGTTTCAGGGTTGAAGTTCCTACTGAAAAACGCGTTACAAGATGGGCCATCTCGATGGAGGAGTTAATGTCAGATCCAACTGGTAAGCAAGCCCATTTCAATAAAATATTCGAGAAATCTTTTCAAGCAAGTTGAATGTCTAAAAATATGACTTTGTTAGGCTTGCAAGAGTTTACGAATTATTTGCGAAAGGAGTACAGTCACGAAAATATAAGATTTTGGTTAGCCGTAAAAGATTTAAGACATAGCCATCAGGCGCAAATAAACGATAAAGTTAATGAAATTTTTAGGTAAGCCTATTGTGAACGAGTTAGTAAAATTTTATTAAATGTTGCCTGATTCTTCAATAAGACGCATAATTGTTCGAATAACAGAGAATTTTTGGCGCCTGGAGCTCCTTGCGAAATAAACATAGACGGTAAAACGATGGAACGGGTTCACCAAGAAATGAAAAACCCAAGCAGATTCACCTTCGATGCTGCGGCAGAACACGTGTATACGCTACTTCTGAAGAAAGACTGTTACCCGAGATTCATACGTTCGGAACATTACCGAAATCTGCTGGCCGCTGGCGTGCAGCCTTTACAGAAGAAGAGGTAAGTCGACTAGCCCGTCGGCTGAACGGAACAAAAGTAACGAACGACTCATGGACGATTATAGGTTCTTCGCGTTTGGCGGGCAAGGGAAGAAAAAGATATCGACGAGCGTGGCCCCGGCAAGCGGTAGTTTGTCGCAGCAACAACAACAACAACATCAAGGTCCCTCGTCTAGCGGAATGGGCGGCAGACGCAGAGGTAGCGACAGAAGCTTGTCTGGATCAGCCCACGAGCTAGCCGTCTGCGGTGTACGGGACACTACTGCAACGCCTCGGGTGCCACACTCGCACAGTCAGTCCAACCTCACCGACATCCCCTATAGGTACAGCTCCACCGTTCGTTCTCGTTTTTTCCTCTCCACCTGTTTCTCGCGCGCGCGCGCACACACACCTATCTCTAGCGCACTCGGCCTCGCTCATTCACACATCACACACACGCGCATGGCCAGAGGCTTTTTGTTAAATCTTCATTAGAAACGCTTAGCCTAGAGTCTTCTGTGACCATATTCGTCATTGGTTAAGCTTTACTTGCGAAATATCTTAATTACTCGTATTTGCCAATCCACGATTGGAACTTAATAATTGCTATTGCGCTGTCTGCGTTGAATTGTTCTTCGTTAGCGGATCTCGTATGACGAAAAACAAACAAAAACAACAAACGTGAAACAACAAGCGTGATTAAACGTGAGCTCGGCCTCGAAAAAGATGTACCCTCGGCATTGTTGAAAGTGCGTGTTTTTTTATGAATTCGCTGTTTTCAGGGGAGATCTGCACTTTAAGATACCTTCACGGCCTAGTCCGCCCAACGTTCAGTAAGTCCCCGCTTCATTTGCTCAGAGCCTTTGTATATTTATATATACAATATATATATATATATATATATTTGTCCTCGGTGTTGATTTAATGTACTTTGACTGATTGATATATCTCTTGAACCCAATTTTCTCATTTCCATGCATTCTCTCCATGACTATAATGTATCGTCGTCGGGTATTTCAACGGAATCTACTTGTCTGTCACTCGTACACTCCTTTTAATCGAATAATTGATGTATATATATATATCCCTTTCTTTACTCTCTCTCTCTCTCTCTCTCTCTCTCTCCCTCTCTCATTCCTGTGCAATCTATTTAAATTTAATATTTCAAAGTCTATGTCAATGTCTTGAGATGTCTTGTTTGTCTGTCATCATCCAAATGTATCTATATTTATCGTTGACCTTTAGACTCGACAAGTGCTTACAATGTGATCGTTTCCACCTTTCCATTGTGAATCAACCAACATTCTTCTAGATGCTTCGATACATTTACACCGAGACTACTTATTGGCAGCCTTTGCTCTCTTTCTTGATGAAAGATCGTTTCTTGCGTGGTATATTTGTCGTAAATCACTCGGCTTGAAGAAATCAATGCCCATTTTAATTTTGATTGCACGTAATCCTGCAATGAATCGACCGATTGACAGTGTGTTTTGTTTGCGAATGGATATAATCTGTCTGTTGAATTGACTACAAAGATACTTGGGTAACAGAGCGCGTGGCGTGGAGCGAATAGATTCGAACGAAGGATTCATGCTCCAGAAGCGCGTTGCCGTCCGCTCGACTAACGCGACCTTCGTCTTGAACACAGGGACGCCGGAGCGCAGCAGCAGCAGCAGCAGCAGCAGCAGCAGCAGGCCGAGGCCTGTCGAGCCATGGACGACGTGTGCCCTTGGGACGCGGCGCCGGCAGTGGGCTCCTCGGGGCGCACGCCCTCGGCCGAGTCCGAGACCGCGGGCACGACGTTGCAAGGGCAGCGCTCGTCGCGCAAAAACTCTTCGCAGCTGGACTCGTGCTCCTCGTCGTCGGACGTGAGCGTGGCCATAGCCGAGGTCTCGGAGCGACTGCGCAAGCAGGGTCCCATCGTCGAGGCGGCCCACCGCTCCTCCTTCTCCTCCTCGAAGCAGCAGCAACAGCAACGGCAGCACCACCAGCACCACCACCAGGTGCACGCCGTGCAGCGCAACTACTCTGTCGGTTCGGCCCAGTCGTCGAGCGCCGCTGGTGGCGGCAGCAGCAGCACCGGCAGGGTTAAACTCGCCGAGACCGTACGAGCGAGCGTGTCCACCTGCAACTTTCCCTCGCCCCAGCAGTCGTTCGACCTATCGTACCTCGCTCTTGGGCCGGCCGAGCTGCTGGCCGCCAGCACCCAGCAGTCACATCCGCAACCACATTCGCAGCCGCCTCCTCCGGTCAGCGAGCCACTCCGCCAACCGCCCAGGTACGAGCCCACGGGCTTCGGTCGGTGCGCGCGATCGAGCTTGGAGCCACGGGTATCACGCGGAAGCACCGCTTGTCGCATTGGTTTCAGAAACGCGACGGGCAAGGCACCGCTCATCAGCATAAGCGCGATAGTGGGCGAGCTGCCTGAGGATCTGGAGCTGGGCGTCGCCGAGGAAGAGCTCACGGCGACGACGGCCGACACGCCCGATACGAGCAGCGACTGCGCCCTCATGAGCGAGCCGCTCACCCAGGCACAGAGCATGCCCGAGGTCGAGGAGGAGGCCGAAAAGAGGGGGATGGCGAGCGCGGCGTCGTCCTCGGTGGTTGCGCCCATCACCGCGACCATCGCCGAGGAGTCCACTGCCAGTAGTAGTCCTGCCGGGGAGCAGCAGCCGGAGCAGCTCCAACGGCAGGAGCAGAAGCTGCCGCAAGAACAGCCGCAAGAGCCCACCCAGGAGACAGCCCAGCCCTCGGATTCGGACCCGCAAGACAAGCGAGACAATAACGTTAACGAAGTTTGTCCATGGGAAGACGAGTGAGTCTCAGCTATCCTACCTATACCCGCGCTCGTCCCACCTCCGTTCTCCGCTCTCTCTCTCTCTCTCTCTCTCTCTCTCTCTCTCTCTCTCGCTCCCCCTTGTCTTTATTTCTCTCTTTTCTCTTCGACTCTCATTCAATCTCTCGTATCCTTTGATTTTTCAGGGAAAATTGTAGAGTGGACGCGCCCTTTGTAAAAACCTACGCGACCTTAGGCTACTTGTAAGTGCTTATCTCATCTTTCCACTTCAGCAACGACTTTGCCCATTCGATGATATTTACGCTTTTCCTTCGCGCGCATCGCTAAACTCGAGTGCCTCAAGTTTTGCGCCGCAAGCGCCAACATCTCGCTACTACGAAAATCTTACGTAAGCCTGGTACTTGGTCGGGACGACACTTAGGTATCCGCATTACAGCCTCCATTCTGTACCATTCGTTTTTTAATCAAACGTCGCCAAATTTCAAAGATGCCTTCAATGGATGTGCTGGACAACACGTATAGCTTGTACGATAGGTAGTCATACTCGAATGAAAACTAAAGCCAAAAGAACACCACAATCATTTAAAATGCAGAGCGAGATACTACTAGTATGGCCTAATAAATTTATATTTTTCCGTCAAGTTCATTAAATGCAAAACGAGGCTATTTTGTGAAATGAATTAACGATAAACTCAATTACAGCTTACGGTTCGTATATCTCAATGTAATAATAATCATAACTTTGTCGTCTACTGGGAAATCAACAAGTCAAAATAACTAGATTGGTAGCACCGTGACGACACAGTCGTTTACTCGTCGTTCGGAAGTACAACTACGAAAAATAATTGTCGTCGTCTATAGAGTATTATCGTGGTATTTAAGGCAAGTTCTATCCAGCGTCGGAGTGCCACGAGTGTCCGCTTCGAGTCGACAGACTTGTGTTTGTTGTTGATTTTTGCTCGATGAAAACAAACTGCACAAATAATCGATACGTAATCGCACGAATGTTTACCGAGTTGACGTGATTTTGGCCGTATTTCAATGGTGTATTAGGCAAGTGCCTTTCAGAGGAGTCCGTCAAAAATGAGCCCAATGACCATTCCTCTGGATCGCCCTTCGATTCGCCATGGATGCTGTTTCTCTGCGTATTTCTCTATGTTTCCGTTGAAGATGTGGCGGTCGTGCGACAAAACATCGAGTGTCGATGCACTGTCCGAGAGTAAATCGGTAGAGCCGTAGTTTTAATCGTGTTGTAAAGCGATAGATAAAAATCTAGATACATTAGGAGCATGTAAGTCTCGGTGATACGAATATTTATTGCTAGATGTGCTGAATTCGTTCGGTACACTCTCTAGTTCGATATTAATGTTTTCACGTGTATTGCATTCCTAGATTGTTGAAAATCAATGTAAATTTAGTGTTGATCGTAGCTATTATAATCAATTGTCTACTTTCCTTACAAGAGCTGTGACAAGAAACGAAGTGAAAGTCTATCGGCAGCGACGATCAAGCCAATGACACTGCACGATAGCACTTTAGCTTTCGAATCGTAATACGCTTAAATTCAAACTTGCGTGTGTGCGTGTGTATGCGTGTATAGCGTATGTATCCAGTTGGATATCAATGCGAACGATTAAACTTTGATATCGGAAATGCAATGTATTTTCTGTCTCTATTTATTGTATTAAAAGAACAAGTAATCTTTTTAGGTCTCAAACGGATGCGAGCGTTGAAGGCATTTCCCGACAAAACATCAGCGTTTCAATAAAATATCTACTCGTTGATTCAACGTTTTCAGACTATCCAATGTGCTCGTTCGTTGAAACAAATGTTATACGATAACCTACGTAGTTATTCAAGTGGCTTATTTATTCAAAACTAGTTCACACTCTACTCAACTTACGATAAATGCCACTTTCAAATTAACATTAACACGGTAGCGTTATTTTCGTTCTGATGAACTTGATGAAGATTTATTCATCAGCTAGAGAGGTATAACTTGGAAACAAACATGTGTGTCTGTCTACGCGACAGTGCGTGCGTGTGTGTGTGTGTGTGTGTGTGTGTGTGTGTGTGCGCGCGCGCGCGCGTGTGTAATTTACGTCAATTTGATCTTTGCCGATGAACGCAACAACCAACAATAGTGCGTCATTGGAAAAAGATTCGCAAATTGTACGTTGGAACGTATTGAAGTGAAACTCGAAAGGCACTTGAGTTTAGTTGCGCGAAGGATAAGTATATTCGTATAAGGTACTTTGTAATGTCGATACTCTCTACTTGAGTCCGAGTTGAACGCTCCTACTCGCCGTGCAAAAACAAATATTAATCGGTAACGTAAGCGGTTGTTGGTTCAACGTTCTACCGCTGCTGAACAAGAAAAAGCACAGACGCACGAGTTTGCTCGTGCGAAGAAGGTGATATTCGACCCGACCCTCGGACACGCTTCTGTACTTGGACACATTTGGCAATTCTGAGAAAAGTGAGGATATTGAAAAAAGTGAACATGAAATTTTCCAAGACAAAAGATAGCCAAGTATTTGAAAAATCTGTCCGAACGCAAAAAGACGAAAACGAAGTTGTGCCGAAATTTTCAAAAGACATCAAATTAGTGTACCTAAATATAAGTAAGAATATAAGACGGGTTAATAGATAACGCTCAAGCTAGCGTTTATTGTACGTGCTTGTTATTTAAAAAATCCATTGTGATTAGAAGGAGACGAACTTGTTATATATTATATACATACATGTAAAGTCGTACCGAATGATATTATGCAACAAATCATCGCACATACAAGAGTTCGAGGGGGCACACACAAGCCTGTAATATACTTTTTTTTTGCTTTTTTTCTTTATTCTCGTTGCGACTATTAGTTTGTAAAGCCTTAATAAAATCTTTGAAACGTTGCGAAAAATCCAATGAAATATTAAACGAGGCATCCTGCAAAGGGTAAACAAGACGTTCCGATTATTTGCCCGTTTCGCGGCGAATTTGTCAATTCGTTACAATTGATGAGTATTGTCGAGACTTTGGAAAAACTTTGAACGATTTTATGATTTTCGTGTATTTTTAACGTAAACTTTTAACGTTGTTAGAGATGCTAAACTTGGATAATTTTGTATCTTCGTCTTTTATCAAGTTTTAGTCAGAAGGATGTACTCCACTGGTTGAGTACGTTGAGTCGACAGTTGAGCAACCTTGTGGATTCTCGCAAAGTAAAGTTATGATTTCCAAATGAAACATATTACATAGGGCTGATCCGTAAATAAATCAAATTGTACATTGGATTTTGGGTTTCTATGTAAATATCTACACGCAAACTTGAAAATGTACGGAACTAATAAGTTAATAACTTTTCTAGTCAACTTTTCATTGAATACGTAAAAAATGATACTTTGGTGAATATCGCCGAGAGTTTTCATTGAAAGAAGACTGTAAATTACGTCCTTTTTTAATTCACCACTGATCTCTCGTTTCCAAAATTGTCGTTTCAACGACAGGCTAGAACAAGCAAATTGTCCGAATGAAACGAACGAAACGTTGAGTAGTTTACCATTAAAATCCTTGAAACGATTGGATACGCGTTTTCTCGGTTTCATTTGAGGTTTGGATTTTACGCAGTTTTCGCAGTTTGGTCGATCAATCTCAATCGCCGCGATACCTAATAAGCACAACATCTGTAACGTACAAATAAAACGAAATACCAGTGCAAACTAAAGTTGACTTTGATTTATTCAAGTATAGTTGTCAGTCGAATGATTCGGTACACGTACGTGATTGTCTCTTAAACATGATTTTTAACGTTTGATTCAAACCGAGGAAGCATCGAAGAGTCGCCGTATACTCAGTGAGACATTCTTGTGATAGGTTTTACAAGTCACTTTGCTGTATTCGCGATGTGAAAATCCAATCTGTCGTCTTATATATCGCAAAATTGGGTCAGTTAACGATAAATCATGACACCATTCAACGTGGATGTAAATGATCATTAATTGTATAGAGTTCAATCGGAAGACTGAAAACGTACCTGAAGAAATATATTCCAGAAAACAAACAAAGAAAACGAACGGAAACGAAGACGATAACGCGACGAGAACAAGCCACGTGTGTTTATTGCCCGCCCACTGGTGTATCCGTCATCTTGAGTGTGCACCCTCGCTTTCTCCGATTCAACGTCAAACTAACTAACGCAGTTTCGACGAATAACATAGAAGTTCTCTTAAAAATCATTCGAGTCGCTCGTCTCCATACATGCTGCTCTCTGTGCGCGTCGGGCGCGAGTAATGCGCTGAGTAGACGCCGAGAAGAAACAGCCGAGGACAACATTGCGATCCTACTCTCCGTAATTAGTCTCGTAGGGTTATCAAGTCGATCCAAATTTTGCTTACCGTCACGTGGATAAACATTGATTAAATATTAAGAATTACACGAAAACATTGTGATTGAACGAAACCGGTTGCGGTGGGAAGGCGCTCGAAAGTTGCTCGAAAGTTGCTTCGACACGGTACATCTCACTCGGGCTCCGATGCTTCTTTATTGCTATCATTCCGTATGTTTGCGCACGTGCTTTCTTTAGCGCTCTCGAGCCTTTGTAGTGGTCGTCCACCCGTCGATTTGTTCGTCAGTTTGTTCGTCAGTTTGGTCGTCAGTTTGTTCGTCGATTTGTTTTATTTTATCGACGTTGTAACGCTTGTAAGCTACTTGTAAAGCGACATTGTTAATCAGACCTTAAGGACTCGTCGAGTGTGGTAGTTTGTTTCGAGGAACAAAACCGAAGATAGTCGGTACCAATGTCAACCGTGTAAACGACTATTTATAACTATTCACGGTAAAACGAACGGTGCGTTATCAGCGAGTCGCATCTCAAGTTTTGAAACGCTTGCACGTTGACGGGCATCATTTTCAAAGTATCATTTGTACGTTCGAACGTTACTCAAGCACGAACGCAGCTTCAAACGTAACAAACGCGTTTCTACGTCGAGCTATGTGTTGTGGACGAAACAGAGAATCGCGGATATTTGACGTCGAGACCAAAGATGTGTTACGAATAGTTTGCGACGCTCGTACAATAAAGAAAGCAGCAAACTTTAACGAGTAAGCACACGCGTGTATTTGCTCGAAAAGCCCTTCGAAATTAAGTGCCATAGACGCTCGTCTAGACGTCGACAACGTCGTCCGAGCGCTGCGCGATATGTCACTGGACGTTGCGCCAAAGCGATGAATATGGCACTGGAAATACAAAAATTACGATAAACGCAACGAGACAATGCCGCGTCTCACGCCTTTCCAATTATTTTCGGTCGTTGAACGCGTTGTGGTTTGAAAAGCATTCGGCGGACTATCGATACGCATCCGTTAAGCTTTGGGGGCTGATATTTAGCAGAGATGCGATTGTTGCCGACAAAACTCGTGTAAACCAAACAAAATTATCATTCTAATTACCGTTATTATTGTATAGTTGTGGCGATTCAAGCAAACGATGTATTTACAGAGAATTTAAAAAAGCACAAAAAACAAAAACAATGCAACTTAACGTAAGACGAGTAACGCGAAAGTTTGCCTCTACCTGTCTAGGTGCGCTAAGAAACCCATGGGAACGTCGGTTGTCTCGTACGATAGAGATCGATCGGTTGAAGTTAACGGGCAAAGATAACCGCTGAAACGACGCTTAGGCGAAATTGCGTAGTTGCTGGAAACCAAACGGACCTTGACTTCATTTGACAAACCAACAAAAGAAACGCGCAAATGTCCATGCGCATCGCAAACGAGTGCCGTGAATTTTTTGAGGTGCGTTGAAATCGTGCGTTGAAATGTTGCGATAGCGCTGTTGTGAATAATATTATTGTATGGTTATTTATAATTACATTACTATATAATATCCAAACGAGCATTATTATTTATTGTATTACGATGATCATTATCGGTATAAAAGTTATGTATAAATGCGTGCGATGCGAGCGAGTGGCACGGAACGAAAGCGCAAGAGGAAGCAGCAAAGTTACACAATGAGACAAAAGAGGGAGAGTGCAAGCGAGCAAGTCTGAGCGCGAGAGCGAGAGCGAGAGAGAGAAAGGGAGAGCGACGATAAATAATACGGAAACAAATGAAAAATGTTACTAGCTAGATATTAAAGAAAAACCGTTATAGAATATAAAGGGCTTTAGTGTATATAGTTTTGTAAAGTGTTACTATATATAGCGATCGAGGATACGTAGTTTTGATCGCCTTTTTTGCGTCGGTGGTCCAATCATTGGCGTTTCTGCGAATCTTATTGAGATGTTACGAAGATACTACATAACGTTTATGACGATAGCGAAAGATTATCGACGGACAGTGAGACTTTGACAATTTTAAAAGCGATTTAAATGCGGGCAAACATATATTATTAGCAAAGGAGAAGAACGAGGACAACTATTACAACAAACTGTTATCGAAACGATGCGTTAATAATAATATCGATTGTTTCATTAAACTGCTCGTGCATATCGCGGCAATTATTCATCAATGCTCCAGCATTATGCGTAATATGTCACCTATGCATCGATGTGTAAGCTGTCAAATAGAATGTCCTAAAGTAAAATAAAATAGTGCCATTACTTCTCTTTACGTTTCTTTTCGCAGCCTCCCTACGTTCGACGATGACTCATCGATAACCAGCAACAATTTTCAACGACTAGACCACCCATTTATTCGTTTTCAGAGTAAGCTCTCCTCGGTCGGCTTCAAACTGCTCATGTACGGCAAACGACTCGCGGGCGCGTTCAATTTTACAACGTGCTCGTATTACAATTCGATGCAGACTAATTTACGCGTTGTACAAACAATAATAATTTACTCGTCGACCAACGCACCAACAGCGTCGCAGTCCGTGCTCGTCGTTAATAGCATTGGCATCGCTGGCTGGGACACTTGCTCGGGTAGACCAAGCACTTGTCCAGGCAGTACTCGTCGGCTCCCTCTCTTTCGGCGATTTCTCCGACAGCGGCGCAAGTTTGCCTGCAAAGTTGATCGATTCTCGTAGTTGCGCCGCACGATTACGTCTCTGCGCGAAATAACAACTTACGGGCATGTACAGATGGACGAAGGGCAATTCGGAGGATAGCGAAGGCAGTTGGTTTGACACCACGCGTCCATGCCAGGTATGCGACGGTACACCTCGTTCGGCACGCACACTTGCGATCTGAAAAGGTCAAGGAGCCGTTAGCGCAAGTCAACGTCGAAGGTAATCGGGAGGCGTCACCTGATGACGAGAGGGAACACGTTGTTCGAGGAAGCGTAATCTCTGTAATAAAGTAAGAAAGGATTGTCTTGCTGGACGAAAATAGGTGGCAAGCCAGCGGCGCTGGTGATAACGCTGATGTCGGCGCAGTTCCTGAAGGTCTCCGGTTGACCGCATCCAACGGCCTCGGTGCCGTTGTCGCAAGTTCCCCACATGTTGGCTACGGCAAGAGCTCTCGATTAATCGCACGCATGATATATCGCCCGTCGCTGGCTCGAGCGTGTAAATGATTTTTACAGCGACAACTCAATGTCGAAGCAACGGAACGAAAGCCCAAACGACAAAGTAAGACCCCTGGTCAAACGTTCACCTGTATAATACGTCCATTGGAGGACGCACTGCGAGCACGTGAGATACGCCGGCAAATCGACTTTGTAGCGGAAGACGACCTTCTTGTCGGAGTCTGGCGGTATGGCGAATCGGACCTCTTTTGTCCCGGACACGTACAGGGGGTATCTGAAAATCCCACACGAGTATAGCGAACTGATCGATCGATCGAAAGGTAACGAGATACGGAGACAATCGCGATAAACTCACCTGTCAAAACATTCCTGCGTGGCTTCGACGCTGGGATTATTGTTCGGGCATACGTACATTTCAAAGTAGCCTTGGTGGTTGGACGTGAGTTCTACTTCGACGTCGATTTCCTACGCGAGAAATAAGTTTAGCGCCTAGGCCGGGCGTCTCGAATGCGTAATGAGCGCTGGCAACAGCTGCCAATCACTCGCATTAGTTGTATCGCTTGTACGAGTAGCGTGTACGAATGACCGAGCGGACGCGGATGAAAGGGGGCCATTCGGCGATGTGCGTGCGTGTGCGTGCGTGTGCGTGCGTGTGTGTGTGTGTGCGTGTGCGCGTGTTCGGGTGCGTGCGTGAGTGTGGGCGAACCAGAGCGTTCTCAGGGAAGAGTTTACCTGTCCAACTTGGTAGTGACGGACGATCGTTCCCTTGGCGTACTCCCCGCCGGCCTCGTGGGGCCTTGGCTCTTGCAAGTGATGAGCGTCTCCGCAGATTCCGCATTTACCCTCGTTCTGCACCCATTGCACTAAAGGACAAACAAACTTTCGACACTTTTCACTCGAGATCCTTGTTCGCAAGACGATACAAAGTTGCATCCACGTTGTGCACAGCGCTATTTCGCGTAATCGCAGTCGAGGTTCAACGAAGCAAAAGGATCGATCGTTCTACCACGAGAGGGAGAGCGAGAGAGAGAGAGAGAGAGAGAGAGAGTGGTGGACGAACCTGAGTAACCACCGCAATACAGCTCGTTGTCGTTGTAGTTGACGGGATTTGGGAAACCGACACGCCACATGCTGTTGCGCGCCGGTGGATCCATCAGTCTTCCGTGAGCCAGCACTCCCGCGTCTTTCGCCAACTAAGAACCACGCGTACCGTAACTTTTATTCGTCGCTTCTCGTTTTTTGTTCGTTGCTTTTTTTAAACGATTTATGCGCCTTTTATTGGCAACAATTACACCTAGCCGTTAACGATGTAGCTTACCTGTAATAAAACGCAGCAACCTATCAAAAGCACGCTCCTCAGCCTCAACACGTTTGTTGCCATATCGTTCGCCTGTGAATCAAACAAACGGAAGTGTAAGTTTGTCGTATCTTCTCGTACGACCGCGCACCTCGTGCCTCCGCTCTTTATTTACTCGATCGCAACTCTCGTTCTTTTGTAATCAAGTTGCCGTAACTAGATTAAAGTGCCGTGCCCGATCGAATCGAGCGCGCGAAAGCACGAGACGAATCGAACGTTGAAAAGGACGCTGATTCACGGGTGAGGCGCGTAAAAAAGAGCAAAAAAACAACAAGCAAGGAAGCGCCGCTACGCACTCTCGTTCTCGCTGGTGAATTATCATACGAATACGAGATCCTCCGGTAGAATTCCAGGGAGTGCGTTGTGCCGCGAAACCAGCTTATACTCGAATTATCATATTATATGGTCCTCGGCTAAAAGTGGATAATCCGCTGAAATTCCGTCTTTCCTCCAAATCAATGATTTCATCGCGAGCGGCGAGCTCGCTGACGATATTTCTCGACAGTTTTGCCTTTGATTTTTTTTGCTGGGACAACGCGCGAATCGAAGACAAACGTTGTTTTTCGTTTTTTTGATCGGCGCGTCCAAGTGACACGGTCGCTCGCGTTCGTTGACCCGTATACCTCGCAAATCAACTCGGACTTTTCGCGATAGATCGGCTTGTAACGGCGTGGATTCTTAGGTTCTGCGACGCATCGGCATCTGTTAATTTAGCACGATTTAGCACGGAAAACCCGAGAGATTCGCCAACACGCGGACAACGCACAAGAATTCGTTTACTCGCTGCGAAGCTGTTACAATTGTGACTGGCAAAAAGTGGCGTTTCGCGGTAAATCACGAGTCGTCTTTCTTTCTCCGGCGTCGCTTCGTCCGACTGGTGTATCGTTCGAGCGAAGGTTTCTTTCGTTTATTCGGCAGATCCAAATACGACGGACCAACGGATTTTTCCGACGTTTTCTCGCGAGAGGAGAGACGGGTATTGTGATTTGACGAAAAATCGAGCACAAACGTTCAAAGTCAATGGGAATAAAGCGCGACACGTCTCTCGAAGAGTCCTTGAATTAGCTCGCACGCCGCGCGGCGTATATTACGAAGGAAAGAAGACTCGCGACGGAAAGCGAGTAGCGTGCCAACTGACATTGATGCGACGGTTAGGCCGTTGAATAATACCATTGGCGATGGGCTCCTCGTCCTTTTTCCGTTCCTCTTCGTTGATTCGCTCTCTCGCGATTTATTGCGAATCACGCGAAATCGCATTTTACGAGGGAGTAAGCGTTGATCAAGCTTTCGTTCTCTCTTTACTTTATTACTAATGGCCTCGATCTTGTCACGTGTACATTGTCTGGAATCCACACTTTTACCGTCGATATTTTACCGAGACCCGAGTATCGTTGGAAAGTATCGTTTCGATTCTTATTGCGATCGAGCTTACTGTACTGGTTATCGATTTTGTTGCGACTCGAGAGGATTTCGCGTAACGGAAGCAAACGGGTACACGCGTAAGTAGTAACCCTCTAAGAAATATTGGCTTTCTTGAAGAAGCAACGTATGACCGTTGTACGAACACAGCCAAATCGAAACGTATAATTTACTAGGAATTGGCAATGACCACGGTTGGTTTACCTTCGCGGTTTACCTTCGCGTGACGTCGAGCGACTAAATTGAAAACCCTCTCGACGTTTAATGCGAACTTTCCGGTCTTTTTTATTACGTGCTTTTTTCGAAACGATCGATCTTCTCTCGTCGTTGAAAGAGGACGTTTCAAAAAATGCTTCGCCTTAGTTCGTCGCCAACAAGCTGTGCTGATAACGTATCGAACGTGGATAGAGCGAGCGCGGAAACGTTGATTACGATTGCTAGTGAACGAGTGAACTTGCACTAGATCGCAAGGTCGGTCGTCGGATGATCATGTATTCAATCGGAATCAATCGGAAAAAGCTCCCCTCTCGCGATAGTGACATTGACGTCGGTAATTACATCGACGATCACCAATGCTACTGGAAAGACCTTTCCATCGATGGAAAGAAACGTTGTCCTTCCAGCTGAATCGTCGCAACGTAGATATCGAAATGCACGTTGAAACGTTTAATTCTAGTTCGACGTGCCCCGATTCCGCAAAGTACCAACAACTATTCGCCTGACTATCGAATTACGTTGAGTACTTGTCGATCTGTAGCGAGTCGTTATCCGTAGGTATCGATTGTCAACTACAAACGTAACGTCGAGTGATTCGAGTATTTCGCGTGTCGCTTTTTGTCGATCTACAGCCAAACGAAAAGTGCCATTGGATTGTTTGGATGAAAATGCAAATACGTCGAGAAAATACAACAAGACGCCTTTATCGAGACTGCCAAAGATAAATATAGTTTTATCGCTCGACTGAATGCGCCACTGTAGACGCTCTTAAAAATATAATTGTCAATCCGTCGAGAGCTTTAACCACGTTAACGGCGACAAGCGTGTTTGCGCGTAAAATACAGAAAATCAGATCAAGCGGAAAGAAAAGGTACGAGAGTTAATAACTCACGAACGCGAACGAGAGCGCGGAGCAGAAACACGAAAACGGATCGTGGATGATTCCTTGTCAAGGACGCGTGGCAACTGGGAAACGACGGCTTTCGAGATACGTACTTGTAAATAATTGTCAGAAGACAAGCCGTAACACTGTTTTCCATGGAGTACACTTGACTCTCGAGTTGGAATAAATTCTCGTTGCCGTCCTCCTCGTAGAGGCGATCGGTAAGTTATAGCGAATGTTTAAGGAGATTTTTCATCCGCGTAATTGTATCGCGGGACGGAGAAAAAATTCGTTGCACGAATAAATCGTACGGAAGGCAGATATCGGTTGGCGCAACTGCGGATAAAGAATGTTGGCAAAAAATCGAACGTTGAAAAGCAGAGATACGAGAGTTCGTCGACCGAGCCGACAAATAGTTCTAAAAACCGGTATAGTCCGGTCACAACAGAGCCACCAAATGCGCACGACGCCAGGTTAACTCGAAAGATGCAAAGACGAAGAAAAAGGGTTCGGTGTCGAGGTGCCGACTACGGCGACGACAACGGCGACGACAACGGCGACGACAACGACGACGACAACGACGACGACAACGACGCGGCTATAAGTACCGTAAACGCGTTCGAAAGGTCTCTTGCCACCTCGTAAACTCGAGTCGGCACGTGATCGGCCTGCAAATCGTCGCGAAAATCGACAAACCGCACGTAGCGTCGATCCATTATTGACCAAGTTTCCACGACGATACACTCTGTACGTCCGATCGTTCCACTTTTCGCTCGATACACATTCGTCCGTTAGCCATTTTCGTTACCCTGTTTCGGAGAACGGGCGCGATATTCCACGCTCGCTGCGGGGAAAAAGCGCGAGAAAACTACACGAGGAAAAGTCCGTTCGGCGCGCCGCAAGCTCGACATTGAGATGCGCGAAAGATCGAACGACCGCGGTGTAGGGCTCGAGCGATCTGGTAAAAGGTATAGGTTGCTACTGACCTTCGTCGGAGTACGAGTCGAGGGATCGAGCGCCGATAAAAGAGCGAATCGCTGGCTGGTTCCAGGATGCAAGAGTAGTCCGGGGAGAGCGCGAAAAAGATGAAATACGAGTTTCCAGCGCAGGCGCTCGCACCGATTGCAAAGCGAGTAGCGATCGACCGACAATTTGGCCTGAAAGAGGAGGCGCGTGTGCACAGCCGGCGGGACACTACGACACAACTGTCGACTTTGGACGACTTGGGCCAGTATTATAGCGCAGTGGGCCAGCCGCCAGCCCAGAAGGAGGAGGAGGAAGCTCGAAGGCCTAATGGGAATCGATAAAACGCTCTTCGCGATCCTCCGATCGACCCGAGTCGCGAGCGCAACTTCGACCTTTACCTTGCCGCCACCACCTCGCCGTTCGTGTCTTCTCTTTTTTTATCTGTTTTTTATGTTTTTTATGTTTTTGCCCTCTTTTCCTCGCTAATTGAATCGTTCGCGGCAAACGCTCCATCGTCGCTGTCACTGCAACCGAAGGCCTGCCTCGACGTCGGTTCGCGTCCTAACGCCTACGACAAGCACACCTCAGTGTTCGAACCGCAGCTACGTAGAACCTTTGCAAGGGACCAATTTGTCATGACCCATTGGCATGCTTTTAATCGACGACGTAACAACGACAACGAGACACATCTGATTTCAACGTGAACCCGCATAAGCGCTACGATGCCCTTGTATGTAGAGATAGACAGCCACCGCATGGTTGCCTTATCGAACGCTCGCAAACCTTCCCAAGACTTTGGCCTAGACGATAAGAACACTCGAATATTTGGCCAATCGGGCAACGTTTGGTAAATCTAGGACGCGATACGCCAGATATCCATGGAGCGCGCGCGCATGGACACGTTACGGGCATTTTTTTCGTTATCTTCGATCGAGCGACGATTGTCGTTTATGGTATTGCAAATTACAACGAACGCTGTACCGATATTTTGGCAAATCGCCGGGTCAACACCCAAAATCCATCAGCTCTGATTAGCCAATTGAACTGTCTCACCCCAATGCTCTTTTCAATATCTCTGGCCTACCGAATATTCGATAAAAACTCGAAACTAGTAACAAAGTCTTTACCGAAGCAACGTATGTATTGCATAATTTGTGAAATTAACGACTAGATACGCGAAAGCAAATAAATCGGTAGACTTGTGCGTTGCCATTTAACCAGCAACACTTGCCTGCAACAAGAACGTCCAATTTTTTTCTTTAGGTGCAGAATTTGGATTTTGTTACGCTAATAACGGCAGGTATATTTCCCAGAATTATTGAAAGGCTCATTCTTTTGGTAAATGAGATTTCCAGAGGCTAATTAATCGTTCGTTGTTTTATTTATTCGCTAATTCCAATGTGAAATTACAATCCTTAGAGTTCAGTAAACATCTTACCGTTAATAATTATGAATTGGAGATTAACATCAAGGAGATCCATACTAAATTGATGCAACTTCTATAGCGACGATAAATGCTTTTCTGCATTCGTAAATCATGAACATTATTTTGAAACTCAAAACACTTTTATTATACCATGATAACACAATAAGTATCTCAATGAAATTAGAATATTTCTAGATAATTCGCAATAATTATAATTTTTTACGTCGTGTGTAGTTGCAAATAAATCACAAAAGTACTACACAATATTCCTCGAGTAATTGTCCATATTTCAATTAATACCTACTCCATACAATCTCTGTCGCGTTTAACAAGCTCTCTGAATTCACGCGTTGGATGGGTATTGTACGGAAGGAAGTAATTGTACTTATAGTCCAGTCTCTCTCTTTGCAGCGCCCATATTTTCTTTTCTAATACTTTAGCTTTTATAAGTTCTTGCTCGTTATACATCATAGCCATAGTTTTCTCGTAATCTTTTTGAGGATTGTTGTAAAAGTATCGAGCCAAAAATCTTGAGATTGGGTGCTGCATGAAATAGATTACGATCAATTCAACGTTTATTATCTATTTAGCTAAGATTCTTACCCTGTAATATTCCCAGTACTTGGGTTCGTATCCTTCTGGTATTTCCGTAAGAGTTGCTGGTCCGACAAATATATTAACGCAAAGCGTTATAATTCCCAACGGAATAGCCATAGCTAGGAAATAAAAATGAAGCAAATCTTTGGTTTTGTGCCATTGCCATCTGCTAGCAGTGACGTGCATACTGTTCGACATGGCACGAGTTTGAGCTGGATTGACTGCAACTGAAAATTATAAATTGCATTTCAACGACAGTTCGGTGTTTCAAAAAAGTGTATTTGCTGATGTAAAAATATTAAGGTCATAGAATAAGCTTGCCAATGATCGTGTTACTCTAAGCAAAAAAATTAAAAGAGATTTGTTGACGTTGAACAACTATGCTTAAAAGAAAAAAATAACTGAACGAAAATCATTGGAATTCGATTTGATGGCTGTGCAAACTCGTAAACAGCTGAACGTAACGTGTCAATTGGTAAATTTCTTGCGAAAAATCTTAACGAAAAAAGTGTATACTGGAAGCTTTTTTATTGTGATTGCATAACACAAATAATGATCTGTCACACATGTACGCAGTAGAAGGGAGAGATTTACGAGAGAACGTTGATTTATCCGAATGATGATTGGGTTGAAAATAGTTGACTTACCATTTTTGAGAATGAATATAGGTGACAAAAGACGAGATTTCGCGAAATGTTGACTCGTAGAGCGCACCAACGTGCTCCACGCAGCCATCTTGGCGAGTGTCGACTGCTGCTGCGACGTAGTTGGGATCTACGTTACCTTCTAGATGTAGATAAGTGTACGTACAACAATCAATTAAAGTACTGGATTCAAATTGGAATTTTAACCAGGTAGCGGCATTTTTTTAACGTACATTGTCCCCTTTGGGCCAAGGATGACGTACGTGCAATAAGGATATTGCAAAAAGCTTCGAGCAACAGCCGACGAGTTGTCAGTTCTTGGCGAATAAGAACGATTTAACGTTGCAACGTTGCGTAGCGGACAATTTTACATCGATATTTATCGGTATTTGACCGTTTTGGAAGAAGCATAGCGCAGTGGTGGCTATAACTATAACCATTAGGTGCAGCTGCCAAGTGCGCACTTCGAGTTAATAATATATTCTTGATCAAATCCAGTGATTTTCCAAGGGTTCTTTTCCTTTTTTTAAAAACGACGATGGACTCGACGTTGCCGACATCCGGTAACGAAAAAGCGCGGGCCTGTGAGATTATTCAAATTTGAACGACATACGACGATTTTATAATCCTGATCAATGTATTTAAATAGCCTTACTTGTCGTGTATTGAAGTCATTATTGAAGTTTACAAATGAAACTTGGTATTTTACGGTAGAAAATGCAATTTGTAACAGTCAAGACTTGGAAGGATACGCGTAATCATTGCATGGAAATTGTTACGAAACGAACGTATAGCTGATGACAAAGTTGTGTTTCAGAGTTGTCATTGGTTACTGATAATGTTTTGCCAACCGCTCAACATTACGAAGATAAAGGATTTTCCGTCAATAAGCCAGTATAGAAAGGAACAAGGTCAGCTAAATACGGATGATGAACGAGATACAACCCAATAACCCAATAACCCAACGCGCGACGCTTAATACGGATAAGCTGATTAAACTTAAGAACGTTGAGCAAAAAACAACGTAGTATGAACAACATAGAACGGGTAACGTACCATCGGCGATGCTCCGTATTGCGCGAAAGATTTATCGCGAAATCGAGACAAATAACGAGACGCGCGTTTCTCGCAAAAGTATCATCAAGACAAGATTGCGGGATTTCGAGTACGTTGAGAAGAGTGTCGGTAAACGTCAATTGCTCTTTTTGCTCTCTCCACGAGTTTGAGCCTCGACTCGTTGCATACGCGTTCGACGGGACGTACGCCTCTTTGCCTTTTATCCAAATCCAACTGGACTTTGAAAGCTCTCGTACGCTGAGTTTTGGAGAACGAAGAATCGTCAAGGAGCTAACTTGCCAAAGCAAGCAAACGAACAAATCAGTTTGTGGCAACGTTCGTTTCGTTCGCAACGCACAACGCTGCCAAATATTTTAACCCTCGGACGTTGATTGGAAGCTAGGTTTATCGGTTCTCAAGATCGTACGAAAGAGAGCTCGAGTGAATTTCTCGTAGAATCGCTGTACCCGATAAAGGTGCCTGTGATATCGACGTTTGGATTTCGATGTTAGAACGCTCCAAATCGCATTGGAGCGATGGGGTGTGAGCGACTTCAGTCCGCGCACGTAATCCGTTTACCTCTTGCAACGTCCAGGCGAAACCCATTCGCGATCCTCCGCGATCGAGAGAATCCAATCGAATGTAACGTTCGACGTTCAAATCAAGATTCAAACCGTTCGCTACAGACTCGCAAGGGGACTCGGCTCCTCGTTGAGAAACTCACAACGGTGAATAAGTCACTCGCACGGTTTGTCGCTAGATTAGACTAGTTGATTAGTTGCCAGCGCGCTTATCGTCCGACGAAATCGTTCAACGGCCGTTTGATCGTTGTTTAATTTAACGATAATTTTCGCGCGTGCGTCGAGGTATTTCCGCAAAAATATCACGAGTTTGGGATTGTCGCGGAAAAAAAGGACAGAGCTCGAGAAAAACTCGGATCTCGATGACAACGAGTTGACGGAACAAAGGAGAAAAGAAAATTGGCAAAACGACGAACGAACGGTCGAGTGCCGGCTCGCTCGGATGACAATTGGCCAAAGGTTTTGAAAACACGCGAGAAAGGTACTCGTTGTCGAAATTCGCAAAAACGTGGAAGTTGGCTGGGAAACGTCTCGAAAGCGCGTTCGTGTTACTCGGATCGAGGTGCGCGGAAGAGAACGATGCGACAGGCAGGTTGGAGGGATCGAGGCGCGTGGGTAGGCGATATAGTTGCGAGGCAAGCGCTAAGACCGTTGGCTACGATTCGATTCGACCTTAGAACCGCTGCCAAAACTCGCGAGTCGCGCTAGTAGACGAAGAAGAAGACAGAGACAAGCTTCGCTGTTGTTTGCGCTCCCGTAGCTGTTGAACGAAGGCATGCGAGGAAAGCATCTTCTCCGCGAATAATTGTCTCTCTCGTCTCCGCTCGGACGGGGAGGTAGATCGGAAGAACGTCGTCGAGAGGCTCGATCTTGACCGCGAATGGATTATCAAGCGTGAGTAGAGCAGTGTGCTTGCGTGTGTGGCCCGCGAACGCGCGCGCATTAGCTCAGAGGTATAGCGCGTTGCGAAGGAAAATCGCGCCACTTCTGGCGCGGAGTGCTTTTCGAACGATGCGCGTTATATCTCTGACGAACTTTGACGCGTGTATAGTTTTGCTGTTGCTACCTCGTCATTGCCTGTGTATTTAGTAATCGTTCAATTTCGCAAGTGCTTCGATCGCTGACGAACGCGTGCTGCGTTTGTTTTTATTGCTATTGTTATTCGTACCGCTTTTGCTTTCTTGCACTTTGAGCAGCCCAAGCGAGTGCGGATACAACGACTTCCAACGGAAGACCCTTCGGAACTCCGAGAGAACAGTTCGAGTGGGTGTCTCGTTGTATTTTCGCTTGTATTTTCGCTTGTATTTTCGCTTGTATTTTCGCTTGTATTTTCGCTTGGCGATCGATTGGAAACGTCGAGGTGATTGGAAAGTTTCGGAAAAACACTTCTATCGTCCAAGATTTTTAGATTTTATCGTTCAACGTCTACGACGTATCGTTCGTGAACGAACGGCAACAACGTAATAACGAAAATCGCACCAATACAGTTTGGTTACGTCGCTTACTTGCGCTTTAACAATAGAGCGTAACCGTAATAGTTGTGTGCGCTTTGCGTACACGCGCAGCCTTTCGTCTCGAGGTAAACAAGGCGATCCGTTTTAGATTTACGACATTCGTATCGTCGTCCGTGTATCTTCGGTTTTGCAAGGTATACCGCTTAAAACGTTTACGTTTCGAGTGTTCCACGCGTTATCGGTAATCGCTACAAGTTGCCATAACGATCTAATACTCGCGCGGTACCTATCAAACTCAAAAAGGCTCTTTCGAGCCATCTATTTTCGTCTCTTTGTTCCTCTGGCTGGGCTTGTTAAGTTCAGTGGAGGCATATCAACCGTGAAGCCAGAGCCTGCGAATTAAACCGACTCGCGGGGAATTGGTGTAAATGCCACATAGCCTTTCGGAAAATTGTTCGATTACCCAACTTCCAAGACAAAGCTATTCCAACCTTGTTGTTTCGGGCTTTTCCGCTTTCAAAAGCTCGCAAATTAATCCAAACGTATAACGTGTACGTCGCAAACGTTAAATGTTAAATTAGCGAAAAAGTCGTTGGTGATCGTGCCAATGGCAACTCGTTGTCTAATTACGCGGATAAATAGCGAGAAGTAGCGCCAAGAGCGGTGCAAAGTTTCGAGTACTGGGAGATCGACTACTTTTTGGAGGTGAGCGTCGTTCCCATCCGAAAGCGGTAAACGTGATTATCGTAGCAGTAGCCCGAGACGCGTAGCGTTAGGTCCAGACGTTACGCTAAAAAATGCCCGATCGGCAGCACCGTCGGCTACGTCAACGCTTGTTACGCCCAAAAACCAAACCGAAGCGACTAGCTCCGCCACGTGATAGGCGTGCAGGGTTGCACGTGATTGCGCACAAGAGCAATTCTATGTAACGCGAGGTGATACACTCGAATCGCGCGTAACGTTACCTACAACGCGTACAATCGCTCGCGTTCGTCTTGGTTTGTTGGGCAAACGACGACACCGCCAACTCGCGCCTCGTCTCGCGTCCCCAAGTCGAGTCTGTGCTTTCGGCGTTGTTAGCTCGCGCGACTGTTCACCGACGATTGGCGCTGTTCTTTCGAACGTCCTAGCCAATAAAGAGCCGCGGCAACGCGGATTGTTTCGCGAGTTGGAACAGCGGGGCTTCGCGTTGAACCTCGAGAACGGCCGAAACGAGACGGCCCCCTGCGGTCGTGTGCTCGTTGGTTCCGCGAACGCTCTGGCGACCGGGCGTTGTAGAGGCACGGTTCGGGCGACCCCGCAAAGTCGTTTAGGGGAAAAAGTACGTTCGACAAGAAGGGAGTCGGCAAGGGAGTCGGCAAGGGAGTCCGTTTAAATTGGTCAATCGACGTAAGCTCATGGCTCGTGGATGGCTAAGCCAACGTTCGTGCGTTTTTTACGAAAAAAATACCGACGGCTGATCAAGGCTCGATCAATTTTGACAATACGCGTAGGTCTTGGGAAAGTTGTCCCCAGGCACGTGATTCTCCCCTCCGCTTCAAGTACTGGCCGAGTCGTCGCTCTCCTCCTCTTCTTTGTCCTGTTTCGTTGTACCGCTTACGTTGGCGGCTTCGTTTGTTCGGGTTACACCGTGTGCGAGGTTACGTGCCTTTGCGATTTTGTACGCGCGCTGCGAGCCTCTTTTTCGACGCGTTTACTCGCGTAAGAAAAACACGAGAGTTGTCGAAATAACGAGGTCGCAGCGGTCGGAGATAAATCAGTAATCTTGGGTATTGTACAAAGGCGATTGGCGCCACTGCGAGAGAAGCAACGATGAAATAAGAACGAAAGAAAACGAGGTAAAGAGTCGACCGATAGACGCGAGCGCGTGGTTTACCGAGTCGCTTTCCAGCTCTCTACGTAGACGCGAACGCCAAGTGCAAACGATTCCACACCCCCCGTACGCTCTACGTTACAATTAGCCCGTTATTGTAGGCTAACAACACGCTGTCGTTTGGCTCGACGAATATTTCCGTCCTACTAATACCGTGTGACATTTGACACGGAACGCAACAAATTGTTAATCGACTGGGTAAAGCGCTTTTCGTTTAACGTATTTTCCCGAGGTTCGCTCAAATATCGAGACAACAATGTCAAAGAATACGCGTGCAATGCTTCACGATATCTATGTTGTGGATTTATCAAGAATGACATGGATTGATTGTCTCACTTAGACTTCATCGAGTTTCACGTTCAATTGGAGTGAAAATACATGTGCAAAGTGCACGCTAGCTCGAAGCTTTGACACAGCTCTATAATCTTACAAACTACCGATGCAAATGTCGCTTTGACGAAGGATTGTCTCTCTCTCTCTCTCTCTCTCTCTCTCTCTCTCAAGATTCGCAAATGTCCGAGCAACGCCAAGTGTATCCGTAACCCGATCCATTCGACGCCGTTTGTAAAATTGCTCGTTCTTTGCAAACTCATCGATCAGCTGCGAATCGTTTTGTAATGCTACGCGTACAAGTGCTAACTCAATGGGACAAGGCGCTCGTCCTCAGCTGAATTGGCAACTTTTGAAAGGCGCGATAGATGGATGTTTCGAGAAAAGCTATAATTATCGCGTAACCGATACGGACTGTAAGAAATGGCAATAATACGTTCAAGGCTTTTTGCACTTTCGTAGAGACTAAGTCGATCCAGCGGAAGATTCGTTGCGTTAAATGAAATTACACGTCGACGAGCGTACAGATACGTACAGACTCTCCTATTTCTTCTTCAGAGAAACGTATCGCGTAAAATGTCGTTGTTCGGGGCGTTGATTAAAATGCTTTTCAAGCGTCACTTGCGCGAATATCTCGGCGAATATCTCGGCAAATATCTCGGCGAATATCTCGGCGAATATCTCCGCGCGACTCGTATTACACGAGTGTTTGCTAAAAAGTAGTAATCGGGCAAAAAACTCGACTCGGCAAAATTAACGGTCATCGCTGCTCAATTTCTGATCCGATCGCGGCGACGAGAAAACTAGAAGCCGCTCGAACCGAGATATGACCGACGACCGACGTTGGTTCTATTTTGGGCGGATTTCAGTTGTTCGGTTGGTTGTTCGGTTTTCCTTGCGAGCCGTTGCGACTTCGTCCCAAAATGGTACGCGTAACTAATGGCATTCTAGGATGGCAATTCAACGACGCCGCCTCGGCCGTTCGAGCGTGGATTTTTACATAGGCAACCTCTCGGTCGCGCAACCTGTCTGACAAGTAGCACTTTCGGCGTCGTGGACGTACGCGCGAGCTCAAACGAACACGCGAATATTCGAATAACGCCCAAGAAGATCCTCCTATGCAAATAACGCTGATTTGTTCGATATTTTTTTCAACAAATTTGAAGGTTCGTTCGATGGCGAAAGCGTCGGCTTATTTATGCGCGCGACCAGCGATCGAGAGGAGAAAATCGAAGCGAGCGACGAGGATCGACAGAGGCTCTCGCGACGCCCGAGAAAGTTCGTCGAGTCCGTACAGTGGGCTGCTCTAGAAAAGCGTTGTCTGCTAATTCTGCCGTCGCTCCTAACGACCGCTTCCATTTACGTTTCCAGCCAATTGTTGAAAAGACGGCGTCTTGTCGAGAACGAGCGACAACTAACGATCGGTTCGTTCCAAGAAGTAGCGATAAGCAACAAATACAAAGAAAAACAGCGAGGTTTGGCAAGACGGCAAAAAATCTCTGGATATAGTCGTGGCGTAATAGCGTTGCACGTGAATACATTCAAAATGCAAATTATACAGAGGAACTGTTGCAGATTGATAAAAAAGAGGAAAAAGACAAAAACTATCAAAGAAAAAGTTTCGGAAAAACACGGGCGCACGCACACGCTCGCGCACACGCACAAGCGGAGGAAGGAATACGTTTGGCGTTGCGAGAGACAAGGGCAGCGATATCGTTGAAAGAGGACAAAAATAAGAGGCGGTTGCGCGCCTGGACGCATGGTCTCTCCGTTGTTACAATATAGCGTACGACGTCTCGCTTCGCCAAGCTACCTCCACTATACATGTATACGAGAAGCACACGATGGCTGCTGCTCAGCTGTTCGGTCTAACGCCGCGGCGGCCTACGGTAGTGTCAGTCGCGGCTCGGCTGGCGAGTGGCGCGCACCTCCTTACTTTTTCTTTATTCCTTCTGTTTTATTAATCGTTCCGTCACGAGTGACACCCAGCCGACCCGATTCGTCTCTCGCGCAGTCGATCTTTCGGCTGTCAATGCTCCGCGGCGACCTTTTCTAATCGTCGTCGTGGCCGCAGCCTCTGCGTTTCGCATCGAAAATCAAGGTAAGTTACGTTGCACTCTCTCTCTCTCTCTCTCTCTCTCTCGCGCGCGCATCAGCTGCCCGTTTATTGCGCTCGATAATGGTAATGTTCCATTGTTTGGCCGAGCCAATACTCGTTGGAGAGTCGTGCGCGACTCGCGGTGCGGGAAAAGAACAAACGAACAAACTTGTCTCGCTAACTTGACAACAAGACTCGAATATTTTGCCATGTTCGTTGGGCTTTGGTGCTTTCGATAGGCTAGCTAAAAATACGTGCAACGGAAAAACCTAGCCGCGACCATCGGCAAGTGAAATAATCGTAGCGCTTTGTTAAACGGACGCTTGCGCAAGCAGAAATCGCGTCGACAAAGAGCGCCGAGCTGTCTGCTGGCACGGTGCACGCGACGATCTCTTTGTTGCACCAAACGCAAAGGACTCCATCGGTGCGTAGGCCCGCACTCTGTCCACTTTGACTTTTGTCGTAGGTAACGAGGCCCGTTTTATCGTCGCGTAATTGACGACGATTGCAACGCGCAACGAGCTTTCGGCTCCAAAACTGACGTAACTTTGGTAATTATCGGTTAAACGATCGCGTTCGAAAACGCTAAAACGCGATAAAACTCGACTCGAGAGCTATCGCCGACAGGTAAGTGTAGCTCGTTAGGTTGCAGTATTCGTCTCTGGAATTAACCGCGAGAAATCCTTGACTATTCTGACAAAGAACGTTGCGCGTTTGAAAAAAAAACAGTCCGAGACGCGCGCACACGCACGAGCCAACGATCGCACGAAGAAGCGATGAATCGTAAATCAATTGAACGGTAAAAATAAGACGAAAGAAAAGTTTAACGGTCTGTACTTGTTGTCACTTGTGTTACTTTCAACGGCGAGCTTTGATAAAACGCGTTTTTTCCTCTGTTTTGCGTTAAACAAAACGAGGGAAAAGCTCGAGCACGTTCTTTGTTCGTAACGTTGGACGCGCACAAAAAGCCCACGATGATACAGCCCTTTTCGTGGACAAAGAGCCGCGGACGAAGAAAGAGCAGCACGGAAAAGCGAAGATTCGGTCGTTGTTAGCGCAAGCAACGGCTCTATACAGACCACCGAAAACCTGCTGCTGTCGTTTTGTAAATATAGAATATAGGTACACGGATAAAGGAGGGTGTCTCGGAGAAACTCGAGGGACAACGGGGGACGCGTGGAAGATGAAAAACCAGACGGAACGAAAGAAGGACAACTAGGCGCAGGTGGGCGAGCGCGAGTTGTAGCTTTTATTATAGTCGGAGCGTTTTGCGGCGAAAAGCCTTAACCTTTACTACGTTGCAACTGGCTGGCTGGCCGGCTGGCTGGCGTGCTTTACTCTCCGCGGCTGCTGTATTATGGATGAGTGGTGCTCGCTTACCTGACCGTCCTGAAAACAAGCATCGACCGAGGAAAACTCGAACAGCTGATCGTCTTTCCGTCCGACAATTTACGTTTGTTCTTTCTCCCCACTCGTCCCCGCGCGCCCTCCCTCTCCCTCTCCCTCGCTTTTCTCTCTTTGTGCTCGCCTCAAACGTATACGACCTACTCGTGCTTTCCCACTTGCTCGGCGTCCCCTTGAGCGATCGCTGCTGCCGACGAATAGCTGCGCGCGTATCGTGGAAATCTCGACGAAAAATTGCTCGAATATTTATTGCACGATCGGCTAGCGCGACGGTGACGCGTGTAAAACGCATTTTTACGTTGCGGCTGATCGACGACTTATCTCGCCGCTCGAGCTTTAGCGCGCGAACGAAAACAAAAAGAAAGCGTTATTTTAAATTCTTTACGTAGTACTCGCGCTCTTTACGATGAATCGTCGCGATTGGCATTCGATGAAATCAACGATATCGGAGAATCTGTATCGATCCGTGGTGCGCCGCTGGTGCGCGTAGCGAACGCGCGAGAGCGCAAAGATTTGAAAAATGAGAAAGCTTCGAGTGTTTAGGATCCGTGGGGTTGTTTGACTACGTCCTTGACTACGAGTAGGGTCAAATCGACGATAATTCGGCGAGTCCAGAACAGCGTCGGTTGCAACAAGACTGCGTGCGCGAGGAAGCTAGTAAGAAGGAAAGCCCGTCAAGTGCAGTAGGTTATCGGCGCGCAGAAACGTGCGGAATAACGATCGAAAAATTCAGTACGCTTGGCGTGTATCGCGGTAGTTGTCTCTCTCGTAAATCTCGTGGATATATAGAAATCCCCCAAGTCCCGAGAGAGAGAGAGAGAGAGAGAGAGAGAGAGAGACACGGTAAAGTGGTTTCGCTTGCAAAAATGACATAACGAGCACTTATACTGCCCCGTGACAGATAGCTGTGCGCGCGCGTGCAAGACACGCTGCACTCAGTCGCTCGCAGTCCTTCCCGAGCATACGTTGCGCTGTATACCTCGGGTGCGACATTTTCCTCGCGCGGTTCTTCGCTTGCTTTACAATAATCAGTGCATTCGCCAGATTTCTTTCCTTCCACGTTCCGTCGTACGTATCAGCTTTCTTCGAACGTTGATCGCGCCTTCAGCCGAGCAATTCTTGAGAAAAATCCTCGGTTATCCTTCTTATCTCGCGATCCCGAGCGATTGAATTGTTTGAGCGATCGTTTCTCGTTGCGACGCGCGAGCCGGTGTCTCCGTTGTTTTCGCGCGGTTCGACGATAACCAAGGAAACTACCAAACGACCTGGCTGTTCCGCCGGAATAGTCAAGGGGACGACGAGCAACTGAACGTACGGGGGAAATTCTCGCGTGTACGCGAAAACAGCGACTGACTCGAGGAAAAGACAAACTTTCGCGAGGCGTTGCGTAAAACAGAAGCACGAACAAGTTTACGATGTGGCGAAAGATCACGTTCTTATCTCCTGACGAATGAATCGTTAAGCTTTCAATCGTGCTTGTTCGGGTCGTAAACAATGTAATTTATCCCCCTCCCCTCTCAAAAGCAGCAACAAAAAACGAACGCAAGCAATACGATCGTATTTCATTGGCTGTCGGCTGGATAATTTTACGTTGGAATCGGATAAATCATAGATCAGGCCGTTTGTGTCTACGGTAAACGCAGCGCCGCGTCTGTCAATTGGCGGTATATTTTTAAACGGTACCCTTTGAAATTCCTCCGAAAGCCATCTCGGAGGAAACTCTGTGGACGAAAGCGTGGACGTGTTCGTATTATCGTTTGAGTTTGTTCGTTAACGGCCAAAGTAAAACGGTACTTTGTCATCGACGTAACGTAACGTAAAATGGGATCATTTCACGTTCTCTTGTACGAGATAAAATCTACAGGCAATCGCTTCTATTTCAGGCGAAGAGCAATGGGTGGACGAGGAACGTGTCTATGAAGCTGACAAGGTACATAGGGTTGCGTGCATAACGATTACGTTAATTAGCTCTGTCCTAGGCTGTGAAAGTATTATTTTCTAAGAGAAAACTCCAATAAAATAACTGCAACATGGACCCTTACTGTTTGAGGTAAGCTTCGATTCGATATCTTTGTCCGTATGAGAAAATGGCCTTTTCTTCAGACGCCATCGGCCTTGTAATCGCGCCTCGTAAATTCGTTCGCGCGAAGCTGCGAGCGAGCGAGTATCTCGCGCTGCTTCTAACCGATTTCTCGATCTGACTTTCTCGATCGAGACGCGATCTCTGCTTCAAAATTCAAAATTTCGAGTCGACTTGGCTCGGAACGACGGCTTTCCCGAGCGCTTTCGATGAATTTTAATCGCGTCCGAACTGCAACATGAACCACCCACTGCCAATTCCATTTGCGCTCGACTACCGCGGTACTCCTCGTTCCGAGGTATTATTCGCGCTGTATTTCACGCGTATTACTTGGATGCGTCTCCTTCGAGTGACAAACTGTCGAAGAATCGACGTTTCTCAATCCCGCACGATTACGGAGCAAACTCGACACCGCTGGATTTTCAACGTCCACAAAATTGGCGAAACCTTCGAAGCGTAACTGTCGTGGGATTACGCGCGAAAATATTGCATGGCTTATTGTTGTTTACGTCGATATTCTCGATTGAATATCGTCAATTGTTCGATTAACGGAGTACGTTACGTGACTTGCCCGTACAACATAAATAGCTGGCTACGCGATAGCTTTTAATTGAAACGGGACGACACTTTTTCTAATCAAATTTATTGGCAAATTTACGTAACGACCCGTACGTCGGCAAAACGCCGCTCGTACCGTTATGTATTTGATTAAATTGAAATGACTACGAGATCTCGAGTGCGCGCAAATCGAACTCGATGTTTCGTTATCGGAGGAACGCAACGCGTGCTTACGTAATCCTCGAATCCAACGGCCCGCGCGGACGATCCGGTGCGGGCAAACCGAAAGGGCGAACGGTCGCGTCGAACGCCCCGACGTTTGTTCACCGATGATTTTCCACTGGCTTCCTCCGTGCAACGCCGTGTCTCGCGGTTATCTTGCGCGGTTATCTCTGATTTATATCGATCGTCCGTGTCGTTGCACAAAATGTTCGACGACGATAGCGTGTATCGTAACGTTTGCCGCGTGCTAAAATTTGGTCGTATTCGTCGCGATCGTTCTTACGCTCTCGGCGAATCGTCTTGCGACTGCTCTCTCGAAACGTGCTTGCAACGCGAAACAACCAGGCGAAACGCGAGTAAAAATAGCGTTCTAAAAGTGCCTATCGATCGAATCGATTAAGAACGCCCAAGTGTTTCGGTGGCTCGGACGTGGCCAGTTCACCCTAACCGCGTCGTGGTCGAATTACGCGGCATTACGGATCCTCGGCAACGATCGATAGTCCGCGAGGCTTCGATAGGAGTCGACCGAGATCTTTGCGCGATATCGCTCAGTCCAGTTCCGTGATACCGCAACAAGCGGAAAAAGCCTTTTCAGCCGTACGAATAACGTTATCGATCGGAAAATCCGCGGTGGAAGAGTGCAGGCTTGGCTCGACGCACGTGTGTCGCTCGGCCAAGTCAATCCGATGCGCGTGCTCCGCTACCGTCGAGCACACAACGCGCGGATATTCCGAATAGAGATATGTCATCGCAGCTCATCGCGTAATCGTTGCAACGTTTCGTAACTATATACACGTCTGTGTGTCGACACACGCGCACTCTACGTGTGCCGCGTTATTTTCTTTTGTACCGTACGCGATGGCTGATTTCGTTTAGTGGTTTCATTGCTAGCTCCATTCGTTGGACTGTCTCCCTCTCTCTATCCCTCTCTCTATCCCTCTCCCTCTCCGTATACGCGTAGACATTTCGCTCTCGTGTGACGCCATTTGGTCAAGCTTCGTTGCTCACGATCGTCGTTTCGATTCTAAAGACGTTACTCGACTAATTCACCGCGTCAATTTGATTTTCTCGCGCTGCCTCTGAGTAAACAAGCCTTTTTCATGGCAATTTTTCGATTACTCTCCCGCTGGCCTGCTTTTCTTCTCTAGTCAAACGAACGTTCTACTTGGTTTTGTCGTTGTCGACAAGACTCGATCTCGGCGCAAATTATCATTGGCTTTGATTTGCTCGGAAAGCAAACGATCGAGACGTTTGCTCGCAAGTTGGGCTTTTGAAGAAAGCTCGGGGCAAACGACGTACTAGAGACACGCAGAAAAATCGTCGCTCTACAAAGGTCGACGATTACCGAGAGAGAACATTCGCTTACCGGTCTTGCGTAAGAAGCAAAGCACCCTCAAACTGACCTTTTTCTCGTTTCCTTCGGCAGCGTTGAGCGCGAAGCGTCGAAAAACATCGAGGAGAACGAGCGAGAGTGCTTCAAAGATGCGATCGTGTCAAGCCGCAGTCTCAACAGAGGCTACGTGGAGCCCACGCGACTCAGGACTGCTATTCCAGAAGTAAATATCGTTGAACGGAGTCGAGAAAAAGTAAGGCTCGCAAATAACTCTACGATACACGAATCAATGTACAGATCGTTGCCTGCATCATCGCCGCGTCGTTCCACATCGGCGTTGGCGTCAGCATGGCTTACTCGGCCATCCTCGTTCCCGCTCTCGAAGCGCCCGATTCGGACGTCAAAGCCGACAAATCGCAAACCTCTTGGATGGGTATGGATTTTCGCGCGCAACGATCGCTGCTGCTGTAGCGCGAGCGAGCCGAGAACGCGAGAGGTATCGAACGTAATTGCAACAGGTTTGCTTTTGTTTGGTTGTGTTCGCAGCGAGCATAGTGGTAATCTCGACGCCGATCGGCGCGGTGCTGGGTAGCTTCTTGATGGAGGCGTACGGTCGGCTGCGAACGCTGCAGATTGGCGCGGTGCCGTACGTGCTTGGATGGGTGATGATAGCCACGTCGGACTCGGTGGCGGTGATCCTCGTGGGTCGACTCTTGTCCGGACTGGCGACGGCCCTCGCCGCTTCCCCGGCGGTCAGTCCTCCAGTTGGCAATTTGCACAATCGTAGCGAAGCGACGCTGTCGAGCGACGTCTGACGAATCTCTCTTGCGTTTTCCACCGATCCAGGTTGTCTACATAACCGAGGTGGCGCGACCGGAGCTGCGCGGCTCGCTCGTGTCGCTGGGACCCACGCTCGCATCCCTGGGTATCCTGCTGGTCTATCTCATGGGCACGTTCCTCCACTGGCGCACCGTCGCTTGGGTCTCGATCGCGTACGGCGTGGTGCCCGTGTTCCTCGTGCAGTTCATCGTACCCGAGTCGCCGGTTTGGCTGGTGGCCAGGGGCCGGCTGGACCAAGCTCGCGCCTCCGTCAACTGGCTGTACAAGTCGGAGGCGGCGGTGGGTAGGACGTCGAGCGCGGAGGCGACCTTCACGACCATCTGCAAGGAGAACGAGATCAAACAGAGCGAGCAGCGACGCAACCGCGGCAAGGGCCCGTTCGGCAAGCTGCGGGCCTTCCTCAAGCCCACCGGCTGGAAGCCCATGCTCATCCTCTTCCTGCTCTTCTCCTTCCAACAGTTCAGCGGCATATACATAACGCTCTTCTACGCCGTCACATGGTTCGTCCGGTTCGCTTGGCCGTCGTCGGCCGCTCTCTCGACAATTTCACACGGTCGTGTCACGATTGCACCTCTGCCGCAGGTTCAAGGAGATCGGCGCTGGCTTCAACCCCTACCTGGCCTCGGTCCTCGTCGGTCTCACCCGCTTCCTCTGCTCGATGGTCAACACCTGGCTTCTGCGCCGCTTCAAGCGCCGAGTCCTCTGCATCGTCTCGTCGATCGGTACGCTGCCTCGCGACCTGCCTCTTGGCCTCGACTTGTACGCGAATAACGCGTCGACGTGTCGACAGGTATGGCCGCTTGCATGTCCGTGTCCGGCTACTACACCATGCGGATCCTCCTCTACAACGACCGAAGCGCAACCTGGGTGCCGGTCGTCTGCCTGCTGCTCTACGTGTGCGCCTCGATGGTGGGTTTGCTCACGATACCTTGGACGATGACGGCCGAGCTGTTCCCCACCGAGATACGGGAGGTGGCTCACGCCGTCAGCTACTCCATCGCGAACATTCTCATGTTCACGGCCGTGCAGAGCTACCGGCAGTTGGTCTGGTTGCTGGGCGGCTCCCACGCGATTCAGTGGTTCTTTGCCGGAGTCTCGATCGCCGCGGCCGTCTACGTCTGGATAATGGTCGGTACCTCTCTCGAGCTCCTTCCGCGCTCGTCTTCGAGGCTTTCTACAGCGGAGAATCTGTGTTGCAGTTGCCCGAGACCCACGACAAGAAGCTCTCCGAGATCGAAGACTACTTCCACAACAACCTGCTTGCCTGCGGCGCCGAGGCCAGAGCCAAAAGGCTCGGAGAGGAGCGGGCGCAAGCGGCTCTTCTGCAGTCGCTCGACGATCACAAGCCCGCCCAAATCCCTTAAAATTGCTCAGTTTTCCGTTTTCGACGCCGCTCGCGCTCTTCTCGCTTTGTCCGTTTCTCCTCGCTGTTCGCTCTCGCGCCTAGTCCGGCCAAATTTCCTCGGCCAAATTTCAATCCTTCGGCTCTCGGCGTTGCGCTCGTATTTCGCTTAGCTAGTCGAGCGCTCTCGCGACAGCGACGTTTCCTACTCCAAGTATTTTAATCGCGACGAAAGGTAGCGTCCAACAAACCGCGTCCTCTCGGTGTTTACCCGTAGATTTTTAGCAGTCGTCGAGTACGGGCATTCCGCGTGAAACGAGTGCATGTTTTTGTTTGTTTCGTTGGTTTTTTACCGCCAAGCCTTCAGCAGAACGCTAAATATTAGCCATTGATAAGATTGCTGTGTCATTTTACAATAGTATTATTAATTAACGATACTTATTCTTATTAAGAATCGCGATGTAATAGGTAGGCGACCGAAGTCTTATCTCCGGCGCCTAAAAGTTAGATAGCCAACTTGACGCGTAGCGCACTTGTAGTTAATTAGTTTTCATCGGGCGTCGCGTGCTTTTTCAAGGTACGAGTCTCTTCGAGGACTTGTGCAAGACTCGACAAGAGATCGCTCTCCTTCAACGGGAAATCTGTGATGCCAAACTCGAACGGGTACGACAACTCGAACGGGGTCTTTCGTCGTGCTCTACGATTTTGTCGATTGTTCCTGATTGTGTATAGCGCGATGGGCTTCTCTTGCTACGCTCTATACACACGCATAGCTACCAACCGACTCTCCAACACCACGAGTCTACGTACTTTTCTACGTTTTCCGCATATCCACGCGTACAAAGTTCGTATTTTTGTATTCCGTTACAACAACGCGCAACTATGATTTTACAATATTTGACTTTCAGCAGTTTTACCTTTACCTCGTTATCGTCGATGTATTTCGAAGCAATTTGTGAAATTCAATATAATTCAATAAAAATGGCTTGCGTTTTATTGACCCCTTCATACGAAGATCTGCGCTCGGAATAATAGCTTGGGAAAGTGCGCTTCCCGAGCGAAGCTCGCTTACGCGAAAACGCGTGGCGAAGCGACAAGAGCGCTACTTTTTGTTTTCTGCCAAAGGCGTAACAAAGGGAGCCTTCCGCGACCTAGTGCGCACGAATTGACACGCGTCACACGATAAACGCGAGTGACGTGCGCGAGTCTCGACGCGTTTAGACAAAGGACGATAGCGCACGACTCTCCAGAGCGGATTAGTGCGCGTCCAGAGTCCGCGTCGGCCTCCAGGCACTGGCTATTCGCGAGATAAATCATTCCATCTTTGACGCGGGCTTCGCGTGTTCTCCTATCGCCTTGTTTTCTTTGTAATTTTCAATAAACCGCGAGTGTCGTCGTTTATTCCAAGCGCAAACATGATCAATCGTAAAATAGCGACGCAGAAGCGCGTTGCGTACATTGTGCAAAAAGAGAAGTTTTTCGAAGCTCAAGTAGAACGATTACAGCGATACTTGGAGAGCGCAAGCGTGGATTCCGTCGACGCAAAAATGCGCTCGGATCATCTTGCGACGTTGTTCACGGAATACACGGAGTGCCACAAAGAATTGGCTTTACTGCAACCGAACCACCCTCAACTCGGTCTTTTCTCCAACGTAGAGTCACGCTATTACGACGTTGCTTCTACAGTTATTGACTTGCAAATGGCCGACGTAAAACCAAACACCGCCAACAGTAGCGTCACCGATCAAAAACTGGTGGTAATACGAGTGTCGAATTCCAACGGTTTTCAAGATGGAAGTCCAAATGACCGCGAAGTGTCAATCGTGTCGCCGTACTACTCGAAGCACGTGTTTGCGATGGAACAAATCGATGCCATCTTCGATCTTCCGACGATCAATTTCGAGGCGACCGCGGATGATCTCTCCATGCTTATGGATAAATCACGTCGACACGTTCATCTGTTGGACCAAGTTGGCATCAACGTGACGGATAATGCATGGATCGTTCGAATTTTAGAAAAATCTCTACCCCGATGTGTCTTGTCTAGGTGGCTCGACAAATTGGACTTTAACAAGTTTCCGACTTTGGATGAATTTTACAAATTCCTCCAGTCGACCATCTTCGTACTCCGCACGCTGGAGCAAAGCCGAGAACGAAGACGGACTGCAACTCCTTTGACCTCTCGCAACGATAACAGCACTACCAGGAAACGTACCCTCGACAATATCGACCAGATTCAAAATGCAACTGCCGCGAAAATAAGCGCGCCTTCTCAAGTCATCACTCAGGATTGTTCTTGCGTAAAATCAAGTAAACCTCATCGTCTCTTCGTATGTCCTGCTTTTCTGAAACTCAATATCAAGGAACGATGGAATTTTGTCAACACCAATAAACTTTGTCACAACTGTTTATGGGCGCATCGATCTCCTTGCAAGAGCAACAAACGTTGCAAGGAATGTAATCGTGACCATCACACTCAACTTCACGATGACAACGGTCCAAATCATTGAAACGAAACGAGGCAAAGTTTTTCCGTTGACCCCGGCGTGTCAAGACCTATCGATATCTTATCCAAAAGTCGGCTTCCAGTCGTTTGCAAGGCATCGTCAACTCGTGCTTTTGCCGTTACCATCGGCAAACAGAACTCGTCAAAGTGGTTGCCGTCGACAGCATTCTTTCGCAGAAAGACAATGTTGCATATGTACGATTATCTCCGTGACCCTCGAGGCTTTTCTCCGAAGTAAGATCATTGCTCGGATTTCTATCTATCAAACTGTCGATATAACGCGCATGTGCTTACTACGGCGTTGTTTAACCGTTCAATTATTTCGGTGCAGATCAATCTTATTCTTCGTGTTCTATCACGATTGTTCAATGTGTGTATTTAATAAATTTGGGTTTTTCACGCCGTACGATCTTTTTTCCATAAGTATAATAATAGTTTTTTCTAATCTCTCTCTCTCTCTCTTTCTCTCTCTTGTACAAAGTAATTGAAGAATCGAACAAATATCTCGCTAGCTACGAAAAATCTAACGTGCAATTTGCATGTGTGCCTATCGACTCTATAAATAAATTGATGCTATAGATTCAACGGATGATCTTTGAAAATTTATTAGTACATGGCTTTATTTTTTGTTATTGTAAGGTTACGTTGTTGGTTTGAGCTACACTGTCGTTGAAGATAATTATATTTTGTTTTGAAATAAGCTCTATGAACTTTTGTTCAATACAACTGAATTTGAAAAATGTATAAATCTTGACCGACACAATTTAATAACGACTGCACAAATACATCCTAATGCCAATACAAACAATTATATTGAAGCTATTTTTTATGGCATTGTAATTTTAAAAGTATTAATTTTTTTCTACTAAAACAAATTGTACGCTTTATTAGTGTTGTAATGAAAAATAAAATTTTTCTTCAAAAATATATTCTCCCGTTGCAACACTTGTATTAATTACCATGCATCCATTAAAACATATTGCTTGTAATTATAAATTACAAAAACTAATCTGCTTGATAAATATTAAGTTTATTACAGATTACAAGCTGTCGGAATTTCACAACTGTAGTTTCACCAAGCACAAATAATTTTAAATGTAAATAATTTGTTAACAAACTTTTCAATGATAACATCAATTCTCTAATTTATTCTTTGTCATTTTGAAAATAAAACAAAATGATGGAATTTGGTAACTTTGTAAGAATAAATAATATGTATGAAAACTGTTTGTTATTATCATTGCAGTAATTACTAGTGTGGATAGTAAAAATAAATTTAAAGAGTTCAATAGCTCATTTACCATATGAAGTAGGTACAGAGGTACCGATATCAGGTTAAAATTGCTTATTATACACGTCAACCCTCGTACAACGTTTCCTTAATGCTTCATACGCGATAGATTCAATACTTTTGACAAAATAATTAATACAATCGATTAAGTTTCACATGACCATTTCATCGAATTTAATTGTATATTTATCAGTGATTGAATGAACATATTTAATTAGGAAAGTATCGTGAAAGCTCTGTAAAAAATGTTACGAAAGAAATGAATAAGCAAAATCTCTTCGAAGACCGATGCAAAACAAGAAAGAATTTGAAAATTAAACGATTTATAGTGTACAATCATTACTTTCATACTTGCTGTCTAAGGGTCAAGGTGAATAATAAATAATATCGATACCGCTCGAAAACTTAACAGAACAAGCTTTTACAAACGATTGCAATACAGAATGTGGCATTTTTTTAAACACTTATTTAAAAAAGCCACAAATTGCCAAAAACTACTTCAGTGTTAACACTATATAAACATAAGTTCTAAATTTACTTATGATAATCCGGATATATACACGCTTGGTACCACACTGAGACTGTTCTTCAAATTCTCAAAAAGACATCACTCAGGATAAAGAAACGAGAGTAATATTTGGAAGATTTTTTTATGCTTCTTAAGACTTTGATTTCACTTTCTGATTTGAGTAACCTTACAAAGTGTTTTTTAAGTATGTTGATGAAAAATACATCAGGTTCAATTTCAGCAAAAGTTTAGAATTTGTGTTTATGAAAATATTTTAAAGCTAAATTGTTGTGAAATGAAATTTTGGCACGCAGACTCGCTGTACTAAAGTTGTAGTTTAATGAAAAAAAGCAAACAAAAAAATTTGACGAAAATTAAATAATATAATTACAGTAAATTGTAATATTTATTTTTGCAAAACTGTTATTCATTACTGAAAATGAAAATACTGCATGATCCATCAGACTATAAACTATACAGAAATAGATCAATATTACATCTCACAATTCTGCAGGAAAAAAACTAATGGCACAAAAGTCTTTCGACGAAAGCATCCATTTACGGTTAATCCGTTTATCCGTGAAATCATAGTAAATTCTTTTAGATCCAAAAGTACTCTATTTTTCTTTTTTTATTCTCGTGACATATTCTTCAACTATTATTCGTTTGTTCTAAAGTACTTTTTTATCCGACTTTTGTGAGGAAAGTGTTATGATTAATTTTTTGTCTCTTGCGCCTTGTGCGTCCTTTAGGATTCTTGACTAGCACGTACAAATCTACATATGCTTCTCTTTATCTATTCGTATCCAAAATATTGAGTACTTAACACACTGGGTAATCAATACCGAATGTTAGAATGATCAATCAATTATTATTTTTGGGCAAAAATTGCAATGCAAAAATAATTGGATAAAAGGAATAATCGATCAGCTTACGAAGTTAAAATCTTCTTAGATGGAAGTCAACATTTATTTTGTAAATATACGCATGAGTATTTGAAAGTGAAAACCTCGCGTTTTATTCGTGGACAAAAGCCCTAAAAATATGTACTGGCACTGTCGATAAATAACCTTGATCGATCGATACCTCTTGTTAACAAACAGCTACATCGAATTCACTTTCATTGTCAATTTAGTCATAACTGGATTTTAATAAAATTCAATAGGTACTATAAATATAATTCTCTTAGATGTATACACTTTCAAAGAATTTTCATAAAAATATTAAATAGCATCATCTCATCTTTTTCATGTGTTTTATTAAATACTTTTTGTTGAATATGTTTATCGGCATACATTGCCCAGATTCGTCATTCGAATGTTACTCGTACACAGCATGTATGGTTGACTGCTTAATTCGCACATTGCTACGTACTAAAAAGCACCGATCGACCAGCGTTAAAAAGCCGAAACAAGTGCGCTTCGAGGATGTCTTGCACAAAAATGTCCATCAAAGTATATACAAGTCGTCTCAGAGACAAACAAAGGTAAAGCAGCAAATCCGTGAGCGCATTGCTAACTCTCTATCTCTCGCTTTCTCTCGCTTTCTCTCCCTCCCTCCCTCTCTCTGTCTCTCTCTGTCTCTCTCTCTCTCTCTCTCTCATACTGTCCTCGCGTATCCATGGCGATCGTTTTTTGTGTTCCATTATCGTTTGCACGAGTTAGGGCTCGGTTTTGCTAAGAAATTGGAAGAGCAATCGCTCGTGTCTGGCTGTGAAGCGCGCGAACCTCTTCATTATCGCGATCCTCAGTGTCGCGGCGGTGCTAGTGGGAGCACCACTGGCTACCGTCCCCGGTTAATTCTTAGTACTGCCACTGCGCGGACTTGCGGGCTGGCTGGCGGTTTGCTGGGCACGTTGTATGTAGATGTTGAGCAGCTTGAGCTTGCTGCCGTACAGTGAGCTCAGGTGGGGCTGGAGGACGTCCTCGCCGACCGCCGCGTGTATCGCCACCATGCAGAACACCGCGCTCTTCCGTACCGTCGATTCCGCGTCGTCATAAGCCTGGAAATTCATAAACTTTCATCAACCTCGCTATAACTTGCAACTTGACTTTGTTAACTGTGTTCGCAAGCGTATATCGCTCGACAGATATCTCATATCGCCAAGTACACTCGGCTTATTTGTACCTTTATAAGGCCTGGCATTACTTTCGATAAATGAGGCTCTATCGCCTCCCGGCCGTAGTGTTCGACTACCTTGTGAAGCATTTTTATCGCACCCATGTTTTGTGGGAACGGCTCTGTGGTCATCATCGAGGATGCGAATTGTATGGTTTGCTCGGGTGGCAGAATCACAGCTACCGTTGCCGCACACTTTTCTGCCATTCTGAGGACCTGTTTCGAATGTCATCACTCTCCATTATTACACAGAACATTGTTACATTGAGATGATGTTGTGAATGGTGTCAGATACTAACTACTCAATTAATTTAACAAAAGTGCCCTTCGCTGCAAGAATTTTAACATCTAACCAATAGATACTACTTAGTCGAGTACATGCTGTCAACGAGATAAATAGTCAACTTTGCACACCTATGACGGCAAATCATGCATAAGGAACAAAGATTACAGGAAATACGATTACTTTGGAAATATCAACGAAAAATCACAGACTTGCGACGTGCCATTCAACGAATTACGCCGTCATTGTACAAGATGAATCGACAAAGTGCAATGCATTTGCAGCAATGCACAAGTCAGACGCTAAATTATGTAAATTGCTTCATGATCTTTTGCCGAATTAAGGTTTACTTTCCTTTCACGATGGCATTGGATGGATCGAAAAAGAAGCGCAACACAAAGATACAACACCCAATATACCTCAGGAAATTTTACCGTGGTTCTACTGCTGTTGGTGCTACTAGCGGCGTTACTGCTGTTACCCGCGTCAGACTTCTGATCGTCAAATTTATGGGCTCTTATAACTTTTAAAACAAGTAACTCCGCATAGCTTGAAAAGCTCTCTGCTAATTCAGGGCACTTCAACATGTCTATAAGCGATTGAAGCACTTCAATCTGCATTTCTTTATTGTCACTCGCCAAGCTTCCAATCAACGTCTTGAGAAGTCTCCTGCAAATTCGACATTTTATCACGTGAAAACATTGAACTTCCTTGTTACGCTTTAAGACGAACGTACCTAAAGTGTTGCTTTATGTACAAGGCGTCCCCTTCGCGAACGTATAATTGAAATTCTTGCAGAGCAGCAACTTTTTCCGTCATTTGCGAGTCTTCGGACTGCAGAACTTTGAGTGTGTTGTCGAGGACTTCGGGTCCTCTTATAGAGTCAGGAGACGAACCATGCGTTTTGTATCCGTTGTTTTCCTGAGGTAAAATAAGATCCCCAGCGATCGTGTCATTTGAACCGTTGACAGCCACATTTGTCACAGTTTTGCCACGTTGCGTAGGCGACGACACCGAGGAAGAACGGCCCTGCAATATTGAAACCCGAGATTAGCTCATACTTTATTGCCGTGAATACTGCGCACTTGTACGCATTAAAACTACGTACCGAATTAGATAACGTGATGCCTTCGAGCCTCTCTTCTACATCGGCCATATTACTAATTCCACTGTCTTTGCTTGTAGTTGCTCTCTCTAAGCGTTCGAACCCGTAATTTTGAATCTCAGCGGTCGTACGTCTAAGGGATCTAGGCAGATGGCAAATGCAAAAAAAAACAACAACAACAACAACAGATATAAGACATTGAACTACACAAGAAATTGGCAATACGATGAAATTAATTATTCATCCTCACTTGTAAACTTCCTCTGGATTCAAGCTGTCATCCGCGGCATCGTTGTCCAACCTCTTGCTGCGAGCCGGTGAATTTGGAACTCTGGGCGGTGGAGTACCAGGCGAGGCAGGTGTGCTCGTGGCAGAAGACCTTCTCAAATGGCTTTGTACCAACGGCAAGGCAGACTCCTGAAGCGATTGAAACAACGCGATTACTAGTATGGCCTAAAATACGTGTCCAGCAGCTGTAAAAGTGACCGACCAAACACAACTAACCTGATAGTATTTTGGCAATTCGGAAAGGATCATTGTGAATTGCGATGGATTTAAATTATAAAGGGCTATCACAGCACTCTGAGCGTGTCTTCGGACATCTTGACTTTTCACGTCGTTTGTCCAATCCAACAGTTTTGCAAGCCCAGGCCCGGCAGAACTATTGAGAGCGGACGGTTCGGCCGTCTCGGCAATTTGCGTTATAAACGTCAAAGTGGCTACTTTCACGCGGGAATTTGGCGTTTGCGTGGGGTTCGTCAAAAACCGCATCACAGACGGTAAAAGTTGTTCGCCGTTAAAGCATTCCCTGTGAAATTAACGATTTGCATTGGTTCGGTTGAACAGCTCTTCGAGTTCCTTTATTCGACAGCGAGGAAAATGCTCACCTGACTACTTCCAACGTTTTGTGTATTTTCGTTTGAATCGAGCCGAGTAAATCTGTTCCAAGTTTATTGAGAAGCCGAGTGCACAATACGTATAACCAATCGCCAAGGTCTTCGTAATGAGTTTGTATCAACTCGTTCAGAGTATCGAGAAACAAACTAAAAGCCTTCGTGTGAGAGTCCATAAACATCTTTGAAAAAATATCCGTTATTTTGCGCAACTCGGTAGCGTTCAAAGTGTAACCGTTGGCGAGAAAATGCTGTAAACCTAGCAAGCCTTCTTTGCGATCGCCCCAAGGTTTGTGTCCGCAATTATCAATGATCTCTTTGATATCCTGCAATTTTGAAAACTTCATTTATTCAATGTGACTCGTACACGCGCGTAAAATTGACGCGGCACTCGTTCAAATTAATACACGCAAAATGTGTGAATCGTGGTAGGTGGTGGATCATGAATTACAACGACTTGGTTTCAACGACAAGAGTGTATTTGACAGAATGGACAAACACGCTCTTACGTGAGCATCGCATGAGATGACAAAGTGGACGAATAGGGCATTTTTAAAAGTACTTCAAATTAGCAAGTTTAGTTAAACAAACCTTCGGCGCCGATTGATCCCACATGTCTCGATAAAGTCTTTGCTGAGAACCGCTCCATGAGAATGACTAAAGAGGTTCAATAAGATCAGAAGGTAACGTTCAACGAATATCAGGCACGTCCAGTTAGTTCCAAAGGATATAAATAGGCGGCAACAAAAATCGAAAAGAAACCAAACACATATTAGACAGGGCATTGAGGATACAATGAAAACATGTAGCCATTATTACGCGTTATTTCAGTATTGTTAATGAGTTTTGAGCAACATTTCACAATCGGACCATTGGTAAGATTTTGTCGGTCAACAGGGCTACCGTTAGGAGTGTCAATTTAACGAAACGATGAATTTCACTGCAGAGGTAAGACTTCGCGATTGTTGACATAAATGAATAACAACAAATGAAAAGCGATAAATACTTATTGTTCGTCATTTGGCACGTATCGAAACGAAACGTAAAAAAATGTAGAATGATCGGCCGTTGGCTCGATGCATCTTGAACGAAGATAATTACGAGCAAAGATCGGAGGGACACACTTACGTCGCTGGGTCTACGGAAACTGTCGTGACTGCGTTCCGAACAAATACTGCTGGTTTCGCTGTCGTCGCTGTGGTCGCCTTTGCCCTTCGGCGTTCTCGTGTAACTATCCATACTGTCGAACGTAAGAGCATCGGCCAAGGCGGATTCTGCTTCGCGTGACTGTTGCAACATCTTTTGCGCCATCACTGGGCGAGAAGGTGGCCTATCCGTTGGTGACATGTGCAAATTCCTATTCCTGTTGATCAAGCAAATGTTCGATCGCTTAACGTCCTTTATTTCATCGCGAATGGCGGATTGTTCAAACTAGCCTGATTTTGCCGAAACTACTTCTGTCAAATCCGAAACGCTGCGGACTAGGTTCGCGACTATTTCCACTACTTCTCATGCCGTGATCCGACAGTATTTTGGATCTCGGAATAAGGGTCTCGCCATCCCTGTTGTAGGTTGCATAACTGAGTCTCGACGAAGGGGAGCCTGATCTGCTACTCGCTGTAATTGTAAAAAACATAAAAAACATTTTTATCGTCGTCGTCGTCGTCGTCGTCGTCGTCGTTGTCGTTGATCGTAACGACAAAAGCTACGATTAAAGATGTATTTTACGTTGCGACTGCGAAACTCCGGAGACTCGCGTCCGATTTCGGGCAACTCTTTCGGGACTAGCCACGGAGCTAGCTTCCGGTGACTTGTTTGGTCGAGCTGGAAGTAAATCGTATTGTCGGCATTAGTCACGTTAGAAACTGAACAAACAGTGTAAAAGTTTTGCGTAGGTAACTGCAGAGTATGTTTAATGCAGAAATACCTGGTCTACCCAAATGACCGACGTGGTCATTGTCTGGCAGCACAGAGCAACACGTAAGATTTGATGTATATACGACATTGAAGCGTGGTATGGGTATTTGATAGTTTGAACGTGTACTTACGAAGTGTGGCTTTCTGTCGGTTCATGTACGCATACTTCATTCTAGCTTTGGCTCTTTGAGCCGCTTGCAGATCTATGGCACTAGTAGATCTTACTCCGGGCGAAGCGCGACCTTGAATCAAACAATTCGATGAGCATTTGCGCTTTTTGGAAAAAGCCAAGCACCAACGTTAAATGGCATCTTTACAACGGTTAATGCATGGAATTAATGCGGATAAGTTATTTTACTGAAGATAAGATTACGTTCATAAATAGTACAACTAAAATACGTGATATTAAAGTATGTTTACTGAGAACATACCAATCTAATTGTTGAAAAGAAGATCAAATTGTAAGTGAAATGTAGAAAAAAAAGTCGACTTAAACTTAAACTATTACAATGAAAATGTTAAGGAGTGTTGCGCGTTAGAGGTCCCCTTGGCTGGGTTTGAGTATGGTGGTGAAATGCATGGTTATGGAATGAATGGTACAAGTTAAGAGAGTACCTAATGTCAGGGTCTAGAGTACACTATACAATATTAAACGTGCAAGTATTGGCGTTACTCCCGTGTCAATTGAAAGCTGTATCATTTAAAATAAATGGGAAAATTTAATCAAGTTTGTAATCAACTATAAAAATTACAATGATTGTCAGTAGGTCTTTGAAGAATTGGAATCCCAGATTGTCGATAAGATCGTGGCAAGGACGGAGTGCGTCTGAGCGAGCCATGAAGTTGGCCCTGAGCATGATGCAAATTTTCCGTGCTACCTTCGTATGCGTAATGCAATGTTCATTCACACAAAGCAGCATGGAAAAGAAAACAAATCATTTAGCCTTTGTCGGCTTTGGCCCTTCTTGTTCGAGCAAGCAAACGTATCGATTGAATTCGCTCGTCGAAGCTTCGAGTCGAGTCTACTTGTCGATAATTGTCAATAATTGCGAATAAACTGAATAATCTCGCGCTTGGTGAACATGGTGACGGTGATCAAAGATTGCGAGATGATTCGGTAGAGAGGCAAGCTACTAACCTGCGGCACTCATGGCGGGGCGCGACGTCCGTGGGCTTATGTTGGTTGCTTTGACCGAGTTCAAGCTGTTGATGCTACCGCTGTTGCTAAACGACATTAGCGCCCGTTTGTAGGTGGTGTCGAGGCTGTTGAGAAGCGTCTCGGCGTTCTCGGGAAAGTGTTCTTTGAACGCCCAGTAGGATCTACAACGAAAGGCAGGGGTGTTAGGCGGCGTTGCGGTCGTCCGCTGAACAACGCAAATCGCGACAAGACGAGAAGCAGACGAGGTACGAACTTTCTAGCGAACGCTCTGGCTTCGGAGTCCGAGTCCGCCATACCCTTTTTGATCGCCTCTTGAAGTATGTTTACGTGTTTCTGCAGAATGGAAGTCTGCCAGGACTGCAAGATCAGATCGAGGTACTCGCAAGTCGCACGCCTGATGTCCTTGCTCTTGTTGCTGAGCGAGCCCACGATAATTGGCACGTAGCGGCTGCTGTGTGTGTTTTGCAGTATGAATCGCACCGTGACCGCCCCGGCCGTCGCCACAACCTGCGACAAACGGAGAAGCGGGTAGAGGGTCGCCTCCGAAAACGCTTGGCTCGCTGCCACGCGGGACGATTGTTCGCGGCGAACGAACGAGCGACGAGGCGCCGGGCTTACCTTGGCACTGTTTTGTATGAGGCCCATTAACGTCGGCAGGACGGTCTCGCCAAAACTAACGAACTTGTTCTTGAGCTGTTGACTCAGGTACGCGAGCGTGATGCACACTTCTCGAACCACTTGCGATCGCAGATCCATGATGGCGGCGTCCACGGGCCTCTGCAGATCCTTTAGGTACACGGGAAACACGTCGTAGTTCATACCTCCGGCGATTACGATCCCTCGCAGCTTCTTCATCTGCCTCGTCGATCGAAAAACACCGTGAGCGAGCGCGAAAGCGACAAGAGCAACACAAATCGACGAGTAAACACTCACGCTGTCCTGCCTCTGTTTCCAGTCCTTTTTGTCGTCGCCGACAATGTCCTTGATGGCCTTCATCTGCTCCTCGAGGTCCTTCGCGGAAAACAGCTTGACCGGGGGAACGTCCTCGAAGGCCGTGATGAAGGTTTCCTCGTCGACTGCGCCGGCTTGACCTGGCAAAAGAGGACACGACCGGAGCCGCTGTTTAACCGACGTACCTTGGCCGCTCGCGTCTATCGAAAGCAAAGGCCTTTCTTGTGCTATTCTACCGTTCTACGGCTAGGGCTACGGTTGTACGGTTGTGCAACGAGACGCTAGGCACTCGTAAAGCAGCCATTCAGACATTTATAATGCAGCAATACCTGAATAAGCCCTGACCGGCACACTCGATAGATTGGAAAACTCGATAAATTACACTAAACTGGTATATCTCGACAACAATGGTAGGCACGGCTTCGCTATGCCCTCGACTTTTCGTTCCGCTGCTAAGAAAACGAGAGCGAGCAGACGCGTTTCGAAGCAAACTTGGAAACGTCCCGCTTTGCGCTCGCCCATGATACGCCAAGAACGAGCGGTGTCGCGCGAGCGAAGCGGCGGCTACCATCGCGAAACAAACCACTCGATACAATTATTGTCCAATACCTGTTGACGTGGCCTTAAACGACGGGTTTCGTTTGATCGAAGGCGCCCGTACGAGTCCTCCTGGGTTAGCAGATTGAGCTGTTCATGCAAGTGGATGGTTAGAGCAAGCACGTCACAAGCACGTCACAAGCACGTCACAAGCACCTCACAACCACCTCACAACCACCTCACGGTGGAAACGTTAAAAGCGCAGCCTGTGTGCGCGCTCTCGTGGTGCACGCGTCAACGTGCGTGTGCAACGTCTCAACCTTATTCGTTGCTAGCTACGTCTAAACCTCGAGGCTTTTTGCGTGCACGCACGCGTGATTAGTGCGTGCTCTTTGCTCGAGATTAATTAACGTCTTGACTAACGTGCAGTGAATCGCGAGCAAGCAGCCTTGTGCAATACCAACAACGCTCTTCATCTTTTGTCTTTTCAGCGACCTTTGCTTGTCCTCGTTTCACTCTTGCTACCTTTACGATTTTCTCGTTGCGAATTTCGGTGAAATTGCGACACTCGTGCATTTTTACTTCAAACCAAACTCGCGCGACGTCTCCGCGTTACGAGAACGACGGATTCTCGTAACGCCAACGCGATCGTTTCACACTCGACGCCTCGATGAAAACGCGAGTTATTTGCAGCGACAGCTTGTCGACGCGTACGCTAAGGTAACGACAAACGAGCAAGTACTCGATGCAGGCATCGCTTGGATAACAGCGCGTGAACACTCGACGAAGCATCGGCCAATCCCACGGAAAATATAGATCAAAATTGTCCAGCACAGGACGACTTGTCTTTTCTTAACGCGCGTCAAAACGAACAAACCGACGGCGTACCGCTCGATTATTACGAAGAGCGATCGAGAATCGTAATCCGGACGCGACGCGAAAACTGTAATCCAGTTATAATCCAGTTGTGAATATATCGAAAAAGCAGCAAGCAAATAAAAGAGTGGAAATCGAAGGAAAGGTGGCTGACAGTTTCGAAGGATAAGCGGCGTCGACGAGAGCGATGCTCGTGCTTACCGCAAACGGAGAAAAAAAAAATAATAGCGAAGGAATCGCAGAGAGCAAGGTAAAGGCAGGAGGGACGGTGGAAGAGGTGGGTGTGAAAAAGGACGGCGCAAGGAGGGAAGTTTTGTATACCTGGGGGCACGGGTGGCGCCTTGGCCGGGCCGAACTGGCTCTTCTTCTGCTGTTGCAGCAAACTGGCCGTCCTCTTGACTGGTGCCGATCGTATCTGCGCACACGCAAACAATTATAGTTCGTTGAGAGACAGAGCACTCTCCGTGCGTATTACTCTTGTAAAGCCCACAAGAAAACGCATAGCAGTCGTGGCAAACGTCGATTTACTTACCGCCCGATCCGGTTCGTCGAGATCTCTGCCAACTGTAACAACGGACAAACGACAAAGCGACGTTAAAAATAAATCGACTTTTTCAATACGAACGTATTACAAACGAAGCAAGGTAGCGCAAAAGCGCGAATGCCGAAACCTTTCGACAATCCGAGGCTCGAAAGTGGTATGGCCTACCTAAATTGGGATAAAGCCAGGGTGGCTTGTGAATGTCGCAGTGGCAACCTCGCGCTCTCGCACCCGGGTGCTTGACGATGTTGTCCCACTGGAGTATCCAACTGCTACTGGGATCCCAGAGCGTTTTGTCGATGCTCGGATACTTGACGAGACCACGGTGCGAGCAACGGTGGCCGTTCGCCAACGCCACCTCCGACTCGACGCTCATCTCTCTCTCTCTCTCTCTCTCTTTCTCTCTCTACGTACGACTTTTATCTACAGCTCCTCCTGCACCGTTCTTCCCATCGTCGCACCGTTTATTTGGATCGCGCTCTCGCGGACGTACGCAAATTGCTGTACTCAGCTGCGTACTTGTATACTTCTTTATCGCGATCCAATGTTTGCGCGACTCTCGTATCGTGCGTGCCGTTGTGATTGCAAGTGTCTTATTCCAGCCATTTACCTCTACTTACACTCGGAGTATATCGCACCTCGGTTGTATTACTTCAAATATAAACGCTTATTTGGCTCGTTCGCGTCGAATGGCTCCTTTGTTCGCCGGCGCTAGGGACTCGCCTAAAGGGAGGACAAACGACCAATAGAGCCGGGAGTCGAGGCGTGCGTCGAAAGATTGACGGGAGGCTGTTTCTCTCTCTCTCTCTCTCTCTCTCTCTCTCTCTCTCTCGAACGCGCGCGCTTCATGCAGATTGTCAGGTCGCGCCAAAATCAGCAAAATCAACGACGTAAAGCGTTGAGAATAATCCGGCAAAAAGCGCACGGGGTGAAAGCGACGCAGGCATTTGTTATTTGGTCGAGTTGCAAGCGTTTAATTAACCACGTATAAACGTCGAATTGGACGACAGCTCGAGCACGAGGCGAAAACCAGGTATTACGTGCTTTCTTTTTTCTTCTTTTCGGCGATCCACGGATGTTCGCGATGAATAATTCAGACGAAAAACCTCGTAACGATTGACATGTACGTTGTAGCGAGAAATTCGGACGCACGTACACACGCCCACACAGGCGCGCGCGCGCGCGCGCGAGACATACACCAACGAGAGTCGCCACTTGACTTTTTTCGCGCGATTACAATGAGAAAACGGTAAATACTTTCCACGGGCCGTGCGTGGTACACCGAGAGACATTGCCATTTTTGGATTTTCGGCAGCGACGGTCAAACGTTGACTTATCGCGCAAAACGATGAAAAGACTCGCCGCTGACTATCTCGACGTCGATACGTAACCGCGCTCCACTTAGGCTTTAACGTTGACTTTTATTTCGTTCATTTTTTGTCAGTTTTTATCGAGTTTCTTCCGAATATTCGAATAAAAGGCTTTAGCTCGATTACTTACAACCGAGCTCAACTTTCACGATACGATTCCTACAAGGTGTACGGGATATTGCGTTTGTTTGCGGTGTTGCTGTACGATAAGTAATCGATTCATAACGGAATTAGCAGCTGGAGGCTCGTAAAAAACCATCAAACTCGCTTTCGGTCGGTCGAATACTGTATAGTCGGCGTTAAGGAAACGTCTACGATACTGTATCAATCCGTGTTTACAAGTAAATCAAAGTGGCTCCGCCCGCGCTCGTAGCTTCTGCAAAGACGAGCGATCCTTTGTACGAGAAATCAACGAGCGTTCGTTTCTCTTTTTTCTCTTTTTTTGCTCTTGTCCGAACGGGCTTGCGGAACGTTTCAAGGATCGCGTAAGAGCAGAAGGAGGATTCCATCTTTTTTTTCTTTTTCGTTCAAACACGGCTGAATGACTAACGCGTGACGAAATCGACGTAATTACGGCACGCGTACGTATGTAACCGCGAGCAAACCAATCGAAAGACGTAGCTTCGAAACGATCGTTCGTTCGCGAATCGCACGCTTAGTTGACTTAACGCTGAGTTCGCCAATTTCCTTTCAGACGCCGTGCGCACCGAGGAAAAAATAAAAGTCCGAGAGGGTCTTCGGATTCGGCGTACCGGAGCAAAGGGCGCAAGCGAGCCGACGGCGCCTCCCTTCTCTGCCTTGGCGATCTCCGTACGGCGCGGAGAGCCGTCGGAAGCGTCGGCCCTCCTGGCGGAATCGTCTTACGCAACGATCGCTCTATCGCGTAAACAAAGTTTATCGCGTGCAAACGCAGCGACGCTACACGCGTATCACTGGAGCGAACACAAGATTAATAGGACGTTGCGTTGCGGGCGAGCACCGGTACAATATCGCTCGATCGTGTAAAACGAGAGCAAAGCGACGTCGCGTCAAAGCCCATTGACGTAGTACATACGCGTAGTACATACGCGTGCGTCGCTGGCCGCGGGGCTCGGCCGAGAGAAAAGCGCCGATTTGCATGAGCTCCGCGTTGTTTTGTTCTCCCTTCCGTTGCTATTGGACGGCCGATCGAAAGGCGCGCGGCAAAACAAAGGGAGACGCGTTTTCTTCGATTTGTTCGTGTGTCTACACACGCGCGCACGTACGCGGTGGTAAGAACGGGCGTATAGAGCCGTGGAAAGGCGAAGAAAATATAGAGGTTGCGGGCAAACTTGCGCAAACGTGTACACCACCTATGTACGCGTTATACCCACTTATGCGGACGTGTACGTCAATTTTCGCTCGCTAGATATCTCCGCTAGCCGCTGGTATTTGAAGGTTCGGACAACGACGACACCTCCCCCGCCACCCTCCGCCACGCTTCACAGCTCTCGTTATTTCTTTGTACAGATTGGGGGTTTTCTCGGTCAAATCTGCGGCCGATCGAGAGTGCACAGGACGAAAAGCGTTTGCGCTACGGCGCGCGTTCAAAAAGACCTCCAAAAGCACGACGTTTCGGATGACCACGGGTTTCTTTCGCGTGTAGCACTTACGCTTTAGCAGCGAAGAAATAAAAAAATCGCTACGCCAAGTTTCCCTAGAGAACGTATGTTCGTTTCGTGCGTTCGTTTCGTGCGTTCGTTTCGTGCGTTCTGTGCTTCGAGACTGATAATTTTTAAATCGATAAAAGAGCTGTACACCGTGCTCGAATAGGCAAGTCGTGCAACAAAGACTACTTAAAATATTGAACAGAAAGAAAATGAACAACGAGCCAATAGTACGCTATTTGCCTTCGTCTCGGCGTTATCGTTGTACAACGCCGTACTTACAATTAGCCCTAGTCTCCGATTGATATTGTTAGCTGAAAACTAAAAAGCGCGTCTCGCGCAAGTTTCTACAAAAAATATCGGCATTTGTCAGACGAGCGAGAGAAACCTTGTGCAAAAGAACACGACTACACGATCAATCGCACGACAAGCGGAGACCACGGAAGAAACTGGAGATTATAACGAGGAGATTCTCGAATAAGTCAACCATTAATCGTTAATTATCGAGCGGTAAACGTAACGTTCATAAACAAAAACAATAGCCTAAAGGCCGTTTCTCGAAGAAGTTATATGAAAGGCAACGACGCGCTACGAGAAACCTTGCGAGAATAAATAGGCAAAAAAAAGAAACTCAACGTGCAGAAGCAAAAAAACAAATAGGTTCGTATACATCCGATCGGGAGATATCGCCGCGAGTGTCGGCAGAGCAGTGTGTTATTGTTGTGCTAATCGTATAAACACTGCTCGAAAAGTTGGGAAACGAATAAGTTTGCGTCAATGCCATCGAAATCGCGCCTCGAATAACGTCGACGTCTCGATAGTGCACTATTTCACGCGACTTTGAATCTAGCAGTCGAGAAAAATTGTCGTCTTATCGATGTTTCGTTAAATATGCCTCTATCTTTGTCCGAAAAAGCGAGAGAGCGCGTACTCGATCGCAAAACAGCCTCTGGTCGCTCTTAAAAAAAGCCGCAGGTTAAGGATGCAGTTCGGAGAAAAGGCCAGCAAGAACGTGTCACTCGCGAACAATCGTCGCGTTCACTGCAGCACAAACAACAACAAAACAAACGAAACGAAAGAAAAAACACAAACACAAACACAGAAACGCGCAAAAGCAGAAGCGCGTTGGTATTCCAAGAAGCCTCGACTGCAGTGGCTACGTAGTTGCAGGATCAAGTAGTCGTACGACGCGTATTATCAGGACGGAGTACGGATTTGGGATTTCCGGTTTCGGTACGAGGAAACGAATACAACGCGATCGGAAAAGTAAAACTGTAGCTCGGCTCGATACTCCGACAAGGAACGAGCGGCAACGGCGGCGACGGCGGCGACGACACGATAACTCCGACTCGTGCCGCTCGACTGTCGTTCTTGGCTCTCCGTATACTGGCTACTACTAGCTGCTGCTGCATGGAGTTGCCAGTCGAGGTGTGTAAGTGTACTTTAGGCATGCGGAGGAGGAGGAGGGGCGCGAGTAGCAAACGCGAGCGATAGGTGAGCCACGCTCGCCACAAAATTGTGTGTGTATGCACACACACACATCATGTATACGTGTACGCGAACGTATGGGCTGTGCACGAGACTCTGCAAGACTTTAGCGTGTGCCATAAGGTTGTACGCCCGCCGCAAGCTACAAACTGCTGCTTCACTCTTGTTTTTAGTTTTGCATCTATACTCGCGGGTTGCGCGGGTCGAGCGTGAAATTTCATAGCGGACCCCGTTTCACCATAGTGCAAATCCACCGTAGCTCTCATCCTCGGGTTACACCGCTGCTCATTGATTTTTTCCTTTTCTCTCGTTGTGAAAATATCCCCTGTTCCGTTGAATTTGGAGGTTGGAGGCGCTCTCGCAAAGAGCAAAGTAAGAGAGGGCCAGATAAGCGGATACAGTTTGTCGAACAACAAGGGCAAGCTATTACGAAGGCATTACCGAAGAAGAAAGTGTAGTTGCAAAGACGAATGCATTGCGAGTGCCCGCGCAACAGCCGACAGTTTTGAAGCGCGATCGAGAAAAAATCGGCGGTACGATCGACGATCGACAACTCCGCGTCCGCTACCGTATTCGAAAACCTCGACAATAGTGTCTTGGCGCAAACTACTCGATCGTACAGCCGTAACGATTACGTAAGACCGAGAGCAAACACTCGTCCGCCTGCTGATGATTTTCAAGAGCGTAGCGAGTTCTACCTACGAGCCGAGCAGCCGTAAAAAGAGCAGACATTCGTCAACTTGGCGCGTTCTCGAAAGTGCTAATCGAACAATCGACGCGCGACGCGTTAATCGCGGCCGGGTTTTAGCGCGCGTTCTAGCGAGTGCTTTAGCCAGTTTGCCGTCTAGCGATGTCTTTGGGAAACAAGCAAAGCCAAAGGATGAGTCGACTCGCGTGCCTGGGATGTGGCATCGTTGAACAGTCTTATCTGGCGCCACGGTCGGCTTTGTTCTTTGCCAGAATTCGAGCAAGCTTCGAGGTCGCGTTCCAATTTTCCTTTGCGCGAACGCGACAAATCGACGCTGTTCTTCGCCGAGCAAAGGTAGCGAAAGCGACAAAGACGCGACGTCGCCTCGATTGTCCGCAAACAGCCTTGAAGGACAATTTAGACGTGGTCGATACGGACGTTGTGCCCGACGACCCCGATGACGCTCGACGAGACGATCGCGCTCGAAACTATCGTTTCTCCAAATGCATCCAATGCCGGCGTTACAAAAGATCGCGCTCGTTCTGGGAACGGGCTCGCGCTTTGTGGAAAAGAAAGTTCGAGTCGACAAAGCTGCGGGCGCACGAGTACCGATAAGTGCGCGTCTACGCCGTTCAAAAGGGCGTGCGCACGCGTGCGACGTTGTGCCTATCCTATTATGCGTACAACTGGCGTACAACTGGCCTCGAATCGAAAGTAGATCGACGCCGAGAGCAAAGCAAAAGTGACGGTTTAGCGCGCGCTCTCTCTCTCTCCCTCCCTCTCTCGCTCGCTCTGCCTATACATCTTTGATACGTAGTCGCGGTCGCGACGGAATCTCGACGTCTAACCGCGGTAATCGATTATAACGTCGCGTTTCGTTTGATCGTATCGCGCTGTTGGCTGGCTGTCCTTGTTTTCAGGAGCAAAGCCCAAACGTCGGGTTGGACAACGGACGATCGTGAGCGCAATCGTTGTTTGCAACGTTGGATCGATCGCGCGAACAACGCCTGCGTTGCAAGAGTACTCGGAGGCTTGACCGTGTATACGCGTTGAAGCCCGAGCGCAGTCGTCCGTACTTCAAACTTGAGCAATACGTTGCGCGCATCAACAAGTAAAAGGTTCATCGAGCGGCTTTGAACGGCTTTGGTTGGTAAAAATGCCAAGTGCGTCAAAGCGGCTCGCACGTTGAACGAATAAATAAGCTGGATTTGCACGTTAAAGGTTGTAATTAAGTGGATATTCGATAAGTCGCATACACGACGAGGCTGGCGCGTTCGCTGCGTTTTGTTTGTTTGTTGAATCCTGACAAATCTGGTTAATCGCGAGCGTATTGGAAAGCGGATATTACGCGCAGACTGCTAAAGTGCACGCGATACGTCGAGCGCTCCGGACCGACGCCGTTGCTCCTGCTGCTGCTCTCGTCGTATCGCGAAGATAACGCGCGATGCCAGTTTGCGAGGTAAACTTTTCAATCTTGATATACGTCCTCTTAGTGGCGCGAGCACGGCCTTTTAATCTCTCGGAGAAACGCTTTATTAAATTTTTCTAAAATCGCTCGAGCACTCGCAAGGCCAACTGTTGTTCTTAATCGCGCCTTCGGCTGAATATGCCATTAACCGCTTTTTCTTCCTTCCTAGCGTTTCTTCGAGGTGACTTTTTTCTCCAGCCGTTACATTATTCACGCGCAGTTTTATTCGTTTGCCGCGTTGAATAGCCAAGATTAACGAAGCTCGTTTTTTCGAAAAGTCGTCTCGCGACAAAGCGAAGCAAAGAAAGGACGTCCACGAAACGTCGTTTGAACGACAGCCACGGGATAGACGCGTTGCGGAGAAAGAAAAATGGACGAGCGAGCGTGCGTCGGTGTACCGGCAAGAGGGAAACGACGAGGAGGCAACGATATCCGAACGGTACGTTCTATTGACGGCGAAGCTCTAATTAGCCTGTCGAAAGTCGGAAAGTGGTCGCGCGAGAGTCGAACGACGAGCGAATCATCGTCGTGGAATAGCCACGACCTACGTTGAGATAGGTCGTACGGCGACGTTCGTGCAACGTTGCTCCTTGGCGCGCGTAAGTCTCGATCTCGCGGGACGGACGAACCGCACTGGGAACGTTGGCGCTCATCATCCAATAAATATTCAGCGTCGCTCGCGCGCGTTTCCCGTTGAGCTTGGAGAGTCGTCTCGGGGTTGGGCCCAAGAGAGAGGGGGAGTCGCCGCGAGAATTGCAGTTGTTATCGTTGGGAAGGAAACGACGCGTACTTGCACGCGCGCTTTCGCGACGGTCGCTTTTCTTTCCTTTTTCAGCAACCGTTGACGGCCAGTGTCCTGCTGCGCTTGCCGGTCCTTTTGCCCGTGTATCGGATCACGGATTAACGGAAAAAGAGAAACAAACCAACACGCCTGCTTACGTAGCTTGGTCGATCAAACCTTATCCTTTCCGATTTCACGCTTCGTTTCCCATTTGCCTACTTGGCTCGATGGGCGTCTACCAGCTAATCCGCTACGGGTTAGATTAAATTACGATCGAACCTTCCTATCTATATTCGCTCGTAATATTTCACGCGAAATTGCAGCCTCGTCACGCGACAAAATCCTCGCGAGATTTATACCTGCACGCGCGTTTCCCGACTTATCTCGACGTTTTATTGTAAATCACGCCAATTACGAGTCTTCAGCTCCGAGATTCCCAAGATAAAGGTGGCGTTTGTTTGATTGGCGTGTACGTTTAACGGTAGCTGCCTCGATGTCGATCGCCATACATCCAATTCGACGTTCACACTCCTCTTCTTGAGCAACGCGGATGTACGTACACGTTCGTATGAAATTTCGCAATCGTACACAGCAGTCGGCTGCATAATTAGCGCCTTTGTCAAAAGCAGAGACGAGTGTATTTTTCGTAATAAATACATTGCCACTGCGAAATCATTATTACAAAAGCTAATCAGTCGAGTCGATTGACAGGACTCGCGGTAAACTCGTGGAACGACCTCGTAAAAATGGATAAATAGCACTGGAGTGCGACGTCCAGTGCGAAGAAAACATTAATAATTTGCGAGATTCTTTAACGTGTACAACCGCGTACGTTGAAGCGTCCTCTTTACCCAATTACCACCTTGGCTTGTACGTAGGTATGTGTAAGCGCAAACACGGCGTTGCGAAAAGTTAGCTACGCGCGACTCGGGCAAAAGTTTGCATAGCGAGAGAAAGAGAGAGAAGGACAATCGGTGAACTTTCACACTAGTTTAGTAATAGCATAACGAATATGCGACGACAGGAAAAAGCAGCCGCAACGCTGCTGAACGTCTGCGGTGTGGATAAGCTGCGAGCTGCAGTGGAAATAGCGGCAAAACAATGGTGATGCTACGTCAACTACGCGCTACAATGGCACAATGTCTGCCTCTGCTGCAAGATTTGACGTCCTGCGACGATCTTCTAATACGCGATGCGCGCCTACGCTCGTCAATGCCGCGTTGCCGGCACACACACACACACACACACACAACGGGAAAAACATTGTTCCTCCGAGACACCACATTCATACGTGCGTATAACGTTCAAATATACGTGCATGGGGGTAGTTAACGTCTCCTCTCCTACAAGGATGATTGATTTACGTTCAAAACGGCTTCTTTCTCTCTCTCTCTCTCTCTCTCTCTCTCTCTCCCTCACACTCCGACTACTTTTTCCTTTTTTACTCGCATCGGTCGCGTTCCTTCGGGAACGTCCAATTGTCGTCGCAGACCCGCAAGTTTTCCACCGAGATACGGCGTTTTCGAGAAAAAAACACGTGCATATAGCATAGAGGGAGAGAGAGATCCTTTCGAAAGGTTTTATTACGTAAGGCTCGCTCGCTCGCTCGCTCTCCCTCTTGATGGGACGGATAAGGGCAATGTAACAAGATAAGAGCGTGCGCGGGCAAAGGTGAAATTGAAAATGTTATTATTTTCTCACGAAAATCCGTTGGTGATCTCGTTATTAATTCATGCTTGTCTCGACTCGCGATATACGTGCATTTCCGTCGATCTCTAGCCATTATATATACGTACATCGCCAAGAAGAGAGACCTTTCACTTTTGGCGCACGGACACGGATATATGCACACGTGCTTAGCTCGCGGCGACGCTGCCCATTTCCCATCTACGCGCGCTCGTTTTGAACAAGGCAGCTCCTCTTTTTTCGCTCGTCGTCCACGCGCCGCTCTGCCCCCTCGAAAACACGGACGGCACTCGGATCGACGTTATTTATCGCCTCTCCTTCATCGGCCCATTATCAATGGACTTACGAGCGTTGCGCGTTGGACACCGAACGCGCGTTATAGCTTTGACCGTGGAACGTCGGCAACCGCGCCACGACGTCGACGGACGAGATTTACGCAAACGCGCACTTGACTTTGGCGATATTCACGATGGGTTATTCCCGCGAGTCTCAAGGTGGCCCCCGTTGCCGCGCTGTACCGTCGTAAAACTTGCCGTAAACGCTAGAGCGAACGGCCAAGCGAGCGAGCTAGCAGCTATACGTAATTACGTAAAGGTACACGCGGGCAAGCCTAGCTGAAAACTCGAGCTAGTCACGCCAGCCGACGATAAATTACCATCGGCTCGAGCGTTATGCCAGTTTGGCAGGAATATCGGCGTTCGTTGACAAATACGACAGGCGCACACGAGATCGTCGGCGCAGGCAAGCCCGCGCGAGTGCGTAGGTCCGTGCGCGCACTCCCATTGTGCGATTACGGGCAATCGCGAGCGAGATAAAAACAAACGAATAAAGCAGAAACAGCGGCGCGACACGGCGTTCAAGGAGGTGCACTCACCTCGATCGTTCGAACTGCGAGATCCGAGGACGCGTAGACGATAAATCTCGGATGCTCCAGTGATCGTGCAATCGCGCGGTACCGTCGAGGTGTAGCACGGATCGCCATTGGGGATAATCGAGGGAGAAAACGCGATCGTTGCCGGATCGCTCGCTCGCGTAGCCAAAGGACCACGTCGAACTGGGTTGTCGGGTGTGCAGCGCGGAGAAACTACTCGGTCCCGCGAAAGCGCGCGCGTACGTACGATACAGGCCGAAACTGTCGGTCGCCTCCTTCCTCCGGCATTTTCACTTTCGTTTCTCTCGTGCGCGGGCGCACGCGTGCAGGTGTGCGAGCGCTCCTGGCGATCTCTCGAGCCGCCAAAGCCCTGTCGCAGCCTAATAATACGTACATACCTATAGAATCGCGCGTGCGCAAGCCGCAGTTTTGCCTCAAAGTACGCTGTTTAGGTATAATAGCGAAAGCCCCATTGTGTTCACGCGGAAGGAGCAACTCTCGATAAATATACGTATTCGACACGCGAATGGTAATCGGTGCACGAGGCGTCCGGCTGGTCGTAAAAACGCCCGCAACGTTGACGTCCACACGCCTAACGTTCTCGTTTCGAAAACGAGCTTTCGGCTCAACGACACGCGCATCAATTAGCCGACCAACGTCAATTTCCTGCCAATTACGGACGTTTCCCTCGAGGATCGAGGAGCCTCTCGCGTGGGAGGACGAGGGCTCGCGGCGTACTCGCAGCGAATCAACGGCCTCGGTTGGATTTTCCCCGGGACGAAGCAGCGATCCGGCGCGGACAAGACTGATTGAGCAATTTTAGCCGCGGACTCGTTGCGCGCCACCCACGCAAGTAGAGTGCGACGAACAAAAGTACAGCCTTTACCGGGCGTGCGTTTGCCTTTGACGTAACGAGCTCTCCGTCCGTCGCAGCGATCGTTAGAGGCGTAACGTTTCGTCGTCGACGGCGACCCACGGAACGTATCCTCGAGATCCGAGCGAGAACCAGCGCGACGCAGAAGACACGCAGTCGTCGATCCATAGGCTAGGTATCGGGTCGCGCAACGCAACGCAGTCACGCTTATCGAGTTTCCTCGCTCGGCACACCGCCTCTGATTTGTCGCGTTCGATGTTTAGACGCGGAATACGTAGGTAAGTCGAGTCGTCCGAAGCGCGTCCCCCAACGCGTAAAAACTACGAATAAAAAGTACGCGGGGCTACGCGCGCGCGGCAGAGGGAACGCGATGATCGTCCATCGAGTGTGTCACGCTTGAGCTACGTACGTGCGGTCGCGCCCTCGCGCGCGAAAGATCGCGCCGGCTCGATTGTCATTGGCGTATTACGTGGACCTGCGATTATTAACGGGCTGCTCTCGAGCTCGGCTTCGACGTTTCCCTTGCGCTTTTGTCTCGTCGTCCTCTCGTCGTTTGACTCCCTTCTGAGCCGCGGGCACTCTCGCCAGTCGCAGCGGAGCTACCCTAATTAAACGATAAAAGCCGCGCGCTCACGTTCTCGACATCGTTGTTTGGCGCTGTCCGCCGCCGTCCGCCGCGTGTTGTTTTCCTCAACTCGTGACGGAATGCTTTTCGCTCCTTATTCCACGTGTGTCCACGTCCGTGGCCGGCTGTGTAGATTGTGGCGTGGAAATTAATTTCGCGAAAAAACGAGGCTAGGATAGGAAACACCAGGAGCTTCCGCGTGGAACCCACTTCCCCGATAGCGCTCCAATTAGTTTGAGAGGTTGCGAAGAACCGCGGGACATTCGACGAATTCGGCGTACGATCTACGCTCAAAGACGTTCGACGGAGAGCGAGTAAACGAGCGTATCTCGTTGATCGAGACGGCTCCTTGCACGTGAGAGCGAGCCACTCGCTGCAACAGCTGATTTATGAACGTGACCTCGTGCCACCATGCTTATACGTACCGCTATAAAGAGCTTTTTTACCGTTTTATGCAGTTTTTTCCTCTCTCTCTCTCTCTCTCTCTCTCTCTCTCTCTCGTGAAAGCACGCTCCGAGTCGTCCGACAAATGAATCGCGAGCCTATTGTTGCGCAAAACACACCTAAGTAAACATCCCAATTTATCTCACGAGTATATTTGCAATCTGTCGGGCATTGTTCGTCGAGGACGTTATCGTCGGAAGTCAAGCGATAGCCTAATTATCCCGACGCCCTCCCGTACCGTAGTCTCCCAATAGAAATCATTCGGCAACGATACCCTTCCTCGTCTACAATTTGCCAAGTAGATCTATCGCTTTTTCACTCGGACCAGCAACCGCTATATTCGCGTGCACGGTCAAGCGAGCCGAGCGAGCGTGCGTCTAAAAAAGGAATAAAAACGTCGCTAACCCGATGAATCGGCGGATGGCTTCTGCTAACGACGGTGCTGATTCGTTGGCGATCTTACAATCGTTCGATTATTTTGCTCGCGGCGCACAAATTTCAAGGTGTATCGCAGTTCGTACGACGCTCAATGATATTATTATCATCGTCATTTATCGTTTCCTTCGCAAAGCGACACGTATACTTACGAACTGTCGTTGTCGACGTAGCTTTACAATGACAGTAATTAAAACGATTTGGCGACTGCGTGGTCTCAAAGAACCAAACGAGTTATTGTTGCCAACTTTCCCACGTCAATAGCGTGTTACATAAATGTAATTACCAGTTTAAAACGGAGCTAATGCGACAACGAGAAATTATTCGCTATTCCAAAGCCAACCGAAAACATTCCTACAAGAGAACGGCAAAAGTTTTGAAAAATATGCTCGCCAACGAGAGATCAACAAGCGCAAAGACAGAGAGACGAATATTCACGAGGCCGAGGACGAGCACGGTACGTGTAGGTGAGGGGAGAGCATGGTGTGCCGCGAGAGACGATAAATCAGTGTAGGTTGACCGACGGAATAAAAATTCATACGTATACGCGGTAGCACCAGCGACAAGGGACACGTGTAGAGAAGGAACGGGCCGCTACTATCCGACGCTACATCCCCGCTATAACAATGCCTTTCTCCCCCCCCCCCCCCTAAACGCGCCACCTCTCTTTACGTGCAACGACAGCGGAGCTTTTACTTTCCACTAGTTTTTGCTCACCACCGCCAATAGAATACCACGCTGTTGTCTTCTCGATCGATCTTTGGTTTTTCCAGCGAGCAGTCTCCGCGCCGCTACGTCGGCTTACGTTATAGCTCCTCGATCTCGTCCGTACGCAAACAGAACCGATGACTCATCGCTCGCAATAACCAACCAATGCTCTACATTTTGCCTCTACTCGCGAACGAACAAATGTCGTACTTCCAAATTCGTTAGTGCCCAGCAATGTCATTTTCTCTCAATGGCATCGGCTCTCAACGACCTCGACAAACGAATCGGCGAATTCGATTCACCTAAATATCTTAATTTAATCGAGCTATTCTTCCTTCGTTCGCGTAATCAACATTACGAGACTTTACGAGAACGTAGCAGAGGAGAAACACGCGTTATTGTTTGCTACGCAGCATTTCGTTCGGATATGGACGTATAGTTTCGCTACTTTCATCGAGATCCACATAAGCGGTATTACTTTCGGTCGTCGACCTTGATCTACATGGATATAATTCTGGTTGCACTATGTTTATTCTGCATCAAATGCCAGGCTCGCATTGTACAATGCCACGTGAACACTTGATCGATCGCGGAATATTCCCGATGAATCGTTAACAATGCACTATAAAAAATAGTAACATCAAGCTCGTTAAATCTGACAAGAGAGCGAGAGTCGATGCGAGTGAATTACGTCATACTAACGTTGCAGCTTGCTAAAGCAAGTTATCTTGTATTTGCTCGAAGAAAGTAGCTTTCTAAATAGCTATTAGCAAACTTTATAGCCGATTATTAAACTCGATACATCGTCGTTTGCAAGCAAATTGATTTTGACGTATTTCAACTGAACGCGCTGATCCGGGTAAGGCAAGGCGCGCTTGAAAATATCAACCCACTATCAACGTTCGTCGAGAATCTTGCAGGGTTGATCCTTAATCACGAATACCAGTTGATTTATACCGAAGAATAAGAATGCCAATAACGTGTAAATTAGTTTTGCGCAGACTTGTCGTTGAATTGAAATATTGCTAATCTCTCTTGAGAATCGGGTAACGCTCTGTCGGAATGCGAATCCTCTTGCGCACCTACACAACCGAACGAATATTCAATTGAAATTCCACCGGGAAACATCAGCGGTCGTTTACAAAACTCGCTTCCACGAGCTTTGTTAGTACGCGTATTTGTCGCAATAAACCATCTTTTTTGTTGGCAAACGAACCCAAACGACCAAATTCCATGGACAAATCGAGAGACGAACTCTACAGCTTGAATGTTCGCGTAGAAAGACTTTTTCTCATGGGTCATCCAATACGAGTCTGGCGAAGCAGTACCGGGCGTCGAAGTGTGGCAAATACAAGCTGGCACAGGTGTTAAGAGGTGTCGGTTGTAGAGAGCGTTAGTCGGGTGCGTGCAGGTGAAACTCGAGGCTTTGCTCGCGGGATATCGCGTACTCGCGCACCCTATCTACTCTGACGTAACGTAAATCCTCTAGGCCGCCGACACTTCTGACGTTGACCACTTGCGTACGTGCAATCTCGCAACACTGCATAACGTCTCGTTGTCGTTGTTGGTGTTGGCTTTTTATTTTGCGATGAAAACAACAACGCGTTACTAGGTAGTCGCCGATCCGTCGACAGGACGCGAACGCGCTGGTAAAATTTCGTTTCGTTACGAGCCTACTCGACGAGCCGTTATTCATCGGACGTAGCTTATTAAACAAGTGGACTGTCTTGCTTCGCCTCCTGTTACCTACTTGTACGGAGATAGTTTCGATCTCAGCAACGATCCATCTACTTTACGTATCGTTGTTCTTGTTTGCCGTTCATTTTTTCATCTCAATTACGCGCATCTCACCGTCATTGTCTACTTAACGAGTTTTTATTCACGTCCGACTGCACTCGATTCGTTCTACTTACGTAAAATTGCCAATATGTTTTTGCGATTCGTACTTTTGACCTCGTCGACGAGCCCCTCGACGCTACAGTTTTTTGGCGTTTCTAAGAGGCGACGAACAAACCTACACTGAAATGACTCGTTTTTTGTTATCGATCGCTGTTTGTACATTGTGAACATTGACGATAGTCAGCTTACCGGAGATATAAAACATGTTCCGTTCGGTGAAATCGGCGACTCAATTACTTATTCATGCCACGCGCATGTAAACGTTGAAAAAAAGTCGAGGGGAAGAGGCGAATCAAGCTAAGTTATCCGCTGCTCCATCGAGCTCGGAAAGCTGTGCGCTGGTATTAAACGTACGGAGAGCGGCTCTCGCAGTGCGCAATCGAGCTGCGCGAGGGCAGCACGAACCGCGCGACGACCCGAGGATAAATATCGATAAAGCAGTCGCGCAGATCGAGAGTCCTGCTGCTTGGGTAACAACGACCGATACGAAGATTCGTTAGACTCACCTTCGGCAGATCTTGCTTGCGGTAACATGTCGCCCGCTGCTCTCAGTTGATCAAACTTCTCGACTAGTAGCGTCAATCTGCGCAAAAATATCAGGACAAGTTAGATCTGGTTCGCACGGGCTGGAGTGCTCGTTACAGTTTCATTTACACGTAGTCGAGTATCGAACACCGAACAAGGGCCTTATCTACGAGTCGAGATAAACGGAGCACGGAGCTCGTTTTTAATTGCGATCGAGGGCACTCGACTGTTGCGTGCGCGAACGTACCAATTGTACGCAGCTTTACGTTTGGATTTTTTACGACGGTTGCATTGGAAGCGAGAGAAGATACGAGGACGCGTGTAAATGAATGTAAATAGAGCGTGTGGTCGTGTAGCGTTCGAGTAATCCGCTTCGAAGTTGGCAGTCGATTAATCTGGCACTCACTTTGCTTGAGGAACGTTGTGCTTCCTTTGCAAATCGACCCGCAATCTTTCGCCCACGTGCCTGTAGATGTCCGTTAAGGTATTCATTGCAGTTTCTCGGACTTTTTCCGTGGGGTCGGACAACAGCTTGACGATGCTGGGAATCGCGCCGGAAAGAGCCATCTCATCCGCGCCGTGTCTAATTAACAAAAACAAAAACATTAGTCGTTACCCATGCATAGCGTTTATCGAGCGTTGCGCAAAATTTCTCACTCGTTCAACGTCGTCGTGAGAAGTATGAGCGCCTCCTCTCTCAATTTAGCATTTTTATGACTAAACGCCGGTTGAAGTTTGTCGAGTAATTGCTGTGGCGACATGCTGCCTCTCTCCAGAATCTTCAAAAGCAGCAGTTGTGCTTTCTCTCTCGTCAAGTCCTTGTTGTCGCCTGAAAAATGGTTCATCGATCGATTAGGTTGCCAGCGCGGAGCGTGCTCTTGGCCGATCAACCGTCCCGTGGACGTGGATGGGCAGGCAGTGCCGCTAGTCGCTAGTAGAAAAGTCGATACTCACCCAACCGGTCTATCGTCGGCTGAATAATCGTAGAAATGTACGGCCTGAAGTCGTGGCCCATTCGATCGGCCAAGTACGTGAGCGCGTCCAGTCCATTTTGCACAACCTGCAACGCAAAATGTTTTCGTCTGCGATTAAACTGTGCACTCGGCTACTCGGAGTTGTCGTTGCTCTTGATCGTTCGTTCCCTCTTCGGTCGAGCTTGCGCTCGTCGAATAAAATCTCGATATTAAGGCGGTGGCAGCGAGCGCGAAATCGGGGTTTCACGCTCGATTTGCTTAACGGGACACCGGGGAAATCGTGGTTGTTGGGACCTTGTTAAAATCGTCGCTCGATCCACGAAGCAGTTCGCTTTGACGTTCCTTTTGTTGTTTCCGTCAATTTTTCCAAGTACGATAGCCGCGAGCGATAAAACGGCAGCGGCAGCGGCAGCAGCAGCAGCAACAGCTTTTCAAAGCTCGATGCGCTCAGCTTGAATACACCGACGTAACAAAGCGCGACGAATTGGTCCAAATAACTCGTAGCTCCGAGACGAGAGCGGCTATCTCTCTCTCTTCGTTCGCTTATCGCTCGAATCTTCGTAACAAAGTTACTAGCTCTCTCGCGAATCTTTCGCCGGACTAATTAATTTAGACGTCGTTTGTACAGCGAGTTGACTTTGACGAAGAGACGAAGGGAGAGAGATTAATCAGCGTTGGTTCGTCGCAGAAACGTCTCGCGAAGCAAGAAGCCATTAAACGACGCAGAGGAGAGGAGCTCGATGCAAAGTGCAGTGGCCTCGCAACGCAACAACAAAAAGGCAGCGCAAAAAAACCAATTATTTATACGCGTGCGCGTCTATCACGAGTAGGGCAGATCGTTGAAACGGGCTGTGGCGTTGGCGTTGCTCTTTGGGCAGCCGAAAGGGAAGCGGACAAAGTGTCGAGTTTTCGCACGGACCTTCTTCTCTCGTCTCTGCTCTCGAGAAACGCAATTACCGAGCCGCCCTCCCAACCTACTCTCTCCTCTCCACGCGTCATTGTGACGGTCTGCGAACTCTCTCTACGCGCGCGCGCCTCGGCTGTTTCGCGAACGTAACGTTCTTTTCGTACGTTGCACACGCACGTTCGCTTGCCCTCCCCCTTTGCTCGCCTTGGTCGTGTGCGCAAAAAGAAGGGGTTGTTTGGTTTATTTGATTTGCGTTGGCACCGTCGCACTCGTCAAAACGACGTAGACTCGTAGACTCGAATCGATGATGTACCGTGGCGAGCTTTCGCGTTTAAGCGCATACGAATGCGTTCGATGCAGAGTGGACGACGAGGTAAAAATCCTTGGCAAGGGGAGCTGAACGTTACACGGTTTATCGCCGCGATTGGTCTTCCTTGAAGCGGTGAGCGCGAGAGAAACGCAAGCTCGCGCGCGGCTTGGAACTTATAAGTTCACCAAGGAGCTTGTGCATATGTTGCGCTGCCGCTGCCGCTACCGCCACCGCCGCAACTCGCTTCGAGTCAAGCTATTTCGAACATCGAGTACGCGAGCTTTTCTCTTTTCTCCCTTTCTTTTGCGTTGCGTTTATATAGACTCAGACGGCGTCCTTTTACTCCTTTTGCTCCTGTATGCATGCGCACCGAGAGAGAGAGAGAGAGAGAGAGCATCGCCGTCGTCGTTCGAATTAGAAACGACGAGGAGGAGGATTTAGCGAGCAAAGCCGTCCAACGACGTAGCCGTTCCTCCTCCTATAAGCCAAATCGATCCAATCCGCTGTTCGCAGCGAGTCGTCAATACGATTACTTTACGTTTTCCACCGTCGAACAATGCGACTTTTATCGGGTTCTTCGTTTGGCGTATTGCGCTTGTCGCTTATTCCAGCCGATCAGCGATCGCTCGGCCACCCGAATTATTCGCTTTAGCTGCTACGCGTACAAGCGCGGAAACAAACGAAAATCGCACTCGCGACTTTTGTTAGCAACGCTTTAGCAACGATTACCGAGCAACAAACGCGACCGCATCGTTATCGGATAGGCCGGATGGATACGAGTCCGATCTCGTTGACCGTATCTACGGGCCAACCATTGGAGCGCGACTGTTGTCGATAAACCAAGTAGCAATTGGTAGAAGAAGACAACGATCCGTGCTTTAATTGTCTTTATATCGTAGACGTCGCGATCGGTCAAATTTACGCTTACGAGCGTAAACACGCGAAGATCGATCGAGTCGCGAAAAAGTAACGAATGTCAGTCGAAGGCGTTACGTCGATTACGCTGCTACTAGTCGAGTTAATTTTAGCGGGGAAAACGTTTTTGTCGCGCGAAGAAGATTCGCGAGTAGAGCCAGCAATAAGGAAACGGTTGAACGACGAGAAAAACAAGAGAAAACGGAAAAACAAGCGCGAGTCGTGGGGTAAGAGTCGCGGCAAGTCTAATTTCGGAGCGACGACGGCGTACGTTCTCTGGCAAATTGTTGTTTAGGTTGCCTCCTTCGTAGAGATCATCGACGTAATCGTCAGTTGCAATAAAGTCGAAGGATTCGCAGAGAGAACGGTGTATCGTTGGAATCGAGTTCGGAAATGACGCAACGGTGCGCGCGTGCACGTATATCGTACACATAAATCGACACGCGAGAAAAATACGAACGAGTTTTTATTCGAGCACGCTGACGTGAGTCGAGAGAGAAAGAGAACGACGACGAGCGTAGGCAACAACAACGTACGCGGCTCGTTCCTCGCAAAAATGCCCGGAAGATAAGGAGAGCGTCGCGAGTAAGGAGCCTACCGTCGCTGAATAATCCCGCGTGTAAACAACGATTAGCGAGTCGAGAGTGCGCGTGCTGGTGAAAGATTCGGCATCGAGAATCAATGGACTGAGCGAGAGAGGGCAGGTGGGTGTGAGCGAGTCGCGATATCTGGCCTTACTTGTCGGCAGCGGCTGGACTGTACGCGTGTGTGGTGCGCTTACCGATCGACTCCCTCCCTCTCTCCCTCGCGTCGCATACTTGTAATACTGGTCGTAACGACTCCGTGGACCGTCGGACCGAACCCACCTACGGTTACGTTCGGCACAGCTGACTGACTCTCGACTCGCCTCGTTCCGTCCTCACCTACATTGCCGTCCCTTCCTTCCACCTCCCTTCCACCTTCCTTCCACCTTCCTTGTACGGCTCCTCGATCGATGTACGCGATCGCACGCGATGCTCAACCACGAACAATTTCGTCATTCTCGTGCCATTGATATTTTCCGACACAAGACCAACGTCGCGTGGACTAGAGACAAGCTCTTTGTTATAGTCGCAGAACGCAGGTTGGCACTGCTACGATCGCGACGCGGCAAACGAGCGTCTTCGTTCGTCTCGTTGAAACGTCGACGAGCCCCCGCAAGCGTGGACCAACAAAAGTACGCGAGGCTCATCCCTGACGAATCTACCGTTCGCCAGTCGACTGTCGTCAGTCGAGATCGAGACCGAGCGTTTTCGTTTGTCTTCCGACTTGTTCGCAACTGCAAAATCTGCAACTCGTGAGAGGCGAGTATTGCGTTGTGCACGCGGAACAAGCTACGCGGCGAGATTGCCGAAAGAGAAGCAAACAGTCGCGTGCGTCAGCTACGAGTCACGAATATTCGAGCGAACGTACAGCACACGGCAGCGGTAAACCGTTTGGAGAAAACGTGGGTCGAAACCAATACGCAATCACTTTCGCGCTTCGTTGTCTCTGCACGACTTTTTTCTTCGCTGTTGTTGGCTTTTCTCGTTCGTTTTGTTTTTTTTTTCACTTTTTCAACTGTACGCCTCCAACGTCGCGCGCGCGCCCACTTTTACCTTTTTTAGAGTTTTGCGCTGATGCTTCTCCGAACTTTATTCGCGATCGAACAAGCTACTCGCGCTAACTGTGCAAACTCTTTATCCCTCGACGCTTCGTTTCAAGCGCAATTCTCGTGATTTTGACAAAACTTTCAAAGACGATATCGACATTGGTTCCAGTTATCGACGAGTCATTGCTCTATTTCCGTTGAGATATCGCTAATTATCAACGCTTAAGAGCAGATCAACCGAGCAATGACACAGCCTTATTATTATTATTCTTGTTATTGCTATTCTCAAGATAACGATAGAAACGAACAATGGCCACACAACGACCACAAAATTATTGTGTAAGCGAACAATTTGATCACTACAAAACGAATAGATTATTGCACGTTTGCAAAGTTATCGAAGAAAGTTGTAAATGGCACTTGATGTATTAATTAGCAAAAAAACTGGACGTACTTAGCTCTTGCAAACGAGTCAGTCTTGGTAAATGCGGTAAAATTAATAAAAATGTGGATGAAAAACCTTGACGTATATTAAATTTAATTATGTAAAGTCTGCATGAAACAAACAACTTAACGCAGACAACAGTGCAAAGCAACAAAAGTAGAATCGCTCGTTTGTTACTTTTTGCGTTGAATGGAGTTGAAAAAATGACCACAACTGAAGAATCGAGAAACAAAAAGACACCAAGAGGCAATAGCAGAAAGGTAAAAGGAAGGACTAAAAAGAAACAGTTTTGCTAAATATAGCAGTCAACGGCCAAGTGTAACATAGACCAGCACTGCGTGTCTCTAGGTACTCGAATATGAAGCAATTCATTAAACATACGTACACAAGACTTAAGAATTTCTGGAGCGTTCAAATTTATTTAAAATATGTGCTATTTTAATAAGACTATCTCAAGCATTCCATAAGTATCCTTTGCAGGGATAAACGTTGTTCAATTTATTTTTATACAAATGAACTTATAATCATTTATTAGTAATTGGATTATCGATGGAAAGATACAAACAAGAATTTGTTAAATCACCCCAATGTGCCAGATACCACATTGACGTACATGGTGTGAAAGTTTTTTTTATCCTTATTTGATCGTTACGTACGCTAACTGGTTCTTGCCAGGAAGACAAATTCGAAATGTCCAGAACAAGTGTGTTGTATCTTTTATAACTTTCACTGTTATAGACAAAGCTTTGCAAGATGTAACAATGACGATGAAAATCCAGATTAAAATAGAGAGAGAGAGAGAGAAAGAGAAAGAAAGAGAGAAATACACGTTTCAAACAAGTACAATGACGTACATAGCACTTGCAAGTAAACAGTCTGTTGCAGCCATAAAAGCAGTTGAATATGTAATTCGGGTTCATTTAATAAAGTATGCTGCTTAGCTGCCTATCTCTCAAGGGTCTCTCTGAAAGTATATCGAATTAAGGTGATTAACCAGTGGCAAATTGATCGCTGCTACTTGGCGAAGAGAAAAAGGGCGTTGTGTGTGAAAAGTTTTGAAAGTACAATGCAAGCATGGGTATTACAAAGTCTGATAAACAAATAACAGATCGGGATCAACAAACTAGGACATTAAGTTAACTATGCTTACCTTGGGATTGCTATTATTGAGCCAGGGCACAATGCTGTCGATGAAGAGGCCAATGTCCTGGCATTCTATACTCTTGAAGGGGTCTGCCAGGAAGTTGAGCAGCTGTACACCTAGCTGGAGTTTCCTCTTGATGTCGGTGGTCGAGAGGAGCGGCATGAAGCCGTCCATGTCTCTCGGATTCACTGCCATCTTCTAAATTCTGAGCTTTTAGGCTCGAGGGCCATGCATGAAAAAAAAAACAATCGGAAATCCACTGACCGCCAGCGGCAGCCTCGTCCTCGTCGGCAAAAGCTCACCCACGCAAAAATCACAATTGGCCACTCGGTCTCCTATAGAGCACGCGCGTATACACGTAAAACAGAAACACTGAGATGCACGCACACAAGCGCACAGACAAACACTTGGAGACACGCGCGCGCCTCGAGGATCCCGCCTCAGCCGTTGCCCAGTCTCATCGTCGCGCGGTCGTGCTGTTCGGTGGGCTTATTCCAGATTCTGCTCCCTGCTGGCTCACGGGCAAACGACAACTGGGACTCGGCTAGAGCAAGAGAGAGAGAGAGAGAGAGAGAGAGAAGAGCGAGCAAGAGCCGAGTAAGCCTTGCGAATGTACGTATGTATGCGTGGCTGTATGTCAGAAAGATAGCAAACTACAGCGCCCTTTACTTCGATCCTTTTAGCCAGTACTCTTCTAACCGTTTTCCGATAAGGCTCTCCCAATTTGCGTCTGCTGCACTTCGTACACGTCTGTCGCAGGCACTCCCGGCGGACTCTTTCGCGATCGCTGCTCCCAGTTATGTGCTCCGTCTCACTTTGCTCGGGATATGCAACGTCCTCTCGTCTCGCATTCGACAGGTTCAAACGCTTGCGGTACTACTGCTGGACACACCGACACCGTATACGTGTCGCCATTTTGCCTTTCGCTCTTTCTCGCTCGCTCGCTCGCTCTTTCGCGCCCTACTCGCAGTTCGAACTCGCGGCGCTCGCCATCAACTATTCGCTCAAGCTTATTGGCTTGCTCCAAAAGAAACATCGAGTAAAATTCGAACACAAATCCTATCATAATTGATTCAAGTCACGATTTTCCGGCTGCAGCTCGCTAATTTTCTAAACAATACATGCTTGTATGGAGTTATGTTTGTGGCATCCTAATGCGATGGCAATGCATTCGTGCAATAATTGCAATCTCCAAATTGAGTGCCTTCCGACGTCGAAATCCTATAATGGAATCAATTTTCATTACCTTATGGCCGTAAAATTAGCGAAAAATACTGCACTGACCATTTATTTCGCTCATTTGGTTTTTTAATGACTTTTTGCTTGAAAGCGATGTATTATTTCTGCCATCACCAACTGTGTAACCGTGGCCAGTATGCCGGCTAGAGATGCAAGTGGAGCGCGCAACAATTTTAAAATATCGAGTGATGCCCGGCTTGTGGCTCTCGGTGAATCCTGCGTGATATTTGCCGGCTTTTTCAGTTACAGACAAAATTATTGCTTTTTCTCGATATTTCGTTAATGTTGACGTCACTTGATAAATTAACACGCTAGATGTCTGCTGTGAAAATATCGTTAAGATGGAATTACAAAATACTTTAACGCACGAAAATCATGCATCCCCATAATGTATTATACCTTATAACCTCAATCGACAAGAATAAAATACCCCTCCACTTCTTCTTAGTCGCCGTATGCCATTACCAAGAGGTATGGTGATATAGTTTACGTTCTATAAAAACACTTATCGACACGATAAGTAAGCGTTGAAGATGAGAGCACAACGCCGATTCGAATAAACTGCGAGTGCACGCGGTTCGAGAGCGATATGTCGAAGCGTAGCTTCCTCGGCTCCCTCAAGTTTGGACGTTCTTTGAGGAGTTCGAGCTCAAAAACTACCAATAATTTGTCGTCACGAGCATGTCGTCGCCGAGTTGTCGTCACGGGTATTGGAATCGTGTCTCCTCTAGGAGTTGGCACTCAGCACGCTTGGCAAGCACTTCTTCAGGCAAAATGCGGTATCGTTAAGCTCGACGGTGCAGACTACGAAAAACTTCCTTGCCAAATCGGTTAGTCACATTGTATTGTATTACATTCCTTTCTTTTGAACACTTATTCGCATTTATTTCATTTTTTTTTGTTTACAATCAAGTTTCTATTATTTATTTTGCAAGCATTACAACACCATTAATTGTCACAATGAATTATTTTTATTTTTAGCTATTTGATTGAATCGCGTTATTTAAGAGATTGTTTAATGTTTCGCTTGTTAATTAGTGTTATTTTCTATATTATTAACACAAATAACAGACATAGAAAAGGACAGTATTAAATTAATTATACATATATAATATTTTTACCACATCAATTTCAGCTGCAATAGTCCCTAAGGGAGATGCTCCAAATGAATTAGATTTAAAAAGGAAATTCACAACCAGTGAACTACGAACAATGTGCCCTGCTACAGCGTATGCCATGATTGCGGCTGAAGAAGCACTTTCAGATGCAAATTGGAAACCTCAAAATGAAGAAGACAAACGAGATACCGGTGTTGCTGTTGGAATAGGAATGATTGATTTGGTTGACGTCTGTACAACTAATGAAATGTTAAAAAAAGGGTACTCCAAAGTTAGCCCATATTTTGTACCTCGAATTCTCCCTAATATGGCTGCTGGTCAGATTAGTATTAAATATGGATTTAGAGGTCCAAATCATTCGGTTTCCACAGCCTGTGCAACAGGAGCACACGCTATTGGTAAAATTGTTCAAACACTTCATCATCTAATAAATCGTTCAAGACAGTTGAATAAGACTTGAAATAATTCACAGGTGATGCTTTTCGGTTTGTTCGGGGAGGAGAATCTAGTGTTATGGTTTGTGGTGGAGCAGAGGCTTGTATTAGTCCATTGTCTATCGCAGCATTTTGTCGATTAAGAGCATTAAGTACATCGAGGAATAAATCACCACAAGAAGCATCAAGACCATTTGACAAAAATAGGGATGGATTTGTTATGGGAGAAGGAGCAGCTGTCCTAGTGTTGGAGGAATTAAATCATGCACTGGAGAGGGAAGCTCATATTTATTGTGAAATTTTGGGATATGGTCTCTCTGGCGATGCTGTACATTTGACTGCACCAAGCGAAGATGGTATTGGAGCTTTTTTAGCGATGAATCGAGCACTGAAAGATGCTGGTATTGATATAAGCGAAATAACTTACGTCAACGCTCATGCCACATCGACTCCGCTGGGTGACGCTATTGAACTCAAAGCTATTGAATCACTATTTGGGGAACACAGCAGCAACGTTACTGTATCTGGGACAAAAGGAGCTCATGGGCATTTACTGGGAGCTGCTGGAAACCTAGAAGCAGCTTTTACTATTCTTGCGTTAGAAAAACAAATTATCCCTCCTACAATTAACTTGCACGATATTGATGCACGGACAAATTTGAAGTTTGCCCCTAACAAAATGCACAAGTGGTCAACAGGCTCCAGAAAAACGGCTTTAAAAAACGCTTTTGGATTTGGTGGAACGAACGCATCGCTTTGTTTAACGCAATACATTGATTGAATGAATTAAAGAGTGCTCTGGTTAAACTGTACGTAAACTACATGTAATACTGTGTAAATAGTTGATTTTTATTCGGAATACATGCGTAATATTTGAAAAATGTATCGATCACGACTGAATAATGAAGATATGATATAAGAGAGTTGGAAGGCAGGCAATATAAAAATAAGGTCTTTATTGGAATGCAACGTTTATTTTATATTAAATCTTTGATAAATTGTATAATCCATTACAATCGCAACTTATTTTCATGTGCTCATGCTGTAATCATATTGCAGGCAGTATACTGACCGCTTTTGCGCCAATGACTTTTTTAAAAATATAAATCTTCATCCACTAACAGATCGTTCCCACAGTCCATATTATTTTACAATACAATAGGTATAAATATTCAACAAGAATTATATACAGACTTTTATTTATTTATATTTTCTCTTACATGAGGTTCGATAAAGCTTCCATCGATATCCATAACACACTGAAATATATTTTGTTCAAATCATAGATTATCAATACTCGAAAATAAAAAATACCGTCGATAAATTATCATACTCGAATACTGACTAATTATTATGATTATAGGATTCTGCGAAGCCGTTTTTTCAAAAAAAAAATCTTTAATACTAAGCTCATTTATCCGGTTATCATCTTCATTTACGTTAGCGTCTGAAACAAAAATATCAGCTTTAAATCTTTTATCAAACGATTGGCGAAAGCAGAGACTGATTTTCTCCAATTAATAAATGAATAAATGTTTAAATGTGTTATGAATATCTATGGCGTAGAGGACCTTGGTTCCAAAAAATTTAATTTTGTATACTCTTTACAAAAGTTCCTTAAAAATGAATTTTTCGAAATATTACGAAACGACGTTGTACTCGACTGTTCTCCGATAGAAAAAAATGATCAGTTTTATTAAGAAACATTCGTCACTCGTGAAACGTTGAATATTTATAAATATATTATACATTATGTTACAGTAATAAGGAAAAAATGCTCTACAAAGTTGCATAATAAACGTTAATACTGGAAGACGAATCGTCAGTAAAAAGTTTAGAATGCTCTGCCACTTTTTCATAGATTTTCATGTTATGCCTTTGTTTTTATTCTTCGTTTCAAATTGATGACGATCTTAAAGTCGACCATTGCAAGTGACGTGATGTGATATATATATATCATCTTTTTAAACTATTTAATTCGTCAATGTAATCTTCATAAATCTAACGGTCTTAATAGTCGTAACAACACTTATCAAATGCACTGAGTATTAAATACGAATCAGTATAAAATATAAACTATTGTTTTATAAAATTTATTTCTCATGGACTGTGAGAACTAAACATTTCATTCAAAAAAAAAAAAAAAATGTACATACATGATTGAGTTTTTTGTTCGTAGTAAAATCGACGTAGAAAAAAGAACACTTTTAACAATATCTAATGGAAATCATCAGCGAGGAATGGTGAATGGTTTATGATGGCTGCATAATAGAGCGAAACGCTTTCTAAGCGTTTGGCGAAGTTCTTGACGTTTTTGAGCAACCTGGCACATGCGTGATTTAAATTCTAATACTTCTTCAACGGGAATATAACTACAGTCATCTTCATCTTCAGATAAATAAGAATCCTAAAAGCAACAATTAAATTTATTCTAAAAATTATATTTTTGACGGTATACGTTGTGCTTGTGTTGTTAAATGTCTCTTATCAATCCCCAGAATTCCGCGAAAGATTGCGTTTGTAAGTTAGATCAACTGAATATTGTTATCGAGATATTCCATTGTCCTCTTAATGACTGTGACTGGTTACTCCGAAGACCGTTTTGTCTATCTAAACTACAATCTTATCGCAAGTTTTCGATTAACGATGAATTATGATAAAACGAAAAAAATACATGTTTAACAACACTAAAATATCTATTCAGAAATGGGTTCGACGATTACATTCGTCGCGCGACTTACGACAAGCCGCGACAAATTTGCACAGATGTACGAAGCACCAACGAAAAACACAAAACGTACGATAAATATAGTTACGTGTTTGTACAATTCTTAATGCCTTTTATGGAAAATAAACGATTAGGTACACAGACTCACCTCTAACATTTGCGATAACGTGAGACCTCCACCATGTTCTCTTAATATACAAAGATTTGTATCTACATGAGAAAGTTTATCTGTGGTTCTTGTATCTGGGCATTCTCCTTCATGGTTACAGCAACCATCGCTACATGCCACTTCGGAACCTTCAGGTGTACTAGGTAGAGATGGACTACTAACATTGTGTTCTGACGAATAGCCGTAGTCTTGTGAAGAGTGTTCACTGGAAGATCGACCGCTCCTATTTATCGCTTTGGTATTAAGGCGTTTTTTCACTTCGATCCACATGGTATATCTTTTGTTGCTGTCTATAATGTCATCCATGAGATCCTCGGTTGAAGGTGCATGTTTGCATTCGTGCCATTCGTTATCGACACTAGTCGCTTCGATTCTACAAATTTCAGGGGGTTTCTCTTGTAAGTCTTCCGTAGGTTTTGGCGCATTTTTGTTTGCTTTATCGCGTTTACTTGTCTTCTTTGTACTAGTATTTGTTGATTTGCTTTCAATGATTTTCTTCTTGGACTTCTTTTCTTTCTTAGGTGAAGAAGTATTATGTTGAGATTTGGCTTGATCTGAATTTTTATTCTTTTTTGTGCAGTCTGGACAGTTGCAAGAAGGAGGCCCTTTATTTTTAGGATCTAATACCTAGAATTATAAAATATGTTATCTTAATAATCGGTTTTTATCATTGGAATCGTTAACACAATCATGTAAGACTTGGTCTTTTAAGAGCCAACTGGTTTTTGAAGGGGTTTCTAAAGCAGAATTTGATAACGATGTTTATTGTTGTTATTTTTTGCTATCGCATCTTTATATTGAAACTAATTTAATGGACAAAGGTGGTTAAAGTCCCTTCAAACAATGTATAAATTAGACGTACTTTATGTTGATCAATATGTTGTACAGTTGATTCAAGCTTTTGTTGTGATTTGACTTTAACACTATTTGGTGTGGCCATTTTTGCTTCACTCTGTGGACACTACAATTTTTTTCAATCAGTTTATGTCTACGATATGTTTGTACATGGATTTTTCAACTGTTTTATGGTGTATAAAGTAGACTTACCTCACATATGCTTTCTTTATCCTCATTTTCTTTTTTCTCTTCTTCTTCTTCCTTTTCTTCTTTGTCCTCTTTTTCTTCCTCTACTTCATTTTCCTTCTCTTCCATTTCAGAACGACGTTCTTTCTTCTTTTTCCTTTTGAGTCGTAATTTTTCACGTCTCTGTTGTTTAGCTACTTCTTCTCTTTTAAATTCATTATAAAGAACTTCTAACTGTGTGATTCCTTGTTTAAATTCAACAGCCATCTACAAATGTAAATGATACATCGTCAATTGTTTAAAAGCCTTCTATGACATTGCCACAAATTTTAAATCGTAAATTTAAACGATAAACGTGCCTGAAAATTCCTAGAAAGTGTATCTACAGCTACTGCAGCTAATACTCTAACAATAATTTCCTCTTCCTTAAGGCGTCGATATACTCTGTTCAAACGCTCTGCCACACAAATACCAAGGCACGTAAGAACTTCTTCTTGAGCAATTTCCAACGTTTTTGCATGACGCTCTCTAAGGTGAAAATAAAGAAATTTATGAATATTCTAGTATACTAGATAAAACAACGAAATCTTTACCTTCCCATGAGCTCAGGTTGGGCTCTACCAATTATTGAGCTAATGTACTCGGTATTAAGTGGAAGATGAACATGACCACCCGAACAACGTTTGATATCGGCATACAGAGCACTGACATAACCCTTTTCTTTAGTTGGATCAGCCTCATTAGTGAGTAACGACGAAGCTAAAAGCACTTTAGTACGGCATTCTGAGCAAAATCTGTAAAACAATTGTACATCTACATATATACGTGTGTCGTATAATAATATAAAAACAAACGGGATTAAGCTCACTTGTGCTTCCGCAAATAAGTGTCTAGAGTAGCATCTAATGTGTCTGCGTCAATAAAAGTAATTTCTTTCAAACAATCATGTTCCATACAGTCCCAAACCTCTTTCCATGCATTTGGAGGAGGTCTCATACGCTGTACCTCCAAAGAATGCAAAGTACATCTGCGTGACTTTTTGTTACGTGGTTGCTGTTCCACCAAATCATACAATCTGGTGCTAAAAATAATACATACATTTGACTTCAATAATTGCTTACGTTAAATTATCCAAAAAAACATGCTTGGGATCCAAATATTACTCAATAATTCCCAATACATTTGATATAAATTATAAATGATCCATTGCCTCTAGACTCGTAAGAATCTTACATTTGAAATATGATCAATTCATCATCAAGTTTTAATTACAAGTGACGCAGGTGAGATTCAATTTGTTTATAGGTAGTTTACCAAAAAAAAAATACAAAAATGGATATACCTATGCCCTTGAAGTAGCGTACATAATCTTTGAGACGATTCAAGAATCTCATCTTTTATTGTAAGCATTCCATCTGATGTAATAATGATTGGATCCAGAGCTGGATGACTATTTAAATTACTTAAATCGTAGAATAATCTTTCCACACTGTTTGGAAATAAAAGCATTATTGAATAAAAAAAAAATGACAAGTGACTTGCAAGTAGAGCTCAATGAACCAATATTGTACCTTCTTCGACATCCAATGCAAGGAACAGTCTGATCCAAAACTCCCAACATATCTTTGCAAGAGACTTCAAAAGATGCTCTTTTCTCATCAAGGGTGAGCAAATTTAATTTCTTTGAAAACTCATCCAACTGTTTTCCATAGACCAGTGGACTTTCTCGCAAAGCTTTTAATCCACTGATGTCCATAATCATCTAAAACATTTATGAACATAGTGTTATTGTATAATACGGATGCACGTTGCAGCGATGAAAATTTAGTTTATAAACAAATTGAAGCGTTTCGCATTATCAACGAAATATTTTTAAAGCGGTAACTTTATCAATAGCTGTTCAGAGTAAGTATCGAAAAGTAGCGTCCAACTTTCGAAGCGCCTGAAAGAAAAACAGGAACAATGCCGCATACTCGACGTAGCAAGAAAAACAAACAGAGCAAAGTTAGGAGCAAAGCCAACGCAAGATTCCTTCGAATACACGGACATTAGGAATCATTACGATGCTCCGTAAGAAAGGGATTCTGGACGATGAAAATGCTGATTAGTGCCCATGCATGATATCGCGTCGCGTAGATGCGTAGGTAAGCGAGAGAAAAAGAACAGTTTGTCGAATGGAGATAGAAAAAGGTGTGCCAACGAGGCGCTCGTATAGTCTGTCTCTGTCACTCCTCTCTCCATTTTTTTTTCTCATAAAACGAAACCAAGTCATAAAGGCAGCGATTTGCGGTTTAAGGTTATGCCAGCGAGGAGGCTCGAGGGATGTCTTCGTCAATTGTAAAACGAAGAGGCTTACGTAAGCCGTAAGCGGCGGTATTGCAGGAAGGGCGTGAAAAAATGATTAGCAATAGACATTCCTAACCTCTCGTGAGAAAAAAACAGTTAGGGCTCGAGGATATCGTGCTAGTTTAAGAGGAGCAAGGGGAAGGGGGAGGAGTGCAGATGCGCAAGTTACTGTTACGAATAAGAACGAAACTTACCGCGAGATTCTCGTCGACGATCAGCGGCATTTGCTTGTTCTCGAGAGCGCTCGGGTGATAACCTTGCCACATACTCACGAGTCTAGCCATGGTGTACAGATAGTTAATTGATGTGTGATGTCGACGCGATGAAACCCTTGCCTAGAGCGATTAATAAGAAACGGCAGCGGTACGCGTTCGCTTCTTCCGTCTCGTTGTAGGCTGGCAGCTTTTTGGCACTAACTACCGCGATTCCAGTCTCTCGAGTAATCCGATGGCGATGACGTTATACTGGTAGCTCGCAATACAACGTCTGTCTTTCTCTCGAGCAATGCAGCCAGGCGGCAGCGAGGGTCAATTGACTCGCTCGCTCGTCACACTACTTGGGAGCACTATACACGTATGCATGCGCGCAGCGCACAACTTTTCTAAATTATATAGTTCGTCGATTCGGTAAATCAGTAAATCAGAGAGAGGGCCACGTTACGGTAGGCACGCACGTACTGACTGCTGAGCGTAAGCGGCCTATAGAATAGCGTACAGAGAGAGAGAGAGAGAGAGAGAGAGAGAAAGGTAGCGATAGAGGAGATAGAGATAGAGATAGATAGAGAAGGAGAGAGAGCAGACATTGCTGGTTACTACGAATGCGGAACACACGGAATGCGGCACCGCGGTGGAGGCGGCAAACGGATAAACGCGTCGTGAGCCCGATAGTTCTGCGGCCGCGACATGCCAATTACGATTCAATTGTCAGCGTTGTACACGAACCTTTAATATACCTCATAAATACCCTTCGCCGCCACCTCGTACATCGGATACACGCATTCGCGATCTATTACGTTGAATACGTCTATGGTGCGCGCACGTAGCGCGCACGTAGCGCGCACTTAGGTTTCGTCGTATTTAATAACTGTACGTCGTTACGCTGACATTGCACGGCTTCTATTGTTATACGTGCCGAAACTGTACAGTTTCGAGGTAATTACCGTTGTATGATCGGAACATCAACGATTGCTGTATTCGGCTAATTTCTAGGTTTGACCAAACTTACGAAAAAAAAACAAAAATAATCACCAAATTATACTACTCGTTTGATTACGTTGAGCCGTGAGTGTGCTTTTCTCGGGCATAGCATCGCTGCAGTTAGTCATCGTGCAGCTGTGATGCGAATTTTTGTAGGAAACCACACAATCGTGTAGTAGCCGTGTGTACGTAGTCGAGGATGCCTATGGGACACTCGAGAAAGCCGAGAGGTTCGAGTCGCGTTGAGCCAGCAAAATTGCTCGTTCGTCTCGAAACGGATTGCGCTTAGCGTCGATTTAGCCTTGCGACACTTCGATCCAATTCGCCAAACGGTGCAAAGTTCGTGAGAAACGTAGCGGTGAGTCGAGGGTCGTTCAGTCGTTGCCGTCGCGTGCTTGCCAGCGCGTGCTTGCCAGCGTCAACTAATCGACGCACTCGTCGATGATCCGTTGCTTATTTGCGGCCGAAACGTTTCGCTACGTTACGGAACCAACGAGATTGCGATTAGATTGGCCGTCGAAATAACGGCGATGATCAACGTGCCAACGTTTCTTGGATTTTCCTAGATTATTGCAACGATAATTATCTTATTTCTACCTCGTACGGTCGCAACTTACAATCGTATCAATATTGCATCGTGTTTGTCTACCTCGATATTCAGTAGAACGCCTGCGAAGAATATTATTGCCGCGGCTCGCTCGTTTCCTAGTACAAACAATAATCGATCTTATAAATTATGTCGGCGCGTTCGATAGAGGCGTGCTTGTCGTATTATTTGTACGGATGAACGTTATCCGCCAATTGCACAGTTTCTCGAAAAGTGCAACGGTACAACGGTACAACGCGTGCATCCTCGAAACACGCGGCTGCGACTAATTCAGCTCGCACTCGGTTACTCGGTCGTTTGCGATATTCATCGTCGTATCGCGCAAATATCGTTGAGCCTTCTCGAACGTCTTACGACAGAGGCGATCGTTCGTTCTATTTGGCCCGGACGCTGTGAACGCGCGAAAGCGCGCGACGAGCTTTTCCCGACGCTCCTCCTGATTGCGAAATACTCGTTTCGGAGCAAGCATGACTTTGACGTTGCAACGGGTTACCGAGTCGAGACTGCGTCTCGGGCTTCCTCGACTCGTCCTCTCGGTGCTGTTAGACGCAAATAGGACGCGGACTTTTGATTTTAGTCTCGCCTCGGTTCCCCATTGTTTCCACTGTTTGCTCGTGTCTGTCCTAAGCTTCCGTTGGAAAAGTGCGTTGTTTTCGAAGGAAACAGCAGTAAAGAAGATACGAGTCGTGTCAGTCGAAATACTGGGAAATCGAACGGTAGGTACATCTTCATTAAACATGAACGACGGTTTGGTTCGAATAAAATATTCAAATTAGCCGGCGGTCGGGTGAGGGGCGGGCGAGGGGCGGCCGAGGGGCGGCCGAGGGGGATAATCGTTCTCTCTAGGGCAGTCGTTACTTTTTATCGAAGAGCCAGCCGTAGCAGATCGAGGAGAAACGGAGCAGCCAACTCGGTGGTCTGCGCTTTTGCAAAAACAACATCCCACTCGGTTCAATGGATATTTTCCACAGCCGTTACTATAACATTAATACCGTTTGCTTGAAATGGTTGGGGTTGTGGCCTCACGGCGACGTCCTCGCGAACAAAGTCAAAAGAGCGACGATCGTCGTTCTAATCGTATCTATAATTCTACCGCAGGTTAGTGAATCATCCTAACAAAGCTCGACCGCTCACTCGGTTCCTCTTGCCAATCCAAGCACGGACGAGAACTCAGCTCTGTGGCGAAACGCGCCGTACGAAAGCTCGAACACATTGTAGGAAGGGGTTCGTACGACCAAGGTCCACCAAACGCACCTAACGTCTTTTCTGATTTCGCAGTTGATCCGATTTTTCGAAGAATGGAACAGAGATATCGACGTAGTTATCGAAGTCACGGGCTCCCTCATGTATTTCAGCGGTTGCCAAATAAAGTACATTAGCTACGTGCTGGCCGACGCAAAGGTACTTCTATTAAGGGTTAGTGCGTTGTTCCGACGAGCGAGCTCCCTTGAAATTTAGTTCGGAAACGCGATGATAACTCGGCGGAAATCGCAACGGGGTTGCTCGTCCATTGCAACCGATCCAAAGGACTAAATTGAAGGGAAGCCCTCGCGATTCGGATCGAAAGCCGCGATTACAGCTCTTGCAAATTGACGATTCCTGCGTCGCGAGTGCTATTTTTATATTTACCGGACGATGTCCTAGATGAAGTCCATGTACGAGGAGATTGCAAGACACTGGAATACTCTAAACAGCGAGTACGAGCAGAGAATCTTGCGAAAATTCGGCAACGAAGGCCGCCTTATCACGCTCTTCTATCTGAGTAAGTCTGATTCTCGCGCGTGTTGCGTACTTTTAGAGATAGAGTCCTCTACGCCCACTCTCGCTCCCGTGCTCCCTACTCCACTCCAGCTATCAACCTAACTCGAACAACGCTCCAACGCTCGTGTTTCCCGATCACGGGACGTCTCCGGAGAACAAGGACGTCGCGTTATTGGCTGAACGGAGGTGCGTGCCTAGCCAGCGAGCGAACCTACAAGTAAGAGGCGCAATGAAAACACGAGTAAGGGCGTGCTGGTTCGAGCGTCAATTTCCTCCGTTGCACTCGGCACGGCTGGGTAGGCAAGTGGTACCGGCAACAGCGAAACGTCCCGGCGCCAGACCTTTCTTTCTTCCTCTCTCCGTTGTTCGTCGCTGCGTTCGCGCGCAGTCTCGCTGGGAGCGCCGCTTCTCGTTGCGTTCGAGAGCTTCGAGAGGGTAGGTCTGGTCCTCGAACGCCGAGCGCCCGCGTGTCCGTAATCGAGGCAGCGCCAGAACCGACTCGTCGTTGTGCTCTCTTTCGTAGCGGCGAACGTCCGCTCCGGTTTGTCCGCCTCTCGTTCGGCCCGAGGTCCTTGACCCGTCTCGAGTGGCTTTTCGGCTCCTTGGCCAGTTGGACAACTGCACTTTCGAGGAACGTACTGGACGCGACCAGAGCGTTACGCTTCAACGAGATGACCGCTGTACCGTTGCGGCGTATCGGATTCGTCGCCGACAGACGGAACTTACGCAAATAAGCGTTGCGTTATTGGAAATGTACGTGTCGAACGATTCTGTTTCAGTTTCGATAAACGTGATACTAGTTGTATACGTAACAGTGCCGCTGACACCGGTATTTCTCGACGTGGTCGACCCACTGAATTACACCAGACAGAGGATGTTTCCAGTTTTCGCAGAGTACTTTATCGACGATCAAAAGTATTATTTTGAGCTCACCGCTCATTGCTGGGTCGTGTGCATACTATCCGTTGAAATATACGGTACTTTCGACACGTCCTACGCTCAATGCGTTCAACACGCGTGCGCGCTCTTCGCCATTGTCGAGTAAGCCCAAGACCAATCGCTTGTCCGTTGGTTTCGTGAATTTTTGCACGATTGCCCCGACGCTGGATAGTACTCGATGATTATTCGTGCGCAGATACCGCCTCGACAGGACTATGAAATTGCAAATAGCCACGAGGAACTGGCGCGACAAGAAACGAAACGACGACAGCGTTTTCGCCGAGATGACCGAGGCAATCGTACTGCACAAGCAGGCCATACAGTTGAGTACAGCGACGAATCCACGTCGCGAAGGAACAGCCGCAACAACGCGTCTCCACCTAGGTATTTGTATTTTTTCAGGTTTGTCAATCTCATCGAACAGTCTTACACCCACGTATTTTTTTGGCTGTTGGTATTGAACACGTCGCTGCTCAGTCTTACAGCGGTCGATGTAAATATTCGTGCCTACGTTACGCGGTATTATTCGATCGCTTTACCATTATCTACATGTCGAACTTAATCTTGTCAGACCATGCTCAATCTTGAGAAAGGTAATTACAAGCAGATGATAAGAATCGGGACGCTGTACATCGGATTTTCGTGTCATCTTCTGTTTAACGTGATGCCAGGTCAGCGAGTCGTCGACAGCAGTTCTCAAGTGCGAAACGCTGCGTGAGTCGAGTGCCAAGCAAGTTGTTTGGCTTCTCCAAGCGAGATCACTTTGGAAGGGCTTTCGAGGGCTGTCGGTCGCGCGTTGCAGTCACCCCCGAAAATCCTTCCAAAGTCGCCTTACTTTGGCGAAGCGTTGGAACGACGTTTATTCACACGACGTACGTGTTCGCCTAGTTTCCACTGCGAGTGGTTCAACAATTCGACGAGAACCAAGCAACTCGTCGCTATGATGATGATGCGCAGCACGGTGCCGTGTTCTTTCACCGCAAAGGGACTTTGCGTCCTGGACTTGGAGACCTTCGCGTTCGTACGTAAGACTGAATTGCGCGGAAGGTGCGTCTTGCTTTTGACGATTGGTTTTTCCTCGACAGGTTTTCAAAAAGTCCATATCCTACGTCACTATGATTGGGTCCATGCGATAGCGCCGTTGGGTCCTTGGCTCGAGAGACGGACTCTCGTGGCATCCTCGCGGCAGAAAACGTGCCCGACAGACTGACAATAGCGTTGCGATTGCTTGAATCGCGGTATTTTGGTAGCGAGCGTTGTAGCCCACGTGACGCGGCCACGTATGTACGCGAAATGCCGACGGAAAATATACGGTTAAACTATAGCCTGTAGTTTATACACTGCGAGCAAATTGGATGCGTGTGCTTTCATTTTTCCTCGTTTGCGAGCGACACGCGTTCGAGCTGGACGAGCTGCGGGGCGCGTCGAGCAATCGCGTTTGTTCGTACCGCTTGTAGGTACGATAGCGGTAGGCGCCTCGTGGAATCTGCAGCGAGACGAGCGACGGTAGCAGGATGGCGCAATTGAGCAAGAACAACCTCTAAATAATCATGCCGTATATTTCATCGTGAATATATAATACTTAAACACTATAGCAACAAATTTATTGTTTTTATATGTACATCCTTACTTTTTTTTCTACAGCATATTACAGACGCAATGTTTAATGATTTGTAAAAATTCATCCTTATTAATCGGCTGTTCATTTACATATATTTATAATATGCACAAACGTATTTCGTAACATAACGTTTAAAAATAATTTTCCTCATCATCATTTTCGTAAAATAGCTATGTTCAGTTTACAGATGTTTTTTTCGAAGCGTGGAATTAACGCGTGTTTGTTGGGAAGATTAAATCATTGTGGATCACTTGAGCGACCGGTTGAACGGGAAGGGACCGAAGGCTCGGACCGAAGCAACGTTTGCGTCAAAATTAGCACGAAGCACCAAGGTCCGAGGGAGTCGCCGCGGACAACCGTATTCATCTAGATGCTGCAGAAGGAAATTTTATTTACAAGTTCCGTAGGATTGGCAAAATTAATCGAAATTTTAATCGAAATACTCCTTCGAAAGGATACGCAATCTGTTAGTTAAGCGTAAAATAATTGTCCGAATGCCAAGTTTTGCGTTGTTCAAGTTGGAGCGTAAAGCGATCAAAGTCGTGGGATTGTCTTGTTAAAACCTGTCGGATGGATACGTTTGGTAACGGTATTTAAAAATAAAAGGTGCTTATCAGCGATGAGAAAAACGCGACTTTTACGAGATTCGAACGATGATTTTCTCGACAAAGACACCGTCAAATTATTCTCTAAGTTGTAGATATCAAGCAAGCGTTCATAGAGCTTTTTATTCAACGGAAACGCGCACAGCCCGCGGTCGCGTAATCTCTCGCACGGACGACAAACGTCCTCGTGAACACCTCTGTACTCTAGTTAAATATACGTGTGTATATATATGTATATATATTATAAACCTCTTTTCTTACTTTCTTACTTTTCAATTAAACTTAACGTTACAGAGACGCGCCCGGACGCAGTGTCGGCCCGAGGAGATGCTTAGTGCCTAGAAATAATAATAATAAGAAGAACGAGAAAAAGAGGCGCTACCCGAAGAAAAAGTGAAAAAGTGGGCGTCGCCGACTTTGCCTAGGAAAACGACTAATCTAGACTGGCTGACTGCAAGATCGTTGTTCAACCGAAAAAAACCGACGAACCGAAGCCGTTCTAAAGTACGCGGACTGTCGCGGGAGATTCGTCGAAACGTCTCATCGGACGCGGGTTCGAACTCGGGAATCGGGAAATTTGTTGGAGCGTTTAGTTAAGGGACGACGTCAAGGCCCCACGGAAAGCTACGTCCTGAATATCGGACTTGCACGATCGCAAATACAGGTTTAGCGTTAGAGATAAATTGACTAATTTTCGACCACTTTTCCCACGTGCAACCCATCATCCAATTGGTTCTCGTTCGCCGCTCGCAACCTTCGCCTCCCGATAGCAGCCGCTGTGCTCCGGCTGGCCAAGTATCGTTACTCTTGCATTCGTCTCGCTTATCACATTGCGTTTAGCCCTCCTTGCAACTCGCTGTTCGCCCGATCAGTTTCGCAATGGATCCAAACTTTCGAGGGAGAAGTCATCGGTCCCGATCGACAGGCCTCGACTAAAGCCATCCTGCAAACAATAAACGTCAGTTGAGCAATCGTCGTGGGATCGGATTCCGAGCGATCGTGGACCGATTGTCGTGTGTCACCTTCATTTCCGATATTCGTTTGTCCAGCAGACCAATGGCGTTCTCGAGGTCTTGATGCGTCGGCGAGTGCACCGCGGAGTTGCCAAACTCGCCCATTTCGAACGGATCTTTCGTGTCGTTCTTGTTTGGAGTTGGATTGAAAGGTACGCTGCCGAACAAGTCCTCTTTCACGCCGTTTTGTCGTCTCGAATCCTTTGCCTTGGGCGGGGGAGCCACTGCAAGTCGAACGTTCGTTTATGGCAAGACAAGGCTACTCGCGTCGACGAGTCGAGCGGACTCGACCGCCGCTGGATATACTAACGCAGGGGTGGCGAATTAATTCCGTTGGTCTGGGTGAAGATAGCGCCCGCGGTGATTTGACCGTTGGTTGAATTGTTGTTCGACGAGTGGTTCGAGAGGCCGTTGGAGGTCTTCTCGAAAGCGCGCGGATCGAAGTCGTCCTCGTCGAACTCGTCGATCAACAGACCCTCCCCTTTGGAGTCGCTCGAGGAATTCGGAGGGGACGGAGGCTCGCTTCTAGAACGGTGAAGAACGAGTTGCGGCGCGTTGTATCGCCAAGAGCTAGAGATCTATCGGCTGCGCCGAACTCACTCACCCCATGAAGTTGTCGTCGAAGGACTTTTCGAAGCTCCTCGGAGGAACGGGCGGTGGCTGCTGAGTGCCGTTCGAGCCGTTCGAGCCGTTCCCGTTGGTGTCCGCCGACGAGTTGACGAAGAGTTTTGACGCGCTGCCGTTGACTCGAGGGACGCCTTCCTTCGCGGCCGTAGCGACGCCAGGCGGCGAAGAGGTCTCGGGAACGTGCAGGATGTCGGGGATATCGTGTTGCGTGAGGTACGCCCCAACGTCGGCCTGCCGAACAAACTTATTCGATCGATAATCGGCCTTTACCTTCGAATCGTTCGACCGATTTCCCGCGGGAAAACAGCGGGAATCGGGCGAGTTGTCGTACCGTTCCCTTGATGCTGGCGATGTCTTGAAGGCGTTGCCGATAGACGTTGTTCTCGTGCTCGAGACGCTTGATCTTCTGTTGAAGAACCATGGCGCGCCTCTGCGCCTCGAGATCCTTGCCCGATGTCTCGAGGAAGCGCCTGTAAGCGAGATCGAAGGCCTGGCCGATCGTCAGAGTGATCTCCTCGGCGAGCTTGTCGCTCACGAAGACGAAGCACGTGTGCCGTTCGGCGTCTTCTTCTTTGGCTATAAAACTGAAAAATTTCTTCTCGCCCTTGTCGTCCGCGCAGTAGGAGATCCGATGCAACGGGTACTGATGCATTATTCGCTACGCCAACAAAATCCAAGTTATCGGAGGCGTCCAAGCTGTCGCGCTTGTACGATCGATCGAAACCGAGTAAACGGTAGATAGCGTGGATAGCGCTCACCTTCGGGGTGGTCTTGGTTTTTGGTTCCTGAATGGCAACGCCGTCGATGCTGATCGTCAGCTCGACCTTTGGCGTCTTCGAGCCTTCGCTTTTCTTGATCTGCTGGTTAAACTTAAGCTTACAGATTGCATCCTTGACGACCTCGATGCCCTTGGGTTGGTCGACTTCCGTACTGCCGAGATACTGCAACAACGGGGTCTTACAGCAACGTTCTAGCAACGTTGTAGGAACGCGGCGGCACCTTCCTCGCTTCCACGGCGGCCTGGGAGAATCCGCAAACCGAAGGTTTCCCGGCAGATTCCAGCGTGACAATAGTCCGGGCTGTTTTTGTCGAAAGCAGCGACACGATCGGGGCGAGGAGCGCACGGGAGTCGCACGTGCACGATGCACGTGGCTTCTCTACCCTCAGACTTGTGTCGCTATTATTATCGCGGACGTAGGTGTATCGCAACAAGGCAATCGAGTATGCGTCACGCACCGGATAATTACATTTGGTCCATAATTATCGTATTCTTAATTGCCTTGGCAACTCGCGCTCAAAGTGGGACGGCCAATTAGCGAGCTCCGTGCGCACGCTTATACACGTGTATTCGAACGAATAATGCAACGCGATGTACTCGACTCGATTATCGACGTACCGATCGCCGTCGTTGTGGATTTACTTTGTGGAATTCATCTTTTGATCGCGCCTCTCTCTCTCTCTCGCCATGTCACGTATACATCATACATCTGTTTGACGTTGCTGATTTGTGTTTTTCGCAATCGAACGTATTTACCGATATCGATCGTCATCTCTATGCTCGACGCGACAATTTATCAACGACTTTCCATTTTCTAATCGTCTGACTCCTCTGCTTGTATACTCGACTACGGTAATGTTACGCACGCGTGCCACGTCAACGTGCGTCTATGCACCTCGGTGAAATAGCTGCTCCACGGGGTACAAAGTGAACAAAGCGTAGTTCTCTTGGCATTTTCTCTTCTCTTCTTATTTTGGATGAAACAACAAAGAAGCTACCGATCGGTGCGATCGGAATGTATCGTTCTCTTGCGCAACCAAAGTGTTTGTACGAACGCGCAGCAAAATTGAGAGTTCAACCAACTTTGCGCGCAAACAGCGTATTCAAAGATTTGTTGTGGTAAATATGGTTGTCAACGCGATATCGTCACGTTCCGTTGCAAGCGACGTTCAAGAGAACGTACCAACGAAAGACCTTGTCAACGAGGTCTGCGTCTTTAGCGATCCCGAAGGATCGCTCGCCGACGCTACTTAGCCACGCGCGAACAAGCCTCGAAACCTATTGACGCAACGCACGAGTTTTTCAGACGAAGGCGAGCCGTGGGTCCAGCTCCCGCGGAGCGAACGAGCGATGGCAGCCGAAAAAACCCCAAATACTTTGGATACGCGCGTATCGCAGTCAACGGCTTCGAAGGATACAACCGACGCGTTAAACGCGACCGCTCGGGCGTTGTTTCGCACCTACGTCCCCACCACCGCTCGTTACTTGCGCAACCTTCCATCTGACTCGCTTTCTCGTTGTTTTTTGCATCGATCAAGCGCGACTGAGCTTTGCCATTAGCACGTTGGTCTTTTCAATCGAACGCAAAGCGCCGATCAACGGACTAGTCGCTTGTAAACCGCTTCGAGAAAGCGAGCGATCGAAAATCCGCAACCAGCGTAAAAGCCGTCTAGCTTCGCGAAAACGCAGTCTCGTCGTCGCACAACTGGACTTTGAGCAAACGGCTCGCTCGACGAGACTAGCCGAGACGAGAAGGAATTCGTGTCAAGAGCAGACGACTACTCGACACTCGTAATATTTGCGAAACGATGCAATTATTCGTAGCTCGTAAAATCCAAGCTGCAATATCGTTGCGCTGGAAATCGGTGGACGTAGAGCCTAATTGCCGCGAACAGACCGCAATTGTTGGAAACGCAGACGAGACGGATTTGAAGAGGACGGCAGGAGGCGAACCGTGAAAAAGACGTCGGTCGTTACGGCGTTGCGCACGCGTCGCAGAACAGCCTACGAGGACGGGCGAACGGTCGGTTCCGTTGTCGGCTCGCGCAGCGAGGATCGATCGGAGAGCACGGAACGTTGCTCGCCGATCTCGTTGCGACAGCGCGCTCGCGGCAGCGACAGCTATCGATGACTCCGCGGCGTACCGCGGTGCGTCGTCGAGCGAGCGAACGCCGTTTGCACGCGTGCAACGTTGACTCGGCCTTTGACCTTGACTGGCTTCGCGGATCGTGAGAAAAGTCGGCAAAAACGCTCGTATCGATAACGTCGCGTTCGGCGCGCGGAACGCCAGCGGCGTTTTCCCGGTTAACCGTCGTGGATCGACGATGCGAAGGTCCGTGGAGGAGGATACGGGAGAGAGCGTTGTACCTTGACTAGGTAAGCGATGTGGCCTTTCTGAAGAGCGTCCGGTGGGTGTATCCAGTTTCTGCCGGTGCCTGCAACAGTCCGAAAATTGCAGCTCTTTTCAATGCTTTGCTCGGTCGAGCCGCGTTACGACGTTACGTCCGCTTCACGCGTGCGCACGCGCGCACACACGTAAACTTTGACACTCGGAGCCCGAGCTCGTTGCGTCACGGCTCCGAGAACTCGCAGCAAGAGCCGTGCACGCGCGTCTAGGTACGGCGGCTGCGTGCTTTCGACGCGGGGCCTTACCTCCGTTCTTGGTCGGCGCATTTTTGTTGTTCGTCGAGTTTTGCGCCCACTTCAACAGAGTGGAATTCCTCATCTTCGCAACTTTCTCCGCGTCACCGTCTTCTCGAGACTCCTGCAACAAGCAAAACAACAACACAACAACCGTTGCATCAATAATTCATAGACGCGCCTTCCTTGGTACGCGTCAAGCCTATTTCCAAGCGCGCGCTCGCAGCGCGTCCAACGAGCGAAAGCAATCGAGTTGCTGCCTATCGCTCTCGTTCTATCTCCCGATGAATTCGGCGAATCCTGATTTCGTTGGAGAGCGAAAGCCTTCCGACGCGCGAGCACGCCCGTCGACGTTCCTCGCGTCTCTGTCGCGCAGGGGACGTCCGCGGCTCCCGTTGGCAAAGCGACAAAACCGACGCTACATTGGCTTGTGCAGTTTAGCAGTCAAGTGGGAAGCGATTGCGCAACGCGGCGATTTCTTTTGAATCTTCGGAGTCATTCGCTTCAATTGAGCTGCCGAGGAATACGCTCGCGTGAAATCGGCTTCCGCTTTCGACACGCGCTTGCGCGCAGATTTGCCGTGTAGCTCGGTTTTTTTTTATTTCTCCCCGCGTCGAATCGCGCGTTCCCTGCAGCCCCTTGGTCGAAAAGATCGAAAGCTTGGGCAACCGCACCGTCGACACCCGTGCGAGAGCGCGCGATATTTGGTCCGCTCGACTCCGTTACGCGTTACGTATACGTAGGTATTGTGCAGCAGCGAGCTGGAACGGCACTTGTCGGAGGAACTGTGACCTGGTGCAACGCTAATGCGTGTGCGCGACCTAGTTGCCGACGACTATCTCGGTGCCGTTAGCTACGTTTGTTTTTTTTTCCGTGGAGTTTTCTCCGTTACAGCTTTCGATTTTTAAGTATTGTACGGGCGCACGAGTCGAAGGAAAAGTGGCGCGTCCGTCGATTCGTCGGCCTTGAAACTCAAATCTAAACCTATTTACTTTCCCGTGGAAACGGTATCCATCGATACACAACGGACCGTGCCAGGCCGCGCGTCAATCGCGGCTGATCTCTCTCGCTCTTGCAGCAGGTGATGTCGTCCAGTAGAATGGAAGCAAACTGTGCTTCGAGTCGTGCTACCGATTCGAGGCTCGCCATTCCTCCCACGTGTAGCAGATTGGATGTAGAGAGAGAGAGAGAGAGAGAGAGAGAGAGAGAGAGACAGAGAGAGCGCGCGAGCTGAAAGAGGTCGGCCGCGGTCAGTCGTATGTGTGTGTGCGCGCGCGCGCGCGCGTGTACGCTTTCTCCGCAGCCAATTGAGCCCACCCGCCTTCGTATTCAGCTCTCTTCGCGACGTTCCGTGTTCACGCGACGGATTCGAGCGACTAATCGCTGCGCTGTTATCGATCAAACGCTCCGCAAAGAGCAGACCAACGCAAAAACCCTACGCGTGGATCGTGCCGGCGGATAAATATCGCGAGATGAGACGACCCCTCGCGAAGGTTAATTCGCCTTCTTACGCGACAAGTGGATGGACGCGGAAAGAGGCCGAAAACACCAAACGAGAATAAGAAGCAAGAGTGCCTGCGACGGGTGCCCGCCGGATGTCTCGGTGTACGTGCAACGCCCAACAACGGCACGAAGTACCGGTACATTTGAAGAAAGTCAAACGACAGCAACGACGTAGAGTTGCTCTAGTCTCCCTTGCGAAATGGCAAAAGCGAGCGTAAAAGTGAAAATGTCGATTGCAAAGGATACGCGCGTACGCGTGCACGCGTGGAAAAGGCTGTGCTAATTCGAGGATATACAAGCACGCGTATACAGAGCGTGAAGCGCGCTACTAGCTACTAGCGCGCTTCCCATGCATCGAGTGTTGCGCTAGCGCGCACAGCTGTGTTGTCATCGAAAGGCTTACGCATCGTGGTACGTAACGCGACAAAAGCCAAACATCCCAGTGTCATTGACCCTGCGGTCGAATCTCAACCTTTCCGTTTCAACCTCGCTCAAACTTGTTTTCTTTTTCGTTTTTTACTCCGTCGCCACGAGATTTAGGTAGGGTTTGCAAGTTTACCGAGTAGTTTCGTCGAGCGGCTTTCATCGACGCCTCGGCGAGCTGCAGCAGCGACAGCGCCAGATGCACTGGGAAGTTGGTACGATCGATCGAAAAGATGGAAAGCTCCACTGATACGTAGAACGTAAGAGATCGACGACGACACGACGACGAACACAAATGGGTACAAAGAGAGGATAGACGACACGTGCACGCCTCCCCTTTTCGTGATTCAGCCTTCGCCTGTACGCGTGTGTAAAGCAATCGACGCGCAAGATAATAGCGCTCTCTACGCGCTCTCTCGTTGCTCCAAAATTTAGAGCTCTCTCGATCGTCCGCTACTTCCCTCCCGAATCGCCTCGACCTAATTATCGGAGCCTCGCTATTTTTCGATTTTGCTGTGCCCAACTCCTCGTAGCTCGTTGTCCGTCCTTTTATCGGTAGTGTCGGGACTGTTTTTTTCGCGCGAGCGATCCTCTCGTTTGCGGACGATTTCACTTTCTCGGCGCCGCTCGTTTTCATCGTTTTCATCGTTTTCAGCTTTAGCCTGTACCCGTACAGCTGCCTCGCCAGTTTTAGTCGCTGTTCTACAACAATGCGATACGTGTGTACGTATGTATCTGCACGATCGCGGGACCTCGCGTGTCTGTGTGCGCGCGCGCGCGTGGAATGCCAATTGTCGCCCGAGAGAGAAAGTCGCTTCGTTTTGTATTTCATCTTCCATAAAAGCGAGCGTAAATCATCATCCGGCAGCAACTCCAAGTGAGCTTTATTTTTACAATCTATGGGAGGGGAGGGGGAGCGAGAGAGAGAGAGAGAGAGCGCGATGAAAATTTGCATCGAAACCCGCACGTGTAACGTGCGTGTAGCGATAAGCGAGTGGCCAGCTGCATTACGATAAACTTCACATGCGACTGTTCGCGGAAACATGTCACGCAAATCGGACGAGCGTCGCACGCGGAGGGAAACAGGAGGGTCGATGTCCCCGGACGATATTTTTTCTTTCTTTATTGTTATTATTATCAGTGCGCTATCTCTTGCAGACGACAAGCCGTACACGAAGCGCTCGCAATTGACAAGGTTCAATCAAAACGGAGACAAAGAGCGAGCAAAATAAAAAGAAATTGGCCTTGTTCGCTCGGGCGCGTGTAATATCCGTTGAGAGCGCACACGACAAAGACGCATGACTAAGGCTTATTTGAATATAATGCATTCTCGAGTTCCGTCTTGTTATCTACGCGTATAGAGCAGACTCGAGACATCAAACGATTCAACGATCCAACGATCCGACGATCCGACGATCCGACGATTCTACGATCTTTTCTTTAGCGCATTCGTAGACGATACTCGAGCCGTTTTTTATTCCCGACAAATACATCACACGCTCGTTCTCCTTTTTCTTATTCTCTACTCGCATCGGCAACTCGAGAGAATGCGCGCGCTTCTCGCTGCTTTTTCAAACGCACCTCCGCACAAGCTACACCTTGACTAATGGGCTGTCCGGATACGTATCGTGTGGAAACAACCAGGTAGTTACACGGCCACGCGACTGCTTAATCTTGACCAGTCGACGTCGTCGTCCGTGACTCCGAAACGGCGAAACCGTTGATTACTCGAACCGATTCGTCGGAGATCGCTCTCAAAAACACGCTCGTTTGTACTTTGACGCCAGTCCTGGCAGCGCGTCTTACGTCGTTGTTATCCCGACGGTCATCGGACAAGCGTCATTTTTTGCGATAACTCGTCGTTATACAAGTCGATAATTAACGAGAGACAAAAGAGCGTCGCTTTCTCATCGCTGCAGAGTTTAATAACTAATTATTTCGACGGCTTGTTTCAACGTTTACACGATAAAGAACAAAGAAAAAGGACGAAACAATTGCTTTTGACGCGAGTCGCGGTTTTCCGACTCGGCCGAGTCAAAAGATGAACGTTGAAAACGAGCGAGTTCCGGATACGACGGTTGATGTAACAAAATTACTCGGTTTTTACGGGCGAAGCTTCAAACGCAAGTACGCGCAAGTGATGCGTCAAGCGCAGTCGTTCAAACTTTCAGGAAGCGATCGTTCTACGCGACGAGACGTTGCGATGCAAAGTACATCGATATCGATGTATCCAAGTGGCTATATACGCAGCAAGTAGGATACTCGGTCTCGCGTACATTGATATGCATCGACGCTTCGGGACTCGATTGCGTCGCGAACGACGATGAATAAAACAATATCGTCGGTGTAACGACGCAAGGACGGATCGACGGAATATACGTACACGCGATAAACTTTCTTCCCCTCCCCCTCTCTCTCTCGCGCGATACAGCTCGCGGTGTCTACGTTTGGAGCTGCAAGAAGCGCAAAAGCGACCATCGCTAACGTCGCTCTTTTCGGCTTAGCCGGACCACGCACCGAACGAGGAAAAATTGGGAGATCCCGAATCAGTGGAACGCCGACGAACCGTAGGGACAATTCAACGTGCCCACGAGACTGAGCAAACACCCGTTCGAGCGTTGTAGCGTTACAGCAAGGAAACCGCCAACTCTGTAGACGTTTATTCGCATCCGTCGGTCCCTCTCGGTGCGTGCATCCCAATAAAGACAACGCCAGCGAGGACGCGCGAGCTGTAGGCCATTTTCGGAGGACCAACGCACCCGTTGCTCGTTTGCGCGCCAATTATGCGTTTCCTGCTGACCGATTTATTTGTAGCAGACCGACGCATGCTGTTCTATTTATGCAAGTTTACGCACACGGTATCCGTCCGTCTGTCTGTCTGTCGTCGAGGAGGCAGTTACCGACCGATTAGACGTTTAGCGAGCGGGCGAAATGGCAGCGCACACGGAGAGTGTACGTATCGCCTCGCAAAGTGGGCCGATCCACTTTGAAACTGAGTAATTTAACGATTGAGCGTAATACGTCGCGACTTATTGGCAGGCCTATCACATTTGCCCATTACAACGTTTAGCTCGTCGCGCTAGTCCAAGAGTCACGCACGAGCGCACGTTGCGAATCTGCGCGCTAATCTTGGCTGGTCGCTCGTAACGCGAGACGCTCCTTCTCCCGGCTGCGAACGCGCCTCTGAGAAGTCTCAGCGCCGAGTCGGCCAGCGAGACCGAGCGAGAGCGGCAATTGGCGTAAATAGCCGGCGATATCGTCAAGGTGCCGCTCTCAAAACCGAGCGCTAAGGCCGTACAGCGACTCGTGGCTGTAGCATCTTTCGCTCTCGCGGCGCACGCTCGCGCGCGTACGTACGTGCAAGGCGCGCGATACGAATACCAGCTGCATTGCGTAACGTTCAAGGTGGAAACGTCCCCTCCGCTCTTTTCTTCTTTTCTCCTCTCGCTCGCAAAGTCCCCGAGTCCGCGGCTCGCGCGCTTCCATCGAGCTGCTCTCCTCCGAGCCGAGCGTATCTTCGCGCCGCGACCGCCTCGTTATCGCTCGCGTATCGCGGACGCCAAATCGAACGTCGGCGCTGCAATAACGCGCGAGCGCGCGCGCGCAGTCGGGAGCCGAGCAAAAGCTAACAACAAACGTCGCAAAAACGAGTCGCCTCGCGATATCTCTCCTCCTTCCTCTCGGCGCTTCCGCTGACCCGCGTTGCTCTCGCGCGCGCGCGCGACGATCTGCCGTTCGTCGTCCTTCGACGAACGCGAGCCACTTTTGCTCGCGTCGTCCCGGTCGCCAACGTTGACCTTTGATCCGGACGAGCGCGCAATCGGCAACGCCGTCGCTCGCGTTTATCTCGCGCGTTCGTTGGAATTATCGTCGGGGAGTGGGGCGACGCTGCGTCGACGGCGCGTTGACGCGATTTTTCAAGCGGATGCGCTCAATTAGAAAATGGCCTACTCGCACTTTCTCCGCGACGCCCGCAAAGTTGCGCGCTCGGCTTCTCCTCCGCGAAAAGCCAAGACGACGTCGGTTCGTTCGCTTCCTCCGCGTGTTCCGACTTATTTTTTGTTCGCTCGATTCGATCGACGAAAAAGCTACGCTAATAAGCACTCGTTGCGTATACGGCAATCGCTTTGAAAAAGCCGTTTCGGAGAACTATCCTGGAGAAAGTTGCGGCGCAGTCGTGAAAAATTGAACGTTACGTGCGTCACGATACGATCTCTTTGATTTACTTTGATCGCGTGCTTCTTTCTAAATTCGCGAACGCGCCTTCGTTAGCGCATACTAATGGCGATTTCACTGGTTCGTCGTACAAATTGCAGCTTGTACGGCTGATTTTTCGATCGCTCGCGCCAATTGGTTTATCGAGGCGTACGCAACGCCGATACCGAACGCGACGTTGCGACCACGACGATTCAGGCGCCGACTAGACGCTTCGCCTTCGTTTTTCAACGCGCAATTAGCTTTTCGACGAATCGCGCAAGGTTAGTTTTCGTTTGTTTGTACCAACTGGTTATCGCGCTGCCTTCGACGCCAGCAATGCCGATTGTTTTTTCCTTTTTCCTGCCGGCGCGTCGCATTTTCGTATCGCGCCGCAGCGAGGCCTTCGATTAGTTCGATCTCGACGCCTCGACGGATTTGCCTATCGAGCTACGCGAAAACACGTCGAAGGCCGACCGTCGAAGGGTGTCGACGCGCCAGAAGGCATATCACCTCGTTTTTTTCAAAGAACGCGGTGGCTTCGGGACGCGCAACGTAACGCAGGGTCGACGTCAAAAAGGAAACTAGAACCCGAGTGGTCGCGCGCGCGCAACAGGTTTTCCCGACGAAACCTTGCCGGCACGCGCGCTACGTACATCGTCCGTGTACACGACCGAACGTCGAGCGTGCGTCAGCAGCGAGCAAATCTGTTTGTTTATTTGTTCGTTCATCCGTTCGTTCATCCGTTCGTTGCTGTAACAGTCGAAAAACCGTAAATCGTTCGCGCCGCTGACCTTGTCGCGGACGACGGAGGAAACTTTGAACTCTGCTGTACGTACGTACGACCGGTCATCCCGCAACAACCCTCTAGTACTCTAATTACGTGTCTCTTTTGGACAGCGGAGCAAATTGCTAGCCGCTTGCCAATTTCCCCGCTATCTGGGTTAATTCAACTCGACTTGCTGAATCGGCAAACTTGGATTATACGCTCCGTTAAAAAAATGAAAAAAAAAAAGAAAAAAACAACAAGCCAGCTACTCGTAATCTCCACAAAGCGTATCGACGACTCTTGTCGAGCGTTCGCTAATGAATAATAAATGACTAAGCTCCAAAATACCACGTTGATAAGAATTTGCGTTGATTACGCCAGAGTTTTTGACGATGCCAAACATCACGTATACGCGTCTCGTCTGTGCTATAGGCTCGGTGCCAAAGTACCACGTGCGAAGCGTCTCTCTTTCTCTCTCTCGCGCGCGCGCGCGTTTAGTTTTCAAAACAAACAATATGCGACAATGGCATCCCGTCAGCGTCGTACCGCGCAACGGAGACAAGTCCAGTTCGTTCCGCTAGGTGCAAACGAATAAATGCTCGCGCCGCTTGATTCGTCGCTGAAATTGCATCTCTCGGTGGCCGGTGAATCAGGTTTCCACCGACTCATCGTCACAGCTGCGATGCGCGTATTGTCGAGCAACGCTTCACCTCGACGACGCGTCTTTCTTCCCAAACGATTTTCCAGCTTGCTCGGTCGTCGCGTAAAGGTGTTTTTTTTCTCGGTGTAAATTCGAACGAAACGAATCGCGTTGGAAAAGAACGACGTCTCGAGACTCGAGAGTCGACTCGATTTCGGAAATGCGATCGCGCGCTATATCGTAAAGCAATCTCGAGAGATGGCTGCGGTCGCTACTATTAACGTGCAGCGTAGGATAAGTAAGAGCAGCGGTAGTAGCAGCACCACCACCACCAACAGCTCGGGAGACTTTCTATGCAAGTTGGAAAGTGGCCGTGCGATAGAATGAACTCGACTTACCGAAGGTAGCCAGGAGGATCCTATAGGTTTTTGCTTTGGCGAGTTGATCAACTCGTTCGACGACTGCTCCCAAAAGACAAAAGGAAAAGAGAGAGACCGAGCCAGATATGTATGTATAGAGAGAGAGAGAGAGAGAGAGAGAGGGAGAGAGAGAGGGAGAGATGACTGCGGAGTTAGATGGATGACAGTCGACGATACACTGCGAGCATCTGCACAATCGTAGCGTATGGCTATATGTGCGTTCGAGAGAAGAGAGAGAGAGAGAGAGAGAGAGAGAGAAAGAGAGAGATAGAGATAGAGAGAGAGAGAGAGAGAAGGTACACAAAGGTGCAGGTGTCGGTTTGGTTTGGTGGGTTGCACGAATAGAACGACACACTCGCTGCGCGCAAACGCGTTCGGTATACTGAGCGAGCTGCGTGTCTGTCGAGCGGGAGTCTCGCGCGGTTACTGAGCTCTCTTTCCCTCTCTCTCGCTCGCGCATATACAGCAGTTTGAATCGCCGGTGCTCGCTTGTGGGAGTGCTTACAACGACGAGGACAGAGAAAGGCACCGTGCATAGCACGCGCACACATACACACACACGAGCGCGCTCAGCGAGAACGTGACGTCGACAATCAAAGAGGAGAAGGAGGTGGGAAACTTGCCGCCGCCGCTGCCGAGGACCATGGAGGAAGGGGAACAGGAAGAAGAGAATGCTGGTACCACTGGTACCAGCCACGACCGAGACCGACTACTACACCAATACCGCGCTCACACACACACATACACACACAGCCACACGCTCGCGAACGTGTAGTCTGTCGCTGCTGCTGCTGTTGTTATTCACCTCTGTCCCGACTGCGTGTGTGTGTGTGTGTGTGTGTGTGCGATACACCGCCACTCGCGACTCCTTCGTTCTCTTTATGATTCTTCGTTTCCTCCTTTTTTCCTCCCCTCGCCGTCTGGCTGGCTTTAAATCTCCTCTTGCGAAGACGCCGGTCGCCGTGCCGTTCGTTCGTCTTCTGCTCGAATACTCCGTTAATTGATTTATCGTGTACTGCAACGATACGACAACGCGTCGACGCTAATAGCCTTGGTTTTTCCAGAGGAGGCAAACTGCGAACGAACGCTCGCTGATAAATCTGCGTTTGCTTGGCTTCGAGTATTACTCAATTAACGTTTGAACAGTCAGCAATTTTGACGGCATTATTACTCGTTCCTCGGCTGCGACTTTTGTCGTACAAAGGAAACCTCGGCAAATAACGACAGCGTTCAATCGTGCTTTGCGGCGGGCGCGATTTCGCCGAGTTTTTTCACGCTCTTCCCTTCTTCTCTTTCGTTTCGAATCGTAGGCAAATACACGACCGATCGTTGAGGTTTCGAAGGGGAGCGGTGGTGAGCGCGTCGGGAGTAAAGACGCGTCGTGGCCAGAAAGCGTAAACGTGCCGATGGAGTTATTTGGCCAAAGCCCGTTAGTCGGGCGTCTGCACCGAGGCAAATTGAATTGGCCGTAGGCGTACCGCCAGAAGCGCACTCTCGCCAGAGATAAGGGACATCGAACTCTCGTGCTGGTCGAGTGGTGCAGCCGTGCACTCGCGGTATTAGGATACGCGTTGGTTCAAGTGCACTCCGCAGCAGTGTCGAGCGTACGCGCGTACGCTTTGACCGCGCGGAGAGGAAACCCCGTGAATCCGTCGATCGATACGAGGTGCGCTTTGCGACGGACCTCTGTGCGAATTCTCGCCAACTCGAGCGAACGATCGCCAAGCGATACGAGCACAATTGGAGCGCGCCCGCGCAAGAATAATTCCGTTACTCCAGGCGTCTTAATCGGACCGAAAACCAAAAACACCACAGATACAACGCGTTTGGCGTCCTCGTCCCTCGAGTGCGTTTCCGCGAGCGAACGTCCATTGACCGAAATAGGTTGCGCGTGAAGCGAGCTGGCGCAACGGAGACTTTTTCCAGGTGACCTTGACTCGGGTGGAGGCCACGCTAGGCGTTCGCTCGCTGCACAAGACTGGTGTCTCGATAACGATGGATCGCGCCAAGGTTGCCACACCGAGGGGAGAGAAGGAAACCAGCCGCGTTGTCCACGATCGGAGTTGCTAGTCGAGGGGACGAACGGGCAGCGTCTCCGTCGGTGTTGGCGAACTTTCCACGCGCGAGCGCGCCGCGCCGTTTGTTTGTTTTGCGTACGCGCGTGTAAGAGCACCACGTGCCGATAGCGAAAGTGACGTCAACGAGGAGGGGGATGGACGGCTGCTGTTCTGCCTTGTACTCCGATCGCCAACAGAATCGCACACCGGTTGTTTTCGACGTTCTGCTCTTCCCTGGACGCCTAAGCAACGCTTTGGAAATTCCCACTGCGAGCATCCGTTTTTCGCGCTTCTTTCTTTCTCCTTTTCTCCGACTTTATCGGGCTCGTGTTATTTTTAGAACGCAATTCCATTATGAGTCAAGCTTGATAAAAGCTTCGACGCGCTTCGTTAACGTTGAGGTCGAGCGCGTAGTTGGTAGACTTGGCACTGCAGTGCTGCGTAGTCGTTTGCCTTCGTCTCCGTTTGCTCGCTCGAAGCTCGAAAATCGAACGTCGCGGGGGATCGTTGAACGGCGTCGAAGCAAACCGAACGTACGCTTCCGTACGAAAGACAAGCGCAAACCTTGAAGAGTCGGCGTACCTGGGCACGGCGTAGATAAACGCGAAAGCAACGAGAGGTGGGGCTAAACGGGCATAAGGTGTGCCGCTTGCGTTTGTTCGGCCGCGCACTCTAACAATTTTTCAAACGCCAGCCAGCACCGAGAACGCGATAAATTATACTTCGGCGTTGACCGATCGCTCGACAAAACGAGCAATTACAGCCGTACGCTTGGTTTACTCGAACAGTGGGCGCGTAACCTTCCACTCGTGACGCAGACCCATCGGATTTAGGATTATCGAGCGATTTCAAAAGTAGCCTTGTCGTATTCGCACGGAAACGTATAAATAATATCGAAACTGCGCAAACCGACCAAACAGGTCTGGTTCAACGTCAAACGAGAATTCAAGTTCGTTCACTTGGATACAACACGAGCGTGCCTCTATTACTCGTTTTATGCTCGTCGCGGCAACTCGCCTATTCCATCGACCAACTTAATTCCGAAAGTCGAGCAATTAGCCAGTGGCGCGCGTCCAAAGCGCAAAAACTTTGGCGAATCTCGCTTTCGTTGTACAATTAGTCGACTCAACGCGCGCGTTGCGTTAAGCAGCCACTTTCCGTACACTCGCCAAACTACGACTGTCCTCCGTGCGAATCGCGAGTGCGTATCGATGTCCGGATTGCCCTGGATCGCGCGTTTACGGTTAAAAGACGAGGCAGTTGTCGATAAAGTTCGGGAAAAAGCGCCGCGTAATTGAACACTCGACTCGAGTGTCGAATTGTTCATAGTTCGACGTGGGCTGTTTCCGATCGTATCGGTGACACTCTCCACCCAGTCAAACGGGTTTTCGACGCGTATGATTCAGCGTTCACGTGCGCATGCAGATATAGACCAAATTAAACAAAACAAAAAAGCACGTAACCGGTTTTTCACCCGAAAGCTTGTCCCGTCTCGTTTTCCCCGTTCGATCGATTCGTTGGCCGATCTCACGATGCGCGTCACCGTGAAACGTTCAAGTTCGTTCGGAGTACTTTGTTGTTTTCCTTGTTTTCCTCCACCAATTGTTGCGTCGTTTACGCGAGTAACATCTGGCAAATTCGCTGGCAATCGTCGAATACGAGGCTGTATTTTGTCCAGGCGTTCGGCCTTTACGTAGTTCTCCCTTGTATTTTTTAACTTGAACGCTGCGAATTAGCGCTACAGACTGGACTACCGAACGACTGTATACGCTCGTTCGGGAATTACGCGTTGACCGAGATGCCATTCGACGGTGCGACGAAGGTCGACTGGTCCCTCGATTGCTCCTTATCGGCACCTATACGTGTACGTATACTTTGCCAGAGTCAAAACATCTAATTGTCCAAGAGTCCAGCCTTTACGACGGAACTTGGCGAAACGCCCACGCGATAGGAGCCGCATCGCTCAAAAGAGCCTAGTTATCCGCTCGATGCGAACGATTTCCGAATCGGACGCATTCCTCGTAAGATTGCGCACTGAATCGCCGCTACGGTCTACTTCGCGTCACTTTTGATCTTTTGGCTTGTTTCACGCGCGAGCCGTCTAATCCACGACGTCGACGTTTAACGAATCGCGAGCTGCTCGCGACGCATAGTCCGCGATTATTGCTCCCAAAATATGCAACGACGATTACAAAAGTGGATCAACGCGAAGAAATACAATGTCGATAAACGAATCGACGAGCGTTTCCGCGATAAACGTACATCAAAGGCGTTGCACGTGTCGGTGATAATCGACAGCCACCGAGTGCCTCGACTCGCGTCCGTATATCTGTGCATCCGGCATACGCGACAAACGTAATCTCGCCCGATTGTAGCGCGCGTTAACGTTATTTTGGTGGCTTGCGCGCGTTTCAGCGACCGTGCGTCTTGTTCAGCTAGTTATCCAAGTCGATGTTGTGGGCTCGAAAACATCCGAACGGTCGAATATTACGGTCGAGTATTACGGTCGAGTAAACCGATCGAAACTCGCCTGAAATTGGAAAATATCGACGAAAACGTCGTCGAAACACCAGTCGGCTGGCGCGCTGTTCAAGTCCGTCGCGATTAATTCCAACGGAGGTACTTTCGTTGGGAATCGTTTTACCTCCGCGATTCGATCGATCGTTCACGGGAGCAGCGATCGCTGGCGCTCGAGTCGGCAAGTTCGCGCGACTGATGGTTTCGCGAAATCGCGCTAAAAATAGCGTACCTACCTTCCGTCGAAGGCGTAGGTGGAGCTTTCGCGAAAATGCACCGTTTACTTCGCTTACGTCCCGCTGTCGTCCCGGTGTCGGGTCGTCGGGGTGCGCGCTAATTATTTTCCAATTGAACGCGATAATTGTTTAAAGCTCTTTGCAGCGTTGTCCCTCCGCGGTGTATTGTTTCGCTTGTACCGCAATGTCGGCTTATTGTCACGCAAATGTACGTGTACACGCGCACAGAGTCGCGAAGCCGTCACGCTCGACGCCCGAGGATAACGAGTTTACGCTTTTGAAGGCATCGTTTCGTGGGATTCGACCAAAGAAAAACCGACCCACAAAACCTTTGTCCGCGTCCCTTGTTGTCTCTTTACGCCGCCGCACTGGCTGCTGTTCGGCCAAACTCGAAACAAATCTGCTGCTAGCTTCCAAACGAAAGCCGACCGCCCGTTTTCCGTGCACCGGTGCGACTTAATCGAGCGCTCGAAAGTGCGGAGAATCGACGGGGCAGTTCGAAAATCCTTTCTTACGGCCCAAGAACTATCGTGCCTCGAAATTGTAACGGTCCAAAAGCGCGTATTTTTGGCAGTCGAGTGGTTTCGCGTTATCGCGAGCGCTCGCGTGCACCGCAACTCTTTTTGTTGCCAGAGCAGAAAGATGACGCAACGGCGTTGAGCACGAGTGAAACAAAACAGACCGCGTCAAGCTCGAGTGTACGCAATACGGGATATTGGACGGACGATACTCGAAACGCGTACGTTCGCGGACGGCGTCGTCGTTTCCATAGAAACGCGGACGACTCGCGAGTCGGGCGCGAAAAACAGCGATAAGGCCTTCGAGTCCTTTGTTCTTGACTCGGTCTGCGTACTCGTTGCACACGATGCCCACACGCGTACGCGCACCTTCGTTTTCTTACCGTTACACACGTATGGATTGCGCGATACATTGGCTCGACGCCTACACGCGGCTGCCTAGCCGTTTGCTTTCTGTTCTCTCTATTTCCCATCCGTTGTTCGTGCGTTTGCCACGCCCGCTTGTTCGAATCCAGTCGACTTTTCGTTGAATTTTCATCGAGGCTCGTTACGCGCCGGTCGTTAATTGGCCAAATTTCCAACGAAACGCAAGAAAGAGATCGCAGTACTAAGAGAGCTGCACCGAGCGACATTCGATACGCGTCGAAGCGATATCAAAGAGACGACGGCTAGGGCTCGTAGTCAAAACAAACTTGTGGCGACGAGAAAAAGGCTCGAGGGGTCTCAGCTGCCAGCTGTGGCAAAATCGCATTCGACTTGGGACAAAGAAATAATTGTTCCAGTGGAAATCACGGCTAGTCTAGTTCAGCTTGTTATTTATCTCCTTACGGTAAAAGTAGAGAGAGGGCTCTCGGTCGACGCTGCTGTCGGCCTACAGGCTCTCCCCTCGCAACTGCACTAGTCGCTGTTAGCGGCAAACGTCGCGCTCTACGGAGAGGCTCAAACTCGACAATTGTCGTTGTTACGAGAACACGTAAGCCTACTCGATCGCGAGTAATCTCCCGTGGCAGCGACGAATTGGCGCTAGCGCGAGTCGAGCCGCAGCGAGAACTGACTGCTCGCCGACGTATTTCGACGAGCGTACGTACGTGCGTACGCAACGACACGCGCCGCGGCACCACGGCACCTTTCTATGCCTCCTCCTCGCCCAATCGTACCTTGGACTTTCCCTTTCTTGCCTTCTTTTATTCCCGTATCTCGACTCCGTTGCACTCCGCTCGCCTGCTTTGGCTCCGAGTTCGATCTCTTGATTTCCGTCCTTAGTATCAGCCGCGTAGTCTCGTACTGTCCGCGCACGCGATGTTCCGCTTACCGAACGCAACAGGGAACAAACGATAAAACCGAAAGGAACCAGAGTTGTCAAATACGCGCGCATTGGGCAAACGAACATTCAATCGCGAAGCGTATAGAGACGCATCGTCGTCACCGCGTGCGCCGCGAAACAAAGCAACCGTCCGTTGGGCATCCAGCAAGCCTGAACGGTAGTTTAGTTTCGGCACGGTATTCGCGTCTGTCGAGGCAGTGTGGAACAACCAACCTTGACATTCGCCAGTTTCGACAAAAGAGCGTCAACGAAACTGACCTCTACGGCGCAGACGATACAAACGAACAAAGGTAAATACGAGCGAGCCGAAAGAAAGCGAGTAGCGCAACAACGGTAGTATTTATGGGAAGCGAGCTCTATTTCAAACGCGAAATTGGATCAAATTAAGTAGGCTGCCGTGTAAGAGCAGTAAACAGTGAAATTGATCGTCGACACGAGGCGAACGCGAGGGCAATCAAGTGCAAAGTCGGCGGTGCAATCGCGAGAGTACGGTGCCGACGTACGGCGAGTGGGCTGGAGCAGTGAGCTTGCGCAGAGCGCAGCGCGCAAGCTCGACACGAGAGGAAACGAGAAGGAGCGATATCGAACGAGGGCCGGGGAGCGAGACACGGAATGCGTAAGAAGCGAGGAGCGGAGGGGGAAGTCAATATGGCCACCTGACGTGTATATCAGCAGAGCAGACGATGCAAAGTGTCCACCGACATCGACCCTCGGGCAGGTGGTATGCGTGGGAGAGGAAAGGTGCTTGAGCTCGCGAATCGCGACCGCGTAGATAGGGATTAGAGATTAGAGGCCGAGACTCGACAGCATCGAGGCAGCTTACGGCCCGATTATCCTCTGTGTAGGCTGGCTAAGGCCGAGGGCCCGCGAACGATAGCGTCGCCCGTCGTCGTGGGTGACCAACTTGAGAAGCTCCACTCGGGCCAGGGCCACGAGCTCCGCACTGGAGCTTGCCCTAGCCGCGATGAACGACAAGCACCGAGCTGACCTCCCTGTCGCTGCCACCGCCGCCTCCGTCCCGGACGACGCCGACCGTCTTGACGACGCTGTCGACCCTCGAGTCCAGGTAACTCTGTTTGTCCGCACCTCACGGCTACTCCTATCGCTACGCGAAAGCTCGCGCTACCTATTTCTAGCGCTATTTTGCTATTTTTACTTCTAGATCGAGCTGGAACGACTTAACACGGCTACCGACGATATTAATAAACTCGAGGTGGACTTGGACGTAAGTTGCAATGCTCCTGTGGTTGTTATTTGCACGAAATCCCATCCACTGCAAAAGCGAACGATTCAACTGTAACGATTAAATTTTACTCGACCAATTTCAGGAAGCCAGGGCCACGTTCAGGGAATTGTTGTGTGAATCTACTTACAAAATTGATAGTTTGTCTAAAAAATTGGGATCCTGTATAGAAAAGTCTCGTCCCTACTACGATGCTCGGTTCAGAGCGAAAGAGGTGAGAGACATTGCATTAGATCCATCCCAATTTATCGTTATGTTCGTTATCTCTAAGTAAACAAACCTTGCTCTCAGGCCTTGACGGAAACGCAAAAAGCTGCGATAAAATTCGAAAGAGCCAACAGCCAACACGCAGCTGCCAAGGAGATGGTTTATCTGGCGGAAGAAGGATTGAGAACCGAAGGCAGATGCTTCGATCACGCTTGGCAGGTGAGCACTGTTTTTTGTAGGTATTATTTCTACTTTGTTGCAGGTATGCGTACTCATACCCAATACGTATTTCTCCTCCCTTAGGAAATGTTAAATCATGCAACTTCTAGAGTAAACGAATCCGAACATGAAAGGGCAATTTGCGAAGTGGAACATAGGCGTACTACAGCGTTGTATCATAAAGCTGAACACGAGGTTCAGAGATTACAGAGAGACCTGAAAAGAGCAATCGCCAAGTCCAGGTAACGTACACGCGTATCGAGACATTGTTCTCTATAAATAACTTGGTATTCTTTTCTCTTTACTGCATGTTCGTGTAAGATGATTTTAGCATTTTTGTCAATGTGCATTTTTAGTTGCAACTCGATAAGTAACTTAGTTGGTAAACACTGTACGTTGAGTATGTATTTCTACGCTTACTTCAAACCACTGATACGTGAACACTTGATGAATTTGCAACTTTTTTTATAGTTTTATTGTTTCACCAATTAATTGAGTTTCTCCATTCTCGTTGGCAACGGGAACATTTATGTTTTTTGACCATTCATTTTGGCAGTATGGGTGCACGCCGCAGTTTGCTTCTGATAAACAGTATTGCCTACAGGCACAACTTACTGATGTTGTAAGTAGTAGTTATTTTATTTTTAAGTCTATTGCACTGATTCACCCATCTATCTAAAAGTTTATCGTTAACGTTTGCATGAATTACTTCTTCGTTATAACGTCTAATAGCTGTAACGTATTGTGAAAACGCAAACAGTAGACTATTACTCAATGTTGACAAAGATTTGCATCGACAAAGTTTAAAAATGCGATTTTTCTCACTAGGCCGTACTATGAAATGAAAGCCCATTTCAACCAAGTTTTAGAGGAACAAAAATTAAGAGTAAGTGCACTCGAAAAGTCAGTTGCCGATGCCAAAATGACTTATGCACAAGCTTTGCGCAATTTAGAAAGGATAAGCGATGAAATTCACAGGGTAAGTTCGGCTTTTTCGGATTGTTTGTTCGCTAGTGTAGACTTGCAATTAACAAACAAAATTGAATTATCTTTAGACCCGAAAGTACGACGGTACAAACAATTACAGTAAACAAATAAGCGAATCAAAAAACACATCTTCCAATCCGTCGAAAACCAATTCAACTGGATCCAGTACTACGGAGTCACCCGATAGCACCGATTACACGAGCGATGAATATTTACGGCTTCCCGACAAAATGAATTACAGCGCAAGTTCCACTTTACCAATGGTAAAAAAGCTTTGATCTCTTCTATTTTGGTGGAAGCTAATGACGTGTTCCCCGTTATTTTCAGGGAGAAAAAAATCTACTAGCTACTGAATACGTTGGTAAAAGCACCATAAATATGTCATCAACGGAGCCTAGACGCTACATTATACGAGATAGACCTCGTAGCATAGCCACTACCGATGCCAAACATATCACGAATGTTCAAAATGAAACCAGTGCTTCTACGTCTAATTTACCCGACATTACCAAAGTTATATCACCGATGGAAAAGAAGGTCAAAATTCATTTACCTAAGAGGGACAATGAAAGTAACGGTGTACAAAACGGCGACGAATGGACTGAAATTAATTTACGTAATTCACGAGAAGAAATTCGCTGTAATAATAACAAAGACGCTTACTCCGACGAAGAGGATCAAATTCCTTATAAACCATTGGGTACAGACTTGAGTCCTGAAGTTATTCAAGCTGTCAACGAATCCACTGAAGCCGTTACGCGAAAAAAATTGGTTTCGCAAAAATCGTTACCTGCTATGACTGAGAAAAATGAAATAAGTCTGACCCAAGAAAGAAAGGCACAAATCACTAGGAGCCCTTCTTTCAAGAGAAAAGGGAAATTGGATAGCTGTATAGCCACCTGGTTATCGCGCAACTCTATAGGTAGCGAAGCTAGCGCAGAAAGCTCTAGTAAGTATTTTCATTTGTTTGAAAAATCAAACATCGAACTTTGCTAGATCGTTCCATTTATAAAGTTGATTCTATAAATGCTCTTTTCACCAGGCAATTCTAGTCGAAGACAGTCCTTGGACGTATTATGGAATTCTGGTACTAGTGAACGTGTTAAAGAATTACTTAGTCAAGGAATGATGATGCTAAACATTTCAAATTTGACCGAACGACGTTCTAGTGAATGTAAAGTTGTGGAACATGACAAAGAGAAAGAGGGCATGGAAAAAGACAAGATAGAGCTGAAAGGTAAAAAAGTTCCAAGCCCTTTGGAAAAAACTCTAAACTATTTGAATGCCGAAGACGAAACTTCGGACAGTGAAAGTCTAGCCAGGTAGAACATCAAGTTGTCATTTAGATTATAATTATCCAAATTGCGTACTTGATTTGATTTGATACAACAAAATTATTGTTCCAAGTGTTGAAATGCTGTCGGAAGATCAGATATCTTCTCTCATGATGGAACCTGACATAAATCAAGTATGTCAAGAGATATTGGGAACTCCTCTAGTCGAAGTGTGCCCATTGCTGCAACAACTTCAGCAGCAACAGTAACTTATACTTAAGATTTAGAAAGGTGAACGACGAGTTGTTTATTTATAGTTCACTGTGAACTTACATTACTCTTGAACACTTTCTAGCTTAACTATTTGCTCATTTTATCCTCGTTCAAACTCTAACTTTATTATTATAGTTTGTTAATAACAAACTCTTTTGTAAGCTATACAACACTCAACAAGTTATTAGAATCAATCCATAAATAATTTGGGTTGGTGCTAAGTGAAAACATTTATAAAACTTTGATTGCAATCAAGTTTTGATTGTAAAGTTGTTTATAAGATTTTTTTAAAAACATTTTTCCATTTACAATTTATTGTAAATATTCTTAACATTCCCAGTAGCCAGTTTTAAGGCTCGCTAAATATAGTGATATCCTATTATTTAGTTAACATTAGACAAAACATCGCGAACGGTAAATTTGATTTCTGTAAAAAGATATTAAGTTTCAACAAACATTTAAGATGATTCATGGTTCATTGTTTACAAATTCACAAAAATTATCCGAATATTTTTATTCTACTCGTCGAAAGATGAGCTGTACAATTAGTTTTTTAATCGTAAGTGTAGAGAAGAGAAGCAATATCAATTTTTATAATCTAATAATAGATTATAGAAACAACATTTGCCGATTCTTTATTTTATTAACTAATTTTAATAGTTGGAAATAGGCAGCATGAATGTCGTGTAGTTTTCATCAACTAGAAGCCGCGTCGTTAAAACGTCAATGCGTTATCGGAGTTTTCTCAACGAATTCTGTGATGAATAACCAAAAATTAATGCAAAATGTTCAGTCGCGTAACTGCAAAAATGTCCAATGTATTTCATTTAGCTAACCGAGTATGGCTGTCTCACTACGATGTACATGGCTCTATGTCGACAACCTCTTGCACTTGCATTACTTTTAATTGCCCTATATTACGTTGTTGTTGAGTAAAGCCGATAAGCTTTGCAAACGTGTATATTAAAGTCAGGAGTACAAAGTGCTTCGCGTATAAAACATTTTTATAAACAGTCTTAAGGGCTAATAGTATAGAATTACACAAGATAAATAACTGAAAATATGGTAGGATATATCTAGTTGCCAAATATAAATTTTTGTGAATATTTTTAATAAAATAAATATTAACAATTTGGAGAAATCCAAATGTCAAATAATAGAATGCTGTTTTGCTAACGACGCTTGTATACTGCGATTATTGCGTAAATCATTCGGCTCAGGCCAACAATCACTGTAAAAAATGGTTTAATATTGACATTATCAAATTGAATATTATTTGTTACGTGCAGTCGTTTTAAGTATGCACATTTTCCAGGGATGTGCTAAACGGTCAACGGATTAATATTTACTGGCCTCATTTGTTATAGAATTATGAACAATGGAAGAAAAAGTAAGAAAAATCGTGTAAAACTGGCATCGATACCGCGATCTATGACGCATTCACAAAATCAAACAGACATCTTCAATGTTCCGAATATGCAAACGAAATTAAAATTACGCCAAGTAGTTTGTTAAAACAAACTCGATACGTTGTAGGAGCTTTGGGAGTATCACTTCGTGTCAATGATATTTGGATATCCACTCGTGAGGTAGACGGATAATACAAAAAGGTTTATCGCTAGATGTATTATGGATACCGTCATTGATCTCTCGATAACTCAACTCATCTATTGCAACTGGGTCGCTAATATCTTTAACAGTGTTCGCGAATATTTCGATTTCAAAAATTCAACGACCTTAGAATTGATTTTAAATAGTTGTACGTATAAAGATCTAGACCGAATTGATATCAATGTACGATATTGTATATGTGTATACATATATATTGTAATTATAATGTAAATAACTTGTCCTTATTAAATTATTCAATGAAATTAATTTTATTTCGTTACATTTTTTCCCATGCCTTATATATACTTCGATCGGTCGAACGTATCGGTGCTAACACGAACGAATTACTTACGTTTCTTCGTTGACGTTGACGACAACTGCTGTAACGATTGCTCGAAACCAGTAACGACGTTTATCGATGACCCTGTAAACGAAATATCTCGTTGCTTCCTCGGCCTTCTCGGCTACAGCGAGACGACCATTCACCGTCGCGATGGAACTTGCGGCTTAATGATTTGCAGGTTCTTTGCGTGAAACGTCGTAGGTTGCTGGTCGCGAACACGATGGTTTTGAAGAACGTCCGGATTCCCGACAAACTTGGAATAGCTTTACCGTAGTATCTTCGAGAATGGCTCGTTGGTAACGCGACGGCCGTTTTTCCTCGATACCACTGGATCCCGTGAAAAATGCCAACTCGTTCTTGGATTGTCTCCTGCGTAAAAAATACAAGGCCACGCGTGCTTGAGCAAACGAAAAGAAGGTTAGTTGTAGAGGTAACGAGCGACCGTGAGTACCCGACGTCTGTCTAAATTGTCACCGTATCTGACAAGAACTCGATACGGTTATCTTCCATCCTCGGCATCGGAACCTCCGACTACTCTACTAGTAGGTTTAGCTGCAACTGTAGCGACCGTGGCGAAGAAAAAGCCCAAACTGTTGGAATTTACTCGATCGTCTAATGGCAAACGAGCAAAACAAAAACAGGGTATAGGATTACACGTAACGATTACGGCACAGCACAATGCCACGACAGTTACGTACGAGTCATTCGTCGTTGCGATTCCGTGTCTCGTTCGTGAATGGAGTTTGTTGCATGGGTAAATAACGATTTAGTCGATAATAACCGGCTGCGCGACGAATCCAAAGATTGACAACGAGACTGTTCGATCGTAATTTTTAATGGTGATTCGATACTCACGGAAATGGAACAAAAGCTCCGTCTACGGATGACACTTTGGCGATAACGTCTCGTAATCGCGTCGAATATTAATGCAATTCATTGGTACTCCAATTCCAAGAACTCTCGTTGGATCTGATGGATAATCGTACGCGATCATTCACGAGTTGCATCGTAACGAAGATGTGAACGTTGAAGCATTCGATGGAACGTCGTAAAAGAAATATTCGAGAAAAAAGTTTCAAATTAACGATGAAATCGTTATCGCGGTCCTAGTACACGACCAAGTGTGTTCTCTCGTTATACCACGTTCGTTTCTGAACAATATTACGTATTGTATAAGCAGGGAGACAAGGCGAAACATCGATATTTGTAGTTCGTAGTTCAAAATTAACGTTAATTACCGACGTCGGGCCACGAACGCTGAGATTAGGTTTCGCGTTAACTCGTGTCGATAAAAAATCATAAGATATGCCAACGGTAGCCGAAGCTTATTCGTACCGAGGAACGAAATAATCGAAATAATAGTCCGTCGTGCTTACAACGAGCGTTGCCCGATAGATCCCCCACTTGAGTTTTTTTAATATTTACGTGTTGTTTTGTTTTGATTTGGCGTGGGTTCTTTCAGCCGCCGATAGAGGCGCTCGTGGATGCAAAAAAACCCAGCGAACGATCGACGTGCGTCGGACTCGGACGCCGTCGGTGCGTGTCGCGTTTTTGCTGGTTGACGTTTACCAAGAATGAGCATCTTTCGTACTATTTATCAAACGCTACTTCGCTAGTGGCTAGCAATAATTGAAATTGTTTTTGCACGTATTCATCACTCCTTACAAAACGCGTATGTAGCTTGAAATTGATTGATTTCGTCAATCGATAATTGTCGGCCAATTTTCTCGGAGATTGTTCATAAATATCAAGTGTCGACATGTCATCCAAATCTGACGTTACTTTGGAACACTTTTATGTTTTTAACAGTAATTATGCGAAGAGAGAAGGAGAGGTAAATATTGCCCATGTATACCCCTATTTTTGCAAACGCTTCTTTTTTTACGCATTCTCAATACGCGTACGTTATTTGTGTAGGAAAAAAATAAAATCCTTTACTACTATCCTGCGAAGACTGATATCGACAGTCAGATTAAGAATATAGGACTCAGTGAAGCTATAATAAAGTTTACGGAGTAAGTATCTATTGTGCAATATTGAGACGATAATTTTAATGTCTAAACTTGACTTATCTCGTCAACAGATCGTTTAACCCCGGGCAAACCTGTGATTACTGCCACACTCATAAAACCCAGCAGATTTATTATCAGCCTGAGACAGATTTTTGGATGGTTATGGTAAAATGTTGATTTTGTTTACCTTACTATCGAACATTTTATCGAATATTCTGAGCTTGCGTGATTTTCGATTGTTCTAAATACAGATTGTCGGGTTACCCTCGATAACGAAAGAAAAAGATGGCAATGAAAAGACAGAATATCAAAATGACGAGGTGTCGAGTGCTGTTTGTCAAGCAATATTGAAACAAACCTACACTATTTTTCGCCTCTTTATGGGATCGTTCAATACAATTCTGAATGAACCTGACTGTGGTTCAGTCACGTTATTAAAACATAAGCTGGATCATTTTTACTCAAGAGTCAGTTTTTATGATTGTGTATAATTGTTATAAATTAAATGCACAGTGTAATTGTATATCGTGTATTTTTTTTGTAGTACTTATTATCACTAAAACTCAACAACAGTGATATCTTAGATATTTTTCAAGGTTTACAATTTTTACCTTTGGACAAAGTGACATTTTTACGTGTACAATGCTTTATGAATTTGGTTGAATCAACTTTTCCACAAGTAAAGTACACAGCATTTTTATACAACGATCAACTTGTTTGGTAATTTTTATTTTTACATCAAAATTAAAAAATCACATTCTTTTTACAAACTAACAATGGTTACTGTTTAGGAGTGGCTTGGAACCTGAAGATATGCAAGTGGTATATAATTACTTGGTAAATACTCTTTTGCCAGCTCACATGGAAAAAGAGCTAGACGGTGGATCGATTCCTCGAAATTCATCATCACCGTTTACGACTTCACATTATGGAAAGTAAGATTAATTTGCAATAAATATATAATGCAGTTTGCGTAATAATTGGGATAAAATTATAAAATATTATTCGATCGTTATATCTAGATTTGTTACTGGACCTTCCAGTATTAATGACGTCAAAAAGTTGCCTAAAGTATTCATCAATTATTCAACAAAACCTACGCCTTTATACTTGATCGTTTATAGGGCATTGAGCGCAACAGTATGCTTATTTGTTGATAGTGAGTTTTTCGTACACTTGAATCAGTTATTTAGTCGTTTTTGAAGTATATATTCAAGTGAAATGTTTGTCTTATAGATACAAACAGCCCCATGTTTTACACTAGTTTAGACTCCTTCCTTGGAGTGCAATTGACGTCGTTAGTCAGCGCTGTGGCAGACCAATGTTCCAAGCATTCTTTATCTTCGTCAGAATCAAGTCCTAAATATTTATATTTCAACAAATTGAACTTAGCATATAAAAGCACTATTCATTCCGACAACAGGCGATTATCAAGTGCTTTAACAACTCCAGAAGTTTTGAGAATCATAGCCGACATCAACAGTGATTCAATAAGGTTTGTTAAAGATCGAAGCATGTAAATTAAGTGCATCCTAATGCTGAGTCTTTTCTTTTCAGGTTGAAAGAAGCTAGCGAAATAATTATCAAAACAATGAGCGATTTTTGGATTGTTGGCAAACTATCAAATTTAAGAGAATTTTTTGTTGTCATTCAGCAAAAAAATGCCAGTATTATTGAAATTGATGGTAAATCAAATAGACGTACAAATTAATTTTTATTTCGATAAATTATACCATTATTAATTGCTAATATGATGATTTTGTAGAAGAAGTTAAGAGATTGTGCGATCAAGAACTGAAGAGCATTTTTTTTCACTGAAACCAGTTGGAATAGTTGTCAAAATACTCATTATTGAATGAACTGATTCAGATGATTCATCTCAAAGTTTATTAAAAAAAAGGATTTTAATAATAAAAAACGATATTTTTTATCAATATTTGCAAAAAGTTATTTTCTCACGATAACTCGAGCATTGATGATTGATTGACATGTAAATAATATTACTTAGACTTTTTAATTAATTGTTGAAAATATATCCAATTTATTCATGCAAACTCCATTCAGATACATGATTGAAAATTGTACATATTACTGTAAAAACAGGCTCTATAAATACATTTCTATTTATACAAAAAACTTAAGAAAAGATATCAATTAGTGTTATAAGTTTCTATTCTGATTTTTCTTCATCTTCTTCAACAGTGCTAGTTTGTTTTGGAATAATATTTGAAAACTTTTTCAATTTTGCGACAAAGAATCCATCCATATTATGCATATGAGGATAGAACCGCTTTGTTAATTTTAACGAGGGATGGAATCGACATTGTCTGTAATGCGTAAAACCATCAGCCCCAAATTCCAAGCCAGTTGGAACCAACTTTACATCGCGTTTTTTCAAAGCATAATCAATGATACTTTCGTTTTCTTCGGGGAGAATAGAACAAGTTGAATATACAATAATTCCACCAGATTCCGAACGTGCGTTGACGCAATCTATAGCAGCCAATAGTAATTCGCGCTGTAATGTAAAACATCTCTGCACGTCAACTTCGTCTTTATTCGTTTTGACACTGGGATCTTTAGCCACGACACCAGTTCCTGTGCAAGGTGCATCCAAAAGTACTCTGTCAAATCCTTTCATCACCTGAATAACGGAAATTCGATAAATAAATGAAAATAACTCGTTAAAGTGTTTGGTTTGCGACGTTATACAGAAGAAATACTTACCGAAGGTATTTTTCGCCCGTCGTAACTGCAAATAACTGAATTTGTAATACCCAATCTGTGGAAATTACCTATAACAGCTTTTATTCTGTCTTTGTTCACGTCATTTGAAAATAAGACACCGGTATTTTTCATTAAAGCCGCTATATGCGAAGATTTGCCTCCTGGTGCGGCACACATATCCAATATCCTTTCGTTTTGTTTGGGCTCTAAAGACATAACTGGAAGGAAACTGGATGCTCCTTGCAAAATATATTGGCCAGCTAAGTATTCTGGAGTAGCACCCATTGGTACTTGAGATGAATATACAACCAAACCGACGTTTGTCCATTTTCCTATAGGATCTAGATTAACACCTCTGTTTATCAGTGCTTGTGCCAAATCACGCCGCCGCGTTTTCAACGTATTCGTACGAATGGTCATGGGCCTTTGCACTTCACTGGCTTCCAAAAATTCAAGCAATTCGTTCAGTGGGAAAATTTGCATAAGTCTTTCCATTAAAAATTCGTTATAACTAAAGTATATACATAAATCGGATTTGAGTAATTCCACATACTCATTTCTAGATCTGTAAAGGTAAACAGTCAAATGAGTCTTTCCAATTGTTTGAGAAATTAGGGAAACAATTTACTTTACATACCTATCTGGTTGTCTCAACTTTTTAAAATCAGAAAGTACCATTACAACATCCTGAATTCGTTGTTGTACATCCTTCAGATTTGTTGGATTATTGAGCTCTTCTTCGGTAGGGAAATTAAATATTTGTTGATGAGATATACTTTCGTTCATTTCTGCTTCAGCTAATTTTCTGTTGTGAAAATAATGTTGTGAAAATATTCTTCTAATTTTTGAGTCAAACAAAAATAAATAATTATAAAATCAATATATACCTCTCTTTTTCTTGCTTTTTCTTCAACTTCTTGTTAGCTTTCTCAATTGGTAATAGATCATCATCGTTATCGTCATCGTCGTCATCGTCGTCGTCATCGTCATCGTCGTCGTCGTCGTCGTCGTCGTCGTCGTCGTCGTCTTCATTATCATCGATCTCGTCATCATCGACCTCTTCATCATCGTCCTCCTCACCTTCATTATCGCTGTCGACATCGCTATTGTCACTAGTTTCATTTTCATCATCCTCATCTTCGCTATCATTCAAACTCTTATTAGCTGCTCCATTTAAGTAATCGTCCTCCGATAAGGATTGATTCTAAAAAAAATTATTAACTCAATTAAGAAAAAAAATATTTTAATTTTATTATAGTTTCGTTTCTCGCTTATGTAGAACAATACTTACAGCTTCATCGTAATCTTCGTCTTCATCATCTACTTCCTCATTGTCATCGTTTTCACTATCACTTACATACATTAAGCTTTGTACTGTAGATGTAGCCTTTTTCTGTTTTCCAGATTTCGTCTTGGTCTCACTTCTCATTTTATTTGGGTTTTTTACATTGTTAATTGCACTATTCTTTTTAACTTTTGTTTTTTTATCATCTCCTTGTTTTTCAATTTTACTTTTTAGTTTTTTCTTCTCGTTTACAGTTCCATTTGTTACTTTTACCTAAGATCATATAATTTATAAATTTAATAAGACTTATCTACTTACTATTATCGATTATTACTCACATTTATCGATGGTTGATTCAATTTACTTTTTTTTAAATTTTGAATGTTTTTATCTTTTCCAGATACATTTTCTCTTTCGACCAACTTTGATTTAGTTTTTTTCTTTGATCCATCTGCTACTTGCTTATTAGATTTACTTTCAGCAAATAATCCTAGTTTTGGCAACTGTTGATCTAATGTTTTTAATTTTTTATTTGTGGGTTCCTGGGTGCTATCATCATCTTGTATTTGCCTCTTCTTAGTGATTTTGACTTTTTCGTTTTGTTTGTTATCTTTTACAATCTGTTGTCTATTTTGTTTAAGTTTTTTCTTCTCTTCTTTTTCCTGTTGTTTTACTAATCTTTTTTTTGCTCTTTTTGCTTGTCTATGACTCAGTTTGCCTTTTTCTTTTTCTGAAACAGAACTCGATATGTTAATACCTCTTAGGAATATGCACATATAAACATATACGTAAATTCAAATTAATTTACCTATCAATCCTTCAGGAAAAACAGGTTCTGGATGCTTTTTACTTTTACGTCTGGAATTCTTTCTATTAACTTGTTCATCAAATTTGGCTTTTCGACCCATATTGTTTCACGCTAGAAAAATGTTACAAAATATTAGTTTAATTAATAAATGTACTACAAATGATAATAAGTCACATTGGTAACTACGAGTGATATTGAAGATACTAACCTATAAATGTTTTTAAATCAAATTAATATTACCATGTATACACATATATTTTATCGTTCTCGTTTTTATGAGAATAAAATGACTTTAATGTGAATTTATATTGATCAAATATAAAATATTTATTATTTTACAAAAAAATAGTAATAACAAGCATATTTTCCGTCTCTTCGATAATTCAAAGTAAACCATGTGCTTTCTTTTGAAATACACTCCACACCATGCAGACCAGCCACAGTCCACAGTCCATAAACAGAGCAGAAAGGGAACACTCGAAATCAAAGGCAAGTTTTTAAGGCAAGTCAATTTTTCGGTTACGATAATCAACATAAACCAAATGATTCAAGTAAATTTGAATTGCTGTTCCGATTGATAATAATGAATCTTGACTACGTTAAAACAATATTTATACAATTTTAACAAAAAATGTTTTTAAATGTACACGTGTAACGTGTCGTTTCATGGAAATTAATCATATATTAATACGTATATATACATATAAATGTATGCACATATACGTACGTAGTGCAACTGTGTTTGATTGGTGAGTATGTAGTAGTAATTGACCGTTTGTTTATTAGAAATAAGAAAATTTAGACTTGTCAAAATTATGAGTAATGGAAAAGAAGGTATGAAGGTTAAACATGAATAATAAATTCAAATGACAAATTGTTTAGGATTTACAGAATTGTTGAATACAGAATATTCTTTGCAAGCAGTATATTATAATAAAGGATGCGTAAAACTTGTGGTAAAAATGAGCAACATTGAGGTTTTTTGGTGCTAAAACAATTTCACTGTTCCTTCGTAATATACACCAACCAAAAATGACTAGCCGAGATAATTCGGGGATGAAAAACTCAGATGAACATAGTGTTGAGGTTTGTAACATCTTTTGATTATCCAATATAAAATTACTTTTTAATTTTCAATTACTAAGCTCACATTTAGTTATTACAAATTTACATTCCATTTTGTTGTGTTGTTTAACTTATCTGCAATCTTTGATAAAGTATGGGAAATTGCTTAAAACATAAATGCAATATTCTTTTCAGACATTGGCAGAAGTCTTTAGATGTTTCATTTGTATGGAAAAATTAAGAGATGCTCATCTATGTCCTCACTGCAGTAAATTATGTTGCTACACATGCATAAGACGGTGGTTAACCGAACAAAGATCTCAGTGTCCTCATTGTCGAGCTACTCTACATTTACATGAATTGGTAAATTGTCGATGGGTCGAGGAAGTAACTCAGCAGCTAGATACTTTGCAAGCTGTCAGTATTTCTAGTGCCAAGCTTGATGATCCAACTAAAGATAGGTAAGATCTTCATTTTTATAAAATTTTTTAGGTTTTTTACATAATTTATGAAAATTATGAATAAAATTTATGTCAGGTGTGTAACGCATCATGAAAAGCTGTCTGTTTACTGTTGGACTTGTCGACAATGCATATGTCATCAATGTGCTCTTTGGGGTGGAACTCATTCTGGACATACTTTCAAGCCATTAGAGGAAGTCTACGAAACGCACGTTAATCAAATTAAATCTGAAATAGCACAATTAAAACATAGACTTGTAGAGCTCATAACACTTGTTCAAGAAGTTGTAAGTACATTCCTTTACTAGCCCAATGATTTTAAATCTGAATATTTTAAAAATATATTAACATAACGTAAACGCATCAGGAGAAAAATGTTGAATCAGTGAGGTCCGCAAAAGATGAGCGGGTCAGGGAAATAAGAAACGCTGTCGAACTGATGATTGCTCGTTTAGATGCCCAATTGAAAGCAAAGTTATTGACATTGATGGGTCAGAAAAACTCATTAACATTAGAAACAGAACAGTTGGAAACACTGCTACAGGATATTGAACAGCAATTACACATGTCTTCCCGTTCTGAACTTATTGCTCGTAGTGCTGAGCTATCGCATATTATATATCAAGTTCGTAAAAAACCAATGACTAGTTTTGTAACAGCTGCCGTACCTGCTGATTTTCCAAGGTATTAATTTGATAATCGATTTTATCAAAAAGAAGTGTCGTCTTAACAAGCTGTATTTAATTTCAATTTCAGTGAAATTGTACCTGGCTATGACAGTGCTACATTTGCAATGCAACACTTTTCTCAATTACAACTGAAGGCAGATCCTGTGTATTCTGCACCTTTACACGTTAACGGATTGTGCTGGCGCTTAAAAGTTTATCCAGATGGTAATGGAGTTGTGAGAGGAAATTACCTATCAGTATTTTTAGAACTAAGTGCAGGTTTACCAGAAACTTCCAAGTACGTCACAAATTTTTCCTGTTTTCTGCTATGCAACATACAATAATTTCAATAAGTATTTTCCACATACAAAAATTATACTGCAACAAAACATATTTTCAGGTATGAATACAGAGTAGAAATGATACACCAGGGATCGAGAGATTCTAGCAAAAATATTGTAAGAGAATTTGCATCTGATTTTGAAATTGGTGAATGTTGGGGATATAACCGATTTTTTAGATTAGATTTACTAGCTACAGAAGGATATTTGAACACAGACTTAGATACTTTAATTTTAAGGTAAATCATGTCAGATAAGATGACGAATAAAATTGTGACAGTTTTCATGCATTAAACACATTACAAATGATATTACGTATTTCAGATTTCAAGTGCGTCCTCCTACCTTTTATCAACGTTGTCGAGATCAACAGTGGTATATCAATCAATTACTGACTGTTCAAAATCAATACGTTACGCAAATAAACGAACTTAAAGAAGTACGAATGTTTTGCAATTTTGCTTTTTACATATGAAATAATAGTATATAGTTTGCTATGGAAAACTCGAAAAACAATCACTTTCAAATGCATATTCTGTTTTCAGAGACTGTCCTTGGAAATTTCACGTAATGCTGGGGGAGCAACTGGTTGCAGCCCTACTTTAGAAAATTCAATGTCATCACCTATACAGCAGATCCGCCAGGATTCGCCAGAAGAAAAAGGTCAAATCGTTGATGGATCCCATTCTTCTAGTGTATCACACTCAACAGAGAATTTTCCTATCGTCATACCAAGTCCTACTAGGTGATTGTGCCTACTAGACTTTGTATTTTATAATAATCCGCGTTGAGTCTCGCTGATATTCTAAGGTATTAAACTATTTTCAGGGCCTTAAAAAACGTTACTAATGCTACAAGGACTAATAGCAACTGGAAAAATCTGCCCTTGTGTGATATTGATCAACTTACAAATGTTTATACAAATAAGTCTGCACCCACTTCGCCTCTCCATTCCATTTCGCTAAAAATGAACGAAAATAACCAGCTGCCTAATAACGAAGCAAGTGGTAATCAGCAGATGACGAACGAACACAAAGCTTGTCAACAGCCAGTTGAAGAAAACCGTAATACCGACAATTATTCACCACAACCCTCCAATTTGACAACTGTATTAAATTCACAACAGTTTGATGCTCCGTCGAGCACTAGCAGCAGTGAGAGTGGGGTACGTATTTAGTCTGATTTATATACGTCGTATTTTCGTACAACGATATTATTAAATACATCGTTAAACAACTTTTAGGACATGAGCGAGCATGAAATATTTCTCGATGATTGCGAACACACCGAAACCAATTCAGCTTTATTAGATGACAATTTTAACGATGAAAACGACGTGGATAACGAAACAATGTCAGGTGAGAGTAATAACGGTTTAACGTGTGTCGTTTTGAGAAAGCGCTTTTCTCGACGATGATACGTTGTCCCATTGTTAAGGAAGTGTCAAGATACGTTCGACAACAGTCGACAACAATTCGGAAACCTTTTTTTTAATAATAATCTTTCGGAATAACAAAAATACCATCCTTCGGTCGATTGTGAGAGACCGAAGAATCGAATAAAACGAAATTTATTTTTATTTCTATCGTAAAAAACAAAAGACCCGTAGGTTCGCACCGTGTACGTTCTCGTTTGACCAGGAATAAGAGTCATTTCTAGTCGTCAAACGTTCAGTTATTCTCGCGCTACATTTTTGAAAGAAACGCGCGACGGAAACACGTGAAAGATTGTTCGTTCAACGACAAATCTAATCTGCTGTGGATTTTTGATAGGTGAGAACGACATTGAAGTGGTCGAGTCCTTAGTGCCCTGGTTTCAAAATAAAAATGAGATACACTGTCGCGACAACGACAATTTGACTACAGACAGCAGTAATCGGTAACAAAGTTGAAAGTTAGACAAGTGACTCTTTGTTATTTCAGCAATACGATCAATCGTAGGTTTGTTTGCAGAGTACGGGCTAACGACGGATTGGACGACGAAATCATGTTGCTTCATCTGTTTGAAATGCAGGACAGAAATTCAGCTTGGGCGTCGTTGAACTTTAAACAAAGATCCGAAACAACGAACGATCCGATAAATCCTTTTAGTAGTTTGCAAAGTTATAACATGACCGCTCGCAACGCTGAGCAAACGAGCTCGCGAATCTCTCTGGATTACCGGCCTTTGGATCTTCATGCGAATGCCAATGAGAAAAGACTCGTCGGCGTGCGTCAGTCGGCCGTTTCTCCCACATCGCCTCTTTCGAATAGCCGTGCAAAGCCAGAGAACGAGCAGCGCAGATACATCGACGTTTTGTCCATGAATAATCAAGTAACTCGCTCAGAACCGACGTCTCGATCTAACTCCATTAATTACGACCAAGATCAAATTCTTTGTTCGAAATTCGAGGAGATGAGTTTAACCAGTAAACAAGGTATACCGCGATGGCTGAATTTGACAGTGCCAAGTCGTAAGCATCATCGGCCAATATACCATACGAATTCACTTGCAAATCTTTTCATTTCCGTTCTTCTCGCTCAGTATCTTTAGGTAATGGAAAGCTTGGCCAAAGACCATTCAGGCGCCAGTCTTCCACGGCTTCGTCAACCAACACAAACTCCTCGAACCTTGAAAACGACAAAATTTACGAGTTTGAACAGTTGCTTCAACACATGGATTTAGCATCTAGCAGCAATTCAACTGCTTGCATCGACAACTTGAGGTGAGTTCAAGCACAATTGCCACCTCGTTGGTACGAGTTTTTATTCATTTAACGCGCGTGAACAGTTGGTGGTCGTTACGGTAGCAGTGTCGAAGGTGATTTTCAAGCAACCTTTTAAAATCTTTCAGAAAATCGTTCCTACCTAAAGAAGAATCTATTGCATCACCGCAAGTTGCGAAGCCAACGCTATCGCCAAACGAAGTTTTCGAGTCCGATACTCGCGAAGAAGCGGCAGCCGCAAGTGACTTCAAGTTGCCAGAATATATGCCCAACTCGAGCAACTACAGTTGGGTACCTCCTCCGTATCAGCATAAACATGGTAAAATGTAGTTTGAAGCTTGTCGTAGGAACACTCGTCCGTTTGCCGTTTATCTTATCAGTTTTGTAGCGAAAGCGAGCAAACGAAACACATAACTATTTGCTCTGGCTACTTACCGTGATATTTTACATTTAAGGTCAGATGACGTATATGGATCTTCTTCTACAAAGCCCTAAGAATCAAAATACGAAAAGAAGTACTTCTACCTCGAAGTAAGCTTTAATATCGTAATCTAAAACTTTATCCAAGGTGAATGTATGGTAAGATTCATTATTGTTTACAGATCGACCGACGATAAGAGGTATTCGAATTCTCAGTAATTTCTAGTATCGATCAAAACGTTTATCAAATTTGACGAGCAGATATCTTTTTTTAATAACACGCGATAGATGCATCGTTAATAATTCCAGTTAGATCGTTCGCTATTATTGTTGACTGTTTCTACATGCGTCTTACACTTGAGCGATAAAATTAAACAATCCTACTTGCTGTGTTCGTACATTCAGAAAGTATCGCGCAACCAACATTTTAACGAAAGACCGTTTTAAGAATCAGCTATTCGTTAAAAATACCTCGACTACGATTAAGTCTCGATCAAGCCATTCTTCTTTTCTCAATGTACATATCGTTTCGTCAAATTACAAATTTTATATTCATTGTGATCGTCACGCTCTAATTATTAGACGATTAGACATTACATGGAAAATAAATGCAAATAAAGAATACAATGATCCGCACAATTGAAAAAACATACAAAATGTTGCACCGACAGTCGTTTCCCTTGACCTTTCTGAGTTTTCAGCTTAGACAAGGTACACGCTGGAATATCTAACGATGGTGTTGAGCTTTTGTCGATGATAATAAACACGAAGCTCGTGCGTTATCGTGGTCGTTGCGTCACGGGCAGCCTCGTTGTATCGCTCACGCGTCGTACTTTTCCTCTCGTTTTCCTTCGCCGACAATTGGGCACGCGCGCCACCCGTCAGCCGAGGCCCGTCGACGCCTGTCGAGGGCACTCGAAGAGCGTGACCTCGTAGGACCGTTTCCGTGGCGATGCCAGCGATAAGGTGCCCAGTCGACAAGCCAGTCGCTATCTCAATGGAAGACCTTTCGAAATCTTTGCGATTTTCGTTCGATTCGGCTGTGCGTCAGTTCGTAAGCTCCGTTCGAGCGTTTCAACGATTATTGCAACGATTGTAGCATTGGCGACTGGCGAACGGTCATTCGAACGTTCGCGATCGCAAGATCGGTCGTCGTATTCACGGGGAGAAAACAAGGCGATCAGCCTCGTACTGTCGAGCGCGGAAGCTTCTTGAGCCGGCTTTGCCTTTCTTGGTAGTAGAGTCGATTCGTGGCGCGCGCTCGCGGCGAACCGCTTACTCGGGTTCGGAAATAGCTCGTCGGGCTTCACGACGGGCTTCACGACGGGCGGAAAAAAAAGAACGGTTCCGGTGGAGAGTCGGCGTTTTTCTCGGCTCTGCTCGTTAAACGGAGGCTTTCTAGACGATTGGTCACGAAACGCGAACTTTTGTTTCGACGAGCACTCCCCAACCGAGGTACGAGCGTTGCAACGTAAACGCGTCTCGCGTGGAAAGCCTAGGTCGCAGTTTTGCAGCCGCTGTCGCGCAACGCTCGTTTCCACGCAGACGCTACGAAAGATAAGATCGATCGTGCATCCGAAGTTGCAACGCAAATAGTGGAAACGGCAAAAAGCAATCAAACGCGGGTGACTGGCTTGTTTCAGCGTTCCGCGAGTCGTCGGACGTTTGACCGTTTCGCTAATGCACCGAGCGCTTGTAAATCGTTCGGTTCGAGTTGCATTTTTGGTCGACCAGCAAAGCGGCACTGTTGTTCGACGAATCACCACAAAGTTTCGGTCGCTCGTATTTACGGACAACACTGTACATACCAAACGCAATAATACCATCTATAAAATCCATACTTTTTCATTCACATGTTTATTATTGAGTTTATTATTTACTTTTCCATTATATCCATATTTATTTTTTTATAGAAACAGTTTTAATAAACGGAAGTTTGGCGGAGATAAGATTTGCAGAATTATGTAAATAAGCAGTATCAATTAATTTTATTTAGTTGCCCACGTTTTTTATCGGGCCATAAGTAAGGTGGCAGTTTTTTTTTATTGGCATTCTCGAAAACATTATTGTAACGTATTGAAATGTTGATTGACCATCGTTTCAGGTCTAAAAAGGTGCAGCCGTGATTATTATTTACTTCGAGCGTCAAAAATAAGCGATAACGCAGTTGGCCATCAACGCAACTTGGTAAAATACCTTTCTTATCTTCAAATATTTCCGTTTCAGCCTGTGTTTTACATTCCTTTACATTTTTACGTAGATAATAGGATGTAGAAATAAAAGAGGAGCGAGCCCGCGGCGCGAGCTCCCTCAACTGTGTATCGTTACAGAAAGCTGCGCTTTGTGTACGTGTCGTCGCGCTTGCGACGCAAGACGTCAAAGGGACACGCGACGAGGTATTTCGCAAGCTGGATTTTTCAAATAACCACCAACGAGTCCTCCGACCAAGGACCCCACGCTAGCTCTCTTCGTTGTTCGTCGTTTGGTTCGACAAAATTGTTTGCGAAAGCTTTTTCGAAAGTTCCTTATAAAGGCTAATTAGCTGGCTCCTTCGAATCGAACTTGACAATCGATCGACATCGAGACCGCTTCCGGCGGAAGCAGTGCCGTGCCGCGATGTACAACGGAACAAGAAGGACGACGTTCCGGTTGAACGATTTTTTTTGTTTGCACCATCCAGAGGTAGCCACTTGGTACGCCGTAACTGACTAATAAATCGCGAAAGTACAGCCCTTCCACACGACCTACAATTGTTGGCTAAACTGTCGCGATCACGGAATACGCGACGAGCTTTTAAGGGAATTAAAACGAGTAAAAGCGCGCTCTAAAAACACGAATTACGTAGAAAAGGCACTAATAATGCTTCTGATTATTACTATACGTAAATTACAAAAGTCGAATTCGTTTGCAACAAGGATGGAGACGCGTCGAAGTATAAGATTTCTATCTAGGCTTTATCGATAAAATCGCTGCTGTAGTCGTAGAAAAATAGCGTAGTACGATAATTATTCCTCGATATTATATATATATGAACGTGTTGCTCGATGGACCCTGTAAAAACGTTGGAAAGTTAACGAACCGTCGTTTCTTTCGCGTCGACGATCGCGCAAAAACAAAAACAAAAGGACGTCGCAACGGTAAATCGTAGCGAGATGTCCCAGACAAACGGCGAAACGCAGGATGAGAAAGAAGTTGTTTTCGCCTAGCGTCCGCTGACTATTCGTATAAAAAACGCGTCAAAAACGAGAGAAGCTGCCCACGTGCTTTGATTGGACGCCGCGTGGCTGGTAAGCGAATCGCAGGATGCACGAGACACGCAAATGCGCGCAACGATCGGAAAACTAACGATAAGCTGCAAGGCCGTAGCGCCGAACGGATTCGACCGGATTCGACCGGAAGGCCCGTCGCTGGTTCGAGCAACAACCGTGCGGAAAAGCTGCCCCGCAGCGAGGAGGGCTTCTCTCGACAGCTGCTAGAGGAAGGGGAACGTCCGTCCCACGGAGTCCCAAGGGACGTCAAGCGGCGACCGATTATTGCGGTCGACCACAACAATGGCCCGATGATCCTTGGGCGTGGCAACGGCGTCCAAATATCGTTGTTCGTCGGCGTTGCAAGAGAACAAGCGAAAACTTTCCGCCAAGCGGGTGTCGAGAAAACGCGTGCAATGCCGCGGTGTTACCGATTTTGTCGATATGCAATAGTTACCTCAGTTGTTGCACATTTTCGTTGTAATATATGCGAGATGTTTTACCGTATACTTGTAAATAGCTTGAAAACGATGTAAATAATAAATGGAAATACGAAAAAAAGACCAAAAAATCCGATTATTTTCATTCGACGAAAAGTGTCGATTGGCGAAAGGCCGCGCGCGTTCGCAAATACAGAGAAAAGCTATAAATCAGTACGCCCGTTAGAGTTGAAATACTTGGAGTTTTGCGTCATTTGTCGCGACGCTATCAGACAAAGGAAGCAACTGGTAAATGCCGACCAAGGAGTAATTGAGAATTTTCCTCGTATTTCATTGCCTCGCGACGTCTCCCTGCTAATTTATCTTGCGTACACATGGCTTGGCGCAAGTGTGCATTGATCGAGCGAAGCAATAGTACAAATTCAATCTCGCCGGATATCTCGACGAACGGCTCTATTTTCCACGCATTTTCCACGCATTTTCCACGCATTTTCTACGTCGTTACCGACAACCTCCACGCTTGCGCGATATTCTTCGGAACGATCCTGCTCGCACTGGAGTTTTAACACGATTGAATTTGTTGCAACTCGCAACGATGCAGAGATAAACGCACGTGATGTAAATGTGGGTCACCTCGCCATATTTGCTCGCCTCTCTTATATCGCCGGCTATACCAATCGCTGCGCATTTATTCGTTTTTCCCTATCTTTCGTTCCCATGTTACGCTTGCGTCGAGCGCTTGGCGTTCGTCGTTTGAATAGCACTCGAGAAGCGGCGCTTATTTTCGTATTTATCGTATAAACCGCCGTTTAACGAAATTGGCCACGCCACGTATCGTAAAATGCACCGCGACCGTGTAGTGCCGTCAACGGGAAGGCGTGGAAAAGCCATCGGGAAAGCCATCGAGAGCGAGAGCGAGAGTCAGCCTCGAAAGTGCAAGGTCCTTGTCTTCGGTTCGGGCCTGCCCCTGAAAACGCTGGAGCGGACCACGCGTCCCTTGACGCCATCCTAAGGGAGACGTCCCCACGCGCGAGGTGACACGTACCAAGTCCCGAGATTGTCTCGGCTGTAACGTTGTATCGTAACGATCGTTCGGTCGTTAGAGTTGGTCGCGAACCCCGTCACCCTGCACTTGCTCGATGTACGTACAACGTACGATGCGTACCAGCGCTCGATCCATGCACAGATTGCAATCGCAAGCACGTTCGATTTTCAACGATCGATACATCTACAATTTTTAATTTCGATACGAGCGTATTACACGATGAATAGTGGATAAAACAAGTCGAGTGTTTACGCGCGAACGTAAACTAGCGTATAATTACGCAATCGAATGGAAAAGAAAAGATCGAGAAAAAGGATTCGATTGCGATTGTCGGTGTGTGAATGCATACGTATAATGTACGTATGTACGTACAAAATAGTAATCGAGTGGCTTTCTCTGTTTTGGTGGGCGTCAATGCGGCAACACTGTGACCAACGTTGTCAATCCCATACCTATACTTTTAGGTTGTCTTGCTAAAAAGTTTGTCGCGTTAAAATCGAAATCGAAAGAACATAGAGCGAGGTCGGCGTACACGGGGGTTTCCAAAACAACAAAATTAAGCAGAACCATCTATTGGCTCGAGTAGGCACCACTGATAACATGCTGTATAAAAGTGAGAGCACGTATACAGAGCACGTCGTATATTCAGCTGTATGTACATCGAGCGGAGCAAGTGGTACGCTACATACGAGGAAACCAATACACATTCCGTTCATTGAGCAGAGCAGAGAAAGAGAGAAAGAGAGAGAGAGAGAGAGAGAGAGAAAACAGAGTGGGTTGGCGCACACGCAGAGAGCTTCAGGCGGTTCAGGCGCAGTAACGTAGAGACCAGCAGATCGAAGCAATCGTCAGGCTTAGTCGTCGCCGTAGCCATTGCCGAGAGCTGACGTTATAACACGACGGCGAAAGAATACTCCGACGTTGCGCGTTTGATCGAAACCCTTTTTCAGTAGCTCTTTTTTTTGGCTGATTTTGCCTCGGTCCAAGACCTATTGAACAAAGTAGCGGTCCGAGGTAACGACGACTACTCGGGGAAAAAACCTATTGCAAAGAGTTGAAGAGAACGAAGCAGAAAGCACACACACACACGCGCGCGCGCGCGCTCGCAACGCACAGAGTGAGCTATAGTAAAGAGAGAGGGAGGTGGGGAAAGAGAAAAAGAAGGACAATACAATTGCCTGATTGGGCAGGAGCAGTCGTCGTGGGGCACTCGCGACCGACGGTTCGTTGGTTAGTCGGCGCTACAGCTGATCAGTGATAAGAGGAGAGCAATTTCGATAATTATTATAAGACTCAAGACAGACAACGTCGAGTGCGCGCGCACATCGAGCGAGTACGAGTATAGTAGCAGTAGCAGCTGAGAGTTACAAGACAGAGAGCGAGAAAGAGAGAGCAAGCGAGCTTTCGAGAAGATTGCAGCTGCAGGGTACGACGAGGACAACGGCGGCGTCGAATAGCGTAAAACAGTGGGAGAAAGGGAAAAGGTGTCCAAGAGTCGCATTGTGTGTTGTATACGCGTGTGGCCGTGGTTGCGGCTACTGCTAACAGACTTGGATAGAGACTGACGGGTATGGTATACGCGACGGGTGCCTGGGGCATGGGAGAGGCTCAAACGCAGTGCCACAGCGCAGCCAATCCTAGTATTCCCAATTCCCCCATCGTCGCTACAGCCTCCTCCTTTTGTCAGGACCACGATGAGGAAGTCGCTCTCCATCCGCTCAAAAACCAGGTGAGAAAGGGCTGACTCGAAATTTACTTGATTTGTCTCGTTTTCTCCACCGCCTCCACCAGTTTGCTAAACGCGCAACTTGTCGTTATCGGTCCGCGAGCTTCCACTCTGCTCCATACAACCCGATCGTCGTTTCCGTCGCTTCCCACACACGCAACATCCAACCAAAACTGTGTCACCCACATAATTATAAGACAACGTCGATTCCATCCGCTCGCCAGTCCTTCGAACGTGATCCTTTTTTTTCTTTCTCTCGTTTGTCGTCGCGATAAGCACTCGTCGTATTATGTATGCACGAGCACGCAAAAGCAACATACGAACGGGTTATTTTTACGACGACGCTGGAAAGCCGAGAGCGAGAGCGCGTTGGTCGTTGCAAAACCGCGAGTCGACTTTCCAGCGCGCAGTCGCTCTCCCGCGCACCACTGAGTGTCCCGCACGTATATACATTCGCGCGAGAGTACGTACGTGCGTGTGCAGCGTTTAATGCTCTCTTCTGTTTTATCTCGAATCGCGAGGTTTCGCGCTTTACGTGCGCGTCGTCTTTGTTCGACGTCCGTGACTCTGTCGTTCTTTCCTCCTTCCCACGAGCATTCGCTTGTGCGTATCGGTTCTCTTTTGTTGTTTTCGCGTGTGTTTCGTCGTCGTCGTCGTCGTCGTCGTCGTCGTCGTTGTCGTCACACGTGGATAGTGCGTTTGATAACCGAGAGCTCGGTTTTTGTCGTCTGCTCGTGGATAAGCGCCTCGGCTCGTAGTGTGCGTCGCTGCCACTAACGCGTTGTCGATCAAACTTTCCACTGGTCCGTTAGATAATACGCGCAAGTGGACGTCGCGAGGCTTCTTTGAAAGGACGGGACAGGAGAAACAAAGACAAAATCAACGAACCAACGGCCGATTCTCACGCTTGTCTTTTCGTTCTTTTTGATTGCGTCGAAAGGTCGGCGGTCACACCAGACTACTGCTGCTCAACCAAAATACCATTTGCAAGCCGTTGAACTGCAGGGAGCTTGACTTTTACAGGAACATTCCACAAGATATACAAATGTTTGTCCCGAAATTTAAAGGTAAGCTAATATTCGAATATTGCCTTTAACAACAGCGCTGCTTAGATAAGGTATACCAACAACATGATTCATGCTTATGTTTTATCACTAGTTTTTTAAGATTATTTCTTCATTAGTGTTCGTTAACTTGTGTGCTCTTGCGCTTTTTTATACATACATATGTCTATAATGTGCATATACATATATATATATATATATACACACACACACCTATACGTGCGCGTATATATATGTATAGATGTCAACATCGAGCCTACTTACTTCCTATCGATCATTTGAGTATTTGTTTTGTTGTTTAATCCGATTGATCTCGCAAGTTGGCGCGATAACACGCGCTTACGTGATTTTTACATGGTCATTATGTTACAGTCGTGACAATTCATTGGACTAGATTACTGTCCATCAGTTATTGCGTTAGACGATATTCGAGTAATTGAAAGCGAATGCCGCAGACACGTAGAGATAAAAAACGTCATGCCAGCGTAAGAAACCGAATGACGTTTTTGCGACAACGTTTTCGTCATTAGACGTTTACGCAACCTTACCTTTTTCATCCCGACTCATGTGTGTGCGTGCGTGCGTGCGTGCGTGCGTGCGTGCGTGCGTGCCTGTGCGTGTGTGTTGGCGTGAGTGCTCGCGTACGAGCGATACGTGCTTCAGTGTGCTTCTGTGTGCGCCTGTGTGCGCCTGTGTGCATCCGCAAACATCCATTTGAGCGTCATTGCTACGTTTACTTAAAACGTCACCGATCGTTTACAACTCGCTTCGCGTATCGCACGACGCATAACCTATAGGATCTGCTTATTTTTGTCTCGCGTGAGAGCGACTTTCTTCCGCGTCGATCCTAAATCGCACGAGTTACTTGTGTCGCGGTTGTGGTTCTGCGAAGCACGCGATTATTTTTCAGTTGGCCACTTGTTTCTTTCGAGTTTTTCCGATACGATCGTTTCTATTCGAATATTCGTTCGAGCGTCAACGATACGTTTTTTTGAGCGTTTGTGCATACGCGAGTACTCGACGTAATACGATCCGCTGGAACAGCATTTAGCATGAAACTACAGCGTTGTCAACGTTGACAACGCGGATGTTCACGGTAAAGGATAACGTTAGCCGATATTTGGGTTATTGAGTTGTTGGGGTTTCCAATGATTTCACCGTCACGTAACGTCGTTTTAGGTAAGTATCGTCCACGTGCGATCGATGTTTTTCAAGCGATTCATACACCAACCTCACTGGAATTTCACCGTCAAGACAACTTACTACTGTTCGAATTGACGATTGTTCTTTTTTTCGGTGTCGAGCAGAATCGACAATTCAAAGAAATTACTCGACGTCTACTGCGCAGAAATAGCGATACCGCAACAACCAACGAAATGTCACGCCGCAGCGTATCCACCAGATGAGTAATTTCTTTGGAATTGATTATCCGAGTTATCGAGGCAAGGACAAACAGTTTTTTTATTCATTTTTTTTATTTCGATTATCGTCAAACAACGATCCGTGGAGTCTGGAAAAGTTGAGCAGGGGTGACCGCGCGTCGTTGATAGCGATCGACAACTGTTGTACTCGCTCTCCAACGGGGAGCGCGTTAAAAATGTAAAAATAGAGCGAGTGAACGAGTGAGTGAGCGAGTGAGCGAGTGAGTGAGAGAGAGAGAGAGAGGGTGGGTGAAAAGAAAAGGGAAAAGTGAAAAATAGTAATGAAGAAGCGATGAATGCATCAAATCGCGCAATGTTTGATGATTGTCTAGAAAAACAACCTTTTCTTTCAAGTATCCCCAGAGCCAATAAGTCACAAGGATACGTGTCTGGGAATCGAGGCATGGCCTGCTCGCAGACTCACTAGTGCCCTGAACACATTCCATTTGCTTCTCCTTGGCCAATGCTCGGGGTTTGTATTTTGTTGCTGATCATCAATATATACCAAGCAAGCTCGGAGGCGTTATGTACATTACCTCTCCGACAAGCATTTCTATGACATTTTTATGCTCAGAATTGTTCTCCATTCAGGCGAATTCGCTGTATCTCTTATCTTACATATATTACGTTATAGTTTACCTAGTACATCTTACTATACGCTATTAAAAATGCCGTTGTTATTTTATACGTTGACTTACTTGTTTATTTATTGACTGATTTGTTTATTATCATTTATTCATTTATCTATTGACCTTGTACCGTTCCGCCTGTTACATCTACGATCACGTAGTCGTTTATTTCAGCCAAAATCAGACTTTGCTACATAGTTGTTACACGCATTTCAATTGTTCACGAGTCATTTTTCTTGTTTTTTTTATTCGATTCTCTATACTGTCACGATATACATGTATATATATACACACACACACACACACACACACACACACACACACACACACACACACACACACACGCCCACATGTGTATATATATGTGTGTGTACACGCTGTATACGTGCAATTATTCGGGAACCGGGAACAAAGAAGGTGCTTGGTCGCCTCTAGCGAGAACAATTCTAATTCAAGATTCGAATCTCTGTGCCTTCGATGCAATAGAAAAGAAAAAAAGAAAAAAAGAAAAAAAGAAAAAAGACAAACCGGGGGGTGGTTTTATACGTTTGACAAATATGTCGCACGGAGAACTATACAAGTCACGTGCTCATATTTCGATTGTGCAACAGCTTTGGACTGTTCGCAATTAAAGCAATATCCATATCGATTGTACGCCAAATGCCGTGCACCAATTAGTACGAACGCTTGCATTTTGTTTTCTAAATTCGACGGTATGACATTCGTTGAGAGATTCATCGTGTGCCGTGTAACAATTGATTGTCTTTGTTTTGTCTGAAATACAGGCTTTGATTGATATTAAAAGAAACTAAACGTAGGATTTGCTGGAATCGTATATCGAGTGACAAACAAAGAAAATACTTGACGTTCCGGTTCGATTGACAAAGACTCTAACGATAAATCGTAGATGGAGTCGCACGCGACTTGCCTACTACTCGAACAAAGTTCCACTTGGAATTGCCGTGGGTTTCTGATCCCCGCACGTTGGTGTTACAGGTGTGATGCAGGCGTCGAGCAGCGGCGAGTTCAAACTTGAAAAACGCTATAGCCCGAGCTTCCGCGAGCAAGAGCTTCGGCCCGCCAAAGGTTCGACAAAGAGGAAGCGCGATGACGTTTTGAGGTATAAGAATAGCTTTTGTTAAGCGCCAATTCGCCACCTACAACCATCCAACAATAATTATTCTTAATCAGAGCAACGTTTTTGTTTAGACGCTAATTTCACAAGCTGTGTATGTATTGATCGTCCGATAGGTTCACTTAGGGCTTGCACTTTGCAACGACGAGGCGCCGATTATCGCTCGTTCGCTTCGAGACCGCTTTTCACCAGGTGTCCTTCTGTTACAGGATGAAGATTCACCGGAAGAACAGTTCCGTGGACATACTCAAGCCCGGCACGCATCTCGACTCCTCGACGAACAAGCAATGTACGCCTCTAAGCCCCTCACCGAAAACCCAATCACCCGATAACCCGATTAATCGACCGTTGTCTCGTTGTTGCCGCAGATTTCCTGTTGCTGGAGAACATCACGTCGCGGTACACGCAGCCCTGCATTCTGGACCTGAAGATGGGGACCAGGCAGCACGGGGACGACGCGTCGGCGGAGAAGCGCAGGACGCAAATAGCCAAGTGCGCGGCGAGCACCTCGGCTTCGCTCGGTGTTCGCCTCTGCGGCATGCAGGTCGGTATCGCTGCTCCTCCGCTCCCCGACGCGTGCCTCCTCGACTAACCGAATCGCGCGATTCCGTTTGATTAGGCTTTCCAGGCGGACATCAACCATTACGTCAAACGGGACAAGTATTACGGCAGAGAGCTCAACGAGGAGGGATTCAAGTCGGCCCTCTACAGATTCTTCCACAACGGCTACTGTTTGCGGGTCTGCGTCGTTCAGCGAGTGATCGCCAGATTGGAGCAGCTCCGGCGCGCCATCGAGAGGCAGAGCAGCTACCGCTTTTATTCCTGGTGAGCAAACTCGATCCGCTCTCCTCCCCCTCGCTCGAGCACCGAGCGAAAACCGGAAGAGACCGGCTGGGAGCAGCGCTGTCCGCTCGATCCCACGATTAATCGACTCGTTGCGCACTCGTTTCAGCTCGCTGCTCATCGTCTACGAGGGCTACGTCGTGGACGACTACGCGTCCCACCGGCGCACGGCGTCCCTGGGAGTGGACGAGGCGGCCAGCGCGAGCTTCATGGGCGACGTGGTGGTGGCGTCCCGTGTCGACCCGGAGGCCTGCTGCTACGACGCCGACACGAGCAACCACTCCGCCGACTACAATCTGTCGGTACACGAGGAGGTGAGCCAGGCGACGCTGCACCGCGGTTTCGGCGAGGCGGCGGCTCGCGGCGCCAACGACCCGCTCGGCTTCTACCCGCTCAACGAGGAGACGGTGTTCATGGAGCACCCGACCTCGCACGCTCTCATGAGCGCCCAGGCCGCCCACGACAATTGGATGCTCTACGGCCAGAGCAGCAGTAGCAACAGCAGCAGCGGCAGCGGCGACGACTACTGCTGCGGTCAGCACACGGTCGTCAACTCCGAGGACACCAGCTCTGACCTCGACCTGCCGAGGAGCGCGTCCATCGACGACGAGTGCCCGATAAGCCGTAACCGCCACCTGCACCACAGACCCCACCGAATCAGACTCTACAAGGCGGAGGAGAGCGCCAGCGATCGCGGCGCCGTCAACGAGCGCGCCCGCGGAGACAACGACGACATCGAGGACGAGGACGACGAAGACGAGGACGAGGACGAGGAGGAGGAGGAGGACGACGACGACGACGACGACGACGACGACGACGACGACGACGACGACGACTGCGCGACCGTGTCGAAACGCATGAAGGTCAAGCCGACCTCGACGAGCGCGAGTCCACCGGAGGATCACCTCGTGTCGGGAACCGTCGATCAGGCTATGGTCGACGTGCGCATGATCGACTTTGCTAACACGACCTTTGGTCGCGCCAATGCCGCCGGCTCAGCCAATCCCGTTCCGTCCAATTCCAATTCCACGGTGCACCAGGGTCCGGACTGTGGATTCCTCATGGGCCTCGATAGCTTGAAGCGATTGCTTCTCGAGATTCTCGCCGAAGGTTAACCGTGGGACGCTCTCGACGCGGACGATACCAACGGAAGAGGGAGGAAGAGACAGAGGGCGAGCGAGAACCTCCGCTGTCGTACGTCGCGCGTTACTTTGTCGTGCGAACATATGTGATTATCTTTGGACGTTCGACGCTGAACGCCATCGCGCGATACGAGAATACGTCGAGTTGGCTGTCTTGTGTCGACTTGTTTTGTCAAACAGGTACGCATACGTACTTTTCGAGTGTAACATTTGATTCTGATCGAGTCGATCGGAAGATTGAACATGAAATATCGTTCAATTTCTAAAGGACACGTGCAACTGCGTACGCAGCGAGAGAGCGGGAGCGGGAGCGGGAGCGAGAGAGAGAGAGAGAGAGGGAAATCGCGAATGGGTGATGTGCACACCAGTCGAATGCAGTGCAAACGCGAGCGGCAGCAACAAGTTATCGTGCTGCACCTGCAGTCAAGAGTATTAAGGGAAGTTTCCTTTCCAAAACTGAAACTAGTTTATTATTAGACACTCTATACAAGGCCTATGTATATAGTTAGCAGATGTAATTTTAAACTACATGTTCCACGAGACTCCGAGCGTTCAATAAACGTACCGGATAATACAGTGGGTCATGGATGCGAGCGCTTGCGCCCCCGACTTTGTTCGTCGCCAATCTTTACACCTAATTCGAACGTCTACTAAAGCGAGCCGACGCGACGCGCCGCGCGCACGGGTACGTGTATAAAACAATGTAAATGTGTATAAATTACTGTTCATAAAATCAGTTTCAAATTCATTAGTCAAGCTCCTGCCAACAACCGGGGAAGATCAAGCAGACTGCGCCGACAATTCAATTTAGCATTAAGTTTTTAATCATTGACCAATATTATACATTTCATTTATACATATATATTTCTTCTTTTTAACCATTATCTTGTACTCGTTTCATCGAATAACTTAAATAGCGCAACATGTTTATTATTGATATACGAATGTTCAATCCACGAGTAGACGTTTAAGCCGTCTATCTGTTATACTTATTACCGATCAATTTTGTAGTATGACATGAAAATATATGTCTAATTGAAGAATGATTGGGCCAGAAACGAGCCAAATTATTTTTGTATCGTACACCGAGGTTTCCAGTACGAACACGGATTAATTCAAATGATGTGCATATACTAATACAATGAAAATGTACAAACTGTAGTCACGCTGTATTATTTATGTACGCATACAAAGATACACATACACCCCCCCCCCCCACACACACACACACGTGTATATATATATATTTTTTTCCAAATGCATCGTCGTTATGACCGATGTCCGACAGATACACCGTTAAGAGAAATACAAATATATCTGTCAAAATTGTTCTTTAAGAAACAGATGCGCTAGCAAGTTCCATACATAGCATTGTAAAATTTCCATGTTTTTTTGCGTAATAAAACAATTTATTATCACGGAAATTCCGTTAAACTGATTGTGTATGCGATGTATTTTTAGTATGTAAGAGTAACCAAACGTGATCTATTTGTTGTATATTCATTCTCTAGTTCCTATCATGTTGTTTAATGTTTTTTTAAATTAAATTTTTTAGCGAAATTGTATGGAGTAAACAATAAATTATCTTGAATTATACACACTGTTTGGCGAGGGGCAGTGCATATAAATAAAACTATTTAAAATTTTACAATATACTTTTAATGACAATTCGTACATCTTTATTTTGTAAGTTGCGATTAAAATTTAAATTAAACGATCAAAGTCCTAAGCGTTACTTATACGATATATTGTTTATAAAAAGTGCATTAAATAGACGGATCTGAAGAACCCTTTGCCTGCAATCAATTATCACTGAAATACCCGATTTCATATAATATCTTACATTTGGGATGGGGACAATTTGGTTTGCGCTAGTAGGACACTGTCGGCTACAAGCTTGTTCGAATCTTATACGACGCCACTTTTATATGTAATTCGATACGCATAAAATGAAAGTATAACAATCAATTTTGTTATGCAACTAATTATATTTTTATTTGGTTGGACATTAAACTACAAAATTGAGCTTTCACATGTTTTCTATTCGTACTTTCATCTTGTAAGATGTCTGCTTCTATATTAACTGTCAATTTAGTTCAATACCTTCAACGTTATTTACACGCTAACATTATTTCACGATATTTGTCACTTAATTAATCATCAATTAAAGTCAACCACCAGTGTATGAATGCGTATAGACAGTTTCTTTGGATTCATTTGCGATGTAATTTACGCTTTTCAACGAGAGTATCGGAAATTTCCCAGACTTGATGTATTTTATTAATCAATAGACGTTTTTAATTAAAAAATGTCGTATAATTTAGAAATATAGTATTTTTATATAGAGAGATAAATAATGTACATACACATATAATGATAAAATTATATTGTATTTTTGCTCATTTTCCTCTAGGAAGAGGTAAATTTAATATTCAAGTGGAATATAACTTTTTCAATACTATAAAGTACTATATATAAAAGAGCGTCGAATGGTTATTATTTACGATATGCTGTTTTTTTTCTAAGCTTACATGCATACAGTTGTATGTGTGAGTGAGTGAGTGAGTGAGTGTGTGTGTGTGTGTGTGTGGCATAGATATACTATCTTTATGTTTGATGGTAAAGTTGCACAATTCCAAGCCACACTTTATATTAAAAAGTCAAATGCGTTTCGTCATGCGTTACATTATACCGTTAAAGGTCATTTAACTGAGAAGGCACGTTTTCTTTGAAATATGAGAGTTACACTTTTGGTCAACGTCGTACAAAAATATAACTTTATAAAAGCACCCGTGTATACAATGTTGTTGATTTGTTGCATCAATTGTTGATCATAATTTCGTTTTTCTTTTTTATTACAATTGAAAGTATAAATCACGGCCATTCATAAAATTTGATATTAGCTTAACATGTTTAACAAAGATATAACTGCAAAAATAGACTATTTGGTTTAGTACGTAAAATAGTGTAATACTAACAGTGTGTGATTATGCTTATATGAAAATTTATCAAAAATTTTCTTGAAGAAACTTTTTTTTATAAATAAACACTGGTAGGTGTCATACTTTTAGTAACTACGTCTAATTATAATAATTAATTCGTTAATAAGATGTGATGTATAAATCGTTTCTTATTTAAAATTGATCGTTAAACAATTTGCGTCGTGTCACATAGTCGTGAAAAGAAAAGATGAAACTATTTTATTTCTGATATATCGACGATTTTTCAAGAGATGTACGAAATCAATAGTTTCCAGTTATATACAATGATTTTTCTTAGGTTATCGCGTTTGATTTATTTACCAGTGTACACGCGTTAGAAATAAAATCGTTTAGAAGCAAGTGTGATTTGGAAAATTCCATATTAAATACTACATCTATTTGAATGAATTGTATTAAATGAACAAAACAAAAAAAAGACCCGCAAATTCCGTCCACGCAACGAACAGATATCTCTTTAGCACGATCGATTCACTCAATGTTATCCGAGAATGCTAAAAGTTTCGTTGAGAAAAATATGTTTGATATTTACAAACTATTGGACATTTCGTTTCTTACGTGCTCACAGTTTTCACGTGTACAATATCAACTTAAAATCTAACTCTCGTTTTCTCCAGCCATTTGATAGTGATAGCGACGTAGAGCGGATAATTTCAAACGTTCAGTCTCAAGAGCTTGCTCTAATTCCAAAACCCGGACTTGCGCCTCCATTTCTAGTCTTTTTGCTTGATGTAGACTCAATCCAGAGATATCCATGTCTTCTGTAAACGTAAACAAACATGAACAAAGATAACTCTAATCACGAGTAGGAATAAACGTTGACAAACACAAACGTGAAGTACCGACCGTTATCTTCGATCAGTTGACTACAACTTTTAGCAGTTGCTACAACACCTCCGGTAGCTTGCGTCACTAAGCGAGACGCTTCGGACAATGCAGATAGATTGCTGCTGTTTCTATCTGCTTTTACTCTACTGGCTACGACTAACTGGGCCGTTGAAGCAGCAATACCTTGGGATGCTACGACAAGTTGTTCAAACTTGCCATTACCAGAAACGACTTTATCAGCTGCTTCCCTAAAATTATCACGCCATTATGTCATGTTGCTCTTTAGCGGTAGTTTATAAACAAACGATTTATCACTTTTTATCGGTAACAAGTATATATACGTACAGTAAAAAGTTGGCTCCCATAGCAATAGCCTTGGCCGCTGAAATCAAACCCTCGGACCACTGGTGATTTCGTTTGTAAAATTCAGTAGCCGATGCCGTGCCTTTGCCTTGAGCTACAATTTCCGTTTGCAGGCTACGAGATTTTTTCACCAAATTTCTAATAGCCATCATTAACTCTGTGCACGAGTCAAGTATTTTTCCGTTGACTTCTAATTTAACTCCAGAATCCGCAGCACGCGATTTGTCCAACATTTCCTGTACGAATTCATTGCGTGTAATGCGAAATATGCACTCGATCAATTCAAACATTTTATCTTAGTGCGCGTACAAACACGACACGCTCAAGTGCTACGTGAATCATCGATATCGCCAGCCATCGACAGCGACATCGATTCTGATGATAATTGCAAAAAACAAACAAGACAGCAGTCACACAGTTGTTGACTTCGAACGTTGGGCGTTTCGTACAAATAAATTATCCAATTCAGATGGGTTTTTCACAGTACCAAATTACACCTCGACCGTATCGTTTTTATAGGACAAGTAAAAGCGCGCGCGAAACGAGGCGAAACCAAAGATAATCCGCTATTTACGCATCAACGATAAGATTGAACGATGATTTTATTGCCTCGATGAAACGCAGTCGGTATCCTCGAGGTGTCGTGTCACACTCGGGAAACAAAAATAAGCCCAGGTCTACGTGGTTTATTGTAAAAATACCCGATAACCAACGACGCAAAATAAAACAGCGATTACCTGAATCCTCGCTGCTGCTTCTTCTATAGCTTTGTCCATGCTCGTCAATTCGTTTTCTACCAAGTCACCAATTACTTCCGCGTTGCCCAACACTTTCGACAAAGAGTCTGCCAAACCTGAAATTTTGTCCAATTGTTTCTTGACAACTTGAATTTGTTCAACGGTTGACGACGACTTTTCTTTCACGTAACTGATCATTATTAAGCCTTGGGATCCAAGTTGTTTACATTCGTCAGTGAGTCCTAGAAAAATAATCGAAGGTAATTTATGAGAATTCAGCGGCGATTGCTCGTTTGAGACAATTTCAACAAGTGTCACAATCGCGGAAAAATAGTCGTTGCGAGGTCGTGTAAAATAACCAATTCGAAAGAATTGGTCGTCGTATACTTACTGTCTCCAAAAGAAATATCTTTGGACGTATTAGAAGTGAATTTGGCTTGCATCAAGTAAGTGGAAAGTGTATACGCGGTGTGAATAGCGTTACGGATTAATTGTCCTCTTTGTGCGGTATCCTCCACGTAAGTGCTATAAGCGCTACTCAAATTACTCAATGCTTCGTCGGTTGATTTTACAAGACTACTCAGATATTCAGGTGTGCATGTAACTGCAGAGACTGCAGGATTGTCGACTACGTGCATGGCGTTCTGTAGAATCGATTCCGCTTCCGATAAACACATCACTGCAACAAATGTTTGTTCGTTGCGTTAATTTCTCGATATTACTTGACTCTGTTTTGTTCCTAGGAACGCGTCATTGACTTACAAAGCAAATCGTACAAGGCCGCATCGGAGTCGGCTTTCGCCTGAGCGAGAGAACGTCCTGTCTCGTTTTGCAAATTTGATATTTTTAATTCCAATTCTTCTTTTTGAGCCATCAAATCGTGCAAATCTCCTTCTACCGCAGCTTTTTCAGATGTGATAAAATCGATTTTCGCCAAGAGGCTCTACAAAACAAACGTCAAAGGCAATTTGTGAGTTAAGATGAAACGTTAAACGACTCATTGACTATATACGATTGATATTTATTTACCAAATTTTCAGCTTTGGTCGCGTCGTATTCCTTTCTAACTTCGTCTAAATCGGCTCGAGCTTGAACTACTCTTTGCGCTTCTTGCTCGGCCGTGGCTTGGCCTTGCACTTGTTCTTGCAGTCTTTGTTCAGCTTCTTGAGTTCGTCTCTCAGATTGGTCCATTTTCAATTGCATACTTCCTAACTGTTTGTCGACTTCCGCTTTCTGAAATTGATTGGAAAGGTACAAAGGTGCCTTATTAAGTTTCTCAGCATGAATTGCATTAACGCGTTACCTTTCTGATCAAGTTTATGTGTTCTTCTCTCAGTTTGGTGTACACGTCCTTCAATTTCTGAAACTTCTCTTCTAATACTTTCCCCCTTTCTGAAACAAATTTTCGCGCAATAAGTCGATTTCCCTTTTTTCATGGAATTAATTGTCATAAAATGTTCTTTCGAACAACTACCGCTCACCTTCAGCCGTAGTGCAGGTCGCTAGTATCTCTTCGTATTGTTTGGCTAAATCCTGCGCTGATTGTTTCTCTTGAAGGATTTCATTTCCCTGGCAAATTAAAGCTTTCGTTTAGTCACGGACAATTGAAGCGATCCGACTAGCGCGTTACAATGAGTTACCTTGGCCGAAAGTAAGGATTCGAGCTCTAGAACACGAGTTCGCAAATCTCCAACGACGTTCTGGTGTTCAGCCATTAAACGTTGCAATTCCTGTCGTTGTCTTGAATTTTCTTGATGAAAGTGTTCAATCAAGCTATCTCTAAAATTCAAGCGTTATAAATGTGGATGTGGATACGATATGCGATACAAGTCAAATGCCGTAGATGTACCTTTCAGCTAAAACGTCCGGCGAAATTGAGCCGTTGTGCGTGGAATCTGCTTGATCGCCTTGAAGCGAACTAGTATCCGAGGTATCGATGAGAGCTCCTTCGGTATCGATGGGTTCCTCTGGTGGTAAAACCACCACAGGCGTGACGTACGTCCCCAATTCAGACTGAATTAAAAAGTTGGGCGGATTCTACGTGTAAGAGAAGAGAAGAAACGTTATAACGATCTATCGGCAAATGACCGCTTGTCAACTTTCAAATGAACTCGTATATTCTTACTTCTGGCAATGTAGGGATGGTAATTAGGTGCTTGAAATAATGCATGTGCATGATTGTAGTATAAAAGCTCTTTAGATCTGTAAATTGTTTAAGAAAACGTTCTCTGTGACCAGCTAATGTATCAGCAGGAAGCGCACTGTGTAACTTAAAAAGCATTTTAACGCTGTAGTCATAAAGCTTTGATGCATCTTGAACACATGGGATCAATGGTGCAAGGCGACATTGGCCACACGGAGTCATTGAGTTAGACCGCGATAAATTCAAAGATCCAAAAACTGCAATAGGGTGTTGTTGAGTTAAAAGATAATACAAAGTTTGTAATGATTCATAGCGAAGAGTCGTTGAACTTACCAGCTTGTTGCAAATTAAGAATATCGTCCATGTAATCGAACATTTCAACGGTCATTTGGAAGCTTTACAAAATAAACGAGCATTATTGTTTAATCCAACGGACTTTGAAGAGCGTCAAATTAAAACTATCAGTACCAATGAATACGTACTAAACATTGATGTCATTTTCTCCAATGGCTTCAAGTTCTTCGGGAGTTACTTGAAGATTACCTGGCATGCGAGGATTTCGCCTGTGAAAATCTAATTTAGTTATCAGTAAGCGTATGTATAAATGTATCAAACGACCGTATTCTTCTCGTAAATGTTGCCATAATTTGCCAATATCCTCCAACTTTCCTCTGTGACGCTGAGAGTCGGGTAAAACGCGGGGATGGCCCTCGCGTAATATTTTGTGCAAAACGTGACAAAATTTCCATGCTACAATTCTGTGTTCCTGCAATTGCTGACGTAAAATATACGTCCAAAATATGTTGGCTCCTTTTTCTTGATACGTGCCAATAATTGCAACTGAGATATAGTTGAGGAAATAATCGTGGGAAAGACATAAACCAAGGAATACTTCACAATTGCCAGACAAAAAAGGATACTGCGTACGTGCTTTTCTTTTACTCTTGTTTCGCTTGGATTCACAGCTTTTGCAATGCTGGTACTCTGAAAGTAAGTATTGTTGTGTTTTTAATAAGGACACTTGTTTGCGCACCACCCACACAATTTAACATTACAGGCATGCTATAATATCTTTGTAACCAAACTCACCAGCTGATGCATTTGCTTCTCGTTAAATGATAATGCAGACATGTTAGTTGTGCAATACGTCAACGAGTTATTACAAAATAAGAACAGTAGAATAAGCGATAATCTGTAGATTAAAGCACATACAATCACTTGTCATTCGCTTGTCTAATACGATCACCTCGATATTCTATGGCGCCGCATCAAAGGTTATTTTGGTGACATGCACTATCTGCAAAGCTAATTATTAAAAAAATAATAACATCCAGTGGTATACATCGTTTGCCAGTACGTAGAGAAACGTACTATTTTATCAATTTGGCATCCGTTATATTACAATAAAGTGGTGGAAAACAATTAACGACATACATGGGAGTTGTGCGATTGCATTTGGAAATGAGAGTTTTTGGACAAGAGTCTATTTGGTGCGATGAAAACAAGTGAGACCTAAAGTAGTGTAATCGTTAAGTAGAGCAATGGGAAAGATACAGAGGTAGAAAAACAATAGAATAAACCACGATTACTTTACTGCTTAACTCGGCACTAATAAAATACAAGCTAGATACAATTGCCCAATGGGTAGGCTGTGTTAAATAGGAAGAGAAACCTAACGTATTTGGCCACGATGACGAAACGAAGGAAGGAGAGCATAACCCATTCGGTACGATCCGAAAGGATGAAGAGAGTTAGGAATTAGGAGGGCGATGGCCAAGAGGACATTAAATGGCTCGTTGGTGTAACTCCTCGAGTAAGGAGCACGAGTGTAGAAATAAGACGCAAGCGGCACGTGTGTCAATCGGGACGCACGATATTTAATACCTGGAATTTCTCAAACTGTTCTCGTTCCAAGTCCAAGCTCGTTTTTCTTTGTTGTAGCACTCGAGGCAGAGATAAAGAAGCCATATCCAAGGAAGCAGTGCGACGTTAGCGATGTTCGTCGAGCGTCGAGCGAATTCACTTGGGAAATTGCCAATTTGTCCAGGCTCGAGTGTACGTATCGTACGTACCGCGCCTACTCGGATATCGTCGCGTTTACGTAGGTACTTATACGAACGCCGAGGCCGATAAGCATCTGACCAGATAAAAGCAACCAAGCGACGCGTTGCACGAGTGCAGCGCGAGCATCAGCGGCGGCGACGACGGTGGCCGGACCGTCGAGCAGCACCGAGGGGCACTCGATCGGAGACGTTCACCGCAACACGCGTACTTGTACCGTACCTAACGAACCGTAGAGGTAGACGTACGTGTTTCGTGTTACGGCAGCGGCAACTCGTAACAAACAGAGCACGAGAGCGAGAGACGGGGAGGACGAAGGGAAAACAGCGCGCGCGCGCGCGTACACGCGTACAAAGACTACGAGGCACTGACTGCAGCGGCTGCGGCGGCGCCCAGTTCGCGGCGATCGTAGCGCGGCATGAATGGATCGCTCGTCGCGCGCACGTTCCGTTTGGTTTGGCGCTAGGCTTGTATCGGTGAGAGCACACACGCGTACGCGACTGTCCCGTAGCTCAATGGTAGGCGTAGCGACGCGTCGACATCCGCTGGCTGGCCGATTCTTCCCGTGTGCGTGCGTGTGTTTTTCTTTGGTTCCACACGCACACGCTCGCCTGCACGACCGCTCTATTCGGAGCAAACGCCGTGCATCCTCTTCCCTCTGCGCCCACGCGCAACGTTGTCGTTTTGCTCTTTCTCTTTGATCTTCAAACGACAGCTGTGCGCAGCGAGCAGCCGTCGCCGCCTCTTTCTTTCCGTCCGCGCGTGCTCCGCCGTTGATCCCTTGCGACTCGACCGCTGAAAGTGGATGGAAATTCTCCGAAGCGGCAACGGAACGCCTCGAGCTAAACGTGCACGGCTTGCGACGTATCGAAAGACGACGCGCGTTCGCTTGGGGCCTTTGCGACGGGTAAACAAACCGTCGCTCGCGCGTTGACGCACGTTGGCCGGTGCTACGGCCAAACGTTCGCTGTTCTCGACGCAACGTTACGATCTTGGAAACGTACGCGCGCTTGTACAGAGCTCGACGTATCGCTGGGCGACAAAAAGGAAGGCCAGAAATGCGCCCACGCCATCGTAAACAAGCGCTTGCAGGCGCACGAAAGGTCCTCGACGAGCACGTTTTGGCCGACGTTCGCAGGGCTGTTGCGTCCACTGGAACGGACATCCGAAACGGCGCAAAGTGTCGAGGCGAACGCGAAAACATACGGCACACGGGTACGAGACGACGGGCTCGAGTGCGAAATTGCGCGTCGTATCGCGCAGGGAGGGGCACCGACGTTTGAAAACGAGCGAATATCCGCGCGTATATACGCTGGCGCAACGAGAACGGAGCGCCTCCGTCGACGAGAGGAGTCTGTCGACTGCAGCACAGCGTGTCGGCGAGTCTAGTCGCGCTCGAGCTTCCACCGAAGGCAGACAGCGTTGCGCTTGGCCCGTCGCTCGAGGATATCGCAACCCGGCTACGTCTCGAAGAAGAGCGTCCAATTGGTTCGGGAGCAATGATGGTCGGAAGAGGACGATCGGCCTTTGCGGCCGCCAAGTATCTGGCCAGCGGCATCCGAGGTACTCTGTTGCTACCTATACGCGTGTACGTCGACGTCCGTTACCACGCGCCCGCGCACTTCCCGACGCACCATCGATTTTCGTTACAGCGTTCCTCCCCCCGCGCGACCTTGACAATTTTCTCCTTCCAAGCGCACTCGAACAGCGTCCATCTTTTATCCTTGCTGAACTCGGTTTGTTTTTCCAAGAGCGCGATTGGAAAACGACGAGATACTCTCGTTACGCAACGCTTCTGGATGATCTCGCGCTCGCAACGACTTCAAAACACTCGCGCTATCGGTTTAGCCATCGTCGACTTTGCTTTTATCAATCTCGTATCGCGTATCGTATCTCTCGCGATATCTGCGGTTGTTTGCGTAATTGCGAGATCGAGCAACGGACAAAAAACGAAGAGTCGAGCGAGCTCGCGTCGCGCCCACGTTTACGCGGCAAAAAAATTGACGGCCACGCGAGTATCGAGGCAAACACCTCGAGTCGCAAGCGCAAATTTGGCCGACAACGAGTCCTCGACGACGAGATCGAACTCGAGGTGAACTCGAAATGACGCAGAGCCGCTCGTACGAGCCACGGGAGAGTACGTTTATAGAGCAATTGTTCGTAACTGGCGTCGGTTAAACTTAATCGTTCAATTGATGCAAGCACGAAGGTCGCTAGCGCTCGTTTCGAAATCTGCGCTGTAGGCTCTCGCGCGCCTCCTTCCTCGAGGATCGCTTCCAATTTCAAGCGAAACTTTGGGCGTTTTGGCGAAAACGCGATTGGATCGTGCCTCGCGTGCAAACAACGGAGCGCGATCCGGATAATAAATCTCTGCTACGCGAAAAACAAGAAACACCAGTCGTGCGTCTGATCGTGTTATCGTTGTCGAGATCGCTGTCTGCGGCTCGTTCGTAATTAGTCAAATATTGAATCGTCGATCAGGTGCAACTGCTTACCAAAATAACACGTTCGAAAGAGAGAGTGAGGGTGAGGTAGACAGTCGCACGGATAACAAGCGAAACGGAGGAAAACTTCGCAAGGGCGAAGAGCGAACGAACGCGACTGAACGTCGATCTCGAACGCAGGTGCACGAGAGTCGTCAACGGCGGCCTCGAGGGAACCGGAGAGACCGGTGGTATCGAGCGCCGAGGTTCCAGGGCCCGTGTCGCGGCAACTGCTTCGCGAGCTCAACTCGATGCAACAGGCGTCGTCGGTGCAGCTGTTCGCCGACTACGAAAAGTCCACGGGTAACTATTTGGCCGACGTCGACGGCAATCTACTGCTCGACGTCTACATGCAGATCTCGTCGATGCCACTTGGTTACAATCATCCCGCTATGCTTCGAGCCCTTGCCGATCCTCGCAATCAGGTACGCCCTCGAGTATTTTCATCGAGCGTTCGCGTGGAATCGATCGCGTAACCTCCTCTCATTCGGTATCGTTCGATCGAATAGAAAATCATCGCCAATCGGCCGGCGCTCGGAGTCTTTCCCAACAAGGATTGGCCGGACAAATTGAAGAAGGTTCTGCTGCGCAAAGGGGTAAGGTCGACCGTACGCCTCAACCGTACGCCCACTGGTCAGCGCATTGGATTGTTTTTCTTTTTGATCGAAGGTAGCCCCACCAGGTTTCTCGCACATCACCACCATGATGTGCGGCTCGTGCTCCAACGAGAATTCCTTCAAAAATATCTTCATTTGGTACGCGGACAAGCAGAGACACGGAGCTCCGTTCAGCGACGAAGAAATTCACAGCTGCATGATCAATCGTAGCCCTGGATCTCCCCGATACTCCATCATGTCGTTCGAAGGTAGGAACGCTCCTGTTGCTTCTCGAGAGTCCTTCGATCGTTCCAACGACATCGTCGCCTTCCTCTTTTTCCTTGTTCCTTACAGGAGCCTTTCACGGGAGAACTTTGGGCGTACTGTCGACCACTCACAGCAAGTACATTCACAAGATCGACGTTCCAGCGTTCGATTGGCCAATAGCGCCTTTTCCGCGTTACAAGTATCCACTCGAAGGTAACGAACGAGAAAACAAACAAGAGGACGATCGATGCTTAGCCAAGGTATTTGAAGTCGTGTGCGTCCGTGCGCGTGTTTTCGCGCGTGTTTTCGCGCGTTCCAATTATTCGATCGTTTCAGGTACAAGAGCTGTTCGAGATTTACGAAAAAGAGAAAAAAATTCCAGTAGCTGGCGTTATCGTCGAGCCAATTCAAGCCGAGGGTGGAGATAATCACGCATCCTCGTATTTCTTCCAAAAGCTTCAGCAAATTACCAAAAAGGTCCAATAAATAATCTCGTTGGCGATCGATTAATGTCCTTGGAAAAATCCCACCAACATTGTAGGTTTGTTATTTCAGAACGGCGGAGCTTTGTTGATCGACGAAGTACAAACGGGTGGCGGTCCCACGGGTAAGATGTGGTGTCACGAACATTTCGACCTCGAGTCCCCTCCGCATATTGTTACCTTTAGCAAAAAAATGCAACTGGGAGGATACTATCATTTGGAAGAGATGAAGCAAGTTTTATCGATATTTTCTATCGCGATTCCGAACAATTTCCTTTCTCTCGTTTCTTTTCTTTTTTTTTACCACAAACTGTCCATTTTCAGGCCTAAACAGTCGTATCGTGTATTCAATACATGGATGGGGGATCCTAGTAAAATAATACTGCTGGAAGCTATTGTCGACGTGATACTCAAAGACAATTTACTGAATAGAGTTACCAACGTTGGAAATTACACCCTAAGTCAGCTCGTCAAAATGGAAAATGAATTTCCAAATTCGATCAATTCGTCGCGTGGTCGAGGAACATTTATTGCTTTCGACTGTGCATCTTCTCAATTTAGGGATTCGATTGTCAAGAAACTGCTGCAAAAAGGTTAACAAACTAGTGATCACGAAACAATTTCAGATGCAACATACGCACTTACGTTAACGCACGTGTCATTTGATTATCAGGTATTCAAGCAGGCGGCTGTGGAGAAAAAGCAGTTCGGCTCAGACCTGCTCTAACATTTTCGGAAGACCACGCAAACATATTTTTGGACAGCCTGCGTTCTGTTCTCAAACAATAATTGTAATGTAAACGCTAAAAGTCTGAAATAAGAAAATACAAGTCTTCCATTACAAGCATCTGGATCAATTGCGACAATAGTCCGAAGTCAAATATCAAGCTTTGCGGGGTTTTAGCTTTGTACGACAGATTACCAATAATATGGCAGATAGGCAGTTTACATAACTGAATTTATCACGAATGCATCAAAGTAGACAACGATTACTTTTCAGAATTTCTACGTAAAGAGCGCTTGCTTTACGTTATTTTACAACGCGTAGTCTTTTTGCTGCGAAATTGGAGAATTAACAAGAGCATTAGGTTTTTACTGGCTGACCAGATTATATTTCTCTAAAGATAATGTACATCACTTGCTATCTTAGCAGTAGCGACTTATTTATAAGTATCAAAATTGCAAGTGGCAAACAATGATTTGCACAATTTTTCTTTTTGAAGCATCAACGATTACTTATCATTCGCATACTTATGTAATACTGGTCCTTCAAGGAAGCTTTCATTGTTTTACATATTCTTTATTCTTTAGATAGAGAGAGTGTGTGTGTGTGTGTGTGTGTGTTTACATAATTATCAGACTTTGACGTTTCCTTTCACTTGGTCATTTTTTTGAGCATTTCAGAATAATGTTGGAACTGCGGCAATTGGCTTTGTTTCGTTATGTACTCCAAAGTTTTGAGCTGCAACAAACGTAAAATGCACGCTAAGATATTGCGCACACAAATTAAGCGATACTTTCAAAAATACTCTGGTATAAGGCCTTACTCTCAATTTCGAATCGACGGAAGTGTGTTTTTGAGACAAATTCCACAAATTGACGGCGATATGCGCCAACGATGGTTTCGTCAAATCTGCTCTGATAAGCATTCTTGTGAACAGTTCAAGCGCGAGAGACGATTGTTTGTCCAATTGATCAGTACTGCCCAAATGCTTCAAGTGATTCAATAGTTCTTCCATAACTTTCGAACATATCTTATTGACTTCACTGATAAATTTGCAATCGCAGCCGTAAAGTTTGTCGTTGGAATCAACCTACGTTTCCGTGTAATGTGTCGATTAATCACAAATGATCGTATTTTTAATAGGACACTGCTCGAAATAGGATATACCTTGTCGACGCGATAAGGATACGTTTCCTGAGTTACCGTTGACAAAAGATCAAGTACTCTCAAATATAAATGTGATTTTGTCATGGTATTATCATCGAAATAACGCTGGACTGCGTTCAAAAGGCCTCTCATTAGATATAAAACACCGTGTTCGGGACTATCCTGTGTGAATTTTTACCATTTCGTTAGCAAAATGGAGAAGAGAAACTGTAGTCTAGATCCGAGCAAAAGACGTTCTTACCGGGACTACCAGTAGAGTGGAGAGAAAGTTGGAAAGATAAGAGAGCAAGTACGGCTCGGAGCTTTTATTTCTTCCATCGATGTCCAAAGTTCTTGGCACGTCTGGTAGTAAACTCAAGGCTACTTTAAAGCAAGCGTCAGCTGTTGAATGTCAGCCCAAGAATAAAGAACAATAATTATGCTAGCAGCACGACAAATAGTTAACAATGATATTACAAAAGTATTACCTTGACCATAACATTGATTGAGAAGAGCTACTTGACCCGACAATAAATACAGTTGGAGTCTCGTGTTGACTAAAGTTAACGACGGAATTGTTATGAAACAAAACGCAGCGCAAGCTCGCACAAAAGCCGACGTTCTTCTCGTGTGATGCCCACGAACGATTTTTCTAGTATCAATGGCTAATCTATTTACACACTATCAAACGACAATGGCAAATATGAGAGGTCTATCGGATAACAAACGAGCAAAAATCGAAATAGCATTTTTCATGTCGTTACCTGTACAAGTTGCGTATGTACAATATCAAGATTGTGAAAAACTCCTCGTGCCTCCACGTAAAAATTCAATTGCTTTTCAAAGTCTCGACCGTAATCTATTCTCTGAATAAGGCCACATATCAACTGGCCAATCTGTCTTTTTTCGTCTTCTACTGTGAGAGCGCTACAGCATGAAACATGGAACAATAATAACAAAAATTAATAATAACTGTATCAATATACATGTATGTGTGTGTGTGTGTATAGTGCTTTTGTGTTTACATTGATGTTATCAAGGAAAGATGTACCTGACTGAGTCGTGCATTACTCTCATAATAAACATAAGAGCATTTATCATGATGGGATCTACTATTGGATTGTTTTGTTTACTCAAACCTTCTACAATGATCTTACACACATCCACTTTAATATTCTCTTTTTGAAAAAGATCGATGAACGGCAAAAAATTATCCTACAACAAGCAGCAACTTATCAATTGGCAATATTACGAATAATCGTTGAATTAACAAGCGTTTACCATTGTTAACAAAGAATCGAAATCTTGAGTATGGTCAACGATTTTTTCTGCAATATTTTGTAATTGTGGATAAAAATGTTCAAATGTTCTATTTGGTCCCAAGTGGCTGATTATTTCTCCCAAAAACAGATTCATTTCTGTAGCCTGTAACATTGTTTAATTATTCAAAAGTTTTTGAAAACATACGTTTAATAAAACACGTTGACGTTGATTGGCCAAAGCGATTTTTTTAACCGCCATGTTATTTTCACGATTAATAGCATTAAAACCATTCTCCATATTATTACTTTCATCTTTACAATAGACAAAACAACAATCGATCAGTCGTACAACACCGACATATTATATTATAGCAAACGAATGACAAAATGACTAACAGAGAAATGTATTGCAACGAATTGGATCCACACTTCCGTTACATTCATAAATCTCGTAGGATCTTTTATAGTTTTCATGTATTTCCAGACAACGTTTAAAAGAGACTGCAAATCTTCTTTTGGGGGCGACTCTCGGATTAAACATTCACCCAAGCTCCTGTACAAGTGATACTGAGGATAGCCTTTGAATAACAAAAAAATAGCAAATCAGCTGAAGCTTCTTTCAAAGTTTAACGAACAATTTAATCGGAAAAATAAAATGATCCGTTGATAGAATTACCATTGTCCTGACATGTACCAATCAAATAAATGAATTCCATTGCACGAGACACTACGTACATCGGTTTGAAAGACGTTAAAATAGTATTTAACAATAATGCACTAAAATAAAAATATTTTATTCAATGTAATGGTTCGATGCAATTATCACCGACAATTTATAAATGTACGTCTATAAGTCATACCTATTTGGTTGTTCTTTACATTTATTAAGTACTTCTGTCAAAATACTTTCAGGTGCTATGGTAGCCAAAACTTGCAAAATCCAGTCTAAAGCTGGAGTGTATAAATTTAAGTAAGAGTGTAAACTAAGATTTTGCCTCAACAAATCACTTTTCACAGATTGTGAAAACAGCTGCCTGTACGTATAGAGGAAATCGTAAAAATTTTCAGTTACGAATTCGAGGCTAAACGTTTTAAGGGCAAAACCAACACGACATAAATAACATCTAGCATATACAGCTACTAAGGGATCCCCTATGCCTCGAATCATTTTTGTAAGTCGCATCAATATCGCGTTAAAATCACTGGAAATTAAAAAGGATGCTTGCACGAAATTCAATTATACAAACAAAGAATTGAAAAACAAATTAATTCGTTACCTCGTTGTCAAGAAACTGTAAGATTTAATTATTGCCATTTCCACATAGAGACGAGGAACAAGCTCTCTTATTGACGCTATCTTATAAAACCAGTTTTGACACGTTTCTTTAGCGTTTTCCGGAACCATGTCAGGTGTAAAATTGTCTGGTAAACTAGTTGGTATTTTACTTCCAGGCCTAAAAATCGAATAAGTTAATGATCGTTAGCTATTATCGCTGCAATTTCCAAATTGGCTTACTTGATGTACTCTGCTTTTGATTTTAGTCTTTCATACACTAATTTCCCAAATATATCTAAGATATCTGTTATAAGAACAAATTTACTGGGATAGAATGATATCACCGATGTATCCACCAAAAGTTTTGCACACTAGAAACGACACGTGTTGCTAAAATTCTTCCCAAACTTACAATATTTCAAGAGAAGTTCAAGTAGCAACTTACTTGAATCGCAATTTTCAATGCCTTGACTCGCTGATCGGAATTCCAGGCATTAACAAGTTCGGTATTAAGTTGCTCAATTCGTGCCATATATTCTTTTTGTGTTAATCCATGCATTTGTCTAACTGAGCCATCTTCAAAATCATCTAATTGTTCCAATCGTGTTTTAACTTTGTCTACCAATGATCCACTTGGTTGAACTTTCATGATCACTGCACAAAAATATGGATACATGTTTTAAGGCAGATTTAACGATTAAATGCATAACCATTGAATTATTACCTTTCTCACCACCTGGTAAAAAACTTGTAACGATAGATAATTTTTCTAAAGTTGTATATTTATTGAGAACAACGGCTTTTCTTGCTGACCATGGATCAACTCCTTCGTCGCATTTCTTGTTCATTTTTCTACCAACTGCTGCAGCATTAGCTGGATAATCCCACTGAGATATAAAAAAACACAAGTGTTAAACTAATTCTAATAAACAATATATAGTGCGTTCCAACTAATAAACTCTTACTTCATCGGTTGCCATTCTAGAAAGTGGATCCATTTCTTCTTTAACAAATTGTGTAAGAGGATCAGAACCATCAAGAGATGAATGACTTGATAAAGGATCTTGTATAGAACTAATATTAACAGGAACTGTTGTGTGTGTAGGAGTTGGCGTTCTTGTAGAAGAACTAGTACTCGTACTTCGCAGAGTACCACGTCTGATTGCACTGCGCCCATCAACCATCTAGAATAGCATAAAAATAATGGCTCAAGTGTTTAAATATGTTAAATTAGTAACTTGTTGAATGGCATACCGTGATTGTAACCATTTTAAGTGGATGATCATTAGCTTCCTCCAATTTAAAACATCTTCTGACTTCATAATGAACTGGTCTGGCAAACCTAAAAGCGTTATATCAATTCATCAGTGGATAATGAATCTTAATACCGAACTTGGGTGTGCTAATAAGCTGAGTTGGTTAATACACGATACGAATTTGAGATAATTTGTTCAATAACACAGCTGAACTAGAAAAACATTACCAATCAATCTCCGTCATTTCGGTATGAAGAAATGTGCGATGATGAAGAATAAGAAGTATTCTTTTCAAAATAACTGTCTTCGCAATAATTTCATTTGTATCATCTGTACAATCTTTTTTTATTTCTCATCTCAAATAACAAAAACGTAAAAAAATCACAGGAGACGTAGGAGCGGTCGGCTCACTCGGCTCAGTTTCCGATTCGAACCAGAATTTACCGATAAAGTTGACTTATCGATAGAGCTTTTTGGCAATATGATTTTGATACGCATGCGCTTAAACATCTCGTTGTTGCCAACTTTAATGTTTAAACTATATGTACGCTTAATGGCGAATAAAATTTGACTTAATTTAAAATATAGCTTTTATCGTTTAATAGCGTTTTTCATGGTGTCCCGTACACAATCTCAACATTTGTCAAGTTTCTAAAAATATTGATTGATTTACAGCAATGTATTTTCTATGATTTAGCGTCGATAACAAACTTAATTGAAATAGTGGGTTTTTCATGTAGGAAGGGACGAAATGCAAAGACTGTACCAATACCGATAATTGATGTTTCATTAAACATGTTGAAATATAAAGGGCGCGTACTATACAACTACGCTACTGATGGGTTATTGGGCCTCTATTTAATGAGATTTTATCGTGAATCTGGTGTCGTATGACTCGCGTGTCCTGCATGTGTTGGCAATGGCCCGTCGCGTACAAGTGATTTAGTGTTTGGCCTCTCACTCTCGTATTTCTCGTTCGTCTGCCGTCGTTCTCCTCGTGCCTGTTTGCGTGGTCCGTCGTCGTCAGTCGTCGTCGACTACTTGCGACAAATGTTCTTTCACTAAATTTCTGAAGCACCATCACCCTTCACACCGTACTGCGAGCTTTTTTTTTTTTACTACGCTAAGCATGTCGGCAGTCGATGAAGTTTTTGAAAGCTGGGAAGAAATGGAAGAGTCAGGGGTAAGTTTTTTGATCGAGCACTAATCAGCTGCGAATTTGGTGCGAGTACGTATTTGATCGGTTAGACTAACAATAAATATAAGTATCGGGATGCTTTGACTTAACCTTACAAGCTTACACGTTCCCCACCACACTCGTATCGAGAATTTTTTCGAGTTGAATGGACTTTTGACCGTTTATCCCTTCGTATGGCTAAGAAAAGAATTTTCAATTACATCATTGGTCTGTTACGAAAATACCGAAGAATACATTTATCGATGAAGTTACTTTAAGATAATCCGATTTTCTTTGTTTCTAATCATTACTTTCCTCGTGATCCAGCATTCCAAATGTACTTATTTTTATTGTATTTACGTTTTCAGGCTCTTGACAAAAAACTTCAAGCTCTTGAGGTTAATCCAACCAATGGAATTGACGATGAATCAAGGAGGTATGTTACTTACTGTAACATGTGCTTTAAAATGAGGTTTAGACATTTCATACTGGTCCTAATGTTTACAATGGTTTTTCAGTAAAAATAATAATTCAAATACAAGAATCATTATTTTGGGAGATGAAACGATGAGATCACAATATCCACCAAAGCCCACAGTAAAAATACTAAAAAGGCCAGATAGAAATTCTCCAGGTGATGGAATATTGACAAATGGTGATAAACCAAAACAGCCAATCAAGTCTTTGAAACAGGTTTGCTTTTACTTTATTCACCTAACCTTAGCTAAAGGTCAATAAACAATAATAAAGTTGACGACCTTTTTATTCTATTCAACTTGACTTGCTATAGCTTTAAGTAATAGTAATTCAATGCATATTGTAACTAGAGAGAACAAGAATACGCCGAAGCAAGAAAAAGGATATTGGGAGAAGAAAAGAGTCCAGAAGAAAGAATATTATCGGAAGTTAATAGGATACAAGGAAAAACTTTAATAGCAAGTGGAAGCAATTTACCTATAAATATTACAAGATTACCAGCTGGCCCTGATGGAACCAAAGGATTTAATGTACGCAGGTAGCATGTCTGAAAATCTAAGATTATTACTATTTATCGAGTTGATCTTTTCTCTCACCTCTAAATCGACATGAGGAAGAGATGGCTGAGGCCAAAAGCAGCAAGTTGCTACTAACGTCCTGATTCATGCAGGACACCATTTCTCTATTCCAAAGAGGAATGCTATGATTACTGCTTTCCGTGAAAGTGTGTTCACAGGGGGAAAGCACAGAAATGACGATGTCTTTATACTATTCGAGTCAGAAAATTACCATGACTGTGTAACGCTGCTTAATATCATTGTAACGGTTTTATCTTATTGAGTTACATAATTATATATAATAAAAGAACTTTTACTTTATCAAATCATGATAGATTTCAAAATAATTACGCGTTTCCTCTTATAGCTTCAATGTTACAATGGTTAAGGTCAAACAATCGAAAGTTGTGACGACAGAAAAGAGTATTATTAAAAATTGCATTTTATTTAAAAAATTTGAACGTAGTGGATATCAAAGTAATTAACAATTCATTTCATTGATGCCGACATAATGAGCTTTCTAGCCAAAAATATTTTCAACTATTCTTATATATTACTATTTGAAATATCACAGCAACTGTGCATTCGTCTTTTTTATTCCTTTATACCACTCTAACCTATAAATCGCAACTTTGTTGCTTGTTTTCAGCATTTCGATTCGTAGCATAAAATATTGTATGCAACTGGTAGGTTAAGGCTCTTTTTACGAAACTGGTTACAGCATTGGTCTCAGCTAGAGCTGTCAATCACTTCCCATTTCGTAAATAACGCCTTACTGTACCCGTTGCATAATATACTATTCCACAATAAAACAGTGTTAAAAAAGCAAAACAATGTTTAATTTACTTATGAGACTTACTTAACCCATCACGATTCAAATTGCTTTATAATTTTGACCAAATCCATCTGTTATGAGACATTCAATAATTATCAGAATGGTTCATAGTACAATTTTATATTGATCGTAACATCATCGATCAATAATCTTTGACTATTGGAAAGACATACTTTGTTTTTTATCAAGATTTCAGACACTTACTAATTGATACAAAAGTGCATCGAAAAATAAGGCTCTAGATTATCTTTAATAAATATAAACTTAATTGATACCTCAATGTACCCTAAAATAATAATTAGAATTAATTAAATACGCGTCATATTTCTATAAACTTGAAAATTATCAAAACAAAAAAGGTAAGTCAGAATTTACTTAAAAGTTGTTAGTAGTAAAACGTTTACTTTTGATAACATGGATGTAATTTGTAGAGTTCTTTGTTTGCAAAACTTGTATTGCATTCTTCACAATAACGTTTCAGTTCAGTTTGATGCAAAACCATCGGCAGTTCCTTCTTAAAACCTCCTTGTTTCATATTGAAATTTAACCTCCTAGCATTCTTTTTCTGTGCTCTTGTTTTGAGATGGTTATTAATTTTCGTTTTTCTTCTTTCATTACTTTTCAAGTCATTTGAAAGAGAATTTCTTACTGGGCATTTTTTGTTTATCGCGATTTTTGAATTATCATTTTGCTTTGCTGGTACTTTTGATCCACCTTCTAGTGGTTCCATATTATTTGTATCGGTTGAACACCATTTAATTTGAATTTTCGGACAATCAACATTACACGTATAGTCTTCTTCTAGTTTTACAACAGCACAGAATGGGATCATATCAACTGGTTTTAATCTATTTTCTTGCACTGAATATTCTTCCATCGATTCGTTACTTTCAGTCGATTTATTCATTTGTTCCTGTTTTATTTTTGGTTCAACAGTATGAAAATCATTATTTACATCACCTAAATAATTCTTCATGGAACAATTCTCATTTACATTTTCTTCGGTTTGTGCATCGTACTCGACTTTGTGTTCTATTTTTAACCTTTTTTTACAAACATCTTCTTTTTGTAATTTTGTCTTAGTTGAACCATTCAAGCCTTCTTTGAGCCCTTCGTTTTTCTGATTTGTATTTACTTCCATCCAAATAGGTTTCCTATGTCGATGTTCGCTTTGACGATTCTTTTTGCGCTGCAACTCTTTGATTGTTTTATTGAATAATTCCAAATTTTGTTGAGTTCTTAAAGACTTTACTGGATCGTCAACTTTTTCAAGTTTTATAATTGGACTAGAACGATTTGCATTACCTTGGTTCATTCTGATATCAACAGGATCCACTAATGACATATCAATGTATTCCAATTTATTTTTCACATTGAATTTTAAATTTGTTGCTGTAATTTTTTTTCTTGGTCCTAAATAATCTACCGAATTTTTTCTAGGTCTCAAAGCTCGGTTTAGTTTTTCCGATTTCACAGTATTGTTACCAATAGCTGGAGCAATAAAAGTTTCATTGCCAATACTGTTTCTAGTAGTTTGGTGAGAATCCATTTCACTGAATTTATTACCTTTAAATAAATTGTTTGCACACTTAAATTTATAATCAACATCTATAGATTCGATTAAGACGCAGGCTTCTTTGCCAATTAGCTCAGAATTGTGAGCTTTGTTCTCAGCCTCTGATTTTGAACAAACTTTTATCTGTTTAGACGTTTTATCTTCTTTGATACTTCTACTGCACGCACATTTGCATTGTGAACAAGGTAACATTAAATTCGGTTCAGAACCATGAAGAAGAATACTCGCAGGAAAAAACAACGAACCTCCACCAAATTTTGTAAATGCATTGTTAGGATCAACGGAATCGTTATCTAAAGGTTCAGTCTTGATTTTAAACTTATTCATTTTAACCATAGGAATAGAATGTTTTTCCTCAACTTCATCTTTACTCATCCAAGATAATTGACTTTTTAATTCCCTATCTGTTTTGGCACAGTCCACATAAAAATTATAGAACTCTTCGAGTTTGTAACTGCAACGATGGCACATTTGTTTAGGTAGTAAATCCATTTCGTGTACCTATGAATGAATAACAAATAAAAAGTAATTAGTACAATAATAACTCAATCTTCGAACTGCTCATTGATACACTATTAAATATTATAATTAAATTGCCCAAAAAAATAAATACATAAATAAAATCTTCATTGGATAACAGTCTTGCAAAAATAGAACAACAATATAATACACATGTACAATGATATCGTATTATTCGTAAATTATAGAATTTCACGAAAAGTATCGAAAACAAGCTCACCAAAATAGGGAGGATGGCGTTGATTTTTCGCACGTGGCTCTCATTCTTGTCAAAGATGTCAATAGCAATGCCGGATTGCTTGCCGCACAGACGACACATGCGACTTTTCTCTAAAGTTTCCATGTTTATCTGTGGTGATCAGCTAAAGCTTAGTGATCACCCGGTAATTGTAATTGTCAGCTAGACCATTCGAAATGTTGTCGATTTAACGTTGCTCCGAATGACAGATAACAAACTATCTTCCACTTACTATGTCGAAACCACTATCAACACGTGGTGACTACAGTCAACAAACCTCGAACGAACCTCGTATTTTTGGCGCGAACCAACCCTTCTAATCGAATAGATCTTGAGCGAGTTCAGACTAATACAACCTACAAACACGCTGATAAAGAGTCCTTGGCGCGAAAATCAATCGTATAACAAGTTGTTTTTGTCAAATGACTATCAAGTTGTTGCACTACGTTACACTGTACATTTGACTTGGAAACGTACCGAAGATAAATTCCAGACAAACAATAAGTAACTGCAGTGCAAAGAATCACACACTCACGTTAACTGTTGACTCTCTCGAATGAACAGCAACTCTTTCATAGAACAGCGAATGCAGACACTTACGGCTAAGCCAGTTCACGTATCTAATTTTATTTTCCTGCACTGCTTCGACACTTGGTTAATAATTGTGCAATCAAGCCATAACGAAGCTATAGTGTTCTCCTTTCCAATGTGTTGATATAGAGAGAAAAGAGAGACAGACAGTGAGAGCGAGAGAGAGAGAGAGAGAGAGAGAAAGAGAGCAGGGCCTACGCTCTCCGCCGTGAGCCAAACTAGCACAGTATCGAGGCCGAGCGTTTTCGTTTATCTGTGTCTGCTTTTGTACGGTTCGATGACGAGGAAGGTAGCACGGAAAAGTCAGGCCACGATGAGGATGAGAGAGAGAGAGAGAGAGAGACGCGCTCTCTGGCTCTCTCTCTCTTTTGCACGCGCGCGCGCGCGTGAGGGAGTGAGCTCCCGCTTTTCCCTTTTTCTTTCTCCCTCCCTCGTGCGATGATTAGAGCCGAACAAGAAAAGGTAAACGAGACAGCACACGTACACGCACACACGCGCGCGCATACACGTCTACGCCTTACTAATCTTGCTATGCATTCGCCACTGTTTATTGGGTGGCTGCTACGGCGCAGAATTGAAAATGAACGAGCTTACATTACTGCACCACTGAGCTCGGAACTGAAACTAGTGCTGATGCCGATGTGGCTCGCGTTGAATGTTGAATATTTTGTCATACTTATCTGCAGATGGCACCACTTTTCACAGCTTGACGTGCATGCTAGGACATTCCAAAACACGAGCCTTTTGTTATTTTTTTTCATCATTTTTACCAAGTCTGTTTGATTCGTTTCGTTTTTTCTTTGTGTTTGCTGTTTCATTTTTTTCTTAACAACGCAACCTATCGACATTAACGATAGATTGAGCTCTATGTAACTCATGTAATATACGTACGATTTCTCTGTTTCATCGAGAAGCAACAGTTATAGCTAGATTGTCGAATTTAGTATACATGATTCACGTAAACGAACTGCAAAATTGGTCGGAGAACGAGTAAAGTATTATAATCGCACTGCATTTATTTGCACGTTTACATGCCATTGTCCATCGAGTATGTATCTCGCATCACATGAATGCGAGTGAAAAAACGTAATGAACATTCTTTTGCGATAGCAGCTAGATGTGTGAGTGTAGCGACGATAGAAATAACAATAGGTTAAATTATTACATGAGAATATCAAATGAAAACGCGCTCTTAATGTTATGCAAAATATACATTTAAATGTACCTTTGGACATCGAAAACAATTACGAAATTTTAAATATAATATTTCTGTAACGATATGTTTTCGTAATTACCAATGTGAATTTTGTCGACGTAATCGAGAAGGAATGAACGATACAATATGTGTTATTCAAAACATACGTAATAAATGTAAAGGACAATTACAAAGCATGATTTTTGAAAATGTTGAATAAAGCTCTTGAGATAACAAGGCTTTATACATATGTATATATTGACGTTGCCAGTGGGTGTCTCGAACGTACACATTCCAACGGTCAAAGTACATCTCCGACCTACCCTTTTTGTCGTCCGAACAATCTAAATGCTATCTCTCTCTCTCTCTCTCCCCCTTTACCTTTCGTTTTAGAACCCTATGACGAGTTTGGATACGCCGAGCACGTGTCTGGCATATTCCAAGCCCTCCCGACCTTCTTATTTGACATTAGGCCAATCAATGAAGTGAAAAGATCGCTTTGGCACGCAACTTTTAACGGCAAACCGACTACACCACGACTTTCGTTACGATTGGTAAACAGAAACGTAAATTTTATTTATCGATTTTTAAACGACGTTCGAAAATGTCGAAAACATGTTTTTGCAGGAAGCTATAACGTATCCCTGTATCCTAATAAAAATACGTCAGTTGAAATGTGTCATTGGAAAATCCACGCTAAGCTACTTTAATAATAAGCCGTGGTCTTTTAATTTTCACAAACACGCCATCAATAATATAGCAAAAAGACCTTCTCCTGGGTAACCTACGTACCCGTCTGTCACTTTTACACAAGTGCCAGACCTGCACACATGCAGTTGCATGCAGTTACGTCTGATATGTGTTGCACACGCGCGCATGTAAAATGTAATCTGCTGGTCGATCCATGTTGACATGCTTCACAGCCTACAGACTGCTATATACTATACATGTAGTATGTATATTATAGCTATAGCTTATATAGGTATGTACACGCGGCGTAGATCGCAGCTGATGCACCGTAATTGTATATATACTCTCGACTCTCGACAGGAGTCGCACGCCATCAGTTATAGCAGCATAACAGCATCATCAGCATTAATATGAAGCAGCTCCGTCGACTCATATTATCTTATCAATTGTAATCTTTATTGCTTATCTTGTTTTGTGTGATAATCGCCTCGCCATATAACAATTGAACTCGTGCCGCGTTGCCTCTTGTCGACAATCCAAATTTTCATATTTTTTTTTTGTAATCGTTTCGACGATCACCTTACGAGCGTTTCTTCCATCAAAACACGACTATACATTTAGATAGTATCAATGGTTCACAAAGTCCTTGTGCCCGAGGCCGATTACACTTTGCTGGCTGGAAAACACAAGTGAGTCTACAAGATTTCTTTACTGCCACTTATTGGAGCTGCAATGTTCTAGAAAACTCATTTTTGCATCTTTTTTTTTACGGATGTCACCTTCCTACATGGTTTGAAAATAATTTGTTATCAAACGATTTCCCTCTTTGTTCTTTATAGATTTTCCTGCTGCAACATTATTGTTGTTTTACTTATATTCTTTCTTGGATTTACTTCTATTGGATTGTTAGCTTATAATTTTTTTAAAACAGCTATTGCGGAAGAAAAATTAGTCAATCATGTCAAAGTGCCGTCTTGGATGCATTGGTTATGGAATCACAATGTTACGAATTCTAGTACTTTTACGTCCACCATAAAGCCAATTGATGAGTAAGTCATTAGTGAATCAGTGCCGTTATATTTTTCATTTCTAAAATTTATATAGAGGTTCTTATTATTTCTTTTTCTTCAGACATTTTGTTGTTTGCTACTACACTGGTAGAGAAGATTTAATAAAAACAGGGCAATTGGAACCAAATAATATTGATCCTAATCTGTGCACTCACATTATTATAGGATTCGCCTCTGTTGTTAATAACACCATTGATTTGGGAAATGACTTGAGAATGTATCAACAAGTTGTAGAATTGAAAAAAAGTCAACCTAATTTAAAAGTAATGGTTAGCGTGGGAGGAGCTGAAAATGATAATGGTTTTCCTGAAATGGTGTTAAATCATGCCAATAGAAAAACGTAAATATCGCTTATGCATAAATTTGACAAGTATGTTCTAGATGTGACTATCTATTTAAAAAACTGTAACGATTTCAGATTTATCAGGTCGGTTTTGAATGTGACTAAAAGTTTTAATTTAGATGGGTTGGATTTAGATTGGGAGTTTCCAGCGTGGGCTGACAAAGCTGAGCGTCAAAAACTACATTTTTTACAATTGGTGTATGAATTGAGAAAAGACTTCAATCGCAGTGGACAACAATTACTCCTCTCTGCAGCAGTTGCAGCTCCTCAAGCTATAATTGACCAAAGTTATCAAATGCCAGAATTTGGACAGTAAGCTCCATCTTCTGCAATTGTCATAAAACGTTACAGCTGAATCCTCTAAATAACATTTATCTTTTTTAACAGGTACATTGACTTTGTAAATGTAATGTCTTACGATTACCACTTTTACGTGTGGTACTATCCAGTGACTGATCTCAACTCGCCGTTATATCCACGATCTTTGGAAACTGGCTACTTGACATCTTTAAATGTGAACTTTTCGGCAAATTATTGGGTTCTCAAAGGGATGCCAAGAGAAAAAATCGTTATTGGAATTCCACTATATGGACATTCCTATAAGTTGTACAATCCTTCGAATCATAAGTTGCAAGCTCCAGCAAGTGGTTTTGGTGATACAGGACAATTAGGATTCGCACCATATCCGGATATTTGTAAATTCTTGAAAAATGGAGCTGTGAAAGTGTCTGTAAATGATAGCCATGTACCTTATGCGTATAAGAATAGCGAGTGGATTTCATACGATGATGTATCTAGCGTAAACTATAAGGTAACTTTACATTGATGTGTGGGCGTGTGTAAAAAATCTCGATTACTTACTACTGATTAACATTTTTAGGCAAAATGGATCAAAGCCAATGGCTTTAAAGGTGCTATGGTATTTTCTTTGAATTCCGACGATTGGAATTCGACGTGCACACCGAATCACAAATTTCCTTTAACAACTAATGTCAAGAAAGTTTTTATTTCCAAACCAAAAATATTATAATGTGTTTGTATTTTTTCAAAGACTGGTACTGTAAGTTGTAAATAAATTATTTTTAGATTTTAAATCGTTCGAAATTAATAATAAGAAGATAAATCACAAAAAGTATTTTAGTTAACTGATTATTTATTTACTATTATTTATTTTCTTGCATGTGATTTTTGCAAGTTGTTTAATATGCAAGATTTTAGATTGTGTAGAACTACTTACAAAAATAATTAATAACAAAATATTAATTTCATTATAAATTAATGACAGTGTTTTTTTCAATTTAAGTTACAAAAATCAATCCTAAAATCATGCAAACTTATAGTACAAACTATTCTTGACTTTAACTATTATTCACAGTTTTTTGTACATTCATAACATTATTTTGGAATAAGTGATTTTATAATAAATCTTTGAGACACTTGGAGCAAAAGAGTACATAGAGTTTTACTTTGATAAAGCTGTGAACTAAGAAGCATTGCTCTTGAGAAAACACTTAAAATGTTGTTAAAAACATAAACAATGGTATCGAAATGCAAGCGTTTATAGAACTTTAGTATTGAGTTTCAGCATGAAACGTTAGTTGATATCCATCAGATAACCTCTTATCTCCGAACAATTCATAAAAAGTCTTTGGAGAAATTTTTGAGATTTTTAAGGCCAGCGAGGATTAATGTCTGCATCATTATCATTATAATCCTTACATCTTACATCAGTCTCTGATAACAAGCCAGCGAGAACATTTCGACGCTGGGATTCCATGTGTTAGTTTCAATTTTCTAAGTGTAACACCTCTGTACTCGATCGGCATTCATTTTCAATTGATACTGGGATTCTGGTTCATATCCCACTGCACTTCAATGTTTGGCCATTTGGTTTGTAATACCGTCAACATAGAATTACTATCCAATATAGACTCTACGTTGCTCTCTAGTAAAATTGCTTGGCCTCTGTGATACTGTACTTTGTTATTTGGATTACTTCTTGCCAAGCCATTGTAGTGATACAAAACAAATGTATCTGGGTACGTTCTGAGTTCTTCGGGAAAAAATTCGTACATGAACGACGTAAACAAGATAATGCCATCGTTATGCCGATCTAATTTTTTCTTCATTATTTCAACGCTGCAATAATAGGGGATTATTTAGAGTTAGTTACGACAAAGTTGCACTCGACAACTACATCGCGTTGCTACTTACTATTCAGAATCAGAAAATAAGCCAAGATCCGACAATACATCTTGTAAAGAATCGGTTGGGATGAAGTTATATCCATCTTTGTCGTATTTTTTAAAGACGCGCTTTGCTTGCTCAGCTGGAGTTTCTTCGCTCACAAGTTTCTGCTCTGTTGAAAATAGTACTGTCAAGTGTGTTTCCGAACCTAATACCCAAATTGGATTGGCAGGTGATTTGAGGAACGATCCAACCTCGATGTATCGTAACGTTTCCAATAATGTTAAGAAGCCAACGGCATTTTGCTTATCGATCCCCTTTAACTCTGAAAATATGGCACTTGTAAATATAAAATCATCTAATTTGGTATTTTAACTCAAAATAATCGTCGTACTAAGTCCTCCCACTTCTTGATCGTGATCCCAAACATTGCTGACAGCTCTGCCGCTCAGCATTAAATTAATCAAACTCTGACTTCCATAGCCAAACGTCGAATGAATCAAGGGATCCGTCATGTCGGATATTTCCAAATACACCTGAGATATTCCTTTGGTTGATATAACCGAGTACAAAAGTAGTAATACGCCAAACCGCTCCTCAAACATACTGATGTTTTCCATAAGAAACATTTCTACCTCCTGGATAGTATTTAGAACGTACAGCCTGCAATACAAAGTAAAAACAACGAATTCGACCCATTGGCAGGAACAAGCTCAGAATGAAGGAATAAAATAGAAACCTCAAATGGGAATGAAAAATATTAGAATCTAAGGTCAAGTCTGAAAGCGGTGTAGTTGGGTTGTCAGTGGTGGAGCTTCCAGGCAATACTGATTCCGAGTCGACCTGCCGCGTTTGCTCGAGAAATCGACCGTTGACTATTCCCAGCTTGTCGTAAAAAAAGATAGAATACTTGCCACTCTCGGGATTGACCGCTTGTGCAAGTATTTCTGTCATGGCTTTGACAAGCAACTGATCACATTTATCCGCCTTCAAGCTCGGCCAAGTTAAAATGTCAGTTTCGGCAAGTAATTGCTTGAGGATGAAAGCTTGAAGAGGTGCTATGACAGCACATGGTCCCCCTTCGACTTGAATGAGAGCTGTATTTTCGTAAGGGCTAAATTGAAGGCCTGAAACGGAAGGAAAGTTGGAATGGCTGCACGAGTGATATGATGAATTGCAACTAGTTGAAGGAGTCGAAGGAGCGAGTAATAAAGAGGCCCCGTACCTTGAGCCCAACGAAGAAAAACGTCTTCTTTGATGGCAGTGCCCCAGAGCAAATTTTTGATGTCATTAATAAGTGGTTCGCAGGGGGTCGTCGTGCAGTTGGCTGTGGCGAAGCTTTCGGCTGCCATAGCGATAGCCTTTTTTTTCACGGGTGATAAAAGCGCACCGTGAAAAACTCGAAGCACTCACTTGGCAGTTCCCTTTGATATCCGCGCTTTACTCTCCTAAACAAATACCCATAACCTTTTCACGGACTGCAACTTACTGCCAAGTACCGCGCCATTTTCGCAAACTTGATCCAGAGCTCTGCTGATGCCACTGCACCGCACCTCACTTTGATCGGGCTTGCTACGCTATATCTATATATCTACGTACACTCACACATCCGCAGCGCATACGTACGTGCACACGCGTACGCTTTTTCATGTGCTCACGTTGGCTAGACGTACGTACGTACGTACGTACACGTACTGCAGCTATAGTACGATTTTCGCGTGCGGCAAAACGCAATAAAGCTCCTAAGGTATATTTACGATTAACCGACACGCTCCTCGTTCTATCTTTGAGTTTTACTTTCAAGTGCAAACGGTATTCCGAGATGCACCTTTGCTATCGGGCGATTTCACGCGGCCGTTCGAACTAGTACGTTACATGCGCGTACGTACTATCGAATAAACTCGTATGGACTTAGCCAAAGTCAACGATTTTTTTCAAACGTCCACAACCCGTAAATATGTAAAAGCCGTGGAATGAAATACGACGTACGTTTGTTTGTCGACAAAATAACCGCAAAATCAGGTGTGAAAACGAGGTGTTCGCAATCGTCGTTCTTCGGAAAATTGCGATATACCTCAGTAATCGCCGTGTATACGTTAGCCAATCTGATTTCACAAATAACGAAAAATTGGCCATCGTGAAAATCCTCCAACGCTCGCGCTTACACGATGGTACACGTTTCGTCGCTGTTGAATTTCCTTCGCCCCTCCACCGTGATTGGCGAGGATTGGTCGTAACGGGTTTTGGAAGGGTCAAAAGTCATTGGTTTACTTCTTAATCTCCCACTGTGTCGGATACATCGTCGAGATCCCCAGCCGAAAGCGTACGAGCACGCACCTCCGCGCGGTCTTGGAGCTGAAGCTGAACGCTTTGCTTGAGTAACAGGTAAATGCGCAGAAGTGCAGGCGAGACAATCGGCACTGGCGAAAGTGGGGAGGTCGGCGCGTTTTCACGCGCGAAAAGATTCGATAAAGCTGCGAGCCCAAGTCCACTTGAACGCGTTGATATTTGTGAGTCGACGATGTATCGCATCGAGTGCATAGGTGTAATCAACGTATTTCAAAGTCAATTGTGATTGTTAAAAAAAATTTATTTACACATTCTTGATGTAAACATATTGACGCGAGCGATAGGCATATCTGCTTCTCGTAATTAAATAAACTGTCTCGTAAAAAGGACAAAGTCTCCGAAACCAAGTAAAAGCACTAAAACTGCGAAATAATCGTTGGTTGTAGCGTACAAAACTTCGCTTAATGCCGTAATTGGTATAATTAGAAAAAATACATATTTATCGCATATCGTGTGTGCTATAACAAATCATAGCTATGATACTTTCTGGTTAAGGCCAGCTAACGTTGGAAGTATCGCTGGGGTAAAATCGGGATGACGGAAAGAGTAGCAGTACAGTTAATTTTATAAATTAAATGGTTAATTTTACTTTTTAAAAAATCTTAAATGAATTACATACAAACATATTTAATACTGTACAATTTTTATCTTAATCTACGACTCTTATCTTATAATCATGGGGGGTGATGTTCAAACAGAAGGGTAACAAAGGACAAAGTATAACATGGCTTTACAGACTGGCTTGGTTAGACGTGCAATTGTATGCAACTTACGTTTCAATGCGACCATATACATTTTTGCATAGTTACAAAATTTTATTTTTTTCTCATTTGCTGCTCATTTTATAAGGCTGAATATTTGACAAACCGTTAAAAAAATATGCTACTTTCGAAATAATTGATTTTGGAAATAAAATATCTTTCTAATTTTATCGCTGTATTTCGAACCACAACTTTGATTTTAAAAAATAGTACTTTCTCTTTATAATGGAACGAATCGACAATAACAAAACATTTTTCGTTAACGAATATTCGATACTCTTAAAAAAAATGTGTACTGATATCTTTGTTACTTCTACCAAACAATCATTCGCAAATTGTGAGTGCCATCGTGATCTTTTTGAAAAAGAACAGTTTTGCACAACGATTACTCATCATACTACTTATTTCATAGTTCATAATATACAAAAGTCATCTACATAGTGTTATGGTGATTTCAATCGTTTTCATGGATTTATAAATTTCACAAGGAATTTCAAAAAATTTCATATATTTGCAACATAAGGAAAATTGAAAGTTCGTAATCTAATTTTGTACTTTTATTAATTAAAATAAATAGAAATTGATTATTTATATAGACGCCTGAATGTGCATTTGAAGGCATATCTAAAAGTCATCTTCCGAAAGGGCCATACAGCATCTCATTTTATAAAATCTTTGACGCATTTTTATTTTATTAAAAATAAATAAATGCGCCCGATTAATATAATAAAGGAAAAGATGACTTTTGAGACATCTTTAATTTTAAATGATAATGTTAGAATGATCATAGTATTCATTCTAATATCCGACATCCGACATCCGACATTTTATCGATATAAAAACTTCTACTAACGCTTTATTTGATGACTTTGGGACAGCCCAATGCTAACGTGATAATTACAACATTGACATTTCTTTCATTATTTTCATCTTCACTTTGTTGCTTCAGAAAACTTTTCCCTTAGACACTTAATCTTATTTACAAAGTATGTCTCTAAAGATTCCGCACACTTGAAAAACGGCGATTCTTTCGGGTTATAATAACGACAATTATCGAATATCTTGGTCATATCGCCAATAAATTCACTGAGTTTTTTGTAAGTTCGATCGTTAATTCTCAGTTCGATGGTCTGGAGATCTGTAATGCATTAATCGTCAATATTATGATTAGTAATCGATAACATCCGATTGCTCAATGAATAGTCATGTTGTGATCGATACATACCCATTGGCTCTTTAATGACTTTATAATAATCTGGTGCTTCATTGGGATCGACGGGTTCCATAAAAGGCCATGCACTTTTGTGTCCCTGTTAAAAATAATAGTTTCGACGTTAATTACTCGAAAGCTCATTACTTTAATTGTCGACAATGCTTCGGAACAATCCTCACCTGTATTTGTTTGATTAATTTCTTCAAAAGATCAAGGTCCTTCATATTGAGATTTTTCATATTGGCAAAATTTACGGACGAATTTCGTTGACAATTTGGACAAACATACTCATCAATATTATCAGCCTCCGATTGAAGAATGCCTACACATCTACCGTGGAACCAATCCTGGCACTTGTCACAGCAAATATAAAATCTATAAACATTAGGATTTCAATCATTAAATTGTATAGAGTAGCCCAATCACTCACAATGAACATAATAACGCATCAATCGAAACTTACTGAGATTCGTCATACGGCTGTTTGCATAAACAATATAGTTCCTGAGTTTCGCGGGCATGGCGACACTCTGTGCAGACAAATTCCGACATAGTTTTACTCATTGCTTCAGTTATACCCACGCAATCTCCATGGAACCAATTGTTGCATAGGTCGCAACCAACGTAAAATCTGCAATAGTTCGTTGATACATCAGCCATAATCAATAAATATATTTAATAATTGTTCGTTTCGTAAGAAAAAATCGATTGAAGGCCCTTACTTGGTTTCGTCATAAGGCGTCCTACAAAGGCAATACAACTTTTCTTTCTTTATTCGTGTCGGAATCGTTCCAATGATAGCAGCAGGATGAACCGCGACCTTCTGTTTCTTTGGCGTTCTTCTATTAGGCGGGCTTATTTGCTGTGGTGGTTGAGCATTAGCTTTGCGCTTGGCACTTCCTACTTTAACTTCATCTTGTTTGTGTCGCTCAGCTTTAGTTCTGTTGGCAAGTTCCATTGAAAGATCCTTCTGCGAAAATTGCATAGAAACGTTTAGCAATGGCGCTCTCTAGGCGTTTGAGCGAGGATTTTCGCGAATACTAACTTGAACGTCAATTTGTAGTTCCTTTTCAAGTAAAGCTCTCCTTTTTAAAATATCTTTTTTTAGTAACTCCTTATGCCTGAATAGAAGAACTTGCATTCTCGAATGAATTTGTTGTTTTTTCCTCAGCTCCTGCGCTTCTTTCAGTTTGTTAGGTCGGCTTTTAACGGACGAGTCATTGTCCAATGATTCAGGCGATTTATGCGATCTATAAAATTAAAGACATTACATGTATCGAGGAATGCCTAGTAAGCTCTTAGGACTTCGTAAAGTCAACGCAACATACTTCGTAACTTCGCGGTGTTCTGGTTTGGGCGGAGGTTTCCTCTTCGGGGTTTCTACTATCCACTCGGCATCTTTATCGTCAACAGCAGTTGTCGTAGGAACTGGCGTATGTGTTATAGGAGCCGGACGCCTACGTGCAGGTGCTCTAGAAGTTGAAACCGGTGTACTTTGATGAGTTTGTGTACCAGGCGTGGAGCCTTCCGTACCCTTCATTTGCTTTTCTTGATATCGCTGCAGTTGCAACAATTTTTCTTCTATTTCGGGATTAAGATTCTCTTGTTTCAATGCATTTTTTATAGCTATAATCAGAACAAATATTCGTAAAAAGCCGTTTTCGCTCATTGGCGAATATTTAATAATTGTAAAAAAAACTCACTTTGCTGAATGTAATCAGGAGTCAGTACAAATTTGTTGGCCGAAGCTGAGTTTGGATCTTTAGAAGTTTCAGCTGGTTGTTGGCCGTTGGCGACACTACCTTTTTGTGCTTCGTCGCCTGTAGTGTTTCCTCGTACTTGCTGAACAACTACTTTTGCTTTCTTTGGAGAAGAAGGTTCAGGTTTGATTTCGGACTTTACTTGTGTGCTAGGCTCAGCTTTGACTGAAAATTGTCCAAATATGTGCTTAGATATGCTGCAATATATAGTAATTAGCATAAATAGTAGATTGAGTCGCGGCGCGCAACTTACCGGTTGTATTTTGTTCAGTTTTGACCGTAGGAGTAGTAGCATTTTGGGTTGATTGGGTTTGGGAGCTTGGTAGAGGTTGTACTGCCAAATAAATTTTTGTAGGTCCTAAAACACCCTGCTTCCCTTCTTTAGCCTGTGCCTTTAAGAGCTGTTGTTTGACCTGCTGATGAACGAGTGCCAACTGAGCAGGAGTAAAATCTGTTCCGTGCAGTCCTTGCAGCACTATCCGTGGCCCTTGGGCTGTCTGAATGACCTGAGCGGTCACGCATTTGATAGTAGTGCCAGGAGGTTGCCCTGCCAATAGAGAAGCTTCAACGCTCCCTGGTTCAGGTGCAGAGGGTGATGTTGACTGCGTAAGTGCTTTCGGTACGGTCGTCGTCGGAGTCGTGACGGTATTTGGAGAGCTAGTTGTAGTATTAGCTGTCGTATCGGTTGACGGCGTGTCGCCAACTGTGCTTGTCACTTGTGAAACAGCAGTTCCTGTTGCTAAGAATTTCCAATAAAACGCGTTTAGTAAAAATCACTTGTCGTTTGTCAGGGATAATTCAACGGACATAAATAACATTAAGACCACTCCGTAAAAAATAGTATAAAGTTAATTAGTACAACTGTCCCAATGTTATAAAAACTGTAATACTGTACAATGAATGAGTGAATTATTGTAAAACAAGATATTTTCTTTAATTGGATTATAATTTATGTATATCATTGATAAAGTTTCAAGTTAATCTAAACGTTTTATCAAAACTATGAACTTTGGAATCAGGAACTTGGAAATGTTTAAACTTAAATCTTGCTTTTTTTCTCGTAATTTTTTCTTTACTCTATACTAACCTGATTGAGTTTTGTTAGGTGTAACGGTGTTTCTCACGATAATACCAGCGTTATTTGAGTTCAGCTGAACTAAATTTCCAGTATTTAATATGACTTGTTGACCATTTATGGTAGCTAATTGAGCTTTTCCTGAAGCTAATTGCTGTGCCAAAGCAGAACTACTGACTACTATTTGATTTGTTATCACTTGACCAGTTGCTGGGAGCACCTATTAATTAATACAAATATTTTATATTGGAAAATTAATGTAAAGTACGAATGAATGTTGTGTTAATGAATAATTCTATACAGCTGATTGATTAGTTACCTTTGTACCTTGAACCATCTGACCAGAATTAGTAACGACGATGGTGCCTTTCTGAGGCGTACCAATAGAAGTCCCAACAGCTGCAGGACTTACAACAGCGGCTTTTAGTCTTTGACCAGTTTGAACAACTTGTTGTAGCTGAACTGGAGTCTTTTGTGTAGCATCGGACTGCACCTGGTTAGTTACCAGCTTAACTGCAGTTGTCTTAGCACCAGAAGCAGTATTTGATACATTCACTGCATTCAACGTGTTAGCAGCAACTTTTACGCCTGTCTGAGTAACTGGAGTAGTAGAGGATGTCGTGGTTGTAGCATTTTGCTGTTGCGGTGTTGTTGCTGTGACCCCTTGAGATGTATTGAGTACATGTAGTTTTCCATCTGGCATCTGAACCAACTGTTGTCCGGGCATGAGACCGCGAACCTGCAATTTTCCATCTGGGCCTCGTAATATTTGCACCTTTTGCTGGGTGTGTTGAGTAGGTGTTGCTAGTGTTCCCAAAATAATCATTATATGTAGCGCACTGTTTTTTCAATGCAGTCAATATATACAGTTGGTAAATAATTGCTTCCTTACCTGGACCAGTAACTTTGATTAATGATTGTTGATTTGACGTTTGTCCCTGTTGTTGAGGCGTTTTCGGCAAAATATTTGTAGGTCCAGATATCATTCTTGTCGTTCCATCAGCAGCTGAAAAAATCGATGTACTCTTTGAGAAAAGCTTATCAAATTGAAACTTTTCAAAAAATATTAGTCAATATTCAATACCTTTGGTCATATAAATCCGCCTAGTTCCAACAAACTTATTTTGATTAGGTGTAGTAAGTAATGATGTTAATTGTGATTTTCCCTGTGGTGTATTAGGATTAGCTGGTATAGCCACTTTGGTCACAACTTTAAAAGTGCCATCTGCGAAAATGGGGTACGTTAAAAAACTGAAGCTTTCAAAATACAGATACTTTGGACAATGGTTCAATTTAACGAAAATGGTTTACCTTGAGCAGAATTCGTGGTAACCTTAACCAACTGTGGAGTACCAGAAGATCCAGTCTTTGAATTCTCCAAGGCTCGTTTTTGTTGATGTGCTGCTCTTTGGAGTCGTAACTGCTGCTCCATTTTTTCTTTGATTTCTTCAGGAGTTGATTTGCCACTAACAAGTTGATCCGATCCAGCAAGAGCATTTGAATTTCTATTGCCACTCACTACTACTTGAGGTCCACCAGATCTACTCCTAGTAATAATCTGGGCATTAGCCTTCTCTAACCTAAAAAATTAGACACACGCACCAAAGCAAAGGAGTTAGTAAACAGTACTGTTAATAGTAAGGATAGGATTTTCATGAATGCTATTAGAAAGTTTACAAAACTCTAGTTTCATGTATTTAAATAAAACGTCATTGGCAAGCAACTGGGAAAAACAATAATTTGATAAAGTTCTGGATACAGTTTCGGATAAAATTAAGATGAAATGTGATGTTGCAAAAGCTGTTCATTAGATTGATAATAAAATGAAATACCTTTCTCCGTATTGTTTTATCTCCCATAATTCAAGTTTGTCTTCATCGACCCATTCTTCTGAGACTTGAGGTTCCGTACTTTGCGGCGATTCCGGTCGTTTTCTTTTTCTTAAACCACTTCTAATGGAAGTTACTTCTGCAAGTATCACATAGTATATCAATATTAGCAGTAATCCCATAGTAAAATAGGATTGTTCAATAATACTTGGTTTCTTACCTCTAACTTGTTTGGGTAATTCTAATGGAATGACTACTTTTCTTCGTAAATATTGAGTCTTATCCATAAATTGTCCAACGTGCCTATGTTTCAAAATCTCAAGGGACATAATCTCGGTGTCGGTAGTAATTTGATGTTTGCCATCATTTGACAAAGGTTTAGTAGAAACATCATCCCATCTAATACACGACCACAATATTCGCAATTGCAGTGCTGCACCGGCAATCGATTTTAACCCTACCGTTCGATATAACCAACACGTCTTGAACAGTGGTCTTGGACAAGGATAAGGCCACACCGACATATTTGCCTGGAAATAAGATTCGTTTAAAGTAAATAAAGTAACCTATCTATGTGCAATAATAAAATGGTCAATGTATAGACTTACTTTAGCTGCTTGATGAAATCCTTGAACGGGCTGTCGAGCTCCACTTCGCGCCAATCTTCTCAATTCGTGCTGTGGCAAAACTAATATAGTACGGTGCTTATTCTTACTACAAAATGTCGAGCATAAAGGATACTTGACTGGAGTTCGTTTTTTCCGCTGTCGGTCTGCCAAAGATATAGCAACTTTCTTTAAATAAACTTTTCCCTCTGTAGAAGATGCGGAATATATTCTTTCAGAACCATCTGCGTTTAATTCTTTAGTGTATATGATACGCTGTACAGTTCGGCCTCGTCGATTTACGATCGTTGTGGTTTTAGGTGACGTAGACGTCTTGGTGCTTCAGATTTTCGAAAAAATAATAATTTGTATTATACAAAATACAGTTATATAATTGTATACATTTATGGAATTGCAAGAAAATTACCTGGTTTTTACTTCAGACTTTATGTCAACGGAGTTACTGGAAGTAACACTTTCTTGCGTACTTTTCACAACTCCACCGATAGTTTTTATCTGTTGTGTTGTAGTAGTTACTGTAGTTGTCGTTACAACACTATTCGTCGTGACAACTGTTTTATTACTCTGATCAGTATTTTCGTTCTACAAAAGAAAAGTATATTTATAACAGGCTATAGGTATGTTTAACTATACATTTTTATCATTGATATCTTTACCTGCTCCAATTTAATTCGTTTTGTCTCAATGAGATCGCTATCGTTTTGCGATATAGAAGTGATCGGTTTCTGGTCGATTATTTTAGTTTCACTTTTGACAGTTTTATCTTTTACATCTTCGTTGGATTCTGTTTTAACGGATTGAGGTTGATTTACAGAAGCTGCAGCAGATATAACTGTTTCAGTGGAATTGGCATTGTTATTCAGTGCATTGGCTTTCCTGAGTAGACTAACAAGATCACGTTTCAATTGCATTTTTTTCAAACAAATAGGCGAATAACAATTGGTAGTTAAACTTTGTTGAGTTATGACGGTTTTGTTGGTTAAGTTCTGACTAGCCAAATTGCAGTATCGAGAATAGCAAACCATATTTTTCCCTCCTAAACGTGTTAAGCTCGCATATTGTGACTGAACATGCTTTAAACGTTTTCCTATTACATTTAAAAGCTCTTTTGTATTTGAACTGACAGCCTTGGTCTGTTTAGCGGATGAAGCATTCTGTACTGTAGCGTTGGCTGCACCAACTGCTGTATTCTCTCCGGTGCCTTCAACATCAACATCACTCTCTTCTTCGTTCTTCTGAGAAGTTAATTTATTTGCCATTTCTTTTAACTTTTCCGTCTGGAATCGTCGCTCTTCCAAAAGCTTCAAATGAGTACGTCGAGCGAGAAAATCATCGATTCGTGTCTTCTTCGCTATTTTCGGATAAAGTACACGTCCTGAGGTAGTCAAAGATTTAGTTATGTCTATTTCATCAAGTTCGACAACTGGTTTAAACACTTTTTGAATTTTCATCCCGGCTAAGACTGAAAATTAAAAACACATGATTCTTAGTGTAGGTAAAAAAATGGAATAAAAAATAAAAACTGGTTAAATTAAGAGCTCGGTAAAAAATGTTTAGAATATAAAATAATTCTAAAAATACTCACATGGAATATTCGGTTTTGTTTCTTTGGAAATCTGCGATTCAGTTTTTATTTCCGACTTTTGCTCACTTGTTTCTTCTTTTTTAACTTTGTCCTTGCTGTCTTCCGTATTATCTTGACTTTGCTTTTCTTCTTTTTCTTCAGGTTTTTTATCTGACGAATCTTCAGATTTCACCTCTTGTTTTGGAATTTTTTCCTTGTCATCTGAACTCTCGCTGATTTCGGAGCAATATTCCTTGATCAAAAATTCATAAGTTGACGGATCAACAGCTAGAATTTTCAAGCCTACCAAATCTCTTATCTGAACCATGATTTTTTGCGGGCCAAGTTTCAAACCCATTTTGCTAACATCAACAGGTTTGTATCTACGACTCGTCGATATCCAGAGCCAACCCCACTGTCCGTGCACACGGTATTCCTCACCCTTCTGCTTCCAAATTTGATGCTTTAAGCCAAGGGTGTATTTGACAAAATTGTAAGTCAATCGATTCCTTTCCTCTTCGTCTTCTTTTTCTTTCTTCTCTTTTTTATCAAGCCGTTTTTTCTCTTCACGTTCAAGTGCTGTTACCCTCTGTAATTTCACATGACCCAATTGCTCATGCCAAACATTGGCAAAAACGACAGCTTTTATACAAGCTTGAAGAGCAATAAGGGCACGAGCAAATTCTCGTGGATTCACACAAGTACCTACAGCGGTAGTCCACGGTTTACGTAACAATGGCCAATTTGTGTGCATAAATGGGGCTGGAATGCTGCTTTCCAGTTGCAAGATCGTTTGCCGAAGGGTCTGCACTAACATCGAACGAGGCCCGGTCAAACTACCTATCCACTTGAATTCTATCGATTGTGTCAAGGCAAATTTATGTGACAGATGTCGTTTCTTGTCACGTTCTTCGTTTCGCTGGGCTTTATTCAGCGCGATCGCGTTAGTGCTGTACTGGTTCACGTATGATTTGAATGAATTATCCATTCCAAGTTTAAACAGGTGAGTGCCAGTTGCTATCTGATGTGCCTTTTGCCGCGTCAATCGTTCGTTGTTTACCTCCTCCTTTACTACAGGCTTCTCTGGCTTCTCTTGCTTTTCTTGTTTCTCTGGCTTGTCCTGCTTTTCTTGTTTTTCTTGCTCCTCTTTTGCTCCTGGAATAGCTTTCTTCTTTAGCTCGTCAATGTTGAAGGTTCTTGGTGTCAAAGAACCAGTCTTTGATCGAGTCACAATATTATGTTTTTTACCTGAGATTGCAATTAGTTTATTACTACTGACTCTGAAAACTGCGATAAAATTAATGCAAGAGACTTACCATCTTTGTCAACACCTTCAGTCATTGCTTCTACTTCCATGTCTTCAGCCTCAACTTTATTTTTATCATGGTCATTTGAGATTTCTTCTACTTCCATTGACTTTTCAGTATTTTGTTCTTCATCTTCTTTAGGACTTTTGCTTCTTGTTTGTTGCTGCGAATCATTTTTTGCTTGAGATTCGTCATCTTCATCTGGGTCTTTCTTGTCTTCTTTTTCCTTTTCAGCTTGTTCCTGGCGCTCTTTTTGCATTTTCAAAATACCAGCTAAGAATAAAGATATATTTAGTATATTTCTCTATCATAATTCATTAAATAATAAGACAAATGAAATGAATAAGTGTAACTTACCATTTTCTACTTCAAAGTATGATTTTTTGTTACCCTTATACTGATTGGTGATAGAATCTGTCAATTCCATTTGACGTTTGATTTCATCCTTATAATCGGATAATTCTCTGTAGAGTGCAACTTCCATTTCATTATTATCTAGAGTATTCATCAACTCTTCTAATTGCAAGGGTGTACTGTAATACCATATTTCTCCATCTTCGCTTTCACTGCATTGCATAAATATATACGAGAAAATCAATGATATGGTAACAGTTCAATAAAGAGTTTAGCAAGTTAATAATACGTACACGAAAACTCTTCTAGCAAGGAACCAATACTTTCTTCCATGTCTGTCGAATCCTAAGTGTTCTTGTCTGCACAACATGCCACTTTTTTCAGCGTCAGGTACACAATCCATGACACCTGTTATTTTATGAGCTTTACATATATTACATTGCCAGTCTTCAGGTGGAACGTTCACAAGTGGCGGTTCAACACATTCTAAATGAAATACTGCAGGACACGTCTCACAACATAACAAATCACCAAGTCTATGGCAAACTCTGCAATGATCATCGTAATCTCTGTTTCCTGTTAACAGAAATGTAAAATTTCAAGTTCATACTTTTAATCTACAATACTATTAGTGTAGATGGATATTTTACAGTGGTAAGACATCCTTTGTTATAAAAATGAAATTATGAATTTTCATGCATTAACTTTGAAGATAATATAACACTTGAATATCTTTGATGTGATGTAGAAAAATAGAAAAGAGCTAACAAAATTATCATTGTAGTTGGATCAGGAATAATCGTTTTCACGGTTACATCAACAAAAAATGAACTAAGTCGTACCTTCATGAAGTAAATCCTCTCGAACAGGATTAGTTATGAGGAATTGTCCAGTTAAAAATTGTAAAACTTTAATCCTATCTTCAATTCCAGAAAATGGATATTCTGAATTTGATAAAATGTTTAAAATGTTTTGATCAAAGGCTTTATCACTTTCAACATATGATCTTAAAGTTTCTGGCCACGTCATGGCATCAACAAAATAGAGACTGATATTAACCGAGTCCTTTTGATCAAGAGGCCCAAAGTGGGTTTGTTGCGAGTCTTCTTCGCGTAATAAAGCTTTGATAAGCGTTATGTGGATTTCGGCTAACAGATTGGATTGCTCGTCACAAATCATGGCTGCGCAAAAATCCTCAAACCGAAATGGAGATAGTCTAAGAAGAGTTCTAAAGTGCCGGAGAACTTCGTATATAGATAGGCAGGGCATGGCCTGATCTCTAGGAACTAGCAGGTCATCCGAGCACTTTGGCAGCTCTAAGGGAGGTATCTCTCTGTTTTGCAACCACAGCGGTTCCGGACTGGGAGCTCTTTGCTGGCCAAGCAAAGCTCTTCTGGGAGTACCACTGGTAGTACTAAAACTAGACAGCGAGAAGTCACTGTCGCTGGATGGATCTGGCTCTTCGATACTGTCAGAAGATTCGTCCTCGCTTTGCAGCAGTGGATCATCCTCTATCTCACTCTTGTCGCTGGACTCATCACCAAAATCGGAACCATAATGATACTCGGAGTCGTGGTAATCTACACTAGTATTATAGCCACGACGTTGATAAGCCGAGCCCGAGTGTCCGCCCTTCCTCGAGTGTTTGCCCTGCACGGGCTTCGCTTTGCGGCTCCTTGTACTGCGCCTCGTCTCCTCCTGATTTTGCTGCTCCTGAGGCGAGGTAGATCTGGAGGCATTGGGAGTACCAGGCTGAGAGCTTGGTGTGTCGGAGCCCTTGGACTGCAGGTATTTGGGTTTTTTCATCAAGTGGTACTGGAACTTCTTTGGCCGTTCCATAACCACTGACTTGGGTGGGCGACCCCGACGTTTGGCGCCCCGTCCCGTCATTTTGTTGGATGTCACGTTTGCTGTGGCACTGTTAACCAAAATTAACACACAAAAAATAAGAAAACCACAAAGATGAGCAATTGCGTTATTTCTTGTTTTGGCGCGTTGCCTCGATCCGGTGTTTTTATAGCGCTATCTGTCTCTGTTGCTCAGCACGTGGCGCGGCTGTCAACAAACGGATCGTTGAATCGAGCAGCAGCAGCAGCAGTAGTAGTACTATCGGTAGGTGCGTTCGCGCCATTTCGCCGGAGGCCTAAACGCGGCTCCGCGAATCCATAAACCTAGCCTTACGCGAGCCCCCTGCGGCCCAGCAGGACACGTTGTAGCTTGTGGCGACGAGCACCACTCGGGCTGTCGTCCCCCGGGGAACGTGCAACAGCTGAGCGCCAGTGCCGTAACTCGTTATTTCCGCTCAGTAGTGCGCGGCCCGAACTATTTCTTTCGTTTTCTCGTGAACTGCGCTTGCTTGCGACGAATGCGATTGTGCTCGTGCAAGGGTTGCTCGTAGAGCCGCATGCGCGCTCTCGCTCTTTCTCCACGCTTACCACCACGGCAGACGCGAGTGCGACAAAGACAGACGGAACGGCCGACGAAAGTGGGCCTCCGATTGGCCAATCGACGCGGCAGCCTAGGCAGCCATCGCCCGACCTCCCAACGGCCTTTGGCCCGTTCCCGACCCTCTTTCCCGGGTTGGCGGCGGCCAACTTGAGCCAACGAGCTTACCTAGACACCGGGTTCCCCGTGAACACGAGTTTCTCGGTCCGCCGAGTCGTGGCGACGATGCTGCGAGCTCTCTCGAGGTGGCTGAATGCCGACCAATCGCGTAGCTCCTTGCTCGCTGCTAGCCGCTGACACTTGGGCACCGGATGGCGCTAGCCTCGCGCGCCAGTCGCCACACCGTAAAAACGTAATTTCTAGACGCGATTGCTGGTTGTGGTTAACGATCGACCCACCATGTCCGCGAGAGGGCTATTCATTGAAACGGACTTACACCTATAACACGAGTTTCGCCAGATAAATGGCCCGATAACACTGCTTAATTACTGATTTAACACTCCTAACCTTAGTTCGAAAGATGCTTAGACAGAGGACACCACTCGCGCGCTCTCCCCTCGTCTCGGCTCCACTCACATTGGGAATACAGTTTGGTGAATGTGCACGGCCAAATGGCAAATCTTCTACTGATACGGACCTAACGAGAGTGCGTTCGTACGATCTTTGCTAGTCCGTAAGCCGATAAGCTGGCTTCGTTGCAACTTTTTCCGCGGTTTCCCGCAGCGAGGGCAGCGTAATGTATTTTTCACGCACACTCTCAAAACACCGTCAGCCTCACTGATGCAAAACGCGCGCCATCTGGATATAAGCCAGCCACCAGCAGCGCCCCCAAACTCCCAACAAGGAAGCCCCCGATCCCCGATCCGCCCCGAATGGCCCGATTATTTCGCGTATATTTTACCAAAATGATTTTTCAACCAAATTAACGTTTTTCGCCTCGACACTACCACTGGTAAGGCGGAAAAAATGACAAACGCATTTACCTGGCGTTGTCGGGCCTCGATGTCGTACACGATATTTCACTATGTATGTTCGTCGCTCCTCGCTCGCCGTGTCACTGTCGCCATCTTTAGAAAGAATACTTTGAAAAAGCTGCTTTTCCGTTATTCAAGATGTAACCCGTTTTACACGGTAATTACGCGGGTGTTTGACAGAAACTTAATTTGGCAGACACTTTGGTGTATTGTTTTGAAAAATAATGGGGCAGTGTAATTTGGACCGATTATTACAAAAGAGGTGCGCGCGCAGCGGAACGCTTGCGCACAAAGTATGGCGGTTAATTCAAACGTGCGCTTTCTTCTGTTACGGTTGCCAACCCGCGCGTACCACATGGGATTGTTGGTACTGTCGAAGATATATCGCAAGAGCAGGCGCTGCTAGCGCGCAATACGGAATGGGATAGGTTATACTAGGCTGCGAGTGGAAGTGAGAGGGATCAAGAGAGAGAGAGAGAGAGAGAGAGAGAGAGAGAAAGAGTGAGAAAAAAGGAAAATGGCCGACGGCAAAGGAAAAGGAAAAAATCCGAGAGTGTGCAGAGAAAGTGTGCTGCGTAGAAGAGGTTACCCGTGATCCGGTAAACCGGCAAGATGAGCAGCGCAACCGAGGCCATGTACAGGCTCAAGCCAATAAACGCGTTACCGCAGCAGATACCGCTGCCGAAGGTCATGTACAAGCTGCCAAAGATCCAGGGCGCTACGAGCGCGCTGTCCTCGGACAGCATCGTCGCGGACGTCGAGCGTCAGGTTATCCGCTTTTTGAAGGTTTTTGCTGCTGGTTGAGCTTCTACGAGTGTCGTGTTAGTTGTGGTTGACGAATTGCCCGAGAGTTCGGAGCGTACGGAAGATGTACTCACGTGGTCGGTGCGAGGTCGGCCGGGCTGACCCATCGTGGCGGCGATGCTGCTGACACAGCTGGCACTCCCGAAAAACGGCTGTACACTGGTCGCCATCGTGCTGACGACGTTGAGAACGCACCTCGACACTCGCGCACGCACGTAAGAAACTATGAAAAAATTGTAGAAATCCCGGGGTTGAAGCGCCAACTGCGAGCCGCGAGATTTGTTTTTCTTGCTAATTCGTCCTAGCGATGTTCTCGATCGATGGCGGTTGCTCGTGGTTAACTCGCTACCACTGTACGTATTGTGTGTTTTTCCCTTCTGCCCCTCCGCGCGCGCGTGTCCCACGATCATCTTTTCGAATTATCGTACGTGTACGCAGGATTTATTATCGCGAGCAAGAAAAGGCGCGTCGAATCGTCGTGCGTGCGCGCAAACTTCAGGAAATCGTCGAAAATTCATAAACTCGCTTGCTCGTTCGAGAAACCTACAATTGCAACGTCGTGCTCAGCTTTTTGTTTAAATACCGCTATCGAGAGCGTCGGTTATGTGTCATAATATACGTTCCTTAGCTGGTCAACACTACTGATGTATGACATCATTGAAAAATGCAAAATTGTTTTTTTTCATAAGACAATTTTCTTTTAATTTGGAGTATTGTTTTTGAAATTTCATTTTTTAACAAAATCATGTGGTTTTGCCTTTATTACAGACACCTCTACCAGAATACAACCTCTTGGAAACTCGACAGATGAAAATTTTAGAACAACTTTGTGAATTGAAACAACAAATTGAAGGCCTTTGCGTTTCTATTAGACTATCCGATGCTAATAAAGCATCTGGATCTCGTACTACTGCTACTCCGGTAGGCAAATCTTCTAACATTCCACTCCTATACTTACCCTTTTATAAAACCATTTCCATTTCACTTTTTACAGGAGCCAGTCCAGGCAGAAATCATTTTGAACGCCAATCCATCTAGTCCACCCTACTCTATAATAGCCTTGCAGAGAATTTGGAAAGATACCAAATTTAACATAGAAGTCTATCGGCACTCTTCTGTATCCAATGCTCAGACCCATGACTTCCAGGAAAAGTTATTGGCTACTGTCAATAATACTGCCATTCACAGCATAGATCTTAAACTCATATGGAAAGATGGTAAACGAACGTAGTGCATATACTTGCGAACAAGAGTATTATTTACAAAATTCAAACTGACATTACGTAACGTATTTCCTTACAGTTGGAGATGTTCAGCTTGTTACGCAAGTATACGATTATCCATTGGAGGGTGAAGCTAATGTTATAAGATATCTTGCAAGGCTGATAGGGACTTATAAGTACGAAGATCCAAAAGCTATTGCAGAGTCTACTGTAATAGACAGTATATTAGACCTCTGTCTTCGACTTGCCTATGAACCTAAAAATATAAATGCCGTTACTTCCAAGTTGGTCAGTGATTTAGGTAAAAGTTCATGGCTCTTGGACTCTCCTGAGCCATCAATTGTGGATGTAGCAGTGTGGTCAATAATCAAACGAGTTTCGCAAAATCGTGTGCCACGAGAATTAAAAAGTTGGTTTGAATCGTGTGAAAAATTGTTTTTATCTGCTTGATTTTATCAAGAGTGTTCTGTATTAATAAACTTAAATTTGTACACTTCCTCGCCTTCAATTTGATTCTTTAATCTGCGTTATCGGGAAGGACGAAAAAACGTATACGAGTCACACAGATTCTTATTGAAAAAGAGTATATATATTCTAGAACAGATTTTTCGTTATAAATTCGTATTAAATCAGTTTATTGTTTCTTATTATCTTATATTGTATAAATAATACAAAATTTGAACATAACAATTTATTGGCAGTGATTCGAAAGCTCGTGAGCTTGCGAATTGACAGTTCATTGCAAAAAACACCAAATGGTGGTATTTTCTATGTTCTAATCAAGCTCTATGCTACGTACATGTACTCAATATGAAAAATTGAGTTATACATTTATTTAAACGCAAGATATGATTTTCTTATCAGACACATGGTCTTGGCCTCACAGCAAAACGTGCTGATCAGTTGATTTCTCGATCTGCATGCAATACTTCAAACTCGTTAATCAACGATAATAAATATTATACTACACTTTAAAACGATAATCATTACATAATAATGATAAACTTCTCTAATACAAGCCTGCACTCAGATACGCATTTTGTAAAGAGCAGAATCGATACTGTTAGACACCTTACAATCTATTACAGTTTCATCAGCCTTTTATTTTATACACTAATCCTCAAAATTGTTCATCACGAGAATTCATATTACTAATGCAATTATTTTACATTTAATTTTCGAACTAGCGTTACTCGATAACAGATATCTCGTAAATTCGGATATGTCACTTACCAGTTTGTATTTTACTTTAATAGGTAAAAAAACTATTTTTTAAGTATACACTTTCGAAGTAAAAAAAACGGTTTCATATCAAACTGATAAGTACAAAGATTTTCATTCTCTTTCAAATACTAGTATATGTAACACTTTTCTACAAGCTAATACGAATAATAATATTCATGAAACAAAAGTTAAGTTTACCATGTACATTCAACGTTAATTTAGGCGACGATGCAGCTTTCGGGTTTATTTGGAAACGTCATTTTTTTATACGTAATACCTACTACTACGAATAACAATCATTTGTTTTTCTTAAAATACCGATTTTAAGAGATTCAAATTATACGCGATACAATTAAAGTTTTCATCTTTCGGTAAGGGGCTAGGTTACGTTGCTAATTGCAAATTATTATTCAAGACGCAAACGTCTCGGTTCGCGAAACGTTCATAAGGCAACTGCTGCTTTATTCGTCCATGACAATGATATGGATTAATCGCTTTTGAACTGCATTTGAATAACTATGTAAATCACAGAAATGGAATTTAAACAAGAGAATGCCGAACTACCCTACGTCATTAGTTGACAAACAAGTATGTACATTTTCGTACAGATATAAAAATTACCCTGTCGTCTAAATAAAAATGTCTATTTGCAACAACCGCACGCGAAATGAATCGCGAAACGAATCGCGAAACGAATCGACAAAATAAGTATTATTTCGAAAATGTCTTTGATTGGAAATCGTGTCGGGAAAAAAGAAACTGAAGTCTTTGTTTAGAATCTGATAAATAGCGAAACGCCAAACTATTGGACGTTTAACCATCAAGTATTTTTCCAACAACAAAGTCGATCGACTTTTTGGCGAACTTGATTAAAAAATATCTCATCAGCTACTGTAAAAGCGATAAATAAAGAGCTAGCAAACGCAATGCATAGTGTTTGAGAATGGAAATGCCGCTAACTAAAGTTTGTGAGCGTCGAACAACAGTCGCTTTTGCAATATAAACGCAGTAAATAATAATTACAAATAATACATGTACATAACGATATATCACAATAAGAATTTGCCACAAGCTTGGTCATGTACATTTGAAAAAGTCAGCAGAGTATTGTCACTTAGTCAAACGACATTGTTGTAAAGCCGCGCGTGCGTACGTGCGTGTCGTTATAAAGTCAAGCAAGAGCTAACATTGGCTTTATTCTCGATAACACAGTTAAATCAAAATCTCAGCTCGGACTTGAAAGTAGCCCCAGACTCGTCAGACGAAAGACGAAAAGCCAGGCAAAGGGGCCCTCGACCTAGCCATGTTGTTCATGATGATTTGCCCACCGTTCAAGCTTACGACTGCACTGCCTTCCGGCTCGGAATCCGTGTAAGACGAGTAATTCCGCACCGGTTTCTGCCGTTTCCACGACTGCCGAAGCGAGTCGTTGACGTTGGCATAGTGGTTGACGAAGGAATGCGGGTCCGATTGCACACTTTCGTTTTCGCTTTCCGATGCCTGAAAGTCGATTAAATCGCTGGATTAGCCTGGCGCAACGGACAAGGCTAAACGTAAAGAGGGGGAATCGAGCAAAAAGCACGCACCTGCGAATCGGTGGAGCTGATTTCCGATGGCTTCTCGGTGACGCTGCTGTCGTCGGGATTCTCGTCGTAGCCCTTGAGACTCTCCTCGTCGCTGTGATAGGCGACGGAGGCGGGTGACGGCCGTGGCGGCGACTTGCCGTAGACCGCAGGCGGTGGCGGGTGCATGGGTTTGCGGCTCAAAGTACTCCTCTTGCCCAGCGTGCCGCAGCCGTTGCTCATACTCGAGATGCCGCCAGTCTGTCGCGTGCGGTACAACTCCATGTCCGACTCGTGGCGATCCTCGATGTCCATAGCCATCGACTCCTCCAAAGCCTTTTGGGCTTCTTCTATTTCAACGCGAAACATCAGTGTTTTCGATCTCTCTAACGCGATCTCTCTAGCGCGATGCTCTATTCTAGAGGGGCGTCGCCCAACTTACGTTTGTACTTGTAACTCTTGCTCTTGACGCAGAGCACGGCAATCACCATGATGATTATGACGACCGAGGAAGCTGCCAGGGTGACCATGAACCAGGTTTGCCTGTAGAACGGATGCAGCTGCAGATACGCGTACTCCATTTGCAGTTTCGAAGGCGTGAGGATCTGCGAACAAGACCAATCAAGTTTTCCAAGGATACACGCGCGATAAATAAGATGGTCTCGCGCGCACGAGCTTGATTCGCGCCTTACCGTTTCCTTGGAGTACGCAGGGTAACTGATTCCGTATTGATTGTAAGCTATCACTCGAAACAGATAGGACGTCGATGGAAGTAACTTTTGGAACGAGACACTGTACTCGGTGAGCCATCCGTTTGTCGTCCGATCGATGGTCTGCCATTGACTGTCATCTAGAATCAAAGTGTTCGTAAGTAAGCAGCACGCGATCGTTCGTGTTCAAGAGAACATTGACATTCGAAAGCTGTGGCTAGCGTCACTTGCCGCGACGTTACCAAAAGACGGCAAGCTCTCGTCAACTCTACAACGGCGATGATATTGCTAGTCGAGCTAATTGGACAAGCAAACAAACAAACAAACAAACGAACGAACAAACAAAACGGCAAACACGATAACAAGCTGGCTAGGACGTAAGAACGTTTGGCGACACTGCGAATCACGTCGAATGCGGCGAGAACATTTTTAACGCTTGAGAAGTTGTTAGTGGTTGAAAGTTGCAGACGCGGGTCAGAGTGAGGAAGAACGATGCGTGTACGTGTAGGTGTCGCGGATGCCGAACAGGACATGCTGGAAAGCAGGGCTGAACGGAACACCGAGTCACAGCGATCGTTTTACGGAGGCAAACGGACGCGCTCAATCGCGTTCAATTCGCGCGATAGAGTTGACCGTTTGAACGGTCCTCTTGTGCGCAGCCTTGCCAAAGAGAACGCCATGCAATGGTCTAGATGTGTTGGATGTTATTTGTTTTCTAAATGATGTCATGTCGATTAGAACATTCAACGAGCAAGGATGCCTAAACACGATTATTAAAAATCACGCTCTCGCGTGCTCTTAAACTTACAATGCTGCCAATCTTCCCTTGCTGTTTCGCCAAAGAAAACACAATATCGTGATTAATAAAATGCAACCGATCGGTGCTACGGTAAATTAAAGATAGCTTATATTCGCGGAGCGTCCACTGACAGAACCAACCTTACGGATTAACGTTTCTCACCTTTGCTCTTAGTTTCGACGTAGTAGCCTAATATCGCGCCTTTGCCAGTGGCACCGTTCGTCCATGCTAAATCGACGCTGGAGCCAGTTTTCGTGATCGCCAGAGCAGTCGGTGGCATCGGAGAGCCCTCTTGAGGCCCGGTAGTCACGTTACCGGATATCGGGGGCCCCAGGTCGATGGTTTCGGCTTGTACGGAAAACGTGTAAGTCACTTTTTCTTCGAGCGGTTGAACTAGTAAATTCGTTTCCGTGACCTTCTGACGAACTTGCTTGCTAAAACCTGCGAGTGGCGAGTGGCGATCGACGTTAGAACGTTCGAGTTGAAACGCAGCAACGTTTTATTCGACTTACGGTCGTTCTGCTCTGAAGTTTTGTAGGATACCACGTAGCCTACGATCTCCCCGTTGCGCATCTTTGGCGGATCCCACGTGACGCGCAAACTTGTTAGCGTTATTTCGCTGAATTGCAAACTTTGGGGTGGACCTGGTATATCCTGTAGAACGACCAAGTGTCGCGTGAGTATCTCGCAAAGCGACACGCGCAAGACTAGGTAGCGTTCGATTAATATCTGTTATTCATACCTGTTTTGTTCTCACGGTGATGGGTGGCGATCTCGGGCCGTCGCCAGCTGGATTGAAGGCCAGAACCTGTATTCGATACTCGGTATATTTATCTAAAAACACTAGACTATGAGTGGAGTACGAAGCAGGCACGACTTCGGTTTCTTCCTCCTGCTTCTTTTCCAACTGTTGCGGCGAGTCCGTCACCAAATAAAATATCTGCAAGTAACGACAATCGCGACGCATTATTGGAGCTCGTCGAGATTTGTTCGTTGCGCGATATATCGATCGATCGATCGAATCGAGCGAGCATTTACCTTGTATCCTAAAAGCTCGCCGTTCTGCATATTGACCCGAGGCGGTTTCCATCGGAGCTGCACTTCGGTGGAAGAGATTGGATTTACCGTGACGTTTTGCGGTTCTCCCGTGGGAATAGCCTCGCCAACGTACACCGTAACTGGAAGACTTTGTGGCCCCTCTCCCTCGGAATTGAATGGCACGACAATGACTTCGTAATATTTGTCCTCGGTTAGATCACTCAACGTTATCTTTGTCTCCTGTTGAAACAAACGCCAGCTTTTAGGATTTTCAACGTTTCCAGACAATCGGCAAGCCTTGAAGCGGGCACAACAAATATCCTTACGTTGATTCCCATAATTTCTTCTTTTGGAGGCCCAGGTAAAGCGGTTGGGAAATCAGAGAGGGGCTGGTAGAAAACACGGTAACCGCCCGTCGAATGATCGCCGCTCCAATATATTTCATCGATCGAACTCCAGTGAACCTCTATGCTCGATGTTGTGATGGGAACCACTTTCAAGCCGGATACCCCTCGCGACGGGGCTAAAGTTCCGAGAAACAATCGCGTGAGCGTACAAACGCGTTGTATATTTGAAAGCGCACGAATAAGTTGAACGGCAAAAGAAGCAAAAAGATCTACCTGCTGGCAAGGTTTTCACTTGGATGGATTCTCCACTCCAAGCAGAAGGTCCGATATCGTTGGTTGCTTGTATTCTAAATTGATATAAAGTAAATGGCTTCAAGTTATTGGCAGTGTAGGACGTTAAGGATGGATCGACTCTTTCTGGTATTATCTGGAAGGGCCCCGAGTTCTCCGATTGTTGCACCGTGTAATACCTACGATTGGTGAAACGTTTACTTACGATCTAACGAGGAGAACGTGGCTGCGAGAATCGAGAAGAAGCACAAAAGTAGTTTACCTCAAAGGGGCGAAACCGTCTCGTCCCGGAGTCCAACTAAACGTAATCTGTCGACTTTGAATTTGAGATCTGCTCACGTGTGGCACCGAGGGAGGTTGCGGTCTTTCTCTATTGTTCGTTGTTAAAACTAAAGCATAAGCGGTTTTACCCCAACCCAAACGGCTTTGAGCTGTCACCGAAAACATGTAATATCTTTCCGGCTCCAAATTGATCGCTCTAAGAGTCAAATCATTGCAAATTAGTACATTCGTAGGCACACTCGAGAGCGATTGCGCGATTGACGCCAACTTACGTAAACGTTCTGGTAGCCGAAGAAAATTCTTTGGTAAATTGGTGATTGAGGCTTCCATTCAGATGGAACATCACTTTGAACGCTAGAATTTCCCCATTTGGATCTTCGGGTGTGTCCCAAATGATCCGAGCTGTACTAAAGCTAACGTCCGGCAACGATACGTTGGACGGTGGGCCTGGCACTGAAATCAAATAATCACGTTGAAAATAAGCAAATATTGCAATTGTACAATGTCAAACCGCACCAGCGATTGGTTAAGAATCGTCCAACTTACCATCTTCAAAGGTTTGAACTCTGATCGGGGGCATACTCAAAGCTCCATCGCCCAGTCTAGTGTACGCCAAAACTTGTACGTGATATTGAACGTATTTGCGCAACTCGGTCAGAGTACTCGTGAATGTAGAGTTACTAGGGATACTCTTATATTGGAAGGGCGACCGATTGTTCGCTCTGTAGTACACTTTGTAACCTTCGATTTGACCGTTTTGATGCTCTATCGGTACTTCGCCCCATTTGACGACTATAGTCGTCGACGACGTTGCGTTAGCTTCGACATTCACGGGTCCCAGCGATGGCACTAAATTGAGAGACGCGCGTGATTGACGTACGTAGAGAACGCAAGAGAGCCAATTGAACAAGAAACAGGAAAAGAACGAAAAAACCCCTACCTGACTCGCGAGTTCTCTCAACGGCTTTGGGGCTCAAAGTACTCGAGCCGACGTCGTTGTAGGCGTGCATGTAAATTTCATAGAGAGCGAATTCCTCCATGTTTTCGAGAACGTACGAATTGGCGGTGTGATCGTCGATACTGATGCTTTTGGATTTGTTGGTGCGCACTTCTCTATACGTTATGTTGTAGCCACGAGGGTTGCCGTACCATTCGACTTGTTGCAACGGCTATTTGGCGAGGTGAAATCGTTCGTTAATGGGAACTCGTCAACGACAAGAAAGTAAAGCAAAGCATTGTTTGTCGAAACTCACGATCCATCTGACTCTCAGCTCGGTTGCGCTCATGGCCCGAACGGTAACGTTCCTAGGGGGATGAGACGGCGGGGCTTGAATGGTTTGGAATTCCTTGGTCGGCTCCGACGGTGCGGAAGGCCCCACAACGTTATTAGCTATCAGTCGCAGTTTGTATTGCATGAAAGGAGTCAGACCCTCCACCGTTATCTTCTTGGCATCGGGGTCATAGATTTCCGATATCGTGTGCCACGTTGTGTTTCGAGCCGTCTGCGCCTGATTGCATTGTTTTCGTTTTTAACGAGTAAAGTACTTGGCCGATTGCACGACACCTCGTACGCTGGCCGAGCTTCGTTGATTCGTTACCTGTACTATCCATTTTGAAATAGATGCGTTGCCGTTGAATCCCGGGGTGAATTGCAGAACTATCGAGAACGCGTCGATATTCGACAGAGCCAACTTTGTCGGGGGCTCGGGTAGCACTGGCTCGACACCAGACTGTATCGTCGCGATGCTTGGCTCTCCCGGCCCTTTTGACGTCCATGCCAATACCTCGAACGTGTAATGCGTCGTAGCCTGCGTCGGAGTAATCGGATTTGTTACACGGAGAAAGTACGTATGGAAACAAGAAAAAGTGCACCGATGTCGCAATTCACCTGAAGCCGTTCGATTTTCGTGGATAAAACGTTGGCGGTGAAATTGAGCAGATTCGTGGTGTCGGGTCTGTCTTTGATCATGTATTTCAGCTGATAAAACGTGAGTATCCCGTTGATCTCTTTGGGTGGCTTCCATTTAACCGTGAGCGCTCGGTCGCTTATGTTGAGGAACCGAAGACTCTCCACTTTGGCCGGGACTGCAACGCACGTGCGAAACGGTAACGTAACAACTCAGAGCGCTCCTCTCGAAGTGCGAGTATCGGCAAAGAGAGAAGAAAACCTACCGTCCTCGCTGGTGCGAACGGCAACGGGCGTGCTCCTCTCTCCGTCGCCGGGGTTGGTGAAGCATAGCACGGTAACGTTGTAAACGTTGTACTTTCTGAGGCTGGCCATGATCGCGCTCTGTTCGGCCTGAGGGTCGAACAGATTGGGAGCAACGGTGATGGATCTGTATTCGTTTTCCTCGGCGAAGCCACCGTTGTGCCAGGCTTGCAGTTTGTATCCCTGATTGATTCCGTTGATTTTCTGGGGATTCGGGGGCCTCCACCAGACTCTGATCGCCGTCGAGTTGATGGCCTTGACCCTGACGTCGGTCGGCGGAGCTTCCGGCACGCCTTCCTTGGTTTTGATTCTCAGCTCGTTGGTGAACACACCAACCCCTTTGTCGTTGTACGCCGCGATCTGCACGATGTAGTCTTTCCAGGTGATCAAGTCGCTGATCAGGACGTTCTTTTGCGCCTCGTTGGTGATGTTCTGGATCATCCAAGGAGTCTCGTTGTAGCCGTGCAGTTTGTAGCGCAGTACGTAGCCGAGTATGTGGCCGTTTTTGTGCTCCTCCGCCGGAGGTTGCCACTGGGTTATGATTTCGGACGACGAGCGCGCCGAGCCGACAAAGCCCAAGGGCGGACCGGACGGTGCTGAACGTTGAGAAGGGCAATCGTTTTGTAATGGCCGCAAGTACGCTCGCAAGTTCGACTGCGAGAGCGCGATACTTACGTTCTTGGGGTAGCATGACGGGGCCGCTAGGTTCGGAGCTGGGCCCTTCGCCAACGCTGTTCTCGGCACTCACGCGGAACTGGTAGGCGGCCGCCGCCTTGAGATTGTCGAACAGCACCCAGCGACTGTTGGCCGAGATGTTGGAGTACTCGGTAACCCAATTGAGCGACAAGTCTGGCAACGGACCTGCAAAGTGATTACGGTTTCGCGAATGTATCAACGTCTCTGATACGCGCGAGCGATGAAACGGCATTGTTAGTGATGCGTGGGTTAGAGTGAATGTTGCTTGCGTTGCGTGCCTGCGATGGTGCTCAAGCGAAAAGTCTCGATATCGTACGCGCGACGCGTTATTGGGTGATAGCCTACCTAATTCGGGCACCTCGCGGCGCTGAACGATGAAGGACTTGATGGGGCTGTTGCCGTCGAAGCCGGGCACCCAAGTGACGTTGATGGTCCTCGGTGAGATCTCCTCGACTCGCTTGGCTACGACGTTGATCGGGGCGAACGGCAGCTCGATCACGCTCAGCCTTGCCGTACGTGTCTCGTTGCCACCTGGCGATACCACCGAGCACGTATACTCGCCGACGTCGGATGCTCGAACTGCACCGACTTCCAACGTGCCGTCCGACAGCATCTTCACTCTCGGGCTCGCTCGAGTGTTTATCACTCTGTAACAGGTTCGACGAGTTTTCATTGACGATACGTCCAAGCTATCGAACGACTTTCTCTCTTTTCTCGACGCTATTCGCTCTGATTGCTCTCCACACTTTTGCGCTCTCTCTCTCTCGTAGCTCGTAGCCTGTTTGAGAGTCACTTTTAATTGTAGACAGGCGAGATTCGTTCAACGCGCACGGCGTCAATGGAAACGCTTGCTTAATGTTTCATTTTCCAACTTGCTCGGATGATATTCGTGCTTGTGACGAATATAACGTAACTTTCTAACGAAGGTGGTATGAAAAAAAACTTACTGAGAATTGTGGAACCAAGCAATATCGTATTTGACACTGGGATCATTTGACACCTCGCACTTGAGCTCAGCCGTCTGTCCAAGAAGAACGGACTGGTCGACCGGTGGTTGGATAATCTGCGTTCTCACTGAGGATCATACAAATAAATTGCAAGCTTTTTGTTTTGACTTTTTTCGCGATTCTACCGGTAAGCGTGCTGCGGGATGTTAAATAAGAGTTGGAAGAAAATCTTGGGTCAGACGTATCACTCACCGAGCACTGAAACGTAAGCCGATGCGTTAACGGAACCAGCCTCGTTGGCACGTATGCACGTGTATTTTCCAGCGTCGCTCGGTTTCACGTCGGCAATCAGCAGATCGCCACTTTCCGAAACTTGTACTCGTCCGACTATTTCCACTGGCATCGTATCTGCAAGTACAATTGTCGCGTAAGACACCAGAGACGTCGACAAACTAGACACGGGTTACCGTAAAACACACGGATGCTCGAATAACCAAGGCAACGCGACAACGGCAAATATTTCGAAAGGCACAACGACGCAATTGTATATAAGAATAGCACTCACCGTTGTAAATCCAGGTTACGTTTGGCACCGGAGCAGCGATCGCTCGACAATTGAGAGTTCCGTCTTTGCCATCCAAAACGGTGAGATTTTGCGGGGGGATTTCCATGATTGGCGTCGAGGCTGTAAGCGTATGAAACATCGTAAATACGAGTGCCGTAACGCCGACGCATCGAGTGCGCTAAGCATGCACGAATGCAACAAAAACATTGAATAATTTGACGAAAATAGTAGGTCTAAACAAGAGTCAATTATTTTTAGATACGCACACACATTTCAAAATACTGCAAACAAAGTCATATTATACAAGTACACAAGATATCCATCATGTATAAAACATATGCGTGATTTTCTCGTCTAGTGGCAATGTGATAAGCGTTGCGGTGGGATATGTTTGCCGTGCTTCGTCAAATACGTTGCGAGTTGCCAGACACGAGGAAAAAAAACAGCAAAAACTGTGCGCCAATGACATTCACCACTAGTGACAAATACGAGGTGACGTTTACGGTACCCTACTGTCAAGTCTAACATTCGGAAAATAAATAAACGATCACTTTGTATCCTCGTCTAAACAGTTGTCTACGAAAAAATTACAAAAATTACGTAACGAACAAGTGTTATCTTTGAAAGCGCGCTTCTACGACTACGCAAACGCCTATGCAGGCGCTATCACAACGGAAAGGAATAAGTTTCAAGCCGAGAAACATGGATATCGTAGGCAACGTGTAATAGTGGCACGCGCCTAATCTATATCTGTACTTGTAAAGCTATTACCACGCAATCAACTGATACGTATCAAAGTCAAATGGCACGCACAAGATACATATCTAATGTTTTAAGATAATGCAATTCCAACAACAAACAATAGAGGTACAAAATAATCAAGCGTTTATGCGATAGTGAACTATGATTCGACGCAACGTCAAGCGAGTGCCTACTGGATGCGTACGGACAAAAGAAAACCCATAATTGGCAGTGCCAAATTGGTGCAGCGTTCGCGCGCACGTTTTCATCGTGCAACTACAGCGCACCAATTTTTCTTTTCGTACAGTGCCTCGCTCATCTACCAAATTGTCGTTTGACAATACGTGATTTAAAAAAACAAAGGAAAACAAAGTCAAAAACAAGTGTACAGAGTAGTTAGCAAACTAGTAGGAAAAAAGGAAAAAACAAAAAAACAAATAGGTGGGTACAACGCCGAGAAAGGCCAACGTGAATCTTACGGTCTGGATATTGAAAGAACTGAAATCGACGGTTATCCTGGCGCACTCCGACGATACCATAACCGGCGGCCCAACGAGCCGTTCTCTTTTTCCCTTTCATTGCTGTTTTCGATCGTTCTGCTCTCGCACAATAACAAAAAAACATGTGATCAGTACATGACAGGAGCAGCGTTGCTACAGCGGACGTATCGCACGAACGTTCGCTTGAAAAAAAGACACGTTCGACAAGCTTCGTGACGATGCCAAACTTGCGAAACTCCGATAGCGAGCGTTACGCTTTGTCGTTGAACGTTTGCTCGTTTCCCTCTATCAACGGATACGTCTACGTAAGAATGTCAACTCACTTTTAGCTTTGAGCCAAGTATAGGTGGTGGCTTCGCCGGCTTCGTTGGTTGCCAAACATTGAAACATCCCAGAGTCGTCCATGGTCAACTTTTTAATGGTGAGCGATCCGTCTTCTTGCATGGCGTATCTGCAAATTCGTCAACGAGATACAACACGCGGTCTATTTAATCGTCGCAAGTGGGAAAAACAAACGAAACCAAACAGCCCGTAATGATATCGAACCAGTCGTGTATTCGTTCCTTTTTACCTCGTTCCCAGCAATTTGTCGACAGGTTCAGCGTTGCGGAACCATTGAATCGTCGGTTTGGGCTCCCCATCGGCGTCGCACGACAGCGTCACCGTAGTCCCGTACTCGCTCAGAGTTACCCTCTTCAATTCGGTGAGGAAGCTCGGTTTCTCTGCGTGCACGCAAACGAGAAAAAAGAGAAGACAAAGGTAAGACAACGAGCGCGAGGTCGCTGCGCGTGCGGACGGGCTCTAGGACAACGACCGTTATCGATCCAACGAGCGTTGCGTGTCGGATCGCTACGGTTCGGTGTGTCGCTAGCGCTACCTCCGCCGGTAACGTTTGTATTTTCTCGGGGTCTATCGATTGCACGCGCTCTCGTTACGCGTCTCATTGACGAGAACGCGGGAAAACAAGAGAGAACGGGCAGCCCGTCCGACGGTGGCCAACGAACAAACGAATTCTCACCGAGGACGTCGACTCTGGCGCTGGCACTAATGGTTGGGTAGCCGCCGCTTCTGAGATCGACGTGGCAAGCGTAGACGCCCTTGTAATCGGGGTTGGCCGATATAAGCATCAGCGTCCTGTTCCACGAATCCTTGTAGTTGAAAGCCAAGCGCGTATCCTCGATCGGAATGTCGTCCTTGGTCCACACGGTTCTCAGCTCGTGCAAGGATCTGCGAATTTGCAAACGCGGATGCGTACGAGACAGTTGGATGATCGGCAGTTTGCAAAGTTAGCGAGGGGTGGTCGGTCGACGATTACCTGGCGTTAGCGATGCAGTGCAAGTAGGTCATGCCTTGGTCTTTGATTATTTTCGTATCCTCGGGCTTGACGACGATCGTGGGCGCCACTTCGGCATTGGGATCTCCCTCGACTTTGAGCTTGAAGAACGGGCTGTTCTCCTCTTTACCCAGCTGCGTGTTGATGGCCTTCGCCCTGAGCGAGAAAATTCGTTTGACGCGACCCTGGCATTGCAGCGGATCGTACGCGAGAAAGTAGCAAAGAAATACCTGTAATGGTCCTCGTCGCCCTCGGACGCATTGAGAACGATGAGCTTCTGATGAACCGTGGCGTACTTGATGGTGTAGGGTATCGTGCCGTCGGAAGTCGACCAAATCACTTCGGGCGCTGGATGGCTGTCGATGTGAGGCATCTCCAGTATTGCCGCGCTACCCGAACTCACCGACACTCCTCGCTCGCTAAGGTCTTCGAACTCGCCCATATCTAACGCGATCGCGCGATTCGCGCAAATGTTAGTCTCGGCTCTCGTTTACCGTTTGATACGTTTGATACTTACAAGCCACGGAGAAGGATATTCTCTCGCTAAAGATGGAGCCGACTTGGTTGGTCGCCACGCAGTAGTAGACGCCCGAGTCTTCCCTGCGCGTATTGTGAATCCGATAAAAGTACTCGGACGTGAGATCGCTCGTGAGCGGTTGGCCATCTTTGAACCACCTGTACTTTGGCTGAGGGTTGCCTGAAAATTCAGTCGCAACGATAAACACGGGTCTCCTCGCGCCAGCGCGATCGAGCCGCTTGTCTTCCCCGACGGATTGTCTCCGTAGCGAAGGCGTGGGAAAAGCAAACCGCAAAAACACGGGGCCAGTTTAAACGACGATTGCCGAGAGCGCGACGCGGGCTAACTTTAGACCGCGTCGCGGAAGAGGAGAAAGACGCGTCTCCTGGTTGCTCTCCCCCACTTACGTCGAGTGGGAATATTTACGGAAGGCTCGTTAGTCGTACGCTCGTAGGTGCCGTACGTCACGCCGCTGTCGTCGCTCGATAGAAAGCCTTCGGCAATTGAACGCTCCAAAATAGAGCTTTTAGACGTCTCGGTGCATCCTCGTGTTTCGATCGAAACGTCGTCGTTAACAGAACTAACGAGTCTCGCGGCGATCGTGCAACACATGGGTACGCGCCGAGAAAAGTCACGGAGGCTCGTAAATCCCGGAACGAATTTCGGAGAGCGGGCTCCTGCGATCGAGCGAAACTCGAGACTTTGGAAAATTGATCCGCGAGGCGCGAACCGATGTACGTTCGGCGTTTTCGCGTAAGACGCTGTTTTCTCGTGGGCCTTGGTGGGCCTTGGTGGGCCTCGGTAGGCCGTGCGCAAACGCGAGATCAGCGTGTACTGGCCCCAAGGGAGATTATCGTCTATTTGCAAGGCGAATAAAGCAAGAGGAAAAAACCGTTACGAGCTGGACGAGTTTGCGATAGTCGCACGGAGAAAGAAGGGTGGCGTCGTACGCTTGCACGCGTGGAGGGTTCGAAGCGTATTGCGTTACCCAGCGCTGCTGCTGCTACTCGGCTGCTACACACCTTGCGGGGCTTCGTCTTTTCCGTTTGACTTTTTCTCTCTCTCTCTCTCTCTTTCGACTCTGTGTCTTTAACTCGAACGACGACGACGACAACGACGTCTACTACTACTACTACTACTACTACTACTACTAAAACAACGACGACGTATGTGTTTTGTCGTTGACTCTCCGCTTGACCGCGCGCCCGACGACCGACCTCGTTGTCGAACATTAGCTAATTGACGGAAAACTCGTTTTCTCTTTGATGGCGTACACGTAAACGGCCAACTAATTAACCTCCAAGTTTGGCCTTTATCGACTATATTCGAGGCGCGGATCACGGTGCAATGTCCGACAAAAATTTACGAGCGAAATGCTAATCGAGCGGCTACTTCATCGACGATCGTGCCTGTACACGTGGGATACGGGCTTTTTCTCCCTCCAAACGAGCGTTAGCCGAATAATCCGCCCACCTCGTTTGACGTTAACGCGATTACGAACCACCCCGTCGACCGTCCGGATTTATTCGCAACGAAACCACGCGCGGATCGCTTCCTTTTTTTCGTAATTCCGTTGGTCGCCAACAGTCGAGCTATTGGCAGCCGTGACAGCGTTACTTTTTTTTCTCGCTGTTTTGGCTGGACTTACCTCCGGCTTGGCACTGGAAAATTTTCGTTCGATTCTCACTGAGGATGCCACCGCTGCTCGACGGCTGTGTGCTAAATCGTGGCTCTTGCAGCGATTCTGCTGAAACATAACGGAGAAGATTTTTGATGAGCAATGCGTTTGTAAGTGTTAAAGGTGCATCGCCGTACTTGATACAAACGTCGCGGGCTCGGAAGGAAACGGTAAGGCTCGATCGCGAAGAACGACGTAGCGTTACAGCGATAACGTTCGAGTGCCAAGCTTACGATCGTCGTGCGACGCGCGAAATTTGGCCATTTGGTCTCCGACGCGTACGTCGAGCTTAGGAAAGACAACGAAGGCGAACTCGGTAACCTACATCCTGCGAGGTATCCCTCGTGCGCAAGGTGTGCCCTTGCGAGCGTTTGGTTTTTTTGTCCGACGGGAAAAGAGATGCCACGCTAGGCTAAGCACGCAAGTAGGATAGCGGGCGGACAAAGAAACTCAAGGGGGGTTTCGCTCTCTTTCGTTTGACGTTGCATACGAGTGTATACGCGTACGCCTCTTTCTCTCTCTCTCTCTCTGCGACTACGTCTTTTAGGAGGGAAGCAAAGCGTTGAAAACGAGCAAGCAAGCCCCGAGCCGCGTGCGAAACTTTTACCGAGCGCGTTGCTGTAGTGCGTGTGTGCGCGTGAGATCGACATCTCCCCGGCCCGATGTACGCGTACAACGCGCATTCTTCGAGTCTCTTTCTCTCTATTTGCGTACACGTGTGAACAGCCTTTTCACTCGTTGATTCGACGCACTACAAAGTTGTCTTTTCCTTGTTATCGCTGCGTAATCGACGCGTACGCGCGTACATCTGATCAACGCCAAAAATGCTCAAGGTAGCGCGCAAAGTGACAGGGTAATAGGACGACGCCCGTCGATGGGGTACGCGATAACCGTCGTCGTCGAATCGAATAAAAGCGGACAAAAAGCCTGTTTCAAGGTCTACAAAGTGCGCTCCCGCGGTTACGTAACACCTAATTACGTATTCTTACGGAGGCGGGGGTTGAGCGGGAGGGGGGGGGGCGTCGGCGGCTGCGGTAACTGCGGCGACAACCGAGCAAAAAAAGGACGGAAAAAAATCGTTGACTCGCGTTGTCGTTTTCATACTTTACAGCAGTGCACGTGCAATTGAACGACAAATTGGGACGACGACCCGAGGAGAGAAACAATCAGGCGCAAACGCGCGTTAATCGAATTCCTATGTAATACACGCGTCGGTATAGCCGCGGCAAGGACAATTAGCCGTATGGCATACTTGTTTAACGTAAAGATCGCACATAGGCGTAATAATCTCGCCGAGATCAACCGTTACGTCGTTCCTTTTATTCGAATTTCTTTGTTGAATCGGGATTTTCGCACGAATTTACGGCACTTTTTTTCCACCGTCTTTCAGCCCGTTGCAAACTAATCTAGTCTAATGGTTCGAGCGCACAATTGAAGTACAACGTTTTGCGTTGCCGACCGATATACGTACGGCTGTACTCCACGCTCGTGACGTACTCACGTTTAAACAAAACGATAACATTGTACTCCGTTGCCTGTACACCAAGAATAAATAGATAATAGTCAACAGCAGTAGCGCGTGCACGCGTGATTCGCGCATCCGGAATCGAGGATGTTTCGACGTAGTCTCATCGTGTACAGATAAAGTTTTGCCAATCGCGAAAACAAACGAAAGAATAGCACTCCGATGAGTCGCATCGCCGTTGTTTCCTACAAAACGAGCTTTAGTTTTACGCCGGCGGATGTATATCGAAATATGCGCGCGCGCGTGTGTGTGTGTAAGTACGAGGAATGCGATTACAACGATAAAAAGGTCGAAAGAAATGCAGCTATAGTTGAAGGAAAGGAGGCTGGAAGTGGCGTGCGAGGATATATAAAAGAGCGAGCTGCAATTGAAACCGGTCCGACCGGTAAAACCTACCATTTATAATTAAAGATCCTATGTTCTCTCTCTCGCTCTCGCTCTCGCTCTCGCTCTCGCTCTCGCTCTCTGGTTCGAATCGCAAACAAAACCAAAAACACACAAGATCCATCCGCTTTTTTTGTCGTCTTGCTAGAACTTTTCTAACGAACGAGCGCGCAGCCCCGACTCGTTGGATCGTTGATTCCAAAGTAAACTTCGACAAGTATCGTACTCAAGAATAATAAGTCAGTACGTCCAAAGAGATGGGATATAACTCTTTCGCGCGTCGTTTACCATCCGACAAACCTCGACGATCGGCGATGCGAGGACGAGTATAAAAATAGCCCGTGGCGTACGCTGCAGCAACGGCGAGTCGAGCTTACTAAAGCACAAGCGCGAAGCCTCACCAATAACACGCGTCCGCGGCGATCCTTTAGCGCCCGCTTCGGGGGTAACGAAAACAAACGAAATTGAGCTATCGCTATCGTAAGCGAGCCGTCTTTTCGGACTCGACGTTTAGCGCTCGTTACGGCACTTCTTTTACCCGTCTCTCCAAACGAGTTTGTCAAGCGCGTGCCATCCGGGACGAGGCGCACTCGTCGGCGAAGACGAGCGGGGGCTACTTAAAATTAGTTTTCGATAGCCATCGGAGAGAAAACAACCGCTGCCAATCGCTATTGGAATCTCAACGATTGACTTTCTTCCACGAAGGACTCTTCTCGTTTTTACCTAGCCGCGCGTTTAAAGTCTCTTTCACTTTTGTTGCCTCGTAAAAAAACACTCTCGCGCACGCGCTTTTTCCTCGCAGCCACTTGGTTTTTCCTTACCGAAGCAATGGCTCTTGTTGTCTTGCTCTCCAAACAGAAGCGGAATAACGACTAAATCGCGTAACACTGCGCAAATCCGGCTTAAAAGGCCGCTTTATTACGGTCAAAATTACAGTCGCGCGCTTTGTGCGTTGGACAACGAGCGAGACGATTAATCGATTTTTTCATTACCATAGCGAAGCGTTACGGCGCGTTCGTTGAACAACGAGAATCAATCAACGCTTTCCCAAGAACGATATCCCACGATCAAGATTATCCCATTTCTCCAAAGACGCGTACTACGCGCAGATATATCGAAAAAAAACAAAGTAAATCACACGATGCAATTGGCAGTTGCGCGGAAAGAGCACGACGGAAGATAATCTTGGCGATGAATGTTGTGCTTGTTATCGCGGCGACCCAAAAAGAGTAAGAGAGAGAGAGAGAGAGAGAGAGAGAGAGAGAGAAGCGCGTTGCTGGTCGTAGGAAAACATTTCACATGGGAGTCGTCTTGTAATCTCTTGGCATCCGGCGCATCGGCGGAACGCGTTCGAGCTTCCGCTCTGAATTGAGCCGCGTCCATTGATTTGCGAGGCTACGTTTCAAGGTGCGCGAGTAACAACGAAATAACAAGGATAAGAAGAGCAACAGCACGCCACTCGTTCCGTGCGTGCGCGTTTGCCGCACGATAACAGACGAACGATCGATACAGTACAGCGCCGATCGACGTATCCACGCGCAAGATAAACGCTCGTTGTCGAAGATTAAACGCGAATCTGGAACAACGCAGGCGGCTCGCGTTACCGATAAGATTGTCGCTGACGTAAAGTACGCGTACCGACGACCGTCCGTCGAAGAGGAGTGAGCCCGTAAAAACCAAGGCTTACTTGTAGCTCGAGTACAGTAATACGCGCGAGAAGCGAAGGCAGCGTCTTGCTCGCGCCATCGACGTGTATTCGCGCACGAGAGGCTGCGCGTCCACGTGGAGCGATGGAAAAAATTAACCCGAATTGACGTTATTGTCACGATATTAGGCGAGCGAGCAGCGCTCCGTTAGAACCTCGTGTTCTTTTTATTCGAAAGAATGTTTACCATGCGACTTCCTGCAATTGCTCACACTTAGCGCGTAATTAGCTTTAATCGGGTCGCATACCTCGGACTTTGGTGACGGCGAAGGCGACGACGTCGCTTGTTAAATTTGATACCGCTCGTAGAGTCGTTGTTCTTTCGTTCTTTTTTACTTTTACCGCGCCTTCTTACGCACGCAAACAGCGCACCGCGGAGAAGGCCGAGACGTCGCGCGCTCGATTAATCTCGCGTTTGAAAACCGAAAGGTACTCTCAAAGTATCCTCCCCCTCTCGTGTTCCGTAAATAGACGTCCAAGCGTAATAACGTCGTAGAAGGAACAAGAAAGAAAATACATCGGACGGTTTGAAGGCTACGATAAGGTACAAAGGGACGAAACGGGCTCGTATTCACGGATTCGTAGAGTTGAAACAAAGCGTATACGCTCGTACGTACATGGCACTCGATTTCCCTCCTGCCGACAATGCTCTCGCTCTCTGGTTGTTCCATATCGACCAGAGGGACGGTCGGTACGGAGAGCGAGGTGTCGCGGGCGAGAGCGTTTCGGAGCGAGCTCGCGACTCTCGAGGAAAATAAAGACGCTGCGGAGTATCCAAGAGAGAGAACGAGAGGGAACAAGACGACGCTGCAGCAGCAGACGTCGCTCTCCTCTCTCCTCTCGTCCTTATAGCTCGTCCGCCGCCCAACCAGACAAAAGTAGAAGAAGAACAAGTAGCAGCGCTAGAAGGGAATCTGGTTTCTCTCGGACGAGCTTGTGCAGCCGCTAGCTGCTGGTATACTCGTAGGTATACGCGTATACGTGGTACGAAGCTTGTCTTTTTTGTTATTTTTACGACAAGTGTTCTCGGAAAAGCTCGCGCTCGACTTTGGAACATTACTTTACCGTGCGTACGCTCGTATAGCCTCGTCCGCGGGACCGCGTCCACCTACGCGCGGACGGACTTTTTCTTGGTTTCTTTCTTTTTCGTTCGGGGCATGCCAACAATTTGGCTTACACGGGAACGATCCGCTATTTTGACGTATCGTTTTACATTTGGCGCGTACGCGTCATTTGTTAAATTGACTCGTGTTTTTCACGGACCGTTGGCGTTCAGTGGCGACTGTCGAATTCAAATTGACGCGTAAAAGCAATCGACGAATCGAGGATGAAAGGCACGACGAAAGCACAACGTCGTTTGGCTGGCAATGGATAAATGCGTCCGAAAGCCATAGCATCAAGGAAAACAAAGCGCGGACGGCGTCGGAAAGTAACCAAAATAAACGCAGCTCGTCCGCGGCAGTGTACGAGAGATCGTTAAAACTCGAGGTTCATTAAGGCGATCGCGTACACTCGAGTTGCACACGTGTGTGTGTCTATATATATAAAGAGAGAGAGAGAGAGAGAGAGAGAGAGAAAGAGATATATAGTTTGAGTTTGGCTGGCGCGTGCCAAGATAAGACGCTTGATGAGGTTTCGTTGTCTTCCTTTTTTCGTTGCAGTTATTGTTCAAAGAAGACGAAGAAGAGAACGGAAATCGTGTTCAAGAGCGAGCCAGCGAGCGAACGAGGGTTAACCACCTGCAAGGTGGTGCGCATTGCGCAAACTTTTGCCGCATGGATCGTGCAGCCGTCGGTGCGAGGGGCGGGTGGGCGTCGCGACGCGCCAGACTGCCGTTCCCCTACGCTCGTCTCCTTCTCCTGCCACCGAAATATCCGCACGCGGCGAGCGAGCACGTGCTCTCTCCGTTTCGTCTACGACCTATACGTATACGTGCATAGATACACTTTCACGACTGCCAGAGGAGGAGGAGGACGTTGACTCTGCAGCGGCTTGTAGCAGTGCCACTCAGCGTAATTAACAGCGCTCGCTCTCTCGCGTCCCTCTGCAATTCGCATTTTTCATTCATGCTTTTCCGCGCCCTTCCTTTTTCTTTCTCAAGCTACTACACCACTACTACTCGTTTGCGTCGCTCCGAGCTTTCCCGCCGTGTCTTAGTCTTCTCTTCTTTACTTCGTTCGCGGCGCAAGAGTTACGACTGCGAATCCTCGATTTGCAAGTTCGAGGGCTACGTCGTAACTCGCGTAGCGTGAATTTCGAGAAATCACGAGCATCTTTCGCGCGGTATTACGCGTGTTCGACGAAGCGCGCATTTCTCCCTCGAACTTTGCCCAAGTCTATCGGTAAATCGGCAATACCGCCTCTCGAAGGTACCCACCTATCGAGGCATCGATCGTCCAAAGTCGTCCGATGATTCTTTTGTGCCGAGTGTGATTTGCATTACGTAGAGCCGCGCGCTCGCGCCGCGTGAGAAAGCGGAAACCCACGGCGGCGCGCGTATTACGTAGCCACGCAAGCGGAAACTGCAGCCTTGGCGTCGCTGCCTCGGGAAATTTCGTTCTCGGAGAGCGACACGCTTTGTCTTTTCACGCACGACGTGGCTCGCACACTCGTTTTTTGTCCGTTCCCCGCCACGTACGACTTACCCTCGTTGCTTGCCCTCGCGAGCACGGCGAAGCTTCCTCGAACCACGATCGCGTTGTCCTCTGCGGCACGTCTACCCCACGAATCGCACATCGAGCGATCGATCGTTCGAGTTTACAGCGACGCGGCAAAACCCTGGCGTTACCCGCCAAGTACGAGAGCGAGTCCCCGTGCGTTTGGCTCCAACCGCTGGTCACGGATATCCGTCGATTAAGCAATCGAAAGGTCGCTACTCGCGAGATCCTCGTAACCCCGTGGTCGACTCGTCGCTCAGCGAGTCCGTTGAACGATCGCGCGTTACGGCGTTGCCCCAAACGAGACGCGCTACGTCGGCGAGTTTCGATAATACAATAACCGACACACCCCCATCGTGTTTGCGTGAAAACTGCTTATGCGGCACTGCACGCCAAGAGCTACAGCCTCGTATTATTTACGTGTCGTACACGCTATTTGGCCATGGGCCAAGCGATCGAAAGCGGCAATCCGTCGAGCGCACGTTTTATCGGTGTTTTTTGGTTCGTGCAATATTGTCTAAAAGAGTCGAGAGAGAGAGAGGGAGACGTTCTCGCGAACGACCGTCGCTTATGCAAGTTGAATCGAGATCTTTTGGCTCGCGACGCGAACGCGCGTACACGCTGCTCCGATTGCCAAGCTTTCCTCGCCGCCGTGTCAAACGCTCGTAACGTTCGGCGATCTTCGCGCTCGAAAGCCAAACGGCCGAGGACGCGAAGCCATCGACGACTACGACGATACTCGAAGCTCGCAAGAACGTACAAGGCGTTTTAAAAACGCTTCGCGCAGTTATCGCGCGTACTTTGGGCCGATGCGCGCGCGCTTATTTAGCCACGAGCGTTGCGGCGCGTTTCCGATGGAAAAGGGGGCTGATTCAAAGGAGGAAATCCGGGTGCATCGGGAAAACGGGGGTTGCGCCGCGCACGCAAGTAGGAGAAGGCCGTAACGGTAACCCCCTTGCGCTCTGCGTTCGAGAAAGAAACGGTTTTTCCTCGTTTCGTCCCCCGCGCGTCGTCCTCTTGTCGTGCCGGCAGCGTTCGTCGAGTCTGTCGAGCACGACGTCCGCCACGTCCGTGCGTCTCGTCTCGACACTTCCCGACACCTCGTGCAAAGCGAAACTTTCCACGCGCGACAACGGCCTATCGCATCGTTCAACGCAAACAAAGTCGTTTGTCGAATCCGAGCGAACAAAGAGCGAGAACGGCGTTGGACGAGAGCGAGGCGCGTGGATCGATAGGGGTATCGATTGCCTCGCTTTCTCGACGGGCTGATTGTCGTCGGGGACGTCGGGACGAGAGCACGAGGGGCTCGAGTCGGCATTTTATTCGGCTGTTAGTAACGCTGTAAACGATCGGAAACGGGTGATCGATATACTTGAGACGTACCAGCTGGCGTTGCAGGGGCGACCACTCGGAAAAATGGGAAAAAAGTAGACGAGCCGCTGTTGTTGGTGGAGTGTAACCAGCTGATAGCCGAATACGCGCGGTGGTGGGGGTACGCGCGAGCGCACGTTTACCTCGACCGACGACAACGGCCCTCAACGAGAACGTTAACGCAGACGAGCGCAGCGACGAGACAAACGAGTACGGCGATCGATGGCCAAGTGGATTCCAAGACGTAATTCCAACGAGTTCTCGCGTGGTCGCCTCCCTCTTGCGGATTTTTTGCCGTGACGATCGTTCTTTCTCGCGATCCACGCCGCTGGCCTTATAAAGGAACGAACCATCTCGACTTTGGCTCGCAGGCCAGCGGAAGACCAGCTCGCGCCGTCGTCCGTCGAACGTCGAGCGAGCCGAGTTAACGGACGCGCGTGCAATACACGTCGATGTCTACGCGCGTACGCGGTCGCTGCGGCAACTCCTCCAGTCCAGCGTGCGTTCTCGCGAGCTTTCGCTCGACCGACGACGTTCGTATTGGACGATTATCAAACTATACGCGCTTCGTATTACAAAGCAGCGCGCGGCAAGCGCGCAAAGAGCTCGTCGGAATCGGAGATCGATCGATCGACGAGTAGGAGCGGCGCGCGTTTCCGTTACGCGTACGCGCGCGTGTATATATATATCACGGACGGAGGAAAGGCGGTTGGTCCGAAAAAGATACACGGACTTCCGGTGCGTGGCGTGCAACGACGTAAAGGACGAGGAAACGTCGCGCCCTCGCTGGGATCGTAAATAAGCGAGCAACGCGCGCCTCCCTACGTGATAGTAAGGCAACCCTCGCGCGAGGAGAAGGCGAGCGGAAGGGACGTTCTCTAGGACGCGCGACGTTCGAGGGCAGCTGCGTCGGGTAAGCGGTGCACAAGAGAAGAATCCCACGCGCTGGATCCTCTTTCGAGTGCGCGTCAATGACCGATAAGTCAACGGTAAATGGTACGCGTGTTTTTGCCTGCAACGTACCTTGTCAGCCGTCCAAACGCCCGTACACGCGCGTATATATTTATCGAGAGCAATCGTTCGGTCGCCCGCGCGTTAATCAGCGTACAACGATCCGTGGCGCAACTCGCTCGAGGAATCCTACGGCCAAAGATAAAACACGGATGAACCGAGCAGCCTTTTTTTCAAACGAACGAGAATAGCTCTTGAATTTTAAATATGTAACAGATTCATCGAGGATGGGCAAAGCTAGCGGTTGGGATTTAAAATTAAAACGAGGCAGTTCGCTGTCTCTCGTCGTTTAAAAATCAAAGCGGAAAAGTGTGTTGCAGGGTAGCAAACTTGCCACTAAATCAGAGGGGGTAGTTGACGCGCGTAGCATCGAAAGCGACGAGAGCGCGCGCAAGGGGGACTAAGTGAAAAGTTAAAGCGTACAGCCGCACAATAAGCCGTTGCGATTCCAGATAAAGAGGCTATATGGAGAAGGGCGTTTCGTTCTCTCTCTCTCTCTCTCTCTCTCTCTCTTGGCGCCAAGCATAACGAGCGTGGAATTACCGCCGAAAACGATTCAGTCGCGAGATCAATGGCCACGACTCTACTTGTTACCTACCTACCTACCGTAGTGGCTGTTCCGCAATGCGACGCAAAAGAAGCTAAGGGAGAGGGACTTGCGCGCGTACTGATTTTTAACCCTGGGTTACAGTGGACCCTGTCGACGTTCTCTCCTCTCTCTCTCTCCGCTACGACGTCACTTAATCGGGAAGCTCTACACCGACCAACGTTGTTCTACGCCTCGTTGATCCGCAATATCGTTAGAACGCATCTACTTTCGCCGCAGAGCTGTAAACGTTTTGCTTTGCCAACGGTAAACATTTTGCAACAAACGCGCGCGAGTTTCGAATTCTGCGGACTCTGCGTCGTAACAGCACGGGCTTGTAATTCAAGTTGGCACAATCAATCCGTAGCGTGGACTATCGCGTTTCGCGCTTACGCAATTGAAATTTCGCTCCTCGCGAGATCGTCGTAAACCCGTAGCAAAGGCAAAAGCGCAACGCCAACGGTCCTCGGGGGAAAGAGAAGGGCGTCTGTTTCTTGTTTTTTCGTTCGAGCGATCCGTTATCCGTTTGAGAAACCACAGAGCAAGCGTAGCATCGCGCCCCACTGCTCGTCTTGGGTCTTGGTGAAAACGACCAATGGATGGTAAGGATCGAATTTCGGGCGACGAAGAAGAAAGCCTCGCCCGCGGACCCAGCCGGTACCTCGTCGTGCGCGTCCGTGTGGTCGACGCGAAAAATCGGATGCACGCCCGACACCCCATACGCACGGAACGGACAAACGGGACGTTCGAGCTTCTCCAGATCTCGAAAGCCCGCGCTCAACGAGCCGTACGTAAGAGCAGTTTTAGCGCTCGGCCGTGTAAACGCGCAGGCATCTCGGCTGCAGCTCGCTCGGAAAGAATTAGCGACGATAAAAGTACACTCGAGACCCGCCAAGCGCGCGCTATAATTAAAACGCACGAGTGCAGCGTGCTTTCGCCCTCTCTCGCTTCAAGCGAGATTCGCCTTCGAGTGTTGCAGCGAATAGACGCCAAGCGAAAAGATGCAAAAGACACGCGTGCGCGAATACGGGTGGGCAGGAGGCACGGCTGTTGCTTTTAACGCACGCAACAATCGCGCGAACGGAAACGGCAATCGGAAACGTACGCACTTGAAACGAATTCGCGCGTATCGCGTCTAGACTGCGCCGGGCCGGAGGCACAGGGGGTAGCGAGAGAGGTGGGCTAAGTTTAACGCGAAGGTAACGCGTTTGCGCGTACGTGCGCGCGAGTCAGCGACTCGTCGGTTTCGCTTTCGTCGCTGGAATCGGCCCGTCTTTAATCCTCGCGTGCTCGTTCGTTCGCGAGACGATCGTAAAATCGCGAACGGACGGCAACGCGGCATCAGCAACAGCAGCACACGACGACGACGACGACGTACGTGGGGTTTCTTTCGTTTTCAGGCCTCAAAGCACCGCGCCGTTCTTACGCTTCCGTACGCTTGTGTACTCTTTCTTTTCTTTTCTCTTCTCTTGTCTCCAGCTCAACTACGTATTCCCTTGACTCCTCGTCTCTTCTCCTCCGTGCGCGCGCGCGTGTGTGTACCGTTGCATATTCTGCTTTCGCCGCTCGAGAGACGTATATTATCCGGCCAACGGCACACGTGACTCGTCGACTCGTTACGGATCTCTTTCACCTATGCTACTTCGTTACGACGCCAAAAGCAAACGCATTTGGGTAATGGGCCTCGTGCCTTCCACTCCGACTTTGTACACCGTCCCTTTTGGCTAGTTGCAGACAAGCTCGTGGAAAGACAAAAGAAACGAAACAAATACCCAAGAACGCGGGCTAATAACGTCGGGAGGCTCCTAGTTGCGCGACGGACGTGGTCGATTAAAGATAGGCTGACGCGAGAAAAATACATTTTCCTTTCACGCTCGAAACATTTTATCGACATGCTCGCCTACACTTTTTTACTCAGACTTGGTAGTCTGTGCGGCGTGGATCTACCTCAACGCTAATTTCGCTAATCTCTCCGTGCGTCTGCGATACGATTGCTTGGACCAGTCGCAAATTAAGCCTACAACTAGCGACCCGTGCGTAATATCGTCCGTCGATCAAACTAACAACAGCCATCAAAGTAGCCCTAGCTTTATTTATCAATCGTTGGCATTATCTGGCGCGCTATTACTTGCCTATTGAACTCGTTTTACTTGGAAGAGAAACAAAGAGAGAGAGAGAGAGAGAGCGAGGGAGCGCGCGACTCGGTCGGCTAACGGTATCAATGGCCAAAGAGACCGTCCAAGAGGTAAACGTCTGATACTCCGAGTGTGCCAGACTCACCAAATTATCGCGATTTACGCGCACGCGCGCAACGTACGCTCGAGACGGACCGATTAATTCGACCAAGATTTCGCTTTCCGCTTTCCGGGCGATTTTTCCGTCGAACGTTCGTATCGTATACGTATACGTATGGAGACGAAACCGTCTGCTCCAGCCTTTCTTCGCTCGTAAAGTACGCTATAATAGGAGCTCGAGAGCTTAGGCGCGTTACGTACACCGCTGAGCCTTGCTTCATCTTCCAGCCGACCCAATCTCGAGCGTGTTCTCGCTGTCGGCTAGACCAACGATCGTCCTTCTTTGCGCGTGCATTGCATTGACGTTCAAACGAGACGAGGGGAGGGCGACGACGATTCGTTTCTGTTTTGAGCGAGGCAGGTGGTTAGGCGCTCCGAACCGCCGCGTCATTGTGGAATTGTGCGATAAGCAGGCTAGCGTCGATCGGCGTCAACGTTCCAAGCGTCAACGAAAGCTACGCGTGCACTTGTCGTTAATAATCGGCAGGCCATTCGTCGAGACACTTGGCACCACGCTCGGACGTAACGGCCCCTAATGCCGCGAGCAAATTTCGCTTTGTTAACGGCTGCAGGCTATTTCGCCTAGAAATCTGCGCGCGTCTAACGGCCATTGGCGTCCAACGGTCTCGGTCGTCGCTGGCTCGACTGGCGTGCGACCAAAACTGCCGATTTTCCCCGCTCGCCTCTCGCTTTGGATTACCCACTCTTGCCAAATCCGAGCATGCTGAAATTGAATTTGACGACAGTCACGCACGATGGAGTTCCTCCCTCTCTCTCCCGCTCTGTCGCAGTAGCGTGACTCGATCAACCGAAGAGAGGCCTTCAACGATACATCGACTCTCGCTCTCTTTGCGCGATCAAAAAGTTTTATAGTTGGTGGGCTGGTCAGCGCGTCGCGGGCAGGGAAAGAGCAAAGCGCGACGGCAATTGAACGCGCGTGCGTAACTAGCGTAGGTATGCGGAGAGAAGAGGAAAAGGCTCAAAGGGCAGGGACCGTAGAGCGATAAAATACCGAAAGAGAGAGGGAGGGGACAAGGGCATTAGCAGTCGTGCGTCGCGCGTTCACCAAGAAGAGAACCAAGAGTAAGAAGCAAGAGAGAAGAAGAAGTAGTAGAAAGAAGGTCGCAGAGAAGGGAGGCCTTGCCGGGGGCGGTCACTGGCCCCAACGCTCGAGCGCCATATACCTATATCTAGACACACGCGCTGCTGCAGCATTACCCCGCGAGATGTTCCGACCTTCTCTTCTCTTTCCTCTCGCTTGCCGTTGCGCGCGCGTCAACTATCGATACGCGTCAGTCGTACGATTGATCGAATCTCCTGGCTGTTCTCCTCTTCTTCAATTTGGCTGGACCGGTGTAAAGTGAGTCACGCCATCGCAACGAAAGTCCTGTCCGGTTACGACCCACCAAACATACGTAGATTTTAGTTTCTTTTTTTCTTCTTTTCAACATTGGAGAATTGGAGATGACTACGTACGCCAGGAATGTCTCTCGGCTTTTTTTTCTCGAAGCGCGTATCGTATCGTTGTTATTTCTTAGCTCCCAAAGGAGGAGCGTAATTTTTCACCGTCAATGCTCTCGATTAAACGAACAGGGCCCTCTTTTTCATTTCCAACCAACCAAATTCACTCACAAAGGGATTCCTAAGAGGCTTAAAGAATTGTATCGTGGAAAATAAAGTGTCAGGGAGTGAGCGAGCGGGAGAGAGAGAGAGACAGAGAGACAAGTCGCGCGACAATAGCCGGAAAGCTAGCATTATCCCGCGATTCTCCGTCTGACTTATAATAGCGTTTGGCGCTAATTAACGAACCTCGCGTACCGCGCGGCTGCTGCTACTTGTGCCACTGCAGCTTCATCGGCGCCAACTGCCGTACGCTTTCAAACTATGATAATTGTTCCGTTGCGTGCAGCGTGCAACTTTGCTTCGTTATTATTTGAACACTCGACAGGGGATTTTCGAGGGTAATTGGACTAACAAAATTATCAACGCGAGAGTCGTACTTTCCAACTGTCGCTTCAACTATTTTGACGAGGCGCGCTTTCTCTCTCTTTCTCTCTATCTTTTCAGCTCGAGTGTTAACGTTAACGAAGACAACGTTCGTTCGACGATGAATGAAAAGACGCGCGATGGGTCGCACGACGAACCAACTCGTTTGCAACGAGTTTCTCTCGGCTGTTGCTACTGGCGATGCTGCATTTATACAGCAAGACATGCACATTGGAATTATTAGCGTACACGAGAGAGAGAGAGAGAGAGAGAGAGAGAGAGAGTCCTTGAAGCAACTATTACGGCGATCGACATGTGATCGGAAGCCCGCTGAGGAAAATGAACGACCGTCGTCGTAGAAGCCAAGCTGCGAGAAAGAAAGAGAAAGAGAGAGAGAGAGAGAGAGAGAGAGGGAGAGAGGGAGAGTGAATGGAAAATCGCTCAGCAGCGTACCTTGTGGAAACAAAAAGCAACACACGACTCCATCCGCTAGCCTCTTTATGCTGCATCTTCGATACGCGTATCCTTTGGCTTTACTTTTCGCCTGCTACCATGCGCTTTTCACGGAAGCTCCCCCCTGCCCTCCTCTCTCGTTCTCTGCTCTGCATTCGAATGGCATTTTTTTCTTGACTACTTCTCGACTCGAGTGTTAGTTCTTTGGTTAACGCTCGCTGCCGATAAGTGTGCTCGTTCTCGAGCTCTCGAGTTCTCGCCGAGAAAAAACAAACAAACAAAAAGTCCCTTTGGGATGTATTTCTGCGCGATTTGTTGCAAGTTGCATTCGTACACGGGGGAAAAAATGTATTTTCGAGAGAACGAACGTTCCTTCGGTCTCGAAGGATCAACGAAATCCCCGTCTTCCAGATATTTCTATAGAAATCTCGAATTGGCGGCTTTTCTCCTGGATCTTTTATTCCGTAAGAAAACTACGAAATCGTTACACGCTTGGCTTCTGCTCCGTTCTATTGTGCATCCAGACTTGCATAGCATTCGCATCTTTATTCGACGTGCCGCGTTGTATTCAAAATAACATTACGGCATTGCCCTCGCTACTATAAGTTTGTGCACAGAGAAGAAACAGAGCCTTACCAAGAGAGAACAAGTGGATAAAAAGACATTTCGAAAAAGAAAGAGAGAGAGGGGGAAAACGCTCTCGAGACTCGTGGTTTGAGGTAGCAGAGGAAAAGTTAGAGACGTAACCATTAATCCTCGGATACATGTTTCGAAAGAAAGAGAGAGAGAGAGAGAGAGAGAGAGAGAGAGAAAGAAGTGTTGCGGTGGAAAAAAAGCAGCGCTGATGATGCGTTGGAAAGCTACGCGTTACGAATATAGGGGAGAAGCTTCCATCTCTATCTTTCTCTCTCTATTCTCATTGTAACCTGCCCTATGCTCGTTTGGTCTTTTTTTCTCCCGGCGTAGGTAAATAGACACCAGCGCACGGTTTCGTCGCAGGTAGACGCGTCGTGCACCCACACACCTGGGTTCACACACGCGCGCACGTACACACGCGCATAGTACCACGTTCGGTTCCCCTCTCCGTTCCCGACCATCTGCTTTGTTATTGTGAGCGACGACCAAACTTTCTCAGGGATCGCTCGAGACATTATGTATGTTCGTATGTACACACACACACACACACACACACAAAAGACTAGTAGACGTTTTTGATGCGTTTTCTACGTAGTTTCGCGGTTGAAAAAGCGACGAATCGCACGACTCGTAGTGGGGCTCGGAGCAATCGAGATAACGCAAGCAATCACGAGGAATGTAACACTTCAATTGGGTTTATTCAATTCGGCCGCAGCAAGTCATCGGCTTTGACAAAGTCTCGACCTCGATTAACCACGACTCCCCTCCCTCCACGCGAAATCCCGGATTATTACGAGACGCGCTCTCTCAACGCCGTTGCTCTCCGAGTTTCGTGGGTGCTAGTGTTGTTAGCGCTCTCACGACGAGAACGCGATTGTTTATCGTCGCCAAATAACCCAAAGGACGGAGTAGCGTTCGAAGCAGCGCGCGATACGTTTTCGAGTAAAAAACACGCGACTGTAAACGCGAATACAAGCTACGCGCTGTGCACGCCAAAGAGGCGCGGACGTACACGAGAGCCGTTAACCGCCGACCGAGGGATAAGAAGGAACAAAAAGAACGACGAACGAAGAGCCCTAGCGCAAGAGGAGCATTCCATCCGATGCGACCGCGCCTCCCCACCTTATATTGCCAATGACGAGTCGATTCAACGAGATTTACACGTACACTGTTATCTCTCGGCAACTTTGCAGTTCGCCCTTATCTGCTAACTCGAGATAGGCGAACAACCGCGCCCAGTTTGGACGATACGTACGAGACCCGCAGCTTTGTGTTTTTATCGAGAGTCGAGAAAAACGAGAGACAGAGAGAGAGAGAGAGAGAGAGAGAGAGAGCGCGACGTTTCGTTGGTAAGGTTTAGACGGCTACGCTCTTTTCAAACTTGTCCGTCTGCACTGCTGTTACTCGGAGAGAGGTTTCGTTGTTATTAACCGCTTTTAGCGACGTTAGCAGCCGACGACTTTGGAAAAAAGAGCTTTTGTTTCGACCAAGTAAGAAAGGGGGAGACAGAGGGAGGGAGAGAGGTGCACGGCGGGTTTCAATTTCCAACCGAATTATTATTTTTACGACAGCAACAAGAGTCGTAGTAGTAGTAGCGGTACGGGCTATCGCAATTGGCCGTTCAATCTCGTCGATTTATCGTTTTAGAAGCGGCAATCGCGATTGCACTTTTACTACTCGTATAGTCCGAGGATAGTGTTTTCTTAACGGTTTCGTTCGGTTAGAGGCTACACGTAGACGTACGCGTACCGGCGAAAAGAACTGCTCGTCAAATACCTAACTACGGCACAAAGAGCCAGCACGAATCGAAACAAACAACCAACAAAAAATCTCGACGAAAGCAGTCGAGCGACTAGAGCATCGAGGCACCCGAACGAAAACTGCAATCTCGCAAAGTAGCAGAGCAGGAGGGCGTTCGCGCGTAAGGAACAACGCACGCGTCGAACGTGCCCGTCAAAATGGCTTTTTACAAGTTTACGTAACAAGAGGGCACGCGTCGGCGACACTGTACCGTTGCGATCGAAAACGCCAACTTTATTCGTTTGCCCGAAATCGTTGTTTTGATCGATCTTCGGTAAACTTGCCAACGCGCGTAGTTTGGGCCAACGTTGCTCGTGTACAATGTTTTCGGAGCGCGTGCGAATGGCTCGATTCCGTCGTATGCGGAGCCACAACAAAGTCTTGCCCTTCTGACCTCGAGACTTCCTAGTACGCCTGTATACGTCGCGTATAGATCGAACAAAGAGAAGCGATAGCCACGAGGAAGCCTTAGCGCGACCAAAGCGATTGCCTTGCCGGATGCGTGCTCGTTGATTTTGCCATCCACCACGTAGCTATAATCTTATTTCAAAAGTCAATATCTCTCTCTCTCTCTTTCTCTCTCACTCGGTACAAATCATCTGCTGCCGCGGGGGCAATGTTACACCACGACGACCAGAGGTTAAAGTCAGACTTTTACTTTACCGTCGAGAGTGTGCGTCTCGAGTTGCGGGCTTTGGGGCTCGACAGAGGGAACGGCCCGCTCAAGTGCACGTACGTACGCATGGGAAGAGGATCGAATTGCCGCTTCCAGACTGTCGTCCTCCGTGTCGATGCGCGTTCCTTTGCCGGCAATAGACGCTCCGCGCGCAAGTGCCACTTTTCGAATTTAGCGCGTCGTCGTCCGATTCCCTTCCAGACAGAAACTCCGCGTCACGATTGCCCTCGCTCTCTTCTCGTTGTCGCCGATCGTGCATCGCTAAACGCGTACGCGCGTAGGGGAGCGGCACGTCGACCGGCCAGTTGCATCGAAATCAATTGTCCGATAAACCAAGCGTGATTTAGTCGTGATTTCAGCGTGACGCGCCGACGCTTATTGCTTCCCTCTCTCGTCCAAACTCGATAATACGTACGTGTGCGCTGTAGGTTTATCTCGTACCGATCTCGAGTGCGTCGGGTAGGCGGACCGCGCGAGCCTACTGAGCGCAATTTCGCCAAATGTGCAGGGCTTCAACTTGAAACAAGACGACGATGGTGATTGAACGTCGGCGTAGAAAGTCGCCGAGTTATTCGACTTTATTATTCTCTTGTCTGGCGTCCACGAGCTCTATCAATCGTGCCAATACAGTTTCAATTGATTTTTGCTCGTCGTTCTATTTTTGGAGCGATCCGCCGAAAACGGTGCTCTTTTTGGCGCGAATAATACGACTCGAAACGATTGGGATCTCGTATCGAAAACGACGTTTGCTATTATTCAAGGACGCGAAAGACATTCGGTATTATTCGTCGAGAATGCTTTTTTCCTTTTTCGCAAAGGCGTCCGTGAGTCAAACTCTCGTCGCGCGTAAAGACCTTTATTTTTCGTCGTAAAAATCGATACGAAAATAAAAGAGCGACTGTCGCGAAACGGTCGATACGTCCATTTCGAGAAACGGGCCAAGTTCAGCGTTAACCAGGCGGAACGTTGTCGTGATTATATTTTCCAAAAGTCACGAAAGAACGTCGCGTAGGTTGCGTAAATAAACAGGCGAAAAACGCGCGAGCCCCCAACGAATAATAAAAGTTACAAAGGTGTGAATGAAACTAACCGGTTGCAGAGCTAGTCCCCACGAGGCAGCATACAAAGCCAAGGAGCAAAGCATAGGCAGCAGTCGCGACAATGCTCCTGCTCGTTCGGCTGGGTTGCACGTCCCGCGGACATAGTGCCCCTCCTCCTCCTCCTCCTCCTGGCCTTTTGCCCATCTTCTTTTATTCTTCGTCGCACTCACTGCACTCGTGCACAACTGTCGGTTTGTTTTGTCTCGGTGCGTTCCCTCGGTGCGGTCCTACAAGGGACAATCGAAAAGCTTTCGGTCGTCGTCTCGCGTAGGACACAAGAGTGGAGCACCGCCGATCGCGATGGAAGCTGCTGCTGCTTCGAGGCCACACCGGGGAAACCGGCGGCGCATCTTCGCCAGAGCACTTATCTCTCTTTCTCTCTCTCGCTAACCGAAATAACACTAATTGTGCAGGTGTACGCTGGCGATATCGCTTGGTCGTTATCAGCCGAGCGATAAACTCGTTGCTCTTACGCCCGTTCGATTCGTTACACCTTTGACCGTCGCGAATTCGCCAGAGCGACTACGACAAATGTGTTGGCGTCGTTTACGAGGGTAAAGGTACTCTCTCGCTCTCTTTCGAGTTACACACACGCGCACACTGTGGCACGTTCGCGTTTCGCGTGTATAGAAACGTAAAGAGTAGCAGGCTGGCCCCTCTTGCGCACAGGTAAGCGAAAGGCGCAACGTTCACCTGGTAGCCAATGACTACAACCTGGCAACCCTGCGCTCTGAGACTTCTCGCACTTGATACCCGTTTCTTTCGCGCTTTTTAATCTTCAAACGCCCTCTTGCCACTATTTTGGAGCAGGCACTCTTGATGCAAGGATACACTGTAAACGGCACTGCTGACGAGAGCAACGGACGTTCAAGCGTCGTCGACGGACGGGCAATCGTTGATCGGTTGAAAAACGCGCTCGGGCCCGTGCGACAACCGCAGTTCGCGCACACCGCGCTATCTCTCTCTCTATTCGTTCTACACTGCTCTGTAGATACACACACAGCTTGTGGAATGCAACTGACTCGAGCTTAGCTCTACGCGCATGACCGGACGAACGCCTCTCTCCTCCAATCCCCATCGGGCGTCGCTTATACATACAACCTCCACTACACCTTTCTTTTGCCTTGCCGCGAGGAGAATGCCTGACGGTCAGGGTACCACCTCCTTCTCCTGGCAATTGAGTTAATGCATGAGCCGATCCGAGGCTTGAATGAAAGTGACCGGCAGTTTACTACTCGTGACGTATAGCCCATGGCGATGAGATTACCGGAGGACACGCTTACGACATCTGCCTATGGTCGCGAGTATCAATCTCGTGCTGTTGTATCGCTTATCGGTTGCCCAGGCTATTTTCTCTCTTTCCGATACGCCTCGTAGATCTCGGATCTCCAGACACGTGGTTGACGCTTACTTTTTTTACTCGGCTTATAAATAACTCGCTAAGGCACGTTTGGCAATTAGATTTTTCGATATTTATTTTCCATCTCTGACGATTTTATAGCAAACGTTGCAATCGTACGAGACCAAAAAGTCATATTTTAATTACAATAGTCAAAATATATTGAATACAAGTTTGTTAGACTGTAATTTTGTCGCTAACGACCTTATTTTAATGCTCTTTTCAAGACTACTTTTATCAACTTGGTGAGAATTGTAATCGTATCGACGTAAAACTCTTCGAGGTGAAAGCGAAATAAAAAGACCTTAATTTCGTACCGACATTTATTTGAGATGCATTAAACACCTCAAGTGTCAATACAATTTTTTAAATTTTTTTATAAGATTAACTTAAAAGAAGAATCCCAGAATTTTGCCTCCCAAATGTTTCCTCCTGGCCTCTTCGTGGTCCATGATTCCACCACTTGTGGTCAACACAACATATCTAAATGAACAAAAGTATCGTTGAATTAGTTACAGTTTGTAAAAGTTAATAATTGTTCGCACGTGTTCAACGCATAATCAATAATTTTACTCACCCAAACTGACGACTCGGAAGGAGATTGTTGGTCCACTTCTCAATGTCATTGATTGGTACATCAAATCTTGGCGAAATCACACCACATTTGTTTAACCTTCCGGTAAGGTTGACAACAACCTTGCCACTCCTGTGGTCGTCAACGATTTCGAATTCGCCGATGTAACCTGAAAGATAAATAGTAGAATTAAAAGTTTACACAACTTAGATGCTTTTACTTAAATGTCTATTAAAACAATTTTGTCATTTGTTTTCCTCTAATGATTAATAAAACTATTTCTTGATAATTGTATGGATTTGAAAATGGAATCAATGAACAACTACAAGCAAACTATCAGCAAATTTAAACTAATGTATATTCGACATTTTATTTATACATAGCTTGAGAGTGTAATTTGATCTAACAATTGAACAGATGAACATATAAATATGACTTACCATGTTTCATCATTACTGTGAGGAATTTAACAATAACTTTTGAGCAAGGGCGGAGGAGAACTTGTCTCTTGCCTCGCTTTTCAGCATTGTTGATGGATTTAAGAGCATCGCTCAATACGTTCATACGCACCATTGCTGTCAAAATAAAAGAAAAATAATGAGTACTTTGATTTCATTATTATTAATTCAACTGCTATATACAATCTTTAATATTTTACTGTCAACAAAATGTTGCGACCGAATTAAATAACCTAACCCATCAGCTGACCGTTTCTACGAGATTTTTTAAACACAAATTAACAAATCCAAGTAGGTAATAAGCACAAAAGTAAAATTTATTTTAGCAGAACCCTCCGTTATAATAATTATTGAGTTAAATAAAAATTAATGAACATCACTAAACAGACACTGTTACGGCTAATGTAACCTTACTTTTTCAACTACCGTATAACACAATGAAAAGTAATTTACGAACAAAATAAGATTTTCACTAGAAAATTTAAACTCTAGCACATTCGCGATTACATCAATCTTCTTTTTCAAATTGTTGATTTCGTTGATTACCTGCGATGAAATTTTGTTTACAACAGCAACATACACGCTCGTTAATACCCGAGGTAAAAGGAATCCATTTCGTTTCTCGTTCGGAATAGTTGGCGAGCCGGTCACGAAACAGCGAAACGAACCGGCTTATGACGAGAACTTACGAAATTTAAAAAGTGACGCATTCGTAAATTGCAACTTATAAAAATTAATCAAACGTTAGACTCGTGAGCGCGCGTGTCCGTGTGTCACCTTGTCGTTTAAAAAATGGTTTGTTTAACATTCTAGATTTGGAAAAAGGTTAAAAAATCATCTGCTCGCTTCTATCACGATTTTACGGATTTCCCGTTTTCGCACGATTGTCATTTCGAAAAAAATCGGTCGCTATGGAACCCTAGCGAAGTTTCGTTATCACCTTACTTCCAGAACACAAAGCAACGTCTCTTTGTTGCTTTACTCCTTGTCGAATCTCGCAAAATCGACGCGACTCTTATACACGCTGGGATCGTACGGTCGGTAATATAGACATTAGCTAGTCAAATGCCCGCACCTCCTTAAAATTTCAACAGATGAGTCGGTCGCTCGTGTTTACTAAACAAACTATAAGCGTGATTGTTTCACTAAATTATATCGATATCCTCGCCATCCTAATAACGACAACGTATCCAAGGGAGTTGCGAGCTATCTTTGTACACTTACACGCGTGAAATTGGACAATTTGCCAGATTCCGAACGAAAAACCGTGCAGTGGACTCTGTGTCGAGAGTAAACGCTGTTTGTTCGACGTCGAAAGGATGATTTTTCCAAGTTTAAACCCCGAAATGTCGGAAAGCAAATCTCAGAGACACAAATAATTTGACAATGCAAAGTTGTCGATAAAAATACACGAATTGGTCTTTGTTACGCTAGATGTAATAATTGAAAAACTGATAATATCTATCAAGTATAATAATACGTAATAATAGGATATGTACCAGTGTGCGATGAATAGAAAATACACGATCGATTTGCGAAACGGATAATTTATCGTTTAAGTCAGCACATTTGGTCTCTCTAATCTTCGAGCAAGCGTAACGCGAATCCCCTCAGGGAGAAAGAGAGAGAAATTGCGACAAGGATTTGGCCTCACCGTTGGCCGTGTTTCGTGAAAATCGCCCAGTACGCAAGTGTAAACAGGGCACTTACCGCGAGTTAAATCGTACTCTACACGCGTACAGATGCCAACGAGAGAGAAATCCTCGCGGAGTGTCGAATATTAGTCGTTATTGTCGAAATACATCGTCGGGCTACTACGAGCAACTACGGGGTTGCGGCATTAACCGTTAACCTCAACGGAACACCACTCGAACGTTCAAAGTGTTCGAACGCTCATTACACGACTGTTCGAGGTTCCGCGATGGACCGATTTCGGCATACTGCTCCGAGAGTACTTTGTCGTTACACCGATCAACGCCAATGTTGAGCGCCAATTCGTCGCGCGCAGTTTCCACGGCGATACAAACCGCTCGACGCTCGAGGTCTTGGGCAAATCGAGAAACGTGCGCTCGACGGGTTCGTTGGCGGATCTTCAAGTACCGCCTGACGAATCACGAAATTCACGAGAGGCTACTCGTCGAATAAATCGCGACTGGGCAAAAGCACTTTTCCAAAATAAATCCCGCGCGCGTTCAAGTTGGTCGGGAAACGGAAGCACCGTTACGTCAGAGGCTGCCTTGCTTCCGACGGTTGCAGTACGAACCAGCGTTTTCGGAGACGAGAGAAGACGCGGACGAACGGCCTCGATTTATATCCCCGGTACGAAAGCTAGATTTACGGCCCAACAAGGTTGATTCTTGGAAATTTGCATCGTTCGAACGAAGAGCTTGAAGGAGCCAATTTTCTCGAGGGCTTCCGAAGAGGCGTCGGCGAATCTCCTATCGAAACACGTCCACGGCTCACCCCGTACGAGAATCCGTCCACGAAGCAAACTTACAACGTCGCTGATCGCCTGATAATGCGACTTTGCGAAACAAACGGATTAACCTCGTCCACGTTTTGGAGCGTTCGACGTTTAAGTAGAACGAAAATCCGTACGGTCAGGCCGAATCATTTCTGGCGGAAACGCGCCGCCTCTTCGAACTTCTACGGAGCGTTACGAGTAGCGAAAGCTCAAAGTAACCGGGCGAGCGCGCATCTCGGTTGTCTTTTGAAGTTGGGCAATCAAAACGGAGCGTGAAATTCGCCTATTACCGATGCAGACGAAAGCGTTGTTCAAAGGTATCGTACGTCTCTTGCAATTGCACGACAATCGTGCCCGCACAATAACAATAACGATTGCGCGTTGCAACTTTAACTGGATTTCACGATCGAGTGTTCGACGTGCGTTTTAACGTTGCGCTAAGAGATATATCGACGTAAATAACTGTTGTAATAAGCGTACGTTTTGTAAGCTAATAGTAAACACGGTTGATCAAACGTACTTGCATATATGTGTGTGCGTGTGCGCGTGTATATAATACATTAACGTTTGACAAGAACACGCACAGGCTACGCGTTTAATACACAAACGTTTCAATTTCGTTAAAGCGCATTAGTCGAAAAATAACATATATGTATGTATATGTGTACTTTTTATAGGTATTCCGTTGAATAATCAGACTAGCAAGGTACGGACGCGAGCTCAGCGGTTCTAGCCCACCGATAAAACTAGGTCATCCGATGATTATTGGGTCGAACGCAACAATCCGACACGAGCGAATGACCCTTGAAAGAAATAATTATTTTGCGTGGCAAGATCGTGCTCGTATACTCGTATAATATATATATATATACATAAAAGTGTGTGTGCGCATGCACACGTAGAAGCGTTCATAGCGCTTGGTGGGCAACGAACGACGACTATAGGTAAGGCGGCTTTGCTCGACAGACGCATAAAAGGTCTGCATTCTTTTTACGGGAAGAACAGGTAGGAAGAGAGAGAGAGAGAGAGAGAGAGAGAGAGAGAAAGAGATAAAGCGCGCGAATGCGAGTGAGAGTGATGCAAGAGATCAGAAAAGGATGAAACTAGTCGTCGGTATGACAGACCGTGACCTTGAGTCGTGACCGCGGTTTCGTCAATTGCGCAACGTATAGCCCATTTCGGGGGTGCACGCCGGCAATCGAGTATCGCGCGCTTGCCAATCGCTCGAGCGCAATCCAAGTCCACTGCTCTTCTCGACGACGATCAAGAGTCGGTGCTCCTGCGGAGGGGCAAATTTATCGCGGCCAGGCCACGTATAGCGACTGTCTCTCGCTCGGTAAAGTAGCCTCTTTGCTAGCTCGCTTTTCGCATATACGTGTACACGTACAAACGCGAGTTCGCGAGCCAATGTAGCCTGCGAGAGAGAGGGAGAGGGAGGATAAGCGGATGAGCATGTGCACGAGCGAGAGAACAGAGTTAGCGAAGTAAGCAAGAAAGAGAGAGACAGAGTACAGCAGCGCCAACCAGCCAACCATCCAGAGAGGAACGAACTGAAGAGGCTCACTCGCTCGCTAGCTCGGCTCGGATCTGAATCCGTTCGGGCCGTGTGCCGTGTCTCCGCTCCTTCTGTGCAATCTCGGTGCGCACGGTGCAGCTGTTCAAGAGTGACGTCCAGTGCGCGCTTTCATCCAGCTCCCGATCCCTCGTCTCGTATCGAATCAGTAGCTCGAGGCTCGGGGCGCTGCCAACTTTGCTCTCCGCTGTTTTGCGCTACTTCTATCCTGAACGCTGACAGCTTTGTCAGCAAGAGCTTGAGCCAACAACCTAGTCAGCCGACATCTCGTCATCGACTTTTTCGGATTGGATTCCGTGCAGTGAGTAAAGCGAGAGCTATATACTTGCGTGCGTCCATCGCACCAACGGAGAGAAAAAGAGATAGAGATAGAGAGAGAGAGAGAGAGAAAGAGAGAGAGAGAGAGAGAGAGAAAGACAGAACGAGTGAGCGAGCGATAGATTGAAGGAGAAAAAGATAGAGCTCGAGGAGGAGAGGGAGAGAGTCAAAGTCCGAGTGGCTGTCCTGACGACGATGTGCCGGCCCAGCCAGCTGAACACCTACCGACTGCAGCTCGAACCTTGAGAGATGGCAATGAACCGGGCGATTCGTGGGCTAGCAATTCCTTGGGCAGCAGCCTTCTACTAATTCCATTACCAAAAAAGGGTTCATTCACCTTGAGCACTGCCAGCTCGACTAGAAGCGGTCAGCTTCCTCGTGCCCGCACCTCGTGTTCGCGGGCCACCTCTCTGGTTCTATGGATCCCAACCGCCCGCCCATCATGGAGTCCAACGTGACTCCTACCCCTAAAACTTCCGCCCAGGTGCTTTTGAGCAAGGGTAAGCGTATCGCCGCTAATCACATTTACCAAGAGTTTAGCAATCCCGGACGTGCTGCGGGTGAGCCTGGTAATCTGACTCAGGTACTGGATATCCTGCTAAGTCCAACTAAACCCATCGATGATTGGGAAACTATAGAGTGGATGAAGTGGTTGATGGCTGGTGGCCGCACCCCTGATGAATTTGCCAGCACAGGTTAGCTCGTTTTTTAATTTTATCTTATTTTATTTGACTTTATTTTAACAATCAAATGCACAGCCAACTGTAAGCTTTTTTAGTCCACAAATACTGCTGTGTTACTGCTCCAAAGTTCATCGTATGACTTTGGCTCGTTTCCCTGATTATTGCTATTTTTAAATACGCTTGTTTGTATCATGCGTTATACATAGCTCTCTTGGTTTCAGTGAGGACATTTGACAATGCCACAACTTGTGGATTAGTTTGGACGCCAAATTTTGTGGCTTATCGTTGCCGTACGTGTGGAATTTCCCCATGCATGTCGCTCTGCACTGATTGTTTCAAAAAGGGAAATCATCACAAGCATGACTTTAATATGTTTTTGAGTCAAGCAGGAGGTGCTTGTGATTGCGGCGATACTTCTGTCATGAAAGAGACTGGGTAAGTTGGTCATAATTGGATAAAAAGTTCTTTAACTGGATCCCATTGTCTTGTTGATTGTATTATCTTTTTTCCTATAGATTTTGTGATAGACATGGACCAAAAGCTACTGGGCATAGTCATAATGTGGAAGCACCGGCTAATCTGATGTCGGTTGCTGTAGCGATGATGCCAAGAATTATTTTGAGACTTATTCAACATTTGAGAGAAAATTGGTAAGATTGTTTTCCGATAAAAATGATTAAACTACTCAGAGTTGCATAATTGTACAAAAGATCTGGAATAGACAAGGTACCTGTTTGCTGATTCAACCTAGTTATAAAACTTGCAATACAACGACTCGTTAATATATCTTTTGTAGCGATATCGATTGAAAATATGTTTATAGCTAGTTTATTTTTTATTGTATATTGTCTGGAGTTCCAATGGATCTATTTATACGTAGTCAATGAAACGACACAAGTATACATTATTCGAGCATTCTATCAATTTGTTGTAATAAATACTTGTTCTGTTTTATTTATAGCAAAGTTGGACAGTCCGAATATATTATTGCAATTCAAGAAGCAGATCCATTTTTACAAATGCTACTTGAACTCAATAACATGGGAGCATTGATGAGACACGTAATGACAACTGCTCTTACAAATCCTCAAAAATATCGAGGCCTTATGGACCCTTCAACTTATTCTGGGCAATCCGAGTACGATAACTATCTTCAAGATAGCAATAAAATCTATCAAGATGCGATCAAAGGTTTGCCAAACCCTGAACCTCCAGATGAGTACAAAGGTAAACGACTGATTTCACATTCAAACAATCGACTTTTACATCGAACCGTTCTATTTTGTCAAGAATTACGAACATTCGTTTGTATTTTCCTTTGCAGAATGTGCGTCATTGCAAGAACATTTGGAACACACAACATTTTTGGAAGAATTAGTGTTCTGGACAGTGGCTTACGAATTTCCACAGAAACTCGTTTGCTTTTTATTGAATATGCTGCCCGATCCAGATTATAAGGAAGCATTAACACGGGCTTTTGTTTTACACTACAGCCGAATATCCATGATGTTGGAACGTTCAACAGAACCGGAACATCTAAGCAACAGAGTTGTTCACGTCAGTGTTCAAGTAAGTTGGTTTTGCGTAACGCTTCACGTGAGTTTGTTGTGTGTTAATTAAGTCTGTTTTGGGATGCTTTCGGTAAAACCAGCCGACCACTGCTTCTATAACGGTCCGACCTGCTGACAAATGATTAGTTAATTGAACGTAGCAATAAAAAACTAACGACGTTTTTATACTTGAATCGCAACTGATGTGCACTAGTAAACACGATTATAAATAATTGATTGTTACATTTTTATTTTTTAACAAAAAAGAACGTATGTCACGACAAATACTTCTCTCAATAACAGAATAAACCAAACAATATGCTAAAAATAAACCAAACAATATTGATCGAAAGCAACAAGTAGATCGAGTGTAACGTAATGTTTTTACGCTGTAGCGAGATCAATTTTTAAAATACCAGTATCATTTGTACGTTACTAAGCACTGTTAGAAAATGAGAAGTTTAATATTTTCTTTCCCCCTGAAAATACGGTCTCAACTGTAAACAATTATCTTGATTTAAATTTTTAATCCATTTTCAAGAAATCAAAAATAGATTGAGAGATACGTCACGGTTCGCGAGCTACGAACTTCACCGTCGTAAACGTATTAACGATTCCAAGTCCGAGTTCACGACATCTTGTAAACATGCTCCTATGTATAACGCGCTTGCAAGTTTCAAATCTAGAAGCTCTAAAACGATTGATGATTGCAATTGCAGCACCAGTCGTATAGGCTCAAATTGAATAAATGCTCCGTTTTCGAAAGCAGTGGAAAGCATAACGTCGCGTGTTATCTTGACTTTGACGAAGAATAAATAATCGTTCGCGTGGCGTTAAGTGCGACGGAATTTTGATTTATTCAATGACGAGCATTTCTTTGTTGACTTTTTACTTGTATGCCGTATGCATCATGCGTTGACTGAGTTGTTAATTAATTTTTGTTTTCGCGTATTTCTGAATAATTTCCGACAACGCTTCCGAAGAATTATTTTACGACTCTGTAGTTTCCTTCGATGCTTGTATCTGCTGAAATACTAATTATTAATCAAACGAACAAATTAATAATATCACTCGAAACTTGTAATATGCAATTTAATGTGAAACGTGTGGTATTTTTATATGCTTTCCGTTCCTTTACAGCTGTTCAGTAATGAAAGTTTGGCACTGAGGATGGTAGATCAGTTGAAATTACTTCACGTCATGGTGATCAGTTTAAAATATATGATGAGTAAAATTTTAATTCAGAACACTCTTCACGGTAAATATACATTGCAAAAATTATAAAAGTGTATTTATTTACACGTTTTAATCCGTTGCAATATTTTGTACCACAGATCCAGATAAAAATTTCCATTATGTCGTTGATTGCGGCCGTCAAGTAATGAAAGAGCATTGCTACTGGCCTCTGGTTTCAGATTTGAATAACGTTCTATCTCATAAACCCGTCGCTCAGAGATTTATGAGCGACGATACATTGTTGGAAATGTGGTTTGATTTCCTATCTATGTTTCAAGGTAAGCGTGATCGAGATGCATCCAACGAAAACGATGCCGCACTGATGGCGCCCGCTAACAATAAAGTTGATTGTTTTACTTTGGCCATTTTTACGGTTGACATTACGATTGGCAATCTTACAGCTTGTTTTGGTTTTGCAAGCGCACTAGCGATATCGAGAATGTTTCGCGAGCCAAACGCGTCGAAAAGAAAAGAAAAAAGATTTTGCAATCGTCAAATAATTGGAAACCACCGTGCAACCGACGTCGCACAAAGTTGAACATTGCGCTGACACGTTGATCACTTTCAGGAATGAACGTCAATCAAAGGGAACTGACTCAGCATATCGAGTTTGAACCTAATTCGTATTATGCAGCATTCAGCGCGGAATTGGAGGCAAGCGCCTATCCCATGTGGGCTCTTGTGTCACATCTCCGAGGACCTGAAAGTACCGCATTGACTCATCGGGTTATTTCTTTCTGCATCAATGCGCTACAGGACTGGCTGGACGCTGTCAATTTTACACACCCCAACATTGTAAGATTTATTTTTAAATACCAATTTATAGCTTTCCATAATGCTTGGATTATTTCGTAAGATTAGTAGAACGCCAATAATATTTGTTGTCAATAACACGCTGTCTTGTAACTATTATCGCAAATAATAGGTTTAAGTGGTGGTCGCGATTACATGAGTATTATTCGTGATTGCAGAGTGATACGTTCCAGGTTTCATTTCATCTACCACTGCATCGCTACTTTGCCGTATTCTTATGCCAAGCAGTGAGGCAGCAGGGCGTCAATTTGAATGAATTGTTGCCTGGAACCGACATGCTCCACTTGCTGATGATGCACCCCTTACGCGTCCAGGTAAGAAATCAACAAGTTGATTCGTAGCCATTGGCCTTTATTACGCGAGAAGCCCGGGCTGTCGAGTAGCGTGCGCAAGTCGACACTACGTCTATGAGGATGAGAAACGAAGGGAACGTTTGTTTCTATTACAAAAAATTTATTTAAGGTAGTACAAATATAACATACGTAATAATGTTTTCGCCAAACAAAAGTGGCACTGCGTACACGCATATTTTTCATAAAGTAAAATCACAGTGTGTTCAAATGTTTTTCGCAAAAACAAAATCTCGACTTACAAGCTAAGTCATGCACATAGAGTTAGTTATGCGTTACGGCAATGGATATAGAGAAAAGAACACGGGAACAAGAGACAAGAGACAAATTTGTCTAATCTGTCTAATTTCTTATCGATCATCGAGACGATTGTCGACTACGAGACGCAACTGAAAAGTGATCTAGCCGTAGAGCGAGAAATAGCGTAGTAACAAGTATCGGTGTTAGTTTGGCTTTTGAAATCGTTGAATGAGAAAGTATCGGTAAAGTGTTAGAGCAGGCGGCAGTCGCGAAACGCTTGAGCCGGATCATTGGTAGGGCTAGAAGAGCAGCACCGCGTACGAGTAGGTTGGACGTGTTCTTTGGATGGTTGTCGACCTCTGGAATGCGAGTCGTGTCTCGTCACATGGTGTTGACGTCGTTGCTTATGGAAATGACCGGTGGCGTGATCGGCAGCTCGGCGCGCAGTTGCGGCTCGAAGTCGTAGGTGATGAGCTTGAGCGCGAGGAATCCACCGTAACCGTCGCGCCCCTTGTGAAAGATACCCGCGCCGGAAATGGGCACCGGGGGATTGGGCTCGACGCGTTGCGTGTCGATGAACGGTATCGTGCTCTGTCCCGCGTCTTTCTCCAAATCGGTCGGCCCAAACATCACGTACTGATTAGTGTGCGAGTCCGGTACCGCCTGGACTAGCGAGCGCGTCGGCACGTCCGGCTTGTGCAGCTTCACTTCGGTCCTGCGGAACCAAACAAAAGAGCGATATGAACGAGCTGGGAAAGTGGAGTCGCCGCCGAGCGTTTCGTTCGCGCGTCGGCGCCTACCTTTTCTTGGCAACGTGAGTCTCGCCGTCAAGGTCGTAGACCTCGCTGGCGTCGGTCGTGTCGTACGAGTGCCAAACGCTCTTCTCCTTGACGAGAACACCCGAGGTGTAGTTGAAGGGCGTCATGCGAATCTCGAGGTTGAGGTGAGCGCCTATCACTCGGAACCTCAGTCCCGTGAGCAGATGGTCGTTCGGGGCCTCGAGGTCGTCGAGGTCGACGGCTCTCTTCTCCCACATGACCGTGTGGTAGTCGATGCCCGCCCTCACGTCGTCGTCGACGATGGTGTAGTTGTCGATCTTTTTCCAAGCGACGCTAGCTGCGTCGATTTGCCCTCGCGGCAACAACTTACCCTCCTGAATTTGAACGTGGATTATCTGGTTTTCCTTCCTCATTTGGACTCCGGTAACGACCCTGAACGCAGCCGAGAAACAAAGTTAGAACGAAAACACGATAGGGGTTTTCGTTTGGTTCCCCGCGTGACCAACTCACTTGTTGTCGTCGATGTCGGAGACGACGTCGCGCAAATTGAAGTAGCGGTCCGAACTGGAGTTGTGATCGTCGCAAAAGCACATGCAGTAGCTGCAGTGCCAGAAGAGCCAGCGCCACCAGCTGTCGACCTTGGTGGTGCCCCTTCGACAGGTGCCCTTCTGTCCGTACGTTAGTCCGTTCTCGTACTCGATGTACTCGTAGCGTCTGGTGCTGCTTCTGTCCTGCAATCGTACAAACGAACGAGTGAGCGTTGGCTCGGTCTATCCCGGTGTCGATCGAGTCCGAGCTGCACTAACCGACGGGCAGACCCACATGTCCGAGTCGATGTACTGACAGTTGATGAGCTTGCCGTTGCAACGCTTTTGCGTGGCGCAAAACTGATTGTGGTAGCAGCCGTAGACCTTGGAATAGCTGTAGTAGGCGCAATTTTCCTTGCAAGTGGCCTGCGGATTCATGTCGACCTCGTTCACGAGGTAGCCCTGGAACACCTGCTTCAATTCCGTGTAGGTCGTCTCTGCGAACGCAAGGAGAGAAAGAGATTAGCGGGGACGCGCTTTCGTCCGGTGGTGGTCGTGATTTGGTGGTCGGCGTACCGGGCTGATGCTTGACTGGGTCGCACTTCCAAATCTCCCTCGGAGCGAACACCATCGCGGTCTTGACGGCCCTCAAGGTTTCCGACGTTCTGATTGCGTACTGCTGCTTCAGCTCTTCCATTTCCTCCGTGAAATTGCCTGCAAAGGAGAACGCGTGGCGTTACGATTGATTGCGATTGGCCGCGGTCAGGCGCGAAACGCGCGTGCGCATCCGTACCGATTTTGTAGAGCTTGAGAATAGTCCAGGAGCACTGCATCATCGTGTAGCCCTTGATCTCGACGAGGGCGATCGTGTTGTAGAGGTTGTAGAGCAGTTGCTGCGGAGACTGCTGGTCGTTGCATATCTGCGTGGACGCTTCCTACGTGCAATTCAAACAGACGTGTCTCTTTCAGATGAATCGTTCTTTCGAAAGCCACGAACGACGCGTACGTCGAACGTACGGCGTGGGCGCGTACTCGCTCGAGGTGTTTCGCGCAAAGTTAGCCGAGACATTAGTGAACGAACGCGGCCACTACCTGATAGGCCGAGACGAATAATCGTTGGCCGACGATAAAGTCGGCGATACGCTCGAGAGCCGCGGGAATGGACGCGTGCACGTCGCTCAGCACGGTCCTGGCGAAATTCAACCATTGCTTGGTGTCCAGTGGCTCGTGTCGCTCGATCGAGTCCTCCTGCATGCGTCGAAACGTCGCGTAGATGCCCTCGATGGTCCTCAACTCGGATTGCGTTCTGGCCCACAACCAAAGCGTATCGAGCACCTCGAGGTGTTGCTCGTGGTCCGTGCTAAAATCTCGCTCGATGAGCTCGCCCATTCGCTTGTACTTGCGTATCTCCGCGACGAGTTCTTGCTCCTCGCTGGGAGCCGAGTTCGCGCTCGAGCGCGGCAGCTCGTTCGCCTCGCCCAGCTGCATTACCCTTATGCGTAGCACGTCTACCGCCGAGTACTCCTTAAGCGGCTGTTTACAGTAGCCGCTGCTCGCTACGACCAGCAGTAAGCTCGCTACGAGCTCCCAATTCATCTTTCGACTTTCGACTTTCGACTGGTTCTTTGTCGTTTTTCCTGCAGATGCACCAACCAATGTTTATTGTTCGCCTCTATTCGCCTCGTTGTTTGTATTATCTTTCCAGCCTTCGAATCGATTGGAGATGATTGCGATTGGCGGAAAAATTATAGACAATCAAACGTCGACGTTGACTTTGACAAAAACAAGAGAAGAGTGTGTGTGTGAGAGAGAGAGAGAGAGAGAGAACGCGTAGCGTCGTTTTATCGTCGCGTCAGCGTTGTACAATCGAACGAGAGAGAGAAATGAGCGGAGGAATCAGCGGGATAATGGTCAAGTTAAACTTGTCGAAATAACAAAGCAGCGCGTTTGTCGAATAAGGCGCAAAATCCGACGTCAGCGCAACAGCGCCAAAGCCAAGTATCGAGCGGCACCGTCTCGCACAGCCGTGTATTTTTGGAAAAGCGCGCACTCTGCAATAAACGACCCGCATCGACAGCTACGAGGCGGATGCAATATTTCCTGCTTTTCCGAGCGTCGTCTTCGTTCGACAACGTCCCGGCAAGACTTGCAAATTAACGCCAATTTTGTAAGTTTTCGATTGGTCCAAGCCAAACTAAAGAGGAGCTTTGTTAGTTTGAAAACTCGTTAGAGCGAATTTGCGAAATAGAACGAGACGAAGAGTCGACTCGGTCGCGCGGTCCTACCTCGGAAACCAGAGGGGCTCGCTTCATCTCCGACGAAACCGTCGTTGTCGCAGTAGTACTCGAGAAGAAAGTCGGGGGTAAAAATCAATAAGAACAAAAAAGAAGCTAGAGAATCGTTCTGACCTGTGTGCGTGAAAACGCAGTTGAACGTAAATCAATCGTTTAAAAGCAGACACGGTCACAAGGAAACACTGCACGTGTTTGGTTCTTACTAGTACGCATTATAGCTGTCACGAATAATATCGGGCCACTGACCTGAACGGAGAGAGGAGGAGGAGAGAGAGAGAGAGAGAGAGAGAGAGAGCAAGGTGAGGAACCAACGACTAGTAGAGAGAGAAAGAGAGAGAGCTGCTGCGAGTCGAATCGCAGCGACTGAGCTAAAGTGCGCGCTCACCGCCCGCAGAGCCCAGGGAATTCCAACTGACTCGCTTGTTTTTTTCTCTCTTTGTCGCAGTCACCGCCACCACTTTTCTGTCTCTCTCGCGTGCTCGGCGCATGCCTCTTTCGTGCTCCAGCTACAACTATCTCTCTTCTCCCAATTCGTTATTTGCATACTGCTACTTCTTCTTCCTCTCCCAACTCCGCTCTTTCAACAGCACTGACCTCGTTGGTTATTTTCTCCAGTCTAGTTTAACCTGGGAGCACCGTTTCCGAATAATTCGATCGACGCTCAAGCGAGTGATCTGCACGGCTGCTCGTCTTTTCGGAAGATCGTCCATCGTAATCGTGGCTGTGTTATCGCGAACTGTTACGACGAGGTTGCGATAAACATTAAGAGATCGACACTTTTTTGTCTTTAGTCTTGTCAGCCGTGCACGGCCAAACGCGCTTACGCGATGAATGTGGAGCGCAGGCTCGTATAGTCGAGAGAAAGACCTTGCGAATTTGTTGAATGGCTGCCTAGGCTGACGTTCTCCGCGAACGGAAATTTTCTTTATTTCGCTTTTACGCACTTGCTCGTGCGTCTGTATCCGTGCGTGTGCCGAGTTACTTCTCTCTCTTGCTCTCTCTCTCTCTCTCTCTCTCTCTCTCTCTCTCTCCCCCCCCCCCCCTGACGAGTTTCGTTTCATTTTGTTCGAGTTGTTTTTTTGGCATCGTCCAAATCGTTAGCGACGGAAGCATCGATAGCGATTTTTTGCGTGGCTTCGATAGAAGGAGGGCCACTGCTGAGAATAAAAAACGATAAAGATACGAGCGAGGCATCGAGGAAGCGAGTAATGAAATCTCAAACGCGCGTGAGTCGTGGAGAACTTCCGCTGAGCGTGTAATCGCTGTCGAGAAACGAAACGATAGCCGACAGCGAGACGATTAAGAGATTTAGCTGCATCTGCATCGAGTACGCACAGGAAGGGAGGACGGTCGAGGGCAATTTTCACTGTGCATCGTTCAAATGATTCACAACGTAAACTCGACGATAATGCTCTTGTTCGACGTCTGTGTCGTAGCTACGCTTTTTGCGTGTTTTCCTTGTTATTTTATCGACGATCCGCGAGCTGCAACAATTAGCGAGCTAAACAATGGGGAACGTTGCTAGTTACGTGGCAGTGCGATCGAAATGCTAAGTGCTTCTCTCTCTCTCTCTCTCTCTCTCTCTCTCGGCTCTCTGCCGTAGTACCATACTGGATGGTCGCGCAAACGAGGTTGCTGCTGCTTCTGCCAATCGAGAGGGTATACGCTTACCGCGAGAATGCCCAGTTACGTCTTGTTTTGCACGAGCAACGATATACTTTGAGTGGTCGAGTGGCATTTCTCGGCAGCGAATCGGCTGTGCATCGCAAGGCGTCGCGTTACCAATCGCACCACCGGATGCTTCTGCAGGCTTGCTTTTTATTTCTTGATAGGTCTGCAGCGATAAATTTGCGCGTGTTCTTTGTCCGCTGTCGACGATCGAAAGCGGTAAAGACAGGTCGCCCGTACTCGAGTGTACTCGAGACGACGGAGACGAGGAGAGCGAGTACGTGGATATCGAGGAGGTGTTTCGTCGTAGGTGTACCGTCGGTAGGTAGATTGGAGGGATAGGCTTTACCTGCATGTTTTTGGCGAGAAGGGTGAGGATACTCCGATGAAAGATGTCCTGATCCGCGGTGGGTGGCACAACCAGCCGATGAATCATCTTGAGGGTGTCGGGTATAGCGTTGAGGCTGTTGCTCACGGCGTTGCGAGCAAAGTCCTCGAGGGTGTACGGTTCGTACTTGTGGGAGGCCTTGACGTATCGCAAGAAGCTTTGATACGAGTTCTCGATCTGACCGAGATACTTCCAGAGATCGTGTATACCCTTCTCGAGCAATTCGCGCTCGGGCATCTTGTCGAGGATGGCATCGAGGAGTAGCTCGCTACGGTGCTCGATGCGACCCTCGAACGTCTCGATCTTTCGCGACACTTGATTGATGTGATTCATCAGTCGTTTCTCCATCATTCGCACAAACGGCAACGAGTTCTCCGAGTCGTCGGAGTGCTTGGGATTGATCAGGTGGTACGACTCGAGCACGTCCGTCACCAGTTCGCGGCTGAGTCTCAACATGTCGGATACGTCGCCGAAACTCATGTCGACGCCCGATGCCTTTGACACCAACAGGCTCGCGATCACCAGTAAACACACGCCATAACGTTGTCGTCTCTCCGAAGCAGCCATCGCGATGACTTCTTTGTTCTCCCTTGCTGCGTCTCTGCTGCGCGCGAGCGCGTGTGTGCGTGGACACGCGTGCGTTCCAAACGACGGACGGACGGACGGCAGCTCTGCAGCCTGCTCTATAGCGCGCTGTCTGTCGCTGCAGCTGCAGGCGAACGGCAGGACGCCAACTGCGAACGAGCGCTGTTTACCGCTGTCAAGAGCGCTCGACGAGAAGCGCTCGAGAGCAGTGTCGAAAGCAGACTGTTGTTCGGACTATACGGCCTTTCCGTTGCCGTGGCGCTGGCCGCGAGCCGCGAGGGAACGAAACGAGAAACGACGAAGGGGACGAGCGAACGAAGTCTCCCCCCTCTCGACCCCTCGTCCTCGAGTCCGTTAACTCTTGCCGCTATCTATCTCGCTTCCTCTCGCGCCGTCGCATCGATGACGCCTCGACACGCCAAACATCACCACGCGCGCATAATCGCTGCGAAGTCGATTACTCGCTCGCTAGCTTCTCTCGGCTACCTACGCTTGCCGCTCCGACGTACTTTCGCCTCGTCTCTCTCCTTCGCGAGTTCAAGCCTCTTTGTCGTTTTTCTTCCTCCTCGCTTGATAATAATCCGCTGCGCCCTCGCCGCCACGACTTTCGTGCGATCGATTACGCGTACCTCTGTATTCACTTGGGGAACTGTGCGTGCGCGTTGTGCAAACCAAACGAACGCTGTTCGGCCACCTGCGTACACTCGCTTCGCTTTCGCGACGTAGCGTTGTGTAGTATACCAGGCGAAATGTAGACCACGCGGCTGTCCGCTTCGCTTCGCTGAATCGTCGTAATACACCGCTACAACCAAACGAAGTAACCGCACTGGACACTTGGGCTATCGAACTATTGAACGAATCCGAACGAAATACCGCGCGTTCCCTCTCCTTGCGTTGATTCTTTTATCTTCGCGCACCTTCCGGGTATAAATTAAAGTTGCATCTTTTCCGATAACGAGAGCCTCGTTAAAATCCAATCCGATAAGTCGGACCGACTGCCGAGTTGCGTAACAATCGTGCAAAACTATTGTTTCCTACGGAATCCGCGAAAACGCCGTTGTAAACCTCCGAGAAAACTAGATTTATCTCGCTAAATAAGCGCACACGTGTTTACACGTGCACAAATGACACGATAAAAATGAATCATTACAAAAGAATATTTTTGCACGATAAACATTTGCGCGTCATTGTGGATTTAAGTGGAAAACATTGGACGTTATTCTTGTCTTTTTACAGGTGGCGTTTTACGAAATCGTCAACAACTTATGGGTTCGCAATGGATTACAAATCAAAGGTCAAGCAATGACGTATATTCAATGTAACTTTTGTAATTCGATGGTCGACGCAGATTTGTATCTACTTCAAATTTGCGCTACCAAGCTGCAACCAGACATTTTCTTGTCAACCGTCATAGACAAGTAACTATCGATCGAAATAGCATTCGCAAACCTTCGCAGACTCTGTTCGTTGGAAGGCCCATAAATATTCATTGTTCGTTCTCTACATTCAAGGTTCCACATTAAAGAATGGATGAGTTTGAGTCGTTACCACGCGCCCCAAAACGAGTACCTGCAGGAAGGAGAACACGACATGGCAATGCTGGAGAGTTGTTTGACCTTTTTGACGACTCTCGTCGACGTTCGGACCAACTTGGGTAAGTTTCTTCGATTTTTCCCGATACCTCAGCCCTGTCCAATGTTGTCCGAATAAACGAGCAACGCTTGATCGCGACGACAGGCCTCTCCGATCCGGAAATGTCGCGCTTGGAAATGGTGACGCTGTTGTGCATGGGAGACAAAACTCACAGCCAACTGATGGAGTTGATGCCAGAACGCTGCGGTACCACGCAGAATCGGGATTTCGAATCGGTGCTCGCCGAGGTCGCCCAGTACAAAGCACCGAATCTCGAAGCCAGCGGCCAGATGAACCAAGGCATGTACATCCCGGAGGCGCGCGTCTGGGAAGAGTTGTTCGACCCGCTTCACGTCTTGCTCCGAGCTGTACACAGAAAAGACTTCCAAGTGTCGATGGATCGATACATTAATCAGTAAGCGATGCTCGACCATTGGACTAACCGGCCGATCGCGATTAATCGCCAAATCAAACCGTTACAGCTTGAAGCAAGCTGGCAAGCTGGCAGCCAACGTCTCACCGTGGCCTCCGTATCGTCATCCAGCTCCAGTTTCACCCCAGTACGACGACCCGCGTCACGTCCTGCGTTCCAAAGTCTTTCACGCCATGATCTTCGTGGTCCTCTACAAAGCAGTCAACAGTCAGGATATATCCGAACACGTGCTGGCCTTGGTTATACATCTACTGGAGATGGCGGTCGTTACCGCCGAAATTCCGGAGAAATCCGTGAGTAGCTGGCAATTGTAAACACGCGCTCTCGCGAAACAAAGTAGAATCTATTGGCGATCGCCGTTAACCGTTCGATCGATTCCAGACTCATCCGATATGCCAGTATAACAGCGGCGGGGCTCATCGCATTTTCAAAGACATGGATCTGGCTGGATGGTTCAGTTCGCACAATCTTTCCGAAAACTTGAGGACTAATATACCCAGAGTCGTACTCGTACAAGAACCAGAACAGAGCAGCCCTGAAAGTACTGGTCCCGTTATCACTTTGTCCAACGGACGTACATGCTCTTTTAAGGTCGAGAGAGATTTTGACGACGTTATTTTTCAATTGCAGGCGATTTCGAGCTCGAGTTACAGCGCGACGTGAGAGAGGTCGACATGCTGGACGCCGATGAAATTCCACAAAATATACTGGCTCTTCCTTCGGCGGAACTCATCGAAGAAATGAATATCGCGTCTCTGTCGGCTCTTCCCGTACCTGGTACGTATCTGGCCAACTTGCCATTGTCAATTTTACGCTATTCGCCTAACAAGCATGCATTTAGTTCTGCTGATTGACAATGAACTAGATCAAATTTTCGTCGAAAATCTCCGAAAATTTTACGACAAATCCAATAGACATTTATTAAAACTCTAATCAACTAATTAAAAGCAAGCGCAAAGACGTCTTGTTTCTCAGGTTTGAATGTCTTTTTCATTACTGTTTCATAGTCGATTACGACACAAGTTTTGTACCTGAAGACGGGGTAGTTGCCATCCCACGTAACGATAGCGACGATGAAATGTTAATTGTCTCGAGAGCACTGCCTCCGTCTGCCGAAGATCCCGAGGCCTTAGCCCTCGAAACACGCTCTACCACAAACAGTACGTTTATATGATACTGATCAGAAAATTAACGTTGTTCGTCAGCTTCCCATTGTTGTATTAGTAGCGCTATTGATTTCGATTTGCATCAATGATTGCTCTCAATTAGGAGCAAATACAATTGCGTACTTTTTTCGTTTACGATACTTACGGATACTTTTTTTCTTTTTCCTTTCCTATAGACGGCACAAACAGACAACCTGCTCTTCCACCGACGGTTTCACGCCCTGCTGTCATGGCTGGCAACGAAGTGGTCTCTGTGAATTCTATTGTCCCAAGGCACGGTGCTACGAGTTCTACATCTACGGAAATTGTTCCGTCAACCTCGAGCGCTCATAAGCACTTCCGAAGAAGAGATACACAGGTGAGTTTATGCGATGCATAGCATTGTTCCGAGGGAAAAGTATTCGTTCTGTACTACCATTGAAAAATTTGCCAAATACCCAGGCTGGAATGACACACCCTCAAATGGTGAGAGTAGGAGAGAGTATTATTTCCCTCTTGCTCAAACTCCATTCGAAACTATCGGGAGCACCAGACAGTTTCAACCTTGACACTACACCAGAGATGCAAGCGAGCGGCAGCAGTATGGATGTTTCCGAGGATATTTCCGATTCTCGTATTGGCGATGGGCCATTCTTCATAGCTAAATTGCTTAATAAAATAGCGAATCTCGATTCGATGTGCAGAGAAAATATCGTTGAAACTAAAAATCGGTTATGGCCGCGAATACAAGATACCGAGGCCGACAGTGAAAAAATTGAAAGACGAAAACGAGCTAAAGAAAGACAGGAAAAACTAATAGCTGAATTCGCTAATAAGCAAAAGCAGTTTCTGGAAAAAGCTATGGAAATGGGTAAGTTGCTGAATTGCATGTACATAAATTGTTTAGCCTGCTTCGACGTTTCGGTGATCGTTTGTTTTGTTCTTTCTCTTTGTCACCGGAGTACTATTTCTAACGCTGACACTGCTTTTGTCGCTTTTCCAGATGATGCTGGCGCTTCGAGTATGGACTGGGAATCGGAAGAAGGACAGGCAAAAATGCCCAGTAAAAAAGAATACGATTGCGTGATTTGCTTCCAAAATACGCCGAGCACCGAAGAGCAGCCTATGGGTCTCGTCGTTCTAGTTCAGGTAAGACTATTGTAATATCCCTGTACGTTCATCTGATAATTACATTTATCGGTATTATTGATAACTCAATGTCAAAATCGCTCAATTTTAGGCAACAAGTGTACTGGGACATCAAAGAAAATATCCAGATCGTCTATTGTTGCCTACGTCGGAGGATGACGCACCCATTCCGCATCCAAGAGACGACACTCGTGGAGCCCATTTCGATTACAGGGTGGATGAGCTAAATAGATCGTTCGATTCAGGATCATCGGTGTGTTCCCACGAACCTTTACCAATTGCTCGCCTTTGCTTATTGGGCGAATGCCGTTTCTGAATGTATTAATTTTTATTTCAGAGTAAAACCCTCAATTGGCTACTGTCGTTGAACTTAGGATGGGAAGGAGGAATACACGTCCAAACTTGCGGACATCACTTGCACTTGGACTGTCTCAAATCGTATTTGCAGTCTTTACGTGATTCACAGAGGCAGCACAATTTAGCCTTGGATAAAGGCGAATATCACTGCCCCTTGTGCAGACAATTAGCCAATTCGGTTCTTCCGCTGTCGCCTCAGCTAGGCGAGTGCACCGGTGTGGTACGGTCTCGTCATTTATCGCCCGAAACAATACTCGTCGACCTTAATAATTTTTTGAAAGAAATTCAAAGAAGTCCAGTAAGTAGTAATGCTTTTCTTTCATCAAATCGCATATTGTCAAACTTGAAGAGTCGCTCGTAAATGATCTTGGATTGGTAGGTTACGTCGAATTTAGCTCTAGCAATGGGAAAAGCCATGGAGGACATGACGAGTTCTACCTACATGAAATATAAGCAGAAAAATTGGAGTCCTAGTCACCAAAGCTTGTTTCTTTTCGTTTCCTCTGTTGCGCGTACTAATGTCGAAGTCGAGCTTGTACAACGTGGAGGATCGCTTTGCGATCCACCTCCAACGATGATTCCTCTGACTCCAAAGCGCGACTGTATGGGTGAGTATCGAAAATCCGAGAGGAAATTGATCTATCCGAATAAAGAGACAATTTGGTTGATTTTATCGAAATAATTCGACTTGGTTTCAGTCGCTCTGTTACACGTTCTGGCTGTGCACGCGAGAGTATTGACGTTGTGGCCGGTACATCAGACCTGGGAGCAGTTGACAGGTTTGCCATTAGATCCAGAGTCGAACATGGCTCTCGTTCCTCACGAAGGAGATGTTCCTGTCCTTCTGAGGGATCCAACTGCACTACTGATTCAGTTTATACTTTTACTCCCGCTCCACATTGATCAAAGTACGTGCTCTATCAAAGTCGCCACCTGCTTCGAAAACTTGAAATTTCATCGACCAAGCTCACTTAGTAGTACATTTATTTCATTTCAGCATACTTCTCCGCTGTTGTAAAAGTGTTGTACAATTTGCTGTACTATCAAATCATAGTGCAAATTAGCTGCGGTCTGACTCAAGCCGAAAGAAACGCCGTTGTTGATGAAAGTACGCTAAGCGATCAAGCGGCTGCGCCTACTTCCGACGTTATTTTAAAGGCTGTGATCTTATATTTTCGCACTAGCGCGCTCTATTGCAACGATGACAACGCATCTTCATCGACGAGTCGTCCTAAAATAAGAAGCCACATGATAGAACAACAGGTTTGACTTATCCTTACAGCGACCATTATTTTTATCGGACATCGTTCAAAAGGTTTATCTCGTTCGTCGTTTAATTAGATACAGTCGTTGTGTCTGCCCTTCCTGCGGGTGGCAGCACTCCTCCGTCACCACTTGTACGAACAACCAATACCTCTGATTCGTTCAGCGGAGACTGAATTTGTCAGGTTAGTCTATTACTTGGAATTGGTGACAGAAGGCATGGACTGGAGTTGCTTTAACGCAGCAGTAGCATTGAAATGGCAAAACGAGGAAGTTGCAGTAACGGTTCCGCAAACGTGGTTTGAACAATATGGTGCCTTTGTAAGTCAAAGCGAGATCGCTGCTAGGAGTTTGATGGTTGAACAGCATATATCTTGGCACATGCCAAAGTTACTCGGTCTTCCAAGAGAGTACGAAAAAATTTTCACGGTAACTACGTTATTTCGAGTATTAATACTTGATCGTTTTTTTGTTTTTTTCATTTCGTACGACATCTAAGAACTATTTGTGTTACATTCAGTATTACCATCAACGTCAGTGCCGACAGTGCCATTCGGTACCCAAGGACAAAAGCGTATGTTTATTATGCGGTACCATCGTTTGTCTGAAACAGAATTGTTGCAAACAAGCAAATGTTTGTGAAGTAGTGCAAGTATGTGTGTGGGTGTGTGTACATGTCATATAATAGCAATGTCATTATACTAATGTTTGCGATTAAAATTGACAGCACTCTATCGATTGCGGCGGCGGAACTGGTATATTTTTAGAAGTAACGTCAACCTACGTGATCGTGATCAGAGGTAGGAGAGCTTGCTTGTGGGGATCGCTATACCTTGACGATTTTGAGGAAGAGGATAAAGACTTAAAGTACGTAGTCAACTTGTTACCCGATATTCGCGTCTGAGAAATAAACGTGATAATAAAACTAAACTTGTTGTGATTTCGTTCCAACAGGCGTGGGAAACCGTTATACTTGAGTCAGGACAGATACAAATTGCTAGAACAACAGTGGCTTGCTCACAGATTCGACCATACGAAGAAAACTTGGGTTCACCATCGCGATGCTCTGTGACTAAATCTACAATGATACAAATAATAAAAATTGATCCATCCGCTATTTCTACGGGAAATGCCTCGCCAATGTTTTACAATGCATCAAAATTTATAAAATCAATTGACTACCAATAAGCGTATTTATCCTCTGGAGCAAAAAAAATCATGAATATAAGTTTAAATATTGAAAGTATTAGTTGTGACGGAACTTTTTGTGAATGGCGTTCTAGAACGATCGTTTTCTCAAACCTATTTTAACGTTACTTGGTAAATTATTTTGACGTTTAGTGTAGACAATATAATACTTTGCGATGATGAGGCTTAAATACTGAACAAAATAGACTGACGTCTTGAATTTTACATTATTTTTTTAGTAGTGCAAGATTGTTGTTTAATGTTCTTATAACGAGCCTTCAGTGAAATACTCTATGCTGAAAAATAATAAGTATAGTTTAACGATATCTAGCGCTTGACTTTTGTTTTGCCGATACTAAAGAAACGTTTGTAATAAATTATTTTAACACTTAAAAGCCCCTCAAAGTTAATTGACCAGATGTAAAAAGTAAAATCTATATTTTTAACGTCGCTTCGGTGGCTGCGTAAATTGATCGAAGTTTGCATGTATAATTTCTAAAGTGAACGAATGAATGAGTGAGAGAGGAGACCAGCAGACGTTAACAAAAATGGGCTGTGTACATCTAAATTCGAGCGATGCGACGGTTTAATGTTGGAGAAAAAAGTTTGTCTTTTATGTACATACGTTGTTCATTACATCAATTTAAAGACCTAGCAAATAAATATATCCACACTTTATTTCTGCGTAATACAAGTTCGTATTCTTTAACATTGTAAATATGTATAGGCTTCAAATGGTTAATAATTGAATACACCGCGCAAAATACATGTTTGTTCGATTGCGGATCAAACAATTTGTACATAAACACTTACAAAGTTATTCCTACAAGTTTTTTATAATTAGAATTGTTTTGTCTAAGTATATATATATATATAATATATCTTATTATTGAGAAGTTTATAATAGATCTGCTTAAGACTCATACGTCAGTGATTGAATTATACGATGAAATTACGATTGTGTTATAAAAAACTATTAAAAATAAAAATTTATCTTATAATAATACCAATAATAGTAATAATAACAACAATAATATTAATAAACTGATTGACCAATAAATACATTTTTATAAATTGTGCAAGGCACCCCCAACCCGACACGCTACGTTAAACCACCTGTAATCTCGCGACGTCGTTGCGAAGTGCCCAGCTCACCGCACTATTCCTCCCTCCCGACTCTAGGCGGCAACGCGCGCAGACCTAAACCCACGATAGCGCATTACTGGAAGAGTGCTTGCTGCGTCGAAAGTCCGTCGACCAACCTTTATTCGAAGCTGAAGAAACGCCAAATCAATACGCGCATCCCTCCAAATTACAGAATATAGAACGCGTCCGGAACTCGAAGGCGCGCCATTCCGAAAATCACGAGAGGTGTACCGGGCAACCCTGGTTCGAACCTCAAAAGCGAACATCCGATTCACCTGGATCGCATTGATCGTTAAGTCGACGGTCAATTGGCAGCCCTCGACGTCACCTCGATTAACGATCAAAGGCGTTCGACGATTCGTAAAGGTTTTTTGTCGTATTGATCGCGCAACAGCGCACGTCCACTCATCGGAGGGAAAAAGCGATGCCTGCGGGTTCAAACGATTAGGCGAATTATCGGGCGATGTTTAAAGGAACGGAACTCGAGGGAGAATCGCTAGTCCCCGATTTGTCCGCAGCTCGGGCTATTGAATTACTCAACGAAGCGGGAGCACTCGGGTGGTGGCTAATTTCAAAGCTACGCTTGGTTTTTTTATTGCCCATCCTTTTTTCCACGAACATACGTAGGTGCACTCGATGCACGTTCGAACGCGATTGGTCGTTGTCGAAAGTTATTATTCGGAGCGTTGGCGTTGCGACTGTACTTGTTTAATCCTAATTGTGAGGTTTTATCAATGCTCTATTGCAGTATTCGAGTTGACTGGGGCACACACGCTTCGTTGAGCACGGGGCGTCAGAAGCCTTTTCACGCCCCACGGACGTTCGAACCATTTCCATTTCGATGAATTTCGAGGCATTTTGCCGACCACGCTTCGGAATAGACTGGGCTTTATCGAAAAGCAAGCGTGCAAATAGTACGCAGACGTGATAAAATGTCAAGGTCCAAAAGAGATATCAACCAACTGTTTTTTCTAACTTGGATTTTTATTTTTTTTTAGTACATTGATGTCCAAATTTTCACTTATGTTAAGTAAATTAGAAATATTTGGTTAGGACTGTAATATAATTATCGTGAATAAACAGCAAAAAATAGCGAGCCATATTAATAGGCCATATATTGAATGTTAACGTCTAATCACAGGATGAATCTTTGAATAAGACATGTTTTAAAATGTTCGATACAACTACTTTTACAAAATTCGAATTATAGGTATGCTATAAAATGAAAATCCTCAAGTTATTTCTGTATTGTGTAAACATTTAATTTATCTCCTCGTTCGCGAAAAAGAAATCTACAATTTTAACTAGGCTTATGTAAATTTATAAAGAAATAATTTGAGGATGCAATAAATTCCACAGTAATTAAAGCAAATGAAGTATTCGGTGAAAAATGTTTTCATAATCAAGTTACAAAATGCCTGATACAAAATCAAGTTTATTTTCATTCATGACGATTATAATCTGAATGTCGTATTCCTTTGAAGTTTGTTTGCATTATCAAATGTTTGATCTTTTTATTACAACAAAACAAGGGAATAATTACTATAAGAAAATCTTTCGAATAATCCATTCAACTTAAATCTAAAAATGCGCAGCAATAATAATTTAAGTAATAGTCTACCGTCAATATCTATACAATGGCAAACTACGTGGTGTTTCTAAAAAAAAAGTTCGTTATAAAACCCTACAGTAACTTAAAATCGCCATTTTACAATTACCAAAGTACAAATATCAAAGGAAGATCTAGCTCAAATTTTCAAATACGATTAAGGACATATTCTAATGAAATTCGATATTTTACTATTTCTTAATAATGAAGGATGCTTTATATGAAATCAGCAGTTATGATCCATTTTTAAATAATGGGAATGTAAAACACCACGTTCTGGATTACTCATTTAGAAATCAATTACAGTAAGATTTTTAAATACGTGTCTTCAATGAAAAAAAAATTTTCTCTTCCACAGTTTTTAATCCCCCTATTAGCTTATTAGAAAATAAAATCAAAATACATGGTTTTTTACTGAAATTTTTTTTTAATGTCCCCAATATAGGCCTCCTGTTTGTTCTTGATATACTTCAATAACATCGTCATTCTCCATTTCCAGCTGAAAATGTCACATAAGATTATTGTTTATTACGGAATCACTTGTACTATTAACTATTAATTATTAAGTAATGAATAAATAACGACTTTGGAAATTAAACGACTTTCATTGCAGGACTGAATTTTTTTTTTTTGACGATGATTCAGGATGGATCACGTATTCTTAGCAATTGATGCGTTCAAACTCAAAAGGACCATTTTCTTTCTATAAAACAGTTTTAGTAATTATAGTGGTTCAATTTGTTAACATTTCCTATCTAGAACCACGATAATAACTGTACAGCTGCTACTTAGATAAGTACGTAGTTGGGTCAAAAAATTGAACATTTTATATTACACCGATCGTTTTTCAAGAAAATTCAATAATAAATCCACTTATAATACAACAATATGATTTGATTCGTCAAATTGTTACCCTAAACTCATTTAAGTAGCTAACAAGTTCTTGGTAAGTATTCAACGCTGCAAGTCACAATGTCCTAATGTAAAATACTTTGAAGATTTTATGTTTGTCAAATGGAAAGCTAGTTGTTGATACAATGAAGATTAATTATTTTAAGTAATTTCAATGAGTTTAAGATGTCAAGTTCATTATAGAACGTTGCAAAAGCACCTTTTAATATTTTGATCTGCCTTGCAGCTGGTATCGGAGTCACAAAAACAAGCAACTTTTTAATGTAATTCACACAGAAAGCATCTTATGAATTCAGTAAACAGCAAAATGCAACTATTCCTATTCTGACAAACCTTTTAAACCTGTTTTCTAATGAGACTAATGGGACGTATGAATATGTACCTGCTTTGGTGTCTCGTCGTCGTTGATTCTTTTACCGTCAAACAGAAACCTGAGCGATGTCATAGGTACACCCTGTAAATCACAAAAGAATCCTTGCTTACTACTTGTCTAAACAGAAACCACTGTTTACACATCCTTATTGGCCAAAGTAATCGTTAAATGGATGTGAAAGGATCGTTGCCAGTGAGTTATAGTACAGTTCGATAGCAACAACATTGTTATCCTTCAGGTTGATTTGGCATACTTGTAATTGACATGCATTTGGAAAAATAACCCAACTTACCACGCGATCACTGTAGGACTTCTTGAGTTTGCCCATCTGAGTGGTCATTTTTACCCTGAAGTGAATTTCGTTGCTGTCCTGTTGAGTAAACGGAAAGAAAGAAAAATGAGGAGAATAACGTAGTGGTGGGCAGGAGCGTAAAGGATTGAGAATGAGAAACGAAGCAACTTACATTTCCGACAACTTTGAGCTTGATATATTCAGAGTTAGCATCGCCAGGGCCGGAATCGGGCTTCTGTTCCTGCAAGGAAAGCAAGCACCGAGGTTATAAAGTAGTTAAACAAGCCGGTAACACTGTACGAGCAACGTCGCTTGAAAAGAAAAGAGGCCGGCGTCATCGGCAACAAGAGCAGTTTGTCAAGAACTCACCTGATTGTCACCCATTATTTTAGATTAGAAAAGAAATTTGTCGAGCACGCGCCACAACTAACGAAGCAAACACACGAGTAGGCAATATGGCGCTACGCTTTTGTCAGTTTCATAAGCTATATTCGAAATGAAACTGTTCCCGGCGTCACTCTACAGAACGGCGTGCGCGCTGCTGGCGATACAAAGATCGGCGGTGGCGGTGGCGGCGGCGACGGCGGCGAGTGGTCGACCTTTTTCCGGTACGGGATACGCGTGAGACGACAACGGTACGGATGCGTTGTATTGCAGAGGCTAGGGTACGACTGTTTCTGGAAAAAGGTTGTAAACTCGTACAATTTAGCGCAAGCGACGTCTCCAGTATGCAGAACTAAACGCACTGCGGCGACATTTACTCGAAAAAAAATACCGCCGGCAAACCGGAAGTCAATCTTGATTCGTCCGTTCGCCCGATACTTGTCCACTTTTTGAAAATAATACGTTATTCCGCGTCGCGCTTGTCCAATTATCAATACTTTTCTCGGCAGGTCCCGACGCCTTTCTGCACCACATCCTCTCTTTCCCTCCAACTTTTGGACAATCCGAACGCTTGTTTGCCAATATTTTCGTCGTCGGCGATATTTTCGATTGGAAGTCGTGGATTTCTTCGCATTTGGCGTTGCTAGCAAAGCTCTTCGACAAAGTGTTTCTTCGTTGAAACGCGATGTCACGTTCATCGATATTACGTAACATTACGCAACTTTTCGTACGTTCTATTATTAGACGTCTGGACACGTCGTGCATTTCATCGTCTCTTTTATCTTGGACGCTGAGGACTGGGTTTTAACGAACAAAATGGAACAATCATGTAGACTTTTGCAAAGGTCATGCATCGGTAATTATTTAAAAACTTGGAGAGTTTGTATTTACATTGTTACACGCGAAGAAACGTAGTTGTCGTCAAACATTTAAAGATCGGTTAAAACAGACGAATTTCACAAGTAAGCATACAGCAACATTTGACACAAATTTGCCATTTGTGCTTGTAACAATTGAGCTTTATTGCAGCCGATTAATTTGCAAATTGCACGAGGATTTAAAAGTCAGGAAGAACGGTCCTTCTTGTCCTGGCAAAAATGTCGAGGGTATCACGTCGTAGGTTCCAGCCGGCACATCGTCCAGTTCCAGATACACGAAGCCTGAGCTGAAATTACAAGTAAAAGTACGAGTCAACATGGCTTTATTGGTACAACAACGACTCGAGGCGGATAAAGTTGATCGTACCGAAAAGGCCCGGAAGTTTTGCTTTTGAAGAGCGTCGAAGCTTCCGCGTCGTTCAAAACTACCGTTAATATTTCAAGTCCAATTTGATATTGTTTTGGACCTTTCAGGATAACAAGCAACCAATTATTGCCGTGTGAGCTTTCAAGGACTACTTGATATCTAGGGTTGTAGACGTAGGTTGCTGGATGATTTCCACAGCCTCCGGCACTAGCTCCCTTCCATTGGCCGTCGGTGATCTAAATATAGCAATGACGTAATGGTCACGTGATCGTTACAGTTGCAATCGACGCCCGATATTTGCACTATTTTCCAACCTGATCTCCAACCGAGTATTCCGTAGTCTCCTATTCCGTATTAAAAAATCACCGGTTTTACCTATACAACGCGTCGTTTATTTGTTTCCATCGATTTATCCAACTTGATAATTGCAGATTTGCCTTCAGCGGAAATCATTGGAAATCATTAGGTACGAGACAAGTACGTTATCTATAGCGTGGCCGTCGACCGTTCGCGGAAAGGTCCCCGACGTTACTACTGTTTGTTTAAAAATCCTACTTTATTCCTACGATTCCTTTTCCTCTCGCCTAAAAGGGAAATATGTACCCTCAACGCGAGCGTTGCCTCCTGAAGAGATATCTTACAGAGCGTAATCCCCGTGTGCCCCTCTCTCCCTCTGTCTTTAGCCGTGCCGAAGGCAACGAGTCAAAAAGTCGAAAAGAGGTCATCGATGCCACCATCCTTTTTCCATTGTCCTTGTGTTTGTACAGGCGTAAAACCAAGGTACGCGGGTTTTAACGCTGTTACTACTTTTCTAGTACGCTGCGCAGTGTCGATGCGAAACGGAGGAACGTTATCAGAATCCACGGCCGTTGTATCCGAAAGAGACGAATCACAAAAAACAAGAAAGTTTTCAAAGAGAACGTTCGGCGTGTTTTATTTGCAGCAAGGTACAACCTCCAATTACAACCCAATCGGCGCAAACCAAGTGTCAAGATTGCGGGATCGCGACAGACTCGACGTGGGTCACGAGCCGAGTAAACGAATATAGACGAAGGTAGACCGCAAAGTTCTCCGTTAAATCGAATAATCAGTGGTACAAGCGGAAAGCAACCGACCCCCTCTGACCTAGCCGTCGCCGTTTGGTACTGTTCCATTCGAAAGCCCGACTTTGCGACGACGGAGAATATTTCTGGCGCAAAGAATCGCCCGTGGCAGCGTATATCCTACACGGGACTGGTACATCGTTAACGAGCTCGGTGAGCGTGCTATCGAGGTAATACCTGGTGAAAGCACGAAATTTGTTCAGAGCCGGATTTCGCCATTGGTGTACCTGTGGGCAAGGGCCAACAAACCATCAGGACTCCGCATAGGTGGTACGGATGGCTTTCAAGCGTACACCAAATACGATTTCACGCGAAAACGTCAATCAAACGAACGCGCGCGCGTTCAAATGCAATTGCTGTGATTAATTGTTCAAGAAGCTGCAGTAACGGGAGAAAGCGGTAAAAGCCCGATGAAAAAACAGCGCGACGCGGGGTTGGCGTAGACGGTCTTTGGACGCACTCGAGATCGCACGATGTACAACGTGCTGGCGCGAATAAAAAATACCCTCGTTTTAGTTGCGCCCGAATAATAGATTCGATAGGGTATACGGATCTTTTGTCCAAACTTATCTTTACGTAGGCGATTGGTTCGATAATTTGCACGCAACGCCATCCAATGGGAACCGAGGGTCCCGTTCAATTTAATCCGTAGCCCACTTGGAAATTTGGATGGGGAATTGGCGAAGCGATCGTCAGCGAGTGTCCCTTTTTGCAAGGGACGTCGGGTAGTAAAGACCATCCTCGACGAGACGGCGACTCGATCCTCGCGTGGATCGGGTCGAGTAATCTCGCTGGTGCGCGAGCGTAATATACCCGTACGTTGCGCGTCGGCAATACGCGTACACAGGTATAGTGTACAGTGGATGTGTCACAGGCGGCCGCGCGAATATTTGAACGTCCGAGTAATCGCGCGGTTTCCCTAACTTTCGCTGCAAGACAAGTTCTCAGGACTTCAATTGCGCTGTTGCACTTTGTCGAATTGTCAAAATAGCCATCGGAAAACGCGATACGCATTGAAACGGCAATAATAGCCAAATAGCGGTTTCGTCGGACAACGCAATTTCGATCGCTTTTCCAGCTTCAACTCGAACGTTTTCGACGATCTACGACCGATCTACGTCTATCGCGGTCAATGTCTGATTTGGTCCGACGCAAGGGAACAGTAGCAGTCCAACGTTCACTTGGGCGTTCGTTCGTACCAAGCTGATCTTTCGATATTGGTAATTGTCCACTAGCGCAACGCTCGCGTAAGTAACACTCGGAGCGTACAAACTGTTGCTGGATATAGTTGAGAAATATTGCAAAGCGTGAATTACCTCTTTTTCGAACTTGTAAGGCTCCGCTATCTTGCGAAGCGTGAAAGGCGACGTTCCGTATGCCCTTAGCGTGTAATAAATAGTATTGGTTTTTTCGTACTGAGACACTACTAGCGTATAGCGTTTGTTGCGATTTTGTCCAAGTTTAATTTTACACAAGTAATGCGGACTATTTATTTTCACTCCATCGATGTACGGTGGTGGATCATCTGCAACGATATTTTTCGTTTATCCGATTGATTCGACTCTGTTTTCAAAGACGTTAAGACTGCGCGCGCCAAGATTTTAATCTCGTTTTTTAATAGTCAAGCGCTTCAACCGCTAGTGTTGTACTTTTGCTTAATCGATCCAGTTGTCGCGAGTGTAACTCTTTCCCTTGATCCAAGACTTTTCGTTCCGCTTGCCAACGGAAAACTCCAATGGAAAACTACGTTAAAAATATCATTTCAGCGGAGGAAACGAATCGATATAAAACGTGATAAAACATCGCGACGCGAATGCTTGGGAAAATGCATTTGTGGGGACCAAACCGATTGTCTCGACCGATCGAACCTTCAAAAACTAAATCAACTCCGATAGCTTGAACAATTGAACGAGATTGCGTAATACGCGATGCGATAATTGTCAACGTTACTCACGTGGATAATAGATTCTTTTGCCGTCGTTTTGATACACGTACACTGTTATGTACTCCTGATTTTGCCGAAAATCCGCTATGTCCGTGATGTGTCTCGTTAATAATATCCAGACCGAACCTGTAACGTCAGGCTGTACCTCCAGTGAAAATTGCGGATTGTCACCAATGTTATACGCATCTTTAACGGGCCCAGTTCCTGCTTTCCACATTCTGCGATAAAGTAGCCAGTAAGCGTTTCAATTTGAAAACGATCAACGGGATTACTTAACGATCTCCTGCAACTTACTGATGAATGCAGTAAGTATAGTTGAATAGCGCAGGATTCCAATTAAAGTAAAACACGTCGAAGAAATGACAAATACTGTCAAAATCAATCCAAAATATGCCATTGTCGAATTGAGCCGCCGAATCAGGATCGTAATTTAGGGTTTCTCTCAGTTCTGTAGTCCAATGTTTTGAATCGAGTTCCGAATAATTGCCTCGCCACCTTAGATGTGACCAAGGGTTCTTCAATTGCAGCAATTTTTCTCCCTGAAACAAATTTAAATTGTTCGACTTAGTTGTTGCATTTAACATTGGTTCAGCAGGAAATACCAAGTTCTTTTGAACAAACATTAATTTTTCGAACGTCTAAAACTGCATAAGCGTGAGTAGGAACCAGGCCGGTTCGATCTGCATCGGCATCCGAAAGATCTCCCGTAGCAACTGTAACCAACACGTCTCCTTTGTGGAGTCTTAAAAGTAAAGTATCAAACAAATTTTCCTTGTTGAAGTCTGGTTCGTTAGGCCGTATTGCCCATCTTTCAGGTATCCAGCCAGTAAGAGCGTGCAAATCGATGTTCTAAAATATAGTTATCATTTTCATTTTTTTTCCTAGAACAATTTGGTAAAATAATTTGACCATTGAAGACTTACACTGTTAGATCCAGGAAAGTCATAGCCTCCCATGACTTTCATGTAAGCTTTTTCCAACAGAGAAATCCAAAGTTCTCCTCTATTATTGGAGTAGGAACATAACAACTGATTATAATGACTAACAGGTAGTAAATCATCTATCACAACTTTTCTTGGAATACCATTGATGTGCAACTTAATCATATACTTTCCTGTAAGTTAAAACGCTATTAATCGAGTACAGTAGCTAAGATGATAGTCAATTCAAATTTTTAATTTACCAAACGGATTATAAATTGGTTCTTTATTTTTATTTTTGGGATAAATAATTGAAGTAATAAGTCTTCTGCCAAATTTCTTCTCGTACTGTGCACTAACTGCTAAAGAGGCGACAAATGAACAATCGGATACCACCTAAATAAAATAAAAGCCATTTTTTTGTAATCAAGCATTTACAAATGTAAAGTGTGAAAATACAAGTCGACAAACAACATGCTACAATAAATCAATTCTCACCGTTTGTTTGATACTATGATAGTCTACAACGTGACCCATTACCATTTTAGATTCTGTAAAAATTTCTTCTGGGCGACTCCAACGGGCAAAGTCTGGTTTTTGTTTTGGTGATAACTCTAATAATCCATCTTTGTCGGTAAATGGAATAGCATATTGGAATCGTTCCGATAGATCAACGTTCATAAAAGGCACAAATTCATTATCGTTAATATGAGAGCTGTGTAGTAAAACTCTTTTTTCTTCTTCTGTGTAGTTTCCACTTCCTCCAGTTACTTTTAAATGAGCACTACTCCCTCTATGCAAAGGAGGTTTGCTAGGTCTTGACGTTACTAAATCAAAATGTTTTATTGTTTTCTCATTAAAGAAATAACTTTGTAAGGGACACATTTTTACGGACATCAAATAACATTAATTATCGTTGTCAATTAATATTCAATACCTGGACTAGTTTGCGATGTAGTAGGAGTAGTGTTATTAAGTGCTGTTTCATTTTCCGTGGGATCATCGACTATGGGAAGTTCTGTTTCAGGAACTGATGGCAAATTTGATAAAACTCTTTCTATTTCATTTTTCTTTATTCCTTTTAATGACTCTGCTCTATCCAGAGCATGGCAAACAAGGTTTGTAATCTTAGTTTTCTCATTACTTGTTGTTTTCTGAATGTCAAATTAACAGAATATCAAATACATATGTTTCGATATCTAGAAATAATAAAAAATGTTGTCTTACAGCTTTTAAACCTAGTTCGGCAGCATTTGTATACAGTTTTATAGCTTCTTCCTTAAAGCCTGCTTCATCAGCGTCAAGAGCTTGATTGAGTAAAAATTTACATCGCTGGAATTCAGTTTCAGTGGGTGTTTCCGATTGGATCTTTTTTCTTTCTCCGTCTAAAACTACGAATACAATTTTGTGTAATATACGAATAAAAGTTACACAAGCAAACGACAACTGTTGATTAAACCTTACTTAAAGTTTGTAGTTCTGTAATTCTATCTTGATATTCTGTACATTTTTCTGCTAATGTAGGAACTGTTGATAAATTATTCAAAAGCTTTACAGCAACACTATAATAGTAAACAGCCTGTTGATATTGTTCGTTTCGGTCAAAATCTACTGCTCTTCTTGCTGCGTCCAATGCAGCTTCCAATGTTTGATCCATTGGAGTTCACTTGACCAATATCAGACTTCACCAAAGTCATGAAATCTTCGATAAAAGCATATGTTTTTTTCTTTATACAAAAGAATTCAACTAGAGGATTCACTCTGACGTTTCCTTTTGTTACAGTCATTAGTCATCACGCACGATTAGTCGGAATTTATCCGCTACATAGTTATGACTCGCAGTTGCGGATTTGCGAATACATATATAGATTCTGTATTTGTTTTCGTTGTAAGGTTATGTTGACAAACGTCAGAAAACTGACGGCTGACTATGTGTTGCAATTTGCAGTCTGCATGTATGATACGTACTGTGCATAAATAAATATACCAAGTTAACTTTTTGCAAAAAATTAATCTCAAAAATAAAAATATTATTAATTCACGGAAGAATACATTCTTTAAAAGCCACAGCAGGCCACTTCATTAACCTTCAAAATATAAGTAAATAAGTTATTGTTTGTGCGGAATAATATACTAATGAACGAAAGTGACCGGCGGGGTTAATTTCGGAAAAAAGTTGTTCTATTTCGCTGAAGTTACGCTGATTAATTTAATGAATTGTTTGTAGAATCATTGGTTATTATATAATTTGATCATAATCATTTGTATTTCCATTTATATTCAAGTATTGCAATTGCAATCGGTATAAAGTTCAAGAAAATAAGGTTATAGTTGTAAGATCGTAATTTACGAACATTCAACGTTTACTGTATAAATATAGAAGCTGATGCAATTATTTACATTTGATCGTAAGAATTATCATCAAAATTTCTTATTACAAACGTACTTATGCTACCAAATGAAATAATTGGATTCTACATTAAACCAAAGTAACTTTATTGCATCTGTAAAAATAAAGTGGAAGTATTCATGTTTAGTTGATACATAGGTTTTCTTATAACAAACTATTTAACAGATTATTTAGGTGCATGGACCTTATTTGATTTAGATTCATTTTTTAAATTACAGTTTATTGGATTATTACGTCACAAGTGATATTACATCAGAACGATACTGCTCCATTTAACGTCCTATATTTATCAACGTCAATTTCTAATTCATTTTTAATGCACGTAAAAAATTCAAACCATGAATTTTGTCAACCAATCACTAAATCTTAAATCGTTTCCATTTTTCGCTCGATTCCTCTATATCGGTCAATTGTGGTTGATTTTAAACATTGTAACGATAAGTTTGTCGCGATGTTTCTCTGTTCGAAACAAAACTCAAACTACAAATTATTTTTAAAATGTCCTTTTTCGGAAAATGATAATTGTAAACAAAAGTTTCCGTAGAATCAGTTGATTGTATTAAAATTGTACTACTCGGGTATCAATCGAATCACGAGGTTTTTTACGCTTAAGTAAAATATTTGCAAAACTAACGTTTTCACGAACTTAAACAATGTTGTTAATATTGCACATGTTGAATTAAAGAGAGAGAGAGAGAGAGGGAGAAAGAGAGACGATGATTGTTAAAAATAATTTTCAGACAACACGTCAAGCAAGTATAATTCAAAAATGCAATGTCGGCATATCCCTAATCCTTATGAAGATTATTCCAAAGGAACATTGAAATCAGTTCTGAATAGTAGTGGTGAAAATGTTAGTAAGAAATAAGCAACTAATTTCCTATTAAGGATGTAAATAATTACAATTAGCTAATTATTGTTGTTTAGATTAGCGATGAATTCAGACAAAAATTAAGATTAAAAACAAGAGAGTTGTTGCAAAACTTGGACGATGAGAAAAGTTATTGGAACAGTCAAGATGACGCGTCTCTGTACACAGGTTCGCCAGGTATTGCATACACTTTTTACCACTATGCCAAATATTTCGAAGATGAGCACTATCTTTTGGTAAGTATACAAACAACGTTTGTTTTTAATTAATTTAAATTTAATTTATTTAAAAATTAAATTGTTTAACTGAACAGAGAGCTAGGGAAATTATTGGAACATGTCTTGATGGATCGAGAAGTAGAAGACACGATATAACATTTTTAACTGGTCTTGCTGGACCTATAGCTCTGGGAGCAGTCATGTATCATTCGAATGTTGATAAGGAAGCGTCAAAAAATTTGATCCACAAGTCAGTTATCGTACTTAATGACTAGTTTGAAGCTGCTTTCACCGAGTTGCTTAATCTTTGTTGTTAATTTGACAGATTGAAATCATTGTCGAGACACGTTATCGACGATAGTAGCGGTTTGCCCGATGAACTGCTTTACGGCAGAGCGGGATACCTGTATTCTCTGTTATTCGTGAACAAACACGTGTCACCAGCTCCTATAGAAGACCGATTAATAAAGCAGGTTTGCTCATTAGCGTTGTTTGTCTAGATTTGACGCGACGCCTGCAAATCACTGTATTTAACGTCGAAAGTGTCTCACGTTCAATTTCGATCTAAAAACGCCGTATTTTTAGGTAATTGCATGCATGTTGAATTCAGGAAAAACTTATGCTAAAGCTCGTGGGATCAAATCCCCTTTGATGTATAAGTGGCACGACTCGGAATACTTGGGTGGAGCTCATGGTTTGGCAGGGATACTATACTTATTACTGCAAGTAAATAACGAGTTATCTTGTATTGATTCGTGCGATTTCGCGATTCGCCAGAAAAACCTAAAGTATATCGTTCTACTTGTTGTTTCTCGCTGGATAAATCTTCAAGGCTAAACAATACCTCACGAACGATCAGTTGTACACGGAAATAGAGCCGTCCTTACAATGGTTAGAACATTTAAAGTATCCATCTGGGAATTTCCCTTCGTCCGTGGGAAGTACTACGGATAAATTAGTTCACTGGTGTCATGGAGCACCTTCAATGACTATGCTGTTTGCTTTAGCATACAAAGTAAGACAAATCTCTTCGCTTTAGATTTTGTTTTACGACATAATCCGTCCATTCCATAATAGTCGAACGATTATATATTTTATTTTCCAAGATATTTGCAAAGGAACAGTATTTGAATACTGCTTTGCAATGTGGAGAAGTCGTATGGCAACGAGGATTACTGAAAAAAGGATGTGGTATTTGCCATGGAGTTGCTGGAAACGCGTATACGTTTTTAAATCTTTTTCAATCGACGCAGGTATTTATTATTACGTTAAAAATGCACATTGGACGTCGTTACGATCTCTGGACGTTATTATTTTCAGGACTCAAAGCACCTTTACAGAGCTTGCAAGTTTGCCGAATGGTGCTTCGATTACAACGCTCGTCAAACAAAACCCGCCGACCGTCCATTTTCTTTGTTTGAAGGTATCGATGAAAAGTTTTAAATGGTTTATCGATTGGTCAATAACGAATGTAGCTTTGCAATCAATGAAAAAGTTCGATAATTTTTGTTTCAGGTTTAGCGGGAACTATTTATTTTCTCGTGGATATGCAAAAGCCAAACGATGCTAAATTTCCTTGTTATACCTTGTAATATGGTATACAAGCGTTGCTTACATCGTTTGCTACGATATGTTTCAGCGAACAGCGTACCATTCTGCTTGGTCAATTGATCGTTGTGCTTTTAACGTTGAATTTGATAGCGCTCCGATATTTGGTCGTCTTTCCGAATTATATTTGAAATTGTACAATTTTTCTCGACAATTTTTCAAATAAAAAGTATGAAATAACACTCGATGCTTCAATCAGAGCCCCTAATAAGTACGTTTACAGCCCCACTTGTTGTAAACTAATGTCACTAGAAAAGATCAACGCGAACAACATGTTTTGGTTTCTTTCGAACGATAGTAGTAGAAAAAGTGCACCTCCAAACATCTAAACTAAACCGTATTATCTGCTTTCGTTTCTGACTCTAACGCGTAGAGGAGCATCTTTGTTGATAATGCACTTGGAACTTGTTATCAACCTTGAAGAGATAAGCTCCTCTACAATATATAAATCCCTGTACTTGGCTCCGTCGCTCCGTCAACTAGTCGACTGAGCGATTGAAAAATGAACACCACGAAATTATTCGTGTCCAAGCGAACCGTTTTGCCCGAAGGCGTAAAACCGGCAGTTGTTATCGTTTCAGATGGGAAAATTGAAAATATAATTACGCTGGATAACGACGGGGAAATCGATTTGGAAATACAAGTATTTTGTTACATCGTAAACGCCGGTTTAACCAAAGTAAAAGTGTTGAAAAAATGTGTTTGTTTTTCATTAGAAGTACCCAGAGGCCGAATGCGAAGACTTTGGAGAATTAGTATTAATGCCTGGTATTGTCGATTCTCACGTACATATCAATGAGCCAGGTCGCACCCAATGGGAGGGATTTTGGACGGCAACGCGAGCTGCTGCCGCCGGAGGAGTAACTACGGTTATAGATATGCCTCTGTAAGATGAGTTTAACGTTAATGTCATTGTTGATATTTCTACAAAGTACCAATTTCGGATATCGCGAGTTTCCTAATACATTTTTGTTGAAAAGTTGATTAGTCGTTGAAAGCAAGTTTTAAACAAACAAGGCTGTTTGTTGCGTTTGTCGGGAAAAGAACTAACAAAAGCGACGATAAATCATAAGATATAAGAGGTGGTGCTGCGCCAATCGCACGTCTCGGAGTATCTTTTAATTAAAAAGAAGAAAGACTCGTTACCCGTAGTACGTTCGATTTATGTACCTTATCTTTATTTTTACAGATAAGCGTAAGAACGCGTACATATACTTCTCGGCTATCCGTTTTTAAAAATGTACAATTGTACATCGCGGCACATCGTGTTGATTGTTACTTTTTCGTTTTAAACGTCAATCGTATCTCGGAGAACGTCCGAGCGAACGACAACGAGCAATTGTTTTGTTGGGTATAATTGAATCTACAAATATGTCGCTTTATATCTTACAACGCCACACTCCCCCCAACAATCGACATTGACCGTGTGCAGCATGGGGTTTTGTACAAACTTTCAACGACTCGTTTGAATCCATTAAAGAGCCGTTAAACACTAGGTCGTACGTCGTCAAGACCCCGCTTGTGACCCCCAGTTGTTTCCGAATTGTTGCTCTGAAGCATCGTTAATAAACTTATCGGCTCGTTGCAAAAGTCGCAACTGTTAGTTTACTAACCGTCAAATTATTTTCCTTGACTAAAGCGTAGCTTACCTTTTAAATACGTTAAGCACACGTTGAGTCGGCAATCGAATACTTGGTGTTTGAAACGTTTAACTCGTACACCTTCGACACGTAACAGTACGATCGTTTTCCGTAAGACGCTCTGTTATCTTCAATCAGGAACTCTATTCCACCGACGACAACTGTGCACAATTTGAAACTAAAAGTTGCCGCCGCGCGGAAGAAAACGTTCGTCGACGTTGGATTTTGGGGTGGTGTAGTGCCAGGAAATCAAGTAAGACAAACGAGAAATAACGTAAGAAATGCACTGTTTATTCGTAAATGCTTTATTTGTGTAACAGCGCGAATTGAAGCCCCTCGTAAACGCCGGAGTGATAGGATTCAAGTGTTTTCTCATTCCTTGTGGTACACCCGACTTTGAATACGTTAAAGACGAAGACGTGGAGAAGGCCTTGGCGGAGTTGCAACATTTGAAGAGCGTTTTAGCGGTAATAAGACGTGTAAACTCTTGGATTTTTAAAGATATTGCGATACACTGGTAGAACGTGTAACGTGGTCGTTGGCATTTTGTACTAATTCTCCAGTATTCTTTTAGTTTCACGCAGAGTGCGAGGAGGAAAAAGTTGCGGCATCCAAGCAAGGTTTTGTATAACTATGTGCACGAATGTTGTTGATTCGAAAATTGCGGAATTACTCGAGTCCAAAGTAATTACGCTACGACCGCAACATCATACTTACTCTTACCAATTTCAATTAGACATTGAACGCCGTGATAAGCATGAACCAATGTTGTTGTAGACGATCCTGCTAGTTATGGCACTTATCTAAAAACCTGCCCTGAAACAATGGAAGTTAAAGCGATCGCAAAAGTGAAAGATTGGTGCGAGGCTTACAAGTAAGAAAAACAACGAAACGATATTTAAGTCGGTCGTTTGACGATTCGGTTCGAATGAATTGATCGATTTTTAGCTGTCGATGTCACATAGTCCACTTGTCGTCGGCGACAGCTTTGGGCTTGATCAAGGAAGCGAAAGACAGACGACTGCCTCTGACCGCGGAAACGTGCTTTCATTATCTTTGCCTGGCAGCCGAACAAATCCCTCGCAGCGCTACGCAATTCAAGTGTTGTCCACCCATTAGAAACCAAACTAACAGGGTTTGTTGCTTTCTTCAATCGATTCGCGGCTCAACGACAACTTGTCGTTTTAATAGGCTGCTCACGGCCTGCCGTTCGCGTGACTTTAAGCGCGACGATAAACGTATTCGAGTGGTTTAACAAAGCGATCGTTATAACGCGAATACAGGAGCGATTGTGGGCGGCTCTGAAAGAGGAGACTCTGGATATCGTCGTATCCGACCACTCACCCTGTACCGAGGATCTCAAGGCTGGTGGGAATTACCTGACGGCCTGGGGAGGAATATCGTCGCTTCAATTCGGCCTGCCACTGCTCTGGACCGAAGCTCGCAAACGAGATTTCGGCTTGCGGGATGTCGCGCGCGTTCTCTGTAGCGGACCTGCCAAACTTAGCGGCTTCGACGATCGTAAAGGATCCCTGCGAATTGGAATGGATGCCGACTTTGTCGTCTGGGATCCCGAGCAGACGATCGAGGTACGTGTACGCCCGCGTATTCCGTTAGTTGTAGGTCTACCGCGCGTTCTTGTATTCTCTCGGTTTGTTCTAGGTTCAACGCGCAGGAACTCTTCACAAGAATACGGTGCGTACGCATACTGTAATATATCAATTTCACGATCCGTCGTCACAGCTATTTCTTTGGCTTGTTACGCATTCGTCCGCGACAATTGACGAGGGGCAAACGTATACGTAAACGCAATTGCATTGCAGCTAAGCCCTTACATAGGAGAACGACTCTTTGGCAAAGTGTGCGCGACGTTCGTTCGCGGCAACTTGGTTTACAAAAACGAGCAATTCAGCGAGCAGCCACTGGGACAGCTTTTGTTGAACGACGCCTTCTTGGCGGACGTAACGAACTTGTGATTGTTACCAACGTTCTCTTATATCCAAGAGCGTACGTTCAACTCGTGATCGTTAACGCATTCGTGGCAGTGTACGTATAAAGAAGGTTTGACGAATTCCAACATTTTTTGTACATTTGGGAAACGACTAAACACCTATTGCAGTTATTTATACAGCTGAGTTATTTTATTTCCAAACGCCACAAAACAGTCGACGGGCGGCGTCGAACCGCCGACTCAAATATCCTCTACACAAGTACAAGTCTTTAAGGTATCCTTGAAAACGACTTCGGATGCGCAGAGGTGAATCGTTTGAATTGTCTGACGTCATAACGCCACAATTACGTCATGGACGTACGACGATTGCACGTGCACATGTGCCCGTACGTTTGCGAAACGTTTTATTTTGTCGTCGTTTTCCTCGCTTTACGGCGTTCGCTCTTTGTTCGACAACTTGAACGTTTTTGCAACCTTCACCAAATTGCATCAGCGGTTTTTTTCACGCCAGCCTCAATCTCAAGCGGCTGCTCCGGCGTGTGTGCAAACGCGAGGAAAGTCTTGGAAAAATTAGGTGGTGCCGTTTCTATAAACGTTGAACGTTATTTTTGTAGCGTGTATACCGTATAGAGCGGCGATTCGGTGGCCAACCAAAAACTGCTTCTCGACGAAAGAGCAAAAGGAAAAGAACTTGCGATATTCTAACGCGGTATCCTAACGTGGCCTTTCCCCAAAAGTCCTTCGAGGAAAAATACCGTGTAAATGAATAAAAACGATAACTCGTGAACAAACAACGTTGTTTCGTTGATAGAAAGTCGACGTGCGTTTTCTAATAATCTATGCACGACGCAGCCACTTATTTGGCCATAGACGAGAAGCGAGCCGAACGCACGGCAACGAGAGTAAGATACAACGTGCACCTATATATCTTGTTATTTGTCTTACGTTCGAGAGAAGAAAGCCGTACGTTCACACGGGCTGCGGTAAAGTGAACGACACACGCTCCCTCGTAGTAGTGGTGTATACGCGTGCGTACGTGTGCGATATCGGTTCTCCTTCTTGCGCGCGGCTAAACCGCGTCATCGGCCGATGACGTCAGCGGCTTTTTCTTTCTCGCTCGCTCTCTCGTAGCAGTAGCAGCAGCAGCAGCAGCAGCAGCAACGCGCCTATAGCGAGAACGACTACACGGCTTGAATTTTATGCGCACGAGTATACGTCTCGAAGCTTTCCAAACTAGCGGGCTTTATCTATTTTGCTTTCTCCCCCGTCGAAAATAAAGTGGAGTTACGAAGTAGCTACGCTCTACGATAGCCGATCGAGCTTCACTTTACGCGTACTTTATACGTCGACGCACTCGCTCGCCTCTTTCTTTCTCGTTTGTAAGAAAAAGACGTTTGTTTTTATTTTAAAACTCAAACTCGATCGGTTATCCGAATCCCGTCTCTTTTTTACGCGTAAGTACGCAACGTAAGCGTCGACTATATATAGAAAGAGGGAAAGACACGTGGAAAGAGCGCGTAGTGTCTTCTATCAATTTCCAATGAAGCGCGAACGAAAAAAAGAACGAGCTTGGGAAGATTCTGGAAAGTCGGAGCGCGCTGATCTAAGCTGCCTCGATCGAGTTTGCTGCTTCGCTCTTTCTTGTGCAAACTTGTTGCGCTGTCTCTCTCTCTCCTCTCTCTCCCTCTTTCTTTGCGCGTTTATCACAACATGAGTCATCCCCGTCAATTTTTCCACCTGAGTGTCGCGCGTGTTTTAGCTCTCTCTCTCTCTCTCTCTCTCTCTCTCTCTCTGTCCTTCTTGCTGCTACGCTGTTACTTGTATCGCGCGAGCAGAGATAAGGGCCCGTTTGTTCGCGTGGCCAAATGTTTAATTAACGCGGGAAACCGCAATCAATTCGTCGCGATACAGTTCATAAAAACGCGTAAACAGGCAAGCGTAATAAGGTTGGAGAGTATCAATCGTGACGCGGCAGCGACAAAAACTTGCTTGTCGGCACATCCGAGGGAACTTTGACGTTGGGATTGTATATTTTTAACAATCGCGCTTCACGGAAAAGAGCAACCTTGAAGACAAAGCACGAGGTGTTTCCCGAGAGCCACACACGGGATTGCTTTTCACGCGTAGCTAGTCGATAAGAGGCGCGCGCTCCGCGTTATTTCGTTGTTGTCGTAAAACGATCCAACTGCGGAACTATAACGGAGCTTATAACAGCAGCTAGTGGCTTTTACGGGACGAGAGTGGGTGGCGTTCCTCGATTGCGCTTCGTTCGTTGCGAAGGGAGGCCCTCGTCCACGGAGGGGTAGCTTTACTTTGGGGTTGGAACGTCGAAAGTTGGTATTGGTGCACGTGTGCGTGCGCGTGCAGAGAGCTAGCGCGAGAGAGAGGGGAGCGCGTGGGGAGACGGGCGATTTGATGAGAGGAAAAGTGGGGGGCGGCAGCCATTTTGTTGGTGACGCGCAACTCGGAGGTCGTGGGCTCCACCAGTGACGAAGCCACTGGAGTTTTGACGTGGCTGCTACGTACCTGCCCGTTTGCCCACTCCGATTGCAGCAAACTCGGTGACGAGAAATACGTAACTGGTAAGTACCCAGCTGGAGAATAATAACAGCCGGGCATGGACCGCGCTTGCCAGCAGCTACTAGCCCGTAGCTACTAGTCGCTGGCTCGGCACCAGAGAGCAGACCTTCGTTGCTCTTCTCTTCTATCTTTCGCTCTCCGCGGCTGCTGCTCCGAATAGCAGTCGCAGTCGACGTATCTTGTGCTTTGGCTCTCGTAGCAAGCGCAACACCGCCGCCGGAGAGACAGCGAGAGACGAACGACGACGAGCCGCGCGACACTCACCAAAATAATACCGAGACGAACCGACGGACGTAAAAAGAGCGCGACGTACCTCGACGACGAGGTTTACGCCGGACGACGACTACTTCCTGTTCGCGCGTAGTCTGTTCCTGGGCGCTGCCCGGAGCAGTTTTAATGACGCGTAGTATGGCCGCCGTTGAAGACACACCAGAGTACCAGTAGAACGTAGCACGAGCAGGGAGACGACTCTTGTTTACCGACTACCACCGACGACCAGCATCACTGGCAACTCGCTATTTTTAGGCTGGCTCGCTCGTTCGTTCGTTCGTTCTTTCGTTCGCTCGCGTTCGTCTATCGTTCTCTTCTGCAAGCTGCTGTTCGCGCCTCGTAACTCGCGCGCTCGCTTATGTAAAGGCGCTCTCTCTCTTTCTCTCTCTCTCTCTCTCTCTCTTTCTCTTTCTCTCTTGTGTCCATGCCCGCGCTATCGAGCTTTTTTCCTGTTACTGGAGCTGTTACGCCAAACAAACTAGAGGATTGATGATGGCACGATTTACAGGGCACGCGGTCCCCGGGCTATGGAAAGCATGGTCGAGGAAAACGGATCAGCTGTGGACCCATTGTCGCAGGGATCTCAAGGCGGCGAGACCGCACCGACGATTGTAACATCGGTACAGTCCTCTTACAATACTAACCATCAGCAGCTCAATCAACTGACCGCCTCAACCAGCATTGTGCAACTTGCGCTGCCCTCTCCCGCTAATGCCCAGGTATACAGGATCAGCTCCTGTGTATCGTATTCTCCCTGCTTGTTTTGTTATTTTTCTTACTTTTGCATCTTGTTACCTACCATTGTTCCGTATCACATTTGTTTTCAACGAAATTTCATCCCTGTTCGTGCATGACTTGTCACAATCCACATTATCCTCGATATTTTTGCATAATGCTGGTTTTTGTTGTTGTTTTACTCGATAAAATAAGTGCTTGCAATTTTTTGGATTGTCACTGGAGGGACAGCAAGCAATAATTTTGTCGACGTACATCAACATTACACCTTGCTCGGTTTGATGTTGACTCACCTTGCTCTCAGGATCAAAGTCTAACGTAAACCTGTTTTACTGTTCGATAGGTTCAATCAGTTATACAGCCTAACCAACAATCAGTTATTCAAACAGCCACGAACATTCAGCCAGTTGCCCTTTCCAAAGGAAATGTTATTCTTGTCAGTAAACCTAATTCAGTCATTCAAACAGCTCAAGGAAGTCTACAAACGCTACAAGTATTAAATTGGACATTTTTACATGTTTTCATGGTAGTTTTATGCAGAGCTTTCATTTTGTAAAAATGAGTTACAGGTTGTCGAAACAGCTAGTGATGAGAGTTATTCAGACGACGAATCTCCCAAAAAGAGAAGAGATATGTTGTCGAGACGACCATCCTACAGGAAAATACTAAATGACTTAGGTGGTGGTGAAATTGCTGGTGAGAATTCTTTGACTATTATAAAAGCTTGAGTGTAGAAACATTCATTACGAATTTCATACATTTTTGCTCTGTATCAAGTCTACAAGCTGTATTAGGAAACAAAAGCCTTGAGCAATTTTTCCATTTCAACTTTAAATTCTGAGCAATCGATGCATGTCAGTTCATACTACCGATCCAAATTCATCAAATTTTTGTGGTAGACAAGATGATTATTTCGCGATAATGGATTTATTGCTAAGGACAAAAATGCCATACCAAGCTTTCTTTTTTTAGCGTAATAGTTTGACCGTTAAGCTGTGGGTTAGATCACTAGCACTTGAAATCATTCATTACATTCCCATTCCTAACGTGTCGTTTTACATTTGCAAAATAAAAAATTTTTAAATAGCTACTCTACATAGTATCTCACTTTCATTTTATAGTTTTGTTTGTGTATGATCTGACTGCACAAAACATTTTTCAACAATATGTTCAGTGAGAAATGATTGGATGTACGCGTGCCATCATTTAGAGCTATAGTTATTTATTTCCTACATTGTAAAATTCACAAATGCGTTCCTCGAACTGAAATACCCGTTTTCTAATGCGATATTATTAGACGTACTACATTCACAAAGTTCAAAGTAAATTTCTTGTAAACACCATTAAAAAAGGGGTTTCCATTAATTCGGTGTTGCAGAGACTCGTTTACCCCATTTAGAATCTTCTTCTGAATGTGACTCTAATGTGGACAGTGAAGTGTCTTCCCATTCACTCCATTACCAAACAGGTTGGTTAAATTTACTTGCTATGACAAATATCAGCTTCCTAGCTCCCTGTAACAGTCCAATCCTATGTTCATTTGATTGTTTATACATTGGTCATTCTTGTAATGTTCATGTGTTTGATTCAGTTCAATTGAAAAATATCTATTAATTTTGAAGCTTGGTGTGGCATTGTCGCTTGTGGGCTTAAATATTCTTAAATATTCATTGTAGTCGACATCTTTGCTAGTACATACGATTGAAGTTATTGTAGTTTTGCTCTGTTGATAATGTTCAAAATCGAGAATAAAAAGAAATCTTTGTTTTCGCCATAGTCATACCTGCAGGAACTATACAAATAGCAACTCAAGGAGAAGGTGTGCCAGGTTTGCATACATTAAGCATGAGTAATTCAGGAACAGCTGGAGGTACCATTGTACAATATGCACAAGGACAAGACGCTCAATTCTTTGTACCAGGTTAGTTTAGTTTTGATCATTTGCTACATAAAGCATCACGCAAAAGTGGAACTGACATTTGATTTCACGTTCTTGCAATAATTATAAATGTAGTTGGTCTATTCTTTGCAGTATTTGTATGCCTACAATTGAAATTTTTACGATATTTTAGCTAGTGCAGGTCACGGGGTTGTCGTTGAGGACGCAGCTAGGAAAAGGGAAATGAGGCTTCTCAAAAATAGGTATTTTGCGCGAGTTCTACTTGATTGGATTCAATTATTGAAAAAAGAGGCAATATGTTGATTTGTACGTTAAATTTTCAGGGAAGCAGCGCGTGAGTGCAGAAGAAAAAAGAAAGAGTACATAAAGTGTTTAGAAAATCGAGTAGCGGTGTTGGAAAATAGAAACCAAACTCTAATCGATGAATTGAAATCATTGAAGGAATTATACCAACAAAAAGCTGACTGAGGTTGGTACTTGAAGCTGAGGTACCGTCTCTTCATTAAACCGTCGTTTAACAATGAATCTGCACGCATGCTGACAGTGTACATTATCGTTGATGTTTTTGTGCAAAGAAAGATGATGTACATGCACTTATAGATAAGTGTTTCTTGTAACATATTGTATTTATGTACGACAACAAAGGCTTGTGAAACTTGCTATTACTAAAGCGAGAAGCCAAAGTTTACACACAATGCAGAAAACAGTCATACGCGATTAAAGAACATCTTATTTTGTTTGTTTTTTATATATGTTAATACAGATCGTTCACGAAATGAATTGTTACGAATAAGACGTGAAATACTTATCCTGAGTAAGGAGAGTAATGTCTTAAAAAATGAATCGCGAAAATTCATTGTTTTGCCATATGTACACAATTCCCACGAGTTATTTTTGTATTAAAAATCTTGACGTTATTATTTTTGGGTAAACAGGATTATAATATATTTTAAATAGCTTTTTTAAATTCAAACACTTTTATTATCATTTAAGAGTTATAACTTTATTTCCCCCTTTTTTTAATTATAAAGTAAGCCAATATTAAAGAATTTAATAATTGTTGACAGTGTTTAAATGTCATTGATCGTTCAAAGAGACGTGTTAACTTCGATACCTTCTTTTTTTTCACCTCTTCGCTACATAAATATACAAACGTCCGTACCTTTGTAATGGAAGTTTTGATTTTAAAACCGATTGAGTAACAAAACTACCAATAACTACTAGTAATCGAGAATATTGTACAAATGAGACAAAGGTATATAATGTACGAAACTAAAATGTACTACTATCGTGTTATAATTGAGAAGATAATATCTCAGTAAAGAATTGTATTTTATTATCAACAGTCTACGTTGGATATTGCTTAGAGCATCCATAAAACTTTGTCACTCTTATAATTATTGTGTTGCACTACTCGGTTGAAAATGATGAAAATGCTCGAAACCGAATGAAACACATTTGTAAAATACAGATGTAATATAAATCTGGAGTGCCTTGCAGATTATAGCGTATGCACTGTTGTGTGCGTATGCAAATAAATAGAGAATATAAGAATTTATTAGCATGTATCAATTAAATAATAATGTATGGAAAGATATTTTTAAATAATTTAACGCTGAACGTTTTATGGTAGGTTAAAACGATCTGTAAAGAGATTTTTGAAGTAACTAGGCATCAAGATGTTTCTATGTTCTCGTTAAGCTAATATTTCACGAAAACTTTACTGTTGTGTAAAAATTTTGGTGTAGGTTTCCATTTGGTTCAAATAATTTTTTATTTTTTATCTTAAATTGCAGTTCCTTCATTGTGCATTGGGTGCATTTGTGTCGTAAGTGTTATCATCATAACTAATGTGCAAGAAAACGTATCCCAATGAATACGTTTATAATTTTTTAATACAAAGCTTAGTCTTGATGTAACGATAAGTAACAGGTGTACGTACCTAATAGTAAAATTATCGTTATACAATGAAACGCTCGTTTGTGCATAAAAAAAGTACGAACACTGGAAAGAACATTTTGTTTGGAAGTTTACTTTTAGAACTAAACTCGAATCGTACAACTGACGCGGTTTTAGTCCCATTTTGGAGAAAAGAGATCTTTAAGATATTTAAATCTCACTTGTAATTATATGTATAGTATGTGTATATCTTGGTTACTGCGCTTACTCTCTAGAATAATGTATATAGATATAATACATGTATTTTTACATATCATTGGCCTTCTTCAAAAATATAGCTTATAAATCTATTAAATATTACGTCTTGTCCGTTTCCCGAACAACAGATTATATCGACCAAGTCTTAAAAAATGCAATAGTTGAAACGAATGAAAAGAGAAATATATATATATATACACACACACACACACATATCTGTGGAAGTAATTTTGTATGAAGATAACAAACGAAAGGTGTATAACAAATTATAGAATAAATCTCGACAAATTTAGCAAATTATGGATGAAAGGAGGTCGTTGCAATTATTGACTTACTCTAATCCACAGGTTTCTTCGTCAATTCAACGCGACGATTACGTCCAATCAAAATTCAACGCGTTCGTTCCGAGCACCGTCGTGGCTGGGGAACAAGGATGATTTCACCTCTCGGTTATCGATTTGAGACAACCAAGCGCCGAGAGTTTCGATTTGCCGTCGAATCGCCAGGCGGCTCGTGCCTCCGTAACTTTCGTACTGCTCGACGCTGCGCTCGAAATCCCACACCTGCTTGACGCTTTCGTCAAAGGCGGACCTGCAAAGCGAAGACCAAGTCGAATCGGGAGCACGGCTCGAGGAGCAAAACTTGATTTTGGACAAAGCTTCGACTCACGAGAAGGTCTGTAACCGTGAAACCGGCAGCTCGTCGATCGGGATCCTCTCCGTTTCGGAGGCACAAATTATTTGGCCGACGATGCGATGGGCGTCGCGAAACGGAATCTAGCGAGGATAACGAGAACGACAGTTGATTGAAACGAGCAAAGACAGACAAGTGACAGGGCTTACCCCTTTTCTGACAAGGTAGTACGCGAGGTCGGTAGCGAGCATGTTCACGGTCAGGGCTGCTCGGCACTTGTCCGCATTGACTTGCAACGTCTCGACGGTGGCCTGGACGAGGCGCAGCAAGTCGTAGATCGTATCGAAGGAGCCAAACAACGCCTCTTTGTCCTCCTGAAGATCTTTGTTGTAAGTCGAGGGGGTTCCCTTGAGCGTCGTCAAAAATCCCACGGACTGATCGAACAAACAACCGGTGATTGATCCGCAAGCAGAGATAGTAGGCGATAGCGAGGCGCCTCGCGATCGGCGGACCTTGCGGCGGGGATTTACCTTGCCGAGGAGCGTGCCGGACTTGCCGCGAATCAGCTCCATGCTGTCCGGATTCCGTTTGTGCGGCATCAGACTGCTGCCGGTGGAGAGGCTGTCGGATACCTTGACAAAGTCGAACTCTTGGCTGCTGTAGACGATCACGTCCTCGGCGAACCGGCTGAGATGGATGGAAACCAACGAGGCCCAATGCAGGAAGTCGGCTGAACAGAAGCACACGCTCACGTTCGACGGGCGTTACGCTCGACGCACTCGTACGCTTAGGCGCGTAAGAAAATGCAACTTGCCGACAAAGTCGCGATCTCCGACGGCGTGCACGCTGTTCTCGGTGAGTCCGTCGAAGCCCAGCGAAGCGGCGAGAGCAGCCCGGTCGACGTTGAACGGGTTCCCCGCGAGAGCCCCACTTCCAAGCGGCATCACGTTCGCCGCTTTGCGCATTTGAAGGAGCTTGCTCGTGTCGTTCTTCAAACTCCAAGCGTAGCTGTACACGCGTCGTGTCGTTAAACGTCCAACGAACCGCCTTCAACGGTCGCGACCTCTTACCTTAGAATCCAATGGCTCCAGCGAATCGGTTGAGCGCGTTGCAAGTGCGTGTATCCCGGCATCAGGACGTCCATGTTCTCTTGGGCGCGCGTCAGCATCACCTTGGAACGGTCGAAACTGGTTACAGCGAACGAACGAACGAAGGAACAAACGAGCGAGAACACCGACTCGGTACCTGAACGACGTCGAGCAGCGTCGCAGTCAGCGTATCTATAGATTTGCGGAGCCAGAGCTTTGTGTCCGTGACAGTTTGGTCGTTGCGGCTTCTGCCGGTGTGCAGTTTACGCGCGCTGTCGCCGATCATCTCCTGCGCACCTCTCATTTTCGTCAATTCTCCGCGTACGCGAGCGTGCAGCTACGCGATCGATATCGCGCGTGTACTTACCGTGAGCCGTCTTTCCACGGCGGTGTGAACGTCCTCGTCGTCGGGTCGTAAAACGAACGCGTCGTTGCGCCATTCCAGCAGCACCTGCAATCGAATCGTTTGCTTGAAACGAAATAAAAGAAGACTGCTGAGATAAAAACGCGTCTCGTTTACTTGTTCAAGACCGTCGACGATGAGCTTCTCGTCAGCGTCGGTCAGTAGCTTTGCCTCGTGCAAAACTGCCGCGTAAGCGATGCTGGCCTAGAACGATTCAAGTCAAAATTACGACGACGTTCGTTACGCTACGTCGTTAGCTACGTCGATGTATCCGCGGTGGAAAAGCCGTACCTGGATGTCTTCTTCGTACATGCGTTTGTCCACGTGGATGGACGAGTTGATTCCGTGCAATATCGGATCGGTAACTTGCAGAAATCGACCACCCCACAGCTTCTCGCTTTTCTCCTGTCAAACAACGCGTAACGACAGGATCGTTAGGTTTGTTCCAAAGAAATCGCGCGTTCGAGGACGATCCACGCAAGACCGGGTACCGATCGAAAGCTAGGTGGTTTCGTAAAGTGCGTTTTCGAGTCGTACAGCCGCTGCGGTGCAATTCGAGCGGCTGGCACGTACGTCGCGCGTACGCCATCCAAACGGCGTTTTAACGGCAAGCTTGTTCCTCTGACGTTCCACGTTCCACGCGGTGCAGCTGCGAGTCCACGTTCGTAGTTTGTCCTTGTTGCTCGCGAACCAAGAGCATCGACCGTCGAGCTATTTTCCTCGAACACAGTGGCACGCGTAGTTGTAGTTCGGACGGGATACAAGCGAGTACGCCGTCCGCCAAAATCACGCGAGTTAGAAGTCAGACGGTAATAGAGACGATGGAAAAACGACTGGTTTAATCGATACTTTTGTCGCTGTGAGCACTGCCGAGTAAACGCGAAAACGACTTTGACGAGGCGTCCTCGAATTCGAACACCGCGTACGCAAGGAAAATTTGAGTAGTTACCTCGGACATCTTGGAACGTAAGGTTGATTGCACCAATCGTTGCGCTAAACGTCTACTCGCACTCTGTAGCAGACTCGAATCACGGGTCTCGAATAAAACGAAAAGTTGGACGTCGTCCTGAAATAGCATTGCGATTCGATACGCTTATCGTTCTCTGGCTTTTTTGTCTGTTTTTTTTCGTCAAGTGGGGTCTTATCCGATCGTTTTACTCTTTTTCCCTTCGATAAAAGCTTTTGCAACGGTTCAGATTTTTGATACGCGTTCGTTGTTGTTCTTTTACAAAACGTGCTCGAGTAGGGTTGACTTGGAAAACGATAGGTCGAGAGGTTGTCCGGAACGCGCGAATAGGCGCAACGTCGATTCCGTCGAATCGGCCGAAACGTTTCTTTGGTTCTTTGGCTCGCTAACCGTCGCGATTATCTTTCGACGGATCGAGATACGAAGCTCGAACTCTGATCGACAAGTTCAATTTAGCCAGTTTTTCAACCGAAGAGCCAATCGAGCGTCTTATCTAAGCGTACGACGCAGTGGGAACGAGCTATCTGGAGTTGGATCACGGTCGACGTATCGCCAACGACCAACGGAATCGTACGAAAGACCCGAAAGTACAAGAGCATGGAGTGCAAGGTATCAATGAATAGGACACGGACGGATGTTGCTCGTTTTATTAGATGCAGCTTTGCGGTCTTGGTACCGCAGTACAGAAAGCTCGTTTTGTTCAGATACAAAACGAACGACCGGTCGTCTCTTTGAAGCACTCGAGACCGCTCCCCAATATATCCCCAGAGTTGCATTCCACGACGTCGTCTCTGTAGCCCCACATCACGGCGAGGCTCTTCCTGTGCAGTCCGTTGCAGCTGACGCGACGCCACCTGTTTGTCCGATCGTCGGAAAAGAAATTGCGCGTGACAACCAACTGCCAACAATCGTCGTCGTCGCAACAGTCGTGCTTGCCAAGTAGCACGCTGAGCGACCGGCGAGGTTCGACGTGGGCCGAGATAAGGGTCATGGGAACGTTGTAGAGGTTCGTTGCATCGGCGACTATCCGGTTCTGCTCGTCGAACTGCACGCAACGCACCGCCCTGTCAAGGCCAGGTCTGGCGATCCAGCAAAACGTCAAGCCCGTGGAGACGACGTCCAGTCGCGGATCGCTATTCGGCAGTGTCAGCAATTCGATAAGCTCGTGCGTCGATCCGTCCATCCTCGCTACTTTGTAGTTGTTGCCTCGAAAGCCACGAACGGTGAAGTCTTTGGAAGATCGCAGATACTCGATGCGCATGCTCGACCATTCGAAATCAACGTCGAAAGTTTTGTACTCGTTCGGAGTCGTATAAGGGTCGGCCCTCACGTCCTTAATCAACCGACAGCGGGAACGACGAGTACAGTTGTCCTGGAAAACGTTGACCGTGTCGAAGGCAGGTACGACGATCGGTTTCCCGTACGCTTTGGCGATCGTCGTTACCTTGCATTCGTTGAGATTCGCCACCATGACTTCCGAGCGCCGGTTCTGGCCGTACGCTAGCTCCTCGTACCAACTGAACGCCACTTTGTTTCCAGCCAGTTGCCTAAGCGAACTTATGTTCCCTACGGCGGTGCCCCGCTGGTTCTCGTACAGCAGTTGGACCTTGCAAGCGAGTCTCTCGGACGAACTCGTTGTATTGACGTAAGTGAACGTCACGTCGAGCTTTCTCGAGGCGAGCGACCTAAAGTCGAGCTTGGTGACGATGCCGTCCACGATTTCGGGGGTGTGCAAGCTGTCCGTCGTGGAGCGAAGCGGAACTACGTCCATCGAGGACGCGTCGGCCAACAACCAGAGACAGGTTAAAAGTGCGCGACAACGCATTCTCAGGAAGCGACCGACTCGATGCCAACGACAACCAAGCGCGACGATCGATGGCTTGTTGGCGCCGTCAGCCGTGGATTCCCAATTGTCCGAATCTTGGTTCTAGCAGCCTGCCCAATCGGCGTACATCCGAAACGCAGTCTCCCGTCAATCACGCCAACCACGGGGACAACGGGACAGCGAACGGTCAAAGTCGAATCCGACTGCTTTCCACCACGAGTGTTGTTCCGTTCTCTTCGACCGACGTTCGATGCGCGCAAACGCACAACGCTTTGCGCGTCTGGTTTGACGAAAAAGTCACGCGACAAAAAAAAAGTGAAAATGTCCGACCTTCTGTATCGAGTTCTATCGCTCTAGAGCAATACCGTCGGGCGAACAAGCTTAATTACCGGTAAAAAGTTTAAAAATAAACGTTTTCGAACGACTTGCGAAGGCTGAACCGCCTGGCCTTGAGGCTCAAAGTCAAACACGTTTCCTCGCTTATTTTTTATCAACTTGAAAGCGCTTGCGAACCAATCGACGTCCCGACAAAAATCCACCTCCAATTTGCACCGTTGGCAGGCTGGCTGCTCGTATCTCCGGAGTATTTGCGTTATTTGCAGCTTGGGATAGCGTGCAACGTACTCGTAGTATTGGTTGTCGTGGATCGTGGCGCACAGCCCGATGGAACGTTGTCCACGTAGTCGTAAGAATCCGTGGGCGTTTGTTTGAAACCAGAAAAGATACGGACTCGCGTTGCACTCGAAGCCGCGTTTCCTTGTACTCGGCTGAAGGACTCGAAATGTCTGGAGGTCCAGCGCGTTGCGTTGACCCGAACTTGCCTCTCGATCGGTCGTGACCGCGTGTCAAGAGCCGCTCCGAGGCGTTTGTCTTTTGGCGAAAACGAGGAGCGACAATGGGGCAGGGTTAGTTGCCGACGACACCCGAACAGTACTCACTGGACGGTGCGTTGTATTTTCCCCGAGCCAAAGATATTCGCCGTTATTACGAAATACCGCGGGAACTCTGTGCCAAATTCCCACGAATTTCTTAGGTAAATATTGGAGAACCCATTACGTGTAATTTTGACGGATTACAATTTTGCCAAACTTATCAAGTCTTATCCCACGAGTCTTCCGGCGAGTGAAAAAATCGTTCTTGCGAGCGCAACGTTTCTCGTGCGCGTCGCATTAAATAAGTAACAACGCGTACGAATAAGGAATGGAAAACGAAGCAACGCTTGACCTTCGCTCGGCCGTAACGTCCTTGGAAGGCGTTTGAACGTTCGGATTCTGGTTCTTGGTTCTGGTCTGCGCGATTGGCAAACTAGAAAATCGCCGTAATTTACGGCGTATCCCGCAAAATGTACTTGCGCGGAATTTCGAATTCGACGTGTCCATGTTCCAAGCGAAACGCGGCAGCGTTCCGTCGAAAAGGGCCGCCGTTCCAAACCAAACTCGCGTTATTTAGGCGCGTTGTACGCAGTGTAGTCGAGTAACGGTCGAGCCGTTAATCCGGTTAACTCCCCTTTTCAACGAGCTTATTCGAAAGAGAAAAATTATTCGTTTTTGTAAATTTGGCAGAGTCGAAAAGGTGTACGTACACCGCTGCTTCAACGTCCGAGCATGCATCATCGCAGACCGGCTTGCGGAGCTCAGCGGCGACTCGGTCGAACGGAAAAAGGTTCCGTTCCAGAAATTCTCGCAAGGAGGGTTTCCTTCGGATCCACGTGGAAATCCAGCTGGATGTACTTTGTCCACTGGACGAGATGTTGCTAAGAATGAAAAAAAAAGAAAAAAAGGTTGGTTGGCATTTAGAAGAGACGAGGATGGGAACGAGCGATTTGAAATAATTGGAGAGACAGTGATAATTTTCTGTGTAAGCACATTTTTTCAACAAGTATCATACAATTTTTTATATTTTGAAGTAAAAAATATACTTCTAACAAAATTCTTTTTTATAAATATGACTATTTCGACTACATATAATAGATATCGGTGAATCTATTTCGTAATTTCAAAACAATGATTATTATAAATATTACATACTTTGTTTCCGACTTTGTAAAGCTTGCAATAAAAACTTATTGCTTTCGTTTATTTATAAAATCCCAATGGAAGAAATCATCGCTCTGATGCGTAACGAAAGGAAAGCGCTTTCATTTCTGTATTTTATTTGTAACTCTAAGGGAGACTCAAATTAGTAATGGATTTGTAGTAGGTACATGAGTGAGCACTAAGGAATAAAATGTATTTCTCTGAAAATTATTTAAAAATGAATGACGACACTGTTGAGTAATGAATACGATAAAAAAGTATGTTAGTACATAGATCAATATAAAATAACAACTTAAACTTTCATACCTTCTTTTTAATGCACAAAAATTAATGTTACTGTAATAAAGAAATTAGTTGCTTGTATGTCATATCTGTAATGTAATTATAATCTTTGATAACATGTCATATGTATTACAAATTTTAAAATCAAACAGTTTTTTATTACACAATACTCGTATGACTATAGTATTGAAATCCGATTTTATATTATACAATTTTTAATACAACTCAAGTCCAATTCATTTTATGAAGCATGTACAAATATTTCTTTTCATACACTTACACTTAATAATATTATTTTAGTAATATTTATATTTTTACAGAGTATAGAATTAAATTCAATAATTAGTGCCAGAAAACAATCCTTAAACGGACGTTCCGTATCGGCCAGGATCGGCATAATGTCAATGAAAAAAATACTACGACAGTGTTAAGTTGGAAATAAATTCACAAATGTTTTTCAAAGTTTCATACAAGTTTCTCAGGTAAAATGTACGTGTTATAAATAAAATTTTAGACGTTTAGGTTCGTTATTATTATACAATTCACTGTCTGAATAGTTTTTTCTATGTTTTGATGTTGTAATCTAACCTTTCAACTTTTATCATTAGCTTTGATATATGCTATTGATTCACTGTTACTAAATGTCAAGATCACTCTGGATCACTCTGTAACATTTCCCCATTAGTCACAACTAAAGAGCTGTCTTCTCCTTCGTTGTACTCGTGGGATAGAAGACTTCCTCGTCGTTTTTTCTTATGTAATCTTTCATCGTCACTATTTGGTGCACTTTTGTCCCTCTTTGTCCTATCCCTTCCCCGTGTTGTCCTTGTTATCACTTCTTCCCCGTTTGCCTTGCCACTACTTTTGTTATTAGTTTTAGTTCTTAACGTCCTTTTATTAGTCCTTGACTCGTCGTCTTCTTCACGCTCACTCAATAATTCATTTTCCACCTTAATAATTAAAGCTGCGGAATCACTAGAGCTATCGTCGTTTTGTTGATCCGACTGTTGAAGTTTAGACTCGGTCCGATCGGCTTTGTCAACACTTGCACATTCACTTGGAGACGATTCTGCTGGTAAAGGTAAAGGAGGAGTCCGAGCACCTTTAAACTTTTCACTCTCTTCAGCTTTCAGAGGCTTAACATCTACAATTACATTTTCTTCTGGTTCTTCCTTTTTAATCGGTGGAGTATGTGGCGATAAACCATTTGTTAGATTGTTTTCACTATTTGTAGATTTTAGTGATGCATTTTCTTGGTGCAATAAAGTTACGGATTCTCGCGCTTTTCGCAACTCTTGCTGTAAAAACAAAATTGTACTTTGCATGCCTTCAACATCTTCGTCAAGATCTTGCAAAAACTCATCTAGTTCTGGAAAAAAAAAATACAAACACAATTATTGATACAGATATTCGATACCGCAGCTAATAGTGCGTAAATCTAATTGGCAGCTAGTATAGTTGTAAATCCATCTGTCGTAAATTACAAATCACTTACCGGATTGCGATTTTTTAACTTCTTCGCTAAAACTTTTTTGGAGAGCAAGTTCTCCTTCTAGCTTGGCTATTCGCCCACTTGAGATCATTCGACCTAAATCTTCATTTTCTTGATATAATAATCTACATTTAGCCATCAATCTCTTACCAGTATTACTAAAATATGTAAAAGAGAATTTACAAATATCTTTCGTCAACGTAATAACGCAAAAGTATAAAATGTACATCATACCTATCTGGAGTAAACTTCCAAGCACTTAATTCATTTTGGGTGTCTTCTAATTTTGCTTTTGTTGTGACTAATTCTTGTCGCAATTTCTGTATAAGAATATTTACAGCTGGATCAAGTAGAGTAGATCTCAGTGCAGCAGAGGATGGGACTTGAGAAGCTTTCATTTCTGATATTTGATTCTGTTTGAAACAAAATTTATTATAATTTGTTTTTTTCTTTTATTAAATTGTTCTACGCATTTAATACACAATTTACTCACTACATATTCTTGAATCTCTTGTTCTTTTGAAGCAAGTCTCCGTACTAGAATTTTTTCTCTGTGAGTTGCTTCTCCATACTGCTGTCTGTATTTTTCTGTAGACTCTCTCAAAGATGCGACGTTTCCTATGATAAAAATATTTATATTGAAAATAAATTGACACATTAAATAGTACAATATTTACGAACTATTATTTATTAGAATTAACACGATTAATCTACATTTTAAACAGTTGTAATAATTCGAAATTCATTGCTTGGATTTATTAAATTGATATTTTTAATAAACTATGGCTAAGAATATTATTTTATTTGTCTTTGAAACTAATTTTTGAACTGCCTTCCAAAAACACAAAAGTAAAACAGCTATCTGTTCTACATTTAATGGTATTTCAGATGTTTACTGGCCAACATAAAATCTAGCAAACTCTGAGAAAAGGCTTTGGATAAATTGTATATTCACTCATAGTGCAAAATGAAGAAAGATTCAAGTGGTAACTTTAAAATTACTTTGTAATAATGCATTCAATTGACGCATACTTTCATCGCATATATAGGTGATATTTCAGCACTGGATACATCATGGTGAGGTGCTGTGAATTTTTACCAATGACGATTTGTAGCAGGGTTTGTTCTTACTCGTCCACAGCTTTATTAAACATTACTTTTACATTTCTATCACTTCCAGTATTCTAATAGCTCTTAAGCAATGTGTTTTAATGATTTTAATACTTATAGAACAGTTTGTAAAATTAAAAAATAAATATCAATCAATTGTCAAGAAAATTAATAAGAGTGATAATTTGGTACTGTGCGAAACACAGTGACAGTGCGATTGAGATGAATAATACTGTTTCGTAGATGAAGCTTTAAGACATCGACCATGTGTATCTTCTATAATAAAACACATGTGTTAGTTTTCACTTATAAAGCAAAAACAGCTTTGGTAATTTTCACAATACAACACTGATCTAATGTTGGTAACTGTGTTTTCACTAAATACTTTTACAATTGATTATTGCACTGAAAGTCACAACATTCCACACCAAATGAATGATTCATATTCACTTTGAAAGACTACTCATGTAGTTACTACACAGCACATCACCTTTCTAATTAAATCACATATAATATTCAAAGCCAAGTTTGGAGATCTATGAAAATGTTGAACTTGATTGGAAAGAAATAGGCAACACCAAAAAGTGTACTTGTTATAAATTTTAAAGTAAAGTATCACCAAATATGGCAGAAACATTTTCATCTTCACACAAACTGAATGTTTCTCTCATGATAAAGAAATATCGATACCAAGTAGAGGTAAGGCTTGACAGTTTTTAAAAGATAACTGTAGTGAGATATTCTCACTTTCAAGAGATCTCAGTACCTTCCAGTGTTGTTGTCTGTGTTTCTAGACATTCCACATACAAGTCCTGCTCCTTCCATTTTGCTACCAGTTCATCCTTGGATAAAGTTTCTAACTGCTGTTCACTGAGTTTAATCCTTCTCGCTTGTCTCGGAGAGCGAGGACTAGTAGCTTTGCCACCATTCGTGCTGTGAGGACTGCGAGGTGAAGAAGGTCCAGTTGACTTGACTTCGCTGCTTTCCTCTGCCATTGCGTTGGATATAAATATGTGTCCAATGAATGATTACTCTGAGAATTTAATCTTAGATTCTTGTCTTGCACTGTTATTTTTTTAGTTTACAGCACATTGATGATCCTAAAAAGAAAAGATGATTCGGTTAAAATCTAGAAGAGGGTAAGGAAAGGTTTGGAAAAATGAACTTGTTTATGGTTGACGACGGTGGTCCAGAGGAGTTAGGGGAGAGAGAGAAAAAAGAGAGAAAAAGAGAGAGGGAGAGAGAGGGAGAGAGAGGCAGAGAGAGAGGCAGAGAGAGAGGCAGAGAGAGAGAGAGAGTGAGAAAGAAAAAAAGACAGAGAGAGAGAGAGAGAAAGAGAAAAAGACAGAGAGAGAGAGAGACAGAGAGAGAGACATTACCTCTCTTTTCGGCACCATGAATGCCCACTATCTCTATCTCTCTTTTTCATATACGTATATACATACATGTACGCAAGCAGCATCAAATACAGAAAGGCAGCAAGACACGCACGCACACAAAACGATACTTTCGGTTTTCTCTGTCGGAGAGCAAACAGAGGGTGGCAAGAGGGGAGAAGCGAGAGGAAGTCAACAGCACCAACGGCAGGGGACTCGAGGAACTTTGCACTTTCTCTCGGCGAGTCTCTCCATTACGAACATCTGTCTTTTCCTCTGTCCTCTGTCTGTCTGTCTGTCTGTCCGTCTTTCTCTCTCTCTCTCTCTCTCTCTCTTTATCGTTCTGTTTTACTTTGGGAGTAGGTGCCCGAGGGCAAAGGCAGACACAGCAAATTTTTGGCGCGTCGGCAACGATTATGCGTGTATATATATGCAGAGAGCATATAGACTCGAAGAGTCGCTTGCTGGGGCACTAGTTCGGTCGGGTCGACAGAGGGAGAGAATAGCGCGCGCGGCGGCAACGGCGGCGGCAGCGCTGCTTTTTCCGGCAAGTCGAGAATTAGTGGTACTTGCCTCTTTTGCCTTGAGGCTCGCCACGGGGGCTGCTGATACTGCTACTGCAACTGGCTGGCAACGTCCAGATGACCAGTCGATCTCGATGGCGACGCTATGTTTCACAGGAAGCGCCATTACACTAACATGTCCGATATGAAGGCAACCACGACCACCGCGGCAACCGGAGACTTTACGCGACTCGCGTTCGATCGAGCTGCTGCTGCTGCTGACATGGGTAGCCACCACACGCTCACCTATACACTGCTCGACTGATCGTACGCACGCTGTAGTTGTACACTTACACACGAGCGCCTATCGCGCCGCTCCTCCATCCTTGTTCCGCCAGAGAACTGCCCACGCTTGAATATAGCGGATTCGATTCTCTCGTGGGATATAGAGATCCTTCCGAGAGTCTGTCGCTGACCGTCATTGTCTTCCTACGTCGTAAATATGCAAAATACCTCGAATTCAAACTGTTATCCAATATATCGCCATGATTCTTCACGGCGAAGTGCTAATGTAAAAGCGAAAATCGATACGAATCTAATTTTCTAACCCACTCCTAAGATGATTGTGACGGTCACTCAACAACTGCCTTATTAGATTACAGATGAGACGTGGTGTACTTTAATCAAATCTTAAAGCGTATTTGTGCTGATTACATTTGTTCGGTGTCTTTCCGTTTATTCGAATGATATTGTTTACAAGTGATTTCTCGGCTGTCTCTGGCGAAGACATTTTAAACATTTTCATTCCGACAGTTTGCAGACGATATACGTAGTCTTAATTGATATGCCCGTTGATATACGCGTGTATTGCAAGCTACAATTTTTGTCCTATACATGTGCTTGTCTATACGTAAATAAGGAAAAAACAATATTTGAAATATTTAACAGTTTATTCGTCAATTATATATTTTTCGCGCGAGTACCGCTGAAATTAAATCGTGCGAGTTTTTCAAGTACGCGCAGCACCTCTGAAGATTTGCCTTTTGCTTTTTCAATATGCATTTTTTCAAAAAACACTTGTAGCGCAAAACTGAGAAAACTACCATTTTTACCTATCGAGGTGCTACTTTACAAGCATACATTCGGTATAGATCAATCGATTCTCATACTTGTATTTTTAACGTTTCGAGTATAGTTTGAAGTAACTTTTTCAGTATTACACATTTTTCGCTGCACAAAACGCAAGTGTGATCAAGTTGAAGCTTTTTCTAGCGAACGCCAATGAATGCACCAGTTGGATGTTTTTGAGTTTTCGATATACGTTGTCTTTTGATAAATAAGACCCGAAATGTAAATAGAAAACGTGAAAGTAGCTAGATTTTATACTCCTTTCGGCAACATTGGAATACGCGTGAGATTGTAAAAACAAAGCTGTACGAATTTTCCCTAGGTTTAATAACACATGGAAACAACAATATCTCAAGGTGAAAACGAATGACTATACTACAACTAAAGAAAATGTCGTTACGCAAACGCATAAAGTTGAATTTTTTAATATAAAATAGCTAGAAGTAATAAATTGATGGTTCGTTGATACAAACATTGAGATTGCAGATGAGTTGGTACGAAGTGGTTCGAATGACGATTGTCTAATGTAAAAACAAAAAGAAACGCAATCGTTCGAAGCATTTATTTTTTGGTGGCGGTGTAACCAAATTTAGTCGAAACGCTTGTATTGAGTCGTGACGCGAAGGTGGGAGCTTTAATGAGCGAAACGTTGCCTCGTGCTTGCGACGCCAATGCCGGAGATGAAACGTGGCTCTTGGGGTCTGGAGATCGTCGCTTTGTCGTCAATGCAGGACGTTCGACAGCCTGCCCACGGGTCTGATACGTCATTTTGCTCGTCGGTAATTTTGAGTTGGCTGTTGTTGTACGAGGCGCTAGGTCATACGAAAGTAAATCTGTTAATACCAGAACAATACGATTTCGCGCATAAGCGAAGGGTACTCGAGACAATAGGTTTCGCGAGAACAGTATCGAGCGTTTGTCAACGTTTTGCGAGGATACAACAGTCGTCCGAGAGTGAGAGTGAGAGAGAGTGAGAGAGAGTGAGAGAGAGTGAGAGAGAGGGAGAGAGAGAGAGAGAGAGGAGCCATGCGGAATTCGAACGATAATTCGTCGGGCGTAAGTTTTGTCAAAGCGGATGTAAAAATCTTTGAACGCGTAAGGAGCAAAAGCTAAAACGATCGACGGATGACAAGAATCCAAGGAGCAAGAGACCGAACTCACTCAAAGCCAAAGTTGAGGAGGCAACGGTGCTTCTACGATGGCCGGCCAGAGCCTTGAGCGAGGGTTGCGGGCGCTGGGCCGCGCTCAAGGAACTGCTCCGATCGCGCATAGGCGGTAAGGCACTGGCTCGAATCGTCGGCGCGATCTTCTGACCGACGGTCGACTTGCCGGTTGCGGTGGCGGTTGTCAAACGAGTGTTACTCGAGGTCGAGCGAGCGCTGGCGTTACTGATGCTCCTGTAAACTACGTTGCTCGCTCGGGTCCTGCTCGGACTGCTCGAACAGAAGCTACTGCTCATCAATGACGGCGGCGCTGGTTTGACGAAGCGTGTCTCATCTAAACACAAAGTCAACTCTCGCGGATTGTTCGTTTGACTCGAACGCGCTACGAGCAAAGCAAAGTCAAGGTATTATTCGAGGAGTGAGACTGATTACCCATCTTGTAGATAATGGAGTTCATGGCCTTGTCCAGGAGCTCATAGGCCTGTACCACGTAGTCGACCAGACTGCCGTTTTCGTCTTCGCTTTGATGGGTCATTGGTGCAAACGTGCTGTACAGCTGATGCAGCACCGGCGAACTCGCGAGCTTTGGCGGCGACGGCCTCGGCTCCTCCATGCTCTCGTCTTCGTCCAGGTCGTAAGTGCCTTGGCGCTTTAACGTGGGCTTCTGCGAGTCTTCGACGTTTTTGGCGCTCTTCGACGACGACACGCACCTTGCGCTTGCGAGTTGCTGTCGACAGATACGCGTTCGCTTGATCAGCGGCATTCTACGGGGCATCGCGAGCCGCTAAGGACGGGCTATACGAAGGGCCTTTACCGAATTCAGCTTCGACGCAGTGCGGGGCACGTGACGATAAAAATCCGTGTAACTCCGTACGAGCGACCCCTCCTTGACCTCGGGATTTTTCGTAATCGTGGTATTCATCCCTTGATTGGGCAAATTCGCGGTCGAGTCCGCCAATTCGTCGTCGTCGTCGTAGTTGTTGATGATCTTCAAAAGCCTGTGAACAACGTCGCGCACGATAACTGTGATCTCCTTTGACATTTCCGGCAAGAGATTGCTGCCCGTTTCTTCAAATTTGTTCACGCTGTCCTGCGAAATTCAGCAAAAACATTTGTCGCTTTCGCGATTACCGCTGTCCTTGACTTACTCCGACGAGCGATTCGATAACAATGATCTCAGGTTACAATCGTACCGTGCTGGTCGCGGGTCCAGTTCCCGTAACGCTCCACAGCGAACCATTGCTGGCTTCGTTATGATTTCGGCATTCGCACGTGACGTCGTCCATCTCGAGAATAGCGGTCATTTTCGAGGAGCCACATTCCATCGTTATTCGGATGCTGTTATTTTTCACTTCGTCGTTATCGGCAATCACGGGGTTGCGTTTGTCAAACTCTCGAAGTTTGAAACCGACCGCTTGCAGTAAGCAAATTATGCTCGGAACGTCGAATTTTTTCGAAGTCTGTGGAATTTGAAATATTTGATGGGTTCTTTGATCGCTTGTCGGAGTGATGCGGTGACCTCGCGAGCCCGCATCGTCCGTACGTCAACGAATCGATTATTTTATCGGTAGCCGTATATTCTCCGTTATAATGCATGCATCCAGCCAATCGAATCCTCGTGTCGCGCACAGCTCGTGACAACCGCGAAAACGCGGTGTTTTTCTTGAATTGCGTACTTAAGTTGCGAACTTGAGTTACTGTACCGAAGTTCGATTGTCTTACACTTGCTTGAAAAAGTATATAGATGCAATAACGTAGTCGCTATAATCCACAATGCCATGATCCGCGGCATGCATGCATATTTCACGAATCTTTGTTTTACGAAAGTTAGATCGAAGGTTGACCAAGTATAACTAATGTTGCGACGCCAACGAAACATCGAACAATAATATTCGCGCTGACATCGCTGCAGCGTAAAGACATTTTTTGAACGGTAAATTAACGATTTGCCTCGTGCAGTGCGTACGAGTGATGGTCGCAGATGAGGTCGACAAGACTGTTACACGAAGTAATTCACAGATTTGGTGAATTACGTAGTGCTACTCACGTCTTCGGGCACGTTAGCGTAGAACCATTTAACGGCCCACTGGAAAAAGTTTCTGCGTGTAGTTTTTGGAGCGAGCGTCGATGTCGAGCCTGTCTTATCCATTTCAATCGATAAATTAAACAAATCTTTTCAACTCGATCACTCGCTTTCTTTCTTTCCTCGACAACAGGCACTTTTTCACAATGTTTAATTATTGAGAAACATTCATCACCTGCCGACTCACTGCAGGCATTCGAAACATCAAGTCGTCTTTGTTGATGTTTACATTTTTTTTTCAAACATTTAGTCGGACGTTCGTTCCATTTAAATCTGTTTAATGTGCTGGAGTCGACGAATCAGAACAAAGCTGGCGTCATTGCGCTTTTCAGACGGTTGTTCCCTTTCCATTCCATCTCCTACGTCCAATTCTTATTACAAACGATGTGCGCACGCATCGATTCTCCTTAGATCGTATTGCTGTGCTTATTTTATCAAGCGCCCGGCTAGCGCTAATTTTCTCGAAAGTCCACTGGGCGAATCACTGTCCTACGCAGCCGGCTAAGAAGTTTTTTGCAAACTATTGAAAAACGATGTTTGCAGCGAGACGTGCACTTGTAGCCAGCGCCCTGTGAGTCAATTTTTCGTTAAAATTGCCTAGCTTTTTTTTTTAAATAACGCAACTATCCATAATTACGGCAATTATTATGTAATTCCTAACCTATTTCACAGATAGTAATGTCAACGTATTTTTCGATTTTAGACAGGGTAAAGAGGCTTTGGTTCGAGCCAAACATACCCTGCCAGATTTGCCTTACGATTATAGAGCGCTGGAGCCAATAATATGTGCTGAGATTATGCAGCTGCATCACTCAAAGCACCATGCTACTTATGTCAACAACTTGAATGTTGCCGAAGAGAAATTGCAGGAGGCTGTTGCTAAAGGAGATGTCAATACTCAAATTTCTTTGGCTCCAGCCATCAAATTTAACGGAGGAGGTCATCTGAATCACTCAATTTTTTGGAGCAATTTATCTCCCAATGGAGGCAAACCAGATGGTAACGAACGCAACAAATTGCATTGCACGAGATAATCGTCCTTAGGTGTTGATTATACGTATGATAACGTGACATATGTCTTTAGATGCTCTTTTGTGTCAAATTGAAAAAGATTTTGGTTGTTTGGAGGAAATGAAAAAGAGATTGTCCGAATCCACTGTAGCCATCCAAGGTTCTGGTTGGGGTTGGCTTGGATATAATCAAAAGGACAAAAGACTACAAATTGCTACTTGCGCCAACCAAGATCCATTGCAAGCTACTACTGGTTTGGTGCCGTTGTTTGGTATCGACGTATGGGAACACGCTTACTATTTACAGTACAAAAATGTCCGACCAGATTATGTTAAAGCAATTTTTGATATTGCTAACTGGCAAGATATAAGTGCTCGTTTCAAGAACGCGAAAGGTTGTTAATTTAAATTCTCCGAGCATTTAATTGATAAAATTAGACCAGTGTTATGTATACACGCATAAAATTGTTGCTAAGCTTTTGTAATTCCAAAAATTATTACTCTTATTTTAAGTTTTGTAAACCTGTGATTACATCGAATAGTAGTTAAACTACATGGGTGCATGTAAATTTTCATACTAGAACGATATTAAAAACTTGTTAAAAAATATTTTAGAGTATTATTTAGATTCTGTTGAAATGAAATATAAAGCTTTCCATTATAATTGATCTAACAAGTTTTCGAATCAAACGAGTGCTGCTGGCCAAAAAGAAATCTCTTTACACTGAGCGTTTTCCGAACTCATTGTAGCAGAGTATTCGAGGGTATACTAGAAATGACATTGAGTGAACAGGTGAAAAATATCAGCTGGCATTTGAAAACGAGCGGCAAACTAAATGGCAGATAATGGGATTTAGAAGCGGGAACGTGGAATTGGGAACTTTAGTATGGCCGAGGATTCTCAGCTGTTTTTGTGTCTTGTCTCAGTTATCTGGTAAGTCAAAAGGTTATTACAATGTTTCCTCGCAATACTTTATTAGCACGATACGCTCGCACAACCTCATCGCTGATATTGGTTAAATCTCGTGATTTAGCGTGGTCCGTCGACTCCCGCTCTCGTCTACGTCGATACGCGTGCATCTCGAATTTTGTATTCTGCTGTGAGACGCATTGACAGACATGTCAGATGGCTTGCATTCAGCGTAACAAAGCGAACGAACGTTGAGCTTGTTTTTTTAAAACGTTTATTTTGTAGCTCGCGGAATAACGCTGCTCTTGACGGTGTATTTACTTCTTTAAATATTTTATTGGCATTTAGAATCGCAACGTTGCTCGTTTCGTATACTTCTCTGTAAATACTGCGATCGAAAGAGCCCGCGTTGTGTTTGCTATGAGTCATACTGCTGGAAATGCAACTTTTTTATTGCAGCTATTAGATTTCGATGATACGCGACTAAGTTTTTACGCGTAAATAACTGTTGACCAATGAAAATAGCCTGCAGCTTTGTGACGCAGTCAAAACCTCAAGTTATATTTCAGCGTGTTTATTAGAGCTTTGCTATTGGTTATGGGATTTCGGTAAAAAGCTGGATTACGAACAATTACAGGCAGACGTACATATTTCCGCGTTGATAATCTTTATTAGATAACGATCAATCAACGTTTGTTTCACAAACATTACAACAGCGATTAAAAGTTCACGCTTGTACATTATTGTTGATCGGATTGTATAATTGTTGAGCGAGGTTCACCAAGTGCGACGTGTCGTGTGAATTTATCGATTAACTTTTGTTCACGGTGATAGCGTACCTTACGTTGTGACGTTGGAAAGGTTTTACGTAAAATCAATAGCGCAATAAAACGGTCGCTTCAATGTTGCAGTATTATAGAATTTTTACCAATATCGTCGATAATCTTTTTACTACAATTTTTGTCTCGATAACGACTCGATCAGTATGTATAATATAATTCATTTTCGGATACACCAACACGTTCGTCGAGTCGTGTACGGTCTCTCTCTCGCTCGCTCTCTCTCTCTCTCTCTCTATCTCTTGTTGTCCATGTACGATCGTTTTATAGTTTTTTGTTTGCAAGTGTTCTCTTTGTTCGGCACTCCACGCGACTTGCATTCGAAATTTGAAGAAACGATCGCAGCTTTTCGCGTTGATTGTGCTCGACGTCAAATTTGGTAAACTATTCAGACGACGATATCCTTTTGCAACAACAAAACAAATAGAACTTTTTATTGATTTGACTTTGTGGACTTTTTGGTCTTTTTACAAAAAGTTATTGCGGAAATTTGTCAAAAATTGATGATCAATCCAGTGCATAAAATAATAAAGGTAATTTCGGTGATATACTATAGCGCCAGTTTTTCAAAGCTAGTTTTTCAAGTTTTTCAAATATGCGGGCATCGTATAGATTGCCACATCGCGACCCGTCGTAAAACTCCCTAGGACTATTTCAATTTTCATTTTATAACCGTACCTTTTCGCCAATATACTCGGGATGAACCAAAATCGCTACACTCGTGGCGAAGCTCAACATGATCAACGATTGTAGGTGCTTCAATTGTAACGTTATTTGGGAACACGTGTACCGAGTGATCAAACAAACGAATAATTGAAACGTCGATGTCGCACGACGTCACGATGATTTTCTAAAAAGAACAAGAGGCTTGCTGTACGGGAGCGTTCTTAACAATAACGCTGGAGTTTACGTTACGTAAATTACGAGAACAAACGTCTGGGAAGGGTTGGTTTACATCGATAATTAAACGCTTGTTCGATCAAAGCATCTGTCTTGCAGTACGTAGCTTGAGCAGTCACGTTTACGTTCATAATTGATCCAATAAGTTGTGTTCTCTGGACGAAATAACAAATACTTCGAGGTACAGTTGAGCGCAATTTTGTGACAAATATCACGGTTCCGTTTGATCCGCGCTGAACTTATCGATTATTTCCACATTTTCCATTTCTATCTCTTTTTTGGAATCGTTAGTCGTAGCACCTTGAAGGATCGGTGTCAACTGGCATATTTTTCGCTTGTAGTGTCGACGTGCATATCGACGCGTAGGCACGCGGACAAATAGACACGTAAACGAGGAAGCTGAAGGAAAAGAAAGAGAAAGAAGGAACAAAAGAAGTACGTAGAGCGTTGCAATTATCGGGAAGCCGTGAATCATTGAATTGCACAGGAAAGGAAAGAGGCAGCGCAGAGACACGTCAGCAGAGTGGTAGCGCCGGGGGTTTCTTTCGAGCGAACTTTTTTATCGGGAGATCTTGAGCATTTAGCCTCGTTAATTATTCGACACATCGTGCACTCTTGACGAAGCTGAGCCGCTACTTACGTACATCTTCTAGGTGTAGTCGTGGAGTCGAGAGCAAGATTCGCTCGTGTGCACGACCACGCGTAAACCGTCGTTGCAGCTAGCGCAGAGGGCGACAAGTTCGTGCCTGGAAACGCGATCGCTCCTTATCTCCAGTTTCGTTTTTTTCATTTTATTCCTGCAGTTTTTTCTCTCTTTTTTCTCTCGACCCCAAATTTCAATGGACATACACCTGTGCGTTTGACGCTCTCGGTACAGTCGCGCTCGAACTATCGTTCCCAAATGATTCAAACGCTCAGATCGCGGCAGCGGGACCGTGCGTCCGACCAAACTCGGCTACTCTACTCGTTCGTGAGAATCGTGCAACGCCAATCGCACGTTGTTGTGTTTCAAAGATACGTTTTTCCGGAGTGCAGGCTGATGGAGGGGCGAGGCGGTGGGATGGGGGAGGAGTACGATCCTACGTTGTGGGAAATAAAAGTCTATGGCAATAAGCTGGCACGGATTACTCACAAGGCACAGATCGGAAGCTGAAATAAAACAAGAGTAACGGTGGCGAGGGAGCAATCGATAAGTTACGACGGATCCATCGTACATATGTATCGGTGGACGTACACGGTATATGGCTGACACGCCCTGCACACGTTTGCGTTTTTCGCGGTTGACCTTGGTGTAGAGTGAGGAAGGTGCGTGGCTCCCCTTCAACCGAGTACGTTTCATCGCGCCGTGAACTACGCCATGACCTCGATCACTGTATATACGGATGCCTATCTCGAGCAACAGCAGCGGCCCCTCTGACCGTATCCCGTACTTGCCGTCCTTATTCTCTCTCTCTCTCTCTCTCTCTCTCATCCACATTCCAGTTGCGCGCTGTCGTATGGAACATTTCTTTGCGACTCGCACACTCCTCGTCTCTCCCTAGAGTATTCGCTTGATAAATCTTCGTTTTAATTGTGTTCTATCCGTTCCATTTTTCTCGTACAAGTTATTTTTGCTCTGTTCTTTTTCGCGAATACCCGAGTCCCTTTTTTCAATTTCTTGGAGTTGCGCAATCCAGCGACACCCATTTTATTGGATTGATCCAAAAGCTAACGAAGCTAGGGCTATAATTTTGACGTTGGTAGGTCGTTGCAACAATAATTGAAAGTACGATTGTATACTTTGATTCGAGCGCTCGATACCGTCTAATTACGCGAAAAGTAAATACTCGTTAAAAATTGATCGGCCTTTGAACGATAAAAATATGCGAAGAGTAACGAAAGTGGCACTCGTAAATAACAGATGAAAGGAAGAAAAATCATCGAGCAAAGTCTTTCGCAAGGTCTCGTCCGTAGTAAAAAGGAAATATACAAGAGTATCGCTATAATTCACGAATCGCGAGTGCCCTCTGCCTTAAAAAAAGAAGACAAATATGTTGTTGCATCGGTTACTTTAAAAGGGTGCGTGGGATGGCAGGCGAGGGCCGCGTCGAAATTCCGTCGACACGCGGTTCTGCGAGTTTTGGCGAGACCAGTCTTTTTTTTATTTTCTAAATGGAGCAAGCTCGGACGATATACGCCGTCGCGGAAATTGCTGGTTCGTGTACGTATAATAAATTATCGCGGCGCCTCGTGGGATATGGCTTCGGAGAATGGCCAGCCAGAAGTCGCCTGGCTAACTTTGCGCACGGTGAACACGCTATCGTTCCGCCTCGCTGTTGTGTTTCGTTTTTGCTCGTCAACACTTTGTTGTCGTTGCTCGTCCACTCGCCACTTGTAGTGTTACGCGCTCTTTTTCGCGTCGAGTTATCAATTCGCGCTGTCTCCCGTAGGTACTCAACGTACTTAAACGAACGTAAATTCACAAAAGAAACGATCTATACTTGTAAAGCCACAATTGTTACGGTAGCTCGAAAGCTCTCGTTACGTCGTCCATTACACTCTTTCAATCGTAAACTTTTCTCGTAAACTTAACGTACGTGCTTTGATTAACGACTAATTGGTTTTACAGACTATACAAAGGGATACGTTGTTGGGAAGGCATCGATAGCGACGACAATTTCAATGGACTAATTTTTGGATTAGAAAATCTTGGCGGTGAGTAAGCGAAGTAAATTAGCCAAAATAAACGATTGGCGTCTATAGGCGTAACGAGGTAACGCGACAATCCCGTTGCGTTCGATGTATAAAGCTCGCCTTTGACCACTCTGACAATGCATGTACGTGTCATATCGTTAGCCTCTACTAAGCCCAAATTTGACCAAGCTCTTGTAATATTGAACGGGTACGCGTGGTAGAGGTACAACGGCCTAGCAACCATGAAAAGCGACGATCGGTTTGGTTTTCGAAAGTAGCTTGAAACGTTTATTAAAAATATCTCCTCGAGACTCGCAACGGCGTTGTTACTAGCTGTACACGAGATGGTGAGCGTTTTATAGAAAAGAAGAGAGCAGTCCTTGACCTAGAGCGTTGCGGCGAAGACGTGATTCACGAAGAACGATGCAAAGTACACGTATACAACGACGACCAATCGTCGAGCAGCGAGTTCGTTATTTTTATTCGAACGACTTTCATGATCCCACGGTTAACGTATCCGCTTGTCAGACGGACACGAGAGAAAAATATCTGTTTTAATTTATACAATCATCGTGTTTGCACTGTGTATAGCGTTTAATCGCGATGACATTGTCACCTTTGTCTTCGCGCATGAACACTGTTCGACACAGTTTGTAAGCGTGGGCGTCGAAGCACGATATATACCTCTTGAACATAATATGACCTTCGGTACGGTCGGAGTTCGCCTCGCGATCGTTTCCCATTGTCATTTATTGCTTCTCGCTCCAACAATTTTCAAGTAATGCTCTTTCGTGCTTCGATACCATCGAGTGCCAATTCCCCGATATCGAAGATTCCTCTTCCACTCCGGGACGCCCTTTTGATTTAATTCATCGAGATCTTGAATATAACGCCATCGGCTTTAGTGGGCTTTCATTGGGTCTTTCTCCTTGCTATGCCACCTTAATCATGGGTTTACGAAACACCGTGGTAGTTTAGAACGTGAATTGCTTTTGTTCTCATTACGTCATTTCCATATCGATCCGTGTCATTTTCAGAAGGTTTAGTTTTCGTATAATGTCGCGACGTAGCGTTTGTGGGGAAGGGGGGGGGGTTGAAATTACGTTGTATTTTACAAAGGAGCTAGGCAGGTGGTTCTGGAGATAGCCATATCTTAGGTAGTCGAGCTATAACGCTGGTGTAATCTGCATGAGAATTTTTTTGTCGGATAAGCCTCTCGTGCGCATGTGTACGTGCAAAAAAAGCTCTTGTTCGGGTCGGTAGATTAGAGGCTCTGGCTTAGAAGTGGAGTTCGCAGTGCAGCGTTTAAACAAGAAAACATATTTGTTTTGCTCGAGTTGCAGGCTGCACGCTTATTAAATTGTTCCAGTGAAGTAATTCAGCGAGATACTGTTTCTCTCTTTCTCGATCCGATAAATTAGGCGACAAAGTTGTAAAAGTGACATGTACCTACATGCTCGGAAGCTTAATCGTAATGAGAAAAGTTTTGGTGCACGAACGAGAGTGCCGTTTTGTTGGATAAATTGAGTAAAAAGCTATTTCACTGTGACAACCTCTGCCGCCATGCTCTTTGATGTCGAGTAGTATACGTGGATATATAAATTACACGAAGTCAAGTTATATCCCGATGTATAGCAAAGTCGCGGGAGAAAACGTCTTGCGTGAACTTTCAAGACGACCGACTTTGCAACACAGTTTTCATGTCTTCTACTTTACTTTATGTAACGTATAAATAAATACCGGATTTTGAATTCGCGGCTGGTCGTTCTCCCTCTCTCCCTCTCTCTCACTTTTCAAAAGTCGCTCGCGCGACGTGGTGTACGTTTTTTGCTGGACTTTTTTCATTCGTCTACCATAACAACCAGGTAAGTAATCGATAATCGAGGTCAAAGGTCTTTACACTGTAGCGCGTATTGATCTAGAGCAGCTGGAGAAAATATCTATTTAAAGGGGGAGGGGGTTGCTGTATCATTTTTCCTGTTTTCACATAGGATTTCATTTATCAACGTACATTATACGAAGCCTTATTCGGATGCGAGCAGGAGAACCAATTCCTTTCATTCGCTCTTTCTCAACGAGCGAGGAGGGCATTTTCATGAATACACGAGTTTCTTTTTTACGAAAAGCTATAAATACGTTTGTTTGTAATCTGGTTTTCTTTCACACGAGAATATTACAACACGAGCATAAATATTTATCGTATTTGCCACCCACGCGAGTACGGATTGTTGGGATCCTTTTCAATTCCATTACGTGCAAACATAAGAAGAACGAAAATGCAAGAGGGCTCTCGACGAATGTTCCGTCAAGATGTGCCGTAAATATTTTCCTCGCGCAAGAGACACAGTAGCAGCAGCAGCCAGGTAGAAAGAGCTAACGATAATTAAGATCCAATTATGTGGCTGTGGTGCAGCTGGAGTTTGCGTGCTACGTAGGTATACACGTATACTTGTATCCCCGCAGGGCAAGCGAAGGGGCCTCGGAGGTTACGTGTTGCACGTTTCAGCTGGCTTTCTAAGGAGAAAACCATTCTCGATGGGGTATAGGTACGCGAACACGCTTCCCATTTGACTAGCTTTCGTCTCCAGGTGAGACGTTTGCCCGGCATTCAGAGAATTCGAACATAATTATAGAGGCTGCAGTAATTACGGGACCGACGAAAAGCAAGCCAAACTGCTACGCGCTGTATGCGGCATTTTTGTTTGTCCTCGTTAAGATGTGCCTACGTATTTTTCAGTTTTGCCTTGGAGTATTAACCAACGTTACGAGCTTGACTTTTTTTCACGAGGTACTTTCCAATTTGTAGTAGTACGCAACGGAGTTTACCTGCGTCGAGGCGTATTCGTCAAAAACGTCGAGAATATTTCAAACGAATCTGACTCGAACGAATCAACTCGACTCGCAGTCGTCCTTCTATTGACGCGCGCTTTCGAATCACATAAAAATCTGATCGACAACCTTCTATTTAAAAGTACATCGTCTACTTATTACGTTAGAATCCGCCTACTTATTGGCTTATCGAATGTTGAATATTACACATAGATAGATAGTCAACGCGACGAATCATTTAAGTAACGGATAATTCGATCGAGTCTAGCTGAGAGGTAACGTTCGTTTATTACGGATATACACGGATAATTCAGAGCGCGATATCTAACTGGCGCGGATCGGCAAAACTGAAAGTCCCGTAAAACCGATGAGATCGAGGGAGCCAAGAGTATTCGTATCGGGAATTAAACATTGCCTCGCTACGGCTCTCCTCCTTTGTAGACGGAAATGAAAACTTGATAAAACTACGATGGCGTTGGTGGAGAGGAAGCAGTAATATTGCACTATACGTCGAGAAAGAGAGAAAGATGTAATCCCGTGGCGCCATTGGGATTTCAAAAACTAGGAAAATAATTCTTCTGTAGCTCGGCCGGAAGCAGCTGCGGAACGTTTCTCGAAAAAAATACATATACGTATACATGTATATGTATAAATCACTGAGCCGCGCGATAAATCCTGTCATTGCTGTGCGCTGCGTATAATTCCTCCTTAGAGCTGACCTGGGCCTTCCACAACTCCCTTTTCTATCTCTCTCTCTCTCTCTCTCTCTTTCACCTCGGGGGGAAAGACTATACCCAATACCCATTCACGTGTGTCCCAGTAGTGTTAGTCGCATATTGGTCAGGCACACAACTCATTTTTTGCGAGAGTGTAATTTGTCGAAAAAATGAATCTCCCTGCAACGGAATCACACGTATCATTTTGAAGTTGGGATAATTGAATCAATAACGAAACGAAGTAGCGCGCGAGTGCACCGAATTGTGGTCGAGAAATTCATTCAAAATCGAATAGCTATACCAAGGTAGCGAACTGGGAAGTTTTATTGGGTTAAGCTAAAAACACGTACGCGTCACGAGACGAGATAGATTGAAAGCACGTCGATCAAAGTATGCTTGCTATGTGTCGGCTGCGGAATGGTGTGCAACCTGTATTGAGAGCTATTGCATATAAAGTACTACTCTGCAACTCTGCGAGCATCCATAATATCACGCTGCAACTCGTAGCTGCGTTTTATAATAATTTTCCTCGTCACCGCAGGCGGACGTTACTTGTCCAGTGTTTACTGTTTTACGTCAACTTACCTATTTCTGTGGACGTCTATTCGAAATTACAGTAGGTATTGACTTTCCTTGAAACATTCAATGCCAAGTTCAATAGGAGCAACCATTTGTACGACGCAGCTTTCCAAAACACTGATTCATTGGCTAATTCCTTTTCCGAAACGATCCACTTTCCGATTTCGTTTAAACTTGGAAAACTCGCGACAAATGTGTTAGCAAATATCGTGCAAGATACCGCTCGTTCTACATTCCCATTGTACTTTTTTCCAGGCAAAGAAAAGAAATTGCGCTCGGTTATACATCTTGGACAATTGAATTTGAGAGCGAGTCAAAGTTGAAAAATTTGTGCGTTGTTGCGCCCAACTGAAATTTCATATTAAATGTTGAATGAGGTGGCGAAAAGGATTGTAAACGAAATTCCCCAGACGGTGAAGGAAGCACACGGAAGAAAAACAAAGAAATATCAGGTTTAAGGGTCCGAGTCCACACGTGACGAGACGCGTATAAAGATATATAGGGATGAGCGAGGGAGCTTTGGGAGGGAAGTTTGGTTCGCGCACACGTTGTACGTACTCGCACACGTAGAGGTGGTCGTGCGTGGATCGAGTAGGGTCGGCTCAGGGAATATAAAAAACAGGTGAGAGACGTGTAACTGTAGTACGCTCATAACTGTGTCGCCTATCTCTGCGCGCAGATTGGTTTTTACGTCCCAAGAAGGCTTTTTGTTACTCAACCGACGTGTATTATTCTCGCGCGCAAAATGATAAGAAACTAGCTTCGACGTCGCCCGTAAAATGCCAGATTTATTCGATTCACCGGTCCTCCGTGTAGACAATCGTCGAATTTCTCGTTTTTATCAACCGTCTTCATCCCCTGTTTACCTCTCATTTTTGACGATGCGCTCCTTTATCTCGATCAATGCTCTCGGGTCGTTACGAATCAATGGAGATTCGAGACTGCTAGGTCGAATGACCCCGCGGCTGTTTCTTTATTCGAGCGCTTGCATAGCTGTACAAGCTGTGGCAGGTTGAAAAATCTTTGAGTCGAGTTGTGTCCGTATTCTGGTTCGCCCGAGATTTTCACGCCAGCAGCGACTTGTTTGAGAGATCGCGTTGAGCGAGCAACCGTCGAAAGTCGAAAAGGAAAGCAAAAAGACCGAAGAATTGAATTCGTTAAACCGTTCTTTCTCCTCAACAACAGCCAACTTTCTTTTCTTCTCGTCTGACAAATATTGCTTTCCGTCCGTGCAAACTCGTAGAAGATGTTCGATTCGAGTTCGTCCGTGTTTACCATACGAAGGTTTGATTCGAAAGGCTGGCTGTGACAAACACGGGGAAAGAGAAAAGGGACGTATAGTGCGACTCTTCTTATAACGATTAAATATACGCCCTACGGAAACTTTATCGCGCAATCTGCGTTTGAACGGAGTAAAGTCCAGCTACGCTTGCAAACGAATCAGAACAGTACTGCAGCTGCTGCAGTTACGTAAGGGCACTGTACACCTACAGCGCGGAATTCCCCGGAAAAGAGCAAGCGCAACCAGCGTTGGAAGGAGGATAAGAAAGTCAAAAACAGTGCAATTTCCTCGGCATGTAAAAGAGACAAAAGTCTAGAGTGCATATATGCGTATACTGCGCGAGATTTTATTGTCTCGGGCGTATCGAAGGGTTACAGCGAGTCGACCGGCGACGCGCCGATGCGTCGTTTACGCATGGGCTTGCACACGCGTCCCAGGGAGTACGCTTTTTGTTTTGTTTGTTGATTTTGTTCCATATTGATTGTCCGGCGAACGTCTTGGGTTGCTCGTGACGTCAGCCTCAGCTACACTATTGATCCGTACAAGAGCAGACCGACGGCGTTTGGCGCCCGCGCACTATCTCTTTGGCCGGCTCGTCGCCGCCACGGCCCAACTATATTACTCCGCGGATAAAGTCGACTTCATCTCCTCCCTTAATATCTGTATACCTGTATGTAGGTACGCTTATACCTCGTGGTAACGATTACTTTGCTAGATCCTTTGTTCTCGCTCTCTCGGCTAATTTCACGCGCAAACGCACGTCGACTCTCTTTGCCATCGAAATATTTCGAACAAGTTACGTATAGCTCGCGGAAAACTAAAAAAACCTATTATCGTATGTATTCGACTTGATTTAACACGCCCACTTGGCTCGGAGGAAATATAACTTTGAACAATGTTTAGACACGCGTAAACGCATCATCGCAAAGAGCCACTTGCCACGTGTACCTAAACAATTGCTATTGGCCTACATGTACGCATGTACAATAGCGAGAGGATGTTGCACGTCACTCGTTTTGAAAAACAAACGAAAATTATTTCGAAAAAACGGTTTGGAATTTTTTTGAAGAGTTGTGCGTCGAACGATTGCGGTACTGATTGTAAGACACGCGCATTGTGTCGCTCTATACAAAGGTAAAGCGTTGCAAAGGCAAAGCAAAGGAGCGAAGCGCGCACACACGCGCGCACACACACCCGTGATACTGGAACACGAGGTTGCGCGAAAAAAGTTTCTATTCACGTGGCTCTCTCTTGTATTAACCGTCGTGGTACAAGCTCGTGCGGCTTTATACAATATCGCATACAACAAAACAGAGATGCGCTTCGAAAACTCGCCGAGACTTCCGGGCATACGAGAATACGACCTAGTCCATTCGTTAACGGACTTTTTATGTTTATCGCCTTGAAAGCCCCTATTGTAGAACGTAGACGCGCGTGCCGTTGGTGACTTTTAATGGGATATTATACTTTCTACCTTCGTTTTATCCATTTGCCCGTCTTTAATCGCGAGATCTATTCTTTTGACGGTATTGTTGTGCAAGCGTATCCCAAAGGCTTTGGCGCTTCGCGACTAATTTTTTACCGATTAATCGTCCAAATCCGAATGCCAAAAAATGTCTCTGTCACAGCGGCACAATTGTAATTGAAGTTGAAACGGGGGAAAACATGTTTTTCAGCGCTGATTACTTGATTACAAAGAAAATACTCAATTGGTAGTTCATCTAATAAGTTGCTTGGAAATGCGACGGTAAGATTTCGAATGTAATCGGATATAAAGTCCGTCGGATCGAACGTAATCGTAGATAAATTGCTTTGGCCGAGTGATACCTTTTAAATATGACCTACAACACGCCAATTTCGCGTCTGTTTATTCTTTCGTTTGCGGAGAAGGAATCAGTTTGCTCAGATAACAACGACGGAACAGCGTCGGCGTTTATTATTTTTTTATTTTGACGCTACTTGATAAACCGGCGAGGTTACGGCATTCGCAAGACACGTGCCCGAGGGGATTAGCAGCTGAATCGAACGTACCGATAATTCGCGAGGATCGATAGTCGAGAAGGCGAGACGGAATTGCGAGGTAACGATCGCGCCGATAGATTGCGATGTTGACAAAAGCATCGACAAGGATGTTTACCGTTGCGAAATTAAAACGACTCGACTAAAAGCCCTTATCAACGGTAATATATTGGGATGTCCGTTATCGTTCGAATCCAAATCAGGTTTTCATTTGTAATTCTGCGCGTGGGAGATAAAATATCGTACAAATCGTTAGGCACAGCGGTATAGGTGCGTCGAAGGAGCTACATAGAAACGTAGAACAAGCTCTCGTCGTGCTGGAGGGATGCGGGTGCGCTGTAGTCGGTTTAGGAGAGGGTGGCGTTTATACAAGCGCATGCGCATTGAACTTCGAGGCCATCGCATTCTCTTGCGATGGGAGAAGGGGTGGGGGTTGAAGGAGCAGCAGCACCACTCGAGCGAAGCAGTACCAGCAACAGCCAGCATCAGCAGCAGCCACGGGAAATAGTGCTTCTCTGTTCTGTCTCTCTCTCTTCGTCGATGTGTGTATGTGTGTAGTGCAGGGGCGCGGACTTCGCCATGTCCGCTGCAACGACGCAGCAGCAGCAGCAGCAGCAACAGCAAGCAGCTGGTTTGAACAGCAACTTGAACGAGTAGTATAGTTATCTTCCATCCAGTTGTTCGACTATCGATCGTCGCTGCGCATATATATACATATATATATATATATACACATATAAATATACACACACATATACATTCTCGATTGTGTGGAGCTGTGTGTGTGGTGTGTGTGCTCTCAGTGATATTCTACGATTCTTCTCTACAAGGTGAGAGCACAACGGGACGTTAACAGGCAAGAATGAATTTCATAAAATCGATTTTACAGTCACCGAGCACAACAGCAGTCAGCCAGTCAGTCACTCAGTCAACTCAAACTGACTGGCTCGCTCTTATCGATCGTATATTTTGTCTCGTTCCCTCTCGTCTCCGTGGACTATGTTGATGCACGTTGTCTTTTCGCACTTCCCTACATGGCGACGAGGTGCTCCTGAAAAGAGTACTCGTTAATTTATTGGCTTTGCGTAGCGATGGTTGTGTTGCGCAAGCAGCCGTTGAAGCGCCATTGATCAAAAAAGCTTTACGTATATACGTATACGTCAGACAATTGACGTGTTGGTCTTTTTAGCATGGCGCACACATACATACATACACGCACACTGTTATATTTTAACGTCGACTCTAACAGTCAGTGCCTCCTACGACCCCTTGAGACCTTGAGTTCCCCTCCTCCGTCAGTTTGGCATAGGAGCTTTTACGTGCGTGGCGATACATCGGTAATTTCCTTACACTCTACAAGCATCGAGCTTTTTGTTCTGGTTAATTACTCTATTGCTTTGCTGCTCTAGAAATCGCTATTTTTACGTACGTGTATGGAAGTAGTAAATCGTGCGTTCGGTCAGACTTTTAAAAATCAATGCTGTACTACACACTGTTTGTTTATTTTCCTACGGATATTCAATTCTGTAGAAATGTCGAGGACAACGTAAGTAGTCGTTGATGGAAGAGTTACCGAAGGACAACGACGTTGTCGTCCATGTCTCTCCAATGGATACATAGATGGTGGAGATAGTTATGCAGCGGACACGCGCGGACGCAGTGGTATTTCCGTTTTAAAAGCCAGAGCCAAAGCATCTCCAATTGTTATCCTTGACATGGACATTTTGGCCTATGAACTTGACAAACCTATTGTATTCGGTTACGTAGTGGCGATTTTGATGTCGTCATGCCTTGAAAAGCAATCCGATTGTCTATTCGACAATTACGCTGCTTCGGCAAAACAAAGTTTCCGTTGGAATTTTGTAGCGAGGAGTAATCTAAAGCTACTCTCACAGTCTTTCACGTCTTGGAACATTCATTTTTTCAGCTGTATTTAACGCGTAAATGATTTCAATAGTGTCTGTAACGTAATCATGGAAATATTGCTGCTTTTTTAAATAAAAAAGTGTGTTATTTCGTGAAAATTGAAAGTTCGCTGGCAAAGGTAATTGTTTGGACGTTGGGAAACCGAGGATCGTCTGTCCCTCTCTCCCCCTCTTGTACGCGTATATTTCTAAAGTTTTGGGTGCTCTAAGTAGATAAAAGTCGCGTCACGTCAGACGTTTGTTCCGGGCCCAACTTTGTGAAATCGTTACGGTACCAACAGCAATTTGCTGCAACTTTTCGAAACTATATGCTCTTTTCGACTCGATAATTTATCTTGCTTACGCGCGCACGCGCATAAACAACACTTACGCGTTTGTGTTCAGAAAGAATTGAATAACGAATCGTTCTAATTGGTCGGTTGCAGAGCCTTGAGGTTGAATAGCTATCCGGTTGGGAGTTAAAGGCTGCCGCGTCGTTTAAAGATATTTTTTTCCTTTTGTTGGACAAAAGACAACGAGGAAAACGCCAACAGCGAGCCTTTCTTTTTCATTTGGCCAAGCTCTGAACGGATATATATATATATATATGATACGAGTATGTTCTGGCGCATCGGCTAATCTTTTCTCCTTTTTCGTCTGCTTGCCCGCCCACGCCGTCTCTTCTCCTCCTTCTTCTTCTTCTTCTTCTTTTTCTTCTTCTTCTTCTTCTTCTTCTTCTTTTTCGTCTTTTTCTTCTTCTTCTGTTCAAGAGGGCTCTGTTGCGTTTTTTCACGAACTCACCACTGGCTTTTTCGTGGGTGACTCGTTCTTTTTCGTATCTTATTACGCGATTGCCTCTGTCGCAAAGGCTTCTCCCATTGTGCTACTTCTTTTTTAGCTTGCTTTCTTGTCTCATAATACGTAACTATTGGAAAAACAACGTCGGTTATCGTCTATTGTCGCGTCCGTCGATATCGTTTTCTGTACACCATTCTGTTCCTCATAATTACCTGTTGCGTAAATACCCTATTGAGCCAGTCGTTAGTGTACTTGTTCACCAACGAAACTGTGTTTCCCTCGAATTATGCAATTGTTTATCGATCCGAAGAAAAAAGTTACGAGAACCTTGCGCGAAAAGATAAACGAATTGAAGAGCTTGTAAGGTTTTTGTTTGATTAATAAAAGTAAAGTGCAGATCGTGTAGCGAAGAGAGGACAAAAAGTTGCACACTTTAAGATACCATTGAGTACGTTGTCAGCGAGGATATCCTTACGATTCGTCTTTCCGCCATTTGTAGCTTGCACTCGGTCGATGACGAGCGTCGTACACTTTTATCTTCATTGCACCGACTTCTTCAGTTCCCGCTTTTTTCCTTGACGATCCCGTTAAACTCGATGGCTCGACTTGCTTCTATTTTTTCCGTACCCTTCCGTACCCTTCCGACGTGTTTCTTTTTTTGCCTTGGGCGATCACCGTGCTATTCGGAGAGTACTCTTGTACTCTTATCGCGCTTGCTCGCGTATGTCTCGCCAAAGAGTGATTTTCAAGTTTTGCGATAATCACGTTGCTTTGCTCGAGGCTGAACATTGACGTAAAGATATCCCTTTTATATTGTTTGAACATCCGTTGATGGCTAGAGGAACGGCGGCGCTCGGAGTGATTGATCGTGCGTAAACCGATAAAGCTGCACTCGTACAAACGATTTTATCGACGATTCATCATTTTGCGTTAGAACGCGCACGTGTCTTGCGACTGTTGCTTCGTATAAAGTTAACGCGATAGAAACGAAACCGTCCGCTCGAAAAGAGTAAGCGGTCGAGCTCGCCGAGTTTCATCAATCAATCGCTGCAAATCAAAATAGGAAATATCGTAGAAAGATTAAACGAAGCACCGAGGAAGAATCTCGAGCGAGTGAAAGCCGAGAAACAAGATGATTTATTATGCATGCACTCGCGCAATTAGGAGCAATTGCTCACTCTCGGCTCGACTAGCTGTGACAAGCTTTATTAATGATTCGCTCAGCTATTAGGTTTCGACTTGACTTACTGCTTAAGCTCAATCGTGACTTGGTATATTACGCATACGTGTGTACGCCATGTATACGAGCCCATCAGAGATGAAGATACAAACGAACAGGTTGTTAACGTGTTCGTTGAAATATTTCTGTTACAGAGGTAGCTCGAGTGTCGTGGGGGGAAAATAGAGCTTGAGGCTTGCCCAAGGCTACGACCGTGAAAAGATGTCGTCGGTGAAGGTAGCCGTGCGGGTACGTCCCTTTAACACGAGGGAAATAACCCGCGAGGCTCAATGTATCATCGAGATGACCGGCAATACCACCTGTGAGTATATATACGTCATTTATCTTTTTATTTATATAGATACGTGTAGGCATATTTCTCCATCGACAGTCACGAGTTACGTCTTTATAGCGTGTGATTCAGCAAGACCAGACGTTTCTTTTTTACGGTGATCCCGGGTTATTAATAAAATCTAAGAGGCTCTTAGCCGTAGCCTACTCTAGCTTTTGCGTCGTTTTATTTTCGATGATTCGAGGACACGCCTCTCGTTTGGGCTATTCTCCTTTTATTGTTGGCAGTAACGTACTTTTACGTCAACGTCCACGGTTTTGCTATTAATATTCCTCCATTTTGCAGCATACTTTCACATTTTCAAGTGCATGGAAGCTTTATAACGAATATTTTTGAATGACATTCCTGCAAGTAAAATATAACGTCCAGTATGACAACAAAATGCCATTTTTCGTAGTAATCAATATCTAGAAAGCTTTCAATTCAATTTACGTTGTACGTACGCTTCTCAGTTGCTCAGTTGCGATACCTTTGGTTATTTATACGCATTCAGTGGGAAACCCAACTATCTACCCATTAGATAAACATTTAAAGGTATCTCATAAGAAACTTGTATTTAGATATTGCAGTTTTTACTAATTGAGTCGGATGCAAATTTTCAAGTCAGTCGATTGCCGCTATACAAACGAGCCGGGTACCGTGTCGTTCCATGCACATACACACGCGCGCGCGCGCATGACACGCGTTGTTCGTGGCAGCGATTAAAGCATCTTTGCTAATGACAATTAAAATTACTGGTTGAAAATGGCGACATGCAGTTTACGTTTGGAGAAACGAATTGGTAAAAGAGTGTGTATGTGTGTGAGGGAAAGAAAGAGGGAGAGAGGCGGCAGAAGTCGGATCATCTCCGCGGGAAGCCATGTTGCAGATCGATACTCCGCAGTCGTGACTCAGATCGGCGGTGGTGGCGGCGCCGCTGGTGCTGCTACTATTTCCCTCTTTCCCTCTCTCTCTCTCTCTCTCTCTCGACATGGCTAAAGCAGCAAGTTGTTTAGGAAATGAAAAGCACAAGCAAAGCGAGATGTACATGTATAAGTGGCAATCAGTCTTGCCCGTCATATCACACGCATCTCTCCAGCAATTAGCCAGATGGCAAATCGCGGCGCTGAATGACGTCCGTCTAGGCGCGCAACGCATTGCTATCGCACTTGAAATGGATTCTTACGTTAATTGGTGAATAATTGAAATAACTTGAATATACTTTGTGCGCGATATATGTGGGAAGGCGAGATTGTTTATCTCGCTCGACGATCGAGTTTGCGCGAACCGCAATTGCACCTTTGCATGCACAATTCTGTTTTAACTTGCTGTATATTTATCGACGTTGAACAACGCGTAATGCTTTTGACGAAGGTTTTTCTCTATTGATTATTCACCGTTTCGGTCCTATGCATTTGCTATAAATTCGACGTTGTACGATATTGATCGGACACTCGGTGTACATTTTACAATGTATCAGTTATCCCACGTACCAAAAATGACATTTACGTTACGAACGTTCGTATACACTCCCACGACGAGACGTAGCCAATACATACGTTTGGCGTGCATTATTGGGCTTGATTGATTTCCATCCAAGATACGTCTCAATAGTGCGAATGCCGACGCGCTCATTGGCTTCCGGTTAATTTCACCTTGTAATATCCGGCCTTCAAGCAGCACGACGAAGTTGTCGCGTCAACGAAAAAAATGGCCCTTTTTCCTTTTCGGGCTTTTTTCAACTTTGCACGAATACAACTGATCAAGCCTATTTTCTACTCAATTCTATTCGCTACGGTACGTTTTTACAATTGTGATTCCAGTGGAAATTTTGAAAAAGATACAGAACGATAATCAGTTGGCAACTTGTCAGCTTGCACTTTCGATTAACTGTGTATACCTTATCGCTATTCGTATAAAATTTTTATGAGAAAAAGAAACATCAAGGTCTAATAACTATCGAGTGAGTAGAGGGAAGATTCTCGAGTCTGACAAATGGGCAGCATTCCAAGTAATTCATTGGTTCTCGTACGAAATTCGATAAAAGCTAGTGTTTCATGGATCCAATTGAGAATTCGTCGGACGCGACGGAAGTGTTCAATCGCAAGTGTGTGGGTATAAGACGCAGACTGTATATCGAAGAACGAGCGTTGGACGTAAGAGATGCCATTGTCGCGACACCACCTACGCGACTGCTTACGGAATTAATCCGTGGCAATTGGCGTCGTGCATTTCTTCCTTCTTTCGTGCCTCGAACACGAATACCATCGCTGCCAATTTATTCATCTCTCTCTTTCTTTTCCTCTGCCTATCCTTTGGGTACAGTTTAAACGAGGACGTGACTCGCTTGAATATTAAATATTTACTTTAACCGTTTGTAAATAGAATTGCCTATTCCATACTCTTACCCCGGAAATTCTATATCGAATCTACTGTGAACTCGGGAGCTTGGAGGAAGTTGACGTTATTTATACAGAACTTGTTGGTGGTTAATGTTTGAATAGCTCGGTGTGGGTATCGTCCACTCACTGTCAATCCGTTAATCAAACACCTTTGAAACAATCAATGCAATAGGTTTAATTCGAAGCTCCACTGAGTATTCACTGATATTCCCAAATGACGTCAGCTGCAGTTGACTAATGGGTAAATGCGCCTCTTTGTGACGTCGTCGAGTCGTTGGGCATTTCATCGCTTCACGCTCATAAAATCCCACTCGTGCGCGTGGTCCCCTCGATATGTTTGCCAATAGCTCCGATGGACAAATAAGTAATATCGGGCAAAAAAATGAAAGACTCTAGAACATGACTGTCCTTTGGCCGACGACGCCCGACTAAATATCTATCTATACTACTCGTCGATATTCATAAGTCCATTAATGATTTGACGATTGTTCTTTTTATAGCAATAACAAATCCAAAGGCACCCCCGGGAACAAAGGATGCCGCAAAAAGTTTTAACTACGATTATTCATACTTTTCTATGGACGTAAGTAGACAATTGAGAATTTAAAGAAATACACATTTTGCACACGCGTTTTGTATACACATTTTGTATTGTACTGTACGCGCGCTCGGTTGAATAAAATGCAAATATGACGGCGTCGATGTAGAATAAGAGACAGCAGCGAAATTGAGTTGATAACGTTCAAAAAAAATTCAAAGCACGTAGAGCACGCACAGGGTCACTCGTGTGCAATATTCTGCAAAATATTGTTCATCGTAATAAGTTGACCGGCCCGGGTGCTGCGGGTTTCTTCTAGAATATTCGCGTTTTGCCTTTTCTCTCGTAAACGACTCCATAACGTCGTCTTGAATTTACGTTTGCACGCAAGCGTAGCTACGTTATACATTTGGTTTTATTAGTCTCCGTGTTCCTTGAAAATTGACTCTTATTTCTTTGTCTTTTGGCCGCCCTCGCTTAATCTTGATCCGCCTTGCGATTCGCAACTTTTCCAGCCCAACGACGACAATTACTCCGATCAAATCACAGTGTACAAAGACATCGGAGAGGAGATGTTGGAGCACGCTTTCGAAGGTAAATTGATCGATCGATTGCATCCGTGACAGAAAGAAGGGGGAGAGAAATAACAAACGAGAAAAAATGTCTTTCTTAGGCTACAACGTGTGCATATTCGCTTACGGACAGACCGGGGCGGGTAAATCGTACACGATGATGGGTAAACAAGAAGAGGGTCAAGAAGGTATAATCCCACAGGTCTGCAAAGACTTGTTCCGACGAATAAGCGAAGGTTCGAACGAGGACGTGAAACATTCGGTGGAAGTGAGCTACATGGAGATCTACTGCGAGCGCGTACGCGACTTGCTTAATCCCAAGAACAAAGGCAACTTGCGTGTGCGAGAACACCCTTTGCTTGGTCCTTACGTCGAGGACCTTTCCAAACTTGCCGTCATGTCCTACGAGGATATCCACGATCTCATCGACGAGGGCAATAAAGCTAGGTAAACCTTATGCATTCTCTGGAAAACCCTCGTGCGTTCGCTGCATTACTGATTTTCTCGATTAAATTAACCTCACTTTTCGCGCCAGCTATTCCAAGCACGTCGTGTGCGCTTTTTCGATAGCTTCGCCATTCGCTTAACTAAACTTCGATCATTTGGAATCGAATCAAGAGAATCAAGTATCGAGAGAATCATAGCTGATCGGTCAGTTTCAAACTGATCGAACGAACATGCTTACTCAATTGCCTCGCAACATTGGACTCCGATAGAAGTCGCGCGAATATAGCGTGTTAATCGATGTATCTGACTGACACAGGACGGTAGCAGCGACAAACATGAACGAGACATCGAGCAGGTCTCACGCTGTGTTCACGATATTCTTCACGCAGCAGCGCCACGACGTGTCGACGGGTTTGGCTACGGAGAAGGTGAGCAAAATCTCACTGGTCGATCTCGCGGGCTCGGAACGCGCCGACTCCACTGGCGCCAAGGGCACGCGACTCAAGGAGGGTGCCAACATCAACAAGAGCTTGACTACCCTTGGCAAAGTCATTAGTGCTCTCGCCGAAATTGTAAGTTGTGTCTCTTTTTTCCCTTTTTTTATTTCATCAACGTGTCACGTACTAATGTCCTTGCTAACTGCTTTTTATCGCCACTCTTTGCCCCCTACGAAACTACGCTACGAAACAACGCTACGAAACTCTTTGCTTTTCGAATAATCGTAGGCGGTAAGTTTTCCTCGTAACGCACATTTTCGCGAATTCACTATTGTCACCTTGGTCGTTCTACTTGACATTGAACGTTGAATGACTCGTTGGTGCAGGCTTCGAAGGACAAGAAGAAGAAGAAAGCGGACTTCATTCCTTACCGAGACTCCGTATTGACATGGCTTCTACGCGAGAATCTTGGTGGCAATTCCAAAACGGCCATGATCGCTGCTATCAGCCCTGCTGATATCAACTACGACGAAACTCTTTCGACTCTCAGGTGATTGTCGTTTTCGTTTGCTTACCACGTACTTTTTCCTAAGCGAACAAATCAAACGATACGCGAACGTTTTTCGCTGCAGATACGCCGACAGAGCGAAGCAAATTGTTTGCAAAGCCATCGTCAACGAGGACGCGAACGCCAAGATTATTCGCGAGCTCAAGGAGGAGATACAGAAGCTACGCGAACTTTTGAAGCAGGAGGGAATTGACTACCAAGAAGGTGAGCGTTTCGCATCTTTGACATTGCTTTTGCTATCGAATTAGATGGAATTGACTAAGAAAAATGACGCTTTTATCGACATTCTGTAAATAAACTAATCGATAACGTATGCGCTATCAATAGTGCCTTTAATACTTTCTGTCACTAACGTCAACCAATGCAATGTCTATTGGCTTAATAACGTATTTGGAATATTCACAATCAATGAGAAAGTGGAGAGCTTGAAAAAGCGTATTGCGAAGTAGGCAAGCCATTTACATTATTTATCTTTTTTTACGCCTCTACGTAGGGCCGGATGGTAAAATCACTTACGAAAAGAAAGATCCTAGTAAGTAACAAGTCAGCAATCCTGAGCGACAGTTTATTATCAGCTACATACTTTGATTATGTGACACTCACGGCTTTGTATTTGGCTTTGACATCAATGGAAGCATAGAATACGATACAGTGGGAATGTACAGGCTAAATTTTAATCAACTAGAATACATGAGCGCGCATATGTTTGTTATCATGAGAAAACGCACGCGCACACACGTGCGAGTCTATCAAATAGTCGCGCTTGGCAAAATCGCACACGCAACCGCATGAAAAATGCATTATTTTCATAGCTACGCGATCGCTCGATCGAGATTTCACAATAGATACGTAGAGTCTCTCGCCGTTGAAATCCAGTGCATTATTCGGAGAAAATGGCACGTTATCAATTTTCCGCCGAGTCGGCGTGAAAAATAGATGGGATAAGCCTATCTCGAAGCACACTTTTTCGCCAAGAGCAATTCGAGGCTGGAGGCGTACTTTATCGATACCGTGTTACACGTGCGCAAGGTCTCGCTTCCTTTTTGCATGCAAACGAGCAACCGATAGAGGAACTAGCACGTTTATACGCATCGCTACTGTAGCTGTAGCGACGTGAACCTACCTTATCTCGCGTTCGAGCAAAAGATTTAATTTTTCTTTTTCATCCGTGTTCTCGGTAAAAAAAGTCTTCGCTTTTGGCTGCCGCCTTCGTCTATACGCTTATCTCTGTGTAATGCAATCCTATCGATGTATCGATTGTTATTTCCCAAGGATGAGTTTCCACTCGAGGTGTTGTCGATTAGTTGTGTAAAGAAGCTTTCGAACGCGAAATATTGTATCGATGCTATTGCCGGCTAAGAATTCGAGATAAGCATAAGTAATACACGAAGACGCAAAGACAAATCTTGATATTAGAAGTATAAGTCTTGCGAACAAATCATTTACTACGCGATAAACGAGCGCTTTATTTCGATCAAACTACTACGTAAAGACTGTGAATTTTGCTTTTTTGCTTTTTATTACGCCCAATTGGATTGTGCTTGAGACTTGCGAATATTGCATGGTACTTCATTCCAAACGTGACCATAGGGTTAGTTAACTGATGCGTACACAAAACTACAACACGTTTGGCGCTTTGAAACGATCGATCTGGATTCGCTTCGATTTATCGATTTATCACACGTAAAAATAAAAGCTCATGGGAAAAAAGTAGTCACGATTGGCGTTTTATACAGCACGAGACACGAGAAAGTCTTCCTTTTTCTCAAAAATAAACACAAGCACGCGCGTTTTTAAGCTTTCAATGTGACTGAAATGACGACGTCCGTTCTATTGCTTGTTTCGACGGAGAAAAAAGATAACAATAACGCAGATCGTCGTCAGCGCGAAATAGATCCACGCGCACTCAGCGATTGCTTGCAGTGTCTTTGAAAGATGATATTTCACTTGGCAAAACAGCCCGTTTAACGAGCAATTCGTTCACGTTGATTGTGCAGGAGACGTTTCTTTTATCCGGAATTCAAGGCGGGAAGACGATCCAAAGGAGCCGCGACCAAGGATCCCTTCCCACCCAGCGTCAACGCTAGCCGAAGAAGCCGTCGAGCAACTGCAAGCTTCGGAAAAGCTCATAGCCGGTGAGTGATGCGTACAATTGTATCCTTAAAGATAGGCGGGGAAACGTCATAGAAATAAAGTAAAACGACACTTGATCGTTTTCAGAGCTAAACGAAACGTGGGAGGAAAAGTTGAAGCGTACCGAAGCGATCCGTCTGCAGCGAGAAGCCGTGTTCGCGGAGATGGGGGTGGCGGTAAAGGAGGACGGCGTGACGGTCGGAGTGTTCTCACCGAAGAAAACTCCACACTTGGTGAATCTGAACGAGGATCCTCTGATGTCGGAGTGTCTGATCTACTACATAAAGGACGGCTTCACGCGAGTCGGCAGCGCCGAGGCCAGCATTCCCCAAGATATCCAGTTGTCAGGTCCTCACATTCTAAGCGAGCACTGCGTGTTCGAGAACCACGAGGGAACCGTCAGATTGATACCAAAGAAGGGCGCCCTAATTTACGTGAACGGTCGCGCCGTGACCGAGGCGCTCGTTCTCAGAACGGGTTCTCGGGTGATTCTCGGCAAGAACCACGTGTTCCGATTCAACCATCCCGAGCAAGTACGCGAGAGGCGAGAGAAGAGCTCACCAGCCACCGAGACTCCGACTCCTCGATCGCCGACCCAGAACGACAACAACCGCAACAACAACAACGACAACAACATCAACAACAACGTGGAGGCCAACGCCGAGACCAACGTCGATTGGAACTTTGCCCAGATCGAACTGCTCGAGAAGCAAGGCATCGATCTCAAAGCCGAGATGGAAAAACGCCTCTACGTTCTCGAGGAGCAGTTCCGCAAGGAAAAGGAAGAGGCCGATCAGCTGTTCGAAGAACAGAGAAAAGTAACCGACGCTTTTTCACGTACACGTTACGTCGCGTGATCGATGACGTCGTAATAATCATCGTCCTTTTAAACGATCAACGACATTCTCTTTCAGAGTTACGAAGCTCGCATAGACGCTCTACAAAAGCAAGTAGAAGAGCAGAGCATGACGATGTCAATGTACAGCAGCTACACGCCTGAAGACTTTAATAATATCGAAGAGGATATCTTTGGTGAGTTTTGACCTTCCGTTGTCTGTGCTCCATCACCCGACCTTTCGATTGCTCTGCACTCATCGTAATCGATTCATGCGGGGTTTCATTAATCGTGCGCCACACTGTTTACTTTTGATCTACCACATACTCACATTGTTGTCGCTTGGCTTATCTGACCGTTCCGTTCCTCGTACTCTTGCATTTCAGTCAATCCATTGTTTGACGCAGAGAGCAACTGGGGTGAGCGCGAATTCCAGCTGGCTAGCTGGGCTTTCCGCAAGTGGAAGTATCATCAGTTTACTAGCCTTCGCGATGATCTCTGGGGCAACGCTATCTTCCTCAAGGAGGCTAACGCTATTTCCGTGGAGCTTAAGAAGAAGGTAATTGTTTTGACTTCTCGATGGAAAGTGTCGTTCGTTCGTTACACCCGTTCGCTACAATGTTCAATTATCGTTCGCGCTTTCTCTAGGTTCAATTCCAGTTCACGTTGCTCACCGATACGCTGTACTCGCCATTACCATCCGATCTCTTACCGGCGCTTGACGACGAAGAAGAGGAAGAGAGACCGTTCCCTCGTACTATCGTTGCGGTTGAAGTTCAGGATCTGAAAAATGGCGCCACTCACTATTGGACTCTTGACAAGCTCAGGTAAGTAGTATTGCTCGATTCGTCTCGTCATCCAAAACCTGTTTCATAGTATTATAAAATATATCATTGTTTATGACTTGACACCGCATAAGTAACAACTTGGAACCGCCAAAAGTTTTTGAGCTTTCTTTCCCGTACAAATTTATTTTCAAGCTTTAGTTGTAGAACACACTTGTTACATATACAAGCGTCCCGAGTAAGACGAAATTAAGGAAAACATTCTGAATTGCTCACTTTTGGGACAATGGATTTCTGTAAACGCTAGTAGCGCGTAGATGTTACAGCCATAGAGCAGAGATCGCGAACATACACGAGCAAAGAGCCGAGAAAAGAAAGTAAAATAGAAAAGAAAGCGACGTAATTTGGAAGCATGTTGGGCAAGCTCGCTAAAAGTGTAATGGGGATGGTATATATTGTTGGCTTTGTAGACAGCGCTTGGAACTGATGCGCCACACGTATGACGAAGATTCGAACCTGATCACTCCGGAGGCCAAAGAGGACATTTTCCAATGTTTCCTCGCTCATCACGCAAACCCGAAGCTATCGCTCGTCAATCTCGTGCCCTCGAGGTTGGTGCTCGGTCCCGCTTTCCTCCCTGTCTATCCCCCCGCCCCCATCCACCCTTCACAGCCCTTTACATTCTTTCTCTCAACTCTTTCCATCCCTCTTTGTTCGCGCGCTCGCACTCGCACACTCGCATAATGTCTTCTTCAAGATTTGCGATCGTGCTTGTTGTACTGTTTATCAGCTATCAAACGTATGTGATGTACGTAACTTGCTCACAGCGCACAACTCATTTTTCGTCAACTGTCGTCGGAACTGAGTCAGTCGGTTATTACGTTTTGTGCACTAGTTCCTTGTGCTCACTTATCTATACGTCTTATTTTAGGGCATATATATTTGCACTCCTCCGGTTACATATTGATTAGATCGAGCTTTCCAGCAAAGTCTGCCAACGAATCTTATCATTTACGTTTGAAATAAATATACGGCACTTGATATTTCGAAGCATTCATGGGAATATGCACTGTGGGTTAGCATTTGATTAAAACGCCAACTAGACCAACTAGATCTACGGGAGTATCCGTGATACACGAATAAGTTGTAGAACGGATATTTGGTATTATCGATCCTATCATAACACGATAAGTTGAAGCACGATGCTAACGACGACGAATTTTTAAACAATCGAGCGATACCTTATTTAAGCGGGCTCTACGTGGCTCACATTTGAACTAATCAACGAGTACTACGCTCAGTCGACAGTTTCATCGCTCTCATGGCTATCGATCGCTTTCGACTACTGAAATATGTATGAGCGGGTCGCCTCTTTGCAAGATATGATTGGCATTTAAGCTCCTGAATAAAAATACATCGTGCGGAAAAAGTTATTTATACTGTCATACGCACGCGTGCTCTTGCTTGCCTAATCAATAGATGTATATTTCCGAAGAGAGGGACATTAAAAATTATAGCCTCAGCTGCTGTTATGAACTTTAAAACGTTACTCCTGTCGCGCTTGTCTCTTACTTCTGCCTACTGCCGTTCGACGTCATTCCTTTTTCTCCTTTTTCTCCTTTTTCTCACCAGAAAACCGTGGACTTGCAATACTTGCGTACAAATTGTAATCTTGCAATCTTATTACGTTAACGTGCTTTTCTGAAAAACCAGTAACACGCCTTTTTTTCTTCCTTTCTCTTTGGATCAGGACAATGTGTCCTAGAAAGTAAACGTTATTCATCAATCATTCGTCGTTGAACGTTTAAAAACAACAATATTTTAGAGAGCCAAGTCCCAATTGCAGTCGATAGCACTCGCATTTTTTAGATATTTTAGTTGACGAGATAAAATCACTATCGCTTTCGACGCATTCGCTCGCAGAATTTTAGCGTATGGTAAATAAGAAAGTTGCCAGGCTCATTGTGCTTACACTCTACTTATTCAGTGTACAAGAATACTTAGCATGTCAATTTTCCGTGTGAATTATTGCGAATATCAACGAAAAAAATATTGTCATGCGTTCTTTTTTCCCGCACAGGCAAAGATTGGAGCTTATGCGAGAGATGTATCACAATGAAGCTGAACTGTCACCCACCTCGCCGGATTATAACATTGAGAATATTACCGGTGGTGATCCATTCTACGACCGATTCCCGTGGTTCCGTATGGTTGGCAGGTAAAGCATCTTAACGAGACCACTCTCGACTGATTACTGTCACTATCGTGAAACACGATTACAAATACACATGCTCGTAGATCGTTCGTGTACTTGAGCAACCTACTCTACCCAGTACCGCTGATCCACAAGATTGCAGTTGTGAACGAGAAGGGTGACGTGAAGGGTTACCTTCGAGTAGCAGTACAAGCTGTCGTGGGTAAGCGTCGTTTACTCGTGTATACTTGCGCGAGCACTGATTTGACAATAAGCTCCCTATGAACAAAGCCTTAACGAACGCTTTCTGCCAGAAGAAGAAAACAGTGAATATTCAAGCGGCGTGAGACAGTCTGCTCGTATCTCGTTCGACGACGACCTGTTCGGGACTCAGCGTCAGAACCGTCGCAATACCATGATTGCACAGAATCTGGAGAGGGGTCAACACCAACAGATCATGGAAGAACGCGTTGTCGAAGGTCAGCACGAGAACAAGGAAACAAAGAACGAGACCGTAAAGGAGGGTAAGGAACTCAAAGAAGACGAAGAAGTTGGCGATGCGGATAGCGGACGCGGCGATAGCTCTGTGTCAAGCGACATGAAAGAAGAGGAGCTACCCGAACATTTGCAGCCCGGTGCCGAGTTCACCTTCCGCGTTACCGTACTACAGGCTATGGGTATCGCAACTGAATATGCCGACATATTCTGTCAATTTAAGTGAGTGGATTGTCTTTTTTTATTTGTAGCTCCATTGCAAGATAACACGCCGAGTGTACAATTTTATTTTTATAGTTTCTTACACCGTCACGACGAGGCTTTCTCAACGGAGCCTGTCAAAAACACGGGCAAAGGCAATCCTCCTGGATTTTATCACGTACAAAACGTAAATGTTGATACAAAATAATCAAATTTCTGGATTTGAAATCGACGTTGAATTGTTTTTTTTTCTTGATTGGAATGTCTCGTTGATTTTCAGATAACCGTCACAGTCACAAAATCCTTTGTAGAATATTTAAAGACGCAGCCAATTGTTTTCGAGGTGTTTGGCCATTACCAACAGCATCCTCTCCACAACGATGCCAAGCTCGAATAGTAAGTATACGAAGCGATATTTCTTCCGTTAACTGCGTTGTAACGACCAGACCTTGAAAATCTATATTTAATTCTTCGAGAGCGTGTGCGCCAGCGATGTACGCATGTATAGGTACACTGTGTAAGGAAAATCCCGCGTCTATTTATTTGTTTTGCAATAGAATGGTGTTTTATACAGCGTAAACCTTTTGTTTTTTTCATTTACGATCGATTCAACAGACTTGCAAATCGCAAAATATCTAACTGGGATTTCGTTTGTTCTGCAGTGTACGCCAGCCACCGAAGAGAATGTTGCCACCGTCGATCCCAATCAGCCAGCCAGTGCGTTCACCCAAGTTTGCACAGAGCCTACCGTCTCCGAGTACGTCACACGTACACGCCAAGTACGACGTGCTAGTGTGGTTCGAGATCTGTGAGTTGGCACCTAATGGCGAGTACGTGCCGTCAGTAGTAGATCACAGCGATGACTTGCCGTGCCGTGGTCTATTCCTGTTGCATCAGGGTATTCAACGGCGTATACGCATCACCATCGTGCACGAGCAGGCCTCGGAACTACGTTGGAAGGACGTACGCGAACTCGTGGTTGGCCGTATTAGGAACACTCCGGAACCCGAGGAAGAGGACAACGATTCATCGGTGCTCTCGCTCGGACTTTTCCCTGGTGAATACCTTGACTTACCCGGTGACGATCGCTGCATGTACAGATTTGAGGCTGCCTGGGACAGTTCGCTTCATAACTCACCTCTTCTCAACCGTGTCACCTCCTATGGAGAACAGATCTTTATGACAATCTCAGCTTATCTCGAGGTACTCGTTACCTTCTTCTCCGGATTCTTCGAGGTTAATCAAATCACTGTTCGTTTCTCACTGGTCGATTGTTATAGTTGGAAAACTGTGGACGACCTGCCATCATCACCAAAGACCTCAGCATGATTATTTACGGCCGAGATGCGAGAGTTGGACCGCGCTCGTTGAAACACCTATTCAGTGGAAGTTATCGCAACCAGGAGGCCAATCGTCTCAGCGGCGTTTACGAGCTCGTGCTCCGACGCGCTTCTGAAGCAGGTAGCCCAGGTTTGTCCTGTCTGACCCATAGCAATTACCCTAACCTTACATTCCTTATTTGCCACATAGTACATCCATCAGTGTTGTATTGTCTCGTCGTTTGATTCCGCATGACCATCGAGCCCTATCCTTCTGTTCCGATACTCTTTCGCTTGTGTTTTTCGATCAAATTCGATATCGCGAGGGGTTTCGTTCGACATCTAGTGTAAAAAGAAACAAAATGAGACTCGAACGAAAGCTCGCTCCGTTAGGCGTCGAGGATTTTTTAATCAGGATCAACGTGATTCAGAAGTCGACGTTGATTGATTGCAGGCGTGCAAAGACGTCAGCGCCGAGTTCTCGACACAAGCTCAACGTACGTAAGAGGCGAGGAAAATCTTGACGGCTGGCGGCCACGCGGCGATAGTCTGATCTTTGATCATCAGTGGGAGCTTGAAAAACTAACGAGGCTCGAAGAAGTCGAGCGCGTTAGGCACACTCTGCTGTTGAGGGATAAACTCGGTATTGACAAGAACGTTTTCTGTAACAAAAGCACCGACTTGCACGACTTTACCAAGAGTGAAAAGGTGCGCACTTTGCTTAGTGGCGGTAGATTGGTTGTCGCGTTAATCCACTACTCATTTGTCCGTCGGTTCATTCGAATTTCAGGAGGTTTGCAACATGGTAGCCAAGGTCACCAACGAAACACTCGCCAGCCCCGTGAAAATAAAGAAATCCACGAGCAAAGACGTATATGAGCCTTGGGAGATGACCGAGCGCGAAAAGGAGATTGCCACAAAATATATAAAGCTTATCCAGGGTAGGATTCCAAACAAGGAGCCCATCGTCCTAACAGATGTTTCCCCGGGCGACGATACGATGACCGACTTGACTACTTCGATGATGTCCTCGGTCGTCTCATCTTCTTCCCAAGAGTCAGTATATTCCCGATTATGCGATAACGAGCAGGTAACTTTATCCTCGTATGCCTGAAACGCCCTGTAGCGGTTGTCTCTGCCTCGATGCGCTATACCGCTTGTATTGGTGAGATACCTGTTCTTTTATTTTTCTACGTTCACCAGCCCCTTTTTTTTCTATTTGTGGCAACAGCTCGTGCAGCTTATACGTGCATCATTCATGAACAACCTTTGGCAACAAGTTTTCTTTTACTTTCTTCAGAAACAATCACTATATATACCTTCTAGATACGATACGTTTTCGAGAGGGACAAATATTTATCAAAGAGCTGAAGATAACTAGCAATGTCGAATTGACATTAATATTTGTTCGTTTCAACATTTAATCGAGTCGATATTTTTTCGAACATTCCACTTATCCACGGTCAATTTTTCCCGACACAATAGCTTCAATTTTATGTTTTCTGTTCACTCGATCAGAACATAGCATCGGTCACATCATTCATCGTCAATTAAACGTACAACGGAAGTAAACGTAAGCGAAGGGTCACGAATCCCAACGAGTAGCCACATACGCACTCACAAATCATTATCATACGTACATATACACCGAGTTGTTGAACGCTTGCTTTGTGATAGACAACCGCTGAGTAAAAGAACAAAAAAAAAACAAATTAAAGAAAGGAGAGAGAAAGAAAGAGATAAGTAGCGCAGGGTGTGCATCTCGGGTGATACAGGAGAGACGTTACTTGCAGTCCCGAGGGATAATAGTGAAGAGCAGGTCTAAGTCGTGCATCTTTAGGTTGAGCTCGCCCGATCGCGCGAGGCTGCAGGAGCTGCAGGACAGTATCCTGGCGGGTGAATCGGCCAGCCACTGCTCCGCCGGCATCCAAGTGACGGCACCGATACAACCACCTGGCGCCACGTCACCGCTTAACGAGAATCTCGTGCTCTACGTGCCCGAGGTCGAGGAGATACGCATCAGCCCGGTGATCGCTAGGAAAGGTTACCTAAACGTCCTTGAACACAAGACGAGTGGGTGGAAGAAGCGATGGGTGGTAAGTCGCGTTTCGCCAATGGGGTTTCGATTCCATCACGACAGTTTTTTCTCATCGCTTGCTCTTGTCTTTTTTATGCGCTTGCAGTCTGTTCGACGACCATACGTCTTCATTTTCCGAGATGAGAAAGATCCAGTGGAGAGGGCCTTGATAAACCTAGCAACAGCGCAAGTAGAATACTCGGAGGACCAGTTATCCATGGTCAAAGTTCCCAATACATTTAGGTACAATCGAGTATTCTTACAATTGACCAGCCAACTTGATTCTCTAATTAAATTTTCTTTGCATTCACGACAATGTTCCACGTTTCAGCGTTTTAACAAAGCACCGCGGTTACCTTCTGCAGACACTAGGAGATAAGGAAGTTTACGATTGGCTTTACGCTATAAACCCTCTGCTGGCTGGCCAAATAAGGTAATTTGAAAAACAAACTTAAAGATGGCGCTATCGAGTGATATCGAGCTAGCAAGAGAAACGAGACAACCGGTTTTTGTTAAAGGTCGAAATTGGCGCGTAAAGGGCCCGGGTCGAATAGCATACCGATAAGTTTGGCACCACAAGGGACAACATCAGCAGCAGCGGTTGCGGGAGGAGGTGGTACAACGGACGCTCAAGCCCAAGCCAAGTGAGTGGCCGACTCGCTGGCCGAGATGATGGGCGCCGTCGCCAAGGCCTCAAGGATCGTACTGAAACGATCACACTCAGCCCTCGGGTCGCGGGATTACTGTAAATTTAGCTTGTCCATCATTTTCGAGTGACGCTTTTATAGCAGCATCAACAGCAACAGCCGGGCGAGGCGAACTCTTGGCTGCTCGCTGGGCGTTCCCACGGAACGTAACTGCAGCCGAGCGACGCTAACGTGATCTCGCTATCGAAAAATAGCATCGCGCACCTACACAAGTGCAAACAGACTTTAGCATTCCGAGAGCCAAGAGCACTATTCCCATTTCCACGATCGTTTCTTCGGTATCTTTGACCTCGATTACAACGTCCGCGCCCGTAGCTTCCTCTACCCTGAGTTCGCCTTGTATTTTTTCTTTTTCATCTCGCCCGCGACTCTAACAAAGACGCGAATTCGGAAGAAGACTATAACATAGCAAACAGGTTTTGTCAGCAAGCGAAATATCGATTGTTCACACTTGGCCAGCGAGGCTGAGCTGCAGTTGTCCCCCATGTAGGTAACGTAGAACGTGGCGCTTAAGATGCAATAAAGAGCGAACGCGGGTGCGTAATCAACGTTCAAGGGACAAAATAAGCCGACCTTTTTGAAATAACGATGTGATTGTAAGCAAACGGGAGAAAACAATTTAATTCCAATTTTCGAACACGCGAATTGAACAATGAATATAGATTACAACATCGTTTTTGAGTGCTTTGATATTCGAAGGAAACATAAATCCCCATAGACGTTTCTATGTAGATATATAAAGAGAGAGCGAGAGAGAGGGAGAGAGCGAGAGAGAGCGAGAGAGAGAGGATAGAGAGAGAGAGAGAGAGAGAGAGAGACGTGGCCAACTATTGCCAGCATTCCAAGTGACAAGTCGACAGCACGGAACAATAAGCGTGCGATTGTAGAACTGTCAAATAAATTGTAGCTTGAGCTCCCGCCCTCCCAACGACGACAAAGTTTGCTGTTCCTCGACATTGACGGACGACTTAGCAGTGCGAGTCTGTTGCGCGTAAAGCGATACACTAACAGTAGAGTCAAACATGAAAGGAGAGACGCGAGTTTACTCAAATACACATATGCGACGAGCTTGATTGCGTTATCCTTGTAAATACAACGTGAATCGGTCTCCTCGTTACGTGCGTTTTGGACGAGCCACTCCTTGTCCCTCTTTCTCATTCAGTGGGCAATGCCCATTGACAAATATTTTGAAAAAAGGGACAGAAAGGGATACCGAGCTAAACACTTGATACGAGTCAACAATTATAATCTGTCGACGACTATGACGACATTATTCGAGGATAGTGCACGAATTCTTGATTAGCCGTTTCGACGACGAGCATAAAACGTTATCGCAAACGGCTAACGGTGTGCGTATGGCTGAGGAAGACTCAAATGCAACAGTATAATTTCTAGTCAAGAGAGCGAGAAAGAGAATCGTGCGCGCGCGCGTGTGTTTGTGTTTGCGTGTGCGTGCGTGTATGCGTGCGTGTGCGCGTGTTTGCGCGATGTATGTTCGTACGAGCGAAAGAAAGAGTGAGAGTGCGCGAATGCAAGTGCGACCGAGTGTGCATCCTAGTTGTGCGCGGACGCGCATGTGTATATGTGTGTATGCGCGTGTATATGCAACTCGTGCTACGTTTTAAGCTATGAATTTTTTGTTATTCGTTTGAAACCATCAAAGATATTGTCTATTGATATAAGGATAACAATTATTATTGAGCGACGCGTGAAGAGGCCTTTGTATAATTTTTTGATCTCTAGAGCAAGCGAAAGGGTAAACAATGAGAAAAGCAGATGTCGATTCATCGGTGAATATATGAATAATGTTATAATTATTACTCTTATTGTCAAATCCAGATATTCTTTGTATTTTTATTATATAGATGAAAATTGCGCAAACTCTTGATGTGCGGCAATATTTGTTTTCGAAAGCTCGTCCTCGAATAGGAAAGTGCATTTCTGCTTGTGCGTGTCGCAGCGCCAATTGAATTTTCCTAGACGGCGAGCTAAAAAATAAAGAACCAGTTTTTGCTTGCTGACTGTTGTAGCGTTTAAGGCTATGTATAATTTTATTCCGTTATTGATTGCAGCAATTCGTAAACACTTTAAACTAGTATATTGTACAATGACAAGTGGTGATCTGATGATAAAAGCGATGGCTATTTGGGGCACGTTATTACAATCGAGGTAGACAATTCGTACGGTATTGCAATACATGTAGTGTGTTTGTGTGCGTGTGGAAACGAACCATTTCCCGACTGTGCGATTTCCAACACTGATGCTCAACAAATTTGTACGCGGAAAGAGGGCAAAGAGAAATAATAATAAATAAATAAAAAACAAACGCGACAGAAGGAAATACTGAGATAGATGACGAAAATTGTAAAAGAGAATATGATCACTTATATATATAAATAGTTATATATATACATACATACATACACACACATACACACACACACACACACACACACGCGCGCGCACGCGCACACAAACACCCACACACACATATATATATATATATACAAACAGATATGCATAAATCAATTTAATATAAACAACGTTAATACACGCATTTACTGGAAGTAAACGGAATGAAAGTTACCAAAAGAAGGCAATGAACAAATAGAGAAATTATCGATGAGACAGAATTATATGAAAAGTATTAATGAACTAACAAAAAAAGGGTGACTGTGAAGAATCTCCGATTCACTATGCTCTAAGTAAAAAGTAAGTTCGTGTATTTATTTATATGTTATCAACAATTTTGGATTCGTGCAAAGCTGTTATTGTTTCCGTTCGAATCCTTTGTCGCTAAACTGGAGAGAGGGGCTACTTCGAACCATGCATTAATGCTGTAACGTGTATTGATTATAATTACTCGACTTACACACTAGATCTACTGTAAGTGGTAATTAACGTGTAATAAAATCGATTAATAAAAGCTTATATGCCTGACATATTTATTCCGTGCGCATTCAACCTATCACAATCGCTCCTGTGAAAACTTCCATTTTCTACCTTTCTCAAATCATCGCTAAACTACGCTCCAATTCAAACACACTTCAACTTGCAGCTATACTCTGCGGCGATCAACCCAGACCACAGACCCACGCATGGAATTGTTGTTGGTTGGTAAAGTTATTTGTACAGTGATTGCAAAAGTTATTGCGTAAGTAACTTGTAAACTTATTTCGAATAGTACGCTCGCGGTCTGAATTTATTCGTCGAATATTTCGATGTTATTACTGCTCTAATTCTCAAATTAAAAATCAATCACTTACATTATTCATTACTTAATAAATTTCCTTTCGTAACTTTGGGATGACTTAAAACTTCACCCGTGAACCATCAATATTTCGAACGATCCTTTTTGTTATTAATTGCTTCGCTTCTAAGTTGCATCGCAGCGCGAAGTACTAAACGTTCGAATTAACGAGAATGCAACGATGTAAAAAAACTTAAAATAAACGTAAAACATTTACAGTTTTTCACAAACTCGCGTTAGTTCGGAAAAGTTATCGTAATAAAAAAGAAAAGTTGAATAAAGTGAGTGTAACTCCGAACGTTAAAAAGTACGTAGGTATATTCGAGAAAATTGTTGCGGTTGGACGGAAGAATTACATATCTAACGATCCTGTGGTTTTTACGAAATTTCAGTTTGTCGGCAACATTTTTGAATGTACGATATGCGTGAGTTTCGCCGTGATCGAAGTAAAATATTGGATATCTCATAAAACGTAAGCTTGATTGTCCCTCGAAAATAAGTAATAAAACGAACTTACTGTATTCGTTTTGTTGCAATTATTCACGTTTTTGAGGAATAATATCGACCTACGTAAACATTGTTGATTGGACTGTGGCACGCAAGGAAAATAACATTTCTATAAAAATCGAAAGTTTCGGTTTTTATCGAAATCACCCTTCAAAGTGTTTACCATCGAATGAAAAAACGACATATATTAAACATGAGTAAGTTTATTCAAAACTTAATTTCAATGTTACAGCTTTTGATATGTTTTCTAACATATCAAGAGTATTTTATCGTACTTGATTTAGGGAACTTGTTGTATACTTGTCAAAGTCGCTATTTCATTTCTTTAAATCTGCACAAACTTCAAATCACAAAGTTTTTAGTTCGAAAGTTGTAGCAACCTCGACAGCCAATATCGCCTAGGAAACCGCTAAGAGGAGAGTAGACTAGGCAATACAAAGGGCTATTTCGATGATAAATAAATTTGCTTTGTCAATACCACACACAACGTATTGTAAGATCGTACTTAATTTGCTAGAACATCTAGTCTAAACTTTGCTCAACGTGTAAATAAAGCCAGTACCAGGTAAAAAAAGGTATTTTTGCATCAACGTATTTTATCATCGGAATGATTGTGAAACTGATATCGACGATGGATTGTTTTTGTATGAATTTTCCAATAATCCGGCTGTTAATGAAAAGTAATAAAAAAACTAGTCGACTTTGTTTATCGAGCTGTGCAGTTTACGAGAGATTTCTCGTTTTTCGGATAAAGTCTTTTCCGCGTATTTCGTTTTGCGTGAAAACGTTTGACTGGTGTTCGATATATACGTGGCTTGATTCGGTATCATCGTTGACTCCGATATTTCACGATGGCTTATACTAATGCTGTTGTACTCGACTAATACCTTCCGATAACGTAACACTTGGAAGGATACATAGCAATCGCTGTTATTTTGATACTCGCGATTTAGAATATCGATGCTCACGCGATCGAAAACGTCAACGAAGAAAATACGAATAATTGTACTTATTTCTAAATAGGACATTCTAAGGCTGTCGTTAAGAATCAGATGGTCGAGGCATTCGATAACGGTAGCACTCTGTTTTTTAAGACTAGTATTTCGGCTAAAAACACAAAGAAAACTTGGACGATCGTGTTCTTCGTAGGTCCGACGTTTTTTGTTGGCGTCTTTCAAACACACGGAAATGGAGTGGCGATAGTTCTCTTGGACGGTTGATTCAACTGTAATCGACGACGACTGCATCTGCTCCTCCGGTACATGAAACATGATATCACACAACTTTACTCCACTTTACAGAACACAGGTTAGATCATCTACAAGGATTATACCCGAACAAAGTTTCAAATATTACACTTTGAATTTCGTTGTTTATGAAACAGAGCGAAAACCTTACGATTGAAGAGTGTGCCGAATCGACGTAACATACGTTGCGAATTGGGAACAAAGATTTCAATTTAAAAATTTCAATAAGTACAACGAGGTCATGCGACAGCTTTGCTTGCAATTTTTTGCCGACTTGTGCAATTTTTGATTCATAATTTAGAACGATGTGGTACATGGAATCTTATGCATTTCGATTAAATATTGCCGAATGGCAACGACGAGTATCTTATCCTACGCGATCGATTTCACTTGTAGGTACGGTCATTTCATTGATTTTCTGTTAATCATGGGATTTTCCGTCATTTCGTTTCGTTTTGCCGAAAATCCCCACAAAAACTATCGATAGCAATAACAACTGTTTACGTATATTTGCGAAAACCTACTTGAGGATTTCAACCACGATATATCTTGATAAATCATTAGGCTATATACTACGATAATAACGTTCGCTAGGTCGCGTAAATAAATCAGAGTAGTGCGCTTTTATGCTCACTTATTATGGAAGCACAGCGAATACACGCGTACGGAAGTCTTATAACTTCTTGAAAACTACTTGTAATCTGAATTTATCATCGTTCTTTTCTTCCTAAGCGAGTCTTATAACTTCCTAAAATTCGATTATTTCAATCTGAATACATCGTCGTTCTTTCTTTTTGTTCTTGTCCTTTGAGTTATAAGTAGTTTCTGTACTCGCAATTTCAAACAAATGGTGTTGTGAATTTTGCTCGGTAAGTGTAATTAATCAGCAAAAATAACATAGCAACAGCTTATCACAATATATTGTGCGCAGAAACTTGATTACAAGCGGTAAATCAAAAGAGTCGTGTCGTGTATTTTATTGGTTTTGGTTAAGGTCACGACGTATAGCTCCGTCCAATTGTTATACTACCAGCCCCCGTTTCAATAGCTTATTTTCGTTTAATTAATTATTGTATCGGTTGTTTTCTACTAATTAACTTACAATCCCTCGAATAATATTATTTTTACGAGGCCATTAATTAGTAATGCGAATTATTTCGGTATCCGAAAACGTTACGTTTCTATGTTCAATCTTAGCGCTGGAGTTGTCAATTACAACGCAACGTTCTGAACTTGTCTATTAAAAGGACGAATTGGCTAAAGCGGAAAATCAGAAATCGGTGTTTCTTGCACGCAAATGAATTTCCGATGACCGAGTCTTGGGAATAACTGACGAAAGTGAACAAAATAAAAGGATATTTACGTCTTGGGAAATGACTTATCTTTAACGATCTGTTCGAACTAAAATTAACGAAGCGGTTCATTGACGTTCCCTAAAAATGTGTCGTTGGGTTGATTATACGCAAAAAGATCACTAAGAAGAAGCGGACAAAAGTAAAATTCGAAAATTGTCGCTCTTTCAAAGTATCGCGATTTCTCAAATTTGTGATAATTATTAAGTTGCTTGCGAAACACAAAATATAACGAATGCTTTATATCGCTTAAATGACGTAACGACAACTTCAATTTACTGAATTTTAACGGTGTTTATTTTTTCACGTTGATTATTGCATATTGAAAAATGTGCAACGATGGAAGCAAACTGACGTCACTTCTTGTTTCACTAGTAAGATTATCGATCGACATTTTGCGAGTATGCGTGATTTTACATAATTGAAACATCGTAAAAAAGCTAATTATGGAATGGCTCTATCCCGTGAAAATTGATAAAACAAAAATATCCGGCTTTGCTCGGTTTCTCCCTACAGATATTATAGCATATACTGCGATTTTGCGGTCAAATAGGAAATGGCTTATTTTGAACAGCTCCACTCCATCCTAGTTATTTTTATTGATAAAACAGCAGCTTTTTCCATTTAATACACTTTCTATTCGAGCGTACGTTCTAACTAACGGTGGTCACTCGCGGCACTTCCAATTACATGGACCGAGCAATCAAGAGACGCAGTTGAATGAATTAAAAATAAATGAAACGTAAACATCCACTATCTACTCGATAAAAAAACGTAGATAGCAAGTTTACTGAATTTTGAGATGTCCAAATTCATTCTTATCGAAATACGAAATTTTATAACGTTCGATTCGATTCACCTGCGAGTGTGATCGAAATCTGTGACGATTTCAATCCTATCGGCGCGTCAAAAGTTTTGATTTACTATTTGGATACAATTCTACGCTGCCGATCCAAAATTCGTACTCTTGATCATTATTTCAGTTTTATCGGTTTCAATTCGAACAAGTATTCCTGCAAATGCATCTTTGCTGAATCATAATTATTGCAAACTAAGAGGCTCAATCAATTATCCGACGTGGTTTCCATTGGAAAAATCTGCGTATCTCTGAGACTAACGGTCAGTTTCAATTCAAAACAATAACAGTTCAATTGTCATTTTGTATGGAAATGTAGTAGAGCAAGCTTAATCAGCTCTTGTACAACTTACGAGAGGAAACAAAATAGCTATAATCAGCTCGTCTCGAAGAAAAGAGTGTAGAAGTAGAAGTAAAACGTGCGAGCGGGTAAAGTGAATATCCATCATTCGGACAGTATTGTTTTTTTCACGCGAAAAACACGTCGTTGGGCATAAAATTGATATGCAGCATACGTATACGCTCGGGCAAAAGGTATAAAATACGATTCGAATTCATATGGATGTGCGCCTGTCGAAAAAAATAGAGGATACGAGGTGGAGAGAATTGTTCGCTGCTTTTATTGTTTTCTTTTCTCAACTTGTGCTCGTCAAGATTTTGGTCATAGTCGCTTGGATTTTTCGGAAGCATGGTCGCTCGTGCATTGCTATATACCAGGTGGAATACAGGAGGAGAGGTAAAGAAAGCCTGGGGGAGTAAAACCCAATTTCCACTATCCTTGCTCAACGCATCATCCTAGTCCCATCTCTTGTTGTTCCTTTTATTAAGGATCCTACGTTATCCCGATGGTTTGTCCCAGCGTACAACCATATATACCAATACATCCAATTCTCTGTCTTGTCGAGACTTTTGCTGGCGAATTTCTATTTGCGATTCCCATTGGCTAGCTTTGCACAATTTCGATACCGCGTGAAATCATTTGCAATACCTTGAGCTCAACGTGCGCGCGATATCACGGAAAAATGCTCTCTTTTTCATTAACTCTCTTGGTTTATTTACGTGCTGCTAGTTTTCTTTGAGCCATGAAAATGAAAAAGCTTCCGAGAAGCGAGAGTAAAAGTGTACCTTTTATGCTTGTATCCATTATAAATGAAATTGCAAGATAAAGTGAGCCGGAGAACCGATATTCAATGTCGATATATGTTGCTTCAGCGATTTTCTAATTATTATACTCCGCAATAGCGTACGAATTTCACTTGATGCTGCTTTCTTTGATGCCTTTGGCATTGACGCTTTTATCAATCGAACGATTCCCTTGGCCCCGTCGATCTATCTTGTTCAAATTTTGCATTGTTTCATTAATGCCAAATTTCTCACGTTAACCAAGTCGACGTGCTACGTTTGAGAAAATCCAAGAAAATAAACGTGTAATTACTTATGTTTGTATTATAGGTCTGTTGCATTGTACGTTGTAATTTAACGTAAAAAACTTTGGTACGTAGGGGCAGCTACAAAAGTTGCCTGAAAGTTTAAACTCATTAAAACGGATATTAGCTTTTCTTTTACGCTTCTCCTCAAAAGCCGAGTGACGTATAACGATCTTTGATATCGCGAGATTATAGCTCTTTTCAGGTGCAGAACTTGGAATAAGGATCTTTGTTTTCCATGTATATGTGATAATCGTGGAAAAATGGAGCAAAGAAAACGGGAAAAACACAAGATTGAAGAAACACGATCGGTTGTTCTGACGTTTATTTTGATGGGAAAGTTAATGGAGGTTGGATACACCGATAACGAATGACGTAAATTGAGAAAGAAGGAGAGTGAAAGAGAAAGCAACAGTGATCGTATAATTATGAAGTTAGTTGACGAGCGAGCAAAAGCGTATGCCAAGTGTCACGTTTAAGCATTTTCGCGATGACAAGCTCGGAGGTAATTAAAACGCGAACGAAGCCGATAGAGAAAGGCAAGGCGTGACACGATCATCGAGAAATCCGCACGCAAGGACTTGCCAATTTCCCGATGACTCGGCACGATAGCAGCGCTGTTACAGCTACTGCCGCTGCTGTTGGAGACATCCCCCACCCCCTATTGTCCTCGCATTGTCTCATTGTCCTGTCGACATGCACGGTCAAGTATCCGACTATTGCTACACACACACATGCTTACCACGAGAACCAATTCGCTTCCGTTATTGTAGGCTGCCCTTTGCTCTGTACGAGTTGCTTCCTACGCGTCTCTCCACAGAAGTATACTTTGATAGATGAGAATTCCCTTTATATATCAGGCTTGATCCCTCGTTAAGGCTACGTGTGCGAAAACGCCACGGCTTTAATCAACTGTTGCTCGCAGTTTCCCAAGATAAACTTACGCTCAACGAGCGATAACCATCATCGTCATCGCGCTTAAGTGAAATCATCCGGACGGCATAGTGTGTAATGCCATAATACGTCCCAACGATCATAGGATTAGACTACCATAACCGATTGATCTGTACCCACGCCTTTGTTTTTGACCTTGCGGAGCTTTCCACGATTACAAGCTCACTCCCTCCTCTTCAGAACGGTTTGTAGGGCGTTCTCACGACGATCCCGGGGTTCGGTAGTTGTCACGATAACGTTCTTTTTCACCGGAATTAATGCAACTTCTTTTTTTACTTGACCTTTCTCAAGATTTTTTTCATCGGAGTCTGCGAGATTTTTATTCGAGACACGTCTTGCATTTTTTCTTCTGTCTACGCTTCCACGACTATTGTTTGACCTCTTCATTAGAAATTTCGCCAATGACGAGCGTGTATTTTTTTCGTTTTTTTGTCTATATAACGCCCTGTAACTTGCTCGTTTTTCTTTCGAGAATACACATCGACTTTTCCTCCGTTGTGGTAGTCGCGCAAAAAACTTGTAATCGTATTACGCCGCGAAGATCCTCAAAGGTAAACTTCTTACTAAGTTACCAAATATACATAATTTTAGTTGAGTACAAAATCACGTGATTTTTACCCTACGGGTGCACAAGGATATCAAGAAATGAATTGCTTTTTCAGTTACATTTACAATTTTTCGTTTATTTATTTCGTTTTCTTTTAATTTTTGTTCACAATCAAACTAATATCTACATAACGTTGAATATAAATCTATCTCATGATTAATTAATAACTTGGTCGGAATAAGGTGAAAATTTGATAATATTGTACTAATATTGTACAACGACTAACATCCTTAGTTTGAAATCCATATAAGTGAACAATTATTATCTTAACACACATCGACCACTATTACAAAGATTTGTATTTGTTTATTAGACATACATACTTTATACGTCAATTTTTTTTCACACACATGTCGCTCAAGTTTCACAGGGTTGTGGATATACACAGCGAAGCTTTTTACAAATCATCACAATGACCCAATAACTGTGGTTAGAAGTGTATACAAACGTACAAATATGAATGAAAGTTTATCTCGTTTAGGGTGTATTAATCACAATATCACGTTGTCCAATGTTGTCCAAGATAAACTTTGGTGTCGTTTAACCAACTGGAGATAGAAAACTGATGATTTCGTCGTTTAAAATTGAACTATCGCTTGGATCATGATTGCTTGGTCTTTGTGTTCTCCAGTGTACACTCCGATAAGCTGGGTCTGAAAGCAGTCGATAAACAGATAGAAAAGTATATGAGTTATCGTCGATTATTTGCAACGCGTCGAGATGATACTATTTGGTGTCAAGTTTTTTTTTGTTCCGGCCAAAACTGCGTGTTAACGTAATTTCTAGGCGCATACAAAATGAAAGAAGTATTAATATTGTAAGCTCAATTGTTATGTCGGAATGTTTCAATTACTTTGAATCGTAAATAGGAAACGTAGCACCACGTCAATCAATGTGGCAATGGAATTTCAATAGATATGCGGTGGTGGTGGCGTTGGTGGAAAATGGAGGTGGTTTATTTTTAGCCATGTGTGTGTGTGTGTGTGTGTGTGTGTGTGCGTCGAAACCGCATCGAGGTTGTCAATGTGTTTTCCAGGACTATAAAAGCCGACGTCGGTTGATGGGCACATTAAACGACGCTCGGCGCAGACAAACCTCAATCTGACTGTCGGAGCTCGTAAAAGAAAGAAAGAGAGAGAGAGAGAGAGAGAGAGAGAGAGAGAGAGAGAGAGGAAAAGGGAGAGAAAAAGGCGTCGCAGCCACGAGTATAACTGACATATGTGTGTGGGCCGTCGTGTGACAGATAGCTGTCGAGTGCAACGACTCTTGACTGTGTTAGATATGGCGGGTTATCTTTATATACAAACACACAGACGAATATATATATTTTGAATAATGGTCCGTGGGATTTGCGACTAGTCGTGACGTTAGCCTCCTGCGGAGCTTATTCACGGCTTAAACCAAAAAAGCTCGTTGCACATCGTACAGTAGCTGCTCAACTTTTTGTCCATTGAGAAAGTAAGATAGAGGGAGAGAGAGAGAGAGAGAGAGAGAGAGAGAGAGAGAGAGACGGAAAGACATAATGGATAATTAATTTAGAGTCAAGTAAGCAAACCAGTTAAACGTTAATGCTTTTGTTCCAGCTCCGCGCACACGTGGCAATAAGCGTGTAAACGAACCGGATTTTTATTGCTACTCGTAAAGCCGCAAGACGGCACTGATAGAACGAAAATAAAGGATTTTTAGCAACGCTGCAAAATCTTTCGAGGTTCACTTGTATACTAATGTACCTATACATTCTTAATCGACCTTCGATCCTAGCAGAGTTGCGTGAGGCACGTGTGAATATATATATAAGATAAACCTTTGTCCAATCGTAATTTTTGTTCTCCCCTACTCTTTTATACGAATTATGTCAACGAGCGCGCGCATGATTCTTCTAATCATGATTTTACCTTCATTTGTCTCGCAATTAAACGAATGATTACTCTCGTAGAATTACCTTTTTTCTCTCGATTTCGAAAAAAAGGCGCGAATATCGTTCGACGAGATAGAATCTGTCGCGATGATATCTTTCGAGAAAGAAAAAAGAAAAGAGCAGTTTTCGATGTTTTCATCCGTAGTTCCCTGTTTCTTTTCCCAACGAAAATCCCCGACGATTTATTATCACTGGAAAGCATGAAACTTTCCCAAAAAACACCAAGCGTTAATCACGATCGTCTCGAATGTAATTTTACAGCAATTGGGTTGAGTGTATCGAATGTCCGTAAACGATTGTGAGCGTGCGTTTTCTGTAGACCATTCAAGAACGATTAGTTGTCTTTTCACGCGAACAGAGTGAAAGAGTCTGTCTCGATTTTATTGAATCTAAAATGGTTTGCGCACTTGAAAAGAAAAGAAAATACAACAGAGTGTCGTTCCGTTTGGTTTCTACGATTGTCTCTAACAATGAAAATTTATAGGCCTGTAAAAATTTGTTATAGGGGCTTGTTTCAATGAAATCTATGGAGCCATGGGATTGTCGCGAAAAATATCACTTCCGTGATTCCGCTTGGGTATGGGTTATAAAAGCGAGATAAATAGCACCATCTCAGACGTTCATTCGGATATCGAGAAATAAAATTCATGACCAATATCATCGATATTGCGCGTACTTGAATTCTATTCCACGCAGGAAGGCAACCATTCGTAACAGGTTGTCGAATTTCCAGCGAAAGCTTCATACGCGTTACGCCTCGATATAATGAGAAATCAAACACGACCAAAGACCGCGCTGCAAGTGGCTATTGCTGTTTCGAAACTAACTTGATGTGGTCAGGGTGCATGTTTCTAAGGGATGACTCGCTTATAGGTCGTACGACAGATTCAGAGCTGTCAACATACGCGTATATAGCCACTCGCGTATAAGAAAAGGGGCTTGAAGGAGAGTCTCGATAAAGCCCAACAAATCAGAGAGTGCGTCCTAAAAAAATCTCCCCGGCGCACGCTCGTAAATTCATTTGGTTCGAGTGTCGACTTTTGCGATACTTTCGTCGGTACATCCACGGTATATAGTCTCGTAGATTTTATACAATACGTAATCTCAAGATGGAAGGTGCCCACGCGCGAAAGACAGGCAGCTTTTTGTTTTCTTTCTTTTTTTGCCACGTCATCCCCCGCGAGCAAGCACGTCCTCGTAAATTTGAAACTTTATGTTAAAGCTAAACTCGAGTCTTTTTATACCAAGTCTTTTGTCACACGGCGTCGGCAACGGTGATGGCGAAGGCGTCCTATTCTTCGTCCTATGAATATACGCAGCGCGTTTATTCATTTCAACGGTGCTGTTCTGACTTTGAAGAGGCGCTCTTTGAAAAAAAAGCTTTGGCTTATAGCGACGTTTTAATGGGCGTTTTAACAATAAATTGGCACATTAAAAAGTTTGACATTATTCCAGTGCTCTCGTTTCCACTTGCATACTTTACATTAATATTCAGCGTCATTTTCCGGAGGGATAGAGTTATCGATTCATGCGCACTTTATACAGTTATTCCAATCATTTGTATGCATATAGTTGGCTTGCACGCCCGGAATGTCAAATAATTTTCAATCTAATTTTAGCTCGTCGAGAGACAGAGAATGAGAAATGACGGAGAAAAAAAAACGTCAACGACGTCGATCGCAGTCCTATTTAAGGCTGCCGTAATGACTCGGTCTCTTTTTACGTTTATTCATAATATGCATACGCGCGTGGAGACCTCTTGTCGTTTGTTCTGTCCGTTAAATTAACGATGTAGCCGAGTACGTGTAGCTACACACCAGTCCCAAAGCCATCTTAGTCAAACGTGGCAATTCTTATTCCGGTGACAAATAAAATACTCTCAGGATATCTCTCTCACTCTGCTAATTATAGCGACAATAAAGTTGTTCCTGCACGTCGCTCGATCGGTAGTTTCGAACAAATAGCGTTGATTAATACTCGTGATGCGCGAGGTTATTTATCGAGCAATTTAATTATTCGGCCGCGACGCATCGGAAGTATCGTGTGAGAATATATTTCGATGAATGCGGGATGCAAATGCGAGAGAGAGAGAGAAGGATTACAGGAAATGTAACTATGTATGGGTGAATGCGCTTGTTGGACCTCATATACGTTGCTCGTGGCCATTTTGGAAGACGGTGACAGTGGTCTCGGGCTCCTGGGGTGTAGATCTTTCTCTGCTGGTGATCTCGGCGAGGTGGCCCGGTTGCCAACTGGCCATTTGGATGACGCTATGAGGCCCACCCCGACGCGTGCTCGTATGACGTCGAGAAGTTGTGAACGAGAAACTCTGACCTCGGCGATTCGACGACGACGTAGAGACCGCTCGTCTTGCCGAGGAGCAACAGCAACAACAGCACAACAGATACCTACAACACGGACAATACGAAACATGTATTAAAGGCTTTTGTACTTGGATTATGGATTATCCATGACAACGAGCGAATATCGTTCATCCCAATCGCAACTCTGTCATCGGGCCAATTACACTTAAGCTTTCAAATGTTATTCGATATAGTTTATCGTATACGTGAAAGTCACCGTTGTCGCCATTTTATCGTTAATCGGATCTATGACTTTCCTTTTGACACATCAATTATATGCATTCAAGAATGGGTTTGCCATTAGCAGAACTAAAGCTTTGGTAGTTTTCTTCGTTGACTGTATCAACATTTCACGTTGGTCAGATTTAATCTAGCCTAATGGAACCTTGACAGGGTATACGTAGATCAAAACGCTGAAACCAACAATAAATAGTAGCGAACTCTAGTGAAACTGACTTGATTGCCGAATTTGTATGTGTGCCGCGAACTGATGTTGCACGCAATAGAAAGCCCGCATTCACCGATGGAGAAGCTATCACAGTCCGGCTTTTCAAATGGCTGGTTTTGTTCGTGAGCTTTCTCGAATCACAGTTTTTGCTATATCATTCAATACCCTGTTCCCTGTTTTTAACGTCCACTTTGGCTCTACTCGCAAAATTACCCGCAAATCCCATTCATCGATAAGTACTATCTCGCATAGAAATGTATTTTGACAGATTAGTTTAATTAGTTGCATCTTTGTTGTCGTTCTAGAGTGAAGAATATAATAAACAAAGCGGGTTATTTATTTGCAGAACGCATTCTCTGAATCGACATTTTAAACAAAGTAGTTATCACTTGAAAATGTCGCTCGTAAAATGTACTTGTGATGAGTTTTGAAATTGCTTAAGGAAACGTTCGTTTTGAACGGCCAATAAAGAAAATGAGCAAAGTCGTTCCATCAAGCATCGAGGTGTAAATTAGTAGTTTGAAACAGGCGCACCCATCAATTTACCTTTACCATGAGAGCTTAAAACAGTAACTTAAAACGACTTGCGGAGCGAATTCCTATACGATTACCCATCAATTTGCCAACCACGACTAATTCGTGCGTTCCCATCGTTCGTCACTCCATTAATTACACTTTCTTCCCTTACGGTTTAATTGTTTTATTTTTAACTCTTCTCTTTACAGCAAGCCTTGGAATATGCTCTGAACTGGTCGCAAACCCGGCGCTTGTACATGTGATTATTTGAACATTTTAGAGAAAGCCAAAGTTGTTTGTTTTGGATTCAACGTGGGTATTGAGAAAATTGAGAGAATCGAAAGACAGCGCAAGTCCACGCAAACTTCTGCCGTCGTCTTATCTTACGAGCTTTTCCTATAATAATTTTATGAAATTGAGATACTCGATGTTCCTATCCAGACTTGGCGCAACGTAACAAGGATTATCCAGTAAGTAGATACGTACTTATCGATAGTTTACCACGTGTGCATAGAGCTATTTTGAGGTTAGCTTCTATCGGCAAGAGTTCAAAGGTAAAGGATTACACAAGATCAACGTAAAAGCTAAGCGCACACAAAGGCATGGGTCATAAGTACGCGTACAGCCAAAAATACCAATGCGACTCGTCTATTGAGTGGTCAAACCACCAAAGGTCTGACGTATCTACATCCGATAGATAGACCCGTTACTGACAATGACAAGGGGTGGGTTCTCGTTTTTTGTCGGTCATTTCAACTGAGTGTAAATAAATTCATCAAGTTGTAGGATTTAGCGGTATTGGTAAACTTGACAGTTGGTTATAGACTATTTGCATCCAATCAATCGCTTATTTCTAATTTTCCAATTGCAAAACGTGAAACAATCCAGTAATTATTCGCACTCTTGATCGAGTGCTCTAAAGATTAATTCCAAAGAAGACAATTTTGAGCAAATGCCGAATTTATTAATATTGAACTGATCAAAAGGCGATCAGCTAGAAATCAGTGAAAGTAAAAGAATAAGAATTCGCTGTGCAGGCATTGACAAATCAATCGGATGAAAACGACAAAAATCCAATTCCGACGATAGAACGTCGACATTGGCTATGAATTTCAATGAGTTGCAAAAAGAATACTAATCTTCTCGGCGCGAAATTGCAGGATTAAAATCCAAGAACGAACGAGCTCGTCGGATAGCAAACGAGAATCAAATGAGACAATGGTAGTCGTGACGAGAGAAAGAGAGAGAGAGAGAGAGAGAGAGAGAGAGAGAGAGAGAGAGAGAGAGAGAGAGAGAGAGAGATGGAGACATCGGCATGATTTTTTGGCAAAAAACAAGTTGAAGAAAGAGGAAAAGAGAGAGATGTACAGCATATGACAAAGTGCGATGAGCGCAGCTATTGAAATTAATCGAAGTATTATTGTTATGCAACGAGACGCATTTCACTGGTAACGTATTCCCGTTTTTGCCTCCCTTACTCATCTCTATGCGCGTGGGTGTGTGGAGATCAGATTTCTCACCGCATCCAGGAATTATGGAAATTTTGATAAAACATTTATGCAACTGCAACCTACTGATTTCTAGCTTCACCGCACGCACGCTCTAAGGACTCCTGAACGTCAGACCGCAAGCTTGAAAATTATCCTTTACCGCGATAGTTACTAACTACGCCTTTCTTTTCAATATTTTATTATTATTATTTTACAATGGGAATTTGATAACAACGTTTTTCACTATATCCAAGTAAAGGAAATGAGACCATGTTGTTGGGGTCAACGTGTATCGCGGTCTAAGAGTATCCTCCGTCAAAACACGTCAATAAATTCAATGAAAAAAGTAGGGCGTTACCTTTGCGACTCAGCGACGCGTGGTTGACTACGAGTCGAATTAGGTCCTCCTTTAACCCTTTCCCACCCGACGTTACTAATTTGTACCGAGTGATTCCCCGCTAAATATCTTAGTAACACGTTAGCCCATCACTGGGATTCATTTGAAATCTGTCTATTTACTCGTACTTTGCGAGACGATCAATTTTAGACTCATCTACATTTGTGAGAAACGCGGGGTACTATTGTTTGAAGTAATTTTAAAAATATAGTAAAAAACGGCTGTTTTAGTGAGTATCATGAGGCTAACGTTTAATATTTTGTATTTAAGTTGACTTCTTATATCAAAAAGTCGTGAAAAAAATTTCCGTCTCTATTAACTACTGTGATTACACGGGCCGACAACCAAAAACACCCAGAAACGCGACAATATATTTCCTAGGTTTTCGATGCGCTGAATCCAATTGTGGCTTTTCCATTATGAAATGTTGTCGGGCTGTGCTATTAAAAAAAATTTTGTTAAATACATTGTTTCCTTTGCAGCCCTTTACTAATACAGCAACGTAAAATTTATAATTTTCTTGTTTTTTCCATACTCGTTGGAAAAGGATTAAACGCAAAATACCATGTCACGTCCAGTATTTGAGATTGGCTTTAGACGCTAGATGAGCGTACGTATACTATTGTAGCAAAACACACGTATGCGCAACGATGAACTAATTATAATTGTTAATCCAGAGGCGTTTTCAGACGGAGCCTGGCTTGAAGCTGAAGCATATTTGACCAAAGCGTTGACCCATGCAATTTATTTTTCTCCGTAATACAATAATATCGATCAGGTTGTTGATGTTAAATTGAATATTGCAATATTGCTGAGCTGCCGTAATTGATGCGAGAAATAACGTTTACTGAAAGCTCTGCGTTAATATAATTTTGCGAATCGTTGTTTAATTTAAATAGTGATTCGGATGCTCTGTACGCGAAATAAATTGCAAACGTTTATTTAGGGATCGGTGATAAAAATGTCAAATGAACGTAAAATTAGAAAACTAATTTGATTGTGCGTGATTTTAATTCCTCGCTTGATGTAGATAACATAAATGTATTATTGAAACGAGCAAACATTAATATGAAAGTTGGCCACAGGCGCCGCTTTAGACCGGCTTTTAAGGTTGTTGAATAACTGAAGCTTAACCGTGTAAATATTTGAGTGTAATTAATAGTTTGCTCGCTCGATCGTTAGGCGATGCCAAGCTCGTTAAAAGCAACTCCGTTCAGCTAGATTAATGGCCGATTTTCGATCATACCATCGAGCGATTATATCGTCAAGGGTGCAAATATGCCTTGAGCAACAAATAGTCGGAGAAGACGAAAGGATTTCGTTGATTGAACAAGTTACTCTGCTGTACAAAGGCTAAGAACACGGAACGTTTTTCTTACCTGTTAAAATACTTGCGAAAGGTGCCGCTGACGCAGTACAGGGCAATCGGGTTGATGCAGCTGTTCATGAAGGCCAAGCAAAAGCTGACAATTCGAAAGTAATGCCAGAATGCGTTGTATTTTGCTTGAGAATTGGGATCCAAGTAAAACCAGAGCATGAACACGTGCTGCGGTAAAAAGCACACTGCAAATACCGCTACGAACGCCATCACCATTTTCGCCACCTTTTTGCGTGCTTTTATCTGCTTCACCTGTATTTAACAGTTTTTACACGTTCTTTCTTTTCGTTTTTATACTTTGTCTTAGTTTTGTATTTCTACCGTTTAGCTTTACAACGCTCTCGACATCCGCTTCGAATGCATTCCTTTCCAGTTTTTTTTTAACATACGAGGATGCTGAGATTGTTTGGATTGGTTAGCATATTCCATTTGTGAACTTTAGAAATCAAATAATCACAATTTCACTTCGTATCGAATAGGTAATTAACTAGGCAAGCAAACTTGTCAGCGCAGAACATACAAACTCAAGTTACGGAACATTCAAATAATTTTCCATCGAAATTAATTATACCTGTTAATTGAAAGATGGGAGGATAGGATTATTATTGTATTTGGATATTCGCTGGACTTTAATGTTCCGTAAAAACCCGTCTAAGTGTCTATTATATACGTTATATGTTCTGAAATAAACGTCAAATAAATTGAAAATCGATAGTTTACTAAATCGGTGGTAATCGTCGTAAGGGGTATCGATCGTTATCTCAGGTGATCAATCGCGATTCCCGTGCATACTTGCAAACGTGTTCTACCGAGTAATTGAGTTATCTCGATGAAATTACATTCATATTACTGATGGTTTATTTGTAAATTGACATACGCAATATAATCTCTTGAGTTGAGTTGGCGAATTGACGATTAGTACGTTATCAAGCATAGACCATTAGTCTCTAATCTCGATAGTCGGCACTTTCCGGATGTTTCGCGCTCTCACTTCTGCGGGAACAAGAAAGCGTCGCGACAATTGTCATCGATCACAATCAACGATCGGAGCTCTATCTTAATTATCTTAACTGTAATTAACTATCGGAAATGCACGGTATCTCCTTACTATGCGATGTAGGACACTCAAAAAAATGAACCGTTACACGATTGATCGCCTCTAAGGCGGCAACAACAATATCAACAATAACAACAATTGTTATTATCTCTATAAACTGTGTGCAAGTGCGAGTGAGTGTGAAATGTAATAAAGCGTCGTGCATCTCGAATTTGCATCGGTCAAGTGCAGCCACGTGACTGCAAATTTGGTTGTCGGCACATTGTGTGCATTTATATAGCGACATTTCGGTTCCGCAGTCTTTATTCTTTTTAGTTAATGCGACAACACTACGTCATTGTGCATGCGACGTCGTTTGTCCATTTTTCAACAAAACAATTTAATCTTATCATCGGTTGAATAAATTTCGGTGTTTTGCTTCTTTACCCATGAAATGTCGGGTATTGCCTTATTCGCATTCTTTGCACTAACGGTACTTTTAAATAGTTACAATTATTCGTGAATAATAACATTTGAATAAAAATAAAACGTCAAACTTTGAACGGCTTTTTCTACATTATTCATTGACGGATGACCCTGTAAATACAAGTTTCTCAGAAGTGTTATAATTTAATAAATACTTGAATCATACTAATGTTTATGGTACAGGCAACTCAACTAATGGATTGATTTGAGATTATAGATCAAGTAAGCAAATGAGGCGATTTAAATGCACAATTGGTACGATCGACGCTAGAAATGAATAATTAAAAAGTTGAGGAAGCCGAGTAGGATAGTGAAAACCGTGTCAGTACAATGTCTGTCTAGAGGTGATTAATGTTTAACGACTAGTCGTTGGATGGAGCTTTTACGAGGCTCGTTTGTCCAGTATATAGTCTTGATTCGCTCGTATTGTTGCTATTGTTGTGCGAATTTGGCAGTGGACCAGTGCTAATGGAAAGCACGAAAGAGAGAGAATAAAACTCTGTATGGCGAGAAAACATCTCTTGTAGAGAGAGACAGAGAGAGAGAGAGAGAAGCAAATATCAGGACAACGAGAACAAGAGAAGAGAAAACACTCGAGGATGCGGTACGTGCCAGATCTCGATTTCCCGGAGAACAAATTAAATTAGAATCCAAAGCACGAATGTGCAATTCAGAAGGGATGCGATATATGTTTACTTTAAATAACAGCAATGAGACGCGAAACTGTAGTTTCATTCATCTGCCCGTTTGTTTATTTTCTGCCTGTGGGCATGCATTTTTTCTTTTTGTTTGCCAATGCTTCCTGCAGCGTTTGCAATCTCTAATTTCACTTGCATTCGTATCGTGGTAGCGCGCAAATTCGTTCTCCGCAGGACTCTCCAAAGGTCCAAAGACGAGCGGACAAGAGAGTCTGATTCAGATTGTCTTGATTATCCGAGGACGCAACGCCGACTCTTTCTCTCTTGCTCTCTCTCTCTCTCTCTCTCCCTCTTGACGTAGGATAGCTAGTAAAACAAATATCTTAATTGTGCTCTGTGGGGAGAAAACGTGTAGTCTGCTTCACGAGTCGAATAATTCCTTCTCGGACGTCCTTTGTCTTTTTGTTGCTCTTTGGGACAACCGTAATTTGCGCTCTTTCGCTTAAAATCGTGCCAATTTAACGCGACGCTCTCCTGACGTGTGTTTTAAAATTTTAATAAAAATCTTTACAACTATTTGAAATGTCAAGTATATATAAATACAGCAAGCCTTTGACGACAGTCATATACCTATTTTCATGCCTCTAACATTATTTGAGATGTTATCATTAGCAGTCGGTTCGGTAGTAATAGATTTAATTTGAAGATAATCATTCATTTGACAACAAGTGAAATCTCAAACACGGGTGATATTAACGTACCACAGTGTAAGTAAGCTCTATAACTTGTACAACCAGTTTTTTTGTCAAACACGATGTTGAACAACACCATCAATTTTGAGTCGTCCGAACGATGATCTAACTTGGAGGAAAGAAAAGACTCGAGGGCAGTTGAGCTTGTAAGAGGTTCCAATCGATTATCGAGATAGGATATACAAGTTTGAGCGAGAGCGGTGCTCGTGAGTTAGGGAGGGAGGATCAAAGGTATGAAAACATAATAAAAGTGAATATCGTGAGATTATCGAACTTACCTGACCCTGCATCTCTCCTGGGATGTTTCTGGTGCTCTGTACGAGGTGCCTGGCCATTAACATATAGAAAACGGCAATTATGCTGAGAGGCACTAGATAAAAAATGCAGAAACGACAGATGAGCACCGTCTTTGGGTAGCTTGGTCCAAATTCTTCGGGAAAGGGATAACAACTCTGCGGCGTTAAGACAATTAAAGTACAGCAGATGTAAGTGTATTTGGCGAACAAAATATACCGTGTGTATAACGAAGCGCTTAATTGCACTCACCATGAACGTAACGTTCTTATTGACCCTGAACACGCGAATGTACGAGAATGAGGCTGGTGTCGCGCAGAAAATCGCCAGCAGCCAGATCGATGTCGCTACCATTTTCGTGAATCGCGTTGCACGCTTGCCGCCTCCTATAACATTCGTTTTTTCTTTTTCATTTTTCACTTGATGCAATTCGATGCATTCACTCGTATTTAATTGTCCTTTCCCGCCTGACAGAAAATCGAAACAAACAAATCGCTATCCATCAATGTCTTTCTTTTCCTCCCTTGCGTTACTACTGTTTTGTATACGCTCGTGGAACGATTTAAAAATAACACCTAGGAAGTTCTTTGAACTTGACGCCAACATCAATCAAAGAGCAATGTTCGCGTATCATTGATCATTTGGAATTTAGAGTAGTTGCCAATGCTTTGTTTCGAATATATATATATATATATATATTTATTTATTTATTTATTTATTTATTTATTTACATGTTCATGTACATAGCGAGGAGAAATGTGTCGCGCCACCCGTGAAAGTAGTCGAAAATCGTGACACCACATCTAGACACGAGCTTACGGTTACTTTGATAATTAGTATGCGACCGGCGCGGGCTTTCCAAGTTGCACTTTCAGTATTATCCGAGCAACGTATTCAGCGTATACAATCCCATAACACCTATACAGACTTCCATATGTGTTTATATCACATTCAGTGAATGTTTCAAAGTAATCAAACGTCCTTGCAGATACATTTACATTCCATTGTCAGATGGCACTATACCCGATGGTGGCAACCCCTCGATAAGGAAGTCAGTCTCGAGGTAGCGAGAATAGACCGTACACGATCGCAACGACACTTATCGATATTCGACATCTATTTCAATAGCTATACTAATGCTTAGTTCACCAATAAATGTCTTTTACTAGGGATATGCTCCTTTATTTTAATCTATATTCCAAGATATCCGCTGCAATTTACGGGTATAAAAGTTGCGTTTTATTCGCTCTGTTATTAATTAGCCTCATTTTTCAAAACGATTTTTACAGAATTTTACCGTGATTGATTTTTCACGACTATCGTAGCATTTACAGCTCTTATTTCATCGTGTATTTTAATACTTAACCAGAGCCGACGTCCATTATCGTATAAATTTCACAAGTTTAATTTACATCGGACAGCACTTGACTTCTTGGTCTACATATGTCATACTGAATTTTAAACACTACTAGAGTTTGGATAACTCCTAATGATATTTCGTGTGTTAATGTGTAGATAGATGACCTATTTGAACAACCAGAGTCGAAAAGTTAACAGGCATCCCTCCCTCAAGCCCATGGTCGTTCAAAGTTTACTTATGTTTTGTTATTACCTTCCTGAAATATTAAGTTTACCGACGATCAACTTGGCAGATAAGATGTTGTCCGTGATAAGGGGACATGTGAAAATATTGCTCCAAGAAAAGAGTCGTATACGAATTACAAGGAAAAATGAAGGAACTTTATCTTTTTAATTAATTACGTTATAAGCATTACCTGCGCATAACGCTCGGTTGGTTACAAAAAGAAAATTATGTCATCGATTCGTAGATGAGATTATAGAATTTTAATTGATTGCTACATGAGATGCGCGTGTCTTACGTATACGAGTACCTAATAAAACAAAAATATTCGATGTTTTATTGGTTTTGGATAATGCAAACATATTTTATAACCTTGGCACTTTAATAAATAACAATCTACTGCAAAGAGGATTATAATTCTTCTTACATTTTCATTGTTGTGTAAATTCCTCCACGTTATTATAACGGGTTGCGTAACCATTTGACACGTTGGAAGCTTTTTATCTAGAAAAATCCCATTAAATTTGAGCCCATCTTTCTCGATTGCGATCGCTTATTAAATTTAATTACATCACGATTTCGTGATTCTTTGCCTTTCAAATGTACACATCGGTAGTTTATTTTGTTCAAACGCAACATTCAAATATTCTTGATTAATATCGACAGTCGTAGCTGATTGATTGACACTGCCTGATTTTTCCAATGACACATTCGCAAAAATCCTTTAATTTTATGTTAGTCCTGCTCATAATGATTTCATAAATTTTCATTGATTACTAATACTTTTTTGCTTTATTAGTTCTTTTATGACTACGTTATTGCCGAGTCAGTGGCCTATCGGGCATGATATGCTCATAATATTCGCTAAATTAACTTTGTATTTTTATCATAAGAATTGGGCTTTACTTTGCGCTGGCTTCGATTTCTGATCAGATACTGCAAATGGGTTGAGTTTAGTGCCACCATTAGGCGTAGGCCAAGGACATTGAAGTTAATGACAATGACGATAAGAAAAGGAACGTTCCCTGCAAAAGTACGTAATATTACGAGAACTTTCGGATAAATAAAGAAAATCGAATCGATCTAGAGCAAATTATAATATCAAGCAAACGCAATCATTGTATTTGATAATTGATATATCACGGGGCTTCTGTACAGCTTGAGTGAGTCTTGGTAGAAATCGATTGACAGTCTGTGTCCATGTCTGTGGATTACAGTATTATGTAGATATAAATTGGTAACGGTCAAACTTACCTGTGGCATGGAGCTTTCTCATGGGATCGACTATTGCGAAAAACCGGTCAGCCGAAAGGGCAGTCAGGGTGAAAACGGACACGCCAATAGAGATATCCTTGGCGCACTCGGATACTTTGCAGAGTATCAATCCAAAAGGCCAAGAGTCGAGTACGTAAACGGTGAAGGTGAACGGCACGCAAGTCAGTATTACCTGTGAAGAGGAAACTACTTACTATTCGACGACTGAACGGAGATTTTCGAAGGAAGGACGTTAAGTTGATGCGCACACTAGAGAGAGAGAGAGAGAGAGAGAGAGAGAGAGTGCGCGTGTGTGCGAGAGAGAGAGAGAGAGAGAGAGAGAGAGAGTGCGCGTGTGTGCGAGAGAGAGAGAGAGAGAGAGAGAGGGATAGTGAGAGTCAAGACTTCGTATGCCTTTAGGGGATTTCATCGACAGTTGTTCGAGCGTGTAACGAGCTTTACAAACTTGTTTCACGATTCCAGCAACGGTATTTCTGTTCGCAAGCTTTATATTGCTAATTTTGCGCCAATTAGCCGTGCCCCACCGAGCAATGTACTTATATACCCGTGCGCTTACCACGAAATATATTTTTTCTCTTTTCCGATTTTACTCGCAACGCTCGAGGTCGTACATTTTACTAACGTCGAATAGACATACCAAGCATCATCGATTCTGCCAAAGCAATTATTTTCCCAAAGAGAGAGAGAGAGAGAGAGAGAGAGAGAGAGATTGGGAGAATCACTCGCACAAGGTTCGAGTCTCAATCGTGGAATTTCTCATTAAACTCTAATGATTTTCTTTTTTCCTACTCGCGCGTACTTCATTCTTTATGGCGAGTTTGTGTTTCATTCAACGCCCAACCAGAACTTTTGTAATTCCTCTCATGCTCGAGCGCCTACATATACGCATCACGCCTCCTCGCAGTCACCCAGATCTATAGCCTTTTCAACCTCTCGCGAGCAACTGATTTCATCGCGACAAAAAATGAAAGTTTTATAATCTGACGCTCCAAAGTTTGTGCCTCTGCTGATTAATGTTGAAAATTGCATTTGAAACAATATTATTTTACTTAGGTGCGTCGAGCGGTTTGTTCACTTTTCTTCATCTTTCATTATTATCGTGTTAGTTAACTTTGATAACGTTCGCCGGGTGTGCAATGCATCTCTTAATTAGTCCATTATCTTTTAATTCGAGTTACGAATTTATTACAGGAAATTGTATTATTATACGTATCCACACAATTGTCCGCGCTACTGTGTGTTTTACAAGTGCGCTGAAGAGTATTTAACGCGAGAAACGTCACTTTTCAAAAACAATTTGGCAATGAAAGTAAAAATTCATCATTGCAAAATTAAAAAGTCCAGTTTCAACGGTAACATTGGTTTTATTCACGGATGTAAAGTCGTGTCATAGCAATTTATAATTCAAAATACTGACTGTTGGTGGAAATGCTATCGAAAGAACGTTTTATTGAAAACTTTCAAAACGTTTACAAGCGTACTAAATGGGAGGGGCTTTTGAAAGCATCCTGTAAATATATAACGCACTGGTTTCTCTCTCTTTCTCTCTCGCTCTCTTCCTCTCTTTCTCGATCAGTGACGGAAAAAGACGAGGCGAAAGTTTAAAAGTGTGTAAACTGATGTGAAAAATATCGATGGTGCAGGAGAGCACTTCATAAAGAATGTTCAAACAAACATGCAAACATTAAGGAATCCTTGAATATCGGAGATGAAACAAAAAAAGAGGAACGAAGAAAAGAAGAGGAAGAAAAAGAGAGTTGTCCCAATGGAATTTGGTTTAAAGGTCGGCTTGTAATGGAGATTTATGGGATATAAAAAAGCTATTGGTTATCGGGCGAATGAAAATAAGCGAGCAGTATAAAGCTCGGCAAAATGTTTACGAGTCTGTAGGTGGGAGTATAAACGGGAGGCAGGATAAAAAAAATAGACGGACTTTTGTCGCCCGTTTTGAGAGTATTTGCCGTTAAGGGTAAAGAAGGTCGAAACGGGGGGCTCGTAAAAGAGTTTAGTTGAGGGAGGGAGGGAGAAAGGGAGAGGAAAGAAAATACTCACGAGAAGGTCTCCAATGGCGAGAGAGAGTACGTAGGTGTTGGGCACGTTACGCATGGTGGCGTGTCGGCAAATAGTAATAACGAGAACGCCGTTGCCGAGGACTCCAACGACGAGGATGCAAGCGAAAACGATGGGTACGATGTAGGTCTCGGGCCTTTGGTTGTAAGGTATGTAGCTCTCCTCGTAGCAGTCGAGCGAACCGTTGAGCATACTTGACGCGTTGCACTCGTCGTCCTCATTTGGTATCGTTCGCATCTCTCCTGGTACTATCGTCGTCGACGTCAAGTACGACATGTTGCAAAGCCTCTCTCTCTCTCTCTCTCTCTATCTCTTTTCTCAGTTTTTCCCTTACTGCTGGCTGGACATCCCGTTCGTTGAAAGACTATCGCCTCTCTTGTACTTTCTCGAAACCACGCTATTTTAATTTCAAATCAGTCGAATTACCGCCGTATACCGGCATCACCATAACTACGGCTGCACGTCTCGACGTCATTTCAGCTGCAACAGGGTTTACCTGTCTGTCTACGGCAAAAAGAAATTTCGTTATTTTTTTATTTTTTTTTTATAACACGTCCATGTACTCGCGATCGTTACTCGGTCAAGCGGCCAACGCGGCTAGTGTACCAGTTGTGATGCTTTCGCGAGTTTTCAAGTTTTAACGGCGTTACTCTGCCATTGACGATTATTACTCGAGAGAATTTCGCTCTGCTTCCTTCTTACGTTACTACATTTTTTATTCTCTACGTATACTTTTCTGCGTTTTCTCGCTTCTGACATTGGCACACGACGTGTCGTGATAAATAAAATATTACGAGCTCGTTGGCCAGTCCCAGCGAAATTTAATAGCTCTCGTAAAAGCTTGCATTATTATCTTGTTTTCTCTCTCTCTCTCTCCCCCCCCCTCTCCCCCTCTCGTCCTCTACGAGAATATATTTCTTGGATATTCAATCGTTTGTTGACACGCCAAGCCAATTCTACAAGCTCAAACGGACGATATGAAACTCATTTAAATTGCGTTTTTATTCAAATTCCCGTTTCATTATACCATCTCGAGGGAAACCTCTTATTTTCTCTTTTCCCGGTTTTTTTCTTCTGTCCCGTCGGTAGTATGGTGGTAAATTCTTTTGAGTGAATAAAAATTGAAATAGCTTTAAACTTTCGCGTGTCGGTTGTTGCTCTTTTTTTCAACTTTTTTACGCGACTGAACGGCTGCGTTCTTTTAATTAAAACATTCAGCCAACAGTACTTGACGAAATAGACTTTGTGCAAAGTAAAATTTTCGCTAAAGCGAGAAAATTTAATAATTGCTTTGCGTATGCAATAACATAAATGAAAAGCGCGATAAATTATTAACGCTAGCAGCTGGAATTTTATACAAAGCATAGATAGATTTGTCGTTCCTACGGGATATTTTTGGCAGGGCTCTAATAATTGGCCAATGTGTCTTGTTAAACAGCTTTGCGTTTGAATTCCATTTGGCAATAAGATATATCGAAACAATCATATATCTACGTAACAGCACGTTCTGGCGTTCCAATTACTGTCGTCGTGCATCAGCTACGTAACGTATTATCCAATGATTGGTCACATCGCGAAGTAATCGAATTAATATCAACGTGAATATATACTGCTAAGTGCAAAAGGATAAACAAGAAGGTCGTATAAAAAGTATGAAACGCTGTACGGTGGATTGAAGCGTTGTCTTGGCTCGTATACAAGTACGATATCATACCACGGAGGTGTACGCTTGCATGAATACGAAGCTATTAAAGATATCGACGAAAGTGTTTGGCGAGTGGCCTTCCGCGTTTCGATTTTAGTCTATATCTCTGCGTTGACGCTCTTTCTCGGGATAAACGGACATATAATACGAAAGTGGAAGAAAACTCTCCTGTTTCTGCCCGTGACTTTTGCTTACTTCAACGACATTGAAGAGAAATGCTATTTTTGTCGCGAGCGCGCGCCTGCGTGCGTGTATACGAGTGAGTTTTACGAGGTTGCCTTAGGGTAGAAAGCTGTCCGTTGGCCGCGATTGTATATAGGACACTCTTGAGGCGCACGCGAACCTCGGCGAAATCGCGGCAACTTGTGCAATTACTGGCAAAACAGCTACCCTCCTAACGTGCCATCTAGACATACTGCCTTGCGAGTCCGTGCACTTAGACACCAGACAGCTTCTTTTTACTGCTCTCTTTTCCTCTTTTTTATCGTTAGACCCAGTGCTGGCTCGTTACCACACTAGTATTCATCGGTCCTTAATGATCTTCGCTATACACAATTTCCGCTTTTGTTAGGCCAACTTTTTGCATTACCCTACTAGGTTTTTGTTCCTCGACAGCTCAAATAATTGACAGTACGTGTAAAGTTGACTGCTTCCACCGCACAGCGATCGCTGCCTTCCTCCTCTTCTGGTCAGTTTGGTCTTTTCTGCCGTTCTCGTAGCGCCTTTGAATGAAATTCACTGCAACACAAAGAGTATTCTTTTACAAATTTTATGACTTTGTTTATTTTTAATTTGTTGAAGTTCTTGAGTTAATTAGCGAGTTAACTGCTTGAGATTATCTTCCACGTTATCCGACTATGTCTTGCAATTGTGGATATGAACAATTAGCTCGAATTTAACAAAGAGTAGGCTTCTCTTTCGATCGCTATTGCACGTTCATTGCATGCATTACGGAAATCTGAACGACTACTACTACCTCCCTGTATCCGTTGTCTTTGAGAATTGAAACTTTATCGAATCATTGGCTGTTCAAATCCTTTGAAATAATTGTTGGAACAAGTAACGATATACTCGAACACACTTAAAAGCATAACACTGAACAATCTCAAGCCTTTTAGAATTTTTGCTATTATGACTTTCTTCTGAACCTTCTTTCGGATTCAAAGTGCGAATGCAGAAGGTCGGAAGTAAAGGCTAGACAGCTCGACGTGATCCCCTTTGACTTTAATGCATCTCGGTGCGATGGACTTTCTGTATCGCATTCAGTTGTGATTTATGGTTAAAAATAAGCATTTGTTGAAAGTCGAGTGACACACAACTGTCGTGTCTTTATTTTCAATTCCAAAAGATGATGCGTTGACGAAAAATCGAATTATTGACGAAATATTGCGTTCAAAATGACGGTAAAGTACTGTAGGCAGTGTGGACATCCTTTGGAGATACAAAGCGGTAAAAACCTCGATATCAAAGTAAACACCGGCGAAGCGAATTTTCTATTGAGAAGTCAAGCGTTTCGCGCCAACAATAGAATCGCATTGACGTCGTTCAATTCCCTATCGACAAACAACGTCCTCTCACACGTTCTGCGTCACTGTTAGCATCACAAATTAATCCCCCCTCCCTTCTCAGCGATAGAAAGCTCTTTTACTTGGTTTCTTTCTTTCAGGCAATATGTCCTTTTAGCATCCTAACAGCAAGTTCTACGAATAATATACCGAATAATATTCGAGAGCGTACAACCGAAAAGCAATGTACAGAGAGAATATCAGATACTAGTTTTAATTTTTTTCAACTTATAATCTCGCGGTTGCATCGATTTTCAGTACTCTCAATGCCGTAATGGGTATCAAAAGTGAGAATTTCAACATTTCAAACATCTTGCGCTATGGTTGGTTCTCTTTTTTTAATGAAAAATAAAACGTTCGAAGCTTTTCGCATTGCAATAATGAGCAAATTTTAATATTTCGTTTATTACCGTAAAAGATTGATACGGGCTACACTGAAAGTTACTTTACATATTATATATTAACAAAGCTACTGACGCTGAATAATGTTGCAACATCTGATATACGCAATACAAAAGATCAAATAATTTACGTTTATATATGAGCGCAACAATGTCATGTATTTTTAATAAAGAGAGGGAGAGGCGTTGATTAAATGTAGAGTATTATTGTTTTCAAAATAAATTACTATAAAACTAAGTTTACCTTCAAGTATTGCATTTGATGCAAAATAATAATAATTCTTTTATGCGAAGGATCATTGTCATATGTACAACGATACTTTTATAATAGCGCGGATGGCAAAAGAACAGTCGAACATGTTTAGAACGTTGAGACGAAAAATAGGACTTTTCCCGTCGTCGTACTGTCGTCATACTCGAATACTGTCGAAGAAGTGCTGGAATACAAAGCTTAAGTTATCTCTAATTGAACGTCCTCCTTTTTCCACGATGTTTGCATTCTATTCGCAAAATGTATTTAAGTGCGTCTTTTTTGAGCTACAGAATTCTGATGTTTATGAAGCGGTAATAATTTTCGAATGAATATGAAAGTACCGAGTTTCGTAGTAAATGAAAATGATAATGGTTGGGTGCACATATATTCATTCAAAATATAAATGAAGTTTGGGTGTATAATTATTTTCGTTCGAAACCAAATTAGTATAGCTGTAACGTCGACAGTCCGCTATTGAATGAATGACTGGAGAATTGTATTTGTTAGATAAGGAACGAAACACTTCACGTTGCCCGACAGTTAGCGTTGCGTTATTGTCAAATTTGTTTCGAAAATATTGATATCGATATTGCAAAGTATACATACCTGTCCGAACGTTTCCGTGTTGAAACAATAATTTGTTGAGTTAACGTTGAATCGTAAAATTAGCTCTGTGAGATGTTACGAAGTAGCATGCAATTTGTATTATAAAAAGTTAATAGACTTTTTAACGACATGCAAAGAGTCCACGTCTATTTGTACATAGTTTATAGAAAAACCAAATGTTAAGCGGATATTGTACGTAAAGCGCGTAGGGGCGCTGTATCAAACAGAAGAACGAAATTATATAATTTTATTTAAAAAATATACAATAAAGTAACTTTCCAGTTTACATTAATTAAAAGCCCGATTTTACAATTTCCAATAAACCCGTGCATAACCGAAATTACGGAGCTACAAGGCTAACTCTTTTTACGAAGTAAAAGCTGCTTTTAGGCAAATATAATTGAGGTCGCGGTGCGCAGTGCTGAAAGGATATCGAAAGTCTTTACTTTGTTCTTAACCGCGTAAAATTTCGAAGCCAAATAAAAGCTTTTTAATTATGAATTTTCTTCCTGGAGAAATCCAGAAGAAGACAACGTTGCTCGAACACGAGAAAATGAGTAAGTCGATGAATTCACGAAAATGGTACTTAATATATCAAGTAGTGCACGTCTCGTTAATAAATATTAATAAATTAATAATATCATTAACAAAAAAAGTAAACGTGATTGAGAAAAATGTGTTTTCAGATGTCCATTCACCAGTTCTATTAATTGGAAGTTTCGCCTTTCAAAGGAAGGAAAAGCCAAAGGAATGCTTATGGTTTAAAAGATTGGCTAGCACAGTCAAAGAAAGCGAGAAACTTGAACAAGTGTTCAAAGGAAAAATGCGAAGGAAGAGCAAGGAATTGTTACTTTACGTAACAGTCATTATACGATGAGCGTAAACAAGGCATGTCACAATTAGCAGAGCGTGCAGGCTGCGTTTGAATACAACCGTTTTGCACGCACAAAGAGACAGGCTCGTGTGTGTTTGCCAATGGATCGGGAAGATGATAGCTAGAGAAGCGTGTAATAACGTGGACAAACGCGAGCCAAACCGATACGTCAGTTTGAATTAATAACCGAGCGTCGGCGCGACGATGAGGACACGAGGGGGATATTATGTGGTTTCATCATTTTGGAGACTCATTGCGTGCGTGGGTTAAATGGGTCGAGGGCAATTAATCTCAAGCCAATTTGGCGAAAATGAAACCCGTTGAAAAAACACGGGATTCTCGATGTTATCGGTGACCCGGGGCAATGGGCAGGCACGTGTGCGTTCTTTTTGTCTTACTCTTCTTTTTGCGGAGGTGCCGCAAGACACGTTATCGACGTTTCCGACTCTGGCTGTAATTGCTTTGTTGGACTTTATGCTTCATTACAACTTGAGCAACGTTTACTTCGGATTTGTCTATTTAACACTGTTGCGCTCATTATCGAAAGCGATTGGTCTGACTACGTTGACTGTAACGTCTCTTCGTCTGCGGCTTTATCGCCGCGGTCATTTTTTTCGATCTCTTGTTTACGCAATAACAGTATCGATGGCTATCGGTTTTCTTTTTCTTTCGAATATGGCTCTTTCCGTTACTTTTGCCGAACTTGCCGACAGAGTAAACTTCCGCTAATTATCTCTGTTTACGTCTGTGTTTACACTGTGACGAAAAATCTCTCGGTAATGGAAACTTTCCTATCAGATTTAACATTCGAGTTAATTACTCTGATTTACTTCTTTATACTTGGATCGACCCTTGTGTGAGGCGTGAGTCAAGGCGAACGGCACTATTGTTACGACGTTTTTACCGAACTATTTACCGTATCAAAGTCTAAGTGCGACATGTACACCTATTTTAACTATTTTATACAGTTCGTGCCGCTGGTTGATTGACTGTGGTATAAAGTTGCAATTTGGTTACAAGCGATACATCTGCGATGCGTATGTTGTTACGTTTGCATGATATAGCAAATATTAAGGAATACTCTTCAAACATCGATATAACTATAGATTCCAATTAGTTACATTTAAACGGACGAACTGCTAAGGCCTTCAACAACACCGCACTAGCACTAGATATACGTCGAGGCAAAAGACCGATGTTCAAATTTCCTCCCAGTAGCTCGGGAGCTAGGCAAAGTGAGACGGAAAAGTTGACAGGTCATTTCAAGCTACAGGAAGTGAACAAGGAAATATATCGTGAGATTATACGGGGCTACGTGGCAAGTGTAGCTTGAAAATCTATTACGAGTGGCTCACATATCAGCCTGATGGCGAAAAAAAAGTTGGTGAAACTTTAGACGATCAGCGACAGAAGGGCTGCGACAGAAAGGCACGAATCGCATTCTATCGACGTGAAGTCGAAGATAAAGCTATGACGATTTAGCTCTGACGATACGTACGTATGATATATATATATATATATATATATATATATATATATATATATATGCATATTTATATGTATATATAGCGAAATTCTCGATTTAGCGATCAGAAAATTACACGTCGATATATTTGACCTGGCTCTCAACCTTAGGATGTGTACGTTGAACGAATGTGTGCACTTGGGGTTTATAAAGATTTGGATAATTGGCGCGCAGTTAACGCGAAAAAATGCACAATTATATATTTGCTTGTTGTGTAAAGTATTTGAGGTGGCATTAAATGTGGAGCAATGATTACGCTACGTTATTGATGTAGTAGCGTAGTGGCGACGTCACGAATCATTTGCGCTCGCGTACGTATACGAGAGCGGCAAGGCGAGTTGATATTGGGGTGCGTTTGTTTGACTACTTCAATTGGCTTATATTTCAGCGTCCACGTTAGTTGGCAGACTTTTATTTTCTGTCTTTTCTTTGTCGTTATTTGTAGTTATGTCGGCACGCTTATATTCTCGCAGTTACGTAGAAAGCTGGCTATGTTTGTCCTCGGGATATAATGCGATTGCTGTAGTTATTCATTCGCGTTTTTTACGACGTGATTTACGAGTAGGAAGAGGAGGAGGTAGTAACGCACGAGAGCCGCCGGCGCGTTTTCAATGTTACACTAGTGCGAAATAGTCAATCCTCTCCCTCGATGTCTTGAGCTCGTGCGTGATTGCCTGCAGTAGCACAGCTACACGTTTGATCATCCAAGCTGGATTCTCCGCACTCGACACTCGCGATTTCTTTCTTTAGATACACGTCTACGCGTTCGAGCCGATTCGTCTCTTTGCTCGCTGCGTACACACTCGCGCACACACGTGGATATATCGTGCATTGCCGTATTTTCTTTTTAACATTTGGAGCTCTCTATTATTCAGTTGATCGACGCAAATTTTTTTCATGGCCGGCACACTTGTAATGTGCTTGCTTGTGCGCGCGCACTTTTACCACTTGTTTTTATGCTCTCTCTCTCTCTCTCTCTTCTGTTTACAGCCATTTTCTCTCCTGCGTGGTTTTCAATTTTACAACGTGTCATTTGCGCCACGCTTATTACACGAATATTTCGCATTAATATTGGTTGGTTGACAAAATACGAGGCAAAACCTTTCTATTGGCATTTCAATAGCGTTTTTATCGCGTGTCACATACCGCAACGCGCACAATTTTTGCAAGTACACCACTGGACCAAAGGTGCACCCATGAGAAAAATTACGTTTAGACACTCCGTTATTATACGTATATATTTTTTCGGTATTGTGAGCTTATATTACTTGATTTTTTCCAAGCTCAGCTAACTGGAAATTGAAACCGCGCAACGTTACATTTGCTCGATGAAACCACAGTTTCGATCCAAATAATCAATAAAAGATGTAGTGCAAAATATTGCCAAATTCTTACGTGAATTTTTTTCAGCAATGTAACGAAATATTAAAAAAAAATACCGTGGTACGCTGTACAGGTATCCAATGTAACAATCAGTTCAAACGTTTCACATTTTTCACTACAAATCAATAATATTGGACGTATTTCAAACATGTAAATAGGTAAATGAATAGTGGTTATTCGCAAAGCCGTTTCTCAGATTTTATTACTTGCTGTCGCTAGAATTAATTGAACGTTTGACGAACAAGAAAATTGAAGAGAGTCATTCGGAATGAATTAATTGAGCGTTTAATGAAGCCTGAGAGACAAAAAGGAGGAAGCGAATCTGAGAAGCTAAAACGAGTAATTGAGCTACGTAATACGAGGGAGAAATCTGTATGGAATACATGCTAAAAGAGACTCTTGATAAAGTCAGGTACAATCAGGAGTACCAAGATTTCGAGCAACTTAAGACTTAAGAGATTAGACAAGGCTAAGGGTCGAATAGGGAAAGACGAGATACGTACATATATATATAAAAGAGCATCTTTATAAAGTTTATCGCGCTCCAGTAAACTCGCTTTTTCACAACATTGCACTGATGCGACCTATAAGTTTGCGGCGTTTAACATTCTTTCCGTGGCTCATCCATTGACCAAAGTCATGCGTGACAGCATCGCGAGCCCCAGTGCTACAAAAATTACGTAATCTCATATCGCCATTATTCTTTTGTTTCGCGTCCTTTCATCGGCCTTTTTCAGCTCTTTGATATTTGTTTTGATTTCCTTTCTTTCATGCCGCTTTTGCGAATTTAGTGCGAGCGAAATTACACATCTCAACGGTTTATAGTCCTGATCAATGTCGTGTTCGCCATTCTACTGGAATGACCGTCATCTTTCAGCATGCAAAATACTAGCGACGAGAGAGAACAGAAAATATTTTAATCAAGATTCTCGAGTGGGTAACGCCAAGTCATTCGTTATTTTCCTTCGAATCTTGGAAAATCAATTCCCCTCCAGTTCTAAACAAGAAAAAACCACTCGAATAAAATTGGCGTCATAAGTAAAATTTGATGTTTCGTTATTTTCGCAGCGCTACGGTATATCGAAGTGAAAACACGTTTTGAGATTAGAAGCGTTGAAAGTGTACGATTAACGTAATTGCGAAGAGAGCTGAACTCAAAAATACAGGAAAAGAAGCGAGAAAAAGAAAGTTTAGTATTACTGGTTGAAGTGAGCTTCTTGATGTACGTAATTCTCGAAGTAGGTATATGTTCTTGTTATTGTCCGACAGCTTTGGAGGGGTCCGATTATTCTGCTCAGCCAGCAAGATTTCGAAACGCAATGAATTCTGGCGAAATCCAGCGAAAGCGGCAGGTCCTCAAGGGACACCAAAGATATACGCCAATTTCCGAGAGATGCGTTGATCTATCTGTATATATACAACTTAAAGGTCAGACTCATCGAGGTCATGCTTCAAGCTCGTGCGATTCGAGATGGCCAACATTAATTTAGTAGCGCCTTGCGGGGATGCTTTGTCAGGCGAGGACGAGTATTGCTACTCTATCGTGGGGTTACCTAACGAGAAAGCTCTCTTCAATTATTGTCGAGTATCGGCTTTAGTTTCACTCTCGGAATGGGTTAACTTTTTCTTACATTTTCTTCTGCGCGTGCTGCGAGGAGCAATCTTCGAGTTTGATTCAGTAAGTAGCCCGCTGACTATGATTTCATTTAAATTGTACTTTCTTTATGGCCAGACACTTCGTTAAAAACTTCACTTGGCTGACTTTATTATTTGACATAAAATATTCTTTGCAGAAAAATTAACCGAAGCACGTCATTTCCAGACAGATTACTTTTTCACTCGTTCATTATTGCGTGAAAAGACGGCGTCTTTGAGGAAGAATAACTAAACAAATACAAGTATCATTGAAGCTCTTTGTGCAAACAACCTAATTATTTCGTTCTCATTACGAATTTCAGTACAAAGTTCGTTTTTGCATTTACGCGCGTGAACGTGATCTGAATGTTTTCACGAAACTTTTTAATGAATTTTTATATCCCTCTAGGTTGCTCCTATTGTAGGCTGCAGTAGGAGTTAGTCAACAAAAGTTGTTCGAGATAGCTAACTACTTCAACTATGCTATTTGTTCAAATAACCTACTCATATTTGTACTCGTGTATACAGTCAGGAGTATTAACACGATTAGGCTGCTCCATATTGCATAATGTTATTCGATAGTTCAACCCTGAATAGAAGTGCGTTAAAATTTGAGCAGCGATCAGTTTCATGCGTTTGTAGTGAGGATTCTCGGTGGGGCATTCCCGCTAAGCTAATACAAGAATTTTTTAAATATACGACAATTAATTGAACGTAACAATAATTTTTCAGATTTTTTAGAAATACGCGTCAGATTTGCCGAGAATTTTACCGTGGAATTAGCCGGTTTATTTTGGATTCTCTCTAGTTCACTAGCTATGGTCGTTGGATCAATATTTCAACAAAATGTCATTTCAAGAAAAAAAACCATCTATATTGCGTGTTTACTCTGGAGAACTTGATATTCGCTTCGATCCCTATAATGTCCAAGTAATTTGAAGTTATAGGGTGTTTTTAAAACTTGTAATACTTTGACGCTGATAACGGATTGATGGATTTTCTCGATACTTAGCTGCGGAGTAAAAGAAGACGAGATATATTTGGCGATTATACGTGTTTAAAATCGATCAAAAACAACCATAATCACTCGATTTTGTTACTGAATCGACTATTGGATAACGCGTCGGTTAAAACTCTGATTAACAAGCGTACAGTGTATCGAAGTTTTGACGTAAAACAAAGAGGCCAACATATCGCGATCAAGTTGAAAGCAAATCGTTATCAAACGAAAATATAGCGTGTTTCGCGATAAAAACACCGCTGAATCAGGGCTTTGCGGATAATGCTGAATATAACTTCAAGATTTCAAGAAGATTACCCTCAGCTCAAGAGGGATTAATACTTGTCACGAGAGCTAATTATTTTGTCATAAAGGGAATTCATTTTTATCAGGAGAAAATATTCGGATTAAATTCTTTTCGATCCGATAAATTTCTTCAGCGTCAATAGTTACCGAAATAACAAGCCAAGCGATCCTGGAAAATTAATTCCGGCATGTCGTGAATATTATTGAAAAAGAAGGTTTCAGCGTGTCTCAATTCTCTATCGGCAATTTTGACGGACAATCGTCGATCGTTTGTAACAAATTTTGTAGAAAAAAGAACGTCAAGTGCAGGCACTGTGGGGTAAATGCGATATTTTTCGTTTCATCCATTACCGCAGTGTGGAGGGCCAATTGATTTTTTTGAGTACCTTTCAGTGGTGTAAAAACACGTGCATATAGAAAATGTCGATATCTCTTGTCGGTCAAACGAGACGTCACTTCAGTTTGACCATTGTTTTTTGGATTTTTCAAATTTTACATTTTACGTGAACGGGGTAAAACAAAGTTAACGCTTTCGATGTTACCGTAGACACGTCGCTTGACTCGTCAAAGCACTGCTACTACACTTACATTGAACTATACGCACAGATTTGCGTGTAGAATCTAACGAGTTTTAACTTTCTTCCATGATTTCTATTCCTCTTAGATCTACCGTGTAATCTGCGTCCATATCGATACGATTGCATTACATCAGGGCGTCAGGTACATCGGGTATTCTCGAACCGATCCCCCTACCCTAGGCATGGAGTCGTCTGGCAAAAAATGTTACGGTATCGTAACACGATACAAGTTTATCGGGCAAAGTACCTTTTGGCCGTTCACGTAAGGGTCCTAATGATAATTAGCGCATCGTTGTACTATTTCCGGCTCATTGTAGCTCGGTACAGTTCGCTGTAACTTGCTCGTTATTACGTGTTTTTGTTAACGGTGATCTCAATAAATTTATCGCATAGGACTCTGTTAATTTCGGCTTGATTCGATCCCATCGTATTTGTCAGCGTTGACAGGGGAGTGCGTAATACTTGCAATCGATCGTATTTTATCGATTACAATTTGTATTTTATGTAGTTAATTATGAAATCAGTACCAAAGATAACGATCTACCGCTTACATTAATCGTCGTTAATTTAACGTGACAAAGTTAAGTCAGTAATAGGATTCTTCTTAGGTTTAATGCTTCTATAAGATTAAATTGTGAAAGTCGCAGTGTAGTGTCCGGCGACAAAAGAACATGGAGTACGAAAGAAAATTTATAGCATGATTGACTTGATAGCTCGCAAAAATGATTAGAGAGAGAGTCGTGTATTTTTAAGGGAGAACAGACACGTAAATCATGTAGTCGAAAATGAGAACGTGCGTTCTCCCGTTTCGCGAAAGAGTAATTCGATCCCCATTAAAAGCCAACAACAAGCTGCATCGGTGGTGGCACGGCGGCGCTCACAAAGAATAGAAAAGAAAGAGGAGGCTGTATTCTTTGTTTCTCTCTCTCTCTCGCTTTCTCACGGCAGTTGTAAAAAAGAAAAGGAAAGAGGAACAAAAAAGACAGTAAAAATGCGATAAAAATAAAAGCAAACAAATTTCTTGGAAAAGAGAGGGAGCAATGAATCGCTGCAGCTTCTCGGCCTTTAAATGCGCGCAATCAAATCAGGCATCGGCGAAAAGTAGTGATTGCAAGCGCAGCATTAGGGTAAGTAGGAAGAAAGTGGTTCTCGTTTTTTTTCTCTTGGACGGTACTGTAGAGATATAGAGCGCGGCAAAGGCAGGTATAGCATATACAGGTATATTGGGCAAAGTGAGTGTTGGCTGCAGCCAAGAGTCGTAAATTGAATCGCTTCCGTGGGCGGCTCTTAATGGCTTAAGGACGCGGATCTGTGTTTCGCGGCGTGGCGCCTCAACACAGACTCGTCTTGAGAGAGAGAGTTACTGGCTGATGTATACCTGTGTCGTCGATCGATCCATCTTCCGACACTACCAACCACGGTATCACATACGTTGCACGCACAACTCTATACTAGTCCCAAACCATTGCGGAATCGCTACCAGACGTCTGCTGAATATTCATGGAACCGATATAACTCGCGCGCTCTCTCTCTCTCTCTCTCTCTCTCGGCCGCACCACGGAACCCGACGCCAACTTCTTGTCCTTCGTGTTCCATGGCTGCTTTATCTAAGTTATCCTCCCTCTAACCTAATGCAATCGCTTACTCGTTGATGTCCTATTTATTATTAGCCTACTCGCAGTCAACGACTTTTCCTCTCGCTATGTACGACTATATACCTGCATTCGTTCTACACCCGTGCTACCTACACTATTCTCCTGCTCTGGCTTATCGCCTTTACTCCTACACTTATAGTCCTTTGCGATTTTTCGCTTGTTTTCCCGCGCAGTCGACCTCCATACACTGACAGCCCTTTCCGCTCAGCTACCTGAGTTATTAGAACGCTTGGCTTGTATATATATATATGTGTGCCAAATAAAATGCCCTTCTCTCTCATGGCTTATTCGCCTAAATTATCACCAAGTTAACCCACTTACTTTTATACAATTGATCCTCGCTATTGTATTGCTCAGAAAGTCTTATCTCGTGGCTTTTTCATAGTTGTGCTGATATATAAATCATTGCAATACGTTGGTCTTAGCTTTCGAAACAGCATACATCGCATACCTAGGCCGAAAAATAACAAAGCCGTTGAGCAATATTTCGCGATATCTGAAATAAAAGTGGTTCCCGATATAAAAAACAAGAAGAGTACCATTAGTGTTTAGTTTGAAATCGATGGAAAAGCTTTCAAGCGGAAGATATTAAATTTTACGACAACTAAATAAGTAAACTTGTTGTCGTAAATCGAATTCGAAAATTTGCTCTATAAGTCTAGTATAATGCTGTTATACTTTTTGTCTAACTTTACCTCGATCGTTTTAAGCATCAAAAGATTGTTAACGTTTATGACATCGTGTATACTTTTCAACGCGTACGCTTTCTAAAACTGTCGGGTTAGCGAAAAAAGGCGGTGCAGTCTCCGATTTTTCGAGTAGTAACAGAGAACGCCATCTCCGCCTCTCCGAGTAAAAAAGTGCCACGTCCACGTGTAATATTTCTCTACTGACTTACGCTACCGGTACAAGCTGCCGTACCTCTGTTATTAAAGTACTAAGATTATAAGCAGTTTTTCATCACTTCGTTGTTTGGCCGCACCTATTAAAACAAACTATAACGGTCGTGATAAGCTACCGGTGGCATAGAAGAGGGCTTATTTGCATTTGAAGGGGGTATCTTTTTGCACGACTAGCCAACTATTTTTTCGAACTATTTGATAGTATTAATTAAAAGTTTACAGAGGAGATTACTTATAAGCGAGAATATACCGTTAGTTTATTGCTTTCGTTTTGAATAATGGAGCGGAAAAGAAGTTGGTCACTTATTCATGAGCGAGCCGAGTTACGAGTGCCAATGAGCTTGGGGAATAACTCAAAATGCACTCTTGCCACCCGCCTTCGTTATGTTCTCTTACGCTTCTTTATTTAGCAGCAATTTATTACGGCGTTATTTTTTGCAAATTGAGCATCGTTTCGTTTAAGTACAAGTGTTGTCGTCGGGCTAATCAATGTTAATAGCCAATCTAAAGACGTCACGAAATGTAGGTACGATTATAAATAAAGTTAAACCAAGGTGCTTTTATAAATGGTGCAGCCTGAACAATATCCAAGCTATGTTACGGACGAAAAATACGTTGATTGAGAAATATTTCATTTTTTCTGGAATTAAGAGCTGAGATAAATTTAGTCAGTTGCAAGGTGGAATTGTTTAAAAAGTCGGCCGTAAGCATATCGCGTGCTCGGAGCTGACTATGCGAAACTTAACGAACAGCAACTCGCAAAGATTGTTAGCCTGCTCTTTAGTTCGTACTCGAGTAGTGCAGCTAAAGTCACGTTAAATTTGTAAGTTATAGTTGTTCCTGGAAGCTCGCGAAGAGCTGTCGTATTTTGGCGCAGATAACTTGAAACGCACGCGACGTGTGTAATTTCTATGGGATTGCAGATTAGTAGTGCGATATACAAACATTGGCGCATTATTTACAGGCCATTAAGTAATTTTCTGTAATTTCCATTATTTTACTTAGCGTTTGTATATTAATTTTGTACGTTAAAATAATCTCAAGACAATCGTTTTCTTCTATTATACTTTTTGTTACAATCGCAATTATATTACAGATATATTTTAAATTCATTTTTCACACGCTAGACTGTCTTACAGAGAGTTGAATGTGAAACTGCCGTGGAATATGTTTGGCAATTGTATTATTTGACGCTAAGATATCCATCGATATTATCGATGTTCAAGCATTTGTTTTGGATTAATTTTTAATAGTTACATTTGGAATTGATTTGTTTAAAGCACAGTCACAGGTAAGAGATGAAGCGTTACTTGTAGAAATGGCATAGGAAGCGTAAGTTGATTCTTGCGAGTTAAGATAATTCAAGGAATAAATACGGAGGGAAACGAGTTAAAGTCTGCCCGTGTTAAGTTTAAATAGACGGCCAATCTATTAATACAATTGATCGGGTTGGATTAAATCTAACGCGTTACGTTAATCACGATTGAAAGGCAGAGCAGCGATATGTGAAAGGTAATTCGAAATATCTAACTGAAAATCATTACGATTACGTGAAAGAATTGAAAATAGTTCGTTTATAAAGTTGAATTTCGGTCGCTAATTCGGTTTACTTGTTACACGATTCGTTTCTCTTTTCACTGAATCAATCAATCTCATATATTCCTACTAATTAAGATTCTTAGTAGTGGTATTTCTAAATTACACAAACAGGTTTTCAGAGACCAAGTTCAAAGAGTAATAATTAGTTTCTAACTTTAAGATGAGTTTTAAGAAATCATAAAACATCTTTGTGATCGTACGTTTTCGGTGCAAACTAAAGGTAATTCAAGAAGTATACAATGAACAAAGATATTCCGTTGAAAAATTGAAGAAACGTTGAATTTTTTTTGAAATTCAATCAAGAAATTTTGTGTATACAGGTCATTTTATTATTTATAAGGAAAACTTTTTCATATAAAGAAATTTAATCGAATACACTGACAGCTAACCCCTAGCTAATTATGTTATCTCGTGTATCGTCGTACAATATCTAAAAATTGTTCTTTACTAAAATTTAAAAAAATCATATACAATATTAGAATAAAAATTTAAAATTCATAATGTCAAATAAATCAAATTATCTCAACGTTGAAACCGAAAAACTAACCTAGTTATATCACGCAAGCGACTTTTATACACAAAATAACCGATCATATCAGAAAGAGATAAATCTGGTAAACCTTGCTAGAGTGCTTGCAGACAAGTAATGTATTTATTACTAACTAACCCATATTTTTCGAGTAGTTGAAAATAAGAAAAACAATACAGTTATAACGTGATACTCCGTTGAAAAATCTAAGCAACATTGAATTTTATTTGAAATTCAATAACGAAATTCCGTGTATACAAGTTATTTTATTATTTATAAAGAAAATTTTTCTCATAAAGAAATTTAATCGAATACACTGATAACTCACCCCTAGCTAGTTATGTCATCTCGTATGTTATCGTGGAATATCTAAAATCTATTCTTTACTAAAATAAAATATTCAAATGAAACTTTAAAATTCGAAATTTCAAATAAATCAAATTATCTCCAAGTTGGAACCGAAAAATATAATTTAGCTTTGTTACGTAAATGACATTTTTACACGAAACAACCGAACACACGAGAAAGAGATAAATCTGATGATGTTCAATGAATGTTGATTTTACGATCGTCACTATTTTTATACTTCGAAATAGTGTAATCGATCTTGAAAACTATGCCGTCAGCATGCAAGGTGTTTTTCATTTCGATTCTGAAAGTATATTGCGAATGACAGTTACAAGCTCTCCTTTTCAAGATTTACTGGAATGGAAAGAAGCAAACTTTATCCATGATATCAACTCGGGTGTATTTTATACCAATAGCTTCATGTTAAAGACAATTTAAAAGACAACCACGTACTGTCGTATAAACCAAGCATAGTGTTGATTTCAGGGATAGACAGCGAGAGAGAGAGAGAGAGAGAGAGAGAGAGAGGCAGCATAAATACTCTTATGTTGTTTGAACAGTAAGCCGCTGCTATCTTATTGTTATTTGTTTCTACCTGTATTTTGTTAACCTTTACTCATTTCAGATTTACTATTTATACATAAAACTTTGTTTTTATGTTGACAGTATCGTGTTTTTTTTAGGATTACAAACGTGTTGTTTGAAAAAAAGTATTTTCCCGACATAATTTTATCGATGAAACATCATCAAATAGGAAAAAATGAAATTAATACAAATCCTATGCAATGCATTGAAGTATCACAATTGCGATTTCATCGATAGATGTAAATCAAAAGAACACATTGTCAATAAATGAAACATGCAAGATAGGTATGAAATATTAGTATATGTACCCACATTTGCATTTGTGCTAGCTATCGTGACAGGTCGATAACGATACTCCCACTGTCTGTAGTATTGAAGTATTATGCATATTTTTTAGGTATTGATTGCTATATTCGCGTGAAATTTTAGTTCTATATATTCCGTTCGTTTCAATCCAAAAATAATATAATTTGTACCATAGGTTTACAGTGTAAACTGTATCGGGAGAGGCTGGGCTAAATCGGCGACCGACTGCGAGTGTATCCCGATGGATGATGCATACTTTTTTGTAACTTTCTTATCTCATTTATACACTTTTCGGATTTCTGACACAAAGAATAATTTTCTTGTTACGAAGAGAGCTTTAAAGTTTGTAGTGTACTATTAAACTTTGAAACCCTTGTTTACGCATTTTTCTCGTGTGCGCTCTGAAAATGAACGAAATAAATTGTTTGCTAGAAAGAGACCCGTTCTAAACACGTTGAATAAATATTCCAAAACATTGAACTGCAATTTGAGCGCACTTTGTAGCATGTGAGTGCAACAATAATATATAAAACCCATTTCATGTTTGTTATGGATACTGTTATCGTTATTCAATGTAAATGTTGATGTGTTTGAAGGTAGAACTGTACAAACTTAAAATGAGATAATTATGCCTTGTTATTAGATAAGTAAATCAACGGTTCAAGCAATTTTTTCCATACATTTTACTTTGTATCTCTATGGAACTACCGTTGTTCCCACTTTCTCAAGATCACTCGATTTTTCTTGCGTAATCGACTATTAAAAAATAACTTATGTCGCTGTGCGTAACATCGTGAGGATGAAAACGAACGTATGCACGTGTAGCGATGGGTCTGACCGTACCATTGCGTGGGAGAGGAAATGTTATCTTGCTCGTTTGAATAAACGAAAGAGCAAACGAATCAGTCGTGTCTGGAGGACCATCGTCACACCAACAACGCTATTGGTGTTGCATTTCGCATTTCTTATTCTCAAGCCTTGCGTTTTTGATTCCCACGCTCGTTTATGTGAGAAATCACTGAAAACGAAGACATTTTTCCGAAGTCAACCTACTGGTTCGACTAAAATTCAGTCGAATATGAAATTACGAAGGTAATTTTGGTGCAGCCTCTCTTGAACTGTAAATAAGCAAACTGAAATGTCAATAAGAATGAACGAGATATGTATTAACAGTGGACTATGGTCAGTATCATTATTCAGTTTGTCTGTGTACGGAAGCTAGTACGCATTAAGTATACTATACTGGAATATTAACACGGTTTACAGGGGTGCTAATGGTTATATCCGTTTTTGTTCTATTATTTGTATTTTTTGCAAAAACGAGAAACTACGTAATGAGCGTTTAAATTGAGTAATTTATAATAGTTGAGTAGTTTGTAAATCTTATTTCCACGTTTTGCATTGAAAATTATCGTGGACTTGCTATCCGAGCGCGTCTTCCAATCTCCTAATGGCTATTCTTTCGTCAGTTTAGCCGTGCTTTTATAGTAAAAAGAATATGGTATTAAGACAACACAAATGCATATTGCTATGCGATGGTTCGATCGATACTTCACTTATCTTTTTATGTCATTACAATATTCAAGATCAGGAACGCTTCAGAAAAGCTATTAAATAAATGTATACTGAGTAGAATTCACGAATAAAATAACGACACAATAGTATCGATACGAGTATAGCTATTTTTACTAATGCAAGAGTGTATGTTGGTAATCCACGCAAGCTTATGTCTAAACGAGTAAAGTTTTTTTCGCATGTGATACAATTTTCAGTACCATCGAGGAATCTACTATTTTAGGAACTGAAAAAAAACTCGTTGAAATGTTAAAAATAAACGTCATCCTAATCATAACGATTATTCAAAGGTTTGTTTAAATATTTATTAAAATATTTCAGGAAAATTAATTAAAGCGTTTATGATTTACTAAGTTTATTACGCGAATCACTTTTTTATTTAAAAAATTGCAGAAAAACTCTTTGCTGCCAAAAATTTCTTGTGACGTTGACGACGGTATGCATAGGTAAACGATATAAATATGCAATCGCTTTCGTATTACCCAGTGGCGTCAATTCCCAGTAGTCAGATTTTTTTTCATTGTTTGGTGGTTGATGGGAGCATGTTCTACCAATTCTACGTAATTGAAAAACGGTTAAAATTTTTCTGAATTCGTTGACTTGGTAAAATTATTGTCTTTTCTTGTATCTTTTCAAGTTACGATAGGCAAAGTGCATTGTTAAAAACTTGTATCTAGCTGGCTTTTCTTTCTTATCAACTCTTTTTTATTTTAACGTTTTTGCAATTCCTCAGTATTCACTTTTTTATTAATAAAAAGAATCATTGATTATTTATCCTATTCAGTCTATTAACCTTTGTTTTTTATAGTAAAAAATTAACGACTTTGGGAAAGTGTTCTTTCTTAGCATGGCTTTAAAAGCAATTCTTTAATATACTTTCTAAGCACGTACGATTGACATGGAGTCCCCTAAGTTTCAGCAAACGTGATTTAGTATCAATAAGCAAGTTGGCTCGGAAGATATTTTTTTTAATTTTTAACTTGTATTTGTTATTTGTGATATTTATTTTATACTTATCTATTTTTTAGCCGGAAATAAGTTTCGCATAGTCATCTTATTGAGTTTAACAAAAAATTTTATTACGGTGATGCTCAATTGTTGATAGATAATACTCATGGCAATTCGTAGTAAATTTTATGTTAAATCAATTTAATTTTCATAATTTATATTTACTTTTCATTAACAGTATAATATAACGACAATAGTAGGTTCCATTTAAATAATTTTGCTGTTGTTTAGTCGAAAATTCAATTTTCTTTTCGAATTTCTCTAAGAACCTTTGTTGTTATTCTACTGCAATAAACGACAGATCTAATAAAAGCGGTAACCATTGTAATGTTACATAAAGATCAGTTAGACACTATGAAAAACTATGCTAAACCCAACTTTATTTAAGACGACAAATGGAGATATAAATACAATGTTCCTTTGACATAATGTTCGTGACGAAAGAAGAATGAATGATTATAAATAATGCTTGGAATTAAAGGTAAACATACATCGAAGTTAAAAATAACAAGGATTTACTCTTTTCAAAGTTCAAGGTAATGACGTCATTGCATGAAAAATTGCGATAAAAAATGAAAATACCAATTCATTCAACATCACGAATGATATTACAAGTTGTAACAAACATTCAAACATGATAGAGGTACAGAGGTACATAATAATACACAAAAATGAGATAACGTTAAAGAGGGATGCAGACATACATCACTACTTCAGATAGTGAAGAAAATGTTAGACATGCTTAAATCTACTATAGTCAGAAACAAGTACGGATGTCATCGAAATTTATTATTTCTGGATTCATGATAATTTAGGATGGATACGTCTAAATATGATATATGCACATCTTTGCGAGTAAAAAGCTTAATTGTCGTGAGAAAATATTGAAAAATATTGCATTTTCGTTACTACGAATGAAATTCAAAGCAAAGTATATCAAGTACTGCTTTTTTTACAGTTATTCAAATAATAACAACTGTTATTGAATATTTTCTTTCCAGCTACTGGATACAATAAATATTGATGAAAATAAAGAAAAAAAAGTTATTTAGCTACCGTCAGATTTTCATTGTACTAAAAATAGACTCGAAACTAATTTAATTCGCATTAAAACGTTTTTACCAACTTAATATATATCTCTACATACATTTCAATCGACTAAATCAGAAATTAAAATCAACGTCATTTAGAATATATATTGGTGTTACGTGGACATGGCCCTTTGTATTGCAAACGATTTGAATGAAAAAGTTGCTATTTTGTCGATTTATTCAATTATGGATCAAATATTTGTAAAGACATTGCATCAAAGCTCAGTTTGAAGTCTGCTTTTTGAGTTTGATTATTACTAGTGCCATTTTGCTCGTAAATTTCTGTTGGTGCGCTGATAGCTCGGAGATAAATTCAAATGCATATTTTAGTTTTGTACTTTGAAATGAATGAATATCAACGTTAAAGTTGAGGACAAATAACGGAGTGAACGACGATCGTATAATTGCACGAACTACAACGAACTACAACGAAGATTCGCTAAGAAACATTATTGAAAATAATTTAATTCGCTAATTATAAGAGGTTCGCAATATTATTTATTACCTCTCTCTATAAGTAAGGTGTAAAAATTGTATTTAGCTCTATATTAGAACGACCAGACTGGTGCATTATCAGAAGATTACCGTCGTACAACGTTTACGTAAAGCAAGCTAATTAATAGCAACAGCCAAAAGCAAATGAAACGAAGTCACTACGCCAAAAAATATAAAGCCAAAAAGCTATACCATCAAAGTTAATTTATTTGTTTAAAATAGAATACTATAGCTAGGCATTTTAAGCGTTTGGTTTACTTACGTCGTTAGAGTGTCGATTACGTAAATAATCTAGATGCTTAGTCTAGCTAGAAGTCATTCTGGGACAAGCGCAAACGTTTATCACTATACTTTGAAATAATACTTATTTCGGAAAAGAGTAAGACGATTCATAAACGACGATGAAATAAGTAACGAACTCTAATTTATATGCAATTTTTGACGAAAATAATTGGATTAAAGAATTCGCTTGATTCTAGCGTTCTAGACGTTTGATCTCCTCGTTTCATTCAAATTATTTCATCCGATTCTGTACGCTGTCTGTCACGAACGTGAATGTGTGCGCTTCTCATAGATTACGTTGCGGAAATTTTATGCGAGCAAGACGCCCGCTCGCCGACGCCAGAAGGCCCCCGTTCACGAGCGCAAGGCTGTCGTTTTATATTCAGCTTGTTGAAATAAATCAAAGAGAATGTGTTATTCTGTTCTGAAAACCTGGAAATCCCTAATTAACACGAAACTAATTTTTTCCCGAGTACACACTTGCTCGGTTCAAAGCGAACCTCGTCTATTGGAGGAAAAGTAAATCGCTATCGCGATGCACTACTTCATTTAAAAGTCATTGTACATTATTTGCTATTAAAACTAATAACAAATAATCCCAGTTCTGTTGGAAATGGTTTACGTTTTGTTTTTGTTTCGGTAAAGTTATGTTACAAATTGTAACATATTTGTTTGAAAATTCAACACGAGCGAAGTAGTGATAAGAAGAGCAGTGAGGAATTTTACGAAGAATAATTGCCAACAATCGGAAACACTACGATTGAACTTAATAACTGTGCACTTTGCATACCGATGAAAGTGAAAGGAGTTCAGACTGGGTTAAGTCTGACCGCACTGTAAGAGCGCTGCTTCTCTACTGATCGCTCGTACGCGAGAGCAAGCAACCGAATACACCCTCTCCCGCCTTCGGGAAATATTTGCACCCCTTCACACGGGTTTCGTTCGCGTTCACAGCGCGCTCTCAGTTTCTCCCTCTCCCATCCTTTGTTTTTCACCGTTATTTTTTTATTATCATTTCTTACTCTTTACGTTCATCCATGATAAATGTTACAAATTGACGTAGCTTTCAACCTTTTGTCGCTACCCTACAGATACGTCAATTCTTGATGAAGCTTCGTTACCGTAGCCCTCACCTACTTATATCCAAAAGGACAGCCCTAGTTTTTGCAAAACTTATATTTTAGTCAAGTTATCTTAGACTCGCTTACTTTTACCTTGCATCAAATTCGCGAAATTCCAGTTGATTTCGCAGATAGATTGGGATACTGAGGAATTGCAAATAACTAAGATTCTTTGAATAAACTCTTTTAAACCGTTAGTCAAATTCACAAACGATATTTCGAAAGAATTTATTGCAATAAAATAAAAGTTTAAAGCTTTTCTTTGAACAATCGAACGTCGTTGTACCTTAATCCATTTATTGCTATAATAGATAAGCGTATAAATAAATATTGCTATCACTGACTATTATTGAAGTTGCTATACTTGAATACGAACTAAACTGGATACTCCAAGTTTGCGATACAATGGTTAGTCCACGCATTGAGGGTACAGTTCAATGTATGCTCAAGTATTCTACCAGAAGTTTGAGTAGTTTCGGGTTTCCAATACACAATTTCTCATACCAATATGTTGCTTCGTGGTTATTTTATCTGACTATCAATCAAACCATACGACATTAGACCATCTGTCTATTCGACGATACATGCATTTTATTGTTGCGTTTACTTGGAGTAATATTACGTAAAAAGATAAAACTCCAAACAATGTTTTTGTTACTAAAGTAGTAACACGAAAGGCAAAGTCTTAGATGTCATTTCCTAGAAAATGGACGGCGTGTCTCTTTCTAATATTAAACAATTCCCCATGCTTTTACACGTTTCTACAACTTTAACTACAAATACATATAGTTGTCTTTCATAACTCATAGTTAATGTGTTTTCAAATTCCCAGTAGATTCGCTTCACTGTATTCGAGACAGCAACGGAAAATACGATAGTATGAAGCAGAACATAGTGATTGAATACACTATTTCGATAATCTTCAATCGTACCAAAATATCTGAAATTAAACAAATAATACCGTGACAACATTTATAAAAAGAACAGCGAGGAACGCCACAGCTATCGAAAAAGTAATATTTATATTTTCTAGAAACAGTGGAAATACATTTTGGAGGGAGTTTTAAAATGTTGTCATAAATAACATTTAGAATTTCAACAAATGTTACACATTTGATTGTTATCCGTTAAACGCGCTGTTCGCCTGGATTTTAGAAAGCACGTCGATTTTTTGTGCGTGAAACATCTATTGTCGTGCCGTAGACTTCACTTTTAGTGCCACCACGGGATCACGGGACAACCGACGCGTCAGTCTTGTCTCCTTTTCACCACATCGCTAGCGCTTTCTGTTTATCGGTGCTGGTTATCGGTGAGTGTGTTGGCGCCCCCTTTGTACATTCCCAAAAACCTATACAACTAGGCGTTCGCCGCTTTTACGTGTAGCCTAGAAGCCAGGGGGGGGGGTTTCTCGTGATGGATTGATGCTCCTTAAAACACTAAAGTTTCCAAGGTATTAGTTTGCCCTACTGAATTCGAATCTCAACGGTGTTTAGCTCTAGGAAGTAGTTGTCAAGTTTTTATGAATTATTTAAATGTTTAAAACGCGGTAACATTTGTAATAATAAAATTATGCATGTTTTAACAATGAAAACTGATTGGCAACTTCAAAACAAATAAATAGCATTTTCGAAATCGAAAAAAATTGATTAGAAGCTAAGTTAATACAGTTTGTCCACTCGTAACTTAAACCGCTATAACTTGCATGCTAATAATGTTAAACAGTGAAATTATTATGAAATTAAAAACCCTGGACAATGAAATAATTTGTTACTTTCATAGGAATATACTGTTTTTTCACAATATTATTTAGAATAAGAGATATCGCAATTTAACAATAAAAACCTGTCGTCACCTTTCTTTTGATAGAGGCACAGGAATGGATTCCGTCTTTCAATAGGCAGCCAATCAAATGGTTTTTGGACGGTAGTTTGAACAATTCGATTCTACGAACTTTCGCGTTTTTTAATTGATCAATCACAATATCTCTAATTCTAATTAATACTTTTGCGATCATAAAAAATAAGTACATTCATTACAACAAATAATTATTTTTTTACTCAAAGATTTTTGTATCTTTAACTTTGTAATACATCTTAAAAACTTTGGTGTTTTAGTTGGCCTACAGACAAGTATGTCTGTGTATGTGTCCACCGGTGTGCACTGTAGTCGTTTTACTTGCGCACGACATTTTCTTAAGTTTTTATTTCAATCGGAATGTTCTTCCGAGTACAATAAAGTATTACCGATTGAATGCGTTACAACTTTTTATTGATTTTAAATATGAGTGATAGCGAAAGTAAATATGATCGTTTATAAATGCTTGTAATGCCACTCCACTGATCAAACTTCAACAAGTTTCTTCATAGCTTTAAATATGAATAGTACCGCTAATATTTCGACTTTAAACGATCGGAAGGTCGTGAATTTTTTCCACATTTTTTTCTTAAATGATTTTTTCCGTATTAGTAAGTATTAATTTTTCAGCCATTAGTTACTAAATGTTACGTTGCGATTTCTTGTAGTAGATAAGGAATGGAACCTTCGTGCTTAAATTATGAACTACGAATAAATGCAGCTGCATACGCGAGATCAAAATTATGGAATTCTTAAGAATATACGTGTTGCAGCAGAAAGGTAGAGATACGTGAATACGCGGCAATTGTGTGTACAAAATAACCGAACAATTATTCACTATACTTAGGGTGAAGAGTCTGGATACGAGACATAATACCCCGGTGACAAGTGGGGAAAAGCCAACATTTCACAAATTATCGCCTCCATAGTAAAACACAAGTCAAATGTAAAAATATAAAAATTGACGCTAACAATAAAAATATAACGATCATTTTTCGAAATTAAACTTAATTCTCCTTAGATGACAATTGAATCCAATGCAAGTTCTATGCACGAATCGAGAGCTCTTACATTGTGCGTCGCGGATGTATATGTGAGAGAAATCATCGTAGCACCGTTCAATTAACCCCGCACAAGTCGTGCTTCTCAGAGAACCTTAGTACGTTTTCTTCTTGGGCTGACGGTGGGCCGAGCAAATTTGAGAAATCGCACAGACACGATAGCCGGTTGTAACAACGGGAAAATGTGGACTAATCACCGCACAATTGGCACATAACATCGAACTCTGCTCTTCATCCGTGAATCCCCGCTTTTGACAAGGGAAGAGGGATACTTCTTTAACATACTCCATTTTGCGGGACCGATGCTCTGGACATCGCTGACGACAATAACACTGAACCATTTCATCGAGTAGATCCTTTATCCTGTTTTTTTACCGTTGGTCGCCAAGTTCTTCCCAGCGGGCGATGGCGCTCTTTAAGCTCCTCTGCTTCACAGATTTAATAATAATATCTAGATCTTAATACTATTCGTACATATGATTGCATTTTAATAAATATCATTAATCGAATTAAAATACAAACGGCTTTACTTCTCAATATAGCTAGTTGGCTTGCATCGTTCATGGGCTTTCGTAAGAAGTCAAAATAACAAGAATTGCAACGGGCTTGATTTTTTTACGAATATCTCGAAATTCTGTGAATAATGAGTTTTTGTTTAATTTTTGGCTATTATAAAATAGATGTGTCTTTTGAAAAATATCAATGAAATTGATTTTAATTCCATGTTTCATAAGAAACACCGGTTAGTGAAGTGCGAGCATTAATAGTTGTAGCCAAAGCAACTCTTTCGTTGGAATCACTCGCATTAACATCGGTGTTTATTGTTGCTTCATTGTGTCTACCCTAACTATGTATTGACACTTTGATAGTTACAGCTCTGACTGGCCTTACTTCTGTGAGAGCACTGAAGAAAATGAACGATTGCAAAAGTCTTGGAAACAAATGTACATAGGTATACTTACATAAGGTATGCTTCTATAATAGAGTAATTCAAACTCATATTTAATCGTCGTGTGCCATTCATTCCTTTTACATTAAGCTTTGCTGATGAAGCTCCCTAGCGCTCTAACTGCATCTGATATTCAAGTTTCACGGTGGTAGGAAAAGCATTAACTATTGTATAGGCTGGGGCCAATAACACGGGATATTTGTATAATTTTCTCGCCGCGGGACCAATGAACGTTTTGATCGATATTATAGGTTGAACGTCAATTTGAGGGCTATTGACGGGTATTAAAAATGAAATAGTGCGCGCGGTGTGAAGCAGGAGAGCTCTTTGTTCTTCGCTCAAAAGCATTTTTTTAGTATTTCGTTCGGACAATTTTTATTTATACGCATTTTCAATTTTTCATGAAAATGTATCATTTTTTGCATTTACACGAGCTATTCGCAAATCGTTATACCCTGTTAAAAACACATCAAGATCGAGGCAGGTTATAAAATTTGAAAGATTATGTTTGTTAGTAAATAACAGTCATGTTTTCAAAAAATGTACGAACACGATTTTTCTCCACAAAGTAATACTCAAAGTAATATCCATTGAGTTAGTAGTTGAAAGAATACATTTTTTAAATGGAGCATCCCACTTTATCCTACTGACGAGTTCTGAAAATCAAATGTTTGTTTTTCCATTGCTTTAAAAGCATATCTTTGGAATTTTTTAATTGTAAACGATGTATACGTTAGTGTTCGCTGAGAATTCACAGGAACGTGCGTGCATATGACCGTAGATAAAAATCGATATAATTTAAAAAACGTGATGTGACCTAATCCTTAGGGATTAGGCAAAAATATCTTTACGGACGTGAATCAAGATGGAATAAGTAGTCAAAACTATTAATCTAGATATTAAAAGAGATTTCACGTTTGATAGGAGTAACGAACTTCATCCAAGTGTGTTTTGTGAATTGTAAATTTTCATGAAAGTAATAACTGGATATTATAGGTGCAACAGATGCTCGATATCGGATAATGAAACAAAGGGTAAATTTTACAAAACTGTCATGGCCTTTGATGTACTTAACCGTGATAAAAATCTTCTGCTATATGTTATGTTAGAGAGAGTTAATGCGTGTACCAACGTCCACGTAAAAAAATCACGACGAAAAAACAAAGCAATGTTATATGCTGTTTGATTAGGATATTAAGACAAATTATTTATCTTGTAGAAAACTTTATTTGGGTGGTTGACTATTTATTTGTAGTATGAAAAAAAATGGTCATTTAAGTATTCACTGAAGGAAAGTATTGTCTTTTAATTAAACAAATAACTTGCTTGTCAAAGGGTTAACAGTATAGTTCATATTCACGTTTTCACCTATTCAATCATACTACACTTGACCGACACCAAACACCGTGTCTTTTTTTCCAAATAGAATAATCCGTATTTTTGATATTCGTAATAATTGTGATAATTGTAATTTTATTTATTGTAGCACAAAAATATCATCACTTATTTACGTGCACGGCAATTAGTTTTTACGATGACTATCCAAATTCAGATTAATTACTACGTTAATGTGTAATATTACGAAAGGCTAGGAGACAATATTATAGCATGATCCATAAATTAAGCAATAGACAAAATCGACATTAAGTTATACGTTCCAAGAAAAGATATTTGTACACTAAATTGTAACTGAATTCAATAAAATAAGATATATTATTATTTATACACATGTTACAGGTAGAACCAATTAATATTTTAATGTTTGGAAATATAAATAATACACAGCGTAATTATTGATGATTATACCATTTTTTTATTGAAAATACTTTAATAGTATTTCGCACAGAAACTAATGAAAATATATAAATATAAACTAAATCGAAATATTCATATCGACAATCATTAGAATTTATTTGAATATAATTCAGTTTAAACACTAGCGCGCTTTTCTATTCAAGAAAGCTCGTTCCATTCCGTACAACTGATATCTGTTTGACGTGAATTATTGCCTATAAAGTTCAATAAATATATTATTGTCCTCGTTCGAATGAGAATCAACTAAGTTCTTTATATCGAATAACGGCAAATGAAGTAAACATATTTTCAATTACAAAAATTGTAATGAGGTCTTGTACGAAGCTGTAAATATTTTCAAAAATGGACAAATCACTCACACCTATGCAGATTATTTGGGTATAAAGTATAATACGATTTTATTGGCGGAACTTGTTACAAACATATGGCCATAACTCCATTACAGCATCACCGCGAAAGTTGCGAAAGACCACATTTTCCAATTACAAATAGTATCTACGTATTAGTACTTAAAGGCTAGTTAGAACGACAATAGAGTACAAATTATAACAACAAAAATATTAGATAAGACGATTAAATTTCAAGGGAAGATACACAGGACTTACGGTATATAATTATAAATACAGATTATATATACAAGTCAAATAAAGATATAAACATATATGTAAATTTGTTTTCTTAAAATTAAGTTACGTATCCATATATGTCAGATATTTTTGATTAGACCTAGGATAATCTATGAAATGATATAAATGACAGAATATCTAATAATTCATAAAGGAGACAAAGGAGACTAGATTATTTGAGGATGGGTAAATAGATACGATGCCATCTATTACGCGGTATACTAGTTAATAAACAAATCAATAAATTATATTGGTCGTTTTTAAAATTGTTCCGTTGGTCAAGGGTGTCTGTATACCGAATTTTGATAAACGTCGAATGAAAAGCTAAGCTTTGCAGCGGTCGGTAAAATTTTGCTACGGAACCCCTACATTATCTTCACGCGTGGGTTTATTAGTATCAATTGATAGCTACGAAGATTTACCAAACGAGACCGACTGATTTATTTGTATATCCAAACAATGAAAAAGATTGGACGTTTGCTGAACCATCGTTATTATAGTCTATATACTTTGCTTGGTAGTTTATGCAGATTTTTCCTTGCAGATTATTTTTGTAAATTCAGTGCTGTACTTATTTTAAAGGGCTATACGTGAACGTTGTACGACGAACAATTATGCAGAATTGTTCGTTTAAAATTGGGATTGTTTAACACATTGGTTTGATCCGTTTTTCTAAAGTCTACAGTATTTCGTTAAAGTTTCGGTTAAAGAAGAAAATCATTTTTCGAAAAAATTGAAAAAGTTAGTAGCGGATAATGTAACAATTAAGGGCGGCTTTCACAATGAAGATAAAAGTCTGTTAAATCAGGACAGCGAAATCGTAATAAGTTGTTATAATTATAATTTAGAGATAACAGACCAATGGACGCTTATAGTTGATCGCGATTACACAAATTTCGATGACTAATAGTAAACCTCGATCTCGCACTGTCAATCGATATATATTTTATAATTTTTCGATTGTCGATGCAGTTATGGTCTTAATACTGTACAAGATTTATTGCAAGCTTTCTACAATTTTTAATACAATAAAAGCAGTGACACCTTATGTACGGCATTAGATAACAGGTAGTAACGTATGCTTAATGTTCGCGTTTATGAGCATAACTTCAGATAATACATCCAGAATATTTAATAATGTGTTGCTTTGTATTTTATTTGATCGTTTATGACCCTCTGAACTTTCTACGTGAATTCTTTAACTCTATTCGCATTGTCTGCCTTATTCTGTTCAAACAAAGCGTATGTTACATTAATGTAATTATTGTTTAGATGACACACGGTTTTAGGTGATTATTGCATTTGCTCTACCTTTTTCCCGCGCCTTGGCTAAATGCTCAAACATGCTTTTGTAGCTGCATTATCTTTTGTTTGATTTTGCCTTGGGTACTTCTATTATAAAACTTGTAAACCTCCTCCCCCCACTTCCTTGCATTAGACGTTTACTCTTCAAGTTCAGTTACCCACTTCTCTTCTCTTTTCTCTTTTGCTATCTTACACGTTATTGTGTTTGTGTGTGTGCGTGCGTACTTCAAAGTATCATTCCCCTGCTTAGACACTCTACATTTTATGTCTGTATACCCTTTCCCAAGCTATTTCTCCACGTTACCACGTCTTAGTCGTGCTCACTGCTCTTTTATCTATGCTACAATTGCCAGATGGTTTTCTTCGCTAGTTCTCTAAACCCCTACCACCATCTTTAATTTTTAGTAGTACTTATAGTACGACGACTTCGTTTTATTTCTTTTATCGTTATCTTTTACCCAAATCATTTTATCGCTTCTCCATTCTCTACCTCTTACAGCAATTCTCGCAAGTTCTCACCACGGTGCTTTCGATTTGTTTACTTAGAATCGCTATAATCCACTACCGCAAGTACATTTTTGGCCATCTGCCTAGCTTCGTATTAGAATTGCCAATAAGCATTTTACCGCATTCTTTCTCGTCCGTATTTCAATTAATACTTGCATCTCGCTTGGTTTCCATTGCTCAACTGAATTTTGGCATATTCCTGAGTAACTTTATGCAGCCATTGCAATATATTTTACTTGGATTATTGCTAAAGCTTCCTATCTACATCAATATAATCGGCCAATTTTCCTTCATACATGTACTCTTAATTTGTTGAACCGTCCAATCATTTATTTCCTTATGTACCTTTCTATTCGTTCTTTTGTATTATGCATCATATAAGAGATTTTCTATGTAAAACAGTGGTCCAATTATTTAAATACATCACTTGAAATATCGTTAATTTTTCAATGAATTTTATTTCAAAATTTGTGACCAATGAGAGTAAATTATCAACGTATATGCCAATCTTTTCGCACCGATATTTATGATCAAGTTCGCTGTTCGTTTGCACAATAAAATCTCTGTAAATGAAAGGTGGGGCATCGCCAGATATCCGAGCGGAACAGAAGAATACAAAGATAAAGCTATTCTATTTGTCACTCTAATAGGTAGTTCAACACGTATTACACGTGTTTTCATCCCGTTCAATGGGATTGAAAAGGTTTCGAAAATATTTGTTGAAATTAAGTAAATAAATTGTTATTAGTTTAAAAAACCAGATATCTTTAAAAGCTTTTAAAAACGGCGCACAGAAGATTATTTACAGAGGGTATTGAAGTCACAATCTTACAAACTAAACAACAACGTACATCAACTATGTCGGTATGGTAACGTTTTTGACGTTCTAATTACGTGAAATTAACAAAGAATTTCATTATCAATTTTTATAATTGAAAGAAATCCCTTTCTCTCGTTTACACTGTACGAATGTTTTTATTCGAATACATAAATTATTACCTTTTTGTATTTTTAAATTTATAGATGTAGTCAGCGATCTGAAGAGCTACCGAGTTAACACTTTGGATTATGACACCTTTTCACGCTCGTGAATAGTATAGATATTAGAAACATAGAAATATAACTTTTTTTATTGTTTTTTATCTAGCAAAAATTTTTAACGTACGTGAATTGTTAATTACTAGTTTTCTATCGATTTTTATGATTGCATACTCCAAATAGTTATGCAGGATAGTTCTGCAAAGAACTTTTTTCTTCCAATGGTCGAAATAACTTTTGAAGTTATTGTTTTCGTGATATTTCGTTTTAACTTTTTATTGATGATCAAAATTTAAAAGACTCAATATACCAGGTAAAATTCAGTAAGATGTTCAAGAGTTTGAAAAAGTTTTTCGTTGCTTCAATTCATACTAATAGTCCAAAAGTTGAAAAAGTAATTGTTCAACGAGATAAATTTCGTAAAAAACTTAACTTAGTAAGTTAAACAAAATTCAAAGCCAATTGATCGAGTTCCTCTACAAAATTGGTAATAAAAAAAAGCAGACAATCTGTATACGGTAATCGGTTGCACTCCAAGTAATAGAACGCGACAAAATGAAAATGCCGTCTACAAAGAGTAGACTTTGGCAAGCGAGCAAAGCGAAACGTAATACTTGTGTATGAGTTGTGGGTGAATCTGCAGATCTGCATCACAGATGCGATCCAACCTTATTTCCAGGTTAAGAGGACAGTCGTCAATCGCGATACATATTTATAATAACAAGCAATCCGACGGAAGAAAAATGAAGAATTTGGCAGGCAAACAGCCTCCTTATTAATCGACATACGTATAATTAGTTTTAAGACTCACCTCATTCTCACTTTCCGTCTATCAATGAAGCGTGCACGCAGATTAGGTTGTTTAATCAATCGAAACTGTAGATTTGGTCACAAGCTCAAACGTGTCCTACGAGTACCTTTGTTCATTTCAGCGCATTCACATCTATTGAGTACCCTCTAGCGATTCTTCTTAATGACCAATCTCATTAGCCCATCAGTTGGCGGCAAGTTCATGTACTGACACACGAGTGATATAAGTGGTACTTGCACGCGGCCGCACGCGTCATACACTGATTGTCCATTTTGACGAGGTCGCGCATACACGCACAATCACATGCAAAAGGAAAACGTGTGTGTCGCCCGAACAGCATGTTGTTTGACTAAGTTGCATATTAGGAAGTGCTCACTAATTGTTTCTCACATCGAAAACTTGGCTCCCACACACACATACACACACGCATACGCGCGCGCGCTACCTCAGTTGAGTTGTGTGTTTGTTATCCTTCTAAATGTAGTTTGTCCGTACATCGATTACTTTCGTGTGCGCGCACTGTACGAAGACAATGTGATGATCACTCGAAAAATAGACGCTTATTGCTTGGATACTTCGATTACGATGCTCGCACTTGATGTGTTCAATTTTTTACATCGAGACTATCTTCCTCTACACTCGTATATTACGTTTAGCGTTTTTTGACTGAAAACAGTTGCAAACGCGTTGGTGTTTTTCTTCCAATGACTAGTCCTATTTCTGTTGGATCAAATACAAATTTGACGAGTTTCTATTATCTTGACTTCGTCAAACCTTAAAATATAGGACGTGGCTAGCATAGGAAGAGAATGTATTGGCAAGTTTATAGCACATACCATTTCCACGTGCTATAGACTTGCCAATATTTCCCCTTCCTAGGTTATAGTCGTGTAGTGATAGTCATATTTTCCACGCTGCATTAATCAAGCAGAGAACAAATAGACTTCGAAATTTGGAATCCCCAACACGCATTCCTTTATCGGGAGATAATTCAACAACAGTGCGTACGTACTCTGCAATTACATAGTGAATTTCAAAGCGTTCTCAACTCGGCGTTTGCTACAATCTACGTTCCAAAATTGTAATCTTGATTGCCCATAGCTATTCGATTAGTTTCCAGCGCCAGTCAGAGTCAAAGATAAATTTATACGTAATTGCTCTTGATTGTTCCTAATCCACTTGAAAAAAAAACGAACGAAAAACAATTCTTTAACGTTAAATACTCCCTTCAAGTGATATAATAAGGCAGTTTTCGTATGTGTAGATATTTCATAATAATCGATGTATCGCACCTTTAAAGACAAACCGTTACCAAACGTAAATATCGAATTTTATAGCAGAGTCAATTTAACAAGAAAAACAAGTTTTTTTCTTCGTTCTTTTTGAGTACGTGAGCCTTTGAGCCATTCTTTGGGGTTATATCCTAGATATTTATTTGTATTACAGCATACAGCAGATATTGTATAGCGAGATTGACGATCGGCAAATATAATAAAAAGTTTACAGTTTGATATTTTGATTTTCCAATAGCGTGCAAATTTACAGAAGAGATTCCTGTGAATCAAAATATAAGAAAGAAAAATCACCCTTTTGCGCAGAGTATTGAAGCGGTTTGTATATATGGTTCATTTGCAATCTCGCGACAGGTCTACGGGACAAAAAGTATTACGCGTGTTGTAAAGTGGGCTCAGGCTATACACGTATATATATCTCGAGAATAGGATGAAAGTGCAGAGTAAGCTAATAAACTGGGATAATAAAAATCATCGATAAATAGGGAGATAATACGAGCAGAGGAACGACTTTTAATACCTACAGTGAAAAGCAGGTGAAGCTATATAGCTCATCGGTTAGAGGGAATCGAGCGGAACGTCAGATATATAGATGGTTGTGAGCAGAGACGCACGTGTGTTGTAAGTATACAGTATATATGTTGCCCGATGCATACGTATACATGCATACGTACACATTTCAAACGATGGCTTTTGGATATTAGCTATATAATGCGTTAGACGAAGGTACGTATAATAGTTCGCTCGCGTCACAAGTGTACACCTGGACGTATGCGTCGTCGTATGTATACGTAACTTATGTATACGGATGAACACACACACCAACTAGCATTATGCTCGGCTTAACTTGTAGCAATATGCTTATCGATGGCTTTGGACGAACGCAGCTTGTTAAAATCTGAAAGACGCGATGTATTTGCCACTCGAGCTTTTACTACGTGCATGCGCGTTCACTCTCCCCACTCGGCTCATGAGCCTGTCGGATTGACAGCAGCTTTCAAAGTATTATGCAGAGCTTTATTCGACGCTTGCCGTCGGACGACCGCGTGTACCTTACTTTTATTACACTGACAAGATGTTTTTATTCGCTAATTTTGTTAGCCATTTTTTACGAACTCGAACAAACATTTTATTTTCATTGAAATACAAAAGCTGATGGATTTGACGTGGCAAATGATATTGACCGACTGTTTGTACAATAATTAATCGATCCAATAGAGCTCAAATATTTGTTATTTTTTGACGTATTCTTTTCGATGCAACGTTTAAAGGATTGCATTCCTGCATACTCTTGCAAAACTATTTTTTTATAATTGATACACATCGGATTAATGGCCGTTGATTTAACGTCGAATGCGTTTATTGACATGGCAAGTTTGCGTATACTCGTACATGATGTATTACACGAGACGTCTACCCATTGTCTTTATCTTTATCTTTTTTGAAGCCGTAGATTTGATTTTTTTGCTTCGTTGGCTCGAGAACAATGATCGGTAGTTTCTTGCTTGAAGCTACTCCAGACCCAAGTAATCTGAAAATAGATCTCAAATAAATGTACTTCCACTGTGTATGCCTCAACGTTCCTTTCCATTCTGAAGATAGTACGGTAAAACGAGCATCAACTTGTCTCTTTGAACGAAACATTGTTTGTTTGACCCTTCCGAGGTGTTGATGTAAGATTCACGAAAATTACAATAGATCACGCGACAAGGAGATAATCGAAGATACTCTAGCATCAAGTTGAAACGTTGAAATAATCATATGCAATCTATAAGAATTCCATCATTTATTTTTACGGCGTCCCCGATATTTATTGTGGTTTCCCTTTTTTATGTACAGCGCCCTTGGGATGGAATTCTTTACTATGGACACCTTTAATTCACAAGTCCGCAAGGGGCTGTGGAGTGCGGAACAATACGTATTTGTTACGGATCTTGACTACGCTGAATGTGTTTATTCACTAGGAAGACGGACGGAAACGTAAGTTACTCACATGTCCCTGAGTTACAAGCTGGAAATGTCACGTTAAAATTGGTTTGTACTATTCAGCTTTGCCAACCATATACTTTGCGTGAATTCAAATTACCTTCTCTCCCCTGTCTATACGCTATATATCAAGTTGATAAAAAAAATGTTCATCTGATGAAACGATCAATCTAATACTCAAGACAAGCATCCAATTTGATCCAAATAAAGCAGATATTGTGAACGAAATGAATCATTATTGCTCTTATTTTATACATACGTGATAATAATTATGTATGTATATTTACAGGAATAAAAATAAAATACACATATACAGATATGCAATCAATATTACGTATGTATATACATTTGGATTTGTGCTCAAGTAAAGTTACGTGGTTGCTTTTGTCTTTGATCGCTTGGAGGATTGAAAAACTCGATAAGGTAAGTTTGTGAAATATGATACGCTTACTCGTATCAAGCCTGAAAAGTTGGGCATCGTTATATTATTGATCTATCTGAATTTTATAGGTTTTTGTAATGCAAGTTAACGTGACAACGTGACAACGTTATACGATCGCAAAGAAGTAATAGTAAAGTTTAACAAGTTTAGCGTGTACTATTTTGCGAAATCGCAATGATATGATCACACGATATAAACAACCATAACGTACTGTTGAAATTTGAAAGCAAACAATAAAGAGTTACTCCCTAAGCCAGTGCTTTTATATCTAGACACGTTTAATATAAAGCCATAACAAGACAGCGTCTAAAGTTAGCGAAATAGAAGATTTGCAAAGATTGGCATACGTAACAATTTTGTATTTTCAGTTGAACAATAAATATAATTTCAACGAGTAATCAAACAATAATCCATTTTTGTATTTATAAATGGACAGAAATTAAATCAGGCCTATTTATCTTTAGAAACAATCGAGAATGAAAATTCTATTTAGAATTAATAAATCAAATAATTATATTATAATCACAATTAAATCTCACGAAGTTAATCGTGGATATCGAAACAGAATACGAATAGGTGCATTTGAAATAGTAATTGGCAAAAACTGAACAATTACTCCTCTTTTAGAGCAAATAAATACTGCGGAACAACGAAACAGCAGCACTGCTTGTTGGTGATAAATGATATTGCACAACACTAGTCATTCGCACAGCGAACGCATACATGTAAATTCGCTTCCAAGTAAGGGAAATCAAAGTACGACGAATAAGTGTGAGCTTACCGAGAAACAAAAAGTTACGATCATTTTCTAATTTATTACTGTGCAATGAAATTACAAAAAATTCATACAAAAAATGTCTCTGGGAATAGGTGTTTCCAGGGTATCCTCAATCGATTCTATCTGTTAAATTGCGTGTAAAAGATTGCAGGTAAAGTGGTACTATTTTAAAGGCGACTGCATTCACGATACATCCGCGGCCCTTCCATTCTTCCGTTTTCTCCAGCACTCTTGTTTACTCGATCTAACTTATGTGTCGTTTATTCTACAATCGAGTATCTCTCACATTCGAAATAAGATTATCAGATTGTAATAGTTTTCGTTTCGAACGGATAAATGTTTTCTTTGCCAGGAATTTAACACGAGAATCGTAATAAATCGTAGAGCTTGTTTGATTGTATACGGGTAAATATTTGACAACATGCAGTGGAATAAAAAGGTTTTAGTACGACTGCACGCAACTGCAAAAACGTCTACTGTAACTCGTCCGAATGACAAAAAGCGAAGTCGAAAAAGATATCCAAAGAGCATAGCATATGCCGTTGCATAAATTGTGTATGTCTAAAGTAAATAAGGGATTATTATAGAAAATAGCGACTTTCCAAGTTGAATTCCAACCAAAGCTTAGACGAGTCACAAACTTCAAATCGAAATCCAGATTGTCTTGGGCGAGTGTATTATATAGTTACAATTCATCAAATCGAAGTCGAGAAGTGTATACTGCAACTCTGTTTTGGAAACATCGTCTTGCAGCAAGAGAACGAGTAACGTTAAAAGGAAAACTCAGGTGGGCGATAGATGGAGATACATATACATATATATCAAGGGATAGAAAGAGCTGCGACTGCGTCGGATCGTAGGCGCGCACGAACGGAGGCGGATTCGGCGCTGCTGGCCAGCAGCCGCGGTTATTTCAGTTACCCGCCGCGATCTCGTTCCGTTCAGACTCTGACTCTGCTGAGCTTGACGTATAGACCCGTTTCCTTGTACTCGCTACACGTTTCTAAATGAAATTATAACGACGAAAAATCATTTAATTTGTCGAATTCACGGTTTTTCTAAGTGATGACAACTTTCAAGCGCAATTTCCATCAAGAGTTATGTGTCAGTACGTGCCTTTACGCAATATTAATCGGTTGAAAGCGCGCACCGGCCTCTGATTTTATTCACTTTTTGTTTTCTTGCTTGTCGTTATAAAGCTGATACTATCCAATTAATGAAGGGGTAACCGGATCAACGGATATCCGAGAAGAACATAACTTTACCGTCATCCATCTTTCAGCTTAAAGGTAAAAAAATACGTATCTCCGATTTTCAAGCTTTCTATCGCTCGCTTTTTCGACAAATTCTTAAACTCGAAAACTGCGACAAAAATACGTGACTTCTGATATCTATCTCTTTGACGCGGAATTCCGCTAAAAAATTTCCTTATAAATTAATTCTATGCTAAGCAAGCTGTCACAACCGTCTGACATTTTTCGAATTGCGCTCGCAGCAAATGAAGTTGCTTTTCTTCGAGAAGTTCAAGAGTGTTTTGTCATTGCAAAATACACAAATACGCGAGATGGGACGAACATTGGACATTTTTTCAGTTAGAACTCGACCTTTGTAAAGACACAACTTTTACATTCAATTTTGACAAGCTTCGACAATAAGGCGCGTACCATGTGCTTGTACTTTAGGAGGGAAAATTGAAATTGCCCTTGATCCTGCACTACGGAAATATTAAACCACACAATGCATCGAATTCAACTCTCGTATAATTTGGTTCGTTACTTCTTCTTAAAATCCAACGTTATTGATAATAATACCGCTTTTAAAATAATAACGATCCCAGTGATGTACCTTAACGATATTGTTAACATGATATTTTGTGAATTGAACACTGTTGTTATACCGGTATTCGGAATAATGTTATAAAAATAATTAAATGTATTATTTGGTAAAATTGATATCAAATCGGAAGAACTAGTTATAACATACAGTTGCTACCATTTTTCAAAACAATCAGATTGGTAACACGCAATGTAAAGTTATGGAAAGATTTTGTATCAACGAATATTATCCTTACACGTACGTATACCCTCGTCGAACTATTTCATATAGACGTATATACACGTTGGTTTTGTTAAATTTATGATTTGATATTTTAAAGCAAATCACGAAAATGCAGCATTGATCTGTCACGTCGAGAACGTTTTGAAAAAGCCAAGTCTTCGCTCTATAACTATTTTTTAATCCTTCACGTTGCACTATACACGACTTTGCCTTTAATAATAAAAAAACAAATTGCATTCTGCAGTTCTTATTGTAGGTATCTATGGAAGTAGGATTTTACGATGTTAGCGTAGGTACTAAAAATATCATCGCCCTTCCTCGCAAAAATTCTCAGCTTTCGGCTCTTATTTTACAACGTATCGTATTGAACAACGTTTCTCGTTATTTTTCGAATTGCACAACGTTCAATTTAGTTAATATTTACAAATCGAAAAAAAACTTCGTTTCAAGTTTATGAGTTAAATTACAAGTAAACTAGATTGATAACAATTTAAGAGTCAATTAGTACACAGTTTTTACACCATTTCCCTAAAAATAAGTTCAATGATATCTTGAGATATTTTTGTGGCGAATAGTTCGATATTCAAATGAACGGAGATTCTCGGATAACCATGAAATCATTTGATACTGGATCTTCACATCTTCCACTCTGAAATCATTGAATTGTGCGGTTACTAGCGTCCTTAAAAATGGTACAACTAAAAATTCGATATTATCTCATTTCTGTACTTTAATTTAACAAATTAACGATGTTAAAGTATTTGCATAAAAAAATAATACGCAAACACGAGAATGCCCGCAATATTCCCTGAAATCTACGGGAAGGATGTTGCTACGGTCAGGTTATTCTCCTGCGGTGTCTCTAACTAATATATAGTTCCTAGAAGTCATCACTCACGGATGCATACAGGAAAGCACGAAGATGCTTTCAGTTGCTAAGGCTCTACGGTAATTAACGAGTACTTTAGAGAACAACCACAGAAAGTAACAATCAAATTTCTGTTGTTATTTTTGAGTTGAAAGTAAAGTTGTCCGTGTAAACGTCAAAGTTGAATAAAAGCAAATCGTGAATCTGTCAATAAAAAATCACAGACTTAGTTACTTTAAACGTTACTTTAAGCGAACAGTCGTTACTAATTTGCAATTCATTCGTGTGAATAGCGCAAACTAATTTAATATTGCATTATATTAATAACTATTGGTAATATGTTGGCAAATATTTCAATTAGAATTAGGTATATGTTTACCTATTGGTAACATATTGTTAATTGACTTGAATTATTGTTGTTGGTTATTTCCTTCGACAATTTTTGCAAGTACATTTGATATTTAACACCGATATTTCCACGATACAATGCCCTTTCGAGTCGGTTAATTAATGTATGTTCTCTAGTCAATAAACAAAGATAAACGGCAAATTTAATTTCTCTGTTTACCATTTCTCGATGCTATCTTGATTACGTAATGCACGTGCTGTAAAAAATAAAGACATAGCTGTACGAGACATTCTCGGATTAACAATGTTTGAAGAATACATTGTATTTTACAGTGTCGTACTAGTGGAATATCATCAAGAATACGCGCTTGTATCTTCTCTATTTGTTAGTACGGCATGGAACTGTACATTTGCATACAAGCTTAGGACACCTGTGTGTATTTCACAATGTTCGCAGTTGTCATAATTGCGTTCTATCTCAACAGAGCATAACGCTAAATTGATATCTATATAAACGGTGCTGTGAACGACGTAAATGGCCAATTTTTCTTTCAAAAAATAACATTAATGGCGGTGGTCACAACAAAATGTTTGAAAGAGGCTATATAAATTTGTCGACAAACTGTTTTTGATAGCTAAATAAACTTTTCAGCGTTACCAAAGCTTTTTACACGAAGCGATTAGTGTTTGGAAAGGATTTGGTTGAGCATTATCGAAAAATAATAAATTTTACGCGGAGATAGATGCATAAATAAAATGAAATTTAAATCTCTTAGGACTCAATTGCTTTTCGATCTATGTTTCCACTTTTCACAATGTAATTACTAAGAAAAAGTTATTAAAAAGTACGCCGTCTACTGAAAATGGTACCCCGCTGGCAAGAGTATCAAGTTAATTCAACTCCAATAGGGCACCCTCGTGTAATTAATGTTTCGAACTATATAATGTCTTCCAATTAAAATAGTTATTAGGAAATGTATCGTTCTGCAGGTTAACTTTTGAAAAAAATTGTTTACGTTGTGCAAATGTAACATCTCCTTTTGAGTAAAAGTGAAGAAAACAAATAAGAAACTCGCATAAAAACAATAATTTTTCGTAAAATTATTCAGATGTTTGTTTGAAAATCTAATCTAAAGTTTTAAAAATATACCCTACGTTTTCAAGTTTTGGTGAAGTTACGAATATGAACGAACAAATGTAACAACGTAATAACGCTTATAACGATCAAATGAAAATCCAACCAAACTGAACGAGTTCTTGTACGAGAAAGTCAACAAACCATTGTGTTACGGGCACACGTACCCCACCTAGTCCGTGTAAAATTAATAATGTAAATATTATGTTGACATGGCTTGTTCAGATTTGTAATTTCCATGACGCTTCCACAACACACACGATAAACAAATTGGTAATAAATAGCAATGTTCGTGGACGGCAATTATCTTTGACTGAAAGTTCGCGTAAGAGCATCAAATAATAAACAACGTAGCGTGTAATAGTTTGCTTTCATAAATTATTTTCCTAAATAACAAATAAGTTTCCTCTAAAATAGAAGGTTTGATTAATAGACTGATCGCTCGAAAGACAATTAAAATCAATACTATAGAGCAACATTTAATTGAAATAAGAGTGGTGTTGAAAGTAGGCTATGCAATTCTCGAACAACGATAAAATACTAACTTTATGCTCTCGACGTTATAGTTTCGTTGTTTCTTGTATCCTATTCCTTTGTAATGGCAAAGTAAGATCAGTGTAAAAAATCCTTCGTAATTTGAATCTTTAGCCACACATACACATGTACATATAGATGCAGAGACATGCGCACTTTAAACAAATGTAGAGATTGAATGCGTTCAAGTTCGCCATCTAATTTTAAACGTTAGTACTGTAAGATGTTTCGTTCAAGGTTATAAGCGTTGAAAGTGGCGCCGATGAACTTCACCATAAAATGCTACGAAACAGATGTTTGAACTAGTTTACTAAAATGGAAAATGCATTTGCTTAATTTAACCCTGAAATATTCCAACTGATAATTTTGAGAAATGGCATATTTTGTGAAAAGCTTAGCGCTGAAAGCACAGCAGTCTCGCAAGCGCAACAACTATCGAGTTTGCCTTGAGTCAAAGACAATTACGCATACTTAAACGAAGTTACGTAGATGTATAATGTATACAGAATACGAGAGCTACAGCAAGATTTAAATTTGTATTTGATCGTATTTATTTGAAAGAAGATTTAACGGGGTCGTAAAAGCACGCACTTAAACGTACATCCGCAAAGCGTTTTCATCGAAGGCTTTGGATGCACCGCTATATAGCATACGGATATGGATGAAAGATTTTGCTTAGCGATTTCACGCGTGCGAATGCTCGCTTATACGTAACCGTACTAGAGCGCGTACGAGGTGTGTGTGTCTACTCTAAGCCACGTAATTTTTACGAGCGCATGTATGCAACGCCTCGACGTGAAATATGCAGTAGAGAGTGAATTACAAGCGCGCGGGCATTAGGGCCTTGATGATAAAACGCGCGCCACGAATGCTATCGACGTTACACTGTCTACGAATTCCTATGATACGCAATTCCTCGTTTCTCTCTCTCTCTCTCTCTCTCTCTCTCTCTCTCTCTCTCTCCTTCTCTATTTCTCACTTTTACGATATTGCCTAGAAAACCGCGTTAGATAGAATCTTAACGCATCTAACGCTTTTATTTACGAGGGAAAAAAACATCCAAGGTTTATCCGATGAATTCTTTCCGACACTTGCAATTTGCATTCAACAATAAGATCTCGATATAAGTCTTTCAGTCAACTGCAACTAAAAAAAGGAACAACAAACGAGAAAGCTTTCGATTTTAGATCGTGGAAGAAGGTGATACGTGTGTGAGGAAATGAAATGGCTTAGTTTTGAATTACAAAAGAAATCTCACCTGTTCCGGTGAAATCTACGATATAAATTCAGAGAGAAACGGGAAATGTTATTTCAAGTATTTCTAACTGAAAATACTTGATGCCTTGGTTATTACACCTATGGCTTTACATATTACATCCGTTGCCTGTTTTTATCTAGTTTTCCAGCGCCCCGATCGCATGACTAACGTAATATATTTTCGAATTATTATTATACGATACTCAACATCAATCTACATCGCTATGAAAACACGAAAAACTACTGAATTTTACCATTAAATACGTAACAAAAACAAATACATTCATATCGTTTGCCACTCATCAACAAGGAGATAACGAATTATTGGTAAATGCATTGTCAGCATTCTGATATCGGGATAGTAGTTTAGATAAGCAAAGAAGACAGAGAGAGAGAGAGAGGGCATCTTCTCTGACGACAGGGGCGTCGCAACATGTCCGTTGTAACCTGAAGAAACAGCGGCGTCGAGAGAAGCACGACGTCGGTTAGTGAGCCTAGTGGGAGCCATTTCGAGTCTGGTAAACAGGGCCGAACCACACCGATAACGATCAAGAGTTAATCCGCTCTTAAGCGACGTCCTGATAAAGAGAACGAGAGAAAGGGAATAGTATACATTAGATAGTTGGCCAAATGTATTATTAGTTTTGTTGCATTATTGCAAATTAACCTTGCGTATCAATTAAATAACCTTGAGCAATCACTCATCAATATTATACATTTCATTATTTCAAACGCACAATGTAATATGCACTTGCACAATAGCTGATGACAACGTAAGCGTAAAAACATTGAACGAATACCATTGCTATCACGCGTGGTTTATTTAATTATTTCGTGGTGTTGAAAAATCCACTACAGTTCGCAATTATGCTTTTGATTTCGCCAAGCATCAAACATAAATGGTGATCAGAACGGCATGCGATAATCATAATCGAAACGCGCCGTAAACCAAATTTTATCGATCAAAATATCGATACGAATTAAATAACAAACAAAAGATAACGTAAAAAAAAGACCAACGTTTCTTGGGATTGCAATGGTTTCAAGCTTTCGAATGGAACTACTTTTCGGAAACATTCTTTGATAACTGGGTTTTTCATTGGAACGAATATAATATAATCCATAAAATTAATATATTTTGTTTCGTAAATTGTACTTGCGTGTACAATTGATTATATCATTATTTAGACGAAATTGTAAGAAAAACGATACAAACTCCATCAAACATCTCATCAACCTATAAATTAAAATAACATTATAAATTAACATTTGAATAAATAATTATTGCATTTGTGTTTGTAAAAAGTTCCGGTCACGTTTATTTAAATTTCGTCATCCTTCAAAATACATACTTAGTGAGATATTTGTATTCAAGGCAGATAATGAGCATTTCTTGCTCTTAATTAATCTATTCGCTTTATTCGTTTGGTCTTGTAGTGATGATCCTGTCTTAATTAGAACCACTCATTTGCAAAATATTTAAGGAGAAAATTAAGCTTCTTTGAATGTACTAACGAACGACGTTTCTGATAACGAAAGTAACTTTGTTAATTAAAAAAAAAATAAAAAATAAACAACAAAACATTTTTACGGATGTTGTAATCCGTTACAAAAATAAGACAGCATCAGCAACTACGAAACGGAATATTCTTCTAAAAAATACAGATGATGCGATGTATCAAATATAATACGTTTGTTTTTACTTCAAAAATTTATATTTTCGAATGAAAAAAATGACAAAGTTGTTCGTTGCGAGAGAGGCGGAGCAATTGGATACAAACCGATTTTCGTTGTCTTATTGCCGTTATATCTGTGGAAAGCAATTATCATCATCAATATTACCAGATATCACCTTTGTAAAATTTAAAGAATAAAATACACTTAAAAAGAAGACTTTTAAATAGCAGTATTGCTTTAAGTTTATTACCTGGCACTTTATTAGTAATTGTGCTTTTCGCTATACATTTGAAAGTACTCTACGAAATGACTTCATAATAGACGTTACGTATTTCAGATAATTACTAGCTAAGAGCAATTAGAAACTTAATGAAGTGAACAAAGCTTGCGCGAAACACTTAAAATATCATTCCATTCCCGACCATTTTAACGGTAGTCATGAAACTTTTGTTTTCGTTCAAACTAGAAAGTTAAATATGTATTAACAAAGAGGGAATGGGTGTCTTCTGCAAGAAGCCGAACCACCTGAAAACGTGTTGGACAAGGAATGAGATTCAAGTTGCGACGGTTGCATTTCACTTTAATGCTATTATTAATATTTTTTTGACCAATGACCGCTTCAAATAATTTATAAATTCATGCAAATGGATGCTCGTATCGTTACACGTTCAATTGTAAGGCAATAGCTATTCTTCATTACGTATTTAAATACATACAGCCTGGTCTTACGACTTTGCAGATGTTTATGATAATCTAGCTATTGAATTCTTTCATCGCACCCTCGAGGTCTATATGAAACGATGAATTTTTACGTCCTTCAAGGTTTTAATTATCCGTGTCTTCGAGATTATTGAACTAATTGGCATTCTACCAAATTTGGCAGCCCTACTTTTTATATTAATTCTGACTCGTTTAATATTTATTTCAAAATGTGATATGAAAGTTATACTCATTAAAACGTTAATGCAAGTTGACAGGCTCAAACGAACACACAGGTCGCAAGCTTGGAGCATTTTAGAAGTTTCATTCAAATACTTCACTATAGTGGTCGTTTTTATCTCAGAGATGATATTGTTTGGTCAACTACATTTTATATTTAATACGTATAAATCCGTCAGCTTGTTAACTCTATTTTCGTTTTCGGTGTATAGAACATTTCTACAATCCTTAGTTTGTTCTCGTCCAAGGCTTGACATCTAGTTAAATTTTAACACGAGTGAACGATAAGACGCGTGAAAACTGTATTTTCAGTAATAAATGTTGTTCACAAAGTTATAATTAAAAAATGGAAGAAATTAAGAAAGTTAAAGTTGATGGTATCTATATGATCGAAACGTGCTTTCGAGGTCTTCGACGTATCCTTTATCTTGAGAAAAGCAGAATTATTTGACAGAGAACGGCGAAGCCATTGTTTTATTTGTCTTCTTGAACATGGTACTTTATATTTTGTCTTTGGAAGCGTTGCTAAGCATTATTACGCGATAAAATGAGCGGTCATTTTCATGATATACGACAGGTATGAGACTTTAGAGATTCATTGTTTCGCCAGTAATGGTGTAAGACCATGTATACGTATATTTATATACATCGTGGTCTTTACGAGGCAGTTGTTGAGTATGCACGCGAAATGGTTCTTCAGAACCGAGGGACAAAGACGAGAGAGGCTACCAGTGTGTGTAATATAGAGGCTGTAGGTGTAAAATGCGAGAAGGCTGCAACTCGATCGTCGGTCAATTTCGTAGCCGCTATTGTAGGGCGCGTAGCTACGCAAGTTGATTCTTGCAATTAGTCCATTGCTCATTTGAAACCGATGGTGGATACAAGTACCTTGTTAACGGCGACTCTTTGATCGCCGCATCAATTTTCTGCAGTATTTACCAACCACTTCGATACGAATGTCATAATTTACGGGAATTAAAACGAACGTTGTGTTTTTAGTTTTTTCCCATCCACTGTATCGTGATCAAAGATAAAGAAGTTTAATCTTTATATCCTGTACAGTGTGGTGATGTTGTGAAAACAAAATAGATTTGTTGTTTTGAACGCTCTCTGGAACGTTGAGCCCTAATTTGCATAAAGCTCCGATTAACATATTTCAAAAACTTTCATCGTGAAATCGCATGTCATTTGACGTGGAAAAATTAAAGCTGCTTATGGTTTGCGCTTTATATACCACAGCTGCTGAGGCTTGAGGCATATTTGCGTTTCATTACACAACGATGCGTGAAACGCTCTTGCCCAACTGTAGTGAACGAATAAAATGAGATATTATCAATGGCGCATGTGATTTAATGATCGACGTCGCGTCTTATATCTATTGGAGGGAGGAATGAGCCATTGCGGATGTATTTTCACAAGGCAGTGCACATTATATAGCGTTACAACGAAATTGTCACGTATCGCTACTCAGCAGCTCAGGCAAGTTCCGTTGAATTATCGTCAATCTGGCTGGAAGCAGGTCAACCGATTTCTCGAACCCTCGGGCTGTCCTCTTGAAGAATCGCTGGATATTTTACGTGGGCGCTTACACGAAGAATCCAACGGAAGGAAAGAACCGTCGGCGACAGTTAAGATTTGCTTACACCCTCCCAAAAAAAAGAAAAAACCTATTATCGAGCCGGACGAGAAGCGATAGATATAGAAAAGTCACCGTTGGTCTGGTATCGATATTTGGAAAGGTTCGAGGAATAATAAGTCGTAAGAACGTTTCTATCGCATATAATAGGTGTGCGTGTACGACGCTTTGTCATTGTCTTCGTGCGCTGACCCGAATGAGAAAGGGATATTGTTAGAAATGTTATAGCGACAAGAGAGAGAAAAAACTTTATCGATAGCTTGTACGGTCCTCGAGGGAGCAATGGAAAACAAAAAAGAGGTTTTCACGCGTTATCGCTGTCCTTTTTTTTGTTTTTGTTCTTTCTTTCTTTCAGCTGCGAGGCGTAAACCCGTAACGCGAAGCTATCATCTGGTATAAAGCCCTGATTCAAATCGACGATAGAGCGCGTGCACTTATGCATTAAAAGCTTCTCTCTCTCCCTGGAAACCAATTCAAACATGGTTTCAGTCCGTGTAAAATGCTCGCTCTACAAGTCTAAACTGTGAGGTAAACTTTGTTTACTTTTAATAACCCGTTACGCAGGGTTTGACTGGAATTTCGTTGTTTTTTAAATAGCGCTTCAAATTCAAATCGAACGTGCATAATTATTCGTTTGACTGTTACCTGCATTGCAACAGACCTTCTAGAATGCGATCGCCGATTATTTACTAATAATCATCAAGTGTGCAATCGAAATTCCTAGCTGGGGATCAGTCTGATTCGTTTATAAGGTATATTAGTAGTGATATGCGCAAGCCAATCTAGTCGAAGATCCAAAGTAATAAAGCTACTTAATGAAGCGAATAGAAACTCATGTGGAAAATGGGATTTCCCGCATGTGGATTCTGTTTTGCAAAATCCGGTGCAATTGCATTTGCGCTCGATGCAGTGACAAAAAACAAGAAGAGCATCGTACGTGACTAAAAAAAACTAGTTTATTTGGGTTTATCAATGTTCTTGCGAGAGCCATGCACTAGCAAAAAATTATTCATTTTAAGAGAGACCATTAGAAGCAAGTTAGCGTTTCTATTGTTTCACATAAATAGTATTTGATTTAGTTTTAGTGTATTGTTTTTCATTGAATATAATTTAAGATGTTTATTGGAAATATTTGTATTCATAATTAAAAAAACAACTCTCCATGAATAATTCCAAACGTTGCCCTTCGTCAAGACTGACAAAGTTAATTTTCATCTGAAAGTCGGGTAGATTCTTGCCTCCTTGAAGTCATTTGCTAATCACTAACGAATCATTATATATACACCACGTCGTGCGATAATCGACGAGCCATCCAAATCTCATTTTTTTACTTGCCCGCTCAGATGTTTCGAGTTAAAAATATTCTCTTTTATAACAGAGTGTTCGTTATTCGGAAAAAAGTAATACATCTTAATGATTTGATAATTTTTACCTCAACAACAAAGTTTTTTATTCTTAAACGTCTTTTACAATGTTAGTTTGTGGTTTACATTACTTATCTTGTAAAAGCTGCCTTTTAAAGTAGCGCCTTGCAAGCTAAAGTATATTGGTGTGTACGTAGCATAACGTAACAGTATCTGGTAATTGGTTTCGTAAAAGAAATTGATTTTCAAAGAGATACTACGTAGCACAACCTTAACGTAGTTTAAAAAAGTGTTGCCTGCGTAACAACTTAAACTTGAAAATGGTTTTCTGTTTTTGTTTGTATAAGCGCAGACACTATCAGCGTAAGAGATAATAAAAAATCTATTGATTTTGGAAATATCACTCCGTAGTTGACGAATAAAAGCTCATTGGTGTTCAAAAAACGAGCACAGGCGAACGAGGAGAGAAATCTGATTTAAAAACTAATCTAAAGCAAGTTCCGTAAGAAACTGTTGATAATTTGCATATTGAGTTACATAAAGAGATAAGGTAGCGACGAGGTTTTTTATTATTTTATTTGCATACGTCCATTTCTTACGACTCTGGGAGTTCGTCAACGAAAGAAATGGAAAGAAACAGATATCCGGATTCCAGTCTGACGACACAAGGCGAGCTTTCAATTTACCATCTCTTCTGTCTAAGCGAGGCAAAGACCTGATGAAGATCAGGCAACTCACTGATACTTGGCGTTTGTGCTTGGCACACACGATGCTGCGCCATATGGAATTTAATATAATGACTTAACGTATGATCTCGTGGTGCATGAGCAATATACATATACATGTATATATACGCACGCACACACACACACACACATGTATATATATACAGAGAGAGAGAGAGAGGGGTGCCGCTCGATCAAGCATATTAGTTTGAGTAGTTCAAGTGCGCGCATGCGACGATCGGAGCTTCTCCAGTGAGTGCGCGTTTCTGACATGACCGCCATCTCCGCTGTGGCACTCACCCTCGAATAATAGAGACGTTCTGAGCAGACTAAGAGCCGGTAGCTATACATAATAGGGGCTTTCCAAGTACGCGCATAGCCTAGCATCTACAATGCCGATCGATAAACCTTTTTCTCTCAACACTCCCTAGCTTCTACTATTTTTTTCCTTCCTTCTGTCCTTACTTTCTATACCGACTATCCGCCTTGCGACTTTTATTATTGCATTCGGCTGCCACTGTCAGATTTTTCCAAACGATCAAACGAGAGCGCACCGAAGCGCGCGGCTCACCTTCTTCCTTTGCTATTAACTTCTACCCCCTCCTAGTACTTCTTCTTCTCCACGGACCGGATGTTGACCGCCTTATGAAAATGTACACTTCGCGTGTTCTTATACCTTAAGTGCGCTCTAAATCTTCGACAATCTTTTCTCAATCTTCAATCATTGCTTTTTACTGTCATGTATAAAAAATGGCTTTTAATAATGCCGCATAGTTGGCATTCTTATTTTATTTTTGCCCCTCAAATATTCCGACTATTTTGAACACTTATATTCGACGGATCCAATTTACCGACGAAAGATTTGTGCACTATTGAAATAATTTCATCCTCTGAATTGTGAAAAAATACTGGGAATTTAACTGACGAGTATTCTTTATTCTTTAAGTTTACTCTCGTATGGAACGATATGTACCTGCTAAACGGAACAATATCTATTTATCACTCTTCAAACCATACAATGCAGTTGTATAACGTAGATCGTTTAATATGTAGGAAGGTCGAATTACAAGTAGTCACCAAGTTCTCTATTCTTGGCGAGAATTCCTCTGTAGACACTTTATGGATTCTCGCCGCATATTCAGATGCAGTTCCGTAACTTTCTTTCGATTGTCATCGATTTTTTTAATGGCTATGAATTAATTCCTCGAACCGAAACGTTGCCTGTTATTACGAATCAATTTTGATGTCTCAGTTTCCAATGAATCGCACAAATCAACAAATCTCTGATAAAATGTTCCGTTTTAACAACAGGCATTTACCAGTTACCCTCGACGTACGAATTTGCATGAATAATTTTTCTATGTAGATTCAACGTGGTTTTAATAACGTTCGTTCCTTCCTTCTAGTTCCTTCAGTTTGAACAGTTTGATGCTTTTGCTAACCCCATTCAGATTATGTTTATTCACGAGTCCTTTGCCAGCTTCTTAATTACAACTTCTCATTATTAAGGAACAGAGACCGCTTGATTACATCGATATCGATATTCATTTGAATTACTTACAATTTGAAAAGTAACCTTGCAGAATTAATTATTCTTCAAATTTAAATACCGAAAAATTGTACTGCGGAGTTTGTGTTGTCAAATGGTGTTGAAATGTATAATCTAAGGATCAACAAATAAATAACTATTCATAAAGAAATAAAGACATAATTTACTGAAAAGCGTAAACTTAACAAAGAATTCGCAAGAGATTAAACGTTTCGTCGCCAACGAGCTCGGTAAATTACAATAATCTTCAATTACAAGCTTTATTGACGATACATGTACCACTTATACATCATATACATATTCCAACTTGATTACAAAATATTTTCGCTAGAAAATCTATGAAGCTTAATATTACTAATGGGAACCATAAAATTTACTTGAAACACGCGTGAGAAAAATGCTTTTAACGTAAGTGAATCATCCTCCTAACGTTGATTACCGCATAAAGCGAGGAAGCCCGCTTGCCAGTTTTTTTTTAACGTAGGGCTAAATAAATCAATTATAAAGCTGCTTATAATGTATTTTTTTATTTTTAACTTACATTTAAAACTGAATGTCGTCTGTAAGAACGGGATATTAATTATACGAAAGAGATTCGTGGCGAACTACATAATAACGTAGTATTAAACTGCAGAATCCCAACCGTATAGCGAGCTTTTTTCCTTAGCTTTTGTTTCTGTCGTTCCGTTCCTGTATTTCAAAGGGCTTTTTGTTCGAGGATCGCTGGCAGACTTTAATTAGCTGGCTTACTTGTTCGACCATGTTATCTCATAAACTAGAGTGAATAGCTCGCGAGAGAAGTTGAAGATGTAAGAGAAGGAGAAGAGGTGACACGAAAGTGGTGAATCAAGGAGCTTGCTCGTGTGTTATAGATTCTCGCTGTCAACAAGACAAGTGACTTGCGGAATCATCTCGTGTTTATTCGCGTCTAGCATAGTTCTAAGTGGCAACTGACTTTCGTGCACATCCCGAATTAATCTCCATCCGCGCGTTTCCTTTGACGCTCCGTCAGATTGTATCTACTCTATCTTTGCTTTCGCGTTCACTACCTATTGCTTCCTTACTTTACCCTTTAACAAAGTGCATCGCAAGTCGAAGCCGCGGGCTCTTGAACAGCAACTTGATAGTATCAGATATATTATATTTCGTTGCGTAGTACGCGTTAAGCTACCAGGTTTCTTCGTAACAAGAGAATCGAAGCAATAAAATTCAGCTATGGAAATTTCCTTCTTCGAGCTTGCGATGATTGCCTTCTCAGATCATACCATTGTTAAAACTACCATCTACCTGCGTGGCGTTTTACTATAATTTCTCGCACGGAAAGATAAACTACATCAATGGATAGCAGAATGTTCGTTTGAAGAAAAATAAAAATCTATATGGGGTACTTCGGATCTCTGTTGTTTTATCGACTCGCGCAGTTTTATGTTTATTTCAATATTTCTCACCCATTTTTGTTTACGATGATTGTACGCGCGTGAGAGTAGTGTACGTGTGAATTAGATTCGTTTTAGACTTTGTAACGTGGCTCAAGCCCAATTTTCTTTTAATCTATAGCTTGATTTATAGAGCAGGATGAAGCTTGAATTCGTGCATGATCAAAAAGCTTTCCTTTAATTTCCGTTTCTCGTAAAACCTTATCGCAGAAAATGATTGCTCGTGAATCGTCAGTAGGTAGTATTAAGTTTTATTGAACATTTTAAATTTCAAAAGAATACGTACGGGATACAACTTAACGCAAATAGTTAATTTTGTGAGTGTGGCATTATCTGTTTTGATGACATGCCTTTACTGTTTGGTAGGTCGCTATGGACTTTGGGTTGAATTGCGTAGTTTTAGATATATATAAATATCATGTATGGTACATTGTTAATTAACCAATGTGCTATTTTCACGTTCTCACAAATTTGCCGTGTACATCTAATTTGGGATATTTTTACATTGTTTAAAAGCGTGGTAGTTTAAATCGGTAGCGAAGTAATAAAACGACGAAAACGTGAAATTCTAAAAAAAATGCATGCCCAATAAAAACTAAACTTTTCCTTTTTTCCCACTACTCGCTCCATTTTATTGATTTTTTTTTACCTGGCTACAGATGTGTAATGCGCACAGGATATCACGCGACAGCTCAAAATATTTGCTCTCACTTTGCGTATCTGCACGGCAGAATGAAGCTCTTGCGGAGCCGATTCGAGATGTGTCGACGTAACTGACAGAGCTGCATTTAGCTTGATAAAACGAATTGATGTCGGATGCCGAATCTAAAGATATCATTGTCAATAGAAATTCAAATTTGTACGCATTGTGGACGAGTAGGCGTAGCGTCAAATTATTTTTTGCGAGTGACAATTTGTGTTGTAAAATGAATGATCTCTTCTGTATCGGGCATGCACAAAAAATGATGAGATCGTCAAATTGTACTATACTATATATATGTGTACTATAGCTTTTGAGATACCGAATGAAGTAGTATCTCTTTTATCGAGTTAACGAGGTTTCACAGCGTCACAATTTCTTCACTTCTCTAGCATACTGTACTGTACTTTACTTACGTTTTACACTTTATTAAGTTACTCTGTTCATTAAAGTATATTCATCTTCGACTTTGAGATATAGTTACCGTTTCGATATAATTATAATATTTCTTTATAATCTGAATATTCTTACAGTTACTGCACGGTATTTTTCAAAACCCGATTCATTGTTTGCAAGCTTGACTTAATTTGATACATAGTGTGTATTGTATGCATGCACAATAAAGATGATTAAATAATTATGATCTTGCGAATGATGGCTATCGAGTAAAATATTGACGACGCCATTTTTTTCAAAATATTTCAACCCTCTGACATTATTCAAAAGTGTCGTATTTTTCAACAAAATATTTTAGTTCTGTCTGTTAGCGTAATGATGGATGGGACATAAAGTTAAGCTAATGAAACGGGCTCTTTTTATTAAAATTTTTTAATAAAGCTTAACCAGACTTTCAAATCGTTTGCTTTTATGTTTTTTACGTATGCGTCGAAGGTATACCGGATTTTATGCGTACTGCTATGAAAACGTTGAAACAATTTTAAAGGATGTCAAAGAGTTACTTTGTGATTAAAGGATTGGCAATGTTCACTTGCCGACAAACAAAAAACCAAACCATTAATAAGAAAAGAAACGTTGTTAATGGCGATAGATGAATGACTTATTTTTCCACCTATCTCCGTGAATGTATAATAGTGATTGCAAACCTAGCGTATGTTTTATTACACTCGAAACTAGGTTGTACGAAATTTGATATCGTTGCGAATAAAATTTATTACCAATAGATATCTCTCAATTTCAGATGAATAATGTTCCGATAGAGACGCTCAAAAACAATATTTTGACAATATACACAGTCCAAAAAAAAAACAGAAATTAGAATATAATCGACAGGCATGAAACTGCGTATACGTAGTTTGATATTGTATCCTAAGTTTGCATCATTATGTGTTTACGGCCAGAGTTTATAGCTTACAATTTCAGACAAGCAAACTTGATTGATTACGTTGTTCTCTGTTGTATGACGTAGACGATGCGAAAGTCGATCAAAATCGTGATAATATTATTGCGTGACATTTGAATACACATATATACAATTCGAAATAATTCTCAGCATTATTCCGTAATGACTATTCCATTGATGCTATTCGCGTGATGGAATTCTCGAGTTCAGCTGAAGTAAATCACAGGTTGTTGACGTTGGCACTTTATTTAATGTCGCGCTTAAACCTATCCAAGGAAAGTTAATGGGCGTTAAGCTGTCCGTTCGTTGTAGATTGAAAATTGAATATTACAGAAATGAAAAGAGCGTCTGGCATGGACGGCTAAACGCGCTTGCAGTTGCCAAATGCTTAGCTATTGTAAGTTTCAGATATTTCTATATAATTTTGTAATAATAAAGTTTCCAACTAAAACACGGGTGCTGAAGTTGTTACCTTTAACTATCTGTAAGGTAACGTTATTTTTATTTATTTATTTTTTATTTTACATATTTTTTTTAGAAATCCACTTACGCTATAACTCTGAAAGTTGTCAATTTGAATATCAAGTAAAGTTATATTTATGTAAATATGATCAAACTTTTCTAACAGACTGTTTAGTCAAGAGTTCCGACGAAATTACGCTGTTAACTAAGTTTTCCAAATTTTTCGGGCACAGATCCATCTTGTGAATCATCCTCGTATTTATTGAATCATCGCATAAATCAAAATACGCTATCGAATGTGTTAGAAACTTTCACGCAAAGTAATATAATGCATTCGCGAGATAAACGTGTAGGTGTAGAGGTGCTATACATCAAGCTCGTGCAACGGAAGTTGGGTAGGTTGATAAAGTTTTTTTTGTGCTTGTATGGCACGCGAGAAACAAAGATTGTATTTTATTAAAAAATAATCAAATCTGGAAATGTGTTGCATTCAAACTTTGGATGGATTAAACTTCTGGTAGAGAAATTTGCGTGGAAAAGATCTTTGAAACGATGTTAAACAAGTTACGTATGAGCCCTCGTAAAACGAGCAGGATTTGATCCATTTCCAAGGATCTGCGGCTAAAAGCTAAATCCTATTTCTTTGCCCCGATAAATAGCCACTGATATATGCTACAAATCCACTTCTACAGGAGATAGCTTGCTATCTCTATCTCTGCGTCTCTTTATTTTGATTAATTTATGTCGCTTCTACGTTCTTTTTATTTTATCTCACCGTCCTTTAGTATCGCCACTTGTTGGTTTTTTGTGTAATTTTGTCGCATATAATCCCATAATAACTCTGCGTTTCGTGAGTGGAAATTTTTGCAGATTAGCACATGCGCTTTTTTTTCTTCAAGTATTAAACGGACCTATTATGTAGATACCTAGACGTGTGATTAGTAGAAATTATTTCGTTTATAGAACACGTATTCACTTTAAACAGATGCAATGTCCAAATCACGAACAATAGTTTCGTTTATTAAGCGTTATTTCAATTTACGCGTACTGACAAAATACTACTAGAAGCATACAGTAATAGTAAACATGCTAATTGAATCTTCTGTACACGGTTTCTCAGTCGAACCAACGTAACCGTACTCTGCCTAAATTCAGACGTACGTGTACATTTTTTTTAAATCGATCCTTATTACTCATTAATAGATTTACTATAAACAATTCAATTAGTTTTTACACGAATTAAACATAACATTTTCAAAGAGTATATCGTTTGAACTGAAACGAAGCTAATTATGCATAGCTTTTCAAATAGTTTGCATTGTCTCAACAAAGCGGAACTTACCTACAAAGCCTTTAGAGGGTGGGCAAACTCTGCACCAAGCATACCTACATACCAGAAACGAATCTGTTTTTGTCTAGTGCGATGTACAAAATAATATTGTACTGACGTCCTGAATATACCCTCTCTTATTACGAATCCAAACTCTGCAAGATGACGTATTATTGGCGATTCATCATCATCCTTACTAAATATTAACGTGTTGAGTGAAGTATGTTGAGCTAAATTGATCATTTAATTATACGTTTGGAGTGGGCTACATGCATTATCAATTTAAATCGAATGATCTTTCAAACAAGATCAGCTTCTTTCATAAATAACAAAATGTCAATGTTGGACCGCTCTTCTTCCTTTTTCCTCACGAACTAATAAATTTAGGGAGTTTCACTCGAGGAACTCGATATATAGTCACGAGCTTTTCTTTTGGCGAGCAGAAAAAGCATCTTAAGAATCTTATCGATAAAAAACGGCATTTTTTATTTATATCGACGATTTGACATCTAGTCCACCTATAAAGCTGACATATACGAATAAATGTAGCATTTAGGTTCCATTTAGGTAAACACGAATAAAGGAGTATCGATTCTTAAGACAAGGGTACCAAACACATGTAATCCTCTAGTATTATCAAACTATATTACAACCATTTCAATATTAAAACACAGACGTACGAGTAATACAAGAAATGTACAATATGAAAAACCATACTCTAAGAGAATTTATGAATTTGGTTTATTGTATAATTACGTGAAATATTAAACTGATCCAAGGAATAATACTCTGTACGTCTTCAATTTAATTAAATTTAATTAAATCTCTATTGTAGAAATGTGATATTCCATACGTTGTATACACGAGACATTGTATAAGGTGGAAAGCATTGTTATAAAAAAGTTGGATAGTTATTGCATGGATATTCTAGACTAGAGCAAAAACTCTATATACGACACATTGAAAGGAATGCACAAAAACATGTAAATACGGCAAAGAATATGAATAACAAATGCAGACTACGGTTGTCGAATCGACATTGCTCATGCCGTCGAATTCCATATTAGAGTGTAAATACAGAACAAAATTTGTCCATCGTATTGTGCGAAGAGGGTAAAACAATGAAAAGAACAATGCACAACAGCGAAGAATAGAAGGTAAAACAATATAAATAAAAATGTATATTTCGTATTTGTTTTTCATTAGAGTTACACGTCTTTCTTTTCTACGTCTACGAATATCGCTCACGTGATTTCTCTCTAACCTCACCTTCCTCATGAACTACATTTCGCGGCAAAAAACTCACTTTGCAGATCAGATATTATAAATGATAACGCAATCAACTGCTTTGGCTGAGCGATTCCTCGAAAGAGGTTTAAATTGTCTTTTTTTCAACGTTATCGGATGCAATGTACCATTATTTATGATCAATGTGTTCTAATAGATGGTTTTGCGGACAACGCGTGTAAAAAAAAGGTCGAGAGGTCTTCACTGGGCACGACAACAGCACTCAAAGTGACGAAGATATTCCGTATATCGTAAAATTTATACGCTCCATTCAACGTATTTGTTGTCGCTAATTGACGTAACAGTCGTATGATGTATAGTTTCAAACGTGCAGCCTTTGAAAACTCTCGCGAAATTTGGTCCTGCCAGTATTTCCGTTCCTAAATAGCACAGTTCAACGCTCGTTGAAAGCATTGAAAATGTCTCGATTTATCACGAGATGACGTCCAGTCAAGTAATTTCATCGTGCACGCGTATTGTAAATTAGTAGTCACGTAGACGACGATCACTTAGGCGCAAACAACACGAGCCTTTCATTTACGAACGTGTATTTTGTGGTCATGTTACGTTTTTCGTCTTTCATAACGTGCACCAGAATTGAAGATAAGGAGGAAACTCGCGATTTTATGTACTGCTATTGCGGCTGGTAAAGCCCTCCAGAAAATGTGCTGAAAATTGTGCGCAGCTTATTCCGCAACGTTGTTGGTTACACAGCACCAACCGTGCACCGCATGTAGATGCAGATTTCAATATTCATGTATCGTTCAATTATTTACCGTTTCAACTTTCAGCATGAATATGTGATTTCTAAAAATTTAGGCGTAATCTTGGATAATATTGGAATATTCCATTTTTACGGAGATAACGAATTTTTAAGAAAGTATTGTTTGCAAAGAAAATCTGGAAGTTGGTCCGTTTCACCGCTGATTGCAATACTTTATAGTGCAAAGTCTTTATATCAGGCTTGGCTGAATCTGAAAAAGCGCAAATTCATGTCGGTTTCTAAATAGTTTAAGAATAATACCGCCGTAATACACATCTAACTTTGCAAAAATCGCTCGTCAAAAAAAAACCGCGTACTCTGTGAAACAAATAAAATCGAAAGAATCTCAAGTGATTTGGATTGAAAAAAAAAACATTTTACTGCAAACTAGAGCGAGAACGGATTAGTTTTTGTGAAAAAGTTTTCGAACTAGTGCATGAATGTTCTCCGATCAATAGATAGTCACTTTTCGAGCTTTTACATATGTTGATATTTTCTATACTGGAAAATGAAAAATCATGAAAAAAGTTTTATCTAATTTTTTTTATAAATTCGAATATATTTACATTTCACTAACCTTGATGTTTCACCTTCGCCACTTACCTATGCGTGTTAAAATGTGAAATATAGTCAAACCAGCGGGTACGTGAAAGCTTTTTACCGAAACAACAAAATGGTAATTGTTCGTTTCACAAGTCCAGCCTACAAACAGTGATATTTGTTGAAACGACAAATTCGCACACGTTTGATGAAAAACAGAATTTGATAAATCCTGTCCTGACGTAACTCAATTCAACAGGTGATACGTGTAAACCATCAAATAGCACTTTTACGTCGAATACAACGGGTACGGATAATATACGTCCGCACATCGGCATCTACAAATGTCAATAAGCTGACTCGTAACCCTTTCAAAGCGTTTATACAGATTTATTACGGCTGAGGCTCTCGCGGAGAAAGTGCAATATTCAGATTTGATTGAAACAACGCAAGAACGCTTTACTTCAACCATGAATAGTTAGTAGAGGGAGCTGTGAATAAGGCAATGTAATCAAGTGCGCCAATAAGAGAGAACAAGAAATAAGCAAGCAGTTAGCGCAACAACTGCGAGGCAAAATCCTATTGTCTTCTTGAAATAGTCTTTTGAAATTGCAGATTACTTCGCTCGTAAGCCGCTAGCTATTATACAAAGAAGCTGCAAACTCGCAATTTGAATCGGATGATAGGACAAAAGATTTTCGCATTAATCCCGGTGGTCGGTGTGACAAAGTATTTTTCAAAAGGAAATATTGCCATTATTATAGCCAAAAGATTCGCACGAGGCAAAGTCGAGGGTCGACGAACCGCTCGCTTTAGAGTGCGCGCGAAAGAGGTGGCGAGTCCGCGATAAACTCTCGTTATCCTAATCAGGACGTATACTACACGAGATCGCACGTTTCACGGTTAGTATCTTGCGCCGCGAACGTCTCCCTTAATTTTCCACTTGCTCATCAAGTACGTATATAATTCGTTAAAATCTCGCTTGTACATATATCTATGTAGCTCTGTATAAGTGAATGAGAGGGGGAGGGGACGTACGTGAGAGGTTGAGGCTCGAGAGGCTGGAGTTTATACGGCATACCTCCAATTTGGCCGCAATGAGACATTAACTGGATGTTTTACGATGTACTCGTGCTGAACCGCTTGGCTATCGTATAAGTATCGATATCTCTGTGGTTGGCTTGAAAAGCCCAGCGAGAGATTGCACATTAATTCGCGCGTTGTATATACCGCAAGCTCGTTTGAACGCGAATGAATTCGTGCTTGGCTTCCGATTAGATGGCTTGATCAATACGTGGTAACTCTCTACACACGCAGACTTGAGTAGTGTTTACAGGCTAATAACCAGCCAAACGAATTCCACCTCGTCGTTCCTTCGCTGCAACCTCCTTCTCGATACCTCAGCCCAGACCATCAAGAAAGTTTAACTGGGACGGTTGTGTAGAAAACCAAGGTGCTTTCTGTAGCCGTACTACTAGCAGCACTAGGTGCGGCAAGAGGGGGAGAGAAATCCGAGGGTTTTCAAGGGCCATCGGCGCGAGCCTTCGGATTGCCACGTTACGCGCCACTTAGTTGCTAGTTTCGACTTGTATAGCGAGTTTACGCGAAAGAGGGAAGCAACACGCTTGACAGAAATCTGCCAACGCAAATGAAGCTTGCATCGCGCTGCTCTACACATGTAAATTCAGCAGCAGAACCAACAACTTCCTTAACAGATTTGCATTTGCATTTTCTAACGCCCACCTAGCGCAGAGCGACAAAATGTTTCGCAAGAAATATATTTCATCGATCGCTACATCTCTTGAACCATTTGACTAACGATATCAAATTTCTCTTACGCTGTTGTTTATCGAGTAGTTTTTTCAAAACAATGTTAAAGGTAAAAGCCAACTGTACGTGTACAACGTTTAACTTTTCAATACCTTCTCGATTCGTTTGAGCATCCTATCGTTGAACAAATTATTTTGCATCAAGTTGAATTGTCTTATGCAAAAGTAGCACCTATGCCAAAGTTCCTATTTTAGCGTACGTGCCCACTGTTCGTTACGGCAACTAACGCATTTTAATGCCAGCGTTAACCATCGTATATTTTACGCTTGCTACCAACTTCCGCAACATGGCTGAATTCGGATTAAAAACTGTTCCAGAATAACGAAGACGTATCGCATCGTACCGCAATAATAGTTTGCGATTTAACTCAATTTCAACTCAAAGAAACGATGTGACGGGCAACTTAGAACAAATGTTAAGGTGATAAATAGCCACTAAATGCACTCTAAAAGGATTAGACGTTGTATGCTAGAAGAATTAAAAAAGTCTGAACAATTTACTCGAAAGTTTTGACGACAAAAGCTTTGTATTATTTATTGTCGCATGTTGCGACAGATAAACGAGCATCCGTATTTTCAATTTTCACCGAGGATAACAATTTAAACGAAACTTACCGAAGCTATCAATTTCAGTGGCTTGCTAGAATAGACTTAAAAACCTTACGCAAAACGATTACATTGCTTTACTATTATTAATTTCACTTAGTGCAAGCTTAGAGCACGTCCTTCTAATTTTCAATGTTCACGCATGCGCTAAAAAGTAAATATTTCAAATAGTAATTTGAATGCGCAATGCGTCATTTTATTATTTTACATGTCTGCAAGAGGAGTTGCATATATTCAGCTGCATAGTTTATCATTTTAATGAAGATTCAGCTTTTTCTAACATTATTTCGTAGGGGCAGAACGGGCAAAGCCGAATATTCAAGAGAAATTGATGTTTATTTCATGAAAACACATGGAAACATTATTTTAAATACGAAATATTATTTTTCTCTACAAATCTGAGGATATCTCCCCGACAAAACAATTGTTTTTAGAGTCGTACAAAATAATAAAATCGCATCAGGATAAAACGAATCAGAATACCCCAAGCAAAAGTTTCGTTTCACACCGTTCGTTTTTTTTTCCATAACTTAACACTGCTCGACGAAGATAAGTTTTATTTGTAAACTTAGCTCTTTTAAATGTAAACGTATTAGCGATATAAAATTTTATTTTATTGTATATTTGTCGATAAGTTCGTATCTCACGGTATGACTGTGCATAAGTAACATATGCAAGTGTAACAAATGATAAATATTCGTCAACTTTATGGATGAGAATTTTGTACCACGAATAAGTGGACAAAAATTGAAGCTGAAAATTGGTTAGTTTGGCCCTGCGATAACGAGGACTCTATCCCTTTCCTTAGCCCGCGTTGGCCAGCATCGATTGACTAGTTACTAAGTAGGTACGTTTAATTATAAATCATACAAGGTAAGATGTGGTTTTTATAGCTCGGAAGTATAATTGAAAGTCGAATACGTTAGATTTCGACGGTAATCATCCATCATTAACGTCATTTACTTCGAGTCAGAAATTTGAAAAGTCTACGCAACAATGTTGAACAAACTAACTTCACTCCTCGTTGGACTTGTAAGACTGATCGAAATTGAAAGGTGCTTAACGAAAGGCAATTGGTCCCATACCGCGAAAATTGACCAAACTGAAAATATCGCTCGTCCTCTACCCCGATTTGCTTGCCCGTTCTCCCCTATATAAGTATAATCAGCAAAAAATCCTCCCAGAATAGGATATTTCTTCTGAAAGTAGTATTCAAAAGGTCTTGCTCTTCTTCTCTTCAGCATTTTACGTGGGTTACATCAATTATTTCCTCTTGCAGCGAGAAAATAGTAACGATCGAGAGTCGGCAAAAATATTTTTGGAAATTCAGCCGCGAAATTTGGTATTGTTCGTACGAAATATATCGATGGGCCAAGTTATAGGTGTTTGCCAGAAGTCATAATTTACACATTTACATTGGCACTATATATCACGTTAATGACATTCCTAATGACTAGCATTTGTCTCGCGAATAATGTAAACATAACCGATTCGATATATCAGAATTGATTATTATTAGGGGGTTTCTAATTGGTTCAGATGCTGCAAATAGAGTGCTAAGGATGAATGCATTTGAATAAAGCTCCATTATTCGGTCGACAAACATAAAGCCAACGCGGTATACGCGCGGCACTTCTTGCGTCAGTCTTGTCTGTGTTCTGTATTATATTAAGCTCGAGTATATAGGCTTTTCGATATACGGCCAAACCCGTTAGGTCACGTATTCAGCTTTGTATGTGTGCGCGGCTTCACGTATACAGCATTCTTCTTATTATCGCGATTTATCTAGCAGCGCGGATTCCACGGATAATACCGCTCCTTAATAAATACTCATCCTTCGCGATGCAATTAAACTTCTCACGTATATTTTGCTTCTAGCATGTTTCGTAAGAGATATTAATTGAAATTTCTGGATTAAAAGTTTAGTAAAAACGATAGTAAACGTTTAAAAATCTTTGGAAAAACTCAGGCCATACATCTTTACGAGTGAACAACGAGCGATATACGAAGAATCGTTTATCTTTTGCAATCCGTAACTGATAGAACATCAATCAGAGAATGCGCTGTACTATTTTTCTTCGAGTGAGAAAATTACACGTCAGGATATACGGCAACCGGTTATTTTTAGCTTTATAGATACTTGATTACTACATTAACGCGTTAACGTTCATTAGTGACGTGTTGTTTCCTCGAGAGGAAAGACTTTATATTCGCCAAAGTGGGCGTACATTTATATTTTGACGTATGCACGTGTGTCTGTTTGTTAACGATGTGCACGCGCGTTCGTTTCCCTTGCTCACCAACGTTTCATTCCTACTCGAGGTATCGCGATAAACGCATTTTCAAATTAAAAAGTAATTATATTTTTTAAAATATAGCCTCGGTCGAAATTTATAACAAAGAAGACTCGATTGAAACTCAATAATAATCATTTATGAAACGTGCAATTTCATACGATAAAGCCTTTACGAGTGTACCGTCACGTTAAAACCTGTCCGTGCCCGTTGCGTAATTTACTATCTCATTTTTAATATTATTAAAGAGGTAACGTACAGAATTCATATTATCGTCATAGTCTTCGCACCCAAGGACCTGACTTCTCCATGATGTCTATTCGAATTTTTAAAAAATGTTTGTTAATGAAACTTCCTCTTGGCCACTTGGCAAACTTTGAAATGGATAGTTCAATTTTACTAAAACAATAACTTTAATTAAAGATCAATCGATCTTGCTACACGTTAAATTCAATTAAAATTATACGAGGTTCTTGTTCGAACGACAGTGTTCGGAAAGTTTTTGTTAAAATTCTACAAATTTAATAGCATCTGTCGGTATTTAAATGACTCTTATTCTTTTAAAACAGTCGACTCTTCGCTTTATTTTTTTTTTCATCGCTAACTTCTATCTATTGTATTGCTACTAATTAGAATTTCGGTAATTAAACAAAAGTAATCCAAAGTTATCTGCACGAGAGAGGATTGCGCCGTTCATCAGTATCAGAAATCGATTTAGAAAAACAATATCGTTCAGGGTAGTTGGTGCAACGTACCATAAACACGGAAAGTATGGCAAACTTTCATTAATTTAATAGAGTAGAGATAAATTTAAGAGCCAATTTTAGACTAAATCTGTCGTATATTTATATAAATATTATTTTGAATACTAAAGTTTTCTAATATGCTATGTAGTTTACTACGAATAAAAAGTATACAAACTTAAAAGGTTCTTAAAAGCACAATAATGGAAACTTCAACTGCTAAACGCTTTATCCACTTGGAAGACCGAATGGTTTCTTGGAAAAAGTTATTGTAATATTTTGTTCCTTGAGCTGTAGAATAAGGTTGTATTGATTGTAAAAACAATATCGGTACAATAAAATAGTAAGGTCAGTGAAATGAATTATTTCCAGGTTGATTTTTCGTTCTACGGTTGTATAAACTTTTATGAGATTACGTTGTTAGTAATATAATATCTTGATTAATTACAGCAAACGCAGTCTCGACGATAACTACCAAAATGCTGACGAGAATGTTGTCTTCTAAAAACTATATTTCATTGTAAAAGTTGTTAAAAGTACGCACTCGAAAAATGAATTATTAACTATTTTATCAATAATATAAATTCAGGGGATGTCCGTACATTCCTTTGAAAGGTCACGTAGTAACGAAAAACTCGAGGACCAATTTAGAGATACCAGGATTAAAGCCGAGATTAAGAAGTTTCAAGATCTACAAACAATTTGCCTTCAAAACTTTGTTAAACTTAATTTTAAAGTTGTTTATTTCGTGGCAGTTTGGAAATGTATCCGTATACGAAAGTTAAATCATTTTTAATATTACCACATAATTATATCTAGTATTGCAATTAAATTATTAATCTAAGTTTATTGGTCGACTTTTGGGGAAAAACTATCTTTAAAGTATTCAACGATTTGCTAGATTAGCTTACTCGGTGATAATTTGTAAGCTAATTTTTTATGTTTCGCAAAATAATCGTTTATTTCACACGTATTTCGGGATAAACCTAGTGTTTAATCATTAAAAAAATACTTAACTATTTTAAGTGTAAAAATTTCCGTATTTTTTATTGGATCATTTTTCATTATCTGATAAATACAAGGATACAAAGCTTCGAGGCTTATACATCCGCTTATACATTGGCTTATACATCGGTTTATACGTATATCGTATCTACGAAAATGACGTACTTTATCCTAAGTAGAGCGATTGAAGGCACGAGAGCCTGAGAAACGGAGTAATTTATATCTCCTCTCCTTCACGCGTATCCATCATACAATATTGCACATTAAATAGAATCATTCTTTTGTGTTTAGGAAATAAAAAAGGAAGACATTGATGTTTTAAAAGAATTATATAAAGCAATGTTTCAAACAAAATGTTATCCTATTTTTTTTTCAAATACGCTTTTTAGCTTTGACCGTTGTTTTGTGAATAATATCGAACGTATTGTGTTTCAGATGTATAACGTCACTTGGCGAGTAAATGGCTCAATATCGACGGCATTCGGTTTGGAAGAAGAAGATGAAAACGATGAATATATCCCATACGAAAAACGACCAGAAACATATATCGTCCCCATCGTTTTTCTGCTGATTCTAGTCGTTGGTGTTGCCGGTAACGGAGTACTCGTTTTCACTCTACTACGTCATGCAAACATGAGAAATATTCCAAATACCTACGTACTTTCTCTTGCTTTGGGCGATCTTCTGGTAAAGTTTTATGATATTTGATAATGGTCCTTTAAAAAATACAAAAACTACACGTTTATCGTAATAATTGAAAGAAAATAGATGAAGAGTGTAACGAGTTATTGTTTGAACAATTGTATTTTAAATATTCTGTGCACGTGTATCCATTAACATTAAGTATTTACAAAAAAACAAAAATATTTTTCTCGTTTACAGCTTTCACGTTCAAAAGAAATAAAAAGATATAGATAATAAATGTACTCTTGAACAAAAATCTTCTTTTAGTTTGAGTAATTTGATTATTGAGTAGCACTGGCATTGTACAATGAGTAACATTATACAACTGATTAAAGTACCTAGTCCATGCGCACGCATTAAATTTCCTTCGTTTTTCCTTCTTTCTTCTTATCGTCATACCATACTTTCCTCTTACTGTACTTCCATGCGGTTTGTATGCGATCCTTTTTTCGCGAATGCCCTCCCCCCCCCCCTTACTTCAAATAAACGTTGTTTTTTTCAAAAGTATTGGATACTTTTATTTACTTTTATCGATTGCTTCCGTTTAGATACTAATACTTGAAGCAGACGTACTTGCTTTAACAAATTACTATATTGAAGCTATGTTTGTACTGTTTTACAGAAAGTGCTAAATAATATAACTAAATCGTACAATTTTGTAATTTTATACAGAAAATGAATTATTGATGCTGTCAAAAGTTTGCAAGCCAATAAATGTTTAATCAAGTTACAGTAGTTGGATAGAATTTCCAATAGACAATATAATCAATGAAAGTTAAGATGCGTGAATATGTGCAAGTACTATATGCACGTTAGTCAATGGACAAATCACGCAAAAGTTGGTAGTGTTTAAACATTTATTGAAATTTTAATAAAAATTGTGTAGTAATTGAAGATTTGTTGTTTGTTCGAAATTTGTTGTATTTGTACCATTATATTTTAACGTACGTATACTTATTTATAGTTAATAGATACTACAAAATTTTTCATACAACTCATATTGAAATGTCTTTCTCTGTAATTATCGTCTAAAAGCACTTTACAGCAATATATATCTTGTCAAAAAATTTACGACTGCACTTGTCCACTAACCTACGCTATAACAGTAAACTCGCGTAAGTAGTGTGGCCGCAGGGAAAGTGGTTACTGAATTGTGCGTGAGAAATTCTTGAAAATTACAAGAAAATCCACTAAAACGATGCCACGATATTTTTCATTGTAAAAACTTAAATTAACGGTAGTTATTTCAGCTACTGAATTAGCAATCTGTGCCAAAAGGTATAGTTTGATCGGCACGGTATTCAAGGTACAAAATTACATTAAAAATGAAAATACGAAAAGAGGTTACTCGTTACATCAGAAAATTGAAGTATGACATTTTTTACAAACATCGTTATAACGACGTGAAACGCGTAGCTTTTATCAGATCATATTACTTATAAATATTGTAGTTAATTACGCGAGTATAAGGTTAACTTCGTATCACAAACCAAGTATGAAAGTCATGTGCCTTATAAATTATTAACACATTATTGCTATCTTATTACATTATTGTCGTAACACATACTCTGTGGTGCGATCCACGCGTAGAATGCAGTAAATGAAGAATGCGGGTAGTTTACGTCTGGAATGTATATCGTGAAAAAGAATCTCGAATAAAAATAGCGATTTAAGCTTAAATATCGATAATCACTAGTTTTCAGATGGATTGTCGTTGCTTATTGCAGTGGGTCTTCTAATGTTTGTTTTTCTATAATGATCGTTCACGGTGATGGGTAATTTAGTCGATCACGCTACTGATACACCTGAAAGCAATTATCGCGGTCAACTCAAATAAAGTTGCACGCCAAGGATACGAAGTAGCAATTGCGTACATTTTGAGAACGAAAATAAAGCAACGGAGCTCGTATAGGTGCAGATTGAAAACTGGCGTCTAGCGAGTATACGAAGTAAGTTTGCAGAGATTTCAGTTTACGAGTCGTACAAACATCCGAACGTTTGGCCGATAGCCAGGGGCTGCGGCATAGTTGAAGCGTATTATCGAACGAGCGCAAGTATTCAAACGCGAAGCCCGATCTTTCAATATGTTGGCGATTGTTGTAGAGAGATTGTCTATAACTGGTAATAACGAGGTGAGGGAAGGATCAATTCTCTCGGGAGGGCAAGAAGCGAATCGGGACGAGGGAGTAAATCATTTGGAAAATTAGACCGGCGGCATGGGTCGCGCGACTCGCTTCGAGTCGAGAGTTCATTTGTGAACGTGCACAAACATGCATGAGCGGCTCGTGTATTATACACATGTGCCGTAACGGATATGTATAAGCTGAACTGTAATCATCGGATATCTATTGATTGCAACAGGTTATCGTGACCTGTGTCCCCTTCACCTCGATGCTCTATACTATCGAGTCTTGGCCTTGGGGTCTTGCCGTCTGTAAACTCTCCGAGTGCGCCAAGGACATCTCTATTGGTGTGTCCGTCTTCACCCTCACTGCTCTCTCGGCTGAAAGGTAACACATTTTTACTCGATTACTATCACGTTGCTCGATCGCCCACTCCCCTCTCTTTCTTCTCAATTATTGAACTAACGTCCGTTTCGCCGACTTTTATGCTTTTTTACAAAGTCACTTGCGGATCATTTTGGCAAAAGCTCTATAACTGTCTACTTCAATAACGCGGTGATCTAACACTCGTTAAAATTCTCATTAACCGATCGTTGATTGAACAACCTAATAATTGACTTTCGTGCCAACTTTGTATCTGTCAAACTTCATAATACACTCAAACGTTGTAAAAACTGCTACCAAATTTTTCCCATTGAAACCGGATTCCATGACGTGATTTTATTCGCTAATATGTTAATTTAACGCGTCGTTTGATTTACGGTACACCTTTAGCGTAATGTATATTCAGCTAACTGAATGATGTTATAGGTGTCTGATTTCGTTTATTAGGCAAAAGTCAGCCAACAGACTATTCGTTACGTACGAACAATATTTCCAAGTTGGACAATTCCAGTACGCTTATACGTTGTCGCTAAAAGGAAAACCACTTCCTCGTAAAGTACATGGTCGTTAGCAAGAGCATCACATGTTTTACTCCTTGGGTATATTCGCCAAACGAAAGTTTTAACGATCAAAAATTGTAGCGTCATTTGAAAGTTACATCTCTGACACCATTCCAAAGGAAAAGAGAGCTCCGATGATTTTTTTCTCGATAAATTTAACTTGGAAAAAAAGGAAGAAATTAATCGTAAAGACCGACGAGTGAATAGATCGCGTTATATTTCGTGTATCAAACAATGGCTTTAGCCGGAAATTAGTAACTGAATAATGGGAAAAAGGAAGTACGTAATAGCGGCGAAGTGGTTGAAAAATGCAATTAAAAAAGAATCGCTGGGATTTTTGCGATAGCACTAGGGCTGTCATTTTCATCAGTCTCGCGCAAATTGATTAAATTCTGTGGGCATACAAAGGGGACCAGAGTGAGAATGCACCAAGAATGGTGAAGGACAACAAAAAGAAGACGGGCGAGGAGGAGGAGGGAAATTAAAAGGTAAAAGGGAGGATAGAATAGTGAGTGCGTAATCAGTGCTAAGCCGACAAAGCGCGATAAGCTTTTTTTCGTTGATACTCGCGGGCGGGCGGACGAACGGGCGAGTGCGTTGAATGAGGTCCCGGACAAACGACTATAGGCGGAAGAAAGAAAAATGGTTAGAGTGAGCTTTCAGGTACTATGCGATTGTGAATCCGATTCGACGACACGTGGCTGGTATGTCGGCCAAACCACTGACGATCCTGACGGTCAGCTTAATCTGGGTGGTAGCGAGCGTACTTGCCTTGCCCGCGGCGCTCTTCTCTTATGTGCCGAGCGAACCCCTCAAGGGCAACCACAGCATCGTGATCTGCAGCCCCTTCCCTAAAGAATTCGGTAACACGACAGAATTGTCTCCCCCCTTTACTTTCTGATGATGTGCTTGTGCCACCACCACTAACGTAACTTTGCCACGCTTCTGGTCTCTCCCTCTCCCGTTCTTCTTCCTGCCTCGTTGTCTGCGTGTGCCTGTAATTATATGTGTTATTTACGTATGTCCAACCCTCTGACCTATTTCATCCGCCTCGTCTTCTTCCTAGATCCCCCTCACCCCCCCCCCACCCCCCATCCCCCGTAACCCTATAGCAGCCCAGAAATTTCGAGCAATTCTCAATCTTACTTTTATTCTTATACGGATGCTCATCCCTCCCTTCGCAAGCCCTTTACCCAACCTCCCTTCCCTTATCACCCTCTTCCGCCTCCACCTATTTTTTCCTCCTTTTCTCTTGCGAAGGTGCCTTTATTGGAAATTCCTCTGAAAATTCGGAATGCTGTCCAAATCGGAGAAGCAGTCTTGGTCCATTAAGTCCGACACTTTGACTCAGCTTTCCCTATACTACTCGACATCTTCAGAATTGTTAATTTTGTCTTTATTCGTCTAGTTGGCTTTGCACATTTGCTATCCATGTAAAGAGTGTTATTGATTTCATTTAATTCGTACGTAATGCATGTTCGTTTAGATAAACAAACTTCATGGCTCTTGTAATTTTGAATTACTTTGTGAATAGTTCGTAAGCGATAGAACAAATTTATTGCACGTTCCTACGTTCGGTTCAAACGTATTAATTTGTCCTGTTGCTAGTTTAAAAATATTAACATTTCAAAATGTAAAACGAAACGTATAACGTGACGAAAATCATTCACGTGGTAAAAGTAGTCGTCTAATTCGTTGTTTTAACAGTGAACTCGAATGAGAAAAAAGAGCTGAATCAGCCGCTTGTAATGGCTATTCTGACCGTTAAAAACGACCATTATCATTGATTAATTTCCAAGTATGACGCAACCGAAGCAGTGGTTATATTAAAGCTCTTTTCATTCGAATTTATCACGTAGTTTTCCTAAACGAGTTATTTAAATAATAATAGTAACAGTTCTCAATTGGTTATACGATATCTAACTTGTATTACAGTCAAAAGTTTAGATGACGGAGAACTATATATCGTGATTGTGAATCTTCCTCCGCAAGGGAAACACTTCAAACTTATATAAGTTTTCCCTCCAATAGTACGACCATACTCCTAGATATAAAAGCCAAACGAAATTACACCCCAATTATTTCTGTCCTCTCAGTTTTTAGATGTCATACGTCACTTGATCTAAAAAAAATTGATGTTGTCATTAAAGTAGATTTACATAGCGTCGGTGTTCGTAAATATGCCAATTATCGTAGAATATAGATTCCATTTGATAGAAAATATGACACTTCTGTACATCCCTTTGTTGTTTGCACTTGTGTCCACAGGTGAGAGCTATGAGAGGGGCATAGTGCTATTTAAATTTCTCATCTATTATGCAGTACCACTGTGTATAATAGGCGGATTCTATCTGGGAATGGCTCGTCACCTGGAACTCTCAACAAGAAATATGCCTGGGGAGCATCAGGGAGCACCGCACCATTGCGAGCAAATAAAAGCGCGGAGAAAGGTCTGCAATACAGATGTATACGTATATATGCTTTTTATACGGTTCCGTCAGCATCGCTTTGCCACAGATGCATCTTATTACGTGCTCTTTGTATAATCCACTAGTACTTTTACGATACGACTTAACGTTACTACTCTCTGGTACGTTGGTAGTTTGCTATGAAAAATAATCGTACGGTATACTCGGCATTTTTCATCTCTTTATTTAGTTTAGCATCAAGCCGATTATACTATCAAGATTTCTTCACTTTGTTTGAGTTCTAATGAGAAAACTGAATGTTTGGTTTATCTTGAGGTTTTACTTCTATTTCAATTCACCTATATCGAAGTGGACAAACAACTTTGCAACTTTGTTCAATGACCTTTTGGTAATGCACACAGTTGTAAGTCGAATGCGTATTAACGCGATAGCTCTGGTAATTAATCTGTTAAATGAATCTCGTATAAATAGGCTTAACGACCTTGCAACTAGCTTCAAACGGTTATTCTCAGAGCTGCGTTGCTTTTACGATTTGAAATCGCAAAATCAACGACGTTATTTAATCGAATCCGCATTTTTCTATAGTTTAAAATTATTCAATTCTCGTGTCTCGATCTTGGTGCATCCTACACTAGTCGTTATTCCAAAAATATTTTGATAACTAAATCTATTTGTCGTTCAGGTTGGAAAAATGGTAATAGCATTCGTGATCATCTTTTTCGTGTGCTTTCTTCCGTATCACGTGTTCATGCTATGGTTCCACTTTTACCCTGCATCTCGAGAAGTATTCGATGAATTTTGGCATGCATTTCGAATACTAGGATTTTGCTTGAGTTTCATCAACAGTTGCGTCAACCCAATCGCATTGTATTTCGTCAGTGGAACATTCCGAAAAAGGTGAGTTATAATTGTAATGTTATTATTGACATACTGACGTAAATGCATAAATTTAATTACCAGCTTATTGAAATCTGCAGCTGGCACGATAATTACGTTCAATCAATAGCGTGAATAAATTAAAAGCAATCTGGCCAGATAGGTGATTTGATGTTTTCTTTCTCATTGACATCGCAATAAAATCCAAACGAAATAATTAATACGTCACACGCACACACACACACACACATACACACAATTAAATGCGTTTAGTAATATAAAGTTTTTCAAGCCATATCATTCACTATGAACCCACTTGCGAAACAATAACGACGCAACTTGAAGAATTATTGCTCTGTTTTATTACGCGAGAAGGAGCTTTTATATAAAAATGTAGGTCGCATATGGGTGGCAGATATTAAAATAGCGCGTGTTTTGTTGGTGCAGGTTTAACCAATATCTGTGCTGTTGCATACCGAGCGTGAGAAGGGCAGCAGACGCAGAGGGACGATTTCCGCGTAAGAGGGGTGAGGCCAGTACGTTTTACGAAACAAGCTTTAATTCGACCTACAGAAGACACACGCAGGAGCTTAACTCTAGCTCACTCCTAAATTTCACCGGCGAGAGCAAACCCACTTGAGGCCAACTACTCTAGCGAGAGTCTCTATTGTAGCCTCAAGCGTTTGTACCCGAGACCACTAGCCGCGCATGATTATGATTTTTTGACGTTAAGTCTGCGACGATCAGCCCATTATCGGCTCGACATATCGTCACTAGCAGTTTTCCTTCCAATTAGAAGGGAAATAGTGATTGCGCAAACTAACGAACTTTCAAAACACGCTATAACTGTTAATGAATGTCTCTATCACTGTCGTACTGACTCGCGGTGTGACGCTTCTTACTGTGAAGCGGATAAAAAACGCTGGGATAATATTATCCTAATATTCGCGATATTATATTTCAATTAATATCATCTTCGACACTCCTCGTGAGTAATTTACGTATAAACAATGGAAATTACTCGATGACTTTACTAGGTGAGCAAGACGCTCCATGCGTATGATATAGCTTCTCGAGTTATTATTGACTGCACAATTCGGGACCATTTGCGACGATCAATTTAACGCAGTTAGGAACGATTTCTTTAAAAGTTAAAAACTCTCGTTAAAAAAATTAATGAGATTTTGTAGGTTGTCATGTTTTATGCTTAATCAGTAACATACTACTGGTATATTTTTTTATTGAAACGCTATCATTACAATTGTAATAAATATTGTCAAAGTTATAACGAACGTAATATGATTACTACGGATTTTCTCGTCGACTCTTCTTGAAAATACCGGTGCATTTTCGATAAATTACTTTTTTTCAAGATCATTTATTTACGATGTCATACAATTACTTTGATGTGTTTCTAACTTATAAACGACGGTATTTTTTGTGTCAATTTTCGGCCAATTTTTTGTAAATGCTATTACTGTTTTAAACGACGTTAACGTTCGCAACGTGAGGGATTGTCTGCGGTTAATCCAATATTGGGTAATTTGTTAACACGATAACACTGAATTATTCAATGTAATTAATTTTTCACGAAGCGAATTTAATGTCAATCGTTACGATATCTTGTCTAGTATTCAAATCTCACGTTAATGTGTACCTAAAATTTAAAAACGAGAGGGAATTCTTCAGTGGAGTTAATTCGCTACGAATGAAACGTATTTGAAAAAAAGTAAGCCTCTTTCTTACAAAAAATTTCTAGTTTGAATATGTAATCGAATGAGTGTTGTAAAAACGAAAAAGTCTATATTATAAGGGTGTGTCACGTATTTTTTCAAACTACGAAATATATTTCCTCTTCAAACATAACGTCGAGTATACGTCGTCTAGTTAGTAATATAAACATAATAATCAGTGATATTGGTAGAATATTTAGATATGTTGATATAAAATACTGATTTCATTGTGTATTTTTATTGAACCCACATCCATCTGGTCTAGTTTTATTAACGATATATGAATACCAATACTTTCAGTTGCCAGTCAATTGGAGAAAGGTACAGTTATATTTGGTATGAATTTTATTTGGTAAATTTAATGTTTTTGTTGTGATACTTTATTGCATCAATCTTGATTGTTAGTTGAGACAAAATTAATGCAATAATCCAAGTATCCAATACATAAGGTATATGTACATGTACATTTTCAAACCTTTGAAGTTTTAGTATGCATATGAGTCCTTTTCGAATATTACATATTTTCTCGTTAAACTTGAGAGTCATAAGTGATGTAGTTGAATATATAACGCGTTACATCTAGATATTAACAATATTTGTATGATGATAATTAATAAAATAATATTACATCATATGAAATTATAAACGTTCCTTGTTAATGTACATACATAGAAATTGTATTCTTTACTTGCTTAAACATACATGTATGTGTGTATATATATATATTTATATATATTGATTAAACTGTGAATAACATTCCACAACTTTTTTACTAAAAAAAGATAACGAATGGGGAAAATACTGCTTATGCATTATATCATAGTACGTACATCTCTGTACAATTAATATGTGATTCGATATACTATACGCTACACCATAGTTGTATTAGTACGTAAGCACGTGGCGATCAGTGTAATAATGAAAGGCAAGTAATAAAATTTTTGCTTTGAAAAACGTGGTTTATGTTTTTGATCTATACAATCCCGAAGCCCTAGAAATGTCTCATTTAGTCGAATGTAAAGTTGTTAAGTTAGCGATAATATTATTTTTTTTCAGTATTCTATATTTTGTCACTATCCAAAAACAATAAGTTGACAGAGAGACTACGAATCGATGGACGAAGAAAAAAAGTTCATGATAGTTTTGAAGAAAAGAGGCGAGTTTTGGAAGGAACACAGCTGAAATCGAGGCTTCAGAGTGAGCAGTAGCAGTACGCGCTGCGCGGCAGCGTATGACGAAATGAAAGGAGGCGTGCACGCCGGCCTGGTATATGGCAGATGTTCAGCGGATTCTGATAATCTTTCGCGGCATAAAGAGGCATATAGAGAGTGAGAGAGAGAGAGAGAGAGAGAGAGGCGGCTGCCGGCAGGTACACACAAACAACGCACATAACCATGTGCTGGCTGCGGCGGCTGCTCTCTTTCTCATGTGAGTGTGTGCGTGTCTACACGATGGCCACGCTTTCGAGAAGTTCGGCTACGCGAGTAACAGGCATCAGCAGCGGCAGCAGCAGATTGCGGCGGCTGCAGCAGCCACACTGCCTGCGCGACTTGCAGCTGCTGTTTGCGGGCCTTCGTAGTGGGGATTCCGGCCACGCGACCGGCCAGCCTCGCAGCTATAGGCAAGCTGCACCCCCGTTCTTTCCTTTCGTTTCGTTTTCCTCGCAACAATCACACACTACTCTCCCCGACGCTAACCGTCAGTTTTTCAGTGTGCTACCTCTCTGCACTTCCAACTTTGTCCATTTACTTGGACTTAATTTTTTTCGTATCTTACGTCTACTAAACGAAATCCTCGTGTTCTACACTTTGGCGCGGTGTATATACTCGTTCAACGCAACTAGTTTTCTCACGATTCAGCTGCTACGTAATATCAGGTAAGATTGAATTTTACTCTACTAGCAGCCAAAATATTACTTTTACGCGTGTGAGCATGCAGCTGGAAGTCAATTTAAAACCATCTGCACGTTTCGTAGGATTTTTCCAATTATTTTCTTCGATCCCATTTCCCCATTGTAAGATTGAAGACGAAACGCATTGAATAGTAATTGGGTTATTTGGAATTGAAATATCATTTCAATCTGCATCGCGATGGCACACTTCAAATAATTGTTTTTACAATAACGTCGCGGTTCTATATTTGTTGTACATCAATCTGCCCCTACTGTATACATCCCAATGATCACGTGACTAATTCAGCGTGTACGGCTATCTAATGTCCAATCACAACTATACAACTGTTTATTTGCCGGGATCGATACGAAGGCACGCTATGGAAGTAGGCGTAAAATGATGCTCGAGCCAGCTATTAAGTAACCTTTGATCAAGAAAAATTTTGAAATATCACTCTAATATTCGATAAGACATGACTCCATAAATTTGTGAGTTGCGTTTAATGGGAAACCATGACGAGTGGTGAGTCGTGAAATATGTGACTGACGACTGCCAGTGCGGTTTACGGCATTTTCCAATATATTGCTCGAATGCTCCACCGTCGCCACATCTGCCGTGCTGTTCTATACTTTTGTATTTTGCTTGTCCGTGCATTCATAAAATACATGGATTCACGAAATCGTTCCTGCAATAAACGCGCCTACTAATTGATTGTTTTAGCGAACGGGGGCGAGAAGCGACGACAATGAAGAGGTCGTCAACGGTGAGTTTCAATTGAATATCCTGCAGTACGCCGTAGTTTCAAAATCGGTGTTTCGTTCTATTCAATTAATTCATGCCTCGTGATTTTGTGTTCATATATACATATAGACGTTGCCGCCAGAAACGAGTTCCGTGGAAAGCAAAAGATTCAAAGTCGAAGACGAAAATTTGGTAAGATCATGCAATATTTGGTTTCAAACAAAAATTAATCAATGCAAACTATGCAGTAATTTAACGAATTTTTTTCTATTTCACGTGATCGCAGGTTGTTGACACGCACGAGTACTTACAGTTGATACTAACCAGGATAACAGACCTCCAGCAACAAATAAACCAAGGGGTTTACGTCACCGATAACGTTTTCGATCTTGGTGGGATTTGAGATTTTTATTATAATCGTCGTATAAGTATTATTGTTTAGAATAATTATTTCATGGATGCATTCGCGATTACATCGCTATTCGATTCCAAGCATTTGATTCACGTACTGACGATGACCTACTAATTTTGCAGAAGACTCGGAGCCAGATGGAAGTATCATGAAAGAAGTATTGACTAAAGTGTTCAAAGATATTCCCGAGACCTCGAAAGCAGTGGCGAACATTATTGACTCGACGTCAAAACCTACGGCTGCTCAACTTCGAGTTACTCGTTACAAACGTTATCAGTTATCAGGCTTCGAAGTTTGCCGACAAATTGCTACACATTTCGTTAAAAATATCATCCGATCGCCTACATTTGAAAATGTTCAAAATCCTAATAAGGTAACTACAAATCTCGCAATCGAAGAACATGATTATATTGTAATCGAGTCAAATAGTGTGTATAATAATGGTTTTTTTCGTCAGACGAGGTCTGATAACAATGCTGTGGAAACGGGGACAAAACTAGCAGGACAGCTTGACCTTCATCTAGCGGTCAAACAGAGAGATTACACAGCTCGCTTAATGAGAGAATGAACTATCACAGACGATTTAATGCTGCCGTCATCAATTCTAGTCATCTCAATTTAGAGAAAATCTACTTTAAGTTTGTTTCGCACTAGTATTCGAATTTAAAAATAAACTCAAAACATAAAAAACTGCTAAACTAATCATAAAGTCTATTTTAGACATTTCCGAAGACAGATGTTGAACAAATTGCATTTTAGGCAAAATCGTCTAATTTTTGTCACGTCAACGTCGACTGAATCGCTATGAATAAGACTGTAAAATAATTTTTACGGCAATGAGCTTACAATTATTAAATTTACTCTTACAAGTTAAATTAATGTGAAATATGTTAAATTCGTATTTCAAATCATCCTAGTCATTAGTTGTAGTCTAGTCTTATAAACGTCAACCTCTTGGCACTGCAGAATACTTCTTAAAACTTTTTGTAATGTGTGAATTAACTAAGGGAATATTATAAATAAATAAAGTACCAATTGTAAACTGTAAAACTGAGCGTATACGTTGTATTATTTATACATCACCAAGTGCTTTTCGCATCAAATTTACTTCAGAGAACGGATGCAAATTCATCTTCAAACCAAATAAAAAGTAAAATAGAATTTTTAATACGTAATAATGCAATAAATATTTTACTGATCTACTCTGTATTAAATAATGAGAATAATGATGATAATAGTAAATTTATTTGCCCATAAAGTATTTACAATTGTAAAATTTACATTGTGATTTTTTTCATACACTAAATGCGTGGTGATTTGAGACATTTGAATTTTCTATGTCTGCATTTTGCATGTTAATTCTTGGCATTAGACTCTATCAGTATAGGAAAATGATCAAGGTAATAATGAAGATGTACTACATAATTTATCTTATATTAAAAACATGTTTATTGATTCTGTTGCAATAAAAAATTATATAGCCTAAAAGATTTTTATTATAACACGTTTAAGCACTAGTAAACAGCCCGTTAATTAATCACTCGTTCCTTGGCACATAGAATCTCAAACTCGTCAGTCATCATAATTATGGATCATGCTCGCACTCAAACTTGTGCTTTCCATTTAACAAGAATTTTACGCGAGTTAGTATAGTTTTTGCCGTAAAATACATTGACATCTAATAATATGATATTACAGATTAAAACATACTTAAGATACAAATAAAAACCAAGAGAAATTATTCCAAAAGATTTCAATTAATTATGAATATTTGTTAAATACTAAATATAACGTCGAAACATTCATTCATTCATCGTATTTGTAATAATCAAGTAAAGTCGCAAACGCTTGGCTGAACAGCCCGAGAAGACGTTTTGCTTAATTAAAGTAATTATTATGCGTGTTTATGCCTCTTTTTTGTAAACGAAATCATAAGATCAGCGTCACTGTCGAAATCACCAAAATATTAAATAGAATTTCGAATGGAAAACTTACTGTAAATAATAATAACTCGGACATGAATTACGAAACGTTTTAACGTTTGTCCCACGTAGACACGGAAACAATCTTTAGAGTAAAGGAAATTGATGTTTCAAACAGAACGACAAGAAATTATTTTCTATAAAACAGTGACACTGATTCACGTTCACATTACAAAAATATATCTTATAATTATTAAATGACTTTTCTAAGTTCCATTTCTATTTCTAACAAATTTGACGAGTACAACTACTCGCATCATTAATATATATATATATGCTATTAATAATATGTCAAACTGTTTTATAAAATGCATATCTTTTTAAAATAAGTGATAATGGTAGATCTAACTGTAAACATTGCATAACACGAATCTAAAAATATATCTTAATTTGTATACTTGATTATATTTGGATAATCACTTTTAAAATATTCATTTTTTTACATTAACATGAAATACGTTTTCATAGTACATTAAAAAACAAGTTTAAATGGAACACGAACAAAGCATAATGCAATTCAATTCAATAATTTTTCATTTTGCTAAATCTTGGATTTAACCAAAACGACGAACGATAATAAAAAGATTATTTTAATAGTGATTGATCGCGTACTTTTCAATAATTTTCTTAGAATACTTAGTTCCTTTCTTTGAAAATATCATTATATATCTATTTGCAATTCACATACTTTTGCCATAATTAATACGTCTACATTTCTGTCTCGGCAAATTTATTATAAACAACTAACAGTCCTAAAAATACGATTTCTATTTCCTCACAGTGAAGACCATGGGCGCCTTGTTTAGTGCCATTATTGACTTGGAGAAGAATCAACAGTTTCCACAATACATAACTAATTGTCTATTTCCAAAATGTTAAATTACTGTAACGAATACTTCTTAAATTATACTTAAGTACTCTTTAATTCAAATGTTTACTTCAATAATTGCTTGCAATAGTTTTACATCAGCTGTGTCATTGAAAATGAATTATCGATCTCTGATCGACTTTGTTACTAAGAAAAAGGAGTCATCATCTGTTTCAACCGAAAATCAAAACGTATTGCTTGAAATGGGATAGCAATTTTTCTAAAATTCGGTTTGTAAAATTTGAATAAATGATCAATACGAAGGTCAATAAACGTTTGTTTGTCAGAAAATGAAAATCGTGAGTGATTGATTGTTCCACTGGTGTTATAGTTCATATACGATGTCAAATTGTCAGGAGTGAGAAAAGCAAAGGCGAAAAGAAGCAACTGATAAGAGAGCGGCTACGGTAATGTGAAAATAATTGGAGAATACGTAATGTGGTGGGAGTAAAAGTCTCGTAGAGATTGCGCAAAGGAACCGAAGGGGACTCACGGCGTCGCGTATCGATTGAATAGATCGTGTAGATCGGAAAAATAGAGATTTGTTAATTATTTTTCGGAGGAGCCTTGTTTGCGTGTCCCCTCCTTTGGTACTCAGTGTTGCTGTACGAGGGTAGGCCCACTGCCAGGATTCCTCCAGGGATCGGGAATGTCAAAATGTGCCGGAACTGTGATGAGGGCGTCGTCGGCGGTCCTGGTAACACTGCAATTCTGTGGCTTGATGCGAGTCGTGTTGACGCACTCGATGCCAAGCTTGATGAACTCGAGTTTGTAGTTGAAGCCTTGGCTGCTGATGCGTATAATGGTGTGCAGCGGCACCTCCATATAGGGCAATTCCTCGGGAGTCTTGTCGAGGAAGTAGCCGATTATACAGCGCAAAATTGCCTGGTGGGATATGACTAGCACGTTGTTGGCTTGCTGTAGGTCTACTATCACTGGCTCCACGCGTTGCATTGTGTCCACGTAGCTTTCACCCCATGGGTATCGGTAACGTAATTTGTCTTGGTCCCGCCATGCAAATTCCTGTAATACAACAACTTGTTTTATTCGCTTGTTCATACGAGATTCAAAGCTTCTATTATACATATCGTATAAGATAAGTGTCGGGCAAGTGTAAATAGTTGTCCTCGAGACGTTAACGACCGTGATTCGAGCAAAGATGTTTCATTTGAATTTAAATTGGAAATGTTCGCGTGGCATCACGTCGACTGACAACACCCTAGTGCTAGCGTACCAACGAAATTCAACTGTCACGCTTAAGATAACTGAAATCATTCAACAATTCCAAATGCCACACGCTCGGTGATATTTAAACGTGCATCCTACAGTATTCGTTTAGATATTCGAAAGTAGAAATAAAGCACTGTTTGAAAACAGTACATTTAACTTGTACTTTTCAGAGATTACTCGACATTTGTTTTTTTGTAATAAGCATAATTCAACTGTTCTTCTGAACGTACAATAAGCGATTAGATAATGATTTTAAAAAATGTATATCTTCAGACGATTGTATCGTTTTATTTGAAGAAAAAATTCGTTGTGAATGACAACATTTTTTAAAAAGTGCTCGACAAATAACTTGCTGCTCGCAATTAAATAGCGATAAGCGATGACCATTCGATGAATGCTTTCTTCCAAAAAGAACTCGAGTCAATAAATCACGGAGATATAACATTATCGCGGAGTTTATGTGGTGTAAGTGTACATAATGTTACTCGCAAGTCATAAATAGACAATCCCATTTGGCGACTCGAAGTAACCGAGCCAATGACGATCCAATGAAAAATATCAAAGGCCATCCAAATTTCAAGAGCAGGAAATACCCAAAGCGCCAAGTTAATCCGATGTTTTTAAACAAAAAGCTAGATCAATGTCAATGACGACGAGCGCACGCGCAATGAGTCTTGCCAGAAATTCAGCGTCAGGTGAAAATGATGAAAATGATTGGCTAGATTTGTCCGTGTTTACGAGTATATTGTAATTATATACGTATATAATACCTGAGGATAGTGTTCCTGCATCTCCTCGTAAGAAAGCCCCTCGCAGACTCCAGCGTAAAGTTCATTGAGTGCAGCAACGTGCTCTTGAGGTGCTTCGATACCACGAGCTGTGGCGATGGTACGACGTAGCCGACTTGTTAGCACTCTTAGGTCTGGTATATGCATCGAGTTGATCTTAGTTGCGAGGGCCTGGGCGTAGCGCTCACCACGAGCGCTCAGCACTGCGTCGCCGCCAATTTTTCCCAACACGTTGTATTCGCTCTCACCGTGCTGTATTGCGTCAAATTCGCTTGTTAGTTCAAATCAACGCGATTACGCGCTCAACAGAACTCAATGCACGTCTTGGATGCAAGATATACTACTACTACTTACCCTGGAGAAGTAGAGGGTATGGGGCTTGAGAGAGACACTGGCGAGATAGCCGAGAACGCTAGTTTCGACGTGACCAGTGACCTTGTAGGCTCTGATCTCCATACTCGCGGTGTCGATGCGAATGCGTGGATACTTGATTTCCTGATCCATCGACTGATAAGTTTTCTGATAATGGGCGATCTTGAGGCGCAAGTCCTCGGCCGCTGCTTTAGGCTCCATACCAGCGTAGTCGAGACTGTGACGCAGAATCTCGTGGCAGTTGGACTCGAGCACTTGGGCATCCTCGCAGACGCACTCGAGAAAGAGCACGCGATAGCCAAGTTGGGCTGAGAAGTAGTCGTACACCTCGGACCGCTGTTCGCTAGTCACCACTGTTGCGTCTAGTATCTTTTTTAGGATATACAGAAACGGTTACATTGTTGTTCTCGTCTGTTTGTATATATCGCTTGATGACACGTTTAATCAGAAAACCAGGGGGTCGCGTGATTTTTCGCTATTTATTTTTATTCCTTATCAGTGCGAACTAATGCGATAGTGGTGTTTGCACTTATGCGCAGCGATAACAAACGTACTTCGAAAACACTTTAGACCATACTTTTTTATCGACTTCTTTCGTCATTCGTTCGACATCATCGTTTGAGCTTATCTATCGATCACCGGTAAAATAAATTGAAATCGACTCTCATGTTGACGATAGAAATGAAATTGAAACCGAAAAAAGAACAAATAATGCAAATATCGAGAGGTACTTACGGCAACGGTGTTTCCGGCTGCGAGCCAAGATGCACAATCTTGCATAGCATCACGTTGGGCGAGGGCTCGCAGAGCAACATTGGCCTCGTGATCAGGTCGAAAGAGCTCGTGGGATGCATAAGGCTCGAGTCTCTTGCGCCGATAATCACTCACGCGCATCACTGTAACCAGACGTTAGATCGACTTTTTAGTTTTTCAAAAACGCTCATTCCTAAATTAGAGTCCATCGAGCTTGTAATTTGTCGCGTATATATACACGTTGAAAGAAAAGTTAGACCAGCCCGTTAACGAACGACCCATACTCGGTTCGGAATGTCCATAGTTGGTATTAAATTTGTCTGCCACCCGCGAATAAACGTGAAAATCGATTAGATTGCCAAAAAAACATCCGTTCGTCGAGAGCTTATCGAAGTCGTTTGGCTATCTCTTTAATAATCGCACGTGTAAGAGAAAAGAACCAACGAAATGAAAGGAGCGTTTGACGTGTCGCACGCGGACGTCAAAATAAAACTTCAAAATAAAACATGATCCATATTGTTATTCGCATGATTGCCAATATCGTGGCTTGCGTAACGCTAATTGAGCCAGCTATATAGTATATATAACGTGTCAGCAACGGGTAAGGTCAATAGACTGTTAATTTAAAGGAATACATGTCAGCGGAAAATTCGAGATCTCGACTAATACCCCTGCAATTGAACGGAATATCGAGGCGGTACGATCGCTAAGCAATGCGAAATTCTCGGTAACGGGATTGAGATCGAGTAAAAAAATTGTACGCGAATTCGCGGGTAAGCCAATTAACGTGTCTACATAGTGATATTAGTTACGTAACTGGATTTTTATATTCTTCGAAACACGAGAAATTTCGGCACAGATTAAGAGAGAAAACTGTAAGGATAATAAGAAGGATGAAGTCTGTACCTTTGGCCGACTCGCCATTCCAATTAAGTCGTCGCTTTAGGCAATGAGCGATTTGGCTTTTACCTCTGGCCGGCAGTCCAGTCGTGATGATCACGACCCCAGCGAATTTGCGCGGAGGCTTGGAGATCCCAGCAGGGGCCCTCACGGCTTTATCTTGTGTGGCTTCTGTAGGCAGAAAAAAAGAACGCGATTAAATCCACTTAGCGTTCATCCTATATATTGTTCAAGATCTATTCGTACGTATATGAGAGGCGAGCGCTTAAGAACGAACGGATAAAATTGGGGAATAAGAGTACAGCGTTGTACGTACGTATATACTAAAATAGCGAAGGAGACAGAGCATAACAGAACTTCGACGCGTGACACTAGAATCTTCGCGTTATTTCGTAACGCCAACTACATTACCAGATTCGATCATTTCGTCATGAGCGGAGCTTCTTAATAAACAGAGGCTCGTAGGAATCGACTGCAGCTTGGTTGATTCAAGCGTGGCGATTCTCGTGACATCCGTTATTACCGATATTACAACGTCACGGGCTGTGCCGAGATGAGATTGAAAAGCAGAATTCACAATTGCGATACATGTATCGTCAATTAAGATAATTCGATATTTTCCTCGCCCAAACTCATCGTTGCGGCGAATAAATTTTCAGGGTTTTCGATGCTGCGCGGCGATGTCTGTTTCCGCATTTAGCGCGAGATGTAAAAGAAAATAAAGCCGTTTAACTGCGATACTAAGAATAGACGTCCGTCCGACCGACGTCTATTTTGGCATGAGACGCGCGCGCAAAAAGTCAGAACAACAAAGTGTATATCTACAATTTTCTTCCTTTGGTACGTTGTCAAAACACATGCGCGCGCGCGCGCGCTTGTTGCAGAAGAAGACAAATATCAAGCGATGAACGTTTGATGTGAAAGCACCAGACGTGGGCGTTAACCGTGAATGCAACAAGATTGTTATAGTGATACAAAAATCTCGTACTATTTCGAAGGAAATGAGAATATGAGAAAAGCTTATTGGCCGAAAGCCAGCGTTCGCAGCGAGAGAATTGGGAGTTCCGAAATAATCACGAACATCTGCGGCTAACTCGTTTTCTTCGGAGAAAAAAACATCGCGACAATATTCCCGCTGAATAGGTGGGGAACAAAGAACAGATGCCTTAATTCGACAATGTCCATCACTCGCGAAGTTGCCAAGAGGTGTTTCGATCGGTTCGTATATGCGTATTATACGTATACGTGCAATTGTTCGTTTACTACATGTATCATTCGAATCTACATTATAGACGAGTGTGCGTGCACGTGATCATCACGTCGCGCCGTGGGTTCGACTCGGTTAAATCGGTTGTGCTATCACATCTCCCGATCGAAAATTAGCGCGAGGGATAGAGCGAACAATCGAACGATTAGTTTATCTATCGAATCGTATGATTTCTTCTCTGAAGTATACCCGAGGTAACCGAACTTTGTTTACTCCTTATATATACTATTAACCTGCAAGTTGAAAGCTTTGAGAACAAACATATGCATGGAATGGCAATTTCGATTCGTGAATTGTCGAGGGATGAACCTGACGGATGCAGTCAGTGTTTGAAACTCGTGCAAGCAATAATCGAACCCCAGCATATTGGAACAATGCATTGTATTTGACTTGTCGTCATTGGTACACACAAATAGAATTTCGCGATAATAGGAGTAATAGTAGACGTCGGTTTGCTTACCGATGTGGCACATGTTGGATAGGATTGCCGAAAAGCTTGTTGTCGACAGGTGTCGAGCGGCAGAACAGACGGAAGAAACGAGCTCGAGAACGGCGAAAAATCCAGTTTCGAAATAAGCCTTAAGATCAGGCTCGTACGATGTACGTGCACGAAAATAAAATGCAGGTATAGTTCAAGGGAACTCCTTAGAGAAACGAACGTGCGACACTTGGTGACGGATGAGCGTCGAAAGGTCGTTTGACAGAGACATACGTGATGTTATCGTTGCAATAGTCTATCGTTCACTGACGTTCTACAACTAGATCCGTCATTCTTATATATTTGGAGCCGGCGATATATGCGCTCGCGATTTCTACAAAATGCGCGCAGTACACATACATAACACCAACGATGCAAACGTAATACACGTTCACACATCTCGAGTTGAGTATACGTATACACATATTCATATATATACATATTACAACTTTAAACAGCCTCTTCGCCTACACAAACTAGTGCTAGTGCGATAAAGCTTCTAGAATTTTTATATACAAAGTCCATTTGACCGATTCTCGGGTCACGGAGACTTTTGATCACGCTCTAAATAATAAGATTACTTATCCTTGTATTAAATAACGTTGATGTTTCAATTTCTTTTTTGAACGACCTACCAGACCCTGACTTTATTTTTTTACCTTGTATTATGATTTCAATAGACACGCTGTTACTTACAAAAGCTTCATTCAACAGTCAAAATATTTCAATAGAATCGCTTATGAAGTCGACGTAGAAGATAAAAACTTGATAAAAATTATACCCAGTCCATACAAATTATCTAACTAACTTAAACTTGATTTTATTGTTCGGGATAAGCGTGGTATTTTTACCGATGAATGATTAGCGTGAGTCAATAAAAAGTACGTATCTAATCACTTTGTTTACTAACAAAATGTGCGCAATAAATTAAAAGCTTCAAATGAAAACAAACGCACGAATAACATCCGAAATACGTAAAAGTCTTTCCGTTGATTTTGTCATTTGAGCATAATATTGCACAAGCTCAAAATAAAGTTGAAATTGTCAAACTTTGATTCCGGTTGTAAACAAGTTTTTCGCCGAGTAGAGAGTTTGCTTGGCGTATGAAAACAAGAAGTGCAATAAACAGCGTAAAAGAGTGTCTCGACTCAATTGAGTCGGTTAATATGCGGGCAACGTGATAGGTTATGAAAGTGGCAATGCGAAGCAAAAAAAAAAACAATGGTTTCGCTTTGCCTACGAGTGTACTTTTTCCGTTGCCTCCCGCCAACTTGGAGACTTTTAAACGTGATGCGCGTACGGTTGTTATAGACAGAACGTTTGCACGTGGATCACTTAAGCTTCCTGTTTTTATCGTGGGTATAATAGCTGCGTTCCGAGTTTTTCCGCATTACTCGACGTCTCAAGTGTAATCTGTCGCTCTGCCGATCAATGACATAAAGTAAACTAATACTTTTCATATTTTTTGTTTCTTAATAGACCGCCATTGTACTTCCTCGAGCGAATATACTTTCGTGGCTTATTATAAGCGACAATCAATATTTGTGGTCGGCAAGTCATGTAACAACGACAAATCTTGTTTTTTTTTGCGCAACGTTGAGTAATTTACAAAAAGTTACGAGAATAAATTGGCTAAACGTGAATTTAATTGATGCTTGTGTTATGAAATTGATCGGAAGCAGTAGTTAGAAATAATTTAGAATTTCTTACAAACTCGTGGAATGATGGACGTGCATCGCGGAAAATAACGCTAAAAGTTTCAGGAAAAAAATAACAGCTGAAATAGATAACGAAACAAAGCAACAATGACCAACAGCAACTCTTAACAAAGGACTATTCCGACAACAAAAAATAACGATCCTATACCAAAGTAACTGTTTGGTATTGCTTTTAAGAATGAAAATAGGCATACAAGGAACTTAATGTTTCCATACAACACATGCAACCGTGTGCGTAACGATTAAGTTCATGAAAATTAGTGGCGGTAAGAAGGAAACAAATAGGCATCGTGTATTTGACGTATTGAACAAATAGATATACGTGCAATAGCACACGGCGAATGCATGATCTGGCGTAGATGCCCAATCTCGAGACAATCGCGAAAAGAAAACGCGACGTATGCAGACATTCGCAAGTTGATCAATAAGATTTTCATCCTCGATTTGCGTTGACGTCATTTCGACTGCTTTTCCAACAGATCTATGGACGGAATTTTCATCGAACTCGTTATTCAACATGTCTGCTGTGCTAATGTATTATACAATCACTCATAATCCTGTTTTTCTTTCATTTTTTATACGAAAAACGAACGAATCAATTTATGAATTGAGTCATAACCAACCATTATTTTTTTGTTTACACGTAATGAAGTTCTTCAATGGAAAATACAGAATGGAAACATTTCTGCAATTGAATCTCTTTAGGTTTTCTAAGGACAAGAAAATCGTGTCTTGTTCAATTTTTTTGAAAGGCTTTTTTTTAATTTTTTAAGGACAGCAAACTGAAACAGGATTGCTTGAAAGATGCGACGAATTCAATAGGTTAGCAAGAAATGCACGTTAAAAATGATTCAGAGGGAAAATTTTCCATTTTCAAAACGAACCAACCCGTGAATAAGACAATGTATTATTGATTCATTTCTTTGAAAGATCGGAGCAAACTACAGGATTCTATCTTACGGATCTGCTTATCCTCGTTCAATTTGTAACTTTTTGTATTATGTGTTTAAGTCATCTATACTTTCTTGAGTAAATTCAAAAAATGGATGACTCAGATATTTATAACAGATTCTACGAAGACGTCGATAGTTAGGTATGTACTTCATTGTACTTTAATTATCAATCATATTACATGTCTATTGATTATTCGTCAAAGTTCAGCTTGTTTAAAAACATTACCTTATCGTCAATGTGTAAATATTATTATTAAACTACTTTCATTCTCCATACAGTACTGTATTTATGATTAAGAGCCTAATTAGATAACTTAACCGCATCGTATGGTGTTTGACAAGGACAACAAACCGAAACAGGATTGCTCGTTGTAGTTGTTTAATTGATGGGCGAAGGAAAGAAATGAGCTAAGCGTATTAGCAATATCAAAGATGATATATTTGTGCAATCTAGATGTAAAAAATAAGGAAATCTCAAAAGAAAGCTTTTCTTTGCACTTTTACTTGAGGATGTGCCGTACACATCCATGAGACTGCTAATCATCAAGATCTAAATTTCATGAAAAGAGACCGTCCAAAATGGAATATGAAATTTGGTGAGCGCAGTAAGAGCCAAACGATGAATCATCCATCGCACTCTAGTATAACGCGGTACTTATATCTGCAAATTCGATGCAGAACGACACTTTGCAAATCCGACGGGTTGAATTATTTACAAGACAAAAAGTCATTTTTTGTTCTAAAGCCATCTCACTCGTGATAAATTTAAAAATGAACACGGAAACGGTGATAGATATAAACGATAAACAAATGAACACGCAGATGTGATAAAGCTACAGGGCATCACGACGAACGTTGGCCAGTTAAAGAAGCTTCCATAGCCAATGAAGGGGCGAGAACAAAAATTGACGACGCTGATGTAGCAGCAAGCCAATTTACCGACGGACATTCCAAGTGCCCGTGTACACAATATTCTTGCTCGTAATTACACGTAACGTTCGACAGTACAGCGCACAAAAGAACGATAAAAAGCAAAAAAACAGTACAGTGCATATTGTGTGTATAACATGGTCTCGAGGATCGTATAATTGTTGGGTCTGGGACTCTTTCCTGTTTTCCGCTCGCGGAAAACAAAGTCAAAAGTGCACTGATCAAATGTTCTCTGTCTGTTTGACTAGTCTTTTCTTGGCTATCGCACCTCGACGTCGCGTAAGTTTAATTTGTCATCTCACGCACACGCACACACATGTACCAGTATAACCAAACGTGCCTTGTTGGCTCCGTTGGCCTTTTTTCTCACTCTCTTTCTGTCTCTCTATCGTAAGGCCTCGTGCGAGGTCACTCGCGTGCACCGCACAATATATATAACAATGCCAGATGTTCTCTTTGCTACTTTGATCTATACCTATACAACTCGTTGCAATATGTGCGCGTAGCCGTCCTCGATGAATTATTACGTAACATGCGAACGAGCCCCATGTAATTCGCCAATCGCAATATTATTCGACTAGTTTTTCACTGGCTTCCTTCACTAACAATGTATTCCTACATGATCAGTACCAATTATAAGCTTGGTCTTACCGTTAATTTTCAGGCCAATGTAAAGATTTATTATTCAGTGCCAACGACAACGAAAGAGTAATCAAATATTCGTTATGTCATCAATACGAAAGTGCTTTCGAAGGGGTTTCAATTTAACATTAGTTTGTATAACGTTCTAGCGTTAACCTACTTTTTCACTCGCTATTATTAATAAATGAGTCTACTTGTCATTCGGAATTTAAATCAAATTAGCATACGAATAGCAGAATCAAACGTAGATCTTCGTACGTTTGGATCTCTAAGGGAATATTCGAAATTTGCGTCAGCTCGAATATTTTCAGTCTAATCTAGGATTTGCGTCATCGATCACATAAAAGATCTGATTACAAACGATTATAAAATTGAGCTTCGATATCGTAAAACGCTCAAGTTTGAACATTTTTCAAGGCTTACAAGCACGTGATCAATAGATTGGAAAACAAAAGTTACGGAGCGCGCGGCTGAAATGGAAAATCTTTGGCTATGTTTTAAACAGCAATTTTGTTAGGAATTTTATGACTTTGTTTTTCAACGGTAGCACCGCTTTCAAATGCTGAGTTCTTCGAGATAGATAATTATTTCAATTTGACATAATTATGTATTGTATTTAATAGTACTATAAAGTACTACAGCAAAGTCGACCAATGAATCGTCATTCCCAAATCATTAAAAACGAGATAAGAATCCAGCGCGTGACTTATTTTATAATGCAATTCGTTCAAAAGTGAACAATCGTGAGAAAATCAGTTGGAAATCTGAATTTCTAATATTTTCACATAATTATCCGATTTGTTTAATCTATTTTTATTAGTAAAGCAACGTTTGATTAAACAAACATAGTAATTAACCGATAGTACTTATCGCAATTAGCATGATCTCTAGAAGGAGTAACTTTGTTTAAAAAAATGTCGTTTTTTCAGAAAAACCATATTTTCAAGGCGTTTAATTTCGATTTCAGATATATTTTCGTTTTCTTTCACTTTTTTTATTTACTAGTTCGTAAAACGTAAATTAACGAACTCTGCGGATATAATACCATACGAAGACGCGATAGGCCACTGAAAAATTCGAAAAACATGTCGAGCAAAACAACGAAATTAAATTGAAGTCACGTATAACACGTGGAGAAGAGCAATGTAACACAATCGGCTCTCACGTTCTGCTTCGTTAAGCGAAACGTTTATAGATATAGGAGGCACGACCTCCTCGACGGCCCGTTAATAATGATAAAAATCCGTAGTTGTATGCGTGTGGAGCGACTGTATTTTTATTGTGAACAGTTTCGGCTGCGCGTCTCTCTCTTTCTTTTTTACTTTCCAAATAGAACTGTGGGCAAGGCGGCATCAGGCTTTTTCTCATTGGTCGAGCCGAGAGGGGCACGATTCTTCGCCATCATCAGTCCGACTCTTTCTCTGCGAACCGTACGGTCTGCGTAAAAATATACGCGTCGCCTTTGGCGTTTGCTGGCCCCCCTATAGATGCTACGTCGTCTGCTACGGCTTTACTCGCGCATGCCACGGTCCCCCTGTCCTCTACTCGCGCAGCTTAACAACCGAAAGAAACATCGCTATCTTCTTTGTATATTTTACTCGCATCTGTTCGACAGCTGTATTTTTTCGTTATTTACCTCGAAATTGTCTGCGTCATTTTTAATTCGTTTAATCCGTCTGTTGTGGCGACATCTTTTATTTGTTCTAAATATCTAAACTTGCGAATAACACGCGTCGTTTAGACGCGCGATTGAGTTACACTTTTGAGTGTATCAGCTTTGAGCGCCACTGAGAAAATTTCGAAAGCAATATGCGTTGCTGCCAGAGAAACCTGTTCCTTATCGTTACATGCTGCGAGATGTTTTTTTACGAATACATTTTCTCCTTTTCATTTGTTTGCACCCGTGTTTTCCATTGCACGCACGTATACGAACATTTACGTAATAATCGTTACTCGTTTATAATCACGTTCATTGAAAATTGATCAAGCTAAGTGTGTGATTTACGATTGATGCCAAACGATCCAGCATTTTGCTCGATTGAGCTTTCGTTACCGAAGCCACAAAATTAAAATTTTGGCATTCTACATTTTTTCCTTTGAGACATTTGTCTATTTATCGATGATAATGCTTATGTACAATAATCTTGCGCGCAATCAATCTAGTCAAGGGTATATACTGCATAAGCTCACTGTATTGATAAGCTTAATTATAACTTTTGTACTACTCCGCATATGTGAACATTTACTTCTGTACTCAAGAGATAAATCAGTTTTTTAAACAAAGGACGAGTGTCGCGGGTAGTCTGAAATATTTATAAATATGAAATAATCGTATTTGTACATTTCAAAGCCACAACAAGTATACTCTATTTATTTTTTACTTTGCGTAATTCAGATGATAAAAGTTGCGTACTTGAATCGAGGATTGCACGTGTGCAGAATGGTTCGATACATTCGAACGTAGATGATTTTTAGTTTTGTCAATGTAATTGAAACTTTCGTACTCGACTGTGTTTCTTAATAGAGTTTGGCTATTGGTACGATTTATTTGATGATTAAGCTCGGTTCAAACGTCGATGTTAAATGAAAATAGTAGAAGATATGATATATTTAGCACTAATCAATTCGAATCGCGTATATTCTGTTGAAGTGGAACATCTTCAACGTATTGATATCAAAAGTGAGCTACCGAATTGAGGTCAAGATAGCTGGTCGATAATATATATATATACACGTATACATGTGTATGTGTGCGTGTGCGTGTGTAACTATGCTATAGTACCGCGGTAAATCGCAACACCTTCAATCGAAGAAAAATAAAAATTGCTGCTAAATAATTGGTTCCTTGTGTGCAACACTGCACTGTAAAATCGATTTCTCCGAAAGTAGTCTCGTGTCGTGTATAGGAAGTATTTTGCTGTATGTATATTGCGTACTACCCTTGAGAACCGTTATGACGTGCGCACTAGCTTTACCCACACAAACGCAGAATCGACTTCTCTTTACCCTTGCGTAAAAAAACACGTTTTGATGCAAATCCGCATTATCAAATAATTAAAATTTTTAGCTCAGCTGTACTGGTTTTCACCAAATTTTAAAGATGACGAAATAGTATTTGCGATTGACTAAAGCGTTATAATGTTATTTTTTTCTTCGTTCAGCTCAAACCATGCAAGATCACACTTTAAAACGTTTGAAAAGCTCGACGCGAGTTTCCGATGGCTCTTTGTTAATAGAGTTCTGCGCAAACTTTCAATTCTTAAAAAAACACCGAATTAAAACATTTGGAACAATAGCCGAGTTGGTAGTGGTTAGAAAAAGAAGCTAGTTTAGTTTGATTTATGCGTATATAGCACACCTTGAAAATGAGCTTATTTAACTATGCGTTTCACAATGCGTCATCAAATGTTATTTTTGGATCGTCCGTCCTTAAAAATGTTGTAACGAAAATAGGGAAAAATGATATGGTGGTTTTGTCGTGTTCGATTTCTAACATTCGATCTTCGGGCGTAAGCGTGACTGCACGCGCGATTAAAAATAAACGAGGCATCGAACTGGACGACGGAATAGCTTGCAAAACAATAATCGGGAAGAAAACTTGTTGAAAAAAGTGCCTGTGTACGAACGTTGGAGCGTAGCTTGGACATGCGAATAAAATAAGAACCAAAGTGTTCCGAAAGCCCTGACTGGTTGAAGTGGCGGAAAGTGGTTGGAACTTGTTGCAACGTGATTGATCGATCGATCGAGTCGTTTATGCAACGACTGATCCGATCAATTGTAGAATGTTTGTCCGGCGCTGCATCGCAAATTAAGGTCGCCTTGCAGTCTTGGTCGTGAACAAATAGAGCCTTATACGAGCTGGCTTCTATGAGAAGGCAGCTCAATAGAGGCTACTTGGGGGATGGGAGATGGTAAATAAAAATCGGCGAAGAGGGCATAAACTGACCTGGGTGGTCCATACTGGGCGCCATCGGGTTCTGGGCCAAGTTGTGCAGGATACCAGCTTGCAGCGCCAGCTTTCTCGCGGTCAGGCAATAGCCCAGCAGAGGCTCGCTCAGTAGACTCAGACAAGCGGCCAGCCAGGGCATAGCAAGCCAAACGTTAAGCACGTGTGGGTGCTCTCGGATAACAGGCCCTCCTGCGATGTACTTCCTGTTCCCCCAAAGATATAATACGCGTGCGAATGGAGATACGATTGTGTTGCTCGCTGCGTTCGCTGCTTGACCGCTACAGACTGATATTGCTGCTGCTTCTACGGATGTCTGACGAGGACATGGAGCTAGAGCTCTTCCGAGAAGTGATCGCTGCTGGTGTGGCGTATTATCGACAGAAGATCCTCCCTCATTCCAATTTGCTTGATCCTTACTTCCGGAGCCAGTTTGCGTACTTCCTTCAGCTTCTGCGGGAACAGTGCTTCTCTGCTCTTGTTGTCTTCTTGATCAGTCCGAAATATAGGCTCGCTTGCACCAACTATGCAATTGATCTTGCGAATATTATTTAAATTGTTCACGCACACGGCCGAACAGTTAGGAATGACCTTGTGTTTACATTCTGTAGTCGAAAGTCCAGTAGAGAGGGGCGGTGGCGGCGTGTCCCGATAACCCGGAAACACTGCTGCTGCTGCTGCTGCTGCTGCTGCTGCGCGATTTTTATATATATATATATATTTTCTTTTGTTGCGACGATTGAAATCAGAGAGTACAGCCAAAGAGCTGTAGCCCGAAAATAATCGGCTCACAGGTGAGCGACGAAGATGGCGCGTACGTCAATTGACTTTGTGTTATTGTTGATGTCCGTCGCGGCTAATACAAAACTGAGCGACGCTTCGTTAGGCTGTAAAACTGCATGTAGCAATGTAGCGGTGAACACGCCGACTTTCCCTACTGCTCCTGGACTAAACCGGCACCTCTCCCCGCGCCTGCTTATAACATCGACCCAACTCGAGCCTGCGCGAAGCGTCTCGTCTCTCTCTCTCGCTCTCTCCCTCTCTCTCCCTCTCTCCTGCCCTCTCTCTCTTCCATAGCTACCCCCACCCCCTTGTGGTAGATACTGGCTCTCAATATAATCTTCTAGTGTATACGCAATATTTGGCTCCCCCCTCCCTCTCGACAGTTCTCCCATTCTCCCTCACTCTCTTTCTCTTGCGACTTTTCAATACGTATCTTCCTTTCTTTCTATTCATTAGAAGCAGCTCAATCAATTGAATTTCTTCCTGAAAATTCTCAATTTTAGTTGACTCGTGTCTATTCTACCAATTATTGATCTTCGATCGATCTCATTCCTAGAAAGTCTTGAAAACTATCCGAAAATCAGAACACGAGCACTGACCTACGCACTTTAATTTCAAAATGCCGACACAATGCTTCTATGACAATCGCTTTTTCTCCTCTCTATTCTCGACTAATTTTTCATCGATATTCTTCTTTCTACCGTTTCTTCTCTGTTTACCTTTATATACGTGTCTTAAAGTTCCATTTGTCGTCGTATACACTTAACTGCAAAAACAATATATTCCACGAATAGAGAGAACAATTTATGGCATTTTTCAGTTCTCGCTGTCAATAATTAGACATTAGTATGTTATCCTATTTGTAATACATCGTATTTAGGGTATCCAACATTTTTGCTCAAGCGTCTTTCGTAAAATTAAAACAGTCGTTCAATTCTCGTAAGCGACGATTATTTCAAAACGATTAGTAGTTAATGAAGGAACAACGAAAAGTTCGATAGTATTAATGTTCGAGATTCATACCAAATACAGCATTTGTCCAAAACTTTATTTGTTGATGAGATTATTAGTATTTAAACTACGACTCAATAAACTTTTGCATTTTGCGTTGATAAACGAATGTCAATACAGTTTTGATAAGTGTAGAGTTGCTACTCAAACGTGAAAACATTCGTAAAACCTTGTAAACAATAGCTCGTGTGATTGTAACAACTCTAAAAAGAAATATTATTTTTTAACGTTAAAAGATATATACGTGTAGCCATTTGCAACTTCAATAACAATTATACGTTCTTTTCCCTAACATTATTATTAAGGTTTCTTTATAATTGCTTCCCTGCGCACGTGTTTCTATTTAGCGATGTTGCGCACAGAACATGTCAGATTTATTTAGTACGAAAGTAACTTGTTAATCATTTCTTGGTTAATCAAGAAATCAAGAAAATTGACCGTTACTTATTAGTCCACGCACCACGTAAACGCACTCGTTTATCAATGTTTAAAAAGGATATTCACGCTTGTTTATTTAGATTTTTATTTTTGGCTTTCTACGTTCTTCTTGTCAGCCTTTCTGTGACCTTAAAATGCCTTATTAAACAGAATAAATTACAAAAAAGCCGATGATGAAATTTCTGCCTATATGAGATAAGAACAAGTTTAGAATACATTGCAAAATCATTCGAACATGTACGTTTAAACTGTTAATTGTTGAAGAAAATGGTAACATTTTAAGAAGTTTGTTGATTGGTTTTGGGAGAAACGTTACATCTTTTATTGCACTGTCAAACTTTTGTCATTTTCACTTTGAACGCAAGATGTAATAACGTGTATATTATACAAACAACAAATGACACACACAAGGATTATGCAATGTTGGTATTGTGAAATAGACTTGTACTTTATTAAATATAACGTTTAAACATTTTGTTGAGAAGTCAATATCATACTTAACATCTACTGTTAATACTAATTTCTACTTTATCGTTTGTCAATTTAAAAACTGCTTGATGTTATATAATTTGGATTTCAAACACATTTTTAAATCTTTGTAATAATATAATATACATACCTTTGTACACGGTTTTTTTAAATATAATTTTTTCTTGGTAAATGTTCCTTTTAAAATTTTGGTATTTTATGTATTAGAGTTTTTTTAAAATAAAAGCGATTTGGTCAAAATTACCGAGATGATGTACGCGTGCACTCGTATTGAAAAGCAGTAACTATCATTATAAAGAAGGAAGTTGACTATTTGAATTGTAAAAATATAGAAAACGAAGAGAATATTTACGGAAATGCACTCACGATTATTATTTTATTTCCATCAATCATGATTATTACGGATTTTAACGATCATTGAAATGATTCATTGTTGTGGAAACACTCGCTCGGTTTTAATCGAGATTCATCATGACAGGCGTAAAACTTCACTGATAATAATGATAGTGTACTTAGTTAACTTTTTTCATCCGCGTCGATAAAATAAAGATACTTGGAGGCGCGCATTTAGTATACGTTCAGCAGTGCTTACGGTTCATTCGTGCAAACTGAAACTGTGTAAATCTATCTGTTTGGGGTAGGTACTACAAAAAGTTGTGTATTATTATTAAACGTAGCTTTATCACTCTTAAAATGTTTGCCATACTACGCTAGACTTGTTTCGTACATTAAAATCAAACAAAGTTGGCTTGTTTTGTAAGTATTGGCGCTGTACGAAAGTCTTAGAGACTACGTACTATTGGAAACAATATCTTCGTGATACATTTTTGGAATTTAAAAAAATTAACAAGTTAAAGTAACGTATAGGGACGTGCTCAATAAGGAAAGCTATATCTACGTATCAAAGCAATTTTAAATTCATACAAGTACAGACATCTATCATTTGTAACGTAATAGTTCTCTGTTATATGCACTAATATTGTCCTATGCAAAGTTTCGCCATTTCTCTTTATTTTCCTACGTACCCTTGTAAATTATGTTCTACTGTATTCAAAATATCACGTGATAAATTTATTTATAAAATGGATGAGCACGTCAAATCGAAAAAATTATTGCGATGAATTTGTGCGATTTTTGCAGATATTAAAGTGATTAAAACTGCGCATGACGTGATGGAGTACGGTGCTTATGAATTATTAGCTGGCTTTGCCGTGCTGTTTCTTGCTGGTTATTACTATTTCACATCGACCTTCAATTTTTGGAGTAATCGAGGAGTTACTGGGCCTGAACCTGTACCTTTATTTGGCAACTTTAAAGATGTTATGTTCGGCAGAATATATCTAGGAGATTACTTAAAAAACGAGTATAAGAATTTCAAAAACGAGCCAATGTTTGGTATATTCATTCGACGGACACCTGTTCTCATTTTAAAAGATCCTGAATACATCAAAGATGTTTTAATCAAGGATTTTACGGTATTTGCCGACCGCGGCCTGACTATCCATGAAAAAATTGAGCCGTTATCTCAGCATTTGTTTCTCCTCGAACCAGAACGTTGGAGACCTTTGCGTACTAAACTGTCGCCGACCTTCACTTCAGGCAAACTCAAAGAAATGTTTTATCTATTGACCGAATGTGCTGATCACTTTGAAGAGTTTCTAAATGCATACGTTGCTAAGAATCGAATAATCGAATGCCGTGAACTTACCGCTAAATTTACCACTGATGTTATTGGAGTGTGTGCATTCGGACTGAAAATGAACGCTCTTGCAGAAGAAGACAGTCAGTTCCGTCAGTTTGGACGTAAAGTTTTTGAAATTACCACGTGGAAAATCTTGAAAAATAGAATACGAGACGCAACTCCTTGGCTTTACAAGTTTCTTGGGCCACTTATGTATGATCACGAATTAAATGACTTCTTCATTGGTATTATGAAAGAAACGATGGACTATAGAAGGAAAAATAACGTCAAAAAAAATGATTTTGTCGATCTATTAATGGACATCAAAAAGGATCCTAGCAAAGTTGACGATATTGGTAGGTATTTGCAATTTATGTACGTTAGATTGATGAGTAATTACAACTAAATATGGCAGTTTTGGATCTTTTCACGTTGATGTGTCAGGCCGAACAACTTATCTTGAGAATAAACTATGCATTTCTATTTTTGGTAAAAACGTACCAGTTTATTGTTTAATGCTTTTTTATAAGTACACGTTCGATGATTGGTTATTTTTTATCTAGATATATTGCCAATGTTTGTGTACATGTAATGTGATATTTTATAACTTATCTCTAGCAATACTTTGTAACTGCGTTTGTTTATTAATTTTTCAGAAATGACCGATACATTTCTTACTGCTCAAGCATTTGTATTTTTTATTGCTGGATTCGAAACATCCTCTACTACAATGAGTAACGCTCTGTATGAACTAGCTTTGAATCAATCGTGTCAAGATAAGCTTCGAGAAGAAATCAACGAAGAATTCCAGAAAAATTACGGAAAATTAAAGTACGAAACAATAAAAAGTATGAAATATATGAATAAAGTATTTTGTGGTAAGTTTACTTATTTTTACAATATTTAAACATGCTTAATCAGTTCTTACGAAGCTAATGTATATTAAATAACGATCATTATGTTTTTTTCAGAAACTTTAAGAAAGTATCCGCCAGTTGGTGTTATTTTCAGAAAAAGCACTGCTCCCTATACATTTTCAGGATCAAATGTAACAATTCCAGAAAATATGAGAGTTTGGATCCCAGTTCTTGCTATCCATCATGATCCACAAATATATCCTGATCCAGAAACGTTTGACCCCGAAAGATTCTCCCATGAAAACACGAATCACAGACATCCATCATTTTATTTGCCATTCGGCGATGGTCCTAGAAACTGTATTGGTAAACCTATACACTTCAACAATATATTTATATGATCGAAGATATTTAAACTTTTTTATTCAATCTCTGCTTTATTTAACTTTTCAGGTGCGCGATTCGCTAATTACCAAACGAAAGTTGGCCTCGTTAAAATTTTAAAGAATTACAAAGTTGATGTATGCGATGAAACTTGTATTCCATTGGTAAATAATCCAAAATCATTTTTGTTAGCGCCGATTGGAGGTATCAAACTAAAATTCACAAAAATCAATTAAAAAGTGTGTAAAAGAGAATTTATAAGGTAATCTTTTAACGAAATTACTGATTAGCAGTTAAATAAACTAATTAATTACAATATTTATCGCTAACTAAAAAGATGCTGTAATAATTCGTTATAGCTACAATTATCAATAAAAATATTATGACATTATCCAGTAATTCTTATACCAGTATTCATACATGGTGCAATATCATATATACTAATAAATAAATTAATATTTATTAATTTAGGTTTATAATAAGTCTACACTTTTCTTATTAATGTTGCGCAAAACTAAAATATTCTAATACCTTTATCACTTACAAATGAACATTTATTTTATGTACTTTTGCATGTTTTGCTTAAAAGATGCAACTATACAACTGTATGATAATATCAATTGTCTTATAAGATACCTTAAGACAATATCTGAATCAAAGAGCTTGTAATTTGCATTTTTGTATTTTACCGATCAGTTTTCAAACATCAATCTATTTTTAGCAACCTTATTACTTTAGGAAAATTTTTAAAATAAAATTAGTAAATAAAACACTGTACACATAACAACTTTAATAGAAATTAATTAATGATACAATATACATGTCATAATTTAATGAAGCAAAAAATGTTTATCTTTAAAATTTCATTAAAACTTTACATTTTTTATTTGTTACATCTCATCGTCGAAAGCATACAAATATATAAAAAGCTCAAATCAGTTGAGTACAACTGTATATTGATCAGATTGACTTAAACATTTTTATTTGCACATCCGATTGGAGTATTGTCTGACTTATGTTATACAATTTAAATATTAATAATTAAAAAAAAGGAAAGTTATATCTACATAATGTTGTTAGAAGGGTTACATTATAAACTTCTGTACTTTCACTTTTAAAAGCAAGGATTTATTTTGTATAAAAATTTCCTTTGTACATTATGTATAAGTTAGTAATAAATTTTTGATTTTTCAAAGCTTCATTTACCCTTTTTTACAAAATAATACAAAATAGATTTAATACTCGATTTTGTAATAAATAATGTATATTTTACATGAACATTCGGATAATTAAGTTATGTAAGTGTATTTTATAATACAAAGCTTTTCTTTACAAGTATCCACATACTTCGTTTAAAATCTAAAATATTTTTTAAAATTCTTTACTTTTATGGCCTTGACAGTCATCTAATAGATCATGTTTTGCCTTTTGTTTGTTAGCAAAATTCTGTAATTGTTTATTATATCAAATCAATAAATATTTGCGTTAATTTTGTACATGTCTAACTCACCTGAAACGAGACTGGTAAGGTAGAGAAAAGTTTTTCCGAATTGCATAACTTTTTGGAATCCATTGCGGTAAAACTTGTATCTGTATTAGAATTCATATTGTTGTTCACGGCTAAAATCTAATTTGCAACTTATTGTTCAATAAATGGAAGTTGATAAATTTGGAATAAAGAATATCTACCTCTTGTGACGACCGCTTTCTTTTTCTTGAATCAAATATATTTTTACTATCACTGTTTGATGATTTTTCATCGTACTTGATTGGCTTATGAGATTCGTTCTTATATTTTACTGTAAGAATAATATTTTGATACTAAATTAAAATTTATGATACATATTTAGCATTAAAATAAAGTATTATACATTATGGGTTTATTACTGTGACACTAATTATGTTCAATTTGAAAAATTACAGTTATTAATAGTGAAAACCATAATGTCCAATACATTGATATCGTGTACCAACTATAATGACAGTTCATGCAAAGACTAGTTGGATTTTTTTAAATACTGACGAACCTTCTTTTTTTTTTACAAGGTGAGACTGTCTTTCATTAGCTATAGCAGTGGTTAATGATAAACTATTTGCAAATGTTGTAAATGCAGTGCGACCTTTTCGTCTTGGAAAAAGAGGAACTATTCTACGTCCTTCTACAGCCCACTCTGAATCAGTATTTGGACCAAATAATCTAGATAAATAAGTAAAGAGAAATTAGTACAATAAAGTACTGACAGAGAATATTTGCTAGTACGCACTGTTCTGCAACCAATGATAGCTTATCATCATTTACAGCTCTTCGAATTTCTGCTTGATGTCGATCTTTAGATATGTGTAGAACAGTGGCTATTTCTTCCAGTAATTTTTGTTTTTCATCAGTGAGAGAGCCTTGAGCTCTTAAAACTGATACCATCTTTGCATATGCATCAAGTTCTTAAAATAAAATTGTATTTGTTTGTAATATTTGCAAATTTTGATTCTAGTTCATTATGACAATTAAATCCAATTTTGTATTATTTAACGCAGTCAAAGTGTGACATATTTATAAAAAATTTTAAAGTAATTAAATTCTTACCTAAAAAGCGCAAATACTTTCTACACTCATCGCGCGACATTTCAGATTTTATGAATTCAACTTAATTATTCCAATTAAAATTCACAAATGGCATCTAATCTTTGTGAGTCGAAATATTATTTGTGATACGAAAGAACACTTAAACATATCTTAATTTGTAGGAGATATTATTAACAAATAATCCATACTACACAAAATTAATTCTCCTTACAATTTTTAATTTATACATTTTCAAAACTATGCATATGCTACGATTGTTATTTACAGGGTTATCTTTTTCGGAGTGTAAATAACGACAGAACTTGTAACCTACAAATTCAGTTTCACAACAAACACGACACTAATTGCCATTTGTAAAGCGGCAAATTCAAAGACGCATAAGGTACACATCAATGGCTTTCAAATAATTTTGTGCGCCTGTAGATTTGACCTCTAGATTGTATTGATGGAGCATTTATTGGCGTATCACAACTAATAATTATCGCTTAATAAACGGTAAACTTAATAAAATACATTGCATCGTGTTCTCTTGCGTATACATGCTACTTTGTAGCATTTACGAGAGCCGTTTAACTGTTCAATTTCAAACAGACAAACGATCTGTTGTCGAGAACTCGGTTTCGAGATTTTCGATCACAAAAGTTACTATTGCAATAATAACTTTTAAAATGCCTACAAAATCGTGTAGGTATGTACAAGATATGTACATTTTACGACGCGGTACTCTTGCATATTATGTATATTACACTAGTATACATGTACCCGTGTAGTACGTGGATGAGCATACTCAACGTCCTTATCTCTCTAATTATGACAACTGAAAAGGCCATGAAAAAATAAGACTCGCATGTTCTTCAACGAAATCTTTCGTATTCAATCTTCTCCTTACTGCCAGAGGTAACTGTATGGAACGTATAGCTATCACAGTTACGGTAACGGTCGTCACAGGTCGTACGCGTAACAATTTAATTTATAACGAAGTCACTTTGCAATTGTTTTAGTATTTGGTTATTCGAAAGCATTTTTCATAATGAAAATGACACCAATGTACACTAATAACGAGAGCGCTACCATCGATTCGAATGGCGCACATTACAAAGCATTTGCATTGTCCGAAAATTTGGAGTTTTGGATGACTCGATTACCTTCAAAATTAAGAGCTCTTCCTATTACACAGCTGGCTATACCAGGTATAGTTATAAATAAATTAAAGTATAACTTACATTAAACATAATGTTATTCTCAAATAACGGCGATTGAGGAAATCAACCAGAAACTTTGAACCTTTCACTCTAACACAAATAGTTCATTCTCTAAAGAATTAATATTAATTGAAACGTTTAGTTATGCATGACAGTTCTTAAGACAAATTGATTGATGTTATTCTTCTAATGAAGGACATTGATTACAATATCGATAAGTTAAATAATTTCTCGTATAATTGCACATTTATAAACGTGAATCGTTGCATTTCCGCTAATGTTTTCTATTTAATTTCGAAATCGTTAGATTGGCGTTTCTTTCCTATGTCCAAATTATTGACGTGCAACTGTGTTTAGTTTGACTTTCAAAGCAACGTTACGTTCTCGTAAAATGGTCGTTGAAAATTATTGCAGTATGATTTTCTTTGTAAGCACATGCGATGCATAATTTATCTTGTTGAGAGGACTATTTACACAATCAGTATGATTCATTTCCTCTGTAGAATATCTTAGTGATTCTAGAACACAAGAGATAATAAGAGCCAGTTTCTCACGGTTTATTCAATTATTTCTGAATGTTACCGCATATTTACTAGGTTCCCACAACACCATGACGTATACAATTGACAAAAACAACGACATTGGACCTGATGAGCCTGTGTCGATACGACGCCTTGGGAATCGCTTTTCAATGCTTGTCAAACCCGTTATTTTCAATTGGTCGATCAATCAAGAAGAAAATGTGAAAGATCAACTAGACGGCGGTATACGCTACTTTGATTTACGAGTCGCTATGAAAGTAGGCGACAATAAAGTTTATTTTCTGCATGGGCTTTATGGGGCTGAGATCAGCCAACCGTTACGTACCATCAATGACTGGCTCAACGAGCATACTAATGAAGCAATTATAGTAGATTTCCAACATTTTTACAAGTTCGACGAAGCGAGTCATCGTGAATTAATCAATCGAATAAAATTCATATTTCGCGGTAAGATGTGCCCCGTGTATCATAAATTCGACACTATTACTCTACAGTGGCTTGCTTCGCAAAGATTTCAAATGTTTATTATATACCGAAACGTTGTTGCTCAAAATTACAATGATCTGTGGCCTAGCGGCCTGTGGCCGACTCCTTGGCCAGAAACCATTGACTCGACCAAACTTGTTGATTTCTTAAATAACGGCCTTCAACAACGATCTCGAGACACGGCATACGTTTCTCAGTGCTTATTAACTCCTACTGCTTCGTACATAACGAAACATATCTGCGGAAATCTTCGACGTGATTTGACGCCAATTTGCCGCAACGTCACAATACCATGGGTGGATAACAATTCACCTGGAAGTGGAGGGATGAACATTGTTATCACGGACTACGTAACTTACGATAATTTTTTATTTCCAAGAAAAGTCATTGAACGTAACGAAACACTTTTTTGAGCGCGGACATTTCAAAGGCAGATTTCTCAATTCGGGTATAATATGCATCCATGCGATTGTTCAAATAATTCAATCAATTCTTTATATTCTTGATACTGTAAATATTTATTAAAGGTTGAATAGTATTGCGTGTAATTTATGACAAAAGAGTATTTACATATTTTATAATAAGCTATATAAACTGCATTTATATTTCATGGCATACAATTATGTTTTCATATTTCAATAAATTAAAATTAATAAGAATTAAGCATATTCGTATAGAGGTCATAAAAGAACACAGTTCAGACTTTACAGTTCTGCAATGTCAAATGATGATTTTTAATAAAAAATAAATATATCATTACTGTTAATTGTACAAAAACAATCATACTCTAAGACCTATTGTAGTTCATCCAGAAAAAAAAATTTAACAAACATAAACAGAATTAATATTTTCAGTACGCTTATTGGTATCTATAATTAACAATGATCACATTGCCCTAAAAATTGTAAGTATGAAACAGTTTTCAAAAATCGTTCATGTTGCACGAACCCAATTCGAAAATCTCGTCTTTTGAATATAAATATATGTTCATATGATGTGATAACAACAAATAGGAACAATAAATGGAACGTGTGTGGATGTCTTTTGAAATTCGTTAAATCGAACTACAGATATACATTACGGCTCAGTTATTTATAAATACAAGACTTCCTTCGAATTGGGTATCTGTTCGTCTTGAAAAAAGGTCATTTTTCTTGACATAAATGATAAACGATCTCTTAGCTTAAAGTTTTGCAGATCACAGCGCTTTGACTTTCAATTGTTTCATCCTTGGAGCTCGCTTTTTAGCAAGTCTTCGTTGCTCCTTTTCTTCCCACTTTCTCTGTTTATCAGGATCTTCTTCCTGAAGGATACGTTCTTTTTCCGCACGTCGCCGTTCTTCACGACGTGCAGCGGCTGCTTCAGCACGAGCAGCATGGGTAGTTTTTAAAAATGCTTCCTCAACTTTTTGTCGATTTTTATCAGTCTTACTTTTACCCTATAAAACAAATGAAATAAAAATAACACGGTTTTTACAATATTATTATAGACTTATTTCAATTTCTATATTTTGTTAAGACATGACAACAAAAAATATAATTAGCTCAAAAATTAATTTTAATTTGATCCAACATAGTTACCTCTTTTGAAAGTTTAAAGCGACGTAATTTATCTAATAAGTAAAACGTTAATTGAAGCAATGGTCGAATTTTTTCTTGACTATCTGTATTACTTATACGCCCTTTTATACTAATATTTAATCCAACTAATAATACTCTTTTTACTTCAGGCATAGTAAGTTGAGTAGAATCTCTGAAAAATGTCACATTTGTGTAATAATTAAATTTCGTTTTCCAAAACATTAAAAAATCAACAAAATATTTAATTAACATACTCTTGCTGTTTTGGCCCACTGTATTGATCACTTATGTGAAGGTAATCAATATAGGGGGCATACTTATTAAATGCTTGAATAACTCTGGCATCTAAAACAGCCGATGTTGCTTCAGAAATTTCAGACATTACATAAAATCCCACTGGTAGATTAAACTTTTCTGCAGGCCGTTTTTCTGGACAATAAACACTAATATCTGCTGCATCTTTTGTTAAGTGTATAGCAGTTTTTTTAGCAGCAATAGCTAAGACAAAATTATCAGTCTCATCTTTGGCTAATTCAATTCGGAGGTGTGCTTGATCATTTTGGGGACGCACTAATTGTGATAATACAGCAACCAAGTCTTGCCTTTTGATTAATTTCAGTTCTATTAATAAAGAATCACATCCAACACGACCAGAGCAATAGATGCTGTATTGAGATTCACTTTCTTTAATAGGGCCATTAATAGGTTCGTCGTCATTGGATTTACCTGTATCACCAACTAATGAAAAATTTTCTGAAAGAATTGGTTTGTGATCATTAAACCATGTTTCAGCGATATGACAGTTCTTGGATTTGCCTGCAATATAATTTACGAAGTAAACTAATAAGCCAACAATCATGAGAATTTCAAGATAAAAACTGTCCCATCTAGCACGCAGATGCAAAGGTACTTTGGTGATCGTTAAAGTGGAAGGTTCTTCGGTTTTAATATCAGAATTTCCTCCATTTCTTTCTATTCCCTCAAATTCCTCTTCATCTTGAAAATGATCAAATTCACTATCAACGTCTTCTATTGAAATATCATCCTCTCTAAAATGATTATCTTGTTCAATGTCTTGAAATTCGGATGGAGCATTGTCTCCGATTGACACAGAATCTCCTATAAATTTATCTTCTTCAAAATCTTCAAACTCTGCAAATTCATTATCCTCTAATGGTTCTTCATGAAAATGAGCAGTAGCCAATAATTTTGTTCCAAATAAAATAATATGAAGTACAACTAGCCACAACTTCATATTACCTGTAACAGGAAAAGAGCATAGATATTTAATATTTGTTATATAAAGTAGGTAAACAGTTTTTAAGAATCCGAGAAAATTGAGAAATGAGCAAAAGGTATTTAATAAAGATAAAATTAACAGTCGTATACAAATACAAAATAATTTAAAAAATAATTCAAAACAATTAGGTTATTTTTTTTAAATTTAATTTCATCAAAGCGAAATTTCATTCTTACGTATAAGAAATATTTTATACATTTTATCTTACCTAAAGTTTTCAGAAATTATAAATAATTCAGTAAATTTACATGTACTTTAGAAATAAGAAAAATGTATAAATATAGTCAGTTCAATTGAGCAGAAGCGAGCATAATGCAAAAAAGGTGACGATGACTCGTGACTTGTGAAAGTAGATATACGAAACACGAAACTCAAAATACCAAACCCAATCGATATTGTCGATGCTAGGTAAGTAGGAAACTTGAACTTTGATAAAATTGTACGCGGCAAACGTTTGTAAAGATGATTTTTAATTTTAAAGTCACGAATGGAATATATCTGAAAAAAACAATTTTTATACTAAAAATGAAAATAATATAAGATGAACAAAATTAAGTATAGCATAATATGACATAAAATTAATGTAAAATTATTCGGTACAATACAATGAGAAAATCATATACATAAAGTGTAGGGTGTACAGAAAAGAAACCCTATACAAGCATAGATAGAAGACAGAAGGGTTGTATTTCGCTATCGCGTTTGCGCGATTCGTAACGATTAAGTGACAAGCATGCAATAGTATGTCAGTGCATATCTTCTGCTACGTGAGTGAACTGCAAATTGTGTCGTTTTTTACGTGCCGCAGCATTTGTTTTTTAACACGAATAAACGTCTTTGTGTAAAATTCAATGTGACAATTCTCATTAGAATATTAATTGTACTCAATTTTCTATTTACTCGAAAACAGATCGATCGTCAATGAGTCAAATTCACGCCATAGAAGATAAGCATATTCAGTGTATGGCCTACATTATTTAGATAATATTCGTTAATAGTTTGATACTGTCACTGAATATATTCAATTAATACGGTTTGTTTTATAAATACTTTACAGAAACTAATACATTTACCATTTGAAAGAAGCATAAATCTTTATTCAATAAGATTTTATTTGGACAGGTAAGGCAATCATCTTAAAAACTCAACATACATGTTAAAATCAAAGTTTTTATTTTTCTTTTTAAGTATATATAACAAATTATGGAAAGAGTTGAAAGTCAATCAAAGGCAGTTAGAAAGAAAAGTAGTAAAGTTGTAACGTGCGATGTTGCCACTCAACGTGTCCAAGTTGTAGTCAGATGTCGTCCTATGGATGAAAGAGAAAGCTCACAAAATTACACTAATGTTGTGGAAATAATACCTGCAAGAGGAGTTGTAGAGATTCGTAACCCTCGAGATGATCCAAGTAAAGAAACTGTTAAAGTTTTTTCATTTGACTCAGTATACGACTTTAAATCCACTCAGCAAGAGATATACGAGGAAACTGTGCGGCCATTGGTATCTTCAGTTCTTGATGGTTTTAATGGTACAATATTTGCATATGGACAAACTGGAACTGGAAAAACTTACACAATGGAAGGATCTAAGAATGATTCAGAAAAACGAGGCATTATACCACGATCATTTGAACAAATTTTCACTCATATTGGAAGATCCAAGAATATACAGTATCTTGTGAGTGCCAGTTATTTGGAAATCTATCAAGAAGAGATAAGAGACTTATTACAGCAGGATCAGAATTTACGCTTTGAATTAAAGGAAAGACCAGATACTGGAATTTTTGTTAAAGATTTGTCAAGTACTGTTTGCAAAAGTGCTGAAGAAATTCAACAATTAATGACTCTAGGAAATCGAAATCGCACAGTAGGTGCTACAAATATGAATGAACATAGTTCACGGTCACATGCAATATTTATCGTAACTATTGAAATGGATGACAATTGTGGAATTCGAGTGGGTCGTTTAAATTTAGTGGATTTAGCAGGAAGTGAAAGACAAAGTAAAACTGGTTCTTCAGGAGAAAGACTGAAAGAAGCTAGTAAAATTAATTTGAGCTTATCAGCACTTGGTAATGTTATTTCAGCACTAGTTGACGGTAAAACATCACATGTACCGTACAGAGATTCAAAATTAACAAGATTGCTTCAAGATTCCTTGGGTGGCAATTCAAAAACAATCATGATAGCAAATATTGGGCCTGCTAGTTATAATTATGACGAGACACTTACTACATTGAGATATGCTAATCGTGCTAAAAATATTAAAAATAAGCCAAGAATTAATGAAGATCCTAAAGATGCACTTTTGAGACAGTATCAAGAAGAGATTCTTCGTTTAAAAGAAATGTTAGCTCAAAAAAGTTCGATGCAACAAGAGAAATCACCATTGAAAAAAGAGGAAACTGAAGAATCTGCAAATGAAAATCCTCATCAAATTCAGGAGGTATCCGAAGCAGATCAAAAATTAATTGCAGAACAACTCAAGGCAGAGAAAGAAGAGGCTGAAGAATTAACAAAAAGGATTACAGAGTTAGAAAGTAAAATGCTTTGTGGAGGAAGAAATATTATTGATCACACAAATGAACAGCAGAAAGCATTGGAACAAAGAGCTGTTGAAATCGCAGAACGTAAAAAGCTTGAGGTTGAAATGCAACAAAAGCTTGAAGAGCAAGAATTAACAAATTTAGGTGTACGTGAAACTTTTACTACATTACAGCAGGAAGTTGATGTGAAATCTAGAAAACTACGAAAATATTATGCAAAGTTGCAAGTTCTCAAACAAGATTTAGACGATGTTACAAATGAATACAACAGAGACAGGAGAGAACTTGAACAAACACAGCATGAATTGATGAAAGAACTGAAATTGAAATATCTTATAATAGAAAATTTTATACCTGTGGAAGAAAAACACAAAATTCTGTCTCGGGTTAAATTTGATGAAGATGAGGATTGTTGGGTTATTAAAGAACCAGAACCATCAAGCATTGAAAATATTAAACGTCCAGTATCAGTTCCTAGTCTAAGAAGACCAATATCTGAATATGCGCGCACTGCCTTAATCATGGGTAAGGGTCCTAGATATGCAGGAGAAAATATATTAAATTTAGATCTTGACATGCCTGCTCGAACAACTTTAGATTATCAAAAACCAATTATTGCACCAACTATTCAAGCTGTCTTGGAAAAGGTATTATGTGATGAAGGAGATATAGATGTTGATGCATCTAATGCAAGTTTTAAATCTCGATCACGCTTGCAAACAGCACGAGCTAGACCAAAAAGTGTAGCTAGAATGCAACAAATTCCAGCTCCAGTATATCCAAAAACAAGAGGTCTAGTCCCAAAATAGTCACACATATTTTTACGATTTATTTATATACAAAACATAACTGTAAATAGGTATTAAGCTTTCGATACAATTAACAATTATGAGAAGTGGTACTATTTTTCATTTTATGAGTATCCAGTATGTACGTAATATGATCATTCATTTATTTATTTATTTAATTTTATAAGTTATTAGATTTGTGAATGTAGTTAGTGATACTTAAATTGATTTCATTAAAATACGATATGTACTAGTCATACTATCCAGTATATTTCTCATGTAATTATCATATCTACTTATAAAATTCTACTAATGTCTTAGAATTTTGCATGATCAATTTCGAAAAAATCTGTTAAATTGTAGCTATTTCAACAATTTGATTTCTTCAGTTAATCAGATTTATGGAAATATTTTTATACCAAAAATTGAAAGCGTTCAAATTTGTAGAATAATTATTAATTTTATTCAAAATTGTGTTATAAAAATTCAATCCTTTTCTGTTGCGATAATATTACAAATGTTTTACAAGATAATCAACATAAGTAATACCCAATAAATGTCACTTTGTGGAAATTAAAATTCTTTGAATTTTATCATGAAACAAAATTTTAAATCCGTTTTCATTTATGATTGTAAAAATAATATTGCATTAGTATGATTTATATTATATCATATATGTATTATAAATAAATGCATTCTAGGAAATTAATGATATTTAAGAATAATACACAATTTTTCCAACCTATGTTAAAATTAAAAAATCATTATTACATTAAATGAACAAATTTAACAAATTTTTTGTATTAAACATGTCAAAAATTATGAAATTCACGTATGATTAAAATGTAATTTAACTTACCTTGTGTTAACCATGACATTATATCTAAAAGCAAATTGTCATCTAATAGAAAATCTGGAATAAATGTTTATTGAAAATCGACACAAGTTTTCTCTTAATGATTGTATTATATGTTTATTTTACAAGATTTTATGATGGTACTTGAAAGGAAAAAGTGTAAATTGCTCAAGTTATATTCATAAATAAAACTATTTTCCTGTACAATTTACAAACAGTAATAATAAAATTTCGAACGAATTGAAAAGATGGTCTATTTTTTCATTTCGAATTATTTTACTTGCTACTAGATATTTACAAGGAAATTGATCTTTACTATCTAGAATATTTGCCAGTGTAATCTACAGATATTCCTAAAAATTGACTAAAATACAATGTCTTTTTTTTTAATCTTTAAGTATTAGAGTACATCAAATATTCTGAAAATTTGTCCACAAATACGGTTGTATGTCGTTTATAAAAATGTTGATCTTGAAATAAAAAATAACGTCAAATAAACTTAAAAAACGATTTTAATTATTTGTTTTGTTTTTACAAAAAATCATGTCCGCAAGCTATTTTTGAGAATATAGCTGCCTAAAACCTATAAATTACGTAAGGGAAACTACACATAATTGTGTATATATACAACTCATGAGTAAATTTTTAAATGAAGTGGTTCATTTAAGCTCCAATTGTGTGCAATTAATTTTCATTATGGTAATAAATGTATTGAACATTATATATCTAATATAATTTTTTAAAGTAAACTTTAAAAAATTAAAATTTGTTATTTACTTCTAATCCTATTGAAATTATTACAGTCCACGTAATATATTTTAAAAATAATCACTAAAAGTCACCTTATTATTTAAAAAAATCTTTGCTGTTGAGAATAATTCCCGAACTGTTGCGAAGGGTATGACGACGAAGGTCTATTTGACGAAGATTGACTGCCGTAAGAAGTGCTATAATTGGTTTGAGGAGGAGGAGGAGGAGGGTATGGATTAGCTGGAATATTATTATATTGATTCTGGCCTCCCATGTTATTAAAGCCTTGATTAAAGTTGTTATATCCATTGTTCAAAAAAGCACTGTAAGGCTGTGATTGTTGCTGAGTTGGATAATTCTGGAACTGATTGGAGGAATAAGACATCGATGCGTTATTAGAAGGAGTCGCGTTAAAGCTTTGGTTGAAATTTCCCGCAATAGCAGGTATAGAGTTTGATGGTAACATCGAGCTCGATGGAGGTGGTGGATTCGAAAGCTGAGAGCTTTCGGACAGGGGCGATAAATGAGGCTTCGGCACGTATCGACTAGTTGGTAATTCACCCATAATATTCGCAATGAGTCGCTTAGTCTCACTTAAAATAGCATCGTTTGATTGTGGATAATCCTTTTTTTTGTGTAGTGGTGAGCGCGACCTTGATCGGGACCAACTTTTAGGTGATTTCGATCTAGATCTCGAGTAAGAACGTTTCTTTGCTTTTTCATTTTCAATTACGTTCTTGTCCGCCGCTTTGTAAATGTCCTCAAACGTATAATCATCGTCATCGTCAGACAAATCCAATTTAGATTTAGACTTATCATCAAACTTCCTTCGTTTGTCTTCTTCCTCTTCATTAGCAAACATATCCAATTTTGGTTGCCATTGATCTTCATCATCACACGGATTATGAGTACCTTTGCGACTAGAAAATGGAGACATACTTCTACGAGAATGGTTCAAAATCTCCTCTGCCTCACTAACAGGTGAGATCGATTTTAAGGGAGGTGAATCCACCTTAGAAGCGCCTAGATTTACGTAAGCTCGAAGCTTTTCAACTCTTGCGGAATCCGTTGCTTCCAACTTTTTCAAGAAATTGATGAGACCATGCTGCACGTAGTTGCTCAGATCTTTGAAATTTTGTAAAAGGGCTTTTAGGTCAGAGTCGGATAAAGTTTCCATTTTTTGATCGTAATCGATTGGTTTTTCCGGCTGCGGCGTTGGAACTCGGAATGTTTCCGTAACACTGTTGATAGTTTGAGCGATGTTTTGGGAGATGCTTTGAGTGGCATTTTCATTTTTACTCAAATTATTAGCTGTATTATTATTACTGCTACTGTTACTTGTTAACCCTTTAACAAAGTCAGCTGTGGTAACTGGTTTATCGCTATTTTTCGAAGCTTCCGCCATGCCCACGACAGCATTGATCAATGTTTCCAATTCCTCTTGCGACACATTTGTTCTGCCCTGGGCTATCAGGGCGGCTGCTATTTGCTGAGCAATGGCTACCTTATCAACGGTACCAATACCTGGCACGCTCACAGGTTCAGACTTGCGAGCGGGTTCTATTTCAATTGCTCGCGTAAACGTCGATGCTCGACTGAAAAAGCTGATGGACTTGGCTTTCTCCAACAATTCTTCTTGCTTTTTCTTGTTATCTTCTTCCATCTTCTTCTTATTTTCCGATGCATTGTGGAGTATTCGGGCTATGTTCTGTATGGCATTCTTCGTCGCTGGTACAGCTACCTTCTCTATCATACCTATGAACAGTCAAGAGTAATTATAAGCGTGTGCCTAAGCAAACAAGTGCATTTGGGTAAATCAGAGAGAGAGGTAAATAAAGGTGACGGATGAAATTGAAAATATATTAACCTGCGAATAATTGGCCCTTCAATTTCTCTTTGACGGTCTCAAAGAGAACAGATACTTCTTCGTCGAAGAGTAGCTCCTCGGCGGAGTTGGGCTTGACTTTTTCAGCTGCCAGAGCTTTGGAAAGGAGCGCAACAACCTTCGGCCCAAGCGATCCCAATTGGTTTTCGAGGGCGGTCAAAAGTCTAAGCAAACCAACGATCTCTAGGTTCTCGGTCATCTCCTCAACGGGACCGGATGGAGAGGTTGGTCGATCAGACACCGGATAGGGGGTAGCGTATCTCAGCCTTAACGGCGGTCTTGGCATGTAGAACGAGGGCATCATGGGTTTGTAACCACCTCGAGTATTCCTCGAATAAGGAAAGTACTCGCGTTCCCGGCCAAGCTCGCGATCTCGATCTCGATCTCGATCTCGATCTCGATCTCGATCTCTGTCTCTGTCTCTGTCTCTGTCTCTATCCCTGTCCCTGTCCCTGTCCCTTTCCCTGTCTCTCTCCCTCTCTCTTTCCCTTTCCCGCTCCCTATCACGGTTGCGTTCGCGCTCACGGTCCCGCTCGCGTTCTCTGTCCCGCTCGCGGTCCCTTGAGCTGTAACGATCGTGGAATTTTTCAGGCTTCCTCGTGGTGCCCACGTATTCCACCTCGTTGTCGCTTTCGCCTTTGACGGGAGTCGTTGCCGAGTGTTTTTTGTCCGACGACGAGCGACGTTTACGCGACAGGTCACTTGGTGGCTCGCCCTCGAGATCGAGTTTCTTCTTGATGTCCTCTCGGCGGAGTTTCACCTGCTCGGCGTGCAACTCGCGCATACGTTTGTTCCAGTACTCGATCCACTCGGGTTTGAAATCATGTTTGCTTGGATCTTTGCCCTCGGCCTGTAGCTCTTTGTATCTGCGGTTCCAGAACTTTTTCCACTCGTCCGGATAGGCAGGGTGCTTTTCCGGATTCTTCTCGTGGAACTTTAACTGCCTTTCTAGGGACTCCTCGGCGCGTTTCACTTGATCTTTATACTTTAACCATCTGTGACGTTCGGCCGAGCGCGATCGAGCTCGCGATTTGTTACTACTTGTTCGGCTTTTACTTTCTTCACTTTTTTTATTACGTTCTGGAGATCGAGACTTTGACTTTTGAGGTGACGGACTACTTGAAATACTCGACAAAGAAGACAACGATTTCACGTCTTCCAGATCTAAATCGTTCTCCTTGTTGGATTTATCGGGTTTTCTAATTGCATTCAGTTTTTCTTTAGTCAGTATACGTATTTTGAAGCCACTAAAACAGCAAATCAAAATACAATTTTTTCATTTTTCTTTCATTTTTAAATGACGTCTATATTCATTAATATTTTATGAATATTCCTTGATCTCAACAAACTTTCACATTTTTGAAACAACATAAATTAAAATACATTTCAGCTCTAGAAAACAATTTATGTGACTGTGTAGCGTAAAGCTCGGTTTGAGTCACGCTCGTGCAAAAGTCCACATACTAAATCTCGTTTCACGTACGTTGTATTATAAAATATCGAACGATACTAAAAGGGATACAATGATTTCACCCTTGTATGGATTTTTATGTCCGAGTAAAGCGAGAAAACAAATTTGTCGAAAACTACTATTCTTCTAGATTTATAATAATTACTCCTGACATAATGTTCTTATAGAATTGATCGTTAAATTAATTAAATAAATGATCATCAACTTACGATTTGGTAACATCCGATTTGTTTTCGGTTTTAGTAGATTCGTTAGACTTTGTTTCAACAACACTTTCTTCTTTTTTAGACAACTGTTCTTTTTCTTGTTGTTCTTCACACACAAAAAAATATTAATTCAGCTATAAATAATGTCCATTCACTGTACACGAATAGAGTAAAATCATAATCAACTAACCTTTTCGAACAATCTCAGACATCTTTTCTTCAAAATTCGTAACCCAACGTACATCATAAACGTCCATGAAAGTAAGTTCTGGAGTTTCACTGAATTAAACATAGGTTATATTATACTTTCCATTTTTTATCTTGTTTGACATTGATAAATATCGTGAATGCCATTTACAATATTGTGTCGGATTAGTGATTAAAACAATTAAGTTAATTTAAAAATAACTTCGTGAACTGGGAAGTACAACAATTTTTTAAATAGAAACTTACCGAAAATGATATTCTTGATAAATCCTTTTGATCAACTGCACTTTATTTTTATCATATTGATTTTTATCCACTAATTGAGGCTGCAATCTCCCAAAATGTTGCTCAATTCTTTTAGCAACTAACACTGATATTTCATTAGCCCCTCTTTTATAATTGATTGTACGAGGAAGTTCTGATATGGCCCGCGAAATAGTAGGAAAATGTCTATTTAAATAGGTTATGCGATGGTTATAGCTAGTTATGTGTGCCATAACTGTCCTTGGATCACCACGTTTATCACATAAAACACATGTATAGCTGGGTTCATTACTTTCAACATCAACTAACTCTAAAAGATATTCTAAACCAACTAATGGTGAACTCCTATGTCGGTCTAAACTCATTTGAATAGTAGTAGTACGGGTGATCTGATCTTCCATACCAGGTGGAATAGGTTCTCCTGGTGCCAAGTCTCCTAATGTGACTTTTGCACTCTTCTTCTGAATATCTGATCGTTTTGACCACAGCAATACTGGATAAGGCCATTCCTCTAACTTGATTTTATGTCGACTACCAACATTATGAGTTAACAACTTGTGTGCACCAAAAAGAGCAATGTTGCAAATGTGACACCAAATATCACCATCTGCAGTTTCTGAATAAACTGGTCGAAGAGTACCATCTTCTGCTGTTACACTACTTCTCATTAAACGTTTTCGATCATGCTCTTCCTGTGGAAATCATATATTTATGTAAAAATTAAAATTCAATAAATACATACATTACATACATGTTTAAATAAATGTATACACATAATATAAAATTACTCAAAATATAAGGAACAGATTACAATTTGCTTAATTAGCAAAATGCATTGCATGATACTAAAATAAAAAAAGCTTTTGTAGGAAAGAAATGCTGCCAAGAACGATGCTTAGTTGCCATTTGAACACTTCATCAATGTATCCCACATCACAGTCACTGTTATTGAAAAAATATTTCACCTCACTGAATAGCATCTTATTACCCCTTGTTTTCACTTTAATTAAAAGAATCAAAGTAAAAATTTCAGAGGTAACAATAACACGTCTCAACAAAAGTTGGTTCATTCACAAAGTTCATCCTTCACTAATAATAGGGAACACTCTTTGTGGTCTTATAGGAGATTTCACTCCAAACAACATTACCTTTTCTCTATCTTCATCAGAGATGAGGGAAGGTTGTCGTCCCTCGATGTCAAGGTCATCAAAATTTTGCATAGTTTGTCCTCAATTGGTATTACCACCAAAGATGTGTTCTGAAAATACCAAAACTATTGATATGCTGATTTCTTATAAAAATTTATGGTGAATTGCCTTTAAAAAACTTCATTATTAAATGATGTGAATTCCAACTTTCATGTTTTTTGAAGGTTAGAAAAAATATAAAAACATGTGGTTTAATATGAAATGAGTAAATATTATTTACAAAATAATTAAAAATTCGAATTCACATTGAAATTAGCTCTTCAACGATGGACATATGATTACCATTTACTTACCACATTTACCTTGTAAGATTTACATCTATACATGTAATTCATGTGATTGAGGGGTAAATCAACAAAATAACTATGTACCTATCTGCACGCACCAATTGTCAGGAATGTAAAAACTTGTGATTGAAAAATGTTTCTGATTAATCATTGAAAAAGAAATAGACGACACGCATTTCTCATTTGATTCATTCATGTGACATTGTCATTACATCTATTTTTTCACTTAAAAAGAACCACTGATCTACCATTTTATTAACAGTAATATATCACAGAAGAATATATATCCAAAAACCAATTAGGCTATCAGCAAAGTTGAAATATTTCAACTTAGCAAATATAGGAAATAAAAACTAGATTTAATAATAAATAGTTATATAAATATTTGAATACCTTTAGTAGATGTCAAATAAATTAATTAAAACTTAACATCTTATAAGATATATGCGTGATTTTTTCGTAAGCTGCAATAATTTATGGTAAAAAATGAACTATCTGAAGAGAATAAGCATGATCAAATTATGCCAATAATCATTCTCGACTTTACTTTGCGACAAATGTTGATGTAAGATAGTAAAACTATACATAGGTTTGGAGTATTTTAAAAACGTAACACTTAATTTAGGAATTAATTATTTTAACGAAAAATCTTTCATATTTGCATGTACGTACAGAAATTTGCGCGCGTGTGTACGTGTGTGGACATATATATATATATATATATATATATATATATGCCTGTGTGTATATGCATGTGGTTAAATGAATATGAAATAATGATACATCACTATTTCGACCACTTTAAATACAATAACCATGAGTTTTGTACTGTACATGAATGAGCATTAGCCCGTGGTTAATTAGTTGTTAAAAAAAAAAAACAATTAGACGGTTTCAGACCTTCGAGGTAGAAACAATCCAGAAGTGATGTCCTAATGGCGACTCCAAAAGCTGGTGTGGCCGGTAAATAAGACATCAAAGAATCACAAAAACTAACTAAAACTGTGCCTTGCCACACAACTTACGTTTAAGTAGTTTTATTCAGATTGCTTTTAAAACTTACCCTTTCACCTATATTCTTTTTGTAAAATCGAAAATACTTGTAAAAATAAAAAAATTCATCTACTCATTGCAGCCATTTTCACGTCGAACTAGCTTGAGCCTGCAACCTGCACGATATACGAGCGAAGCAAAAATAATAGTATGATGGTTGAATCAGGTAAACATGGTGTCGCTCTATATCAAGATATGTGTATATATACGTACAATTGAAAATTATTATTACTTATTTTCAAAATTTAATTTAAATAATTGTTTAATAAATTAATAATAACTAATTATAGATAATGTATACATTATCAGGGGTAATAATTTATTAACAAATTATTAATAGACACCAGAAAATAAATAAATTACGATTGAAAACTTGTTTATCACGACGCATTCACACGTAGTAATCTTGACACGAGACATTCCTGAATTGATACGAAATAGCGCCAATTTGAAAATTACGACGTAAAATGATTTTAAAAATTTGAATTTGGGCTCAAGAACTTTGTAGAGGTTGAAAACCCCTACAATTGAATAACAATTTTTTAATAGTTTAAAAATTGACCGGAATGTTGGAAAACCTGGAAAAATACTACTTGTCGACCCTTTTTGCTTCTAGTGAGCCTAGGGTCTCAAAATGTAGACACAATTATAACTTTTCAATCATTATATCGTCAAGGGCATTTTTTAAATACTTACTTGGCTGGGTCTTTATATAACTTGTGGCACATAACGAATTTGGTAAGCCTTTATTACACGACGAATGCAATAAATTTAAATAAATGTTATTTGATGTAAACTTATGTTAAAAAAAATGGGTTATATAAAAAAATTTCATGTTTATAGATCAAGTCAAAAGAAATAATATAGATATATAACCATTAAAAACTTGTTTAAATTAAAATGCTTTTCGTTTTTTATAATTATAATGGGTATCGTAATAAAATTAACTGAAACAGTTACTAAATAATATAATTAATAATTTTGATAATGCAAAAAATGCAATATTTGTAAATGTAGTAATAGAATTATTATTGTAATTGGAATTACATTGTGTTGTTTATAAATGCTGCAAATAATTTATTATCTTTAATGTGAAACGAATAGGAATAATCCACTATTAACCGACACGAGGAATAGATGAATACTACTTTATCCGAATCGAGAAATCTTGCTGTTCTCGTCGACATTACCAACAAATGTGAATGTCCTACATAGATGCAGTCTTTTATTCAATTGAAATGTCTATTATTATCAGATCAATAGTTTTGTATTTTTTATATTTTTTTCACGTCTATGCACTGTTTATGCAATATATTTATGGACGTTTCATTTTGCGCGCTGATATTAAAATTGATATGCTTTGTTAATTGTAACCGAAGGATACGTATATACATATTGTAATAACTAAAATAAAACTAACTTGATACTAAAGCACACAAAACATTAACTGGTACGCATTTATTGTAGTTTAAGCAGTCAATCCATAGTAAAACTCGTGATCTATTATAATGATAGTCGGTAAAAACTTATTTAATAACACTATATAATTGTAGCATTTTGGTTATTAAAAGACCATTTTCCTATTATTCAATGATCACTTTTCATTTTTGCAGATACAGAACAATCGAAACAAAACGGTCGTCTATGGAAAGCAAACTAAAATGGTTTTAATCACTTTACCACCTACTTAGTGCAGCTATAGGTATTATCTTGTTTTAAGTTCATGTGATACTTGTACTCTCAATGTAAATCTACGTCGTTGTTTTCAAATATCAATTACTAGTAATAGAATTTCGAATAGTTATATTTTGGTAAGCTTTTTTGCCTCGGAAAAATATATTCAATTAACTAAGTCTTCACAATATTGAACGGCACACTAACCAAAGTATAAATTGCTAGAAAGCATTAAAGTAAAGGCGTTAGGAATTGAAAAACCCTTTGAAAACTGCAAATGCCTGTATGCACAAGAAAAATAGTAATTGATTAACAAGCAGACTCGTTTGTAATATTCTCTCATAATTTCATGAATGTTTGTTTCCTCGTATACCATTCTATATGCGTTGAAATTCGGAGTTTTTCGTTGCTGTTTTACTATATGCACGAGACTAAATCAATGGAACGTGCACGATAGAAAGAATTGCTTATCAGAGCGTTGATGTGCTGAGGATGGATGTATACACATGTACGTTCTTGTACTAATATCATTAGTAGAACAAGCTTTGCGGACAATCGAAGTAATTACATCGCGCGTTCTGCTTGCATTTATCTCTATGTCGTGTCTACGTTTACTATAAGTACGTCAATGTGTACCTTGCTAAAGATTTGCTCAAAGCATTCGCTATACAAACGGAATATCCGACGACACCGCTTGCCTCGCGTCTTTCGTTGTATCGCTTCGAATATGTTGGATATATTTATTTATTTATTGCTTAGATGGTAAAAGTCTACATGTTGATGCAACATCGCATAAGTAACCTACAGAGATAATCAAGGTTACTTGTACTTAGCTCTAGATTAGACTTCAGATCCATATCCAATAGAAGAAGAAGCGAGAAATAAAATGTCAGACGATTAAAACAATGTACGTATGTAGAAAGTTCCTTTGAACGATGATTTTCATTTCAATTCGATACACACATACGTAATAATCCATAACACAGTCAGACGTGAATAACCGAAATATAATTGAGAAAAAAAAGTGGTTGATGGCGGTAAATCCATTTGTTCAATCTATTCGTTTTTCCCAACACTTGATCTAGTTTGAAAGGTGATTACGTTGAAAACTTGCAGTCCTCCAATTACCTAGTGAATTCGCGTAGTTCGGTTTTATTGGGAAACTCGAATAGTCTGAAGCTTTGTTAAGACCTTATAGCTGATCTATTAATACGTAAGACAATCGCGCAAACTGCAGGCAGCGTAGATTATTTTAATTCGACAGTCGCCTAGGAAAATGTTCAGTGAAATATGACATTTCACCAATGTACTCTCGTATCGTTACTTTGAAGATATACGTACGTTAACGTTCATTATGGCAAAATAATTATCGCGAAACTCTCTAGACAACGATTCGGATAGTGGTTTGCGGGACAAAATATCGTAATAATCATGACACATTGTTACAGTGTCGAGTGCGCCGCGTGGCAAAGAACAAACGAACAAAGTCAACAAGCGCAACTATACCGGGCCATGCGGAACAACAGTTAGCGCGTCGCAAAAGCGCGAACTCACGTCTTCGGAGGAAAAGGAGAGAAATGTCGAGCGAGTTGAAACTCAAAGAGTTACAGAGCTTTGTAGGTGGCATTGGGCAAGCCGAAACACACACACACGCGTACTCACGCGTACACGCGTATATAAATATATGTGTATACATACGCGCGCATTGAAGGTAGGTGTATGTACAAGCGACTTTGAACCAAGAGTCCGAAGGAGGAATCTGGCCTAGCTCGCGAGCCTGTTAAACGGTATATGCGGCCCGATGGAGGGGATTCCGAACGCGACGGGGACCTTGAAATCGAGATTGCACGAGATGGGCCAGTGTCTCTATGCGCTTCTGCGATTTCGGCACGATGTCGCAATTTCTACCGGTACTGTTGTTCCTGATATTACAGCTCTTAGTGCCGAGTTACCAGTGGCCTCATCCATTTTGGTCCAGTGTATCCAACGACCAACAGGCTCTCATTCCCAGGGGTAAGTCCGTATGTATCCGTATGTATACGGTATTATTAACGTCCTTCCCGAACGATGGATCCGCACCTGATTGTATGTCGTGCTGAGTGTAGGTATCTATAGGTGTATATGTACAAATCAGATGCATCTTGTACGTGTGTGAAACCATTTACGTTCGAGCAAGCATAATCACTACGTTCTCGCGATGCATACGATCTAACTGCCGTTCGATGATATCAACTGGAATTATTATACGTAAAATATGCACACGTTCGATGGCTTCTGAATTCTTGAAAAATATTTTTTCTCACCCTCTTCCAACGACGATCGATGTATGTTATTTTTAAAGAACCATAAATAAGTGTATTTTATTTATAGAATAACTTATTGTACATTAGTATCTTATCTTTACTTGTTCTACTTTGCACATTTGCCGATCGAGGGAGATGTATATTTGTCACGGTTTTTCGGCTATAGAGTTTCGAAACACCATGTAAATGGCAGTCCGACTAGATACGCTCTTACCTACTTAACTGCATTTAAATTATTTATTCGAATATTGCAACATTTTTTGTCGATGCTTCTATTTGAACGTTCAGTTGTATCGAAGATATAATTGTTTTCTTCAAATTGTACCTCGCACTTTTTCTGTAATACTAGATATCTTAATGGATTAAAACGATTACCTATATCTGCTCTATTAACAAGAAGTCATACGATATAGTCTCAGCACACTTTACAAAGTTGTCCAATTACGAATATTTTTTATTAATAAGTTAACGAGTATATGCGTTTAATTGAAAGTTGAATAAATTGACCTATTTATCATTTTATATGCATTATTTCAACAGAACGTATCCTATATTACGGGTAATTTGTTAATTTATCAGTTGATAATACATTTGAAGTGCTTTTAATGAAACTTATCATAATCATATTCCGTATATTTTTGCATACCTTCCACGGTTTGATCAACAAATCATATCTTTTATGCATACATCGTTAAACTATTTGTGTTATTCTATCGGTATCAAGCTTTGTCCCTTACTTTACAATGTTTGGCATGTTCGTTTGCAATTACCAAAAAAAGGGAGGTCCAGGGCAACGCAATCGTTAACATGCGAGAAGTAGAATACTGTATTGATGTATTATTATGTTTACGGCCCATTGGAGCTATTACTACCGACCTATGGGTGATTAATTACGTCTTTACATTTGCATAAGGATCGGGAATAGCACGGAAAATCCTCGAATTAAAATTTGATGAGTAACTTGGACGTGCAAACGATGGTAGTCGTAATATTACGTTAATTTTCATTCGCCAGAAATCAATTTGATGGATTTTAACGTTTTGATCAAACTACGATTTATTTATTGTTTTGAATTTAACGTAATTAGCTATCTTTTATAACTAATTACAACTTTGATACTGTCTTTCTTGATGTAGCAATGATTCCTGCTATCTCGAGTAGTAATGACATACTGCGCACCCATTTCAAGTCATTTTTAATGATTTTTGAATCGTTCATCTTTTGATTTATTCACGATTGCCATTATTACACGCGCTCTAAATTTGTATACGCATGTGCGTGTAAAACTTTCTAATCTAATATTCTGTAGTACGCATTTTTCTTCATATTTCATAAGAATGATTTATGTATCTCAGAAATCGTATTATTTTAAATACCCTCTTTATTCGATTGTGCGTGTAAATAGTTAACAAAATAGTCCCTTAAAAACGTAGAAAGATCACTATGAATAAACCACGGGAGCAGGGGACTAAATGTCCCTTCGAAATGTAGCCAAAGTATCTTGCTAAGGATAGCATAATTTATATTCTTACAAAGCGTTGGAATTCTCAGCATGTTTTATAGCGATGTATAAAGTTTGTCCAGTTCGTAATCCATGTATAAGTGCTTTGTTGTCCTTCATTTATCACCACCATCCAATATATCTTAAAATTCAATAGTGTACGTCGAATCAACTTTTCGCGAAACTGGTTGTTGTAATTCAATATTTGTAGCGGACACTGAGATCAAAGTAATACAAGGTAAGGCTAACATATTAGTGTAGATTAAGTTGGTCGAATATTAAACATTCGTAATATTTTCCCAAATTCCTGGTTGTTCCGTATAGGATCGTTTTGTAAAATTGAATTTTAGCAATGAACATTACGACGACAAACTATTAACGTCCCGATTTGCCTATTAAACTGATTGGTTAGTTCAATATCAATTCAGGCGCGTTTCATTAAAAGTAACATGACTCGTTTTAGAAAATGAACAAATTATAACATGGCGATAACATTTCAACGACAATATTTTATTACATTACAGTTCATTATAAAATAGACAAGATACACTTAAATAATGATCATGTTTAAATAATACTTGAGGTAGTGCATTATTTAACAAACTAAAAAACACCACGAAAAATCGACTCAACTTTTAGTTCAATTCAAGAATAATTAACAAATCACATACACATCGAAACGCATGTATAACGCAAAAACTATCGCAATAAAAAGATTCATAACAAGTTGTGTACATAATTAAAACAAATATTCTAAAAAATATAAAAATATGCTAAAACAAAAACCGTTTAAAAAAACGATTCGCAACATTTCATTAAAAGTAATTAAAAATTCTTTGTATTACGATTTTAGCATTTTTTTCAAAGTTTTAGAAGAACGCTATTATTAAAATTAATAACGATATTGTAACGAATTGGCCGACTATTGACGACGCTGCACCTGAAAAAAGAGAAAAATATCAAGCATTAACAGCATATGGAATATCGTTATTAGTTTGTTAACGGTTTCTGAAAAATAATAATATCTCTTTACTTGTAAATTCGCAGTGCTTGTTATCTTTGTTGCAAAATAATATATTTTTTCCTTTCGAAGATGCTTCCAAATAGCATTCGTCTTCTTCAGGCTTACAAAGCTCTCCGAATCCTAAACGATGATAAATTTTATCACAAGTCTCATTTAAGAACAAAGTGAAAATAATAATAAGTCGAATTTCGTCAACAAATCATTCCATATTGTACAGCTTATGAATGACAAATTAAATTAAATTTGTCAGAAATACAAGATTAAAAAAAAGTAGCGATTCGTGAAAATAATTGTTGCCCTATGTATGTGTGCCTATTTTCACAAAAATGTTATCCATATATTCGTACATTCCTGCATTTGCACATTTCATTGTGATGAATCGGAAAATTGAATAAAAAAAGTTAAACTGAAAAAGAGAGTTGACAATTGAAATGACGTTTTACCTAAATTTCGCATGCAATCTTTGCCTCCATAATGGTGAGTGGAGCGACAACGGCAGTGACCATCCATGCATTCAGCACCTTGCTTGAGTCCACTGACACATTGGATATGTTCCGAGCACGATCCATCAATTTTCCTGACAATTGATAAACACGATTGCCCGTCCTGACTTTCCACCATCTCCGGTTGACACAGACAAATTTTGTCGGATTCATTGGATTCCTTTGGCAAGCATTTCGATCCGTTGATCAAGTCGCAATCTTCATGCGTCGTGCAATTACGCCTCAACCCTAAAAACAAAATACATACTTGTATTGTAGTCACTGAATCTATGAATTGGCAGGATACATGTCAGAGGTGCGTAGAGTAATATTGATTATCCAGTTATTGGCAAATAACGTTGATTATCCAGCTATTTATTGGCAAATTCAGATTTACACCGCAGACACGTAACATGCGAACACATAAAAGGTTACGCGCATGTTACAACCCGAGAAATAAGATTCCAACAAATTTGGAACTTGGAAGGTAAACAAACTGTTATATTTGATTGCCTAGTAAGCGATCACTTTCGAAATACGTACACAAAATTGAAGAATTCGTTCCTTCGTGAAATACATTAGAAAGAGACGTAAAACCTATTGAATCTGTCAAACGATACGATAAAAATGCGAGTTTTAATTAATTGGAGAAGGCTACAATTGCATAAGTGAACGTCAAAAAGGGCATTTCAGAGAAAGCGACACTTCTCTTGTCAAAAACAGAAGGAGTGAAGTAAAATTTACCTGAAGCTTTAGCTCTGAGTATCATGTCCTTGTTCGAGCATAACTCATACGCGTGACTCGTAAAATTTGCGCACAAGCAATAACCTTCGGAACACCTGTAGTTTTGCGACAAACCCAGGACGCTTGCACATTGTTCGGCCGTTCGACATGGAATTGCCCAAACTGTAAACATGTAGCGTAGTTTATCACTTTTACTTGAAATCCACAACGTTTGCGTTTTCAATTCGATACAGCCGATGAAAAACATATTGAAAATTACTCGTGTCGTTAACTATATCGATCGTAATTAAAATGTAACTGGAATTTCGTTAAGAGTTGATAATACGTGGGTCGAAAAAACAGAATAAAAAAGTTACTCACTATATTGAGCATGTGCAGAAACTAATAGATATGGCAAAATGAGAAGAACGAATGCCATTGCCATAGCCGTAGTGATACAACGCAATCAACAAAGAATTTTGATTAGTTGTGAACGGTCTGGAAGTAGGAGGGAAACTAATTGTAAACTTACGATTACGCTCATATTTATACAGTGTTTTGACAACATTGCTTTGTAGTGATACACACGCTTCTCTCGTCCTCACCTTTCGCCGAGTCGCCAAATTATAATCAATCGCGCGTGTCATCGTGATCAACACTGAAAATCTCCTTACTTTTAACAATTTTGTTCGCCGTGTAAAATGCTATGTGTCTATGACATGGAGACTGAGTATATAGTGCTTATAATTTTCACTTAGAAAAATATTTCGTGAAATTCCAATAGAAAGCACGCAAAACGAGGATGTATGTATCGAGAAATTGATTAAGTCAGCATCAGGTGTAAAGCCATATAGCCGAAATTTCGTACTCGCTCCGTTATATCGGTGCACGCTTTATTCGCGATATACATATATATGCGCGCTCGAGACTTTCGGACGGTTCGTGGTTTCGCCTTTAGCGTACGGGGTGCTACAGCAATTCGTGGCGATTAATTGTTTGAAGCTGCGCTCTGCAGAGCTGCGCGCAATTCGAGAGATTTCACGAGGGATTCGCTGCTTCCCAATTATTTAGCCACGGTGCGTACTGCTTACACACGTATATATATATATATATATATATATATATATATATATATATATATATATATATATATATATATATGTTCAACGTTTTCGAGTTTGCCGTTTGATTATATACACTCGATCGTTAGCCATGACAAAAATTAATTGCTCTACAGCTGTCTGTCTTCGTGCGCGCGATCAGAACTAGAATCGAATTTGTCTGGCGTATAACGAACTTGTTTTGTTTATCATGTTATGCCCGAGATACGTATATAAACTAGGCATATACGATGAAGCATGTAATTGGGCACGTTTGGAGGATTAGCTTGTTTGCTTTCGAAGCTTTCGCAAGCGTCATATCGATCGAATTCGTTATTAAGCGTTGCTCCAAACAATGACTTTTTTCAGCGAATATTTTTTTAAATTACTTCCATTGATTCTCCATGGATATGAACGGATCAGCGCTTGTTTTTTCAAGATTCGTCAATGCTCAATTCATCGTCGGAATATATAACAGCTTTTTCTCACATTTATTCGTGTCTGTTCTCGTTGACGATGAGCATTCATGACGTGCATCTAAGCGGGCATTTCGCCTCGACCCTATTTATGAGATGGTGTATAGTATATATAGCTATACATTGAACATAAGACGATGGCAGAGGGTAAGAAAAGCTTGGCTAAGGTACAAATGAAAATGCTCTTGGAGTGTGCGCTCGCAGCCCGTCTACTCGTTAATGGAGTCAATTCGCTAACGAGGACTTTTAATTTAACGAGCTTCGCCTCTTAATTAATCCTGTACGTGTAAGCTTGCGGCGGTGAGCGTACAGCGACGACGAGCGAGCATGCATCCAAGTGCCATACAGCCCGCCTCTCGTTTGCGTACGAGATCGTTTTGCTAGAAAAGACCTACCAACGAATTTCACCGAAATGTGCCGATATACATGTGTGTATACTAGTGCATCGCCGTTGACACCGTCGCTGTTGTCGTCGTCCGCGTCGCGCGCATTTAAATGTTTTGATAGCTTTTTCGCGTGTTCCTCGAATCCACTCAGCTTACGAATTACTTATTATACAAACGTCTCTGCGACTTTATTGCACCATCCTTTCTCTTTCTTCCTCCTCGTCCCCTAATAAAAATTATTCTACTCCTGGAACATATATATTATCAAGCGCCATATATCGTTTTTATCTGGATCTTTCTCTCTCCTTTTCATCAATCATGTGCCTTCTTGCTTCTCGTAAAACCCTTTTTGTAGTCGGAATTACGACGTATAAAATTAGCGTTATCCTTACCGCTGATACAATTGAGCTGTATACTTTGAAGTGTAAATTTACTACGAGAAAACTGGATTTTCTTATAAGTTTAGTTGTACCGTCTTATATCTTTATTGCTACTCAAATGTTGATATCTGTGTACTTCTTCAAGCTTCCAACGTATTATCGTTTCTATTCAGGATGACGATTTTGCTTAAATAGTTGGCAGGGCATTATGGCATTACAATTTGAAAGTAACTCAAACGCAAAACTTGAACTTCCAAGCAGTCAGTTTTTCATTTAAGCTTTTAATAAAGAGAAGTAATAAATACAAGCCGATAAAGGAGTAAACTTTCCCAACTAAGTAAAGTTTTTCAAGAGTTTGAACGTGCATCGTTAATTATAGTGATGGAAGATGATTTTTGAACAACTCCAATTAAAACATCTCCTTTGAGGTCAATTTGAATCGTCTAAAAGACCAAAAGTATCGTGTCTTTCCCATTTTTAACAGCAATCAAACTTGTATACTTTAATGAATCTAGCGAAATAAGAATCGTTATCAACCGATGAAACTGACGATACACGTATGTCAAAAGTTTAAAATATCGAGTAACTCTTAGAGGTTCCAAAATTAAAATAAAATACGTAAAACCATACTGTCTCGAGTAGTTTTCCTCACCATTCCTGCCCACAAATCCAATAATCTGTTAGAACTTTATCAAAAGTGCATACGTATAGAGTGCTTATAATTTTCATTTTTTTCAATAAATGGAAGAGCACATTTCATTTTTACTGGCTACTATATATAAGCCCTTGCTAGGAAGATGTTATCGATAAGATGGAAGATCTTCCAAGTACGTTTTCACCGGTATTTGAAGTTTATTTTACGATTCTTATTAAACCATACTACATATTTTCCGTCGATATTTCATAAATAACCTTATAACTGATTCAACGAAAACCGTACAGTTTCAATTGATCAGAATTCATAAAAATCGAATTTGCGAATGGACTAATAGTAATGAACAACGCGAGTTCAAGGTATACATTGGCAGAAAAAAAGTTTGCTGGAAAATGAAAACGAGGCTCTAAGGAGCGTGGGTTTTAGGATAATAATCGCAGTGAAACTCTCAAAAATAAGAATCTTAACGAGCGCGCGGCAATCAAGTGATAAAACTTTATTTATTACGGATCTTCGTTAAAAGGGTCTGTTGGCGTAGCAACATTCGTACGATCGTCAGCAAGATTTGACGTATCGAGGTCTGAAATACTTATTATTCTTATTGCACTTGGAGAATGTGCAAAAGTAGCGTATCAAGTAGATGCAGAGATAGCATGTTCTACAAAAATATTGTATTACGTTACGTATCTTTAGTTAGATCTTATAGCGCTTTCAGCAAACGACTCGCTTTTTTCGACCGATATAAACTTTCATTGCATCGGATCTGAAATTAATTCGGCGTAAAATCAAATTGTCTACAAATCCACTAACGAATTAATTCCACTGTTCAAATCTAATTCGATGATAGAGCTTGCAAGTAGACGTGCCAAGTGTTCGCGAGTGCTAGGCCGTAAACCATCTCGAGGACGCTCTCGTACGAAAATGCTCCCGAGGAAAGAATCAAAGATTCATCAGGGGATAGAAATTTAAGACGTACATGTAGAGGGGGGGGGGGAGTAGATTATGTTGGCCATAATGCATTGTTTCGACATTGCACGTGGAAAGTTCAGTTTTCCTTAAGCTTGGTATAAAGCGTGTGCATTTATCGTTATTTAACAAAACACCTTATTTTCCGTTTTTTCTTTCTTTTAGTTCTGAGTTTCTTTCCCGAGCCGGTAGCAAAGGAGTGCTTGTCGTCGGATAAGCGTCGCCGCGGAATATGCATGAACACGTACGACTGCCGCATCCAGCGTGGCAGCTTCCACGGGCCGTGCGCCTATGACTTTGGCATCTGCTGCGTCTGTAAGTTTTTATTGCTCTTTCTTTGAGTTTCTGAATAGGTGTACACGTATGTATGTGTGTATGTAGTTTTGTCAAACTCGGCTCCCTTCCTCGTACGCGCGTGCCTTTTCATTTGCAGTGCGCGCTTTTCCTCTTTCCTCTTTTATGTATATCTTTATTACATTTACAAGCTTACATTGCACTTTCCTCGTGGCTTCCATTTATCGAATCTATATATTGTACATTGCTTGAGTGATATCTCTTTTCCATGGGTATGGAACGATTGCGGTGATACTATAACACGCATGTCGTTAGCAAGTATATCGAGAAATTCTGCATCGCTAACTCATTTCCCGTGCAATCAATTCACAAAAATTTGTAATAAGGTGCTATCGTTCTAGAAAATACAAGAAAATACATCCGCGTAATAACACCATCCGTACAATACTTCACTATTAATTGAAGTAGAGAGATTTCAAACGGTATTGTAGTCGTAATTATTTTTGAACGCGTATGTTTCGTCTCAGGTTTATAATAATAAACGGTAATCGTGTTAGACTTGGATTATAATCCACATCGGTTAACGATAATTCTCAACTTACATTAAAGGCCACAAAATAACCGTCAATCGTGATTTTAAATTCATATGTTCATCTATTTGTTTAGACGAGATTTTTATATCTAAACAAAAAAGTTTATTCTTTACGTATCGATGTTAGCGTAGATAAAAAAAGCAGTTGAATCTAAAGACGGAACAGTAAGGTGGCGAAAAATCGTTCACCAAGACAAAATTCAAGACTTAGCAAAGATGATTCGAGATTCAATGCGTCGACTGGAGTTGGAAAATGGTCGAGTGAGTTTGAGCTATCTGTGAAAAAGAATTCAAGCGTCTCTTGATTCGATTTAATGTATATAATGCTCGTACCAAATAAATAATATAAAAACGGAACATGTTACCTCTTTTGATCTCCTCTTTTCCTCTTTCTCGCTCTCTTTCTCGACGTCGCTTATAGCTTGCCCGTAGTAGTGGAAACAGTTATACGTGATTGCCTTTCGGTTGTCCCATATAAAAGAGGCGAAACCAGTTGACCGCTGTGCAATTCGTATATAATTCACTTTTTTATCATACACCTTGCACAGTTACAATTTCTCCATTTCTTTGAAAAAATCTTCAAATATACCGCCTCGTAAAAGCATATATGATTTTTTTATGTATGTGTGTGTGTATATATATATATATATGCCTTGAACATGTTTCGCGTACAACGAATGAATATTTCTCATTTTTATGAATTTTTAGTCGTTTTAACTTTCCGATTTTTTGTTTGTTTGCGTACCCGCTCGAGATACTTACAAATCTAGAATCGCGTTTTCAACGAATGCAGTAAAAGTAGCGAACTTCATCTCTCAATGTAATTAAAGATTTATGGTTAATTGTCGACTGTCTACTGAAAAATCATACTTTTCTCTGTCTGAGTCCAAGTCTGAGTTTTCAAGTTATTTAATCGTGCCAAAACGTGTACGCGCGCGTTCGGGAGAGAGAAAGAGAGTTGTATTTTTACGAAACGAAACCAAATAGTTGGTTTTACAGTAAAGTAAATCACTAATAGAATAGTTTAAAATGAAATGTCTATTTCGGCTAGCTAAGGTGATAGAACGAAGAGGTATTATGAGAGATACGGACAGTTAAAGCAGATGAAGCAATGAAGCATGTATACATATAATGCGTAAGCTCGCAGAAAGGAGAGGAGGTTGACTTGGCATTCATAGTCCACGCCAGCTTAAAAGTTGTATAGCGTGTAGCAGCATCTAGTGCTGCAGAATTTCCTGGAAGACGAGAAAGAGAGAGAGGTAGTAAAGGGTGAAAAGGAAGAAGGGATAAGCAAACAAGGCGCTCTGACAAAGACGTTCTTCTGCTACCGGCAAAATAGGTATAATACTAGCACAGCAGTAAACTCGTTCCACGCGCGGGTTATATTGGCGTCTCAAGCTTAAGGACTCGGGCAAAATTTCCTCGCTCTGGAGGTTCCACGCAATTAACGCCAGCTTCAATCGTCTTGGCAGCTCCTTGTTTACACGTCTCGATTAAACAATAAAGCCAGTTGTAAACTCTCGAGTCAGTGCATGTAAAATCGAGTTTTGGGTTGGCTGAGAGAAAAGCTTGTGCAAATACTATGTATTGGTCTCTCTTTCTCTCTCTCTCTTGATTGCTGACCAATCGGAAGACACGACGCTTCTTGAATCGGCAGAAAAACGAGTAATACACATTGAATGTGGTAAGAACTAAAGCTGGACGCGAGTTTTACTTATCGGCATGCCATTCTCCAAAGTGTACATTGAATGATAGATCTCTGAATGTATGTCTCAGGGAGCTTGATACATTTGAGTATCAAAAACTTTCAATCTTTTTTTTTCTTGTATATTTCAATCAAAGCTTGCAAGAATTTAATTCAGTGATCACTCCCGTTTTTATCAACTAAGATTGATTGCAATTACTTGGATATTGAAGAGCGTTACAATCATATCATTTATTTATTCAAGAGAACCGATATTTAGTTTACACACGATATCAATCAGTATAAATATAAATCAAAGTTATTAACTAAAAAATCAAGGTGCCATGGTAAGAAAAACAACAACAAGAACACAAAAGCTAACAAATTATATATGAAATTCCTTGGAATGACACTTATAAAAAATTATTTCATGAAAAATCTGAGTCGTAGGATGGTTTGTATTTCAAACAATTTTGCTAGTTGAATATTAAAAAGTTTGTATATAATGCTAGACTATGTAGCCTGTGCCGTACAAAGGTTGTATTTGAAAGATAGTTTACAAAATGAGATTACAATTCAAGACTGAACAAGTTCATTCAGTTAAATTTATGACAAAAAATTCCTCGGGAATTTATAGACATACAATGATATAAAATGTTCAAACTGCCCCGTCTTGAGTAGTTTATTATTTATCTTCATGTTTCGAAAACATGTTTAAACTGAAAGATTTGAGACTGAAAAAACGTTAATCTTCGTATTACGTGTTTCTGGCAGGCTGTTAATATTTCAACATGTTGTGGAGAATTTTTTTTCTGACCGTAGCTTTGATGTACGATGAGTTGCAATATAGAATTTTCTTACTCAAAGTATTAAACATGAAAGTTGTATCATGCACTTTCATCTAGTTATTTTTATATTACGCTGTATAAGTTTATACTTTACGGTGCTGGTGATGGATAATCTGTTATAATTCTATATTCAGAGTGAAAAATCCGCTGTTGTAATATTAGTCGTGGTAAAGAAGGCTACGGGAATCAAAACCACAGCTAATACCGAGGGAGACAATTGGTAAAATATATAAGCACCATTAATATTTGTAGATTATTTCAGCGCCCTAATCAATTTTAATCTCTTCCCTCTTTTGGTTTAGTGTAATGTTCGTATTTCAGGTCTTTTTGCGGAATCCCTTTACTAATCAAATTATTGATCCGTTACAAGCTTTTTGTTCGGTTTTCTTTGTCGCTTTTCCGAAAAAACTGTTTTCTACGTTCGCCAAGAAGCGATTATATCAGTCCCAAAAGAGAATCGTAAAATATAGAGTACTTAACTTGGTGGAAAGGTTGATCACACCAATAAAAGAATACTATCTCTGCATTTTCTTGTATATTCGTGGTGTACACTTTTGTACGATAGCTTACGTACTTTATTGTTAAGTTTCTCATAAATGACGCTCTCGACTGTTCGCTTTTTCAATTTCCTGGAATGAGACGTAGCACAATTTTTGCTTAATTTACAGATGATGTGACGCGCTTGGTCTAATCAAGATGTAACAATATTAAATTTAAGAAATATGTCAGTGTGATACAGTCTTAACAGGCAATAATCCATGAAAAAGTTACCGAAAGTTTATACGTTTGTTCGACAGCAAGATTCCGGTCTAACAGCTGTTATCTCTGAATATTTAGATACCATTAAAGGAAAGCGGGTCGAGCGAGCTTACACCGCAAAATTATTAACCGTGATGGAGAGAGTCTGAGAAGTAAAGGGGGTTGGGCAGATTGGGTGTCTCATCGATGTGACGAGAATTGTGCTCTCGCGCAAGACAGTCAGGAGCAAAACTTGAGAAATCTCATATATTATTTATGTCCAATAAGTCACCACGAGCTGCGGCGGGGAGGTGCGGAATAATCTGACTTACGTAACCAGTCCGGGATTTCCAGACCTCATCGATCAGGCCATGAATTGTTCAGTACTCGTCAAGAAAATCGAGCCGCAAGTCAGTCAACTTCGAATCGACTTTCTTCACTTCAACATTGTAAGTCAACTTTTAGCTTGCATGTCTTATGCATGTTGATACTTGGTTATATTAACGGTTGCGAGATAGAGAAAGAGAGAGAGAGAGAGAGAGAGAGGCAACTTTCCGTACTCCCAATTTGACTATTCATACATTGGATTAACTAAATACTTCATTGGTAATAGAGTTTAACGAGAAATGTCGGTAGAAACTAACTAGCCAGCAAGCGCTCTTTTATGGTACTATTGAGACTCCCAGTGGGGTATTGCCAATCGAGAAAGAAATAAAAGGATTATTGCATTTCTTATTAAAAGCACAGTGCGCACTCTGCGAATTCTTGTTACATTAAAAGAGTTAATATCAAGTTTTGCTGCAACATTGTATTAATAAATTGTACGTATAATAGAGCAAAGCAAGCTTTAATTAGACGATCCACACAAATATATATACATATACGTATCTTTGCCGTCGAGATCCATGCGTAGAACTCGTAAAAGTTTAAGGAAACAATCGAGCGGTGTGATAACAGTGGCGGTAGCTTCCAATGCAGCTTGTTCTTTCTTAATTATAAAAGAGCATGAAATTTGAGGTGTAGCAAGGGCAGAGAGAGTATGGAAGGAGCCTAGCACGGATATATATATATTATAACCACTGTCGTCGTCATCGTCGCGCTGACTTCGCGGCCATTGTTGCCGTCGTAACAATAAGACTCGCGGCTTTACTGTACCTGCTATATATGTATTTTACCTAAACTCGCGGCTGCTGCTGCTCTTTGTCAAACCCTACCTGTACCCTTGCCTTTCCTTTTCTTGTTCTACACATTGAATATTTTCCCGTAGTTCGCTCAAGCCCAATACCTTCCGCAAGCTCGTCTACCATTTTCCATTCTAGCCCCCCCCCCCTCTCCCTTCTCTTGCGCGTATTATGTGTTATGCGAATGCACAGCTACGTTGCTCTGTATCGACGTTAGTACGTGCGCGCTTTTATACGCGACGTTTTCAATCAGCATAACAGTACGATATAAGCTTATCTTTACAGGAAGTTATGGCACGTTGAAATCTATCGATTCTTATTAAAAATCAATTTCTTGAAAATTAGTAACCATATCTCGTACATTTTATGCATTTGTTTCTATTTTTGTTTATTTCAGGCCCAGCCAAACAGGAAGACGGGTGTTTGTAACAACGATGTTCTTGTGGTAATTTCCTTAAACTTTTGATATCTACACCGCGAGAGTCATCGAAAATGTATAAAAAAACGTCACGGTGTTCGATACGACTTGAAATACACATCTACTATTTGACTCACTATTTGAACGTTACTTTGGTATCCGTATATCCACGTGTAGTGATATGCTTAGCTGATAAGACGATAAAGTCAGGTAACCATAAGATACGCGAATAAAATGAGACGTGTGGTGAAATAAATCAATAATATACGAATAATATACAATACAAAGAATATATAGCAATTGAAAAAGAGAGAAAGAAGAGGATCTTGTCGTGTACATTAATAGAGATCAGAAGATGTGAGATAGCGCGTTGAGAATATATTATATACAGTATGCATGAAATTTCTGAAATATCTGTAGGTGAGGTCGGGCGAGAAGACCTTTCAGCTTTGCGGATGGAATAGCGGTCAGCACAGTGAGTATACACTTATACATATACATTGGGGGGAATTTTCGAGGATTGGGCTTGGTTTAATTGAAATTACTTAGCAGTCCGCAATCTCTTGCTCGCTTTCATCTTTTATCTATGTATATAAAGTCACGTACGATATAGGGATTACACGATCGAATGATCATTACTCGAGAGCGCCGGTTGTGTACGCTCTCGAACGCGTGTATATGAATATTGATTGTATGCGACTACTCGCACGTGGACTATCGCTAACTAATTCTTCATTCGCTTTCACGCTGCGCAAAGCTGTTGTGCAACCGTAGTTAGTCGTTTCAAATTAAGACAAATACGTTTCCACGCGTGTGTGATTTTTACATTGACGTCCGTTGACATCATCGAAACGTAATCAGCTTATTAAAAGCACGACCCAAGCTCGGATATAAACCTTTTATTGAGAATTAAACTAGTTGTCGCGAGTGCCCGCGTACGCGCATGCAATTGCGAAGGGATTAATCGAGTAATCAAGAAGTTAGAGCGTACTACGTGTCAGACGGTCGTGACGGTGGTGGCTGCGAGTCGCGCGCGTGTGACTTTGGGAAGAGATTGCATAGATATATAGGTATAGAGAAGCAAGAACTTGGGGGAAATCGATCGGGAATGAATATCCGGCTGAAAGTATACGTTGTTGGTAGTTTACGTGGACATTGGCGAGGAACCGGTGACGATAAACTTCCGTCTATCGGGCAACTTGACCTCGCGCATGTGGGAACTGCGGGTGATTCAATTGGGCTTCGAGCAGCGTGCTCCAGCTGGTTGTCTTCAGTACCTTCAGTCAGCCAATGGAACTCTCAAGACCCTCAACTACTTGGCGAACGGACGTTACCTCGCTAACCACGACTATCTAATCTGCATACGCCAAGAATATGCAATGTGCAGTGTTGCCTATACGCCTTGCTCCGATGATTCCTTCCGTATTGGTGGACCTAAACGCCTGCTCAACGATACATTGATCAATGCCGACGATGACGAGGATGGGTCCGGTATTGGCCCGGAGATCAATCCGTCCACGTCGCGTTGCCGAGATCGAGTTCTCATTCCCTGTGACTTTGAAGAATTTATCACGGTGAGAAACGCCATATGTTGCTTTCATATTGGCGAGATTTCAAAAGTAATTGGATTGTATCTTGAGTGATTTGGAAGACATATTGATATATAATTGAATTTTTCCTCCTTTGCCATTTTGTTCACAAATGTTATTAACGGTAACACAAACATATATATAGCTGGGCACAAGAGGACACATTAGAAGAGTGAACACTTCGCCGATTTAGATGATTTACTCTTTCGGATAAATTACCGGGACCTCCTTGTTATATTATCCGTTGCGAAAATACCTTCGATAAAAAAACGGAAAATTCATGAAAATAAAAAAAAATACGAACAACCATTCATTCTGGACTTAGTCCACTTGGAAGCAAAAGAATACTTTACTATTAAAACATTTTGAGACGATAGCTCCTTGGGAGTATTGTTCACTTGAGAAGCTTGTCAAGAAGACCGCTCAATTCAAGAATGTAGATACAAATCTCTTAGACGAACCCAGGTCACGTTCTTTCAACTTTTTTTCTTAACTACTTACTTAGCTGAAATTACTAAAAAGAAGATCCTAATAAGCTTCGAATTGTTGAGATTTTACCGCGTTACTTTTTATGCTTGCACTACAAACATCTCGAAGTTTATTCATTTTTCTCGTAGTTTTATATTCGACATTTTTGACTAGTATCTGACGTATACCCACTTGCCCCTGTTACATTGGTGAGACTTATATTCTGCAGAATTTTCAAAATACGTCTAATTAAAAAGTTTCAGTTAGAAAAACTGCTTTTCTCAGCCATCGTGATAGAGTAGGTAACGCATATTAATATAGTAAAATTAAATTAACTTGGATGAAAGTAATAAACGTATAAGAGTTTGAAATACAAAATTAATTATATGTTTCGTTGAAAGTTTAACTTTATATTTTTACTTGAATAAAACGGAATTTTTAATTTTGCGATATAACAGTTGTTTACGGTAAAGCGTTACGTTCACCGAGCATTGGTGCGTTTGAATCAGGGAGAAAACTCAAGAGCCTTCAAATTGCCAGAGCTGTAATACCAATCTAAAGCTGGTTGCGTAAACCTCTAACTTTTTGAAATAAATTTGATAGAGAATTGAACGAGTTATTTGTATTTCGAAAGCTCATTAAAACAAGTTAACTGAAAGTTACAGAGAAATATTGCTTCTATTTGTTTGCTACGACATTGTTAAGGAAATGTACATAATGACAATATGACAAATGAGTGCCTCGTAAATATAAATGGAAATGAGATATGGCGAGAGAAAATGAGAGTTGCTCACAAACGTATTACAAAGCTATGTTGTCGACTCTAAGAGATTCAACGGACGAAATTGGAATTGCAATGAATGGGTTTGTATTAGCGTCGAATGTAAAAGGAAGAGGGGGCGAGAGAGAGAGAAAGCTCCACTAGACTAAGGAGGCGTGGTTTTCTCTCTCTCTCTCTTGTTAAAATTCGACTCAAGCGAAGCTTTCAACAGGTCGGTTTTAGTCTGAGAGATACGCACACGTGCAAGCTCACAGGGAGTCCCGCCTAGCATGCTCGTGGCAGACAAACAGAGAACTTTAGTTTATATGTATTACGTGTTATATAGCTATACGTACTTTTGCAGCCAGGCAACGACGGCGCGGGAATCTGCGACCTTGAACACTGTGGAAATTCTCTGTGTAAGAGGTCAATGACTAGCAACGGGACAGCAGCACTCGCAAGTGGAGGTTGCCGCGTGGAAAGTTCGGCTCTACCGTTCCACATAAGAATAGCCTTTGGCCCACCAGCGGCCGAGGACAGCGGAACTTCGCCGGAAGACAACGTTGGCATGTGCTTGAGTTACGAGCAGTTGGCCTGCGTCCCTTGAATTATTACGTTAACCCAAACTCACGCCTATCCACGACCCTTTCTATACCATCTTGTACTTCAGCACTTCCACATCGCAGCAGCCGTTTCACCTCTACTCTCAACTTCACAACGCGTATACATGATGCGAGTTCTGCATGCGACTGAAACGCTAGCCAACTGAGTTTCCGTTGTGTTTCGCACGTGTGCTCGAACAGCAGAAGAGAGAAAATCCTTTTACGTCTCCCTCTCTCTCTCTCTCTCCCTCCTTCTCTCTTGTATCCTTGTTTCAAATAACTTTAATTAAATTGCTGCACACTTTTGCGCTCTACTCTCACGACGTTGTTAGCAGTCTCACGCAATAGTTTCTACAAATGAGTCTCTTGATTACTACGAGATAATACAACCTCACGTAGAACGATGTATCTTTATGGCTTTAATTTGTGTTCTTTTTTTAAAACAATACTTGAGAGATTCCATAAATTTTCTCAAACTTCTATCCAATTGTAAATATTAAAATTGGATCTCGTGTAAGATTGTTAAACATAAATGTTAGCATGATGAAATAGTCGATACGCTTATTTACCGTTAGATTATTTATGTAACCATTATTGCTCATTTTTTAAGAATTAATTTATTAGTTTGAAGAAATGGCTCACGTGTCCGAACCTTATTTATTTGTCTATAGGAAAGAATGGGTGTGTAATTATTAGATGTGTTACTAGATTTAAAAAATTAATTGACAGTAATTTAATCAATCAAAAGTAGAATAATAAGTTATAATAAAACACTTTGTGCATTCACGAAAAGAGAAAGAGATGAAGCATGTATAGATAGTGTTACCGTGTATCAATTATTTGTGATACTTGCAATGTTAAGGGATATTTTCACTGTCTCTGTTGTCTCCCTATTTGTATTATAAACATTATATATTGTATTATATTATAACAATTATAAAAATTATATGTATATATATATATATATATATATAAGTCTTGAATTAGTAAATATAGTCATTTTATCCTGTTAATCTGAATTTCAACGAATCTAATGTTTAATTCATCCATAAATGTATAAAGATGAAAACTTTTATTCATAAGTCATTTATCTTCACTCTCTCTCTCTCTCTCTCTTGCACTTGCATTGCTGGATTTACATCAGGAAGGACGCTACAGCAATGTGCACAAGGTCGTCGGCTTCCGACAGCGTTAGATCGATAATTGATCAAATTATTGACTTATTATCATCAGCAACACGAATGAATTCATAATCGTCTCAAGTCAAGTCAAGTCGGCTAGTGGTATAATTTTAAAGTAAAAATATTGTCACATGACACTTTATTGTAAACAAAGCCAATGTATACTATGACATTGAACAAATTAAAAGCTAGTTATGTCCTTATAAATAAATTAGTTAACTTTTTAGTTTTCATATCTATGGATCACCGAAAAAAAAAGCAAATGTTTCAAGAATTTTGCGACGAAAACTAATACGTATGCACTTAGAATATGCATCACTCATAAACTACATTAACGTTTTGCCCTAAAATTTTTTGGAAAATGTTATTGCTTTTCTATTTTAACGAATTGTATCCTTCTCTTGACACTCCGAACGACGAGACAGCAGAAAGTGAAATTTAGAAAAAATGCCATTTCTATTTTTTTCTCTTCAGTTTTTTAAAGGTTCATGGAGCAAACACTTTACAAGTGCCCTTGTAAAAAGCTTAATGCAACTGTAAGTAGAACGCTCAGATTTTTAACGGACGGAAGGGAAATGACGCAATTACGAAAATACTTTCTTCTACATGAACGCGTCTTCTGTTTTTGAAACAGAAAATTCTTGTCACTTACGTGTATTTCAACGCTTTGTTTGTAAGCTACTTTTCTCTACAATACACTGAAAAACGATGATGGTCTACTGTGCGATATACCGTGCAGTGATAGTATAAGTAGTAATTGTATAATCGCCTTGCATGTATGCGATGGCGTGTTACATGTGCACTATATATTGTAGAGAACAACTTTGAATGCTTAAATGTGTAAAAACGTTGTAAATTAAAAGCAGAAATATCGTCAGCTGCTATCGATGCGCTTTTATTACTTACTTGGTAGTTATCGTAGCGCTTTTGAAAACATCAGCCAGTAATTGCTATCATTGGATAAGAATCTACGTAGGTGTATATAAGATATCCGGGCTCCTTGCTGTTATAAAATGAATCTTCTCACTAAGTCCAAAGTAGGTCTTGAAACGACCTGTTGTTGGTTCGCGTGTTCAACTTCCCGTAGTAGTCAGCCTCAACTAGCTGCACGTATTTATTGCTGGTAATTCGTGAAGCCGATCGTATCGTAACGAAAGAGGAAAAGATAACTAAAACACTTGTGTTTTGATGTGAAAAAATAGCAGCAAATACATTAATCGCTAGAAAAATCGGAAATTGTTCTTAATAAAATCGAACCTTTTTTTTATAAAAGAAAGTACTCAAGATACAATAGAAAACATACATTTGATGTGATATTCCACTCTCTTTAGTGGTATTACACAAACGAAAAGTACGTCAGTTTGTAGCAAATAAATCAAGTCATGAGTTAGTATTTGTGTAATAAAAAAAAATTTTTTGTCAATGCTTTCAAACTTGGAGCAATAATACATAGCTTTTTTGTTATTTGAAGAAACAAATGTAAAATCCTTTATTACAAAGTAAAATTTGAAACAAATGATGCTAAATGAAACTTTTGAATAGAAAAAGATCGATAAAAATACGGGTAGGACAACAAGGGATAAAGTAATGTTTCAAAGAGTCAAATAGTTTTATTTACAAACCAGCTAGCTTGTTGTGAACGCAGCACTCAGCTCATCGTACAATATATCGTATAGTTCATCTTTTATAATTATTAATTGTGAAAATTAGCAACGATTCGTATATTTTTATGTTATTTCGTACTCATTAAAGTTAACGCGTACAATTAACGTTATTGTAAACAATGATCACATAATAGATACAAATGTAATCCTTACAATAATAATAATAGTAATAATAAATATAATTATTAAGAATAATAACGTTAATAATAATACTAATTAATAATAATAATCATCATAATAAATACCATTATGATAATACTCAAAGCACGCATTTTTTCAGATAATCTCATATTTTCGTATGATCTTCGCTAATAATTTAAATCTCTCATTTATATATATAGTTAGTAAATTCTTATAACAGACGGTGGCATCGCACGTGTTACGCTCGGCGCCTACCTTAATCACAATAATATAATGACAACGCGCGTCGGTCGATGGCATCGGCAATGTATATATGTATAATGGCATAATAAATTACTCGTGAACGCATCGTTATCGGGTTATAATGAAATTATCGAAGCTAACGAAAAAATCGATGATGTCAATGATAATAACTGGAAAATATTGAAAAATTACAGTATTATTATATAAGTTGCTATATAATATAATTATCGTAAAACTTCAAAAGCACTTTTATCACTAAGGTTGTACACAAGTCGTGTGTAATAGGGGAGTGTGATGGTGTCGTGGTACTTTATTAAGACGCCCGCTACATCGGAGTTTCTTGTTTTTTCTATTTCTCTGTTTTATTTTCGAACCAAGACTCGTCTTCACACAGTATATATATATATACATATATCGTCAGGGCGAGTCTAGTTCGAGTGTATACATATCTATATACACACGTATTTGTATGTATATGTTAGTATGTATGTATGTTTATGTATATGTATGTATATATATATATATATATATATATAGGTATGCATGCGAAAGGCGTCGTGTAAGAAAGCCCTCTGGCTAACCGAGCTACGATAATCTAAAAGGTGTTGAGCTTGTTGCAGGTATAATGATAATGATTATTGAGGCGACAGAGAAATATACTAAAGGGAGCTGTAAGAATACTCGTGAAAAAATGGACCGAGGGTGAACAAATTTGTGGCAATTCGCGCGTTCGACAACGATTAGTTATTAACGGGCCATTCCGCTCCTCGGCCTGCGCAACAGTGACTTTTTTTGGTGCGTCTAATACTTTCGCTGAATTTTATCTTTTATTTATTTATTTTTTTCTATACATGCACACTGACTGAGCTTACATTTGTTTGCATATTAATATTGCACTGTGCTCTGTGTGATCAGCTCGAGAGGACGGTCAACAACGAGTCTTATCCGAACTTTGAGAGATATTTTGCAGATGTATTCCACGTATTCCACGCTTCGATTGGTTACGTTTCTGAGGTGCGCGTTGTGCTTGTTGTCCTGAGTAGGCCTTCGATGTGCTTTATTTGGTTTTTCTTTTATTATTATTGTGTGCTCTTTACTTTTATCATCATTGTTACATACATTATCGTCCTTGTAGTTTTCGATCATTGTCAGTGCGTATTGCTCACGATTCTATGAATAAAACGAACGTTAACATTCGAGATTAATACTTAAAAGTTGCTTAGCAAAAACTTTATATGTCAAAGTCATACGACTAATCATCGTTAAATCAAACTACGAGCTCATCTTTAAAATCATCAGAAATAGTTCACATTGTTAACATCGATCAAAGTTGTCGCTTAGCAATCAACAGATTAAAGTCAATGCGCTTCGTCGTTTACGTTAAACGCGGAAACAATTTCAAAATCAACGCTGTATTTACAATATTTTTATTGGCGCATATTACAATCATTGTGTCATTTGTCTTTTCTTTTTGTCGAGTATTTATTACATTATGCGCAATTCGAGTTGTACGATCACGCCGAAATAATCGAAATAATCGTTCCATCTCACTCTGAAACTCAGTTCAAGTATTATTTATTTTAATTATATTATACATGTGAAAAGTGCGCAATTACTGGTAACTTGTATAAATGTGAATGTATATGGATGAAGATATTTGTTTATTTCAAACACTGTGGTCAAAAGGAATGTCCCTGTAAGCATGTTTTAATTCTTTCGTTTGTTTATTCGTTACTTTCGATTTTCACGATTAATTGTTATGCTCATTTTACTTACGTTTTTCGTCGTTGTCAATAGTATACCCTGCTATACGCTTTCAAAAGTTTGCGCGCGTGCGTGTGGTGAGTGTGTGTGGGTGTGTGTGTGTGTGTATGTGTGTATTATAAATCGGAGGTACTTACAGCGCACTTGTATAATGTTTCGCGGAAATGTATACGGTCTAATTTATTAAATGGTAAGTTACATAGTAATGATACGAAGTTGTTGTGAATTGATTTTATAATGTTTGATTGTGAGGGTGCAATGACTGATTACCGCAGATACGCTTGATATTTCTAAATATTTTTAGTTAAGCTACTTCAATTTGCCGTAATCTACTTGTGATTTTATTTAAATGTTACTTGGAATATAAATTGCACTCCATCCAAACGAAAGCACTCGTCATAATACCTACGTGATGGTCGTTACAAAAAATACAGAAAAATATAACAAAAAATCATGAAAAATATGCGAATTTTGTGAGCTTGTGCAATTTAAAATTTATTATTCCGGGATTGTGTGTGAACTCGCGTATGTCGTTTTTCCATGGCCGTCCATTTTATTGTTGCTTTTGGGTCTCTCGCTCTCTCACCTAGCTAGAAAATTACCCTTTTCGTATCACGTTTTTGCCTTTTCGCAGGCGCACGCTATGGAAATTCCAACCATCCGGTCGGATGTATACGATAAAGAACCCAACGGCAACGATGTCGGTATACACCGATATAGGTAACCAAGTAAGACATTAGGCATTCCACATGCAATATGAGAATGTGGGAATTGGACCTAACAATCGCAGCATTTTTTATTTAGCAGATAACAGTTTTTCCTATTGCATACAAAAAGGTAGGTGGGTGTATCCACATACTAAAAAAAGATATTTAATCAGACGAACAAGCAAACTGCGTGCAATACCAATATGTGTACGTTAGTGTAGCTCGACCCCTTTCCTTTTTCACTCTCTTTCTCACTCTCTCTCTCTCTTTTGCTTCCATTGCGTCAACAGGGATTTGATCGAAATTGCATCCATGGGCATGCATAACGATTATGCTCCAATCAATTAATTTCTCGTCAAATGATTGATGATTTTTTAATGCTCGATTATCGCCGGTGATTTTATCGACTTTGCGTTTGCTCAATCTTATTAAATGCCGTAGAAATTCATGATGTTTTAATAGTAAGTTGTAATTTAAAAAAACACTTACTTCTTTTTAGTCTATTTCACTTTGCACATGTATAATTTAATGAATTTTGTATCAACTAATAAATGTCGATGTCATTGAGAGAGAGAGAGAGAGAGAGAGAGAGAGAGAAAATGATTTAATACTGACTAAATAAAAAGGACGTTTAAGAGTTTATCGTTGAGCTTGTACTGTTACGCGCTCAAGCGACAAAACAGAAAGATTTTTCATGATATGCCGGCCAAAATGACGATTCTCGAGAAAGAAAAGAACGCTCAAGTGGGTAAAAGCTCTCTTGAAATTTGAGCTGATAAGGAACAACAAAAAGTCAAAAAAGTGGGAAGGAGAACACGCGGAAAACGTCAAGAAAATAGAGAAGCTTTCAGGGCGTGGGTATCTTGTTCAATGCAATTCTTCGAAATGAAAAACGTAAGTATTAAGAGCAATTAACAAACCTTTTTTTGATATCCAACGAATTTCCACAATCATACTCTTTTCCTCCAGTATGTACTCAGCCTATTTTTTCCTTCGTTACTTTGCCAACTTCCTAATGTCACTCCCTATGACTTTCTTCGCTATATATTGTCCCTTTTTCATTTTTACGAACTACGGGTATTCAAACCATTGAACGGTATTTTTTTCAATGTTTAATAATTTCAGAATGATGTTCTTTACACACTGGAAAAGCAGTGAAATAAAAAAAATTACTGAGATTCGAATCACAATGGAGCATCAAATGTTATCTTCGTATGTGTGATAAGATTTTGTTTATTGATTACTCGAAACTAGCGAACGTTTTTTAATGGCACGTGTTAATGGCGTGTTAATCAAAAGATTATATACGTAGACATATTTTATAGGAAATAGGCTATTGGTGGCTCTTTGCACCTTGATGCATTCATAACAAGTCTTAAATAGTCGTAACAATTTATTAGACAAAACTGTGCTTGTTATCGTGCGTGAATAACGACAATCCACAACATAAATAACCTGATATTATATAGCTCTATTTACAGAAGTAATGCTTTATTTTGAATTCATTTACTTCCATTACCTTCTAAAGTTCCGTAATATTAGATTAATACGTATATAGTACAGTTTCCTGAAAGATTCAAATCTCTTCTTACCCGAGTAAGGAATTACGTCTTAGTAGGATTTGTTATTCATCCATCTAAGATTAAGTTATTAATAATACAAATGATCTACTACTAGTGAAAATTTTAACACGAACGTTCAAACTCGTAAAAAAATCTACACAATTTACAAGTATACTGTAAAAAATTTGTTCCAGAAGGTTCATCCAAATTATCGCATCGCTGTATAGTGACAATTGCACACGTGTGTTGCTCTCGTGCCATCGTTGTTTAAAAATATTTCTACAGTACTGTTTATGATGGCGCAATGGGCTTTCAAAAAGAGGCAATATACGAATCTGAGTGGACCTTCCAAGAATAAAATACGTTTCTATGTAGCATTTAAATGTTTTAAGAATATCGTTTCTCTTACTAATATATCACTCTTTAATCTTTCGTTCCTCCTAATACTTTTATCATCCATACCTGAAGAGTTTCGGCTAGTGGTCAGTTGAAGGCTTAACAGTTTTTCATGCATTGTGCCACAATTATATTATGCATTACTTTTTTTCAAGCTACCACCAAACACGAACGGACAAGAAATACATCAGATATTTACAAAAAATGTTAGCACCTTCCTTATTTCCAAGAGAAATTGATTTTATTTTCACTGTCTTCGCATCCATAGAAATGCACTCGTTTATCCGATGTTGATTGTATCAACCGTTCAATTTTACCTGACTTTAATATACGTTTGTAGTATTGTAAGAATGAAAAAGATAGACGAAGAAAAAGTGAAAGCATAAGCCAACACAATATATACCATGTTGGCTAAACGGAACTCGAAGGGAAAAGTCGCCGTAGCCTGGCACTGCGCGTGTGGGAGTACTACTAGGCCGAGGAGTCGTCGCTGATATCTATATAATATACCTCATAGCTATATCCAATTGGATATCTTACGAGTAGGGTAAATTGATTTATTAGTCGTGATAACTGAGCTGCGCTTCTGCGCTTATTCAGTGTTTATGATCCAATGGAATTTCGACTATTGTAGTACCCCTTTACATTGGCGATACTTCAAATACTTTCAACGTGTTATTCGACAGAATTATTCGTTTTTTTAACTAAGAGATATATCTTACATCGCTCCTTATTAAGGCCTATTTCGTTAAAAAAAAGACAAAGTTCCATTGTTCAATATTATTCGTTTGCAACAATTTGATGCTTTATTCTTAGTAGTTTAGCGCGCTAAATGAATGACGCTCGGCTGGCTGCTACAGCAATAAAGAAGAGATGAAAAAAACCAGACAGAAGAAAAGAGAGACAAAGAGAGATAGAGATATAAGAAGTTGTACATTCCAGCAGAGCGCCGTAGGAGCATTTCTCTTCGCTCAACTCTAAGTGCTCCAGTCATACCCTTCTCTCTCTCTCTCTCTCTCTCTCTCTCTCTCTCTATCCTTCTCTCTTCCTCCCTCCGCTTCATACGCGTTCTACATTTTAGATTCGAGAGGAAATTTGAAGAATTTTCGATTTCCTGTCGTGAGCTGTCCTCTGCGCGATCCATCGCCATCTCTCTTCGGCACGCTGTATTTTTCTCGGTTTCTTGGTCCAGAACGACCCATTTTCGTAGCGCTAATTCTTACTCGCCAATGCTATATTAAAATAACGAAACCAGTCGAATCACCCTTTGAAACGTGACTCCACTTATTATATATGATGTTTCCATTCAACTCGTTTAACGGATGAAAGGTTTCTCTCGTCAAATCTTTTCAAGTGTTGTATATTACCGTAATGAACTTGTTAATCCATATTTAACATACCGTCGTAAATATTGACAAATTTAATTGTGTCAGGATGACTCTGAAGCTTTGGAAACTCACTCGATAAAGCTCATAACTTTTATGGATGTCATTACGTTTTCGAGTATCTGCGATTGTTTATTTATCTCATTTAAATTATTTACATAATCGCATCGTTTCCACTCTGCATCGCGCAATTAGCCGCAAAAAATTGAAAAGTAAAATAGCGCACTTTTAATTAATAAGACCGACCCGAAAAAACAAACGACTGCGAATAATCACGACTTCAAGCAGAAAATTAAAGCTATTCTTGCGAAAAGTGGCCGCTGATTTATTGGGTTTAATGTTCGGGTAATCATCCAACAAAAACAAAATTCGCGATCGCTGTATAGAAAAGAGACAAAAAATAAAGAAAGGTGGCTAACGGTAGTTAAAAGCTTGTCTAATTACAAGCCACAAAGTGGAAGTTTATCTGGGTGCAGCTGCGAGTAACGAGGCGTAAAGAGCTTTGGAGAAGCGGAAAATCGCGTGATTCGCCGCGTACTGGCCAACGGTAGAGAAAGAAAGAAAAAAGAGAGAAATAGTGCAAAAAGAGATACGCGCGATGGATGATTCAGCTTTCAGGTGGCGTAAATCCACATACCAACCGCGGAAAAGCTTCGTGACCTGAGGGGGGGGGGGGGGCGTTTTACGAGAGAAAGAGAGAGAGAAAAAGAGAGAGAGAACGCACGCGCAACAAAGCGTTCGAGGATTGGCTTAAACTCACGCTTCCTCGCGGCGCCACGCCGTCTTCTTTAAAAAGATAAAAAATCTGCTACATGCGACATTCCAACCCACGCGCTTTTATCTGTGGATTTCTACTCAAATCTCTTTTCTCTCTCAATTTTTCTTTTACTTTCGATGTCTTCGTTTTCACTTTTCCCTATCCAGAATTCGACTTATTTTGTTTTATCGTCTTGTGCTTCCAGTTTGCCTATCACGATCGATTTACTGGGTCACGTAATGAAGGTGCGCATAAAGATCCTCAAACACGTACTCGTCATTTCGGAACTAAAGCACCAGGTGATTTGCCAAGTACTTTCGATACACATTATTTAGCTCGCGTTGATACGTATTTGCGAGAGATGGCGGTTTATAATACTGTTAATCCAGGTGAAACCTGAGCAGTCATCAGCAACTTTGGTAGAATTGATTATACATTCAACAGGGTATAGTAAACTTTGTAGAAACTTGAAAAAACGAAACAATTACTTTACTAAGCGCATCTTATTATATACTTTCTTATTCCATTGCGATTTATCCTCAACTTATAATCTACCATGCATAATGTATTTATGAAAGCAGCGACTTTTTTCTTTTTTACTTTTATACCCCATTATAACCGAGCTAACGCCCGTCGTTCCACTCTCCTCCTACTTCGTTACGCGCACTGTTCTCTCCATCTATCTTGGTTATTTTTTGTTCTAATAAAATAAAGCAACGCGCCGGCACGTTTTGAATTTCAAACTTATATAATGGAAAAACGCGCAGCCTAACTTCTTATTCGCGATGAGCCTTCTCGCATCTCGTTGTTTGCCCTGTATATATTTAAAGAGACATTTCCGCGTATCCCTTTTTTGTTTTGTTGTGTAATATTTTGTTATTCCCCTTGACAATTTAAGCTTGCCAGTATGAGATAAACATAAACGTTAAGCAACTATAAAACGCTCGTCTATGTACGTTCTACATAGTTTTGTTACTCATCGTGTCTCGATTTGCGACCTGTTCACCGCTATATATCAGCGATTCGATCATCGATATCTGTTATTAAGTAGCCTCGAGTGCCAAGCTAAAAATGTGTAATTTAACGTGAAAATCATAAAGACTATACGGGATGTCGTTTCCTTTTTTCCATTAGAATGCCAAAGCTCGAGTAGCTATAGAATTTTACTTGGTATAAAGATTTACGTCTTGTCGACATAACACGCGTGAGCTCTTGCACGCGTAGATATTACTCGTTGTTCTGGGATACACGCGTGAAATTGTGACCGGAGATGATAAAAAGGAAAAGCGAGTGAAAGGTCGAAGTTATGGTGGTTGATGCAATAAAAGAAGAGCTGATTGGTCCCAACGATATGAGGCTGAGTGCAATACATCAGGTGAGCAAGTATATAGATGCTCGCCAATCTGAAGTGCCTCGTATAAAAGAGGGTACATTTATGCAAGATCGTAGGTTCGCGTGCACGTTGAAATTTCGGTGCTTCGAGAAGAAGAAGAAGAAGAAGAAGAAGAAGAGAGAGAGAGAGAGAGAGAGCGTTAACCAGTCTGGACGATGGAATTTTATCGTCCCGCCTTGAGAGAACTGCCAACGACGACTCATTGTTTTGCAACGTAGTGCGCAAAGTCCATTAGACTAATTAATCGCTAAAGGTGAAAAGTGTGTATGCGCGCGCGTGTGTGTTACGAGAAAACGAAACTTACGCGCGAGATAATAATGAGAAATTATCTCGCCAGTATATAATAACGTGCAGCCTTATAACTTTGTTCGCCCGCTCGGCTTTCTCTCGCGTGGCGAGAACTGAATGAGCTTGCCGGCGTCAGCTCGACTCGACGTCGCGTGATAATCGATTTCACCCACCTACACGCACACCCCCCTATCTCTTTCTCTTTTTCTTTCTTTCTTCGTGCATATAAATTGAAATACTTTAAACTGTTTATAGGGTGGAATTCTCTCGTCCCTTTTAGAAAGCAGGAATATTTCACGTTGACAAAATGAGATGTCGATCATGAACTGGCAAAGTGAATTCCACTGATAAGTCAATCCGTGCACAGAGCTCTGCGTTCACTGCCGTATATCTTATTGGGGCTTTATTGAGGCCTCAAGATGTAGATATATCTATATTTTTCCACTAGCGTAAGCAATGGCTGTCGACCAGCTCGTATGTACTTCTTTTATCTATTTTTCGCTTTTTTCCCCCATTTCCAAAATTGGATACAATTTTGTATAGATTGCAAAACAACTATTTAAACAAATCGGCATTACCTCCGGACACATTCTGTAGATAATTCCGCACGTTGTATTATTGAGAATATATACTCGTAGTGGAATAACGTTATCGCGCGCCCTTGCAATTTACGAAAAAGAAATATAAATGATAAAGAAAAATGCGTGCGAGTATAATACGCACACGATACAATACTCGATTGTCCCGTTGTAGCAGAAGGAAAGTTGAGAGAAAGAGAGAGAGAGAGAGAGAGAGAGAAGAAGAGAGGAAATTATTTTACATACACGCAGATGTAGAGCATCAAGGCTAAATCAATTTCACGCGACTTTTCCTCTCAGTTTACTTCTCGCTTGCGGATTTTGGAAGCGTCTTCTTGATCGGCTCACTCTCCCTCTCACCCTCTATCCTATAATGCGATTTACGTGTATGTATATATATATATATATATATATATATATATATATATCATAGATCTTGCGAAAAGCAGCAAGCGGCTCTCGATGACTTTGGCCTGTCGCGCTTTAGGGAGATTCTGAAAGGGATTGCCCCAGTGGGACCAATTTGGTTCGGAGTTCGTGCTGTGTAGTGAAGCATCGGCATGTATATATTTCTACTCTGTAATGTATCCATGTGTATGCGAACGTGTGTGTGTGTGTGTGTGCGTATGTATACATGCACAATCAGTCGAATGACTGGTTGCTCAACTTTTTTTTCAAGTTCGATCGCTATATAGCTTGAGCTTGGAAATTTCGAACTGTTTTTTCACTTCAATGGCTGCAAAGTTTCGAGTAAACAGGTTGTAACATTGGTGTGTCTTAATTTACGGCGCTAAACTTTTTCGCTTCGAGAGACATTGCGAGAAGAGCGAGAGAACTGAGAATCTGGAAGTTGCACTTTAGATTGGAAAATAGCTGCGAACGATATGATAGAGAGAAGAGAGAGAGCGAGAGAGAGAGAGAGAGAGAGAGAGAGAAAGAAAGAGAGAGGGTTTAAACGGAAAGATATGTATATCTTGAGTGCAAAAAACAAGTATCAATTCTATCTCTCTCTCTCTCTCTCTCTTTTTGCCTAGAGTCGATCTTTCGAGTACATGTATAGGCTTGTATTTCTGAGGCCGTGCTCAACACGCTCGCACACTATATATGTATATACAACCCGGCGTCGTTCCACTGGACTCGGCGACAGGATTGGCCAGCGTAATGAAAGTTCGATTAATCCTGAGGCAGACTCCAACGGAGCTGCCGTCGTCGAGCTGCTGAGGTGTGCTGACCTCGGCCTCGGATTCTTAAAAAGGAAGATTATTGACTCCTTCTTTTTTGTTGGTTTGCTTGCTTGATTGTTTGCTTGGTTCGAGGTGCACTGCAGACATTGCGAGTCTGTATTTATATATACGTCTGTGTGTGTCTCTCTCTCTCTCTCTCTGTCTCTCTTTTTCTCTTTCTTGTAGACTTGGCTGATCAGCTAGTAGCACTGCTATTCTCTTAACACGGCTTGGGCGGAGCTCTTTCGCATGATTTGAGCTTTAACCAGAGCCTGTCTTGGTCCCGTTGGTTCGGAGGTTTGCACTCTTTCGATCCTCGTCTGTAACAAGTGTACAAATTTATTTGTATTTTCTGCTGACTATATGGTATATCCTTTTTATGCCTTTCTTAATATTGTACAAGCTCGAGACTGTGTGCTCGATAATATTCATAATATTTACAATGCTGAGGTGACCGCATGCCTAACAGAGGCACGAAAAGATTACAATTAACAAGAGAGAAAGAAGCAACAGTGGTACCGACAGCAATAAAAAGAATATGTGAAGGGATGTTTTGTCTTCGTCGTCGCTATTGTCAAGCTGCGAAAACTGTGTGGCTAACGGATCCCCCTCCCCTTCCTTGAAGACTCGTTTTATCACGCGTCTGCCAGACGGAATAGCACCTTGGCGGAAAGCTATAAGGGTCAAGAGCACACGAAGCTTTTGCCGAGTACATTTACACAATAGCGTCGCGACAGTTTTTTCTCTCTATTCTCTCTCCCAATTTCTCGTCTACGAGTGAAAACGGCGCAGGTGTATATAGCTACTACCGTTAGGCGATTCTGATTATCTTAAAAAGAGATGGATGAGAGAAAGAGAGAGAGAGAGAGAGAGAGAGAGAGGCAGGCAGATTAAAATCCGATCGAATCCTTGCCGTAATCTGACGGCCGTGGGCCACGAGTTTGAGCCTCGAATCGAATGAAAGAAAGGACGCCCGAGGCTATTGAGGCGAGAGAGAAAGAGCGTCCTCGGCCTATATATAAGGCAATCGACCTACAACAGCAGTAGTAGCAGCACCACCACCACCAGCGCCAGTAACCTCTTCGTTTCTTTTTTTGTACTTACTCGCGGCCGGTCGAGCTTCGTCCGACGATACGACTTTCTGATTCGACAAGGCAACGAAGACCTTCGATATCAAGCGCTGACGCTTCCCTTCCAAAGGTCTTCGTGCGTGCGTAAATTGTTCTTTGACCCGAGCTTCATCATTTGCAGCCGCGCCTTTCGGTTTGTCCGAGCGTAAAAGCTTTTACTCTCCTTCCCCCGTAAATGGGCGCATGCGCTTTAATTATAAACGCTTGAATAGAAGCTTGCATGTGTTTTTAGAAAGCTCGGACACGAACATTGGCGAGGACCCCAGCAGGCGCTGAGACTTGACTCGAACCAACGAAGAACTTAGTCCGGCATGAATATTCAGTCGCGCAGTCGCTAGCCCGCAGAAGATTTTTCCCTCCTTCTCTTCCCTGCACCCTATCAAAAAAAAAGGTGAGCTAGTAGACAAAGGCGCCCAGGTCAGACCCAGTCCGGTGCACGAGTTATTTTTGGCTCGTTTATACTGCTTCAGAACCGAGCGCACCTGTCCAACGACCAGCACCCGAATTAAAATACTGATTTTCCATGGCCCACTAACGCCATCCCACGACTCTTATTACTCCTCCTCTTCCGACCACCCTCCCTCGTTTCTTTTTTGTCAACACGAATAACTTATCCACTTACGAGGTTTTCTACCCTTTGAATTCTGATATTATACCTTCACAATTTGTAAAACTAACCACTCCGAGCTGCATGTACTCTGCAAACTTTCGCGTGCTTTGTTTTGTTGAAAGCTACCAACTTGCTTATTGGCGACTACCGCGTACAAAACTCAAGAATAAGCTGGAAATGCAAATAAACGAATACCCAATTCTTTATTTACTGAATTTATTTATTCATCTGAATAAAATATACCTGATATTTGAGTATATTTGATTTATTGAAAGTATTATTCTGTATATTCTCATCGCCTACAGAGTGTATAATTGACGGAATTTTTATACGAATACTGCATACCCGATTGTTTTTATAAAAATCAGTCAGTGGGGAACTTCAGGATTCAATATACGCGTTGGATAAAGGGTATGAAACGAATTATCATTAATATTGGGTAACGTTATTCCGTTAAACAGTCAATCAATAGACTACGGAGCGAATTAAATTAACGAATGAAACGATACAATAAAATTCAGTGGAAACCCTAACACTATGTACTATATTGCGTTTTTGCATAATATTTACATTGTGTAGTGCGCTATTGCGACGTATAGGATTGGTATTATAAATGTCAAACTAACAAAGAAATGGAATAGGAACTGTGATGCATTTGGTGTGCACAAAATTATACACGTGAATTATTTGACTGGTACTACACGTTATGCGTGTTAAAAAGCGGTGGATTGAAAACAATTTTGTCACTTTCATAAAGCGTGAAAAAGTTATTCTATTGAAAAAATTGACGTAGCCAAATGTTATCATGCGTACAACTGAAAGAAAGTATTATACAGACATTTCTTTATATGTAATAGAATTGAATAAACGGAACGAAATGAAAAAATTATTTGAAACTTTTTCGATGGCTGTTGGCGAAAGCCCGTATCTGTACCTTTTCCGTTTGATAAACAATAACAATTGCCGTTTTTATTAAAACTCGTATCAGTTAAAAGTCCTGCTTGAACCTGTTATTCAAAGGTTACTAGCACCGGTATATTCAATATTATTAAATTTTCAGCATTATACGCGTTTCGATATTTTCAATACAACGTGAACATCGTGCTAGAATAGGCGAGGTAAGAATTAGACGTATATTCAAACGTGTGTATGTGTCAGAGAGATAAAAGTTGCCGTTGGTGTATATGACAGCATGTTAGCACATTTTGTTGTTATTGCACTGTACAACTGGTTGGTGTAAATTCAATACAAAATATTTATCTGTTATTTTATAGTGTATTTTTCGTACCGCCAAGGTAGAAAGTAGAATCTTAATGATTATTCCTGGTTTTATTTAATGAGAAATCAAATCCGTTGAAAAATTGATAGGTATTAAACATGGCTTCCTACACGAACAAAAATTTTTTATTAGATACTGCAAATAATGATCAATAGATTTGTTCACATACTTTTCAAATATCACATAGATTTATTGTCTTTTTATGAGGTAGCTAAAAAATGAGTTTCTACTCCGAATGGGTGTGTTACTCGAAAATTGGATCGTGAATTGGCCTGGGAAATCAAAGAATACTGTAGAGGATTATTGCCGGTAGCTAGCGAATGAACTCCGAATTTTGGTCCGCATTTTTCTTGTTTTTTTTTTATTTATAAGTAAAAGGATATAACTAGAAAAAATATACACGCAAAATTGCATGATCTCTAGCAATTGTTTAATTCTCTGATCTATTGAACAATCTACTCGCTACAACAGCATATCGTGCTGAAAAGAACAATACCGCGGATATAACGGAAGGAAAGGAATGAGCAATAAAAGAGGTGTAGGTATAGTCGTGATGGATAGTTACCCGACTTGATGGCAAAGGGGTCCTTGGAGTGAGCGGACTTGATAGCGTTGGCCCTCTGATGCCTGATAGGAGGCGGCCCGCCAGTCTCTTGAGCATGGCAGTGGCCGGTGGCCGACGGTGGATGAGCCGGGCCTTGGGAGGCTTGGCCTGCACCGCCGGTCGCCGGGAGCCCTGGGACGCGCACCCGGGGCTGCTCCACGGGAAGCACTCGGCGTCTCTTCTTGGGGAGCTTGGCTCGCGCCTGCGTGTGACTGTAATACATCGCAAAGTTGCTGACGATCACGGGCACCGGCAGGGCGATCGTGAGTACGCCGGCGAGGGCGCACAAGGCGCCGACAAACATGCCCACATAAGTCTTGGGCACCATATCGCCGTAGCCGACCGTGGTCATTGTGACCAGGGCCCACCACAGACCCAATGGTATGCTTTTGAAATCGTTCTTCGGATTGTACTGGATACGCTCGGCGTAGTAAACCAAACTCGCGAAGATGACGATGCCGAGGACTAGAAAGAAGACCAGCAGGGTCAGCTCCTTGGCCGATGCGCGGAACGTTTGGATGAGGATCTTCAGACCGCTCGAGTGCCGCGTCAACTTGAACAGACGCATGATGCGAATTATGCTGAAGAATTCGAGGATGTCGGCGTTCTCGAGGTGCGACGCAAAGCGTTGCAGCAGCAGATCGATGTAGAAGCTCATCGTCGCGATCATATCGATGAGGTTGACAGAGCTCTTGATGAACTCGCAGCGATTCGGCGAGGCCGTGATGCGTATCACGAACTCCAGGCTGAACCACGCGTTGCACACGCACTCGATGTAGAAGAATGCGTCATGGGCGTTCGTGTGGGTTTTGTCTAGCCAGAAGCTCTGTGTGTTGTTCGCCCCGTACACCGTCTTGTTCACGATCACTGGCACTCGCATGTCCGGGTGAGTCTTCAGGCAGAACGACAGGATCGACACGCAGATGAAGAATACCGAGATCACTCCGATTATCTGTAAATTCAATCAGACTTGAAGACTACCTACCCTACCCTACCCTCCGCATCCTCACCAATCATCATTCCATTATCTTTTTTCCCTTTGATTTTGTTCTTATTTCAGCTGCACGAGAGCACGAAATGTCGTATATCGTGTGTGTTTCATCATTGTTATATATAATAGGCACGTGCAGACCACCGATAATAGTCGCGTAAAGAAAGCGTTGCAGCATGCTGGCTGAGTAGCTTTACAAGTATACTAATCGACGATGATCGTTGCTCTTTCCAAAGATGTACCTCGCATCTTTAATCTATACGGGCTCCCTGAGAAAGAGCAACGATCGTCGCTGGTGTTATACAGTTTTTTGTACATGTCATTGATTAATGCCATTCTGTCTGTACTCTCGTGCCTCCTACCCTCCCTCTTATTATACGAATATTCGTCTATTTGGTGTGCTGCTTTGGAGCGGAAAAGTTCTATGACTCGATTGAAAACACGCAAAACATATTTCTTCCTACATCTTTAACAATTACCATTTCAACTGTATATAGCTATAGGCGGTCTTTCCCCCCCCCCCCTCCCCCTCTCTGTCCCTCTATTATACATATATGTATAGCTATGTAAATTTAGCGAGCTTGAATTTTTGTTATTTTTTTTACATTTATAATTTGTTAGAGGCAATCAAGCGGTATATAAGTAAAGATCTTAATTAAAGGTGCTGCTCTAGAGCTGATAGTTGGGATTGAAAAAATCCTTTCAAAATCTCTAAGAAAAAAAGGTCGTGTACTGCTTTAGGGCATTTGCTTCCACTGCTTATTTATTCAAAGCGTCGAAGCCCAAGAGATTTGGCAGAGTATCTTTCTTTCCAAGTGCAGTCTCGCGTTCAAATGTCAAATTGCCAAGATTAACTTGGCGCGCGCCAAGAAAGCTAAGTTTGAAAATTTTTGAAAAGTACCCTCAAACTCCGTATAAAACGTTATACCATATTAATAAAACTCTCATTCACATACGTAGGATTTTCTAAGTCAGCGACTCGAAAAAACAATTATAAACTGTACAGGTAGTACACGAAGGCTTTAGAGTTAATTAGAGCGTACTGAGTCTGCTCTTGGCTGAATTGTGAAATAGGTGCGATTTATAACACGGGAAAAGTGCTTGAAAGCTTGGAGGGCGCTTTTAATATTTTGAACATCGTGTGTTACCAGGAGCGACTTTACCAACTCTACTCGTGATGCTTCGCTGCCCTGATCAAATACGCGAATGGACGCTCGTGACGCAATAGTTTTTCCACTTTCTACGACTATTGAAAAAATTGTTGGGTATTTATCATATGCAAGTCTATATATATATATGTATATATTTTATGTCACATAATAAATGAGCGTTCCATGCAGAGCAACAAAATAATAATGATAATAATGATAATGATAATAATAATAATAATAATATTAATAATAATAATAATAACGATAGTGACTGTAGAAACTTTCAAGTCGCGTCTTGTTTCTATGACAAACGTTGTACAATCGATAGCCAGATAATGCATGTAACAACAGAAATAATTATAGATGGGCTACTACAGTCGGCAAACTGACAGAAGTGAGGGGAAGCAGTGGAAATAGGAGCAACAGACAAAAATACTGATGTAAATATATAGTATATGTATAAAATGTACAACAAGAATCTAGGTTTATCAATGAAGAAAAACGCTGGCATAACTCTTTAAGATAAGATCTTTTACTTGATTGATCGAGTGAAAGGGTTAATGTCCGTCGACCATATCATTCGTGATCAAACACGAGTGAGATTATAGCACATCTGTGGGACACATTGTGTATGTGCGATTAAGAGTAAGAGTTTGTTACCGACCTTGGCAGCATTGGAGGAGTAGGGTTCATCGAAAAGGGACCACATTTTTGGTTTGAGTTTCTGCCACCAGTTGAGCTCGTTCTTGTAGTAAGCCTCCTCGAAACCAAATTTGCGCGCTAGCTCCTCGTCGCTTGGCTTCTCCGTGTCGAGATCCAGCCTGTCTAGGACAGTCAGCGTCTCCTGCGTGTCTCGATGCTGCATATGACAAAACAACACGCACTCATCGTTACCGTTTCTCCTTATTGGTTCTCTTTTTCTCTCTTTCTTTCTCCTTCTATCTCTCTCTCTCTCTCTCTCTCTCTCTCTCTCTCTCTCTCTCTCTCTCTCTCTCTCTCTCTCTCTTATTCCGTCGCAACATAAGGTGCGTGATATGCTATTTTTATCGCTCCACTTGGCGATGTAATCTCGGGCTCGGCCAGACATACGCTTTTGCTAAATGAAAAACCAACCAAGCGCGTTTATGCGATCTATACGGTTGTTGATAGCCATAGCCACACGTTATTATTATACGAGCAACAATAAATTTTCGGAAAAGGAAAATATCGAAATGAAGTTTATCAAAACTTTTTATATAGGAGTAGTTATTATCGGAAAACATAGAATTCGAAAACTTAAAAATGTTTAAGAATACAAATTCGGAATATTTTTTGTTTCGATGATGAAAATTTCGGCAAATTATAATTCGGAAATGCAACATTTGAATATATCGTTTATAAAATAAATGAGAGTGATTCAAGTGAACGTTAATCAAATTTCTTATAAAATCATTGTTTGCTATGTCACGACATCCTCCAGTAAAGAAATAAGACATATTCCGAATCTGTATTCTTCTGAAATTTTAAGTTTCCGAATTTTTGAATGTCCCAAATGTAAGTTTTCCGATAAATTATTACTCCGAAATAAACTGTTCAGATAATCTTCATTCCGATATTTTGCTTTTCTGAAATTTTATGGTTGCCCCATTACACTACTATTGCTATTATTCTTACAAGAGTTAGTATCACTTTCAATCTTTTTTTTTTTGTTCCGACCATTTGAATATTATCGTTTCATATTAATACTCGTACAGAGTGAACTATAATGATACTAATACTTTTTGTCTCTTAATTCGGGCAATTTTTTTTGCCACGTTTCAGTTTCAGTCAGTCGCACTACGGTCTACGTACGAAAATTAGTGATTAAACAATTTTTCTACTGTAGCGATTGTGGGTCTGTTCAATGAATCCATTCTCCGTACCCACTGAAAGATGAAACTGAAAGTTATGTAATTTTGAATTAGAAAATTATTGGAATTGTTCGTGGGAGACGTAAGCCTCGTGTACCTGCGAGAAAACTGAATTGGGATAACAGAGTCGAAGGATATTATTCGACAGTTTAGAGTTATCGTATCGCTATAGCAAGCTAATTTATATAAATAATTGAATATCAATAAATGAACCAAAAATAACAATCCTTGGGTAAGTTTATACTTTCAAATGTTCATTCAAGCTTTGAACGGGAAATTGGCGAATGAGCGGTGAGTGCGTTAAAAAATCAACGGTGCAAACACTCGCGAGATAGCGAGAATATAAGCGTGTTGGTGTTTGATATGTATGTAGTTCGATTTTTTATCGAACTGCCGTCTCTACAATGTTTGGCTCTGTCTGTCGCTACACATGCTTTTTGTCCACGTGTTTGACGAAAACCACTCGGGCACGGGTGTCCAAACGAATTTATTTATCATGCATTGAAAACGATTTCTGCCTTGCATCTTTTAGCTATACGGACGGACCGCTACAAAAAGGTTACACGTCAAAATAACGAAACGGCTCTGGCAGTAGCAGCCGCGGCATGTCACTTCGCCCGAGTGATGAATTGCACCGTGCAGCGCGTAACGAAATGAAACCAAAAAAATATCATCCCGCAGCATGCCGCACGTACGCAGTGACGCTTTTTAATTAAAGCGGCCTATCGCAATTCGTTTTTCTTTGTATTTCAGATAGTGCAACTTTTTTTCGTGCAATGTTTTATTTTTCGTTTCATTCATTCGGCAGACTATCTTTTCTGTCGGGAGAGATTTTTGTCCAGCGGGCGTTCACTGGAAAGATATGCTACGAGTACAAAGGGTGACGAGACCGCGCAAGCGTGGGAAGTAAAGAAAAAATACGTTCAGGCATTGCCTGCATTACTTAGTGTGCGAGCTATAAGCGCACGGAAAAGCAGAATAAATCCTCAGTGCACACTGTCGTGGCGACCTTCCCGCTTCTCTCATGTATACATCATGATTGTTATGCTTTCCGTTTTTTCTCTCTCAAGTCAACCAGCTCAAAAGTAATCTTTATCACTAAAGTTGCTTGCTCTTTTGACGTTCATTCCAAAAGTTTTTCTTAGCGCGCAGCCCATTAATCGTGCCGAAAAAACCACAACAGCGCTCGCACTATCGATATTAATTAGCGTTTGTGTTTAATCTCTCATGGGTTAAGTTATAAAGCAGTTTTGTGCATCGTGTTGCTTTACCGTCCATTTTGTCAGTCATCGAATATATAAATTCCATTGTCTGGCAATGAAAGCGCATCGGTAATTCAATAGTAAACAGGAGCAATTAAATTGTATCGTAAAATTAATTGGATGTAATCATTGCGTGCTGACTGAAAACGATAAGAAATTGAAGTAGAAAATTAATCGAGACAGGGAAAACGCACGATGTACCGGCTGGAACGAAGGTGGCTCAAGTTGAGATATTAGTACACATAGAGAGATATGTGAGTAGCCATAAAGGACAATACATAGTAGACCGACTGCAAGCAGCGACGGCGATAGCGGTAGCAGAATTCTCGACTTGCGTGGCGCTCGAGTGAGGCCTGATCTATTTTCTTTGTAGAGCGACTAATCGATAGTCGCGGGCTTTGTACGACACGGTAGCTGGCCGAGCGTGCGCGCGCTTTACTGCGAGCTCAGGAGTGACTAAGAGACCACCTGCCGGATTTGTTCGTTCGTTGGTACTCCTTCCGGTATTAGCTAGGATTTTATCGAACAAAAAAAAGGAAAGAAGAAAGTCGATCGCTAGGCCGGAACGAATTGATAAAAAAGAAGAAACGAGAGTTGGGGACAGAAGGAAAAAACGGGACTCGTTGGATTCAAGAGATGAGAATAGCTCCAACTCTAGCGAGGTTTGGAAGCTTCGAATGCAAATAAAACGTTCGTCAAAATGACGTGTTCTTTTTTTTCAAGAGCCATTTAGCTAACAGTCTCCGAGACGTGTAACTCAATTGCCGGCGCGTACCGCTTAGCTACGTAAAGAGGGCTTAATCACTCAAACGAAGCATGTTAACGAGACTGGCACCGCTAATAAAGTTCCTTCCTTCAACCAATAGTCTACTCGGTCAGCGCGCTTGTTCACATTTCGACTATATAGTTTAGAAAATAAAAAGCCCGATGAAGCCGAAAAATAGCACGGACTTTTTTTCAGCCAGTGCAATGGCATTTGGCTTGATTGGAGCTTTCGTCAGCTCTTTTATTTCTCTACAACTCGACTTGCCTACCTTTCTTTTTTCATCTTCTTTTTGAAGAGAGAAATGTCTGACACCACAGTCGCACAACGACTTTTACGATTACGATGGGAACCTATGGCAAGCTTCGTTAGATTTCGTTACGAGTATACCTCGTTCGCGTGTCTTTTTTGCATGCAAACTTTATATGAACGTTACCAATTCGTTCGGATTATTTCTAAAAAAAGTTCTCTACACATAGAAAGCGGTTTATTCTGAAACCTTAAAGTCTTTGTGTTTTACTTTTACGAATAAATGATATGATCAGAATTTTTTCGTGCCGTTTAACCACGTACATCAAAATGCACTATGGGTGGTTGCGTGCATATTGTAGATGTATGTACATCCGGTGCTCACGATCAATAATTGTATATGTTAAAATTTTCATTCTGCCAAATCTCGCACGTTTATGACCACATAGATTTACTATTTTGTAACGAATAGGAAAGACAAACTTGATTCGTCGATGGCAAATTTGGTTCGATGATCAAAACAACATTTTTAATATTCTACATCGTATTAATTGTTGGATAATAGCGACCTCATTTTACGTAGGTATTACACCGGCATACAATGTCGATATTATTAATTACATTTTTCAAAGTTTATTTTATAGCTGCGTGTAAACGTCTTTTCTTGAAAATTTAATACATAAAAAAACCACTCAATTCTTCAAAGGTAATAAGAAATTTTTCATTTGTACGAGTTAACGCCTAATTAGAATAGCTCGACTCTAAAATTGAGTAAAGACTTTAGAACTAGAGTACTGGTCTGATTCTGAGAGTAAACTTTTAAACTGCAAGTCTGCTGTGCCTGAGTAATTTTGTTAGCATGCAGAATGGATAGGTAAATTGGTGAAAAGAAGAAAATTGGAATATCAATTAAACAAGTTTTTTGAAGGGACAAAGTAGGAGTTATTATTTGAAACGTCAAGGTAAAAAAATTAACTTTTATATAGTGTGCTGGTAGTCGTCGCAACGTTAGCGGTATAGTCGTAAGTATCGCGTGTTATAGTGTTCGACAATACACGAACGAAAACACGCTATATCCGGCTAATCGCTATATATATATACACACACACACATACGTAAATATTCGATCGTTCGTACGTCGAACATCCGGAAATTACGTTGAAGCTTTTGTTGGTGGCTATCGACACACAGGAGCTCCAAAATATAATAGAAAAATCACAAACGATCGAGAGAAATTGATAGGTAGAAAGAGAACGAGTGTCTTGGTCGTAAAAACGTAGCGGTTACGAGCTCAGCCCATTGTGCCGGAACATTATAATTGATTGATAATCTGCGGTACGCGGTACAGAGGAGAGATTGACTCTCATCGTGAGAGTGTAGGTGTAGGCACGTAGTCGACACGAGGCTGGATAGCGATGACTGCGCACTTTGCGGAATTTCAGCGCGGGATATCCCCCACCCTTTCAATCCCATTCTTTCTTTTCTTTGTTCCCGTTTGCCGCACTGATTTTCCTCTTTTTTCCGTCAGCCACTCGCTTCGAGCACCACGCGAATTTGGCCTTTTTGGATCTGGTTAAGAATAAGGCGTAACCTTTTTTCATTTCTCACGAGACCGTTATCTCCCCGGCATTTTGCAAGAGACAGCGTCCATTTACCGACATTTTTCAAATTTTTATAGCGTCATCTTCTTCATCGGCTTCCATGACTTTGTCAGTTTTCGCTATTCAGAGAATTAACGTTTCTCTTTTTCATTTACTGCATGGCTCGTTGGCTTCGTGTCACGCGAACATTTCATCCCGCTTCTATGTTGGGTGAATTTAGAGAAGCAAGTAGCAAATAGCGCAGTTATAAGATTAAAGCACTTGCTAATGTAAGATAATTGGATTATTTTCTTCGTGAAATCTGAAGCTCGATTTCAGTCGAGATATCGTCGCGAGAGCAAGCGCTGGTATTAGTATGATATCCATGTTGCAAGACAGTTCTACGAGGCGTGCGCAGGTGACGAAGGACGAGTATCTTCTTGAGTATTGGAGAATCAATTTGTGATCATTAGCTAATCCAATTATCGTGTCATAGAATGTTTTGTTTGAGTAAGATCTGTTTACAGAGAAGCAGTACGAGGCGTTAGAGCGATGATATTGAATGAGTGAAAAGTCAATGGACATTTGAGGCATTGTTCGTCGAGATGAGCTTATTATAAGGCCAAATAAAGAAGAGTCGTATGGAAAACCAAAGCTTATAATCGTGACGCTACGCGTGTATGCGACAGTCGAAGTGATTGTATTGATTTTTCATTGATTTTGAGGCGACAGTCTAAAAGAACTCAACCAACTTGATTTGCAAAAAAAGGGATGAGTCGAGCGTTCGTAAAGTGTCAGTGGATACGTGTTGCAAAGGGGAGGGTTAACTTATTGGAGCGCGGATTTTAAAAGGACGAACTTCATGTTTTATTTGCCTGTCCTTGTAAAGTTTGCTTCGAAGTTTCTGCCGGCGAATGTAGAAACCAGATTAAAAGTTGAAAAATAAAAATGTATGTGCGCGCTGGTGGGTTTATGTGCGTGCGTACGTCTAACCTGAGTGTAAGTCATCCAGCAGCAGGGTTCCACCTGGTTGGAGTCGAGGCCCCAAAAGTCGAGCTCTTCCTCGAATAGTGGCCCGCAGACGTCTGTCGGATAGTGAAGTTTGCCCGTGCGATAGTAGTTGAGTACCTGGGCAAAGACCCCAGGATGCCGATCGAAGAAGTACTCGTTGAGGATGGGATCGTAGTTGGCAAGGGCTTCGGTTAGCCTTGACAACCGGGTCGCCGGGATCTTCTTCAGGGTCGCTTTGTACGTCTCGTGTCGTATGCCACCGACGTTTAGTACCACGCGGTTCTCCGCGTCCATGTTTATTAAATTCATTTTTCAAGCCTGCTTGTCGCACTGCTACCGTTCGTCGGTACAACGCTCTCGACTGCATGAATTTAAGACCTCCTTTCGCCCGCTCGCCCTTACCTGTGAACAGCCAAATACAACAATAATCACCTTGTTTTGCTTTTTATTTCTTTCGTGGTATTCTTTCATTGTTCTATCCCTTCATGTATATTATTTATTCATCTACAATCTTCACTTCTCTCTAACTTTCTCCTTTTCTTGTTTTTCAGCAAATATCCGTTCAGCAGACTTTATTGTAATTCGCCCTTTTTCTTCAACTTTAAAAGATATCGTCGTGATTTATTTTTTTTCGAATTTATTATTCGAGCTTTCTGCAAGTTTTGTCGGATACTGATATACATTTATAAGGTCATTTTTCGTTGTAGGTCAATAAACGGAGTTTCAAATATCATCTTAATAAAGCATTCATTGTGTTCGCATCAACAGTGCTATTTCGACTTTGGCGAGTGTCCATTACGTCGTTTAGAATGTAATTAAGATCGAAATTTAAAATGATACAGAAAAGAAACACTGGCTGTTCCAAGAAACAGATTTACGCCAGCAAAAAAAGGGTTTTAAAATAGTTTGTAATTCTATTAAAGTAAATTATAATTTAATTAATACAGCGAACAATCAAATGTGTTTTTCTATTATAATATAATTATAATAAAGTACACTATACACGCCATTGCCTAAAACTAATATTTGATTAATTTGTTTATTTGTTTCTATGATCGAATGAAATACTTGGGTCATTTATCAAAAAATCATTCAATAGTGCTTACACAAAGAGAAACTTACCTATTTTTAAGTATTTACAATTGACAAATGATCTAAATACTAAGTATAAATGGTAATCTAGACGAATCCAAACATATAACAAAGCATTTTTCCAGATTTCACGGATTCTACGATAAATATTGAAGGCTCAAGTTCTTCACGGATGGGTTAGTCAAGTCTATAGATCGTATCCGAAAGTTCACTTGGCACTCGTACAACACTTCTTATCGTGCATAAAATGCAGAGAAAGTCACTTTTCCTATTCAGGATTATGGACATATTTTTTCCGGTTCTACAGTCTTATCTGATCATAATACACGTTTTCCACATGATTTTCATTTGTTTGTCTCTTAGTGAATTCGAGCAATTTTTTATTTTAACTGTATTACCACAGAAATAAAATAATTGATTATATCGTAGATCGCAAAATGAAACTCGCTCAAAAATATATTCAATTTGGATGTAGGTTACTTGGCTAGGCTACAAGGTATCTAACTTTTTCGATTAGTTTTACACTAAAATAAATCCATATATCTTGATTATAGTGTATTTATTATAATAGAAAATCAACTTCAGTAAAAATGGTTTTTTTCAACGTGTAAGTGATTGAATTAATGTATTAAATAGAAAAGCTTGTATGAATCGAAAGCATACCGTTTTGTACAATAAACCATATTCGTGAAACGCAAAACTAATACGATTTCCCGATAGGTTTACAATCCCATTTACCAAGTCACAGACGACGATGCTTTAATTTAGATTCGTTCGGAAAAGGAGATTTGATTCAGCAAGAAAATACAATGCGCACACACGTATACAGAATACATGCTCACATGTAGATATATGTTTGGCAATGAAGTGTAGGTGATTGTGGCACAGGATGAAAATAGGTAGGACGGCGGCAAAAGAATTGTGTCAAAAAGATAAATAAGTCGGCAAGAGTGTTATGAACGAGATTTGCTCGTGAATCGATTTCATATTGAGTTCCAGCCACTTATATTGGTATTGCGGTTATGTAACCGCAGTACCCGCACCTCGTTAATGGCAATAAATTCAGATATTTTCTCTATCTCTCTTACACTCAACGAGTTTTATGAATATACCTATATATTTTCAGCTTGAAACTTGTTCAGAATTGATTTAGTAAAGAAACGCAACAGTCAATGCATCCCGCGGATAATCCATGATATATATATATGGATTATTTAAAACTCGGCCGTGAAGTTTGGCTTTTAGTCATCTATCTCCGGGTATTCCGAAAATATTTATCGACATTTATGTTATTACGATGTCCGCGTACACAAGTAATGCCAAGAATCATGAAGACTTGTGCAAGAAAGTGGATCGGGATAGAATTGAAACGAAGCAATGTATTATATGTGATTGGAAAGTGAAAAAAATCATAATCGAGTATCGTTGGGATGGTAAATATTGTGTATTATAACAAACACGATGTAGACTGGAGTATCCGATAAACAGTTTTAAGGGCTACATAGATATGCGAAAGCAACACGGTAATGTTGCTCGTTTATACACAGAAGAACAAGAGAGCGACAACTGATGTAAAGTCTTGGTGTTGCTCGTCTGGCTGACGTCGAGGAAGATCGATTGCAGCCCCAACGGCTCGACCGCTCTCTCTCTCTCTCTCTCTCTCTCTCTCTCTCTCTATGGACGTGTACGTGTACATGTGCAGGTATATAGATGATGTGCTCGCGCGCGACCCTAATAATCATCCTCCACAACGTTTCGAAAAGAGAAAGAACAGAATAAAAGACAGCCCACTGAAAAGAGAGCTTGGTTATACGTTAGCCTTACAATAATAGCAGCGAGCTGAAGAGTGAGAGAGAGAGAGAGAGAGAGAGAGAGAGAGAGAGAGAGAAAACCATCTTCGCGCTGATTTTTTTTTCCGGGCCACTGTCTAAACGAAGCGAATACCGACCGATAGCGGTGTCCTGTGGACTTTTCATATCTTGGAGTGGAATTTGCATTGAGGCGTTGCCGATATTCTTCCATTACACGGCCCAACACAATGCCTCATTGTCGTTCAAACCTTGCACTCTTGTTGCTACTTTTGGTCTCTTTCTCACACACACTCTTTTCCGTTACTCTTTTGCCGTGCCTCTTCAAGACACCCTGTGTTATCATACTTCTTTGCTCTATTTCGACTCCTAGGAATTCTCTCCACGTGTCTATCCCCTTATGTGCTATTCTAACTTTCATACGAGTTTATTATGTAAGCAACGAGGAAGGTAAGCATTGAGCGAGAGAGAGAGAGAGAGAGAAACGGTCGCATATACGCGTAAGCCACTGGAGAAAGCTTTGAAGGTTGGAAATTGATGGCTGATCGCGATAGCTTATGTATATTTATTGTATATATGGATTTTAGTGTGAAGCCAAGGCAATGTTCGTCGCGTATATAAACTCACCGACGTAGAGATGATAAAAACGAAGGGGCGTGAAAGGATGAGGTTGGTTTGCGAGGAGAGACAACTGTTAGAGGACAGTCAGTATATATATATATATGGAGCAGTAGTAAAAACGTGAGCCGCCAGAGATATAGGCAAGGGGCTCTTGGGAGACAAGGCATACCACACCGGCCAAAAGGGATGCTGATACTCTACCGGCAACGTCTCATGAATAATTAATGCACCTAAAATATTTGCATGCTTCGTATATATTCGCACGTACGTTTATTGAATAGCCAATGACCGAAAGATAGTGTCCGAGCACGTGATATATGTACGCGCACACTGCTACTTGATGAGCCGTAGTCAGAGTTTAAGATGCTTGGAAACGAAAATCCAACTGTACGCAGAGATTGGCAGGTAAATCACGCACTACTCCCACGGGACTAACTGCTATTTCACTTGGAAAATTGCTCTCTCCCATCCGACTTCTCGTTTCATCTCTGTTTCTTCCTACTTACTATCAGTCGACGATTAATTACAACGGTTACGTTGACGGAAAAATATGCGCCAATGAATTGTTGTCGCCTGCTCTGTTTCCAGTGGTCCAATTATCTCTGGAATAGTACTTTTCACATGCTCCAAGGTTATCAGCTTCTAAATAATTACTTATTTTCCTGAGGGTGTTGCGTACAAACTGTGATTAACGTCGTCGATTAAACTTGCTAAACTGTTAGAATTAAGCGACGAACTAACGAATTCGCGTACAATCCTTAGTGATAATTACTGTTTTTGTGGCTACTTCGATTGAAATTAAATGATTGTTTGCCGTTCGCCGTTCGCCGTTAAACAGCTACTTGTTATTCTAGTAGCCAACCCGCATTATATGTAACGTAATTGAATAGAAGCAATATAGACAATGAGCTTTCCGTTCGCAGACGGCATACAATTATGTTTCAAAGCGTCACTGTAACGTTCTAAAATGTCTACTGCTTGCATATTTCATTTAGATAAATTGAACAAACAAATGAAAAAATTACAGCAATAATCCAGTTTAATATTAAATGTTGGTTCGAAATTAACGAATGATATTTTGGTAATGTAATTGAATTCTGAAAATGTTGTATATAAACGATTGTATGAGTATATAACGGTTATATTCTCATTGATAATGAACTCGGATAGTATGTAATACAAATATAGGGAATTTAAGCAACAATAAATAATAAAATCTTCGATAATGGCAACGTGCAAATATTTCATTAAAAACTTCAGTTAAATACACATATTAAAGTAATGTCACACAGTTACTAAATCTAATTATACCGATAAATCATCAATATGTACAAATAGGCATTCAGAAAATAAAACATAAATCATTTAAAAATTGATTGAAATTTGATCTTAACTGCATACATGGTATTGACACTTTCAATTGAAAGGTAACATTGGATTACTGCCGCTACAAGAAATATTCTGATGTCGTAAACAAAACCGATTATACGGTGTATAGAAAAAATTAGTCAGATCATTAACTTGCGATATATTTTCAAAATTCCAATACAATTGCTAGAAAAAATGGTATTTTTTCGTTCGGAAATCATCTATTTTTAGCACGAGTGTATCTTAGAACAGGACTGTATGTATACTAGGTACAGTGTACATGAATATAATCAATGCAGATAAAGGTAAGTTGAAGAGCTCTGTAGGCCTGCTTGAAAATGGACTTTTCAGTAAACTTCGTCAACAATGAAACTTAATTTGAAGTAAATTCGTACCTTCATCCTGATTATTTGGTCTAATAATCATTATACAAAATGCCGTTTACGACACTATTTAATTACGATTCATCGTGAAATGTCGATTTAATCCTAATGAGTGTCGACTGTTTGTTATATATTAAGTCCCTATTGATTTTGAACGGTGATTCAGCAAGAACATTTTGATGAATATTTCAAATATAATTTTCATGTTTCATATCAATAGAGCGTGTATAGATATTATGTGACTTGATTACTATTTATATAAATGTATACATTACATGCATTTTTTGTATATATAACATAGATTCTTTTTCGTCAAAAATATTCAGTTCTTCAGTTACGATGGTTACCTGGGTAACTAAAATGAAAGGTTTATACGTACGTGATATACACACTCAAGACATTAAAAACTGTATTGATATTTTTCAGTACAATATTATGAACTATCATAATAATACGCACAAACAATTACTTTACTTACACGACGATTGTGGAACTGACGATCTTCACGATTTAAATCTACAGCATAGGGAGGTAAGTGTAATGACAACCTAAAGTGCCATGAATTAGTTTACCGAATGATTAATCCTATTGAAATTACAAGTATTACACTTGCAAACAACCTTCAAAGTTCATGCCCCACGAAAGCTTACAGTAATTTGACGATGATTGGGCATTTAGCAAACAAGATGTTCGTATCAGTGTAGACTGCAATTTAAGTTAGTTTCGAAAGAAGCTGTTCAAGCGTAACATGAAAGTGATCATTAGAAAGTAAGAAGTTTTAACTTTGCTACGTGATCTGATATATAAGTAGGATATGACGCGCATACGCTACCAGCTTCAAGTGAAATCTCAGCAAACAAGCAGATCTTATTAGGTTTGAGGTGTCGCTGAATTACATAAATTACGCACTAAATTTAAGTTTGGAGTTTGACATACAGTGATTAAAATGTCCATTTTGTGTTGTCAAACAGACTTATTGTTTATTGTTAATATTATAAAATTTACACGCCGATGTAGATATATATGATGATGTAGCCACCTGTAACGGTAAATACAACTAGATATCGCACAAATTCGAACATGAAACTATGGAAGCGTGTTTTATGTACACAGAAATTTAGCAATATTTGCTACTTTCTACGGCGTTGTTCGCGTGGGTAACATTATCGTTTATATTTTGTGAGAAATAATTTTCATAACATATTTAAAGGTAAAAAAGTGAATACTCTGTTACTTGTTCTATTAGTAGAATTACATTTTACCTACGCCTTCGTAAAAGAAAGTCTTGCTCGACTAGGCAAATGTTGTAAATCAAAGAAAAATTGGTAACAAGTACAAACGTATAAATAAGTACAATGTTTTCATCGAATTTATATTGAAATGTTGATGTCATAAGACTACAGAGAATCAAGTCATCAATGTTTAGAAAACGGTGAACGAATCGATGAAAAATTCCAGAAATATACAATAAAAAATTAATTGTCGTGAGACGATTGTTGGTCTGAGATTTGTATTGAATGCTATATTGCGAAAGAATATATTCTTCTATAAATAAGGATATATAAAAAAGTAGGAAAGCCGAAACAGATACAATATCATTCAATAAAAAAATGTATTGTAATATTGATGAAATATACAAATAATGTGAATTTATAAATGTGTAGATTCATAGATAGATAAAATTAATGATTCTAACATGTTTCAAATAACGAAGATTCTGTAACAATTCTGGAGATTTTCCCCTCTTTATGTAACATACATTTTTGTCATGATATGACTTTTACACATTTAACGGTATTTCTATTGGTTGATGAATACTTTATATCCATAAATTATTGTATGGATGTTTGGAATAATGGATTGCAATAATAAAAGCTTATACAGACAATTCGAACAAGTAATATTTGATTTAAATCTGGTTTCTTCAAACAACAATTTTTATTCTTCTTTTATTATTATACCAGCGTGCAACACTGAAGATACCGTACGAAAGTAGTTATGTACGGAATTACATAGTAGTCGAAGATATAAGTAAATTATTGTTCGCTTATACGGACAGTTTTATATTAAGCTTTTGAAAAAATACGTTTTCCAAGTGCTTTTCAAAATTGTTTGGATATTCTTTCAACATACGGAGTATGGCATCTTATTTATGTTTTTTTACTGAATTTTATCGATGACCGTAATATATTTTTCAAAAATGTATACCTATTTACCGATCTCTACTATCGCTTCCAGTCTTCGTTACGAATAATCCAAATGGAACATTTATAAAATATACATATACGCACGCGTTGTTCGTATTTATGTACATTGTCACCAATTTTACATGTACGTTACAACGTGTATAATCTATAGATAAATGCATTCAACTGAAAAGCTGCAAAATTGATTACAACCACGTGCATAATTTTAAATCCTTCAGATTCTTGCATGAATAACTACGAAGAATTATTACGCACACTACCTAGGTTTCACGCTTTTCTTTACAAATCAGAGCAAAATATTTTGAAATTGTAGCATTTTTTCGTTTATATATGTTATTATTCACGTTTTCTGTTTCATTTTTTTATTCAGTAGTTAAAAGATTCCTATTCAATAATATTGTGACCAATGTGTATTGAAATTATAATATTGAGCCAATGAATGTCACAAAGCAAACAGTAGAAAGACTTTAAAAATACTATAAAATAATTTAAACAAATTTATTTTCAATCTTGAATTTTGACATAAAATTTTTAATCAATTGTTACTAGAGTCTCATTTGAATTACTGGTCATATTTATTAGAGGAAAGATAATTAAGACGAATTTGAAATTCCATGGAGTCGATATTACAAATTTTCGCAGTTGGTGATTGATTGCACCATTACAAATTTTATCTTGGAATTTAATCTGATTTCGTATAATTGTCAAAAATATCACGATATTTCAAAATATATATTTCAATATATATTTTGAATATATATTATATATATTATATCAATATATATTTCAAAAATATTAACGGTCAATTTCATTTTTTACAGACAGAAATTGTTATGAAATATGTAAAATAATAGAAAACAAACCGTTTCAAATATGAAAGACTTGTTATTTAAATACCGCATATCATGATATTATTTGTCACATATTTTTATTAGAATAGAATTAATAGTTCAGCTTTGTTAATTGATCATAAAAAAGAAATAACCTATGACTTTGAATATTATAAGTCGTATTTATTCTTTGAAGAAAAAAATGTCCTGAATACCATAATAGTTGTTGTACTTGATTTACGTAGATAAGCTATCGATATTTTATCTGAGTTTGAATTTAAAACATACCCAATGGAAATAATTGATAAAAATCGGTCTATTTTTTTAAATGTTTGTTTGGAATTTTTAACTTTGAAGGTTTTACTTTGTGCCATTTGGAACTTTTGTTACATGTAAGAAATACTTGTACGAATATGTTAACCATTTTAATTTGTAATTTAATGGCAGAGAATTTCGGTTAACATTGAGATTTAAGCACATCGTGTAAAAATGATGCATTATAGTCAAATAGCTAAAATAAGCGATATTTTCACTTATATGTTACTAACTCATTACCATAGTGAATTTGGTTGTCTACTTGTTATTTTTTTAAATAAAGTCCAACAAAGTGATACATTTGAAAAGATACTATTCACGCAATTCGTATGTTTCCAAAGATAAAAAAGTTTTTACTAGTATTACAATTATGACGAGTATTATTCATAGATAATTGATTGATCAATCAAGATATAGTCACAGATTTTCAAAATAAATACAAAATAGTAAAATAATTATTATAATCCGATAAAATTTTTGTACGGCTTCTATGAAAATGTAACACTAATTAGTAACTTTACTTATTTTGTAGTATATTTTACCAAACGCATATTTATATGAAGAAATTTGTTCAACAATCAATTTTTACTCTTCTTTTATATTGTTATATTTTGAGGCATGTCATCTATGAGAATCAATATTCCACTGATAGATTGGATATTTAATGAGTAATCAAATTATACGTTGTTAGTAACTGATGGAAATTGAGTTGCTGTCGGAATTAATTCAATTTATCGAGTTACGGTAGAGTGTACAAGGCGTGGATATGTCATAGAATCATTGTATTTCATATGAAAATCCTCAGAGATTTTTCTTCATAAGATCGTTATAGTAAGAATTGATAGCATAGTACGTAATTGACAATATTGATCGCATCGCGCATTTGTGAGATTGTAGCTTGCACGTAATTTGATCGATTTATTTGTTTTGAAGCTATAAATGATAATATACTTAAATAAGCTGTATTTTAGGACTATTTGACTATAACATTAAAACAGTATAAAGACAAATGCGAAGATAAATGTATACGTAAGTGGGAAAGTGACTAGCAAAGCTTTTAGGCGACAACAAAAAAGACTATGAAAAATAAGTCCCACATATCTGGTATTATTCCCGTGATTGCACGTAAGTGCCACACGCTATAAACGTATAGAAGCGAATGAAAATGGGCCATCGTTACGAAGGAAAACAGAGTAAAAAACCAGTGGTTAGGAGTGTAGCCGCGGTGAAACAAGGAAAAATATGCTCTCGCAACTAATCGGCAATCTACAATCTGCTGGCTGTATACTACACTATACTGAGTTATATGGTACACACCATAAAATGTTTAAAGCGTGATAAATACCGACACGTAGTTGTCAAAGTTGAAAAACCTCTCCCTAAATTCGAGCGATACGTGGGCGTTTGTGCATGCATCTTTAGTTTCCAGTTTTCTTTTTTCTACAAAGTAGAGTAGGACAAAGCGTGGCCACTTCGGGCACAATTGTTTTCTTTTTCCCCCCCCCTCTTTTTCGACCGAGACACAAAAGTGTACGAGGGAGATAGAGAGAGAGAGAGAGAGAGAAAGTTGAGGCTGACTGTAGAAAGTGGTGCATGCACAAAAGTGGCTCCCTTAATCGGGAAAGTATGCCCGAGGACACAGAGACCAATTCGTTGAATGATAGAAGGGTGAATAGGCCTGCCCGGAGGGCGGTTTACTGCTCAAAAACGCGTGCCACGAGTGTAGACCTGTTATTTAGCAAGTCAGGGCCAGCGACCTGTAACTCGAAGTTAACTTTTAAAGCGCACAAAAGACAAAACTGCGGTGAAGCCGGTGGCGTCGGCATCTCCGACGCTGCTCAGTTGGCGAAGAGTGGATGCAGTTTTAGCAAGAACCAATGCAAAATTGGTACCTCCTCTCTCCCCTAAAGAAGGGAGATTGACAAAAAGGAGACGTGCACGATGCAGCTGTCTATGCGTATATAGGTAACGAGCGCCCTCGTGTACCGTATGTGCAAGAATCGATAAGCTGCGTGCACGCAGGTAGTCAGCGTAAGCAGGCCAGCCTATACTTTCATACGTGCCGGCTGGCCGTACGAAGAGCTTTACTACTGCGCGACCCACCGTCGTGCTCCTGCTCGTGCCGCTGCTGGCAGTTCTCCTCTCCAGGCTCATGTTGTTGGAATCGGCGAGACCGGCATGCTCGTCCACTTGTTGTCGTCGGCGACTCTTTACTGCTGCCACTGCATCGCCACAAATTGCACACTTTATAAGCGAGCGAAGGAGCAAGCGACCAACACGACAGAAGCACTAAGCTTGAGACTAACTACGGCGGGTTCCCATTCATACCTCCTAGCTTTTGTCCCGTTCTCGCACAATTAGGGAGGTAAAAGGGATCAAAAAATGCATACACACGCGGTGGTAGCGGCGCGCACTAACGCGGCAGCGACTATGGTTTAGGCTGACCCGGCGACGCTCGAGCACAGACTGAAAGCGCCGAAAGAGGGACAGACAGAGATGGAGGCCCAGAGGGAAAGAGACAGAGATACAGAGAAAGAGAAAGAGACAGAGAGAGAGAGAGAGAGAGAGAGAAAGAGAGAGGAAGAGAGGGTATACCAACGCCGCCAGCGCCGTTCACGCGCGCGCACGCGAATCTACTGTCGAGAGAGAGAGAGAGAGAGAGAAAGAAAAGGAGGGTACGCATGCGCAAGGGCCCTCCTTCGAGAAGTAACCGCTATATAGTTCTCTTACACCCGACAACCAGCCAAATGCGAGTCCTGCTGCCACGCTGCTGTTAACGATAACACATCCCCTATGCCTAGCGTTTCCTTTATTCTATCTCTTCTCCCCCCCCCCCTCGCCCCGCCTCTCTCGCTAGTTGCAGCCGGCTCGCTCTGACCTTATTCTTTCGCTAGCCAACGTCTCGCTTATTTTCACGCTCATTCTCTTTTGCTCTTTTGACTTATTTACATTGGTGTACAGGTATGACTACGATCATAACCAGTTTGCCAAATACTTACTTCCTGTAATTGCCACTCCTCCCTCTCACCTTCCGTTTGTACAGCTGTTTGCGACACGCGGAGAGCCTTTCACCTCGGTTATCTTTCTCTCTTGTACATCACGCTCTCCTCGTTTGCTTTTGCTTTTTACAAGGCGCTCTAATTGATCCGTAATAAGCTACTGGATGGTTCTACCTTTAATCAAGCCTTATTTGTCTTTATGCGTCATCGCTTCCTTCGTGCAGCAAGTATCTTTTGCCAACTTTTTTTCTCTCAAATTAACAGGATGTTTCTTCGTCGCATTTAAAGATAGCTTAAATTCCGAGAAAGAAAGAGATAACAACTGCAACCTTACGTTTAAGTCGCAGCTCTCAACGGATCCATTACGAACGGATTTTTTCGTGGTTTTTATTTAATGACACGCGATTTCCCTTGTCACGATTTTCCAAATATTCACCGCAATTTCAGTTGTACGGCAGTTTGGGTTCAATTATTATTATTATTACTACTTGCTTTGAGTATGCGTTTAATGAATCGTTTAGTCGCTCGCCCCATCGTGGTTGTGTTTTAGCTAAGGAACGTTAGCCGCAAGGGTTTTGGTTTTGTAATCCAGCGGTTAAATGGATTCTCTACCGCGAATTATTAAGAGAATGCGTTTGCAAGTGTTCGGAATTTGCTAGCTCTTTTGATTTCGATATTTGAAAGATTTTTGTCACGCCTTCGCTGTTTACGAAAAAAACAATTATAACATCGAACGCAGAGGGATTGATTTTATTAAAATGCGCCAATCTTTTGAATATCAGTACTACATTGCAGTTTAGATCTATAAACCGTTGATATGCAATTTTATATCGACAATTGAATGTATTGGTCTAGTTGTTAAGTTAAATTAAATGTTTGATCAGTAAAAGAGTGCAACGATAACAAGATAGCTTTCATAGCCCCTTGAGGAAAGTTAATGGCTCGATTAAATTGAATGGGAATCGCTCATCAATCAAACGCCAAATCAAGAAGACTAAGCGGACGAAGTTATTCTATATATACTTTGATCAGCAAATATTCTTCGCAACCCATAGAAAATCTAATCATGTCTGTTGTGACTTACCGTTAAACTACTTTACTGTATTTACTAAATAGACGTAAACCTCGAATTATATCAATGCACTGATACTATCTTCGCCTTAATATCTAGCAATGCAGCTGTTCTTTTAGTATCGGAGTTTGATTTAATTATTTTACTATTAACTACGGTATGATAAACCATTTCACATTGTTAATAGTTCATGTCAATTTGTCTTACTTCTCTATTTTTTTAACTTTGTACAATTGAAATTTTCTGTACGACAGTATCAATAAGAATTCTATAGAAAGAAACAAACGCATGAATCGGTGATTTTCAGCTAATCACAAAAATAGTAAGGTGTAGACTATGAAAAAGTTTGTTTTCTTTTTCGAACAAAGTAGATCTATTGTAGGGATTAGAAACTATGCAAACGCCTTATACATCTGAAGCTAATATCATCTTTGGTAAATCATCCTTACGCAGCGATTTTTTGTTGCCCCGACATTTCGCGCGTTAGCACATGTTTTTTGGAATAAATGATTCAACATATTAATGACATTGGCATTGTTACTCACTATGTCAGGACTGTAGATGTTTTATAGTTTCTTATAAAGGAAATTATCAATTAATTGTGCATCTTAAATCTTATACATTTTGTATTTATAGCTTACACTTAATGACTTAATGTTAAATTTACACTAATTCCAACAAATAAAATAAATACTGATAACACCGATAATTTTAAAATAGCGATAGATATGAGAAAAATGTGTATTATTTACGCGCATCCAATTGATTAATTGTTTTAATGAAACAACAATAATCACCAAAATTATCGATACATCCACACTAAGTTAAACGTTAATGGAACGAATGGAAAATTAGATTGGAGCTAATTCTGATATGTAGATGTAAAAAATATAAAAATAAAGTTGAATCGTTTCGATGTTTTTCAATAAAAAACTATATCTCAGTGCTACGCTTGAAGATCCAGTTAAAATGCGGCAATTTAAAACGTTAGATATGGCGTATATGCACATGTAAAAAATAATTCGAAAAATAAAGAGAAGGGAGGAAAAAAGAGATCTCACGGTTGAGTCACATCTAAAGAATGGACGAGAATGGTAATCGCAGCAATCATTTGGCTGTTGAATGCGGAAAGCCCAGACGCGCGGAGGTACGTAAATCTGGTTCTATAATGCTGAAATGCTCATCCTCTCTTATTCTCTCTTCCCCTCTCTTATGCTATTTTTTCAGATTACCTCTATCATATATATACGTATCGCATCACTTCCGCGCTCGAGTGGGAAAAAACTACGTACACGGTTGATTTGTATCTGCACGGATATTTGTTTGCAGTATCTCGTATTGGAATATGAACAGTGAGAGAAATTACTCAAGAGGAATTGCGATTGTCCGAGAGTTAGAGGCAAACAATGTTTAAAGGAATGCCAGTTTCAAAAGAAATACAACAACTTGAATTCCGTTATCGGATGTCGAACACATGCTGCCACGTGGAGGGTCGTAGAAGAGTTTTCTTGGGGAGAGGAGACGTCGTCGAGACCAACACTGTCGAAGGGTCGAGGAGCCATAGATACATATACGCGCGGTTTTCCTATACGAGTGACTCGACGCACGAACGCCTTGGTTGTTGCGTTCTATCAAGTCGTCTCATTTCGTCGTATGGAGAGAAAGAAAGCATGTCGAATTGGCTGGACTCGAGAAAGTTTGTCTACGGCTATTAAAGATAATCCTGTTTTTCGATGTGACTTTCTACGGGGGATGAGAAAAATGAGGCTTTATGATTATTACCATTGTCTCTCTCTTTCTCTCTTTGCTCTTTTTTTTCTTTCATCGCTGCAAATCCCTCCTCGAGGGTAAAAGCGTTTGTCTTGCTTTCTTAATGATACTTCTCGCAACTTCCCGATTCATACGTGCATCGTAATAAAAGTTTTATTTTCATTTGATCCTTTGCTTAATGAACGATGATCAGTGAAAGTTGAGATTGTGCCTGGAATTCGGAATATCTCTACTCCTGAAAGCTACAATATTATTAACAACTGAGTTGCTCGATTATTTTAGGAAATCATTTGCTTACCTTTGCTAAGAAAACGTTAATAATATTTATTTAATAATGCTTTCACTTGAAACACTCGTTAGAACTTCACTTTTACTACTTCTATTAAACGAATAGTACAAATCCCAATCACTTTTACTTTAAATTTAAAGTATTGATGTGGACAATCCGTATGAGTATTGATTGAAATAATTCGTTTTTTTTTTTACATAATGCTAAGTATTTCTCTAATGTATTTTGATCAATCGGCAAAGCTACGAAACTATTTTATGAACAACGAACAAAACTGCACGAAACAAAACTATGCCTATAAAAAAATCAACTTATTCTTATTTTACATCTTAATACATGTTATTGGGTAGACAAATTACAGAAGACCATTAGGCATGGTATTGTGCTTTTATGACGTTGAATAAGAAAACTCATATTTATTATGAAATACTAAATAATAATTTGTCTTTGTTTCCTTCAAGTCACAGTGAATAGGGATATTCAACTTACTATATGAGCGCTTTTCAACCAATGTCAGAGGTTATAAGAAAAATGCGATTAAATATTTATAGAATTGTTTTATCAATAATATATAGCATATTTGTTTTACCATATATTTTTTCTTGTCATAAAATTTGAATAATACGTAGTCACGTGCGTTTCACAAGAAACATTTCTAATCTATAAAACAATACTCTCGGCATATGTCTTTTCTTTTATTTTTGTTACATTTAAGAGTATTGGACGTTGGCTTGCTGCGAAAATTCCATTGCTTTCTTTTATTTTACTTTCAAAAGTTATGTGTTACAATAAGGAGTGAATTTAAATCGTTACATTTGAACGAATGGGCTTCGTGACAAAGTTTTGAAAGCTTCATTAGCTCGTATAAATTTGTATGAAGTTTTTTACTTATAGGATGGGTTTAATACTGGTTTGATTGATATCTCTTACAACGATATTTATAATTTTATATTATCGCATTTATATAAGAAGTTTTCATCTTTATTACAGATAATATTTATAATTCATAAACCATATCGATAAAGAAAAAAAATTAATTAATAAAAATACTGAAAAAACAGATTTAATTATATATGTACTTTCCATCGTCCCTAATTAAGCATATTTATTTCCTAGTTTTGTTTAAAGATCTAGTAAAATACATTCGGATGCGTATAATTAACGTACATTTGTTTTGAGCCATTAGAAACTGTGTTTACGCTGGCAGCCTATAATTATAAACGTCCCGTTTTGAAACTGTGATATCGATATTCTAATCAAAATGAAAATTAATCGAGCAACCTTCCAAAAAAGCTATTTATTAAGAATTTAAAAAAAATGAAAACACAATTTACGAATTCTCGTCTACTTTGAGCGATTATAAGTTTTTTTCGGTAGTCTATAGCAGATGAAGCAGTCGAGTAAGTTTCCGTCAGTAGCAGTAGACGCAACAGCTACAGCAGTAGAAGGTGTGTAAAGGTGCACGAGGCAATGAACCGAGTTCGCGAGACAGTAAAAGTATAGCAAGGCAAAGGCGAGGGTGGCAGCGTGTCGGTGGTAGCGAACGTTGAAAACGTCAATAAAGTAGGTGCACTCAGAGGAAAAGAGAGAGAGAGAGAAAGCGCTTCTTTCTCCCGAATGTTCGAGCTTTTTAGCTTTTTGTACTATCAGATTTTTGTAAGTTGGTGGCAGAAAGAGAGAGAGAGAGAGAATTGAGCGCAGAACTAGCAAGCGCATGCATGTTGGAGAATCTACGTAAGCTCCCAAGAAAAATCCTCTCCCTCTCTCTCTCTCTCTTTCTCTCTCTATCTCGTTCCCTTTTTCAACGTCGACTAGGCCGCGTGAGTGTTTGTATTGAAAAGAAGAAGAAGAAGAAGTCGGGAGGAAGAGAAGCTTGGCGGTGTGAGTAACGCGATCGAAGCTCGGTAAGCGTGTATATACACAGGGTTCGAGAGTAGCGAAGAGAGAGAGAGAGAGAGAGAGAGAGAAAGAAAACGCGAATGTGGCTGCGTGCGCACGTGTATATATGGAAACGGTACTATGTTTAGCAGCGGCAAGCCGCTAGAGAGGAGAGAGAGAGAGAGAGAGAGAGAACTACCGCGAGAAGCGGCCCTTGCAAAAGGTAGATTGGCCTGTTCTGTACCGAGCTTTCGAGAAGAAGAGAAGGGGGATACGTCGTTTAATATTTCAATTGCTCGCGTTGTAGGATCGATTCTCCAGCTTGCTTACTCTCTCTCTCTCTTCTTTTTTTTTCTCTTTGTTATGTTTCGGTGTAGTTGCACGCATCTTTTCTCTCTTTGGTCTCTCTGGGGCGTGTCGTCGGCCTACATATACGACTATAGGCTTGCCGGGAGTCAAGTCAGCATCTTAGGGGAAGTTAAAAAAGCAGCTGGCCCATGAATAGCTTGCTGTAAGTTAACGACCAAGTCGCTGCTCGTCAAGCTTTTTTTATTTTTTTTGTGCTTTCTTTTTCAACGAGCTTTGCCACTCTCTGCATTATGAATGCTGTACTACCCGCTTGGCCGAGCAAAATCGCCCTCGTATCTATGGAAATCAACCGACCGGCCGGCCGCTCGTTACGCTACTGCAAACATTCTCTCTCTCTCTCTCTCTCTCTCTGTTAATGACCTGTATGCGACCTCTGCTTTCTCTCCTGTAGTATGTCTTATGTATGTGTGTGTATATGTTTTAAGCTGTCGTGTGCTGTGAGAAACGGCATTTTAGACTTTGTCTTTTATCGTCTCGAAACTCGCCAAAAGCCTTTTATGCTCGTCACTGGGATAGCTAACGCGCTTTTACGAGTAGCTTCTTTTACATGCCCTCATCATCCCTTCGTCGTGTTGTTTACTGTCCAGCGAAATGATGATGCTTTGTTAATTTCAAAAAAAGAAGAAAAATGAACACCTATTACTAAAATGTTTAATAAAATATGGTTCCTAATTTGATAGCGATATGTCAGCATAGCGTTCATTTAAAAATCATCGACTGGCTACAATGGTGACAAGAGGGAGAGAGAGAGAGATACGTCTTTCATTTTACAATTTATTTTCACCAAATGCGCAAATTCCGTTTAATATTCAAGCAATTGTGCCTATGAATATTCATGTTGAAACCAGGATTATTATTAATATTCATAATTGAATGGAAACCCTGATGGCGATTACTGTTTGATTGAAAATGTTGTAAACTTTCGACCGCAAAATAAGAAAATAGCACAGAAAAGAAAATGTACGAGTACAAAAGTGCGGTGTATATGCAAAAAATTGCATTATCATTAGAGCTGTAAATAAAGTGAAGGAGAAAAAGAGAGAGAGAGAGAGAGAGAGAGAGCAAAAGCAAAAATAGGGAAACAGCACAAAACAAAAGCCGCTTAAAGTCAAAGATGCAATTCATCGGCTGGCAGCGCGGCAACGAGTAACTATAGGGCTGGCAAATTCAGCTATTCAGCAATGCAAAGTTTAGCGGCTCGGTGGCATTAAGCTTTCGGGGACTTGAGTTGGGCTCAGCTTGAGCTGCACGGCGGAAGCGCGGTACCAAACGACTCTGGTTGCGGTGCATCGCGTGCTCATATACCTATACACTTACATCTATACATATACTTGTACGTATAGATTAAAGAGAGAGAGAGAGAGAGAGAGAGAGAGAGAGAGAGAGACACACACACGCTGGAGATGGCTTAAACCGATACAAACGCTTTCTACGCGAGTTGCCAAGCTTTTGCAAATGGCCTATCGGTCATACGGATTAGCCGCGGAAACTCGTGTCGGTGGCTATGCTCACTACAACCTCCTCTACTCTGCCACACTGTTTACCTCGAACAAATAACACGAGTTCCGAAATGTGAGAAGTGTTTCGTGTTCTTTCGTTCTCTCTCCCTCTCTCTTGCGGCGTCTCGACTATCGTACGCAGATTTGCGAACGTGCCTTGGAACTACAAACATACACATACGCACACACGCGCGCGGGTACTCGTGAAAATGCTGTGATTTCACGACTCTTTCAATCTAAACAGTCGCGGCACCTTTCACTTGAACACTTAACAGACGACGCTTAGCAAACAATCTACTCGCCTCACACCGTGACTCTATACACAAACTCGTGCACAGCTTTACCAATCTATCGAATAATACGTCGGTGAGAACTCTTTTATCGGCTACCGGTCGATCGGACCTACAAATCATTTATTTTTCTTCCATTCGCCGCTTTACCAAGTTTCAACTTGAGTGTCGTTGCTGTTTATGCATTAAGTGTACCTTTCTTGCACGCGCGCGACTTTTCATTTGTACGTTCGTGAAATTATTTTTCCGTCCTTCTCTCTCGGCATATTACTCCAGTTCGGTACTATAAAATTGGCTTTTTCACTTTTGTGTTTGCTATTTTTCCATATTTTATTCGATGTTTACAATGTGTATCGATATAGAATGCTTTCATCTGCTGTTTTTAAAATACGAGTTTATCTTGTTCACAAGAGCCGTAAATTGTAATGCCTGATCAATTATGTAAATCGCTGAATTACGTGAGCCCTTATTAATAAAGCTGTTGTATAATGACTTGTAAATTTATGATGATTTAAAGATGTACAAACGAGGAGAAATAATTAGTATAAATTAATACAAATTTAGTGGTCAAATAATCATCAGCGATATTGTTTAAAGAAAATGAATAAATAACGCAGATACAAAGATTGTATCTGACCGAACGGCGATCAATACTACTTAGTTTGCGAAAGATTTTTTATTACTTTTTTCCAAAAGCAAATTTTACCATCATTATCAATCAAGTAAACATACGGATATAATGTCAGAAGCTTTCATTTTTACGAAAAAAAATGGCGAAGGAAATGATGTGATGAAAAAGTTTTTTTCCGACAATATATGATATATTATGAAAAATATCCTCGTCGTAAAAAGTCTTAACGCGTCTCCCGGAAACTTCGGGACGAACCCTAGACGAACACGGACACATACACACAAGTTGTTATACGCATGAAGAATATGTTAGCAAGAAAAAAATGACGAAGGTACGTGGCTGTCGTAAGTGCGACAGGCAACATTTGTCACAGGTTAATAAATAATTAGCCGTGGGAATATCCCTAGGGATTAAGCCGAACAGAGTATATATACTGCTAGGCTACATTTCTTCGATCGACCGTACAATCCCACGTAATTAGGCTTTTCTCCCGTAGGAGCTAGTTAGTTGATAATAGACAAGAAGTAAGCTGTATATTCGAAGGAATCCGTATGATCCGCGCAGGTGTGAACGAGAAGCTGTACGAGCACACGTGTCAATCTCATGCCGCATGCTTGGCGTCCAATTCATCCTCGTGCAATTCGATTAATCGATGAGCTTTTGATCTCCTATCAAGAGCTTTACTTGGATTGTTACCCGATTCTTTACGCGTGTTATATCGTAATTTCCAAGTTTTAATCTTCTTTTTGATTTTTGTATTGTGACATCCGGTTTTTTTTCCTGTGCTTTAAAAAATGTTGCATCCTCAAGTGATATTCTTGTTCGATGCAAAATAGAGAGGCAAGTGAAAAATCAAGTCAATTGGGTGGAACTAAGAGTCGAGTATAATGATCCAAACCCATTGAGCACCGGTTGCGCGTACATTGTCCTACACAGGTGTCACACGACGACAATTGGGTTCGAGAGTTATATGCGTAACGCTCTCTCTCTCTCTCTCTTTCTCTCAAGGGGCAATAGGGGTTATATCCAGGGATACGACCTATACTCAAAGTAGTGTGTGGCCTTGCCCGAGGTGATTAGCCGTCAATTAGGTGTAAGCAGTTGAAATGGCAGATCCACGGTACACATCAATCACTACGGTGACTATCCGTGAGTTGGCAGATACTCGAAATTGCAGCAGTTTCCTAGGAGTGCATGCATACGGATAGAGCTACGCTACAGAGAGGGAGAGAGAGAGAGAAGGCTCGGAAGCAAACATCGTTAATTAGACGATTGAGCAGCAGATCAAGCTGTCGCCTCCTGAATTATAAGCGTGTTTGCCAAAGGCCTTCATCATAATCACCTCTCTGCTCCACTTTTCCTCGCTCGATTCCATGATCGATTTTTGCTCTCATATTTGCTCTGATGTGCTCACTTCTATCCTCAGCAACCATCAACTATCTAATCAAATTGTCGTTTTCAAAATGTATAGCTTTTGAGTGGCCTTTACTCTTTGATATGTTGAATTGCTTCTGCCCAACTTTCTGTACGCTAGTTAACTGCTGCTTTTAACGGTTATAATTCTATCCATTTGTCAACTGCTTTTTCGATTGCATCGTCGCCTTGATTCAAAGAGCGTATGTGCGAGAATTAATGCTTGCAACTTACGTCTTTCTGTAATTAAAATCTAATTAAAAATTTAATTAAATTTTAATTAAACTTCGATGCATGCTGGCCGTTTCTCAAAACTTCGTAAAATGCCTTCAGAAATCATATATTCATAGAAGAATATTCTGATAACCTTCAATTGATAAAAACTACCTATAAAATTTTTGCACAAATATAAGATAGCTGATATAATAAATTGCCTAATAAATTAGTGTCATTGAAAAATAAAGACACGATTGTTACAGCTGTTGTTCTGTGACTTCAAATGGCAGCTGATTCAGCACCAATTCAAGCGTAACGTGACGAAGCAAAACATTCGTAACAAGGTGCGTATAATGGATCTGAAATAAAGCGTGTAGATACTACAAATACGGTGAGCACATGTTGTCGATTCTGTGAACGATCGCGTCACCCGTTAAATTTATTCAATCCGGAAAAAAGTCGTAAATATATGAAAAGTTGCAAGCACAATTCCTGAAAGCACGGTAGCATACAAATGATTCTAATATGTTTCGACAATAATACCCTACACGTTATAGATTCAATAATGAATCAATTATCTAGAGCTTTTCGTTTTTATATTTAGATTACTGACAATACTTGCAAATGCAGCTTATTTTTGCTATAATAGATCATTTCATATTATTGCAGGAAAGGCATTTAAAAACTAAAAAAGTTGAATTCGTACGCAAGAAAAGTTTCTTTCAACAAAGCTCGTCCGATGGCGGCTTCATGAAATACTATAAGCCACTTGAAATTGCCTCGTCACCCTCGCGAATACGACGTAATAAGGTGCTCTTTATCTCGTGCTAAGTAGCAACCAAAGCTTCAACACTTTTTTCACGAGCATATTACAACATAAAAAACATCAATTTAGCGAGATTCTTACTTGAATACAGTTTTCGTATAAAAATGAAAAATGAGCACTAGCTTACTTTGAAAAAATAATCAAGGTTTAGGTAAGACCCATCGAATGTTACTTTAAATTTCATATAAAATGAAAAATCGCTTTGTTACAACCTTGGACATCAATATAGCCATGAAAAGGTTATTTCGTTCACGTACCTTGAAACATGCTCCTTAATGTTATGGACTTACATGTTTGGAGTATGAGATTTCAAGTTAGGAATATCGTATTTTCACAGTCCAGCTCATTGCAAGCTATTTTAAAAAGTAATATTTTTCACGTTTATCGAGAAAGGTTTAGCGGCAAATAATATCGACAAAGTATAACCAGACAAAGAACAAAGTACCATATAGATTTAGCAGAAAGTAGCAGGTATGAAAAATGATCAAAACAGAAAAAAAATGCGACGTTATTATTGTAAGCTTAGTCTTTTTATTCTACAAGCACAATACTAGAGAGAATAAGAAAAAAAATAATAGCCATTCATCGAGAGTAAGACCACTGCGAAGGGAGTTTTGAGCGTATGATCGAGTGAAGAAGAGAGAGAGAAAGAGAATCGAAGCTTTCCCTCAGGATGTACGTAGGGGAGTCTGCAAGCATCGACAAGCTCGAGTAGAACAGGAAGAGCTCTCGTTTACACGAGACTTGATCGCTCGTTGCTTTGACAAGGACATGGTAGTGAGAGAGAGGGAGAGGGAGAGAGAGAGAGAGAGAGAGAGAGAGAGAGATGTGACTCGCCTGTTTTGACTGTAGTCGCATGAATCCGGCGTTGGCGGTAGCAAGGGGATTGGCTCGTTTTCATAGCCCGTTAACTTTTGTCGTGAACTACTTTGTTAGAGGTACATATCGATCTAACGAGCTAGCCGCGTGCGCGCCCTCTCAACGCGCAGCGCAGCTTTTAATACCTGCAGCCTACTTCGGCTGCGCCTAACGCGGCGCAACTCCCTTATCTCAAGCCGGATAATCGTTAATCCGAGAAGCTATAGCGGCTTGACTTCTTGTTACGCTTCTCTCTCTCTCTCTCTTTCTCTTTCTTATATACGCGTTAGTCAGTCAGCCTGTTTTTAATCGTCCGGTAAATATAATGAGACGGACCCACCCGTCCCCCCGAGTTTATCTCCTGGTAGCTTATAGACGCTTCATGCATGCACTGATAACTAGACATCCCACTCGACTCCGATTCTTCCCTCACATGATATTCATGACAAGCTTCCGTTCTTTCTTAATGGGCTCACGTCAACTATATATACATACACGTCAGTATACACGTCTCGATCAGATCTCTTATCTTTCCAGTTAGTTTAGCTCTTATCCTTTGTTTTTTTTCTTCTATCCCAAGAGGCAATCATCGCTACTCTCGCGGACTTCTTTGTGATTATCTGAACGACGTTTTTATGTACTTATCGACACGGCTGCCTTTTATAGACCTATTCTAGCTGACCGATTATTGTCCTTCTCTCGCATAGGCGCATGTATAATCCGCCGCTTTTTTCCCTCGTACTTTTTCAAACACCCACAACGTAACTTCGGCTCTTACTCCCCCAATACTTTTGGTTGTGACGTTTCAAAGTTTCTGATCTCGCGAGCTTACGATAGCTTGAAAATTTTCGAAGCTGATATGCCACTTTTCCACGCTGATAAATTATGCAAATAGCCGAAGGTGTATATTGTATATTTATGCAGATAGAATTTTTTAATCAAGTCGGAGAGAAACAGTATGAGGTGGTAAAAATATTACTTTCATATTCCCACCGACGTCTCCTCTTTTCACAGTTTTAAACAATGGAAGACTGAAATATTTGGTAATAGCAGAAACTTTATGCTCCTTCTCTGTTTGATCATTTTCCGTGAAATCAAATAAAGGTTGGATCGATTGCGAACCTGAGAAATTTTTGTCGTCTACCATGAAGAATTCGGACGTTTTCCTCTTTAGCATCTGTATAAAGAATTATAATCATCAAGATGTTCACTTCATCTTATATCGATCGGAATAATTTTCCTCTCTTAAGTAGACATTGATTCCCCGATAATAGCATTCCGTACAATTTAATACACAATGCACTCGTATATTTTTGCGTGCTCTTATAAATAGTTTACGATGGAATGTCATGAACGTTACAAGAAAGAATAAAACGTTCGTATTTATCTACTACATGGAACTGACTTGTAAAAAAAGGTTATTACGAGCATGTCGAGTGTGCATCATGTATATTATTGATTTATGGTAGCGCGCAAATAAATTCACTGTGATGTTTTGATAGAAGAAAAAATACCTTTTCATGAGATATCTAGAGATGAAATAAAGCATATAAAAAGATAATATGAAAATGTTTAAGATTTATTTACTCTTACTTTTTAAATAATACATTTATTGAAATATTATTCGTGAAAAAAATGTGACATGTTAATGATAGAATGGGGAAACGTCAAAATTATTTTTGATCTGGATTGCTCACACAGTGGCAGGAGAAGAATGGGTTAAGCTCAAGAGGAAAACTTTTTTCATAAAACAAATAGCCAGACCGGATCTTTCAACGGATCCTAATAAAGCTACTTTCATCTCGGTAAACAATTAATCTCGTATTACTTCTGAAAGTCATGAAACGTAGATACATATCAGGGAAAGGTAGGCGATTGAGATAATGCATGCTTAACTGAATTTTTTCCCAATTCTTCGAATACTCTCTACTACTTCGACTTTGACTTATTCAATAGCTCGGTGGATATCAAATAAGTTACTTGTAGCAGACAGAATATACACTCTATATTATGGTTTTTACATTTTATTTAGAAGCAAGTGATAAAATAGTATTAGCATTAGATTGGAAAAACGTTTTTAAACTTGAAATGGGTATTAAAATACTACGTAGCCAATGGTCATTGCATTGGATATTTTAATTACAATTGGAGTTTTTATTCGTTCGAATCTTTGACTAAGTCAGTGTATAAAACTACAACACTTTCAAGATAATCACTGCGAGTCGATTTCAAGAAAAATCTTTCTCGTCGAAGATAACTGTTATTCTTGTGTTATGTCACGTGGAAGCGTGAAAAGTTGAAACGCTAATAGTCTCAAATGTAAGGCGTTGTTATTTTATTAAATAAAAGTAATAAAAACATCATCGATGATCAATAATCTTATTAAATGTTTTAGTAAAGAATAATATTAAATATTTCAACTTCTGACTTGATATTGCTGTTGAAAACTCAGATCTGAACAATAGACTGTCGAAGCAGGTATTTGCATTGATTAACAGTACAACTGAAGGTATTGACAAACGGTAAAAGGCAGGTAGGTTGAAAAAGGAAAGTCGAGTACGGCGGGGAAAGCTAAAAAAAGAACTAGAGTTATTGGAAAAAGAATGAGAGAGAAAAAAAGTGCAAATGGAAGGAAAAGGAAAAAACGATCGCGTCTCGGGTTATCTATGTGTCCTTTTTTTCTTCTCCTCTTTGCAGCAGAACGTTGATAAAGAACTCGAAGGTGGGAGGTGAAAAATTTTACTTGCCGATGAAAAATCATGCTGCCTACATTGCGCAGCTTTTGGCTAACGTGCACGGCCGCTCTCGTTTTACAGACACATACACATACGCACGTATATATATACATATATACTTATAAAAGAATGGAGCGTGCGAAATGTGCGACACCGAGGATGTTGGCATTAAATTAATATATATATATATATTGAAAGAGGACCACAGCAGCAGTGACAGCACGGCGCGCCAACGTAATCAATCTCGATGGGATGACAGTGAGGAGAGAAAGAGAGAGAAAGAGAATATGGAGAGTTGCTCGCGCAAGCACGCACACAAGAGGGGTGATGGGAGACAACGAGCCAAAATTGCTGGGCTTCCTGGTCCCTCGCTCTCATTTTGGCTCAGTTAACGCAAGACGAAAAGCGATGTCAAGCGTTTAAGCGTGTCCCCTTCCCCTTCCACCTCCCGTCAGGCGTGTATCGAAAAAATGTGCTCGTGTATGCGCTTAGCGCAGTAGAGCGGATGCCTGCCAGTCGGACACCTATGTAGTTCTGTATACGCACACGTGTGTGGCTCTCTGGCTTGGGACACGAGCTACACGACTACTGTCCTCCCCGCCTCACCCTTCCTCCACCAGAAACTGGCGCTGCCCCTTTCCCTCGACCACCTCGGTCGATGGCTAGAACTGGGCGCTTGCGCTCTGTGTGCCGCCTCAACGCCTATAACTGCAGCCGAGCCGACTAAACTTGCCATCGCCTAGCTGTGGTGCGAACCCCCTCCTCCGAGCCTTTGCCTCGTGTTTCCAGAGACTCGGCTGCTGTTCGCGATAATCGTTCTTGCAAAGAATTCAGTCGCTTACCTCTCCCGTACCTATTGTTTAGTATTGCACGTACATCAATCAGCTTTATTGAACCTGTCACTAGTCGAATTATATCTTCTTCCTTCTTCGCGGAAATCTACTAGATTAATGTTCACGTCATCATTCATAAATGTATATTCCAAAGAAAATACAAATTTCTGAAAAATGAGGCAACCACTGCGTAATTCCAGTAGAAATATCAGGATATAGTCAGCCAATCTTCAAAATAATAGTTTATTAAAAATACAAGTATTTGTACGGATAAAAAATGACTCGAGTAAAAAAGTAAATTTTATTATCACGATAAGTACATTTCTTTATTAATCTTTTATCACATTACATACAAATGACATATCCAGATAAAATATCTACTTGGAAAACTTTTTAACATAATTTTCGTACTCTTCCGGAGGGTTTGGAACTTTTTATCTGTTTGCAAAGAATCATAAACGCAATTTTCACAAAGAAAGTATACAGAAAAACGAAATGTACAACACACAAATCGGAAATACAATTTGGTACGACACGAGAGTTACAAAAGTGCGACAAAATGAAAGTATGATAAGTAAAAGTCGGAGGTAAATCGACGAGGGAGGTGGTAAATGAGTGAAAGATTGGCGAAAGATGCGTAAAAAAGAGGGAAGGGAAGAAGTATCGAAAAATTGGGAGAAACGAAGTAATCGTAGTAGGGAAGATGGACCGAGTAAGATAGAGGGATTCTACTTCTGTCATCTCTTTCCTTTCGAGCTATTCCTTTGTTCTTTCAATTCTCCCAATTCCCCTCAGGCGAACGATGATATCTCGTTTGGCATCCTTCTTGCGCTCGTTCCCTCTGTCTCTCTCTCTCTCTCTCTCTCTCTCTCACTCTCCCACTTTCTATTTAACCCCCTTTTTCTTCCATCTGGAGCTCATGCGATTCTGTTCTAATACGCGCATGGTCGCCGGATAAGTTTACAGTAGGCCGTTGTTTATCTTTGCTCAGTAGCGTTGCTGGTTCTATTCAGCCTATATCTTTCTCTTTCGATCTTTTTGACTTTTTTTTAGCTCTGCGTTTACGTTGCCAATAATTTTCTGTCTCGATCGAACCTCGCCAATATTCTCCGCACCAGTAAAGCCTCGTTTTTAGGACATTGGTAGGAGGAGGAGAAAGCTCATACCGCACCGATGAAAATACCAGGTCGTTCCACGACTACACCCATCGACACACCTAGTGAGTCCAAAAATTCCAACGCCGGCTGGATTTCGTGGTCTAAACTCCAACTCATATCTAATAATCTCGAGACATGTAGAATTCCAAAGAATCATATTTAAATGTCTAAAGCAGATGAATTTATGCCCTATCTCACGCTCCAAGTAAAATATACGAAATAGCCGACAATTTAGAAGAGGATCCAAAGTAACGACTGCGTTTATCGCCGATGATTTGCTAAAATATTTAATTCGATTAACTGTTTTCCTCTTTTCCATTTATTAGTCATTGGGTTGGCATATATGGTGGTGACAATCCTACGTTCAGATTGGATTTTGTCTGAGCCGGCTTAATATGATTCGATGATGTCATGTTTGGCGGAGAATCTGTCAAAGTAATTTTTATCTGCAAAATAAGGAGCACTTATGTATCTAAATAATCAACGATTGTCAATTTTTTTAACAATTCAAGCATTGTCTCGATTTTTTTTGTATTTTCATAAAAGATATTTTCATCGGGAATGGTAAGAAAAGACCGCTTTTCTTTGTCAGTTGCAGAAATAGTTATTAGAATACTTTTTCCAAATGTCTCACATTTTAAAAGTATTCAATATGTTACAGGTACTAGAGAGCATCTATATTATACGACTTAATAATAGAGTAGGTCAAACATTCACAAATAAATAAATTCAAAATAGCGCCGGACAAAGTTAAAAAGAATTCTTCTTTTAATTAAAGCTGACTTATTTTATAGTTTATAATCTTCATATTTAGTCAAAATCGCATCGATTTAAATAAATACGTGGAAATCGAATCATATTTTATCGAATCGATTATACTTTTTCCAACGTGATATTAAACCCGTGTAAATGAAAAATATCATCAGAAAAAGTACCAACTACTCGAGTAATTGTTGACATCGAAAGCAGCAATCGAGAAAAGTAGCTGTGACGTAAAATAATGTACGTCTCCAAAATAATAGACGCTAAAAGTCAAATAGAAAAAAGTCCAACTATGATATCGCTTTCAAAGTAAGAAAAAAACTTTTTAGGTTCTCTTATTTCAACGCGCGTCAGTGAGTTTCTACAAAGAGAAACAGTAAGCTGGAAATTGTAGACGTACCTGTGGATGATAGAAAGCATCTTTCATTCCGACGGTCGCCGGTCGGGACAACAGTGGTGAATTCGCTTTCGAGGGGGTGGACAACGTGCTTAGAAGTAAATTACTCTGACCCCCATCGAGGAAGTTGTGGTTTAGCTTGTATCGGCTGTTTCGTCGAGGAATTTCTGCAGGCGTTAGTATTTTTCTTCGTTGCTTCGGTAATTTACTACGTGCCTGCATAAGCAAAAATGTATGAAAACAAGAAAGCTTCGAAAAAGCAATCCATTAGAATACAATACGACAATCATGGAAATCGAATTTAGAAGATTATATTGAATATACTTGGGTCCACGAATTATTTAATCCAGCATACGTCAAATATAGGTCAGATGTTCCGTAACGCTGCATTTTTAAAACATGTCGATAAAATAACACGAGCAAATAATAATAAGTAAACATATTAGAGTTTAGAAATAACAAAACGCTTGTTATTTTTGCAATTCGTATATGTTGTATACCTCAGAATGTAAGTAATGAAAATCTCCTTATACCTACCTGCGTATGCGAATAAAACATTGAAAAGTTGCTAACAATCACAGGTACTGGGAGAGCTATAGTAAGAACACCGCCAAGTGCACAAAGTCCACCAATGAACATGCCTGGAATGGTTTTTGGAGTCATGTCACCGTAACCTACTGTAGTCATCGTTACCAATGCCCACCACAATCCAGCTGGGATACTTTCGAAATCATTTTTAGGATTGTACTGAAAATGAAACTCATTTGTTTTTTTCTCTTTCAAATAAAGTTAATGAATTGTTGAATCATGCAATGGACTACGTATTCGGTAATAAATTCGATTGATTCTTAAGTCGTGCCTCATTTCTTCGACCGTAAATCGATTCAATTATATTGTACTTTTAAACAAATACGTACGTTACAATACTCAAGAAACCTTCTTTCAACTTATATTATATCATTATACGATTTATTTTGACAGTGTAGCTACATTAATGTAAAAGTGTATATGGAAAGATACAATGATGCACGATCTGAATACATGTAATTAGTAAGGAAAGTGATTTCGTTTTCACCATCAAAAATAGACAATACTTTCACTAACGAATTATTATTTTTTGGACAGTAGCAGTCTAGTTGCGAGCTATGAGAATTCGGCTCTGAACGAATAAAAACCAAGGAAAATAACGCAGACAAAGTTGGAGAGTAAGCGCAAAAGGTAGTGACATTACGGATGCTATTATTCGTATAGAAGGCGGACTGTTTATCAGCCTCGTAATACTAAAACTCTATCCGTTCATTTGCGTTAAATAAGAAAAATTAAATAATAAGTGGCAGGCGAGGCCAAGGTAAGAATTCGTTGGCAGCGAAAAGGCGTCGCAAGGAAGGGAAAAATGGGAGACTTAAGAGGAGCAGGAGGATAGACCCGTTGGATTACGAGAAAAAAAAGTCTGTAGAGGGAGAAAAAAAGCGTCGTGGGATGAGCGAGAGACAAGCCAAGAGAAGGAATTAAGGTGGGTGAGAAAAAGCTGGAGGTTATCAGCAGCAGAAGAAAAGACGTCTCGATTATGGGGATTGGCTTAAATTACCTGAAGACGCTCGGCGTAATAAATGAGGCTGGCGAAGAGAACGATGCCGAGAAGCAGGAAAAAAACAAGAAGCGCCAGTACTTTGGCCGAGGCGCGGAAAGTGTGCATTAGTATTCGTAGTCCAAGTGAGTGACGAGTAAGTTTGAACAGTCGAAGCACCCTCACAATTGACAGCAGCTCGAGGTAAAGGCTAAGACCTGTCGAAGCTGACTCCGAAGCGAGAAACTCGGCGTAAAAACTCAACGTCGCCGCCAGATCGATCATATTCACGGGAGAGGCAGCGAACAGCTTCAGGCTTGGGCTGACCTACGATACAAGTCCATTACACATTGATTAAAACTCGATGAGATTCAACTAGGGCTTCGATGAATGTATCCTTTGCCTTGATATTTCATTCCTCTTGCTTTTACTTTTATATGCCTTACAAGTGTCGTGTTTTTTTTCTACTATTTTTAACATTTCGACAAATACATGACGTTCAAACGAGTTTTCAATTGTGCTTGTTATCAAGTTAACTTGATTTTAACAAACTCACGCTAAATTCTAACTCTCTGACTACACTTATTAGATGGTATTGAAATTCCCAAATATGCGACGTTTCAAATACACTTGTTATTTCCTAATATTTTTCGATCCAAACTACTGTTTAATATGCAAGATATTAATTTACAGATACTACTATTAAGCGCCTCTCCAATGTTAAAACTCGGAAAATGTATAGAAACGAGAGGAAAAAGTTTGATGGATCTCTCTCTAATGCCTTTGGCTCGGGACGTAAACCGCTCTTTTTGTCAGAAAAGTCTTTGTACGCCCATTAGAAAATGTACTACTAGAAAACTGGAAAGCAGATTGTCAACGTAATAATTTTTTAAATTTCTTTTTGAAGTCTATTTTAATCTAGTAGGTATGATTAAGAATCGTTTGTTTTTGAAATTTTTCGGAATAATTATCTGTACTTTTCACGACCTGACAAAAATAATACGTAAAAAATATTCTACTTTATTGCTATTCTAGATTTTTCTATATAGTTCTTGGTTATTCTTTACTTTTAAAGGTTTCAACGGTTAGTAGTTTTTACTCTAAATGATAAAATCATACATTCATTGAAATCGCGAATTTTTGTTGTTGCACAAAGCTTTATGGACCATAACTTTGACATTTTATTTGTGATATCTTTTATGACACATTATTTTCAATTCCAACCTCCCCCCATCTCCTCCCGATTGCAGATAGGTTTTTGTGCAAAGAGTTATGACATTTTATTGTCGAGCAGTGGTTGCTCCACCACTTTAGTATATAAATACAACTTGATATGTACTTTTCCAAAGAAAGTAGCTCATTTAGCAATTTAAACAATTATCTTGATACGTTGTAAAAATTACGGTAATATTATTATTGAATGTGATGTGCATTCGTTGTGGAACGCACTCACGCCAAGCGACACGTAAAACACGATGTCAGTAGCACTCGTTTGTATGGAAGAAAATGCCTTGACTATTCAATACGTTAAAAAGTCATTTAAATTCAAACTCGCGTTCAACAAAAACCGCAGTTAGTAAACAACTGTGTAAGTTCTTTCAACCGCGCATCTCATAACATCCCACTTTCCATTAGCACTTATCTGTCGACAAAGTATTCTAAACACGTCCCTTCTAAGTCTCTTAACAACAAATACACAGTAAGCCGATTTCTGTAAAAACTGGTTTATTAGATTTTGCCAAAAAATTCATACCAAAAGATCGTTAATTTCATTTATTAGTTAACTATTAATGAACTGAATTTAATAGATCCACGAGATATTGCAAAATTTTTAGGTAGGCAAAGAAAATAGTGCTGTACTTACAATGCATCTTATAACGAGCTCGACGGTAAACCAAGCGTTGCAGGTATGCTCCAAATAATAAAGCATGTCGCTGCGACGTATAGTTCTGTTGCCTCCATGCCAAGTTGTCGTATTTTCATCAAAAGTATCGCTATCATTGCAGCCAGTATCGTTGCGACAAGATCTGCCGTAGGCCGAATCGACTGTTTTCATACAAAACGACAGCACCGACAGGCAGATGAACAGTATAGAGACGCTAGCGAGAAGTTTGGCCGAGGTTGACGAGTAGGGCTCATCGAATAAAGCCCAAATTTTTGGTTTTATACGCTGCCACCACGTACGTCGATGCTTCTCCTTCTCGCCCAACAGTTCGTCTCTGTGATCCTCGTTCGGACGATCGCCGTCGATGTCCAGCTGATCCAAGATAGCCAGTGTTGCCTGGGTATCCCTGTATGCGCTGTACGTGCTCCAACAGCATGGCTCTACCTAAAATTCCAATTGTTGTACAATTCGTCGAGTTTAGCTCAAATTTTTTCACCTAAACGCGAGAACATTGCGAATTGAGCTATAAACGTTTATGCACTTCGTACTTCGTAAAACAACCGGATGAAAAATTGGCCTTTGAAAGTGTTTATTTTGGTACTTTTATTTGCAGTGAATAATAGTACGAAGCAACTCGATGGAAAAAGAAAGAGACTATTCGACAGTGCAAAATGGAAACAAGCGCAAATCAAAAGGCAAATAAAAGGTAAAATAGCGGAACGCCGGCGCAATCAAACGAGTAACAATTGTTAGCCACTGATCAAACGTCCACTGGTTCACACTGGGCGTGCTAACGATACAAGCCCATATACGCGCACAAAAGATCCTGCAGCATTGAATTCATCTACGTATATATGTATTTACCCACATGGAAGCATTGTTACGCGACGAATCTCCGGTGCAAAACACACGAACGATATACCCACTGCGCGGCCCTCTTGCGGGACTTGTGTGTTGGCAGACCCGTGATGCTATTAGCGAAAGTTTGGCTTCGTTTTCGACGCGGTATACACCAATTTCCCCCTGGGACTTGAAAGCCGCGACGATAACGAAAACTGGACGATCGCCAGCGACATCTCGATAATAACGCTCGTTTTGAATTACATATAAGTTCCATGAAAGAGAAAGAGAGAAAGTACGCCACCACTTATTCTTGCGTCAGAGTATAATAGTTGCCGCCGGCAGCCCTTGCCTGTCGAGTTTTAAATTGCAAATCGATAACTCGCACCACAAGCGTTGCCTCCTGCTCCATGAAAAAGAACGAGAGAGAGAAAGAGATTGATAGGATCGTTCCAGATCGCCACCTGCATCCCTCCATCTTTTAACATTTTTCTATACGTATATATATAATACGTTAGACAGCCATGCTAATAGGCGTTGTAAATTTTTGGGAGATATGCTTTTGTGAAAGATCAACGTGGGGATATAAAAAATTGTGGATATTTTGTACTTTATTTTTCGACTGTAGTGTACTTAAAGAGAAGATACGCTACTGATTTTTGTAATTCGGAAACGTTTGACCTTATTTCCCCACACTCGAGCCGCTACGTTTATCTTTGCATCAGTTTTTTAATTTCCGCACGCAAACGTTTCCTTAAAAGAGTAAATAAACCTGAAAAACTGAAATACTAACCGTGATTGCCTGCCAAAAGAGTAGCACACGTGTCATGATGACGTGCTTCAAACTTTATGTGTATATATACGTTAGAGCGTTGATCAATATACCGCGAAACGGATGAAACAAACATTTCCGCGTATGAAATTTTTTCACACAGGGACCTTGGTTCCGTGATAAATTCACATCGAAGAATACATCTCTGACTTGTTTACTTTCGGAAAAACTTTTATGTCGTGATGTAATCGTCATTGATCGTCAACTAAAAGCTTTCTGAATACTTTGAACGGAGTTTAATATCGTTTCGAATGGAAAAAAGCCGTGAAATTTATTCAACAGACGGAAGATAATGTTACTTAATTAATTGCGGTATCTGAACTAATTCCGAAGATTAAAATTCAATGCATGTAATATGCGAGATAACGAATTGAGGATGCAAGTCGGATTCTTACACTAATATCATTTGGTATAGGCCATGGGGTGACAATACTGTTTTAAACGAAGCAGTTTTAACGGGAGATGAAACGTTTATAACAGAGTGTTAAGACGTGTTAATACCGAAGTATTTACGAGTAATTTCCGTTATCACAGGTTCGGAAATATCCATTAGCTTGGAAACAGTGAATATAATTCGATGAAAATAGATTTATATGGACGTGTGGTTTTCCGTGAACACTCGATTGTATAAAACATACATTTTTTCGATAGCTATTTCAAGATCTTATGATCAGGCCAAGTTTTATTTTCGACAATGCGGTACAAGGTTAACGTTAATTACACCGTGAAATGTTCGATCAAGTTAGACTTTTTTGAAACTCATTTGATAGACGTTTGCTATGTATTTGATTAAAAGTAGCAATATTTCTGCCAAGTGTTACATTCTTTGGATTATAATTACTTGTTACAATTGCAAATAAAAATTTTAACTAATATCCCTGAAAGGTTTCTCTTTTATTATAGTAAAAACGACATCAACGCTGATAAGATAACAATTATTTACGTAATAAACCCACGTGTAAAAGTAGCGAATGACGTTCGTGCATAAAATGGAAAAATTTACCGAATCAATAGTGTGACCTGATTAATTTTTACTGTTAATTTAACAAGTCGCTACGTATTACTTTAGAACAAGTAAAAGCCAACTTGATCATCGTATCTTTAGTTATTCAAGATTAAACAATTTAAAGTTATTCAGTTATTTTATAACTTTGTTGTACTTTCATAATTAAAGGTTGTGGAAAAGACGCGTAATTAACAAATTAACAAGCATTCATACAAATCTAAAAATCAGTATCATCGCTTGTGATAAAAAAGAAATCGCCTTATTCAATGTTATAATCTATTCATAAAGTAAAATAGTTTTAGAATGAAATAATAAAGCGATTGTGTACAAAGTGCACGTATGAAAATGCGTAGGAATAGCGAAAAATATGAGCGTATATAATACGAGTGTATGAACTTTTCGCTGCACAATACTCGCAAGCATCGTGATATTCCGTTTAATGTGTATTAGCCGCGTACCCAGACCACGCGTACAACATTTAGCGGACAGAAGTGGTAGAATTCAAATTCGCGTTGGTGGTTTTACAGCACTGCAATAGAGATGTTCATGTCCTCGAATTTACGCGCATTCCCATTGTGTGCGTACTTTACTCTGACATATTATCACCTAAAATCTCACGCTCTCGGAAATATACATCTATATTAGTCGCACATTCTGAGCAAACTTTTAATTAGAACGATTGTTTCCACTTTTACTACCGTAAAGTCTTTCGGTTTATCGAGTTTTAATCTTCTTCTAATTATTTGCCTTTTAATTGTATTCTTGTAATATTTGGGCACGCTATATTAGTGTACGCTAATTCAAAATAACATTAATTATACGTATTCAATGTTATTACGTTTGATGGAATTTGCGACAAACGTAGTAAATCATTTGTTCGCATTTATCGGGTTTAACACAACTTGATGTCAATTTCTAGTTAACGTTTAAATACGAATCGTACGAATCCAAGTTTAGATAGTCTACTTTCTCGGAGTATTTGAGTTACCTATATTTTCCTTTTATCTTCTCTTACATTTACTACAATAACATAAGTTTCATCTTTCATACTCAAAAGCTAATAACGACCCAGTTTTTAGAATTGAAAGCGTCAGTAATGTATTGTTTTTTTAACGCTTCTCGTTATTAAATAGAAATCATCCAATTTTTCTATAATCATAAAATAAAAAAGCAGTACGCGTGTAATGACTGCAATTTTATTCCCGAAAATTTTATAGTAAATGTCTTTACTCTTATTAGTGAATGACATGAAATCAAGATAATCACTATGAGACGACGAAGATCATTTGTTTATCAATGAAAAATTAACAATAGAGAAACCTATACCTCTTAACACATCATTGAAAGTACAAGTGGAAGCCAAACACGTATATTTGAAAAAGAAGACCCGCAAACCAAAGAACCTTTTGCTCGTGATTGTTTTGACCTGAGTATTATCGAATAAATATCGAGAAGAAAAGAGATAGAAAACAACGTGATAAAAAATAAAAAAAGCTTTAACGCAATAACAGTAAGACAAAGCGATCAAATTAAAACATCAACACAGTAAAGCACAGAAGCAAACAAGGAGACAAGATTATCGAAACAGTGAAGGTAGCAAACGAGCTTTGAGGTCGTTTTGATTCGATTAAGCCGACGAGAAACAAACATAAAATGCGAACCTGATTCGAATCAAGGCCCCAAAAGTCAAGCTCCTCCTCAAACAGCGGCCCGCAGACGTCGGTCGGATAATGTAGTTTACCCGTACGATAATAATTCAACACCTGAGTGAAGACACCTGGGTGACGGTCGAAGAAGTACTCGTTGAGGACGGGATCGTAATTGGCGACCTTGTCGGTTAATTTTTGCAAACGTGTCGCCGGAATTTTTTTCAACGTTGTCTTGTACGTCTCGTGCCGGACGCCACCGACGTTCAACACCACCCGATTGTCGATATCCATTCGTTACACCTTCCATCCGTTGTCTGGGATAAATGATCGATTCTGAAATTAAATTATCATCAGTCCATTTATATCCAATTCTGTACTAGAAGCATTGACCTTCGTACTCCTTATTTAATTTAATCCGATAGAAAATGTTGTATTTTTTTGTAGTGCTGATAAGAGCCATACGTGTCTACTGTCGGCACGCCAGGTTCTCGTATAAAATTGCGTTTCTTCCGAGACGACAAAATACGCTAATTTTTCACGTTCACGAAATAAACTGCAAGAGCTTCATATCAAAAATGAAATTTATTATACTCTTGTCGTCGTATGTAGTTTGTTACCGCGAATATGAGTGAGATATATGAGTTGCAAACTTTGAGAAAACTTTTTAGAATTACTGGCTACTCTAATTAAAGTAAGACCGTAAGATATTGTTTATACTCGTTTGATGTTTATAACGAATATTTCATCAGCTCATAATTTGATGAGATCACTATGATTTTCATCGACGAAAGTACCACTAGATTCTTCAAAATATTATTAAACTTTCTTTATACATCATAGCGGTCAGTATTTTATGCAATGTTATCCATAATATTGCTAAAACTATAGAGTAAACCATCAAACAATCTTGTTAGTAAACGACTTTTTCCATCGGATAAAGTTAATTGGAATGAAATACACGATACTATTTTTTCATTTAATTTTTAAGGTAATCTTGCAAAGCAATTACTTGGATACCATACATGTCACTGAATATCAAAAGGAGAAGAAAGCAAACTTTTCTACAAACGCTGTGCAAGCAAAACAAGGTAAACATAAATGTTAATACGAAAGGAAGAGTTTTGTTTGGAGAAGGAGTACGTAAACATAAGAATGATATGAGAAATAAAGTAAAAGTGAATAAATCAAGAGTAAAATAGAATAGCTTATAGATAGTGCATACCGTGGTGTCTAACAAGGCTTCCGATAAACGTGGTTAATTTCCTGCTGGCAATGGTAGAGAGCAAGCAACTCGAGGACGCCGACGAGGACGCGAAGGAATCACGCGGCTGAGCGGACGCGCCATTCGACCACTTGACTGAGAATTCAGCCGATTGAAACGTTTCTCGCTCGCTTGCAAGCCAATTCGGGAAGAGGGAGAGAGTGAGAGAGGCGCGGCAAACGATCAACCAGCAACTCTTCTTCCTCTCTCTCTCTCTTTGGAAACTTGACTCGCCCTTATAGAAACGTTAATTAATCGGGGAAAACGGCTTTGCAAAACTTTTCTTATTATAGCCGCAACGGATCAAAGGAAATTTGCCTCGCTGGCAGGACCAAGTAAAAGAAAAGGAAAAGTAAATAAAATAAAAAGAGAAATAAGCTCTACTCAGCTGCGTGTGCGTGTATGTCGCTGGCGCGTGCGAGAGCGCTCAACTGGCGCACGTTCTTTTTCTCTCGCTCGGCCAAGCCCTCAGCAGTATCGTGCTGGAGAGTTTGTACACAGCGAGATAGCAAGGGAGAGAGAGAGATAGAGAGAAATAGAGAGCGAGAGGAAGAGTGACAGCGATATGGGGGGAACCGAAAAGAAGCAAGAGAAGGGGCATTCTTTCTCGCTATATCTCTTCCTCTCTCTCTCTTTCGCCACTTATTTGGAAGGAAATTCGACTATATATAGGGCGACTCTTCTGCTTGTTTTTCGATCGGCGGCGATGGCGACGGCGCCGGCTGTACGCGTTGTGCGTCTGCGTATACGCACATGTTTATATGTACGTCGTCGTATCAATCCACGTGCAAGTTACCCAAGTATTGGTCATCACGCACCACTATTAGAGCGATGCTCTCGCACTAGACGGGTGATCTGTGCTTTAACCGTCCAACGACGCAGCAGCAATCGCGCACTCTCACTCTGTATAGCAAACATACGACCCACGACTGGACTATGCGCGCGCGCGTGAGAGAGAGACAAAGACAGCGACAGAGTTGATAGTGACCTATACCACTGATCGATGATGAGACCGATACTCAAGACAAATTGGCCCTTTTCACGTACATATTCACCACAGAACGTTTAATATCGTGTATTCCTTCGAGTCTCGATTCTTTTCTCGCACGTATAACACGCGAAGCTCTATTTTATTAATTCATTTTACGGGACAATAAGTTTTGTCAGCACACGTGCTAGGTCTCTTGGATAATTTAACGATGACCAAATTGTCACCAACATATATATAAATATATGTATATATACGTAAGACGAGGAAGGACGCTAATACGTCATATATAGCTAGCTTATGATGGCGCTTATCGTCCGACGAACGACGACTATACGTTTCCCGGTCGCTTGTAATGCCGAGCGATTTGTTGCGACTGTGAGAGGCTTTGCACTATACCGATAATGAGCCGCGTCGTCCATCGAATGCTCAGCAAGCGACCACGCGCACATGTATGCATGCATGCATGCATGCATGCAACGACACGATTCAACTGTTAAGCAAATTGCAGCGCACTATTCTCTCACAATGGACCGTACGTTGCTCAACGTTATTCTCCCTGCCTCTCTCTCTCTCTCACGCTCTCCCCCCCCCTCTCTTTGTTAATCCTACAACATGGATTGAAATTAGTCTTTCAAGTATTAGCGCTCTATCAATTATCCGTCCGTTAAATTTTCGTCATATTAGTACATATTTTGCCTGGTACAATCAACATCTATGTCACTTCATTTGGCTTGTAATAAAAAACAAATACTCGATTCGTATGTACAGGTATATGACCCTATACATGTTTAAAAACATAAATTGTACTTATTTTCATTCAAACTGCCAAATACCCCTCAATGTACGATAAACTTTGATAACTTCTTCGATGCGTGCTTGCGAAAGTCGTTTTTTTAGAAATATGAGAAAAAGTTTTGTTTAAAAAGACGAGCTGACTTTAAATGCTTTTTACATTTTTTTATGTTTTACTTGTCAACCAAATAACTTCATAAATAGTTCTTGTGTATGGCATATAAGAGAATTTCTTCGAGAAAGGTTTACTATTTTTGTCTAATGATTTATCTGCACGAAAGTTGTAATGGTACTAAGCACAATATGCATACATATATTGGCCCAAGGAAATGTCTTGTAAAATGTATTAGTGTTTGGATTACATTTGACGATCATTCTCGATAATTTTACTGCTTAAAAAAAGGTATTTCCATGCAAATGAAAGGGTTCATCACAAATTTACATGTAAAAGGCATCGTTATCTCAAAATCTATTTACAGACTACGTAATAAAGTAAAAAAGAATAGTTGCTCAAACAAGATTTTTGTTTATTTTAAAACTATACTTCAATCAAAAACAAAATTGTAAACATGAAGATATTAATTTTTACGCATTATTTCTTGAAATAACAGTGTAATTTATACACTGAAAATTCAATTTAGAACTTCGAGTAAATTCACAATGTTTACTATACAAAACAGTTGTCTTACAGAGAGATGGGAGAATAACTTGGAACTTCGACTGAATAGACTCAGTTATAGTTTCTATCTGCTTTTTGGTACCGAATAACTTTTCGAATTTCCAATGTCAGAGAAAATTCGAAACGTAACTTCGAAACTACTTCACTGTCATAGTACGTTCATTCAACCTTTGATATTGAAATATTCGCCTGTTTATGTCAGTACAGAAAAATAAAGTTTTTGAAATGAATCAAATATTTATAGGATAGATAGTTAAGTATTGGAATAAATAATCATCGTTCTAGACAAAAAGACACGAACGTTCGAAAAATTCGGTTGATTGGCCATATTAAATTGAGTATGAAGAACAATATAATAATGTTTTATGTATTTCGTTGTTGTTCTGTATCTCCGTGTATTCGCGATAATGATAGTAATCCAGTGAACTCCGTCGGATAAGTATGCGAGCAGCGTTTCACGTCTGAAAGGGCTGTGCCGTTTATCTTATCACATTGTCGTATAAGATGCATATACATGTCCTCACACGATATAAAAAGCCATGGAATACTCAAGATAAAAAACAAAATGCTAATTTGTATTTTTTTCAAGGATCTCAATGCGTCAACGTAACAAGGTTAAAATAGCAGTGGACTTCGTTTATTCACGAATCAACGAGACTTAAAATATAACGTCAATTCACTAAACCGCGTAAAGTTGTTAATACTACAGATTAAATAATGGAATTTTATTGGATTTTACCAGATAGATATAAATATATAGCGTAGAACACGAAAGTACAGAAAGTATCATCGCGGAGAGTCAAGTTGGAAGATAAAGGATTTTTAGTTTTTGAAAGATTTAACTGTTCAGAACGATAAGGAATTTGTACTGCACACTGGAAAATGCTCATCTTCAGTCTGTAAACCAATATATTTTTATGATTTTTTCAAGAAGCAGCTTACTAACGGTTATTTATTATTATTGCTAATTTCATTTGCGACAATTGTTTCTTTACCTTTATATGGACTCCAGCAAAATTCATTTAGAAATTGCACAAAACGGTAAAGAAAATTTTTCTCGAAAGGTATGGGCTTTAATGTAGTGTAGCTAGTTTGCATAATCTTTGTATTATATTGTAGAAAATTATGTAGTCAAGTAAGTAATGTTATCAAAAAGCACTATAAGTTAGTGTCGTAGTAAAGCTACGTTACTTTATAACTCTCGTAATTTTGAAAGTTATGTAGAAGGTAAATAATAGTGAAAAAGCTAAGTCGCACTATTTGAACGTTTAAAAATATTCGAGTTAAAAAATATTTGGATTAAATATAATAATACTGTACATGGGCAAGATCGAGTGCCCACTTTCGACGTTACTAAAAGTTTCTTTGGGATATGTTCTGTTTGCGAAGAAAACAAGGTTAAGAAAAGTTTCTTTCTTTTCCAAGTAATACATAAGTCCGGAATCTTTCTAAAGATATAAGGACGATAGATCTTGCGTCGTCAACTCGATCCACCTACATCTTTGGAGATCTCTTCGGATTGCGATAGCAGACCTTGTAAATATGCAGGTAGGTTCTCTAGCGATCTTTAGGGCGGATGCCACTATCGCTTTTCCTTCCGCAAACTTTTTACTGGATCTTGTGTACGTATAAATAACACACACACGCGCGCTCGCTCTCTCGATCGCACGAGTTCCAAGTGTTCTCATCAACAATGCAGCGATAAAAGTCTTTCGCTCCCACGAGCGAGTTCAACGACTATTCACCGATTAAAAATTAATCGTCGCAATTAGGCTGAGATTAAAGTAAGTCCTTCAAACTTTGTGGTAGTTTAGCAACATTGTATAGAGCGCTCACTCTTTCGCGCTATTTCCCAATTCAATTTCACTTGTCAGTTTGCGGATTGATATACGGCATTTTGCCTGCCTAGCGTATAACTTGAACGATTTCAACGTTAAAACTTATTCGTAAAGTTTTGCATACAACCAATAACTTCCGTATCAAATTCGAAACATGTTTGAATTTTATTTCAAACAGCTTACGCAGTTTCAGTATAAGCTCAAGTGTTGGAAATGACGCTTGCCATTGATACAGTGTTGAACTAGCTTTGCACTCGTTGCTTAATGTCGTCAACGTATATCTTATAAAATATTACATAACTAAGTCGATGGCATTATTAAAATAAAAAAAAAGATGCAACAGAAATGGAAGAAAACTGTAGTCGCCACTATCCGCGATATATTGATTGTATTAGGGAAGATAGACGGTATTGTTGAAAAGATCGCAAACTCGATTGCACTGAATGCAAGTTCGTGACGGTCGGTTGAGCCGAAACGCATCGAGCGTGTAAATCGCGAGAACGCCCGCAAAAGACACTCCATTATAGTCATGTTACACGGAGCTGACGCGCTTTCGTCATGAATTATTATCTGCTGTTGGCTCAGCTGTCAGTGACAGGCGCGTTTATGCAATTTATCGAGTCTAAAAAGTCCGATGATATCGGTTGTCCCGCGCAATTATTCGATATCCTTCCGCTCTAATCATAATAATTAAACCGCTTGGCAAGCGTTGTCATGCTTGACTTTCGCGCGGAAATGGAAACAGAACGGTGGTCCGCGAAACACACTCTACACGCTGTACAGCAGGCTGTACCGGCTCGTAAATTATATTAATTTGCGGGTGGACGTGGCCAAAGACGAAAGGGCAAAACGCTACGAACGTGCGGTTGGAAATCGAGATTGAAAGTCAAACGGGATAAATTAGTCCGTCCGCAAGCTTGGGCAGAAGCTCGTACGTTCGCGATAGCTGTTAGACAATGATTAATGCAGGACCAAAGTGTCGCGCGAATGGTGCCAAGCTGTGTAGCTTTGCTATCTCTCTCTTTCATCTTGCTCATCGCTTCACGAATTAACATCCCTTTCCCTCTCCGTTGTCAACGATACAACTTCCACTTACAGATAAGTTGCTTAGTCAAGCTTTAGATAAGAAAGCTTTTACTGAATGATAACGAATCCATTCTACTCTATTTGTAACAAAAGAAAACCATTATCATGCAATTATGTCTGTAATAAACCAGACATTTTTTCTTTTATCAGCGGAGCCTTCCAATTGAATTGACTCGATAACATTCCGAACATGTGTAAATTTAATTGCACGATATTGTCGTGGACAAAAAGGAAATGAAATTGGAAATATTTTCATCGAGGCAATTCTACCGTTTTAACGAGAAAAAGGGTATTGCGTTTTCTGATTCGCTCTCGTAGAAGGCAAACCTGTAATTTCCACTCTGACTAAACTAGTCGAATAAAAAAAGATGCGATTTATGCAATATTTGCAGCAGGCTATGAAGCGGAAAATGCTCCTTAAAGTTCAATTTTAGCGAGACAGCCTCTTTAGAAGGGAAGGTATTCGGTCCATGAGAAATTGATTATCGAAGCCATTATTTATTGAGAATCAATAAGAATTAAGCGTAGATATACGAGAACACTTTTTATACAAGTGAGCTTTCTTACATTTTATTCGAGTAAAAGTCCTATCTTTTACTAATTATTTTGAATGCTATCCTTTTTAGCGATACAATACGCCATTATTGTCACTGAGTATAATTGGAAATCGATCGATGTGCGACGCGTTATTGCATATAGACGACAATAAAATACAACGTATATATACGGGAATGAAATTAGTTTGTTACGAAATATTTTATGTCGACTTCACGAGGCACAATCGATGCTCTTCTTTTTATAGTTGAGAGTGAAATTAAACAGAAGCCAACAAACGGCTGAATTTACACGTAATATAATTTTCTTGGTACGACAAAGTAGACAATCGAAAAAAAACAAAGTAAGAAAAGTCAAGACAAATAAGCGCCTTGTTGGGTTGAGATTTGAAAAGCCAAAGACGACTATTATCCGAGGAGAAAGGGAATGCAGAGGCCATATGAAATAAAGCAGCGTAATCTTGAGTCTGGGATTTATTGGCGCATCGTAACGAGGATCGTCGAGGCGAGTGCTGCTGCAGGGTAGCGAGTCGAGAATGCTGCAGAGAGGGTACGAGATATATTTGGATCGATAGAAGAACAGAGAGACTGGCTAGTGCGAGCTCAGCTCCCATCGTTAAAAGCTCGTCCCGCTTGATCGGCGAGTAGCAGAGCAGAGTAGGGAGCAGCATCTGTCGGCAATTGAAAGCTTTTTACCGACTTGCGATGCTGCGAGGGTAACGACTCCGCCCTGCTCGCTCTTGGTCCATAGCCTATAGCGAATATATGTAGCGTTAGCGAAGCAGCAGAGGCGCCAGCTGCATGTTTTCTCTCTCTCTCTCTCTCACTCTCTCTTCTCTCTCTCTCTCTCTCTCTCGTTACGCACGCGCTCTGCCCTTGGCATCCTCTCTCTCTCTCTGGCAGCTGCTCCTGAGCCTGAGCGACGGACCTGTCCACCCGAAGCCGTCTTTGTCGCTCTCACTACAGGGGAGACTGAGGCTCTCTCTCTCTCTCTTTCTCTCTCTTTCTCCCTTTCGCCACGCAGCAGTTAAGTGAGTCGAAGAGCAGTAGCAGCAGAAGTAGCCGTAGCAGCCGAGGCAATCAAGGTAACTGAGGCAGCAGTAGCAGCAGCAGGAGCAGCAACCACAGTACAGTAGTAGTAGCAGCAATAGCAGCAGACAAGAAGGAGAGAAAGAGAGAAAGAAAGCTGAATGGAGAAGATGAGCTCGATGAGCTAGGATCGGTGCCGGCGTAAGCAGTAGCAGTAGCAGCAGGACGACGACCGACCAAAGGACGATCGATAGATAGGGGCTGGGTGGTGCGGGGGTGCGGCCGGGCCAGCGCCATGCCCGGGGGCCCGACTGCCGCGGCCGCTCACGCGATGCGGCCCGCCGAGCTCCAGATGGATCCGCGCAGCCTGCCCACCTACCACCAACCGGCCACCACCCCCCAGGCTGCATCGTCGTCTACCTCCACACAGGTTAGTAAAAACACCGTAACCTACTTTTATCCCCCATTGATGTATATCCACCAACCGACTGCCATGCTTCCCCTTCCTGTTTTTCCCTTATCGGATTATTCTCTGTTCAAAGCCTCGACAGGACGTTTTAGTTCTTCTCGACAAAGAAAATAGAAACTAAGGTTAAGCATCTTTCGGATCTTTTGGCTAGACGATAGTTACGTGAATAAGTGTTATTTTTTTCGCACGTTCAGCTCAATGAGTCTCGACGTAGAGTAAATCACAGACAAGTAAAATAGTTAAATGTGCAAGTGCTCGTTATGGCAAAGTATAGCCCGGTTAGTGATTTACTTAGAAATGGATTTGTCCGACGGAAGACGGGGTATCACGAGTGAAACGTGCGCTGAAAACAAGCGAAAACATTGACAGTGTAAACAGAGCCTCATACCAACACAGGGAGAGAGAGAAAGAGAGAGACAGCGAACCAATGGACGGAGCCGCGTGCGCGTACGTCCTGCCCGCCACTACCGCGCCACATGCACATTTGTATATGTATATGTATATCTATACGTTCTATAGCGTGAAAGTGTATATGTAGGTGACCCGATTATAGGAATACTTAGGTTGAGGCGAATTATATTTCACGTAGCCAACAACCCTCTCTCGCTCTTTCTTTCTCTCTCCCCCCTTCTAGCGCGCACTTTAAAGCTTTGTTTTCGTCCTACCACGAATTACCATATGCGAACCCCCAGTCAATATAATTGTCGACTGGACCGCTATGCCGGCAGTTTATAGCCTCTCTATTTTATTTCCTTTTACATTCAAACTGTACAAACTTGTATTATTGTTTCAACGCGCATATGCCACTCGTGAGTTTTCACTTTTTACCCTTGTTTTTTTGATTATCACCAAACATCGCTTTATATTTTTCATCGCGAAACGTCGTTGGTACTACTCTATTGTGTATTGGGAATTTTTGTTTCGTATACATACAACCGATACGTCTGCTTTTATACAAATTGGATTACATAATGTAATATGGAGCTTAAAGTAGCGATTCGGTTCTATCGGGGCGGCTACGCAATCGTACGGTAAACCAATAGCCAGAAAACTCTATGCACTCTAACTCACTATTTTATGCATTTTCTTTTATTCATAAACGTATTTTCCTTTGCAATTTTTTACTTTCGCCAATTATTTATTTACATGTTCTCTGTAAGATGTTAAATTCAAAAAGGATTGTTATATGGATCTAAAGTACACTAAAAATCATTGACAATAATCCAGAGTTCGTATAATTAAATTGTGCGTAAAATTTGCGCTGGCATTATGCACAAAGCTCTTATAACATTCATTGTATATACAATATTGTATATATATATATATTATCATATATACATACAATATACAAAATACTGCACATAATTCATTAATTATATAACAAGCAGTACGGATTTTTATGTACAAGATCAATCTTTTCTATGAATACTACTTTAAATATTTGAAGAAAAACATTAAAAAATTCACATTTCCATGATGACATTTTATCGAATATGTATTTATAATCTTCAGCATAAGTGGCCTTTAATATATAAATATTTCATCAATAATTGATAACATCAAATAAACCGTTGCAGACACTTGCAAAAAGTACGGAATTCTTAGTCTACCGCCCCTTTGAATAGTAGCTGTAATAAAAGTTTGTTTTCGTCTATCCGAAATTAATTCAAACTCGAAAGTTCGAAAAACTGCAGCGTTATGATGATGAATGTGCGACAGGTTGACGTGTCGACGCAGGTGGATTTGCACGAAGGGACGTCGTTGCATCGAGGCGCGACACCGTTGTACTCGCGAGAGGACATCAAAGAACAGTACTGCATAACGAATCGTCAGCTGGACGCGGTGGAGAAATCAAGTGGTGGTATATTCGGTTGCCTTACCAGTCGTGGACCTTCGCCCTGTAGTTCCGCCGCCAAAGCGTCAATCCTGTCGGCCTGCGTTCGCAGCGCACCAAGCGACGAGAACCTCTTTGACGCTCCCTATGCTTACCCCTATCCAAATCCTCATCCCCGCGGCCATTCCAGACAAATGCCACCCCTCATTATGTACCAGCAGCCTTATTCTACCTATCCCAGACATATGTCCACAAGATATCCGTCAGTCCCGTATCCTTATCCCTTTGACGATCAGGACGATGAAGACTGGCATGAGAGTTCCTTCTTCCGCAGGCGGCCCAAATCATTCTACTCCGGCCCGGATCCCAAGAGGTAAGTCATTTTTCGACCTTATCGGCAATTTCATATTTTCCTACAATCTTATTAATTATTAAAAATTGTACCGCGAATTGAACATATGTACCAGCAATGAACAATATGCATAATCAGTGCTAGTTAGCAAGTGAGAAAACTGCTGTAACGAAGTGAGTTTTGTTCAAATTATACTATCGTGAAAACATGCGAGACAGTAGACAAACTCGATAACTAAATGTCAATATAGTTAGAATCATTAGGCTTACCATTCGCAGAGATATTTGTTTCCTTTATTCGATATATTCTGTTTTCCAATATTACATCTTTAGCAAAATGAACAATTATTCCACACCGTATCCTTAAATACACAAGTAATTAAATTTACTTCAAAATTACAAAATAGATAACCTTAACAAATCGTGTATGTTTCCATCAAAATTGAGGACAAAAGGGTGTTATGCCACTATCGTATTCTACTCTACACCATATTCACACATTACACTGTTTATGATCATCTTTATATCATTGAAGTACATCATTTTCAAGTGTACCAAAGAAAACGTGCCTCTCAACAGCAAAGACTCTTACGTACTCGGCGTCCCGGACTGTTCTTTAAAGCACTTTTTCATTCTTTTGAAAATGTTTTTAGAAAGTCGTCATTCTTAAAATTCATCGATTGAAGATTAAATTCTCTATGTTAAACTGGGAAATAGAATGAACATGCTATAATATTAAAGTTTTCAACGTATAAATTTATATCTGTGCATCAAACGTTTAAACGCTTTGCTAGCCCTGTTTTTTTTTCTTACAACTAAGTAAGAAAAAGTTGGAGAACATATTTCGCACTGAATTACTTTTTTGCGAGGTAGATCTTTTCGGGTCAAAAACCTAACGCCTGCAGCTTCAAATGACGAGATCGATTTTTTCTTGAATTTGCCGTAGCGCACTTCTTGCTATATCTCGTTCGTCGTCTTCCATTCATCACTTATAACTAGCACGACGTCTGTAGCAACGGTAAAGACGAAAATGAAGAGGGCTAATAGCACTTGCTACTTTTTGCAGAATTCGGAATTCAATTTTCTTTTTTTTTTAATTGACTCGTGTATTCATCTATTTGTTGTTCATTTCGTTGAAACGGTCATTAAAGAAGTATAGTTTTCTTGAGTTATTTTGTTTGGAAGATTTATAGATGTTCGCTAATAATTTCAAAATAACCCGGAAGCTCGTTGAAAAAATTACGAAATTGAACAAGAAACGTCCGTTTTAGTTATTTTATGGCCAAAACTATGAGCGAAAAAGTGGAATAGAGTTTATAATTGATCCATCTGAATGACATGCTGTACATTTAGTTTTTAATATTTTTTTTGGATGAAAATTTTTAAGATATTCTTAAAAAAGAGTTTCTATTATTTTCTCTAAATCGAAATATGTATTTATTTTATTGTATGAACGTTATCTACGTTGTATACCGAAACGCGCCTGAAATTGAATAATATGAAGTTATACGTATATAAAGCACCCCATTAACGTAAAATATAACCAAACTTATGTCCGAAACACAGCAATTATTAATGCTAACAAAACTAAAAAAAAATGTATTTACCTTCAATTATTCGAAAAAATCAATATATTTTTACGCGTGGTAAAATTCCAATCGAGTAAAAAGTTAAAATATAAACGATAAGGACTTAGATTCGAACAAGCTTTCATTCCGTATATTATACGAGTTCTACATTGGCGTTTATGTGCTATCGACACGTAGCGTAGAAATATTCATGTGGAGTTTTATATCGACTATTTATGGAGCACTCAACTGCCCAGTACACGCATTAATGAGCGCGTGCAAGGATTGCAATAGTAGGAGCTTCGAGCTTTTCAACGTCGCTGCCGATTGTCGAGAGAATATTGTCCTACATTCGAGACGATTACGGAACAGGTTTTGTTACTTTCCTCTACATGATAGAGCTACTAGTATTTCCAATATATATATATAGTCTATTGTAACGTTTATATATCTTTATTTACATTGCACCGGTTATTAATTTAGCAAAGTTATCAAACTACTCTATAAAGCTCACTTTTAAGCAAAATATTGCGAATTATTATCCAAAACAGAACCTATTACACGACTAGTATAGGCAATGGAAAAATGCTAGAGGTGAAAATCGAACTCGAGTCGCCCGAAGCAAAGCTTCACCCGCTATCGACTGAACCACTGAGCTCAACAACTGTATTTTTTTCATGTTAGTTCTGGATGTATACTTACTCTGTTTTATATTTTTATTTCTAAACGTTCTATTTTCGTATTGCAAACGCGCCCAACCACTATGAAGCGGTTTATTTATTCGGAAAAATATCGTAAAGTTGTTTAGCCAAATTTTTACAACTTTAATTGTATATTTTCAATGTTATTCGATTCTATTAAAAGATGCAATGTCTTTCTTTTACTTTATTTCGTGAATATGCAAAACTGCGCGTGCAAGTGAGCATCTATAGGAACTCTCGAATGTAAAACATGTTAATTATAGTTATTCGAAAGAAAATTAATACGTACATCTTAGATAAGATTATCATATTCTAATTGTATGTCCACGGAAAATGGAAACCTAATTCTTCGAATTTTAAAAAATCTATCTTTCCAAGAAATTTACTTTTGATATACTGAATAAAATAATAGAAATCTAATGGTGAATGCCATAGGTACGTGTGGGTACCAGAGGATGAAGAGCCAACAAAGTTAGAAGGGCCTCGATCAGTGCTGCCTCCGTCGATTCAACAGCAGCAACCACTAATTTCAGTGTTACACTCACAGCAGCAACAACAGCAGCACCAACAGCAGCAACCGCCTTTAACGAAGGGAAAGCACGTGAGCTTTGCGAGATCACACACGCTGACCTCGTTCGACATGCCACGCACAAAGAGTCCACCACGACCGCAAAATCAAGAACGGCTGATAGACTCACAGCCAACTGTACCTACCTCCATGGCCTCGGCCTTGAGCAAAACCCATCCTGCTTATCCTCCGCCAGAGCCTCGTATCGTTGTACTCGGTCAGTATCAAACGCTCAAAGCTCTACTATAACTTTTTTCACGCAGCGCTAAACTTTTTAATGTCATCTACCTTATACTTCTAGTGATCTATTATTAGATTGGCGAGCTTAAAAAATTTGTAAAAATGATTGTGTCATAGTATTATTTCGATTTATTCTTGTAAAGTAGAACGAATCTTGATATGGTCCGACATGCAATACTACGTACGAATTTAGAAAAATTAGTTTTCTATATTAATTATATTTATCTTATCGATAATTAATAGTTTAATATTGTTAAAAAACATACAAGATCTATTTGTATTAATGAAAAAAAAACATAAAAAACAGAGAAACAGCCGAAACGCGGGACGATGAAGGCGCAGGCAACGCAGACGGAGTTACCAGCTGGTATGAGAGGTCGTGTGCCGCCAGTAACGCTGAGTCCACGCACAATTCATCGAGTGAAAATGGTGTCGCAAGGAGCACAAACGAATGGTATGCTGAACGGTCGTAAGCTGCACAAGAGCTACTCGGAAGCAGGCAAACTGAGCACACAACACGGCATTGGATCGGTTAAAGAGGAGCCAGCGGAACATGAACCCCTGCAACGCACACAAAGCGAGGAACCACCTCGTTCACCCTTCATTCTTGATACCCCACCACGCTCGCCTGCTGCTCGGGATGAGCTGCTCAACGGTGATTTTTCACGCGAGGTAATGTTTTCTACTTGTTATGTGAATCAAATCATACGATTTCGGGATAAAATTGTAAATTTACAAAATTAAAATCTTTGTTTCAGCATTTGCAAAACAAATGCTATTTTACGCGTCATATTTTATATTTAAGCTTATAAGCTCGAAAATTTGACTATATATCTTGTGGGATTGCTTTCATGAATTATTGTAATGTTTTAAGTAAAGCTTTCTAAATTTACCAGACATACAACGCTAAAAGATTGGATGAAAAATTCCGTGCTACTTGTCGGTTTTTACAAATCCCTGCAATTAAGAAGACAAATGCGTCTTAATGAACCTGACATTTGAAATAAAAAGTCGAAATAGCCGCGAACGTAAAAAGCAAATAGCCCCCTTACGTACCAGTGAAAGAGTAATGGAGGAGATTTGGAATAGAAAATAATTGGCGCAATTACAGTTGGCGAAAAAAGAATTGGAATTGGATGACGAAGAGATCCTGATAGATTTCAAGCCGGCGCCGGTGTCGCCGGACGCGCGAGCACTTCTGGAGGAAATGGCGCAACCTTATCGGCGCTACGTTAGCTTGCAGAAGACCTTATCCGATGGCGAGATTCAGGTCGAGAGGCGGGAATTGATGAGCGAAATCGGCGAGCCGAGTTATCCCCACACGTGTCGTAGAAATAATCCGCAGGATCCCTGGAGTAAAAAGCTCCATACTCCCGTCCAATTCTCCTCGACGCCCGAGGATCTATCGTTGCTTAGGATAACCTCGCCTCCTGATGACCATAATGACGAGGTTCGTTTTTATCCAGACCTATTTTTTTTCTTATGTCGCACATTGCTCGCGCGTTCTCTGAGCGCTTTTTTAATGTAGATTCGAATTCGAAATTTAAATTGTAGCATATCAATTAGCTATTTTTATCTTTTCACGAATGCTCATATAAACCTTTTCCCTACGGTGCTATTTTAATACTGATAATGAAACATCTACTTAGGAATTCCATGAAAATCTCGTACGCCGGGGTTTGTTCCGTAAGAGAAGCGTGTCTCTTGAGGACGGTGTGCAAGTTCTTTCTACAAACGAATACATTCTACCGAGGTCTCTTCCTACGTCGCCAACATCACCTACCTCAGCGACAGGTCTGTATATTTTTCGACCTTTGACTTTGTTACTCCTACGAGTCTTATTATTTTTATCTATCTTAAAATAGAACGGCTTTCATATTCCTTGTCTAGGTAAGCTCATTATTCTGACGTCAGGGATTATTATTGAAAGGGGGAGAAAATTAAATCGCGTAAACTGTGCATCGTAGCAAAGTATATTTTTTATCAGTATTATTTCTAAGAATACATGCTAGATTATCAAATGGGAAACCGACCGTTATATCAGTACATTTAACAAGTGCATAGAATGTTTTTGCATACAAACACCTACACGTATTCACGGATTACGATTATTAGATAATATGCAGGTTAGAATAGAACGATCTATTAGGCAAGTAAGCTAAGAATATTTCGTCGATAAATGATAACTGTGCCAGCGTTTATATTGAAAACGAAAAGTTAAATAAGAGCTTTGACTGCATGATACACCGTTGTTCGAACCAACAGTCTGTGGGACAATATGATGTGAAAAAGGTGTGATTGGTTGTTGGCTCAGTTCCATCGAGAATGGCGAGAGTAGCAGTGGCGCGCGAGGGTGGGGTGCATCAGCGACACTTGCTGCACGCGGGCTTCGTGGCGCCGTCGCCGTTCGCCTCAAGTGACTCGCTAACGAACGACGCGACGCGGGACCACAGCGACGGTATCTGGAACGAGTCGCAGGCAACCGTCCTGCAGGCCGACGAACGAACTGCCGGCTCGTCTGGTCTGCTTACACCATCGTCCAAACGGCGCCACCTGCTCATATTGCAGCATCAACAACGCTCGTCTATGGACACGGACGCCCTTGACGCCGAAGATGAGATGGACGTCTACCCGTCCAGCCCGAGGATCAGGCTCGAGGCACCCACACCCGTTACGACTACTTCTCCGTAAGTTTTTCGCGCCCATCCATCTTCTTCTCTCTTCTTTTCTTCTTCACTTTCTTTTTATCGTTTGAAAATGGCCCGTTGCATTGCTCGGGTGTGAACACAAATATCACGGTATCAAGTGTCAATATTATTGAAAGTATACGCATGGCTTCGCTTTCAATTATCAATTGGCGGGCGAAAAATACAAGTATAGTTTTATACATCGATGGGTCTGCAAAATAAATGATCATTCGGCTGTTGTCAACAATGTTGGCTGGGGATCGTATAATACGATTAAACGGGTCCAAACAATTTTTCATCGAAATAATCACGTTAGTTAAATGACCAACGAACCAACAGAGTGGAAGCGACATATACGAGCACAAATGGACGTGCGAGGATCGGTTTTTTGCGACGAAGCCCAGGCCCAGCGGCGGTAACTCCGCAGCCACACTCGCAATCGTCGAGTGAATTCGGACTGAGTCGTTCGGGTACGACAGACATAAGTGAGACTTCAACGACTGACGACTATATCACTGCCAACACGTCTACGGGTACAGGGACCACCACGGGCACAGCGACCAGCTCGCTTACAAGGCCGGCCCACATGCACAAGGCCCCTTCAGGGCCCATCTCAGCTACTGCCACCCAAGCGGACGGAAGTTCATTCGAGAGCGCTAGTTCCGTCTACAGTCTCGCCAGGAGCGAGGTCAGTAATCCTCGCTTTATTATTTTTTCCTCATACCGTTATAGAACAAAAAATAATAATAAACGTTGTATTTTACAACGGGAAAATCCAACACACATCAGCAAGTACTTAGCGTACAAAGTAGACCGCGAATAAAAATAGTACAGCGTGAACGTGTTGTAAACTATGCGCAAATGTACCGCGCAAAATGCAGTCGAGAAAATCGAGCGACGTACAATTGATCCAAGCGCAGCATCCGCGCATGTGCGACTTGCATTTCTTGCATTCATTACGAATCGGATCTTCTAGTAGACTGCACGTCTCTTTCTTAACTTTTTCATTACTTGTGAGACATTATTTTGGATGAAAGAGAAAGAAATAAAGTATCGAATCTCGTTGATATTTTCACGATTGACTATATATTCGGTTAAAGATGAATTTTTTTAAAAACTCGATTCCTTGTCTGAAATCGGCAACGATCAATCAGGCCGTTCCGGAGGATCCGAGTAGTCCTCGCACGCTCAAGGACAAATTGGACTCGCCATACAGCATTCAGCAGCAGCATCAGCAGCAACAACAACAACAACAATCATCACCAGCTAGATCTTCGAGTAGTAGTAGCTCTGGTAGTTATGACCTCGAGGATGCCATGCCAGATACCACGCAAGAAACATTTAAGCCCGCAAGCCACAGCGCGCAAGCCACAACGACCGAGCAAGATATCTACGTGAGTACATACGACTAGCTAAATTATTCTGCATGTTTGACGTCAGACAAAGCCAACGTTCACGTTATAGTTGGAACACTCGTTCGGTTAGTCTCGTGAAATTTATACGAATCTTTCACTACTTCTTTACTCGAGGATGAATACTACCGTAAAGTAGCGATAGAAAATAACGAGTCGGGCAAACGTCGTGAATAAATGTATGAATTTCGTCTGTACAGGATGGACATCGTTCATCGTCAGGAGGTTACGCCGAGTCACCGCCCGACCCGCATATCTGGAGCGAAGAAGAGCGTCGACGCCGAAAGAAAACATTCACTCTGGACTTTCCAGCTGGTCTGGAGCCTACAGGCGGCGCTGAGTCAACCGTCGGGGGTCAGCCTCATCCGGCTAGCCACGAAGCCACAACAACAAGCTTATCCCCGAATAACCGCGAGCGTTATCGTTCTCGATCGAAAAGCGCCGCAACTCGTTCGTCACCCCATCGCAACAACAAGCGGCGTTCCTTCGACTCTGCGACTCTCTCGCAGCAGCAACAACAACAGATGGCGAGGAGTCCACAGAAGGAAGAATGGCGCGAACCGACCGAAGAAGCGGGTCATGTTCCGACGAGCGACGACTCCAGTTGCAGTCATCCAAGCTGCAGTCATCACTATCACGTACATCATCATCATCCGCATCATCACGTACATCGTGAGGGTGCTTCGGAGTCGAGACATCGGCGTACCAGGGAGAGTTCTCGTCGCAAAAACGGTGGACACCTCGCCGCCAGACGACGGGGCAGCCGAGACGAGGTAGAACGCAACCCAGACACCACTTTGCTCACCAACCAACCCCTCCCTCTCCCGTCCTTTAGCGAACCACTCACTTCCCGCCCACTTCCCACTCGCTCCCCCCAACAACACTTGTCGCTTCGTTTGAGACCGCAAGTTTGAGTGGCTTGGCTTTCAAACACGAACAAGCCGCGACGGGTGTGGAACAAGCTTGTCTTGGTTCTCACCTCAACATTTTTTTTCTTACTTTTTTTACATATCACACCGCGAAACCCGTATTTTCTTTACGCTATGCTTGCCATCAGTTGATCATTGATGGTAGAATGGAATTTCAAGTTTTGAAAGCAAAGTCACCATTTCGATGACATGTTGAAAGCTCACTGTAGATTAATCCTAGATTCTTTCTAATTGTTATAGAAAAAAAACTTTTTTCAATTATGAATGAAAATATATGAAAATTTAGACTGTTTGTTCTTATAGTATGCAAGTATTACGTATTTTGATTATTTTAATTTTTTTTCCTTTTTCTACAAACATTCAATTCACCATTATTTCCACCGTTTTTCAATATTTATTTAATATCAACTCTAATTACATTATTTAATTGCTTTTACATCCATAAAAATCCTGTGAAAACATCTCACAGCATAAATCAATTGATCTTATAAACATTCATACGCAATTTCTCTTTGGCACACTTGCATCGTCATACTTTTCGCTTGTTTTTCACATAATCATGTCATTACCAATACTTGCTTTTTCGTTGTACATGAAAGTACGTAGATAAAACGTCATATAATAAAATACACATAACTTTTGATGTACCATAAATTTGTGTGTTGCGTAAATCGTTCAATCGTTATCGTCCATATGTGAATAAATGTTGATATCGTCATTAAAGAGATCAAAATAAAGCAAAATAAAGCAATTGCTTAAAACTCGTATCGTCAGTGTCTAACATGTTATTAAAATAATCTGAAGAAATGATGGCTTCTAAACGTTAGTGACAAGTAGATGTGTACATCGAAAGCTTCGCATGACTTTAACTTTATGAGTAGACACACATACACGCAGAGTTGAAAAGCTGAAGAGAGTGAACTTTTAAATGAAATGTGATGGAAACATAGATGAGGAACTATGGTATACAACGTGTAGTAACGTAGAAGGAGAAGTAAAAAAAGAGAAAGATGAGATGTTGTGAAGGTCCAAGAAGTTAAAGCTGAAATTGGCACTCGTATGCAGGATAAGAACGCGGCGTTAACGGGGAGTCTGCCGCGGCGTCGTTCGCGCGCGGCTGATCATGTGGGTTCGAGCCGACTGAGTCCGGGTGGCGGCGGAGGTGGTCGATACAGTGCGAGTTCGGGCCGTAATAACGGCTACTGGACTACGACGCTGGTCAAGTCGCCGAGTCCCGAGGTACGGCTGAAGGCGCTGTCGGCTGAGAGCCTTAGATCGGTCAGTCCCGGTAGCGACAGCGTCTTCTACGGCATCGACGACCCATCCATGGATCAAGCCCACTGCCACTGTTGCGGACGAGAGGTCTTTTCTTTTTCTTTCTTTCTTTCTTTCTTTCTCTCTTTCTTTTACTCTATTTTCATCATTACTTGCTACAATCATCTCGTTGTTTAATCTTAACATTGATTCTAACGAGCAAATCAGGTTTTATATTTTCCCTTCAAGATTTTGAAAATATTTGTTATTTCAAATCTATTGATTTTAAAAGTTGACATTTATCAATCTCCAAAGTAAAGTATTATTTGATTGCGGTATCTTTTTTCAATTTACTTATTTACCCTACGACAATATTTGATGGTTCATATACTTCTGATAATTGAAAAAAGTTTGAAACATGACGAAAGTCATTCAAATTTAGCAAAAACTATCTGTGATAAGCTGCTGAATTGGACATTTGCTCCGAAAAACTTTGCATCGTTTTTATTTTCCCAAAATAAGAAAACTCATACAGCAACTTTGTCGGAATGGTGTTAAAATTTGCATTGAAACGACCAAGGTATCAGCAGACATAGTGCAGCCACCAGCAGGTTTTGCCGACTCACCGGAAGGAGGTCACAGGCAAACATCGAAACATAGCGCAGGACATAGGTTGTTTAAGAAATTCGATAAGCGATATCGATCGGAAGATCGAAGCGAACGTCGTTATCATTCGAGTAGTGCAGGTCGATCAGATTTGAGAGCCAGATCGGAAGAGAGAGGCGTCGGGACAAGCAGTCGTTACGGAGATGATTTCAGTAGAGAAAGATTTCATACGCGGAGCACCGATGCGAGCATGGAAATTCTCACTGGTAATTATCGTATTTAATATTTTTGTATCTGATTCTGTCGATACTAATTCAATTGAACTCCTGAAAATTTGACAATTTGGCCGACCATATGAAAAATGTGTAAAGTCGCGTTATCTTTGAAATACCAAGGCATTATTTTAAACACGAATTATCAAATTAGCAAATCTACTACATAATCAATTGTAATTTCAATTCCGTCGACTCGTTTCTTATATGACTTGCGATGTTGAATGTTATTAACAGAACGTGATTTCACGTAATTTATAGCACATTAGCGATGAGTTTATTGATTTCGCTAATACAAATACGATGTTGTCTGTATTCAACATTCCGTTGTTTTCTCGGAAGTGTTTCTTGAACTTTTCTCCTATTTCACAAAAATTAGGTCAATTTCTTCAAAACTTTTAAAGTTGTAGAGTTTAATATACTGAATCGGTCTTTTTCTCTATGGGATATGATTTGAACATGAATTATACATTCTATATTTTACACCACAAATACGCACTACGTTATGTTACATAAACAATATTATAGCGTAGAACTACTTTTATTTTGGGCTACTTAACTGACTTAATACCAGATCAAGTTAAATATTTGCAGAGGTAATCATACCAACTCGCAATTCGATTAAATATTTCTTTCGCAGAAATAATTTGTTTTGGCCGAGAGTATATGCACTAGTTCAATAAATACATTTATTTTTAGGTCGAGAAGATGAAGATGCTTATACAGAGCCGTACACTAGTTACGAGTGGCTTTACATAAATGACTTTGAGGAAAGTTGCGCTTGGAGACGTCCGGACACTACGGAAGACGATGACGACGATGAACGAAGAGGGGCTCAGGAATGCACTGAAAGTGAAAAGAAATTCAAAAAAAAGTATCAAGCTGCCACGCACAGAGTTTATTTACACAACATATATTGGAAAAGTACCGGAGAAATGTTCAAAAGGGTGCAAAGTAAAAACTTCAGTGAGTTTTTTTACATTATGTTCCAAATATCGCTCACTCTGACTTTTCAAAATATCACGGACAAGATTTTATTTTTAACAGCAAAACTATTTTCGAAATCGGATTTGAACTATTCAATATTCTTCGTTATCGCAGTGATATTTACAATACTTTACTAAAACGATTTTAAAAATAACGTTATATAAAATTAAGTTCAAAACCAATTACAATAATGGTTTCTGGCAATCAATTGCGTTATATTTATTTCAAATTTTATATACAGTGACTCAAATTATTGTTCCGTGAGTTCGCTTGGCTAAATATTATCTTTGCCGTTGAATTTGTCGATATATATACTTAAGGAATTACGGAAAAATGGGACACGACCTTGTATTTGTTTTAAACTTTTATTTTTTACTTTTCCCAGTCGGGTGAAATTTTTTTAAGACATAAGCGTATTCAAAAGATTAACGTCTTTGGGCATTTTTCCAGAAACCTACCAAAAGATCAATTTAGCACGGTTAATTTATGGCACCAATAGCTTGTGGTAACTAAATAACTGTTTGCTTTGTTGTGTTATCAGTATCGTGTAATCATTTTGACTAAACTTACACTAGTTAGAAAAATATTGCTAACGATCTTAAGCGGTAGTGATTGTAACGAATGAATACAACTGGAGGTTTGGTAGATAAAAATAAATAAATAACAGGCATTATCAACGTACAAAATTGTTGAAATATTTTTAAAAGTATTGAAAAGCCAAGTGTCGGTTCATATGTGGTACAAATTGCGTGAACTATGGCTATTTTCAGTACTAAGTATTTCTCGTATATACATAGAAATTCTAAATCAGTTTTCAGCGTATACTCATGCCCAAATAGTCGTGAAGCAAAGTAAACTAGATATACGAAATTAATTTTGATGCCGCGGACCGGTTTCATCATTGGTTTGAAAAGACAACATTCTATCGCCAAAGCAGTGTTTGATAAAAAAAAGGAAGATAGGGTAAATAATCCATCTAATTTGACGAGATGCAAATGAAGCAGTTACATCTTGCTGAATTTCCAAATAAGCCCTCGCGTAATAGTCTGCATATTGCGTAGGCCTATAAATATAATCGGCGTCGCGACGCCAGTCGACTCATACGCCCCGGAGTAGGTGGCTACGACGACTTTCTGTCTCTCTGTTCGTCTTCGGCAATCGAATAGTCAAGTTTTTTGGCTACACCGCCACAGTCACTAGGTCAGGAGTGAAAGCTACCGAACGCGTGTGTGTGTCTTTGCCAAAGTCGACTACTGCGTGCTTGACACTCATCTTTATCTGTTTATCTTTATTATTATTTTCGTTCTCTCCTTCTCGTAAATATTTGCCCGTAAAGTGAGTCATAGTACAAATAAAAATGGTGTGCGACTCCGTGGGCGGTGAGTGCCCATCAAAGATCGAAAAGCCCTACCAGGAAGAAGCTAGCGGCACACTCAAGTCGTCTCTGGAGGAACTGCTCAAATCGATGCTGAGAGTCTGGGTTACGGAAAGGCAAGCACTTACGAGGCTTGGCGTTCTCAACCCTTCTGGTATTTGTCACCTTATGCTTTCTATTTCTGAAAATGCACGCGAGAGAAAAATAAACTGCGTGTTTTCAACTTTCAAAGAGATTTTCTTTTATTTTCTACGTTGCTAGTGTATACTCACTGCGAGAATTGGAATATTGACGTTATCAATTTTTTTTATACGTTACGTAGTTAAATCGCAACTAATTTCAGTAACCGTCGAACATACATTGAATGTACTTTGTCGCAATGTATACTGTATTTTCAAAGAGCAAAAATCGCGTGAAAATTACGAACGGTATTTACAGTCAAAGTTACGCGCAGTCAACCATTCTCGCAATAGCATTTGCCGCTTAAGCGATTAATGATTTAAAGCTAAGAAGCACAATTCACAAGTAGCTTGTTTAAATTGACCTACACCTGACGAGATCGAAGCGGCTTATGCACTTGATTCGATACGTAATTATGAGCTCTCGACCTGTTTTTTTTTGCTTGGAAAGCCGAACAATTGAATGATCGTATTGGCGCTATATACGCGATTCTTAATGGCCCTTCAGCGGTTTCAAGCCAGCCGGCTGTATCTTCTATCGAAGTGGCTACGCTCGTGAATTTGCTCGAACTCGAAAATAGCCGTATTATGTCAACAAAGTTCGCGCGCTCGTCTGCCTGTATCTTCGAGGCCTTTTCGACGCGGCGACTAATAAAAAAAGGTGCTCGCGACGAGGCAAAGCTCGCTGATTTATACCCAAACCATATGCAATGGTGCGTGTTCAGAGAGAAGCGTGCACACTCCATTTGGTCAGCTAAAGTTTGGCTTCTGATCAAACGTTAGAAATGATTGTTGACGCGTTCTAGCCTCTACAGAGAAAGCGAAAGAGAGAGAGAGAGAGAGAGAGAGAAAGGCAGAGAGTAGTGGAAATCAATGGGGCGTCGTAAAGTGTGTCGTATACGCGTCGCGGAATACAGAAGGCATTCATAGTCAACCTGGGCGTGCAAAGATCAATAACGTACCTCGAGCGAGACTGAATAAGAGTGTATACGAGTAGAGTGGGAAGTAGATGGATAGAACGAGGCGGGATTCCAATCTGCTAGGCAATTTTCGTGAAGCGCGTCGACATGTGCATGCGGCACTCGCGCTAATGCGACAGACGGAATGCACGGAAAATCAATGAAAGTCAATCCCGGCTAATCACCGCGATGCGCATTCGCGCGGGAAATCGGACGCGCGATTGATCGCTCGTCGGCGCGAACATTAATTTCGAAACAACGCGTAAAGAGGATAATGTCATTGTTACATGTGAATACGTACTTATATGCCCTTCAATTATTCCAAGCAGCCAAGCTCAAGCGCAAGTATTTTATCCGCGGCAGCTTAATTGGCGCGAATGGAATCGAAGCCAAGAAGCCGATTGGCACCTGACCCCCTTGACCAAACTAGTCTGAGGTAGCACGTACCTAGACTATATCTATGATATCTTGCCAACCAACTTAGGAGTAGATGCTTCGGATATCTATCTTGCAGACCTTACGAGTTTTAAACTTGACTTGGTTCATCAGTGCGCCCTTGAACATTTGACTTTTCTACTGCTGCACCTTTACGTTCTCCTTATAATTGTAGCTGTTGCGAGCCCAAAGTGCTCCAATATCATCTCTATGTGACATTTCGTAGAACAAATATATAACGATGTTTGCAATCAAATATTGAATATCATTAAACAATCAAAATAATAATAACAACAAAATTCTCAGTTTGTATATTATTTCGTTTTATTACATAAGAGCTGTATTATACTGGATTACAGTTTGAGAACATTGAAAATCACGACGTTTATTCCTCAGTTTCCCGGGTATCGCTCTTAAATCCAAAGCTTAACAATTTTACGACATATTGGTGTTAAATGACGACGAAGATTTCCTCGCGGATGTCTGGCAATGAAAAAAAAAAGTGGATGTTAGTGGACATTGAGAAACAAATCCTGTTAAATGACATTTGTTTCGTAGACTTTTGCTTAGTTGGCCACAAGTTATTGCAGTATAGTCTAACGTCACTTCAGCACACTGTCAACTTTTAATCATTTTGATCGCTTAAATTATTAAAACGATTATTTTAATGGGACGTTAGTAAATGGTAAATATAAGAGAGACGTATTTTTCAACGGAACTTGCTGTTCAGTTTATCGACCAAACTGCCATGATGGACAGCGTTAAAGTTGTGAAAATCTAATATTATCAGTTCTTTAGGTTGCTTCGTAAGTCAATCGATTACATCTTCTGAGAATCAGGCAATATCGCGATCATAAAAAACTATGTACAAAGTAGACCTTATTGTCACTTTATTTTAACAGAAACCCGTTAATCCAGATAATTTATACCACGATCAAGTTCAATATTATTTGCTCGGTTTATAGACCGACTGAACACTATCGGTTTCACGTGAATAGATATGTAACGTCCTATCGGATGCAGAAGATCATGCTGGTTCGAGTCGATCTCATTGTTCCTTTCTATCGTATAAGCCATTGTGTTATGCGAGTCTATCATTTGAAAGGCATTAATAAAACGAAAACAAACGTCTAAACTCATCGATTAAAATAAATGCAAAATACTGAGCGATGTATTATCTCGGGTGAATAATTAGTTTGAAATATTTCAACTCGTCAGGAATAACCAGTTGTATAATGGAAAATTCTCTTAATTTTTTGAGAAGTTTCGACGTCCAAAATTCTAAATCTGTACTTGGGTTCATTGGACTTTGCTCTGTACTGGTCATTTCAATTGCGACATTGTTACATGTAGACGCCAATTATTTTTAATTGTATTTAACGGTATCAAGTGATATTTATCAAATTGTACCTATATGACCATAAATGCGAAGACAAAGAGACACGGTCGATCTATCAAAACTATTTTTTATCCTATCTACTTCTAATAGACACGTATAGACACACATACGATAAATGATACATTGAACAAATTAGATTTCTTCGTTCTCAAGTTCTTGTTCTATCGTTATATACTCATCGTCGTTTACTACCAAGGTTCTGTTATTCTATATGCTATTTTTTAAAACGTCTTAAAATACTGCTATAACAGAAAAAAATTTTACAAATAAGAAAAAAATAAAATTAGAAAAACCTCGGCTGGCAAGAAAAAGTGTATTCGTACTTTGGGAAATTGCCAACATTCCAAGTACATGCGAGATGTGATGAGTAAGCGAGTATAACGGCTGGTATTATTGCGATAGAAATCAGCGTGTCTCGTCGAATTAATTAATGTACCGTGTCATAAAACTGCTTAGCGGCAATTTGTCCGGACAATCTTGTCGAGGACGTGAAATATAGAGAGAAGTTTGTCGTAGCTAACGGTTGAAGTGATTCGTTTATACTTTTGTAGAAAGCGACAAGAAGGTGGTTGTGAGAAGGAAAGCCGGTGGGGAGTTTGGCTTCCGAATTCATGGTTCGAAGCCAGTAATGATATCTGCCATCGAACCTGATACTCCAGCTGAGAATTCGGGCGTTGGCGTAGGCGACATCGTGGTGTCGGTGAACGGCAAAAGCGTACTAGAGGCAGTGCACTCGGAGGTGGTGCGACTCGCCCAATCGAATCCGGACGAGCTTGAGCTTGAAGTCGCCAGTACTAGCAATGTGGTCGCACCACACCTGGGTAGAGATGGACAGCTCGAGGCCAAGCAGGAGCCGGCCCTCTACTCCGGCTACCTTTGGAGAAAGTCCATGTCCACTTCGACTCGGGACAAATGGATGCGCCGATGGTTCGCTTTGCGTCGTAACAACTGCCTTTATTTCTACAAGACTGATATGGTATTCGTTACCTTTTTTCATCACATGCTTATTATATGCCTCGTTAAATCTATTCTCGATTAACACATTGGCAAACCATATATCTAACCAATTATATCTATTTGATATCGATCGCTGTTAGCCTACTTGTGCATAAAATCAATATAATCTGATTATCAACAAAATTCGCTCGAGTTGTTTGAATTATCTGGCATTGTAGACAGCTGTTATAGTGGTAAACAGCAATATCGATTTCAGGACTCGCAACCCGTAGGGGCGATAATGCTACTGAAGTATGTCGTGGAACTGACTCATGAATCACGACCGCACAGTTTTGCCATCAGCAAGTACGGCGCACCGACTCTGCACCTTGCAGCTGACACCGACGAGTTGGCGGCTCGCTGGTGTTCGGTCATACGAGAGGCCGTCGAAAGGAACAATCAGGTAATCGTCGATATCCATGTACGCACTTTTCTCGATAAAAATTCACCGTTCGCGCGAATTCAATTATTTTGCCACATAACTAGGTAAACGACGTGAATATAGCCGTGACATATGTTCGGTTGAAATTATAATTACCTATTCAACAGTTATTGTTCACGTGGCTGACAATTTATTAAATATATATGACCCGATATTTTGATAGCAATAAGCGAATTTTCATAGGACCCTACGTTTGCGACGAAATTTCGCCGAACAAAAGTTGTATCCTGTCTAAATTGTGCGTTCGAAAACGACATTGATGCTTTTTGCTGTTGTTTTGCAGTAAAATAACGATTATTACGACAATTTCCATCCTGCAAACTTTTCAAATAATATCTTTGTGGGTTTGCGTAATTGAAAGTGTAACTGAAAATGATCGTTGTATTATGACAAATAACAGAGCTTTCTTTGCAAAGATAACAACAAAGTGAAAAACGAAAGAAAGCTAGTTTGAAATAGAACAACAAAGATCAGATCGAAAATAACGAGCTACAGGGCAGCCATTCAACAGCGATGATAAAAAAACAATGCGCAGACGTCACGCGATCGAGCAACCGGATATACGGGCAGCACGAGACGGTTGCTCGAGTAACAAGGGGGTTCGCGTCTGTCGAATCGATCGCTAAATTCAAACGATTTAATTGAAAGATACGCGTGTGTACTGATTTGTTTCTTAGGCGGATACATGGTTGGAGGGGTCGCTGAGGTTGCAAAATCTACCGGCGAATATGATCCAAAGGCCTCACTGCTTCGGCTATTTGAGCAAGCAGCACGAGCGAGCGCGTCGAGCTTCGTCACCAACAGGATGGTCAAGGCGCTACTGTATCTTGAGGGACGCCGTCATGTATTTCTACGAGGACGCGGGTGCCGAGCGAGCTTTCGGCGTTGCTTGCCTACAGGGTTACCGAGTGCTCAATAGCGCCACGACCTCCGGTGGTAGGAAGCACGCCTTCGAACTGCAACCGCCCGACCCTACGCAACGTACTTATACTTTCGCCTGCGATTCCGAGATGGACAAGAAGCGGTAATACTCCGACTGTAATAAGTAAATAAGATCGCGGTTTCCATTTTCGACAATAAAAGCGTATTAATTACGAACAAAGTCGAAATATTACAAGGTGGCAGCTGGTTGGTCGACGAGCACTCGACTATATTCCATACTAGAGAAGGAAATACACGCCAATTGTTCAGTCCGATGGTTTCTTTCGAAATAGCGCGGAGAGCTAAAATAGGAACACCATCGATGCTGGAGAACCTTGCAAAGATTATAAATAATAAATAATATTTTCAGATGGTTGGCAGCACTGGAATATTCGATCGATCGATGGATAAAAATAGGTTGACAGTAGTATGAAGTCGCGACCGCCACCTCCAGCATCAGTCGCCGGAGTCAAGCCATGAAGAAAGGGATAGCGCGATACATCGTTTGAGCCACGTAACGCATCACTACTCGTACACCCACTCGTTTAAAAGTATATACCTGATTTTCATTCACGCATAGTTCGTCGTCTAATATTCGATCAACACCCACGTGCGCCGTCCCTTATACGATATTATCATACTTAATATCACGACGAATATATTAGCCTGTAAGTTTTAACGCTGATATCGACTTTATAACATTATAACGTTATTACACCAACGTTTGCCTCTTTCAAATAGTAACAATACGTACACAATCGAAATCATAACTTTACTTAGTTTCATTATTTATTTATTTATTTGTTATGGCATCACACATTTGAAATGTCGATAATACTATACGAGTAACATCTTACTTACTGGAAAAGTACGCAGATAACTTTGTAATCATCTTACATGATACAACGTATTTATAACTTGGATAACAAATTTTTAGTTACGTTTGATAATAAAATTTATACTATACGTTACAAACGAACAAAAAATCGAAAAAATGATATATATGTATGGTGAAGTTGAAATATCATGAATTATCCAGACAAATTATACGAATGTAAAGTTTATATGCCTGTACATTGACTTTAGGTTTGTAATTCATTCATAGTTTGTAATGACTATTACGGAAAAAGGTGCATAAACATACAAATTTATATGTAATGTAAAAATATAACATTATATACGTGTATAGTATATATTATATAAACATTGTATAGAGATCCATGAGCATACAGATGCGAACGGATATTTTATTGATACGAATGATCGATTATTGACTGCGACTGAGATACACAAACCAGTGAAAAGAAATCATTTGAAGAAAATCTTACTGTTATAAAAATAAGAGAAATAAGAACTTGATAGAGTAAAAAGTGTCATACTATTAAAACAAAAATAGGTCCAGTATGCATGAATAGGATGAGATGCAAACGTGTGAGAAATAGGATGAGAGTATGTAGTAAATGTTAATTGTTATAGAAAAACAAAGTACGAATGAATAAGAGGGTAACGATTAAAAAATTTGTATACCTCGCGCGTATGCCTTTACGAACCCAGAGTAAGGCCGCATTTAAAAATAATATTTATAACAAGACGAAATCCATAGATATATGAGACAGGGGAAAAATACAAATGAATAATGTTTAGTTGGGAACGGAATTCCAAATTTTGATGTTTATTATTTATACAATATGAAACCATGCATGTAAGTGAGAACAAACAAAAAAAAGTTAGATCAGCTTTGATTATAACTTTTAGTGTCATAAGCGACCAACAACGCGTTATTGTTACGTTCGGTCATCGTGGTGATTCCACAAATAAGGAAATTGATTAAACTATTCTAAAAGATAAAATAAAACTTATAAAAGTGAAAATAAGACAACAATTAACTTACCCACTCAATAAAATAAGATGATAATAAAGACTTTAATACAAGTAATTTAATGGCTCAAAGCCACCTTCTTAAAACCCAGTCTTCAATTTTTGTTATATATACATGTATATATAGTCTGTATATAAATTTCACAAAATTATTTTCATAAGCACATTTTTTGCACGTTTTATTTCATAATACAGGAAAAGAGCATCAAACAATTGAATAACATAAATTATATTTTACTTTCGTATTTTTCTCAGAAAATCTGTCAATTTATCGCTTGATTTCCCGTTCAATGCTACTTTTATTTTCATTATGATGATCTAACAAATTTTCGATTTATAATTTCAAACAACGAATAAAGAAACATACTTTACATATTTTTATAGGTGTTTTATAAATTTTATTAATGCACTAGAGTAGATATTACACTTCAAAAGGTTATTGTAACGTTTTCACTGTCTGTAACAATACTTTTAAATTTATGAAGAATTTCTATTTCTTAATATTTTCGCAGTAAATTAGGCCGTGCCTAACAGTAAAAAACAAGATTGAATGTGTCTTAGGAAAATATAAATAACATTATTTAAGTAATGTAGTTCGAATGTGCATGCATTACACTATTTTAAACATAGAACTAAATTTATAGTCAAAAAGTGGGACAATGTAGAACTTTTTGTTTTCATTCTCATTTGTCCAAACCAAAAGAATGATCACTAAATCCAAAAAATGTATCAGTAATGGTAAGGAGAAAAAGTGAAAATCAATTTTAGAAATTTTTTTTCGCGAAATATCAGTCGACAGTTCATTCGATACGTTATTCAAATACAAATTAATTATTTAAAACCAATTTGGCATTTGGAAAGATGTACGTATCTGTTGTTCCCTGTGCTATTATAATTGTGCTCTATGATACGTGTAAGAATTATTTCCAGTATCACAATTTGAATCTAAACTAAGTCCTATAATGGAAACGCATCGAGAAATGGTTGTCGTTAAAAATGATTTGAACCTCGGTAATTTAGAAAATGACATACGATGCCCTTCTCCTTAAAGCTATGGATATATGAATTCCGGAAGATTGCCATGAAATATAAGTCTAAAAATATTTGATAGATAAATTATTCAGTATTGTTCTACAGTAGATATGTTTAAAAGATATTCATATGATAAGACGTAGCATTATGCCTGCTTAAATAGATGGTTCAAAAAAAATCATGTCGCATGATTGTATAATAATAGCTATAATGTTGAAAATTTAAGTCTGCACGTAATGCATAAGCTGTGGAATCAACTGCCGTAAGAGACCGATTGCACTCTCCACTCTGCGACGTGTTTATTTTCATAATAACAATTCTCTATAATTTAAAGCTGGTTTATCGAATCGGTACATATGAAAAATTACTTTTTTTTTAATATGACTATTGAAATTCCGCTTTAGTTTTCCTCTCCTGCCCGTAATTGTAATGGTGAGCTTTTTAATTATTTTATCTAAATACATATTAACATATGATTTAATTCAATTTATTTACAAATGCTATCATATCCTTAGGAATTGCAGCTTACGTATTATTTAACACTTTGAAATATTTGGATCTTTAAGAATGTAATTCTTATTGTGTAATTGATTACATAATTAGTGAGATAAAATATATGCTACTATAACTAGAGAAAATAATCTATTATAATTTCTTAAAAAAAAAACCAAGAAAAATATTATATTATAATTAGATAACTTCTATTCAACACCATTATCGCCAAGTTTAAGTTATTGAATTACAAGTATTTTATTTACTAAAAAATGTTGAAGGTGCCACTTATATTGAATCAATTTTTCCTTTTAGTTGAGAGTTGCTATATTAATAAAATACATGTATCTATTTTAAAAGACGTAAATTTTATTCAGCATATGGCACTTGATTATCTTACCAGTTACTAAAGTATTAAAAATAACACCAAAATCTTTGCTACAAGGCAATAAGAATTAAGCTATTTTATTTTTAACCAAGAAAAAGAATTATTTTACCAGCCGACTAATGAAGTTACGTATGAAAATGATTGAGGCTATAATTTAATGTGGATAAAAATACAGACTAACTCTCTGTTATATCAATACGAATAATGTTATTCAAAAAACTGGCATTTCGGCACTCCCATTCATACGATTCTGACGTTGAAAATAAATCAATTCACACTATATATAAAATACTTCTAGGTCAGGATTTCCGCACGTTGTGCAGTAAGCCGTTAGAAGTACTTGAAATTTATTAGTATACATTTTTATAACTCTGATTATACTATCGTATTAAAAACTTAGAACTCGTGAGTGCTTTAATACTTTTATTTGCAATCATTTTTTCAGTTATTTTTTTCATTGTTTTATTTGGTTTATTTTAGTTAGTAAACTATAAATACTACAGTACCTTTTCATGAATCGACAATTTTCCTAACAAAAACACAGCAATAATTAACGATTTACTATTTTTAATTAAATATTGTATTAATCTTCTAAAGCCGACAGATACGACCGGTTTTCTATGCATTAAACTTAATAATAAAAGAGTACGCATCTGTTTGATCCGTTGACTTGCATAAGATTCCAATTACGATGTATTTTGAGCTATTTTTCTGGTTTAAAATGAAATCAATAATGATTCAAATTTTACCGTGAGTGTAAAGAATGTATCATCAAATAAATGTTCTCAAAATTGTTTGTAATTTCGTATTATGATCCTCAACCGATCATTTATATTGAATCTATTGAATTAAATGATTTAAATTTTGCCTCGTATACAAATTGTTTTTATAATTACTATAAGAGCTTGCGACGTGGGTAGCGACGAAAAAGTTGTTATACGATTAATTATTTCATAAACAATGGAAAATATCATTTCCGTCCACATAAGAAAGCGAGGGGAAGGTGTTACAAATGGTGATTAAATGAACACGATGAAAATGATTTCTAAGTATGCATTGTTTGAAATATAGCTAGATACGAGCAAACAATATATGACACAAACTAAGGAGGAAAGAGACAAAAACCTCGCCAGATGTCAATGTACACGATGTCATCGTCCTAAGAAAAAAACGGATAAGGGTTTGCAGGGTGCTGTTTGTTCCTCTTTATTTTTTAAATTAAATTCATCATATTTTCCCAATAAAAGAACAATTTTACCAGCCAATTTGACAGAAACGTTCAAGAAAACATACTTGTTGAATACCGATACATCAATGTTTTTTCAATTAATTTTCAAATTGGAACAATGAGCCAAATATTATATAACGGAATTCTTTGGAATATCTACACTTGTGTAAAAACGACTAAAGAAGGTACTAACAAATTAGCAGTGATAAATTATGTCAAAAAATGTCAATCTTTGGTACAGATGTCTTCTTTTCCAAATTTTAATTTTACGAGGTCAACTGTGTTCGACGAACATTTGGTATTTAGATAGATTTTTAAACGTTAAAATCACTGATCCATTACTTACCTAGTGATTGATAATATCGTTGGCTAGGAAATTAAAAATCGATTTATGCAGGGAATAATCCTTGGAAAATTGACTAGTAAGATGGGATACTGAAAATATTATTCAACGGATATATCCATTATCACTTTTTTATAGACATAACCACTATATCCATTCTTTCTGCAACATTTATTTGTCAAATATTTGAATTTAATTTGATTTTATTTCAAATATTAGATTTGAATAGTTATCTTTTATAAAAAAAGTAACTTTATACCTATCATTGAGATGTCTCCCTCCTATGTACTTATTTCGTCTTGGTATAGTCTGCTACTACCAGTTGGGTCCACGCACATTCGATTTCTCTTCGTCAATTTGCCTCCCGCATTTCGCCACCCATCAATTCCAGAGGTAAGTAACTTACAATATACTCCCGACAAATTGGACAATGTCTTTCCGTGAATTCTTTGATGCATGATGTGCAAAAACGATAGCCTCAAGGTCGGTGCTACTAAATGTTGTTTTATTATTGACATCCATAAAATTAACATCCTTTTTAAAAAATGTAATATTTGAATATGTATGGATATTTGTGTGGTATATCAAATCACATACAAATTAGAAAAATGATTTTATAAGACGCATGGATGTATGGTTCATTCGTTACTTAAGTATTTTTTTCCTTAATTAATTTTAATTATATGTTAATAATCCACGTTTTACACATGAAACGAATTTGGACGTACGTTGTTTCCTTTTGTTAGTGAAACTATTGTCATTGTGAACTTTGATTATAATAAATCGATTTTATCCATATTTCTCTCTTTCTGAGATAATGATTCAAATTCTTTTATATACAATGGAAATTGTTATTACGAGCGCCACAAACTGGTTTGAGTTGTAAAACTTTTAGTGGCCTTTTAAAGAAATGAATTTATACGATTCAAGTTATTTATTTTTCACTTAACAGCACTTAAATTTGTTTTGGGAAAATATTTTTGATAAAAGTTTTAGTTAACGTACATTTTTCAAAGGAAAACAATCCATTGCAACGAAAGTTAAAGATATTGTTTCGTATGTAGATATTTTGTTATTAAATGAGTCTTTTAGTGAAGCATTGATGACGTGTTTGAAATTTGCAGAATGCCCGAGGTGTACATGAAAGATGAGTCTTTGCAATTTAAATTACAGTCCAGAACGCATCGAGGCCCCGGACCAGAGTATGCGTTATTAGAGCTAGCGGCTCAACCTAATTATGCAAAACCCTCTTGAGTCTGAAACGCTAGCCAATCCCAAGCAAAGGGGTATTATCTGAACAGAACTAACTCGACTTAATGCTCTTTTATGAAATTTCGACATGACATATTACTGCTTTTAGTCGGAACTACTTTTAGACTTTTGGATCATAGAATAGTACAATTTTAAATATGAAAAGGATTCCAAAAAACGAAATGTCACGAAGATTTTGCGTAAAATATTTTTACGAGAGCTTTTCCGTGCGCTGCAAAAAATAACATCAGCCGTGCTAAAGTATATAAATCTGTCCAATCTATAGAAATGTATGATTTCAAAAACACATGCTTCAACGAGTCCATCTTTTATACATCAGTATAGTAAGGAGTTACACATAATAGATATTAGTAATTATTCTTTTCTCCTATGAATTCATCCAGCCATGAAAATAGTTAGAATACATCTTTTATTCGTTAATGTACTGGAAGAAAGGTTTCAAGGATCATTCAACACTCCATTGAACAGCTATAACGTACATAAATAAAACGTCGTATTGCACATTCAGCAGGTAATTTCGCTGTTATTTTTACTTGATCATCGAATGGGACAATATATAGTCAAGGATATCGGTGAAGAAGCACATACGTGTAAAAGAGCAGCGTGTATGAGGCTTGGTGAATCATCGAACGCAATTTCTTCCAGTGAGTGGAGTGGCGTTTTCATAAACGGCTCGGCATTTAATCTAAAACGTCCAATGAATTGGTGCCGTATACAGAGGTATTACACATACATATAGATACTGGTACTACGGCAAGCGAGCGGACGATGATCGAAGAAGCGCGCGCCGTGTGTGTGAGTGAGTATGCGTGTAAACGTGGAGATAGGAGGAGGGTATCCGTTTTGATAGAAGATAAAAGTGCGAGTGCCGTGCGCGCGTGCACGTCGATGGTATGTTCTCATTACGCGTCGTGTCGGCATGCGGTGGTTGCGGCAGCAGCAGCAGCAGCAGCCGCAACAGCAGCGAAGGGCACATAACATGGGCGAACCGAGCAGCAAGAGGGAGCGCGAAGAGCACACAGGCTACGGGAACTAGTTCAGTGAACAAAACGACTTGGACTCTGCTCTCTCTGCTCGGAAGAGCCTCGAGGTGCGCGCGCGCTTGCCAACCAGCCACGAACGAGAGACTTTGCTCTCTGTTCGCTTGCTCTCGAAGCCACCACCACGCTCTAAATTATTCCTTGCAGGCCTTTATGTCCTCTCTCTTCTGCTCTCTCGTTTGCTTCTTCTTCTTCTCCGTCTTCTACTTGTGCCTTTGGCTTGAATCTCAAGATATCGCTCTTTTTCATCTAGCTGCCTCGTGTGTTTTTTTTCTCTTATTTTTTCTTTACTCTTTTTCTCCTTCTTCAAATGTTCACTTTCTTTTCCACTGGTTTCCACCTTGAGTAGCTACGCGTTGCTACAATGGTCGTTTGTTTACTGTTATATCAATGTTTATAGAAAGATACAGCTGCTTTTACGAACGCATGAATAAATGTAGAATTTATAATTTGGGATAATTTCGAATTTTATTCTAAATTTTAATACGAAACGTGAGATTATTCCCGTTTCTTACAGTAGCTTAATATTCAAGTCATTCGACAACGAAATAAAAATGTGAAGAGTAATGGCAGCTTTAAATTATTCGTTTCATTAAAATGTACGATTTGAAAATGTTAAAATGAGTAAATAATTACGTTGATAAACATGTTAGTGATTGACCAAACATTTTTTTGTTACATCCTATTCACGCACCCGAATAGAATAGTTGTGTTTCCTCTGACAAAAGTGTTGAGTTATTTATAACTGCAGTTTTAATTAAATATATCCACCGCAAATCAAAGTTGCAATAATTGTGATACAACGAGACTACCTATGTATTACTGTAATAGTACTATTTTACAATTGTCATTTCCTAAAGAATATTTCCAAATCGCATTCATTTAACGTATGATATTTTCCGAGAATAATAGCTAATTCGATCATTGACCAAAAATGTAAACGGTAGTTATTAAAAAATATTCCGTCGATTGATTGTTGATTGACAAAAAAAGCAATCTCACGTTCCCTTTGAATTTTACTGAAGTCTTGTGGAGAAATGACTCGGTTAATTTTGTTACCTGAGAATGCTTCAAGGTCTTTTTTTTCGATAGGACTCGCCATGCCTGTTACCGTTAAGTCCGGTTGTGATGTGACCAGCATTTGATCTAAACGTTAAAATGAAATACTTCGAGATTGTAACGTACTACTGGACATGCATTTTTCATGTGGTTACAAAGAAATTTGAAAAATGTTCTTAAAAGCTATTGTCTCGCTCGGAACACATTGTTGTCTTAAATAGTTACCAATCCATTAATTATATCAACGAAATTTACGTTCGTGAAATAATTAAACAAATAATTAGATCGAAACATTGCAAATTAAATCATTCATTTAACATAATAAATTCATGGGAAACTATACAAGAGCATATATAGTCAAAAGATAAGAGTAAATAGCATGTCATTTAAAAAAAAAAAGGATGAATTGCCCGTAATTCGGCAACAACGTAGCAGCAAGATAAGCAGATGTTTGAAATTTCAGACCAGAACACGAATTTCTAAGGGCAAGCAGTCCTTTTCTCCTAGACTTGGTCCCGGCTTAAGCCTCGCGTGCGTGAAGATATTCTGAGGTTAATCGCGAATAAGCGAGAAATATATATATATATATTTATATAGAAAGAAAGAGAGAGAGAAAGAAATGGAAAGCGGTCAAGAAGAAAGAATGAGGAGGACGAAGTGAAGCAAAAAGATGAGTAGAATGAGAAGGAGGAGGAAAAGGGAGGAGGTAGGGCAGCGTGTAGACGGCGAATCTCTGAAGGAATGCGTTAATCTTCCCTTTGCCGGCTTGTATAGCTCGCGTGCCATATAGCCGCCGCGTAAATTTCCAGATCTTCTCTTTTCGACACGCACGCTCATACTCCGTGCTTGGGCCTAAATATACCTGTATATTGCGTGCGTGGCGCAAGAGAAGCAAACAAAAAAAATAGATACGCGAATGCAGGACCCAAACATGGAGGAGTCTTTAGAGAGAGACTGGCAGGATCGGCTTAAGGACAACGGTAGGACGGAACATAGAGTAAGGGAGATGGAAGAGCGAGAGAGAGAGAGAGAGAGAGAGAGAGAGAGAGAGAGAGAGAGCTGCGGAATAATACAAAAGAAATCCGCGTAGCCACTACCCGCTCCTTCACTCTCTCGCCCAGCTATACTCATCGCAAATGTATAGTTACATTGGCTCACCTTTTTTTCCGCGTGCGTTCAACTTTCTTATATCTGTGCCACAAGGTCAACCCCTTCGTGAATATATCTTCACGCATCAGACGAATCTGTGGGAACAAAACATCACGGAATTCGTTTGATCTTTGAAATGCCTAATTACGAGCCTCGTACACGTACGACGTACCGACCAACTCAGTTTTCATCCGCTAACTTATTAGCTTGCCATGTCCTTTGCTCGCGCACGGCACGCGATCTTTTTTCTTTACTTTTAATGTACATCATGCCAAGCTACCGAGGCTGGACCAGCATTTTAAGTATTTTTAAAAATACTTTGGATTGCCAAAGACTATATGTGATTCACATCTTTTATATGCAGATAATGACTTGTTCATAGAACGCTAGGTATACATAATGAATGCATTCCTTGAAAAAAAGAGGTTGCGAACAAGAGTCTTATTAGTTTATTAACTTTTCACGTACAAATTACGTGTCGTGTGGTTTCGCCATCCATAATCAACTTGTTATTATGTTTGAATTGAATTTTGCACTAAATAAATGAAATATTCGAACGCTCAGCCGAATTTTAAAATAAAATTGTCATTATTTATAGGCTTGAGTCAGTGGTAGCCAAAAATAAAGACACGCATAAAGAAAAGATGACTCGATGCACTGTTTGTATTGTCGTTATATTCGTTTTCCTTTTTTTAACAAATCGTTGACAAAGACAGTTCGAAAAACGCATTGGAGCAGAAAAAGAAAAAAGGACCTGACACAATAGATGCGGGCATGAAGCATTTGTTAGAGATTATCTTGGCAAATCTTGCTCGAAAAAGCACAGTAGCGGGGCTAATGGGAGTCAAAGAATTGAGGCGGTTTAAAGCAGCGAAGCACGATAACGCTGGGGCTTATACACAGAGCGTGAGAGACAAAAAGAGGAAACAGGAGTAGCTCGCTCGGGCGATTATCAAGCGAAGCAGACAAAAAAACGACTTGCAGAAGCAGAAACAGCAGCAACAGCAGCAGCAGGGAAGCACGCGAGACTGCACAAAGAAAACTCGAGCGCGACTGCCATCGGCTTCCAGATCGCCTCGGTAATCTCTGCGACTGGCATAGCTACTTGCGGTCGAAGCCACTACGCCCGTCGTAACGATCTGCCACCGGCATGGCACCTTTTCATCCTGTTTCTTTTTTCCTCTTCGTTTATCTCAACCGAATGACTAGACTTTGATAATGAGATCCACCTTTCGTATGGTACAACAATAACCTACACGTGTGCGCGTAATGCCAACGCTGATGAGTCGCCACATCGACTTGATACATAAGTATATCGTGGGACGAATTCATCGTCGGGACGTGGCTCGTAAAAAACGAGCACTCTCGAGAATATAGGACCAGTCGTCTTTATTGCCTCCACTGGCCCTCTTTCAACCGAAGTGTCCCGGGCGCTACCTGTGCCGCGACGACTAATGGGCTCTCTAATGGGCCACTCACAATCAAAGTCAGTGATAAGCCGCAGCTATATGGCTATTACTAAGGTTCGGCGAGAAGAGAGCAAGATCTCAAACTGCGTTTTCCGGCGTATCGTACGCGTAAAACCGGCTAGGCGCGGTGAGAGACGAATAAGTATAAGAGCCATACGGCAGGAGGAAGAGGAGGAGGAGGAGGAGGAGGAGAGTACAGTGCCTCTGGCTGGCGGTCGCGCGGAGCCGAGGCAGGAGCAGTGCACCGACCTCGCGCACTTCCCCGCCTCGCACACTCTCGTGCAAGCACCGGCAGCTAAACCGGACGCCAGCTCCTAGCTTGTGTGTGTAAGTGTATGTATACGTGTGTGAGAGACAGAACACGCCAACCTCTCTACATATATACGTACGCACACACATATATAGCTGATCTTGCATCGACGAGTAGCAACTATACCATACACGCTTCGTTACAGGGCCGCGTCTCTTCGTGGTATATATTTCGCAATTCGGAGCTCTCAAATCTTGGTTTTACATTCCAAAAGTTATTGGAAATATTCGTCTAGAGTTCTCGTTGTGTTAAATGCTTAAAACTCGGATCAAAATTTACAATCGGCAATCCATACTATTGTTAATCTCATAATGCAAAAGTATCGTAGTCATTCGGTAATTCCCAATGGACAAATCCGTCGGTAGCAACAGGTAGCACGACGCTCTTTTTTCCGTCTTTTTTCTTTTTTTGAATAGATCGTTACGGGTACCAGTCGAAATAACAAGCGAATAGGGAGTTCGGGGTACCTGCTTGGCGCTGAGCGCACCTGGGAAACAGGCTCTCATACCGATCATCTCTCTCTGTCTCTCTCTCTCTCCGTCTCCTTCTCTCTTTTAGCCGCGAGCCAGAGTCTTTCTATATGTATATACGTTATAAGCGGTATAAGTCCAGCTTCTCTCTCTCTCTCTCTCTCTCTCTCTCTTTCTATCTGGCGCGGAGGTAGTCAAAGAATAAGAAGAAGAAGAAGAGAAAGGAGCGGGAGAGCACTCAAGAGAGAAAGAAACACCGCTGCCGCCGCAGCATCCAGCAGCAGCGCTACTAGCGGCCGCCACACATTCAACGCTCGAACTCGTACACATATACCTATATATACACACGCCGTACCTGCGTGCGCGTGGGTGTGCGTGAGCAGCCGCAAGCAAGCGAGCGCCCGCGCGCGCGCAAGAGAGAGAGAGAGAGAGAGACAGCAACCTACCTGACGCTGCCGCCACCGCCACTGCCGTCCACAAGCCAGTTAGGCGCGCAACGTTCGGTTGCTCGCTGCCGCCGTTGCCGTTGCTCGGCTCTGAGATTCTTATTTTCTCTGTTTATCATTCGAGTTATTCCTTGTTTAACAATCCCCCCGAAGAAGATCATTGCTGTATACCTCGTAGAGCTTTCGATAAAAAAAGTGTCTGTCTCTGCAAGGTCATTGGCCAAAATCTTCAGTTTTGTGCACGACAATAGCCGAGTGTGTAGAGTATAGAAAGTTACAGGTGTGTTAGAGTGTGCGCGAACGAGTATCGCTCTGCTTGTGTTCGGTACCTGCTACCGTGAGTGTGCGCGCGCTGCTGTTGTCGCCACCACTCTGTGAGAGTGTGCAAGTGCTACCGTGCAGAGATAAGAGCACGCATACATTGGAAACCATTGCGAGCTTTTTTTTGAAGCAAGATTTTTCCTTAGTTGATTAAATGTGAAGATTTCAGTGTTGTTGTTTTTACGAGGATTTCTTTTTGTATGCTCGAGCGTTCCTTTGGCACAACGTATACATCGACACACGTATATTAGTGTAAATCGGCGAGCGAGCGTTTGTGGATCGACGATATTCTCGTCGATCCGCAGAATCGGTGAGAGAGATGCTAACTTAGCCATTCCCAAGTATTAGCATTTGTGTTTGCAAGTTCATCGTTCAAGGAAAAAAGAACACCAGGTGAGTGTTTCCCTTCAGATGGACAATTATGAGATTGTATCATGTGTGTATGTGTGGAGGCTGCGTCGAGATATTTCCGATTCCAATATGGCCGCCTAGGACCACAGCCATGATACGGACGGGGCCCGCGGAAGCCATGTTGGCAGGTGTGCTTGCCGAGAATGAGTGAGACAGAGAGAGAGAGAGAGAGAGAGAGAGAGAGAAAGAGAGAGAGAAAGAGAGAGAGAGAGAGAGAGAGAGAGAGAGAGATAACGAGCACCGCAGTTGCTGCTCTCTTAACTATCCGATAATGTCGAGCATTGTGTTGTGACTCTGGGAAAAAAATAAAGAAACTCACGCAAGCGGTAATTTGTCGTCTCATTATTTAACGTGTGACAACGTACGCGTGCCTCCCTCCGCTATATATGGCAATGGACATTGTACGCACAATTTTGTAATGCAAAGGAGCGAACGATTCGATACAAAGCTTTTGCATAGAAGACACGGCAATGTGTTATTTGTACAGATCACGATCACGCGATTCTGCGTAGGATTTGTCGAATATTATTATTTTTTTGCCCATGATTTGCCGTTTGCTGTTAGCGTTCGGTATGTAGAGAGCGATATTGTGAGCACGTTGGTGCGTACATCGATATACGTATATCGAAGTCGACGTGTGTTTCGCAACGAGCTCGCGCAGTATCGCCGACAACCTGTTCCCCTTTTTCGTCAATCGATCGGAGATAGATAAGATTATTATTATTATGCGAGATTTCTTTGACTGCTTTTCCCTATGCGCTTAATAATCCACTGCAGCGTTAGATGAAAATATCATGTACAATGCTCACTCTATGGCTATAATTAATTGATCGTTTTTAAGAATGGTCTATAGAATTCAAACTTGAATGTGTTATTAAGCTGGTGTTTACAAAAATAATTTTCCTTTACGATCGGTTGATTTGATTAGGATAAAATGAAAGTTTTCGTTTCGTTTGCAAATTTGGTAGGTTCAATTACTAATAATATTGGTTCTAAGTATAAACTGTTGATTCTGCAGTTTGTCGTACATGTTATTCAACAATTTATATACCATATTTGTTTCAGTACGCTATAAATTAAACAGACATTATGTAAAAAAAAGGCAAATACGACAAAAACTATATAATTCTTGTCAACCTTTGATGCGTTTCTAATTTACCAATTAATTGATTTCATGCAAATTTCTAGAATTATCGGAAAGACGGAAAATTCATATAAAACTCTAAACAACGCAATAAGTGAAAAAGAAATACATAAATAGAATGAGAAATTTGTCGATGTATACAAACGTTATGCTATAGCGTAATTTTTACACTTTCTATATTATTGTTTACTGTCGTATCAGTTAGGAAGGAAATTCATAAAAATTCCCAACTTATACGTTTGTATACATGCGTATATGTGAGATACAAGTCACTCTAAATTGATCCTACAACTGTAATTTTGCAAATTGTTTCATGAGCAATAATTTTAAAATTAATTAAACGATTTTACAGTAACGTGTTGAAATGTTAAATATGTAAATACACAACCGTCTCCATTTATTACATTTAAAATAGACGGAAAAATAGATCGTTCTGGGGAACATTTAATCTTCTTTAAAAATGCGATTAATTTTACCATAGAGACACTGATTGATAAACACATTAGCGATAACTTTATTTTATAAAAGATTCAATTAATAATATGTATCACTTTGTTAACAGCCGGCAAAATGCCGACGATTCCCACGGATCTCGTGGTGACGTCGGCTTCGGTCACCGAGGAGGCGGCACGAACATTGAGCCAATCCACATCTCGTCCAGGTCCTTCTACGTCGGCTTCCTCTGTAGGAAGAGATGGCGAGGGCCGTAGTAGCTCGTCGTCACGAGGAAGTTACGAGAGCGCAAGTTCCTTGAGCTCGTACCATCATCATCACAGTTTGGTGACTGGACTGGGTCATCCACATCATCATCGCGAATCCTCGGCTTTTGTGCCGGTGGTACCATCGCGACTCCATCTGGCGGCCTATCCCGGTGACATACATGCTCACCTATCGGGACCAGCACCGCCACCAGGCTCCTCATCAGCTGGTTCTTCCTCGGGATCTACTAATAAGGAACACGAAACCAACTCTGACGGGCCACCCGTAAGGAAGAGCTCATCGAGTTACGAGATTATGGCGATGATGGCTGATAAAAGAAAAGAGCTAGCGGCAAGGGCGCTACTTTTACCACCTCCACCAATGCTTGAGCCACCACCAGGCTACCCAGTGTTTCCGGGACCGTTCCCAGCAGGTTCTAGCCTTTATCCTCCAGGTGGGCCACTAGGTCATCAACATTTGGATCGACGATTGATGCGAGCACCTGGTCGTGCCTCCAGACCCAAAAAGCAGTTCATTTGTAAATTTTGTAACAGACAGTTTACGAAAAGTTACAATCTTCTTATTCATGAGAGAACACATACGGATGAACGACCTTACTCTTGTGATATTTGCGGCAAGGCTTTCCGTAGACAGGATCATCTCAGAGATCATCGGTGAGTGTTGGTTTTGTCAATAATACTCATTCTTGATTATTATCGTATTAAGACAAAAGCTAATTTGAATCTCGATTACTCATTTGACACGTTGTACTTCCGTTATCGAAACTCTATCTAATTATTGATCGACTTGTCAATCGTAGGTACATCCACAGCAAGGAAAAGCCTTTCAAATGCGGCGAGTGTGGCAAAGGCTTCTGTCAGAGTCGCACTCTGGCTGTTCACAAGATCCTGCATATGGAAGAGTCACCACACAAGTGCCCGGTGTGCGCGCGTAGCTTTAATCAGCGCAGCAATCTAAAAACCCACCTGCTCACCCACACCGACCACAAACCTTACGAGTGTAACTCGTGCGGTAAAGTCTTTCGACGAAACTGTGATCTTAGAAGGCATGCCCTCACTCATGCAGTGGGTGACGTGCCACCCGAAGCTCTTGAGGAAGCATTACGCGACGACGATAGCCCTGAAGAAGATTTGGACCCGAGCTCCTCACCATCGGAACCTTCTTCTGGTAATTCCACGGCTTCGCAACAGACTCCATCATCCTCTGGTACCAAGTCGTCGACCTCTAGTATGCCAGGTCCATCCTCTAATAACAGTTATCCACCAACGGGGCTACCTAACCGACCACACCTGCAAATTCGTCGAGATCTGTTGCAAGTCAAGCCTAGTACAATTACGAGTAATACTGGGAATCCTCCGGGAGCTCTGCCACCACCTCCTCCGCTAATTTTGTCCTCGTACAATCGACGAAGGATCGGCTCGCCCGGTCCATCGCGTGTTTTGCTCGAATTACAAGAACGCGAGCGTGAACTAGAGCGAGAAAGAGAGCGAGAAAGAGAGCGAGAAAGAGAGCGAGAAAGAGAGCGAGGAAGAGAGCGCGAACGAGAGAAGGAACGTGAGAGGGAGGAAGAGACCAGATTAGCCAAGGCACCAACGCCTCAACCACCTCCGCCACCGAGACCACCACCAGCTAGGCATGGATTCACCATTGCAGATATCATGCGAAAATAAATGTATAAGATGACGAAAGTCGATTTTAACGTTAGTTTCGATTTGATTTTTTATCGTTCATAATGCTCTCTGAATTTCTTAGAGGTGTAATGACTTTGAAACAAAACTATTCCCATGTTCATTGTCTCTTCCAAAACGTTGTTATTATACTCGATTATCGTACTATTGACATGTACACGCGATTGGCGCGTTGCAACCTAGTGCAGTCGAATAAACATGTGAACAATATATTTGTATGATTTAAAATTGAGTGTATGCTCTAAGAAATTAAGAAAGTATTTATTGTTTTGTAATGTGAAAATTTTATAAAACTTTTTAAAATTCCATTAAAAAGTTCCAAATTTAGATTTATCATCGTGCATTTTAATATTTCGAATGACTAAAATTTGTTGTTATACGTCATGAAATTTATCTTTACGCGTACAGTTCCATGAACTTAGTTTAAAGATTAATTTGCGGAGAAATAGGTCAACAAGAATTATAAAGACTCGAAATAGGTGTTAAGTGACAGCGAGGATAAAATATAAATAAATCGAGTAACAGTGGTAACTATTTTTGTGAAGTTGTACTTAGAAATAAGTAAAACCTACCGGTGCAATTGTATGAATCATTATGAGTGTATTAATTGACACTAATATATAAAAGATGGGAAAAAGAGAAACAGCAAAAGAAAATCCCATTATTAATAGAGTGATAATTGCAGCAGATTTAAGACTATTTATGTATTTTTCTAAAAGTAAGCTTATTAAAAATATTTTGATTAAAACGTATTGATACAGATTTTATCAACGACTTGTACATACCACTGTAATTCATATTTTGTTAATTAAGTTTAAGGAACACAGTGACAGTTTGTGAATGCGATCATTAGATATCAATACTAGAGTTTGAATATCAATCAATAGCTTTACAACGAATACTTCCAATGTCTTCAATGGCAACTAGTTTAGAAATGCGTAAGTTACTTATTATAACATCAGTTATTGAAATTAAACATTTTCAAAACGGTATATAGAAAAAATCTTCCGTACTTGATTCTACGAAGCGTCGTTAAAAAGAAAAAACGACGTTAATTATGTTGCCAGACAAATACGATACCCGCAATTTTTCATTGATACGAACAAACTGGTTTAAACATATTACACAATATTTCAGATTACTTATTTGAAATTTGCTTTGTCTAAATCGTTGAGTTACAAATTGCAAAAACCCAACGGAGTCCGAGAGAAAGACTTCAATAGTTTGTTTACAATAATCACTAGACGAGCTGGAACTGAAACAAATAGCAAATATACAATCTGAAGCACGAAAAGGTTATTAGTAATTCTTTTAGTTTGTATCAATGAAAAACAAGATTGAATTTTCTTGTTTTGTTTACATTCCTACATTCTCCGTGTAGTCAATAGTATACCTTTAGTAAAATTGTATTCAATCTGAAATTAGTATCGAAAAATAATATCAGGCCTTTTATCAAACATCAAATAGATTGTAAAATTTAAATTGAGAAGCGATGATAAGACAATCTAAATTTACTCTAGCGTTCATTAACGAAGTATTCATGTAATTTTTTTAGTAAGATTTAACATTTTTTCTACAGCAATGAGAGTTAAGCCTTCAAATGATTTTTCTGTGTCGGCATATTTAAAACAAAGAAAATGCAAACATCTATTTTAAAAGCCATTTATACACAGTTGACATAAGGCCCGTGAGCTAACTCATTCTTCGTTAACAAGCGATTTCAAAGCTTTTAAGCAGAGAAACTTAATATCGTCACAAAATTTCATCATTTTATTCTTTTTCTCATTTAAAAAAAAAAATTCGTTCAAACATTATACTCTTTAACTCGTTAATGGCATTATATGTTTATCTTACTTAGTATTTGCATATAAACGGATAAAAAGCTTCCAAGGAAATTGATAAAAATTGATAGTACGAAAACAAAAACAACGTTCCACATACCTTAATTTATTGTACAGTTTTGAAATAAATGAAAAAATATACTATTTTCTGATATATTGAATCTTTTTTCTAAAATAAATAATATAGCATTGTTTAGACGATCGAGGGTTAAGAGTTTTCAATGAAATCAATAATAGTTATTAAGAGCATGCCATTTGTAAAAAAATCAAATGTGTATACAATTTATTGTGATATAAAAATCATTGTTTTGTATTAAAAAAATTCCAGAGATCTTCCGTAATATTTAAAAACATATTTTCCAAATGAAAATTATACGTTGAATACTTTGTAATATTTGTTTAGATAATTTTAATATTAATTTAATAATGTACTGTGGAATTTCTTTATTAAATTTCATTGTACACTAGTTTATTCAGTATGCAATACTATGAGGGTACAAAAATTTACTGAAATATAATAGAGAGATAATATTCTCTTTACATTCTTCGAACTCATATCTAACAATGTCACAGAATTATTCTGTACTGTATTGATATATATTGTAAACTGATATTGCGTGAGACTTGAGCACGAACTACTGTAAGTGTGACGAAAAACTATGCGCATTATTCAGATGTAACAAGAATCATCACCCTATTATGTAAGTTCTGTATTACTACGTACTTAAAGTGCCTCTAATATAAGAAAATTTGTAAATCGTATTTTTAGATTGGAATGTTTAAGAAATAAACTTATTCTTTTCTCAATATTTTTTGTTTCTGATCCACACGTCTTTCAACAATGTCTTCATTAATTTAAATAGTAATTAAGACTAGTTTTTTTCCTTTTCCTCGGTAAAAGTGTATTTTATGTATTTTACTATTTCGATCTTTTTTCCAATAATGTTACAAAACTTTGCATATATATTGAGTAATTGATTACATTCGTGCATACTATTATTTTATGTATTAAAGGTTTAGCAGTTTGTTGAATCAATTTTATAAGGTTATTCAAACGATCAACATGTGCTGTACGTGTATTATACATATTTTTTCTTAGATTGCAATTACGGTATTTATTACGATACTGCTATTCAACAAAATTTCGGCAGGAAAGGAAATGAGGATCTTTTACAAAAAATGGGCTAGAAAAATGTTTGTATAATACGTCGAATATAGTATATAATATAGGTGAATCGATATTTGACTATCGATACATACGATAAATTATCTTTCAAGGACACGTTAAAACCCCCAGTCCGTATTAAATAATAAACGCGATAGCTATGTAGATGAATAGTGCTTTTGATGGTAGGGCTTTTAAAATAATCAAAGAAAAGTAAATCATTTCGAATTTGCCAATTACGTAGTACAATTCAAAGTTTGACCCAATCAGTAGCTGATTTACAGATACGAACTAAAATATATAATCTTGACTAATTTTAAATTCGACAATAGTTTCAACGAAGTTAGAATTATCACGTTTATGTTATATTCGTAATTTTGTTAAAGGAATACCATTCTATGTAACGTAGACAAATTAGTTACTAAACAAGACATATATTTTTACAATAAAGCCATAAATGCCAATAAATAAATATATTTTTCAAACTTTGCATATAACATCGAATATTTTTTTAAAAGTCAAACAACCATTTACAGCCTTGGACATTGTTTTTCAGTTATTAGCGTAGTTCATATTTGCTTTACTCTAAACGTCACGTAGATGAAAAAAGGAAACGAATAAAATAAGGCAAACTTTAATATTTATTATCGTCTGCTTTAAATACAGAGATATTTCAGTAACACACAATTTATCTATATACGTGTGAATAACAATAGCTGTGTTGAAATCGGCGTTACATCGAAAGCGAAGAAAATTCCAAGAATGTCAACGTCTATGTAGATACACGATTAGATTCGTGTAGTATTGCCAACAGTATTATGAACAGTAGAACGTTTAATATATATTCTTATTAAAGAGATAATCGAAAATTTATCAATAAAAAAGTAACTAAAAATTACCAATCCCTTACAATTTTGAAAATGTGATTTTGATTAATAGTGAAATGTAATAAATACAATATCATCTTATTTCAACGTCATTTTTCAGATTTTACCACTTGAAGCCACTTAAAAAATTAGTACAGAGTAAAAAAGGCGTTTTTTCTGATATTTTTTGTTTGTTTTGATGCTGTTGATGACTAGTGATCACTAGATACGATTTTATCTCATTGTTGATTTTCATCAATAGGACTGTTGCTTAAATATTTACATAATCGACAAATGCGACAATGTATAAAACAATTGAATCGAAGAATTATCGGTAAATAGGAGTCAAAATTGTACACCTCCTAAAATAATATAAGCACAGTTCTGAGAGAAATATTAAAACAGAAAGGCCAATACCGATGGTCATAAGAACAATTAATAGATACATTAATAGATGTTGATCGTCAATTTTTAATTTTTTATCATAGTTATTAGTCGAGTTTACCTCGTCGTAACCCCACAGTGGAGTTTTAATTTTATGCAAGCCAGCCTCGACAATTTTAATTTGCATATGACCTAACTTCTCTACGTATGGAGAGCCTATCTGAAAGGGAAAAGCAGTGAGATCGTTGTGGAAAATCATCTTGGACATTTTCATAACCGATGGCGTTCTATACTTATTGACGTAATATTCGGCAACATCTTTTACAGATATACAAGCACATTTTTTCATTTGAGCAAGTAAGGATAAGCAGCTTACGGATTCCTCGACTGTCTTTAAACGTTTCAACAGTTTGTTAATGGCAGGATTCTCAAAAATATGGGCAATCGACTCGTAATAAATAGGCACGTACAGAGTAAGATTAGCTTCATCCATTTGTTCAAAGGTATCAAAATCGAGTTCCTTAGTGACCAATCGGATATTTGTCAATCTAGAAAATAGTTCACAGGAGAACACTAGAGACATGAAGCAAATGACTATCAAACTAACTTTGCCGATTCTACAGTCGGGTCTATTTGATGTTGTTAGGCCTAGAAAATTTTGGTACATGCCAGTAATACCATACTTCAACCGAGATAATTTTGTCGATCTTGTCAGAAGAGGTACAAACGTTACGATAATGATTAAACTTATTGCCAATATGACGGCCTTCCATGAAAATTCAATTGTGTTTATTTTTAGTATCGGTACAACTATTCCAATTTGTCTGTACAAAAACTTGTTTCCTAATAGTATTGGAGTTTTAAATGAATCATTCGATATCAGAGCCACCATGAATCCGTCAATTTCGCCATTTATAAAAAGGTTTAATAGACTAGTTTTATTAGTGTTAAATATCAATGTATTCATTTCCCAATCAGACGGAACAACGTCCAGCACAAAATTTAACACTTTTGAAATGATTTCGAAGTACGGATATCGTGCCCCTGTGATTTTCAACTTGCCGCTTTCGTTTCTGACTAGTGTTCCCGGTGGATTACTGATCACTGGGAATTTTAGGGTATAGCCATACATATTTGTCAATTTATCAGGGAATATTTGGATTTGTTTGGTAAGCTGAGTGACGTAAAAGTTGACCGAAAATGGGATGTAGTAAATTATTGTCATCACGCCCGTTTCGTTTATTTTTAATATGCTGAAATCCAAAAATTTAAGGCGCCAAGCAGACAACAGTATTTCTCGAATTTGATCCATTCGTAATGTATTGGTATTAGATAGTATTAATAGACACCTTGGTCTAGTTGGCTTATGAAATAACCATATGATAAAATTCAGTATATCTTTAATTTTCAACAATAATGAACTTATTGGTTTTACGTTTATTAAAATTACGTACAAATTGGACGACCTTGAGTGTTTGGATCTTAATATATTATATATTGAATACCTGCTGTTATTCGTAAGCGTTTGTACAATAAATTGAACGTTGATAACAGGAGCATCTACTAGTTTTAAAAAATTGAATTGATCGCTACCATCAGCATCGACAAAAGAAACTATCAGAGGTGGTTTAATTTCTTCATTGATTTTCTCTGATAAGAGAGATGTCCAATCATACTTAATCGCATGAACTACTGGACTAAGATACACTAAACAAATATAAGCAATGCGATACATTGTGATTTCAACGATATCAGACCAAACTTTGAGTGTATTGTCTATACTTCTTTCGAAAATTTTTTTTAATCTTAAGAGAGATTTGGCAAACGAAAATCTGGCGACAGAATTGATCGTTTCTACCGACGATCCTTGATATTTTTCTTTCCGGCGAACAATATTATCTTATCCAATTATTTGTTGGTGGAATTTGGCGTATTATACGGCTACGGATTAAACATAAATCACTGCAAAGTTGTAGCAATTGTGCGTTCGTTCAAAGTATTTTTTAAATCTTTTAAACTATTAATACTCAATATCGACTGTTCTATTTCAAAAATCAGAAATGGTGTTGTTATCCTCTATATGCTAGTTGATGTGAATTTTCATACGAAGCTTTGCTTAATGTTAATAAAATTTTTTTAATATCAAATAGTTCTTAACAAACAACATTTTTTTTAATTTTCAAGATAGTAGAATGTTCTTTATGCTCACAATCTTTGACACGTAATACGAAGTAAATTCACTTAATAAGATCAACAATACCAATACAAACTTCATGCTTAGGAGCCCTGTCAAAGCGATTAGTATATTCCAAAAGCGATTATTGAAACCTTGGTAAAAACGTTACGATCGTGCGAGGCTTTTGGGGACGGACTAAAACTACTGAAAAATCAATAGCTTCAACAACCATTATACTATTTGAACATTATACTATTAGGCAACAACCATTATACTATTAGTCTATATGAACTTTATTTCAAATATTTGTGTGCGTTACCAGCGGATACAATAATTTGCAGTTAGTTTAAAAGCACTAACAGTATATATTTTAAAGTGTATTGCTGAATCGTTGGACGATTAAACGATAAGAAATTCATGTTATAATATACTTAGTACATTGTTCGTTTATTGAACTGTTGCAATTTTTACTCATATTTTAATCTCATAGCAAAATATTTAAAATGCTAAATATTCGATGCAATTATGGGTCAATCGCTGAGGTACAATATTTGTACACGTGAATACTTTACAACAAATATAACAAAGGCTGCAGAATGCTTACTGTTAATACCTGTAAAATGTATTACCGATGCCCTTGTCAAGAATTTCAGCAATTTCTAACTAATCAATTCTGATTATAAATCGGTAATATTTTTACAGCACATTATTGGTCATTTTTATTCAAAACATTTTGCAGATAAATTAACGATAAAACTATGTGTCAAATTAAATCTTTTTTGCAAGTTTTTTTATTATTATTTTTGTCTCTTTCTTTTTTTTTAAATATATACAGATCAAATTAAATTGATCATATTCTTGTCTGCCGACGGCGATATTTTCACACTTTGATAATGTTAAGTTAATTATAAATAAATTATAAAAAAATTAATCACAACAGATAAAACTTACTGATACTTTTGGTCGATTGCAAATATTTATTTTCTTAATGGAGTTCACTAAAATATTAAATCAGTGGAGTGCTCTCCTTAAATACCTGTTTACGCATATTTTTCTATGTAACAAATTATACTATCAATAACATGCACTCTATTTTTGTAAGTTATTAAATAAAATTGGTTGTAAAACCGCCCAAAGCTAAAGCCAGTGTTGGTAAGGTAGAAGTATAACTTGAATGAATAGTTCACGGTATTTTCTGAAGATGGCATTACCTACTTGATTTATGTATTTGTACTCAACATATTTTAGCAGTCCTAACTTTTCTTCGATCAGAGATCGAAAATGCTTAGATATCTACATTAGTGCTTTAGGTATGATCCCTTCCTTGTTGTTTTTTTTTACTTTCTAATACCGGGTGATAACATGATTTGTGCCTTAGCAGATTTAAAAAAAATTTTATTATAGAAATAAAAATCAATATTTGAAATATCATTATGCTACATGTGTTTATTATTATTAAACTCGCTTCTCATATTTCTTTCAATAATATAATGTCTAATTAACAATTAGTGTTTTATGTAAGTATGTAAAAATCTTACATATTAAAATTCTGTATTTCGCTCCTGAGCGCGACGCTATTGTGATAGCGTTGTTACCCAAAATTTTCGTTAAAAGTTCTTGACAATAAAAATATATACTATTTAGAGATCTAGATTTGCATCTTGTTTACTATTATTTAAAATTAATGTAAAACACTATTCTTAAAAATTGTATTTTAATAACGTATGTATGATTCAATAAATTAAGAAATCAGTGTACAAGATTGTAGCGACCATACATCATTTTAAAAAATTAAAAAGTGTATTCGGAAATATTTAATTATTTTCAATACACGAACAGATTGATTTTTTGTTAACTACTTAAAAAGATGTGTAGATGAAACAGATGATTTACGAAATTTTGTTGAACGAGTTTCCAATTCTTTGACAAATACTAAAATGAGTCAAATATTAAAATAGAAAATAACATGTTTATAGTAAGAGTTAGGTCATAAGTAACATATATTCCACATGACTAAGAGCTGAACAAGAATCTCATTTTAGAAGTAACTATTTTGAATAAATGTATAAGTTGGAACAAGGGTTTGTATTAAAAATTAACAATATATAACATAATTTATCGTATTACCAGTTTAACGCATTGACATATTGGACTAATGCGTTTTTCCTCCATCGCTATGTCAAAAACTTTTCTTAACGATAACTTAATATAATCTCCTTTACATGTTAATGTAACTTTATAGTAAACTCGTAACCTTGGGTAATCCTGAAATAAATTGATTAAAAAAAATCTCATTGTTTTGAGAAGCATTATTATAAAATGTACCATGCAGATAAATATTGGTCCAAATATGGACATGATGTTTGTAAAGTTATACGTACAGAATAAATGAGATTCACGGAAATAATATTTTCTAGGCATCCAACACCCTTCTTTCCCAAAAATACTAAAAAACTGCTATTTTCAATAAAGTTTTATCGTTTAATGTATTTGAGTACGTTATTTAATACTTATCTAAACCCATTTCAAAGTGCATATAGCATTAATTATCTGTAAAACATATATAATTTTCACGACTTTATGCTTTTTTATAAATCAAACGTGAAAATGTGATGTCTGGACAAATACTGTGATCAAGATAATGAAAAATAAGTTAAATATATTATAATGCAGACTGGACGAATGACAATGTAGAAGGTTCAACCTATTTTCCCTGAAATTTAATTGTTTTCTATACAAGGCTCTTTGCTCAGCCATTTTTCAGGCTCTCCCTTGAGCTTTGTGCAAAATTGAATTTCAGAAATAAAAATAATAGTGACAAAATGATGAATGATAAAATCTTATAGAAATTGGACCGCTAAAGGTAAATGTACTGTTCCGAAACTGACATTCAATCCAACCACATTTAAATTTAGGTATGTCGTTATGTCAGCTTTCTCTCTCTTTCTCGTTCTCTTAAAAAAAATACTGGTCGGGTTAGGAGTTACGGAAAGGAATATGTAAAGGAGGCTGTCTTAAAGTCTCACAACAACTAAACTTTATTCATAAAAATACAAGAGCCACCATCGACCAGTACCCGGTGAGCTCATCGTAACAGCCCTCTAAAAATATATACTATAACTACCATCACACCTCACTAAATGACCTCCTCTTAACCACTGACTAACATCGGCCAGTCCTAAGGTCTTTTATAACACTCTTCACTTACATATTTTTACGACTCTCGCTTTCCCTTTTACTATCATACTTCTTAATGACCCGGTCCAACATGTGTTCGGCATGATGCTGACCCTTTCTTCAAACCCATTGGCACACCGCAAAAACATGCTCGACATCTTTCTAAAAATTGTGAACTAATCATGCGAAAGCGCTCATAAATTTTGGATATTAATACTTTTAGACGCTTTTATTGCGCGAAAAAGGCACGTACGCCATTCAAGATTTCTATCAACGGAAAACTTTCTAAGCAAAAAATGCCAGGAGAACCCCATATCTGTAATTTGTTTGACAAACGCAAAACTCCTATATCTTTATAAATAGACAAACAAATACTCGCACGAATTTTCAGCTAACAGACAATTTAACATAGAATTATAGCGAAATAAATGTGTAAAGTAACAATAAAAGTACAAGTAAAAGCTTCAATAAAAAAAAACGTAGAACCATTAATATAAAGGTACTTACTTATAACGCAATTAGCATTTTTTCAAGAATATGTTTTCAAGTAGTATTCAAAGTATTATTTGTAATTTTGCCCCTTTTTACAAACAATGCCGTGTAGTTACTATAACATTGACATGTAAATGATAATTATTGGAATATTGTAAAAGAATATATATCGACTTAAAGTATACGAAAAATAAGGATGAACGAAGCTTATGAAATGCACTTTGAAACAACTTAAAAAGACCGTTTCGACCATGACTGGTATTTGCTGCCGTCATTTCGAACTACCATAAGTTATTCGTAATTTATTCAAACGACCTTAAAATATTAAACCAATTAATTTGTGTGTCTTTTAATACATCTTATAGGCCATGCAATAAACGCAAGGCGTTAGCCCATGTACAGCAGCTGAGAAGGAAATAAAAATCAGTATATAAGAAAAATCTGAAGCCGGTGCGCAATCTGACGTGGACTGGTTGTCTCGAGTGTCGACACCCACGCGCTTCGGCTGCATATACCTATATAGGAAATGGACCTCCTTGGTAGAGAGCTGAAGCGAGAATGAGCGCACTGGTAAATGCCCGATGAGCCTGGTAGTCCCGATAAACGGGCCCCTTTATCGCCAGACTCGCTCGTAAAATGCCCGCACTTCTCGCTCTACGGCTCTTAGCTGTTTTATAGCGCGCTGATCGATACGCACGCGCCTTTCCTTGCGCGATCATCGAATATCCTCAATGCGCTTAGTTCGTTCCTTTTTTTAATGTTTTTTCCGTCAGAGAAAAGTATCACGCTCAAAGCACGTAGGCGCCAAATGTCTGACATTGCCTGCAGAGATCGTTATTCCAAGGCGCCTCGCTACATATGCAGTCTTTTTTCTCCTTCTTCTTCTTGTTTATTTGCACGATCACGGAGGAAGCTTAGTAGTTTCACAGCTAAATTACATAGCTTCAGCGAGCGATATCACTACTTCCGTCGACTATGAAAATTCCCATAATCTGTCTTCTCAGACGCGAGTTTTCTTATTTATTTTTTAAATTACATACGTATCCTATCTCTACAACTTTGACTTTATTTTGCTCAAGAAATGTCACCGACGAGCTTGCAAAGTTAGGTATGTCGTTATGACAGCTTTCTCTCTCTCTCTCTCTTTCATACAATACATCTTTAATACAATATTTCACTGCAAAAACAAAGAAAAGGTAAATCGTAAAAATCGAAGCTCATAGACGAGTCATAAAGAACAATTTGAAATAACCAATTTTGTTTTTCGTATATTGATTTACCTCTTTTGGCAATTGAAACAACTGTACAATTGATGTTATGAAATGGATAGGTGGTAATGACTGATAATTAAGAACTTATAAAGTAACGTTCTTTCACAGCTACAAACTCGGAAAAGCATGCACGTACACTTTACAGAGACTGACCAGCCACTGATTTGCATTTCTCCTTCCGCTTAGAACCTCGCTCTCCTCTCAATGTATCCTTTGTTGCCTTCCTTTTTTATGACGATTTAGAGGATGCGCTTGCGCCTGACGAATACATGGTGACATTATGCGAATACTTTCCCTAAATCACAACACACTCATTAACTACTCGAGCTTCAACGATTAACAAAGCAATCTCGGACTCTCCTCTCTCTCTCTCTCTCTCTCTCTCTCTCTCTCTCTCTCTCTCTCTCTCTCTCTCTACTCGACAGAACGAGATAAAGATAAAATAAGATCAACGAAGACACATCTTCAGTAATACCGATGGTAAATGCACGTGCATTCTCTAGACATTTGTATAGTGCTCGCTGAATACTAATAGATAGATCGGCAGCGGCGAATCTCATTGCAAGTTTACAACACTATAGTATTTACAAATGAAAGTACGCGAGTTTCGCCACAGAAACGGTTAAGAAAGTGCTGCTTAACGGAGTAATAAAGCCGCGGCTGAAGAAAAAAATAGACAAACAATCTACATATTTCTCGGAGGAGCGGCAAGGCTAGCCCGTGCCTGATGCGCGCTGCTCCTCGTGAGGAAGAGAGGAACACTAAGTAGGTATGACGCCGATAATAAGTTCCGCTGGCTCTTCCTTCGCATACTTGATGTACGATGTATATCCTCAGCTATATACGGCTGTTGGCGGCGTCGATGGCGGCTGCTTTCTGTTCAAATTTCGGCGTAACTCAAAAGCCAAGACAAACATGGGCGTGTTCGCGTGCCATCAACGCCGTCGGTAAATCCGGTAAAGGAACGGATACACACATACAGATATAGCCGCTTTCGCGTATATTATCTCGCGTGTGCGAGGGAGGATGAGCCAAAGCTAAAGAGAAAAAAACTCGTCGAGACAAGAAAGAAGCGCGAGTCTACGTGTGCTAGCACACATAGCTCGCACACTGTAATTCCCGTCATTAGGTGCTTCCCCTTTGGCTTTACATAGATTATTCGAGGCTATAATATATCCTTGGACTAAGCTCGTACACTGGTGCAACGAGTGATTAGTGCTACTCGCACGGCACAATTATTGCGTCGTGTCATACACTGCTCGTCTCGACTTTATTTGTTTTCTTGTCTCCTATATGCAGACAGATCGCTTGCCGCTTCGTATGATAGACCGCTATACTAGGGTATTAGGCGAACTTTACGTATGTCATTGACGATTATACTAATCGCACTTGGACTCGAGTTTTATTATTGTGTACATGTCTGTCGAAGAATACTGCGTGCACACGAATGACGCACCCATTTTCTCTATCTCTCTCTCTTTCTCGTCGCAAGCAAAGCTTTTGCGCGCGTAGACAATAGAACGATTTGCCGCGCATGTACATTGTATATATACATGTTATAAACCTTGAGAACGAGGTCTTGACAAAAATTTCAACGGGCTTTTATTGGTTCCCAGCACGAGTGAGCGAGAAAGAGAGAGAGAGAGAGAGCGGACGCGTACAACTTTTCATCGGGGCGCGCGCGTTTTATCGAACGGTAATAAAGATATACATTATATAGGCAGTAAACGCCGGTGAGAGAAGATGTGGGATATATGCCGTCGTCTTCTGCACACTCTCATAAGAGCAACCAAGCTAGCGTGCTCGCACCAACACTTTGTTTGATGTTAATGGCCAAATGGGTATTCGCTCGCTCGACATTTCAGCTGTTCTTTAGTTCAGCCAATACGGAAGTATAGATAGAACGTATTTCTTGAAAACTTTAAGTCGCCCAGGAAGTCACTCTTGTCGCTGTCGTATAATATTTGTATTGGTATTATGAATAATACGAGCTCTTCATTATTTAACCTGGGAACCTCTATTTTGGTCATTGACTTTCACGCATAGCAAGAATTAATCTTGTGATCAATTGTTTTCCGGACAACTTCATTTCACTGTACAGAGAAAAAAATTACCATTTTGTAAACTATTACTTGCGTGATTTTACGCTGAATATTCGAAAACATTGCCTCAATTATCATCGAGTAGACGAATGCATTCGTATTGACTTATTATCAAGACCAGGTGTTTCGATAAATGTCACCCCAAACTATCCAAACATTTCTCGATTTCCCTTCGTAACAATGTTTCCTGATTAATATTTATCTGTGACATACGTCACATTAATCGCTAAAACTACGTGTCTTTTCGACGTAATCGACTTAAACTTATCAGTCAGTGCATCTCTTAATTTGTGCTCAGCTGTCCTCTTACGTCACAACGGCAGATGGGACATTCAATTCTTCAGGGGCACGGTTTAATGTTCTATTATAACAGTACCAAATAACCAATAAATTCGTCAAATATTAGCAACATTAACAGAGAAAAAAGGAAGAAATGGAAAAGATGATCTAAAGAAATGTCCATTAAAAAGGCATAGAGAACATTCAAGGTAGACCTCGTTAGTGGACAAAGGGAAGCAAGGAGGCAAGGTACTCGAGAAAAAAACAGACGATGCTGCTCGGCAAGGAAAGAGAGAGAAAGAGAAGTCTGAAAGGCACGCTATATATACGATCAGAGTGGTGCAACTATAGGGAAGGGCGCGAGAGAGCGGAGGGAAGATTCATTCACACCCGCTCTGCGGGAAAAGCGTCGACTTGCCGCAGGCCGAGAGTCGACGATCCATTCATTCATTCGGCGCGGTGTTCACGGCTCATTCAGAAATGCCCTCGTTCGCATTTTGTTTCTCTCTCTCAAGCCCATTGTTCTATCGTATACGTGAAAGTGCATCGGCCGCGAAGAGGGCAAACGGTTCCACACGCCCATATTCCACACAGAAAACTCAAGAGATACAGCGAAATTTCTTCTTCTTCGTCTTCTTCTTCCTCTTCTTGTTCATCGTCGTCTTGGTCTTCTTTCTCTTTGGCGAGAACTCCTATCTAGGCTGACTCTGCATGTGTTAGGCACGGCCTCAAAAAGAAACGACTAGTGTTATTTTTCGGCAAGAGGAGGAAAGAGAGATGCATCGCGGTTGACCGAAAGGACATAAGCCTAGAGCCGAAGATAAAAGCAGCTCAAATTTCTTTCTTGCTTACGAGAGCACACGTGATCTTATCGTCAAACGGCTTTTTCGCTTCTTAATCGGGACTCCTCTGCACACACGTCGATCCTGTCCACACCGCGCATGTACTTTGCTCTCTTTCTCTGCTCTACTTTGTGTTACCAACAGCTCCACCACCCTCTCACTCGCTTACACATACATTTACAGACCTATTTGCTTGGTCGACCGGAACTTATGCGACTATCGCGCATCGGTTGACTCGTTTAATTCGATTGCTTCAGCTTTATAATGCGCTATGCGTCGTTTACCTTGCAAAATTATGTGATTTTTATAATCGATTATCGTCGATCACTTGCTTGTATGCACTTTCGATCGATAATATTCTTGTGCTTGCGTGAATTCGATTACTCGATTAACTATCTAAGCTTAAGTTACGCAAAACAAATTGAAACGTTTGAATTGACATACATTAGGGGCAAAATAAAAAAAATCGTTAATAATGGAACTTGACATTTAATAATATCAAGTCTAATAGGAATATATTCAATTTCCAGATGATAACATCCACCTAATAACAGATAATTGTAAAAGTCAATTTCCCTCTGTATTTGCCAATTTATGCTTCAACAGGCGCGAGCCGCGAATAACGCAACACACACGCACACACACGCACACACACGCACACACACGCACATCCAACTGTCGGTTATCGTGAAAATACAAAAGAAACAGATAATATGGTTAAGAGAGTGGAGAAAAGGTCGGTTGAAAACAAAGTTGCAGCGAGAGGTACCACGGGAGATAATAATAATCGGCAGGTTATCGCTTGACATTGGTCTTTGTTGGCCGGACTGCCCTGTAAACGCACACATGCACGTGAGCACATGCGCCAAAGGTAGAGATATAAAATAACAAAAAAACAAAGAAAGAAGAAGAAGAAGAAAAGGACATGCACATTGCTATATAGTGTTTAGCGTTGCAAAAAGGCTCGCATAAGGTTCATATGTGCACGTTGCGGTGGTTGCAATAAAGTGTATGCGGTGCGTCGCTCGCGCAAGGTTTTTGCGGACGGAGCGTGTGTGTATATATGTATATATATATTTCAACTGGTGTTCGAAGGTGCGGCTCTGTCCACAATATCTCGGAGCGGGATCCCCGGGCCCAGGGGCCACATCTCTCCGACGTGCATTGAGCTTACTTCGCGATGCTCTTTTTCATCTTTTCTGTTTTTTTTTTTTTGCCGGACCACAAGATTTCGACTCGTTGCGCGCGACCCAAAGTAGATCATCTCTTCGACGCGCTGGTATGAGTCTCATCCTCTGATTCCCACGCACCGACCACAGAGAGCCGCAAGCTCACCCCCTTCTTTTATCCCTCAGGCCAACTCGCGGATCAGACGCCCGCACGCACGATACATGAATTGCTCGCTGCGTCGATTTTGTTCCCTTTTCTTCCTTCATTAAGATGTGAACTTTACGTGGGTCGATGCTGAATCTGTGTGTGTACCACCGTTTCAATCTACCGACACATTCTGATAACTTACAATTCTAATTATTAAAAATTTGAATAATATCAGTAGAAATGATATTCGACAATTTCTGAAAAAAACTACAATTTATGAATGAAGCTAGAAATTGCAATGAAGTACCTGACAGTTGTTTTAATTTCTTGACGATGAACTATCAGTCAGCTTATTTTAAGAAAATTATAAAAATATTCAGAACTGTCCGATCGTGCATAAAATAAATCACGCTTCATTTTTCGATGATCTCAGATATTCAATGAAGCTTTGTTATGATATAAAACTATAACAATACATTTTATTAACACCACATTTCAATAAGTACCATAACTATATATTCAAATACATCTTCAATGGTAGGCTCGCAAATGACACAACATAACGAAAACATATTTTCTCTACAAATTCTCTAACAGATATACCATGTCCGAAATATAAAGTTGATAGAAATATATTTTTACAATTATTTAAGACCATACCTTATTTTATCAATTTTAAATATAATTAAAATAGGATAGAGTACCATCCAATAAAAAGATGTTAGGGGAATGGGGTGAAACATAAAGGATTTGCACAATTTTTTGCGTAATAAAAAGTTCAACGGACAACATCTAACAATTTATCTTTTGTGTTTGCCACGCCTTTATCCTTCAACCAAGATTTATCATTTGAACATACGTAGGTACATGTTAACAAAATGGAAAATAAATTAACCTAATTGTGATATAAGTATTTAGTATTGTTGAGATAATTATGTAATGTTGTGCATTTAGATGAACTATTTCATAATTTCAGAAGAAATCGAAGCTAATCAGAGTTATAGATAGCGTATCGACTATTTAACTTTTGATTGGATCCAATTTTTACAAGAATTGTCTAGTCTTTTTGAATTATTCGTCTTGAAAACCGTAGTATTGACATATCCTTGAAAGAAAATGGAGTATGAGATTTTGTTTTTCCAAGATTGGATATACAATGTACCAGAATTCACATCGATCACACTCACGGAAATTAAATTAAACCAGATAAATACAAATTTATAAAATTTGCAAACATAATTTAAAATAATTCAAGTAGTCATTCTCATCGAGAATAACTGAACAAACAAATGAGACAGAATATGCAATTATTTTTACCCTAAAACAATTACTCAAACGTTCAAAGAATAAATCGCTACCCTTAACAAAAATCAAAATTGAATGAGACCTTTTTGAAATTCAAAAGACTTTTTAAAAGCCAAAATTAGTAGATTATACGAACGTACCAATGCAGTTTTTCATTAGATAGAAATGAAAAATGAATAAAATCTACAATATACTACACAATTAATATTAGTTATATAACTAATTGCGAAAACTATAAAACTGATGGAAATTCAAAGCAAAAACGAGTTGTTTGCGTCAAAGGCACTGAATTCCAAGTGATAAAAATATACCATACGTGAAATATCACTTGTATATTTCTCCTCGTTTAGTAATATTTTCCTCCATTACGAATTACTGAAGATTTGACGTACATAGCATAATCTTATTGGGACAATAACTCTGTTAAATCTTACATGAAATATAAATATATTATCGTTATTTAGGATTTTGAAATCAATAACTTACGAAATTTCGTCTGTGTGGAAAGTTGATTGGAAAAATATCTCATTTTTAGATATTAATGATACCACAATTAAACGAGTAAATTTAATACAGAAAAGAGCTCATGACTACGTTGGTATGTATAATGAAATGTCAATGAAAGTAACAAAATAAAAGTAAAATGTTATTTTCATTAAAATATATTATTATCGTAGCGAATCTTGGGTGGGGGAGGTTAAGAGAAAAGTATATTGAAAAGGTTGAGAGAAGAGAAGAAAGAGAGAAAAAGATGGTGATAAAATTGACATTTAGCAAAGAATTATAGGTAGGGCTTGCGGAGTGTTTGATGCTGCGCGCGAGAGAAGTCAAGACCGAAAGCGAAGAGAAAGGGTATAGAACACACTACGACAGGTACTATAATGCGAGCGCTCGCACCGACGGCGGCATGTATGAAAAGTGGCGAACCCTGCAAGCGGGCGCTCAGTGAAGAGTGTGTATATATAAAGGAAAAGAAGAAGAAGAAGAAGAAGAAGAAGAAGAAGTAAAAAAAATGGCAATGTCATATTCGAACATGCCTATACACGTAGTTCTGTTCCTCTGGTTGAACTGAGGTACTCTCTCTCTCTCTCTCTCTCTCTCTCTCTCTCTCTCTCACTCTCTTGGAATGATCCCACGGCTGATTTTTTCGCCGGTGAAAGGACCATTAGGAGGTGCGCGGTGCAAGCGAGTGCGGGCGTACGCAAGCTGCAGCTGGGCGCGTCCGCATATCTATAGGCCGCGACTTCTCTTTCTCGCTCGCGTGCTTTGATGTTGGCCGACTGTTCGGTCTCGCGCGGGGGACAGATATTATCATCGTCCCGAAAGGGCCCCTCCTCTCCCTCTCTCTCACTCTACCTTCCTCCTACAGTCTCAGCCCTTATACATGCATCGCTTGTTGCAGTGCATACTCTTCGAATGTGCTCCCACCGCTCACACAACATTTATTCCACTGCAGAGACACGCGCAATCCTGCTGTGCTCTTTCTCTCTCTCTCTCTCTCTCTCTCTCTCTCTCTCTGTACACGCGCCACACGACCTATTCTATTGTCCGTGGTATCTATATAGGCGGCCGAGACCCCAACATCATATTATATGCCAATTCTCATTCGACTGTAACTCTACACCTCACTTCGTATACACACTAATTCACCTTGGGAGTTTGTAAATTTTTCTTTTCTTTTAGCTTGTAAAAAATGTTGATTTATTATTGTAGTTGTCTGTCGCGATGCGAAATTCCAGACTGGTGCTAAAATTTCGCATTGATTTCTCAAGTAGCTTGATTACCCTCACTTAAAAAGAAATTTCGATAAAAAAAATACGCGATCGTTATCTATTAATTTACTGCGTTGTCTACTGCTGCGTGTACTATATATACGTATAATGAACATCCCTGCATTCCTTCACACTTCTGCCAGAGCAGCAGCGCCAACAGACAACTCTAACAAGCTCGTAAAAATTCGTTCGAACGAAAGTAATTATCTGTCACTGAAAAACGTGCGTAAATTATCAAGAACTCGTATATATACATATAACCCTTTAACGTTCGACAACGTAGTACCCGCACAGTAATGTGCTGAAAAGGAAATACCAGAAGCCACAAGGAATCGGACAACACAAAGATGTTATCGTTTGGCTATTTATCATTTGTAAAAAGAAATCTGTCCAGCTACTACAACGTATTATAAGATCAGTAAAATGCTCCAAAGCATTTTCTCAACCAGAATAATCCCCTTTCTATGGTTCCGGTTAATCGATCCTCCCAAAAAAAAACCCTCTGCATCAGGACCGCGCGCTGTCAAAACCTCTGGCGACGAGAAGCATTTGACGACTTCATCGAGCGTGAATCATCAGAATTTTTTCATCTCACCGTTCGTCTACTCGCTCACTGATACCAGATCTTCTTTTAAATTGTAAAATCTCACAGATAAAGCTCACCGCGACAAAGATGAATGGACTTGGAAGAGAGAGAGAGAGAGAGAGAGAGAGAGAGCGTGCGAAAGAGATAGAAAGAGCTGTATCCGTGCTTAAAAAAATGCCACGGTAGATTTCAGTTGTTCTCGGGAATAGGTATTAGTCATTCTTAACGCTAAGCATGCAATTAACAGCTTTACTCTACGTATTTTGTAAAGAAAAACTTGAATCATTTTTCTTCAAATTTTCTCTACATTACCAATCTTCATTTGTAGTTGTCCATTACGTAATCAAACATAAATGTGAAACTGAATGTTGTAGCGATACTTGAAAAATAAATACAGATATATTTTTTTATAGACTTTTTATGGTTACCACCCCTCCTTTTTCTAAACGAGTTTCTCGGTTCTTTCTGAGGTGTTATTTTACTGTTTTCCTTCTGTTGAGGTTTGTGTCTTTCATTCCAAAATCTTTATCAGCGGCAAATCTGCTTGGGAAAGGGGATATAGGGACGTATAGTGGGAAAAGCGGAGCCAAAGTCAACGGCACATACAGACACACATACACACACAGGCCTGCACCGGCTGTCTACCTGCTAAATCGCCCGCACAGTTTTTGCCTCACGGTATCCTTAATCAATGAGCTCGTTATCGCTCTCAAACCAATGGGGCCGCCGTCTCGTCTTCTTATTTTTTCACTTTTTTTTAGCTTGCTTATCCTCAAAGGTAATGCACGCTCGCAGAGCTTGCCCGAGACTTTGGGTATATAACCGACGGGAATATCGGGGGTTGCACATCTCGCAATATTTGTTGCGGCACGGCTGTTTGCTCCTCTTGTGTACACAAGTTGAGGGCTTCGCAGCTTAAGAAAAAAAGGACAGAAAGAAAGAAACCACTTCCCACAGTAAGTAAAATAAATAAATACAAAACTAATTACATTACTATTGAGCTTTTTAACGATACTTTAAGAGATAAGCGTGGAATACACCCTCCCATTACCAGGTATCTTTATCTATAATTCATGTCCTTTTTACGGAAGTTACAAGCTCATTGAACAATCCGTTTAAATAGCAAATAGTGACATTTAAATAATCTACTTCATCCTTTGCAAGGTTGTCGCGATATTAATGGTTTGCGTTAGCTCGCGTTTAATTGAAAAATGCGGCAACAAAGGCCATTCAATAGCAATCGTACAAGCGATGAATAAATGAATAGATTTTTCCACGCGATAGTCCAGCTGACACAAATTTCGATAAACGCGCGCGTGCACGCAATCATCACGTCAAGCGACAAAGAGGCTTATAGCAATCGGTGCAAGCTTCGTCAAGAAATCAAGTTGACTGTACCATAGAGCAAAGTACTTTGTGCGCTATTGTTACTCCGAAGTAAAAATAAAAAGATTGGTAGAACGAAGCGAGCGAATGATCGCACTATTGAGAGTTGCATCGCCCGCAGTTGAGTACATATTGACAAAGCTCGTTCATCGATTATGCGTTTTCCGAGCACACATATACAGCATATACATATATAATATAGGCGATGGGTATAAGGTCTTGTTTCGTCGTGTGGATAACGCGCGAGGCCGATCATATAGGTAGGTATATATTCGAGGCTCGTTAGCTCGACACTTAAATGTTTACCCATGCAATATTGTCCACACGCACCTTCGAGGTGAGTGTGTTCGCGCGACTGTTTGCCGAGGCTTTGTTTCCGCGCAGTTTCCGTTTCCTGCGCGTTATATCGGCCCAAGTTAAACAACGCGGTCCCGTCTTTGATCCTCCATATTTTTATACCTCTAACGCCTCTTGCTCGTTCTTTCTCGTTCGTACTAAAAAATAACGACGACGCCGACGAGTCGCGCGCGCGTGCGCGCCTACTGCTGCTGGAATGTGTCACCGAGAATGATCCACCAAAGACTTTCTGACACATCCTGTTGCGGCTAAGTTGTGACGTACGAACTGACGTGCTTATGAGCTCTATAAAGTCAAATATTCCGAATTCCATTACTCCAAGAGGCAATACTTCCTTTCCGTTACGTATGTTAGAGATACGTGTAAGGTACGTGCAGCTTTGTTTGAAAAACTAATCATCACTCGTATTTTGGAAATCTCTCTAACGAAATACTCTGCGAAATTAGTCAATACACATTTCGATTTCTGTCAACTGAGCGCAAAAATGTTTCTTCGTGCATTTATTTACACTACGTGTTATCTTTTACACAAATAAGATTGTAAATTGACCCAAGAAATCCCTCATAACGGCATCGTTGAATATTTTTTAAAGAATTATCGTCGTCTAAAAGTTATCAACAAGGAAAGGCTTCGCCAATACGTGTAAGATTTGGTGAATAAGTAAAGTTTTTTAACTTAGCCATACCAATGTCGCCGTAGATGTATCCTTTAATAAGGCGTGAAATACATTATGAAAATGGAAAATCAAGTACTTTCGTGATCAACAACTATTCAACCGTGGTTCCCGTGTGTTTTATCCCTAATCCTTTACGTTTTCAGACAAAATTCAACTTTACGTAATGGAGAGTTTCAGCAGTGTTTTCTATTGGAAAAATGTTCGTTGCGCTGAATTGCCAGTGACTTCTTCTTAGACGCACGGTAACGACGTAAAAACACGTGCAGTATTTCGATTAGTGCAACTAGCAATGGCATCAATTTTATTGTTATGCTTACAGATGTTATCGACATAATTGTAGTACGGTCTATATGTATAAATTTACTCGTACATCACATCCTGCGAAACACGATAAGGATTTTTCGGTAAAGTGAATAATATACTTCAAATTTTTCACGAATACATCGCTTGATATTATCCCAATAAAATTGAGTTATAACGTTTTCAATACTCTGGTTAATTATTATCAGAAACAATCGAAAGAATTTTTTAATCTAAAGCTGTACTTGAACCATAGCACGAACAAAGAATTGTAAAAGTCAGAAACATAAAAGTGCAGGTAATAAAGGAAAATTACAAAAAAAATATGAGCTTCGACGTCGATGTTGAATACACACACGAGCGATCGCAATGAGAGAGAGGGCACAAAAAAGAAGCAAATCGCACGTAGCCACGAGGTCTTATCGATTAACGATGATCGCTGCCAAAGATAAGACCATTATCACGGTTATAATCTCTCTGTTAAAAGTGCTATTTGCCGGGCACATGGCAACGGCAGCGGCGGCGGCGGCGGCGCGAATGAATAAAAGGCGCGCATGAAATGAGCCGCAAAGTTTATGAAAATGATTTGTTAAAGGCCTTATAGGCGTGTGCGCGAGATAAAATACGGTAATGCCACGCGCAAGCAAGGCCCGCCAGACAAGTTGCGCGCGCACGAGCCATTTTGGTTTTTCAGACAATGCTTGCGCGCACCGCGTAATATACTGCAAAGCTCAAATGCATATATACGTATATATGCTATACGTAGAAAAGATACATGGATATACATAAAAGCCTACACAAGGAAACCACAGAAGAGCCGCTTACGGTCGGAAACCCTCCGAATAGTTCTCTCTTGGTACACCATAATGATAACACACTTGTGTATGCTTTCCCATGTACGTTTCTATCTCGAGAAAGACCACCACCACGAGAAAGACGGCATTCGTGAGTCTGCGGTGATGATTTTGATTTAATACAGGACCGAATGTAGACTTGATACACGGTCGGAATGGCGGCGGCAGCGGAAGAAAATTTCCGAGACTCGTATTATGTGCCTATTTCCCATGTCGGTATTTTAAACGCAAAGCATATGCAAGCTGGCCAAAAGAGAGTATCTTCGCCAAGCTCGTTAATAACGTTCGATTCGAATGATCCTTTATAATAGACGAGCGCCTAAGCATCCATATAAACCACACGGGAGGTCTCTCTTAAATAAAGCATTTAGCCTCGGATACAAGAGAGCTCTAACACAGTGAGACACAGAGGACCTTTTTTTATATCTTCTTCTCTCTTTTTCTCGTTCTGTCGTCGCCGTTGCGGTTACGGCGATATAGTAGTGATGCTCGGCAGGCTTGTTTTTGAAATTTTAATGAAATACTTGACTCCTCTCTGGAGTGTGATTAATTCCATGTTCGACAGCCGATAGACCGAGCAAGCGGGAGAGAGAGAGAGAGAGAGAGAGAGAGCGACCACAGCACGCGCGGCCATAAAGTATCCGTTAATTTGCGTGCGTTAACATATTTATGAATGAGCTAATATTTACCCTATGCTTGTTTGTGCGACAACTCGAAATTATCGAATATTCATCATCGTTTCTGTCATCTACCGCCGCGCGCGCGCGCGCGCGCCCAAATTCTTCTCTTCCTCTTTTTTTTCTCTCTACTTTTTTTTAGCTTCTTTTCCGTCAATGAGTTACGATCGGTCTTTAACGAGCAAAAGGTAGCAGACACGCACGCGCCTGATTCGAGAATTTCCGCAAGCTCGCTTATTTGCCGTGACTGAATCACACGAGTGAAAGCGCGGAAGCAGGCCAAGTCATATGGAAAACAAGCCACCGAGTCATATATAACGTACATAAATATATATATATATATATATATATAGGATCCCATATTCTTCACGAATCATCGTACAGTTATAGGCGCGTCACCACACACACACACATATAGATATATATACATACCCATGTGCGCCTATGAAATATGGGAGCCTGGGCGGAGGCAATAATTTTGTTTGCCCGCGGCAGTTTTATGTACTGCCGGAGGACTTGTCGCCCGGTTCATTACGCTGAGCGCGATGGCGGATCTTTTTCCTACGCGCAGAGTCCCCGCGGGGCGATTGCGCAACTTATATATAGATACAATATATATAAATATACGCGTCACCACACGCTCACACGTATACTGCACGATGTACGTATACATGAATTCATCGGCCCACGCATTTCGCCTCGATCTTTTCCACTGGTTATCCATGTCTTTTCTCTTTCTCTCGTGTATATAGTTACGTACTCGTGCCATAGTGTCGTCTTTCTTTTTTTTCCTTCAAAGCCTGTTAAGCCTTATTATATATCTTTCGCTTTATTCTCCCGCTGTGACGTGCACACGTCTATAAGTGCGGCTCTTTTATTTCACGTCTCGAATCATTGTCATTACGCGTCGTCGCCGACGTATGTACGCCGCAGCTTCACCACACGGCGCAAGCCAAAAGGCAGCTTACGGGAGGTATATATATACATATACGTGTATACACACTCTTCCTCATCAAACCGACCGCCGCGATCGTCACGCTTGTCGTTTTTAACGCGACTTTCTCACTTCCTCCTTCTCATTCGCGCGCTAAAAAACTACACATGTGTATGTACATATATACATATATAGGGAGTCCAACTCCCCGTGCAATTACCAATGCATGAGTCTCTCTTTATGTAACCCCTATACTCTTGAAAATATCGTATACGTATGGCAAGACAAAATTTTAACAATTAATCATTTTTATCCGAATGGCATTGCGTTAAGAAACTAAATAATAATTAAAGGAGGTGCGATTAGATTGTGTACATTAATTAAGAAACATGTTACTACCTGCTTCTAAATTAAAAGATTTCTCAACATTTGCATTATTCTACGTTAAATAAAAAATGTTATTTTTAACCCTTGATTATTTTCTAGCATACATGCGCTTCATGAGTAACTGAATCTTTTTCTATTATAATATCTATTATATACTCCAGACCATTTACCTAACACAATGGATCTTTTGATCGGTTCATTTTTTATACCTACGTACAGTTATTTACAGCCATGTAACAAACATAAAAAACAATTGATTATTGTAATTTAAAACCCACAAAATACGTCAAGAAAATGTGATTGCTTCAGTGAGGAAGAAATCTAAAAGCAACGTTTGACGAAGTTCCCGTATCTGATATAGTTGAAAATTTGTTTAAGACCCTTAATTACGTTTGGAATACACTTGAGAAGGATATTTCCAATTCATGTATCTCGAAAAATACACGAGTTCTGTCATCTTCGAATTCCGACTATATGGACGTTTATTTCAGTTTAAGACGATAAAACAAAGATTTTACAAAACAATGTGATATAACGACCGAATATCCAGCCATTTTGAAATGTTCGATTTGCTAAGTAACGGTCCAGTGCTCAACATTCACAATTAAATCGTTTATTACACATTGCTATACATGGCCGCCTCGGCGGTAAGCTTCGATAAATATATGTAAAATTCCACAGGATGAAGGTATTTTTCAGTTAGAGTTAAAAAAAAGAAGAAATTCTCAAGCTCAGGGCGAATTAGTTGCGTGTGCAATATACATCCCGTGGGAGAGCGGGTGATTACAGTTTTTTAACGGGCGAAACAAAAGCGAAGTTAATGCGCGCGATCACCGCGGCGAGCTTGACTAATATATGGTAGTAATCGGCGGGGGCCGGCGATGGGCATCATTTGCATATGCATATTATTGGCAAATGAAAAAGTCAAATCACAGTGCGCCGAGGAGGTTGATGAGAATGTGCTGCGCGGTGCGATCGAGAGAGAGAGAGAGAGAGAGAGAGAAAGAGAGAGAGAGAGAGCTGCTCGCGTCGAGGGGAATTTGCATGGGAAATTTCGTACGCGGCAGGGCAAAAATAATTGGGAAAAGAAAGGAGACGAAAAGAGAGGAGAAAAAGAGAGAGACAGATCGGAGGGGGTGGATGGGATGTATATGGGCGAGGTAGGTGTGTGCGCGGGTGCACACAAACGGATGCATACATGCGGCTTGCTGACTAAAAAGCGCGGAGGCCGTATCTTGGCGAGCGGGCCAATGGCGCGGCCCACTGGGCGGAGCCAGGAATCGCGATCAAGGTGGGGATCAGACTAGCGACTCGCGCGTGGGCGCGCAAGAGATTGAGAGAGGATGAGGGTGGGAGGGGAGGCCTCAGACATCGCGACTACTGTGCATTTCCCACGTGCCCTGGGAACCCTTGCGGCGCTCTGCGAGCCACGACGCACACCCGACTTGCTCTTTCTCTCTCTTTCTTCTCCGCTTTAGCCTTTAGCAACCGATGTTGCCTGTACGCCGCGAGAAGAGAGAAAGTCGCGACTTTCTTCCAACGTGCGCTCGTCGCGTACTGCGCATCATGCAATTGACAATTGTACCCGCACCAGGTAATTGCGCACACAGCGTAGAGAGAAAATATGGCCAAAGAGTAGAGACCATCAAGAGTAATTACCGTAGGGTTTTCCCGAGAGGGCTACCACCCCCGCAAAAGAGAGCGTGGTACGGGAGGTATACGAGTGAACGGGGGCGGTACTCGGAGTTGTTCTGACCGAGGCGACGGCGGGGCGGTAAACGGCAGTTCTCTCTCTTTCTCTCTCTCGGCAAGGATTCGTATATGAGTAAGCGTGCTGCTATTCGTCGCTTTCTCTCTCTCTCTCTCTCTCTCTCTCGGATGCTTGGATAAAAAGAGCTACTGCCTTTCCCTCTCTCGTGTGCTGGCTAGCAGCTAAGTGGCGTGTGTGCGGTGGCGGCGACGTCGGCGCTTTACGGTGGCGGTGGCGGCTCGTGAGAGGAGAGAGAGAGAGAGAGAGAGAGAGAGCGAGCAGGCGAGCGAGTTCGGTAGGGAGGTCCCCCGGTCCTCCAACCAGCAGCGAGATCCAAGCGAGCGAGCGAGCGAGCGAACGAGAGAGAAAGAGAGAGACAGAGACGGCACGACATTACGAACGGCAGCGGCGGCGGTGGCAGCAACAGCAGCAGCAGCAGCTCCTCTCCTGCCAAGCTTACTCTTAGACCTACCGTCCGCCACGCTCTACTATTCCGGCTACCAGCCATACCCAGCGCAGCAGCCGACCGAACGACCGACCGGCCAGTCAGCCCAACTTTTCTTCAGTCGACGCCGCGCACCCAAACCATCAAGACCTACCTATCGAGTAGACATTCAACCACGAGATTGTCTTTCATTTCGCTCATAACGATTTTTATCGTACGATAAATCCTTATATTGCGACTTTTGTGTGGCTCTTTGGCTCTTGTCGTCGTCTTGTATCATTGTTGAGCCAACACCAGTATATAGTGACTTGACTATAGTGATCCACAACTCAGTTTCGACTGCAACCCAGTGCAAACCAGTTGGATTTTTCGCCAACGAACGGATCAGTAGCAGCAATTTGCCGATCTCCAGTCGCATAGACACGTGAGTAGTTGCGTTGATTTATCCACCATTTGCCGGACGATATCGAATGGAGTTGCAGGCTGTATAGAGCGCGTGAGAGCAAAAGGGAGGAGGGTGTGGCTCGATCGGACTGCTGTGGCGACTGGTCGAAAACCGGTAGCCGCGAAGCACTTATAGCTTATAGGGCGGCGCACAGTAGCCGCCACGCTCTCGCTCTCACTGCCGGTTGGCCCGTCATCGTCCCCTCAATGCAACGCATACATACGTATACACGTACACTCGTTCGATCTCTCACGGAATTTCAATGACATCACGAGCAATATGAATTTATCCGCATCGCGTTGACACTCGCGTCGCGTGACCTACGATTATTGATGAGCTCGCGTTAGAATTGATTTTGTAAAGCCACAGAGACAAAAGCCTCGAGCAAACAATTTATCATTCAAGTCGTTATATGGTTTGTGCTGCTCGAGAGACACACGGGTGCGAATGAATGAGCTTGTACGTGTTTGCGCGCGTACGTATATAGATAGAAATCAGTGACGGTGAAGAGAGGCCGCCGTGATCAGCGATTCCGATACGTCAACAGTACTTAAGTCGTCAATATGCTCGCGATCGTGTTGCAGAAGGCAGTCGCGCGTTAACGGCCACGGCATAACAACAATAACAACAACAATAAAACTTTCTAAAATGGAAAGTCTTGTTTATACCATGTAGCGGCTGCATCGTACGTATATATATATATATATACAGATTACCCACGATTAAAAAAACGAGTGCAGCAAGGCGGAGCGAGAGAGAAAAAGACGAATGAAAGGAGAACGAGGCACGCGTAACACGGAGGCCCAATTAGGCCCCACTTGGAAGGCCCCCCGTGCAACCGAGTTACGCCCCGAGCGCGCTCACGCTTATTACTCGTTGGCTGCACGCGCGACTCAGCTCTGCGCGGCTGTGTTAGGTATTATGCGCGTAACCGAGGTAGCTCGCGGCACGCACGAGAGCCTCTTTTACTTTATTATTTTCACCGACACCGTCGTACAGTAATATGCCTTTTTCATGTTGTGTCTACGTGGGATATATATATATATATATATATATATATATATATATATATACATGTTCGCAACTTAATTCGTGAGCTCTGCATGCCTTGTTGTCGCAACTTATATGTAAATATATATATATATGCCCAGACGAGTTGCCGCGCGTAGCCAATTGTTCCCAGCAGTTGCCCTTTTTCCAAGAGCAGCTCGTGTTCCGAGTTTTATTGTTCAGACTGCAGTTGTTAATGTGAGCGTTCGTGTTTTACGTCTCTCGACTTTAAAGAATCTCGACGTAGCCTGCTTTATTGGTGCTTACTTTTCAATGAGTTGCTGTTTGGAAATAATAATAAATTTGTTTCGTTTACGGCGTATCATTTCAAGTATTTCCTCGCGACTGATGTCTATATATAAATATATATAGCTTCAAAGGCAGATTTCATTTAACTAATTCATCCAACTATATATATATAGTTAAATAAAATTACCTTTGAAGCTATGGACTTAGAAACATATTGACTTTCCTTTTTATATCTCGTGCATTTAATTATTAAATCCACGATCGCTAATGAAAATAGAGTAGCCGCTCGTTAGCTAAAGCTCTAATCAGAAAGAGGGGTATATCTTTAAAAAGGCCATATAATTCAACGAATAAAAAAATTGGAGAAGACATTGAGCAGTTTGTCGGGCCTATAACGAGAGCGTTTTTCCGACGGTCCCGAGGTTATAACGAGCAAGCTCCCCTGCGGCGAGTTAATGGGCGCTTTTTATACGAGACTCCATACGCTAGCGGCTCTCTTCTTCTTCGCCTTTTTTTCTTTTAAATTCCACTTGAGTGTGTCTGTAGGCCGTGCGATCGTCGTTTAACTATTAAGTAAATATTGGACGAAAGTCGAGGACGCCGCTGATTAATAGACGAGTGCTCTGCCTCGATTCTATATTATATAGCGCGGTCATTGGTCGCCGACGGGAACGTATAACTTCTGTTTTGACTTTCGATAATAAACCAAACGCTCGCGGAGGCAACAGCCGCTGATGCAGCAGTGTGTTGAATATATTATTCATGCGAGTATATAACTGACGCAAGTCAAGAAACAGCAACTTGGGCTACGGTTTTGCGTCTGAATTAGATGGTGAAAATAAGATGGCGTACGAAAACGAGTAAAAAATGGAAAAAACTTTTTTTTATTGTAGGTGGCTGAAACTCGCGAGCTAGCGAGTGAGAAGAGGTGCATTACATTGCGAGTGGAGGGAGTAAGAGGAGCTGACGTGTGGGTGCGCCTGGTGGTGCTGTGAGGAGGTGAGAGAGAAAGAGAGAGAGAGAGAGAGAGAGAGAGAGAGTTGTATTTGTGCTTTGAGCAAGAGCGCCGAGAGGCGGCGTTGAGAATCAGCCAGGATGTTCGCGATAATGCCAATGGAGACAGAAGGCCACGGCAGGGAGTTCGGCCGCCGGCAAAAGATGCGCGCCAAATGCGCAGTCGAGTTCGTCTGCAAGTACTGCCAGCGCCGCTTTACCAAGCCCTACAATCTCATGATTCACGAGCGCAGCCACAAGGACGACGTCACCTTCACCTGCGAGGTCTGTGGCAAGTCCTTCAAACGCCAGGACAATCTCAAACAACACAGGTAATTATCCACTTATACCCTTCCATTTATCTCCTCGATAATCTCTTATTTATCTCGATGATACTATATATAGACCGAAATCCAACAACGAGAATAATTTGCGTAAAGTTGATCTCTCTCGTGCTCGAGTCGGAGCTCCCGACCAACATATGGAATTCGTTTCACGCGAGAGATCGGCTTTACGCCAGAGCAAAGCTCGCGCTTGCGCTGCGCTCCATCCAGAAGGAAGTCGCATTGACAATGGCGCGTGATAAGACATGCGTATATATACTCGAGTTGTACCTGATAATACACAAGAAGCGAGGCACGAGACCCGCAAACTCGCGAGAAAGAAAAACCGGTTTGTCGACTTGGGCGCCGCGTGAGTCGTTTTTCACTACTCTGCTTCCTCTTTTTTTCCCTTTTATTTCTTTTTTGTTGACGGAACGCGATTGCGCGCGACAATTAAAAATGCACGCACGCGCTGCCATAAACGCATTGTAAAGTCGTATATATAATATGTACATTGTCCTCGAATCCGAGAGAGCTCGAGATATACATACGTATTTCAATTGCCGCGCGACCAGAAATATATTTATTATTATACGATACAAGCAGTTGCTGCTTCCTTCTGGGCCACCTCGTTGATCCGATATTTTCACGCTCTTATACGTACATACTTCAAACTGATCACTTTGACTCGATGCGTTGGTTGGGCCTTTTGCTCAAGTTTATTCTATAAAAGGTTACTGGTAGTTTGCCGCTTGAACGTTGGTTTTTCATCGCGACATTCGAACAGCGCCATCTCGCAGAGTGATCAAACAGAGTGTTAGAAATATTTATAGAATCAAGCGGTAACAAGATACTTGTTCTCAGTAGCTGCATTATGAACCGCGGACGAGCAAAGCGCTTTGTGCAAGACTAATCGTTCGACGCGGATTGCATAAGTCAACGCTGAGAACATGGACGAAATTAACGAATAACAAGCTCTATACGGCTGCACGAAAATATATATATATATACATATATACATTCTCATATTAATGACTGTAATATAGCGAAATAACGCACTTATCTCTTGGAATGATTAGCATGAGAAAAAACACAATAACACTACTTGTACAATTAGATTTAATGACGTGTGAGCACCTCGTATATGTATATCGAATCATCCCGCGCATATTCCTTGATATTACGTGTCGGTGACGCGTTGAGCAGAAAAGCAGAAAACCGCCGTCTCGAATCAAAAGACAGAGAGAAACAAATTACATATCGAGTGCGTGTATTTTTGGTGCGGTAATCAGGTGTGATTTCCCAGAAATGATTAGCTTGAGTAGTTAAACATCACCTTCTCGGATTGCGTCGGAAAATATTTTTTTAATTACCACGGAACAAACGACAGCGATATCGAATTATACGTAATTGCACGAACGTGTTGTGGAGCAATTAATTTGTCCCCGGTAGACGTTCATTTAATATTTTTGTATTTTTCTTTGGCAACATTTGGTATTTTGCACCTTTTACGGATACAGCCGGTTCTCGGAGGAAAACCAAAAATTAAGAACGGACAAACTTTACGTTACTTCCACATGGCAATCAATGGAGTAATTGATTGAATGAGCCCACCGCCTGTAAATCTTGTGTAAACGGTAGTTCGGAATAATCTCGGCGTAGCCATTAAAAAACATTGAACGAGCCAAGAGGGCTCGACTGAAAAGAGTGGTTGCGCGCGCGTATATTATAGCATTGAAAATGGTCTAAAATTGATCGTCTCGTCTCGTCGCAAATCACCGGGTTACTGGGATGAGAAGGAGCGCGCGGGCGTCGCGGTACACACAGACACGAGATGATATTTTCCGTCGCCGAGACACTTCACCTATAAATCAGGAGCGGCAGCAGCAGCAACAGCAGCAGCAGGATAACGCGTACAGATCGTATAACGAGGAGCGTTAAAAGTGCAATAGGCGCTTACATCAATTACTTACGCACACCCATACATATATATATATTCATACTCAGACACATGTATACTATTTGAGTTTTGTTTCGTGCGAGTCTCGGTCTCTGTCTCGGAGCCAAAATGCATTAACCTTGTGTGTAATGGCGGTGGTCTTGTTTTTTCTCTTCTGTTGTAGATGTGGGTGGCGGTGAGCGGGAGCTCGCTCTCTGTCTCTCTTCCCCCCTCGCTTCGGCGGGACACGTCTCCATACGCTCGTTCACCTAAAGCCGTCGCTCGCGTCCATTAACGAACGAAAAAAAAATCATACAAAAAGCAGAGCAAATATATGTAATCTTGTGATCCCTCAGATCCACACGCCCGACACCAACTATATCCGCTATATATGCATAAACATTTTCATGAAAGCTTTGTTCGTATTGTTTTCAGCTTTCGCTTACCGCGTCTCCGGTACACGCTTTGTCTCAGTAAAAGCCCTTGATTTTTTCTCATATATATGTCGGGCGCGACGCGTTCAATAATCTTTTCTTTTTTTTTATTTTGATTTTTTGTCTTACTCTGACGTTTTGTTAACTTTTGCCTCATGTTATCTGCCTCTGCTTTGATAGCCCCATAAACTTTGTATCCAGCATGCTGCATTCTCTGCAATCTATATAATCACTAACAGCTATTATGTTAAACATTAGAATATGACTTTGAGAGTATATAAACGTGTATTCGATTGCGTGCATTAATATACAAATATTATGGCGAAACTTTCGAAAGCTTGACCAAGCTCCCTGGAGCTTGCAAGATGCACGGCCAATCTCGAGCGCATATATAACTTCGACTCGACTGTGATATTTTGTTGTTTTCTTGTTTTGTTTCAACTGACTGTGTTATTAAAAATCGAAGATCTCTGGTTCGTAAGTATATATAGAGCGCTCGAGGCCGTCACAGCTTTAGCGGTATCTCCGTATAATATAATTAGAAAAATATATAGCTTTGCAATTATTTCATTTTTTGTCAATTTGGTGATGGGTAATAAGCTGCAATACACAGCATTATAATAATACGTAATACAAATGAAAAGATGCCGGCACATCCTCTGACCTCTGGTTTTGGCACGATCTCTGTTCCAGGAGCATACATTCCGTTCCCTACAAGGGTTCCAACGGCTACACTAATGGCTATTCGAATGGCTACTCTAGGTACTAGAGGCCGATTCGTCAGTGTCCCCTTCCCATCCTTGTCAACCCCTCGACTACCCAATCCTACCCTACACACAAGTCTCTTTCCTCTTCCACCCCCTGCAAAAAGATATGTAGATTATTTCCAGCGCACGTCACGCGATTATTTTTTTATTTTCAAATCTCTTTTATTTTGGTTCTTTTTTATTTGTCCGTTCGCTGCTGTTCGTCGTCGTTGGACACGCGCGACCACACAGACGTGTAGTGAAACGCTATTTAGGTACCGGCGCTGATTGACGTGGGGCCTTTTTTCCGTTTGAACCAGATTTTAAAAACTCCCGCGCTCTCGCTAGTCCAGCAGTCCCTCTTTATCTCTGTTCTCTATTATCTTTCTCTATACCTTATACTCCTCTGTAAAAGTTTCCGTCTCTTGTCGTACCTGTCTTTCCAATTTCATTCTCGCTGCATATCATCGTTATAATCATACTCCAACTCCTGCAAAAGCATCATCTGCACACGCACATATCCCGCAAAATAAAAAGCTCTGTCCCGTACACACATACACGCACATACTGGCTACACTGAAGATAAAAAATAAAAGCTAATATCCAGAAGAAGCGGCGGCAGACAGACTATCGGAAGAAAAAGAAGCAGTAGAGTGAGCTGGGTAACCTCGGGGCTTGTGGTCCCTTCGCGAAACTGGACTACGTAATAACCGACTGCGGCTACCGGACAACGCATGCCTCTTTCTCACTCTCTCTCTTTTTCTCTCGCTCGCTCTCTCTCTCTCTCTCTGTTAGCTACCGGAGTACGCGCTAAAGCCACGCCCAGCCCTCCGGCGACACTATACATAACAGGAGCAACAGTAACAACAGCAGCAGAAAGGTGGGCCAGATGCGATATGTGTACATACATACATAGTTTGCGAAATTTCCGAGCGACTTATTTGTACATGCGCGCTCTCGCGAAAGTGACACGAGGCGACGGCGCGCGCCTTGCCGTCAATGATTGTTAATTGCATTCCATCGTTCGCTGTGTAAGAGTGTGCGTGTGCGTATGCGAATGCGTGTGTTTTTGACTTGTGTGCTTTTACGTTAAAACGAGCTCGAGTTTCGCGATCTTGCTGTGAGACAAAAGAATATATTGGCCGAATATCAAGAGATGCAAAGCAGAGATGCAAAGCAGACCTTGACGGATTATTGAAGAGAAATTCACTTCGTATAGTTGCTATATACAGAGTTGACAGTTTTTCGCAATCTGGCGGCTTGAAAGTTGAAACTCGAGAGTCGAAAAACAATCGAAACAACGGTAAAGGGAGCATTCGTATCGACGTGGGTTGCCTTATCGGTTGCCTCGCGAACATCGATCTATCGCAAAGAGAGTAGAGAAGTGTCGCGCCAAGAACAAAGCTACAAATGAAAGGATACTCTCTTACTCCAACACGCGGGATGTTGAACGAAGCGGCAGCTTGCGGCCTCTCGATCGTAATTATCGAGAGCGTGCTTTATTTTATGTATAGCTTATTGCGACGCAAAGATTCACTGCTTCGCTACTGCGATATATGCACCTACGTCGCTCGACGTGCCAATTGGCTCTATTATCTTGTGGCCATATAAACGCGAGATGGAAAACTGGAGAGACTCGATACGCTATTTAGTGTCTTCTCTAACACTAGAATCACCTTTGCCCTTCTTTTCCCTTCTTGCGCGTAAACTTACGCGTTTCTTCAAAAGAAATGAGACTGCAGTCGCGCTTTGTAAATAGCTTAACGTATTACGGCGTTTTTAATATTATTATTATATTATTTTATTATTATTATTATTAATATTATATTATAAATAATAGGACATCACGAGTATAAAATATATTATATTATAATAATTTTATAAAGGTAAGATCGGATAGTCCTTAGTCACACGTAACTCTCGATAGGCTGAGCCGAAAGAAAATGTTGAAACAAAATGTAAAGATGTACGCATCTTATTGTACCTCGTACTACGTTAGAAGTGATAATCAAAATTATGTTTCCACGGCAGTTAATTAATTCTCTTCGATATAATACATCTATCGAGTCGCTTTATCGCTTTGACTTTTACCAACTGATAAAAAAGAACAACATCGCCTGCGTACGAGAATTTAATCAGTCTTTTCATTTGAGCGTTAACGCGTAAAAACATTTATTTGTAAATCTAATAATGAATGTAACTGCTCGTACACGTACGTACAGTACACGTGAAGATCGCGTACATCTGATGACTACGATGTTATTCCGACGTACAAGTAATACACTCTCCTTTTAAAAAGGAGACACGAGTCCGTAATGAGACAGTGTCACGCGTTAACAAGAAGAAAAAAGCTTTAAAAAAACTGCTAATAATCAGCGACGACGATAGCGACTTTTCTTTTTTGTTTATGGTTGTTGTTATCGTTGAGACACTGCACAATCGGGAGTAACTCCAATGTATTGTGGATTCGTCCACTACTGAGCCGATCAACCAATAAAAATTCGACAAGTCGTAGAACATTTATAGCTTGATTACGTTATTATTGACACCTTATCTCGTACCTTTTTACCTTCTTTTCCTTATCCCATGTATAACACTATTCTCATAACAATAAAATCATTTTTACTTTGTTTTTATTTAAACATTTATTTTGATAAAGGTTAAGTTTATATTTCACAATATTTTACACATAATTAATACGTATATATAACGTTAATAATAATACAATTTTGAATCATCCAAATTGTCGAATGTGTCGCTTGTATTCTCGTTTCGCTTCGCCTTACAATCGCAACTGGTACTCAAGGTAGTTTAATTAAGGCAGTACCCAGCTCAACATTAATATGGCAAATGTCGAGGTATATACAACAGGGTGCGCATCCTCATTTCAAAACAATGAAGGACAATGAGAGAACGAGCAAGGGTATGTATAGAGGAGAACACAATGGACAAGGGAACCGAGAAATGTCAGAACAATGCGTCAATTTGTTGTATCTGCATGTTAGATTCGACTGGAACAACAGCAGCAGCAGCGTCACCAGTAGAGCAGAAGCATTGGCGAGTTTGAACTTTCTCCTATACGGCTACACAGGTTTGATGATGGGCGAAGTGCAAACTCATATACGCGCTCGTGATACAAGAGTGCACTTTGCTCGAGCACACCTTGTTCATATATGCACCGCCGCGACTGAAACTGCTTGCTGCCGAGCCCCGCGCACATATAGGCTTGTTCTACAACTCGTTTCAATCAGTGTTGCATGCAAATCATCTGTATGCTCTCTCTTTCTCTCTCTCTCTCTCTCTCTCTCTCTCTCATTCTATAACTGAGTACCTATTATGCTTAGCGCGTATGCGTCTCTAAATCTCACCAAAGATACAAACAAACAAACGCTAGTGCGAGATAATAACTCGGTGGTTTTTACGATCGTAACGACGAGTCTTTGTGAACGAAAATCTTTAACATCAGCTTTTTCGACCATTGTCCGCTACTTCTCATACATTCTTCCTGTTTTATTGTATGCTCTTTTACTCGATAAATTAAACTCAATCCATATAGAGCGCGATTATAATTAACACCTTCGATCGTGTTGTAACTACGTCATGTGCAGTGAATTTTGGATTTTATCAAACGAAAATGAGGTTCGTTCATGTATAATAGTTACTCAAGTTTTCATGACGTGTAAATTGCAACGACAATTCTCATATTGAAAAAGCATTTTCGATAGATTTGTTATTTTCACCCGTCGATGATTTAATTCATTCACAATATCGAACACATTCACGGTGAGGAATTTCTATAAATACATCAGTTACTGGTTTCAATCAGATATGTCTCTATTAAAATGCCAAGGTGTCATTGATGAGATGCTTAAAATTAATATAGAACGTTAATTATTGATCATCCACACGCAAGATATTTTATATAACTCACTTGGCGGTCTTACATAATTAATCAGGCTGGGTGCATTCCTCGATAACAGATTCGTTATTCTATTACCATTCAGTTTTTATAACTCATCTACAATCGCACATAAAACCGGTCGTATAAAGTAAACAATGATAGCGTATCGTTCTATAATAATACGCCGAGAGTTGGTTCAGTGATATGTTCAATTAGTCTACGATACGACAGCCCCATAATTATCTCGTATGTTCCGCTGCATACAAAATACTAGTCAACAACATGGAAATACACGTCTAATACGAATTAATATTTATACTGATAATTCTTTGTGCAATATTCATTGGAATCGTCATCCATAACAATGACTTGCGGGCTATTTATCTGCTACGATTCATTGGTGCTTATACGTCAATTCGTATTATGGAAGAAGGGCATCAAAAGTACCTCATTAGTTCCAAAAGCATAGAATACGCAAATAATGTAGAAGATTAGTACCGAGTAGTGTGCGTGCACATTAAAGGAATGCAGAGAGCGCATAATAGCACGGAAAAAATGACGGAGGCGAGTGGGTGCGAGTGCATAGCAGACAACAGCAGCAACTCTCACCCCCCCAGGCAATAGTCGTGAGCGCAATGCCACTGTGAGGAAATATCGCGTATTCTCGAGAAATATCGCTCGTCTTTATTTGACGGGGCGACTGCGGCGGCGGAGATGGAGGGCGCTCCATTCGATTGTTTTACAGCTTGTAATTTACCTTGAGCAAACATAGCTTTAACGCGCGAGCTCCTCGAGACAATGACCATCAATCAATGAGCGATAATATAAAGCAGAGGAAATTTTCGCGCCTTTGCGAAATTGCACAAAGAAGGGCCCGCTCCCATATTAAGCTTTCATATATATAATACGTATAGTGACGCAATAGTCGTATAGTCTTTGTGCGATCGCGACTACTGCCGGAATTTAAGTCTGGATTCTTCGTACAACTTATCTCGGCATTTACTTAGCGGAGGCAGCATGCATATTCGATGCATCATTTCCATTAATTATATTCCTCGCCCGCGAGAGTGTGAGAGAGAGAGAGAGAGAGAGATGGGGGGGGGGGGCGAGAGTAAATACGCGAGAGCTGCTATATGTGTACGCACACGTAAATGGAACATCAATTAACGTCTTGCGCTACAAAGTTACCGAGTCTATCTATGCCTGATTTACGAGCCGCGCTCTGGCTAATTACATAACTCGATCTTCGCCACTCGCTTGCGAGAGTAAGAGTGCGCACTTATCCTCCGCAAAAATCCTCCCTGTATATACGCGCAACTCTCCCTCTGTTGAAATACGCTATCATTCAATTAGCCACTAAAATAGATTGTTCACCGACTCTCACCTCCGCGAGCTCTCTATCTCGTTTTTTGGTGAAAGCGCCGTACCACAAGCGCTACCGCTGACGAGCTTTCACTAATAGTACACGCGGAAGCGACATGCTGTAGTCTCTTCTCGCGGATTTCGCGCATGCACGTATATAATATGTACACGAGACACGCCCATCGGCTTAATCGATCTATACACGTGCGAAAAATCACGGACAATGCCGGCTTAAATAGAATGGAACAATAACCGCATCGTCGAGGCATACAGTCCTATATGTGCATACGAACTTTTTTTATTTTATCGATCACATGCTATATGCACTCTGTGCGATGCCGAGTTATGGCTTTTATTTATTGCAGTGCGCGCGGCTCGGCTCTGCCAACCAAGCGGCTAATGCTTGATTTAGAAGATTTATAGATTTATACACGTTACTTGCGATGTTGCATTTGACTCGAAGATAGCGCGATACTTTTTTAGCCGATATGGCGTTCTGTGTAATCATCCAAGTATACTATCTATGACCGATAGCAGCTGGAGACTCGTATTCGCGTGTAGGTGTCGATCAATTAGATAAGCTACTTTGAGCCTTATTGTAATCGTTCCGCACAAATCTTTATACGAGTATAGTTTCGTCCGTGCAAGTAGTTGCACCTTTACAAACAAGGATCAAATTAATGAGTAAGCGATATCTTCGGTGAAAAGAGTACTTGTATTATATATATATACGTTAGAGTGCATTGATCGACGCATTGCAATAGATATATATCGATTGGTATACAGAGTTGGAGTGCGCAATAAATCGGCAAATCCATTCGTTAAAGCTCGCCGCGTATAGCGGTTGCACGCTGCTACAGACGCCACCGCAGTTGAAAACGGTATAGTAGTGCTAAAGAAAGATTACTTAGGCCCTAAGGCGAGCACGAGTTGTGCTTTAACCTCTTCTCGACTTTCTCTCTCTCTCTCTCTCTCCCTCTCTCTCTCTCTCTCTACTCGGTGCACAAAAGACGTTCTCGTGCACCAGCTTACGTTCCGTCGGTAGGTCACTGGCTATAGAAGCAATATTAGACAAGACCCTGATGTGAGCTAAGCATAACGTAGCTATCCGCCTTTCACCAGATTGTTATTGCTATTGTAACAAATACTTTAGTGGAACGGATTTATCCACGCATGTATATATAGTTGACGCTGTAATACGACACACGGCTACCGATCGGTGGCGGCGTGATCTTATAATTTGCCGATTCGAGTCATTCGCACAGCGTTGATATCCATGTGATTGTACACGCACACACGCGTATACATCGCCATCACGATGAGTAGTCGCCGACGTCGTTTCTCACCTATAACGACTTGGTTCTCACAGCTCTCTAGGATGAGGCCCATTCATAAATATTGTCGAACCCGCGCTTCCGGTTGGGACACACCACGTGAAATTTGATATGTCGAGCATTCGCTGCTTATTCAATGCCGAGTCGAACGACACGCTATATTGCTCCCGAGCGCGCGCTAACTTAATAAACGCGCGATTTACGATCTTTTCGGGGAGCTCCAAACGACCAATACCGACCAAACTCACCAATATCCCACCAATAAAAATGATGGCTTTATTTATAATCTCTTTTAAAATTATTCAGATTAAACCTCTCGATATTGAGTTATAAAACTTACGCTCGGCAGTTCCCGTTGAATATTTTTGCAGTCGTAAATACCCATTTTCGTGGGACTCAACATTCAATTAGTCAATGTACTTTTTTTTAAAGAATCGCTAATTCATTCTCATGCTTACTTATCTGATGAAACCTTGGCTTTATCCAGAGAATGAAGACTTGTCTTTACCGAAATCACTTGTATATCCGAGAGCGTCGATAAATTTGAACTTGGTGTAGCGTCTTAGCGCTCGTCGAATATAGGCAGTTCGCTTGAGAGGATAACAATGACATTGTCGAATGATCTATAAATTAGCGTGAGAGCCGCAGCGCAAGGCTTGAATTTATTTTCGTTCCTTTTTTCTATTTTCTCGTGGATGCTTTTTGGAGACAAGGTAAAAGCATCTCGATGCAGACGAGAGAGGCGTCTAGTTTCCAACATTCTTTGCCATCACGGCCACGTATAATCTTGTGCAGCATTTTTTTGCCAGAGAATGTTATATGCAAATCGGGCAGCAAGTCGCTTAAATTGAGATAAGCGAAACGAAGGAATCCGTCCTCCGCGACTATTATATAGCTCTCTGCTATACGCGGGCCTCGTGTTCGGCGAGCTGATGCGGATGGGGAAACGAGAGATAGAAAGGGACCGCGGACGAACTCGCTGCCGGTGAAGTCATCCGTATCCGAAATCACCCCCGTATAACCACGCGTATAGTTATGTGTTGCATATATATATATATATATATATATATATATATACGATCTCGTTCCGTTGTCGTCGTCGTCATCGTCATCGTCGTCCGGAAACTCGAGACGGACAAGGACGATCTGAGCCATAGAGACCTGCAACAACATTTTAGTGGCGCAACCTTCGCTCGTCACACTTTTGTCTCTCGTAAATGTGCCAACTACCTTTTCTTTTCCTCTTTTTTTTCCACCACGTATTGACGGCCTTTTCTCGCCTAGCATTGTATGCCTTGTTTCACGAAGGAAAGTCTACCGTTACTCAATCGAATATGAAGTAATAGGTCTCGCAATTTATCCGAGTATCTTCATTAGCATGTCGAATTTTTAATCATCGATCGCAGTAGTTTTATGATATTGCTTTAGAGGTATCGTTAATTTTTATAGACCTTCGTTATTTTACAAAACTGTTACGATGCAATTGTAACCTTCAGTTGATCCAAAGAATGACGAAAATACCAAGGCTTGATTATTACGTAATTCACGCTTATTGTGATCGAGTAAAAATTTGGTTTAAAATAATCTCGGCAAAATCACAATTTATTTTCCAAGCTTCCTTCAGATTTTTAATCCGCGTACGAAGGTATTAGTCGCAGAAAGAGATAGAAAGTTTATTCTCTGAAATTCCAGGTCGTCTCGCAGGATTTACTCGCTTATACGATCACCTGATGCATATAAACTTGAATGTATACCGCAAGAGACACGTTGATTCGCCTCGATCTATAAATTACGAAAGAGGCGAAACGCAGCATCAGCTCCACTGCCGCAATCGTTTCTCCCTACACGCGCACACACAGTGTCCGGTTGCCGCTTCCTCCTCGCCTTTAAGCTCGCGACTGCCACCGTAATAACAATAATTATTTACAACGTTGTGGCATCGACGTTGACATTTAGAGGTTGGACGAGGATACCGTTTTTCCACGCGTACAGCCCGTGCCATTCGGGTGGTCTCGACACTTTACCAATATTGCACCTGGATTACCGATCGTCACCGTCAAGTCGTAGTTGTGATCCTCTCTTTTCTTCTCGTGCCGACACATTCCGCGAGTCGGCGGATTCCCATGCTACTTATCTGTGCCGCTGCCGCGACGGCTTATTTGCATATTCTGTATAACCAGTAGTGTCTGAGATCTATAAGTAGCACGGCGCAATTCTACTGTCTTTTGCATAAACAGTTATACGTTTATTTGCACTCCCTCTCCTCCAACCCTCCCGCGAAAATTTCATCGACAACGTATGGCTTCTATAAGCTCGAGCCGCGGCAGTGAATCATCTTCTATAAATGCGATATACTCTGAAGCATCTTTAGCGCATTACTGATACGCGACCTTTTTTTCTCTTTCTCTCTCCAAACGATATATCGTTAACATAAGTAGACACGGTGTCTGCAACGCCACGCACGCACGCACACGCTCACGTGACGATAATCGATCGAGCATAAATTCCAATTTCAAGATGAATGAACACGGACAGACGCACAATTACATATCTTCATTTTGTAATAGAGCGCAAGCTGCATCAGCTTCATTAATGGCCTACGCAGATTTGCACGTATATATATATATTGCCACTGTGTAACCCATAAATCACTGTCAATTTTTCAATACAATCATTCATTGATGTCAGACACGGACCTATATCTCGAACGGACCTCGCGTCGTCCACGTATACATCAATTCGACGACTAAAATGGACATCGAAAACAGATTCCCCATGAAAAGATGCATATGTTATTACAATGCTTAAAAATAAACTACAACAATAAGAAATATGTATATGCTTGTTGTATGTATATATTGTTCTGGCGCTGATTAGCCGAGCGCGTGGATGATTTACCTTATTGTTGCGCGCATAACGCGGCGCCGGCGATATTATGATTACACCGGCTTGCTCTCTTGGCAAGCGGTCACTCGTAAAACTACAAGTATATCCCACGCGCTCGTATTGGAAAATGAGCCTCGTTGGGATGTGTGTACCAACGTGTTGCGTGACTCCTTTTTTCTTAATTAGAATTGATGTTTGTGTTAATTAATACCATTTTTTTGACAATCATTTTTTTCAGTTATGTAACAAAGCTTCTTCTCGTGCGTTTTAATCGGGTGCAATAATAGATACACTGCATTCAAAGTTTATAACGACTGTTAGTAGATGAAATCTGCAAACCAAAGTTTCTTTGCCGAGTATTGGCTATTGTAAAAATATACTTGAGAAAGGAAACCCATTGCTACGGACGAAGCAAAGAAAAGCAAGTTTACGAGTTGCATCGAAGTACACCGAATGACCTGGTATCACAGTTGTTTACGCGAGTGAAATATAATTTGGCCTCGGTGCGAGTTCCAGTATGCAAATCCGTCAGTCGTCAATCGCAACTCTATCATTGCTCTCTCTCTCTCTCTCTCTTTCTCTCGCTTACTCTGGGAGAAAGACACGTTCTCTATGTATATGTGCGTGAGTGTGTGTATATCGGTAGCTGTTCACTTAGCCGCGAGCAAATAAGCCAACGATCGGCCACTATATAGCTATATGGCCGTGGCACACTTACAAACACAGGCCAAGCCACATGTGTGCCATGCGGCTACCGCTTTTCTGCACGCTAGTTATGCAAATCTGATTAGTATCCCCGATGCTGCTCTGCTAATGGACTGCAGGGAGGGCCCCTCACCTATCCTTTCTTTCTCGTTCGCTCACGCTGCATCTAACACACGGTAGCCCGTAAGGCTTGCTCGATCTGCCAAGCAACAGACTAATTTATATCCCTCCTTTTTTGCGCGCTCGCGTACAACGCGCTGCCCTAATAAGCTATAACGTTTTAAAGGCTTTACGGGAGAAGCCAACCCATATGTATATACAGATATGCGTGTATATATATATACGAGTGTTTGTTACACGCGTATTGCTACCGCTACTGCTGACTTCCCTTGTGGCACGTGCTAAGATATATCGCGTGCAAGATACTCGGCCTCATTCTCGCCAGGTGCTCTTCGCGTGCCGATATATATGAGCCCTGCCGATACACACACACACACACACACATGTATATATGCGCAGACGAAGCAGTAATCGTGCAACACTAAATTATCCGTTTCGGAAGCTTCAACACGATCTTCTCCCTTCCTCTCCCCTTTTTTATGCTCTCACCACTTATGCCTATTTTTAGATCAATTTATTCGATGTATGCTGATTCGTAACTCGTTGACATTGTCTTCGTGACAAACGCAAGGGCGATAACTACGTGAACGCCTTTTGACTGACGTGTTTCACCGTATAGAAGAATAACCAGTGTTTAATTGATAATTGGCAGTTATGTATATTAATTATAATAGCGTCGATATTTTGAAAAAAAATATTATGTATGAAATAATGGCTATGATTGAACAGAAAAAGGACCATCCCTCAGCGATTTTTTTGCACGAATGTTCTTGTCTGAGTTTCAAGTATTCCTTATTTTCATGCAGTAACGTGTAAATTATTTATTTACAATGTTTGATGAACAAAACATTGTATTATGGAACATTCGTGAAGAAATGCGAAATTTCATCTTTGTACGGTAAAAATCTGATTAGTTTGAGTAAACAATTCGGCCACCACGTATATGCATGTAATTTATTTGTAAATGACAGTATATTTTTTTCGAAGTCACGTTTTACTGATACGAGTGGCATAGGATTACATATTGGAGAATTTCAACGACACGCACACAAATAGTCTTTCGCATCTGTACAGAAGGGAAAACACCAGGCTTCACTCTCTGTCTAGCAGGCCCGAACATTTATTGCTTGACCCTTTTGCTCCAAAGAATCCCGAAGTATACACTACAAGTAGAAGCGGTTAGTCAGACAGTAGTCGACACGACAGGCATCGCAGTTTCTGATGTGACGGTTCATACAAAATACATTCAGCGTTTATTTTGTAAAGTGTGTGTATTTTTTGTAATTAATCAAAGACAATAAAGTGTACAATACTACAATTGCATACTGCGTTACGTCTAATTTCTATTGTTGTATTAATAAAGTCAAATCTAAGAATACTCGTGATTATGAACAAATAATAACATTATATCAAATTATCATTGTACTAACTGATACTAATGCAACCGTTATATTGTCAACGATAAACAAAGTTGGTAAAATTATGTTTCATTGATATTGATCAATCCACATTTCACGAAAGAATAATATAATGTGTTTATTTGAACGCGAGGCATGCCTTGAGTATTTTCAAATCTGAAAATACTGTACGCTGTTGGCGTACATACGCACCATTTCTTTTGCTTCTGTTTTGTTTTCGAAATTAACCCGACCATCATATTGTACGATGGACTCCGTCCACGAGCCATATAAAGAGAAGAACAAGTTGGCAAAACCAGCCGATATACCATTTTTTTAGCACAAAAAGACTCGACAATTGGACTCCAAGCGCTGCATCATTGTTTAGACAAGATAGCAATACTCGATACGCGGTTTATCGGAACTCACCATGAGACAAGCTGTACTAAAGGATTTAATACAGATACAATTTTATTACTAATCATGTATTGCACATTTTGGTGAGTATACCTAAACGAACGCGTGTTTATAGGTGTATTTATTACTTTGCTGGCATGAAAATATTTCTAAATTCCTCTTATTTACATATTTGTTTTCGTTAAAGCATAGCTTCAACTGTGGAGAAGCGTGTGGATTTCTAATCACCTTCAAAAAAAGGACGTGGTCTTAGATGCTACCCAGGCGGAAACCCTATCTAGCCAAGTTTCCATTTTTCAACCATCTGCACCCAAATGCAATATGTAAAATATCCTACTCCTACACGTGCTGTGGACTTCCCAATACTTTCCCGATCTGAGTATTTAACGTACGACTTGTGAAATAAGCAAATACCGAATCTACTTGTGTTGTTTTGAGTAAATACAGAAGCTTGAAATGGCTAGGATTTGACTTAATTTACTACTTCGAATTGAAGGAAGATTAGTCTACGACGGCTGTAGACTTAAATTCCTGAATAATTCGGGACCAAGGTCTAATCTGATCCTTTTTTGTGAGATCGTTTTATAACACTTCCAAAGGTACGCGACTCTTGTGAATCCATTCTTATCTGATCGCTCGATCGAATTCTGTGTTTATTCAACGCACGATTGTCCGAACCTTCTCGCGCCAAGCTATCAAACAATGATTTATGGTATTATGCTGGCATCGGCTTCTTTGCTGTGTAATTCGACATGCAGACAAAAAAATTTGCCTTTTCGTGGGTTCACTTAATTTTGTTGTTCTTCTATGTCAAAAAATAATAATAATCGGTCTTCACAGCGTTCAATGATTCATACGTTTAGAACATGAACGATACGACGGTTTCAACGAGTCAAAAAGATGTTGAAATATTCCGAGAACGAGTAGTACTTTGCGTGTAGTTGTATATTAGGATCATAAGTAAGAAGTGTTACAGCTTCAAATTTTAGGTAGTACAGATGAAGGTTCCGCGAGAAAAAAAAACGGTTTGGCCAGATGGACGATCTTTATTAAAGTCATATTTATATCGAGAAATTCCGTTGCACCATTTGCAATGAAAAATAAGAACGAACTATCATTTATTATCCGACCATCTTTTATCCTACTTGCAATACGGTTCGGACTTATCAAATTTACACATTAGAAGAATCGGCATTTTTAAATGTATACTTGAACAAAACGTTATTTACCGCCGTGAATTAGAAAAAACGACAGACAAAAAAATGTTTCTTCCTATACGTTCGTTCGCTTTTATAAAGCTAATAAAAAGCCAGCAAAAGTATCAACTTTCAAGAATTCGAATGAAGTAGTGCAGGCATAATACTGCGCGAATAATAAAAAAGTTAACAAACTTCATCGTTGAGGTCGAGCTAACTAGGCTCGTTAGGTAAGCAAAGGTGAGGCCGCAGCTATAAAAGTCGAAAGAGGAGGATCTTATAGCCCCTCTCCCCCAAAATACGCCACGACGGGGGTGCAATCCAAAGAAATTCAAGGAATCCGGTATATGTGTATGTGTGTGTATGCATTTCGTCGCCACGTGCCAAAGGAGCAATATTGTGATATCATCCTCTCGAATCGCAATTATCAGTCAGCTCGCATCTGCCCTCATCATCGGCGTCGCGCGGTAGGAATGCGGGACTGTTTTCTCCTGCTGCGCGAGTAAGAGAGGAGAACGCCGAATAGGAGGTTGCACGAGGTGTCGAGTGGCGCCGGCTGGAAACGTGCTATATATGTGGCTTGTCGTTTATCACATTCGTCGAGGGTGCGTTACGCCCGCGACCGCGCCCGCGCCTCTTGTCTCCGATATCACGCCTGCTGCTTGATGTCTCTCCAAACTTCACACGTGGACTCTATCCTTTTTCCTGATGCTTGTCCTTTGTCTTATCTATAATCATAAATTTAATCCAGTGCTAGTGAGAAAGCACTTATCACGGAGAAATACTTGAAGATTTTCATAGCTAGTGACTTAGCACTCGTCAAGTTTTAAGTTTTATTGGCGTTTCGAGTGAACTCTGAAAAGTGTTTGGTGCGTTTAAATAGTAGCTTGGTTCTCATGCCAATCTTGAAAACTCAAAGAGAAGCATACACACAGAGATCTCATAAATTCACGGGCATAATTCATCGGCAGCTGTGCTCAAGTATTTCGACTGGTAGTCAAAATACTCATTAATAGAATCGGAAATCTGACCGAACACGTCTGTCGATGAATACTATAAAATAAAAGTAATCAAGCATGTACGAAAAATACAGTAGTGATATTCGTATAGGTAATCCATAGCGACGAGATTATGCTGAAAAGTCTATTGGCTGTCATGTCAGAGAGCGTGAAAGAGAATTATCCCGGATTATTGGATAGAAGATTGTCTACTAGTAAACACGCGTGTGTCTGGACCCCCCGATACCATGGAATTAAAAGCCACGTATACAGATATATTTATACATAGTTATAGATCGAATGAGAGTGAAAAAAGGAGACGAGGAAAGGGGGAAGAATACATCTCGATCGACTTTCGATCCGAAGATTTGGGAACAACGATTAAAGACCTCTTAAGGGCGGACGGTTGACGTCGTCAATGGCAACGTCACTACTTAAATCGATTAGACACAAAAGATTCTCTCCTTAGCTAGTGTATAATTTGCATCGTTTATTAGGCTCGGCAAAAGGACCGCGACGTTTCTGTGTTCGAGCTGCTTCTATAGGTATAACGTCGTTCCCCCTACACAGACGCACGCTCGGCCCGCCACACTCTTGCTTTTATAGAAAATCACTAGCTATATGCGCAATCAATTATGTACGTTGGAATCGAATATTTGTCGGTAGAATTTTATAACGTTCAGAAGAATGCCTCTTACGCAAAATAAAAATAAATTGACTTCTCCAAGATGCGGAATAGATCGGCTCGCTTTTTCCCTCCTGTACGAATTTCTCTTTTGTTTTCAACTATGTGGCGTTATAAGTGGATACTCTAGTAAAATTTGCACGTAATATTGGAACTAAGCGTAAATTCTGGTGAACAAATAAATGAGCGATCCAGAGTGTGCTAACGAAAAAAACAAAAAAACATCCAAATAAGAACGTGCACTCGTATACTGAGTTATCGTTTTTATTGCGCGACTTATCGTGCTAACGATAGACTATAATTCTTGAAAACTTGTTGTCTCCTTTGTACAACACAGTATGCATTAACAATTTTTCACGACACCAATATTTATGAACGATTGATAAACTTACGGAAGCTCGTTAACTTATCGTCTGGCGAATAATTTACAAAGAGTGCCGGTTTGTTATCTAGAGGTACTTTGTCTTACATTAGGTTATAACTTTTTTTTCACACATTGTTACGAATAGGTGTCGATCGCGCGAATGAGAATCGATCGTAAACGTCATTAATATAGGCTTAAACGAGGTGAGTCGTTTTTTTAAATTGGCCAATTCTCGCGATTTCCTGTGTACGGCGTAGATCGAGCGTAACGATTAGAGAGCTATGGTATACGCGTCACACATTGACATGGCTGTCATAGAAGACAGAGAATAACAAAAAGCCTATACGATGCAGGCGGCGGTAAGTCACCTACTTTTGAAGCTTCCATATCAACTGAAAATACAGTTGTTTTTTGTTCGAATATGAGTCATATAGAGAGTATGAGAGTCCTGAATGACTCCGTCGTTCCTTGCACGTTTGTGGTTGCTGCTGGGGTTGCCTCTTCTTCCATTATCCCATGCTAATTCTCGCTATGGTATTACTCGTTGGCTGTCATTGCCTTGGGCTATACGTGGTTCACAACTGACATGTTGAACACTTCACACGCAGTGCGCACTCTCCATCTCTCTCTCTCTCTCTCTCTCTCGTCGTTGGAGTGTCTCCTCGGCGATGGCGGCAGCAAGCTCGAGTCGAAAATCAACTCGTCATGCTTGCTTCATTTTCTCCGGCATGGTAAAACAGCCATTTGTTACAAGCAGTCCAAGTCGTGTCAAGCGAGCGTCGCGGGGTGTCCGCGGGGGCCCGATCGATTGGCGATTCATCAACGATATAGGTATATATGTATGAGCTCCGCTTATAATAAATGCCCCTACACTCGGCTCCCACACACTTTTTTTCGACTACTCCCTCTTTCGACTGTCTGCTGGCCGGACTTTTCTTTTTTTTCTCTTTTTTTCCTTCGGCTTTTTTTATGTCGATCCGTTTTAGCGGCAGCTAGAGCTCCCGAGGCCCTTAATCTTCTAAACTGCAACTGGCCCTCTTATAACCCTTGCATATATCGGCTATATCCATTCGAGGAATACTTTTTTCTACCTGACTCTCTATCTCTCTCTCTCTCTATATATATATCTCTCGCAGACGATTGGCATTTCTCAGCTTAATTATAGCGCAACAATATCGCAACCTGATATTCAAATGAAATTTTTCTTTCACGCACGCTGCCGTGAAAGAGGTAGAAAGACTTTAAAAGGCGCATCGTATAACGACGAAAAGAAAAAAAGGTCGCGTGTACCACCCTGGTAGAAAGCAAATGGCAACTCTCTCTCTCTCTCTCTCTCTCTCTCTCTCTCTGAGAGAATACGCGCAAGTACAAGTCGGTTATTTACGAGGCAGCGACGCGCACATGTAACGAGTGCAATGCTTTGGAGCTTGTGTCCCTGGTATGCATCATGCGCGCCTCGTGAAATTCCGCGTAACAAATACGATTGCCGGCCCTTTTGAGAGCTCTCGCACAGTCCGCGGTCAGAGAGAGAGAGAGAGAGAGTTCCCGCTTTATTGCGCAACCCCTTTCGTTTTATACTTGCGGCTGTTATAAACAGAGACAATCCGTTCGCGCGAGCGAACAGCGTTTATCAAAGGTATTCGCGGTGAGTATCCACTCACCCATACACGCACGCTCGCGCACAAATCATTTCGTTATCAACCACTGATGTATATCGAACGATCGACTATCATGAATTTAGTCGTTGTATTTTCAATAGCTGATGTCACACAATAACCAGTTCTTCTTCGTTCCCTCTTCTTTCATATACTGTATGCAGAGTTACATCTTAATACAGCATCGAATAAATTCGATATTCGGTAGTTTCCAAGCGACGATATTTACGATTTTTTTCTGTTCTCCCATACAACCACCGAATATTAATAGTTTGTCTCGGGAGGAGGGTAGAGAAGACACTGATTTACAATTCCTGCGATAATTTCTCGAGCGAGAAACACGATTTCACCTACTGTATCGACCATTACAAGCGCGCGCGCGCTTGTAACACGGAAAGCAAGCCACGTAGTTGGCTTCGACGTGATAAACGCCACGGAGACACGAGATATCCTCGATATATAAATTAATATTCGAATTCGTGTATATGTATATATATAGATATACGCTCGGATGGTCGTTTCAACTTGTAAATATGCCTACTAAATATGAGAAAATGAAGCGGTTAATTGACACTGGGTAGAGAGAGAGAGAGAGAGAGAGAGAGAGAAGAGCGCTCGTAAAAAGTCAAATCTATGGAATCTCTGGTGAAGCCTTCGAAAAGAGAGAGAAAGAGAGTGCGTTTATTAAAAAGACGTTCGAGAGAGCGAGAGAGTTTGAGGAGTTTAAAGGAGGCGCGGACTTCACACAGCGTTTAATGAAAGGCAAGACGTTATTCACGGTAAGAAGGGGCCATACGTCAAACCAGTCCTCGTCGCTCTGTCGTTCGCCGCCGTCGTTGCTTTTTTTTATCTCGTGCCGCGGTGTGGAAAGCAGAACAAAGAAGTTCGTCCACGGCGCAGAATAAAAAAGAAACGTTGCCGCGTATGTATACGCTCGGATGTCCGGGTTATAACAACTTCGGCTGCCTATTATCGAGTAGCGACGATCGCGTTTATTAACTGTTATATATTCAAACAGAACGCTCTTTATCTCTATCTTTGTCGATCCGATTATATTCCTCGTCATTCTCCCACGCGCCTTGTCACTGAGGTCGTTTGTGTACACAGACTCAAACGATAGTTCTCAGAGAAAGAAAGATAGATCTCGAGATCGAGATGGTTTTTTTTGTTACCGATTTGAAACTATCGTGCAACACTTGTGCGTCTTCATCACTCAACAAATCTCCTTTCATTGCGTTCGATGTTTCATAGTCATGCTTATCGGCTTGATCTTGTAAACATAGTGGCATTCAATTGAAATATTTTGCCAAATTTCTTCATTGAAGCAACCTTCGCTACCAAACAAATATCGTTTGATCCGATTGAATAAAGAGACAATAGCGTCTACTCTTGTGCATTTGCAATATAGCAGAAAATAGCATTTGAGTAAAAAATTCACGAATCGAGCAGTGCTCGTGAGCCGATGTTGCGATCGTTATCTCGCGTTGAACGTCGTTGTCGGCAACACCAATGTTCAAGCTTGTGGCGAAAAATGCCATACAACTCAATCTATATTCGTCGCCAGTACTCATTGGTCGTCGCGCGTGATATTTCGAGGGAGAGGGATTGAGAGAAAGAAAGAGACTTAAACGATCGGAAATCATCGAACGAATAACAGATTCGACAAGTCTGGATCTTGACAGATAGACTTGTTGAAAGAGCGATCGAGGACACTTTGTTGAACGCAATGCTCGAAATTCAATGGCATTTTATTATGCACCACGAATGCGTTTGCAACGAGACAAGTGTGAAAACAATTAAACTCTCAACCTACGGATTTTTTCAATAAAACTACATTTACAATTATGAACGACGTAGATTTCGTACAATTACTCATTTTGACTAGTTGCATACTTGACATCTAATCTTTTCAGTCAAGATAGTGTGTAGGATCAGTAAGAAGAATACCTTTTCGAAACAGCCATGAAATACGTAGCTATGAAATCAATAGCTCAAAGTGATGTATTAAAACTCGTACAAATTTGAACAAAGTTATTGAATGTTCGCAGCTGTATTCTCGTGATGTTACTTCAAAGTTCATTTATTCAGCTTGATATATGGTTAATAATCACTTATCACGTTTACCTGCTCGTAAAAGATTCATGAGGAAATTCCATATACTTTTCCTGATTCTCATTGAAAAGAATACGAACATCGAGCACTTAATATTCACTGAATTCAAATGTGATCAAACACGATCGTGACTGCGTGGAGAATGTATTTACAATGTAGTTAGTCCACGAGGAGCGCAAGGGAAGAGGTAATGAAAGAGGCGTGAATCATCAATTAAACAGCTCTCAAGAGCATATCCAACGTTTTGAAGTCGTTGAAGGAGAATAAAAATGACACCGCTCGATGGAGGAAAAAATAAAGGAGTTTTGATGCTCTTCAAAAAGATAATCGTCATAGTCAAAAGGTATCCTAGCAAAAGACACTTATACGAGCGCGAGCTTATAACTAGAGAAGCGTGCGACTACGCGACACTGCCTTGGTTAAAAGATAGTCGCGTCGCGCTATAAAACATCCGTCGGCTCGCCGATTCAGCTACGGTCGTGGCTAAATGGACTTCTCGGGGAGGTATATACAGAGATAGAGGGAAAGGAAGAGCAAACTCTGCGACTACATATAGCTAAGCTTTGCGCGCGCGCGACTCTGTCCCTTTAATGTCATGCCAAGCGAATTACATCTTTTGGGATCGGCCTCTGTTATATATCTATATACTTGTCGCGAGATGGCTGCTTTTATCGCGACTTTAACGCCGAACGGCACTTTCGCAGTTATTTAAAGGCAAAGGGTGGTCTCGCTTGCTCACTGGTTTTTGCGCCTGGCGCGTACGCGTTTCAGGGGCTAAATTATTACCCTCTCGTAGTCGGTAAATTTAACGGGCAGAAAACGGTTTACGTGAATTCTTAATTGAGTATCCGCGCCAGAGGAAAAAAATACAACGGAAAGGAAGAACGAAAGAAAGAAAAATCGTACTATAGAGTTGGTTTAATTATCGTAACAGCGCGCGCAGAAAGAAAGAGAGAGAGAGAGAGAGGTCTCTCAGGCTTTGGGCACGCTTGTTTTGCGAAATTTATTTCCTCCTGATAAGCTGAACAAAAGTTATCGCTCCTTCTCACCATGGCAAGGTGTGAAAGATTAATCATTAAAAGCTATACGCATACACACACACGTATGCTGCGAGCACAGGCTTTATTTTATAAAAGATACGCGGGAGGCACGACGGCAACAAACAAACAAAAAAAAGTAGAAGAGGGAAAAAGGTCAGATTCGGGCTGTACGGCACGTGTTCTATGCTAAGCTTGTATAGTCCATGCGTGTGTTGGGACGTTGTAAGTATCGAGATAGCAACGCGTCAGAGAGCAAGCAACGACTCGGCGCAGAGAATATATATATATATATATATATAGAGAGAGAGAGAGAGAGAGAGAGCGCGCGCGCGAAAACAGGAAGAAACTTTGCGCGTAATCTTAACGGGCGAAGGTTTTGGTAAAGGGATTAACGTGTAAAACAGTGCGGTTGTTGTTGCAATCGTGGACTCTGGTGGGAGGCGATTGGAGTCTTTGGCTCGAGAAAGAGCAATGCTGAAATCCAGCTGAAGGGGATTGCCTCTCTCCCTCTCTCTCTCTCCCTCTTTCTCTCTCCCTTTCTCGAGTGCAAACGAGACAGAGAAGCCAGGTCGTATTTCAATCAGTTTATCTACTTGTCGACGCGTGTGGTCGCGCGCGTGCACATACACACAAGCAAGTCTCGAAGCGAAGAGAGAGAGAGAGAGAGAAAGAGAGAGGATGTCCTTTTGAGAGTGCCGTAAAACTATATTCGCGAGCGCGTAAAAGCAGGCCCGAGCGCACTCCTTGCGACAAACGATAACTCAGCGCCCATTGCGCACTTCTCAATTAGGTAAGCCACGGGGGAACGGGGGAGAGACACGACTCGCGTAATTTCGTATAAATCAGGTAGGCTTTCCCCGCTTACCCTCTCAACCGTAGTCACCTTTTTTGTCATGTAGGTGTGAACTTGGTGTCGCAATGCACGGCAGTACCTTGCTGAAAGCCTCCCCATAATTTTATTTGCTTTGTTCCTTTTTCTTATAGCCACGAGCTTTTCGCAGAGCGCGCGCTCGCGACAATGAATGCCTCGATTAACGACTACTCCAACACGACCTTTTACGCACGCGAACGCAAATTCAATCCTGTTACGACTTTTTATTTGTCTGCCGCAAAAGTACAAGGTGCCTATTCCGGTAAGTGCTATCGTGTACTTTGACGCTTGGCATTTATGTTCAAACTCTTCTTCGAGTGTGAGCCAAGACAGTGCATAATGCTAAGAAAATGTCACCAAGTACGTACTACAAGTTGAAACATTGCGCGTAAATATATATTTTACTATTTCTCTGATGATTATATATTTCTTTGCATAGTCATTGCTATACACATTTGTTTGCGAGTAGTAACAAATGCGAATGGTCAGACAACCCTACGACGAAAACTAAAATATGAAAAGGCCATTGTTAAATAAATCGTCAAATTTACAAATCTTGATGTAGTTCATTCGAGAAGTGGAAGAAATATACAAGCGAAAGTGGTCTCGCGTTTGCGATTATAAACAAGGATCGTATTATACACATACGTATCGTTAGAGGCGGCTCCTACACTAACGGATAAAAACGTATTCGATCTATGAAAAATAATGCGGATTATAATTTACAACGCGTAATAAAGCGGTGTGTATATTTATAGTTGGTATGCATTCGCGTGCTTGCCATCTGGCAATAATATTGAGAAAACTCGAAGAGCAAGTACAAGATTTAAGCGCATCAGCATTGTATTACAGCCTTTAACCCACATACTTATAACTGCGGCTGCGGCTATCGTAAAGCATTACGCCTCCAAGTTTCTCGTGCGCGGTTGTGGCGAGAGAGAGAGAGAGAGTACTCGCGAGTAATTGGGTATTAGACACTGTCGAAGCCGCAAGCCTCACATTCGCACAGTCTACTGCTTATGTGTATACACGTGCTGCGCATAGAGGATAGTAATGCTCAATGGAAGAGCAACGTTTTGCATAGCCGCTAGCCACCATTCTCTTCTCTACACATCTATCTCTTTACTTGTGACAAAAGCTATTATACCTTTTCCAATACTTCCGTTATCACCTGCTGTCGAACCGCGTTCATCTAGGTTTTGGGATTCGCATTTTTATCGATTGCATTTATTATTCTTCTTTCTTTCACGTTTTATCGTGCGGCCCAAATAAAGTCACCGAAAACAAAGAAGCCGAATAAGTTTGCTATTGGAAATGTCACACGAGACGTATACATATAGATAGTTTTCGTTTTGTGTTCGAGCAAAGTGCGAAAGTAATGAATAAATTCATCTCACGAATGAGCCGTGCTCAGCGTGGCAATAAATAACCGCGTCGAATCTACAAGTCCAAGGTAGAGGCGAGAAAAAGAGAGAGAGAAAGAGAGAGCGATTTGCCTTATAGAAAAGCAAACAGTTCTCAATTAACGCTGAATTATAGCTTTGACAAAAAATCAGCAAATATATGGCATTCCCAGTGGAAAAAATGCAGCTCCAAAAAAACCAAACAAACCAAAACCAAAAAACACAAACGAAAAATAAAAAAAGAAGGAGAGTCTCCGAGACACAATTCAACGACAAGATATCACATCGGTTTTTGCAAATCCTCGCGCGAGTCGCCGAGGAGTTGAGGACTGGTGCTGTAGGTATACCTATATATAAATAAAGGTAAGTGGCTGCCGCTTGACTTTTGCTGCTGCTGTTGTTGCTGCTGCTGGGAGGAGTAGCAATCGAAAAAACGTGTCGTCTCTCACGGTCAAACACTAAAATTGCATATCTCCGTGCGTGTGCCAAACCATGCCATAGTCGTACGACGTTATACCAGATTATAGAAAAGAAGAGAGAAGAAGAGAGAGGAAGAGCGAGAAAGAGTGTTGGACCAAGAGCCAAAAGGAACATTAAGTAGATGACAATCTTTCTCTTTCTCTTACATACTCTTCTTTCGCTCTCTTTCTCTCTCTCTCTCTCTCTTCCTCTCTCTTTCTGGCTTGTTGCACCGATCCATAATTTACCGCTCATGACGCTCGCGCGCAGTCGTTTGCCTCTAATTTATACGTTTTTAAAGACACCCCAGACTCTCACTCACCTATACTCGCTCCATTCAATTTTCGTGTGATTTTCGCTGCTGGCCACCGAGGCTCACTCTCTCACGCGCAATACGCTCAAGCGTAATCTTTTCGATACACCTTTACGACGTTCGCGTTGTACGACGATGTGGAAAATATGGAAATTCTTGCACATACGGAGGCGCCGCAATCACTCGTTCATTACATCTTTTTTCTTATATGTAAGTTGCCACGATCTATGTTTGAAAGCTTTCGGATTACGGTATCGATCGATTTGCATTTTTAAGCCAAGTTATCTCGTCAAATTCTTGACTTCCCTGTCGTTCACGGAGAAATGTCTATCAAGTGTTCGATAAACTATCTCAAACGATCCACTAAAATGTATATGTGGTCAGGCAGCTAGAGTTTATTTTTGCAATTATATTTTTCACGTGGTTTTCTTCTTGCTTGTGATGTAAAAGTCCCCCGATACCATAATAATTAAAATATTAAGCGTATAGTGTCCGACTTTGCGCGATACATTACCCGATTGATCGAAGTGATATCTGTAAAATAATCAAGTATCGGGATAATTTTTGACATCGAAAATTATAGGTCCAAATTTATGTTTTCCAATTCAGGTCAAATTTCAAAACTATGTAAATTACAAGATACCACTCGTGAGAACTGTGACCGAGATAAACCACAAAAAGACATAACCGCATGGAAGAGTCGTGTATTAGCGCGAGGTATTTGCGATAAAGTATGTCTATATTATTTTACGAATATGGCTATAGTTATAGGATTTAAAAATTATTTCTGTAATGAAATACGTCAGCTCGTTGAGATTTAATTTAAGAGGGTGAATTTAACTGCACAATTGTTATGTAATTTATAGTCAAGGTATGCGATGGACTCGAGAATCGCGTGCGATGTACATGGACATCACTAGAATTAATCCCATAATCATGGAATTTATCGTACTAATTACACTCATAAGCAATTATACGAGTTAATATACTGCGAGCGAGAGCGTGATTGAGCATTGCGGCGGTAAGTTACGCTTGGCAAATTAGAATAAGTAGAAAAGTATAAATAGAAAAAAAGAAGAAGAACTTGAAAAAATACGATAGTTGATGATGCAAGTTTTACTTAGAAAGCGCCTAGAAGCTCGGTTTATAGTACTTTAATGGGGATTAATTCACTTTAAGCATACGTAATTTACGACAGTAATCAAAGAGCTGGCGGGGGGACTTTTATAGATGCGTTTGTTATAGCCTCGTCTCACTCTTTCGCTCATCCTCCCGCGCTCTCGCGTAAAAATGCGCGCTTTCTGCGACTCGACGCATCTGTTTGTTTATTCGTTTGTTGGGTTTTCGCAACGATTTTATTTTTGCCATAACTCATATTAGTAATTGCGAAGAACGCGAGCGCTCGATTCATTCTTTAAGCACGCAATTCTCTGGACAGACGTATGTACACAGACGGATATTACAGGCAGACAGCGCGGCACAAAATAAAACGGGCGCGATTATCGCACATGGAATTGATAGATCGAATATTAATTCAGTTGGTGATCGTCAATGGTGTGTCGTCACTCTCGTGATATGTATATATACATATATATATATATATATATACTTATTACAATGGAAGGCGTTGGCGGTGTCGTGCGGCAGCCACTCGCGTATAATAGCGCGTATATACATTTGAACAGCTTTAGCTCCGAATAAATAACGCACACCGAGCGCTATCGGCATTAGCATGGTAGAGAAAACACCGCCGGAGACGTGACACACACACATGCACACGCACGCACCTTTTAGGTAGTAGTCATCTAAAAGAAACAATAAAACTCAAAGGCGCGCGCGCTCGCGCTCCGAATTAATCCGGCGTTTATTATTTTCAAGGGATATAGGAAGGTGTATGTACATAGTGTCATATCTTTGTCGGCGTGTATGCCTCACAAAGGAATATCATTATGAAGACAGGCACACACATACACATGCATACACACGGGCGTTGGTGAAATTTTCGCCGAAGAGCTTATTTCATTTATATATAGTACATCAGTCATCACGAGAGCGCCGCTGGATTCGTCATATTTTTTGTTCTGGTGGGAACTGATCTACGATTGGAATTTAATTGATTCTGCGAGTTACAAACGAGCGGCTATCATTCAAACCGAGTAACCCAAAAGCGATTTGCATCCCCGCATGCACGGTAACAATGACAAAAACATTCCCCGGCGGTAAACCTGTGCCGCTAACGTTCCTTCTTTTTCGTTCCTTTTTGCTTGTATTTTTTCACTGAGCATCGAAACGATGACTGTGTTGCTCCGCGGTCATTTATAATACGACCAAATTTACATTTTTATTGAAAAGTTTGAATTGAGGGGAAAGGCGGAGCTCACTCTCTGTCTCTTTCTATATCGATCTCCAGGTGGGCCACAGCACACTGTTTTTCCCACAATTTCTTTCGAATCTCAGTTAGAACGATGGCATTTTAAATTATATCAGTTTGTTTTGCGAGGATTTTTATGCGACTGTTAAATTCAGCTAAATTTTATCGCAAATAACTTTGAGTTTGGCCGCTTATTAAGCGAATTATGCAGAGAGATACCGGCTCTTTTGCCAAGCTGTAAATAATTTTTATCACGATATTAGCAATTATATACAAAGAAGTTTAGGATTGACACCAGCTGTAAATCACATTTAATTAACCACATACGAAAAGCTAATTCGAACTAAGACTCGACGTGTGAGACATTGCGATGTAATATAAATGATTTTGGTGATAAAACTATCCCTCTTCAAATATTTGTTAAACACTTCTTAAATTTAGCTAATGATTTTTCAATGCTCGTATACAAATTGACTGTTTAATTTCCAGAAACATATAAAGTAAACAATAGGTAACGCATGGACAACTGCTTTATGCATTGAAATCAGTTATGCAACGCAGCAAAATGTTTACATAAAATTTTGCAAGAGCTTGAGGATTATTTATTTAACACGAGTTGCGTCAGTATCGACGAAGAAGCCACTACATTCTCGTAAAGCTGAGTTTATGGCTTCTTCTACCTGCTACTTTTGTTCCTATGGTGCGTTTAGCTTTTATGACTCGAAGAGAAAAAAAATCAATTCGATCAATAAAATATGAATTCGTCGCCGCATTATTTATTTGATAGATCTTACGCATCCATATTTCGTGGAAATAAATGAATCAATTAGCATTCTAGAATACAAACGTTTTCGGCGACGACGGCTGTGCGAGAAGGTAGCCGAATAGGCCTCTTTCTTTCTTTCGTTTAAGCTGAGCGCTTCCGCCTGTAATATCAATCAATCGAGGGAAGCTCATTTGCCTATATACACTCGCGCGTAAAATACAAGAAATGGAAAGCCTGAGAAATGAGTCGGAGGCGTTTCAGAAACGAATCTTCTCCTGACATATCCCCTGCGATGAGGTAATAAAAACGAAAGATGAAAAATGGCCGTAATTAAGAGACCAGCTACTTTTTTTACCAAAATCGGCGATTTCAACGAAAAAAAGGAAACTCCTTGACGCGTGCGAATCTTTTCATCCTTGTCAACTCTTGTCGGGTGTTTTATTATATCCGCGAGACGATCGTGCCACATATTTTCAAAATTTTCCCGATCCAATCGAACGACGCGGTCGAAGAATGTCCCTTGTATATAATATAGAGACGTGCAGGGCAATTTCAAGCAAGGCGGATCAAGTTTCGGGAATCGAGCCATCGAGCCATCGCCCCCTCCCACCTCCCCGTTAATTAAGGGGACCGTGCACACGCGCGGGCGGGCTCTCGAGGAATTCCGAGCTTTCTGTTGATGCCGTCTCGCTAGTGTGTGTGTGTATATATATAAAGTCGCTGCTTAATAACGTAACAATTATATGGTAGGCAGAGAATTGAGCTTGCAGAGGTGGCGGGACCAAAAAGAAGCAGAGAGAGAGAGAGAGAATTTGGCTTGGCAGCAAGTTCCAGCAAAGCGTTTATACAATATAACAGCTAACAACCGGGTCGCCGTCGAGTGGCCAATTAAAAGTGGGAACGTCCAATTACCCAGTGGGGTTATGACTCCTCCGCGCCGCTAGGCTCAAACCCTCCCTCTTTGCAAAGAGAGAACAAGCAGCTTCTTCTCTTTTTACCCAGGACTATCTTCTCTCTCTCTCTCTCTCTCTCTCTCCCTCCTATCTCTTGCTCGCTCACTCGCTCGTCTTCTTTGTGTTACCGCGTTCCCATGGCTGTTCGTCTTCTTCCGAAAGTTCACTTCTTCCGCCCACCTCTGCTGCCGCTGCTGCTGCTGCCGCTGTTGCTGCTATATACTAAGTTTTTGACGGTTGAAAAATTTTTGTTTTTACGCTCGAGAACGATGAGGTGCACGACCGAAATATTTCGGAAGTCGAGAAAACGCGCCTTCCAGGAATGCACTCCAAGCGTACTCGTAAAAACTCAGTGCCAATAATTAGAAGCTCACCGCGCTCGCACTTCAGCGGGGATATAAAGTGTTGCTTCAATCTGCCTTCTCTCTCTCTCTCTCTCTCCCTCTCTCTCTCTCTCTTTCTCTCTCTTTCTCTCTCTCGCGGAAGGTTTTATTACGCCAGAGCAAACATGTGTTTGTCTTTTTTTGCGCACCGAGCATTCGTCCGGTAATTTGCTAGAAAATCACGGGGTAATACAACTGAATATTGCGCCTTACTGTTGCTAGTAGCTTCAGAAATTAAAGTACCAGTAAATGAATTTCATTTATTATTTTCATCAAATAAAATGCCTTTTTTTGTTAGTACGATGTTTCATTAATTCGATTACTTTGAGAATGTAATAGAGGTATGTACACTGAAATTCAAAATACGTCGAAATATTTAGATATATTTATAACTGCAATGTTTGGTTCTTGTAAAAGTAATATATGCTCTAGCTTATGTGGAATTACTTCAAGATCACGCAATATTATAAAAAAATTATGTCTTAGCTAAACAATTGTGATATAAAAATCAGACGTGATTTAAGGCACTTAAAGCGCACGATTAAAAGCCACTTTGTCTATATCAGAGCATATACATATATAATCATGGAAGTCTAATTGCTTTGAGCGATCAACGCAATTCTAGGCACCCAAACACCATAATCGTTATACAAATGTGTACATTAAAACACCTCTCGTAGCTACCAGCCACAACTTCCTGCCAAATATTTGTTTCGGCAAACACGGAAGTCAAAAGCGAATAATAGGGCCCAACATGAGACTGAAAAGAGACGCTATATAAGTATATCTCTAACGTTGAAGAGAATAGCACAGTTATTCAGAATAACTCTGGTTTAACTATACGTATCTAGGATTAAGTGTACGTTGGCAGTGAGAGCTACGCTACTATTAAAAATGAGGTAAAGTGTCAGCAACCAAAATTCTTAATTTTCAACAAATAAAAAAACACAAAAATAGACATCAGCCAGAAATGACATGTAATCGTGCACACGGTAGGCGTTCTATGTAAATGCCCAAATCTTCAGAAATATTGATTTTTGTGAAACAGTGGCCCATTTAATAACCGGCAATTCAGCATTGAGCACTATATGGTACGCCTGCGTAGATAATCGAAGGTTCGCTTGGATATTTGGAACCAAGTGCTCGCGGCCCAATAAAAAGGCGCGAATCTTAATTGGCACGATAGCAGTCATGAGGTTATTCAAAGAGGCGGATGAGGACGAGGGGGTTCCCATCATTTCGGAAGTTTGGTATTTATTGGCGTGTGCGCGCATGGTTGGGACGTGTCAAGGTTCATTCAGTAGTGTTTCATGGAAGTGGCTGGTTCGCGAGAAGAGGGGGCGTGAGAGACAACAAGTCAGACGCATAGAGATCATCGAGAATGAGAGTGGAACAAAAATATATCCCGATTTTTTTTGACTGAGCTTCTGCGCGTTGTGCTGCTGTGGTGACTGGGCGCAGTAAAAGCGGCGCCCTGTGTTTACGGCACGCTCAAGTTGTTTGTCCTAAACAGCAGGTACATCCAGCCGGATAATCATTTCGGGGACCGATGCTCCACTCTCTCTCTCTTTCTCTCTCTCTCTCTCTCTCTATCTCCCTTTCTTTCGATTTTTTCACGTATATATATATATATATATAATTCCAGACTAGATGAGGATAATAAGAAGAGAACCGGCGCTCCCGCATCTATTGGACCTAGACAACGATACCGCCCTGCCCCATCCCCCGTAAAATACTCGTAAATCTCGCGACTGCCATCCTCCTCTTCACCTTCTATAGTCCAAGAGCTGCAGTGACCGATTCGTTTACCCTTTACTTGGAACTGTCTGCGCGTGGGAGAATTGCTTTGCCATCTCTCTAGTCTAACATTTTACACCTACAGTCAAAATTGGCTCGAAAATAGACATATTTTTTTCAACTGACCACGTTCAACCTTAATTATGTTTATAGTTTTTGAAACAATGCTTCTCGGATAGCATAATATACATTACATACAAATACATTATAATACACAATGTATATTATGACAGTGCAATCAACTATTCTAGACTTATTACAGATCTTGCGTGTACAAAGCCGTATCCTGATATAACAGAATGATACAAATAGATTTAGATTAGCTGCGGATCAACGTCATTTACCATTTACGTAACTTTTTTTCGCAAATAATTATGCACCTTCATAATAAACGTTAAATATCGCATTCCTGTTCAACTAAAATTTTTTTACATTCCGTCATCTTAATTTGAAATAATCGTGGAAATGTCGATAACGATGCTATACCTCGGTAAAAAAATACGAACAAATGACAATCGCACCACTCATTTTCATTGCGAAAAACACGTGAATTTTACGATGTCGTTTCTGCACTAATATTTACAAGAATAGTCCTTTACAGCCGAGAATGATCACTTCTATAGCTTTTGAGAATGTGCTGGTTAGTATTCAAATTCAACTATATTTGTATACTTTACATATCCAATAATTATTTGTTGATTTATCTTTTATTAACTCTTTACTTTTCAAAAATGCTTGGACAAGTTTTCATTCCGGAATTATTATGTGCCATAAATTATAGATGTTTATACGTAAGTGCTTTGAATATCACGTTTATCGAACATTTATAAAACTAAAATTATTACAGGAATTACTACGTCGCTATCACAGTAAGATGGTTCTACTCGTCATTCTCGTCTCTGAATTACAACGTATCGCCATAATTTTTAACAACAAATGTTTTCCCTACATGAATTCGTGATATGCATCGTTGAAAATTTGCCTCACCATCTGCAATAAATTGCAAATTTCTTTTCTCGCAAATAATGAAAACCTTGTCGTTTTTAACGAGAACAGCTGCAAACATGTGGATATAGAATTTGAAAATAACGTCCAAAGACTTATACAACTATACTTTCAAATAACGATACAAAGTATAAAAGAATACGGATTTGAAAACAAAATACATATTTCATTCTATAATAACGCATAATGCGCGTTGATTTTTCTCAAAGCTGCTTATGCAGTCACATTCTTCCAGACCATTATTCAATTATGGAATCACTTTTTTCATTTAACTTTCTTGCAGGCTGTATTTCCGGAAACCACTAAATAATTTGCCTGGCGTAATGACCCATAAGGTTTTACTTAAATGAAGAAAACAAAAAGATTCGGCAGCCACAACGGATCGCTATAGTTAAAGAAAACCACAGGTTGAGGAACGTTTATCTTGCACTTCCACATTACGAGTTAGAGAAAGCAATCTGAAGGGTCTAGGCACGTTCTGAGAAGCAGCCATGGCAAAGGTAAAAGAGACGCACCTCAGCGTGTTTAGAAAAAAAATATCGGACTGCACTTAAGTTGCCGTCTCCTGCGGGGGATGGAAGAAATTTCGTGAGCAATTCACATGAGCGCGACCTATAAATCGCGAGAGTTTGCAAGAGTGATCCCCGCGGCAAGAGCGTCGCGCGCTGCAAATTGGCCTTCGATTTAGCACAATTAAAAAGAAAATAAGAGTAAAAAAGGGAGCACTTGTGATGGCGGCTAATAGAAGGGTAGCTAGACGCATCGACTTCTCTGAGTGACAGCTCCCTCTGACTTCTCCCACAATACTCCAAAATCTTGCGGCCTTGCTCGTTCGCTTTCTGCACACTCTAGTGTTTAATAGTGCTTGTATACGTCGTTCTTGATTTCTTTTTATTTTTCGACGGAACCCTTCTTACGTACGCTCGATCGCTTATAATTCCTGCGGCTTATTCGACTTTTATTTCGTCTTCCCCTTTCATTTATAACCGAAAGTCTCTTGCCAATTTTCGTATCGATCAAAGATAAGATTAGAGGCAATCGACTGAAGATTTGCCCTCGGGCTACACGATCGATTCGTTGTTGTACTCAGCAGCTTTCATAGTTCGTTTAGTAGCTACATTTTTCTCTTGAAAATTATCATTTTTATCACGTCTTATTTGTCAAACTGTAAATTATCAATAGCTATATCGATTCCTCTTTACATTGTTCTTGTAGATATTGAATTTAATTCTATATTAATACTGTACATATGTGAACAAAATTAGTTTATTCCAAGAAAATTACGGAAAATAATTTGAAAGGAATTTACAGACCATTTATTTAAGGACATCACCCCAATAAAAGAGCAATATATACGCCTAAAAGTTAAAAAGGTTCAAAGAAAGAGCGAAAAAAAGAAGGAATGAACGACCAAAAGAAAGAGAGAAAGAGAGGAAGGGAGGACGCGCAAGGCGACAAAGCCCAAGGGTAGGCAGATTGCATTATAAAACACTCGAGAAAGAGAGAGAGAGAGAGAGAGAGAGTATACGAGAGACAGAAAGAACACGCGCGAGAATAAAAGAATCGAAACACCTCCCTTTCTCTGTGCCTCTCCAGTTTTTATTGTGCACGGATCGGTTGCGCGCAAGACAAGGCAGAAAAAGAGGATGCATTGTTCATTGGTGAGCATATAACAGCACCTCTTCTCTATCTCTACCTCTTTCTCTCTCTCTCTCTCTCTCTCTCTCTCTCTCTCTCTCTCTTTGGAAAATCGTTTTTCCGGAGGCTGCTCACGCGAGCAGCTCGTTAAATCAATAGGATGTACCAAGCGAAGGATACCCAATTCCCAAATGATCATCCAACACAGTTTAAACCGCAGTTGCCACCGCCGCTCGGGCAGGTACTTGGCGCTCATGAACAATGGACAGCCGTGTAACGCACAAATCCCCTCTTTCACGCTTGCCGCCACCGCTGCCGCCTCTCAATCGAATGTAAACGCTGCAACACCGGTAGGACAATACGATCAGAGAGCAGCAGCCTCTTCTCGGGAATGGGACAGTTCTTTTCTGAATCAAAATTTCCGCGGAACCCAGCAGCAGTACTACAATGCGGGCCATACGCTCTCGTGCCACGGGGGATTCTTCTTCTTCTTTTTGTCATTGGTGAACGGCGTCGTTGTCGGCGGCGGTTGCTACTTCTAAAGGGGATGAATTTTACAAGGTTCTCGAGGGAGTGTCTTTTTTCGGTGGTCCGAAGGCTACCGTGTGTATCCACAGGGGGCCACACTTGTGGCTTCTATAGGTATATATTACAACTCTTAGATTGTCGGCCTTTTTATTCTTCTACGCAGCTTGTACTGGCTTTTCTCGCATGATACAAAAACAAAGCCCGTGGAATCTATATACGAGCTCGTACGTATGTATATAACTTCGGAAGCCCAAGTCAAGTGGGATATCGCTTGCGGTGTCCCACGGCTACGCGACCGCACTGGTCAATGGAGCATTACTGCTTGTGTCGAGCTTGCAACCCCTCGGAGCGATCTCCAAATTACACCTTAACCGTCCCACTTTTTTGTTACTTGGCCTCGAGCTCTCTCCCTCTCTAGCAGCTTCTTTCTTCTTTTTTTTCTTTTATAGCTCTTAAGCCATTTCATATTTACCAATTTGCACTGTTGCTTTCCTCTCGGCCGCTGCGTTGGTTTTTTGGGAACCTGTCGCTGCCTTCTTTCGCAGTGCGCTAAAGGTGTCTGTGACACCTACCAATTACCAAATATGTTTTGCAAAACCTCTAAAGCAATTTACGTTCGATCGGTAAATCGATTAATCTGAAGATCTGGAATCAAGTTAATCGGTAAATTACCTAACGCATTTGACGATTGCTGAGTAATCGCGGAACATCTACTAATGGTCGCCGACACGCATAAACAACGCTCTATCGATTTTCCCGAACATAATTTATATGATAAATTGTTTTTTTTATACACTTTGTACTACGTGAAAAATGTTGAAACTCAATGAGTGCGCGTGAAAACGCGAAGCGGCGATCACTTGTAACTTTTTATAGGTTTTCAAGGCAATCCTTCTTCTAATATTTCAAAATGACTGTCAATAAGTTATATCCTTCGACTTGTTGCGGTACGTATGATAGCCACTGATTATTAATAGTAATTGTCACTTTGCTATTGTCCTCGTGTCAAGTCACGTCACTCGAGCGTATCGATGATTCGAGTGTAAGATCGAAGCTATATACCGTGTTTCATTTGGACAAAGAAAAATGTTTAGGAAACTAAACTAAGCATTGGTAAAAGAATAAAGATGTTTGAAAGGGGCCAAGAAAGAGAGAGCAGATGTAGAAAAGAAGTCGGATATTGTTTTGGAAGCAACAACGAGAAGGCATGCGTGCCAGGTGTAAACTCGAAAAGCAGTCTATGGGCTGTCGATCGCGCGGCTCTTTAATACCGATGAGGACGAGATCCAACACTGGAGATTAGAAACTGCCGGCTGAATGCCAACCATATGCAGGCATCCGATAAACGATCGTTGCCCATGCATTCCTATATATATGTATATATCTATCGCGTATTGTATAGATGCAGCTTGCCCACAACGACGAGGACGGCTCAATAGAAATCCCAATTAATTCGAGCGTTGAGCTCGCGTAGGAGGGCACATAACTAGATGACTCGGCTGAAAAAAAGAAGAAATAAAGAATCGAAGAAAAAAGGAAAGAATGGCCGACAGATCGCTAAAGGGTTGTCCGTACATTTGGCTATTCATCGGGAGAATTGTCGAAGGGCCACGACGGTGGGCGCGCATGTTTGACACTCGGCACCGACAAAGAGGCGAGTTGTAAGTTCCATTGATGCGCGGTGTTGCCGCCAGTTCCAAAACTAAATAAACTTGACGATCGAAGAAAAGAAAAATCGATGGGAGGAGAGGGAAAGAGAGAGAGAGATGTGCGAAAAGATGAAGAAGAAGGAGAGACTAAAGATGGCATAATAGTCGCGTGCGTGAGCGCGGCGTCTTTATGATTAGCATTGTGTTGAGAGAAAGGGCTGAATGAATGTGCGTACCATCGGTATCTTTTTTTTCTCGGCGTGTGTGCAACACAAGTATGCGAGGCACGTGCGCCCCCGCACAGCGTGTATCAGCCCCTTGTGCCGCGGCCAAACAGAAAAGATACTTACTTCGCGACTCGACATTAATAACTCGTCGAGTAAGACTCTCCTTCCCTTTCCCTCCTTTTTTTTTCAAAGAATCGAGTACGTACCATATCGCGAGGACGACGACGACGACGACGACGACGACGACGACGATGAGGATTATATATATGCATGTGCTTGCGAGAGAACGACTGTGTTGTTCACTGTGTCTCTTCAGCCTGTCGGCTCTAAGAGAAGAATCTATACAGTGCTCTCGGAAGAGAGAGAGAGAGAGAGAGAGAGAGAGAGATTGTGTTTGTGGAGAGCCAAGTCATGGTTACCTTTCTCACCCTGTTTTCTGCATAATAAGTACTTTTGAACGCCTCTCCGCCCTAATCGTCGCGTCCTTCTTTCGTTCTTCGGCTTCCCATTGTCACACCACGCGATTCGCCATACCGTCGCGCCGGTATGCCGCTTTCAACGACCGACTTAAGCTTTTTTAATAGCTTGTCATTTCTGCATTTTACTAGTCGGACACGTCGAATTATAATATATCCCCTTTCGCTAAAGCCTCTATAATTTTTTCAACTTTGAAATGAATAGAAATAATCTTCAGCTCGTCAACATTCGTTTAGAACTTGGCGTATTTCTCTTTATAAAGAACCCAATTTGTATACAGAATGCATACTCAGCAAAATATTGAAGGTAACAATGATTTTTAACAATGGGCAAGCTAGAATCTAGTTTAATCAACGATAATGAGAATTGCAATAAAGATCCATTTAAACTGGACAAATTATACAATATATCCATGGCAAAATTGTTCGGAACAATACAGTATTAATATTTGTGGTAAATAAATTGTGTAAAAAACATTCACGACAGTATAAGCATAAGTTAATAGTTTCTTAAGAACTGGCATGAAACGCTCGAATTTGTAAAGGAAAGCCCGTGTCACAATGGGATCCTTAAGGAAGCCAAAATCTGAAGGTAATTTATTTGGAGTCTATATACACAAAGCTTGCAGATGCGGCACTTAAAATAGAATCGAAGAAGCACTCGAGGTCGTACAAAAGGACTACAAGGCGCGAGAAAAGTGCGAAGCAAAAGAGCGACAAATAAAGAAACCAAGGATTTTCTTTGGAAGCTACATAAGGACGAGACGAAGAATGGCGCCTTTTTTCGGGGAAGTGCTGAATGGGCAGGCAGTCGGAAAATCTATCACGCACACGGAGTGTGAAGGAAAAAAGAGAAGCAGTAGTGTAAAATGCAGCAGGCGCTTCGGTGGCAGACGTACACGCACACACATACACACATGTAACTATTGACTGTTATGTATGTGAAAGAAAATAAAGGTTGGCTCGCTTAATTGTCGCGGGTCTGTGGTTGCCAACGGGCGGTCTTCATGGCGACGCACGCGTAAGTGAGCCTGGTTGGTAGCCTCCACTCTCTCTCTCTCTCTCTCTCTCTCTCTCATTCGTAAGTGGGTGGCCTAGTAGTAGTTACAACGCGACAAGGCGACTCGACTTAGATCCTAATCTGGGAGCTTTATGAGTGGCTCTTTTGGGTGGCGTTTAGCGCGCAAACGCGGACTTTGTTTGCAACCCCTGCTGAGATAGTGTCTGACCCTCTTTCAAAACTACTCACCTATACATATACATATATATTTTATACGCGTATATATATATATATATATTCGAAAAGAAGGTCACCACGAGCAGAAATTGAGGTGGGACCACCCGGCGTTGCACTAAACCGGTGGTGACAATCTTTTTTTTCCTGCCTCTCTTGCTCCATCCTCCTTTTATTCCACTGTATACAATTTTGTGGCCTTTACTCGCACGCGCCTCTCTGCTGCTCTGCTTTCATTCAACGGCTTCTCGCGCTCGCGTGCTTATATTTGGGGCCCTCTTTGCTCCCCCATTTCTTGTACTACAATCAAGAAAGCACGCACGCGCCCCTTTTTATCTCCTTCGTTACACTCTAATGCGCCTCTTTACACCTAATATTGCATCACATCTACTATAGATTGTGCTTTTAGTGTTACTACGGATATAAATGTAGGTTTTCTTCGTATTATCTTTTCTCTCTGAACAATTACGTAATAGCACACCAATTGTAAATATATCGGTACATTCGTATGGAAATGTTGTGCAAATAATAGGAAAATCCAAACTGTATGTGTTTTCGCTCCTCAATTAGGGATTAAACACAATAATTTATCACTGATAGAATACATTTCATTTTTAATAATTTTCCAATCTCGTATTTAAATGTATACTTAATTGATGGAACAGAACTATTCACCTAAATTGTTTAATAATATAAATCTTTTTTGTATAGACGAACAGAGTAGTGTCTGCAAAAACAAAATGATTCGTTCACTGAATACTACGTAATAAAATGATGTATCAGTTGTATGTTTAACATTTTTTCCAGTATATCACTCGGCAACCTGGCGCGATTAATATCAAGTTTTCGTATTTTACCCGTAACAATTAGACAAATAATCCTATTATCAACTATTTTGATAACATTTTGAGAACTGAACAAGAGTCCATAAATTTAAGGATTTCATATATATATTCGAAGTTGAAAAAAAAGTAGAACAGCACACGATCCCTGCGATTTTTAAAGTTTTCCCTGCACTTTTTCAGATTGTCGCGTTCATACCTCTTGAACTTACAAGCAGTTCTCTCCCGCCCGCTTTGTCTCCGTCTAGCGTGCACGCACAGATATATACACACACATGCACGCTCGAGCGCGCGTGCATGCACACGTACACGGAGACAGCATGCACGCGTGCAAGATTGCTCTCGCCAAACGGGACGCTCTTAAATTCAGTCACTCTCTCGCAAGCAAGCAAGAGAGAGAGAGAGAGAAAGGCTACTCGATTACCAACCCACTCGATTCTCTCCGCAACGGACGGACTAACCTATGTCTTGTGTCCGATACACGGGCTATCCGTGACAAGATACTAGGTTCTTGCTTGGTCGCTTTCTGCGCGAGCGCGCGCAAGCCTGCCTGGACCACACAAAGACGATCTTATGCGTGGGGGTCCATGGCAACACGCCGAAAGTTCCCAAGCTGCATGAACACAAATACAAAGACACACGCATACATTCATTCGCACGTACAGAGTTTTTGGCCCATATCCCTGACCACCGGCGTCATTAACGTTTCGTTCTCGCGCGAGTGCGTACGCGTTCGGCTGGTTCTCGCTCAATTTTTTTTACGATGCCATGTTTGGCGAAACCCATACCTAAGCATCATTCTTGAAGATCCGAACCGATAATCTCATAGATTGACGTACCTCTCGCTAACTTCTCTTTCTCTCTTAGCTCCTTATTTCGCTTATGCGCTTTGTCAATCGATTTCGCTAATAATTGATGTATATTTCATCTTTCATTCATGAATCTCATGACTTTTAATCGAGCAGAATAATATGCATAAATAGATCAATTATCTTTTTTAACTTGACGATTCTCGGAAACAATTTCATCAATTTTTATTTTTGTTTGCACACATACGATCTTATCGGATTATAGCTCTACTACAGGCGATGATTGATCGATTGTTCCTGGTAATCGAATTGACGTGAAAGATTATTCAAGATAAGCATAGGAATCGAAAGCTTGCGAAAAACTTGCGGTTTCTTGAGAAACCCAGACGCAGAGTTGACATTGACATAAGGTTCGAAAAAAAACGTCGATGACTTGAAAACCATGGCGTGTCAAAGTGTTGGCGTGAACTGTTGAAAACGTGTAATTCACATTATCGAGTAAAGGCAAAAAAGCAAATAGAAATCGCTAAAAAAGCTCGACTGCGAAGAAAATAAGCACTATACGTACGAGGTATATGTAGTACCTCGGTGTAAAGAGCGAAAGGGAGACAATGCGTAATGTATTGATCTTTGCGGTATTATAATAGTGGGCTTCGTCGCGGTAGAATACTAATAAGCGGCATAAATCGAGCAAGAACTTAAAGCAGTTGGTTATGGCTTATGGGAATCCCTTTCTGAATTGAACTTCCTCGTTGGGAAGCAGCAATTATCTGGCGTACGCCAGTATAACGGGAAGAGTGTGTGTGCGCGCGTGCGAAAGAGCGAGGAGTGGCTCGTTCGTCCATCCGTTCGTTTCCTCGTCCATGGTATATAATATCCTCATGGGCTTAGGTTCCTCTCACTTTTATCACTGCACTCACTCGATTAACCAGCCAAGCATAATAATAATAGTAATAATAATAATATAGACGCGCATGAGTTTTACCCTCGCGCGCCTACGCCATTCGCGTGCACTCTCTCTCTCTCTCTCTCAATATTGCATGCATGCGTATTGCATCGCAATCGCTTAAGCTTGCTTTTACGCATCTGAAGCTTTTAGCCGTGGCCCGTTAAGACTTTATATACACGCACCACGCTGTTGGACTTTTTCCAGACACGTGAGGAAAGTGAAAACTCGTGCATGACTCCGACGACCTAGTTCTGCCTGCGATTCGTTAAAAGATATCGCAAATTTGAACGTTCTAAGAAAGTACGGCATTTTTTTTCTTGTGATATATCTGATAAACAATTGTGCCTTACTCTGTAAGTACAACAATTTACTTTTATAGCAAGATTAATTTTCATGACTTTTCACTTATTTATTGATTATTTATGTACTCGATGAAAGCCTAATCACTTTCACTTTTGGCGGTTATAAGGAAATTGACTTGCACATTAACGAAATGTGCTACAAAGGTCAATGTAAAAGCGAAACGAGATAATAATAAGTGAAACTCTTTCCCGTTCGTTATACAATCGTCGTGTCGTGAAAATATTGTAAAATGCTTAGTGATCATTCTGTAGTAACGATATTAAAATATTAGTTGTCCGTGAAATATCTTTACGTTAAAAAACAATTACTTCGATACTACTTGGGTATAAATACTATAAAAATATACGATTGATTGGTCAACTCGTGAGGAAAATGTAAGAACATCGATACTTGCAACTCCACTCTTTCGCACATAATTCAAATATCTCACTAAAGATTACATCAAATCGACGGGAGACAGTTGAAATATTAAATATGCTGCAGAGTAAGAATACAGAACGGAATCTCTCGTGGCAACGATTAGAAGAAACACCCCTAGCGAATCGAGCACGGAGATCCCGAAAACTATCGCGCTCGTTTTACGAAAAAAAATGTATGAATTATTTTTATAGGGGTGGTATATGTATAGGTATGTCGTGTGCATAAACGAGGCATTGAAGAAAGAGCGAGAGAGAGAGAGAGAAATGAGCGAGCAGACGCAGGTCGGAGCTTGCTCGCTTACTCTCTCACAGAGAGGATTACAGGTTTGCGGAGAGATCGAGATCTGAGCCGTTCTCTACGGGCCGATCGGGCGACGCTCACGCGTGCGGACCTTAGTGGTTCCCACACATCGCTTAATTGATCGATTCACGAAAAAAAAATCTATCCCTGAATACCCGAGAAAGTCTTCTTTTTTTTTCATTTTTCAACCCGTATACGTACTCGTGCAACTTATTCAACTTTTGGACTGCGTATGCCAAGTTGGTGCAACTTTTAAGAACAGCGATTGGTGACGTCAGACGTTACCTGCCAGTTTGCCGTGGCTTAGCGGTGTAATCCTTCGTAATGCTCGCGCTCGCGCAATCTACGGACCAAAGAGAGTGAAAAAGATTGCTTCGCATCTTCATCTTTTCGCATTTTTTTCTTTTCGCGCCAAGCGTTACCTGCGCCCCGTTAACTGAGCTAGAATCTCTTCAAATTAAGTAGTCCATTGTCTTTTTCTCGCGTGTAGTTATCGCGTGTTAGCTGGTTTATTTGATTTCTGCGAGACGTTTGTTTATCCTTAAAAAATGATCGTTTATAGGCTTAGGACAATACACGTCGATGCGTGTATACCGTTAAAGTCCAGCGAGCCTCTTTTCATCGTTAAGCAGTCAATAAAATGAGGAGCAGTATGAAAAAGCGAAACAAAAAAGAAAGCGATCAAAGCAAAATGAGCAAGGTGTCACTTTATTAGGCGATATGGCCTTAGGAGGAGCACAACAATATTATAGCCATATATCAGGTTGGCATGGAACGAGCAAAACCGAGCGAAACGCATCGTGGAAATTTACAGCTCTCTTATCCCGGTATCCAAGCGATAAGAGTTCATAAAAGTAAGAAAGAAAGAACGAGATAGTCCGAAATTCAGTATGATGGTATGAGCGCACGCGCCCGCTTCTGCAGCTGCTGTCCGATCGCGCCGATTCTTATCTTTAGTGCGCACGGTAGAAGGTGTGACAAAAACATCCTCGCAAAGTGCAGTCGCAAATATTTCGCGTCGCTGGCCCGACGTTGTATCGCTAAAACCGATACGTATATGTAGATATTGGTGTTTGCGATGCACGGCCACCGTGCTCGTACCGATTAACCAGACAAAAGAAGCTGAAAGTATATAATTGAAGATCAAGGCCAAAAGCAACTGAGAAAATAAGGATGCGCATCAGGTGATCTGAGTGTCCTATAGTTGATAACCACGGATTTGTTAAAAAACACTGGCAATTTCAGTTCTCAGCGCCTCGCTCTTCGGACTGGTGTCCTATATTACAATCCCGCTTCATCCATTTGATTATGTTTGTGTATTTCTTTTTGTCGCCAATAATCACCAAGATCTAGGCATGGTTTTTGGTCGCAGACGGATATGCTAATCGCTAGCGCAGTAACTGTCGCTCGATTTGAAGATTAGGCGAATTGGCATCAGAACGCCGATTCATCTGATTGATAGTCGTGTGGTCGCCGAAAATAACTACCGTTTCGAACGATGTAATCGGCGCAAAATCTCTAGATTAAACAGAATAATTAATTCGAGGAAACAACTTATTAAAGCGATTCCGCCTGAGCATTGTTTGATGTGCGTGTATCTATCAGCGCTGTCGATCATCAGCCTATAAAAAAGTAAAAAAAAGAATATATCTTGACCAGGTTATTCGATTGCGCTTTCTTGTTAATTATGTTATATAAAACCTCCTCAATTGTGCCGCAAGCACTGCTCAGTTGAATTATTTGAGTTACCGTCTTTTATTTACTCTTTATATTCGCTCCAAATCATGCAGCTGAATACGCATTTTTCCCTTACTTTCGTTGAGTATATTCATTAATACATTTTCAAACAAAAGTCTACTTTCAATCGATCTAACGAATGCATAAATTATAAGTTTTTCTTCGAGGAAACGACGCAGTGTCATACCTAAGATACTACGTAGACTGTCTCCGGAAGTAACGAATGAACAAAGTAGAAGGAAAAGGTGAAAAACTAATCTGACAAACGAATCATCTTGAATTCCAACGTTACACATTTGAACGCACATCAAGTTAACGATACTCGTAGTTAAAAAAACACGAAAGCTACCTGCGTTGTCAAGATGAAACACGATGGGAATGTAAACCCATCGAGATGCGTATTAGGATTCTGAAGAAGTGTATAACGAAAATTATGTTGAAGATAGCACGGAAGCAGCGAATGGGCGGAGCATATATCCACTGCGGCCTCCTTAATGAAGCGCGCTAATTAATCAAGCGAGATAATTGATAGATCGTCAAACAATTTGACCACGTCGATTCGCAGAGGATTGCTGCTTCGCCATTAGATTGATTAGAGTTTCAATTAGCTTCGAAAATGCCCCGAGGTTGAGAAATCGATATGCTTGCTCCGTATATAGGCTGCTACGCTTCGTCTATTTTGTCTGCCGGATAGCTTCCTGTATACGGACTCTTGATTTTTTTTCTATTCTAATATTTACCTTCGCTAGCTTGTCATCCTTTCACAGATTTCAAGTGCTCAATTTATTGGCACCTTTTTTATCGTCGTTCAATGCACATGTCGTATTATTCCCGTACGTTGCGAGAATTTCTCAGTAAGTGTCTTATTACGAGTCAGGATGCTGAAATCAAAGAACACAATTGAAGAACTACTGAAGCGAGAGGTCTGGTAGTATCGAATGCAATTCCATCACATTCCAAACCTAATTAAATTACAAGCATTTCTATGGGAACGGCAGTTTTTGGTAAAGATTGCGGCAGTTAGATAACCACGAGCCATCAGAAAAGAAGAAGGAGAAGAATAAAAAAAACAAGTAGAGACAGAATAGAAGGGAAACCAGAGACGCGAGAGAAGGGCTTTGGAGTGGCGAAGATTCCAAAGAATAGCCGTATAGCCACGGCGGTACGGTGTCGACCACAAGTGGCCAATATTAATAAGCGGGCACGTGCATTTTGTGCCTGCGAGCATAGCAGAGCAACAAAGAGGAAGAGGAAGCGGCATTTGAGATTTTTCACGTGTGGGTGTCGCTCGGTGGGCGTCTTCTGACCTCCAACCCTTTCTCTCTCTCTCTCCCTCTTTCGCGGTTCTTTATCGATGGCTTCTTCCCGACCGCAGACCCGATGTGTGTGTGTGTGTGTGTATATATATATATATATACACGCGTGAAAGCGACCCACACCCACACTAATACACCACGTCAACTTTCGAGCGAGCGAGCGTGCTGGAGATTCTCTCTAGTGCAATTATCCTACGTGCGCGTGGGCGAGTACTTCTCTTCCCACCTTTCTAACTCGCGTTAGCAAGAGAGAAAGAGCACACCAAGCCACCCATTATCTGTGCCGCGTAAAGTTCTTATCGTTCTTCGAACTAGAGCTTCGTCTTTCGCGTTGATTATAAGAAAAAGGTCATCTGCTTGCTCACTCCGAATCACACCATCGCGTTAAATTCCTATCAACTACATAAATTTGATTCTAAGTTGTCATCGCATTCATACATTAATTCAATAACTCTATAACAACATGGATCGAGGTTAGATTTTTTTGGCTATACGTTTTATTGAAATAATATTCTGATCGTGTGTTTTCTACTGTTTACTGTCATTCAACTAGAATCAATAGAAATTAATATCGATTTTGCATATGTCGAGTTTGTTACATAAAAATTGAATGAATAATAAATTAACAAAACAGCATTTCCATTTCAAATGAGAAACGATATACCTAGTGGAGAGAGAAAAAAAAGACACGCGAAAGGTCATCAAATTGTAAATGTCTAATAACAAGGTTGGAAATATTAAAAAGGCAAAAGTAAACGATCTGATTTTGGAAACAAAAAACCGACTGGTAGAAGTGTATTATGCAGGATAGGTCAGGGTATCGTAATGAGGGGGTATCTCGCGCGTGGGCCTCCGATCCTCGCGACAAACTTCAATGCAGCGACAACGTCGCTTCGGTAGGCGGTTCCCGACCGCGCGCAGCTTCTTCGCGAAGATGATTTTCGAGGTGGGACTCGTTCGCCGTACACCTTTTATAATTAATAATACCGTGTGTAGCGATCCCTCTCACTCGTCTTTATGCATGCACGTCGCCGTTTCACACGCGTCTTCAACGGCTTTCATTGTTCTCCGTTGATTGTACTGTATTTTTTTATGAATATTAGGATTTATAGTTTCAGATCTGCCTATACGTGATGTTTTTGTCGATAATCTGGCATGCGTTTTACGGGAAGATGGATGAGATATTTGAGAATTAGATATTTTGAAACTTCTAGCACTGTTCTCAGACTCATCGATAAGGAGAAAATTGGAAACTATAGGAAACGATCAATTTTGCCACGGACAAACTTGAATCGTTCTCTAGTTATTAAATAAAAGAAGTAAGTATCGAAAAGACGACGTGGCAAATACCAAAGCGGAGTGCTTGCAATTAAAATTTATCATTTTATTAGCGCTTACGTGCTGATAATCCCAATTGTGAACAGTAATCGTTGTTGAATCGCTTTAACGAGCGCGTCGTAAAATTTAATAAATTCTATTGCGAAAGTTGTGCAGAGCGAGAAAGAGACAGAGAGAAAAGAGAAGAGGTAGAAGCAGAGAAGCTTATCACACTTTATCTTGATTCATCCGTTCAATAGAAATAGATATAAATAGTAATGATGCTTGATTATTCAGCAAATTTTTCGACGCTCTTGAGTATTCTTGATTCTTACGTCACGTGTATAATATCATAACTGTCCGGTCAGAAGTTATAATCGGTGAATAACGATGATATTCCTTTCAATAATTCTGCAAGACGATTTACGAGCGATGAGTCGCGCTTAATGAATCGAGTTATTAACTGAATAATTAAGTTAACTCCCAGGTGTCGGTGAGCTCTTTGAGAATGATGTCAACATTGAATATTTTAATAAAAAAATGGACTTCTTGTGAAACTGTATTCCAGTATTACGGACATTTAAAGACAGATAAAAAATTGAGTGCAGAATCTTCATATGATAACCGTTACGAACTCCAATATCAATGTTGCGTTACGAGCGCGCTTATATTTTCTTTTTAGCGATACGCCTCGTTTGTTGCGCAAAAAAATTGACGAACATTCAAATCACGTGCACTGTTTGTTTAACGTATTCTGCTTTGTCCTGTTTAGCTTCTACAAACGATTACAAATAGCTATTGTACTAGCTTACGCGTTGTGGTGAAACGCTACGTATAATCTTTGCATGATCGTGGAACATCCAAACTCGATATCTTTTAAAACCATAACTTTTGATCGTTGTATGAGTTGCATGCTTGAAATTAAACAAAAATTGGAATTTTCAAGTCCATGAACAATATAGATTGAAGTATTGCTAAACCTTGTAAATAATATACTTAATATTTTTAACGAAAACTATATTCAACTGAATTCACAGAAATCTGAACGATGTATGGCATCTTGCAATGCTACTTGCAATGCATCCTAATTATTCAATTCGATTCATGCAAATAGTATTAATCGTGTTGTTCTCAAACGTTACGAAATATTCTGATTGCACATATTGCCGGTGAAATTGATCCACGTTACGACTTTTTACGTATTTCACTGTGATAATTCAACTGACGTAACTTACCCAGCAGTAGTAAAACAAAGACTCGAAGGTAGTTCCAGGAATTTAATAAGGTATTATGCGAAAGTGAAATTTGGCGTGAAATTGCGCAAAGTCATGCGTGTAACAAAAGCAAAGTAAAGATGCACGAGAAAAGCTACAAAGAAAGAGAGCAGAGGAAGAGGGAAGGTAAAATGAAAGAATCAGTGGAATAAGGGGAAGGGCTCTTAAGATAATCTGGATAAAATACATTTTTCCCATGCAATGGCAAAGGCCGTTCACGCGTTTGGGGATTACCTCCCCGGGTGTCAAGAAAAAAAGAGAATCAATTAGCTGACACGACGAAAGAGAGCGAAAGAGTGAAGGAGAGAAAGAGATATTATATAAAATATAAGAGACATTCACGCGAGCGCTCAAGCTGCTGTTGCTGCTGCTGTTGTTGGTCTATCTTCACTCGTAATTCACAGAAGAAAACACGTCAGTTGGAGAAAAACGAAGCCACTTTATCTTCGAATGCATCTTTCTCCACGCTTCCGGAAACCGACCGCCTCTCAGCCGCGAAAAACTAAAACCCTACCGAGATCCGAGGAGCACGATAAACGCACGCTGTATTATGCATGAAGCCATATAGCTACTTTTTTTCTCGACTTTCTTTCGGAAAAAAATATAATAATAAGCCATCGGTGTGCTGGTGCGCAGAGGGGAAATTAACGGCCAGACCGAAACACCCAAATTCCTTATGGACGCGCGCACACGACACGATGACTTATCTACTTTTTTCTCGAAACTTTGGCTTAAGAAGACAATAAAAAAGAAGGACAGGCTGGCAGCAGCCACACACGAGAGATAATGCGCGCGGCCACGATGCGCTGTTCGATTGAGAGAGAGAGAGAGAGAGAGAGAGTGAGAGAGACGAGCCAGTCGTAACCTGATCCTTTTCGGTAACGGAGTCGCCGTTTACCGTCAATACCCAAACTTTCAGATGTACTACGTCGTACTCCAAACCGCGTCTTACCGTGTGTGTGCGCGCGCACGCGCGAGCATCGGTATTGGTTAATTATTGTAAATTATCCATCGTAAAAAGTTATTGTCCAAATAAAAATTCCATTCTCTACCTATTGTGAGTACAGTGCATTCGTTGCGAAAATTTACGATATTTTTGCGCTTGTCTTCTTTGCCCTGACTTTCGGCGTATATAGCTTTCCAATAATGTAAGTTTTACACCACACACTCATCAACAAAATAAGAGATGTCGTACATCGTAAATCTTCTCGCCAATTAATTTTCGTATAGAGAAGCTGAAAATTAAGGAACATCCGGATGATGTGTTGTCACGCAATTAGTTTGACAAGTTTGAAGAGGTGCGCGAGGCACATAGAAGCTGACAAACGAGGCGAAGGATATATTGACATTGGGAGCGAAAACGATAGTAAGAAACTATCCATTATAATTAACGATAAACGCGCTTATAGCGCTATATGAGGTTCTTATGAATGAATGGGAGTGAGAGAGAGAGAAGCTCACTCGCACAGCTCCATTCGTAATCGTCTAGAATTTCTGAAAAACAAGCCGGCCAATTTATTTCCATAAAAGGAGTCTCCAAGTGTCATCGGTATCTCCGTCTCTTTCACGCGCGTATACCTGTAGCAAAAGAGAGAAAGAGCGAAAGACACAGGGAGAGAGAGAGAGGTGAATTCCTGAATGGAGATAGCGCGTTTATGTGCCGAGAGAATTTCGAGAGGGTTTGGGGAGTAATTTGTCGTGCGACCACCTCGGGGAATGTTCAAATGAATTGCCCAAAGAGGGGGATAAGGAGAGAGGACTTTATCGGCACGACATCTTGTTGCAAGAAGGTGGCAGAGAAGGGGGGAGAGGAATACGGGCCCCTGCCAGCGAATAAAGGCCTCTTTCGCGTAAAAACATCCCTCCCTCTTAAGCACGAGAACAGAGCTTTACCTCCCGGTAGGTTTATTACTCAATTCGCGACCCTGGCTAATAGATTCGTCTTACCGAAGGTGTGTTTGATCTCTCTTACCTTTCAGGACCCTCTTCTGCGTATAGCGTATTTCCAGCTTTATTTATCCGCGGCTCTTCATCGACAACCTGCAGCACAACTTCAGGGCTAGTGCTTTATTTCGCACCGAAAAAAAATTTACCACGCACGTGAGGTCCGCATTTAGTAACCACGCAACTGTTTCTTTTTTGTACTTTTTATTCCTGTCCATGCATCTCGTTCTTCGTGGCTGGAGTTATTTTTGGTAGGTTCAAACAAGCCCAGAGTTGTTTTATTTTATAACTGTGCTTTAGCACTCTCTTTACCGCAAGCTGTCTTTTTTCTCTTTAGTTATATACTTTACCTTTAAAAATTGACGTGTTTTCAGTGGCTTACCTTCTCGACAAGTAACAGTAACATCGCCATCACAAAACAGTCATAAGGGAAATTACACAGTTTTGACAAGGTTACGGTCACATCCGCACTTGCTTCGAGAAAAATATAACCTCGATTCCCACTATCAAACAAAACATGATTTGTGAAATAGCAAAAACAAAACCTTAACTTTGGAGTTTTGGAAAAGGAAAAAAGAAACAAAGAATGGTTTTAGCGCTTTATCGTTAAAAAAACCTACAGAAGAAAAGATGGTGGAAAAGAGCATAAACCGCAACAAACAACACGCAACCATTCATGATTTGTTTCTGTTTCGCGTAGGCTAACCGCAAGTTAAAGAAGAAATTTGTGAAGTATTTACAAGGGCTTTCTCCTATCTAGGCTGCCACTCTCGTTCGAGCGCCATAATTGTGTGGTATAGGTCTAAATGGGCGACCAAACACAACGAAGACAAAGTGAGCCCAGGTGAAAGTCCAGGAAAATACGGCTACAGGAGCTCGAAAGCGGACAGAATATATATATACATACACATATATATATGTGTGGTCGCACGCGTGTCTCTTTTGATGAAGAAAAGTCGAGGGATGGGAAAAAGTGTCGCCTGCAGCAGGCGCGTCAATATATAAACACGCGCAGCTAAAAGAGGACGTTTGTTTAAGTGTGAGGTATGATGGTAAGGCGATAAGGGCTACCGCCCGCGTTGTGGACTCTTGGTAACCAGCAGCAACCGCAGCGCCAGCAGCACCACCACCACCATCAGCAACCCCCCAAATCGAAGGTTAAATGGTTATCTGCTTTGAACGAGACCCACCGGCGTTCTTATACCTGCAGCTCTGATTAATGTTTATGCACCCAACACACCTATATGTAACGGACACCACACCTTCCGAGCGTGCCCAGCATTTTTCCTAATATTCTTTTCAGCTTCCACCCACAAGGATTTCCACGCAATGTCGTAGTATTCGGCTTATAAGCGAGTCCCATTGATTTATTTAATTTTCCGTTGGTGCTTTTGAAAAGAAAAGAAAAAAGAAGCGAGATCTACGGGGCCTGCAAGGTGAAGAGGAGGATGTACCGATCGAATACAACAACAAACAACAACGAATCGTGGCCAGCGTCGTGTTGTAATTGCTGCAGGAAGTGAATTAGAGAGAGAAAACGGGCTTTGGTCGTAGGTGGATGGATGCCGTATGCCTCACTTCCTCTCTCTCTCTCTCTCTCTCTCTCTCTCTCATCCAACTCGACTCTCGGCCTGCATTTCTCGTCTATGTAAATCTTGCCAAGCGCATGCATCATGCACTTTTTTTGTATTTACCGAACGGACAGCGATATTTTTTAATAACGTATTCTCCTTGCTCGACCATCCCAAACCGACAAGTTATATATCGACTTGACTCGTTGCAAGTCTAGTACATCGATTAGACGTATACAGACACGGACAATGCGTTGTTATCGAGTCAGCTGTTACTTCGTATATTTATGCGTTTATTATTGAATGTGGAAATCACTTTTCACTGAGAAGAAATACCTTTAGTCGTTCTGTGGAATATTAAACTATTGAAACTAATTGAACAGCGAGAATCAAACTTTCAAATAAAGTACGCGGATGACTTTCTAATCGATAAATAACAAAGTGTCGACAAATTCTAACAATCCGATGAATCAATAACCGGCGTCGATTGTGGAATTCCTGAGAAAGGAAGATTCACACGTATTTTCGCGACTTGGATCATCCGATTAATACAAAATTTGGAATAGACGAAAAGTAAAAATTTATTGGCAGCGGACGACTGATTTTTCTCACGGTATGAACAAAGATAATAAGTGCCATTAAAAATCAAAAATCTCATATTAAAACAGTGGAGAACGTCTGATGAAAAAAAAAATAGAAAAAGAAAATAAATAAAAACTACGAGTATAAGTAGCCAAGAGATATAGCGAAAAAGTGAAATCTTGGGAATATATTTTGTAGAATCGACAGCTGCTGAAGCGGGACAAGTCGCGAGTATATATTCAAACACAGCAGGGGGCGGCGGTGTGGTCACGTCTCACGCATAATACGTATGTATATGCGGATGGCCTCGTTCTCTCCTCCTCCTCCTCCCCCCCCCCCCCCACGGCTCGCCCACACTCTTATTAGTCGGTTACCATTTTTTGCCAATCTTATTACGCATTGCGGGAGTTCCGCGTTTTATAATGGAGCTTACGGCGTGTGCTCGCGCCCGCTTCAAATTGCTCTAACAAGCACCAAATTTATTCGCACGGCTTTACGAACTGCTGACGCAGGGTATCCTGTAATAATGGACTTGTCTCTGTCTCTCTTTCGTTTCGATTATAATGCGTGCTATTTATGGAGTAGCTAGGCCGTGGCTTTAGCTCAAAAGCTTTACGCTTATTTTCATTGGCGCTAATCCATGAAAAGCACGCGCGAGAGACATGCTGCATTGTGAGAGTGAGAGCGAGAGAGCGAGAGCGTGGTCCAACGGCGCGATTGACTGAACGCCGCGGCTAAATAATCTTGTTATATCCTCGTGACCGAAACGCTTTGGAGACTTCATCATTTTATACACCTTTTATGAGAGTCAATTCGAAAATCAACTGCTTAAAAATACAAAATATCAACCTTTCTTTTCATGCCACTTTTATTTGACATTTTATTTGCACTGTACGACTAAACTTTTTATAGCCACTTCATTTCTTTCAATAATAATTTTTTGCCTTCTTCTCTCACTTGCAAACATTTGATTCTTTTGATACAGGTATAACCAAGGACTGATACAAATGACGGTTTCAAGGTAATTTCATTACTAAAACATCATTCCATTAACATATATTACACCATGGTAACATATGATTTTGACACAACGAATAAACAATTGCGTTCGCAATTTTCTTGCGATTACCGTTTATTCAACTTCGTGAAGGCTAACCTCCATCCGAACCAAATGAATACGACAACCTCTTCGGAATGGGTCGCATCTTTGACTTTACAACGCCCAATAACGTTATTGTTATTCGTCCTCCGCGTGATCATCGATGTCATAAAATAACAACTATTATCAAATATTTGGTAAAACGTTAAAATTGATCGAGTATTGAAGCGACTTATACCGACTTAGACCGAAGTACGTACGTTAGATATCTTCGATTACTCTATATCCATAGCTTCAAACCCTTTAAAATGCCTATAATAGTCTTCTATCAGAAAAATTATATTTTAATAAAGCTTGAAAGAAGGCTGCAAGGCAGGTAGTCTCGTATATTGCGATCCGTCATACGAGATATCTCTGCATTGTTCAGTCAAAGGTTGCTCATTAAGTTTATTGCCTTGCATAAGTAATTGGTCGGCGGGTGATAAAGGAAGAAGACGAAGAAGAAGTAGAAGAAGAAGGAGAGGAAGAAGAAGAAGAAGAAGAAGAAGAAGAAGGAGCCCGTACGACAAACAAACACAGGTGAGGAGGAGATGAGGTAAAGCATAACGTGGGCAATGTTTGCACGGGATAAGCATCATTAAAGATCAAGCAAAAGAAGAACGAACGCTGAATGGGACTGTGCTCGTGCGGGAGTATATTCCACCCTCATGATTGTTGTGGACAAGGGATGGGACCTTATTTAGTGGTTTCCAGCTCGAGACCCACATCTGTACGAGCTCAAGGTATGCGCACCATCGCAACGCGAAAAGAAGAATAGAGGGAGAAGCACGCGTTGAAGATAACCTAATCTCGAGGAAGGCTGTGCGCTCGTGAATACTGCAGCTATTATTATTGCCAGTCGGCCGATAGCGAGTGGCGATAATTTACCCACTGATTCACGCCCCGTCGCCTCGGAATGTCCAGATTAATTAAAATAACACGGCGCTCTCGCTCTTTCTTTCTCACTCTGGCTTCTATATACTTTGGACTCTGCGCATTTTTTTGCTTCGGCCAATTTACGACTTGTGAACGCTCAGAAATCAATCTGACTCTCATCGCCACCTTCTTTTATCTTGTGTTACGTTCTTCCTTGTGCTTCTGCTTGGTCTATCTATGCATATACCGTATAGTCGTACGAATAAAATATCACAAAGTAAGAGGCAGCTTCTTCTTCCCTTTTAAATATCCAGTGGCCTGTGACTCAAAAAAAAATTAATGCCGCGCATAAAAAAAAGAGAGAGAAGAGAGCACGCAGATAAGCATCACTTTATTTACACATGCGTTATACATCGCCCATAAAATTTCAATCTCTTATCTCGAGGAACATTTATACCTATTAGGATACGTTCCGGCGAAAAATGTGCCTTTTTATTTCCATCGCTTTTTTGTCACTCAAATTCACACCATTCGCAAGATTGCCTTTCCCTTATAGACACGATGTAACCAACATTTTTATTCAAAGTAAGTCAACATTTTCTGTTATTCAATTCGTACGGTTGAAAACATTTTTCACTACGGAATGAGACGGCGAAACGACAACACCTAGCATAATCGGATGGCGAAATTGAAAAAAGAAAGAGAGAGAGCGAGAGAGAGAGAGAGAGAGAGAAAAAAATGAGATCCTGAGAGCCGTAGCCGTAGGTAATAAATGTCGTGGGAGTAGTAGACGGCGAAAGCGCTAACGGGTCACGCTAAAGGCAAGAGAAAAAGATAAAGACTGTCGGGCCGACGGCGGGCGGAGGAGAGAGGGGAAAGAAACAAAGTGCCAAGCGTAGAGAGGACCAAGCTGCAGCTCACACAGCCCTCATCCGTTAAAGCTTTCGCATCGCTCGGCATTCCAGCATTAATATAGTTGTTTCTTTTGCATCGCTCTTGCTCTCTCACTCGACCGACCGACCGACCGATCAGTGAGCGAAGAACGGCCATCCTTCGCTTGCATACATGCATGCATGCGCGTTGGCTTGTAACCTTTCTCTTATATGTGTGATGCCTCTCCAACCTCCATGCACGTACACAATACAATCGCAAACTCCGTGCTTCTTTCTGTACACGCACCTGATGAACATTAATTCGTCATGCTCATTCCGAAAGCGATTCTATATTCTTCCCTTCCAGGCGATTTAGACTGTACCGCTGGAGTACGTTTTGAAAAACAGCTGCTATGTTTCCAGATAAGTCCAACAACTGGAAAGAAACTGACAATCGGATGAACCAACAGATTCCAGAACTATTATGTCAATTTAATCGATCAAAGATCCATCTTCATTCTCAAAAATATCAAACTTGATCATTTCTTCTATCGAGAATAAAGTCATTTGCGATCATAACTCTAAAACCACACCAATTTCCACTACTGCTGACTGCTTTTTTGTCGACGTTGGCACAGGCGGTGGGAAAAGCGCGGCGGCGACGGCGGTGCAATTATCGAAATGAGCCGACGATTTCAATCGAGCTGGACTTTGGTTTCACCTGGGGAAAAAACGCGTGCACTTGGTCTTTGCACAATAATACTTGCTCGAGGAGGTTAATTAGCGTAAAAAGGGCGGGGTGGGAGGGAGGGGAGGAGGAGGCAGAGAGAGAGAGAGAGAAGCCGCAACGAAGAAAAGTGAGCTGCCGTCATCTGTAAGGTGCAGTGATGCGCGCGGCTAATTGACAGAGAGAATGATGCGTGCATAAGCCTCTTGTATGTATATATAGTAAACATATTCCGCACAAATAGGTCGCAAAAACGCCACTAGCCTGCGCGGGTGCGCGAACTAAATTGCAAATACTGCACAGCCGCCAGCGATTTCTCTTTCGCGCTCTCTGCGCTCAAATTGCACCAACACATCGCCAATGTCATTATTTTGACGCGCAACGTACGTTCGTAATATTCGGCTCGCGTAATAAATAATAAAAACTGTAAAAAACATTCTTTAAGCGTCGTTTTCTTCAAGGATGTCTTTTAAATATCTACCACGTATGCTTTCGAATGAGGTTACTTGCATCAATAAGCGTACTTTTACTACCAATTTTCAAAGGATTACGTGGAACGATGCAATCGTTATTTCTAGTAAATCGAACGTTTTAAATAAACAAATATATGATTCTTTTATTCCACGCGCTTCTCGCTAATTGTTCAACACCTCTATTATGTACAACGATACGTCACGGGAATCACCCCCGCAGAGTAGCCAGACACTTTGTACATAGCGGCAGATATGCGGGTGCCCCAATCGTAGGTATGAAATCCCAGTGAATCGAATTCGTTAACTTAGATTATTTCAATAGGGCAATTAATAAACGTTGTAATAATTAGTCGATTTGTCGAATAGCACAAGATATTTTGTACATCTGCGAGTGCGATTTTCCCTAGGGACAAATATAATCCAAATAAATTCTGGATTATTTTTCAATCGGTAATTAATCGTCGTGACCATACCTTTGACAGAAGTTAAAGTTAGCTATTACCGTCACGTCTAATTATTCGTATAAAATTTTTATAATCAAGATTAAGCTATGATAACGATAAGAAAAGAATGCGCTGGGATATCGTTTCACGACGCAATAAATTAATAAAATTCCAATAGAATTGTTATGGACCGCGATCGCGCGCAGTTAAAACTGCATCGGTCTATATCAGCACGGCAATCAGAACAAAAAAAGAGAGCCGAAAATAAAGTAGAAATTATTGTCCGCATAAATAATAGGCGGGGAAGCGATGACAATATATTCTCTTGATACTCTCGATTATAGAGACAGGGGAGGAGAAAGAGCGAGCGAGAAAGAAGGAGAGAAAGAGGAATCGTATCGTTGGAGCAAAAAAGTTTGACAAAAATATTGTGGGCAGTGCCAGCGCCCAAAAGGACACAGCAAAACAGCGAAAGAGAGGATAGAGACAAAGAAAGTAAAGCGTGAAACGTTGTAGAAATAGTATGGACTTTTTTTTTCAAAAGTAGATCTCTTTCTCTGTGCAAAACCACATAGTTTGGTAACGCGGCGCGTCACCTGCGCTCGCAAGTCGTGTGGTCACTTCACTCACCCCCGTTCGTGTTAGTTGACTTTGTAACCACTGTGACGGGGATGGATCTCGTGTGCGGCCGCGTCGGCGACGGTGAATGGGCCAAGGAAGAGGAAAAAGGAGAAAAAATAAAACGCGTCGGGGACTTGCAAAAAGGGGCGAACAAAGAATACGAGAGAGGCCCGAGGCGTGGAAAGGCCGAGGCGACTGTGGCATATCGCGTCGCACGCCGTTTATATATGTGCGTATACGTGCGTGTGCGTACGTGTGTGCACTCGTTGAGAGCCATAGCCTAATAAATAAAATGTGCTGCGCGGCGTTTCGCGGTCGCCGATATTTTAGCCACCGCCAAGGTGTGGGTTTTTCTCATAAAAAATCGACGCATGCAGAAACATAGGCGTATGCGCGCGTCCTTACGAAGGTTAAAACGACTTTCATATTCGCAATTTCGTATTGGCCCACTCACCTTCGCACTTGTACTTCTCTGTTTCTTTTTGTTCTTTTTCTCTCGCGTATACATACGCACAAAGTCAACATGTGGGCTCTCTTTCTCGATACACCTTGCGCGCGCGCGCACGCTTGCGCTTGCGCTTGTGGAATGAATAAAAAAGAAGTTTCTTTTCTTCGCGCTCATACGCTTATTCACGTATCACAGGACCGCGACTTTCGGTCTCTCAGTCGTGCGTGGGAGAGACAACGTATAATTTGCTTAATGTATGCGGCATTGTGATGATGTTCGCTGATCTACAAACTAATTTGGCACGAAAGTACGCGCGCGCTTTAAATGTTACATTGTTCGGACATTTAATCAGATTCAATTTTGACTTTTCTGTAATACTCGCGCGCCCGTTGATTAATTATCTTTGATAATAATTTTGTTTTTCTCCTTCCTCTCTTCGCGGCAAGTACAAATTATGTCGTTCCGGCTCGACTTTTCGAACATTATACGCAATGTTTGAACGGATATACTTTGCAGATACAAGGGGCTAGTCTTTTTTTCTTTTATTGTTACTAGAACTCGAAGGTACCTGGACTTTTTTTACATTATTCTTATCGAAGTATTATATGAAACGAATAACGAATACAAGAAATCGCGTGATAAAGTCGGAATGTCATAATAGAATGTACTAATTGGTAATCATTGCCAACTCAATCGAGTTCATTTTTTAGGTGAAATAATAGCCGGCAAGTCAGCCAATTAATACATAATTGAGCCCTTCCCCAACGATTCGTTATCTGACAATAATGCAAATATCGCAATGAGCTGTCGCGGTTCGAGAGCAATAAATAAAGCCGTTAAATGAAAGCTGCACGCAAAGACAAGAAAAAAATGTAAAGTATAGGCGACTTGGCAGTTTGAGTATTATAGAGATAGAGTGGTCGATTTTGCGAGTAGTGAGCGCGTGCGACGTGTGAGAGTGGAGCTCGTAAAGATCGCAGAAAAACAGGAGAACGCTGTGGTGTACATGTGGCTTTCATATACTTGGCCGGTGTAGTACGCGTTGCAAGAGGAGGTAGTAAATCGGCTAGGTAGCGCCGCTTGAGGTGTCAGTCTCTCTCTCTCTCTTTCTCATTCTCTTTCTCATTCTCTTTCTCTCAAGTATTGCGGGTGGTCAGCTATCTGTCCCTCGGCACGTACCTCTTTCTCGCGTTATCTGTCCAACGATCGTATATATCGGCTGCTACAACTTCCTTTCGTGCCTCCATATGGAGACGTTACGTGCTGCCGCTGTATAATGTATTCCTCAACTATGCTGCCGTCAAATCAACGAGAAAGAGAGAGAGGAATCCCGACAATTCCAGATTTAAATAGCACGCATACTCGGCCGAATATTTCCGGCGACTACTATATAAATTATCCCTTGTAATTACCATCTCTCGACATGCGCATGTGGCGTTTACGAAACCATTTCACACCGTTTTCCATACGCACACTTTATTGAGGTTTTCCACGAAAATTGTCACCTGGACGCGCGTGTGGTTATCGATTAGATCTTTAGCGTATATATCAATCGGTGAATCACATTCTTCGGTGAAATTCCTATTTTGTGTTGATCGTCGCCAGGCTGACGAAAACATCTGCTGACGGAATCTCGAGCGTAATGCGGAATTTTACGTCGAAAATGAGCGTAAACATGCTGGAAAAATAAGATAATAACCAAGCTAAAAGGAGGCACAATTCCCAAGAAGACGGGCAAAATCAAGATTCGGAATAAAGTGTCGGGTATTAAACGCAAAGTATTATCTCTGCGAGGCTGTCCAAGAAAGAACGAGATCGCGGCGCCATAAAGAGGCTGTGCAATACGGAATATTGGGAGAACCGCGGCTAGCTTGCTTTAAATATGAATGAGACGACGAGGTGCGAAAGGAGAAAGAGAGGGGAAGCGGCTGTAGGTATACGAACGGTGGAAAAAGGATCTTTTAGGGGGATATTTTTCGTCGTCTCGCAGGACATGCGCATGCAGATCACGTTGGCTGTTGATAGCATATCTGTGGGCGGCGCGTGTGTGTGGTCCTCTATGTCCTTTCGCTCCCTTCTCCTCTACGAATCTCTCTCTCTCGCTCTCACCCCCACTTTACTTGTCGCCAGTTCTTTCTCGCTCTTTCGACACACCCCTCCTGCTTATACTCTCTCTCGGACTGCATCTCTTAAGCTCTAAGGCTACCCAATTTCTCTCTTTCCCCACCATCCTCGTATACATACGTGTACGTATACAATCTCGTGGATCCTCGCTCGTGGATGCTGCTGCCGCTGCTGTTGCTGCTGTTATGCTGCTTCCTCAATCAGATTCAAAAGGTACATACTTTTCCCTTCACCACTAATTTGTTTGCATTTATTATGCATTCCAACGGCTCTACCAACTCCCTCGCTCGCAACTTGCTTTACAACTTTATCAAAACGTTGACGTACACCATACCTGCAACAGATGCATCAGCTCTTGACACTCGGTTTTTTTACTTTCAGCTTATCTCAAATTACTCGCGTACCAAGTTAATCAGTTTTCAGCTTTTGCGAGTAAAACAACTATAACATTGAAAGTACTATTGATCACGATAAAAGTACATACGAATAGATCGAGGTGTCGCAAAGTATTCAAATTGTACAATATATTTGTTGGTTTATTCAACGTTTCTACATTGCAAACTTCCACGTGTTACTTTGCGAATGAAACGATTGGATTCGTCGCAAGAAACACGAACGCAACATCTGTAAATCGGATAGCAACATTGAAGTTCTTAATAATCCGAGTACGAGTGCAACGTTTTGTTACACAACAGCACCATACATCTCTCGCACTCTCTAATTATTGAATCGAATTTCGTTTGTAAGTACTGTTCTGTAACGTTCTTATTCAACGTGCCAAATACGAATTTCAGCTGCTGGATATAAAGATCGTTGTACAGAAAAATGGAAATCCTCACGTTAGATCTCCCCACAGATTGGTTGATTATTACGTCTACAGTTTAGGCGCAACGTTTAATTGGAAAAATTTGGTTATCGAAGCAATTAATCGTTTCCTCGTATGGTAGCACCATAAAAAGCCTATAAGCAAGCGTTGCTCACTCAATTAATTCAAGACAGCCGCCGCTGAGGTTCAGTGGCTCGTAGTATCAAACGATGATATTCCGTAGTGGAACTTTGGTTACCTATGCTGGTAACCCGTGGCGATCAAGCTAGGGCGCTAACTCAAGAATCTCATCTTTAATGTAAGCGCGTCCGCACTTCGATATCTTCTCTTTCACTGCAGCTCGTCTTGAATTTCCCGCAGCGGCATGACACAAAATTCTCTGCATCAGCCATAAACACAGGAATAATCTTCCTATTACATCTTCTTCTATTGTGAATCGACCCAACAGCTCGCAACCTGCAGGCATGAATATACTTATATGCGTAGATCCTTATAACGACGTCCTATTTTTCAACTGGCCGCCGCTGAGCAGCCTTCTCTCGTCATAAAGTGAGAAATCGTGTTAAAACACGTTTTTGGCTCTCTCTCTCTCTCTCTCTCTCTCTCTCTCTCTCTCTCTCTCTGACTATCTTCGCCGCTATCGTCTCGCACGGAAAGCTATAAAATAAAAATCTTTCTCACTGATTGAAAGATTTCTTTGGGATTCACGAGTTAATCAATGTCACGTGCTTTGATTTCACGAGATAATATTCTTCTTATCAATTATTCTCACACGACACAAATAAGAAGTCGTATAATGATACAACATTTCTACCCCCACTCCATGCAGACTTTTTGCAAACGACTATTTTCGTTTTCTTTTTACAGTTTTTTATTTCGATTATTTGTGTCAATCCTACATTAACGATTATTTTCTCAATTATAACACGTGAACAATGAAACGACTGATTGCGAGCCTTTTAATTATCACGAAACAGCAAAGTTTTTAAAAATCGAATGGGATAAAACTTTGAGAAAGATCTATCCGTTAGAGAAAAGATTTGTTAGATTGAACCTTTGAATATGAAGGTTAACTTAAAAACACTTGGCCAGAAGTAAAAAATCCTTGAAATAATGTCGATTTCAGATTTAAAACTCCATTGACATAAGTCTCCGTGTACCGATTGAAATCCCCTTGAAAAATGCGCTATCGTGCAACGAATAATTTTTGCAAAGATTCCTACATTGATCAACGCTACCGCTTGATTATTTATAGAAAATATTCAGAATTAGCTATTCGCGCATTCTTACACCATCGAATAAAAGAGTTAAACGAAACGGAAAGCCAAGCGTCTACCTTGATAAGAAACAAATAAAAGTTGAAATAAAAAAAGGGCAGGACCAGGATCGGTATGATTGCAACAAATATATATCTGATAAAGCGAGTCGCGCGCCCGCGCGCACATTCTTACGAGCCACAGAGCGTATGTGCAGCCCGATGCTGGTTCGAGCGCGGGACTTTCCCGCATGTCACTAAATAACTGCGCGTGGTATTTTCAGCGGATAATTGGTTGCGTGGGTCGACACCACTGCGCGCTTGCGGTATACGAGAGCGAAAGATTAATATTTTTTTGTATTCTCAAAATGAGAATTCCAACGTAAACCTTCTCATTCTGTTGTCGCGACTTCTTCATTGAACGTTGATATATAATTGTTCAAGCTTGCTTTCGTTGTGACCCCCAAGTGTATATGCATACGTACGTACGTACACGCACGTATGCGTACGCCTTGATTCTCGTTTGCCTTCATTAAGCTCGCACGCTTAATACGCAGCATAGAACCGTGACGTTTGACTTTCTAGAGAAATTATGATTTAGTTGAACGCCCACCAGTTATTTAATTTTCTGCTTTCGCGTGCGCATAAACAACCGTAAGGTGAGAGCACTGCGTCTATACGGATTTTCTTTCTTGTGCTTAAAATGACATTCCCATTTCTCTTTTTCGTACGTGAATTTTCCACGATTCGTTAGGTACGCTTATACACGTCATCCTCAAAACAAACGTTGGAAACATGGTATTTGCTGTACGGGGCAACGAAAAGAGGAAGAAACAAAGATAAACAAAAAAGCTGCAAATATATAGGGAAAAAGGTTTGCGTGGCCGCGAGCAGTCAAATGCGCTCGCGCGCACGCGCGAGAGAAAACGAATGCTTAGGTATCTTCTTCCGAGTTTATCGTTTAAAAAACATCCAAGAGTAGGCAACGACGTGCGAGAAGTACAAAAAGAAGCAAACGAGTAGGGAAAGGGATAAAAAAACAGAAAGAAGTGGAGGCAAACGAGGTGAAGCAGAAAGCGTGCACGCGCGCGAGAAAGAGCAAAAGAGAGAGAGAGAGAGAGAGAGAGAGAGAGAGGAGAGTCAAAGGTAACCCTAAACGCATCTTGGTATCATGTCCGCGAGTACCTGGGCGGCTCGTTCTTTGTAACACGATATGCGTTTTTGTTCGCCAGTTCTTCTCTCGCTATATAGTTGCATTAAAGAGCACGCTACACACAACGTGTAAATGTGTGTGAGTGTGTGTGTGTGTGTGTGTGGATATAGACAGCTTCGACGAGACGCGCGTTGCACCATATAATACTGTCGATAGTCGCGAGGTGAAGAGGAGGTGGATACCACCCGCAATCGACGTGAATAAAGAAATTACTGAGAAACGACAAAAAAGAGAACATCTAATTGATTATTCCGATGTGATTTTTTTTATTGCTTTGTCCCGACCAACTCGTTCTCGCGTTAGCTGACCGACGGACGCAGGTTCGCGGATAGAAACAAGCCTCAACACACGGAAGGGAAAGAGAGAGAGAGAGAGAGAGAGCCGCAATTTTAATAAGGACCCGTTCGATGATTGCCAAATATATCCAAGCGAAATGGAATTCTCTCACTCTTGTATCGAGGGATATTCGTGATCAAATAAATCTTAAGCGTCGAATGTCGTTATAATTATACTTTATTGTTATTTGCTTAGTCTTTATGTATCACGCGCTTATGTATATACACAGTATCTTTTATAGTCTGATATACGCTTGTCCAACTGATTTTTAAAACTAAATATAATAATAATAATAATTAAAATAATGATCAAGAGATGAATGTATATTACACTGAGTCGTGAACACAGATATCACGTGATTTTTTCGCATTTGCACACATAGTTATACAAACAATCTATATGTGGGTGAGCACGAGCCTATATGTTCTTATAGAACAAAAAAGAGAGAGAGTCATTTTTGAGTTATCTTAGGAGCTAACAAAGGCGGAGATAAGAAAAGACGGCTCGGAACGTTTTGAACGTCGCCGCACAATCGTTCAATATCGTGTGTACATTTGCTTTGCCGACACTGGCTCTGAGTATTACATCATTCAACGACAATACAGAGGAAGACAAAAAAAGAAAGAGAGAGAGAGACAGAGGCAAACTAAACCTCCATTTTTCCTCGCGCGAGAAACTTGACAAATTTGTACAAATACTTAATATCGAGTGCCTCTCCATCAAAGAGAGAGCATATATTTAAACAACAGATCACTTAGAATTTCGTACGGGCTAAAACGAAAAATTAAAATTTCGATACGAAAAAAATAATAATAAAAACTAAACGACAATGAAACGATATCATCACTGCCGATACGAAGTTTGCGGGTTAAGAAGTCTCCTGGAGAACGACGCTCTGTGATACAGGCACTGGTGGTGGTGAAGGTGAACCTGCAGCCATGACGCCGAGGTTGTGGGTGAGCGAGTGCCTTCTTAAATCGCAGTTGCGACGAAACACTTTGCCGCAGGATGCACAGTGATAAGGTTTGATATCGGTATGAGTAAGCAGGTGAGTCTTGAGATTGCTACGCTGGTTGAAGCTGCGCGCGCATACGGGACACTTGTGCGGCGACTCTTCCATGTGCAGAATTTTGTGCACCGCCAGGGTACGACTCTGGCAAAATCCCTTGCCGCACTCCGCGCACTTGAAAGGCTTCTCCTTGCTGTGGATGTACCTGCAATCAACACCAATGACGCACGATTTAGTTGCACTGCTCTTGGTTCCGAGTTTGGTACTCGTTCGTAAACCCTGTAGCGGTGATTCATACGTCGATGCGTTTACCAAATTTTATTACATTATTGTTCGTCAATCAAGCCAATTACGAGTTCGTGAAACAGTCGGCGTGTCGACGGGTCTTTTCCCTTTTCTTTAGTAAGAATAATAGGAATCGCGAGTGAATACGTAAGCTCGACCAAAGGATGGCCAACCGCAATAGACGGAACGATTGAACCTTGTTAATAATTTTCAATGTTCAAACAATGAATCTCAAGGAAAACATCGAGGAGGGATTGCAAAGTTCAACGCAGGTCGTTGCTGCTGCAGCAGCAACGCACCGTAGCTTTCAAAAGGATATAGCAAGCATCGAGTGTAACAGTTCGTTTTCGAATTCAAGGTACTCACCTGTGGTCTCTGAGATGATCTTGCCGACGGAAAGCTTTGCCGCAGATATCGCACGAGTAGGGTCGCTCGTCGGTGTGCGTCCGCTCGTGAATCAGCAGATTGTAACTTTTCGTAAACTGCCTGTTGCAGAATTTGCAGATGAACTGTTTCTTGGGTCTTGAGGTACGACACGCCCTCGAGGGCAATAGACTCACCGCGGCCGCCGCCGCTGCCGTCGTCGCATCCACGGGCGTCGAACTCGATTGGACCGCCGCGGACGTCGAGGACGAAGCAGCCACTACGTTAAGCGTACCACTCGTCGCGGCAACTGTAATACTCGGGCTCACGGTACTATTCGACTCGGCTATGCGTTGAAGCAACAAGTCGTGGCCGAGTAACGCGGAGCTTGAACCATCGTGCAGAAATTCAGCCGCGGCTTCTTCCTCTTCGAGTAGCGCGAGATCGTCCTCGGGATCGGTAGACACGAATTCCAAATGCGAATGGTCCTCGTCGTCCGTGCTCGAGGCCCTCAACATTGACAATTGCACCGTGCTCAACTGCTGCTGCTGTTGCTGCGACTGCGATTGCTCCGACGCTTTCGAGGTCGCACTAGTGGAAGCACTTGCCACCGCGGCTGTACTCGCGTGTAAACGATGCAAAGTTACGTAGGTCTCGAGAGCTTGTAGATTGAGAGCAGCTGCTGCCGCATGACCCGGTGGCAAAAGGGCAGCACGCTGAAGGGCAGCGAGCAAAGCAGTTTGCAGACTGAGCGACACGCTTTGCAAGGTCAAGTTGGCGAAACCATTGGCTGCAGGTTCGGCCTGCTCCGTCGGCGGCGTCGTCGTCGTCGCTGACGAACCGTCCGACTGCTGTTGCTGCTGCTGCTGCTGCATATCGCTATGGATGTGGGTTGCACTGAGATAAGCAATGGAGGTGGGCTGAAGGTGGCTGCCGGCATCGGGGCAGCCCGAATGCCGCGCAACTTACAGGAACACACTGTCTCGCGATGCTCGCCCAACGGAGGCGCTTTCACGACTGCACGCGGGCCCGGCGGCCGGCCACTGCTGGTGGAGCCACCTGGTGGTTGTCGCGTTATTGCTGCGGTTGCGGCTGTGGCTGCTGCTCCTGCTGCTCCTGCTCCTGCTCCTGCTCCTGCTACTCACTGCTGCTTCAACGGACCCCGATTCGCGCGAGGGAGGGACGCTTCGCAAAGAACATCTGCGTGCCCAACACCAAGAAATGGCAATGTTTTGTTTTGTTTTTATTCATTCACTTTTTCTTGACTTCTCTTTTTTTTTCTTCGATGTATACCTCTCTGTTCTTCTCGCTGTATAGCAGCCGAAATCACAAGAACAGCGAGAAAGAACCGTGCGCCGCGGAATTTACGACGGCAATTAATGCACACAGCCGTGCGCCACAACTCGCGCTCGCGCCCGTGTATATAGTTAGCTGCACTTACTGCGCGAAGCCCCAGCGAAGAAGACGAGTCCAAGAGAGCGAGAGAGAGAGAGAGAGAGTAAGAATGGGAGAAGAAGAAGAAGACGACGACGAGGAGGAGGTAGAGCGAGAGGACCGTTAGCGCAAGAGTGAGCGAGAAAGAGAGAGGTGCTTAACGCGAAAGGAGAAGGAGGAGAGGAGAGGAGGCGCAGCAAGAGCGTACCAGACTAAATAATATTATAGGTGCTGTTCTCACGGTCCCGGGACGCCCGCGGGCCAACACGCGGCTCCATAGTCGCCCACGCGCACAACCAAGAGAGAGAGAGTGAGAGAGAGAGAGAGAGAGAGGAGAGCGGCGCGGGTCAGGGGTCAGCGAGCGCTCACTGACCGTCACAGCTTTTGCTCGCTCACTTGCGGCTGATGCTGCTGCCTGCCCCACCCACCTCTTCTTCTCTCCACGCTATGGAGCATCTTTCCACCCGCATATATGCACTTTTTTTCTTTTTCTTCTCCTTCTTTTTTTGCCAACCTCGCGCGCTTATAATCACCTTGCAGTTCGTGCTCTCTTACTCTCCTCTCACCTGCGCGCAACCCGTACTAGCGCGTGTAGCACATAACCCAAGACTCGACCTGCATGCGCGAGATTTTCAAACTTTATCGCTTCCGGAGCATCGCGCCAGTTTCCTGCCTTTTCAAACGTGTTCGCTCTCGATCCGTTTTTTCCCTTCTTACCTTCACCTTTTCATTTTGCCTCGCGTCGTGTTTTTCTTCACTTCTGATCATAATTATTTCGTTGTCCTATTGACGCAAATTATAGGAGGTGGTGTTTTTTAGTTGCGAGTGTCGTAATGCTGCATTTTAATTTATCGACATTGACGGGAATAACAAGCAACCTTCAAGGAGAAAACGGAATGTCGCGCTTTTGGAACATTTACTTGTTTTCGATAGTCTTTCCAATTGTAACTCGAGACTCTTTCAAATAAATTTTTCGAACCGACACAAATGTTCGACCCGACAGAAACTTCCGTGGAAATAAGATAATACTAGCTACGTGGGATGAACGTGACGAAAGTCCGTGAATTTTACGTAATTATTTGATTCTTATTACACTCGTCAATGATAAAGTTTAGTAGATGTAAGCGGTAATAATTTTAATAAGTCCTGCTCGTAAAATTATAACCTTGCTGTCGATATATCACGTTTCCTCGTCCATTGTCTAATCAAGATTTCACGTATTTAGGCATACCGTTATACGTACGCACTGCACAATACTATACAGTACCGTTTAATTTATCGTAAACTCTAGACAGCCATCAGACGTATTTTATAAGCACGGTTATTTATGCTTGTTACTTGAACAACGCAACGGAAAGAAAAGAAAATCTCGCGTCCAAATGATAATCTTTATGTTTTTTTTCACAGTGCAAAATCAAATTAAAATTCGATCAAAACGATACATAAATCAAATACGTCGATGAAATACACACAGCGATCGTTACAGAATTATTGAGCTACAATACACAAACCACCAGATATTAAAGCGATAACCGTTTCTGCACAAAGGAGCACAGAAAATGCGAGAGAGGAGAAGAAGAAGAAGAAGAAAAAGAAGAAGAAGAAGCGACGGAACCGCCGAAAAAAAGGGAGAGACGTCGATAGGGCAATCACGAAATCGCGCCGAAGCTCGGCGTGAAATATCGCGGGGTGGTCGCTCGTACTTTGGTTTTCGCGGCTCTTGCGACGTCCCATCGAGCTGATAATTAGATCGCTACCAAACCTGCGACCTGCTCTCCCCGTGTTTTTTTTTTTAGATTCGCTCTCGTCCGCAAAAGCCACAAAAGCAGCGAGTACGTGTCGAGGGAAGGGAGAAAGAAAAGAGAGGAGGAAACGGACCCCTTGCAGGGCCCCGCAACAGATTGATTCGTCCAATTACGCTAAACAATCTGCGCTGAGTAATCCGATCGCGACGTGCGCTTCTCGGACCCTTAACTCGTGCCGCCCTTGCGCTTTTTTTTAGCATGCTTCACTCGACTCGTACCCTTGCGACGTTGACGTGTCAGCCAATTGCTACAGAATGTGAGCAAATCAATGCTCGACCAGCTTGATTATCCATTTCCAATGATAGCTTGGATAGTCTAATTTTAGACTAGTCAATGTTTAGTTAATCCGCTACTGAGTTGGTCCATTCTACTTCGCAGAAAACTCTACAGGTATTATTTTTAAATTTAAATAAATAATCGGAAGTCAAGTTATAACAAGTTGTTTTTGCGTATTCTGCAAGAAATCAAAGGTATTCCCTTATTGTTCAAATGGACATTTAGAGAATGAGCAACTGGCGAGGTTAATACAAAACCAGATTTTTATCGCTCAACTGACACTAAACTCGTTAAATTGAGTTATTTGAAATTTATTCTGTAAATTAAACGTTCCCACAGTAGTCTTTTCGAATATTTGATTTTGTAGCCAAAATCACAATGACTCGCTTGATGAATAACAAAACGATTATATTTCATTTTTAACGATTAAGGTATTACGAAGAGTATCTCTTTATTCTAGGAAACGGGAGCCGTTTATTACTGGCGCCACAGACACCTAGTCAAAAAACAAAGAATAAAATAAGTATAGGAATCGAAGGAAAAAAAATTGGCCGAGGTACTGGAAGGCACGACGAAACTTGTAATAAAGATCAAATGTGGGTGGATCGAGAAAATCGTGAAGCAAGCGTATCATAAATAAAAGTTGAAAGAAATTCCTGCGGTTGGGAAGAGAACGCCAGCTACTTTTGAAATATTTTTTAGCACGGTAGTCCTCGAAAAGTGCGGCGCTTATGAGAAAAAGACAGAAAGAAGAGGAAGAAAAGGAGAAACATCGGTCCGGCGTCGGATAGCGCCGACGCAGTAGCAGCAGGGAGTCGACGCTCAGTCGACAACTCCCTGGGAGCATTTATGAAAAATACTACCGTGCTTTCTCATAAATAGGTGTCTTTCGATAATAAGCTTTGGAGACACATATATTCAATACATTACGAAAAAAATCATTTGGCAGTTTATCGAGCAACTGGTGCAACTAAATCGATTTGATTAAATTCATCACGAGAATCACGTTTAAAATTAAATCATGGATAGGAAACAAGTGGTTACCTGAAAACCCATACCGCTGAACAGAAAACTCGTAGTAGCATATTTTGTTTTTCTTATTTTAAATAGTCAAAAGGTCCTTTAATCTATTAAAAAATGGTGCTTCGAGATGTAACGTCATCGTTGAGCCGTCATTTCAACAATTGACTGTTTACTTAAACCCAGCATTAATAAATTCAACTATCGTGTTAACGGTGCCAACCTGCCAGATTAGCAATATTAGCAAACGCTCATATCGTGTACTTTTTAGTAGAATGACAAGAAGAACCAAGACCTTTTCAAAGTTCTCGACTACAGTTTAAATGTCTAGCAATATGTAACCAAACGTAAGCAAGGCACTTTAAAACGTCAAGATGATTGATGCTGTAATAATCCCGACTGTGACGTCGACCCAAGTGTGTTACAAACAATTTTTCTTCCCAGTCATACGCCCTTTTACAGCAGGTCACGGAATGACATTGGTAACGTAGCTTACAGACAGCGTATCCCGGCTATTATACATATATATAAACCTCCTCCGTCCACTCTCTCTCTCTCTCTCCTCTCCACCCCTTTTAACTCTTTCCACCTTTTGAGAGCTGTTTATGCGCGTTTAGAGAATGATTAGGCGGCAGCGTCTCTACGGGGGGTATCTATCCACAACCTATCGCTCGCTTTTCTCCGAGCTATATCTTCTTCTTTATTTTTTAACTAAAGCTAAAAAGACTATTGGACCCTCGGCGGTGGCGACTCACCGGCACCGCGTTTTGGCAGCTTGTTATTATTATTAATTTTTGGGCATTTTGATTTTTTGTTCTTATACTCTGGGCGGACGGCGGCACTCGGCGACGGTAGTTACGCGCCGCGTTTTTACTGCTGTGAGAAAGCCGCGCGCGCGCACACCGGATAAACGCCTTGTCGACGATTGTTCTCTGTAGCCAACTCCGTTTTCTCGTCGTTAAGTCCCCTCGAGCGCGATACCGTGAATCCTCGCAAAAAAATATACACTCAAGTATGGTCGTTCGCTGAGAAAACTTGACTTTTGGCTACTTCTTCGGGTTGTGGCTGCTGGTCCATTTCGCCCCAAAGCGAAATCTCTTGATTCGCACGCGGCGGCATTCTTTCCTGTAGTTGTCTGCCCTCGTAAAGCGGTATTACGCACTTTAATGACTTTGCCGTGAATTCGGGGACATTAGCCGCAAACTGTAACGAGCTTCCGTATACTCGAAAAGCCATTTTTTTTAATTAAGTGCTTTATTTTTTACTGCTTCGTTAGCTATCCTTTACACACTTTTTCGGAATTGATTATGATGGCTTTATTAAAAATAAAACCCACGCTTGATACTATCAGCTGCGTGTTAATTACTGGAAGAGAACAAAGATCCAAAGTTCGTAAAAGTAAAGAGAGCTTAGGGCAATTGCGATTTATTTATTTGTTTATTTTTTCTCTAAACGAGAATACATATACGATAATGAAGCGATGTTTCCAATTAAAAAAACCAAGTGTCCGAACAACTCGCGCCCTGCTTTCTCCAACGTCGATCGGCGCTCGTATACAAGCTCTCCTTCGTTTGCAGCGTCATTCGTCCAAGTTGAAGCTCGTCACCAACTGACACCCAACACAGTTTCGACGTACATACTGTTTCTCCGTGTTGTTTGAGCACGGTCCGCGTGCGCGCGAGCAGTCGAGTCGAATAAGAAGAAACAAGTGAATAAAAAGCAGGAACAAGCAAGAAGAAGAAAGGGTTTAAAGGTAGAGCGAAAGAAAGAGGAGGCTCACGATTCGTCTTGCATTCCGAACTGATGCAACGTATTCTCCTACCCGTGCGAATCACTCTAATGACAGATCGATAATTGATCATTATTCCCCTTTGTCGAATGTGCCCCATTGTTGTACTAAGATTGAGCAATGGCTAGTTAGAAGCCGACCTACATGATCGACCGAATAAAGTCGCGCAATTGACCATCACTGTACAATAGTTTCCCTCCTGGAATTAAACGTATCGTTACTCCTTTGTTTTGAAAAAAAAGACATTCGTTTTATTGAGGCATTGTATGTTTAAAAACGTCGCTAAAACATACGCCTTCCTTGCGGAAAGTAGCAAAAACTTGCATTTATGTTCGTCTCCAAAATTCAGCCGTACGTTTCACTCGATTGGTTCGTTCTATCATTTATGGCCGTTACATCTGAATTAGAAAAGAAGCGTTCAAAAGATAATAACTAATTATTTCGTCCGAGTTCGTTATTCGTTCGTTTTTTACGCAATTTACAAATTCGTGTTTTTTCTATTTTTCTATGTACAATACTAAACGTAAAAAAAGTAGTTACGAGTCGTGATTCAACGATGGAATGAGTCACCCGAATAAAATACAAAACTTAAAATCACGGAGTAATTACATAGAAAAACGTCAAATTATTGGTTAATGAAGGAACACTTTGAAACTTATAGATGTGGAGTAAAAGATCAATGGTGATGAGGATTAATCGCATCCTATAATCAAACAAATAGTAAGCGCTCATTAATTATTGACGTATCATCGAGCAGCGGAAGCGAATGAAGATCGGTTCACAAGCCTATGATTATACATGTCTAAGGTTTGAACCACCTTTGGAAGAATGAAAATCAGGACTCCCGGATCAGAGCAGCTGATCTAATTACAACGAGGCTCTAGATTGATGTACGTTATATATATATATGTCCACGGGGGCAGCTGTTTTATTATATATAGCTATACAACTCATTGCGTCTTCATTCGATGCCCAAAATCCGTGGAATCACGCAAATTGATAAGCTGCTGCCGTTCGACTGGCAGGCGCAGCTGCTCTCGCCGCAGCATGGAAAATAAATCAAAGTTACGGATACGAGAATCACTCTCAGTTTCTCTATTGCCCCAGCCCTTTAATCATCGTGTAATTTCTGCGCCGGCTGCACCAACTCATCGACTTTCCTTCACGCCTGTATGTCGATTAAGCAGCTTCTTTATTCCACGTGCCCTCAACTCGCATCGATTACTCAGCTGCTCTTTGTCCACGTCGATAATCTCATTAAATAAAATCGCAATGCGATGTATCGCTATACGTAGTATTCACTGTCGGAGAATATCGCTTGAGAATAATTAAAATCACCTGCTGAATCGTTATCCACTTTAAGCTCGATTGGCCGCCTTACGTTTTGACAAAGAAGATGACTTATGAAGAGCAGAGAGAGAGAGAGAGAGAGAGAGAGAGAAAGCAGAATATATGCAAAAGAATGTGTTTGTGTCGGGGGATGAAACTGCTTGGCGGGAGCCGTTCAGCCTGAGCATTTCTGAGGCTCGCTCTATCTTTCGCCAGGTCCTTCCGATCGCACATACACATATAGCTTTATGTATGTATATATATATATATATATATTTATATATATGTATATGTATAATATATAAGCTTAGCTACCATCTCGTCGTCGGCGTGCAAGCATTCATAAATTATATTTCAGGAAAAAAGGAGGAAAAGTATTTCCAATTACAGTTTTTTGCGAAGGCGCTTTTTGCCGCGGGCCACGCGCCAGGGGGTCCCCGTTAATGGCGACCCGCGCGCGCCCTCGCGATCATAGCTATTTTTCTCCCCCCCCCCCATCTCTCAGCATCGTCTCTTTCACAATCGTTATTATTCGCCACCCAAGCCCATTAATCCGACCTCTTCATTTGAAAATTGCGACTTTTTAATTATGTGCCCGTGGCCCGCTTATATAGCTTGTATTATTATTTTTTGGCGAGACTGACATTCCGCCGATAGACGACAAAAATAAAGAGCTACTTATCTGACTATGTATGTATATAGTTATAGATACATACATTCGATCGTGTTATACACGCAGCCACAAACCAAGTGAGTGATAGAGCTAATTTATTAACATTCCACGGCTATATACGGCTTGAATATGTCGCGAAAGCATGCGCCCGTGTGGCGAACATAGTACATTTATCAGCGGTGCATGCCGAGCATTAAAACGAAGAATTCCAGCAGGATGATAATCAAGTAGATTTAGTTCGGCGATAAAAGCTGGCGAGCGCAAATTACAACTTTGCCAGGTCTCTCTCTCTCTCTCTCTCTCCCTCTCACCCTCGCTCTCTCAATTAAGTAAGTGATACAATCATTTTTCACTTATCTCGTAAAGGAGAGCCTCCAACAAGGCTTGGAGGCAAAACAGACGAAAAAGAAAAAAGTCACAATGCCCCGACGCCTTGCTCGCTTTAACGATCGGCGCACGCCGCGCCGCGCTCCGGTGTTGTACTACTGACCTCGCGAGCACGCGCACTTTCCACAAAAAGTATCGTTCTCTGTGTCCGTATACAACCGTGCGATATTGCGACGAATATGTGAAGCCGACTGAAGTAAAAGCACGCAAACTCCATACGGATGACAGCCTGTTCATATATACGTATGCGCTCGTATTCGCGCTTACACCGAACAAAAAGCGATACAGCTTGTAACTCGGACGCAACTGTTTTGACAAGTCGAGGCTCGGATTGCCGAATAATTAGTACTCTCGACTCGCTTATTGATTGTGACGAGATTATGGGCACTCTACCTTCTATAGCAAGCATAAATTATTCAATTCTCGTTCTCTTCGTTTGCATAACGCATACGCGTGTTAGTGATTTTCTCAAGACGTGTCCGATTCATAAAGCTTACTATTTGATGACGGTATATCTTGTCGCTCGATTATCCTTTTTTATTAAATAACAAAAACGCATCGTTCTTAAGTCTACCTTCGAACAAGTCATAAACAGAATTCTCAAAAAAATCTTTTACGAATGAAGTTTACTCGATTTCAACGAATAGCACGAGGCAGAATATGCGCAGTTCCTTCGCATGCAGAAGCGCGCGAGCGTTGATGGCATATTTTCACGCCGAGTCCCATCAAACTCCCGTGGCTCGTGACGGCAGCAGCGGCCGATTGAATTATTTATGAGAGCCGGTCGATGTGGCTTGCAGACGTCGTATCTCATTTTATGAGCTCCACTTTTTATTTTCATCCGCATCGCATTCACACACACACGCGCGCGCGAACATACTCTGCCAGCACATAACTCATCCATTGTTTATTCGTCAGAGGCCTCCATTTGAATCTATCAGAACTGCATTTTTTTACTGACTCTCCTTGCTACTATATTTCATTATTATAATAGGATTGTCAGTCTTGGCTCAAGTTGATTGAATACCGCTCGTGGAAGACATCATCCGACTTTATGAGAAAAATTTATCAAACTTATCGAGGGACCTTTACTTTTCGTAATAATAATTGTTACGGATAAAAACATTTATTTTGAATATTCTATCAAAGATCTGCCAACAGAGATGATCGGACGTTTCCAAATATGTATCATATTTTGATAGAACAAAAATGCCAAATTATTTGAATATTTGCAACACTATAACGTAATTTTGTTACAACTGGTGATCCTGACTAAATATATCATTCGTAAACGTGTTATGCAGGGATATGCAAAAAGTAACGGATAATAACATTGAAGACAATTTGAGAGGTTTTTTGCGGTGGTAAATTTAGTTGGAGATGTAATGAAACGTCCTCTACTAAAAAAATGAACGACCTTTTTGAAATTATTTGTGTAATTTTGTTAACGTTGGTTCTAGAAAGTGGACCAAGAAGCTCGTAATAAATCATCTTTTTTGAAGAGATCTATCATTTACCGTTTCATACCCATATCGCGATCAACAAGTGGACTTGAAGAAATAGTAGCCGGGAGTGGATAATATCTCTTGAACAACAATATGTTTTGTTGGTACTCGTAAACAATCGATGGGCTACAATTGTTCGATCTCGTTTATCACACCAAACAATGTATTAATTGTCACTCAGCGGTGGAGACTCATAATTCAAGCTTTTTAAAAGCATCAGTCCAGAGGGATTGAATATAGTACTTAACAAGCAGAGATGCACTTGATATAATAAATGTGAATAGCTCGTGAGTCGATCGGTTACACGCGTTCAGTGGTCGACTATATAAGATTGGCCTATGGGCAGTGTATACATATACATATAGAAGAGCGCGCGCGCGAGTTCACGGCGCGTGCATTATCGCTAAATTGGACGCACAGAGGATCAGCGCTCTGGGCTCAGGTATATAGGTGTATATGTGTATCCTTAGCTATTCGCATATGCTTGTGCTCAAAGAGAGAGAGAGAGAGAGAGAGATAGGGACGGTGAAGGATCGATCGGATGATCAATCGCACCTCGTGGGAAGAGCGGTTGAGTGAGCAGGGAGAGAGAGAGAGAGAGAGAGAGAGAGAGAGAGAGAAAGAGAGATGTAGAACGAGGCAGTCAGCCAGACTGTAGAAACTATGTGGTATATATATATACTCCCCGGGCGGCGACTTGTCATGTACGCGGTCGTGCGCATTTTGCCGTGCGCTCGTCACAAGCGCTCCCGCATGATCTAGTCCCTCCAAAGTATCATATTGCCTCCGAGTCGACGCATCGATCATCGGCACATGCGCGCCCGCGACTTTCGCGCTCCACTGATTTGCGCTTCAAAAAGGAATACAGCCTCTATAGCTGCTTTCTCCCCCTCTCTCTCTCTCTCTCTCTCTTTCTTGTTAGACCAAAGTCTATCTTCATACAATAATTAGTTTTCCTCCCATTTTTCCCACTGCCCTGCTGACGTTTTACACACGTCGCTTTTGACTATTATTCTATACTCCTTGCTCGACATGACGAGACTCGAGGCGTTGAATTGGGCAGACTCGCCTGAAAAGGAGTAAAAAACGATAATATACATGTATATATATATAAGTGGAGAAAGCCGAAAAGGAAGTTCTCTCGAGAAAGAGAAAGAATGAGGAAAATAAAAGAAAAGAGCTCTCACAAAAGCCTTCCTTTTCTCTCTCGCTTTTTTTCGAGATGTCACTTATTAATTCTCCCATTCTCTTTTTTCTCCGAGGCGCTCACCAACTGAATAGAGAAAAAGAGAGAGGAATAGTGAGCGAGCCGCCCACTCGAAGTCTGGACATTAGGAATTTCGTAGTTCTGACCAGAAGGCGCACACACGCACACACATACACGAGCTGACCGACTGTTGCTGCTGTTGCTGTTGCACACCGCATCAAAAGGTCAGCCGCTACCTGAACACTACTGCTGCTGCTGCTGCTGCTGCTGCTGTCTCATCATCATCGTTCCCCTTTTTTCCGCCACAACGATGACACTTTAATACTCCGTTTCCATGACAGAAGCACCATTGTGATTAATTATCTTGGAGCGTCTCGATCTGACTTCATTCCGTTCTTCTCCAGGGACTTTGTTGTAGACAACAGATATAATATGCGTATATAAACGGCCGCTGTTAGATCCAACCGTATAAAAATCTATCTACTGCTGCTGTTATATGCAGTCTTATATATGTATAACAGCTTTGTTCCTTCGTTCTTCTTTTCTTTTTTTTCTTTACTCTTCAGCTTCGTTTTATTTCGTCGAACCTCTTTCCGAATAAAAAGAGATACTATCGCATGCTTGTCATTTCGTACATTAATCTGCTGTTGTATATGATTTATGTTCTCGCGTTGATGCGATAACACCTGTTATATATACTTCGATGAAAAAGAACATTTCGGCTTTAACCTTCTGACAAAATAGATCTCTGGCGTTCGAATCACCCAACGTTTACAAATCAAACACTCGAACTTAAGAGATCGGTTGCTAATTACATTAGCAGTATGTTCTCTCGAGGAGCAATGCAACTCTACAGCGTTCACATAATCATAGTGTAAGCCAACACTCCGGATACCTCAATAGACTGATGCAAAATTTAAAAAACCTCACTGTCATATGAATATTGAATTTGGTTGCAGACAACCTTCAATTGTTCAGCATTCGTAATGGTATAACAAAATATTATAAAGACAAGTAAAATAAAAACATTCTCTTTGGAAAAGTAAGCACGTGATATTCGTTATTACGTAATAATCACGCGTATAATACAATCGATCTACATAGTCTCGTAGACGCGCGGAATGCACCACAGAGGTCTTTAGATGTTAGTCTAGAGGCAATTATTAAATCACTGTGACACTTGAAAGCGTTCATTGAGGCTGAGGATTCATTGATATTTTAGTGCAGGTATATATCGGTAACAACCCCCGAGGACATTGTGTGTGTGTGTGTGTGTGTGTGTGTATTGCTTTTTATTTTGGTTGAGCCTCAAAGACATTATATGACTCTTGTGACCCAGGAGAGAAAGAGAGAGAGAGAGAAACAACTACGAATTCCGACAGTCGCGTACATATAGTCGTGGTCGAATTCGATACACAACGAATGCTATAGGGTTTTGCCCGCGGGGGTTGTACTCTGGCGCGCGCGAGCGCGAACCCCCGCTGCTTTCGCCCGAATCATTTCAAGGAGGTGGGATTCCCCCTCCCTCTCTCTATCTCTCTCTTTCTCTTTGCTGTGGGTTCAGAGCCATGTAATCTTGCTGCCTCAAGCTTGTCGTCTTTCTCTCTCGTTGTTTTTTCTATTCATTTTATTTTCTCGCCGCGCTTTCAGCAGTCTCTTGCGCCTTTCACTTGTTTTGTTGTCGCTCATCGATTACATTTTACTATGCCCCCGAGTGAATATTCTATTCTCTTTATTTATGACGAATCTTTGTTCCAGCCCTTTCGTGCTCTTGACTTTGCAGCTTGGATGTTATTTTCAACTTTATGATTTTCATGCTTGCGTCGCCTTGCTTCATTCCACTCTCATTGTCATTCAAATAAGAAAAAACGATCGTTATAAATTGTGCAAATTTCAATTTAGCAAACGTAAATGTCCTCACGTATCAATTGGGTATAGAAAAATAACGTGGTATATTATTAATAAACACATTTATTTCGTTTCGCTGGCTACGATCACTGAAATCTCATCAATGAATCCTGGATTTCTCAGGAATTGGGTCAATGATACATCTCCATTACATGTCTGAAGAATTACAATTCTCTTGTATTTGACGCCGTTTGGAATGCAAATTCAAAAGTCAGAGAAACGTAAAAAAATGTATAAGCTCAACAAAAGGTAAGAATTTATTCGAGACAGGCGACGTCAAAATAAAGCAATTACACGCACCAGATTCGGATGCGCAACAACGGCGGCGCTGATTTTCTCACTCCTCACGGCTGAAACGACCGTAATCAAGATGGACAATCAAGAGATAGAGAAGAAGAAGACGAAAAAAAGGAGTAAAAAGGAGAAGAGAGAGAAAGAGAGACAAAAGCTGAGAAAACGAAGCACTTATGAAATTTTTAACGGATATCCATCTTTCTCGGTCTCTCTCTCTCTCTCTTTCTCTCGTTCTTTCTGTTGCGTCTTGCTGTTCCTGGTTGTTAATCGCGGCGCGCAGTTATCGTCGGCCGAGCGAGGCCTGCATTACAAGGTGCGTATAAGAAACGCTGCCGTGGCTCGCGTCCGTTCTCAGAAACAATCTGTTATAGTGGCCCATATGAATGGCGAAACGTAAAAATACTCTGGCAAGTTCCCACAAGTGGAGAGAAGATCAGCAACGAAAGAGATGCACTTGACTATTAACGAACCTGTAGACACGCTGTCTAGTCTATAAGATATTATAGACAAGTGTTGCAGCCATCTCTCAATAAAAGTTCTATTGTATCGACAGGGAACTATACAATGGAGGGGTTAGAATTCCCCCCCCCCCTCACTCTCTTCTCATTTTGCGAGCTTTTGACAAATGAAACCAAAAGAAATGTGTGATTTCACGGGCGCGTTCACACTTTGAGTTTTTCAATTAAAAAATTGTAATGAAGGCTCTTTTTGCGAAGCCGATATATAAACGACTCTCTGCGATCAAAGAAATGAGCATTTATTTATTGACCACAGATCTTTATATAGTATGGCTGCCGCCCGACGGTATTGTGAAAGGAGACTCTCTCTAAGAGCCTCGTATAATTTTATGCGGCGACCTCCCCATGCGCGCTTGCTCTACTATATACTGTCCTTCGGCCAAAGTTTTGGAATATAGGTGAGCGCAGATATCTTTCGCCACGCGTCCTCTCATTCTCTCCCTCTCTCTCTCTCTCTCTCTCTCTCGTGTTTGAAACTCTGTGGGAACTATCTCCTCGGGTGCATTATACGAAACCATTAATATAGCCTGATGGCGTACGCGCGGGAGTATAGCTATTTTTCGGATACCTTCGCATACGCATATACATCCATTATGTAGTTCACGTGTACATTCCACGGCGAGAGAAAGAGTGGCATTGTCATGAAGTTTCAGGTCGGGCAATGATTTCGCCTTATCTTTGAAAAGAAGATGGGGGGGGGGAGGGGGGCTGGATCGTTGGATTCCTTTGCTGCGGTCTCCCATAGGAACTTTTCTTATATTATATAGCATACGTATGACACTCTCCGTGGGGATACTTTGCGTACCATTAATTGTCTCTTTCAACCATATGACAGCTCGCACTTGTATAACGCTATTGTTTAGAAGTAATCACCAATTAAGCATGCTGTATATACTCGTCTGTAAATATTAAATTCAGCACAATAAACACGTACGTATGAATGTATGCATATGAAAGAGTGAAAGACGTAAATGAGTAATATGACTTTGGCTCTGACTCTCTCTCTCTCTCTCTCTCTCTCTCATTCTCACTGGCTCCTTTTAACTTGCAGCATTGATCGCGTATTTTGTTTTTGTTCTTTTTGCTCTCTCTCTCTCTCTCTCTCTCTCTCTATCTCGGGAGGCCCACCGCCGCCGATTCTTTAAAAGCGGACGAGGGTGTCGCGGTGCCCCGCTGCGACCTGATGGCCTCATCTAGCTGGTAGGCACTCAAACGATCCACCTGTAATTAGCTTTCACCCTCCTCCTGTTTCGTTTTGTTTTTTTTTATTTGTCTTTTTATTTCGTCGCAGCTCGATAATCCGCGAGCTGCGGTGAACGTTATACACACGATAAGCATTTACGCGCGACTCTGGTGTATATAGGCAAAAGAATCCGCGTGAGATAGAAACGATGAAAAATGGACGAGGAAACATATCAACGATATACATCTATATATAGGTACTGTGTTAATAAACAGTTTTCATCGAGAATTTCCAGCTGCTGGACTAGAGTCCGCTGATCATCGGGATAGATACAAAGCGAAGCAAGTCCCATTGATTCGTCTTCGTCATTTCTAACGCGCCTCCCACGTCAGATTGGAATCTGAAATGTCATTGTGTGTCGCTGTTAATAAAGAGCGGAGATCAAACGCCTGTCGACAATAGAACACGCATACAGATTTGGTGAGTGAAAGACGAGATAAGCGACCGAATAGGTGACGATATTAACGAGTATCGATCAAAACTCGAGTGCTTTTGAGAAGGAATTAAAGAAAGCGAGCGAGTTTAGAGGGTACGAAGAGGCAGAAAGAGAAGCCTTTGAGGGGGAGAGATATACCTCATATAAGTTATGACCGAGCGAATAATTACATGGTCCTTCTCTCGCCCGGTTGCAGGCAGAGGCAAAAGACAATTTTACGCAGCGGGGGGGAACGCGTATATAGCAGCAAACAGCAACAATGCGGCAGCAGTAACTGCCCTCAGGGCAGCTATGCCAGAGCACTTTTTTAAAATTGACAGCTCGGGCATCCGTCAGGCCTTGTGTCCGTGTGCGTCCAAGTCCTCTCCATTAAGCTCACTCTCTTTCCTTCTCGGCTAGCTTACGGAGGCCCTTATGTAAATCAGCCTGGCAAGCGTAATTGGCCAGTCGAGAGAGAGAGAGAGAGAGAGAGAACGAAAGAAACCTCCAAATAACTAATTACGAGAATCGAGTGCGAGCCTCATTATTGGACCGCGCAGCGGGATGTCGCGACACCTCGCTCATTTCGATCCGTATGCTTCCCCACCCTCTTGATACACTCCATTATACTCTGCCTGCGATTAACTTTCTTCGCATCTTCGCCACGCAGATTATAAAGCCTTCCTCTCGCTTCATCTTTCTCTTCTCGGAATAGATGTCTCCTTGCGTATTTGCAGGGGATTTGGATTGGTGGTCAGAACAAACTACCAGGCTTAATTGATCATTGCCGATACGATTAATCCTTGCATCGTATTTCTGCTGCGACGGATAAATCAGACTTCCAAATTGAACGAGCTTTGAGCTGCCTCTTTTGGTCTCTTATCCTCACTCTATATCTGGAATTATTCGATGAAAGCAATTTGGCCGATCGTTTGTTACCAATAACCCAATTCGCAATAAAGCTCTTTATTTTTTCCACTCTGATTAAATGTCGTTCAATGATGATTATTACAAATGAAAATCCTAATTACAACTAAATTAAAATAAATTGTACAATCTGCAATTCCACGTTCGATCTTTTCAATTCGTTCAAACATTCGTCGTAATTTACTTTATTGCTATAAAGTCGTACGAGATGCGGTACGTGCAAGGTTATGTTTTTAAAGTAAACAAATCAAAATACTTGACGAGTCGACGAGCTTTTCAAAGTTGGTCGTAAATAGAGCTATAAAATGGCCTATTTCCATGCAGTCATCAGTAGCGTTTACGTCGCTATTAATTAAGTATAGCGGACTCTGGACGTACGTTCGGAGCTATGCAATCGTCCATGATATAAAACGTATCCGATCGAGTATATTTGGGACTAGTAATGTTTTGCCATTCAAATAGAAAGAAACTCTCGCTTAAGAATAGCGAACCCATACTCGCCAACGTTTTCTAATCCTGCAATATCATCAATTGTCCTTTCTTACATCAAAATTAATATAACAGAAACAGCATGTAGTTCACCTGTATATACATTTGGTGTGTATAGTTTTGGTGGTACATTATTATTTAGTTTTAAATATTTTAGTGTAATTTAAATAAAGGTTTAGTCCGCACAATACGTATTCCTTGTTTACGGAAATTATACGTTCACGTATCTTATCTTCGCAACGTGTCAGAATAAAGATATCAGGCAAATATAGAGAACAGTTTCAACCCATATTGGTCCAGTCAAATAGATCAACGCACTTATCCTCCTAGATACCTGTGTTTTCGGATTTGCAGACGCCGACTCTATTTCGTTTTAACGCGACACTAAACATTATCCTTTTGTCATACTACAATTCATTATTAGTATACGCATTATTTAATACCTTTACAAAAGACCCGTGCGTGCTCAAATTTTGAGCGTTGAACTATGTTCGTAACGTATGGTTTGAAATAAGTATAGAAGTTTTCAAGGTACAAGACTGGCATGACATGACTGTAGCAAATAACTAAAATATAAATGATAATCATAAGTATTGTTTTTATTGCGAGATTAACAAGTAGAGTACACGAATAATTATAAGGTATACAAATAATTACAACGTTGTGTACATGTTTTTTTTATGTTTCGGATGATTGGTGGAAGAAGAGCATAAAATATATAATAGCAAGTACTATAAGAGAGTTGTGAAGAATGCCAAAACCTTAATGTTTAATGGCATACTTTGATTTACCTCTTCTTTTAGCTCTTAATTGTCACTGAGAATAACTGTCATCGCAAAAAAATCCTCGAGATCTCAATTGATGGCAAAATCTTCCTTTTTTAAGGAGATATCGAAGCGCGTTAAATCAATCTTATTAAGTTAGTTCGAAGTAAAGACGTAGTCAGCGATACTCTCGTAGAGAATGGCGACAACTACATCAGCTCCAACATCCTTTTGTCTGTTTAAAAATTGCCTTTCTTTTTCCATCGATTTGCCGTACCTACTGTAAACGATACTCTTTATAGGAACTTTCACAGAGTTAACTTCTTTTTCATATACCTTAACGGTCATTCCAGCTACAATAATATAGTTTTCGCCTTACGATAAAACGAGGCGTTATTAACTGAATCACACTCGCGACATCAATGTTCTAGTTGCACCAATAAGTCATTTGAGTCATCCGAATTTCGGACGTATACCGAATGTGCACTAACCTGCCAATCTTCGTTTGGGGCAGACAAACATTCGACAATTGCAAGGTAAAGAACGCGATAAATAGGTCGATAGAGTATGCCGATTTTTATTGGATACAACATTGAATGGCAGCTCTAATTAGGACTGCAGTGGAATACAAAAGGAGAAATCAAGTGGAAGGAAGCGTGATCGATACAAAAAATGTATAATATATAAGTATATAGCGTCTTGCGCGAGCAACGGAGTAACATCGTTAAAGAAGAGTTGATTGATTGAGCAATTAAATGGCGTTGTCATGGTTGAGGCTATGCGCATAACTACACGCATCGTTTGGTGATGCGCGCGCGTGTATATCGGCAGGCATCAGGCCACCGCGGGGAGCTGGCGCGGCTCTACCACAATTGACGGTAATGAGCCGCAGAGTTTTGAGTCGTCGAACAGAGACGCCTCCTACAACTCCTTGTACGCCCCTGACGGACCGAAAAATTCACATACTCATCGCTCGCAAAAGACAGAGAGAAAAAGAGAGAGAGAGAGAGAGACCCGTGAACAACTACTCTTTCGACAATATACATATATGTATATATGCCGGCGACATGGCGACCCATTCCAGACACGCCCCTGACTTGTCTCAACAGCCGTTTGCTAGACCCATGCACAGCATTCTTCTTTTTCTTTCATTTTCATAAACGATTAGTCTACGGTTAAGTCTTGTTCTTCATTTCTCTCTCTCTCTCTCTCTCTCTCTCTCTCTCTCTTCTTCTCTCTCTTTCGCGCGCGCGCGCTCGCTCCCCTTTTTTCAGCGTTTCAATGAAAAACCTCCTCAGAAGCAGATCCTGAAGATCATCGCTCTTTTCTTTGTGTTGTGTGTTTTAGAACAAGGGAGAGACGAACAACCAACGGAATCGTTTCTTTACATTTCAAATTGAAAATCTATGAATTTTCATCTTCAACGCTTTGTGCTCGAACACAAAATATTTGCAGTGAAAACAAATAATGCAAATTAATGATACACACTTTTGGACGTTAAATTCGAAGAAAAAATAAAATTCAACGACAATGGAACGGCGCATCAACACTTGATATGTATATACCACGCGATGAAGCTATTTTCAATGAAACAGCTTTCACCGTAACGTATCATAAACGTACAATGCCCTTAGTCATCGAAAGCAGTTTTATCATTTACCGAAATCATTATCCTAACATCAAAGCCCAAAAATATTTGTGAGTATTTTTTTTCGACAAAAGCGCCGAATTTCAAAGCTAATGATGCAGGAGTGTACATGTCATGATGTAGTGTGTATATACACCGCATAAGGTACCGAATCGAAAGGGTATATGTACGATCAAAGTATAATATATCGAAGAAAGAAATAAGTCGTTGTGCGTTATAGAAGTCACATTGGTTTTTATCCACTGTACACTGTCAATAGGAGGCGCATAAAAAGGGGTTCTTCTCTTTTAGTGTGTCGCGGTCGCGCGCAAGGGAGATTCTCGTCGTCGTTGTCGTCGTCGACGGTACGGCACAGCACGACACTTTATTTCTGATATATCGGCGCTCAACTGTGTGGCGGTGAGCGGAATATATATTGGTAAGATTAATCGACGTTGAATGCGGCCGCGCGAGTTGTTACAAAGTGCGCCGCCCGCCGCGACGCCGAAGCACATGCATTTTACCTGCGCGCGAATACAGCCCGTAAGAACGAAAGAGAGAGAGAGAGAGAGAGAGAGCGAGAGAGGGGGGGGGGGAGAAAAAACGAGAATGAGACTCTCGACGATCGTGTTTCTAGTCTATGCTCTGCTTATCGTCGACGGACCAATACACCTACGACATCGCGACACCGAGACTCGAATCTCCCCCTCTCCTCTACACACACGCGCTTTTTTCTTTTGTACCTTTCGAAAGCTTGTCGCGAATCGATACCTGCAAATCGTTCGTCGTTCCTCCTCGTGTGTTTTTGCGCGTGTTTCAGCCGTGGACAATCGCGTGATCCGATACTACGAGCAAGCAAAAATGATCGTAGCCGTATACCAGAACGTGTTGTCTGTACGAAAAACTAGAGTTCCACGTCACACTCACTTCCGCTGTGTCTCCTTTTCACGCCAGTATCGCGAACCGTGCAAAACATTGTGCATACGCTCTCAAATAAACGAAGTAGCTCAAGTTTTCTCAAGCACTTCCCATTTTACCAATGGTATTGTGCTTTAAATTCCGAAAAAATGCCGTTCGATTGAAGCGACGTAACTATGATTTAATAATTGGCACTGTGCACACGATCGATGGATGGTTTGCCTCATAAAAGATCATGGAATATATCGTTTGATGAAAACTTGCTATAACTTTGATCGCGTCCAAAATATATTTGTACGTTTACGAGGCAGTTACTCAGCGCGGCAGTGCAGAAGCAAGCAAACTGGACATAAAATTGAGTGCGCGCTCGGGAGCTCACGTTGTGCATATCGAAAAAGACGAAATAAGTAGCAACATAGTCGATTATAACGACGCCGATAATCCGGCAATTGAGGTCCTGTGTTATTCTTGCAGAGTTAATTCGTAAATCTTTGGCATATTCTCTCGCGCGCACTCTCTCCCTACCGTTAATTTAATGTAGTTTGATATATTGGACGGTGAACGATGGGGAGTCGGTGAGCACCGGCATATACGTATGTTACACATCGCGCGCTGCATGATGCACCCGCACCGCGCCTTCACACTTTTAATCATCGGCGCCGCTGGAGCCTCGCGCCCCGTCCCAACATTGATTACACTCTGAGCAAATCATTCCAGTCAAATACAGTTTAAGCTGTTTGCACTATATAACTCGACTTTCACAGCGTTGCTCCTGCCGCTGTGCCAAAGAAAGAACGATTGTTGTTAAAAACAGCAGACCGCGTGTTATTGTAGATCGTTATTTATCTAGCGTGCTTTCAACGATGGCGAGCGGCTCGCAAATCCATGTACGAACGTACCCTGAGCTACCATCTCGTTCGTCGGATTCCTAGGAATGCCGAATCTTATCGATAAACCGCGTGGCGTGTGATTGCGCAAAATAGTCGTTTCAAGCTGTCCACTGACGAGCTATCGTTCGATGGGCGAATCGCAATCGAAATACAGGCCAATGGTACTTTGTATCCAAGAACGTACAACGTCAAAACTTGCGGGATGGCCATAAGCTTGTTTACAGTAAACATCTTTTTCCCCTCGCGGGATGGGTATCTGGCACGAGGCGGCACGCTTGGCGACGGGGCCTCGTCGGCGGGCGGCCGAGTGTATATCACTCGCACGAGCGAGCGAACGGTGAAGAGCTCGCACACGCGCTGGTTTTTTCACACCTCGAGATACTTCCGGTCGTGTTTTCGAACTGAGCGAGCGAGCCCCCTGGCGCAAACAGCTTTGAAACAAAAAGCATCGGGGACGTAGTATATAGATCCATGTGTGTCTATATGTGTATATATAGCGTAGCGGTAGCCTCATGGCCCACCTGTTGTTTGGAGAGTCCGAGGTCGATCCCCTGCGGGAGGAGTGCATGCCGCCCGAGTTTTACTGACCTTGCGATGTTGCTCGGATTCTCACTGTGTGAAAATTCGTTCCTTCCAAGGACTGTTTACCCATCAAGTGGCCAACTTTGCCGCTGCCTGCAGCCGGCATAGCAGCGTAAAAAATTTCGAGAGCAGGCGCCGAGCCGCGCAGTTTCATCCTTCTCGCTCTAGGCTACATTCGTTAGTTTCTCCTACCTTGGATGTCACTCCCACGCTTACGTCCATTCATATTGCGCTATTACACTTTCAACCAGCCGCTCCAACCTTGTTTTCTTCGCCTTTTATTTCTGCCAATCGACTTTTCGTTCTCCAACTTTTTCTCTACTGTGTTGCCCAAAAACACGAGGATTGCAAAAGGTTTTTCTGCGATCGATTATTGCTGTTGTAGCGTTGTACCGAGAGCTAACGTTCGTTCCGATCGCGTCGTTGTGATGGGGATCGAAATCGTTACGTGACTTGGTCGATCCGAGGCACTACTGCTGCTGTCGCTGCTGCTGCGCGGCCATTAGTTGCTCTTGATTTATACCAAATAGACAAACATTGCGCATGATTATACTAAATCACTTTCCACCCAAGTTGCGCCAACTGTTGTGCAACGTAAAGCGAGAAAGCGTTTGAAAATTTGCGAACACCGAGTGTCGTATCGTAATACGTATAACACTGCATGGGCGCAGAATATTCATGGCAATTGCGCAAGCACCTAATGTACGCAAACTCTTTGCAATTGATAAAGTATATTTTAAGCAGGGTGCTGTTCATTTCTGGCGTATGGACGCATTATTTACCTTCAACTATTGTATTACGTTAGTCGACTACATTTCACTCGAAATTTAGCCAGTTTTACGCAAATTAACTTGGAAGCGAAAACCTGCGTGCACTTGATAGCCTTGGCGATTTGACATAGAACTAGGAAACAATCGGACAACGCGTAGTGAGACTTTTACGATTTATAAATTCAACGTAACGAATATTTTAGCGAGAGAGTAGAAAAATAACGGAAGCGATGACTCATAAGTAGTGATTGGTGATAAGGATTTTATCGGCTCGTAGAAAAGCCTTCGATACAGTTTTCAATTAGAGTCACGAGGTTATTAGCCTTGATTGTCCGTGTTTGAGCAGCGGTCAATAGTTCGGCTGACGTGCAATAACGCGACTAATTGCTCATCGGTGCACGTATACCTGTACGACAAAAGCCCTTTGTATTGGATACATTTCTCAATTTTGTCTTTTTATCAGGAGTATTGAGTATTGACTTAATCATGGACGAGCGAGATGATCTCGTTATGGAAATTTCTTTTTTACGACAACCAACAACTCAAATAATTACGAAAGTAGGCACTTTTTTCACATGATCTAAACGAGTGGTGGAAACACGATGACCGAGGCAATAATTTGTGAGAATGAAGATGAAGAAGCTATATATAAAAAGCGCGATATAAGCGCACATACTTACAAAAAAAATAAGAATACAAAATAAGAATACAAGACAAACAGGGAAGACTGGTTGCAACCTTATGTGCGAGAGTGCAACGTGTGGACGTTGGATACGGAGAGGGGCTACTTTGGTTGCGGAGCAGTTCTCCTTGGCAGTCGGTCGGTCGGTGTGTTGGATCGGGTCGTCCGTCGGAGGAGGAAGTCGCCTGAGGGTCCTCCCATGACCCGAGAGATGCTTCTCTCTCTCTCTCTCTCTCTCTCCCTTTCTCTCTGTTTCACGGACCGTGAGCGCGGGCGGTGCGCGCGCCTCCTGGGAATGCATCGCGGGGTCCTCACGGGCTTCTTGCTCGGCTGCATCAGTTGCAGTGAGACGCAGAAAGAGAGAGAGAGCAAGAGATCTGAAAGATGCATCTCTCTCTCTCTCTCTCTCTCTCTCTCTCTCTCTCTCTTATTCATGCGATGTGCTCAGACCACTATATATATTACACACACACACACACATAGCCGAGTTGTATTTCGCTTGGCGCAAGCGCTTAATTGGCTGTCGTCGACTAGTGGCTCTGGCAGCAGGCTGCGCTTGCAGTCCAGAAGAGAGAGAGAGAGTAAGTGAGCAAGAGAACGAGAGAGAGAGAGAGAGTCCTGCTGTGGGAAAGGGAGGGAGCAGCTAACCAAGAAGAAGAGCTACACCGATGAATTACGAGATTGCAGCGGCAAGAGTATGAAGCAAGCTCTTGCACATGGGGTAGACGCAGAAAGAGACGTGCATTGTACGTGGGAGTGGGTTAAAGCCCGAGGGCTAATATCAGGTCGGAGGTCACGTATATTATACAGCCACCCTGCACACCGCAACAGCAGCATCAGTTCTCTTTTTCTCTCGTTCTCTCTCTCTCTCTCTCTCTCTCTCGGAGGGTGCGCGTTGCGTGGGAAACACTCGCAGAAACTCGGACTAGTGTGTGCCGCCAACTACTCTGCAGCCCTCCGCTTACGCCACCCTTTCATTACGCGCCGCCACCCAACAATAGCATCACGACCTTATACACCCCCTCCTACACTCTCTCTTTCTCTGGCCAGCGACTTGTCAGATCGCGTATAACCGAATCAATTATCTTTATTTATCTCGCTATACGCCTGCAACTTCTCTCTCTCTCTGACCCGACCGGCCCTTTTTTTCGCTCTTATTCTTTCGACATTCCTTTGCCCTCCTGCGCATGCCTTTTATTTTTATTACTCTTTGCCTCGGCATACTTATGTATATATACTCGCGTACGTGAAGATATTGCAGACCCTCTCTCTCTCTCTCTCTCTCTCTCTCTCTCGTGATCAACCTCTTATTTTAACAGCTCCGATCACTCCGCACAACCTTTTCGCAGCTGTAAATATCAATTTATTTATTTTTCCATCTATCAAAAACTGTATTATTTTGTTTCACGTGCCGAACGACTCATTTAAAGGCAACTGTTTTGCAGGATTTTTTCATTTTCGTTGATAAAAAATTGTACAATTCATCAATTTTAGAACCTTGGTATGCTATTTGGTATCGTATTGCTGCGTTTTGCCTGGCTGGCAGTTTTGATAGCCACTTGTGGCTGCACAATCGCTTAATTTACAAAAATAAATATTACTAGTGCCGTTTTAATTCGAAAATGTACACGTCACGTTACTTGAACTGATTTTGCTCGAAATGGTGAAATGAAAAAATAGCGAAAAATGTAGCAAGAGCAGCGTGTAACGGAATTTTAAAAAACGAGAGATCACCAATAAACTGGTTTGCTTGCGCTGCATAAAATTGATTATCGCCGAGTACAGTAATGATCCTTTATGAGATGTATAAGCAAGGCCGAAGCGTGGCGCGGGTTAACTGACAATCACTGTCTCGGCTGCTGTGAATTATTAGTCGATAATGCTCGAGTAGCGAGGTCAATCGCGAAACCAAGCGTTTCACTAAATTAATAAAAAAGGAGAAAAAATATCCGGCTCACGATTTTGCGCGATACGGTGCGAAAATGTTAGATTTTGGTTATGCAGTGCGCGAGAGGTGCGCCACTTGGTTAATATTATGCAAGTATATGTGTGTGTATGTATATATATATATATATGCACACCAACGCGATGCCGAGAAAGGGAGATCGTAAATCAAAGTCAATTACTCCTACGAGTCGAGAGCTTCAAGTCTTAACGAGAAAGTTAATGATAAAGCACCGAGTGACGATATAAATTGGATCTGGACATCAATCTCGTTCGATTAAATAATCAAATTGCGCTTCTGCGAGGCTTTTTTTGTCCGAGGAAACCTCAAGTAGTCACACGCTGTTACTTGATGTCATTTTACGTTTAAACTAAAATGTCGGACGTAATTGCGTCCACATTAACGTTGTTGTTCAACCGTGCAGAGTGCTTCTTTAATTTCTTGAAGCGATGCTTCTTATCGCACGTTCGAGAAGGGAACGACACGCCGAGACACGCTACGTACGACCGTCCAATGGCTACAAAACACGACTTAGCACGGCGCACCGGAGCAAGTGCAAGTTTTGCTAAATATCGAAGACTCGACTTTACACTCGCTGTTTCTACATTTCATCGTTCATCAGCATCGTTCAAGGGAAAATGGGCGCGAAAGAGGCATAGCTTCTGTCGGCGGTCCCACGACCGCTCTACTCGTGGTCTTTTTTCAGAATTTCTATCGTTTTCTATCGTTTGCCGAGTCCGATTTATTAGCTGTATAAAAATAAGTAAAAACAGAGCATTACAGACGAAAATAATCGATAATTGTCAAGTTTCACTGGAACGTTTAGAGAAAACAAGCGGGGCGTAAAAAAAACTGGCATAGAGTAGAAGTCTTGTCCAGCTTTTTGTTTTGTTCCGTACAGTTGAAAGCGCCCAACAAATTGAGTGGCACAAGAAGTCGCGGGGAAAGAAAATAAAAGGGGGGCCGCGGCAAATTGAAGCAGCTAGTTATCCAGCAATGATTCGCTTAACGATTTTACGAGAGATCGGGAATGGAGTGCGAGAAAGAGCGACAGCGAGCATTATCCGTATAGCCGAGTGCTCGTTGTTGCTGGCAACGGCGCGTCCGTGGGACTGACAATCGCGATTGACGAAACAAAACGGTTCTCTTTCAAAGGCACATTGTCGGTCCAAGGCGCGGTAGCGCCTTTGGCTATGCTAGCGATTCTTTATCCGTCCGTCACGGTTGTCGAGCTCGAGGTAACTCTTAAAACCTCTCTCGTAAGAAGAATCGGAGAGGAGTCGAGCCGCACGGATATAGCCATAGAGAAGAAGCTCAACCAGTGAAATCGTCACGAAAGTAACGAGGGAGGGAAGAACGGGGCGCGATCTCTCACGGGTTGCACCATAAGTCGCGCGCTCGCTCACACAGATAGACTGCGGCCGCCTTTGGAGGAGGACACGACCAAGTAATAGAAGAGCAAGAAGAGGAAAAGGAGAAATCGATCCAATTAAGCGCCCGCGCAGTTCCCACGAGCGACTCACTTCAGCGGCCAACGATTGCTGCTGCTCCGCTGCTGCGTTTAAGGGCTGCGATTCCACGCGACCGAGCGCGCCCGTTTGAAATGCTTGACCGCAGGTGCCGCCACATGGCGGATTCAATAATCGCCGCTGCTGCAGCTCGCGAATTCGCCACGTCAAATCGGGGATTCCCCGTTCGAGATGCGCGAACAGTGCGAAGTAAGCGACATCGCGTCGCCGCTACGGGCAAACCCAGTTGGAACTCGGTCGGTATCGGAGTATACCGACGGATGGACGGCCTGTACTTTGGTGGTTTTCTTTGGAAAAACTCCGATCCCAGCCCGTGCTGGAGAAAGTCAAGAGAGCTGTATTTGTCACGCTGTACGAGACGCGCGGCCGCAAATCGGGTGCCCCGAGACGCTTCGACAAAAACAATCTATGATCCTAATAGCAACGTTGCGTCGGCGGCTGAGCATGTGATGATGAACGTATAGGGCACATGTATACAATGTTACAGCGAGAAAGCGCCGCTTGCAGACGTTTACCTAATTGCCGGGGCAGAAAAAAAAGCGCGTACCGCCCTAACCACAGCTCGCGGCCCCTCGGGTCCCAAACAATTTGCTGCTCCTTTCTTTTTTTTTCTTCCCTTTCTCTCTCTCTCGCTCTCGCTCTGTCTTACATCGGCGCCGTCGCGCTCGCGCCTGCGTACATATATATATTATTATAGCGATATACCGATCAACGTTCCATCGTCCATACGTCGCAGGGTATCGATAGAGCGAGAGAAAAAAGAAAGGCTAGCGAGAGCTCGTAAACACGAGAATCGCTTTCTTTGACGAACTCTGCGGTTAGCCACGTGACGATAGTATCGAAACATTGTTGTGTATTATGTACGCATTTCTGCTGTGCGCGCAACGATGAGTCTCGTGAGAAAGCATTCCTGCTGACATTCCAAGCTTGCCCTCTCTCTCTCTCTCTCTCTCTCTCTCAATCTCGTTTATTACTGTTAGATCGTTCAACTTAGTCATTCAATGGCCTTTGTAGATCAAAAGTACTCGCCGAATTTTCACACGCGATAACTTTCTTTGACCAGTTGGGTTGAACAATGTTACATCATTATCAAGTCACCGTTATCAAGTACCTCGATCTAGCCCGGTCTGATCAGGCGTGAATTCATTTCTTAAGATATCAACAACGCTGTGTCGAGTTACGTATTTTTTGTAAATATGTCTCGTTCCGTCGTTGCGTTACTTTGAAAATAACAATCGCAGGTGGTTAACCGCTGGTGAAATGTAGCGAGAAAATATCTACACCTACAACGATTACAATCAGCAATGATTTTGATCGTCGTTGAAACGATAATGTATTTGAGACACGCGAGTGTGAATGCTATCGTAGTACAAAAATCAATCTGTTTCTCTTTAAGTTTTTTTATCGGCCACTTAAAATTTCCGGAAGTCCATAAATCTAAGCTGATGTAAGCTTAGATGGTGTGAAAGATTGGGGTCATGGTTTCGATATCGAGGGTAAGATGAAAACCTACAGAAAGCTCGCGCCTTTCCTCGCGCACATTGAGTAAATACTCAAAGTCTACAGCCGTGTGCCCCAGTCAAATCATTCGTTTGTTACATTCGTAACCCAACAATTGCAACGATTGCAACAATTGGTTTAGATTTCGATTCGTCCAACCGGGGCTAGTCCATCTCGATCTGCTAGCTTGACTATCGATGCCTACGAGCTGCATAAACGTTACGCGTACGGGCAAAAAGCCACTTCCGATTGTTAGTCCAGAAAAAACCAAAAAAAAAGTGCACCGATGGGAAGATCGGAGGCAAGATTTGTTGAATCTGCGTGCAGCAGCTATAGGGGAAAGGGGAAAAAAGAGAGCGAAGGGGCAAATACATGTGGCGTGTGATTGAATGATTAGCGAATGAGGCTAATGAGAAGGTGAGCACGGCATCAACAACAACAGCAGCAGCCGCAGCATTAGCAGCGTAGATAATTGCGATTCGTCGAAGCTAGCTAATGGTGCAGTGCTAGAAAACAAAGAACAAAAAAAAGGAAAAATTCAAAGTCGTAGGCGGAGGCGCAGAAATATAGACTAGCGAAAGAGAAAGAGAGATGATGGGTGCAACTCCTGGAATTCGAACAACGGCGGCGGGTGTGGGAGCGAGGTCGCGCGCTGCTCAGCTCCGCTCTCTGACCCTCGCAATAACCGACCAAAGAGCAAAGATAAGGCTCACGCCCTAATGAAAGGGTACCAACAGCTACGTGCGTATGTGCAAGCGCGCGAACGCTCACCCTGCCATCCACTTGGAATTTTGCGTCCCATGAATTTTTCTCCCACACTGTGCGTGCGTGTGTGCGTCTGTGTATACCGTGCATCCAATCTCATCGAATACGCCAACTAATTCGAGCCCTTGCGACCTCGTTTTTTTACTCCAGTTTTTCAGCGTCCGTATAGTTTTGCCGGGTAGGGGGGAACCGTTGCACTTAAAAATGATATTTTTTTAATTATACTATAGTTAAGATAACTAGTGGAAATAAAACGTTTTTAACGAGCGCAATAGCGTTGGTCGATTTTGACACTCTGTCGTGATCTGATTTTATCCGACGATCTATTCACACCTACTGATTGCATATTTCATTGTTCGACCTTGATCGCGCACTTATGATTGGAATATTAAACAAAAATGGATTTATTCGTTATTGTGTTGGTCCGTACTCCTTCGACCTTGCAGCGCAAGGACGTATGCATACCTGTAATTATTTAGTCATTTCATTCCATTCTTCTTACCGGCTGTGCAAAATCGATTTTATTTTTTGTCTATTCTCAACGGTTGGGTACATTCGTCTTTCTGAGAGCGCGTAAACGATCAATCGAGAACAAATTTTTAACGAAATTACAACGTTTATTTTCCGTTTATTTTTACACAAAGTTACGGCAAAATACGTTATTAGCGATCAAAATTGTATCGCTATTTTTTTTAACGAAATCGGCTTAAATCGAAGATACCTAAAAATAACAAAGCACATGACCGTGAAAGAACGAACGATAATTTCAATAAAATAATAGAAAGTAGACTTTCGTAAATTCTCCGACGGGTGAGAAAACAATCAGCTGTCATAAAAACAATAAAAAATAATAACGTAAAAACTAGTACGTTGGATGCACTAGTATTACCGCGCTGCATCGTCCATTGAGAACTTGTTTTCATGATCATTTTAACGTTTCTTCCCCGACGAAATTCCAAGAGATAGTCATGAAAAAAATACCACTAATCACGGGAGCTGCTGCTGCTCCTGCACTGTATATATAGCGCGCAGGTGAAGAGAGTAGCACAATACTGAGTGATACATAATCTCTAAGAACTAAGGGGGGCCGAGAGAGAGAGAGAGAGCGAGAGGGGAGGAGGGAGAAAGGGGAAAGCCACAGGAAAGTAATTAAATTTTAAAAAGTTCAAAGACTCTTGCGTCTGCTCGGTTTTCGGCGTACATTGGTCCAAGTGTGGCCAAGAGTGTGGGAGCCTCGTACACGCAGTGGAATGTTTCGAAAGCCTTTTAACAATTTTTAAACCTTGCCTTCGCTTTATCATCCTTTCTTATACCTTTGGGGCGTAAAACTTAGTAATTGAGGATAAAAATGTTGAAATTGTTCGGAATAGATGTACCATCAGCTTGAACCCATATAACAATACATAATCGAAGCTTAACCATTGAGCATTTTTCAAAAGAACGTATCTTTTCCTTTGAATTTATTTGAAATAATAGTTTACCGTGTAATAAATAAATACATGTCAAAGATGTCAATCAAATCAATCGATGTTGTAAAATGTCCAACAGGTATCATTAGAGGGCCGCCAGCTCGTCGCTACGTGAATGCTCGGGGCTCGAAATAGGAATAAATAAAAACGCACTTTAACAGGAGGAAGACAGTTTGTCAAGAATAAGCAAACTATGTTAAATATTTGTTCGAATATTTTCTTTTGTCGCTCTTTTTCGTCGCGTCGTTCGGATTAACGTATAGCTGTACGATTGCAAATTTGTTTAATTGTTGTTAACGTAATTGCCCTGCAATGTTGTGATTTGAATCTAAAAATCCCAGTAAATATATTATACGTTTCGGTTGATCACTCTGTCGTGACTCGTTTATTAATACTAACGATGTCCGATCGAGTTTGAATATCGACAAGATAAATACAGTAGATGTCGCGAGAGAGCGATATTTTTGGGGATTACTAATTACTTGTAAGTAAGAAACCTCTATCTTATATTTTGTTATATCCAGGCCAATGTTTTTAGTTACAATATTCACGAGAGATAAGTTTCTTGGTATCTTTTGTTCGCTCGTTTACTAATGAGTTTGTTTCGATGGAAAGGTAATCGCTTCCTAAACCAAGTCTGCCCATTGAAACTGCAAACTCACTCTCCCACTCTTCTTCTCCTTAAATGATACGTATACTTACTGTCCAAGGATCATTATCCGCCTATGATACACAGACATATGTCTACCACGTGCATGGTCGTACAAGGCACAAGCGGCGTTTATAGTTGCGGTCCTTTATTTCTTTTTTTTCTTTACCGGTGTGAGGGCAGCGTCATTTTTCATTCTGATGCTCACTTCTTACGCTGAGAACAAAAAAGTGTGCGGAACATATCTCAAGGCCCCTCTGCTAAATCTTTTCTCTCTCTCTCTCTCTCTCTCTCTCTCTCTCTCTCTCTCTCTCTCTCTCTTGGATAATTACAGCACTCTGGCTACCCAAAACTGGGAACGTTTTGATACAAATTATTAAATTAAAAGAAGCCTACGATTCAACGCCATTTTTTGTGTCAAATGTTTTTATTTTTCGATGTTCGCATCATTCTTTTCTCTCTCTCTCTCTCTCTCAATTTAATTGATTGCTGCACGTAGCCAGTTATTAACTTCCAGATTTTTTACTCGATTCGCAATAAACTTTTGAAAAGATAATTCCTATTTGATGGCTCGTGTGAAGAGAACAACAAGGCAATATATTTTATCTATACTCCTTTAAAAATAGTCCTATCTTAGAGAAAAATGCTTCAATTCAATTAATTCAATCTTCAATATTATATTCTTATAGTCTATATACATGGAATGATAATAATATAACACATTGTTAGTCAGATAACTATATACCCTTTAATTAGACAATGGCAAAAAATGATTTTTCTTATCGATTTTCAGGTGAAATAAGGCAAATCCTATCGATCGTCAAATTGCTATGCCAAAATACCGTAACGTAAAATGTACGAGGAAACTTTTCAAATAAGCAGCGTTGAAGATGTTTCTTCTATTACAAAAGAAAATAAATAAAAAAAGAAGAATACAATTTTAACATTTATCGATCGTGACCCTAGCCTTTTCATTGTCGCCTTTAGCGTATACGGTGCTAACTTCCACAGCCGTAGGTTTCAATATAAACAGGTTTTTAGTATTAACAAAATTGACCTTAGCATTTTTGGTGGAAAGCCAAAGGGTGCCAACAAATGTTAAATATTTATACACCTCAAAGTCATAATTTTATACTAGGACGCAGGTTTGAAGTTTGAAAGCAGTTTATTTGTCAAGCGAAACTTGCTCGAGAGACGTCAAAATTAACATGCTCGTTATTCGAAAAAGGAGCAAGTTTCATATTCAACCTAATATTTTGTTATGTACGTTTGGGTATAATTCCCACACAGCCGAACTAATTTGATGGGGGGTTGAGAGTTCGAAAGGATATGCTTTCTGATTCGTTCCATCTGAACTACAGCTAAGATAAATAATAACTTTGAAAAGAATAATTTTTGAATAGTTGTATCAACGACGTTCTCGTTCACTCGTGACCCATCGTAGTTGTTTCAAAAATCCATTAATCGATGGTCAAAAGTGGCTAATAAAATATTACGTTTGAAGACCTTTTATCCGATACAATGTTTATCAAAATTCTGGCTCGATTACTCGTTAAAATTGCCCGTTTCGTCGATTCCACGATGCGATAATTTTACAAGGCAACACATGCTTAGAGAGAAGTCTTACTTTTACGTAAAAGTCTAGTTTAGAGGCAATTACTCTTAAATTAAAGCATCTAGTCAAATAGCCACGCACATCTCCTACATTGATATTTTTACGCACGACAAAATTGATGGCATAATTGAGAACATACTCAACTGTACGAATACATTTCCAAAAACTATATTCTAACAAATTTCTGGCTCGATTATTCATAACTAACGTGCAATTTAATGTTTGAAGTCAGATTGAAAATGAATAATGAAAACGTGAAACGATGTAAGAAATAACATCGGAATGAATATGCAATGTAGAGGAAGCTTTATGCCCAAGGATTGAACCGTTATCTTTTCAGTGGCATTTCTAAAACGTACAACAAAGCATTTGCAAGGAAGAAGTGATGTATCGTGGCACCTCGCTTCAATATTGGTGCTGCTGATTTACCGTCAATTCCTGGAGGCATCCTCAAAAATGACTTAAAATATTGAATCAAAGGGGACTCGTCCAGCTCACTGGCACCGGACAGTGGCGCACTTGGATAATTTACGACTTTGATCCATGTAGTCTTTTTAAAACATTGCGAAGCGTCGAATAACGATTTTGAAAGGTTTATCCTGGGACCGAGCGCGTAGGGATTGAGAAAAGTAAGGGTGAAGAGGCAAAGGGACACGTACTTAAGCATCGAACGGAAATAAAACACGAAGCCTCATCAAGTGAACGAGGAAAATCCCGAGGTTCGTTGGAGCCGTACGTTTATTCGCTGTCTCATCAGCCTTTATCGTCGCCGGCGTGGGCGTTGGGACTAATTAAAGTTAAACAAACGCCAACTGTCTGTTCAGGCAGATTGACTGCCTCCCTCCAACGTTTGATCAAACACTTGTAATATCTCTCGACGGAGACTTCGCTGATTGCATTGGTCAGCAGCTTTAACGATGCCATTCGTTTCTTCCTTGGCAACGTTAATAAATCTATATCGATCGCTAAACGTGATCATCGTTAAAACCGAAATAATAAAACTAAGCTATGAAAAAAAATTGTAACTACGAGAATAGTCAACTGAGATTTATGTCGCGAAACCCATGAGAAAGTTAGTCTATCGCAAACAGAGAGTCAAAAATAACAGGAAATAATTAGAAACTTGGCAAATTAATCGAACTTATTGGTAAAATAGTAGGGTGGTGGATAGTCAAAGGATAACGCATATATACATATATATATGTTGAATGTACGTCGAGTTTATTACAGTTATGAGTTACAAGAACGACTAGGGTCGCAGGATTAATCTACCCGAGACATTTTTGGTACAGCTCCATTCAGTTCTGTCGCCCATAAACTAAAAGGAAGTTACGTCTAATTTCACGTAAAAGCTTACAATTTATGTAACTATCTTGATTTATTTTCAAGATACACAGCCTCGACAATTGGTACAATTCATACGCTACGCTACATACTAAATCGCTTCCACTCGTTCTCTCTCAGTCCGACCTTAACTACGTACGTCTATTGGGCTCATCTCCACTCTCGTGCGCACGGAGAGGAAGAGAAATAACAATAAGAGACCCTTTCGCCTGCTTAAACATCTTTAAGGAAGCTCAAGAACCGACCCCATTCATCCATCTCACACCACGCGTGCACTCATACATACTATTAAATAAAACACGACGATTGATATTTACACGAGTGGAATTACCGATCCACTATAAGTACGTAAATAAATAAAAATAAATATAAAAGAACAAATCGGTGACGTAACGCGACTTTTTCCGAAGCAACATCAGCCAAGAGAGTGAGAATGAGAGAGAGAGAGAGAAAGAGAGAGAGAGAGAAAGAGAGAATCTCGAAAAGTTTTTCCAATCAAACTCAGCCTTTCTCTTTTCGCTGGAAAGTTGCTTGGCGAATAAGTGTAATTTACTTTGGCGGCGTTGAACACGTAAATCAACGGCGTAAAATTTCTTCGATCGTGAAGCCCATTTTTTTTTTCTTCAAGGGAGGAGGCGCGGCCGTAGTATCCGTGCTCTGCTGATCCTGATTTTGCGTTGGCGTTGGCACCGTCGAACGTATTTTCTCGGGACAATTTTCCAGTCGGCTAACTAGCTCTTGTACTTCGCTAGACTCTTGGTGCACGCGTTGCAATTGGTGCTCGTTAACGATGCGCAGATCCTGCGGTACGTCGACGGATCGTCGGATTGACGAGCCGTGATGGAGCGTGTGGTGCGACTTGAGATTGCTGCGCTGATTGAAACTGCGCCCGCAGATGTTGCACTTGTGCGGCGACTGGTCCATGTGCACAATCTTGTGGACCGCGAGGGTGCGGCTTTGACAAAAGCCTTTTCCACATATCGAGCAGGTGAACGGCTTCTTCTTGCTGTGGATGTAGCTGTAACACAAAGAAACGACAAACTATTAGAAAACTGCAGGTTTTACACGGAACGCAGTTGTCGCGCTGGCAGATTTGACCAACGGCTACGCTTATAACGTACAGGTGTACACGGGTATACTCGTATTTGTCGTGCGCGAAAAATTCTTTACAAACCCATACGAGCAAATTGAGGAATACTGCTTACCGATGATCACGGAGATGATCCTGCCTGCGGAAAGCTTTGTGGCAGATATCGCACGAGTATGGTCGCTCGTCGGTGTGCGTGCGCTCGTGGATTAGAAGATTGTAACTCTTGGTAAAGTGCCTGTGGCAGAATTGGCAAATGAACTGTTTCTTCGGGCGTTGTCCTGGCTGGCGACGGCCGTCAAAAGAAACAGATGGATGTCGAAGGTGCATCGCCTCAAACGCGTTCGCCCGGACCGAGGGCAACAGCCGCATGTGATAATTCCCTCGTGGAGGAGTCGGCGGTTGCTGCTGTTGCTGCTGCGGCTGCTGTGGGTGGGCTACGGCTGGAATGCCTCGGCGGGCAGCGCTGACCATTGCGGCGTTATGAAGCCACTGATTGAAGAAACTGGCGTGTCGTTGATGCGACGGCGACAAAAATTGCAGCCAACGTTGCTCGTTGCGCGGTGGACTACTAGGAGGTGTATTAGGCTCCATTTCGAACGGCGTTGTCCAAGAGTTTGTTAAAAAACGCGTCAATGTACACTGCCTGACGGACACTGAAGAGCGTGTTCACTCGAAACGACGAACAAGGAGAACAAGGCCTCTGCACTGGTCACTTGTCACTTGTCTCGAAACGTTGAAATTTGGCGTCAAGAGCGAAGAGAGCTTGAGATCGAGAACGAGAAGACTGCTGCTCACTGCTTGAATTTCCAGACTCAACTGAGTACGTGGGTGCCGAATCGAGAGTAAGCAAGTATATAGGACTACTACCGCTTGGCTGCCGCTTGCTACTTCTGGCGCTTCAGCCCCTCCTCCTCCGACGAGCGGTTGGCTAAACGGCAGCTATGTAGGCGGAGCCAAGCTGCCTTACAGTTTCTCTTTTCAATGCCTTCTTGTGTATATTATAAGGGGGATACGTAGTTGCCGCGCCGCTTACCCCCGCCGCTGTCGTGACAACAACCAGCAGCGCACTGCTGTCACCGTCCTAGCCGCCGCCACCGCCACCACCACCACCACCACCACTAGCCTCTACCTCGTCTCCCCTTTTCTCGTTCGACTATTGCTAATTATAAGGAAGCTCTAACGGGCCTATAGGTTGTCGCGAAATATTCCAATAGAACGACCGACGGACAGCGCGATTAGCATTGGCTACTGCATTTGAGCTTCCGTTTTTAACGTGTCTTCGCCTACAACAAGGTCTTTTTTAATCGGTCCTATCTACGGACGCGACTGCGTGAACCGTAAAAACTGCCGGCTCGCGAAGCCGACCGTAGAAACATCCCATGTTTACGTTTGCCACCAATACTACGACGAAATTCAACGTTTTCGTAAAGAATAAAGCGAAACGTTCGAGAACGTGAAACGTTAGCCGCGCACAAAGGCCAAAAGTCTCGCTCTCGTATAAACGTGTTGATAGATATGGAATAAAGCAACGATTATGATCAAAAGTGCCGCGCTCAAGCCTGACAGTAGCTTTTATAATCTGACTCTATATACGTACTCGACATCTGCTTATCCGCTCACGTTATCAAGGGCAACGGATTCATGTAAACTTTTGTAGTTGCCTGCATGTATATTTCCACGTCATTTGCAGCGAAATCTCTCGCGATACGCGTATTTAATTGGCTAATAACCCATTGTTCATCGTGTGAAAATTACCTCTCCCTCTTTTCTCTTTTACTCGAACGAAATGACACGCTCAACGCGTCAAAAGAAAGCGTAAATGTCGCACTTTAGGGAAATTGCCTACATTTTCTACTATTACACTGACAAATACACACATGAAGCGTCACGCTTGTATCGCATGAATTATATTTCGCACCAAGTTTCAACAAGTGAGCTTGAAATTTGCGTAAAACAAGAAAAATAGAAAACCGCACAACCAACGCCAAATGGTTCGTAAGATTCTGCGACGTTACGGATGAATAACAAATTCAATCGCTAAACTAATACTTCCTCTTCAGGGAACCAATGCACAAGTGTTCGACATGTGTATCGTTTTACAAGTAGCTTTGCTTTGTTAAAAAAAAAAAACAGAAATTGACCTCGACATTCTAGCTTTTCGTTGTACGCGCGTTATCAACTGCGCGTCGAAAAAAAGCCTTTTATTAATTAAGTCAGTCGGATATCATTGTGCGAATGACTCAGACTCGTTTTTTAGCAGCAGATTAGATAAACTTATGGATACTTGTAAAGTACCCTATAACAACGACCGACGCGGCATTTTTTGTACGGAAGTCAGTTGAAAAGTAAAATTAGAACAATAATACAAACTGAAAGAGAGCGTTGAGATCTGATACGATAATACGCGCTGTGTGCGTTGCGTTTTTATCTTTCGTGTGTATATATATGCATATACACACGTATACATCATTATCTGGGAACATTGCGAACGCGCAACGAGGTGAGTACACGCACGCCCGCGAGTCTCGCTTTATCAATCTACGAGTCAGACAGCTAGTCACCATAAGGTAAACACACACACGTATACTTTGCTCGTATGACGTACATACATGTGTACATATATTTTGTCAGAGCGCAAAACTCATTTGTCTTTGTAGTTGTAATCTTTTTCTTGTTCTCCCTCACTCGCGTGTACGTGCGTGTGGATGCAAAAGAAAAGCTTATTTCACACAGTTTGCCTGGTATATACGTGCGTTTTCACAGGATTTGGCCCGCAAAGCGAATATTAGGCGAGGGTTTTAGCATACAACGAGGGCATAATGGCCGCGAGCGAGCGAGCGAGCGAAGAGAGGTGAAAAGGGGATGGAAGAGGAAGAGGAGACGCAGAGATGGAAATCCCAGAGAGATAGACGCTGCCGGGGGGCGAACGAAGGTTAACTTAGTTTTCGAGCTCCATCAAGCTTTTGCCGCGTACTAGTCGACGCTCGCTGTGTATAAAAGCCCCCCTCCCCCTCCATCACCCACGCACAACGTTGCAAAGCGCAAGCAGCCTCGACTCCCGTAAACTCCTACCATACCGCCCTCCCCCAACCCACGCTCTCGTCAAACGAGCAAAATTCCACTTCTCCATTATTTTCCGCTCGTTATATTGCCAACTTTTTCTCTTCTATAACGTTTTTCTTTCTTTTTTTCTTGTTTTTTCGCGACCAGCCGGGTAATTCAATCAGCCATGGCAAGTAGCTAATCGACAATTTGTCGGCTTTTATTCCGAACTTTTTCACAAGCACTGCTCTCGCGTTGTTCGATTACGTGCCTTCCTTTTGTTTGTGCTAACTTTCTATACGTTGAATCAAAGTTTGCTCTCGATCCCAGGGACCTGTCACCGATCAAACAACTCGTTGTAAAATTCGATATATCTTGGCCGTTCGTATACAGCCTTATCGATAGCTGACAAATAAAGCGTATTTATTAATCTCAGCTTCGAATCACTTAAAGTTTGTCATTGAAGGCTGCCCCGCGTATAGGTCGTCGGATTTTAGACTGCCAGTCTTATCTAATTTTACAACATTAGATTAGCCAAATATTCCATGCGTTACAAAATGAGGCAATATTTACGATTTGATTCCCAGAGGCAGCATTTTCTCACAATCCAACTCCAAATCGCACGTTGATCGCTTGTGTGAAGCGCAAGATCCTGTTAACGAAACGACGTGTTTTCAGCACAAGCCAAATGCAGAGGCATCCTTTGGAAAATTTACCATACGTGTATTATCTGTGTTTTGAAATCTTTTCCTATTCGTTTACACGATTAGTGCGATCCCTGCAAAAAAAGGAGTCCCTTTTAACGTGACGGTTTCTCAAGTTTAGACAAAGCGGCAGGCGTACCCTTGTTCAAACCATCTGTACAAGCATGTTGATATTTTGTTCGAGATCACTTTGTGACATTCGAAAAGAGGCGTATCGCAATGTTCCCCGAACAATTAGTTTGTTGTGAATATAAAATAAAACGCGATATTAGAGAGAGCATACTACAAATGATTGACATGGAAAATAACTGCTAAAGAAATAATAAAGCAATCTTGTCCAATTGAACGTTGTCAAAGTAGCTATAAATAAAAATACCCTTCGCGTTGGTTTTATATTCACAACAAACTGTAATTTAACTGTAACTGTTCGGGGAAACATTACGATACGCATCTTTTAGAATGTTACAAAATAGATTCGAACGAGATATCGTAAGGAAGGTTTAATTTTCAACACGCCTGTACAGATGGTTTGAACAAGGACTTGTTTAAACTTGAAAAAACCCAGTTCTACCGTCACGTTAAAAGTGTCCTTTATTTCTTTTACTAATATGATATCGGTATAAGTTAAACCGTCTTTTCGATATTTGGTTCGCATTCAATTTGTAACATTCGAAAAGATGCGTATCGCAATGTTCCTTCGAATATAAAACGATCATTTGTAGTATCGTGTCGTTAGAAAAAAGTTCAGCGGTGGCGAACGGCAGCTTGCTTATACGCGTTATAAATAAAAAGATTAATCAAAAGAAAGGTGGTGGGTAATGAAGGAGAATTTTACGTTACTATTAAACAGCCGCGTGTACGTGTTTAAATAGCGCTTAAATTGACTACGTGTAACCCACGAGACTTTGACTTTTATCGATGTCGGAAGAAAATTCCATTCGAGCACAAATAACAAACATATTTTCCAGCTAGAAGCCAGACCAAAACACTAAAAGAGAAAGAAAAAAGGAAAGTCCAATAAAATACAATCGTAAAACTATGGCCTGGCAACGAAATAAGCAGCAGATTTTCGTGGAAAGAAAAGCCATCAGGATAGCTTAATAAAGAACGGAGATCCTCTTGCGAAGAGAGAGAGAGAGAGAGAGAGTGACCACAGGCACGACACTTGGGGGGAAAAAACAGTTTTGTCGAGAATGTGCAGGCGGGTTGGTGACAGACCATAAGTGAAATAACTTCCCAAGCTAATCACCCACTTCGCACGCGCGCGTGCGAGATATATCCATGTACTTTTCTATCTCTCTCGCTCTCGTTCAAGGAGGCGTGTGTTGCACATATTGAGACGCATCACAGAAGCCCCCGTCGCAGATGACGCGCAGCAGCTTCAAATATGTCACGCTTTTCTCGTTCTTTTACGATCCTTTTCGTCCCACTAAGACTCGCTCCCAAACGCAACACTTTCTTCGTTGTCGACGTATGGACGTGCTTTGGCAATCGGTTATCCGTGGCTATGTTTATTGATTTTCTTGGAACACTATTCAAATGTTCGAGCGATAATGCGGGAGGAAGGCCGTGTATTCGATCGATCGCATAGTATTCGTTATTATTATTATTGTTGCTGTTGTTGTCACTGTTGCTATTATTATTATTATTATTGACTAGATAATCGCGGCTAAAGGAAATTTTTGGACGATGCATATAATCTGTTTAGCAGAGATAATGCTGGGTGTGGTTTTAGGTTCGTATTAAAATCGAATTGGAGAACGTAGCGCGTGGATACCAGTCAAGTATTAACTGTAGCTGCTGTTGCCTCAAGAGCGAGAGAGAAAACGCAAATCTGCGACGATTAGAAAATGATAATCCGCTTGGTCGGTCAAGCCACCATTAGTCTGTTTTTCTCTAAACAAACGCTTAGTATATCTACATAAAGCTAGCCTGCACGGCAGCAGTAGCGACAGCGGGATTTGAGCTCGCAGTCGTATCTGTGAAAGTGTTATTGCTGAAGCAGCACATGGCGGTAAGCTTAAGTTGGGGATTTTGACCCAGATTTGCCAGATAATCGGATCTCGCTGGATGAAAAGCCAAAAGACTCGTGACGCTTAGTCTGGTGCCCGTCGTCGTTGCCGGTTATGACTTTCAACACATCCAATCGACAAAAGTAAAGATTGCACGGACGCACACGTACACTTGTATTTGTATCTAAAATATTGACTATTGTTTCAGGACGCGCGCTCACGCGACGCCTCTATTTTTCCTCGAAGAAGCGCTAAATCTCATTTGCTCGTTAAACTTGTTGCGCTCGCTTATACGGATGACCCTAGGCCTAGCCGTTGTCCTCCTGTCCTTCCGTCCTTCGTTCATTTTTTCCTCTATGCGACGGGCCAGTTATTTTTCTTGACTTTTAGACATTTTTACTGGTCACTACAAAGCCACGAGCTACCAATCCTTGCCGACTTTTTTTCTTTCTCTTAAATATATTTTACTTCTTTATGTCGTTATTGGACCCATGGGCGCGCGCGCGCGCGCGCCCACGCACGCCTAGGCAGTTAAGGGGAAAACCGTTTTCACTTTTTTTTACCGAACAGTGGCTTTGGAAGCTAGGACAACGGAGAGCCCTTTTTTTTACCGTACATGAAGGGAAAAAACGCTACTCAGGTAAAAAGAAAAGTCACTCGGACGGCAAGGGTCTTAAAAACTGTGACCGGGTAGGCGATTAGGGTTGGGCAAACGAGAGAAACAAGAAAAGGTTGCAATAAAAAATCAGTTGGGTTCAATGGCACGCTCGCTGAAGGTGAAATTTTTAATGCTTTCTTCGGTAAAAAATGAACATCGTAAACATGCAGTACAAAAAAAGTCAACTTGGTCGATGTGATATTTTATTCGGCGTACTTGTTAAACTGTCGTTTTTCCTGTTGCCTGACCTATTGACTTTTGCATAGTTTCCGTTGACTTTGAGGCCTGAGTCGTGTGCCGAAAAATCGTCGAAAAAAGAAAGTTAAAAAAGAAGCTCTCGGGTCGAAAATATGGTAGCTCGGTAGCTCGTCCGAGCTACAGGCGAGAGCGCGCGTTCATAATACTATGATTTATTGCTATTAAAGAATCGTCGCGTAAGTGCTTCCGAATAAACATGGGTATACACAATTGACAGGTAAAGTTGCCCTAGTGCTCGTATTTTCCTAGAGCCATTATGTAACGACAGTCAAATTTGTATGCTAATATATTTTTTCTCCTGACCTCTGGCTACCTGAATTTTAAAAGAAAGCAGAACAACACGAGAAAAATAATAAACGCTCGTGCGTCTGCGAGGAAATTGTAGATTATAATAGATGGCTCGACGGTGCTGAAAAAAAGAAACCAGAGCGCGTGCTGCAACGTATACGTTCCGTTGGGTGCATGGCGCATTCACAGGCTAGTTTTGACCTGCGTAAACGCTGCAGCTACTGCAGGGCCGTAAAAACAATAAGCATCAAATCATAATACGCTGTTTGTTGGGACAGGAGAGCGAGAGGGGGCGTGGAAGGAAGATGCTCTGTAAAAACTGTTGGGCTCCGACCCAGCGCTCACCATTAGGCAGATTTTACTCGGAGGTTGACAGACAGCGTGGGAGAGAGAGGGAGAGAGATGTGAGTGACGCGTTCGAATTCGCCAAGGGTTAGGATGGGTTATATGATAATACAGCACTGCAAGGGTAAAAGGAGAGCAGAATTACGGGACTCAGCTTTGTTCTCGAGCGCACCCGATTGACCGAAGGTTGCGCTACTCCGTTGCCGCTGCTTCTGTCGAATGACCCTTTTCATCCTAGGCCACTCTTTCTTCAACCGTTACGCACAGTTATTCTCTTTTGTGCATTGAACCCTTCAATGTTGAAATATTTCCGTTAAATTTATTGATCATCGCCACGGAGTCACTCATTTGCATTGTCTCGTCTCGCGCTACTGGAGTTATACAACTTTCTCCCTCTCTCGCTGTTTTTACTCTTTAACAAATGCACTCCGTTCGTCTACCCAGTATCTCCAATTTCGATCTTTAGCTAGTTGACTTCTTGTGGAAAACTGCGCAAACAAAAATCAGTCGATCGCTTGTTCCATCTTTTTATTTTGAAATTTTGAGAATTGCGTAAAGTGGTTATCGCCGTGTTTCGGAGGGTGGCACGAAAACGACGAACAGTTACGTCAGTTGACAGAGTTGGCTTAACGAACACGCCGGGGAGAAACCCTGCCAATTAAACGCTTATTTTCGCCTTGATACAACAACTTTGTAATACTGTTAGCAAAACATTCGAAACGACCTTCAATTTGTATCGTTGCAGTTTTTAAATCCCAATCCAGATCTCACAAAGAGACTGCATCAAAAGATAGAGTGAATAAATCTTGCCCTGGTCAATTGTATCCAGCTTTACAACTGGTTGTCTAACGCACTGCGCAGTTTGTGCCGGGAATTGTAAAAATACGAGTATGTGCAGCAAATGTGCAGCAACGCACTTGAGATGTCCAAAACGCGAACGATAGTAGCGAAAGCGTAGTAATTGCGAGGATTTGTACTACTGTATTATTGAAATGGAACAACCATTGGGAACGGCTGTAAAAGATACCAAACGACAGCCGAACGGAACAAACTTTCACCGTTTCATGGCGTGAATTTATGCAAAAAGGATTGACGCATGCAGCGCAGACGATTAGTTCAACCCTTACGTCCAACAAGTGCAGGTACATGTTCAAGGCGGTCGGAGTTTGACGAATATATATAGCTTTTTCCATCTGGCAGTTGCATAAATATATAGCTATTGCTACCACGTTGCTGGTTTTCTTAGGTATATCCGCCAGGTTTTACAATAACATTCGAGGGCAGTGAAGGTAAGCGCAGCAGGTGGCAATATTTTGCCGAAGCATAAACAGAGCAGGATTAAAGTCCCACTTCGCACGAAATCGTGCTACTAGAGCAATTCACGTTGCCGTCGCCACGTGTGAGCATCGTTAGTGCGAATTCGATCGATAAATAAATCGGAGTATTATGGGCTGCCGAAAAAAGATCTCCAGCCGGTAGAAGACAACGAGCGAAAGACGGAGCTTCAAGATGGAAAAGGCGACAACGTGCGCTTCGCCCCAATTTTTTTTGCATTTGTCCGTCCGATGCTATCTCGCTGAGATCGGCACTCATTGTCAATATTTAAACTAGAATCGTTTGCAGTTTATGCGTGCCTCGGGACCGCATTTCGGAATGGGCTCGGGGCTTCCGTTCCTCATTTTCACGTTGCGCAATATTATACCTGCGACCCAAAGGAATCGTCCTTGGACAGCGGATTACGCCATTTACCTATTATGCAATGTTACGAGCGCTATTCCCAGCTTTCCCGATCGTCAAACACTGCCTGCGTTATAGCCTATATAGACGCAAGGTATACATTTTTTTCCCGTAGATTTTCCCTTTTGCGCAATATTCACTGTTTCGTTTGTCGACCCCAGCTTTAGGGCTCTTTTCTTTCCCCGTTTATACCTAGTTTTGTGCACGCACTAACGATCGCTCTACATTTTATTCCGGACTTTCACCATTGTCCAAAATATTGTGGCGGAGCCGGACGTGAAATATGGTTATGCGACCACTTTCACCAAATACGAATTCATTTTCCAAGAGTTGACTGCAGTACGAAACAACCTTGCAGCACCGAAACCCTTGCGCAATACGAGATCTATGAGAAAAAGATTTGTTTGCTCTATCGATCGGATAATTCCCGACGAGCGTTAAACAGACGCCCCTCGACTCTCCTTTCTTATCGATCAATCGATCGAGTCTACGATCGCTTTAACGACTTTCAACACGCACACATAGCGTCGTTGAACACGTTATGCACACGTAGGTGGCACGCACGTCATCTGCTTAACGTCGTCGTTGCGATACGCACGTTTGGGAAAAACAGATGCTCGCGCGCGCGCGCGCACGCGCGTGTGTGCTTCTGGGCTTGACAGCCTCTCTCTTTGCTGTGGTCTGTGTTGCTCGCTCTGGATAAGGGAAAATACGAGCGAGAAAAATAAAAAAAGAGGCTGTGTGAAACAAAAGAACAAATTTCGGAATGCACATCTTGTGTGCCACGGTGTAAGACGACGCCTACTCGATAATGAGCCGACATCAAGCGTGTCCAATGTCCTTTTCTTTGACGTACTCGCATAATAGACTCCATTTTTTTCCGAAGACGACCTTTCAGCTCGAAAGTGCTTCTCTTACTCTCGTGTGTATTTGTTTAAGCGTTCGAGAGCGGACGCCAATAAATTATACGCTCCTTTCGAGGCTCGAGTCGCTTCTCTCGTTCTCGCCCTCTCTCGTGTGTACGAGTTTTACGCAATAGTGTTATACTACACCAAGGAAAAAAAAAGAAAGAAAAAAGGAAAAAAAAAGCGTATAACCTCTTCCAGACTTTCTCGCCAAGCTACAGGCGCCTAAATATGAGCCTAAACGCCTTTTTATATCGTCTCCGAGTTATCGGCAGTCTCTCTCTCTCTCTCCCCCTCCCCCTCCTCCCGTGTAACGCTTGTTTCCTTTCACGCGTCTTTTTCTCTTTGACCAACGCTGCAGCGTGAACCCGACTGTTGTCTCGGTGACAAACGAAATGATATCAATCGATTGAAAATAATTTATTTGCAGAAGAAAAAGAAGTTGATGGGAAGCACGTAGCTCGGTCGGCGCTCGAACGTAACGTTGTAAGGTTGAAAGAGCAGATATCGCGCTCGATAGATCGCCCTCGCTAATGGGGTGCACACCGTGCATCACCTACGGAGTTAAACGCGTTCGGATAACTTGGAAGCTTTTAGAGCGGAAGAGATATTCTAGTGGCAACTGCGATACGGCAGAGAAAAAAGGATCCTTCCGCGTATACAAGATTAGCGACTTATCGCGGTTGCACGTAACTCAACTTCACAAGGACCGCAGATCCAGCTGTTTTTTTTTCTCTCGAATGTTGACAATGCATTTTTCGTGAGGCTTCTCAATGTCAATCGACACCAAGCTCTGGTTGGAAGTTGCGTGTTTAGGAGGATATAATAAAGACGAAGAAAGCTTATATTAAGTCAAACATTCTTGTCAACGGCAACAGTTTTGAGAGAGGGATGGAGTGGAGTGTAGTGGAGTATAATGGTCCTCGTGAGCTGCAGGTCAAACTTCGTCATCGCACGTTCCGCTCCTCGTCGTATAATATTTAACACGCGCGGTCTCTCGTCAAAGTGCGAGCAGTTAGTGAAGAGCTCTAAACGAGAGATAGCACGCCGGCGGTATCCTTTGATGTCACTTTCGCGCCTTCGCTGTATAAACGTATATATGTATATATAGGTATGTGTATACGAAGGAGGAGAGGGACGATACCTTTGATCACTCGAGAAAAGACGGATACACCCGCGGCTGCTCTCTTTCTTATTCGTCCTTCCGCGCAATGGAGACTATTACAAATTGACGCGGAACACTTGTCGTAGCTCGCTGCAAAACTACGAGAGAGCTTACGGGGGAGACTTAATTTTTACATTCTTCCACTCGGCGTTATCGTCGTTACTTCTTCTACATGTACTTATATCTTTGGCGCCAAGATAAACGTTAATTTGTTGAACGATACGAACAGATTAAAAGAACTTGCTTTTCGAATTGAACGATGAAAGCTTCTTAATAAAAATGACTGTGATAAAATCTAAGATAACTTGGACAAAAATGTCTCATCTTTTCCTTGTCATTTTATATTTCAAACAAAGAGAAAAATGTCAACTCTACTTATATGGTAGCGCACACTAGCAACTTCCTCGAAAATAAAATTCGTTGTCGTATAACGAGTTATTTGCTCTCTCTCTCTCTCTCTTTCTCCGTCTAGCTATATACGAAATCCATCATTCGTAGAAGTCATTACAACATACACACCAAAGTAGCGTTCCAGTTCAAAGCTTAAAGTGCAGGTACATAAAGATAAAAAAGAACGAAATACACGTAGATTCTGAAAACCACGTCTTTGAACAAGCAGAAACCGTACCTACACTCGCGAGAGAGAGCACCTTAACCGAAAAAAAAATAAAGAGGATCTCCGCGCAAACTTGATGCGTGCGCGCACGCACGGCGATGAGTGTGTATAGATGTATATATACACACGGTGAGTCCAAAGAGAGATAAGATAACGCAGCGTAATTAAAACGAAAAAAAAGATTGTAAAAGCCGACACATTTCAATCGCGCGAGCTTCTCGCACTTTTATCGAAAGAGAGAGGGAGGCAGTCCATTATCTCTTGTTTCCGAGTATATACCTATCTCGTACTGAAAATCGATTCGAATTAAAAAAGCAAAGCGGCACGACCTGCACGGTCTGCACGGACGGTAGTCCAAATCAAAATTATCAAAATTCCGCGATATGCATATCGTTTGACGCGCGATACAGCAACAGGATGCTTTTCCACGCTTTATAATCATAATATTTAACCAACACGATTGATTGACTACTGTCGCGACCATTGAACGTGTATATTTATTTCACAACATGAGTCATAGGTACGGAAATAAATATAATAAACCGATACTTTTCCGCTCAATGGTCAAATACACATTTCGTGACTATCGTGTATAGCGCTGTTCAGCGTCCGAATATTTGTCATTGACTCATCATCACGATTTTTGTCGTCTTTAATAGCTTATTGTTTTTATTTAATGCCAAACGCACGGTCAAGGCGTAGTGCTCGAAAATAAGGTGGTTCAACATTTGGCAATAAACGATTTTGAAACTGCACTGAACGATGTGATTTCGTTACGTCAACGAACGACAGAACAAAGGACACGATACTCGCTCTACACGAGCATTGAGTATAAATAGTTTAATGGCACAATAGTCAAATATTGCACAATACCGTGCGCGAGTACTTCCCGCTTATTGTCTCGTTCTCTACTCTGCCACAATCTTAATTATGCAATTGAAACGTCGCACTGGATGACAACGGAAAACGAGATCCGGGCCGACGACATCGGCCGAGGCAAGTATGCCAAAGCCCCGTCCACCACTGATCCTGGATCCATCGATTCCGACTGGGGCATCGTCGGATTTTACTTGGCGAATATCGTCGTAAGGAGTGTTGGTTTGTTATCGTTAGTCAGCGTGTAACTGTCATCTTCGATATCTAGTCCGACTAATGGCAACTGTATCGCGACTGTAAAAAACAAATCTGCCGTATAACATCTCGAACGAACTAGATACGCGGTGCAGTGATCACCCAACCTATAACTAATATCGTTCGTTTTGCGGGTGTATATCGGCAGGTGATCAAAGTTTACCGTTTGTTTGGTACTTTCGTATCAACTAATAGGCTGTAGTTGTGCGAAACAAACCGCTGCACGTGGTCCGTCAACGATCAAATAACGACGAGTGAAAACTCGCTTGACCTTTTTCATACGTTAACTGAGAAATGTTTGGCATTTGTAGTTGGAACGTCTGGTAGCTGAGATCGCTAATTTTACGATAAAAATGGCAAAGCTCTCTTACGACGAGAGGTCCAGAGCTACGTGGTCGTGGCGTTAGGCTTGACGGGATAACGGAAAGTCAGAGCTTTTGGTACAAACCTTCGTGGAAAATTTAAACACCCTAGTAATCTCTATAGCCTTCCCTGCTGTGCGTCTATTATGTTTTGTCGTGCGTACAATTGCAACGTCTACGTACTTTTTTCGGAAAGTGGTCGGTCCTTCACCTTTTATACCTAGACGATCTTCTCTCGTCAGCAAGATGATTATCGCGCTCTCTTGCAATAGGATTACTTTGAGCAGAGGTTGTAAATTAAGCGACTGCCGAATGAAGTGGCGAGGAGACGTTTTACGAAGGAAAGGGGCCTGCTTTCGCCAATGAAGAGAAAAACTAATATCCAATTGCTTTCATTTTCCAGACCTTTTTAGGACAAAAAAAAGATCGCCTACATTTTCCCACACTTGGTTCGGTACAAAATTAAACGTCTGGCACAGTGGCCAAAAGCAGACTTCCGCTAGGCTTCTTTTTACGGATACATGGCACACGGTACGGCTAATCAAACGCGTGACTGGGATTTTAGTCGATAAAACAAGTGGGTAAAGCGGATGAGTAGATTAATGAAAATGACAAACGATAGGTAAAACGAGAACGTACGGGTTGCGAGGAATTGACGCGAAAACGTTACTTGGCTATGTAAACTTTTGACATAATTTTTTGTTGACACACCGTGTCAAGGATTAGAAAAAATGCGGGTTGAGCTGTCAACAGTCAATCAAGGCTTTGTTTGTCGGAATTCGGGCCTTTGTGAAAAAGTACGAAAAGTCGTAAAAAGAAGCAGCAATACAAGACGCTTGTCAAACCTGAAGAAGTCAAAACGCAGTAGGTGGTCGTAGTAGGAAACGCGCGAGTGCGAAGTCAAAGCTGGCACGCGCTTCCGAGGCGGAGCCAAGAAGCAACACGGCCTTGAGGAAAGGCCTTCCGGCTTAAGAGCGAGAAGGAGAGGAGCTATCCCGCTGGCAGTCGTTTTAATGAGAATAAGTAATATCACAAGCAGATATTGTAGCCTAGCTAAAGTTGCGCACAATAGCACCGTGTCAATATGAATGTGTCACGGGGAGTGCGGAACGAGCTTCTTTCCGTGTGCCGTCGCAGTCGGCGAACGTCTTTGACGCAAAATGTAGCATCGCCTACAGATTGCTATATTTTTCGAGGCTCGCTGAAAAAAGAGAGAGGGAGAGAGCCGAGTCGAGCTCAACGTGGCACGAGAACTCAGCTATGCGTACACGTCGAAGGCAAAGATAGGTTTTGCGGCCTTCCGTAAAACATCTCTATGCATCCCGCTCCATGCACGAGCATTGTTTAAGGCTTGGATGTTTCGCCGCGACCAACTAACACTGCCGTGGCCAAGCGTGCCACCAAGGACACCTAGGTCGCGCGCGTGCCACCAACTGTTTCCCTCGGAGACCATAATACTTGTGGATCGCGTAGTGGTACAATACCATTTTCAACCCAACACTGCGCCCTTTCATTCTTTACCGCCTTTTTCCCTGTTTTCTGCGTCATTTTGTTGCAGCATCCCTCTGAGCTCTACCCTTGCTCTAATCATCGACAATTATACTTGGAAGCCTTGTTCTACGTCTCTGTTCGGGCGACAACGGCTGCTGTCAAAGATCAATATTCCAAACGGCTTTTTCGAGCTTCGATAGCTACAAAATCGCAATTGTCAGTTTCAACCGGTCGCTGTTTCGCTCTATCGAATAAACAGAGTACCAACACGTTCGAGCGTCAAACGAACGAGTGAAAAGACGTTTGAAGATGTACTTTGTTGTCGGTTCGGCGTGTAACTTGCCGCGGTGACACTCGTTGCCTCGTAAAATATTCAAGTTACGCAAGACTGAGTTTAACGCTTGAGAATTGTAGTATAAAAGTAGCCGAAAACGAGGTTTCCAGAGGATCGTTCCTAAAGCATTCGAGGTCTTGACTGAAAAAGATGCGATAAACAAAATCGGTTGTACCAGTCACTCGCCAAGGCGAAGGTCTTGAAACGGGAGCAGAGAGGCAGCGGATGAAAAGCTAACAAACGGAAAAAACGTCAAAGTCAAAACGGTAGTTGCCTTCGACTGGTTGTCCACTGTCGCCAAATAAGTAAAATCAAGTGAAAAGCGACGTACAGTGAGTTTGCGCCTGCGCTGCAGAAGCTGTTTTGGTGGAGGGGCTTGAGTGAAGAGAGAACAGAGACGCACATCCCAGCGCAAAAGCGGAGCAGCGATTTTCAGTAGGGGAGGTGTGGCACGCGACTGTGTTGACCCTGAGCTTGACGGACAAATGACCGATGCGCTTTTGAAATCTTTATAAGTTATGCGACGAGACATCGGAGTTAAAATCCTTGAACGCGCTCGTTTTAGAGACCCCATCGCCACTCCATGCGTCGCGTGCCACTTGACCCAGCGACATTTCAATTTTCCCCCTGATGGCGCGCTCTTTCAACTAATGCTTCTTCTGCAGCCAGACTTCTATTCGCGTTGGCCTTCTACTTTTGAACTACCAGCAAGAGGCAAACGTTATAAAGGCTTGTCGGGGAACACTGTTGTATATTTTCACAACGCTGATCTGCTTCCAGACATCCGAACCGACAACAAAGTACATCTTACTAACGGATTTCTGCGTTTCCGTTTAACCGATTCGTTCGGAAAACAGGAAAATTTTGAAGAATTTCGAGAAATATCGTAACGAGCATTAATTCATGACTCTGAGGTCGATTGTTTGCGTAATGTTATCTTATCACGTGGAATAAAAAAAAAGACAAACACAAAACAAAACAAACAAAAAAGAAGAAGCAAGAGCGAATGAAGGACAATTTACGCCATACGAATGAGCTAGCGGACTTTGAAAAGGAACAATTTAACATGAAGAGCAGATTGAAAAGCGTCAAAGGCTAAAGGACGGAGGCGTGTAAAGGCAAGAATATACTAAACTATGAGAGCTTAATAAATGTGGAGTCGATCGATCTAAACTCCGTGGCGTATGGCAGTTCAGCAGCCAGCCAGGTCGCAATGTAGACGGTGCAGTGGCCTCGGGGTTCGTTCACGAGAGGCACCGCGATTTCAAGCTATTACCAGCACAAAGCTGCCACCAGATTGCCGACGGGCCTTTGCACCGGCAACCCCGTCGCAAAGCAAAGCCCGCTTCGTTCGTATTCATGATTTAAATTCAATTGGCTTTTATCTGCCGTCCCGCGGCGAAACTCCCTTGCCATCTCGCTCTCTCTCTCTCTCTCTCTCTCTGCGTGCGACGGCAACCTGATGATAAAGTCACCAAGATTACAGAACAACGCTGTTACCTCTTTTCGCCCCTCCATACATTTTCCTTTCCAAGTTTACATTTACTTACATTGCTATTTTCTCTTGAATGTTTGATAAATATCAGTGAGAGGACGTCGAATACTGGCAAAGATCCCTCGTAGTTTTTCAACTTTTCTTCAAAGCGCATTGAACGATCAGCTGGAAACTTTGGGGGGGGGGGGGCTTCTAACTAAAAAAAAGGAACGGCCCGTAAAATTGAGAGACGGGAAAATAAATTAGCGCGCATTTTGCGTATTTCCGGACTGCTCCGCTATTTCTTTATAATTGGAACTATCCCCGGAAGTTTCGTTTGAATAAAACTTGAACGCATTATGGGAGGAGCTGGAACAAAGATCTTTATCGATATCCGACGTCCACTTTATCAGAATAAGCTATTTGTCAATGTTTGAAGGACGATTGCTGCCGCCGTTAAATTTCAAGAACTGACCCAGAATTCCCATGACAACAAGACGATTCAGCATATGACAGTGTACTTCGGTTACCGACTGATTCTGCTGATAATTTAGCAAGTTGTAGCGTTCTTTGTTTATCAACTACGCTTGCTGAAGTTTGTACGAGGATCACTAAATCTGTAAACACGTAGAAGCAACGATCAAACGGTCCCTACGACACGTAATACGCACGATTATCGGAATCCAAACCACTGTAAAAAAAACGCGCGTGAAAGAAAATATTCAACTCAATTGTCTGTTTTTATCGATATTTAGCAGGAGGGTCGCGTTATCGACAATTTCGTCAACTTGTTTAAATTTTTATAGGCGGCTCCCCGATTCGCACGTGTCTTTCATTGTGCTTTTGTGTTCTTTAATCGATCAACTCGTATTATAATTGTTACTTTATTAAATATACGTCGACACGCATTCGACATAAAGCGCGCGACAAGAAATCGATCTTTGCACACACCCTGTGAAAATGTTCCGTACGATACGCGTTTGGGAAAAATATTGCCGCACTAGAACCATAATGTACTATTACCGTACACAGGTACGCCCATCCTTTTCCGTTTCTTTTTTGTTATTTTTAGAGAAAATCAAAGATAGATCGTCGTAAATTTGTCGGCAACTACATTTTGTTTAGTCTTTTTTTCGTTTTGCACGAAATCATAATCAAAATATAATCGCATTACATTCAGAAGGTGGTTTTGAGATTAGTCTTGTTAAGATCTCCTTCAACCATACAGATCACGAATACACTTGCGTTACTTTCCAAGCTATCAATATTTAGACAAAGGATCATTTCTTATTTGCACGCGCTCAGTTTTCAGGCTGTCGCCGTACACGACCAGAGTAAGTCAGAAAAAAGCATCGATTATGAGGTTATAATATATTTTGAGGACGTACTTATTTATAGTTTGTCTCTACGGTATTTTACGAGTGGAGATGCCTCAGTGTTTATCGCTAAATTTTCGATGGAATTATCCAATAAACCGTAGAACACGATTGTCGACGCTCGGTCTACATAAATAACGATATACCTTGGATTTTCCACCTAATAACCTACATATGTAAATAAAAAATTGTTCAAGTGTCTTTGAAAAAGTAGTACGTGCGACGAAACGTCACAACTAAATGTAAACATGTGTCTCTGGATGATATATTCACCTTCAGTGGGCCGATCGGTACAAGACCCCACCATTCGTGACTTTTCACGGATGTTTTCATTCCTAAAACGACTTCCTCGAGAAAACTGTTCAGTGTTCGCTATCTCGATCACGGTATCGGTGCGAATATCAAATGACCACGTCTAGTTTAAGAAACGTTTCCAGTTTTCCATTTAAATTCGAGTTAACATTTGCAAATGATATATTTAACGTGACTTGAAATGATAATGCCATGCCTTATAAAAATTGTAAATCTACACGTATTACGTATACTAAGAATACTTATAAGCAATCTATTGCAAAAGATAGGTTGTATCGGTTAACGTTTAATTAATGTCTAATGCAAAAGCGATATATATCGTATTTGTAATGGTTGTAGAGGTACGCGCAGAACAAACGTATTAGCTCCTGTGTTCAGGTATTTCCTTATCCCGTTGAAGGAATCAATTATTCACGCTGTCGCGTTCGTAAATTCGGGATCACTAGGAAAAAACACGGTAAGAGAAAAATCGCAATATCTCGATAAGTATTGGTCGTACGGAGCATGATTTTCCTCGGACAATTTTGTTTACTAGTGATCCCGAATTTATGAACGCGACTGTACTTGTTCGTAAAACTGATAGTTCGTATTTGGTTGACGACGGATTTCCAATACATAGTTTTATTTACTAAGTGTATTTAGTGAATATTAACTATTCGACTGTATTGGTCACGACGAAATTCGATAATATCGCGAGGCTTCAAACGTACATTTAAGTGGTTGAACGTGTTATTTTGTCAAATTATGTTACTTCGACCAGATCAGTGATGAGAACAATTAATTTCAAAACGTATAATGTACTTTTGAAAATGTTTTCACGATAAATTGTGGCAGTATTCAGACTTTAGAGTCGAGAGAATACCCATATGCGCATGCGTATTGCGAAAGCGCGGGAAGTCGTGTAATTTTCCTTCTTCCCGCCTGAAGTTTATTTTTGTTGATTGCTATCGCCATCATTGACGACGACCGTACTTCGTACTGTTGTTTTGTTATATAAAAAGTTAGTATTGACACAATAGTCTATAGAGCAAGTTTTATTTATTATTTATCAAGTTGATAACTATGGAAGGTGAAAATAATACAACACAAACTGAAGATCTCCTAAAGGACGACATTCAAAACATGGAAATGGTAAGTCTCTGATACGCATAAAACTTAACCTAACCTAAGTATATTTGTCGTGACATACGATACTTCCGTTCCATTTATATACACTTTCGTACCAGTTATTATAAAAATAGTCTTTTGGAGCACGATGTCCTTATGCTTCTAAATTTACAATTTGCAAATAAACAGTATTGATTTTATGTCTGTTTTTTATAGATTCATTGTATCTTAAAATCACACGTTTATTGGTATTTTATACTATTTTAATTTTAATATACTACTCGTTGTTCTACTCTAAAGGATGAAGACAAAGCATTTACCGAAGAAACTCACATAAAGCTAGATGATAGTTCTTTTTCTAAAAGTATGATTACTAATGAATCTATGACGTCTGAAGATCTTCTAGAAAATTGCGAATGGGAGGTCAATGATTTAGCCTGGGCTCGCATGAGCATCTATCCTTTCTGGCCATGCATTGTCACGCATGATCCTAACTCGTTAATGACATTTAAGAAAGTTCAAAGTAAATACATCCACGAATTAACATGTTCGTTTATCGCTTTATGTGGTAAATATTGAAAATAATTCAATCATTGCATTTGCAGTTATTAGAAATTCCAAAACACTCATGGTTCACGTCCACTTTTTCAACGATAACGGTAGACATTGTTGGGTACCTGCGCATCATATGATTCCTTTTGCAGGAATTGAAGATTTTCGTAAAAGAGCTAGTCTTGTGACTGATTTGATACGCAAGAAAGAACCTAAATTTGCTGCTGCATTAACGATTAAACCTGGTACTTTATCAACTTGGCAAAAAGCAGTAGCAGAAGCTATGGATGTACTTTATGATCTCGACTATAGTTCTTTAGAAAATTTCAAAACTAAGTCAAAGGAAGATATCAAAGTTAGTCCGACCAAAACTACTGCTGCTGGCCGGAAGAGAAAACGAAAAGACAGCGATAAAAACATTGCAGCAAAAGTAAGAAAATTATATTCCAAGTCTAGACTCTTTTTAATTGATTTCACAAAATTCCATTTTCAGACCTTTAAATCAACTCCATCAAGCAACGGAACAAAAGTCAATTCGCAAATAGATAACTCACAACTAGAAAACTTGAATTTAGAAACTCCACCAGTTTCACCGCCAAATGAAGATGTGCGAGCTGCAATATATCAAAAGCAGAAAAGAATTACAAAAATGATTAATAAATTACAACCACCTGATTTTGAGGTATACTTTGAGAGAAATCTGTACACCATAAAAGAACAGCATCCTGAAGCAACAGAAGACCAAATTCGAGAGTACTTGCAAGATATTTGGAATCAGATGTCAATAGAAAATAAGCAAAAATATCGATCCACTTACAAGATTGAGGCTGATAGTTAATATTTAATAGTTTGTTTGACAAATATTTTCGCATTAAGTAGTTTAGATAGGTTATCAAAAACATGAAATCAAAATGAAAAATAGGAATATATTATTTTGTTATCATGTTTTAAATTATAAATATTCATTTTGAAGTAATTTTCGATTCACATGCAATTCACTATTTTGATTTTTCATGCTTTTACTGTTGAAATATTATCTCAAACATCAAAGTATCAGAGATGTGCAACTTACTAGTCTGGAAGGTGCTATAAAGTTGTTGAAAGAAATTACAAAATTCGCTTTCAAAATTCATTTAAAAAATTAACTTTGTTTAAAGCATTAGAATCTTCGGACGACAGGCAATATAACTCATCGTTTAGAGAACTATGAAGATTTTTTAATTACAAAAATCACAGAAATAGTAAATAGGCAACTAAATCTTGAATGAACTTACTCATTATTATGCACCACGCCGCTCCCACCGAAAAATTCCACGAAAAAAATAAACACGTGCAAATATTTTCTATTTGAAACAGCTTTCGAAAATTTGATATCACTTTGGGTTGAGCTTGATTGTATCTTACGTGAATTTATAAATGTAACTCGATCTTCATAAAATTGTGCATTTTGATACATTTACGTAAACATTGATCTATACTCGACTAGCAATCTTCGTTATGTTCCAGTGGCCATATACAGCCACCATTAAAATGAGAACTATTGAAGTTGATGTTCCTAGTAAGTTGCATATCAAAAGTAACGAATGATTTATTCAATTATTAGATAACTTATTTTTTTAATGGATTCATAAACTTTGTGTATTCCACTATGATTTTTAATATAAGCGATCAATGTACATTCAGTTTTGATAATTGAATCATTTTTCTGCCTACGCAAGACTGAAAGCAAGTGCCTTATGCCAATATTACAAATCTAGATCATTTGATTGTAAAGCATAAAAATTATTGTAAGTAAATTTGTATATTGTATTTTTTTGCTTTTTTAAATACACATAATACAACCATTTATAGATTGCAGCTGCAGAATTGTGATGGATAATTGAAAATATTTTTTAAACAGCAATGATGGAATTCATATATTTCGGAAATGAATAAAACGTTATAGATGTTATAGACAGTGCTTAGACATTCCATTTTATCGCGAATTAATTAGTTTTATTCTCAAATATTCCAACAACCCCAAGCATTCGGGCATAGTGATTGCAATATACGTGTGTATTTTAAACTTTATGTAAATTTTTATGGACACGTTTACGAAATGTTACATTTGCAATACGAGTGTAGTAATAAGACTGCAATCGTCACAGAATAAAGTAATTTTAAAGCAAATAAAAACTTTGTCAATACTTTAAGACGAGCCATAACATAACGAGTAGACGTTGGAAATAGCATGAAATAAATTTCGATAGTTTTGGAACCAAATCTTCAAGTACAATTTTATTAAAAGTGAAGTATAATTTATTACGTACTGGTACGTCAACTGTTTCAGTTATATGTATTAAGTACAGATTGCATGAGCAAAACTTAGATGCTTCGAATAAATATTACAAGTTTGGCAGTTAATTGTCCTTTATTCGTTTTCAAAATTACTTGCGAATCTCGTAAAATAAATAATTTTTAGAGTCGTTATTATTGGGCAAAACAGTTATACGAGGAAGATCAAGAGAGTACAGTTTGTAAAGCAGTAAAATCAAATGAAAATTCGACGTTTACTACGCGTTTATTAATCGTTAATATTATATTTATATATGTATATTTATATATTTATATATACTTACAGTTAAACGTTTCGTATGTATACATGAATTATTCGAGCATTTTTTTTATAAGATACATACATGATTTTATTATTTACAAGATGCTATCGTCATCGCCCGATCGATTGTTGGCGACCAGAAAACCAAGGCGACAGGTCAAGCACCATCAACACGTCACAATTTCGGCGGTATCTCTTTACAAGTGTTTACGGATGTTGCGTCAATTAAGCCTAATTTTGCTTGAGCTTGGCGAAATCGATTTCAGCGTAGTTGAAACCATCTTGAACAGGCGTAGGCGAGACCGGCGGGGCGCCACTGACCTCGGGCAAATCGAGACTCGCATAGTGCAGAAGCGTCGCACCCGGTTGCAGCTTCTCGTAGCCCTCGCTCTCCATTGGACTCGGCGTAGGAGTCGGAGTGTGAGTCGGAGTCGTATCGTCGACGATTTTCGGCGAGGCGGGTTTCGGCAACTGAACGGGTTTGAAACTCGAAGGCGTGGGACTCGTCGTCGGCGAGGCGGTCACGAGGCGCGGTTTCGAGACCGACAGATCCGATAACTTTTTCGTTATTGGGCTAAGTGGATGCGTTTGCTCTTGACCTATGGTATTCGATATGACTCGAAGAGGCTCTTTAGTGGCGATCGTGGTGATGACTGTATTGACGGTATGGCTGAATGTGCTGGATGACGTGACGTTCCTGCCAAACGTTCAAATGGTTTGATCAACGCGTTAAAATCACCCTTCTTCCGCAATAACAAGCTTATCAAGGCCAACGTACCTTGCCGTTGGGTTCGTGTGGCTGTCTGGGTTGTCGTGAGCTTTCTTCGACGAAGGGCACCCGTCAACTCCAGGCAAAGGACTAGGCGCTGAAATTTTTCTGTTGATGGGAAGTGGAGCGTTGTTATCGCCTTTGGAGGAAGGCTTATCGCTCGTCGAGGAAGACCTCGCAGTCTGTTGCGATGAGGAAAATGGTTTGATGGGTGATTGAGGACTGTTCAATGAGAATGGGAATATGGTGGCCGTGGATCCCGTAGGTGTGGCACGCGGTGGCGAGGCTGGGGTACTGTCCAAACTTTCGGAAGTCGGGCTACCATTGAGCGGTAGGAAGTTTGGTGTCTTGGACAATTTGCCACCCGCTTGAATGGCTATTGGCAGCGAGCTCTTCTTCTTGCGATTGTTACTGTGATGCCTACGATTGTTTCGATTCAATCCCAAACTCATGTTGATGTAATCTTGCTCCAAGCTGGGTTTGGGTTTGAACGACATTTCGACGTATCCTTCCGGTGGTCTTCGTGGCTGTGGCAAGTCCATGGGAGCAGTTCGCGTGCCGCCTGGTGGTCCATTCATTTGCATGTAGTCGTCTTGACAGGGCGATGGAACCTGCTTAGGGCTTATTCTGGAATGTTGCCAGTCTTCCAAACTTGGCGCCATCTTCATGTACGACGATTCCGCTTCTTCAACAGGCTTCAACAATGGAGTCACTTGCGTGATGACTGGCTTGTGAGTGGATACCGCGAGCAGCGATTGATTATGATTGTGATTGGCAGTGACGACATTGTTGTTGTTGTTGTTGTTGTTATTGTTGTTGTTATTGTTGTTATTGACATTATTGTTGCCGCTGTTGCCGCTGCTGCCGCTATTATTGTTAATCCGATTATTCTGTAAAAGATAGAACGATGGAGTTATGTCATTACTCGAGGAACGAATGAATTGAAATCGATCGTAGGCAAGCGAAAACAAAGGAGTCGCAGGCGCTGTCGACGTGTGCAATACGTACATGCACGAGAGCGAGATAGATAGATAGAGAGAGACAAAGAGCAGCGAACTTACCTTTGTCGGTCCGTTCATGTCGACGTAGGGGGCAGTGCTTGAAATTGGCGCCTGTCCAGGAGACATATCGACGTAGGAACTGGTGTCGATGGCAGTCGGATACGTTTGCGATTGCGAATACGCGCAAGGAGGAGAAGTAAGTGGGGCGACGGGCGCAGGCTTCGTGAAATCGAGTTCCATAAGATCTTCCATTCGCTCGGAGGTAGTTGAACAGCCAGACGTATGTCCCCAGGAGCTCGACAACATTGGCGCCGAGTTTGATTTGTTCGACTGTGTGCTCTCGTTACCGGCAATTAGCGGTGCCGTAATCACGTGTGCAAGTCTACCAATTTCGGGCCTCTTTGAACGACTGCCCACGGAGAATGCTCGCACGCGATTCGATTCTTGTTGAGCAATGTCCAACCTGCGAAAAACGATTAAACAGTCGATGTAGCCATTGGATTTGACACACCGATACGATGGACAATCGGCAAAACTCGAACGCCAGTGTTGATACCTGTTTTTTCGATGCCTGTTGATAGGATCGGGCCTCGAGCCAACGGAGTAAGCCCTTGTAGGCCTCGTCTGCAAATCCTCTCCGGGAGCGAGGAAACTGGTGACCTTGTCCAGGTGATACTCCGAGAAGCGCAGATCGGTACTTGGAGTACCGGATGTGACGGAACAACTACTGCCACCGTGTTGCGACATGTCGTCGGGGAAGTGGCCGTTGTGGTTGTTGACCGGGTCCATGTCGACGTAGCCATCGTCTCCGACCGGCGCCATGGGCACGTAGCCGTCGACCAACGCTGGGGTCTCTTCGACTAGCGACGAGGCGCGTGAATGCGAGTGTGCACCTTGAGCTGGACTCATCGGCATGTACGCCCCTCGACCTGGACTCGAGCTGCACGGGCTGTACATCTCGACGTAGGAACTCTGCTGCTCGCAAGACAACGACAATCGTTTAATTGTGAAGCAGCTGGTCGACGAGGTGCAATGATTTATTACGAATATTCAAAAGCACGGAATATCGAAAATCCGATTGATTGCGCAGAGTGGTCGAGCGCTGAGCGGAAATGCGCACAAAAACCAAGTTGCTATTACAACTGGCTAATTGCTCGATGCGAACTTGTTGACGTATCGTCAACGCTTGCAATACTTGCTTGTGTACATGCCGATACAGGGCGTGCGTGAATATACATACGCTCTATCAGTTATCAGCAGTAGCAAGCTATACGTACACCTACGTAAAGCGAGCGCATCGAAAGACGCTGCTGGCTGGCGCGCTATCTTTCTCGCATGATTCCAAATTTTAGTAATTTATCATGCGTGATCGCAAGAGCGCGTGGCAGCGCTACTTAAACCTAGACTTTGTTCATTGAGTAGCGATAGGTCAGTAGTCGGTGGTCGAGTAGTAAACGTACTTAATGACGATGCCATCGATTAGTGGCAAGTACGACAAGCGCCGTCGAGTGTGACGGCAGTCGAGTAATTATTAGAAAAAGATACACCAAAAAGAACGAACCGTGCGAATGGTCAGTCAAGTGCTTACGTAAGTTGCACGCAAAGTGGTGTACGACGAGTATCGTAAGAGTCCAAAGCATGAATGAATAGACGGCGACGACGACGACGACGACGACGACGACGACGACGACGACGACGACGACGACGACGATGACGACGAGCTAGTAGATAATGCTTACCTGGGAGGGCGAACAGGATTTGAAGTTGGGTGAATGATACTTTGGCTGCATGTTGGCCGAGTGCGCCCACGGCACGTAGTCGTCGATGTTCTCTTCCAGAATCACTGGCTCGTCAGGTGTAAGCGAATGGCCGTATTTAGCAAGTACATTCTCATCCATGTTCTCGGAGGCGTCGTCCATCGAAAGCGACGAGCCGGCCGAATCGGTCGAACAAGCACCCGAGGCTGGACTAATAGGCATCGAGCCAACGGGTGGCGAGTACGACATCGTTGCACCTCTCGTGTGTACCGAATGTGGCCTCATCACCGAGTTTATCAGATGATTCGTTCTCACACCAGTTGACATTGACGAGACAATGCAACTCATAGGCTGGCCCTCGCTCGTTGTACGCGCCCTCGAGGGCAAGCTGTCGCACCTGTCTCGCACTGTCGGCACGCCTGCAAACATTTAAGTAAAACCAACGTTAATCCACGCGAGAACTTGCGCTTGGACCGATATAAACTGTTCATACAGCCACCGTGCAGAGAGCGGGGTGCAGAAAAATCCATAATTCAAAGCCAATACCATTTATTATTTGTTATGTCCCAGCATTACAATTGAAAATCGAAGGGGGTTAGTAATTTGTCTTATCAAATGACACACAGCATTTTCTTATATTCTCGGCTTTCTGCCTTTTTTTATCAGCAAAATTGTACATTTACGCATTTAGTAGGTAGAGTACATATATATGTCGGTAGTTTATGTGCAAGCCCGAGCCACGGTCAAGGCTCTCGCGATCGAGTACTCTCTTCAATGTTATTGTTAAGGTCGAAAGTAGAGATAAGGAGATGCAGAAATATATGTACACGCGCGCACACGCACACACGCACACACACACACACACACACCATCGGCAACTGGCCGACAGCTTTTGTCGGTTTGGATATTTGTACGTGATCATCACACATTTGGGCAAAAAAAATAAAAAAATCAAATCAAAATATAACGTAAACGTACAGAGTATTATTGTTGTTGTTATTATTGTTATTATTATCATCATCACACGAAGCCCGTTTCGTTGCCTTGATTGAGCTCGCAGCAATAGCGAATCGTGTTAAGTCATTGAAAGCTAGAAAACTTTTTGAAAAACAAGCTGAATGACACATGGTCGGTCTAAAAAAAGATTACTTAGAAAATTGCGCTCGCGATGCTCGCCGACTTTATAATTTTAAAATTGGTAAATTATTTAAACGATTGTTTGTTTGTCTTTTTTCGCATTGATCGTATTCCGCGGCTACCACATTCAGCTTATTCGAATCTATAGACATTATTGATTTCACGTTAATGCACATAGTACAATTAGTCTGAGCGTATACAACGCGTTTGTTAGGTACAAAAATCAGTGGAATAACACGTACGTATTAATTGTCGGATTCAATGAAAGATGAATAAGCAATAACAACGCTGTGATAGGAATGATACGCGAATGAAAGTGTAAACAGCGAATGACGTGTAGCTGATGTCTTTTGTATTTTCTTTCGTATGACAGATACAAGAAAACAACAATGTAGGTGAAAGCAAGATCAATAATCAATCACAGGCATATCTTGCTAGATTTATATCGAAGGTGTTAGTTGAAGGTGAATATTTGTTACGTAAAAAAATCTAAATCAAATAACAAGAAAAAATATAGAAAGCATGATTATGACGTGGTACAGCGTGCATGCGACAAGTATACAAGTTGAAATTATTCTGTACGCAAGAGAGTCCGATTACGTATTGAGGTAAGAGAGAGAGAGAGGGGGGGGGGGGGGAGAAAGAAATCACTGCAGGATTGAGTGTAATTATACGGATTTGAGTAGAATGCATATTTGATGACATTCATTGAGTAGAAGTAAATAGAGATGTAGGTAGAGATAGTAAACTTGTAACCTCGCTGATGGCGAAAGGCACTGATATTGTATATTCTTTTCGCCAGAAGCACAGTACAGTATGAGAGAGAGAGAGAGAGAGAGAGAGAGAGAGAGAGGGAGTGAATAGGTGTTAAAACCAAACCGTAGAGAAAAGAAAATGTAAAAATACAGCAATCAAAATACGAGCGTGTTGGAGAGCGTGAAAGAGAGAGAGAGAGAGAGAGAGAGAGAGAGAGAGAATACATACAGCGTAAGACGGATCTTTTGGATGCTTGCGTTTGATTGATAGCATTGGCGGCAAGGGGCAGCGACAGGGTTCTCTGATGGGATATTGTCGCGGTAGTGGTAGTGCTTGTGGTGCTCGACGATGATGTATTGGCATGAGTGGATTGGGATACATTGTTATTGGCGGAAAGGATCGGATGACTTGCTACCGAGTGTCGACGTCTATTCGTTACAGCGGCCGCTGGTGATGCAGCACCGCTTTTAGTATTGCCGAGCAGCATCCCCATGATCGTTCCATTCTCACTGGCTGCTGCTCCCGCTGCTGCAAATTTACACCATAAGCCCTCAAACTTCAAACAGGCGCGCTCTTTCCTGTGCTCCTTCTTCTTTTTTTTCTCTTTCATTTTTTTGTTTCTATTTCGACGTATGCAAAGCATCGCACTCGATTTGAAAAGTCATTTGCCCACCAAACACCAGACAATATGTATACAAACATTCTCCCTCCCCGCTGATTACCCGAGTTACAGCCGCCGAACAATTATCGTTTCAATCGAATTGCGCTTTATTTTTGTTAATGCTCGATAATTTCTCGTAGGCTGATTACTTCTTGAACCTCCACTCCCTTTGTCTACAATGTGAACAATTCTACGTCAAGGATTCGACCGTTTGAGCGTGTGTATGTATGTCTGTGTGGTCAGGTGTCAATTCCAGTAATCGCTGTCAATAATCTACGCGATAAGTTGGATCTACTGAAATGAGGTCAGCAATTTCTAATGGAACGTAGAAAATAATTGAAAAAAAAAGGATTTCATGAGCTAAGCAACCAGCGAATAACATTGCATATTTCCTTTCCAGGACCAAAACTAGATATATTTATGGCAAATAGCAAAAGCACCTCCAATATTTTCCACATCTAATAGCTAGCATTGGAATGATTATGGATGCTAAATAATGTTGTCGAAAGTCCATCACATTTTTTCGAAATTCATTGAGAATTTCAAGCAATCCAATGCCCATGATTCGAGCGATTCCACGCAGATAGAACAAGCCATTGAACAGTTTTAAATAAAGACCACGAAAACTTCCCTCTGCGTGGATGTGATACATAGTTCCAACATAACAATGACATTTAATCGATCTCTCCTATTGAAATTGATCAAGTTGCACGAGCATGAGAGATAGATAATAAAAAAAAATAAAATAAAAGCGTACAACTACTATGACAAAACAGACCCATGAGTGTATTGGTAGTAGAGGTAGTCTGTGATTGACTACACTGTGAGGGGGCAGATGCAGTGACGTTCTGCTCCTGTAACGGTCCGACCTGCTCTTCGTGCATCCTCTGTTCCTCTGTAAAGCCCGCAACCCACGTGTGTTACTCACTTTGTTTCTTTGTTTCTTTGTCAATTTCTTTTGTTTTTTACAACTCGCGTGATTAATGAGAAGTGTGCTACTAAACTGCACCATACTATATCGTGATATTAATCATTGAAAATAAATGTTACGATACTACAAACACTTAAGACACTTGACACACAAAAATAATTAAATTTTTACAGCTCATTAATACTTAATGAAATGTTTCGATAATTTATTGCATATTATTCGTAATTATCATGAGTCAGCAATATTTAGTGGAGTATGACAAACAGTAATTAAAACTTGCACAGCAAATGCTGATGAGTCACTATGCTGTGATACTATGTAGCAAAACAATTGCTGACAATGAGGTAATATGCTTGTAAGTAGAGGAATAGTGTACTTTGTTTTGTGCAAAAACATACCCAAGGGCGAGAAACCATGCAGTTTCTGTGTTGTGTGTCTTCTCTGGAGTACCGATATAGGTTTGCTGGCTTCGTTGGCTGAGGAACTACGCATTCTCTGTCGAGGACCTTCGTCCTTTGTGGCACTCGAATTTGTCATAGCATTGTTAATGGCGTGATGCATGTTCTGTGCAATGTTGTTGTCCTCGACCTCCATCCACAATTCACCACCACCAGCAATAGCAGAACGTCCCACTTCCATATAGAATATACGGTCCATAGCCCCAGACCTTCTTATACAGCTTAACTGGAATCCAGATCAAAAGCAATGTTAGATTGACGCATAACCGTCTTTGTACAGAAATACTCACTGTAAATTCAATGGAGTCGGAATTATTATCGGATCCAAGCTTAACCAGGCTCAGAACACGATCTGTGAGACAGAGCCTATAGGGTCCTGTGATGTTTTTACGTTCACCAAGACCCTTCTTCTGCATCTGAACTTGCCATACATGCTCTGAAGAAATAGAAATGTAATCAAACAAATTGGCATAAACGTTGCTGGAATAAACCAAGACTAGCAAGAAATTAGAAAAACCAACCAAATGTAGGCCGTGGCTGCTCTCCATCTGGTTGATCACCATTTTGGAGCAGAAGAAGCGCTTTGAGCCACTCCTCCAGATCCTTCTCGTTGTCCAGCACCAAGCAAAAGCAGTCGTCCTTGGTGTACAGTGCAATGACATGTTTGTGTTTGGTGTCCCTGCGTCTGTTGATATTGAAACAACTACGCACAGAGATGCTACGCTTGGGTGGCTGCTTGAAGTCGTACTTCTTTTTGCTGTCGTAGTACTCGAGACAGGCAGGGTGTCCAAGGGCTTCAGCCCTTAACACAAAGTACTTTTTCTTGAGGTTCTTGAGGTTTTTGAGCTTCTTGAGGTGAGCTTGCAATACGACAGCGCCTGGTGACTGGGAAGGGGGCGCGGGGGAGGACATGCTGCCAACGCTGTTGTCGTTGCCGTTGTTGGCTTGAAAAACCGGGCGAAGCGACTGCCTCGTGAGGGGGAATACAGCGAAGGCCGTGTTCAGATGCTGATGAATTCAGCAGCCCTGGTGGGTGCCGTGTATCTCAGCGGCATGGCAGGTGCGAATAACGATGGTGCCTGCTACGTGTGAGCACGTGTCGCGGCTGCGGCGTTCGAGCTATGCGCACTCTCTTTAGAGCCGCTCTCTCTCTCGTCTCCCCCTGTTGTTGTTGTTATTATTATGGCGCTGCTGTTTGCGTCTCACTCCTACGAGCTGTGCGGGCGCATAGGTGCGTCTCTGTCGCCGCGCCCTAGACAGCGCCCGTGTGCGTCGCGGCGCGCTAGGCCGGCCAGCTTAGGGGAGCGCCTGCTCCGGCCTCGTAAACACCATGCCGCCTGCGCTGTTTACTCTCTGACTCTCTCTCTCTCTCTCTCTCTCTATCTATCTCCCTCCCTTTTTTCTAGATGCCTATGCGGCAGACGCTCAAACCCTGATGCTCTCTTTTTACAATTGCGTCGAATCTTCGGTTCACCTGAATTACCAAGGCCAAGCGGTACTTGCGTGCGCAATAGGCGCCGAGTTGACGGGCCAAACAAGCACACGGCGGCTGCTCGCGATTATACTCCTTCGCGGCGGCAGGCGCCAGCCACTGCGGACACGTTGTCTGTCTCGCTCCCTCTCCTTCTTTCTCTAAGGTGCTTACAACACGCACTCACGCGCGCACTTTTCTCGCGCTCTCTCTCTCTCTCTCTCTTCTACAAATTGCTGGCTTGTTTTTACCCGATGCGCACGTGAGCTACGAGACTGAGTTCCACTTGCAACGAATTTTATTGCAGGTGAGCTTCCAAGAAGCTGCGGTATACACGAGGCCAGGTGTTGGCTGGTTGCTCTCGTCTTCTCCTCTCTCTCTCTCTCTCTCTCTCTCTCTCTCTTCCCCTTCGCCGCTGGCTACGCTCTTTGGACGTATATGCTAGTACCGGATGTCCGCGAGACTACACTACTCTCTCTCTATTTCCCTTTCCCAATCTCGTAATCTCAATCTTTTTATCTCTACGTCTATCTGTCTGTTTCTGTGACACGAGGGCGCGTTGCACTATTTACGTCGTGGGATCCTCGTGGGTATACGTATGCGCAATGACGACGGAGAGAGAGAGAGCCGCAGGAGCAGACTGTTAAGTTTCTCACAACACTACAATGTAAGCAACTGCACACGCGGCCGTTTCCAACTGCTGGCAACAAACACGAGCACTCGCGATATTTGTTTGCGTAGCACTTGTCGTTGTATTGTCGTATTTAAGCAGGCGGAGCAATAACGCGAGGACGGGCACTCGTGTCCATCTTGGAAGTTGGAAAGGTCATGTGTGTATGGCAAGCTTCGCAGTTGTAAACAAGCTGTACGCAGGCGCTAACCACTCGAATGGCGGAGCGGATTGCTTGGCGGCGGCTGCGCGCGAGCGCAAGCTTCCATGTACTCGCGACAACACACGCTCTCGACTCTCGGGTAGCCTGCACGTATATAGATACGCAGAACACGTACACGCGCGCACACTGCTTCAATACAGCCAGACTGTGTCCGTGTACGTTGGTGAGAAACGCGCTACTCGATACTCTTAGCCACGACGCACATGACACACACGTTGCCACCACTACCACCACCACCACCGCAACGTCTTATTATTCAGCGGCGACAACGACGCGATTCCCCTATTTGCGTATGTGTTTACGCATATATATACGTATGGATGCACGTACGCGTATGCATGCGAGAGACGCGTGGCTGAGCCCTTTAATGAAACGCTATACGTTCGTTGCAGCAGCAGCTTTGTGTTCGCGACCGCGACGTAGTACATACACCTATATATAGAGAATAACCGCTCGCTACTGGCGCGCTTGCTTTCGCCAGATTATTTTTCTCGGGCTGCAGTCTGCCCAGCATAGCAGACTGCGGCGGCTTGATACGCTCACAATTCGCACTTATTCTCTCTCTCTCTCTCTCTACTCGTATACACATACACGTGCACTAACGCGGCCTCCCCCTCCCCTCTCGCCGCCATGCCATCTACTACGCGACCCGGCACAATATACCTATAGAGCTTGTTTGTTGAATCGCGCGCCGCGCATACCTATAAGCACGGGAACGTGTGTGTGCAAGCGTCGTCCATGTGTATACAAGTAACTTTGGAATGGTTTTGTTGTATGAGCGTTGTTATTGCTTAGCTGCTTCGCTCTCCGACTACCACGTGTCTCCCTACCATCTCGATCGTAGTCATCTCTCTTGCTTATATGCACGCTACTCCAAAGTAATCACACACACACACACACACACACACACTCTCTCTCTCCCAAGCAACGACTCGAGCATGTTTTTGCTGATCCAACTCATTTACTGACCATTTGCTGATTATTATTTTAACGTGTTTTTAACCACTACACCTTTTACCGTGCGTACTCCTCTTCTCCCAATCTCTCCCTCTTTTCTCCACTTTTTATTCTTGATATTGTTCTAACTGCTTATTGATACGAGGGGATATTCCATCGATTTGGCATTTTCATTTATCGTTAAATCACCTTTTGTGCGCGTCACTTTTTTTTCGTTCAACTTCACCGGATCAATTATAGATACATAACGTGCCCGGCTATTTTTGTTTAATTATGTTTGTTTGCGCCGTTCCGACGGAAAAACACGCACTCGATTATGTCAATTGACGAAATGCCGCAACGTTTTTCTTTCGTATTATTACGCTCGTTAAATAGCACGCTGTTTGTGAAAAATTCATCGTTGAAATTAAAACAATGCCATCAACAATTATGCAATTTTCATTCTCCGCTATAATATGATTGATGTTTTCTCTAATAAACCTGATTGTTTCAAACGAATCGAAACTATTTTTGCCAATTGAGACAAGTAAGCAAGGCTGTATGTTGATTTTCTTAATGTTAACGTGAAAATGAGCTTTGCAGCATTTCGATTATTCGGATCATCCGTGTTACAAAAATACAGCACATCTTTGAATTTTCAGTAGTTAAATAATTCGAAAGACAAATATTTTTTGCAAAACAAATCAGTGTCGAATAACGCTTTACCGTGCTCTATCTGTTATTATTATTATTATTATTTCCTTTTTTTTAAAGCGAGACTAATACGTACAGAACGAACGAGTTCAAAAAACCATCTTACTTGACCCAAATTCCCTTGAAAATATACTCGTCAAATATGCGTGTATCAAAGTGCCCGTACTTTGAACTTTAGACAGCTTTAGACAAGTAGGTTCAACTAGATCGCAACTGAATCAGTGTCTAGCGCCCGAAAAAAATTCAAATTAAAGCGCCAAAGTAAGGTATTGTACGACGTTGTACGTATCGAATAATACTTATTTTACGTCTACGCGTATATACGTAACTCGCAGCCGGATTTTGGAAACAACGATACGACATACTTCTAAAAAATATTGCGGCAAGGAGTAAATTACTCTTTGTAAATAATATTTCGTACCCCCCTCCCTCGCCCTTCGTAAATCAGTGCGTAGTATAGATCGATTAGATAGAAAAACATCGTGGTTATCGCATCGATGCAGAAGTAAGTTCTAAAAGGATAAACAAAACGAACGCAATTCCAAAAGCAGCTTTCACTCAAGCGTTTGAATTTCTGTTAACACTTGACTTTGTAACCTAGCGGTGGCTTTGATGGCAAGCGCATTAGTTGCAAGCGATTAGTTGCTTCTGAATATTTCGTTTTCTGGTTCTACTAACGACTGGATTACTAAACCGAGTATTACCGGTGGTTGACGCTTTAAAATTCTTGTAAGCCACATGAACAGGACCGCCTGTTGACTTTACCTGCTTCCCCATGCTAAGTAAGTTGTAACGCTGGTTGTCTTACAGCCAAGTTTCTCCAGAATTTTACGGTATACCGAACCCTCGAGGATTAGCTCGGCAACTCGGGAAAGAGGGAAAGCAGGTTTAATTTTCCGTCGTGTGGAACGACTTGCTGTCGGTAATAAAAAGAATTCTCTTGCGAAATTGAACATTGTCACTTGTTTAATTAGCGATACATTACGAATGAATACGAGAGAAACGTCGATAAACGAAACTGTAAGTTGTAAAATTGATATAATTGAGAATCTGCCATTTGGCCACTTGACTACACTTGTCGCACGAGTTAGTAGCCAAAATCATAAAAATTACAATAATATTGATATATTACGTCAAACGCGCCGTGTTCTTACAATTATATCCGCGCGCCCGTTCGAATATTCTATACACGAGCAAGCAAATCTAGTTTTTAGATCGTTATCAACGGAGATTTTCTAACGAATTCAGCGTATCATTGCGTCACAAATATACAGTACTACATCAACGCGAATCAAGTACACCAATTCACAGCAGCAATGTTGCAAATATTTGCATATAGTGAAATAGAACGATCTCTTTTTCTGGGGTTTCGTTAAAAAAAATATTAAAAACTGTTAATGCGTTCGCAGTACAATTGTTAATGCAGTTCTGGTAGCTTTTTTTATTCTATCAATGGTTATCGTATTGTGAGTGTACATTGTACATTTATGAGTCTACAAATGTTTTAGAAAAAATAAATAATAATAGTATCAAAGTGATTTAAGACCTCCTGACCATTATACGAGCATCTGTATTACATAGCAAACGGACGATCGTTTGCGTCAGGAATACACTTTGCTGGATCAAACTCGGAATTTGAAAAAAAATATAAAAAACCTACTTTAAGAAGGACTGCGCTAAAAAAGGTACAAATGATTCTATGTACTTTTTTGTACGAAACCATTACCAATCACGGATAAATATCAATAACAAACAGGAAGCTTGTTTACATTGGTTTTATTCGCACCAATGTCAGTCGATCATCGTTATATTTCTAAAATTCTTCCTATTAAAGTATCACGATTCCGAATGACTCGAACGCAAACTTGAATTAAAATATATGCGCGATAGATTTTTCAAATCCCGACTTTTTTCCAATCAAAAATTATTATTGCGCAAAGGCTCCCCTGTTTACTATGTATCACTTATAACCGAATTGGGGGGCCGAGGTGTCCTTAAAGATCCGCTAGAGCTGTATAGTCACACGTAGTTTTTAAAAGTATGTTCAATTTATGTATTTTACCAGCAAACATCAAGTAAAATATAAATGAATAACTCGTGAAAAAACATCCTCGTATCGTAGCTATTCACTAACAATACATGGGATAAGTTATATAAATTGAACAAGCTTTTACTATTTTAATATAAACGATCGTGGCATTTCATGATATTAATTGAAAAAAATAATTCTTCGCTTCGTTTCATATCTAATTTATGGTTTTTTTATTCTCATTTTATGCTTACCTTATTTCTAACTGAGTTTTGATCGTTTAAAAATTGTACTCAAGGTGATATCAGTACTCGTTTGTAATACTGAAGTGAGTTATTCTCATTCGATTATGATTTTATTGTAAGTATTCGAGTCATCCATCTTTCGAAATTTGTTAAGGAATCTTCTATTTTCTATTTACAACAAGTTCGTTATTGAATGAGAATAACCGGAACTACAAGGTAGATGACTGTAATTTACTTAATTTCCCTATTGTAAGTTAAATATTGATAAAAGTATTTTATAAGGTTCGATTCATTTTAATTTTGTAGCACAATATGTTTATAAAAGCATTAGAAAAATAGTCAAAATGACGGGTTTCAAAACTATCAAATGTATTAAACGTAAAAAAAACAATAATGAAACAAGGGTTTCCAAATGATAATCAAAAATTATAGTTATTTTAACATACATAAGTGAGATCGAATCAATAAGTTGTAAGGTTCTTTCTTAGAAATACATGCTGGACTAGTAGAGATGTGCAATATCCAAATAAAGTTTAAAATAGAACGTGGAGCATGTAATTGTTTAAAAAAAGATAAGAACGCCAAAATGAATTGATGTTGTTTAATTACGAGCTATACTAGATTATTAATCACTAAGAGAGAACCTCGAGATCAGAAAATAAAACTCTAATACTACTTTTAAACAAAACTTACATTCACTAAATTTTTTATCTTTGGCACGTCGATGGAAAAAAAACTATTCAATAATTACGTCATACTATAAAATCAACGTGTTGAAAAACGAGTCATCTTATCAAAACTATCTTAATAGGCACGTAGTAACAATGTCTTTTCAAAGTCTTACAAGTAGTATAATAAATTATTGAGTTGATGGCTTGGTTCCATTTTCACACTCTGCCCAACTAAATATGCAAGCTTATGTGCATATTGGCATGGTGCTGGAACTCTTATTGTGCCCGGCCAATTATAATACAAGTGACACAATTTGTACGTGAATCGCTGAATGTGGTCTGTCTTGGTCGCAGCTCCGTCGTACAATACAATGTAATGAGTTGGAGTTACAGTACCCTGTCTAACCAATTGTGGAACCAGATAAAAGTCATATAAATAACGTCGAGTGATCATACTATCTACAATTGTTCCTGGTGCTGGATTGACCAATTGTTGTCCTTTTCCCTAAAACAAGTTATTTAATATGCACAAATTAAGACAACTTTTTCCTCAATAATTTATTGTACTACTAATTTATAGATACGTACCACTTCAAATATACGCGTATTAACTCTCTTCTGTACTATGATCACTGTTAATTTGGGCTTGTAGTGTGGATCCAGCATTGAGCAAGTCTCAAAAAATTGCTTGACTTCGTAATTTTTTACAACTTCCAATTGGCCATCGCCAACTCCATCTCGATATATGAATATTCTATCGGGATATTTTTCGTTTCTCTTAAGTAAGAATTTAAGAAATAGTCAATATTATAATATATTACGTTTATTACATTGATTTTGAAAAAAATGGTCACCTACCTCGCGATAAGCTTTTAAAGCTGAAATCAAGCACTGCTTTAATAAATCTATCAACTCTTGATGAGGTTGTTGCATGCAGACTCGGCTATGCCAAGTTGTGAGAAGTGTATCCAAACTTGCCACGAAAGCAGCAACACTTCCTACTGTTTTTTGGCCTGGCCCACCATGAAAAACATCAATTCCACATATCATGGCGTTTTTCTGTAAGTTGGAAATATAGTATAATTCATATTTGTAATTTTCCTAATAGACGTCAAACAGTTACGGTAACGAAAGCAGATATATTTACGAAAGGATTTTGAAGTGCCCATAAAGCTCCGCCAAGTTTGCAATTAATTTGCAAAGCAATCTTTTCTGTGACACTTTTTATTTTGGATGGATTGGAAATTGTTTTAGAAATTATCACCTGTGAAGGGACAGGAGATTCCACACAGCAAATCCTAAACACATTATAAAATAGATACATGTAACTGATCATCAATATGGTTCAATTTAAGGTTTCAATTATTTGTTTCCAGAAGAAATAATTTTTTCTCAAAGATATTTACACTCAAATTCTACATACTTCGCCGTAAATTGGTTATATAATTTTAATATATTCAAGTATTCTATGAAAGTTTAATTGTCAATTAATATTAAGCAAGTTTGATATTTTCAATAAAATTGTGCATTAAAAATGTTAACATTTTTTTAAATTCCTCAAAATGCACCACCATTAAACTGAGTTCAACAGTAATGGACACACTTGTCACTGAAGCCGTCGATAAGCCAGATAAATTTGTTAATACACACAAAATATTTTTTTTAAATCTAAGGCAAGTCGAAAAAATTGGATTATTTACTTTTTTACCGCGGTATATTTATCTTGTCTAAGTGTTGGGAATATTATCACAACCATTTCCATGGTTACAGAGCTATTGCTATTTAAAAGCTTTCGCAATTCTTGAACATATGTATCACTAGCATCGTTTCTCAAAAATATTAATACTGGTTCCCCGATTTTAATTTTCACTCTTTCGCAAACTTTCTGGAATGCATCTAAAAAGTCTTTGCAACACTTATCATTACGCTGTGGACAAACCACAGCCCAGTGTCGCATATTAGGCTAAGAGAAAAATAAATTTGTGACATTTTGTTATTGTTAAAAAGAAAATAATAACAAAATGAAATCAGTACTTACAGTTCTTATAACTGGATTGTTTGTTGCTGTCTTACTCCAATCAGCATTAAAAGATTTTGTCTTATAATTACCCCCAAAGCTGATCTCTTCTGCATCTAATAATCTTCCTTTCAGTTGTACCGTATCGTCTTCAAGTGTCAATCCCCAATCAGAAAGAATCTTTTTCGTTACTTCGTTTGAATTTACTTGGTGTATAAAGTTCTTTATGACCTCTTTGCGTTGTTGTGGATTTACTTTTGTTACTGTGGCAAGATCTTTAGTGATTCTAAAATCATTTCTAATGCTGTCAGTAAGACCTGCTAAATAGCATAATTCAGGTACTAGTAAAGACATCCTTTCAACGGTCTAAAAAAGAAAATTAATATCAGTCAAAAAATAGTTTAGATCAATTGATAAAACGATGTAAGAATAAGTATTCCATATCTTATACCTCGCCTGTAGTTTTTTTCTCTTTAGATCTGTTAATCAATAATGGTTGATCGAGGTCTTTTATAGTAATACCATAATGCTGTTTATAATAATCTACCAGTGTAGTTTCTACACCTTTTCTGTCGAATGTAACCATTGGATTCGCGTCCCAATCTATATCATCAACCTTGTATGTTCTGTTATTGTAACGCGTCAAAACGGACGTACCGATAACTTCATTTGAAATGTTTTTTTTGAAATTGGACCGGTCTTTATTAAACATATCAGCCCTAAGAAATATTACGCAAATTTATGATTACGTTATAATTTTTTAGAATAAATGTACTTCTTTTTACTCACATCAAATCCCTAACAGTATCTAGTCGCATTACCCTATGTGCAGCATCCAAGTTTAATTTTAAACCTCCTTCTAATTCATTTATGGCTGTGACATAGCCTGGCCATACCTCAAGTCGATGTTGATGAATCTTGTGTGCACAGGATGGATTAAAGTCATGACGACCAATCCGAACTAAACTTAAAGCTTTCAAAACTCTGTTCATCAGTGTATTAAAGAATGATATGTTTTCTTTCATAGCTTGTTTCTTTTTAAAAATAATTGTAAGTATTACGGTAGACTGATCTACTGGATGAATAGATTCGTAGACAGTTCTCTGAAAAGAAGAAATTGTACGTTGTCAATTTCTAGAAACAGGGGCTATAATTTGAAAGCTATCATTTTCACCTCTTCAGGCAATTTCACAGGCAAATATAAAAGAGCTCCGTCAAAAGTCTTCACATTACCCAGTTCAGTCAAATGCTGGTTCAAAAGTCTAAATCTAAGTGAACGAGAATCAATGTCTGGACAAAATTTCACTTCATACTGGTACATTCCTTTGCTCTCATCAAGTTTTAAATTAATGTAATTGCTTGTCAAATGTATTCTAAAAGTGATCAATAAATAAAATTCATTACTAGAGTAAAATTGTTTTAGTAATTAAAACAAAGCAGTATTTTCCTAAGCTTACGGTTTTCCGGATTCTCCTTGACGAGACACAATTTCTGGTTCAGATGTATGAGACGTAGTTGTTTCTTCAAGTGCTAGTGAAGATAATCTTCCCGTTACTCCTGATTGATCGCCAGAATATGTGGATGCTTGTGTTGTTTGGGTTATATCCAAAGCTGGTCTAAATTGGAAGAACATTAATTGAATAACCACTGAAAACTCTTGTTAAATTTTTAACAGACTAACTATAGTCGTACTAAACAAACTTTGTAATTTAAATCTATAATATGAATGCATACAAATTTAACTTACTTCTTCTTAAAAGCATTCAAAATACTACCTCGACCTATACCACTTGTTGAAGTGGATGCAGTTTGCACAGTAGTTTGTGAAGTAGTTGTGGATGCTAATGGAGAAGTTTCTAAAGAAGATGTCTTTTTAAATTTCTCTAAAAGACTTCCACGACCTTTGCCACTAGAAGTAAATGTTACATTTTGTAACATATCCACTTCTTTAGCATCAATTTCACGTTGTAAATTCTCCAATTCTATTTTCTGTTGCTCTTCTTCTTTTGTTTTCTGTTCTAACTCTAATTTTTTCTTCTTCATCAATTCTAGTAAATTGCCACGACCTGATCCTCTGCCCGCCATCTTAAAAAATAGTAATACAGATTTGAATATAACAATTACAATAATAAAATATAATTACTTGCAACTGTCCTTTACATAAAGTATTTTTCTTTATTAAAAGAAGCAAAATTTGAAATCTTGGTAATTTTATAAATTCTTTCAAAAGTTACTAATGAAGTTCATTCAAATTTGGTTATATAGCTTGAAAGAGATATGAGTTTTATTTTGTTTGTACAATAATTTGAATTTGAATAGTGAGCAGGATTTGATAAGGAGTGTCACAGATGGAAGGAGATAAAACATAATATCATCAATCAAATTTCATTTCCCCTTGCATATAATACTTTTTACAATAAACATATACAGAGTTCATTTACCATAACTTTAAAACTTCTAATTGCTATTTTTCATATACTACATCTTATAAAAATAGTACTATTAATTGTTCTTTGCTTAATTGATAATATAAAAGTAATGAAAATATATCGAATGACATCTAATGGCGATAAATATTTGTATCTTGTATAATTAGAATTTGATATAATTTTTATTTTTTATGAAATTAAATATCAATAAAAGTGAAAAAAAAAAGATATTCAAAGAAAATTTATATTAGGAAGATATTTTTTTAGCGATGATACTATATTAGCTTAATTCAAAGGGACTGATTTTTAAATTATTATTCCACAAGCAATATCAATATATTTCTAATTATTTTACAAACGTTTATAACTGTTGGAATTCTATAGTGTACAAAAAATATAGAACAAATTAGTGATCCTTTGCCTTGCGAAAATTCATTAGTAGAGCAGAGTTTTAATTTTGAAATAAACTTGAAAAATATACTTTCTTGAGTAGTTTACGTTAAAGCAGTTTTGCATGATTCTACACAGATGATTTATTTGAAATCAATAATAAATAAGAAGCCTATTCACATTTGTCTTACTATATAATGTCAGCTGTATATATTGTTCGCAATAAATTATCTAGAAACACTCTAAAACTAATTATTAAAATATATGCGTAATAATTTTTAGAAATCGGAACTGCTCCTTTAAAAAATATTTACAGCTCTAATAATCATCTATCCACTATGTATATTTTTATTACATCCTGCTACATAGGGGTCAAAAGACCTTAACGCATTTTTGTAAGTGTTTCTACTACTTAGCTAAATTTATAATTATCACATATATTACACGTAATGACATTTTTAAAATTTGAAAGATAGTTTCTGAAAAATGAAAACCAATCCAAATGAAATTTTATAAAAAAGGTAGCATTTAAGAATTCTCATTGCATAATTCTCCATCTTGTAATAAATCTCGTGCAATAAAACGTGTCGTGTCGTAAAAAACAAACAAACAAACAATAGACGTTATAAACAACGATGTTCATTTTACACGAAGCGAATGAAATTTGTTTTCAAAACTGACGTTCAAACACTTTATGCGTCCTTGGCAAGACAAAGGATTTAGTAAAAAAGTTGAATGCTTTAAGAGTTGACGAACAACGCGGGTAAGCGAAATGTAAAGCAAACAAAAATTTACCGTAAATTTTGTCGAACTTCAATCCAAGAGACATTCAAGGAAGCTCGCCAAGCCGGCAAACGCCGAAGTTTTGAGCCTTCTAAGAAAGCACAAAGAAAAGCAGCAGTTTTTGAACTTTGTACGATACAGCGTCGACGACTAGCGGCTGACAACTGAAAAGAACAGCTTGAGTTTCGCAAAACGTGTTTGTACACGACGAATGTAGCGTCGAGTCGACAGCGCCACTCGAGTCTCGACTTTACCAGGCTTGAACGCAATTGGATCTTGCACGTAATCACGGTAAATTACGAACCAGAGTATAAAGGAATCCCAAATATTCATCGCTGGCGCATCAGTTCTATCAACAGCAAGGTAAATATCTAGGTCACACGTAATATTTTATACCTTTTTATTGACTTTTAGTTATATTCTTCGAGACAAAGTAAAGCACGTCATGAGTGAGTGTATTAATTTTGTAAATAGACACTGAAAATCCTAACAAATGAAACACTGTACTTTTCAATGAATTCTAACAGGTTTATAGCTCCGACAAGTTGTTGAATTGATATCCCAAACCTTCACAACGATTTATAGTTAATAAATGATAAGGTAGAGCTTAGACTCAACTACGCAAGAACCGTTGCTTGTATGTATTTTTACCCGTCGTGATATTGTCATCCCAACAAAAATATTGGACGCCGTTATCAGAACCTTTGACTCGTACTAAAATATACATAGTGAACGAGGAAAATTGTTTTCTTAGTTTTGCATCGAATACATTCAAAGCGCGGAAACAAATACGATACGACGAATGGATTATATTTCGGCATGTTTTAAGGTAGTACGAGTAAAAAAGTGTACGCAAACATCTCAATAAGATGTTTGCGCAGACTTCAGTTTATCGGGATGTACAGTAAAGTTGCACAGACTATATCCTATAGAAATCTATCTAAGTCTGTATCGTATGGACCCACCGTTATGGAGGTATTTTTTTATTCACAAATTACCTCTCATCGTTACATTGGGCTGTCGTGCGTAGATTGTTTTTCAAAATCTATTAGTCTGTAATAACCTCGAATCTCGATGGAATGCAACAAAAGAAAGGGAAAGCTGAGTAACAATGTACGCGTGAGGGAGAGAGAGTGATGTATACGCTTAACCAATGGTTAGGAAGCCTTTCCATAGTGCACGTGCAGCATAGACTTACCCCTAACCCGAGTCATGATTAAAAATAAAGTCTAAATAGAATCCAATTATTTTGGTGTATTGTTTAATTTTTCTGCGTCAGCATTCAATGCTACTTTGAAAACAGTTGTTTTGTAAATATATATCTGGGGTGTATAGAGAACGTAAGTTCCAAATGATTAATATTAGAGAGTATGGAAGCGGATGGTCCAATGTTTATGGGTTTGGTGCACATAGATTTTCGGAGACAATAGAGAAATATTGCGTTTGATCAGCACTTGGTCGGCGTGTAGTCGATGAGTGCGAACGTAATAAAAAGAAGGTAAAGCGCGAGAGTGAGTCTCTCCACGAAAAGGCCAGCGTATTTACATACGTGAGTTACAAGAGAGCCTCTGCATAGTGACAATGATATCTCCTAGTTATTACCATCAATCCCACATTTATTTTTGGAGAATACATTTCCGATGCATAATGTTTTTGACGTATGTTTACGAGGCTAGTCAAATGAAAAAGGACCGTATCTTTCATCTTTACAGTTAACATTTGAAATAATCAAAAGCGTTTCTGAAAATTTCTCGTTCAACGTTCATTGTTATAAATAAACGCTAAAATAACATCACCTATCAATCTTGTACGTATTTCATTGTTACTTTTTAGAAGTTACGTTAACTACTAAAATATAAAGTTCAAACATGTAAACTACGAGCTGCCTGATACATTTAGTCGAATCGGAAATGACCAAAATTCATATGCCTCTTTTCACGCGTCAACCAATCATTCTGCAAGATTGGCCAACAAATCAAGTTCGTTCTTTTTAAGGTTAACTGACTAAAAGCCCGAGCTATGTATGCTGTTGTCGTACAGTTAATAATGGTAACAATCTGCTGGTTTTTGATGTCTGTATTACAAGTGAGTATGCTTATGGAAATAAAGATGTGACGAATGCTTAAAGGTGGTTCCACACGATACAGACTTACGGTACAGACTTCTAGACTTCTATAGGATTTAGTCCGTGCAACATTATTGTACATCCCGATAAACGGAAGTCTGCGCAAACACTTTATCAACATGTTTGCGTACACTTTTTTACGCAGACTTCGTAATTTGTACGGATATCTGCGCGGATTATAAGTCTGTATCTTGCAGACCTACCTTAAAGCTCGAAAATCGAATTCAAATATAAGATTCACGCTACTCGTCGTTTTAGTTTATTTACTTAAACTGCAAAAACCCGGAAATAAATTACACCCATTGTGTTCCACCCGATGCCGCTCCTCGTTCGACTTATAATGTAGATTATATTGCGGTGCGTGTGTCCACGTCATTGGAAGATGTTTCATTTGTTTATTATACTAAGACAACGTTATATAGTTGACAGGGGATATGCCTAAGTTTACGAGATATTCCTATGCGTTGTTTGTATAAAATAAAACGAAGAAACGTCTTTTTTTTTGATAAATCCGTGCCAATCGTAGTTACACGTGACTCTTTGTTGAATTCACTTTTACTCAAACTGAATAATTCAATTTAATACGAAAAATTTGCTAAATTTAGAAACTGTTGTAAATTATGAAGCGTAACAAAATAAAGAAATGAGATAGGTATACTTTTACCTAGTAAATTTTGTCAAAGTATATTAAATTAAGAAATGTCACTACTATTTTACAGTCATTGTAATCAGTCAAAGCATACGAATATAATTGTTCTTGATTGAATAAAGTTTTTTGTAAAAACGATTATCCGCTCGAACACTATCTCTGCACTTGACATTAGTGAGTAGTAAGAAATACTTCAAGCAGTAAAATCATTTTCATATTGTTTTTTATTAGTATCGAGAAAGAGTTCAGTTTTACCGTAGTTTAAAACTGAGTTATTAAACAAAAGAAACATCTTCGTCACGGCTATTTCGTTACGACGATAAATTAACAATTCGCCTTAATTTTTGAATAATTTAATTCATACTTGTTCCATTACAAAGAAGCATTTTTGTTTTTTGATAAACCTCGAATGCTCTAATTGTCTTGTAAATAATCCAAACAAATTCGTGCTTGCTGTCTCGCTCTTCTTGGCGTGTTGCAATTCAACGTCAAAAATTTCGTCCAAACAAACGTCTTTTGCTCTGTCAAAAGATCAGTCGCCGCTAAGCAAGGCGATAGAAGAGACGAAGACAGAGACCACGATAGAGATGAGAGTGGGAGAAGATGGCAATAACTGGGAGATGTCATTGTCGGCATAACCTGGACTACTTTCATTTCGCTGTCATTTTTCATGTTAAAACAACAGTGCTTGACAATTATCTATTGTTTAAACTTTTCCTACGTATATATTACAAAATATAATCAATGAACATATTGGCTTACAATAACAACAAATGATGTATAGAACAGTTACAACATTTGTTTACTTTTGCTGCTACATGCTTGAGCTACAAATACCGAATATTTTAGTTAACGTAAAAAAAATACAAAGTTTCTACTAATCCTTATTTTATTACCAATAGCATACAGGTAACGGAATTGATGTAGCTCAATTGATGTTATAATAATACATACATAAGCTAATTGATTTTCTTTTTCTAGAGTCGCGATACAGATGCCTCAGACGGAATAAATATAACGGATGAAAACGACTGCTTTTGTTATTACTTAAAAATAAGCAAAGAATTAGTCACGATTACGATTCAACGCTCTTTATGATAGTAATCACGAAAAACAAAACATCACAATGCCTCCTAGACTTAATAGACCTCGAGTCACACACTGACTTCGTTCGATGTCCTGGCATGCGTTTCAATTGTGGTCTTTGACTCAATTACGTTTGAATCTTTGATTACAATCCTTTAAACAAATTTACAAAAATACACATTACTAATAAGTATCTTTAACAACTATCAAATGCACACGTGAAAATAATAAAAATACGAGAACCACAAATCTCGTGCGGAATTGTGTGTAGAACCTTTACGAGTCCGATACAAATAGACCGTGCGTGTATTGTAAAATCAGCGAATTCGAATTAACAAAAAATAGTGGACGACGAAGTTAGCGGTTTTCATAATGGTTTTGACGAAAGGCAAACTTGAAAAAATGATATATTATAGAAAAATTCTGAAACAGTATTTGATACTATAATTGTGGTTTCTAGACTTGGCACCTTTAAGTTTTTTACCAGTTAGAATTATTAATATATCTTGGCAAGCAAATTATTTACCAACTGTCTATAAATATTTGTTTGACTCATAAATGTAAAAACAAATAAATGATTCGTTAATAGATACGGGATAATTTATGGTGCTCGTATGCCATCAAGGGGTTTGTGAACGTTCGTAAATATAGCAGTGTTGCACTTTCCACGACTTTGGCCATTTCTTTCCTCAGAACCTATGACTGGTCGGGCTTAAAAGTAGTATTCAGAATATTTTGTGTGATGGGCAAAAACTATTTTTTCCATTGTGCAGAAGACGATGTACTTCGTTGATTTCCAGCAACTTAAATAGATAGTACGTTTGATTAATTTCCTTTTGGAAAAAAAAGTTGTAACGCACTCAATTATGAACTTTGATAGGCTACTTTTAGTAAAAATCTGTTGATATCAACGTTTGTCAACAAAGATCGCTGCACGATTATCCGCGTGAACCAGTCACGCGTAAGGTTTCTTGCGAAAATCACCTTTTAACCGATACCTGACAAATCTAAAAATTCTGCTATTTTACCGGATGTTGAAAATGAGAGTTTCTAAAGAAAATCGTACAGAAAAACAACATTTTGTAAGCGTCTACTCTACTTTCAAAGTGGAAACGTTACTCTGAAATCATTTGGCCGTCGATCTCTACTCTAGTTTGATAACTTTATCAAACGTTTTACCAAGAATTCTCGGTAATGTGATCGCGCACCGAGCGATAGCTCGCCTTTTAGAATTCGCTATTACTGAATATTAACTATCTTTACGCGTTCTGGCGCGATACGGTCCTTGTAAAATTAACCGTTTATCGCGTGCGATCCTCTACAAAGCACCTTTACTGGAAGCAGTCGTGTATTGGAATTGATTATTCCCCTGATTTTGAGTTTCAACTCGGAAAGAAAATAGAAAATGAAAGAATAGTACTCGTATATGTATACTCTCGGACAGTAGATACGATGCATGTACGGCGATGTCGACTAATAAATAAAGGTAAATCGTAAAATGTTAAATAAAATATCGCAATTGTGTAATGTCAATAAAATTTATTTCGGTAATGATATTTATCAGGTGTTTTATTTCAGCATAATTCTAAAAATTATTTACATGATTTACGATTTTGTAAAAGATTTAAAATAGAATAATCGTAATAAACTATCAAACGAATCAAACAACAAAATCAATCGAAACGATCTACGTGCGAAGCATCATTGCTAAATCACGATCGTTTTTGACAAGTTTATAGTGAATTGCAGCACGAATGGCAAGAGAATTTTTAAGCCGTTTATTTGTCTTACGTGTATGCGCGACAAATTGCATCTTTGATTTATAGAACGTGTACAGTAATGGCACTTGGCACACTGGCATACGTCTCGCAATATTGAAAAATCAATGTTTCGTTCAGACACTCTAACATCAAGACTATCACTCTTACAACATGACTCGAAATATAACGCACAGAATAAAAAATACGAATGTACAGAGAATGTCTTGTACAGACATTCATCGATCGATGTAAATTTCTTTGCAAAAACGCAAACGAATTTTTGCAGTTTTACAGCTCGGATAGATTTTTCTGTAACATTCCACAGCAATCAACAGCCTATAGTATTAATACAGGCATGCACCCCTCGCATCCTATATATATAAAAAAAAATAACTGAAACGCGCAACAACATTATGCGCATCGTGCGAACGTATTTAATGTAAAATTCAATAATTTGTTCCTACAAATAACCGACAATAGCGAACAACAACATGGTCCCAAAATTCCTCATTTAGAGATCTCTGAACATAAACTACGTATCAAAAATGAGGAGGTTTTGGCTCAATGTTCAAGATGTATAACGCGCGAGTCTAGAAAAACGTTGAACCTTAGTCCAGAGGCCAACGATCATCAATTATAAAAATATTATTTGTCCGTCCCGCGGATGCGCTGGAGACGAATATAAAAATACGTTTTAGAGAGCCGTAAGGCTTTGTTTGTCCGTTGTTTCTTTTCTTTTTCAAAACGACCTCTTGTTAAAAATCATTGTCCCAACCGGATACGTCATCCGGCGGTGGTGGATCGGCATCCGGAGGATATTCGTCAAAATTTGTCGTGTCCACAGGGCTGACCACTTTTGGCATTATTGGTGGCTCCAAAGTTCTCGACCTCAAGCCTTCCCAATTGAAGCCATCGAACCATCTGAAAAAGCAAACGCGTCGTATTTCAAGATTCACGAGGAACTGTCGGCGAGCAACTACAATTAGCGTTAAACTGACTTGTGCTTTTGAATTTCGCTGATTCCTCCTTTTTGGTAACCCAGACGCTCGGCAGGGTTGTCCCTGTAAAAGAACGTTAAGAACGTTAAGAACGTTTAGTTCGTTTAGCGTTGATCCCTGACCACGAGCGATTCCCAACTGACGGTGCAGGCACACGCCGCTTACCTGCAGAGTTTCTTGATGAGGACATTGGCGTTGCGCGTTATCGTCCGTGGGAATTCGATCGCGTCGATCCCTTTGAGGATGATATTGTACGTTTTCATTGGATCTGCTCCCGTGAACGGCGGCGTCCCAGTGAGAAGTTCGAACATTAGCACACCCAGCGACCAGTAGTCGGCACTGATGTCGTGACCTCTATTGAGAATCACTTCCGGAGCCACGTATTCCGGAGTGCCGCAAAACGTCCACGTTTTCCTCCCGTTGTCCAGCCTCTTGGCGAAACCAAAGTCCACGAGCTTCACGTACCTGCAATCGCAAGGTTGTTTCAACTCTGCCTCACGGGGTTTCGACGCGCGCGTCCCTCCGAACGAGAGAACGAACAAGGCTCACCCTTGACTGTCGAGCAACAAATTCTCCGGTTTGAGATCCCTGTAGATGATGTTTCTCGAGTGCAGGTAGTCGAACGCCTCGACGACGCAAGCGGTGTAGAATCTCGTTGTCGAATCGTCGAAATGTCCCTTATCTCGTAGCACGGTCCAGAGTTCGCCACCCAAGCACGCCTCCATAAGCATGTAGAGATACTTGCGATCCTTGAACGTTTTGAAAAGCTTGACGATAAAGTCGCAATCGGCCTCGCCCATTATGCGCTTTTCGGACATGATATGCTGCTGCTGGCGCGTCTCCACGATTTGGGCCTTTTTCATTTGCTTGAGGGCGAACGAGCGGCTGTTGTCGCCGGCGATCTGCACGAGCTCGACGCGCCCGAAGCCACCTACGCCCAACGTCGCCAGTGAGCGCAGGTCTTGAAGCCGCAGATCTCGAAACTCTTCGTTCAACCTGGCACAGCAGCGATATGTTACACGTTGTGAAGAGCGCTCGGTATCAGCCAGACCTCCCAACTCTCTACTGACTTGTTCTCCGACGACAAATCCCCCGTAAGCTTTGTTTCTGCACTCACGGGAGGATCTGGTGGTGGAGCACAAAAGAGAACTACGAGTGGCATGCAATATCCAATATATAGAAACACACAAACACGCACATATGGACGACAGAAAGATACTGAAATCCGCTTAATAAATCGGGATTCGCTTTTCTACTCGCATCAATCCCATTCGTAGTTGGCTATTCGTTATTGCGCGAGTCTACGGGGAAAACGGGAAGGCTAGGAGACGTACGAATCGGTGCAAAGTTGTACCTACCATGGATCGACAACGATCCCAAACTATTAAGCGGCCGACAATTGCAAGAGATAGCGAATCTCGCGTGGGACTTACGTTATTTAGCTTGGCTTACGCCCCATCCTTTAGTTAGACATGAAACACAGTTAGTATTTACGCAGGTTAAGCGAGGAGTTTGGAAAGTCACTGGAGATTTTTATTAGTTATACGTGTTGTTGAATGTAGTTATGATGTTGAAATAACGTTAGTGATGGCGCGCGGCAAGGCGATTCTTATAGATAGGCAAGCTGGCCACACTTTTTTTACCTTCTGCGTTCGACTAGTTCATCCTTGTAGCGCATTCGGATCTCGTCCAGCGAGGATATCAGTTGATTAAAGGTCTCGCGATCTATCACCAAACAGCTGACTCCATCCGGATCGTCCGCGATGATGTTGGCCGTTCTCAAATCGTCACTGTTTCAAGCCACCAATTTTTTTAAGGTTATATACAGGCCAACCGAACAACTCGAAAAGTATGATAATACGACAGAGATAAATATCGGTACCCTTGAAGAGCCTTCTCGCCGAAAAAATCGCCCTTGTTCAAAGTCCTTATGTACTTCTCGTCCGTAGTGTCGGGTTGCTTAATGGTCACTTTCACCTGACCTCGACTAATAATGAAGAACGTATCTCCTCTGGCGCCTTGCCTGACAATGTAGTCACCATTGTTGTAGAAAGTCTATAAGCATTTCAATTTTTTATTATCGCGATACACTGATCTGTGATAACGACTATTGATACGTGATCGAACGTATGCACAACAAAGCTGAATATTCCGCAGTTTTTTTTTTTTTTTTTTTTTTTTTTTCCAAATACTTACTGAATACTTTGTATAAACATTTTGTTAAAGCGCTCACTCACCTCCTCCAGTACGTCCGAGATTTTGATCAAAGTCTCCTCGGGTAAATCTTTGAAAATCGGCACGCTGAAAGAGAATTTTTCATTAGTACGTCCTCCAATGTTCATGGATGTGCGTTCCGTTTTTTGTGTTGGTAAATTGCGCAAACAGTAGATGCTTGCTGAATAAGTGCTTTTTTAACGACTACTCGCGCTTGATAAACTTTTAAAATTTGAAAAAATACAGAAATCGTGATTCATGCGACGACAAAAAATTACCGTTTCGTAATAATATTTCCAGGCTAAATATAACGCGAAAGAACAACGAAATGATTTATAAAAAGAGCTAGATTTAAAAGAAAACGCTTGTTTTTACTCTTACGTACGCTTCAATTGGTCAAATACGATACCAAAACAAGTAGTGCGCCATCCTGATTACGTCCAGCACAAATGCAATAACGTAATGTTACAGTAACGTTCGTTAAACGAGAAACCGCGAAAATAAAGAAATGGTATAGTAATCACGTATGTATGTACCTCTTGAGGAAATCGGTGTACTCGGCCTGCCTCGTTAGGCCAGTCCTCATCATGATGGTTTGGAAACATTGCCGGTCGATGGCCCACAACTGACAGTCGGTGGCCGCGGTTATCGTGGCGGTTCTCTTACAATTATAAAGTATAGCCAGCTCACCGAGTACCTTGCCAGGTGCCAAGGTACTCAAGTATTTGCCATCTCTCGACACCTCCACCTTTCCCTCTGTAATCAAACGTATAGTTCTGTTTTTTATTTTATTTTTTTCCTCAATTTCGCGATATTTTCTCGCGTGCGTATCGCGCGCGGACGTTGCTCTGTAATTAAGATCGACTTATGCACATGCACGCACACATATATACTAGGTGCAGTCGCGATGCATAATAAGCGAGAGCAGCGCCGCGATGAAAAATGACGGCCGAGTTACACTTTTGATCGACTCGCACGAATATGTATACGCGCGCTTGTGTGTGTATGCATACGAGCAGCTTGCCGACGCCTACTTTCACAGTTTTTTTCGTTGTTTTATTGTGTACCGAGGTTTCGTAACTTTAAGCGCTGCTTGCGTGATTCCTTTCGAGGGAAATATCACGCTGTATTTACGCCTCGTACCTTCGTTTGTCGTGCACCAGAGTGATCCCAATTGGAAAAACGAGACTTATAGCCTACTGCTCGTTCCAAAAAATAATCCGACTCTCGAGATTACCTATTCTTTTGCATCGCTTTTTTGTATACGCTGCAAATCGACGATCGCAACCTCGCACGCACGCACACGTATCGCTACGTAGCAAAGCTGAAACGATCGTTTACTCGTACTGGAGCACGCATCTGTTCCTATTTTCCAACAACTAATCAGTTTCGAGGTCCGCAAAAGTGATACACGATCCTATTAGCACACGCAGTAACGTTTCGAACATACTTCCAAATGTGAACTCAACGAACGAAAAGAACTTTCCCTAAACAACACGAAAGCGCACTCGGAGAAAAAGAAAAACAGACGTTAGCCACTTGCAAGAAGAGCTTGTAACAATTAAGAGACGTAGAATTTCAAGCTCGCCTGATTATAACAAATCAACTCTTGCGAGGGAAAAGAGGATAAAAAGAAAAAGCAACTTATGCGCACTGTCCGGTTTCACGAGTGTCCGTGCTACTTTTACGAGAGTTTTCGCGCGTTTTCTTTGTCTCGCGAGTCTAACGAGTGTGCGACTTGTAAAAAACGCTCCGTCAACGTCAAAAAGTGAAAACTAACCATACGATGCTCGTAAAAAGATATCGGTTGCTCGCTTGGATAAAAAAAGAGAGAAATTCTCTATGGAGCTGCACCAAGAGCGGATGCGTCGTTAATTGAAGACGCGCGCGTGCCGCGAGTACATCGCAAGGATCGGTGAGATTCAGCGTATGCACGCGTGTGTGTGTGTGTGTGTGTGTACCTGTGCGTGAAGCCTCGTTCGTGCAGCATTATAACGGTGTGCCTTTGCCGCTTCTTTGTTATCGTTGTTCCAAATGCAACAACGACAACAGCGATAATAACAATCTCGTAACGAACCAACCTACCTCTTGCAATTACGTTGTTTACTTGGACACGCGTGTTTCGCTAATTTACACGTCAAGTGCATTCTCTCTCAAAACAAACGTCGAAGGCCAGATAAATTTAAAAGGAGTATTCCAAAAGAAACAGCACGGACAGTCATTAGCATTACGACGAAGCGAGAAGAAGGAGAAAAAAAGAAATTTGCAAACCCGAGTGCGCCGAGTATTTTTGTTGGAAAGCGCACGGTCAGTTGCGCAACCTATATAAGCACGTTGTCTCTTTATTTTTTTCGCGCTTTGCACGCGCGGAGAAAAGTCAAGAGAGTCACTATTTGAAATACAAAGTAGGTGCGAGAGATTTGTGCGCGTATACGAAGGTGCTTGACTTCGATGAGAGAGTTTGCCGAGTCGCTACGAGATTCGCCGTAGAGATGCGCGGCTTTCCCTCCTATCCACTTTTTTTCTTTGTCACTCCTTTCACGTTTTTGTTCGTGTCAATAGATGTACGCGCGAACGCTAACTAGGCCAATCTGCGACTTTGTCGACTGTTTCGTGGTAGCTTACGGGCAGCGTGCAATTGGCCGACACCAAGATTTTTCAATTACTCGAGCTTTACGTTCGAGTTAGATATCAATCGCGAATTCGACCGTGTATGATATGGTTTCACCGTGTTACAGCGACTTCCTAGTCTCGAGAATAGTACTCGCAAGACTGTTTGCCTTGACACGTACATTGTTAACGTGTACGGTAACTCGAGGCAATAAACGAGTGAATATTTTCGACTACGGTTAAACTCTTCGAGATGTTCGTTTTGTCGCGTTTCGTTGTATACGCTCGTTCGTGTTTCAAAATACGTTCCAAGAAAGCCAGAGCAGACTGCAGATATATTACGCTGATTGACAGACAAAAAAAGGAAAATAAAAAGCGCAAAAATTAATCCAAAGTGAGTCATTCACTTAAAGAGACAAGTCTCCAAGTCGTCGAGACTATATAGTCCATATAGAGTCGTTTCGAAAACCAGAAGTGATGTACTATAGCTCAGACAATAGAATATAGCGTGTAGAACGTGGCGTTGAACTCTCCGGAGTAGTTTGCGAAAAGTGTCGAAACGACTGGATAGACGTTGAGCTCGATTTTTCGTCGCGTACAAGTAAGTCGTTTGAAAACGACGGTTTTTTATTCGCCGTAACAAACAGAGAAAAATAGACGAGCCTTGTTGTTTGAAATGCACTCTGTGTATCGAATCGCGAGCTTGCGAATAACACTTGCAGCGTGGATTCCGATCGTTCGTTGTTATTGACTTTGCCAATCGTGCATGGAAATATCGAGCATTGCATTGGACAAGCTACTCGATCTTTGACTCGATCGCTGTTGTGCTGGATCTTTGATACAAACCAATTGCTTTACATTTGGACAAAGATTGGAAGGATAACCCTTAAGTTGATCGAGATGTCGCATCCGACAAGTACATCATCGCGTGTCGCTCGTGCACTCAGCCTGACGTTTGCGGGGTTCGAATTTCATACGGGATACGAGTATACGTTGTCGTTGCAGTCGACGGCCAAATGTGAATCCTTTTCAAAATCGCTCGTTTACGATAGCATCGTAAAAACTTTCTTCCCGTGCAGGCGCACTGTACGACGTAGCACTCTGCGGAACTTTTCCTACGACCTAACGAAAGCCGTATCCTTTGAGTGCCAACTGGCAAGATCGAGTCGTTCTTTACAGTCGATTAGTCCACTTGAATAGGCTACTGGACTGCAGCAAACGGGGTAGAGGCAGAGAGAACGAGCCAATGGAAGAAATACTAATTTTTTGAGTTATATTTGCGGTAGGTCGTAAGAAAGAGAGGCAGCAACTCGAACAGTTTCCGGAGAAAGTTTTAAGCCTGTTCCAGGTGTTGCTCGCGGCCGAAAGGGATATACGTACTCGTTCGGAAGTCGAATTGCCGCTTACAGCTCGAGAATATACGTATATAGCGTATGTGGCAACATCCTCGATCGCTGCTATTTTCCCATATAACCCTGAACTAAATTTCACTGATGACACTTGTGACACTTTTGCACAATTGCATTCCGTTGCCGAATAAATCATATTTGTAGCAGCTCGCTCTCATCGTCGAGTCGTTTCTCACACCGCTACCTATACGCGTATACTATCTACCTGTTGCATTTACGAGAGTAACATTGTTGGGCAAATCCGAGCCGCTAAGCCATTGTCTATTTTACGTGGATTCCAACAACGTTCGTTTCTATTTGGGCGATACGAGCGATTCAATCGACTGCTGCTGCTACTGTTGCCATTACTTTGCCGGGTTTTTCGATAATTCCATGGAAAAAAGTGAACGGCCAATACGTCTGATAACCAGCGGTTGTGATTGCGGAATATTAAGTTTCTCTCCCTCTCTCTCTCTCTCTCTCTCTCTCTCTCTCTCTCTCTGTTTCTCTGACAAAACAACGATTAAAGTTATTACCGCTTATACTTGTACTTTTTCTTTTCAATTGCTTGCCTGTTTTTAGGTACATTTGAATAATTGGAGTAAACAACGTAAGATCGATGTACTCGTTGTTGTGTGCACAGCTTCAATTAGGTTGTAAGCATTTCCATACTAATTGTTATTCCTGTTTGATATTGCATCGCGCTTTCGACCAATTATACGTAGGTATAAAAGGCTACGTCGAAGAAAACTGCTTCAGCCGATAGCTCGTACGAGCAGCTAATTCAATTTCAATCAAAATTATCGACACGACGTCGAAAGTACGAGAGTATTTACACGCATTTATTGAACGAGTTTGTAATTGGTATGTGGTTATCTTGAAATAGTACAAACGAAGAAACCTCTTAACGCATGCGATAAACGTACTCGATGCATTTGCACTCGCTTTAAACTTCGTTTTTGCACGAACGAGAAATTATCAATTACGATCGTTCGAACTTCTTGTTTTAATTTTAACGATCAAACGTTAATTAGATATCCTCTGGAAAATTAGCGCAAGAAGAAGACATTGGTATTACCGTCTGATCTCTAAACTCGGATTTATACGTGTTAAGTATTAATATAATACTATCGTCAAGAATAGAATGGGAAATGATTTAATGGAGAGTTGTATAGCGTGTATCGTACCACGCTATCTACAAGCGATCTGTATCCGAAGGTTTTATAACCCGTCAACGTGTCAGAACAAAGACACCTTCAACCTTGTACATTCGATGGCCTGTTCATCGTGTCGTTGCTCCTTTTTCTTTTTTCCTTTTTTTCGTTCCGCGTTCACCGCGTGCATGCACGTGCATCCTTTATGTCGTTGTAACGTTTGTAGATGCATTGTTTCTCTCTCTCTCTCTTCGAAATACTTCTCTTTGCACAAAAAATTACACTTTCAAAAAGTGCATTCACCCGATTGTCTAGCAAAATGAAAGCAACAAAAAACCCTCTCAAGAGCATCAACTTGCCTGCTTTTACGGAGACGTACAATTAGCGATTGGTTGAAAGTATAGCCATTAAAGCCTTGGAATAAAAAAAGAAGAAGGAGAATAGTAGGCGTAAAAGAGTATAGAAGCTGTAAAGGTGCAATTATAGGTGACAAGAATGACGCACGCTTTGAGATAATACGTATATTCGTCCGGTAGAATGAAGAGGAAAAAGATTGTAGTTGGCGATAGATCGCAAACTACATCAATAACGGTGTATGCCTGTTCGTTCTAGCGCTATGCATCACAGGGCATGCATGCACGTCAGACTTTGTGTCACATCTCTTTCGCTCACTCGTATATATATACAACGGCGTAGGCATTTCAAACACGTGCTCGACATTTCAGTCGCTCAATTCTTCCTGTCGCCGCGTCAGTCGATACGACTGTTCTCTGTTTACTTGCTCGAAAGGATTGGTCTGAGATTTTGAGAGACGTCGTGACTCATGGAAATTAATGGTCTTTGATCAGTTGCATCAGATTCTTTTTTCAAGACCAAAAAGTACCAAAGTAAGAGATTCAAGCGAGGAGGTTATTTAGCGTAATAATTGTTTCCCTCCTCCTACTTGTAAATACGTCCGGTATTACGGTACTATTACGTGCGTGGTGTCTGACGAAATGGCCATTGTCGAGTTTCCTGCGCTCGTCACCGCAAAATCGCACTCTTTTCCCTCTCTCTCTCTCTCTCTCTCTCTCTCCAACTTTCTTTCTTTCCGTCTGGTCTACTATATATCGATTCATCCTTAGCGAGTTTCGCGAAAGCCTGTTTCTAAAAGATGTTATAAACATATTCGCCAGTGGGCGTGTAGCGTCCATCAACGCGAATAATGTAATGTTAACCGGATGCACGTTGAACCAGCGCTATATATATATATACACATACATACATACATGTATATATATATGTATATATATATGTATACATCGATATACCTGGACATATTGGTTTGCGAGCCGCTCGAATGGGTTGAGGTGCTCCGGTACGCCGGCGTCTCGCATACGTGTGCATCGGTACGATCAGTCGTGGCCTCGGAATAAGGAAATTGCCAGTTTGACTTTGTCTATCTTGTTGCTGCTGCAGGTGTGCTGGTGAAGTTAGTTCGTCGATGCACGACGATACTCGATCACTGTGATCGTCGTCGTCGTCGTCGTTCTCCTCGTCGTCGTCGTCGACGCAACTACTCGCGCAACTATTACTATCGGTCGAGCTGGAGTTTGAACAGGTAGAGTCGGAGCGTAAAAGCTCGTCGCTCGAACGCGCTCTCGGCAGGAAACGACGAGGATGCTGCGGTTGCCGTTGTCTCGAAGCTGCCGTTGTTGCTTGTGTCGCTGTTGCTACTGATGGACGACTACGGTTATCGTTGTTACTGTTGGTCCAGTTAAGTCCACACTCGCGCCAACTAGCCTCGTATAAAAGGTCCATAGCACGACCGCGAACAGCTTCAGGCTCAGCCAGAAGTTCCGGGTCCTCGAGAACCGCGCGTCCCGGGTAACCACGCACCTTCATCGTTTTTATTTATTTTTTTTACTCTTCGCTACTTATCGCATGGAATTGCTGCTGGTGACGAAGGTGCTGCGTTCACTCTCGCGTACATGTTGCTGTATCTCGTGTTTCACCTCGCGACTGACGTGAGAGACTGCATGCGAGAGCTGAATAGCAGCCGTGGTAAGCGCGCGCGCAAGACAGAGAGAGAGAGAGAGAGAGAGAGAATGAGCTTCCCCACCCGTTCTGGGAGAAAGGACAGCGGTTCTCAGCAGCTGTTCGCCAACTTCACTGCTGCTGTTGCTTATGGCTTTGTGTTTTGTGCCCGCACCTCCTCCCGGAATTTCCATTTCCCAACCAAGGTCGATGCTAAAGAGAGAACTGCCACGCGCCACCACTTTGCACTTTTATACGATATCTGCCATACCAGCCAATCGTCACTCGCTTTGTTTTGCTATAAAGATTCATTGTACACCTCGCTGATCTTTCAGTGTACAACTACTGGTGATACAAACCGTCGTCACCAATGAACTTACTCGAACAAGTTTTTCCTCCCCAACTCCCACGCTACTTCTTTAAAGGGGTCGGTCCATTTAGATACGAGGTGGCGAATCACCAAAGGCAATTAACGTTTCCTTCGGTTTTATCGTCGAGTTTTGTATAAAAGTCGTCTTGCACGCAGCGAGGAGAGAACAAACCAGCCTAAGAGCAAGTTTTGATGACTGTTCGTCGTGGCAAAAGCAGCTCCGGTATATACCTACGTATGTATATATATATATATATAATATTCGCGCAACTGTCACCCACTATATAGCTATAGGCTATTGTAGACGTCGTGTCTCGGATTAAGTGCAATGTAGTTGGCAGTTACGTCGACTTTGTGTACACTACATCATTGAGTAATAAAGCTGAGCTTTGAAAAATCGAAATCCGTTTAACTTACTTTTCAACCAACCAATTTTGACTTTTGCGACTCTTATGTCGAGACATCGCTTACCATTGCTACTTGTACTTTTGTTTTTTCTTGTTAGCACAGAGTGGCTCGCTTCCTCTATTGTATAGATATGCGCTTTTTCTTCAACGGAAAAAATCGGGATAATAAATGTACTCGATGCTATGGGAAATTCTTTTGTAGATTCGTTACGCAAGCGAGTTCGAGACGCGTATATGTTATATATACAACAGGAAGGTTCATTATTATCGTTTGGTATTGTTATTACTAGTTGAGCCACAAAGAGAAAGTTGATTTATGGAACGCAATAGATATTAGTCCAATTATTTCCAGGGTTACCGCGCGTTTCTCCCAAAATCCAACCACACAAAACGTATCAAAGCCACCGCCTGCCCGTCATTTTTCATTCGTTCGCCTCGATCGAACGTTGTTTCGATATTCACACGTACGTTACTATCAATCGGCGTTCACAACTAATCGAGTGGCTTCCGTTCACATATTTTTAAGCCGACAAAACATTGTTACATTTGAATTGCGTAACAAGTCAAGTGTGGTTCAAGTTGCGAAACGGATACTCAATTATTATTGATTTCAAATACGCAATGACAGCTGAGCAAGATTTGGCAATTAAAATCAAAACACTTCAACAGCCACAATCGTCGATTGAAGAAAAACCACACGTAGAGCCAGTTTTGTCGATGGATAGCACCTAGTAACGCGAGTCAATAACGCGGTGCAATCAGAGAGGAGCATTCATTAATAGAAACGAAGAGGATACGAGCAAAGATAAAATTGTGATTAATTTAAGTGAATTATTCGAAAATAGATCAAATTATCGACGAAAAATTGACGACTCTTCGATAGCATGTGCAGCGGGTTTTCAAACGTAAATTCTAAATTTCGTCTCTTGGGACAATGTAAACACGATCGAAAATGCAGAGTACACAATTTCTCTCCGAAGTTGTCTGCGATACAACTTTCTCTTTTCCTCGACTTCCTTCGTTTCAATGCCCTCGGCCCTATACACGCTGCTCCAACTTTTGTCGTCGTTACGTAATAAACTCGATTTTCTGCTCGTCGTTAAAATCATTTTTTGCATTTTTGCGAAATCGAGGGTCTGCTCTACGACCTACCGTCGACCAAGATGCCTCTCGGCAACCGACCAAGTTGTTCGCGCGTCCATCGACGAGGATGAACGTTGCGTAAAGAATCTCGAGGTGATCACGAGTACAAAACACAGAATCCACTACGGTACTTGAAGTACAATACGGTATTTGAAGTTCGTAATTTTAGTCAAAGTTGAACGTCAACGAAGCGTGTTAGCTAGTTCAATGTAGCCGTTGGTAGGCCCGAAAGCTCGGAAATGGCTGAGTCAATCGCTCGTTAGTCTGATTGCTGCCTACGTAAGATAGAATAGTAGAAACAGCCCGATCAGTCAGTACCATCCTGCGAAATGACGACGTAGCCGTAATATATTGCAAGTGGTCGAATGTACGTTAAAGCTTGATCGTTTTACCATTAACTTTGGAAGATTTCATCGAATGGCAATCTAGTTTGGAATGGCAAAATGAAAACTAGAGATCTACTTTGCCAGTGTCGGTAAGGCCAAATCTATTTTTGTCATTTCAACATAAGCCGTATAAAAATGTTATTAACAAATGGTTTATTGCTCGTTGTAAAATCGCAAATGTGCGTGTCAGCCGACGATCGATCTATCGGCAACCTATCTCTATTGGAAAATTCTAATCGCTGAATGGAAAGGAAAGTTGTCCGTATTATTATATTGAAAAATAGGAAAGAAATAAAACTCACCTTCCATGACGAAAACAATCGAGCCAACATCTCCTTCGCGAATAATAATAGAACCAGCGGGGAAAGTGACAGGATACATGCAGTCGACGATTTCTCGAATTTGCGTAAGTTCCAAGTTCTTCATGAAATCATTATCCAAAATAGCAGCTTTTATCAGTTCCCGTGACCTGGAATAAAAATAATTGAACATTTCAATATCTCATTTATTGAGCTGTCTTTTAAAACGACGATAACCAGGCGCGTTTCTATTTTTGGAGAGAGCATTACACACAGATATTGTGTTTACTTCATATTTTCAATTATTAAGTAAATAAATCGATAATAACAATCGGAATGCTCGAAGATATCAAAATAAAAGTTGAAATCGATAAATGTCATTCCAGATGTACCCGTATGATTCCCAATGACATTTTTCTAAACCTGACGTGAATTACGCCCTAATTTTTCAAGGACACGTAACAACTATCATCTTGTACCGAGACTTCTCAATCTCTTTTATTCCTAAACGGGACTATAGTTTCGGTTTAAAGTTAAATGTTTGAACAATTTTTAATTAGATACATTAGTCGAGGATTCTCTGGGCCTTCGAGCGATTTTCACACTTTCAAAACGACATGATTTCTGATCTATGACGCGTCGAAAACTGATGGTAAAAAAACAGTGTCGACATCGTTCCGTGTACGCCTTATAAACCTTCAAAATGATTCGATAACGTGGTTTCACTTATGTCATCAATTGTACTTCAGAGTAAACAAATGCTATTTTACGCAATAGAACGCGTTTAAAATGATATTGAGGTTTAAGAAAAACGACAATTATCGACTATCATCATTGCGGTAAGAAAGACGGATGGATTTTTTAAAATTAAATTCACTGCTTCGCACGTGTACGTTTTTCTACGTCAAATGCAATATTCTTGAGTTACGTTACTTTATCGTCAACGTAAATTGTCTTGTATTTAAATAACAAAAAATCCTTTCACGATCACACCGCAAGCTCTCGAATAGATTACAAAATTTTTTTTTTAATAATTGATGCCGCCATGATTATAAATGACATTCTTCGTGGACGCGTATGGTTATGGAAATAATGCATCGTTGAACCATAATTGCAAAGTCCATGCACGAATAGTCGACTTGACTTTTCTATGCAAATACGACCTTCGCCTCTTTTGACGATTAACCTTTCGCAAGTTAGCTAAATTTATAAACGTTTTTTATCCTCTGAATAAAACATAATTCATTCCAATTAAAATATACACCAACGCAGTGGTGACGTACTGTAATAATTCGTAGAGTTATTTTAAAAAACATATTACGAGAGCAAATTGCATTGAATGCAACAGCGTACGTACAGTTTCCAATAACGAATACTATTATTTCGTTCTCGATGACAATGAAAACATTGTACAAATGTTCAGCCGGTGTCACGTTCATTCCAAATGCACGCTAAACCCCCGAACAATGCGTCGAAATAAAACGTCATGGTATTCATCGGTGACGATCGTGGCGTGATAAAAAAAAATCGTTACCAAGTACACGCGGTAAACAACTTTTCTTTCAACTTACAATTGCCTACGCGTACTCCGACGTACATCGTTCAACGTTTGTTGCACGAGCTCTCCTCGAGCGATCGCTCAAGCATTTTTTACCCGGATATCGCTCGTTCCTTTAAGTCAGAATTAACAAACGAAAAGACAACAATCGCCATCGGCCTAGTATCCGAAAAGTGCGTGTTTACGCAGTAATGCTAATTTCACGTTGAAATCATTGAAATTCGCATGACTGGCATTAGTCGACGGGCGTTTTTATCGGCCCTTACGGTGAAATCGTTGATTTTTCAAAGCGAAATGTACATACGAGTTGCCAACGATCGGAAGCTCACCAAATAGATTTGAAAAAAAACCCGAACAAGTTTATCAGCGTATTGCGTTCTAAAATTAAACCCAATCCAGATCGAGGTCCAGATTAAGTCACCACACAAGTTGACGAGATTATAATCAACGGCCAATCATGACGAGGAAAAAAAAGTATCTACATAGCCTAGGATAAAAAAGAAAATTGACGCAAAATTGGCACCTTTGAGATTTGCTGACTTTGTGAATGGGTTTGGTGACAAGTCCAAGGGGTTCAGCCGAAATAGCCTGTCGCTTGAGTCGTCGCGTTGGATTCAAAGGACCACTCTTACCGTAGCCCAACTCGACGATCTGACGGAACTTGTCGATCTCGTTTTTCAAATAGTGAATGGTCGCCTCGCGCTCTTCCAATGCCCGTTCCAATAACTCGACTTGTTCGTCGCGAAGACGCAAAGCTTCGGTACGCTCGTACAGTAACTTTTTGAGATCGCGAATCGAGTCCATGTTGAGGACTTTGCTCTTTGAGCAACCTATGTTTATCGTCTTTGATATTCCCGATAATAATATCAATGGCCCGAGCGTTCTCGCGCTACTTATACATGTACGTACGTATACACAGCGGTTTGTCAAACAGGACGCTTAGACACTATCGTCATCGCACTCGCGGTGGCGACGATTCACTAAACGAACAAAGTCAACGCTGATGACGATATATCTACGAAAAAGTCTTTTATCTCTACCGTGATTCGATACGAGTACGTGTGTCCGATACAACGATAGCCGTACAACGCACGCGCACACGCACGCGCACACGCACGCGCACACGTGTACGTATATACACGTGCGTACACGTAAGAAATTTATCGAATAAAAAGTTAGCAGATGGGGCGCGCGACAACCGCATAGCCAAAGAGTCGCCGATGAACTGCGAGTTTGCGCCGCGAGAGCGACGACGATCAACCTCCCAAGGGTCCGAAATCGCGACGAGCTATTTTTAAATCCACGCGCGAACGCGCATCGAGGTGAAAGGATGCGTGCGTATGCGACGCCTCGGGCAACCTTGTTTTTCCGTGCTAACTGGAGCACGACTCGCGTCTCGGAGTAATTAAACCTAAACTTGTACGCGCATCTATGCGCTGGCCAAAAAAAGGAGACGGAATTTTTCCATTCCGTACACGTACGTAACTATAGATATACGTATCGAACGACGCGTTGATCGGGCTTGACGTCAAACTCGCGCCCGTAATGTTTTGCTTCGCTCGCCGCCCACGTCGCTTGTGCCAAACTCGCGTAGACTCCGCCAGTGTCCTTCGCATAGGTGAATCCTCGCTGACGCGACCGTTCCAATTTTGTACAAACAAATAAATGCGAATAAGCCCAAGAGCTTGCCGCGTTTATCCTCGTGCAAGTGTGTTTACCTTGTGAATATTTCCTATCGTTGGTTACAGAACACGAGCCATCCGCCACGCCGACGATGCTTTTGGACATAGGCGCAAGGTTCAACGCTGCCGCGCGGATCGTGCCGAGCCAGATCGGCGCAATTCTCTCGGCAGTCGAGATTTCTCGGTAAGTCCTCCGACACCGAACAAACGTTAAAGCGGGAAAGCTATTTTGCCGCTTACGGGTAAGCTTAATGGCTTCGTATACCTCTGTATTAATGCATTCATCGGTGCGAACGTCTGGCTAGCTCGTCGATGCGAATCGTTTCGACAAAGACCGTCAAAAGATCGTCGAAACGAACAAACACAACTTGGACGAGGTTGCGCAACCTTAATTTTGTTCATCCCGAGAAGAGAGGTGAACAGTCCGATACGTCGCGCGGATAAGATCGGCAAGCGACTGAAAATTACACCTTACACCCAGCATCCGAAACGAGTGCTCAGCTTAATTCCGTTTGAGAATGACCTTCTGCACGTCGCTAAAGGTTGTGCGAAACTTATCCGACGTAGCCATACGTATGATTATAAATCGGATTGTACGTCCAACGATTCGCTGCTATAAAGACATCGGTCGCCTGATTTTTCTAGATCTATCGTCAATCGGATAGAAAGAAAGGGCGGAAATACCTCGACGGTCAGTGTTGGTTTGGCCAACCGATAGATTGGCGGTGATTTCGTTGGTTTTACGAAATGCCGCCTTATTTACAAGGTGATGATAACGTATTAATAATTATAAGATCATCGAACGACAATAACCTTTGCTCGTTTGTATTTCGGTACGCACCTCTTTATTTTCGTAAGCTCCAAATCTATTTGAAGCGTGATTAATAATACATTACGCCTTGCTGTATTTTTAAACCAGAGCTTTTACTCCGCACGTACGTCGTATATCGTACGAATATTTTGGAACCAGTCGTACGGGAATTGCGCGAAAAGTAAATATCGCGCAAGCACTCGAAACAAGAAGAAAAGTCCACGAGACCCCCATCGCGCGTTATTTAGTTCAAGGACTCTTGATACGAAAGTTGAAATAATCAATAGATGGAAAAGTTACGATTTTACTTATCACGTGTACCACGCGTGATTAGATTCATTTAACGACTATCGTGTCTCCTTGTATTACCGTATTACCGTTCTATTCTCTTGCACTTGAACGTGCGAAAAATGTTTCCAGCTTGTTAATACGCGTAATGATAAGTAACCCGATACTCCACTCCACACTCCGTATGAATTTGACGGTTGTTCGCAATTTTACCACGATCGCTTGGACAAGTATCGGCGCGTATAACGTACGTCCTACGATATTGGCTTACATTGGAAACGCGAAATCACGCGTTGCGCTTACCGATGAAATTGCTTTGAACGCGACACACGAACGATGGTAATAATGCTGCTACCACGAGAGACGCAGTGACAAAAGAAGACGCTAAATCGATGTGGCTATCTTCCGATACCCCTCCGCGCGAGTACATTGCACCGAGAGAACGTCGTAGGGACGTATAAATATATTTTCGCAATTAGAAGTGCGAGATCGAAACGGATTAGAAATACGATCTTTTTTGTCGCGCAAATTAGTCGTTCTGGTTCGCAGTGTAGGAAATAGCAACCGCCTCGAAATGATTAGTAGCGAAAATGTCGAAAGTGACGGCTTTCCAACGAAACCTTGTTATCGACAATTATTTGTCACGCAAGCAGAGCGTTATTAACGTCAAAAAGCGAAAGCGAAATACACAACGAACGGTACAGAAGCAGCTTGGCAACGAACGTTGCAAGCGAAGCTACAACGTAGAGACGTAAGATACGACGTTGAAAGGTGGCGAGGCGAAGTCATTCGGACCAATGAAAACTAGCGCTTTGCGAGGACACCGCGTAGATAAGACAGAGAGCTAGCATACGGTGCACAAACAGTGCGCAACCTTACCGAACAGGTGGTTGTCGCCAGTTTAACGTGCTCGTCAGTCGCAAAGGGGGCGCCAGTATGCGGAAAGAAAGAGCGAGAGAGGGAGCTTTTGAATTGAAAGTGAGATGAGATTTTATACGTATATATATATATAGTACACAGGCATATTATACGAGGTTGGTTGGTCGAGCGAGAACGCGCACAAAGTGACGGTGTGGATCTTGTCAGCGTCGCCGTCGTCGTCGTCGCCGTCGTCGCACGTATGTATGCGACGGCAATGCGAAGAGAGAAAGAAGGGCTACGCAACTCGCAACTTGCTATGTCGAGGCAGGCACGCTCGCCTCTGGATATACCCGGAGTGTGGCTTTAACTTTTTAAAATATCGTTGCTGGCCGTGACAGCGGCTAAAAATAGCCGCGCGCAGAGAGATAAGCAGCGAACGAGCGCGAGAGAGAGAGAAAGAGAGGCGCAGTGCGTGTGTATAACGTCGTCTGCGCCTCTCTCTCTCTCTCTCTCTCTCTCTCTCTCTTTCGCTCTTATTTGAGACTTTATAGGTATTATACACTGGCTCTGGACCTCTGAGAAACCGAGGACACATTGACCCTGCGCTTCTCTCCTCGCGCCCGCACAAAGAGAATCAAACGAGTAATTATACGTGACGTTGGATGCGACTTGCCGTCTCTCTCACGTTCGCTTAAGACATAGAAAGGGACTAGTATGGTCGCGGAATTTTTCGTTCTTTTCCCTATGGTACGTATAGGTCCATTTAAACGCAGGTGTTGGTGTACCCCTCTCTCCTTTTGGTTTGCCGCTAACGCTAACAATGCATGCGCTCGTAAGAAAAAGTCAACGAATCCGGGATAAACGTACAAAGTGCAACGTTTCATTCGCGCTTTTCAACTCAATACTCATGAACGATAAATGGATCATCTACTCTTGCTCGGAGTTCGGTATGAGAGGAAACGCTAGCAGGTGTCGAACAATGTACTTTGTATTATAGAGTTGAAGGTTAGCGGCTTGGCGCTAAACGATGCCAGAAATCATCGAGCGAGACTCCCGAGAGAGAGAGAGATGCTTTTAGGATTATGGTCGAGACATTCGTAAACGCGCGTATAGTGTGCCACGTGACAAGTTGCGAATTGTTGCGAGCAATTATTCATTTGGAGCACTAGTCGCTTGCACATACATTCATCACGCACGTGAATTTTTAATCTTTGAAATGGGAAGTAATTACGAAACGCTCGAGAAATCCGGTTTTCGACTTAGGAAAGTTTTTCAACGCTGTTGCTGCTATTGCTGGCAAGGCTGAGAGACTTGTACGATTTCGGCACGACGATTGTCTCTTTCGCGCTATATACTGTAAATAATGTTTGTTTTTTTATTTTCGCGCATTCATCTTCGGCGTTAATTGCCAATTAAAAATGTTCCTGCGTCTTCCCGACTATTTGTGTATCGCAAAAACAAAAGAGATACACATCTGCGAATATATCGTGTCAATCGTATTTTCAATTACTTGCACTTCCTAGAGAGTCAGTGAGAGAGAGAGAGAGAGAGAGAGAGAGAGAGAAATTGTTCTAGAAACTCTTATCGCGCATCGTGAACATTACGAACAACTGACGTATGCGCGACAACAATGTTGATTTATTCATTTCTATAAAACTAATTATCGATCTATTTGCGCGTACTTATCGTTATCGATACAATCAACATGAAAGCTGCTCGCATTCTAGTTCAGGTTGATTTTTAGTAAAAAAAAATATCGATGAGTCCACTTACGAATAAACCGGCACGTTTCGCTTATTTTTCGCGTTAAAAAATGATCCGATGAAACATTCAGAAACGTTGAAAAGTTTTCAATCGATTCGATGGCACTTTTATATTGGCGTGCTGTTTTTATCGTAAATACGTCTACGGTTTAAAAATAGAACCGATAATTTAACGCCCGTTTAAAAAAGATACATCGATAGACACTTGACTATTCGTATTTCATAATAAGTCAAACCGAGTGGCAAGGTCTTCTAGGATTTAAAAAAAAATAAGACGCGAGTTTAATTACACAATTTTACGGCATTCGACAATGTAGCAGCTGTATAAAATTAAAATGTAAGGTTACACACGAATGTTTTGTAAAATGACAATGTATTTTCGGGTGGATTAGCGTTATTAAGCAAAATTGGCTAGACTGTTTACGTGGTGTGCCTTTTGCGTAGCTGACGTTTGAACGTTTTCAACGAGCTAAAATTAACCTCGGCAACAAGTGGGAAAAGAGCATAAATTCAATGAGTTTATTTTTACAATCTTCATAAGTACGTGGAAGATTCCGAATGGATTGAGCAATGATTCCGGAAAAATTACAAAACACAGCTGAAAATACTTCAATGTTTGCGTATACCTATCGCAAATGCAAACCAATTTGGCGAATTTTTTTTACTTTTTTTTTACGAAAATTTGTTTGCATGTCGTGCGATTAGATTATCACCTATATTTTTCAACAGTTTTCAATCAAAATTTAAATCCTAGTAAACATTCGATCGTAAACGTTGCTTCGTAACACGATAGCCATTTTAAAAGTGCATTTGGGAATTGTAATGCTTTACGATCTACATTTGAACAACTTGAATAAAAAAAAAGAAAATATCGACGCGTAAGCAACGTGTATTGGGAGAGAGAGAGAGAAAAGATGCAAATTTACAATGACTTTCAGCCCGATGACTGGTGGAAGTTAAAAAAAGAGTCCAAAGTACGATAAAACGAAATTCAGTCATTGAATCGAAAGCACGAAATGCATGATATAATTGTCATGGCGAGAGAATAAAAGCGTATTCGAATGCGCAAGAAAGTGATATCGACGAACGATGCGTGTATAAATAAAATATACGATATCTCGTCCAATATAAAAATCGGTAGCAGCTCGGCATAGTTGCATTGTCGATCTTTCGGTGCGTAAGATGACTCGCAAAATGCAACACTCACTCACACTCTCTCTCTCTCTCTCTCAGGCGCGCGCGACGCACTGGTCTTATAGGATCGCGACAGAAATAGCTGAATTTACACGCGACGACTTGGACTGCGTATGCCGCCGCCGGGAAGTGCATGCCGCAGCAACGCTCATGCCACAGCGCAAGCGATAACGTCATAAACAAACACACTGTGTGTGCGCTCTCTCTCTCTCTCTCTCTCTCTCTCTTTTGCACGAGAAACGAAGCAACGATGATTCTCTTTCTCTGTTCCTCTATCATATGCATGACCACGATGCGACGACACACAGAACCGGTTATTCCTATAATAGAATACGTTTCGCGCCACGAGCGCAAAAGCTGTCGTATATTTTTTTCTTTTCTTGTCTTTTCTCTCTCTCTCTCTCTCTCTTTTCCTCCTCCTCCTCTCATGTCGATCGATTGCGAATTAAAATGCCGATCAACGCCAGCTCATTGTTCTTTTTTTACTTGCATTCCGCATCGCGCCCTCGTGCGCGCAATGCTTCTCTTATTCTTCTTCTGTATTTTTTTTATTTATATATCGTGTTTATGTTTATTTCCGTACAGCCAGCCGACGTTCGGCCCCGAAAGTATTGTACAGCGTAGTAACTTTAGCATTTATTGTTTTTTCCTCTTCGTACGTTTGGTATATTTTTATTCCTGATATCAAAAGCTCTTTTTTTTCTTTGTTTTTTTTTCATTATTTTTTGTCCAGTGGATCAACCGACATAGAGAGCGATAAATCGCGAGGAAGGTGCCTCTCAATAACAGCCTTTGCCGCAACAGTCTCAAAATGTATAAATGTGTAGCAGTTAATTGATGGGGATTCGAGAAGCTGAAGCCTTAGATTGCAACTCTCTCTCTGAACACTTCCACGATAACGTAGGCGCCAAACCGACGACGGCGCAAAGAATGGCCTTGCTGTATGTATAATACCATCCAAATGCAGTTTCCGGATTTCGTTAGTCGTACCGTTCTTGTCTTATTTCATGCAAACGCATATTCTACATACATTTTTTTACGCACGCACAGACACTCGTCTATTGACCAAGGACGTTTTCTCAATAATATTACCATTGAGCTTACAATTGTGAACAATGTTCGAACGCGAATTAGCATATTTCCAAAATGGAATTATTCTTTGTTCGTTGGAAATATTACCATTCGATCGGCGATTCGGTATTTGCTCGTCCATTTACATGATACATTCCGAAAAAAAACGAAAAAAAAAACAATATCATTCGTCGAATTTATTTGCGAGAAACTTAATCTTAAAGACTCGGGTCAATGATGTAATTATAGTACGTGTATAGTACGTATACGTAATTCTAGTACGAACGACAATTACTGGGCATTGAAATATGTTTCCTTACGTAGCATTTTGTACATCTCGCACCGGTTAATCTTTGTCAAACTCATTAGTACACAGGTGTATTGAATTTTTGTTTGTTTCTTTTTACATTTCGAATGGGCCTACGAGCGCCTCGTTTCATTTACCGATTATTACCGTGAAAATGGCTGTGCGACGGAGAATACAATAAATAATTTGAGTCAATATTTTGCGGAAGAAATTGTTTTGTCTACAAACTACTCAAATATATTTCGTTTACGTTCGCAATGCATACAATAATAACGTACAGGGCTACGTGCGATCCCATTTTATGGAGATAAGTAACTTGTGTAATGTACATGCGCGAATACTGATTTGTCTGAGGACAGTGCAATGTTAACGTATATTTTCTGTTAAAAATAACGAAATGACTTTTCAAAAATTCCGTCACGTTCAGGTTTTATTTCAAAAGTACATTGCAAACAACATTGAGCGTGCACATTCTTTTGCGTCAATTTATTTGTTTCAATTCGACCATGTCAGTCGTAAAACATCTTTATCAAACAAAAAAAAACATCACTGAAACGTCCAGATTTCTCTTTTTTACAGTTTTATCGTAAAAATAAAACAAGAATTATACCCAATAAAAAATTATTCGCCTTCGTATGGTTGCGATTTCTAAAACGTGTGTTAACGATAGATACGTTGTAAAGTGAGAAAAGTGCAAAGGCAAGGACAAATATTGCAAATAGAGGCAGGTCAAAGTTTCGCGTACCCGTTTTACTAGAAAACTTGGCTTGAAGCGTTTCGTTCGAGACGTTGAAAAATCACTGGACTTGAACATAATTCCAGCTTGCTGAATAATTACAGTACTATTTTGTTTATCAGATCACATCGATTGCATAAGCAGTGGTCGTCGGTGTATAATACTTTTGTACCGGCAAAACTTGAGGGACTCCGGAAAAAGTTCACGTGGAGTAGACTGAAAGCTAACATAATTCATGTTCGTTATTAGAGCTAAAAATAGAACAGCATTGCTGGTCGGTTGTTCTATTGTACCGAAAAATAGACGACTTTGTTTGAGAATAGACAGCAATGGCGTGTCACGTGTACATAGAAGGTATTTAAAAAAAGGCGTGATTATGATTGTCGTTTTGATGCCGATTTTGTCATCCGTAAGCGCGAAGAAAAAAATATTCAAAAATATTCGCTAATCGAAATTCGCGCACGTGCCAGTATTAAATGGAACATGCACCAATCTATATCAGACTTAGCAGCAAGGTTATCAGTGGCATTTAATTGTTATCCGCCAATAGATGACGTTTCGTACATTTTTGTAACGTCCAATAGTAAAACCAAATAATGCAACAACGAGCAAATAGTCGCGAAGTAACGCGTCGCAGCTAATTAAAGAGACGATTATTTACAAAAGAGCTCGTAATCGTATTGACAAAACTACCTTCTTCGAGCTGATAACGTGCCAAGACGATTTGCCAACGGCAGTTTCAATTTTACGCTCGATACGACGCATGGATCCGGAAGATCAATTATCGCGTTCTAGTAGTCGCACGTCAACGGTGAAAACAACGCGTAGATCGTAGTACTTTATCGCGTGTTCGATTGCATTGATTAGCTTGGTTGATACGCCGAGGCAAATGTTTGCTCGTTCGACACCTTACAAAATCACGGTAAAATAAATCAGACCACTTGAAACGTTCGTGTTCTCTGTCCTTTCTGGCTTCATTCTCGGTTCATTCAATATCGTTACATCCACGTAGATCGGCTTGTAGATCGGCTTGTAGATCGGCTTGTAGATCGGCTTTTTTACAAGCATTCTTTGCTCAATTTTATCGACAATTCGTCACAACTTTAATTGAAGGTAATTCAGCGTATTATATTAGGTCATTGATATTTTAATCTAATTGGAACGATCGAAGATCGATAACGAGAGTCGTTGCAAAAAATCCATTGGAGGATTTCATCGTTTGCGCATTATCAACTGTACTTCTCTTCTGTCTTGCTGTCTCATAGAACTTGAAGGCGGTGCGATCTGTACTTTCAATAACGTTCGATAAAAATTTTACAAAATTTCGAGAAGTACGAGAAGTAAGATGTAAAACTCTAAAACGACGCCTTTTAAACACATCGTAATTACGACTGACAAACAAGATAGATAAACGACTAGAGTTCTTTGTATAGGTCGACTTATCTTGAATTTCTATTATTCAAATAGTTGGCTTTGACTAAAAATAGTTTTTCTCCTTCACGTTCAAATGTCACCGAGCGAATTAATTTACGCTACGAATATGAAAATTGAACGCAATTAGAGCTCGTTGAAATCTCGAAACCCGTTAAAGCGTACGCGAACGAAAAAAAGAAGCATTATTTATGAGAAAAGAGACCAAACAAAGACCAATAATCACAGGTTATCTCGGTAAAATGACCAAATTTGTAGGCTTTCATATCAGGTGTAATCTTCTAACGAGTATGAAAGCAGATTACATTGCGAGGACGCGACATCGAGAGTTCTTATCGTGACAAGTTATAATTGTTTGCAGAATATTACGAGCGTAACGTTCCGTGTGAAATAACGAAAAAAAATTAAAAAAATAGCTAGTACGCTGAGCGTCGAGCAAGAAACTCGTATAATTCCACGCAGATACGAGTAGGGTCGCTGGCGTAAATGAACGTAGTGACTTTTCAAGACGAAAACTTTCTTTTGCCGTCGACACTTGCTCAGCGGTTATCCAACGATACGCATTTAGGATGTCAAGATAATAAAACCAGCCAGATGCTCAACGAAATGCCTTATAAAATTGCTCGATTCTTATCATCTCGAGTGTAATTAAATTCCACTTGACGCTTTAAAGATTTTATCGATCGTCGTCACATCGTAAAACGCGTAACGCTCGTTGACTTTTGACCAAACAAAAAATAGGAAAAGAAAGACGAGAGAGACAGAAGGAAAGGGAAAGATGCAAATAAAGAAAAGCGAAAGGAAGCGGCAGACGGCGAAATTCGAGCTATTCATCAATGAAACTCGGTCAGGCGTGAGCATTGATAATGGCAATAGAACGACGGCACGTCGCGGCTCCGATTTGCGCATCACATCCGTGCGATTGTTGCGAAGTGGCTGTTGCAGAAATTGGATATATTGACGGGAAGGTGCGTGCAACGCCAAAGAGGATAGTCAGCTGCAAAGGTGGGCTGTTCGCTCCGTTGTACACGTGGTCGTACGGCAGCAGAACGAGAAAGGGAGACGGAGAGAAAGAGGCACGCGCGCGCGCGCGCGCGGGAAATATAGATTTAATTTACCTGTCACTCTTGTCGACCTGAACGAGCGGAGTCAGTTCTTGCCTCGGTGGCTCGGCAGAAATCCCTTGAGCGCGATGTTTTCTCGGGCGAAGTTTGGTCGGTGCGAGGGGTGATTTGAACGGTAAAACGCTCAGAAATTTGTCCAGATGACTACGCATCTCAAGGATCTCGGCATCGCGTTGTCGCAGCTGAGCTTCAAGCTCGGCGATACGTTCGTCTCTGATTCGCACCAGCTCCTGCAGCTCGGCAACCCCACTTTCTCGCTGCTGCTGAGCCATCACAAGTTGTTGCTGCATCGTGTGACTTTGACGATGATGGTGCTGCTGCTGTTGCTGCTGCTGCTGCTGCTGCTGCTGCTGCTGCTGCTGCTGCTGCTGCTGCTGCTGCTGCTGCTGCTGCTGCTGCTGCTCCTCGTCTTCGTCAGCTAGCCGCTGCTGCGGCGACGAGAAGCACAACGAGTCGAAACACACGCGCATAGACACGCAGGCGTCGCTAATCAACCGGCACTCGGGCCCGTCCATCCGCACTATATTATAGCGGCTGCCCCTTTGCTCGCTGCTATAGTCGATCGTTCGGTTGGGCCCGAGAGCTACCTACTGCACTACTTGCAATCGTGAGGTTGGCGTTGTCGCCACAACTAGTGCTGCTCCTGCTGTTGTTATCGTCGTCGTTGTTGTTGTTGTTGTCGTTGTTACTCATGCGAGCAGATATTAGGGCTGTGCACTCGCGTGTGCCAGCAGCAAGTAAGAGACGGAAAGAGTTACAAGAGCGAGAGCAAGCGAACGATCCGAGCACTGCCTGCGCACTAGCTGCGACAACTGCGCGGCTCTCTCGTGTGTGTTATGTGTTGTAGCTCTATGCGTGTGTGTGTGTGTGTGTGCTACGTGCGTGTGCCTGTGCGCTCAGTCCCGCGAACAGAGCGCCAGAAACCCGCCAGACGAGCACTCCACGCAACGAGAACCAGCGCTTGTTTTTCCTTTCCGGCCCGCAATTCGACAGATCTACACACTCGCGAATGGCCCACGTGCCTATACCACACGCTCTTTCTCTTTCGTTCTCTCTTTGTATCGCTCTTTTTCTTTCTCTCGCTCCCCGATGATCGACTGCGCACGCGCATTTACTTATATCCTTGCTCAATCGTCGCCCTGGGCTATTATGCTCTCTCTTTCTCTCTCTCTCGTGCGCGCGCGCGCGTGCCTCAAGCCTCGAGCGATCTTTCATATATCGATCGTTTCTTTTTTTCCCGTGGTGAAATCGTTTGCCACCTTTTTATTTCGATCGCGACAAACTCTCGATTTCGATTTCCCCACGGAACGACTTTCGTGTTTGATCGTTGTAACGTTATCGATCGAGCGTCGGCAAGGTATGAATCTCGGCGGAAGGCGAGCGACGCTCGAACACCGTTATAACCCGTCGGCTATTTATCGCGCGAAACTTTTAAAAAGTACCCATTTCACAAAGAGGTGGCTCCATTTATCCGTGAAACGTCTACTTGGCAAATCGCAAACTTCTATTATCCACTTTTATCGCAACCTTGTCACGTGCGTAGTTCGCGCGCATCCCTCGTGATATCGGCGCTCGGACACCTGTCGAATACACACGTCAGCGTTCTTTCGATCGTTCGATCGCACCGTGACACTTGGGCTACGAACAACGATATCGAAACTAGCTAGTACGAATCGATAGCGAATCGACGTACGACCGACACAGGCGAGTCCTTCCCTTTGGATCGTTGCGCAATCGAATGATCTTAGTCGGTAACTTCTGGATGCAAAGCCAAGCCAACTGTTTCTCGGACGTAGATGCGTTGTCTTGCAGCTCGCGAGTGCGAAACACAACGACCGCCGATCGGAGCACGACGACTCTGGGTTGAAAAAAACTGGAAACATTTTCTCTATTTCATCAACAGGACGAGGTGCCGTGACCTACTTACGCGCGCGTTATTTATTACACGTTCGTACGGCAAGAACGAAACTGACAAATGAGGACGTATATTGTATATGACGGATTCCGAGAACTCTTACGGGATCGCTTGAAATATTGCGCTTTTTATATGAAATTTCAAGGAAGCAATCGACATTACGTCGATGTCGGAGATGAGAGTGCCGCCTCCAAATGAATTTACCTGAAAGCCAACGATATGTTTAAAAGAAAGATAATAAACAAAGTACGAACAATGTAGTTTTTGCCAATATCTTTACGACTGTTGTGCTATCGTAAACGGTTGTTACACAAATCGTAAAAAAGGTCGTAGCGAACAGGGGATCCACGTTATCTCCCACGATAGCGCGGCTGAACTTGGCCAAAATCGATTGAATAACGCGCGCTAATAAATAAGCCTCGTTGAATATGGGCCTCTACGTTGTCTCACTCGCACGGACGTTGAAAAAAGATACTTGTAAGACGTAATGTCCTACGCAAACTTGCGAGGTCAATCTCAATTCGGCGTTTGCCTGAATCCTACTTTTCCAATACTTTTCGAGTATTCGAACTTTCCGAGTTCGTTCGCGGAAATTGGTCAAAGGTAAGTCGTCGAATCAACGAGACAACGTTTGAAAACGACAGATTTGAGGTTGAACGCTGCGGTTAAAGCCACTATCGAAACACAACGACTCAACTCAGAGCGTTGAGCAAGGCTTTTGCAACGAGTCATATTTCCACTGCTGACCGACTCGTTACAGGATCGCTCGAATGCCACTTTGGGATCGTCGTTTCGCTGACCATTCGACAAAAGGCCACTGGTTAAGCTTGACTCGGTTCGTTGGCAACGATGTAAAGTTGAGCGCTGCACAGAGGAGGATATCTCAATCGGCCAATCGGCTACGCATTTTTCGAGGTGCCCGAGTGTCTATTTCAATTTGCAAATAAGAAGAGCTCGCGTGTTTAGATAGCGTTGTTTAAAATAAATGGGCGTGCGCAATATTTTCTGGAATGTATTTTTATCGAGACTCTCTAGGTTGTTCAGCCGAACGAAACGATGCAATTAAATGACCGTTATCACTTTTACGAGATATCCAGACGAATCTCGTTAAATCCTATTTAAAATTCCTTTTCTCGGCCAAAAATGTGCCGTTGAAAGTTTTAATGAATTCTATTTACCACGTGTTTTTCATTTATCATAATCATTCGGAAATCAATTACTTTCAGAGTCCAACTCGTCGACCGCAGCTTTAGTTAAACGTTGAATTTTATTTAAATACATGAAAAAACGCGAAGCGTTGCGGCTCGACAAGTTTGGAAAACGTCAGTGGCTTGGACGACTCTAAAACTTGAGTAATTGCGTGAAATTCGGCAGTTTACGTTGTTACGGTGCGTACTTGCTCATTGTCACAATAGCTTTGTTACAAGTTTACCATCCGCTGTAAGGTGAGCGTATTTGTGATACCTTACGAAACCAGCCGAGTTTCCGTCGACAACGAATCTTCCGACTCAGCGGTACGTGTATTGCGATGACGTTTCACAAATTTCTTGTACAATTGACGCGTACGTATTTATCGGTGAAATCGCGAGAGCCGCAACTGTTGCAAAATACGAACGATCTTGTCGGAAAATCGATAGCTCAATAGTCCACTGGTATAATAGTTTATTTGAAAATAATAATGCTCGTAACGAGGCAAATAAGTGCTTTCTTAACGCATACAAAGTGCTCCCGTGGGAGATGTCTTGCGCGGGCTTCGGGCTCCCTTCTCTCCGATCGACAGAGAAATATCGCGCACCGCCCACAACTGCGAGCACGCACACTCGCGCTCGGCTGCGTATAACTCTTACTAATCAAACAATACATTTGAATTTTTCCACACGCATCACCAAGTCAAAATCACAATTGCGTTTGGAGGGTTAATCCTAAATCACGCCTGTCTGTCGTATAACATCGGAGAGAGCTCTGTAAATATACATACATACACGTATGTGTATTCATAGAAGCTCCCAAAGCAATTGTATAACGGAAGAAAGGTTGCAGTAGGAGTAGCATTACTCGGGGAAGAAGCTGCGTTGGGTGTGTATATACGTATATAGCGAGTTGGGTGGCTGGCGCTTTTCGGTTAGCCTGGGGCTGCAGGTGTCCGGGGCTGCTGGTGGTGGTGGTGGTGGTGGTGGTGGGCGCTAGTTAGCGAGTTAGCTGATTGGCCGCCTGGAGGGAGAGACTGACGGTGGCGGCGGCCTCTGTGGCTCGGGGAACCGTAATATCATAATAGAATAGCGATGTTAGTAATAGTATCGCGGGCGGCTGCTGTTCTCTGCTCTCTCTCCCTTCTCTCGGTCGATCGGCCTCAGAGAGAGAGAGAGAGAGAGAGAGAGAGTGAGAGTCGAGTAATTTGCATCGCATTGTGTACTCGTTATACGCCTCCATCTGTCCCTGCCCTCTGGCATCTATATATGTATCTACCTACATAGCAGAGATGGAGAAGGCACTCCTCGCGCGACACTTAACTGGGATGATTTGCAATCGACTCTACCTTAGTTAGAAATATTCCCTTAATGCGTGTATAACTTTTAGAAAGCCACGGGTCGTCGTATATTCTTATCCATCGTTACAGGACATCGATCGCGAACCGAAGAGAAGGAACAAGTGTAAAGTGTATATGATTTGGGGACACCCTTGCGCTTGCATACGCGTTTTACATATATACGTATACGGCTTTGATCTCTTATCTCGGGTATGCGTACATGCGCACCCTCAAGACTACAAAATATCAACTAAACGATAACCTTATTTATTATTCATTCGCGATAGAGAGAGAGAGAAGGAATACAGCCACCTCTATCTCACCTCCCCCACCCTCTCTCTCTCTCTCTCTCTCTCTCTCTCTCTCTCTCTATACTCTTCAATTTCCAAAGTAGCTTTTTCGCTACTGCGAAATTTTGCGACTACATAGCGCGCTTACTACGGGTGCGTTACGAGAGAGAGAGCATCATCTTTGCGTTCTCTCTTTCTCTCTCTTTCTCTCACTCTCGCATCACTTTTATCCCTTTTATGCTTCTGTAAACTGTACATTATGTATGTATATGCATTTTATACAGGTGAGCCTCGACGCAGGCATGGATATATATCCCCTAGGCACCAGTTTCGCTCGGCGAAAATTTCATTCGCCCGTATAATGGAATTTATCGATTTTCCTAGTTGCACCACGGCTCTCAACCCCATATTGCTCTCACTCTCTCTCTCTCTCTCTCTCTCTCTCTCTCTCTCACTCACTTCGCTCACTCGATGATCACGTTCCAACCTGTTTGTGCAATTTACTTTACTGACAATTTTTTTTCACGTGTTCTCGTGAAATATATTCATGAGGCTCTCTATGCTATCGAGTCATTGATAATTGCAACGATATATTTAACCGATTAATCTACCAACGCACGAACCTTAATATACTATAATAATAACATGCTTTGCGTTAATCGACACTGAATGTTTAATCTGCATTCGCATTTTTTTCTTTTTTCTTTTTGGTTAATTTTTCGCAAAAGTATACAACATATAACTGTTGGAAATTGATGCAATATTGAAGAGGCAATAACGCGCGGTGCATCACGTCACTAAGTACGTCTGGTTTGATTAAACGCTAAATTAACCATGCAGGCATTTAACTCGGTTGATCATTGCCCAGCAAGGGCTCTCCACGCATGATAATTAATGGGAAATCAATGATGAAGCGGCCGATAAAGCAGCGTTATATATATATATATATACATATATATACTCGCATACCAGCATACAGCACATATCGAGCTACACGTAACGATCATGGATGGTAATTGAGAAGATTGGCAATTCGCGAATTGGATTAGTGGATTTTGTCGAAATGCAGTTGAATCGGTGAATGGATTTGGGAATCCCGAATGGGAAGTCGCAATATCAATTACCCCTCAGGCTTGTCTGCCTCGTATGCTTTCTCTCTCTCTCTCTCTCTCTCTCTCTCTCTCTCTCACAGCGAATGGCGGTTGCTGCTACTACTGCGCGCTCCACATCCGACATCAGATTAACTCCGGCTTCGGCGGTCTTGAGATTTTCCATCTAGCCACGGAGAATCTCTCAGGATATATCCCATCATCGTTCTTGCAGCTCTGAACATCGAGAGAGAGAGAGAGAGAGAGAGAGAGAGAGAGAGAAATGAAAATCCAGTTTCCAGCACATCAGCTTTCTCTCTCTCTCTCTCTCTCTCTCTCCCGTCTTCTCGTTTATTTCGTTTCCGATGCGAGCGAGAGAGCGAGAACGAAAAAGAAATTATATGTTTTTCCTCAGCTTGCCAAGCGAGAGGCAATATTTTTTCTTTCCTCGACTCTTTCTCTCTCACTCTCCGCTGCCCCAATATTACCAGCAGTCTATATACACTTATTTCACCCCGCTTCGAATTCGCTATGTATATATATTTACGATATCCGACTATCTCTTGTGTTTGATTAATAATCCTTGGGTTGAAAGTATAAAAGCTTGGGTAAACGGCTAATGGGATTCGCAAGTATATTATTATAGCTATATACATAGGTAAGAAAAGTCACGGATTCACGCCAGGGATTTTTGGATGACGCCCTTCAAAGGTAATCGAGTTTGTCGTTGATCGATATTATATATATATATATATATACATAAAAGGGGAGTTGCGAATCAAACGCCGCGACGAACAAATTCCTCGAGCTATGATATATACACTTTGTACCTGCTCTGTGTGTGTATCTGTCAGTGTGGCGTCGAGTTTCTGTCTAAGCGAATCCCTTGGGGATAGTCTCTCAGTCGTTGTAATCGTACATATACACGTATACGTATGGAAAGAGGGAAGGACAGTCTCGGCCCGATTGCAATGTAGATTGACATTGAACCTCTCCAGCAGTTCGCACTTTATATACTTACGTGTATGTATTTCTTGCCTGTGTGACACATCGCACACACACACACACACACACACACACGCACAAAGTCGTACAATTGTGGCGAATACGATTGGAGCTTTTGGAAAATCGCGAGCTACAACTGGTGCGCGGGTTGTCAGTTTCACCATTTATAAAGCGACGTTGAGGATGAGAATAATGAAGCGTTAAATCATCCAGAGTGAGAGTGCGCGAGAGCGAGAGAACTAGTTAGCTAAGAGAAGCTCAAGAGCTGTCTGTCCGTCCGGTGCGTTGTCAGTCATGAGTCGCACGCGGCTCTAGCACCAACGCAAATGGATTCTCCACTGTACCTCATAAAGTTGAGTGTTTACCGGTTAATTACGTTGGCCCAGTTCATTACTATATCGATCGATCGTATAGATGTAGATGTATACACCTTGCGTAAAGCGTCCATTCATCAAAGCGTTAATCCTTCGCAATATAACGTTGCGTATACACGTATAGCGTTGCGAAGGAGGATGGTGGCGAGGAGGAGGAGGAGGAGGAGGTAGCCGCGAAAGCTCTCTCAGGCCGCTTGCTTTCAGCCCCTTAGCAGTAGTGGCAGCAGTAGCAGCAGCAGCAGCAGCAGCAGCAGCAGCAGCAGCCCCTAGCGCGCGCTGCATTTTAAATCAAAGCCCTGGGAGGTAACGCAATCACCAGGCATCACGACGCTTCCACAATTTTCTACTTTAAGCTACTTTATGTATTAGTGTCTCCACCCTCTCTACATTAGTACCCTCTCGCTCTCTTTCTCTCTCTCTCTCTCTCTCTCTCTCTCTCGTTCGCTCTTACTCCTAACCAAGTTATTTTATTAAACAACCTCTAAGCAGCCAGCCACCCTTCTCTTACTTCTCGAGTGCCGCGTGCGCACACCGCTCTACAGTCATGCATTATACGCGGGCTTCGCGAGTTTACGCGCATCGTTAATTATACTTTCAGTCTTCTCCCTCGTGCGCAACGCCTCTTTCCAACATTTTATCCGTAGTTACATGTATAGACACCTTTTCGACCAGTTTTGCTAAAGCTCGTTTTCCTCGATTGTTTGCTCTCAGACTCCAAACGTTGCTTCTCTCTTACGAAACTTTATTCGCGTATTATCGTTTGTTCCTTCTTCGTTCTCAAAAAGTATCTAACTCGCGCTCCTTGAGATATAAGAGCGTCAGAGTTTAAGGGAGATTTGACGATTGCTCTCGTGCGCGCCCATGTGACTTTTGCTACCTGCCGAGTGCGTTGCATTATTAACGCGAGTCTACGCGCTCGCTGATTTTTGCGATAGCGCTTATATATACGGCCCTTTTTAAGTATTAAAAAATACGCAAGGATAAGAGAGAGAGACAGAGAGATGAGTGGAAAGTGCATACATTATGAAAAGATATTGAATGACGCATCCTTTTCCGAGGATTTTGTCTAAGTATAAATGTGGAAGTCAAATCCGCTGCGCTTCTTCAAATGTACGTTATATATACATACGTGTGTGTGTGTGTATAAAAGTATATGTTCCAGTGCGCCCCCCCCCTCTCTCTCGCTCATGTAATATTTACATTTTAAAAGAGTATTATCCGTTATTTGAGTGGTCAAATTCGCGCGTTTTCAGTTTTATCCTTGACTTGGAACTTTTGACGTTATATTTAGTAGAAACATTCAGCTTTGGTCAGCTGATCCCTGCAAAAACAAAATCGGTTATTTTAATTTGTACGAAATAACATAGGTTAACAAAACAGAAGTAAGCGAGTGTAAAAATTTACTCGCAAATGTATAAGAAGATGATTGTCGCAATATGTCGAGTTTGTATATGTGGCGTGCGTCGCAATGACGATCAGCGAGAGAGAGAGAGAGAGATGGAGAGAGAGAGAGAGAGAAGTTGGCGACGTGCCAGCACGTCAACGTCCGCTGTCTATATCTCTTTCTCTGGCTAGCGATATATACAAGCAAGCAAGGAAGCAAGCAAGCAAGCAAGCAAGCAAGCAGAGTGATGGTTGGCAACGAAGCCGCAACGGCGGCGACGGCGACGGCGGCGGCGCCTCTAATGAAAAAGCAATCGCGGCGCCTTTCAATTTACGCCTAAGTGACAATCCCCGCGGATTATCGAATCGTCGGCTGTACAGTGTGGCATGGCTTGGGTAAAAGTGGGAGAGGGGCAGGGAGGGATGGCAGTGTGGCGGCACGTCTTGCGGTGCGGATACAACGGTCACAGTATAGCAGATCGCTCTCCGCACTAGTCGTCATAGTGTTAGAGGGGGTCGGACCACGTTGTACCCCGCTCCAACTGAATCTCGAGCCAATGATAATAACGAGAAGGCAGTCCAACGATAGAAGAGGAGGCGCTCGCGCCTGCGCGTTCACGCCCATTCCCCCGTCGTATCTCTATCTCCTGTTGGGGGGACCGCGTGCTCATCGTCGTTGCCGTGGTCGTCGTGGTCGCCACCGCCACCGTCGTCGTCATCGTCGTCGTCGCCGTCGCTACCGCTATTTCGGTCAGTCAGTTCAACAGTGCGTGCGTGCGCGCGCGCGTCCACGGGAGTTAGAGAGACAGGAAAACGCTAGAGAGAGAGAGAGAGAGAGAGAGAGAGAGAGAGAGAGTTGTTATTGTTATTGTTGTTGTTTGTTGTTATCGTCATAACGGATTTGACGGCGATACGAGGAGGACAGGATTTTTGGAGCAGCAGCCGAAAGCAGTAGCAAAGCGCCGCTTGGCGCGCCACCAGCCGCAGCCACGGCCACGACCACGCTCTTCCGACCGGGCGCCGACTGTTCTTCCAGTCCCCCGCTACTCAAGGTATATATACCTATAGCTACACGCAAAAAAACAATTAAAACAACAAGCAAAACTGTGTGCACCGGTGTGGTGTAACGAAAGCCCTCGCGACGCATCAATTATTACGCGTTTCATCACAAACGAATTTTCGTCGTGTGACAGAGTAGGCGATGCAATCCGCGCTGCTCGCAACTCGTCGCTTATTCATACACGGATTAGCAAACGGCGAGCAGCGGATGGTTAAAAAAAGTGTCAGTGGCGTCAATCGTCGAGTTAATGACCCTCTCTCTTTCTTTCGTTTTTGCTCTTTGTACATATTTCTTTTTTGCATACACACGTACATACACGTATAAGCGAGTTATTCTCGCTCGCTCGGCAATTCCATCATTTTCCTCGGAGATTACGCTTTCTCGTTTGCACTGCCTGCGCCTGATTAAACTACCGCTTCTAAGTGCTAAATTACGTGCTCTCATGAGCGCTCATTCAATTATGTGCCTATGTACGTGTGCAATGTGTGCTGCGCGCAACTCGAGCTAGCGCACACTCGCCAAGAGAGAGAGACTGAACTGTGCAGTGAGCGACAACCGAGCTCTCAGCACCTACGTCGTCGTCGTATATATATATACATACATATACCATCTATTATATACCGTCGACAACCATACGCCTACACGCACAAACTCTCTCTCTCTCTCTCTATCTCGCACGTCGGCTGTGATACTTTGTCTTATCTTTCTTCCGCTTTGCTTCTGCTTCTGCTTCTGCGAGTTCTTGTATTCTTATTTCATTTACCTCATCCTCTTTTCGATTGAGATACTTTACTTCAAAGAATATGCTTACTTGTGTTCTTTTGTAGCGTCGAAAAGTATGTTTACTTTATATGTGATATTTGTACAGCGCGCTGCTGGTGCTGGTGCTGGTGCTACTGCTGCCGGCGTGGTATATACTCTCGCAACTCAATAAAGCCAATTAATATGCATGTACTCTCATCTATCTGACGATGTAAATTTCTTTTGCATACATCACAATATTCGTAGAGGGATGCAAATTTTCAACCTCAATCGCTTCAATTATACAAATTCATCATTTAATTCGCGCTGATGACGACCATCATAGCAGCCCCCTATACGTACTTATGGATAAATAATTGTATGCGCAATCGCTACGTTTCTTCAAACTCTAACAATATATGCTTTTATCGTCGTGACAATTTTACAAATTCTTTTTATTTTAATTTTTTTCGTCGCGTAGTGAAATTGTTTTAACTCTCGTTGAGGATGAAACGATTGAAAAAATTACCGACAGATTGGTGCGCAACTCGATTCGAAATTCTAATAGAGTATAGATTCCGTCGGCCTGATGAATGCAAATTGACGGTACAGCGTAAGTAACTTGATCGAACGTCTAGTAATATATGCGAAACATAAATCACATGCTTTGATATAGTTCGTAATGCCAATTATAAAGTGGCGGCAATGGAATTTCGTTGCTCGACGTTCCTTTTCTTAATAATGGAATTGTAATTGATTAAAACTAACGCGTAATCGCCAAATCTCGATACGACGTCGTTGCTTTTCGCTACTATTTGCGATTCAACGGGGTAACTTACAGTTGTGACGCCGAGAAAAATCTCGAGAGCGCGGCTGTAATGTCGAATTACTCGAGATAGCCTAGTTGAATTAGTGTCTTATTTAGAAATTCCGATGGCGAACGCTTGATCGCGTAATTTACGTATTTAAGCTGTTCAATCTTTGACTTTAACATAATTGAAGCACTTGACTGGGGGGGTAATTCGCGTATAAAGATTATTTTATTAAAATCAGAGGTTAGCGCGCGATTTATACGGCTCTCGTGGTGGATAACAAATTGTTATTTAAACGAATTATCCGCAGGAATTGAAAGCGACCGGGTGTACACTTGATACCGTATACTCGGTCGCTCGCAACTTGACGCGTGCGCCAGATTCTTACGAGGTTTAAACTTTTCCATTTCCCGGGCTATTTTCAGAGCTGTCGCGTACACGGACACCCGTGCGTACATCTATATGCGTACTGACCCTTAGTTAATCGAGCGCAAAACGATTGGACCGCGAACGATCGTAGAATAGCAAATTGAAGGATAAAACGGCAGCGGTACGTCGGTGGTTTCTTTGTTTTTTTTCTTTTTCGATTGCTCGCCAGACAAAGCGTATAAAGTTGGATTGGCTGTCGTACGAGAAGAAGAGAGTGAAGCTCGATAAGAACGCTGTTGTACGGAGAGGCGAGAAAGAGGTCTCACGGCTAATAAAAGATGGCCATTATACGATCGTAGGTGGAAAGTATATGCCAGCGAGTTGAGGAAGGTAGTTTGAAAAGTAATAAAAGTGGGAAAAGGAGATCAGGCAAGCGTTGGGAGAGGGTTAATACTGAAATGTAACGCTATAGTGTAGAGCGCGCGCGCTAGGCGAGGTCAATAAAAATGCGATTTCTCTCTCGCTCTCTTTGCTACTGGTGTGGTACACGGGTGCGGCCAGTGCGGAAAGAGTTGTGTATAGCAAAAGAAGACACGCCTTCATCCTGCGCAAAAGTGTGTAGGTGTGTGTGTGTGTGTGTGTGTGGTGGCGCCGATGGCGCAGCGCGAGCCGCATCGAAGAGCTGTGCCTCTTCTTCTTCTCCTTCTTCTTCTTCTTCTTCTTCTTCGTCTTCGTCTTCTTCTTCGTCTTCTTCTTTTTTCAAGGAGATGGAGCTGTTTTACGCTTTTCGACTTCTTCGAGATTTATCCCCTTTGCTCTCGCTCCCGCTAAATCGCCTTCCGCTTGGAATTTACGGCCGCTCGCCGTATAATGTGAGACCAGTATATAGACTCGCGAGCATTAACTCTCCGCTCACGTTGTACATTGTACACACACATAGACCCATACGTTATATATGTATATGTATATATACATAGCACTTTTCTTCTTTTGGCCGATCTAACTCACCTGTCACTTTGCTGCTGCAACAGCGAAACGGCTTCAAGATTCTATCTTACGAGTGCACTTTTGCACATCGAGCTGATTGAATCAAGTGGAATACCTTTGGCTTTGGTCAGACGTCTCGCGTACACGTTAATCAATTTATGCGTAACGCCAATTTCTACTACGCCAATTTCTAATCCGGAATGGAATTACCGTATTGGTACGACGGAGAAAATTTTGACCAACGCGCGCGATCCGGGCTAGATACCACGCAACAACGACAACAACAACAACAACAACAACAATGTATAAGTTAGAGCATGGTTAGAGTCGAAGAGTACATCGAATTTTAGATTTAAAAGAAATGGCGATAAAAAAAGCGAGCCAGCGTTTAGCTTGTCGTCGTCGAGCTCGTGCACGAAGAAGAATCAATACGATCCTCTTTGGCTGATGCGATGGGTTGTTCGTTGCTCGGCGGTCGCTCGGTGCGCCAATTGAGCTCGTTGAATCTGTGCCTCGAGCCACGCGGTTACATATATATCGTTCGCTTCTCGTCCACACGCACGCTTGCTCGCGTACGTACAGCCCACACGACATGTACACATTGCACGAGAGAGAGAGAGAGAGAGAGAGAGAGTCGATGATCGGCCGAGTTTTGATCTGCCCCGCTATATATATATATATATATATATATATATATATACATAGTTAAATTTATGTATATACGTATGGGGGAATTAACATACACACCAATGAGCGCTATTGCGGCTGAGAGAGAGAGAGAGAGAGAGAAAGAGAGAACCGAACAAGAGCAGCAACAGCAGCAGCAAGCCAAGAGCCGCGCCAAACAAACTCATCCGTGTAATTACTAAATTGACAGATTAATTCAATCAATGCCGTGTGCTACTGCCTCGCTACATGATCCCGCATCCTCGCCTATACATACCATACGGCATAGTCGCGTTATTTTTCTCCTTCTTCCTTCGTTGGAGACCCAAAAAAATAAAAATAAAAATAAAAAATAAAGTACCCCGCTAAAAAACTTGATCGTGGCTACGATGCACACCAAGCGCAACGACGAAAACGAAATATATGATTTTTATTGGGACTCGACGTCGTCGCTTTTATTAAATGTGTCATAGCTTCGTCGTGCTACTACTATATACATACACACTCTTTCTCTGAGCGAATTACATAAGAATTGTTTCGCCAAGCATCAGCAGCAGCAGCAGCAGCAGCAGCAGCAGCAACAGCTAACCCTGCAAGATGCAAACAAAGAATTCAATTTAAATTAATTACAAGCTCGCCACCAGCTGCGCTTTGTCTCTCTCGTCTTCTCGACTCGCCTGTCTCGCTCTTTACGTTAGTCTACGAAAAACATTGTTTATTTGTTTCGTCACTTTTGTTACTGTTTATTTTTGAACAACGTTTAATAAACAAAGCAATTGTTCGAGAGCTGCTTGTTCAAACAAAGCACACTTTGTGGTCATTTGTAATCTAATTTTAACATATTCAAGCGGTTTGCTGCCACTACTACTCCGTTCGAGTTAACTCGAACGACAACTAATTGGCTATTGAGGGAAGCTGCTCAAATTTCCACAAGGGTTCGTCTCATGTTATTATTTAATCAATGTTAATCGCGTGCCTTCTTTTATTCTTCAGACGAGCTTGATAGCCTTTAAAAATGTGCGTATACGTAACGATTCGGGATTTTTCAGTTTTTTCCGTTTTGTTTTTTTAGCCAGTGCTATAACGGTATACATACGTAGAAACATCAAATACAAATGTGCAGTGCGTGCCGCGTGATACGTAGCTGCTACATGCGAAGAAAATTGAATCGGGCCGCGCATATGTATGACAAATTGACAAGTGTCGCATTTTCCTAATGAGCGTTTCTGCATGGCGCGTTCTCTCCGATGTGTATATGCGAGTGAGAGAGAGAGAGAGAGAGAGACAGGGAGAGAGCGACTGTAATTGCGTTAGCCTAGTCGCTTTGGTGTACCACTTAGCCTCCCTCGATGATAGCAAACATCAAAGAAAACAAAATTATCGCTGAAACGCGCGCTTCATCGCTATCGATTGCGTAAATAATTTAAATGCTGGCGTGGCTGTCGCTGCTACTGCTGCTGCTGCGTCTGCTGCTGCTGCTGTTGCTGCTTTCTCTGCCGTGGCGCCACTGCCGTTTGGAAATATTAACAATCTACTTATTTAACAATGAAATGAGATTTATAAAGCTCTGGCAGGGTTGCTCTGCAAGATAATTTTGAAACGCTAAAACATTCAGGGGGCAATTAGCTTTGAGAGACAAAAGCCTCTTTAATAAACTCGTTCTTGATGCCGCTTAAAAAAATAATCGCGTCATTGCAGCAGCGACACGGAAAGATGGACAAAGAGAGAAATAGACGTGGAAGGTCTTCTCCTTATTTGCCGCAATTATGCCATGACGTTAATTATTGTAAGTCTAATTACAACTAAACGCCCCCTTCCCCTCCTCTCTCGTTCTTACTTTCGGCAATGGAAGGATTCAATCGGCGCTCAAACGAGCCGCAAAACAATAAGCTCGCCGTGTAATCGAGATTACGCGTGGTGAAGTCGTGATCATCGTCATCGTTATCATCGTCGTGATCCTTGCGGAAGTGGATGTTTACACTGGCTGAGTTTTGTTGTTGCCAAATGAGAGAAAGCAAGCGTGATTTGCACATGTATAAAAGAGCCAAACGTGCTGTATACGAGGGGTGGTGCGTAGACAAAAGCCCTTGGATAATAAAGTGAGCAATGGGCCGCTATATACGTCTTTTTATTTATACAGAGCGTCGACGTATGGATTCGATGGAGCACGCGCTTAATGCAGTGGAATCGAGTGTCTACATGCTCGAGCTTTTACGTATGTGTGCGCGTGTGTACGTGCGAAAGAGAGAGTCAAGAGTCGAAGAGGGGTGTCGGCGGAAGTCAATCGGAATCTCAATGTCCCGACTCCTCGATTTTCGTCACGCTCGCCAACGTATCTTTAATCGCGCGTCCAGTATACGTTTGTGACGCCTCGTTTTTTTTTTACGTTTTATTTGCACGCTCAGTTTCCGCGATTTTATTACACATACGTGTACAGAGTTACTCTAAATCATCTCTCGCTTCGTATTTCCGGGGTTATAAAAATGTATAAAAATGGGGGTCGCTTTGTCGAAGGCAAAGAACGATGGATATCGATGAATTAACGTCTAGCGCTTGTCTTCTTGGATTATAATACGTATTGACGTTAACGATATTTATCGACGACGAGTTGTGCTTCTATACTCGAGTTCGAGTATTATTGAGAACGACGATGAATCGTCGGTCTGTCTCAATTCCATTCGATAGCCATCAATCTAATATATCCCTCCTCTCGCTTTCTCTCTCGCTCAGTCTCTTTTCTTATACCTTCTCGCTCGATATCGTCGCGTTGTCTATTTATTTAGCATCCGCGGTGAAGAATACTCGATTCGCGCAACATTGCTGTATACTTTTTATATAAACCGCGAGCGAGAGCGCACCGCGCTAATCGACTAGAATTGAACCTAATCAAGCGTTCACACTACACGCACACACGCGTATACAATATTTGTTTAGCGAGGAATCGTCAAGTTACGCGACTGATCGATTGTTGTATCCTTCGTTGATACAAACACGCAAAATCGAGGCGATACGCGCAAAGAAAGTTTCATCGTCCGTGTACAACGTGCGTCGCGATTCGCAAATCCAACGAAGGTATTGCATAAACTATCTTGGCACGAGGCGGGAGCAATTTGTTGGTGGTTTTTGGCAATTAATTTTCCTCCCCTCTCGTGTACGTAGTCGTGTAGCAGTTTGCGAAACTGCGGTACCGAGAACAAGGGAGAGGGAGGTACGCGCGTATATATATATACGTATGGGAAGGGAGTGGCGTGCGGCACACCTGAGGCTCTCTCTCTCTCTCACTCGAATAATAAACGGAGCTCTCATCTGACTCGCGCGCTAGCGCAATGTGTTTCGGCCATTGTGTCGGCTCGTTACAGCGCCAGTTGCACTTTGCTAATAAGTATAACCCGACGGCCAAACCTGCCAGACGGACATTTATTATATACATGTACACGCGCGCACATATGCGAGCCAAGGTTTTGATTTATTGACATTGCTACGTACGATTTGCTTTATTATATATATACATTTCCCTCTCTCTCGCTTTCTCTCTTTGTGGCTTTTAGACTCGACGATTCCACGGAAACTACGATGCTTGATTAAGCTAAAAGCGGTTTGCCGAAAACGAGATTTTCATACATAGTTTAAAGATAAAAGTAACAGCTTACAAATGTATTTTATTTGAAGTGTTGAAAATTGCGTGGAAAGGAAAGGAAATCCCTCTGTCTTTGAAATTCACGCTAAAGTTAAATTACACAGTGTAAATTTTGCATACATTTATTTGAAAAAGTTATTAAACGTCGACTATTAATTTCTTTCAAGAACCCTTTACAACGTTATTCCATTGATCAATTGTACGTGCAAGTGAAAATAAATTCAAATTTCTTTCCGATACATCAATATTAAACAATTTACATGGATCAATAGGGATTTTAGCGATATTTACACATCGCGTTTATCAACGAAAAATAAACACCGCATTTTCCGTATACCTACAAAGGTTTCATTAATACCGAACAAATCATAAACATTGCTAATTTTTTTCACGCTAAAATCGAATCATTCGACCTACGGTGGACGGGCTGAACGGACAAAGTCGTTTATAATTAAGAATAATCGAAACATTTTTTTCGTTTAACGTAAAATATCTGAAATATCGTTATTTTTTGATACACGGGAGTTGAAAATAAAAATGTTCCTGCTAACTGTTAATTCTGTATTCCCGCTTATAGCGCGATTTTGACGAAAAAAAGCCCTCGAGGGGCGAGAGGTTGGGGTAGCGAGTTGCCTCGGGCGAACGTTGCAAAAAAATGAGGGAGTTGAGGGGATGCACGATCAAACGGCGCCGTAAAATTAAGTTAGGAAAATGATCCATTTCCAAGATTAAAAAAAAAGAAAAAAAATTAGAATTTGGTAAAAATGTTGAAAAGTTTGTTGCAAAAAGAAAAGGGGGAGAACGTTGTATTAAAATTGCATTTAAATTGAAATTCGCGCTGCACACCACGCGCTAATTATTGAATAAATATTGGAATTACTTAATGAACGTATTGCAAATGATTTAAATTAACAACGCGGTAATTGCAAATGAATATTTGAAAATCAACACGTACGAATAAATTAAATAAAAGCGCCGAACGCTTATCCATTATTTGTTAAACGAGAATTTCTCGCGGTGATGACGGTATCGGCGTACACGATGTATAAATCATCTTTCACGCGAGGTCACACTACTCGGCTAAAAATCAGTCGAATTAAAAAGCGATTATTATCGTACCGATGTTGTGCGTGTGAAGCGCTGCGTGGCTTTCTCGGAACCTGTCAAAAAAGAAAAGCTAATCTGCTGCTGGTGTTGGTGCTGCAGTGGTGGTAGTAGTAGTAGTCCCCCGCATTCTACGAGTGCGACTATATCACACGCCTGCTCGAGCAATAGTATAGTTAGTAGTTAGTGGCGAAGCGCGGGCTTATTGAATTGTGTCATCCAAGAATAAGGGCTAACGCGCTGCATCCAATTTCAGCCGCTTTAATTAATTCTCTCCAATTCGTTGGTCTTCGTCGTCGTCGTCGTCGTCTCTCTCTCTCTTTCGCTCACTCTTTCTCTCTTCAAGCTGCTGTATTAACGAAACAGACCGACTTCTGCAGCACATTCCATCTAGTTTGCCATCTTGTGATGCTCTTCGTAGAGTGAAACAGAGAGAGAGAGAGAGAGAGAGAGGGAGAGCTCTATGCCTTCGTTAATAAAACATCCAATTTGCACGCCCGAATTTCGGCCAATTGACGCGCGCGCAGCTTATAGCCGTCTTTTCTCCCATAAAATCTCACTTATATCACGCTAACCGTTGTCGCGGCTATCTAATGGACTTTGTCAATTATGGACGCTCTTCTCTCTCTCTCTCTCGCTCTCTCTTTCGCTTAGAAATGTAACTCGCAAGTGGTATGTTTCTGAATTCATTGGTAGTTTTAGTGTCGATTACGTGGCTTTGCGACCTAACACAACAATTCCACAATGCTTTAACGTTATTAATTGATACGGTTGATAGTGATTTTTGCTTTCGGTTAAATATAGCTGCATTCGCGTTTTCGTATTTGCTTCTTGAACGCATTCATAGTTTGCGATAAAAGAAGCTCGAAGCGAATAGGAAAATACTGTTGGTATCCAAGCAAGTGAATCTATCGGTTATTGCAATTGAGAATGGTGCTAATTGCGCAACGGCTTGGCATATAGCGCGGCACATTGCCGCGATACGTCGCGTGTCAAATTATTGAATGTTGACGTCAGCATATATATAGAGTGTGACTTGGTTCGTTCGAGCGAACGCGCACGTCGACTTAGCGTTCCGACTCGTTGCCGACGGCAATTATACAATTAACTCAGTCAATAATCAAGCTCACAGCTCCGCACTTGTAATCTGCAAGCGCCTTTATATTATTCCCAATGACTTTCCTGGAAATTTTCTCTCGTGCTTCTTTCGTTCTTGTATACTCGTGCTAAAAAAAAACACAGCGAAAAGTTTATTTTTTTCCTTTATAGATTTTTCCAAGGCTCCAAGGCCGCGACAATCATCGTAAAAAACTCAATGACAATTTTCGTTCTAATTGAATCCATCAAGTATTTAAGAGGGTTCATTTAATAAGTAATATAGCGGCAGTTTTTTTCGTACTCGCGTTTGACTCGAAAGCAAGCTGCTGGTTATTCGTTTGTATTCTCTTCAAATACAACTTATTCTTAAATTATTGCGAGGCACGAGGGCTAAGTAACGCTACAAAAAATGTACAAAATTTCGCGCTAACACGTAACTTCAAAGAGAAGAAATTCAAAGTTGGAAAATACCCGAACATCCTCGTCTCGCATAACGCGTTTCGCGTGAAAAAAAAGCAAGTACGTACATGCGTACGTATAAGAGCGCGTTGAAGAGGCTGTACAGCGTGCGTGCGTGTGTGTAACTCGTAGAGGGTGCGAGAAACTAAGCTCTAACTGAGTTTATTCAATTGACTGTATGCTTGTTTCGCAAAGTAACTTCCGAGTCGGCGCGTAATTGCGTTTCTTGCGTTGGCTGGCTAGATCGATATACGCAACTCGATTTTCCTCAAGCCCAACGCAATTCTTTTTGCTTTTCTCCAAAAACTATTTCGCGAACACGATTTGTTCCGCGCACTTGAAATCAATGTATAATCAAACAGCCAATTAAATCCTCGAAATGTTCGATAAAACACGAGAGTTTCTGGCTATAGCAATTCGGTCGGTGCAAATAAAAGAGCGAGCGATGCAATCTGGTACACGACACTCGCGCGATGCAAATGAAAATTTACGCGTACATAAGACAATGAAAGAGAGATGAGAGAGAGAGAGAGAGAGAGAGAGAGAGAGAGAGAGAGATAGGAATTAATGGATTCAATGGGCATAATGCGTTGTGGCGCTGCGGCGAACCCTTTTTGCGGTAGACACATAGGGGCCTCGGCAATCGGATGATCGCGCAATAAAACACATAGCGCGGTAATCCAAAGAGAAAGAGAGAGAGAGTATATAGAAGCAAATATAGACTCTGGCTATTCGGCCCCGAGCACACAACTCGCATGCATGGCTTGTCGACGACGTTGGTGGTATAGGGCATGGGGTGCGTCGAATCAAGCACCAAGTATAGTAACATGGATTAGTCGTACGGTCCATTTGGCCCCTTATGTCGTCTTGTACATGCGCGTCTCGTTATACGTACTATTTTTGCGCTCTTCACTTGTAACACGCGCCACCGCGCTGGCGCATGCGCCACAATCAACGTTAATACAAAGGGGAGACGTAAGTGGCTACCCTTAGACACACACGCGTCTATACGCGTGTTCGTTCTTGCAGGTTCGTCCTGTGGAGAATGCAATAACGCGGGGAAAAGCTCGAGCGTTCAGCCGCAAGCCAAGAATGTACTCGCACCAGCTCTATACGTGGCATCGGCACATCCTTTGACGGGCCCCGCGGCCGAGTAGCATGCGGCATCGATCAAATTTCACGATACGCAATGTTTGCCCTTGCGTTCAACCGAACAAACATATCGTACACGCAAGCAAGCAGCATCAGTCGTTAGTCTCTATATTAATTTTCCGCCTTTCGATTCGATTTGCCGCTTGCACGTGTTAATTCGCGCTCCAAACTTGCTTGCCCTCGCTCGACCTCTCTCTCTCTCTCTCTCTCTCTCTCTCTCTTCGGTGAATTCGCTAACGAACTTTTGGCGTAGAGTTCAAGCATAGATCCAGCGATATAAGGATACGCGTGCATGGCATTGTCCAAATTAAGACGAAAAAGCCATTAATAATTCAATGCTGATTTTGGGAGCTTCGAGGCATTAACCGAAGCCACCGCTGCTGCCGCCGCTGCTGCTGCCGCCGCTGCCACGCATACGTGTATGTGTGTCTCGTGTTTCAAATTGAACATCTGCTCTCGAGGTTTATAATCCGATCATCGGCCGCATATACGACTTGGCATTGCATGGGTCATCGGTCGCGTACATACGCTCTCTCTCTCTCTTTCGCTCTCGCACTCGCGCTCCGATTGCAGCTTACGAAAGAAAGAAACACGCGCTAATGCTCACTGACGATTCGACAACAATTAGTCGGAGAATCGTAGATTCTCGCGTTATACTCGAAGGGGTTACTCCATGCTTTACGATCCATGCTATTCGAGGGGGTAGTTGACAAGTCACAATTCTCCAAGATCAATTTCAAATTTCAATTAACATGATCTGGCTGCGCGATCTTATACTCGTATACACACGAGTACACGAACACTGCGAGTACGGGCAGTAGCTCTAGGCTTGCGTTGCAATCTAAAATTCAATTTGTCCCTTGGCCACTCTTGTCTGCAATGCTTACGCGTGTGTTGGCCTTACGTAAAGGCTGCGTGTGGCTGTATATGCAAGCACGCACACGCGCACTCGCATTACAAATTGACGACTCTCGGCTTATTAAGTTCGCTCTCTCTCTCTATCTCTCTCGAGCGATGGCTTCAATACCCTCGTTACTTATTTACACGAGTTTAGAATGCTCCCCCCTTCTCCCGCCCGTACTCGCTCTCTCGCTAGCGCTTAGCTAGCTAGCTAGCTAGCTAGCTATATAGAGGCTTTACTCGTCTGTAATGGGGATCGACGTGTTATCTCGTTTCGGCTCTCTCTCTCTCTCTCACTCTCACTCTCACTCTCACTCTAGCAAGCAACGACAGCAGTGGCAGCGAGCCACCGCCGGAAGTCCAGACGTACGCACGGCCCTCCTGCTCTGCTCTGCCTGTGTGTCTATCTCTCCCCCCTCGATATTACCAATGCGGATATTCGCAATACCATGATTGACATGTAATAACTCATTATTATTTATTAGATTCGTGCGGCCTCTCTTCCTTCATTGAATAATCTCCCGGACAACTTTTCTTCTCTCTCTCTCTCTCTCCCTCTTCCCGGTTGCTCATGCTCTATACACGTATGTGTATACATACATCCATGTGTTTTCATTTTCATCAGAGTTCATTATTATTCGTTGCCTGTTGGTAGATTGGCGCGGTACATGCTCAACAGCCAACTCAGCGGGCCCAACAACAGTCGTCGCCGACTCAACAGCAGCAGCAGCAGCAGCAACAGCAGCAACAATCTGTGCAAGCGGAAGTACAAGCCCAAGCCCAAGCGCAAGCGGCAGCAGCAGCAGCGGCAGCACAGTTGGCAGCGGCGGCGGCGGCCAGTAGCAGTGGTGGTACTGGTGGTGGTGGTGGTGGTGGTGGTGGAGGCCCAGGGGCCGGCAGATCTGCCGGAGGCATGTTCTGCTACCATTGCCCCTCGGGTTTGCCGGCCCCGAGGCTACCACCTTCCCTCGAGTATCCTTTCGCACCCACTCATCCATGTGAGTATTACATACACGTACTTGATCGAGTATGCGTGAGTCTTTATGTATGTGTTGCGAAAAAAATGTCAGCAGTGACACAGCTGCTATTGCTTCGCGAGTGAGAGAGAACGTGACCCTGGGGAGTAGGTGAGCCGATGGTCGAAGCTCTCTCTCTCTCTCTTTCTCTTTCTCTTTCTCTCCCCCCGTCAGTCGTGTGTTCCTTGCCTCTTGTCGGGATAAACAGATTAGGTAACTACGTGATAAGTCGCTAAGTGGCTCACTCGACGGGCCAGTGTTGCAACCTCTCTCTCTCTCTCTCTCTCTTTCTCGCTCGTCCCCGCCGTCAGCCAAATTCACTGGCTCGCTCTCGTCTAACTACAGCTCGTTATGCTCATTAGTGGCTTAGCTCTCGCGCGCTCGCTCTCTCATTAGATTTCGCTCTCTCCCTCTCTCTCTCTCTCTCTCTCTCTCACACACACACACACACACATACACACAATGGATCGGCCAAAAACCTTGCAGACGTCGTTGATGCAGTATATATATAGCCGCGTCATCCGCCAGCCCAGCAGCACTAGCTAATAAATTGGATCAGTGCGACGACTCCCGAGCTCCCGGCTCAAAGAAACACAGACTGATGACTATACCGCTACTCGCTTTGCCTTTTCTATACACATATACCTATATACTCACTCTCTCTCTCTCTCTCTCTCTGTGGCTTTACTTTTCCAAACTCTAATCTAACATCTTGAGTAGATTTCCACTCGAGGACCCACTAAATTTATTTATCCGCAACGGCCAATCGATAATTGCCGGATTTCTTTTGTTCTTCTTTTGCTTTTTTCCTGTTTCCATCCTTCGTTATCTCGTACATTTCAGCTACGTATAGATCTCGTCGATCGAGCTCTTTGATTCAATAAACACCCCATCAATAATTAAATCAACGCGTGATACGCGAAAAAAAAGTAACAATCAGAAACGATGAGAAAATAAAGAAAATCAATTTGCATCGATTCGTCAATTTTTTAGTGCTTTGGGAAATTAATTTTGTGTTTTTCGCTAAGCCAAGCTTAGCGCCACGGTAATTAATTGCGCTGATTGCTTTGCATGATTAATGAGCGGTTCCGGAGCTTTGCAGCGTACTGTGTTTCCTCGCTCTCTTTTCACGTCGATTCTGTATTTAGCTGTGCGTATATACGATGATATTCGATCGGCTGACGGGATTTTTTTGTTGTTGGCATTTTCGTAGTTGAATATTTACGTTGATCGAACGATCAAGTAACCAAAAAAATGGTAAAAAAGCCATTCTCTCGCGTTTTTTCAAATAACGGTTATTTATGCGATCGTTGAATACCTAAAACGTGCTTGTTCGTATCGCGATTAACGCGAAATTACCGATTGTTTTCAGATGCCAGTTACTCGGCCTACCATCCAGCGTTGCACGGAGTTGGAGAGGATTCGTTCGTTCGCAGAAAACAACGACGAAATCGAACGACCTTTTCACTCATGCAATTGGAAGAGCTTGAAAAGGCTTTCGCGCAAACGCATTATCCAGATGTGTTTACCAGGGAGGATCTCGCGATAAAAATCAATCTCACCGAAGCTCGAGTGCAGGTAAACGTTACTTTGATCAATTGCATTCTTCTATCCGTCTGTACGTACGTTAAAGTCGGCGTTGAAATCTCCGGTATCTATATCAATACACCCGTTGGATACGATTTGTTTTAATCTTTGCGACGAGAGTGTTCGATGAGAAGTTTACCGTTAAAATTTACACGAGAGACAATTTGAATCGAAATTATAACTGCGGTAAGAAAACACGCGTTCACGGTTAATCTTATCCGATCGCGCATCGAGTATTCGAACGATAACGTTCACAGTCAACACTCACAGTCGGGATTTTTATTTCATTTTTGCGAAAGAAAACATCGAGTCGAGTGCGCATCGGTAGGACGGACGTGTAAATAAAAAGAAAGAAGGACGGGAAAGAAGAGAAAAGTTGGAAACGAGCGAAAGGGAAAAAGAGTAGCAGTGGCAGTTCGAGGGCAAAGCGTGAGAACAAGGACCTAGGCCCCGAGGGTCTCGCTGACACCCTCAACCTGACATAATCTTCCGACGAACTAAGCCGGTAATTCGCCAGATTGTTGCTCTCTCGCGTGCGCGCGCTCTCTCACACCCCCTTTCTCTCTCTCTCTCTCTCTCTCTCTCGCTCTGTACGTCTCTTCTTCACTCTCTACGTTTCTCTAAGCTGCGAGCGCGCCATAGCACTGCTAATTTTCCCTCGTTCCCTTTCGCGCAGCTAGGACTAATCCACGTTTAAATTCGACTTGATTTTTTTGTTTCCTTTGCAATCGTCAAATGACCTTAAGCCTCGAGAATTATACAAAGCTAGTGCTCGTATCCGAACGTTATTCTAGCTACCGACAACTATTTTATTCATTATTGAAAGTATGAACTTTGAAAAGCAATCATCCGGTATGGACAACTCTGGTTACGTTCGTTGTCACCGATATTACAATCAGGCGATTGTCAGTAACGAGTACGTAATCCCTTTGTAAATACAAATTAGTCTTTTGATTTTGTAACGAAGCATACGGTCGAAATCGCTTTATAATCAATATCGCAATCTCGCGAGAGCCCACAAAATCAAACATTCCATCCGCTACCGAAAAGTCATTGTGAATATCCGATGTGGAAAATACCATAAACATGGTCGTTTGACTAGTTCGTTTAACACCGGTATTACGTGTGACAGGTTTGTCGCCACTTGTTTGTTTGCCCCCATCCCCATCCTCTCCCTTCCCACTCTCTCTCGCTCTTTTTCTCCCTTCAAGGGTGGTAGCCACGTGGCCCATTAAAAGCTGAACCTACGAGCTGCAACAGCTTCGACAATACACCCTTAATAAAAGAATACGTATACTCGTCAAAGAAAGCCCAATAACATCTTCATTTTTGTGCGAGCTGCAATTATCCGCGTCGCGATGTGTTTGCTTTCGACTTTGCCAAAACAATAACTCTACGCGTAACTCGAATAATTCATAAATTCGGTCCGCCTCTAGAATCTCATTTGCGATTCGCCCGGTCGTTCACCAAATATTTGTACCCACAGTTTCGCGCTAATTATACCGTCGAGATAACGACGTCTTTTGTTTTTGTTTTACGCAAACTTGAAAATGATACCTTTCAAATAAATTTATTTCACAAGGAAAGAAACAAAAAAAGTGGAAGAAGGTCGATTTTTCGATCTCATCTTGTTCAAACTCAATTTCAGAAAGTCAAATGAGATTGAAGACTCGGCTAGCGTTGCAGACAAAAGTCTCAATTCCGCCGCGGAAAAACCAAAGTCAATTTGTAGATTTGTATCGAAACTTGAGCGAGACTTGAATTGAGAGTTCGGATGCCGTAGCGAAACTTTTCGACTCGATATCAAATTAAGAGTTTTGGCTCTTATTCAGTTCTTGCGGGAGCTGCTGCCAGTGGTGGTGGTGCTGGTGGTGGTGGTGCTGTGCAATCGATTCGACTAGACGATAGAGATCTCAATTTGCTCGGAGCACTCGAGCACCCTTATTTCAAAACTAAATCAAATTTTCGTGTACACGTCGTTCTCTCGGTATTGGTTACAACATCACCCCAACACCCGTCGTTGTTCTCGTTCGAGAACCCCTTTCGTTTTAAATTTCATTGCATGCCAATTTTTTAAGATAATTTCGTAAGGATCCTATTGCTCTCGATTGATTTTTCATCTTGAGGGACAGTTATCGAGTTACCTTAGATTACGCATTTAGGCAAAACGACAGTGCAAGCAATTTGTCGTTATTTTTTGATAGATCAGAGCCAAATGGTAAACGTTTGGAAGGCGCAAAAGTTTGAATGAATCGTTGAGCGTTAACAAGTGAAAAGTCAGATACGGATTAATAACGAGTTAGATATAGGCTCGGATGGTATAGTGTCGCGGCAGTGTATTAAAGTCAGTACACAGCACAGCGTGCACAAGTGTGTCTCGTGCTACACTGCTGGCGCAGTAGCAGCAGCAGCCTCGGGTATGACGCAATTACGGCGCAGACTCATTGTTTCATTAACGAAGACAAAGAGAATCTGGAATAATGGACAAATAGGCGCGTTTATGTAGTGGCTCCCGTTCGTTGCAACTGCTGCTACTACTACTACCGCTACTACTATAACTTGGTCGTCGGGCGTCTCGTTTTCGTTCCTTCTCGTCATCCGTCGTCGTTCCTACTCCAATTAGAAGCTCCTGAGGGGGGAGGAGGCGAAGGCGGTGGTACTGGTGGCAGTTTAACCGACAGGCACGTTCTCCACCCGAGTTCTATACATATATACATGCATACGTATTCGTCTGCACTGCGTGCGTATGTCTTTGTACAGCATCAGCAGTGAAATATCAACTCGAGCGCAATTTATTTAAATCACGTTTCATCTCTATGTACTCACACTCCGTTCAAAAACCTGGCTATATATACTTTTCAATCATCCGACGACGAGCGCACCGTGCTCTTACACTTCCTCTTCCTCTTCCTTCTTCTTCTTCTTTTCTTCTTTTCTTCTTTTCTTCTTCTTTTTGATTTTTCTCCTTCTCTCGCATTTTTGACACGGACAAAATATACGACTGCCACGAGTGGGTCGCGCACGCACACGCTCGTTTCTTTCGAATTTTCAAAAATCTTTCTCTGTGCTTTTTTTCCATTCGAAGGACGAGGTGCACGATTTCAAAGTGCAAAACAAATTGCATAAAAAAATAAATATAGGAGCAAACGAACTTTTATCAAGTTTTCAGAGCAATCGATAAATCAGTTTAAAAAAAAAGAAAAAAAAACAGTCGAGGGGGATTAGAAGAAAAAGCGAGAGCGAGAGATTAAAAAAAGCGTGAGAAAAGACTGTGTGTCGGAGTGCGGTTGTTTGACGCGAAAGCCCGCAGCCCCCGACGGACGCGGTTCGCTACGCTCAAAGAACTCTCTCTCTCTCTCTCTCTCTCTCTCACTGCTGAATGTGGGAGATCATGTAACTCGCTTTTCACTCTACGAGTGTTTGATTTGATTAGACTGAATAAACTCAAGTTGAGCAATTCCACGGAATTGAATCAATTTAAAAAGTCGTTAAAGTTCTGTCGATCCATTAGTTATTTTCAAATACGAGATATAAGCTTGCTACGCACTCTCTGCTCGCTGACGTAATGAGAAAAAAGTACGCCGTGAAGTAAGATGTGAATTTTGGACAGTTCGTTATGCATCGGTGACTTTGAGAAAGATTGACAGATGTGTACGTACATCGCGCGGATATAAAGAAGGTCGCGAAAGCATTGCTTGAAGACATTTGCTTGGAGGTAAACGGTCTTAGACATATTTAGGATTAAATTCACATTGAAGAGGAGAGAGAGAGAGAGAGAGAGAGGAAAGTGGGCGGAGGAAAGATGGATAAGTGCGGAGGGGGGGGGGGGTATAAGGTAGCGGTGGTAGTGGGGTAAAAATTCAACGTTCTGCGCTCGATCTCAGGGGAATCGTGGCTTTGTTCCCAGCTATTACTCGTCCCAGCAACCCTTAGGATATTATTATATCTGGCCGTCTGGCGGCGCGTGAGCGCGAGTACCACTCGACAGAGTGTATATATATCTCCATCTCTCTCGCGCTCACTCACTCGACGTTGTCCCGCACCTTTTTTTCTCTCTTTCTCTCTCTCTGTCGCGAGCGATATAGTCTTCAAGACTGCTCGCCCCCGGGCCACGGGACAACTCGAGTCTCGTCATATTTATTTTATTAAACCATTTGCCGAGCCTTGGTGGAACGAGCGAGCGCGAGCTTTTTCAAACCTTATATTCACTCACCCTCTCTCTCTCTTTCTCTCTCTTTGGCGTATATAGCTCTCGCTCCCCAGCGCCACTTGTTTCCTTATACCTATCGTCTTTGCGGCTACGCCCTGCCATGCCTGTCTAGTCGCGCGCGTACCGCCGCCACCGTCTTGGACCGCCCTTTTACCCTCGCTCTACGGATTTGTCTCTCGTAAAAACTGTCGTATCGAATAACAACCGAGCTTCCCGCTTGATTTGCTCCTCAAATCCTACCTGACACTATCTTATCCAACCACCTCACTCCACCATCCTTCTTCCTCAAACTCAACTTTTGCGCCTTGCGATTCCCTCGATTTTCTTGCCGCGTACGACAAAACTATCAACGTTTTTACTCCGCCACAGACAGATATAGACACTGAAAATATCGAGCTTGCTTGCTCAAGCCTACCTTGATACACTCCAATAAAAGTCAAGCGCTAAATTGAGATAAGACGTCGGCCTTCCGTGTCAAGAGCCACGCCAAAATTGGATTCCAAAGCAGTATACTCGCTATATACGCGCTTCTCTTGGTTTTTTTTCTTTCCTTCTTTTACGGCAATATTTCCTTGTAATATTTTCTTTCCCGAGCCCGACACTTCATCTTGTAAATAACCAAGAGTATTACCGCGTAATCACTTTATTTTCTATTTCTCGAAGGGAACTAGGTGGGGCGTCTCTCCTCTGAAACAGAAAATTGAAAGTTATCCGATGAGCTTTTTTCTCTCCTCGTTGCTTATTATCGTTAAAACGAGAATATTTGCAACGAAACGTTTCTTTTTTTCGCGCGACACAAGTTGCAGGTAGAGGAAATCTTTGTTTTTTTGAACCTTTGAAAATTGTTAGCAGTATCCACATGGGAACAGTGAAGTATAGCTTCCGGCAACCTCTTTGGCACTTGATGGAGCACAAAAGAATGTTTGCTGACAAAACGTGTGGAAGAGTCGAGGAAACTTTAATAAAGCCCATTTTAGCCGAGATTACGTCTTGTTAGGCACGTTACTAACGACTCGACACTCTTACCTGGTTCATTAAACATGCAACTTACTTTCTTTTCTTTTTTTTTACTTTAATGTTGGCAAAAAATCTCGCTAACGAACCGTCTGAAGACGTTTCTTCTTCGCGAGCGGCAAATGTTACGTTAGACTAACGATAAACTCGTCCCAAAAATATTCACAATTATCCCACCGACAAAAAAAAACAACGACACCGATGTTTTACTTTAACGCGCAATTTCCCTCTTAGTCCGTGAATTGTCGCGATAAAGTCGTAACGTTGTTTAGCAAATATCTACGTTTGCCTTTGACTGCTGATAAATAAACTGTTATCGAGTTTCGGGCAAGCGCCGTTTGGACGAACTTTAACTAGAATTATTGAAAAGGGTTTCACGCATTCCTAGATGTCGTCCAACAGGCGCCCAAACGCGCTCTACTTTCAACTCTTAAAGATTGTCTGCTTAGGCGTCGAGCACGAAGTCGTGTTTGTCCGAGAATCCACGTTCGATTATCGATACGGTAATAGAGTATGAAAATTTACTCCGCAAACGTCAACAACGATACACGCTTTGATTGAAAAAGAAACAATCGCAACCACGTGGACTGTGTACTCGATGAATCTTCCAATAGACTACACAGCTTTGGATGATTTTCCTTGCAGGTGTGGTTCCAAAACAGACGAGCCAAGTGGCGTAAGAGTCAGCGGTTACAGGAGGAGCAGCGAAAACGCGAAGGTACATCGACGAATCCAGCAACCGGCGAATCGAATTCAAGCGGTGGCTGTACCCCGAATCAACAACAGCAACAACAAGCAAATCAACAACAACAAGATTCAGCGTTAGCGACATCGGAAGAAACATCGGGCAATCAGGAAGCATTGAGTGGTTCGCGAAGTCCGAGCACAACTTCGACATCGGTGAGTCCACGACCAGGATTACACGGTGGACCAACGCCTTCGTCGGCTTCGCCCCAACCCCGACTAACTCCACAGCCAGTGGCCGTTTCCCAACAACAGCAACAACAGCCGTCGAGTCTGGATTCACAGCAGTCGGGTTTGGCTGCAGCCGGAAGTGGACCGCCCGCGGAGAGGTGAGACTGCCGGATGCGCGCCACGCGCCATTTACTCGCATGCGTAATTTATTTAACAAGCCTTCTCTCACTCTCTCCCCCCCCCCGCTCTCTCGTTCTTTCGTAAATATATCCTTATGGCTTATTCACGAGCAGTGACGCCGCTGCTGCCACCACCACCGCGGACAAGTAAGGAGCCGCTATCGCCGTCGAGTCGTCGTCTTGTTATAGTAGTAGTCGTAGTGGAGCAGCAGCGGCGGCGCCAGTCAGCCAAGCCTTTTGAATTTTTCATCGTTATACGTATAAATACATATATATCTATGTACGCGCGAGCTTTAATGGAGTGTAATTTAACGGTAAAGCTGCATTACCTTTTGTATTATAATAAGCGAAAGCTTGCCCGCCACAGCACCTCTTTGACGATTTTACACTCTAACGGCTGATTCTGCAGCCAGCAACAGTAGTAGCATCAACGTGCACCGTATATATATATAAAAGGCACACGATGAATTCCTAATTGAAAACTTGGAATTGCGGGCTAATGCGATCAAAAGTTAGGCCAAGCGAGAGAGAGAGAGAGAGAGAGAGGACGATGTAATAAAGCGCCGCGCAGCCAATTATTCATCTGCGCTGATGCAGTTAGTGCTATTCTCATTCTTGATGAGGCAAGCTTAATTGAATGGATTTCGCGCGAAGCCTATCTCTCTCTCTCTCTCTCTCTCTCTCTCTCTTTGCATAGACCTTGTAAAAGCTAACGAGTGCTATACACCTTTGTTTGCAAATTGACGTTACAGCCCCGTGAGCGGAGGTTTCCGACCAGTCGAAACGACAGCCGCCACCTCGCTGTTCTTTTCGCCTCATCTGGCGGCGCAGTTTTCTCCACCGTTGTTCGCCTCCAAATTCCAGATGGCCGCTAGTCCGGCATCGTTGGCCAGTTCGGGTGCCCCGTCGCTTTGGAGCAGCGCCATGGAGTCGTCCTCGAGAGCAAGTAGTCTCCAAGAGATGCTCTCGTGGTCACCGGCAAGTTGGGCTGCAGCTGGTTGTACGAGCTCGTTGTGCGGATGTTGCAAGAATCCCGCGGCCACTGCCGGCGGTAGCAGTAGTAGCGAGCAACAACGCCACAGCAGCTTGGCCGAGTTGCGACGAAAAGCTCACGAGCACAGTACGGCCTCGGCACTTCTCGGTGGTTTGGCGAGTGCCGCGGGTTTTCATTTTCCAGCGTTGCCATTACCACTGTTACCACCGCTACTTGGATTGTCGCGGCCAAGACCCGAGCCCGCACCCCATCATCTGGCGCATCTTCAGCCAACCTCCAAAGAGGAACCCTAGGTCAACGTGCGCACCATCACCGCGTGCCTCCCGATGATCCTGATGACGATGACGACGACGACGATGATTACAACGATAACGCTAACGTCTCTTCAGAGCCAAGCTACCGTCTCGACCAGCATCACGATGCTACGCTATATCCGAGTTTGCACTGTATATAATCAGATTTTTCAGTATATTTAAGAATATTCTTGAGAATATTATTGGTAATATTGATAATGTACTCTGAAGAAATATACCGGAGAAAAGCTTAAGGATGCAGCTTGCGCTCTCGCGGTCCTGTTGTCGTCTGTGAGCGCTAACGCTACGCAACAGCGTATAAATACTTGTAGACTATCGGAGCAGCCTGTATATTCGAATACCGAACAGTTACAACTATTTATCGAGAGTATACTTTATATTAAATACATCGTAATCAATCATACACGCACACGCACACGCACACGCACACGCACACGCACACGCACACGCACACGTACACGTACAATTCTCAACGTACACGCGCATGCATACACGTAAAGAATTAGCGAAAAATGTAGCCGTTATTGTCGTAGTGATATTTCGATTAATAAAGTTGTTCTCGTGAGGATAAGCCACGTACAGCCTGTTATTTCATTTGTACAAATAGACACACACAGCTTCGGAGAGACAGAGAAAGGGCTCGACTTTCAATCTCCCAAAGAGAGAGAGAGAGAGAGAGAGCGAGAGAGGGCGAGAGAGGGAGCGAGGTACAGAGAAGGAGGAAGAAGATAGCGAGTTTGTTGGCAATCAATGCGCCTCACAAGAAAAGCTTTGGCGGCGCCCATCTCCCCCACCCCCTCCCCCACCCACCCCACCCCTCCATCCTCGTTGTTGAAGGATGCTACGCAAGAGATAGCAAAGCGAGAGGGGTTGGTAGACTACGGAGGAAGGAAGGGGGTTTAAGGAAGGGGCTGCTCTACTACTGCTACTGCTTGGCTTGGAGTTGGCGCAAGAGGAGAATCAGTGAGCACGGCCAATGGGGATAGAGGCGCCATTGATCGGCACGTGCCGGCCCGTTTTGGTTCGCCGCCGCCAGCCAGCCGCTTCCTCGAACGCGATGGCGGAGACCAACATCAACACACTCGCACGCCGCCCGTTTTGCACACTCCGTTACACTTACTGCTAAACCGTATTAATCAACGACATCGCGGATTTAACCCTCCCCTCCCGCTCCGCTCCGTCCCTTCCTCCTTCCCGCCACCATCGCCACACTACCGCCGAGGAGACAAAGCGCTCGCGCCGCTACTGGCTTTTTTCTCCCCAGCAGCTTAATGATACGGCTTCCGATTTCTCCTACGTATCCTGTCGAGGCGTTGTACACCTCTCCTACAACCCTCTTGTTCCTTCTTCTTCTTCTTCGTCTTCTTTCCACTCGACGCGGCGATCCTCCACGCGAGTGAGCATCTACGGATTTCACTCGACTCTTTTTTTCTGGCCAAGCTTTTATCCGCACATCCACGCATCGCTCGGACAAACATTCGTTTATCTTCAATTCAACTACTTTACTCCTTTTCATCCGATGCTATGGATTAAATTATCCTTGTGCTTTTTCTCCCTGCCTCGCGGCTACGCTTGTTCTTTACGTTTTTCCTCCTCTCTCTCCAACACTCTTGCCGCAAAACACACGGTCAATTTATAGAAATCTTTGTAGAAATACTCGGAGAGAAGTTTGCAGCAAACAACGTTTGTCCAAAAAAAAAAAACAAAAAAAACAAACGGACTTTAGACTTTTGCAATTTTTGCGTGTACATAGTGAGATTTGACGTCGAATATCGAAATCATCGTATAAAAGAAAAACATTGATTTTGGTTGCAGAAAGAAAAAAAACACACGTAGATGACAATAATGTTTTTAAAGTATCCGTGTCCCTTTATTAGCTGTATAAGAATAAGTGTAAAATTTTGTACATACTACAATAAGTCTTAATTATAGAAATAGGGCGAAGAACTCGTTGAAACAGTTGAACTAATCCAACATTTAAGATATACAGTTTGTCGCGTGCAATATACTCTTGATTAATTTCACAACTTGTAATATAATACGTGTAATTAATAAACGACATCAGTTATGATTCTGTAAACGATATTTTGTCTTGATTTTACCATTGCTACCATTCCGCGTTGGTCCCTTTGTCGTAGCTCTGTTTCTACGGCTGAACCCGTGACGAATCCAAGCCATCGTCAAAGTGCACGACTTTGGCGACGCGTCCGGAACGTCCGACCAATGGCAAATTAATCGATTGACTGGAGGATGGTTTCCGTGTACGACGTTAAACGACGGTACGTTTCTTACACGAGGAGTAGCGTCGAATGCGTGAGAATGCGCATTCTGGCTGCACGCTACACGAGTCGTTCCTCTGTTGTATCGCTTGGTGCGGATTGTGAGAAAGCAATTGAAATCGGTTTCTCGTTAAAACTGTAATTGATTTTAAACGTCTCAAGTAGTTGTATGGCGTGTCTATTAATCTAGTAAGTTTATAAGATCTTCAGCAATGACTAGCCCTCGCGAATAAAATGTAAGCGTTTGATAAATTCTCATTGATCAATTGGCTTGATGAGAGTGAGGAATCAGGACGCTTGAAATGTTTTCTACCAATCAATAAATCATACAGTTCGAATCAATTAAACAATCCGTTGCGACGAATACTCCATTGATGAATCAACTGAAACATTCAATTGTTTAAAATGTCATTGTGATTGCGTTCGATTCGCATTTTTTTCTTTTTCTTTGTTGTTTCGCTCGTTGCTGGCTCGATGTTCGGTTACCGCTACGGTTGCCGACTGTACTACGTGTAAAAATTAAAACCCCTCGAAACGCGAGCGCGTTAAAGTTTCACCTTATTGAGAAAACGTTGGTAATCGGCTGAAAAAGCAAACCACGAAATAATGAATTCAATTAATCGGATAAGCCATTAAAGTTTTACTTTGGAAAAGTGGAAAGAGAGAGAGAGAGAGGGTCGAGTTAACACGAAACGCCGTGCACAGAACTGTGTATAGGAGGTATAGATGGAACGAAACGCGGCTTAGTTTTTTTTGCTTGTTTTTTCCTCTCTCTCTCTCTCTCTCTCTCTCTCTCTGTGGTCTCGCTAAAATGGCGTTTGAACGCAGGGGTGTGTAAAAAGGAAAAAAAGGAAAAAAGAAGAAATAAAACAGGAAGGTTGGGGTAGCAAGCGAGAGAGAAAGCAGTAATGGGCCAGAAGATTAAATGCTGCTAGTGAGGAAGCGGCGAACCGCGCTTGCGTCGTGGGTTATCGAATCGAGTTTCAGCTAAAAAGAGAGAGAGAGAGAGAGATGAGTGGCGAGAGTGCAGGTAGTTTGACTCACTCTAGCAAGCGTGCGATGCGCAAAGGCTATTATCATGCCGACGCGCGAGCACGCTTATATAGATTGGCCTTTTAGCGTCTGCCACCACTTTCGTAAAATGTATTAAGTGATTTATTAGATATTTGCCCCCGTTCGTGTGTATACGCGTACGCCCACGAACTCGCAGCGTTGCTGTACGCACATACATACGTATATCTACGTAAACTCGGCGAGCAACTACGAGCCACAGGATTAAACCAATTCAATCGTCACTAATTATTTGCCTAGATTACGTAATGTATCCTCGTGTATCTACACTCCTCATTACGCTCAATTGATCTACGTATCGTTTTATACTTCGGTTATCTCCCTTCTCCCTCTCCTACGCACATTGTTTCACTCTAATTCATCTTATTGGCGCGGATTACGCACGGTCAACATTTTCGCTTTTGGCTTAACTGTTTTGTCTTGCTGTAGCGCCTTTCAACGGTCCGTCGAATCAATTCAATCGTCGGAACGACGAGAAACAGTTTTCGTTCGTTTGACGCCTCGCGAAAAGCACACTTGTCTCGTATTCAAATATCGAGTTCAAGCTCGCGTTTGGCAGCGTTTCACGGACGGAACCTTCTTTAACGGTGACGAACGCTTAAATATGCTACTCCGAGAAGAAACTGTAGAGGCCAAGTAGACTGGAGTGCTGGTCCGTTACAAAATAGCCGCTAACGTACGACAACGCGACTCGAAAACAATGGGAAAAGCAGTAGACAAGTTGGAGAACGTGGCCAATTTAAATGATAACACGAGAACTTTATCCTTCGTTCGCTCGATCAAGGTAACTCGAATGTTTAACCGCATTCCGTTTTTGTTTACCGAGTATCGTGCTTTACGCAAGCACAATTTGTGCAATGTCTTTGTGTTTTAGCAATTCTCGATATTAATTTAATGTTCGTTTAATTTATTTCGGAAAGGTCACGCCAGCTTTTGAAATCGATAGCTGCAGAGTGGAGTACTATTAGGAGATTACGCTAAAGTATTACTTATCGATCGATAAATATACCTCGTTTGGGATGTAATTGGACAAGAGATTACGCTACACGCTTACAACGGAGAATAGATATTTATCGCTCAAGTATCGATCGAGACATGTTCGCTTTGTAAACGTACGACCTTACGTATCTGTGACGTCCCGCAGTTTTCGGGATACTTAGGTTTGAGCTTTAAGCAGGAGAAGAAGCTCGCGATCAATTGATCTTTAAGATTGGGTGCGTCGTTGTACCTGTAACAGCATTTTTCAAATAACATTTGCGAGTTGTCCAAAAACGCGACTTGTGCTGTTACTCTGGACGTGAAAGAGGAGCCGCTGATCGTTCACACGGACACGATATTACTAAACTTATGCACAGAAGCGGAATTGACGCAAAGCACTTGGTCGGTTATGCGTTCCACTTTTAACGAGGTTTGAATCGAATTTTAGCTTTTCCGTATACGACATCAATACAAAGCGTTACTCGATACATTATCAATGTAATACTAACTCGGTTTCCGTAAAATTTCCACTTGGTTAGTCGTACCGCGAATCGACGGATATCATTAAATATTATTAAATAATAAAACTAGCCGCGCTTCCTTGACATACGTACGATTACCGAACGATCGTCAAAGTACATCCATACGAATTCTTCGTTGTTGTAAGCTTCGTATTTCTAATTTGATATTCCGGCATTCTAATAATCGCTTTGGTATCGTAAACGAATTCTTCCATGTGTCGCTCGTTAAAACAACGTGAAACTTGTTACGTCGCGACCTTTACGTCCGAGAAATATAATAATTGTCAATTTGGCCATTCAAATCGAACGACTATCTTAATGAGAGGAATCGAAAAGAAGACGATCACAGCCTTGAAGCTGTTGTCTCAGATTGACTTGTAGAATATTTTCGCTGTCGTCGAAAACCATTGAAAGCTAGCGATCGTCGCTTTATTTCAACGTTGCGTTTACATCTATTTTTATAAAGACGGTTAATTATTTTAGTTCGATGAATAATTCTTACACAATTATACTCTCAACGAGAGAATCAAAACTGTAAAATTATCGTTTCAGCGGATGAAATAACTCGATAAAACTTTGTCAATTTTAAAGGTAAAAAATTGTATTATCCAAAGTCTTATTTAACATTTACAATATAAATTACAATTAAATAGTACAGCATTGCAAGTAAAAGTTGAGGAAGATCCCCTTAGCTATGTGTAACGGTTACATGAGATCACTCATCAAAACTTTGCGTCTCACGGCATTGGTGTAGCCCTCTTTGTACTGGTAATGCACATCGCTTTTCATCAAATCAATTTTCGGTTTGACGGCACTCTTGTCACTTTCGGGATTCGCGCGTGGGTCCGAAATATTTGCAGCCATTTCTCTGTCCTTTGCCCGTTTCTCTTTCATACTTACGTATCCTGGCTTCCGGAACCTTTCAAAGAATTTGCGACAGTTCTGCAAATAAATTTATCGAATATAAGTCCGAAGAATGCATTCATAAGATACAGATTATTGCAAATGTTTAAATTTAACCGTAACCTATTTCATCGGAAAGAACTCTCAAGTAGCTCCCCTCTCGTACAAACGACAGCTTATCAAAACAACGTCTTCTTTTTGTACACGACTAAAATAAAATAAAAGCCTCTGCTGAACGTCGATAAAACTCGTGTAATTCGGAAGAACCGTCAAACAGCTAATGCAATATCTATTAGGGGAGAGCACGAGTGAGGTGCAAAAAAAAGAAAAGTCATAGGGTCGGATAGTCATTAATCGAGTCGAGCACAAAAGATTGCGGATGTAAGACATAAGCCTGTGTTTGGTCAATTCAACGTGCATGTGTGTGATACAAAGTCAAGTTTGGCAATAAATTTGGATGACTGGATGCTTCTGTTGAGAGCGAGCGAGAGAATCGGATGGGAATCAACATGACAATACAAGAGTGGAAGGCGGCCAAGAGGGTTGTCGTCGCCGCCCCCGCGATTAGTGGGAGTCGCGTGTGCATTCTGCTCGAGTGGCTTCCTAATGTTCGCTAGCTTTTACCGGGCCGGAAGCATGGCTACTATAGCCGGCTCTGATTGCCATTGTCCGCGCTAACAGATTAACTTGATCACCGTATACCGTGAGATTCTCGTCTTTGCCGGGTAAACCGCCGAGTAAGAAAGCAAGCATATAACGCAGAAGGGACGCGAAGGCAGCAGCAGCAGCAGCCACGTCGGAGAGGCGGAGTACGAAAGAAAGAGAAAGAGAAAGGGAAAGAGAGAGAGAGAGAGAGAGAGAGAGAGAGAAGGGGTTTTGGGAGGAAAAAGGAGGGAAAACGGGGGTGGGGGAGTACATCCCCATGGAGGTCGGGCTATCATAATATAAATTAGCTCATATGGCTCTCCCCTTGTGTTAGCTCGGATCTGGCTCGTAGCCTCGAGTGCTTCGGGATTCACTATTCATACACGCGACAATTAGATAGGCATTACTCGGCAGCCGAGCGCTGCATACACTACCACTGTGCTGTGTCGATGCGGGGCTGAAGGGGCTGCTGCTGCTGCTGCTGCTGCTACTGCTACTTGAGTCAACCCCTGAGCCAGTGTAAACACGTTTTAATAGAGATTCGCTTGAGCGGTTATAATAGCCTTGCGGATGTAGTTCTCCGCCTCGAACTCAGAGCTCCACCTCCTCCATCCATCTATCCATCCCTCCTTACCTCACGCACACGCACACAAACTACAACGTCTCGGCTTTGCGTCTTTTCTTCGCGAGTAATGAGCGTGCATGCGCCTCTACACCATTTAGTTAGCTACTTATTCTCGAAATCATCCAGTGCTTTTGTAAACCGTTTTTCCTCCCCTCTCTCTCTCTCTCTCTCTCTCTCTCTCTCTCACTCTCTTCAAAAGAGACCTGCAGCAGCCTTCGCCCAAAGCGAATTCAGTGGCGAAAATGATGAAACGCCACCAAGCTCTCGCTCTCTTGATGAGACCATCAATCATTAATGATACTCAGATGAAGGGTTTTCGCTGTTAATAGCTGACTCTCCCGGCCAAGACCCCAACGCGCGAGAAAAGATTACCTCCCTATTTTTCATTTCGTACCATCTATCAAAGACCTTGGGTACGCTACGTTCTTTTATCAAATATCTATCAATTATTAACCAGTCTCTATTCATTCCGTGATTCGGACTCTAAAATTAAACTCTTTCACGTGACATCGCTCACCTCGACGCGTTGGCGCGTTATCTCGCCCATTGGTCTCTTCGCGTTCAACCGATTCGTTTCGGATTGCGTTTGATTGGATGTTTTTTCGTCGACTCTGCTGCTGTTCGACGTCGTAGATCCCGTCGATGATTCTTTAGCCACCTCTTGACCACTCGTCACGGCAGCTCGACGTATCTTTGCTTTTTCCAATTCCTGAGCGACTATTTGTTTTAAAGTACCGTTCAATTGCGATCTCGATTTGCATCCGGGAAACGTGGCGATGTCCCAGAGATTGCTGAAAGTGTCGTTTGATCGAATAACTTTTTTCCGCTGACCAAGTGAAATCGGAAGAAGTGACCTTTAATTGAAGGAACTTACGGATCCAGGATGTATTGGTATCCACCCTCGGGTCTTCTCTCTTGCGTATACGATAATCCAAAGTCAAGCATCAAATCTACCAAACGATTTAGAACATCCATTTCGGCTGGTGAGCATGACCTTATGGGGAAAGTTCGCATGTTTGGCGTCAATAAAACTGGCAAATACGGCAAGACTTCCGTGACTAGCGTCAAGATATCGTATTTGGATATTTTCTTCGTTACCGTGAGTATGGACATATTTCGTTCTAATTTTTGATTTACCTGAAAAACAGTGCTTTTATTTCAATAAATTCATGCAAGTGGCGGAATCGTTACGAGTTACGCCGTAGAAACTAGTTTCGGCTGAGCTCGGAAAACGGGTTCAGCGATATCGCGGTACATTATCTTGAGCAAACCGCGTTTTTGAAAAGGCAACTTCGAGGGCTCAGAAATATGATCGCCCTCTATAAACGGAGTAAACATAAAAGAAACCCAGTCAAGCAGTCAATTATAATACAAGATAAAAGCGATGCACGGCGAATGTGAAAAAGCCCAAAATCAGTGTGAATTCACGGAGACGACGAATAGCTTAAGAGCGGAAGAAAACACGCGAGAGAGGGAGTTGAAAAGAGCCACAAAAGGCGGAAAAGTTTATTCATCTAGACACTCGGGCGAGCGTCCTGTACAGCAGAGAGCGAAATTTTTTCTTGTTATTTTTGAAGGGATCACAGAGAGGACTGTAACGTTGTTGGTGAGGGGTAAAGGGTGAGGGGTGTAGTGACTCAGGAAAGGGACGATCGTTGACCTGGGGTGGGAGGACTCCTCTTCTCTAAGTTAAATAATTCAAGCTCTCATTAGGGCGACAAAAACAGCCTGACGAATAGCCGGGGCTACTTGACTGACCTTAGTAGGCGCGAGATTCAGTCTGTCCAAGCGCACGCGCGCGCGCGTGCACGCGACTTCAACCCGGCGCCAGCTCTTTGTTTTATTTCGAATATTCTCTCATTTCTTAAAAGCTCTCTCTCCCCTGATAATTAGCGCAATGCGCGCTCGCATTAATTATTAGTCTCTCTAATTAGCCGGAGATAAATCAAAAAGCCGCTACCGCGAGAGCGAGTTGCTGCCCCGAGAGAAAGAGAGGGGTAGGTAGGTAGAGAGAGAAAAGACCATTACCGTTATTGCTTCCAACAACAGCGATAAATATCAAGCCAGAAACTCTAGCTCCGTTTGTTACAATTCTGAATTATCATTGTTCGCAACTGCAAACGCGTAGCCTCGCCGCACTTTGCATACTTACCTCTAATACAGCTGATGGGAACGAGATTTTCGGCACCTGCGTGGTGGATAAATTCATGTGCCAGGTTACGAATGCCGCTGTCGTGTAAGGCATGAGTATCCAATTTTGACGCTCCATTACCAGCGTGTTAATTCTGTCGTAAAATTCAAACCATTCCATCGAATGAGCCACGCGCAATACTTTATCCTTGCACAACTCGGGGTAATTGTGAAAAATTCCTTGCATCAAGCGCTCGGGCTCTCCTGCAACGAACGCGTTAATCCATTACTATACTCGTTACTCTTGGCTCGGGGAATGAGATCTCGAAAGCATCTTGCCGAACAAACCTTGCTGGACAATTTTCGCGACTTTTTTAACTCTTTCGGAGTCCGACAAAATCCCATTCTTATTCGTGGGTACGTGCAGCAGTTCTTTCCACGAGTCAAAAAGTCCCTTTCGCATGTCTTTCGAACCGAACGCCACGTTCATCAACATGTCCGTTTTTCCACCGGTGTATTGTAGTATTCCCAAACAAGCTCGAACGTCGCAAGCTGTCCTTTGCGCTAATTCCAGTAGAGCTTGGGCATCTACGTGTAAACCTTCTTTACGCGCTATCACTGACAATCGGCCAGCTAATATAATTGGGCTTGCTTCTGGTACACTTAATACTAAAGCCGTTGATCTGAGAGGCCTATGAAATGCATTGTTTTTTATCGTTTTATTCATGTTTACGAGCTACAAAAGTCGAGTACTTTAATTGCTAGAGTTCAACGTCAACGATCAAGTGCTACAGCATTCAGCAATTACGCAAACTTCCATTACGTTCATTTCTATGAATTAGCACGCAACGATTATTTAGCTACTATCTCACCTCAATGACGGAGTATACAATTCATTACAAATACAGATGATCGGTCGTCGGCAGCCAAAATTTTCTTTCTGAACTTTAGCATTTTTTCCTTTTGCCGCCAATTTACCCTGAACAAATTTCAAAAGAAGATCGATAGAAGCTGCTGGAGCCCCATCAATTTCATCCAAAACAAGACAATTAGGACGCTTTTCTTGATCGATCACAGCTCTCATTTGTGTCGAAGCCAACAGTGCTTCCCTGTTAGATCAAGAAGAATAGAACGAATTGATGATGCTAATAATGAAACGTATCGAAAGAAAGCTTTCAAGTTTGTTTACCTAAAAGCTTCAGGCCCTCTATCGTCACTTGCATTCACTTCAACAATATTATATCCTGCGTGTTTTGCAGCTATATGTGCTAATGTAGTTTTTCCCAGTCCAGGAGGACCAGTAAGTAATACTATTCTTTTTGTTGGGAAACCTTTACTGTCGTAATCAGGTTCGTCTTCTTTTTTCCTGAATTTGCCTTTGAATTTGGTAAACGTTTGAGGTTTTCTTGGTCTGAGCGTTGTGTCTCTATCAAATACAATTTTATCCCATAATTTTAACCAGTAGAGCAGACTTCTATTAACATTTTCATCCGACATTAGATCCAAGTACCTCTTTGGACGATACTTGTCAACCCATAACTCACAATTTACATTTTCTTGATTTGAAGTTTCCACTGGTAATACATCGTGTTTCTTATTGATCTTTAAAATCTAAAGAAAAAATTTAATTATTTCAAATAAGGTATTACATTGTTGACAAAAGATATCAAATACTTGCAATGCTTTCAGCTTCATCTTTTAAACGATCAAAAGATTTAATTAAAAATCCAGAACCTGATTTGTGATCTTTTGGTACATATTTGTTTTCCTCTGAAACTTTGATATAAATGCGATTACCATCCTCGATCTGAGTAAGGGCAATAAATTCATATTTTGGAACTCTCTTGGTTATCCCTTTAGATTTACTGTGCAAAGAACAAAATAATCCATATATATACTGTCAGTAATTACATTTTTTACTTAATACATTTTTTATCTCACTTCCTAGCAGAACTAGTATTTCTCAAATTTCCTAAAGTTCCAGAAATTTGAAGATATTTTTTTCTTTCAAGTATCGCTTCTATAATTTTCTCAGGTTGATCCCAAGAAAACTTCTTCTTTTTGTGCAAGTTGGATACATCTATAGATTTTTTGGATTAAAGAATATTTTGATACACTTTATACACGCATGTTACATTAGGGTACAAATAATATTTACCTTGATCATCGAAATCATATAAAGAAATGTCATCATCTATATTACATGCATCTTGAGAAATTTGATCTATAGACCTTTTTTTAGAATTTTCAGTAGTTGTCTTTGGTCGGTTCTGTATTGTTTCGATCACAGTCTCGTCATTCAATTGACTATTCTGATTATCCAAAATTTTATTTGTGGGTTGCGAACTGCTGCTAACCGTTTGCTTTGGGGTTTTATCTTGGGCAAAGGATGTAATTGGAATATTTTGTCCCCTCTCAGTTGCTACTCAGCGGTAAATAAATATTATTAATTAAGTGAACGCGAGTAGTGAGAAAAATAATTTTTATTCGTGATTTAACTAAATTGCAAGATATCTAACCTTCCAGTTCTCGTAAAATTTCATATTCGTCTTCATGTTCCAAATCAAATTCATCCTCAGGATCAGGAAAGTCGTCATTCATATTTAAATAATGTTAAATAATGTTAAATAAAAGTATTAAAATCATATGTACAACCGGCGCAACAGTTTTTCAAACTGTAGCTGTTGTGGTTTTCTAACCTCAAATTATTTGTATTTGTACAATTTCAGCGCGAAATCCAAAAGCTAGTTTCATTCGACTCCGTTTGACTCCGTTTGAATTGTGATTCAACGGTAAAAGCTCAAGTGATCTATTATTTATTAGTATTTTAAGAAAGATGTACGTCATGGAACGTATTTAACAAAAAATATAAAATTAGACGACGCTAATGGTCTTGCTAAGATACACATGAAAGAATTGGTATGAAAATAATTGTAAACAATTGTTATGACCTCTATAAAGATCTTTCTCTGACGAGTATAACGTGCGTAAAACGTCAAATGTAATTAATGACGATAACACTATTGAACATTTTCACGAATCAAATTCAACTGTGTTTGTATGTACCATGAGGAGAATTGTAGGGATTTCGTAGAAAAATGTTATTTTTCTATAAAAACCTAATGCATCTCGTGTACATTTGCCGTAGTAACAGAAGCAGCAGCATTAATGTCGATAGTAGCAAATGAAACTACACAATGTTTCTACGAAAATTGAAATAAGTGCCAAACACGTGCTATTCGACCGATCTTTCGTCTGGAAGAGTCTTCCTTGGACGTTTGCGGTGGTAATCATAGAACGTCCACTTATTTGATACACTCGTTGAAGTATTCTATTATACGAAGATATTCCACGAAATTCTAAGTATTCTATTGTACGATTCCCTTCACAAATGTATTACTTATAAACGGACAGTTTCACGTTATAGTATTAAAATTTCTTCGAAAGGGTATTATTTCCATATTCATTTAGATTTATGTATGAATAACGTGTAAAATATGTCTACTTCTACCATGATAGATAATCATGAATGTCCTCGACATTTATTTCGTATACAATGTTTTATTTGACATTGCCTTCGTCGTTTGGTTCGTCTCATTACTCAATACAACTCCAAGCGATTACACGTTCAAGTATTTCCATTAATAGGCAGATAACACTTGATGACCTTAGCAGGATATGTTCGTATATCAGAATCAACTAACGTGGACGATGTTTGATCCAAATTAATTCTATTGCAGATTAGATTAATTTTAGTGCTCACGTTGAGATAACGTTCAGCTGAAGTACACGTATGGTTATTCGAATCAATAAATAAACGTGTGTTTGAAGTATTACAGATTTATTGTTTTTAATTATTTTGTATTACAATGAGTTATATTTACAATACAATGAAATCTCGTTACAATCCGAAACAATCGGTCTTGAATTACATGCTGTCTATACGTCATACATGATACTTATCTCACGGCAGACACTTTTTCGAGATAACATGCAGACAACTTTGCATTTAATTTCAATGATTGCTGTTCGTAAATCTAATGGTAAAGCGCCTGCGCTTTTCTGCCGCTATGAGATATGCATCGTAGACAATTCCAGTTCTAACATGCTGCTGAGTCTTAATGCAAAGTAGGCTCATTCTGTAAAACAGGCTAAACTTACAGTGTTTAAATCTATTATCTTTCGAAACAAAAAAAAAAAAAGAAGAAATTAATGGTCCATAAATAACGAGATATTTTAGACATTTCCTATACATAATACTGTATTAAACGCAGTGACTCGAACAGCTTACGTCTAAAGACGGAAATTTACGGAGTTGACAACTCCGAAGTCTATTTTTACCGTGATATTCGTCGATCGATTTACACTTTGACTCTCACTTTAATTACCATACTTTATTATACACAATATAAACCATACGTCATACCACTTTTTATTTAATTCATTATGTACAATTGTAATAACTAGTCTTAATCTAATTTTAGCTAACTAGTGACAATTCGCTGTGATCTTTAAGTGGGTTTATTCTTCCCTTCACAAATCTATTACTTATAAACATATCATTTCACATTTTAGTATTAAAATTGCTTCGAATGTGTATTATTTCCATATTCATTTAGGTTTATGTATAAATAACGTGCAAAAATGTTCGAGTTTTCAGTACATCAATAAATACTTTACATAGTTTTACAAAAAAATAAGAACGTAAGACAAAAACGCACATAAAATGAAAAGAAAAAACATCACAAGGAACAAAAATCAATGCAAAATGTACAATCCAAGAAAGAAAATGCTGGATCGGATCCTGCCAGATCATTACACTCTCTCGTGTCATTATTCCACTTTTCCTATTACTTTCGAGTCTATTCGTGATACACCAGTAGTCATCGTCGAGAACAAAGGCAGGTGCTAAAGATGTTCGAAACCCGACAGAAAGTTGTGCAACAAAGAGTAGAAACAAGTCGCGTATGATGAATTCTAATAACAACTATATGACTAGAAATGATTGCTCTTGCACGCGAGAAGTAGCCTTGAATATTTACGTCGATATTTCCTTCGAAACTCTGTCTGCCATGGCGAGCGAAATGAAAAAGAAAATGTACAAAACGACAGTCTAATGACGAACGAAGTAAAGTACGCAGAAGAAAAGGGTAGAGGAGCAGATTTTTACACTTCCGTAGTACGTCCATACGGAACCTGAACTCCTGCAGTAGCCGAGTTCATTGTCGCCGAGTCTTCCGAGTGCGAGAGCTTGCGTTCACGCTTGTTGAAGAGATTCCCTAAAAAAGAAGGCTGCTGAGCCGTACTCGTACCTTTAGCGCCGCCAGGGATCGTGGCGCCTTGGTGCACGAGGACTTGGTGTCCTCCCGCCGTCACCTTCGCACCTTGGCTCATCGAGCTGGCGGAAGTAGACTGAAAGGAAATCGACATACCACTGTCTAACGAGCCGACACTCCCGCGCCGTTGTGGTTTCTCGCCAGCAACTGTAAACAACGTAATTCCATCGTTATTTCCGCTCGTCGCATCTGCGAAAGTTCCAATGAATTCCTGAAATGCGCGTTTCTTACATTGCTCGTGTATGTCGAGTAGCGAGTTGCTCAGAGCCGATCGTTTGAGCTGCGAGTCCATGTCGACTACTTCTGATCTTTCGGAACAGGGCCCAGGACAAGGGCAGACTTCGACGTCCGCCACACCGGAATCGCGATTCTCGGCACTGCTACGAGCTCCACGGCTACTCTTCTGCCTTTCCAATTCGGTCTCTATTCTGAGCGTCTCCATCTCATCCATCTCGCTGATCGACTCCCTCAAGTCCTCTACGAATTTGCAGCGATCGTGCTCGTTGCGTGCATTGAATGTGACTAGTATTTTATTGTCGACGCGCTGCGAGAGTCGTATGCCGTATGGATAATCTGCAAAGTATCGATTCTCGTCGAGAAAGGGTCGAATTGGACGAAGGTTTAACCGAGTTGGGCACGCCCAAGAGATACTTACGGGAAACTTCAAAGAGCGTGACAACCATTCCACACAGTGGAAAACTCTGTCTGAAGGTGTACGTAACGCTGCTCTTCTTCTTGCTAAGTATTTTCGTGACTACAAGGAGGTCGTTGAACAAGAAAACTTCTCGCTGGTGCACTCCGGGTCTCTCTTTTTTGGTAATGTCGGGGATCTCGTAGAGCCGACAGTAGCAAACTAATCTTCGATGCGGCAAGGCCATGTTGGGTTTTTTGCCGACGATCGTGGCCTGCACTTTCATCACCTGCGTCACGTGGTCGGAGCCAGGTTTGAATTCGTTCGCCTTGACTCTCTCGTAAATGCCGACGAGCATGTCTTTGTCGATGTCCCCGCAGTCGTCGATGCCTCGTAAATTCTTGATAAAGTCCTCGATCCTCATTCGACGCTCGGGTTTGAGGTTTGGCGTGTGCAGGTCCGTGTTGAGCATGATGATGGCGAAGGCCAGTACGAAGACGGTGTCGGGCGAGCGTAGTCTCGAGATGACATCGGGGTTGCACTGGCAGTACCGCTGACTAAACACCTCCATCAAGCGCTCGATTTTTTGTGCTTCGCCTGGCATGCGGAAGTAGGCTTGGAACTTTCTCAGCGCCACGTCCACCTGCATGCCAGCCAAGTCGAGCTCGTGGGAGAAACATTCGAGCACGGCCATGTTGAAGGGATTCTGCAAATTTCCGAGATACTCGCCGATCATCTGCTTGGACAAGCCTTTCCTGCTGATGAGGAAGCGCGCCACGCCTTGGGGCGAATTCTCAAGGAAGCCTCTGCGGATGAGATAGTTGATGCCTCGCTCGGGCTTCTTGTTGAACAAGTTGAGACCAACGCGGTATTGGCGCTTGCGCACCGTCTCCGAGACCTTGTAGCTCGTCTGCGAGATCGTCTCGGCGTGATCCATCATGGGCAGCTGGTAAGTCGAAGCAGCGTGCGAGTGGTTCAGGTCTTTCACGCTGTTCAAGATGGATCCGCTGTCGTTGGCGTGAACCATCTCCGGGTGTTCCGGCGAGCTCGACTGTAACGTACGAACGGGGTGAGTCTCGACAGCTCGGCAGAGATCGTTGCAAACAGCGGAACAGACGGATCAAGGACGCGCGTGTACTCACCATTCCTTTGTGCTTCCAGATCGGCGAACCTCGTTGCGCGTCGCCCTCCGAACTCTCGCAATTGGTGGAGTCACTGCCGGAGCTCTGTACCGAGCTGAGGCTTCCGTTCTCGACACTTTTGCTGAGGCCATTGTGTCTTGGTTCTCCGGAACGCGAATTGATGGAGGAGGTGCGCTTCGGTACCTCCGGCGGAACTTTTTTGCCGCACGAACCCGTGGATGCTCGGCCGATTGATCTGCCGCTCGACGTGCTCAGCTGTGACGTGCTGCTCGACCAATTTTGTTGCTGCTGCATTTGCGTTTGTAGATTTAACGGCGTGCACGGAGACGTGCAAGGCGTCACTCGATGAGCGTCGCGGGGCGGAGTGTCTTGACGGAGACCGCACAGCGCTTCCTGTTGATTTCGAACGTGTTGCATTAATAACGGTGGTGTTTCGTCGTCAATTTATCGTTCCTTGGTCAACGTTCGGCTTTGATTAACTCGACCGAATCTAGTCGACGCGTTTATTTCGGCCAACGATCTCTGGCGCGATAAAAGGCTTCGACGGAAAGCTTGTTTTGACGTTTGTTGTTGCCCGCAACGATTACTCTAAGCTTTCGTACCAAACGATTGCCCGTACATGGGCTTTCGTCGGTGCGCGTTTCGTTTGTCGAGGGCGACAGTCGTAAACGACTTCCGTCGTCCCATATCCGTTTCGGAGCAATTTATCAGAGCGACCGAGAGGTCGAATCTGTAAACGATCTTGTATCTCGACACGGGGCTAACGACCGAGCCAGCGCTCAAAGCAAACGATGGCGCCTGCGGACGTGAAAGCTGGCCCCGAAGCTTACCTGAGGATTGTAGTAATGAATGCTGGAACCACCGCTCTCCTGCGAACTAGACTCCCAACAGGGACTAGGTGGTGGTTGTTGCTGTTGCCTACCACAAGGACTCGGCGTGAGCGACGGTGTATGTCTGCCCGCGCCCGAGTGATTCACCAGCTGGTGAGCTGCCACGTGATTCGTGAGCTGATTCTGCAATGGCGAACAAAAGCCGATTAGTTATTGACGTCGCTCGATGAATTCGTCGCTTCCGAACGACGTTCGAGGAGGCTCGCTTTGGTAGGTTTACTGGCGTATCGTACCTGGTGTTGCGCGGCGTTGATTTGGATCTCGCATCTCGAGCTCTGGCTACGAGGCATAGGCGAAGCACAGCCGTGAGCTGCACCATCGACGACGACCGTTGCACCGTGACGCCTTTCTCTCAGCGACATGCTACGAATTGGCGTCGGTCGATTCACTGGCGACGATTGCTGATGATGCACGTACACTTGATTTTGATGATAGGCCAGTCGTTGATCTTGATGCTGATGATGGAGTTGTTGCTGCGGTTGATGCTGCTGATGCTGTTGGCGTTCGGTTTCCTCTTGCAGCTTGCGACTCAGTCGTTTTTCAGCCTTGGCCATGGCCGTGATTGCGGCGAATTTCTTCAGCAGGGTGTAGCGTCGAAAAGCTCGCTGGATCGTCAATGCCGCATTGCGAGCTTTCACGCCGCCGTACTTGCGCTCCAGCATCTCGATCTGCTTGTCCAGCAGGTCTTGCGACAGCTCGTACCTATTCGTATGGAAATCAGCGTTGCCTCGATTAACGTTTCTTTTTGCAAGCTTTGCAAACGCCGTAAACATAACGATCGTGCTTCAAGTGTAAATGCCATCGCGTATTCATGGCGATCGTCTCGTCGTCATTTTATATACAACGTTAGTCATGACTCGCGCGTCAAGGAAACTTAAAGGCTTAACCGTATACGAGTCAATTGTTATTATGTAAATAATCTTCGAGGCTTTAATAATCCGCCACGTGGCCGTGTAATTGTCTATTTACGCAATTATTCGTACGACGTTATCGGGGGTTCAAACAAATTATCGAGCAGGTTTTATAGCATCGACCAAACAAACGTCTGTAGAAATATTAATTTTGAAAAGTCGTATCGTTGTCGCGAACGGCAACAACCACCTACGTTGTCTCAGCCTCGAAGCGTTTAACTTTGTACGAGTGTGCTTGTTTTACTAATTTTCTTTTTGTCTTTGTTTTTTGCCTTTGTTTTTTGCCATATTGCGCTACTATTTAGCGGAATTACGAAATGCTCGTTTTAAACGAAACACGCGCGCGGATGAGTCATGCTTCGCGTGCGTTCGCGAGGTTTATTTTTGTCTTGACCGAATATGCGATAAATTAACGAGCGTATTGCATTCGTTTGGCAAACTGTATTTTTCAAACTCACCTAGATTGAAAACTTGTTCGCTCTTTTTCGACGATAAACGTTTATCGTATACGAACAAATATGCAGCCAAGTATTACCACAAAAAAGCAACGATTAATTTGATCAAAGCGTCGAAGCGATTCTCCGCGCTGCCGTATATTTCAACGGAACAACAAAGTACATAAAACGCGTACGTAAAAGCAAACATCAAAGTTGATGTGAATTCGGTTTCACACCCCTCCCCCCGCTCCTCTCGATCCCCTCTCTTTTTTCGAGCGTACGAACAAGACGATGCGTATACTCACGCAGCCTGCAGTCGACACCTCTTCATGACATCGCCATTGCGCACCGATGATTTCTTGTGCGGATAAGCAGGCGACGACGAAATAGTTTGTCCACCGTAGCCTTGGACGACGGTGCCGTAACTCTGTGGTTGAGAAGCGTAATTCGGCTGGTGTAGGTATTGTGCACCAGGACCTGGATATTGAGCGTAATTCTGACTGTACATGTATTGGCCCGTCATGTAGGAGGATGACAATGCCGGTTGACCACCGGAACTGTATACGCTACTACCACCACCACCGACGCTGCTGCTCTTCGACGATAAACCCAGCCTGTCCATTTTTTGCGGGAAACTGCAACAGCAACACAAAACCAATTGCAATGAACAACGACATTGATTGCGAATGGAATATTGTTTACAGCGCAACCTCGTTTTAACGTTTTAACGATCGAAATTATTTCTCCATCGACATGGCTTGTGAAATTCAAATTAACCGCCCAGTGCTACAGCTTGAATTGCCATTGTCTCGCGATATTGCAACGAAAATCCGAGTGACGAACAAAGACGAACGAATTCACGCCAAAAGCCAGCCAATATCACACTTTTGTTTAGCTTTTCGCGATTATTCGAGATTTACAGCAGCTACAGTAGTATAGGCAGGTATGGCGATAACTATGGTGGGTTCCTCTTGTGTTCGAGTGGATTATCGTTGTTCTACAGGGGGATGGGTTATCGTCGCGGGAACAACGGTACGCGTTACACGGCAATTCGTATCCGTTACAGATATAGCACGCCACCAGCTACCAACTTTGCGTACGTTGCCTCGACAGAATCGTTTACGAACGTCAAAAAATGGCTTTAACGTTGCGTTGCAGTGGTGCCGTGCAATGTTTCTCTTTTCATTTGGCACCCGTACGTATTCGTTCGCGATACGTTGTTCTCGTGTACGTTGTAACCGCCGATGCCTATAACGTGACTATACACACGCAAATGCACCGAGGTAATTCTGAGTACACACAAGAGAGTTCCCGATATCCGTATGGCGAGCGGTACAATTTCCGTTTTAGGTCGGCTGCTGCTGCTGCTGCTACTCTTCTTGTCCCTCGTGCGAGATATATCACGACACGCGATCGGTGGTTGGACACGGATTCTCCCTAGCGTAAAAAGGTTGAAAGAAAAAGACAAAGGCGAACGATTTATCGGAGCTATTTTCATTGGTAGCTCAGAGCTATCGCGTACAACGTACAGGTGGGTCTGCAAGCTAACCCGATATTCGCGTTAATATATATCGGGTTTAACGCCCGTTCGTCTCTCGTAGTGCTATAGTTACTTGGATTTTCCCCTTTTTACGATTTTAACGATTCAACGCACGCGTGAACGCGAAAAGGGCCGGCAATTAGTCGTCAATAGAGACGCGTGCCTCGAAATATATAGACACGCGCTCGATAAGAATCGCTCTTTTGACAGGAACATCCCCAATCAACAACGCAAAGCAGTTTTACGGGCGAAGAATCTCGAGAAAGGTGGTCCTGGAATCGTTAAAAATGCAGCACCAATGTGAGAGAACAAAAAAAACACGCACGTTAGCGGCGTGCGCCAACAAACCCGAAGTATAAGATAAAATAAAAAAAGGGACGCGAGGAAGGAGGCAAGCGTGAGTGGCGCGTGGAGAGCAGCTGCTGCGTTATACTTGCTGCCGGACACGCGCCAGGTGCTCTGCATGTGCGTTAACCAAGTCGAGTGTAGCATTGATATTCCTCGAACACAAGTGAATCACCATCAGCCCTTTTATTTTATTTTTTTTTTTTTTCGAATAAAGCCTGTATTTATTATACGAAAAAAGGGGGTTACGCAGTCGAAGTAACAATGGTGACGATTTAAATTTTAATTTGGAGCTAGATCCAAGTGGAATGTTGCACAGCGTGATGGGTGACGTACTATTGCTTTGGATGGATAGATGACGCTTGATCGTTATCGTAGTACTGAGGGGAGGTGGTGGGGAGTGGGGGAGGGGGGGTCTAGGCTATTCAACTAACGCGCCTGCCCGACGCGCCGTATTTGATTACGCGATTGCGTCGAGAAAACGAGAGAAAGAATTCGTGATGTCGTACTTTCCATCTTGGAGTTCACCTCCTATAGGTAAGGACTTTTCTTTCACAACTCTTGTTCTCAGTCTCCCAAATATTGTGACAATCGAATAGAAACTCGTACGCGTTTCTATTCGAATACCAGCAATTGATTCTATTACACGCGCGTTAATAATCGTACGATGGGCGGCTATCGTATAATCAAGCGAAACGCAGCGCGTGTGCGCAAACGGTGCGTTAATTAGAGGGAACGCTGTGATAATTTTGCCATCGATGTATCAAGTTTATCCCAATATTCGTTCCAATTGTGCATCGACTAACGTATACGTTCAACCTACCTAACAATAATTACATTTTTGAAACGACCAGATGTACGCAGACTGTCGTACCACGCACACGATCGAAATACGCCTACGTTCGGTGGATTGTACGAGGATCGATCGATGGACAAACATGGAAAAAAAGGGACAAATAAATAAGTCGAAACGTCGAGGATAATTACGACGACGATGACGTTGAAAGGAAAAAAATTGATATAGGCGTGTATTTTATGAGTAATGCGTAGTGTTGGATATGGTCACGCAGTGCTAAACAGGCACACCTGAATTATCACCCTACGTTAACATCACCCCCCTCCTACCCCACCTAACACTTACGCATACACACTCTTTCGCGTGCCTGTGCAGGCGGAAAGTCACGCTCGACGTACCCCACTAAAAATCCGGATACGAAGATAATCATGATGTCTGCTATTGCTGTTGCTTCTGCTGAAAATCTACACTGCACTCGGATCACACGTTCACGTTAAGCGCTAAGCAGCATATTTCCCAAGGTCCTTGAGATTTGTTTTCCTTTTTTCCGCGGAAATAACTAACGGCAGGCACGTAAGTTTCCGTCTCTTCACTTCCTGCCGGTAGCGCGCTTCTTCAAACGTACGATGATCGCGATCTCTCACGCTGAACGACGACAACGACGAGTTTCATCGAACTTCGGACTCGCTTCACCGTCGCGATATTTGTTACGTTATATCGATTTGAACCACGCGCACTTGAGTTTAAGAAAACTCGTTGAAAAAAAAAAACGAACAAGAACTACGACAAAGAAGGAAAGAAGAGCGCGTGTTTGCTCGTCGAGCGCTAACGAAGGACTGAGGGATCGAGAACCGCCAGCTGCACCGAGCGAACGCAAGAGAGAGAAAGAGAGAGAGAGAGAGAGAGAGCGCGCGCGACCATAAGGAAGAGGATTCATCCTTGGCAGGCACACCTTCAAGGAGGGAGAGATAGAGAGTTGTTAGGCTCTGATGGCTGAGCGCAACTATAACGACAGTTGGCCAAGCGCGCACCACGTGCAAATGATAGGTACTTTTTATCTTCTTCTTGCCGATTTTTTTAATGACTCTACGTTAAGGTGGATTTTTTGTTACGCTTCGTTTCACGCGTGTCCAGCTATCTTGCTCGAGAGACTTGGTCTTGCTTAGAACAAATGTTTTTCTCGTTATCTCTGAGAACTACGCACTAAACGAACAAAAACTGTCTCGTTAACGGTAGCCTTGTGATTTATTCCAAGTCATTTGACTGTAACCGATGGAATTTAGCAACCGTTTGACAAACAATAGTGTTGTCGTTAAAGTTTCAAACGGCCAAAGTGTACGGCGTATAGAAACTTAAGGTGGCGTTAAATCCGTGTACGTATAATAACAGAGAACGCGACGACAAGCTCAGAGGGTCTTTACAAGGGATTTAAGAAGGAAGGACAGGAAATAGAGAAGCGGAAACCTCTCTTAGTTTGGGCAAACAGCAGCGTCACTGCAGGTATATACATCGACGATGATCGAAAGAGAAAGAGAGGGATTTCCGCAACCAATGCATCAAATCGCTAGCACTATACTTTTCTTTTTTTATCCTTGTGCACTGCGTAAACTCATAAATTTTTGTCGCGCTTATACTCTGCGCTCTCTCGAGGGCGTAGCACGCAAAAAAAAACATTTCCTTCTTGTCTTACGGCTATAAAGAGGGTGCTTTCAAAGAGACCTTACAAAGTATTTGGATGTTTTGTTTTGCCATCTTGTTTGTCTTTCTCTCGTACTGCTTTTGTGAGAAACAGCTAAAACAAAGATTTTCAATCTATGCCTACGACAATTGCAAACGAATTGCCGTGCGTATACGTAACTCTACAAGACGAATCGCGAAATTCACGACACGTGTACGTAATCGTACGTAGAACCAATGCTTAGCGAGCTAGTGAAAACGCGACCTTTCTCAACCTTGTCCTCCCTTCAAGCTAATCCCAAAATCGGAGCAAAGCTGCTGTATACACACGCGTGTCCAAAGGCCTTGGCAAATATCATGCCTCGTCCATAAATTTCGCGACATTGAGAAAGAATCTAGCCGCAATATAGCGCTGTTAGCGAAAGTGCCTCGTATACCTATAAACTTCTATACAGCACCACCACCAGAGAATGGTCGATCTTTCCTTGTAAGAGTCTCTTGTTGTCATCCATTGTCATATATATACATGACGAACTACATCCTTTTCCTTCTCGTATTATTATTTGACTGACCCGATTCATTTTTAGGAGTGGGAAAGGGGGGGGGGGAGAACTCTATACAATGAGACACGATGTATAAGCAGCTACTAACCCATTTCAAACGAGAGTTCAATGTCGTCTTCGCGTTGGTAACATACCTGTATATAGTATGTTACATTGTATTTATTCACTGCAATAAGAACGTCGAGCTTTTCCTCCACCCAAGATCGAAAGGTTTCGATGTATAAATTAGAAAAATTTCAAGAGCCGAAAGAAAAGGAAGAAAAGTTATTTTCCCCGTTGAATCATTTTATCTAGCCAAGGATCGGATGCTTTTTTTCTTTTTATTCTTCGGTGCACTTTATTTTCAATAGACTATTTTCCAGAGTCCTTTCACGAAAGAATGGACGTTGTCGGTGCACGAAGTAAGAAACTCTTTATTTTTCTAAAGAAAAAAATCGTCGCCGTTTATTATGTATATAAAGGAATAATACAAGCAGCACTATAAAAAATAAAAAAGCATAAAAAAAGAAAAGGAAACTTGCCCACGTAAATGGGTATTTCCTCAAACCTACGTGGGCAACGTGGAAACTTTTCCGAGTCCCTCCTTGCGTCGGAAGGTGGAAACAATGAAAAAAATAAAAGCTTAATTATCCGCGCTCGCTCGCTTCTTCTCGAAACAGGCACCTGCGCGCGTCGTCGTGATTCCCCTTCGCGCACGTTAAAAAAGATAGAAACAAAACAATCCGAGAAGAATTTCGGAAGAAGGAGCAAAGCACGCATCTGCTCGAGAACGCGTGGCACGCGTACGCTGCCACGCGCACCTGCTTGCATTTATGAAACTTGCTCCTTGCGGGCATCGTTATCCGCTGCTACAGCAGCAGCAAGAAATCATATTATATACGAGATGAACGAGGTCGAAGCCGCACGATGTGGGTATGTATTAGTTCGTTTAGCTGGTACAATAGCTTGTCGTGCATTTATCATCCATCCAGATGTACGTTTCGAGACCCGTATATACGCCTGACAAAGTTTTACTTGCACGTTATTGGCGTATGCGTTTTACGCAACGAACGAATTTGTCAATGCGCGACCTAAATTATACGCGAGCAATAAACTGTGAAAAGCTTGATCAAACAACGCCGAGTAATTTATAACCGTGTAAAACAGAGATAAATTGAAAAAAAAACAACAAACATCGGCGCAAATGCTCGTGCGTAAGTGGCTACTCGTTCTCTCTCTCTCTACTATCGTTAATCTTGATGCAAAAATGGGAGCATCGGTATCAACGAACCACGACGATGGGCGCGTGCACGATGAATTAGAAAGAAAGCCCATCGTGTGCACGACGAGACACGATCGAACGTTTACGAAAGGAAGGAAGGAAGGAAGCCCGGAAAAAATGTTTCGCTGGCACGTGTCCAAGTGGCAGCTGATGCGGCGGCTGCAAATTTTAAGAGACTTGGGCACACCTTCCTCTCCCCCTGCTTCTCTCTGGCACTTTGCAGGCTTTTCCTCTTCTTTCTTTGCCGTGCACGCCAGCAGCACACACGCGCTAAACCAACAAAGTCATTCGTATACGATACCCATCGACCTGTTCTATCGTCATAGTGGACAACGCGGTAAAAGTAAAATCCAGATGAAGTTATTTGCTGCGAGTAATCCAGTTGGTTGTGCAATTACGTCAAATCGAGTTTGTAGCGACGCACAAGTTGGCAAATAAACTCGTAAAATCGGATAAGCATCGAGTTAAAACGAGTCATACGCTCAAATTTGACATTTGACGTTTTTGCCGACAAACAAAAACGACAATCGAGTTGTCGTTTGGTAGAATCGATGGGGTAGAAACGAGGATCTTGAGAACCGGTATAGAGCGTCGTCGTCGCTAAGCTAATTTCGTTAACGAGCGCTAATAGCGAGTGAGAAGGAAATGGAATACAATATTGACACAGAATTGCCGTTGTTCCCAAATCGTCAGTTCAAAGAAAACCAAAACACACGCTGACCAAACCTTGCTAATGGGGTGGAAAAGTCATTTGCCGGATGACATTCGGGAGCGCTCTTGTCGTTTTCGTGATTTATACGCGGCCGGGGACATTGGTAAAACTCTATTCAGCCGATGAACGCGCACGCGCGAGAGAGTAAAATAATTTTAGAAGAACGATGCCGTAGCCGTGACGCGTTGGCTACGACCACCTATCGTTTTACGTAACTCTAGGTAATGCCGAGAAAAATAAAGAAATTAAAGTCGATCGACCGGTTACTATGCGGAAAGTACTTTATATACAACGTGTATCCTAATTTTGAGAGGATACGCGAAGCATCGAAAATAACAATCGAATCGGGTTCTGCTCCAAACTCCAAATACTCGAGACTAAACCGATAGACGTGCCGTCATTTTCCTAGGACGTTGAAAAAAGGTCATTACGTGCCTCGCTTGTCCAACGGGAATCTATCCACTGCAGAGACAATAAACAAGCAAGATGGTAGCTAAAACTGTCAAATTAGTCATCTTGCGGAAACGATAAAAAGTAGAAAAGATAACCTTCGGAATTGATAAAGTATTCGAAGAGATGCGCCAAAGGCAAACTGTCGAGTGAGATTTGGGTTTACACTCCGTACTCCTACTCGATGTCTCTTCGAAGATCTAACAACGACATATACGACCAATGTGTTTGCTACGTTGGACAGCAATTTTTTTCCTACTCGGTAACACGGTTATTCGCGACTGCGTAATATAGGGATACGGAAACATCGACACCTTGAATACCTTCAGAAATGTCACGGAGGTTCGTTGCGTAACTGGCGTGTATAAAAAAATTGGGCTGGAAAAGTGGTAACGGAAATGCAAAGTTCGGTTGATTTCGTTTGATTCGAGCAAACGTCACACTTGAATTGTATATTTCTGTCGTGTTTATTGGTTAACAAAGATCGAGAGCGGCAACAAAACTGCCATCGGAAACATCGACCGCACGTATTATTGCGCGCACTTTTTGCAAAGGAGAGTCTGTAACTGCACTGGGCATCAGAGTAATTACTCACGTACACGTACATACGTACGTACGTACGTATACATATAGGGGGTCTAAGCAAAGGCATAATAACGCGGAGGCCGCGCGCGGTTCCGGCTAATGGAACAAATTCAACCAGCCGCGAGCGTAAATACCCCGGTGCGCTTCGTGCGCGCCGCTGCTGCAGCTACTTTCATCCCCGGTGTAATAACGGTATCGAGATAAACAGCACAGCGATATCATAATATTCATCCTCCGTTTACATCTGCACGTCCTTCGTGCATCAAATTTACACGCGCGTACTTTCTTTGTTTTCCAACAAATGTTCGCAATAAAGCTCGAATTGTCCACGTGGTACAGCTGATAAGCTCGCGTGTGCTTACGAAAGCTTAGCCGGCAAACGGCGCGCACGAGCGAATAATAATCATCGAAGCAATTAGCGGGGCGCTGATAGCCATTGGCGAGTGCTACGATGCGCGAGCAAGCAGCAAGTAAGATCGGAGCTTCACGCCAAGATGCGCTTGAGACGGGTCAGAAGTTCATCGACACCGTCGTGTGCGAGTCGGAGAAAAAAAAACAAACAAGAGGAGATGAGTCGAACTTCGTTTTTACGAAATTCAGCAAACGCGCGAAAGATCGCGCGTGTATTGCGCGTCGAGTTGAAAATTGACTTGAAGAAGTACGATGGCATTTAAGAACGGACGTGCGCACGGAAGAAACGCGTCGGCGTTAAAGTGATAAATGCGCGCGCCTATTTCTTTCGCTGTCGTTGTTCCGAATGATTCATCCGTGCGCCATAAAACACGCAAACTGTCTGCTGTACGTATCATTCGTCAATTGGTTTTTCTCGTCCTCTCTAAACTTGTCGATCTTCCGCGAGGGCGGAAATGTTTTCGGGTGGTCGATTTGGTTTTCGATAAATCTGGAGTTGGCAAATACATAGTTAGCTTTACACGCGTACACACGTCCAGACGAGAGAGAGAGAGAGAGAGAGAGAGCATTGCGCAACTTTGCTGCAATGCATGTGCCGAGATGCGAGTTTTCTCCCACCTTGTCTGTCTACCGCCCCGTTACTCAGCGGTTCTATAGCTCCATCTTCTTTTTTCCATTCTTTTTTCGTTGTTCTTTTCATTTCCTCCTGGATACATACACATCTGTACGCTTAGCTGGTTTGTTCCGTTTCGCGCGTCGGTACGAGTCGATTATCAAATCGAGAGCGAGCTTTTACATTACGGTACACGCGGACGTTCGATCTTCCGTTGTCTTTCGTCCTCCCTCGACTCTCTTTTTCGACAAACTACTACTTTCGTACATACTAGGCCAATTTAGTTTTCATAAGATTCGAAGAACGCGCTAATGGAAGGTAAACTAGTTTCGCGAAAAGTCCATCTTAGCGGCTGGTTAATAAATGTTTGCGACCCAGTTAGCCAGCTGGCCTTAACTGGTCGTTTAACTCGCCTCTTTATATAGACTTTTCGTGAGTTTTCAATCTCCCTCCCTCTCCGTCTCTCAGACAACGGGAGTAGCAGACGTTGTATATCTATCGGTTGATGCGTACCAGACAAGATGCAATTTGTTCTGGACAAAGTGCTGCTGCCTTTTAAAATGTCAATTTAAGAAAGCAGAAGCTGCACTTGATAGCTCGGCAGAAATTGCCCCGAACAATTAGGTTTGCTCTTTCTCTCGCCAAGCAGCGAGCTCATTTGTACAAAGACGTCGTTATACGTGAAAGAGCTCGTTTTGTCCGACCTAGTCACTTTCGATTTCGTCACTCGCTCGACGAGAACGTGCTCCTTTTGTCGTGCGTCCATCTTCCTTACGCCTGTGATTCTTCAATTGACCTTTTGTCGTCGAATCCAATCAACGATTTCACGGTCTCGCCAAGGCTGTATCCTTGTGTAATCGACGTACGTCTTCTCCTTGCCTCTCGAGTTTGTTTTTTCTCTTGATTTTTCTCGTCTACGTGCGCACAATTTACGAGACCTGTGTACTATGCGTGAAATACGAGAAACAATCGTACACACGTGGTAGGTGGCAATTGGCACTGTCCACTTGAATAGGAATCCAGTCGCTCGTAACGTTCGCACTTTGACGGAGGTAAAGAAAAATAATCAAACTTGCGAGTTTGAGCGAGTTTGAGTAACGCGATTTTCAACGTCGTTCCATATGGCTCGCGGGCAATCGTCGGTTGTCCCAACGAAAGGCTGCCGTTGCAAACAACAATAACGCTCAAAGTCACTCGTTCGATCGCAGCTTCGTTTTGCGCGATCGGCGATGAAAATCTTACTCGCGTGTGCAGTGGCTGCGCGCTGTTTCTCAACGCGCGTTCACCTATTTCAATTGGCCTTTACGTCGCGAATTTCGCTGATTCGACGACGTCCAATCGACGGCTCGCTCGAACCAAATGCAGATAAATGGATCGCCGTTCAAAGTTAAGGCGTCATAGCGGATTCAAGAAAAAATGATAAATCAGAATACCGATTAATGAAGCTGGTAGGCGTCGAATATCCAAGTTGCAGCCTCGACCTAACGACTTTCTCTTGCACGGTGACGACGTGCCTAGTAGTGCGGCTACTCTGATGCACTCGAGTGGTTTTGACGACTTGGTGTCTGTAGTGCTGTTGGTGCTGGTGCTGGTGGTGGTGATGATGATGCTGCTGTTGGTGTTGCTGCCGATGATGGTGATGATGATGCCGGTGACCAGCGTTGAGCAACTGGGACGACTGCGAGGATGAAGAGGAGCCAGCCGAGCTGCAATGCTGCGACTCCACCATTGTTGCCCCGAACATCGTTGTCTTTTTTTTCACACTCCTATCACGCGCGTGTAACTCGTCACTGACTGACACGGAAACGCCTACCCATCTCGGTGAAAAATAATACGAAAACCGAGCGTCGCATTATTGCAGCATCCTCGCGATCGGGGAGTGCCTTCCCTCGATGATAATTGTTTCCCTCTTCTTCATACTTGGCAATTTGCTTCGCGAAGCACCTACAATTTCGCGATTGGTAAGATATTTTTTGCGCATTCTTTGTCTCTCCAGTAGAAATAACGAGGCGTCATTTCGATCGAGAAGAGGCTTTTGAGAAGAGTCTAATTCGAACGTCCTTCGATAGCAACGACGCGCAAGTGAGCGGTGTGCGATGAAGTCACTTTTTCGCAAGAGGATTCAACGAGTCGTTCGCACAATCGCTGCTTGCTCTCGATCGTTTGGTAGATTGTTTTATCGACCGAGTTCCTTTTTCGTATAGTTACGTGCGGAGAGAAGGAGAGAGACGCGCGCGCGTGTGTGTGTGTGCGAGATCGCGAAATGGTTCGTTCTCTATACGATTGCCCGAAAGCTTCTTAGTCGCGTTGTTATTTACGCGCAGCAGCCAATTGTCGCGCGTAATTGTCGTCGATAATGCAACTACAACACCGAAGCTGCATACGTGGACTATCGCATACGTCGACGACCTCGTTTTGTAACGAAATAAAAAAAAACAAAAAAGAAATTGACGAGATTGCGCAAAAGTTTGGAAAGAAAATTATTCGCGTCCGGCCTTGACATAAGCGGCAACGACAACCGCAGCAGCGGCAAAGCATTTTAATATCTCGCATGTAAATGTGCTTACAATTTAACACGCGTATAATTTAAATCCCGTGGCAACTGCCACGATATGACGTAATCTACGGATATTCAGAGTATACGCTTACACAGGCGATAATGGCAAATAACCGATAAACCTACACAACTGATTAAAATACGAACGCTAACCGAGTGTTGTTGGTGGTATAATTAATTGATTATTCCGGGACATGCGTATATTAACGTACGTTTATAAAAAGCTCACGACGTAACGGGGAAACCATCGAATTTCACGCCTACGCGCACCACGCTGTTGCAACGGCAAATTAGAATTACTTTACAAATGGTCCAAGCGCGTTTTACGCCATCGCTCTCGATTTTTCACGTACGAGCAAACGCGATAAAAAAACCAAAAGAATAGACAACTTTCCAACTATAATCGCGATGATAATTCAGGCGTGATAAGAAAAATCTACACAGAGTTGATCAAGCGCTTCCGAGCGCCGAGTGAAATTTGAAGAGTGCTTGGTAAGCGCGTTTTATTTTTATTTTTTATTCAACTTCGCTGGGAGCCGCGCGTCTCTCAAAAACCCATTACTCAATTTCTTTATTGTTGTCCGAGAGAATAAGATTTTTCCACGGATAGGTGGTTTCGCTTCTTTTTCACGCTCCTACGCTCGTTGTGCGTTATTTATCGTTTGTACATCGGAACGATGAACGAATTGATAGTTGAACGATCGATTATCGTGATTTTCCCATTCGATCGACGTGTATTTTTCATAGACACGAGGGGGGAAGGTGATTTATTTCGACGAGAGTTGCAGCTAATACATCGCGAAGATTAAGCGACGGGTCTTTAGACGCGGCAAATAGACCTTGGAGGAAAAGTTTTGGAAATCGTGCATTTTTAAAGGGATACGCGCGTTTACGCTTAATTACTCCAGAGAAGAGCCTCGTCGCTTTCTCTGCGCTATCCACTAGCCGCCGTGCGAACGATCGTCGTGGCTTCCATGGAGACAGACGAGCTGCATTTGCGTCTTTTGTCAACTTGTGCGATTTGCGTTATTCCGCGCGTGAGCCAGCGGGGAAATATTAAACGTCGATTTAGTCGCGTAAACTTTAAACAAAAAAGAACAAGAAAAAGAAAAGCAACAAAGTAGGGACGCGACGATCGACAAATAACAACGAGATACGTAAAGCTTTGTTTTTCCGACGATTTCTCGCGCGTGAGAAAAGTTTCGCGGGCAAAAATATCGCGAGACATGTTTTACACGGCGGCGTGCGCGATCTAAAGGCACCGCTCTTGCGGTGTTTCACCTCCATTCTAGATAATACGTACCCTCTGCACTACTCGCGCACGTATAATTCGAGCGGTAAGAAAACCTTTTCTTTTTGCTCGTTGTTTATCGACTCAGTCCCGAACACGACCGAGAAAGAGAGAGAGCGAGCTTGACCCGTGCACGCGTACAAATATACCGTAAGCACGACGACGACTTCCGAAATGAGGACGCATACGCGCGATTCTCGTGCGAAAACTTGACGAATACACGAGTTCTTTTTTTTCGTGCTTCATTAGGCGATCATACTTGCAATCGAGACATTTTTTCGGCAATACACCGTGTGTGTTTTTTTTAATTAGTACGATTCGTTAAGCTGCTACGTGAGTCGCATAGCATTTCGACATTCTATTTTTTTCGAAAGAGAGAGAGAGAGAAATGCCATTTATTCGATGTATTTCCATCATCCAACACGTCGTAATTTAATTCAACTGCAGGAACACATTTTTGTTCGACAATCAACTGGATTCAATTAAAATTAAGCGCCTTTGTTGCTTTTTATTTTCTTTCAAATTCGTCCGATAATTAGAGCGAATACAAAAAAGGAGGGAGTCGCCGCGTAGCTCTATGACAGTAATAAATTGTCAGTAAAGAGATACGACAAATTCCACAACACTTTTGAGGCTATTAAACTTTCTTTTCGCTCGCCTATAAATAAATATGTATACACTCAAAGACGTTTTTCCGCCAAGGCTTGGCCTGCTTTTACATTATTACTCTTGCAATCCAGTTTAATTAAACATGTATATACATATATATGTATATATATACTTGACAGGTATGCGTAGATAGGAGTTATTATGATTACTGAAAAATCGATTGGACGTTATAACCGAGAAATCCAATTGATTTTGTTGAATTATGAAATATTTTCAACTCGAATGCGCGTGGTACACGCCTTTTTTTATACGTAAAACGCGCAGTAAACGCAAAGAGGTTCAATTGCATATTTAAGCTAGATACACGTACACGCATAGGCAAACCTGAAAAAATGCGTACACAAAGAAAGTGGATATCGCGAAAGCACGATACGCCTTAGAATAATCCTACTGGAACAACAGTGGCTATTGACAACGCATATATCAAACGCAGAGAGAGAGAGAGAGACAGACCACTTTCTCTGTGCTATGCTCGATCGACCGCTATGGTATTTTTACCTAATTAATCTAATGTATAACGTTCCGTACATTGGAGGAACAAAAATAAAAGTTTGTCCTTGGCATACTGTACAGCTTGCCTTTTATCGTTTACGCCGCGCCTTCAGTCCCGAGAAAAATCCATTAAGAAAAATTTCAGAGGCGGCCAAGTGTATATCGGGGGTCTGGTCAGCTTTGATACGGTAATGGAACTGTCAGGCTCACGAGTTGTCCCGATGAGAGAGAAAAAATATACAAAAGACAGAGAGAGAGAGAGAGAGAGAGAAACTAGGCTATATATACGCGACATTTTCCTTTCGCGCTCCGACGAACTTCGCCGTGGACGCTCTCTACTATATATTTTTTTCTCGCTTTCCTCAGCGTGCAATTTACAACGTTGTATTTGTCTTGAAATAGCGTCCTTGTTTTCGATTTTGTTCGATTTCTCATCGGCACGTTGTACCCTGGATTTTTCCAGACATTTTTCAAGAAATACTTTTGGTCGCGTTGTAGATAGTACGGAATGACTTGGCTATAGGTCACACGCGCACGAACGCTTGTAAACGCGCACCGGATATTTTTGGTTGACGGTGGGACCTCCGGAAACGCGCGCTTGCCGCTGGATACGTAAGTACGTCAGTTTCGTGGCCGCAAGTCTGGGTCAAGTGCATACGCGCATGGATCGTTTTGTAAATTTGCCTTCGATGCCACGCGACATCCGCTCTCCCTCGTGCGTATCTACGGATCGTATATTTTTGTAGACATCTTACGGACGTTCTTTACGCAGCTTCTGCGTTTGCGCGAAATCTAGTTTGAATCGTGTGCGCGTGCGATTAATAATCAATTTCTCTAACGATGTATTACACGTATATCGCGCTCGCGGCACGTCTGCGTGTGAAAGTCGCGAGTAAAAAAAAGGAAAAGAAAAAGAAAAAAGTTTGCGCGAAATCATAAGCGTGCGCTGCTGTTTCGATGCTGCTGTTAATTACAGTTTTGCATGAAATTATCGCGCGCGCCTCGATGCATCCTGCGATCGCGATAACTCGTATGAACAAGAGAGAAAAACAAAAAGCTACCGTACGGTTCTTGTACTCGGAAAAATCGATGTAACGGGAGGGAGGAAAGAGAGAAAAAGAGTTCAGTGTCATCGTTGTCGCGACCTCGAAAGTACACGGCTGACGTTATTACACGCCGGAATTAAGACTCGACGACGATTCTTCTTTTCCCTTTTCCTTTTTTTCTTTTTGGCCGCTCTCCGAGCGCTCGTTGACCCGAACACTTTGGCTCAAGCCTAATAACGTACGTTTGCGCCGGGCTTATCGATAGTTTTTCGCCGTCGCGCCACCTTTCGACGGTCGTTTATACGACTAATTCGCGGCTGGCCGTCCACCGAAATATTGGCACGGATTTTCCAGCGCTCACTTCGGACGTGATTACAAGTGGATGCGATGGGTTTCTCGCCAATGCCGAATAACACGATTCGAACAATCGTACGATTACAGCCATAAATCATTCGCAATGATAAAGATACCGATTGACGCCAACTGTAACACCTAAGGATTTCCCGCGTTTTGACTTGACTTGTACGTGTAATTAAAAATAACCGCGGCACGACCTGCGTGCGATGTAATGGAATTCCATAAGATTATGGCAATAATTTGAAAAGAAAACGAAGAGAAAAATGCCGCAACTCACACGAGGGACGATAGAATCGGCAAAGCTGAGAATAACAATTGTTCGCTATAGGTGCCACGATTCTCACGAAAGCAATTAGATCCTTGTTCTCTCTCTCCCAGTCGTAGTAACGAAACGTCAACCTATACTCAATAGCCGAGTTTTCACAACGCTGTCCGTGTTTTTTGAATAACGCACCCAACAAGGTTCCAACGAGATATTTTATTCCAGCGCGTAGACGTCGGATTTTTTAGCGTTTGGGATGCGAGCAAAGTACGTTTCAATTGAAAGACGAGAAAAAGAGGATATCGTTGAAAGCTTGTGCGCGATTGTATAAAATTCATCTATTTTATACAGCAAAGTAAAAGCCACTTTGTACGCTATACGCGCGACTCGTCACGTTCCACATAAGCTCCCTGGCTTCGCAAAACTTTCCGGCTTGCCTATATAAATAATCAATCCTCGTTTTAGCTTTGCGAGAGAGCTGACTTAGCGCGCTATAAATCGAATTAAAATTGAAACAAACGACTGGTTTGCCATTTTTTGACAGCTATATTAAAGAAAACGACGACAATTTTGTTTGTGCGAATCCGTAAAGAAAAATAAAAGATATTCCTCCGTTGGCAAGCTTGTTATTATCGTTACTCACGGTCTCGATAGCATCGAAACCACCGCGAGGAAATGTTGTCCAATCTCGTTCGGTGTCGTTTATATTTTCAAGTTTTATCGAGAGAGTCGACGAGAGCAGTTGGAGTGAGGTCGAAGATGAGAGTGATTGGCTGAATAAAATTAAAAGTAAAGTGACGCGAATGAGCCCTAATGAAAATGGCCATTGACACGGTTCTTTAATACACTTGTAGGTGATTGACGTTCGTTTAATCCATCGTACGTATAAGCTATATATCATCGACTCGTGCGGAATACAAAAAAAAGCCTCTTTCACTCTCGCGGTCAGACTGCCAATTTCGGCTTGCGAATCGAAGCTAAAAGAAGAAAAAAAAGAAGAAGAAGAAGAAAAAGCAACGGACAATTTAATTAATTGATTCGCGCGATTCGTGGTGGCAAAGAAGAAATCAAGTGTTGAAATAAATTGAACGATCGAGGAAAAACGCACAGGTGGCCGCATTAACGAATCATTAACGAGGTGTAAATACATCGTCTGTGTAACTATGCCTAACGGGGCATTTAGAAATCGCTTGTAGGGGAAGAGAGAGGAAATGCAGGTCGCGAAATCGCGTTATGACGTTTCGGGTGGGGAGACCGGATCCTTATACGGTTTTATTATGGTTGTTTTGCGAAAACTGTCGCAATTCAAAGCTAAAACAAGACAAGTTTACGCGTACGAGAGAGCAAACGTTATTATACGCAGGATTGGCGCACGAGCCAAGTGGGGCAATATAGATGTATACAGATGTATCAACAAGGCGCGTGACCTCGTATTTTTATGCAAGAACAATCGTAACGTCGCTGTTGTACACGCGAATCGTTCTCTGTAATCTCGCGCTCTCTAACAGTCCCCATCTCTCTCGCTCTCGACTCGCCGATGATTAAGCTATAAAAATGCTGCTGCAACGATCGCAACGCGACGAGTTTTACGATGCTTCCAAATTTATACGCTTTTTCGGTAGCTTTTTCGGTAGTTTTTTCCGTCGCTTTGCAAACGCAATTGCTGTTTGAAGCCTTTTGCTTCCGAGCCCTGATATTATTGCGCGTCGGCGTGAAATTCCAGGGCGCCGTTTAAATCAAGTCCCTTTGCAATCGCGACGTCTTAATATTGCGAAAATGCAGCTTGGTTCGTTCAAGAGTCACCCACTTGGTTCGTTTATTTTTGTCCGTTTGATGTACTCGTCGCTGCAAACGTACAGGACGCTAAAGACAGTGCCGATCTTCCGGTGTACAAGACTTTCCCTACGACTTTAATACGCGCGTCTAAAAGGAGAAGAGCGTCGCGAAGGATGTGCGAAAGATCAAAGTGTCCATAGTGGGACATTGGCAGAGTGCGCGCCAGAGACCCTGTTGTATAACGCAAGCTGCCTCGGGCGGCAAAAGTAAAAGTTGCTGATCCGGAGAAAGCCCTCTACGCGTGTACGTGTGTACGTGTGTACGTGTGCGAGTGTCGTTGCTCTCCGTGAGAGAGACCTAATCGCGCGCCCGCATGAAAGCCGTGCGTCGTCGCCGTCGTCTTCGTCGTCGTCGCACACGCGTACACGCGCGCGCACTGCAGCCGCATTTTCCTTCCAATCACCGCTGCTTGTCGTGCTAAAACTTTCGCGTGCGCGCGACCCGCACTTTCCTCTCTCGTGTGCGTGCCTCGGCTTTTCAGTGTCAACGACAAAACTCGCTTGTCTTTCACCTCCCGCGCTGTTTTACACCGGATTTTCAACTAGTTGTTGTTCTTCGTTTCTTTTCTCGATACCTATGTACATAGAAGCAGCCAGCCAGAGCTTTCTTTGCATTCCGACGGGGATTAGAAACTTGCGAACGTGATAGGCATCGAGGATGATGCGCGTTTCGCACGTGCGATACCTATGTAGACCAGTAACGTTGAGTTTCTAACGTATTTATTTATATATAAGCGCGGGGACAAAAATCAAGACGTTACAGTCTGATAACACGAGTGGAACGAGACGAGTAATAACTCGTGCTCACGCCATTTCCGAAAGCTCTCCGTCTCTTTCTCGATCTTCGTACACGTGTATACGTAGAAACGCAATTTGTTTTCTTCCCATTGTTGAAAGTCGCGCGTTGCCGGTGACTCATCGAGGTTTTATAACCGTGTCAAATGCCTTGAGATTATAAAAAAAAAAAGTATTACGAGTTGCGCTCGACGATGCCGTGCATCCAAAAAACTACAAGCGTTCGTTTACGTAACTCGTGCGCGTTATACGCGTGAGCAACGACAAAGAAGAACCGATCTATCGGCAAAAAAGTTGAACGCGAGCAAAGCGATGCGTCGATGTAGAAATGCATCGAGCTCGTTTAATTGGGAAAGTTCGAGGCGCGTGCCAGTGTGATTTTAAAAAAATACTCGCAGTTTTCTCACGCACGTTCTCCACGCTGTAGCCATGCACAATGATCGTTGTGGTTGCGGCGAGAACGGAAAGAAAGTTATCGGTTGTATAATAACGAAAATAATAGCAAACTATGGAAAATTGGTGAGCCGTGCGACACGTTGTCGGCTAAGTCTTCGAAATATTTTCATCGAAGGCCCTGCGGGATTTGCCACGTGCAGCATGCACACGCTTACACGTGACTCTTTCCTAAAACAACTTTCACGCTAAACGGATGTATCTCGTGTGTGCTAATAACATGGATGAACTTTTCACCGCACACTGTGAACGATAGATTTTTCTTTTTCACTAAAAAGAAAGGAAGAAAGGAAGGAAGGAAGTCGTCATCGCGTCCACGTATATATGTACGCAGAGGGAGAGAGAGAGAGAGAGAGAGAGAGAGAGAAATTACTTTCTTTTTTTTCTTCTTCTTCTGTTCCTTGTTCTTTTACTTAGCTATCCACGTCGAATAATAATGGAGAACTGCGCTTCGACGATTATTTACGCGAGTGCGCGGCGCACAGCAGCCACCGATTTGACGCCAGCCCATTGTGAAAGTTTTCAGGCTTTTGTCGCGCGGTTAACTTTTCTTATTTTACGCTTGCTGCGGGGGCAAATATAACTATTAATTGGCCATTCCATTTAGTTACTTTTTCTCTCTTTATGGAAAGTCACTGCTTTCCGTTTAATATTTACGATTGCAAAAGAAACGATCGCCATCTTTTTGATGGTTTCTATTATAATATTAGCAACTTTCGAAATCGAAAGCGAAAACTACGATATTATTCATATACGTTCGCTAATCCTGCGCGTCAGCGCGCATACCGACGCTAATTTATCGACCTTGCTCGCCAACGGCAACAAATAACAATAAAAAACCGTCCACTCGGCGTAACGAAACAAAAGGAAGAGAGAATCGAGAGCTATTGTACCAGCGAAGCCTTGGCGCGAACGACAACCTTTCGCAGCGATATATTTATCAGCGCAGTCTTTATAGGTAAATTAATAAGGACCCTTATAACGCGTGAATGACTCGTCTTTCCACCGTGAATATAAAAAAGCTATCAATTAGAAGCCCTTTTTTCATTGCGTCTATAAACGAGCAAACGGAAGTAAGTCGCGATGATCGGCTCGTTTGTACGCCCGATACGACTTCCGTACAACGTACGTCGTATATATAGCTCCGAAGCATTTGGCTTCTCCTCGCGTTCTTAGCTCTACAGCTGATGAGGGGAGGTTTTTTTCGACGTCGAGCCATTCGTTTTTTTCTTAATAAAATGACCCATTGTGTAGGCGATAGCTACTCGCTGAGGCGTTTATGGGAATAGTCGTGCGAGTTATTTGTTGTTCTTTTTTTGTCAAGCTTCGTTTTTTCGGCGACGAGTCGGAAAAACGAGTCGCCTCGGATTCGACGGCTGCGATAGCCGAGTGCTCGCAATGAGTGGTGCATCGGAATTTCGGTGAAAGAATCTCACGATCAGCGTACGAATCTCGAGAAATATCCACGCAACGGAACGTACGAGAGCTCGTAACGTCAAGCGGAGACGAGCGTCCCTCGACGAATCGTTGTTTTGACAGGATTTACGAATCATCCTCAAAAATCGGGAGCTTCACTTTTCACGCGACTTTTGTAGCTTCCGCGTGTTGTAAAAGTTCTCGTTTTGTTCGTAGTATTTCAAATTGACGTTGGCTTTTATTTCGTTTCGTCGACGAACATTGGAAGCAACGACGATTACGTTCCTCTTTATTCCAGCACAAATAACACGCTACTTCCTGATTACTTTAAATACACGTAAACGCGCGGCTGCAACAACAATTAACCAAACGAACGCGTAAAGTTCAGTGTGCGCGCGAGTTCACGAAATCCATCGCTCGTGTACATTGCAACCGACGTCGAGCGTTTTTTCCTCTCGCGATCCACGTACGGTTCGATTACAATCGAGTACGCCGAAAGCAGCGACGTTGGCAAAAACGAAACAGCGAGTGATCGATCGAATTTAAATACGCACGCGTAACCCATACACACCGTTGGCTCGAAGAAGAGGGCAAGAAGCGTTAGCGAAAGTAGTCGATCAGGCGAATAATTATCGGGGTCTAGTGTAGTCTCGGCAGAGGGAGACGAGGAAAAAGCCCTACGGCGCGTTATTGCAAGCTTGACCCTGAGAGACTGCTGCGTACAAGTGTTGGTCGTCCACGTTTCTAACGGATAGTGGTAACGCGTGCAGAAGAGGCTCGTGCGCGTATCGCGGATAAGGTCATAGGCTTCAAAGTAAGAGCGACACTTTCACTGCTACTCTCGTCGGCTCGCGCGACGTTTTATTTGGTCCCGGGTGGGCTCGCTCGCTCGCTCTCTCTCGCTCTTTTCCGTACGACGTGGTACCGATAACTTTCCTCTCTTCTCTTTCTCTTTCGTCGTCGTTGCTGCTGCTGCTGTTGTGCGTTATAACTTGTAGTGTAGTTATTTTTAGTTACGCGACTAGCAGGAAGGACGTTATTTTGCAATAAGCAATGCGTTGTCGCAAGTCCGTACGGTAACGATTGTTCGTTGGGTCGTGCGCGAGTTGCCGACGTTCCTAGGTCTTCTCTCTTTCTCGTTTAGAAATGCTAATGTTTGGCCGTGCATTTGTCATACTGCACGAGAACGCGTATTTGCGGACGTGAATTCATCCGCTAAATAAAGATACAAAGCAGCACCGACAAAATATCCTTCGTCATCGCACGTCACTTTTTTTCCCAAATTTTTTTACCGAAGAATATACGATCAAGACCGAGACTCTTTTCGACTCTTATCAAAAGCCTGCTAACACTACGAACAATGCCGTGTACACTCACTTTGATGTAAAAAAATACAACAAAACAACCAGAAAAACAATAAGACAGGAGAGAACTGCACTTTGGGCGTGTAGCGATCACTCGCGCGGTACGCGCGCGTTTGCGGTGTTAAAATCGATGAACGACTCAGCGCGCTGTTTTCAAGCTGACTGGCGCAATCGGCTGACTATACTTCTCTTCGAGCTGTACGAGTCGCGCGCGTTTATAACCCCACCTCTTGCTCTCTCTCTCTCTCTCTCTCTCTCTTTCTCTCTACTAGCGGCTTTCTGCTGGTGGCTCAAGTGTATACCGTATGTACGAACGCTCAACGTTTACAACACACAGCTCTCCTACCACGTGTGCAACCTCTCTCTTTTTATCTATCGGTGCTCCCACGCACAAAGACACAAGCTCAACCAACCATACTTGTTACCTTTGCGACCTTTCTCGTTCTTTTTTGTTTTGTTTGGTTGCTTTACTTTGACGCACAATCCTCGAAACGTCGCCTTTTTTGCAGCCTCGAGGGTAAAAAACGAGGTCGTGCAATGGTTAAGTTGCACGACGGCAAGTCGAGCGAGTTCCACCAGGACGTATCCGTTGGTAGGTCGTCGGCACTCGTACGGACGCGCGCGTCCTTGATCGAAAGGGAGGCAGCAGGCAAAAGACACAAGGTACGACGGAGATTTAGCGGACAAAAGAGGATCGTTGCCGACGTTGCGATTGTAAACGTGGACGTTTCGTCGTCACTGCGGTTGCAGCAAAGTCGGCAAATAACGACGCTCGGTGCTGCGCACCGAAGAAGAATCGAGGTAAGCGTGTCACCTATACACGTACACTTGTCAAAAACAATACGACGATACGCGAAAAGAAAAGCGCCAAATCAAGAGTACAAATATACGCGAGCGTTGTGCAACGACCTACGCTACACGCGTACGTGTAACAAAGGAAATAAAAACCGAAGGCATGCGTAATGTTTGCTATTCCGCGAGAGATAGGCCGAGAAGCGTGTTTGCTCGATTTGCGTATAATGACATAATAACAGCCGTTGCTCGCTGCGTAATTTTCATTGAAATTACACGAAATTGCATTAATTAGGAAAGAAAGCGCAAAGCCACGCCTCTGGAGTACTTCTGTTTTCTTGAGCGGTTGGCCTCTCTTTCGAGTGCTTATGTATACATAATTCAACGTTCAAGTGGCTATCGCGCATAAATCCTCGTACACAACGTTCTGCACTCTCGTTGAGGAGACATAATCGCAAATGGATTATGCCAAGTTTGCCCGGTGTCTCTTTAGCCTTTGGTCGAATCCGTACTCCCGAGTGCAACTGTCCAATTTTTTTAACACCCGCACACACGCACGCCTACGCACGGAGCAGGCGGCGAGCGGCTACGCGCACGAGTTTTACGGTGATGCGCGCTCGCCAGAGATACGTAGCTGCTACGCTGCTACGTTTAATAGAAAAGAGCGCGTGCACGCGCGCCGTCAAGTTTACGCTAGGCTTGGCATCGTCGCGGTAAAATGCTCTCACTGGCCCCTTTTGTTTTTAATCCGCCTTACACACCGCTCATTTCACTCGAATATACATACGTGGATGCATGTATGTACACGTACGTGCTATAATAACAGACCACGGAGTATACGAAATTGCGCGCGAGGTAGTAGCAACGAGGCTATGCACCTACGCTCGCGCGGTCATCCATCTGCGAGCGATTTTACTTGACTTTCTCGATATCGATTTATACATCGATCCGCTACATCTTTCCGTCCCTCTCTCTCTCCCTCCCTCCCTCCCTCCTTTCTCATCCGCTAGATTATACTCCCCCTCTGTTTCGTTTATTTTTACACGAGGCAACACACGGCACGTGCTGCCGCTGTTGCTTCTCTTATTTATTTACTTTGTTTTTTTTTTAATAGCCTCGTCTCGGTGAGAAAGTGGGTGATATGGAACAACCCACGTGCGCGGCTCACTTGTGGCTATAGGCTACGGATCGTTTCTTAACGTTCTTCCATCAAAATCGATTGGCAAACAACGAGGTCGGGCTTCTTTTGGTTTACGTGTGTGTGTTTTATCGGCGTTTTAAATATAAACACGAGCAGCGTCCTGGTTGAGCGTTAATAGCCGATAATAGGTAGCAAACATCAAGATATATATAGGTATGTAGATCGAGTTTTTACTAAACGCTCCGATTGGCCGCCTCGGTGGGCCATTTTCGTATCCATCCACGAGAGAGTATTCAGGACACTTTTGGCTGGTCTATTTCAGACTCCTGTGCCCTCGTTAAATTATAGCACATCACGTGCTGCTCGATTGTTGTACACACACATACGTACGTGTACAGGTGCAAGGCTAAAGGTACTTTGTCCGTTGCATCTCCTGGAATAATTACGACCAAGAGCTAGTTCTCTCGCTTCTTCTTCGTTTTTTTGCGTGAGAACGAATCACGCGATACATTGGCTGCGATCAGTTTGCATAACGAATGAAAATAAAGCGTTTGTCGCGAGACGTGCGTCTGTGAGCAGCTTGTCAAAACCGCGTGGTTTAACTCGTGGAAAAGATGGAAACGTTGTCGAAACGTACAGGCGTAAGTGCGAGAGAAGAGCGGTCAGCGGCGATCGCGGACGGAGATTTTCGAAAACCCTTGCATCGCGAGTGAACGCCGCAACGAGTCATCGTCTATCTTTTCCTTGCGTAAGCTTTGCTCTTGTATATAGTTTGCGCGGTACCAGTCGGTATACGGCTACGACTGTGACTACGACGACGACGACGACGACGACGACGACGACGACGACCAGAAAGAAAGAGCAACAGAGACAGAGAAGCTCCACTCTCGTGTGAGAAGTAACGATGTGCCAATGCGCTTGTTTCTTGCTGCTTTGTTGGCCAATCAAATTGATTGCCAAGAAGAATCTCTCTCGTTCAAATACCATTGACTTTTCTATTTGTCTTATCCGTCGCACACCAGAGCGACGCTGTCTATCTCGACCAATCGAAAATGCCGTTTTAACTTGGCGTATATTTGATATATTTTCATTATCTTCGGCTAGACGAAATGCATCGTGACGCTTTCGTTCGCAACATCCGTCTTGCACACTTACATTACAATGATTTCGCGTATAATGCAGAGGCGACATTTCAATTTCTAATCGCACATCCTCGAGCGCTCGATTCGACCCGATTCCCAGTTCGTTCCTCCTTATAATTCGTCGTACCAACGTGCAACGTGATTGCTTAAATCGCGTGATTATAAATTTTGAATATCTATACGTGGACTATTGGTTCTACTTGTACGTGCGAATGGCTATTCGTTAAAACGAAACAGCTTCGAACAAAAAAATACAGCGGTACGAAGCCAAGTTGGCATTGAACGTCAAAGACAGCAAATTAACGTGGTAAAAAAGCCGCGGCTAGATGTGATTCGAGAATATACTGGTATGAACATAGGTAATCGCCGATACATAACGGCACTGTTTAGTTTTTAACACCATCTTATATAATTACCGTGCAAACTCTAATTACCTGCTGTCTTACTAGATCTGCGTTATTTTAATCAATAGTTTATAAAGTTGCTCAAATTACACGTATAATAATTGTATAATTTCCTAATTTTCTAGTAAACGACTCGTCTAATTAGCGTCTCGTTCGTAAAAAAAAGAACAGTCGTTAAGTGATTTCGCAAATGGTTTAATTGGCACCCCAGTGAGGTATACATCGAAAAGCCAACTAACACAGTTTCACCTCTCTCTCTCTCTCTCTCTCTCACACACACGTCGAACGAAGAGAAAAATCCGTGTCGAACGCGACGAGTGTAATAACAAGTCCAAACGTTTCGGAGTTTTGATTGGCAAAGAAGCAGCAAATCGCGATTTATAATACCTGTTGACTCGCTCGGGGCATCCCCCTGTAGATGCGAAACGAATCAATTGAGGTCGCGGTGTAATGGCAGAGAGAAACTATCGAGAATGAAAATGGAAGTTGTACGAGAAACTGTGAGAATTTTTCAATCAAGTTGTATTACGACGGGTAGAGACGAGAGAAAGAGAAAGAGAGAGAGAGAGAGAAGGCACGTTAATGAGCCGCATAACCATATAGTACTTTGAGGTAATAATATTTTCCTCGACACGCTTTCTATTGTCACGTGCAACTTGATCAAAGACAGAGAGGGAGAGAGAGAGAGAGAGAGAGATTCTTTTCTGCTCTCCAAACGCTCGGTTGGGTAAGAAAATTAACAAAGTGTGTTTGATGCAGCAATATTCGAAAGCTTTTGTGTACGATATACGTGTCGATGCAGTTTCCGTCCTTTGAACGCTATGGAGATTGATATAATTACGAGGAGTCACAACCGATTTATTTTTTTTCTCGCGCGCGCGCGTGTATGTGTGTACGCAAACTAGCCTTGAACCGCAACAGTCGAGGACAAAACGATCTTTTGCGCAGCCATCAAGAGAACGACTTTCGCTGGTTGCTGTATACGATGGCGACAAAGAGTCGCACGCGAGCTTCTTTTTTCCTCTTCTTTTCGTTCCTCTACAACGCGAATCGCGGCTCTATGTAGCGCGCGCGAACGCGATGCTTGCAAAAACACATTCAAATCGTTAATTGGAATTTCGTGCGTCGACGCCAATCAACTTGACGGCTGGTTGAAGCCCGTACACCAAAAAAAGCGGAAAAAAACTACGACGAGTCTAGTTCTAATTAACGATGGCCATTCTGGCGTGAAGCGTGAACATTTCGTATTCGTCGCTCGTGCCTTTAAATCGAGAGATCGACGTATCGCGTTATTTTTCGAAATACGCAGGGATACGCTGTTGTACTCGCCGCGGACATACGAGCCGACGCTTTGGCTTTTCTTCCGTTGTCTCGCGGACGAATTTTCGCAAACGAAAGCAAAGACTTTGAATCGTCCCTCCGTAATTATAGAACCGCGAGAATACTAGAAGCGAGAAGGAACGCGACGAAAGTACAGGCGTTGCCGAATACGGAGCGAAACGAAACAAATCGGTCTACAATTTGTCACGAGAACGAAGAAAAAAGTGCACGTCTAAGTAAAGGCAAAATGATCGATACATCGATCGTGCGCAAACTCGAGTAGCTCGTTTGACTTGGTCTTTCCTTTCGGGCCGCAAAACACCAGACGAAAACACCAGACGAAACCGTGAAACGCAAGCGACGTCGGGCGCAGGAAACGTTATACTTTCGCGTGCTCTTTTCACGGAAAAAAGGAGACGATTGACACGCGATACGTACGCGCGTACACAGACACTTGGATTTACGCGTTGCGTGCGCCACACGGCTAAAGTACGAAGCGTTACGGAAGCGACGAATAGTACTCGATCCGTACGAGGCGGCGTATAGCAGCCGGTGAAGAGAAGACGCCGCTGACAGCACTCGTAAAGTCCACGAATGGAGCGACAAAGTAAAAAAACAAGCGTGGACGATGCAGGTGATTAGGCGAGTGACGTCTCGTATAGACTAACGATCGAACAAATGGCATTGTGGCGAGACGATAAGATCGTCTTAAAGGCGGCCGCACGAGCAGACGAGTGACGCTAAAAAAAGCGATTATCGCTAAAAGGTACATACACAATCGAGCGCCGATTGCAATTGTAAAACCGGGCACAATGAGCTTTCTTCTCTGTCGCTCTTTCGCAGCCCGACGGACCGCCGTTCTTCTCGTGCGCTGGTTAAATGCAAAAAGAGAAACAACAACACCGATGTATACTTGTATATCTTGGCGGAAATGCCGACCTCGAGAGAGAGAGAGAGAGAGAGAGAGAGAGCCAGAACGGCTATTACGTTCAATTTTGTTCTCTCACTCCCCCGCGTGTGCGCTCGCATCTATACCTCTACACGTATATACCTGTATATAATACACAGTCTCGCGAATCATATTGTACGTAGCGTATACTCTTGGGAAACGCTATGCGAAAATACGAATGCTCGTACGTCGACTGCGCGCGCGTGTCGCGTGCCGCAAAGGTGCGATTTTAATCGTCCGTTCTCCCGCGAGACTTGTACTTTTCGTCGCGCCTATATTTGGCTCGCAAGGCGTTAAAAGCACACGGCAATTAAAACTTTATACTTGCTGCATTATGTACTCGTACTACAACGAAATCATCGTATTTTTACAACTGCATTGGATACGATTACGAGATTAGAGTGGAAAAGGAGCGAGAAACAATTGTCCGACGTCGAAATTGTGTCGTGATAAATCGTTGAAAAAAAAAAGAAAAATTATAGCTTGCAATACAAATGTATTTCTGTCTCGTGTACGTGGACTATCCACGGGCCGAAAACTTGGCGCGATTTCAAGCTACGTTTCTACGCGTACGTTTTCTGCTCGGTGGATCTCGTCGTAGTCGTTGATTACTCTTGTAGCATTTTTCATAGCGACGATAATAACGTACATTTTTTTACGTGTTTCGAGGAACGCGTCGTTCGTTCAAAGGTCATTTGACCGTAAAATCCCGTTTCTTTTTTCTAAAACTGATGCGACACTTTACGCGTATCGCCACCTTCGCTCGTAAACACGTTATATACATCTGCATAGACGATTTGCAGGAAGAAAAGAATATAGGCTTCCGAGCTCGTAAATTTGTCGAAGCGCGCGCAGAGGAAACGTCCTATCCAGGGTGAATGTCGTCGATTAACAACCAACCGTACAGCGAGTAAGAGAGTGGGCGCGGGCGGCTGTACCCACGCAACGTAATAAGCCAGCGTCATGTGCAGAGGCGGTAGAGCCTTAAACGAGCTAGTTTTACGGGCGACGAGTTGATTCTCTTGCGGGAATGCCTTTCTCGACTCGTATGTGTTCCTTTTTTTCCCTTTTTCACGTCCGTTTTATTACGCTCTCGTGCCTTTTTAACTTTGCTGAGGAGATTTTAAAAGTCCCTCGCGGGAATTGCCACTTTTTGACGTCGCAACAAACGCACGGATTTTTTTCTTTTTTTTTGTTATCTGGCGCACGACACACATAGTTGATCGGTCAAACAACAGAAATAACTGTTCGATACGTCAAATTGTTCGATTAGCATAAATAAGAGGGACGTATGCATATGCATTAGAATTTTTCGTCGTTTGAACGTAATGGAAAGGGAGAGGCCGAGAGGAAAAAAACCGTTATAGAATCACGCTAACGCCTCGTATATCGACGCGTCCGTAAATTTTGTTTATTATCGCTCTGTGTATTTTTTTTCATTTCAAGCTTAACACGTGGCTTCCGTGAATATTTTTTTCCGTTTAAACTATTCGTCAACGAGAGAACGCAAACAGTGGGACAAATATTTACGCTTGATTCCCAGCCAAGTTGCGTTCGAGTTGACATTGAACGGGAACGACAAAAGATCGGTTTTCGTAGCATACAAGATTTTGTATCGAGTATAATTGACTCGTGGTAACGAACGAGAAAAAGCACCGAACGACTGGCGTGGGGATGGACGACTAGCTACGGTATAAAGCTCGAGTACTCTTCGAACGGTACAATCGGCTTAATTACGGCAACTAACGTCTCTGTGAAAACGCCACGTTTGCACAACAATCGATGTACGCGTATTTATTCGATGGGTTGTTTGGGAAAAGCGAGAGGAGCTGAAACGACCTTTCGCGAGGAAGTCGCCTGGCGCCCCGGAGTATGCAACACGGCATCGTCCCTCGTAGTAGCAGCAGCAGCAGCAGCAGCAGCAGCAGCAGCAGCTCGTGTACGTATGTATATACACATGCGAATACGTACACGTGTGCAAGGAATCGTGATTTGATCAAGTACACGCGAATTCGATCGTTGAGAAATTCACGCGCAAGCGGTTCCTTTCTCCCGAGTCGACGCGAGATTCGTTCGTTGTTCCTGCGTGATCGGCGACGTATCGATGAGTTTCGCAGCTCTCTTTTTTCTCGTTACGGCAACCGCTGATAAATTTCTCCGCAGCTTACCGGCGATACCACGTGCCCGTTGGAGCGCTTAACAATACCCACCTGTAACAGACAACAAACGACGCTGTTGTTAATTGTCCAACGTGTATCGCGTTAAAGGACAGAGAGCAACGGGAACGTGCACGACGCAAGGGTAACGCGATTCGAGGGATAGCGGATACGCGAGGGAATCATTGAATGTTCAATGACGAGATAGACGGATTATTAAGTCGAGTAGCGTTGCGGCTTGTGGGCAGCGAGCGAGCGCGCCAACACGTATACCGTTAACTAACGTCTTGCTCAACGTTAATATACTGCTGCGCTCGCTGATACGTGCGAGTGGGACGATTAAAAAAGAAGAAAAAACGGGAAAAATGAACGCGACGCGCGTGGGTCGCTCTTTGACGTTTCTTCGCGACTTTGTAGCGCGAAAGAATTGCAACAACAGTCAATTGACTCTTGGCTATGATTCACGCAATTATTTCGTCGATACGAGCGACGTCTTAGGTACGCACGCACGAGTCGCAATCGCGTTCGCGTCAAGCAACCGACGAATTTGTGCGGACGAACGCCAGACGTAGTTTTTCTAGTAAAAACGCTTTTTAAACGCGGGGCGACGTGTCATACCGAGAGGGAAATACAATTTCGGTGGTGGATCACAAGACGCCAGTTTCCAAGCTTTACGAAGAAACAAAGCACGGCGAAACGGTCGCCCGCTCTCGCCTCTTTTTTCCCATGCGAATTATCATACGTAATGCGCCAGCGGTCGTTTAGCAAGTTTCCTTTTCTTGCGTCTTGCTTTCTTTCCCTTTTTTCAATTTTTCGTTCGCGCCTAATTACAATTCCTCTTGCGTCTTTTTTTAATCTCGCTCTCCCCATCTCTGACGCGCGATGCGTTTAATTTTTCAAGCTCCGTCTATTTTTTTCCTTTTCGCGAGGAGGGTGCTGCGCACTAATGAAGTAATTAGTCGTGGTAAGCCGTAATTACTCCGTGTGCTCTCCGCTGTTCGTTTGTTTTTTTCTTTCGAATTTTAACGAAGACGAGAGCGCGAGAGGCTTTGACGACGCGCGCAGACGTCGCAACCGTGTCGTTCAGCGGTTAAGTATGTTTGATTAAAAACTCAAGGCAAATTCGCCAGCTTTGCCGTTTTGTCGCGACAAAGTTGCGTAGCTCGGATCGATAACCTAGAACTCGTTTGCGCGAAGACTCTTGCCAAACAAGTGGCGAGATATCGTATAATAGCACAGCAACAATCGACACGCGGCACGAGGTTTAAGACTGCGAATAGGCGTGTTGTTTTTTCTTCTCGCCGCCTCGTCTAAGCCTCTCTAATAAGCGTCTAAGCTTGCACCTGGCGCGCAACCGCAAAACACCGGGAAAAAAGTCACGGATCACGCGCACGCACACGCACACGTGCACACCAAACTAGTTCCGTGTGAGACGACAAAAAATAAAAAACCTCGATCCTTTTCTTCGAGGTACAAACCGCGTCTTGCTTCGAAGCTCCGCGATTTATTATTTGGCGCGTTGGTGTACTGCGACTTTGCAAACACGATTATCGCGCGAGACGAGATTTTGAGAATACGCGTCGAACGCGATAGTTTGAATTCTTTTTAAGATGAAACGATAAACACAACAGCCAAATAGATCGTTCGTCTCTGAGAAACAAAAGAGTAAAACGAGTGCCATTTGCGATACAGATCCTGATAACGTTATCGCGCGAGAGAACAAACCGATCTCAGATTGGCTTCCTAACGTAATTAGCGTATAACCGACGACTGAACAGCCAAACGGAGCGATTCCGTTGACGAACGTACGTGGACGAGATGGAATAGCGCGAAAGGCATTACGTGCCAAATATTGGATTTTCGAACAAATTATTTTTTTTTAAATTGGTCAAAACAATCGACGCATCTTCGTCGCTTATGCTTGTCGAGGAGCAAACGATACGCGAAAACAAAACACGATACGCGAAAACTCTCGGTTGCGCTCGATTGTAATCGATAAAAAGGCAGTGTTGTAAGATGCGTTTATAAGAACGACAAAAGACGCGTAGCAAGATTCTCCTCAATCAGGCGAACAATTAAAAGAGAACAAAGAGACAACAGTAGCAGTAGCAGCCACGGCAAATACAATGTGGCGATGTGGTAATCGCACTTGTGTCTATAACAGCTTGCCTCGCTCGTTCTTTCTCTCCGTCTCTCTCTCTCTCTCTCTCTCCCTTTCGAATAAAACACGAGGCGCGACAGTCGAGGCAATCCCTCGGAAATTTGCACACGCTCGCACACAGCGTACTGCAAAGAGCTTTGTTAATTAACTCGAACATTCGGCACTCGAGGCACACAATCGCACAGGTACACTGTTTCGTATGTATATACGTACCTATAAACCGCGTGGTTGCGACAAAGAATCATGGCGACAAGACGGAAAGGATAGCACACAATTTCGTAAAGCTGACACATGGTTTTGCACCCACTCACCACCACCAACAACAGCAACATCAACAACAACAACAGCGGCAACAACAGCGGACACTCAAGAAATGAGTCTTTCGACGAAACTTGGCGTTAAACACGTCGCTCGCGGCTCTAATGCTCCGATGCCGCGCGACATTTGACCAATTATTTGCCGTATAAACTCGGCGTCAAAACGACGCGTACAGGTGAGGAGAGAGCAAGAGAAAGAGAGAGGGAGACAGATACGTACGTGACGAAACTGAAAACACCGCCGACACGAGGTGGAACCTTATAGCGGGATAAGAATTCAATTTGCTAATGAAATTACTGATAAGAAGAGAGAGAGAGAGAGAACGTCAATTGTACATTCGCATCACGCGTCGTGTCGATCGTTTTATTCGTTTATGCGTCGCAGTTGGTTTTTTTAAAACGTATTCGCCGATCGTTATTTAAGCAGCTTTCTTCCGTTCGGCAAGCAGCGAGTAGGGGTGCGTCCGTCGTTCGACGATCGAACCAACTGCAGCATCAACGACCGGTAGCTGCTGATCCGTAGCGTACGCTATCGGTATCGAACGTACAACTTATCCACGATGCCTCGGACTCGTTTAATTAATCTACGGACAATCGTGTTTCGCCAATATAACGTTGCGCGTCGTTAGGAATCTAGTTTACCGACCAAAGGTCTCCCAAGCTTGCAAGCTTAAACTATCGTATCAATTATATCGATTACTGCGCGACAAAGTAGCTTGTTGCTCCAGCGAATTACTCGATCGAAATAGCGGACAGCGTTTGGGTACCAGGAGAGGCGCACTAATAAACGAGCGCTTTGAAAAACAAGTAGCGAACCTGCGAGAACGCGTCGCACGCGAGAAACCGAGAGATAAATAGCCCACAAACGGAGCTCAAGTAAAAATTAATCCGACGAGAAAGGAGATTACGCGTCGCAGCAGCGATCGCGACGACAAACGAGCAAAGATCAGAGCAACTAAAAGGATGAAACAAAAAACAACAAAGCGAGTCGAGGATTACAGAGGATCAAAGTAGACAAGAGGAACTCGAAGGGGGAGAGAAAGGAAAAAACAAGCGTGTACGATTACCTGCCTCTCGTTCACCGTGTACATTGGAGTCATTAAAGCGTCTTTCGTTAACTCATCGACGCATGTCCGCGATAACCGTCAAAGTGTACAAAGAGTGCGTCTCCCGAGGGGAGCTCAAAAAGGGAGCAATTTTCCAAGAAAAACCCGTGTGCCAACGAGCAAAGACGAGATACAGCACGCAAGGTCAATATTGGAAGAAGAGTACTTGTTCTCTCGCGAGATTTCGAGGCTTGATACTGCGCTTGCGGATGGATCGAATCACTCGCGAATTCCCGGCAAAGCACGATTAGTCGTCGTGAAAAAAAGGAAAAAGAATCAGCGGCTAAAAATAGGCGTGTGCGTGCACTATCGAGGTGCAAAGACAACCGAGCCGCCCCCCCCCCCATCCTTCGTCTGAGTCAGCTCGCTATCTGCGCTTGGCTCTCGTGATTTAATAAAGCCAAAGAGAGGCACGTGCTTTTTTCCGGCCATTTTCACTATCGGATTTTTCCTGCGGCTAGAACGTTATTTATCGGTTGGTTAAAAGGGGGAGGCTGGCTGGGAGGTATCGAATTACGTCGAAGAGAACGGAGAAGACGGACATTGGGTTTATCGATCCGAACGTCCAGTACCGCGAAAAAAAAACGGACCAGAAAAAAGAGAAAAGAGGAAAGGAAATTTCACGCTGACGAAAGCCATTGCCGTAAGAAATCTTTTCCTTGTCTTCTTTCTTCTCGATTGACCGCCACGATCTCTTTGACCATTGTTTACACGCGTGGCAAATGACTTTGATATCGACAAACGAGACGACCTTTTCTCTCTCTCTCTCTCTCTCTCTCTCTCTCTGGCCACCCTCGCCGATGCGCGGTAATACAAGCTTTCACCTAACGAGTTTAGGTGAGATATATATATTTTGTTCTGTACGCGCTCTACTTCTGGGGTCATATTATCGATCGAACCTACGGGGAGCAGGAATATTGCCGAACCTTGGCATCGCTGAACTTTTCTCCCCCAGACTGCAGAATATATCGTAACACATCGAAGGCGCCACTTGTCCACCATACGTGCGCTTGCATTCGAAGCAACAGACCGCGCCAGATTTTCTCCTCTCCGCCAAATAAGCCGTACGCGTGTTTTATTGGTTCGCCGCATCAGCTTGATCCTGTTTGCTCGTACCTCGGTCCAGACAACTTTTCCACGATGATTCTTTTAGCGAAATCTACCTTTGATATCTATTTTTATCGAGGCGTCCGAAAAGAACACTTTGGCTATAGCCACTTTTTAACGCGAGTTCGTCGAACCTTTTAGTCTTGTCGTTCGTTTGCAAGATCTTTTAACCGAGCTAAAACGAAACGCGTTAATATTGCGCAGGCACGCCGCGTAAAATTAGAGCCAACAAGATTCGGTGCATTGAATAAACTTTGGCGCCGATCAATTTATGGACACACGGACACACGCGTAAAACGTCGATTCGCCGGTGCGACATAAGTGCAGTCGACGTTAAAGGAAAACACGGAATTTCGCAATTTTGCATAGATTTATAGCACGTAACGTCGATCGAGGCTTATTAGCTTTATCGCAATTTTCTCGTATTTTTATTCCTCTGCACTCTTAGCACGCTCGACTACCGCACTATACCAAATCGTACGTTACGATCCGTCGAGTCATGATCCTTGTACGTATTTACACTTTACTCGTAACGTTGTAAAGCGTGTACTTCCTTTGGCAAATATCACGGCACTCTTCTTACACCGCATTGATCGTGCTTTTACGAGCAGCTCCAACTTTTTTCTCTCTCGCTCTCCACGCGTATCTGTATTTATATACACGTACGTACAGAATATAGGTCTTATGCGTCAATAAAATATTTATTGGACACGCGCGCATGTGCGCAGATTGTACGATTTTTTACTTTTGAACAACTTTTGACGCTTTTAAAGCTTCCGTGCACGCTCGCGCAAACGTTGCGGTACGTTTGCCCACGTGAACACGTCGAACGAACTACGCGCCGAAGTGATATCAAACGAATACAACGCGTTTAACGTACGCGACCGTGCAGTCGTCGTCGTCGAGTAAGCGACAGTTTTCCAGCGGAAATAATCGTTTGTGCAAGTTGAAACGTACAGGTGCACCTACACGCAAGCAGCTGGTATTCCAACCAACCTTCGGGCAATACCTCGAACAGTCTCGCTCGATTTAATTCGATCGCAATAGGCTTGACGACGTTTAACCAAAGCGCAAGTTTACGTTTCGTTTGTTCTCTCGTTTTGCCTTTTCCCAAAGACAACCTCGATCCGGAAAATAGCGGTAATATTATCAAAGGACCAACGAACAACGTTGACGACTGTCTTGTGCGTCTAAATAATGCCGTGCGGCGCGGAGGATACTCGGTTGCCGGAGAGACGCCTGTGGGATTAGCAACCTCTTACGCGCCGACGTAAACAGTGCTCAACCTGTAGGGCTCGATTATTATTCCGGCGGACGAACATAGTCGTCGCGAACGCGTCGTTCGTAAAGCGGTGACGTAGCAGCTCGTTATTATTCGTCAAAAGCAATAATTTCGCGTCGTCGGAGAGATTGGTTTAGGTAGGGGGCGTTAATCGGAAATAATTCGAAGCAATTTCACAGAGAGGCAGTAGTTGGCAGTAGCACGAGCGGTAAGCAACCTCTCCCCTCGTGCAATCGACTCGCGTATTCGCGCGCGAGGAATAGCTTATACGGCGGCTAATGGAAATTAAAGCGGCTCCGCGACCACGTACAGCGTGTGCGTATAAATCGATCGTTCGTCAACCCGTGAAAATAAGCGAGAAAAAACATAAAAAAAATGAAAACACGCAACGGAGCGAGCGGGTGCACGGAGAAGCGTCAACAGTTCCCTCGGGCTGAATCGCAGGTTATACGAGAGAACTGCTGCTGCTACTGCGATCAATATAACACCATGAAGCTTCCCCCGTCGTCGTCGTCGTCTCTCTCTCTCTCTCTCTCGCTCGTACCGCGTTGCTCGATGCTGCCGAATGACGAGGCAGAAAAGTACCGACGAGTTTTATGTAGGGGAGACGATAAATATCGCGCAGAGCAAGGTGCGTCCGATGTGCGTACACTCGTTGCAATCCAATTTTTAGCTCGATCAATTTCGTTTTGTTTTTAGCGTTACCCCACCGACGGCAAGTCCGAGAAAAAAGCCAGTTTCTCCGATTGTTTTGTTCGAACGCACGAAATCAGCAACTAGCGAACGAAACGACGAGATGGTACGCGTAAATCTTGCGACGGGATTAAAAAGACGCGTACGGGGAGTATAGTGCGGTACGCGCGCGAGGAAAGAGGGAGCAAGTCGTAATAGCAGGCCACCCTCGATGACGAAAGTGCAAGGGAGTAGAGGTGTTTGCTACGTAGGGGAAGAAAGACCGAGAGAAACTGCAACTTTCATCCTTGCGAGAGTAAAGCGATTTTGAAGAAGGGGACCAACAGAGTAGCTCGTTTCTTTCTTTTCTCTTCTTATTTCGTTCGATTCCGTGCACTCTCTATCGACGTCGTATACAGGCACCCCTCGCTCTCGCACCGGGCTCTATCCCCCTCGGCTGTATCGTTTGAATTAGTTATACGCGTGTGTGCGTGCGCGTGTGTGCGTGCGTGTGTGCGTGCGTGTGCGCGAAGCCTCCCGCCAGGCGAAGAAGAAACGTCCGAACGTGCTCTCGAGCTTGCTCGCGGGATTATAAGACGATTGCGTTTCCAATAATGCCAATCTTCGCTTACCGCTATACACATACGAGCGTGTACACGCATCGTATCGGAAAGGGGACGATCTGTTTTTGGTTAATTAATGGATCTCCGACGCGAAGCGTTGGTCGTTGTTTGCCCAAAGTTCCATCGGTCGATATCGCGAAACGAAACAAAAGAAAAGTCAAGAAACCTTGACTAGTTCGATATATCGTACGTATGCAAAGTTTGCACAAGAACAAACGTTCGCGTCGAATTTCTCGCGAAATGCGCGCCTCAGCAGTAGCGCTGCAATTCAAACTTGGCACACTTTTCTCAGCACTGATTATACACGTACACGCGCGTAATCGTCGTATTTGTATACACAGACAGCGCAGACACCTGCGTGAATCATCGCACGCCCGATACACTCGAGCGATACACTCGAGCGACACACTCGAGCGAGATTACGTATCCCGTTACGCTTTTTTCGCGTTTTCTTTCTTCGATCAGCTGCTCAGCAGTGGGACGAGTATCAAAAGTCGGCTTCTTTTTTGTTTTACGTTGACATTGGCCTTTTTCCCGCGAATCGGGCATCGCGCGACGCTTTGTTATTCGGCGCGTATAGCACTCACTTGGCAACATGTCAAGTTTGCTCTTGCTCCGCGCGTGTACGAGCGTTGCGTGTATATCGTGAGAATTGTTCTCTTGGCAATTCAAACTCGCTCTCTTTCGTTGATGAAAGTGCAACCGGGGAACGATCGAAACGACCTCTCTCTCTCTCTCTCTCTCTCTCTCTGTCTCACTCGCGCGCGCGCGCGCGCGGCTGGTCAAGGTTACAAGCCCACCACGCCATTTGTAAACGACAACGAACAATATACGTATACGCGTACACGTTCGCTCGTGTTACCACGAGGGAAGGGCTGATTAAGATTTCACTTAGCGCTTGGCCCATATCGATTAGTCTTATGTTCGTACGTCGCTCTTTTTCTTCTATATTAAAGGTTACGCGTGCTTCGGCAACCACGTTCGAGGTAGTTTTTTCTTTCGCGCGCGGGATACCTTACAAGTGATCAAAAGAACAAATAATTACAAGGAGCGTTTGAAACATAACAGCCGTGACACCAAGGTGTCTAGCCGTGTGCTACGTCATCCGCGAGGTGTATTTAACGCCTACGCGTACGTATACGCGGCCAAAGTAAATCAATTTATTAAAGAATTCCCAAGCGAAAACGTCCACTACGTATTCGCGTGGGAGCGCGCAAACTTGAAAAAAAAACCTTCGAGCCTCGTCTATAAATAATATCGGAAACGTTCCAAAATATATAGCACACCCTCGTAAAGTAATCGAATAAAAACAAAAGCTGTTTTATTTATTTTTTTTGCAGGCTTCCTCTCCTATATTATATTCGCTGTACGTAGATTATAAACTTTCCGATATTATCGAAACGAAGGAAAGCACCAAGCATTACGTAAGTGAGAGAGAACTTTCACGTTTTGTAGTTGCAAGCAAGCACATCCTCTGGAGGTTATTTATAAAGTCGCGTCGTCGTGGCTGCAACCAGCAAGATAAGAGCAGTAAGCACAAAGCAGCGTACACGAGAGGGAGAGAGCGCGCGGATGAAAGCGATTTTAGCCAAAGTGATGCATTTATACACAAGTAGAAGCATGTCCCTGTGTACGTATGTACGTACATATGTATATATGTGTGTATGTACACGATATGCGCGCGCGCACCCTTCGCTGCAATCAATATAACCGGCGTTCGCTCCACTGCTACTGTCGCCGTCACCACCATCACCACCACACCATAACTACAAACTCACTCAGAGATAGAGAGAAGGTGCGCAGGTGTAAAATTCGCACGTGCCAGTAGTCTCTAGGCCGCTTTTGAACCAAGATCGATTGTATTCTCCAGTGGCATAACTTTAAACGACACTCTCGTTCGTGTACGATCGATATCGGCTTTGTTTTACTTCTACTCGGGTATCTATTTTTAGCCTGCTTTTCTTGTTTTTTTCTTTGTTGTCGTCAATGGTGCTTCGCATCTCGCGCGTGTAATCCACGTACGTTTGACTTTGTTCGGTTTTTTCGAAAACGAAGGTAACCGAGTCTGCTCTACTTATCGCGTGGGCGACGTTTTTACAAGTCGCAATTTTTCGATCAAATTGTCCGACTTGACATTGCGGCAAACGTCCAACGGAATTACGCGTGGCGTAATAACTGTAAAACGGTTTTTACGAAACTTCAACAAAGAACATACATTCCAAGGTGTATTATAATGGAAATGAACGGTAGTCCACCGCGGCGTATAACGACACAATAAACGAAGAGGGATGAATGAGAAGGAGAGAGAGAGAGAGAGAGAGAGAGAGAGAAACGGTCGGTATTCATCCAACATCCAAGCGAAGGTCAGACGCGCATGCAGAGGATTGGTTACGGTCCTAAACTTCGATTTTTCAACGTTATATACACGTATGTATAAGAGAAGGAAGCGAGGGATGCTGTTGCTGCGGCGCGACTCGACCTTGCCAAAAGCTCAGTAGTGGCGTCTGCACACAGACGCCGGCAGTGGTGGCGACGACGAAAATCAATCGCTCATGGACGTGGGTACATCCCAAGGCTGACTGCCTCTCTCTCTCTCTCTCTCTCGCTCTTCCCGTCCGTTCCCCGACTCACCGATCCGTTGCAAAATTGAAGCAACGCGCACACGCTGATGAACCGAAAAGTGCCAGGGATGAAAGGTTATTGCGTGATCGAGAGATCACAGTGCAAAGATTCGTACAGGCCGGTTATCGTAGTTCGTCGATAACCGTACGTGAAAGGTTGTTTAGAAATTCCTGAGCATCGATAAATCTCCACGCACCACAAAGCTCATCTACACCAACCTAGGACAAAAGTCGAGGTGACAAAACGTTCGATTTTGTCGTAAATTTAAAGGTTTAGGAATAATCTGGACACGACGAGACAAAGTGGCGGCAATCAAGCGATAAATCATACAAAGAAAGAAATCGAATGAAATCCAAGGCTATATAACGAGCGTCTGCGCATCTGTCGCGGCATCCGAAATTAATCAAGGAGAGGGGCAGGGAGGGAGGGAGGAAGAGCGTCTGTTCACGGCACGTCGACTTGATGTATTATTCAGCTTGCATTAGAGCGCAATCATCGCTTGGCTCGACACCCACCAGACACGCCGACGACGGCGACAATCTGTATAGCTCCGTGTACGTGTACGTACGTGTGCATCTGGTAAGCGAGACACGCGGTGCGTGTGTAAGTATCGTCGTCTCAAAACGAGACGTGTTGCTCGATCGAGCGTTTTGTAGGTGAACACATCGCACACTCGCGTGCACATACGTATCGGACAACCGCAGAACAGTATTCCTCGGGTCTTCCAGTTTCTCGATCTTACGTTGAATCGACCGTATCCACGCACTTTCCCACGAGTAGCTTCGTATGTATATACACGCGCACACGATACTATGATAATTTTCTTTCGTGGGCAAAGCCAATTTTATATACATTGGCGAACGAGTGTGTACGCTCCACGGTTTTACCGTACAAGACGATGCTTATCGAAGAGAGCTAATTAATTTGACCAACATAGGTCATTCTTTACGAGAGCTTTCGATCGATGCAAACGATGCGATTCTACTTAACGATACCTATGGAACACCCATGGAATTTGGTCGTTAGCGGGAGAGACAACGACGCTTTTAGGTAAAGCACTTGTCGTCTTGTTTTTCACGCGCACAATGTGCTTCGCGAAAAACCACCTTCCATCGCGATCATTTTCAAGAAAGAAACAAATCAAGCGCTAACTACAATAGGAGAAAACTACTCTCGTGGAAAGAAGAAAACAAACTAGCAAGATTCACCACCATTTTTTCTTTCAAAATGAGCTTTCGCCAAAATGGAGCACTAGCTTGCGTCTCTTTTTGCTTTCAACAAGAGGGGGGAATGCGTATGTCTGATTCCTCGTTTTCGACTACGACGACGACGACGAAAATTCGATATTTCCAAATAGTAGTCGTCTGGTTGCACCTGCTATCCAATCAGACTCGGCAAACAACAATCTATCGTCGCATTCGTCAATGTACCTACATATATATCTGTATAGTTTATTAAATCACGTGTTTCGTCAAGCAAGTTTGCAGGAATTTAAATGCCTTTCGTCGCTCGCTCTCTTCCGAGGGAACAGTTATATGACAATCAAATTACTTCAAGTGTCTCAAGCTTCGCGTGATAAAAAACAATTTTGTCAAGAGCTTCATGCGCAGCAGATTAACGTATATTTCGTTAGTCGTTGAAAACCCGAGTGCTTATACAATTGCTATGCTCTCTCGGCGCGAGACCGATACCTTCAAAACGTCCCCAAGTTTTACCGAGGTCCAGTTTAGTCGAGCGCGTCGACTTTTTTTTCTCGAAACGCTAGCTTATTCTCTTGATCGCGACCTGATCGAATCGTCGTTACACGTACAAAAGTGTTTGCTACGTCGAGATCTACGGGATCTCGCGTACAAGCGTATTTTCGATTAGCAATTACACCGCAAGTGCGACGACTCGTTTGTTATTCGAACATTGCGTAAAACTATTTTAATTTGGCCTCCTTGGGATTAATTGATACGAATTCTCGTAGCCGACGCGAAACGTATAACGAACCAACTGGCAAGCGCGTAAAAACAAAACGCACGTGTGCCGTTATAAGGAGCGTGTACAGCTAATTGCTCGGTGTGTTGAACAAAGTTCAACTTTGTTTACCGTGTGTGTATCAACCGCGTGGACACGACTGTTTACTCACGGTTTTGATCAAGTAAGCAACTCGCGTTCGAGGATAAATGTTTGATCAAGATTTTGACGTTTAATTGAATTTTCTTGAACTGTACACTAATTCTCGGTTATCGTCGAGAATTGCCAAAGAGACATCGTAGAGTTGTTGACAATTCATCTGAATTGTACGTAGTAACAATATCATTACAGCAATTGAATACTTGAATCTAATACAAAGTGAAAACTAAGAGAGAGGCACTTCAAGAGATACGCAAACAACGAAACTACGTCAAAAATAAACAAAGATTCCATCGAACAGCGCATAATTCCGCTATTATCCGCGGAGAAAAGAGCCTATTAGAACGGCAAATAGGTGAAAGGCAGCAGTCAACGTGCGCAATTAGTCGAAATCTTCCAACGAGTTGTCATCGCGACTCACCGACACACATTCAAGCTCGGCAAACTCGATGAAAAAAAAAAGGAGCAGAACAACAAGAGGAGTCAGACTGCAACGAGAGTAACGCGAAAAACGACCAACGAGAAAAAACTCGGAACAAAGAACGAACGGAAGTAAGCATGAAGTGTGGAGAGGGTACGGGAGGGGGGGGGGGATCGAAGACACCGGAGACAGTTAAAATCCCAAAGGACCGCCCTCGTTCCAAAAGGTGCAAGGCCTTGCACGGCCTTTGGACGAACCGAAAGAAAAAACGAGTACTCGCACGTGTACGATTCCGCGTAGACGTAGACGTAGATAAATGGCTGATGTGCGCGTATAGAGTTATACAGGTAATTGACTATCTCTGCACGTCACGCTAAGCCTCTCGATGGCAAACTTGATTGTTGCTAAATTGCGTTTATTATTGGAAATCGACGTTAATCAACTTGCGTGCTCAAGATCGATCGACCGATCAACGTTGATTGTTTTTCTTGGCGCGCGAATTAATTGAATCTTGCTAATCGTCGGCGACTAGATTGCCGACGCATGTCCGAAGGCGAACAAAAAGATACACACGCGGTATGGACTTAGCGCGCGTCGTACGCGAGAGTGGATACACCTCGCACGACGATTGCATTACGCGCGTACACTTTCTCGCACAACCACGTCACAACTGATGCAGCCACATCTCGTTACTGTACTCGGAGATTAGCTTACGCGTCTAATCGATCGAACGACCTTCTATCCGACTTTTTGTTATTTTTTTCCTTGCATCTCCGAAATTAAATTGAGCTTCCAATATAGAGAACCAAATTTAAATCTAACGCGGTCGCGTGGTTATAGTTGGCACGAATACAGTTTGTTGTTCCGACCTAGAAGAGCAGAAAGATGTACGCTAGCGCGTAAAAAAAGCAGAAAGAAGCAGAAAGAAACCGGAAAGCTCGAAAAGCCCGAAAAAAGAAAAAAGAAAAGAGAGAGAGAGAGAGAGAGAGCGAAAGAAAGAAAGGCAACGAAGAATCGCGAACGCGATGCACATCGATAGAATCTACAACGTCAAATTTGACAGGTACGCGTGATGGTGGTGGTGGCGGCGGCAGACAGGATAGGCTGTCGCGTATCTCTCACTTGTTACGCGTCCGTCTGCATTTTCACACGTTTGGCTTCGAAGTTCGTCTATATCGACGACGACAGTTGCACAATCGATTCCTTATTGGAATGGTCGCATCGAACTATTATAGACGGACGCGTCAAAAACCGGCAACGGAAAGACGCGGAAGTGTGCGTGATGCGTACGCCCGTGTATACGTACCGTTATCGCAAGCGTGCCTTGGCGTCTCGCTTTGCAGTGCGATAGTCACGAGGGTAACAGTTCCAGCAGCAGCCCATGTCGTCGTTCCGCGTGCACGTTACACTCGCACACACTTGCACATGCACGCACGCACTCGCAACATCGCGCGCTATATATCGTCAACGAACAGACGTATATACGTGTGTGTGTGTGTGTGTGCGCGCGCGCGGAGCAAAAGCTCGATGACAAAGGCTAGTGTAGACGCCGTGGCGTCTATAGATGGTATTTTATCAATCTCCGTCGGCACAAGGGTGGTGGTGGTGGCGCGGTGAATGGTCGGCGGCCCACTACTAGTTACACCCGCCGCGCGCGGCAGCACCACGGATAGCAGCAGCAGCACCAGCAGCAGCACCAGCAGCAGCGAACTTGCACTTTGAACCCTCCTTTCCCATGGAAACTCTATAATACTCACTCGATGGAGTCTCTTTCGATTCTGCGCCGTACTTGCCGTGTACCCGAGATAGCGAGTGCTGCTTTGTCCACGACGACTACGACGACGTAGTGTCTCTTGTGTGCTTGCGCTTTCTCGACTGCTGCGAGCACACACACGCACGCACGCAACATCTCTTTTTTGCCTCCCTATTTTTACGTCCTCGCAAGCCTGCGCAAGCAGCTTCCACCACTCTACCTCTCTCTCGCTCTATCTCTAAAACGCCGCGTTGTCCATGGATATTCTTGGCTCTCGCGAGACAACGATGACGATCTTTTTTCGTACCCGCGCGTGCAACGCTCGACGAGTTGTGTGTGTTTGTCTACAACGCGCGGGAGAGACGCACTTTTCTTCCTTTTTTTATCCATTCGTGACAGATTGCCCGTACAAACGAGCCCTTCAGGTTATGTCACAAGACCCCAACTACCTCTAGTCGTAGCTAATCGTTGTAATTAATACGTGCCAGCTATACGCGTACAACAAAGTGCAAGGTACAATGCACGCGCGAAAGAAAAACGAAAAATAGAGCGACTCTGCCAAAGTTGTTGCTTTGGCGTATGAATATGCACGCGTCCGGCCCGAGTCACGTCGTCGCTGCCGACGTGGTGGTGGTGGACTTTTGCCACAAAGAGACGAGGATATTTAAAAAGAGCTTTTTTCCTCCGTTTCAAGCGTCACGTGCACCGGTTCTGAGCAGCAAGATCAAAATAGTACTCTGTGCTTTTATCCTGCACATTAGTGCGTTTGTTTTTGCAAACTACGCGATATTACGTTCTCCCCGCCGTCCTTCGCGACCCTCGAAAATCGTCGAACAAACGCCCACGTATATAAATCCGTCAAACGCACAAGCTAATTAATCAAGCGGTTAAAGTGGATCAACTCAGAGGCTCGAAAAGAGTAAGTCCGTCCTTGTCATCGCGTCATCCTTTACCAGCGTACCGAAGGACCATCGAGTCAAGAGAGACGAGTCGACGTTGCAACAAAGAACGACGATGGCCGCGTTGCGTTACGATACTCTGCGAACGCTTCAAGAGGAGAGAATCTCTCGGTTGTTTTTTTAATTATCCAGCAAGTAACGTTATTTATTTGCTTATCGTCTGCCGTATGACTTTGGTAGACGAAAGAAACGATACCGTCGACCTCAACGAAGCAAGGAATGGTTTTCCGTTGTGCGTTGTCCGTCCCGCAAAATTGCTCCTCGAAATTTGCCTAATTACGAGGACTCTTGAGCGGTTGGCGTTCATCCGGTATCATTTTCCGAGCGCCGTAACCATAGTCTTGGAAATTGATCGGAGCACCGGCAAAAGCTCTATAAGACGCGACATCTTGATTGCTTCGTTATGGTAATGAATCAGCTCCGAGGAGACAAAGAAATACGACAACGACGACAACAACAAACGGTGTTGAGAGTTTGAATAATTGTAAAAATGTGAAAGCGTCTCTCGTATTATAACGACGTGTCCATATTTACACGGGGGAGAGAGAGAGAGAGAGAGAGAGAGAGAGAGAAGAGGTAGGCTCAGAGGAGCTTTTACGCGAGTGCATATATTTTACAAGCTATACGCTACTGAAGCTGCAGCACCAGCAGCAGCAACAGACCGAATCACTCTCGTACTCTGTGTGTGGGAGATCATAAATAAACCTCAGCAGCTCCCTCGCTTTAGCCACACACCATCGCGTACGTACGTACGTACAGCAACGGTGCACGAGGCTCTTGTACCACGCGCATACGTACAACGTTTGCGGGTATACTTGCGCGACAATACTTGCACACGAGACGCCATTTTTTCCGTAGTTCGCACGGGGTTGATAAACCTAAAGCAGACCACCTATGTGCACGATACAACGCGATATACGCCTACGATAACGACGAAATCACGAGCCGATCGTTCGATTCGACTTTGGTTTTACGAGCAACGCCGAAAACGAGAGCTCGTCTCTTTGTTTTACCTCGCTCGTTCTCTCGCGCGTCGCTGCACTACACGAATGTTTTATTTTCACAGGTTTCCTGTTGTACCGCGAAAAAACACTCGACCCCGTAGAAGCTGCGTCATCTGGTAGTAGAAATCTCTCACTCCTGCAGGAGCGATGTTTTCGTTTTGCCTTTCCATTTTCTATTTGTCAACGTAAACCTTTGGGCTATAACACGGGATATCGTAGGACGACACGTACACGAGCGTGTCATCGGAGTTTGACGTTTTCTTCAAAAAAAACAAAAAACAAAAAACAAAAAACAAAAAACGCGTATTACACGCTATTAGACGCGCGTACTTGAAGTAACATCGATTCATTACGAGAGTACCACGAGGTGAGACATTTATAGAAATAAAGAGCATTGTTCTCTAGAGGAAAAAAACGGACGTTTTCTTTCCTCTCGACTCTATCGTATATACATGCACGCGCATTATCCATCGCGCGTTTCCGACCACAGCATAGATATAAATTACGCCCCTTTCTACGAGAGCTTAGCGTGGCTGCGGATGACAAAGTATATAGCCCGAATACATCGCGTGCGTGCGTACGTGTTTGGAATTTTTGCGTTTGTACGATTCGCACATACAGTCAACGCCATTATTATTATCCTTGTTATTTTTTCTGTTTTTCGTTGACGAATGATCGACGTGGTTGGTAAATAATGGAGCAGATAACGGTATCGTAAAGCAGCACCAATTAAACTAATTTGCCCAGTCGAGATAACGTTATATTCCCTTTTACGAGTGGGATAATCAAGAGAGAGAAACTTTTCACGTGTTTGTCCCATACTTGACGCACGTCCACGCGTCAACTTTTTGCGAATGTTCTCTTCCGAAACTACGTCACTTTCGGTATCTTTGCTCTTTTAGCTAAAGTATCGTCGAAACAAGTACGAACGATTGCACAACCGTGTACGTATTTGTCTTTCGACTCCCGTGGAATGCTCGACACGTTGTAAACGAAATGATTGGCATAATGCATTGGGATGCGATAAGCGGCTTCCTGCAACTAGTTACGCTAGATACGTTCTATTAGAAATCGCCGATAAACTATCAATGAATCCACGTCCGGTTCCGTGAAAAAAAATTCAATTTTCCACCCGAGAGAGAGAGAGAGAGAGAGAGAGAGAGAGAGAAAGAGAAATAACGTCATTGTGGGAGCGAGGAGCCGTCGTTCGCACAGATTAAAGCCAAAAGAAAAATAAACTGGAACTGAAACGTTGGCGATGACACGTGTGCGTACGCGTACGTACGAGTCTCCCACGGGGCTTCGCAATTAACTCGGGCCGAGAGTTAATTTTTCCGACAAACTCGTATATTATACCGTACCGAGATGCTTATAACACGCAAACGTTATTTCCATGTATTTTTTTGTCCGCCAGCCACTTTGTTTTTATCGATTTCTATAAATACTTGCTCGCGTTGCGATTTCCTAGTACACTCGATGCGCGTAACGGCTAGAGAGAAAATGAAACCTACACGTGCGTAGTCGACGTAAAAAAAGGGGGAACACGACCCCCTGACCGACCACTGAAAAATTTCACGTCACACGTTACGTCCAGATGCGTTTTTCAAGGAGAGAAAACAGACAATAGCCCTCTTATTTCGCGTCATCTGGGGACAAGTCTCCGCCACTGCCGACTGCTGTCTGCTGTCTGCTGTCTGCTGTCTGCTGTCTGCTGTCTGCTGGTAGTGCTGTGTGGTCCGGCAGTTTTTAAGATAAATATACCGTTTCTCGTGTAGTCTATCTCGAAAGACAAACGAGTGTCGTGCGACGACGACCACTTTATATTTGCTTTCTCTTCGCCGCCCCTAACGAGATTAATGCCCGCCTATTATTCACACGGATGGATCGTCTTAATCCTTATCGGCCGAGCATTCGGTTGAACCTAACGCTCGATAATAACGTTAAAAGCCCGAGCAACGATCGTTGCTTCGTGTTCCGCTTGAAAATAATAATAGCGAGACGCGTACGGGTACGACGTACGTTTAATGCACGGGGAGAGAGATAACTCGCGTAAGCGATAATAACTCAAAGTGCACCTGTTTCAAATTCAAGCTTCAACGTTTATACGTGTATACGTATATGATACGCGTTGTTTGTGTACGTGTACAAGTGCACTTCCCCGCGAGAAATGCGCGAGCGAGCAGCTTGCACGCGTGTGCCCTTAAGTTTATTATCTTTTCCCCTCTTCCAGATTTTTCTTAAACATATACGCGAGACAAATACGCTTTCTTCTCGTCCGTAATAGTCGTGAGAAGCGTAGCTAACGAATCGCGAGGAATCGCAACTGGAAAAGTTCCCGATAATATTATCGATCGACTACTCCGGCTTGGGCGTGAAAAAAAACAAAAAGAACACGTCGCTCGCGGCTTATACTTGTACGTATTTTTTGTCGTGCGCCAACCCGCGCATCCGCGCGATAAGCCGTGCCACGGAAATTTTCTAGTCTCGCGACAACGTTTATCTTCCCGCGGATCGAACGTACATTCGTTGTTAGTTTGTTTGAAGCGATGTAGTAATACGTCGCTTGCTTAGTACAGGTACATTTGGAAATATGGAGAACGATCTAGTTTCTTCTTTGACAACACTCGTCTCTCTCTTTGTGCAAGTGTTTAATCGTAAAATTGAACCAAATCTCGCAGGACAGAGCGTCGTTTTTTTCTTTTCGTAGAGAGCCAACGCAACGCGCTCACAAGCGTTGTCACTCGAGCGTAACGACAAAGCTCGAATACGTGTTCTCTCGGTTGAATCACCCGAGAGAACGCGAACAACGACGCTTGCGACAAAAGATTGCGTTACCGAGGAAAACGAGAAGAGATAGTTTAGCGTACTATCGTACGGTAGCTCGTGGTAAGTAGCACGTAAGTCGCGCGCTCCAATCACTTATCTATATCGGTTAGTCGTGCGTTTTCGTACGGATACGTATGGGCTTGTCAGTTGGTTGGCGGGTGGGGGATAAGTAGTTTCCTCGCGATAGCGGTGCGATCGAGGCCCACGTAACGCTGAAAAAACGCGAATTCCCCTCCCCCTCCGTCTCTGCGGAAACGCACACTCGTTTCAATCAACTCGCCTATTATTTACGAGCGATGTACAAAAATCTCGCGGTCCAACGGTCGCAGTTTTTACGCCTCTCGCAGTCGTTAAAAAAGTAACTATATCCGTGTCGTATCGCGGACGCCGAAGAGTCGGTCGTTGTAGGAAAGGCAACGAGAGAAGCAACCGCGAAAGATCCCGAAAAATCCTGTTGTCGACCTTTTTATGCTGATGTATACCTGCGGTTACGCGCACACTCATCGACGCCCATAACCATAAACTGTTTGTTTTCGGAAAGGCACGCGAGAAGGATTAGAGAGAATACGAAGGAAAAGCCACGTATAGCCAGATGGAAAGAACGAGTGGAAAAAAAACCGGTCCAAATTCCAAGTACGGACAAGCGTGCGGCGTATTGGCTCTCGATCAAGGTTCCCTCGGTCAGTGTGTGGGATCCTTTTCAAGGTCATCGCCACGCGCCAACACACGCGCGCATCTCGTCGCATCTCTCCCCGATACTTTCCAATCGAACTCGCAGCGTGTAGCGCGAGCGCACGTGAACGGAAGCGCCAACAACGTATCCCGCAACGATAAGTCTTTCGGGATTTCAACGATGTGCTTGTTATTTTGGCGTGGTGGCCTTTTGGTAGGATCACTCGTGTACGTAGATCCAGTTGGCGCCAGAGTTATCCCGCCGAGAAATATGCAAAAACCAGATTGAGAGATTACGCCTAAAGTGGGTGCAGTGCTTTCGAGAAATTCTTTTTCGCGGTACAACGCTTCGCCGTCGTACGTCGGAACACGATAAGATTACAAATCAAGTTTGTCGTTTATAATTGAGACCGTTTCGACGTGTAAGTCGCGTTGAATTAACGATTCAAACTGATCCTTCATACTTGGCTCGTGGTTGTTTTTTATTGTTTTCCCATCGACGCACGACACAACGACGACACGCGGCTACACACGGCTACACGCGGCTACACGCGTATACGAGTGTTGCAACTTTCAACAAAGTCGCCGGCGCGCGTCCTTATATTCGTTGTGCATTGTGTTGCATTTATGTAAAGGAAACCCGGACATGTATTATATATATATATATATATATGTACGAAGGGGAATTTAATAGACGTGTTTTTCTTTGTAATATTTTTTCCACGACGGAGGAGTTTCGTCGTGAGAGTAGAAAAGAGGAAAAAAGAGAGACGAATAGAAACGTACGCTTCCTTTCAAAAAATTAAGAGTGGACGGACAAGCGTGGCATGCTACCATCGAAGACCGAGAAACGAAATTAAAGCAAACATGGATGAAATTTCTTTATCGCGTGTACATAAATATATAGCTATATAGGTATCTGAAAAAGAGAGCGAGGTTATATACTTGCGGTAGCGAAGCAACCCATAAATGGTGATCCGGCGTGGCAACCGAATATTTTGCTTCTTTTCTTTTTTATTTATTTTTTTTTTCGTTTTTTACGTTTGGAAGCGAGAGGGAAAATATTAAAGAAAAGACATCCGCAGTCGTTGAAACGAGGGTTTCCGTCGAGGGGAAAAACGTATTATAGCGCTGCACGTAATATACATAGCAATTACGTGTACACTTGTCGGGCATATGCGCGAATGTAAATATACGACTTGTCGTCGTCTGCGCTATAGCGAAAAAGGTCACACACAAATATATATACGTATACGTTTGTATAACCTGGCATGGTAGACCTAATTACAAGTAGTGTACAGCAAGGAGATTAATAACGAGTAACGACACATAACGCGCCGTGTGAGCAGCAGTTTGCGTTTGATTCGCGCGCGAGTGTTGGCTGTGTGGGAACGTCCTGCTTGTTGTATATACATACTCCCTTTTTCGCGCTCTTGCGCTTACGTTTTTTCCAAGATATAGAGAGTAAGAGAGAGAGAGAAGCTTTGGTCGCGATGTTAATCTAAAGGTAAGTATAAAGAGTATATAAGTAGTTGCTCTTTTTACAATTAGCAACGAGAAAGGTTAACGACTTTCTCTCTCTCTCTCCCGAGGCCTCATTGTTCATAAGCTCCAATGAGATTCTATTAATATATATGGACAAAGCAATCTGCGCCAGAGCATGTGGCAAATTAAACGTACGTACATCACGCGTATACACGTACACACTTGCGAGATACTACATCAGGCCCATTGTTACCGCAACTAGTGTACTATATCCAACACCGCAAGTGGTCCATACTTGTATACGATGTGTCAACCGTTTCTAATTATCCTTCCTCCCGTTCTCCCTCCCTGCCTCCCTCTCTCACTCTCTCTCTCCCTCTTTCATTCGGCTGTGAAAAATTCATTATGCAAAAATTGTTGCCTTGCTCCGTGCACTCTCTACGATTACACAATTTTTTTGTCTTCTTTCTGCAACCTGGACGTACTCTCTTTTTTCCTTTTTCCTCGTCGTCGAGGTCGTCGTCGTCGTCGTCGTCGTTGGCTCGATAAATTTTCCTCGAGACTTTCATTTCTCAGTTCGGCAAGTATACGCTATATGTAGCAGCACGAGAGAGAGAGAGAGAGAGAGAGAGAGAGAGAGAGAGAGAGAGAGAGAAGTCGTATTTCTCTCATTACACGCGTTTCTCTCTTTCTTTGCGCGATTTACCTCTCATCGTCGACGTCGTCGTCGTTCCCCTTATAAACATATATATATACACGAAAGTCGTAGCGTTTGCCTTTTATCGGACGGAATTTTTTCCCCTTTTTGCGCGCGCGCACGAGCATATGCACGCGATCTTCATTAAACGACGATATTCGGCGGAAACACGCCGACGCGCCATTAGCGCCTCTCTCTCTCTCTCTCTCTCTCTCGGCTGGTTTATTAAACGAGGATGTCGTGCTCTAGCGGTGCAAGCGCATGAATGAAAAAAAAGCACGCTGATATCGCGTCGGCGGAAGAGCGAAGCGCCTTACTTACTTATTCGCGCTCTACTGATGACATTATTGTTGCTACTGGTGCAGGCAAAAATCTAATTAGCCACTTTATCCGATCGTGTCTCGCAACAGCTGTGCCTAATTAGGAATTTATGTTAATTCGTTAAAACGACGACTGTACGTATCTCGTATGATTCTAAAAATGTATAAAACCGAGTATTCGGGAGAAAAGAGCAAAGCGTAATTGAATAGTAGAGAACGGCGTCTTTCAATATTGTTTCTGTCCGTACGTTGAGAGGAGGTTGAAGGCGAACCGATTGTATACCTACACTAAAGTGAGTTACGAGGAAAAAAATGCAAAGGAAACATACATAAATGAGACAGCTCTTATCCCCCTCCCCTCCGGCAAAATACACGTCTGTCGAGGAGATATAAATCAAGTTTTGAAACTCGAGTAAATCGCGCGACGACGTCGTAGGATGTTCTTCGATGTATGTTCCTTGCCATTTTCGTGTTTTTTTCTTGCAGCGATGCTGTGAAGTTTTCCCGGAAGACAGCGGCCTATCTCTCTTTGGTAAAACTGGCGTCTTTGTGTGTGTGCGCGTAGATCGTTGGCTCTATCATGGATGCATTCTTTTGGAGTGATACGAGAGAGGCGCGTGGGACGATTGAAGCGCAACCGTGCACGTAAGTATAAGAGCGGAAGTCAATCAAGCTCGGGCTTTTCAAGCGAACCACTCGGTTGTTTCTTCGAGTGGGTTTCGACCCTGACACTATACACGCATTACCTATCTACTACTGCTGCTGCTGCTGCAATTTTTCCGCTGCAATCGCAACTGCTGCTGCAGCCGTAGATACAACATCGATTCTTCTTCTTCTTCTTCTTCTTCTTCTTCTTCTTCGCATTCTTCTTCCAGCTGCAGTTCCAGGAAAGACTACTTTGGCGCCTTTGGTACGTAGCGCGCGAGATGATCTCGTCGAAATTACGAAAGATTAGCAGCCAAGAAAAGAGAAGCCTCGCAATCGTCGTTTCGTCGTTGAAAATGAATCAAGATTAAAGGTTGCCTTAGACGCCCCGAATTATCATAAGCCTCGTCGTCGTCGCACAAGAAAGCTACGTGGCATCTCGTTACGTCATCCCAGAAAAAGAGAGGCGAAACAAATGTGCATTTGCGTCAATCACCGTGTACACAGGCGCCACGCTCGTTGTGTCTGTATATATCAAGGATTTTGCGCAACGAAATCAAATAACAAGTCCATAACGTCTACTACTAGCACGACTACGCGTCTATTTGCATAACTGGTGCTTTGCTCGCTTACTCGCGCCTTGCTCGGATAAAAATTAACGAATCCCTGCCGATGGAAGATTCGCCAATGGGCGTATTTGACTTTTGTATTACGATCGAGTCAACGTGGCTTTAAACCAGCGTATACTCGTTAAACCGAAGCAAACGTGTACAACCATCGATGTTTCAACTTCAAATTAAGTTTATTTCGGAATTGCGATTTCGACGTACGTAATATACGATGTACGTTACGATAAGCTGGCCAAGAAGACGTTTGTAAAAAGATCCATTTGTATCGTACAACTGTCCGCGATTGCACGGGTAAACCGGCCTATTTGCCTGGGACCAGCTAAGCAAAACTACAAAGACGAAGCCTCCAAACGCAACGACAGCTTTCGTTAATAATCATTCGCATAAACGGGCTTTCGCGTGCAACGATATTATACGCAAGGAGCGTGACAAACCGAGCAGCGAACAAAGCACACGTGCGCGACCTATAAATATAAAAAAGGGAATATCTTTTAAAGCCTTTAAAGCGATGGGGGGAGGGGGGGAGTAAGGCTTTTAAGTTAATTATCGCACGGCTAAACAGTGACGTAGATCGCAACTGCACAACACACACACGCACGAGCACAAGCGTTCGAGCTTTCTCATCGTGATTTCGCCTTTTACGGACGCTCTGCTCGCATACTCGCCAACCTCTACTCTCCCTCCTTACGTCGTGGACAGCTTAGCTCTTCGTACGTTATTTCGCGTGCGATTTCATTCGAAACGTTGAAGCGAGCCGCGAATCTTGAAAGCTCTTGTCTATTATGCAGGTGCCGCGACGAAAACGTCAAATAATCATCGGCAATCGGGAAGTTAACTCTCGCGCGATAAAACGCAAGGTAATATTCGACGTTTCGTGAAAATAACACGACTTGTACGTAACAGACGATAAGAGTTAGCGTAACGAAAGCCAGCTAATATATACAGAGTAGACGATGAGAGAGAGAGAGAGAGCAGAAAGAGCACAATGATTTTGAATGAATTAAGAGGTCTCTCGCGCGCCGAGACGTGACTCGTGTGTGCATCGATTCTCGATAGATCAATAATGCATGAGTAGCGCCGAGACCAAGAGAAAAAGACAGCCCAAGTTGATCGTTGATCTTTCTCCTCCCTCTCTCTCTCATCTCGTAACGTCGGCAAAAAATGTACGTTAGAGGAGCGCATATTATGTATACACTTGTCTCGAGCGAGACTCGGTGTGGCAACTCTCGAGAGCAGACCATTGGGTCGAAACCTCCAAGACACGACGAGTGAAAAAGGTTTTTTTCGAGTCAGCGAGTTTGCTTCTCTCGTGGTTACTCCCTCGCGCGTTAACGCTCTCTCACGCCCCATCTGCACGGCTGTATAGTAATGTCACGAGCGAAAACTGGCTGTGGGCGCCGCAGTCGACGTCGCCGCCGCCGCCACATTCCATGAAGCGCCGATTTCAAGACAGCGGATGAGAGAGAGATAGAGATATAGTAGTTTGACTACGCCCACGCAGCTACACGTGCACGTGTGTTTCTTCTCTGAAGAAACGAAAAAAAACGAGATAGTGGTGGGCCCTTTCGAATCTTGAGCTCGCTCCCACTCTTGACTTTTTAAAACGCATTAGGCTACCGTGCCCAGGACCTTGGAAAATTGGGAAAAACGCACACGAAGCGCCTCTTTTGTCGCTTGTACGAGCGAGTCGAGGCTACCAAGCGCGTACAAACTTCTAATTACGTTGACAATCCATTCCATTCGTTCCATTCGTACTCGTCGAGATCCGTTGTTGCGTTATTTCATCGAGCGCTCCGTACGCTCGCGTGGTTTAAACCGTGTCCCTCCATCGATTCTCTCAATTTCGCGCGTGAAACTTTCGTTGGACGTGCCTTTTTCGACGAAACCACGCCCTCGTGGCTTTTGTTGCACGCAAACTTCTCGTCGATCGTACGACAGCCGAAAAAAGCCAGCGTCGTTCGCTGGGATTGTCCTCGTGGTGAAGACGAAAACAAAGGAAAAAAGCACAAATTCAGCACAAATTCAGCACAAATTCAGCAGCACCGACGTACAAAGATGCGTGTACGCCCGACAACGAAGGTCGCGTGCGAGCGCGCGTTCGTACAATTCTACAGTCGTACCGTCGTCGATTCTCGAAATACCTTTTCCCTTTCGATCAACAACGATAACACGAGCAAGTCCTCGGTTTTGAAGAAATTGAACAAGAGGCGGGTTTCTTCGGATAGAGCAGAGGACAATTTACGTGTCACGCTCACGATTTCGGACGTACGACGCTCTCTGCTCGCGACTCAAATTAATAGATTCCAAGAGTTTCGACAAATCACCGAGTAAACGTCGTTTTTCATTCTCCCCCTCTCGACGAATAATCGAGCAGAGTCGATATTGCGCGTGCGGATGCCAACTAAAGAGATTTCATCGGGTTTGAGCTTTCAATGACCGTAGGCTGTAGCACGGCTGTAGAGGCTTTAAATTATAGGTGTTATCAGGTGCGACGATGTTTTTTTTTTGATCGAGCGATAAAGTAACTACAACGAGGCGACGAGTAACTACGACACACGAGGTCTTTTAATCGACGACACGGGCAAACACACGAGTGGCGTCGCACAACTCGCCGAGATAAATATTTTCGGAGTAGCACAGCTGACAGATTGGAAAACAACAAATAGCCGAACGATCGAAGATGCTCCGTAACGACAATTTATCTTCGAGTACAATCAGCGTTCGCACGCGATACCTCGATACGCACATGCGAGCATCGCGAATACAAGTACATACATATATACGCGTACCTGTCGTCCTGCAGTCGTTTGAGGTCGGCCATCTCGAGCTCGAACTTGAATTTCGACACATCGCAGAGGAGAGCATCGCGCTCCTGGATGACCTCGGCGAGTTCTCGTTGAAGTCGTTCGATCTCGGCGTATTGCCGGCCGATCAGCTGGTTCTTTTCCTCGAGCATCGTCTCAAAGTTTCGCGTCTCGGCGGCACTTTGTTGTTGTTGTTGTTGTTGTTGTTGCTGCTGCTGCAAAAGCGCACTCATCTTCCCTCTCGGTAGAAGGAATTAGATTCGCGAATTTAGCAATGCTTGCAGCGGCCGTTGTGCAGCAGCGACGCACGTGCGGCGCTCATCCCGCTGCCGGCCTCGCGCCTTTATTTTTTCTCTCGGCTTGCTTCTCTTGTGATGGAATTCGGCAAGGGCTTGTTCCGCGACAATCTCGACTTCGAAACACCTTTAGCGCGTATTCCACGAGCAGTACGCAGACACGCACACACACATACACGCTCAAGAAACACAGACAACACGTACGCGCGCGCAACAAGAGTCACGATAATTTGCTCGTTCTGTGCTGGCGCGTACCATAAATAACACGCGAAAACTCGCGAAATTAATCACACGAGCGCACGCACACACAAGTAAGTATCGGACACTAAACTCGTATAACTGTACGAGAAGGGTAGGTTGTAGGCTGCGCGCTTGGCTCTCGGTGAATGACGGTAAAGCGGCGAAGTAGTCAAAGCAGCAGCAGCAGCAGCAGCAGCAGCGACCGCGTCGCAACACTACGTGCGTGTGAATAAGCGGCGTTCGCAGCGGCTGGTCGCGTGTGTGTATCACAGTTTGCTTCTCGTACGTACATACGTACGTACGTTGTGGGCTTAGTCGTTCTTCAACTGCGCCTGCGCGCACGACATACAGACGACCCGCGAGAAAGAAAGAAAGCACTCCGCGTCGCTAAACCGGCCTGTACCATCGCTGTGCGCCGCAACGATCGATCTCGTGCCCTGCTGTGTACCATACCACACAATTATACACATACACACGCCCCATGTACATATGTATATATATATTTGTACATATACTAGTTGGCTCCTCTATACGTCGAGGAGGCTCTCTGTCTTGCCTGCAGCCGCTAGACGATCCCTTCCTGCGTTGCAACCTACTTTCGCCGCCTCCCTTTCGCGACACTTTAGGGCGCATGCGTACTACCTGTTTTACCGTTTCATCTTTAACGCACATTACAAGAAATATATGTGTACTTATGTATTTAAGTAGACACTTGGTATTCGTTTGAAATTGAACTCGGATAGGGAGTGCCTTTGGTTTATGACGCAAATTATCGATACGATAATTGTTCAAAATGTCAACGATCTCGACAGCATTTATATTGATTTGTAAGTCTTGATAGGCTGTCGTTCAGAAACACTCGTTCTTTAAGAAATGATCTACGTTTCCACTTGTATTGGGATGTCGGCAGTAATCGAAACGCTGAAAACAACATGACAAATTCCAAGTGAATACTTTAAATTGTCATTATTATTATCAGACGTTCCGCCCAATCCAATAGAATGTCCAAGAGGCACCAAGTTTATGCTTGACTATTAATAAATCATTTGATTTGCAATGGATTCAAATTTGGCGGGTCACAGGGAAATCCCCAAATGCATAAATTAATTCATCAGATTACGTATGTTATTTGTAGGATAATATACCTGCAGCATAGACGATTTCGGATTCGCATGGGCGGCTGCTTTGAAGCATTACATAGCCTTCATCGCGTCATTTGCATCATTTTCGTAACACATCGCGAGTTCAAGCTGAAGATTCCGAACGCCCCGAACAGGGAAATTCAAAAGATCGGTCAATCTTCGCTTTACACCGTGGATAATCCTTTTTTACGGCCAAGTTCTTATCGGTTATCGCTCTCTCGAGAGACGGCATTGCTTTCCGTTAACGAAAACTGTCGGCAAGCATTATTCAAGTGACATCGGATTCAACGACCGATTACTTAGAATTGGTGAAAATAGCCTAAAAATGCATACTTTAAACTACCGTTGTTTCACGTGATACAATCCTTTGTAATGCGCGAACAAATGGCATTGCGAATAGGTAGGAGGTATTTGGTCGAAGCACTTTTTAGGTTGTGGTAAAAAACTTAAAGCTAGTTTCAAGAGAATATGGGGTTTGCGTAAATCTGGCTTGTAAATCGAGTTATACAGTCGATCGGAGCGGCTTCAGCAAAAAATAGCCCACAGAGAGGATTGACCGATATTTCAAACGATCTCTTGATCGGCTGGTATCGATCGAATGCTCGCGTCGAGTTTTTTACGACGTAAACAATCCGTCGCCCTTACCCAAAAGGAAATGCCAGAGTTGGCATTATGGATTTTCGTTGATTGCCTTCCGAAGGAAATCGATCGATTTGTTTGAATCGCACTTCGCTAATGCGAGTGCCTTGCAAGCTTCGAGCGTAGCTTTATCCACCGAGCTCGTATCGTTCAAGGGCGTCACCTTCTCAAGCTGCGACTTGAATTCGTCAACTTTGTCATACTTGTAACGCACGTGTATTCCTTAGTCTACCTTCGGTGAAATAATTAGCTTCGTTTCGACGGAACGGAGCACGTTGTAAATATTACTTGTCCTTGACGCAATCTAGATCTTTTTCTCGTTTTCTCAACTTGCTGCACACGCCTTCGGGATCGTCCCCATTTTCGGCACTTACGCATACGGACACGATGTCGTGCGATAACATTACCGAAGGCAAATATTGAGCCTTTGCATCGGAATTATGTTCCTCTATAATCTTAAAGCTACTTGTATTATTGCAACAAGTCGAACACTCAGGTGTTTGTAACATCTTTTTGCAACATTAAACTTGAAATAGCCGTGATTATCTCTGAAATAATTATTCCATATCGATTGATTAAAAGTTCATAATGCAAGGGGACAATGGGAGTGGCTTTTCGTTTTAACGTCTTGCTTCCTCTACGGCCGACCACTAACTGCCCCTCAAGCCTTTTCTCGTGAGTCACGATTTTGTTTCTGTTTTAACTACGACTCCTGGCTGTCGTCCTTTTGATATCGCTCCGGCATATGGGAAACGTCGCACGGTACAGCTCTCTTTGTACTGTCATCTCTTTCTTTCTTACAATTTATCCTTTTTCAAACAACCGCAACCAAAGTATGGCTACGATTCCAAGGCTTTTGCTTCGTACGTTATTTTAACTATCCAAAGAGTCGTTGCGTCAAGTGCATCGAGTGGCCGTTTGTACAGCCAACTTTGTAGACTACAGTTGATATTTATGAAATTTTAGCTGGTTCCTTAGTGTAAAAATGTTAAAATATCGATATGCAGCATAAAACTGGCATGATGGAACGTAAAGAGTATATCGGCGCTGCGAACGGCATGTAATTAACCTCTTTGACATGCGAATTCAAGTTTTTACGCATCGTGTCAAGTATTTCATATTTGTCGTCTCAATTGAGATGCTATAATTTCACGCAAAGAAAACACCGAATTGCGGGCCCAACGAGATTCTTGCTTCAATTAACGAATAGACGGCAGAATTGTTAGAATACAAGTCGTTAGTTTGACTAGAAAACTTGACAAATATCTCGAATGCTTATTAAATTGAGACACGCTTATTGTTCCAAGGTATACTAATAGCAGCTACTTTCGGAATTACGTACGATTGCGATTGCTAAGCTAAAAAACATAAACTTACCTTAAAATGTTGACAAAGTGTCGTTGTTTCAATAGTCAATCCTTTTACCTTTATACATAACGTACATGTAGTAAAACGATCTTTTGATGCTACCAATTACGTGAATTCCCCTGTTCAGGCCGTTCAGCATCTTCAGCTTGAACTCGCGATGAGTTACGAAAATAATACGAATAACGCGATTAAGGCTCATAGTAAAACGTTGTAGTAGAACGTCTTAACCTATATGCGACGCGTTATTATTGTCCTTTATGGATAATAATTAGGGATTTTCGAGGAGCCAGAAGATTGACTCCTGATCGGTAACTGCGTTTTCTGTTTGCAAAAGTTCAATTTTGCCGTAACTTGAGCTCGTTTGACAATGAAAGGTAAAATTGATGATTACACAATTAGTCGTTGAACATGACAAGTTTAAACAACAATTAATCGTTTAAGAATCCAGTATACGTTCATATTTTTAAAAAATGTACTCTATCCGTTAGATTATTGTTTATTGTGACACGATAGTTATCACGGTAATAATTTGGCGAACGCATAACAAGAATCTCGTAGAAATGAAAGCACCGAACCAATGTAAACGGAAGTAAGAAAAATATTTTCCAATGTAAACGTAAAGTAAGATGGAACTCGATGCAAGCGTCAATACTTTATCTCAAGGCGAGATAAGGCATCATCCAGAATATCCGTCCGAGCCTTGTTATTCCGACTGCAAAAAGATGAGATAACGTTAACTCTGTCAATGGTATCTGTATCGTACCGATGACGATGTTGATCAGCAACGAGTAATATGCATTTCTTCAAGCGACGTAAACGTTACGATTGAATTGTACAGGGATAGCGATTGTTCTGTGGTAGTTCTATTAAAAACGACATCGAAACAAAGGTTTACGTATTGACGATTTCAATTATCGATGAAAGACGATACATTACGCGTACAACTACAATTACCGTCAAACACTGGGCTTTCGGATCAATCAGGATAGCTTTCAGAAAATATTTGACGGCTTGTTTCAAATCACCTTGCCTTTTCTAACAACTGATTGCTGTATCCAAAATGACAAATTGAAGCTGCTCTTCTGGAGAGTCTTTGTACTTATCCAACACATCGAGGAGGTGTTGAGTAACGTCAAAAGATTTCCGCGATACGAACGTACACTCAAGATATTGCTTTTCCGCGGGCAGATTAAAGTCTGCGGCTGCCTCCTTTACGCAGAGTTCCGCTTCCTAAAAAGGCACGTTATTTTCCACGAATCACGTCGATTGTTCGTTATATATCTATTTACACAACTTGTGTCGATGAATTTCGTCTTCACTGACGAATAATTTTCCCCCAAAACGTGATACCGTACATCGCACTTGTTTAGCTTGATTGCCTTGTTAATACATTCGTCAGCTTCGCGAGGTCCTTCTCTATGAAATTTTGAACAACGTATGCTTTTGCACCAAAGCAAAGTGCTTTTCTATTTGTAGTTCATATCGGCTAGATTTTACAAATGTCTTAATCCCAGTTCAAACTCTTTTTTCGTGTTCAGCTTGAAATACGCGAACAATGCTGTCGCTTGCAAAATCGCACTTACAACTTTTCTCGATATTTCTGGATGAGCTCTGAAAATGTTTATCAATAACATCAATTACGTACGGATGCTTACATTGTTAAGCCATGTACTCGATATTTTCACGTAGATACTACCTATCGTTCAAAACCTTGTACACATTCTCGCATTTCTTCAGATTTTCTAGAATTGATTCGGCATTGTCGTAGTTCCTTTTCGTACGTACGTAAATTACCATTATTTCGTTCAATAATTTTGGTAACAGAATGGTCGCATTCTCATTGTACACTTCATAATCCAAGCGAGTTTCCACGTGGTTTACATCGTCTAATGTTCAAGTAAATGGACATTCCAATTTGGACAATAGATCTTCGTAGTATCGCCTTTTATCATCGACACAACAGACTCGTCGTCACTTGTTGATCCCATCTTTCCGTATCTGAAAATTTACTCAGTTTTGTAAGGTGATAATTATTAATGACGATACAGCAGTGGTTTCACTGACACAATTAAATTGATTGCGTATCGATTGATGCGCTATTCGAGAATATGAAATGGGAAGGTAGTACGATTTTCCCTTAAAGTCTTTCTTTCTCTACTGCCGCCCACTAACTGCCCCTCAAGCCTTTCCTTGTAGGACACGATTTTGTTTCTGCTTTAACTACGATCCTTGGCTGTTGTCTTTAATATCGCTCCGGTATATCGGGAATACCGCTCGGTGCCGCATTCTTAGTACTATGATCTCTTTCTTTTTCACAGTTTCTATATGTTTGTTTTTTCAGTAGCAAAATAACATATTAAAAGTCGATACGAGTTTATAAATTATTGGATGTAAGAAAGAAAAAGATCATAGTACTAAGAGAGCGATATCAAAGAGACGACGGCTAGGGCTCGTGGGGTCAAAACAGGAACAAACTTGTAACGACGAAAAAAAGGCTCAAAGGGCAGGCAGAGTTGCCAACCGTAAAGGAAGCAAGTCGAATGGCAGGATCCACTCTTGTAGTCAAATTTGCATTCGACTGAGAATAGAGAAATAGATATTCTAATGAAAATTGTACATGAATGTCAACGATTATTATTAAATGTAACCGTATCTGGCAATTCTCGGGCATAAAACTCAATGTTGATTGCCCTAGAAAAAAAAAAGAGTATAAAACTTTGATGACCGCAATATGTACATTATTTGACATTGTTTCTTAAACAAAATTATCCATTGGTGAACAATCGTTGTTAACAGTTTCTGCAACAATTGTAGCAATTCATTCGAGCAACGACAAAACAAACTACGAATATTACCTCGCGACATTTGTAATTCGTGAAATCTTGGAAAAATTACACTGTAAGTACATTATTTTTGTATATAATAAAAAGCACTTGAATCGCATATTTTTTCAATCTTACGAGTTATCTCATTTTTCTTTCACGATGCGTACTTCAAACGCGATCGTTTGCTATGTTCATAACGTTACTTATATTCCGATCACAGCTACGATAAAATAAAAGGCGCTTCGGTTAATAAATCAAGTAATTGAAAATTCAACCTGATTTTGAAAGAACGTCTTATCCTGCAGCCTATTACGACTTCGCTATGATTAGCCCCTTAACCATGTATCGACGTACTTATATATTTTTGCACTTCTGCAGCGCGGCTGTCAAAATTAATGCCAACTTGAAGAATAGTTCGTTATAGGTTACTTTTGTAGCCTTTTGAAGTGCAATAATAATTTATATAATTGTCAAGAATGCTAATTAAATTATAACTATCTATAATTTTTTTTATTGAGAAAACTTTATTTTCAAGTGCATATACATATAGCACATACAGTTAAGTACACAAATATATATATATGTATATATCTTATTTGGTTGATTTAAGAATTTGGTTTTTAGGAACATTATGGAATAAAATATCTATATTGATCAGTATCCAATCTCCAATTTGTTTGTGGACATAATTTACATTAAAACTATGGCATAATTATGCAAATCTCTAGCAATGTATAACGTGTTAGTACATGTATGCACATTCAGAATTTTATGTTTATATCATAAAACTTTGTGATTATTTATAAAATGAATCTGCATACTTGTATGCATATATCTCTCTAAATTAATAACTTAAAATAAGTTTTAAAAACAAATCAACATTTGCATAATTTTGATAATGGACCCTGAATTATTTATTAGTAGTCGCTACTCATCAACATTGGGGCTTGATTCACATGCGTAATTTTAAATTCACATGGCGGTTGATGCCATGGCTCTCCATCAACTTGCATTGCACAAGACTTTTTTAAACTTATCTGAAAATCAATAGTAAATGATTAATAGCAAATGATAAATTAGCCAATATTTAAATAGACTTTGCATTCTAATAGAAATGCATACTTTAACGCTTTTGGCTTGCCCCAATCGCAGTGGTTGAGATAAACCAACTTGCAGCTGTGCAACGTGTAAGGAAGAATATAATGCAACAACTTCAACTTTTTCATCGCTAATACTTTGTTGTCCTACATCGTTATCTGTAATAAATAAGTATATGGTTTGTAATATTAAAAATATATTAAAGTTATCAACTAACCAATCTTTTTATTATTTATTCAGTAGGAAACACTCGTTATTTTTTTATATTGTTCACCTTCAAGATTCATATTCCATAAGTCAACACCAGCACCCCATGATGGAATGTTCAGTACCACAATACTTTCAATAGATGGTAGCTCCACTTTTTTACCATCCAAATATACTTCGATGTTCTGATCTAAATCTTTGCATTCTCTTTCTATAACTTGCTGAGTTCCAAAACATAAATACAAAAGCTAAAACAATTAACATTGTTAGTAGTGTGTGAATTCAAGTGAAATTTTCAAACAAATTTTCAAACAAACAAGTAAACGTACAAACCTTATTAAATATTCTATGACTAAATAAATAGAAACGGCTTTCTCGAGTACGATGAAAATTCAAAGTAACTTGTGCATCTACACCCACGCTCAAATAATTGTACATATGCATAGCTTTGTAATGAGATCTTAGTCCCAATCCTTTTTTTGTATTTATTGCGATAGACCATCTAACGAAAACAAAAGTCCTTTAATATAATACTCATAAAATTAGTTTTTTGAGCAACATTCACCATAACGGAAAATATACCTATCAAGATTTACTCTTTTTGATGATTGTATTACTTGTAAAGTATTACATACGTCAGTCGTGGAATCGTATTCTTTGCCCCATCCTAATACTCTAGACAAGTCATTTCCAGTTCCTAATGGAAGAATTGCTACTGCTGGAATTGGCTGTGAATAATTGTATTGAATTAATATGCTTACTTTATTTCAATAGCAGGATAGAGATAAAAAAATACTAATGTTTCATTACGCTCAACTGTAACTTGTGAATGGCATCTAATAGCCAAGCAACAGTACCATCACCACCAGCAACTATAATTCGGTAAGGAGTATCACCTAACAAATGGCACCATTCAAGTGCAGCCACTAAATCACATTCCGATAAATCAATCACTTGAATGGGATTTAATATTCTTTGAAAAGAAGATAATATTTCAGCACCCTCGTTGTTTCCTGATTTTTTATTAGCTGTAACATATCGATAAATAATGTCTGTGTTAAAAATATGTAAAATATAAATTCACAATCGATACTATTTCGATCGATGTAATTAATTAAGTGTATGTACCAACTACGATTAATGGACACCAATTTGGCCATAATGGCGGTACAATGGATTGTACTTGCATCCGCCGCCGAACAGTTTGACGTTTATTAGAAATTTCAAGACTTGAAGGCGGAATAATCATAAGTTTAAATGCCCCAAAATCACATATCTTCAATAAAATTGTAAAAATCACAATAATTTAAGATCAATAATAAATAATTCATTTTAAAGTATTCAGAGAAAACAATTTTACATCACTCATGGAAGGTTTGCAAGTTTCGTGGGCACATCTTTGACACCAACAGCACCACCAATCTAAGAGTCCTGGCTCTAAACTACATTCTTCATCACAGACATCGCACATTGCAATTAATGGCAAATTACCTAAAGAAGTGTGAATATAAATATAGATAAAGTAACTCAAAGTATAACTGTGTTGCTAAATAATTAAAGTATTATTTGAACTATCATTTGAATATTTGAAATACTTCAATTTTTGAAAAATATAAAAAGAAAGATTACCTCTAACCCAATGATGCTTCATAGGATCGTTACTAGGTCCTGAGCAAAGTACTTTACATTTAAATTTTTTATCAGCTTTCTTAATACATTCATGATCTGCACAGACTCCACAAGAGTCACAGTACAATCCATTTGCAGCTATTAAAAGTGACTCACAAACACTGCAAAAATAAGCCTGAAAAAATGAATAAAAAGTTAGAGTATTAACGAATAAATATATAGTTATACGTAGAAATTAATCAACGTACTCTAGAAGTTCGTTTAATGTTTTGCCAATTATGCTTTCTACTGTCCCTAACATGAACATTAAACTCCCCAATCAAGAATTTAACAACATTTACGGTAACAACAAATATTATCATTGTTGAAACTGTTGGTAGGAAGCATCCATAAAATCCATCGGCCCACATGTTTTGATGGTTATTAGTAAATGCCTACCGAAAATACTATATAAATATTAATAAGACAAAATAATTTGAAACAGACATCAAAATGATACAGTAACAGTTAAATGTAGTTCCATAATATGTAGAGATGACTTACCACAACGATACAATAATTAAATAAATATTTTGCAAAGTCAAGTACTAGCTATTTTGGTTTTGTCCATATTATACATTTTCGTAATTACTTCCATTACGAAAGCTGTTTCAGTTGTATTTTATCTAAGTTACAATACAAAAAATCAATTCCAGACTAATTTCAAGCTTGAACATTGTGGTGGTGAACATATTAAATTGGCATAAATTCAGCTCGAAAAACAACAAAACAACGCACGGTTTTCAATGAACAGCAGATTTGCGTAGCTGAAAATCGAAATGATACAGTTTGACTTTAGATTATAAAAAAATTAATTTTAGAATTATCAAACAATTACGGAGTGTAATAAAACAATAATTTTACTTGTAATTTTATTGATCATCGTAGAAATGATAGAAATGAATTTTAAACAGTATAATTCTAACTCTTCAAAGTTACGGTAATGGAGAAATTACCGTGAACTAACCAGTCATCGATTCACACACATTCAAATCAAAACAAACCATGATGTATGATGCATACATGCATGTATACAATATTGTGTATATATGTATATATACAGAGCTTAAATTGGAGCCGCCAGACATAGTTTGAGGTTAAAACGCTACGCAGCGGTTTGCAGTCCTTACAGATACACATTTATATTATTTTTTTTTACTAAAAAGTCACGGATTGTGATATTTACTTATAAAGACATAAATTATCTTCATTCAAAAACTGTGATATGAATTAGACTTGAAGTTGCACGATAAAGTTTACTTATTAACGTATTGTGCTCAATACCCTATATTTAAAAGTTTGAATTTATGGATGCGTACATAAAAAAGTTTAATGTTTGTTCAATTTTCTCTTCATTAATAGAAAATACAAAATAATTCAACGATAAAAACGATTACGCGAATTCTAAAATCATGGCGAAAGACAGTAAAGCATTATTGAAGGAAGCCAAGAAACTATTAACTGAAAAAGAATACCTCAATGCTATTAAAATATGTAAAAAGGTATTGAAGGAAGACAAACGTAATTATAACGCTCTAGTTTTAATGGGCGCTTCAATGCGAGACATTGATGATTTAAAAACTCAAGTTCCAATCGCATTGAAAAAAGCCATTGACGTTCAACCTGATAATCCTCTAGCTTGGCACGGATTACTTGCATATTATGAAAAGCAACCACCAACAAGTGAAACATATTCCGAATTGATCCCTGTGTATAGAAAGCTTTTGCAATTAGAAAGGTTAATCAGTTATGCAAGTAAAGATTTTTTCCATTGTCTGTGCCAACTATAAAATCTATACTTTTATTTTGCAGTGATTTAGCAAAAATTGTACAATACTTGAAGAATCTTTCAGAAGCTGTACTAAAATTAACTAACGATGTAGTTTTATCAGATACTATTGCTGTACTTTGCCAATTGAAAGAAAAAGAAGATACTAGCCAAGAGGCTATAAAAGCTACCAATGAAACTATAACATCAATACTGATACAATACCCAAGGCTCACTAATGATTACGACGAAATCCTGGAGCAAGCTTTATTACCTATTATTGAAGATGAAAGTTCGGTTAATAGACATGAATATTACAAGAGATATTTGAAGCTGTTATATAAATTAGAAAACTTTAACAAGCTTCTTTCCAAAGCTATAAAAATGCACAAAATATTCAATCAAGATATTTACCCTTTGGGTAATTTCAAATTAAATATGAACCAATTGAAAAGTTCTTTCTATTTCTACTCAATAATTCTTTTATTTTAGAGTGGATTTGCAGAGTGTATTCAGAATTGAGTATTGTTGACATTGCTTTCGATGAAATTGACATTGTCATTTACTACGAGACTTTATTGGATCACGATCCAGAATCTATTCTTGGCTATTTTGCCCAAGCGGTATATGCATACAAATCAAGATATTTAATTGATGCAAGAAATATTCTTAATAATTTAGTCAGTTTCAAACCAAAATGGTTTCACGCTTGGTATTTGTTGGGTGTAATTGATGTCATGCTTTACTGTTGGGAAGATGCTGAGTGTGCTGCGTTACATGCTCTAAAACTTATACCTGAAGGAGATCCCTACAATTTACTTGGCAGGATTAATGTTATTTTATTGGAAGCTCTTGTAAAGAGTCCAACTAAACTGAAGTGGAAGAAAGCTGAAATGTTATTTGATGAAGTAAAAATAATAATGTTTCTAAATTTTACAAATTATTCCATTTTTTTTAGACATGTAGTTTTTATGCTTATTTTAGTTATCTGACAACTCGTCAAAATGTGCGGTCTTGCGTGCTCATCTATGTGTTATGCTCAGAGACCCCCAAGCCAATGATCTAATTACAAATCTGAAGAATAATCCAGACACTATAACTGAAGCCATTATACTTCATGCAACAGATTTGTTGTTGGAAAAGCACCTGGAAGAGGCTGCTGATGTATTAAGCCCTGTTTTAGAAACATCCAGTGCTTGGCTGACCTTGGGTAAAATACATTGGGAAATGGCAGATTATGGTCACAGTTTATTGGCTTTCTTAAAAGGCATATCTGCCGATGAAAATAATTGGGAATGTCTAGTCTATATGGGAAAGTATCATCAAGAGCAAACGCAAGATTACGAAAGATCTCAAAAGTGTTATCAAAAAGCTTTACAAATTAATTCTAACTCTGACCAAGCTGGCATTGGATTAAGTTTAGTGTACAGACTCACAAAACATACAGTTAGTACTTTGTGATTGGATCCATTTTTTATCTGACATCTTATATGTGTTAATTATTGTATATTCAAATTAATTTGAAATTTGCGTACGCAATGTAGGAAGCTAACATAGAATTTTTGAACCGTCTAACAAGTCAAAGCAGGGGCCCTAAATGGGCATTTCTTCAATTGGGATTACAGTACCTTGATAACGGTGATACGTTGGAAGCTATTTCAATTCTAAGAAATGCTACTAAAATCGATCCAAACGATAGGTTCGTTCTGATGTAATTTTTTTAAATATGGATAACATTTTCACGCAAATTTTGTAATTTTTTGACTGTTCGTGAAATTTCAGTAATTGCTGGGAGTGTCTTGGTGATGCATACTTCAAACGAGGGGCTTATTTGTCGGCTGAAAAATCATACGAACGAGCTGTAGAACTAAAACCAAATTCTTTCTATTCCATGACTCAGATTGCCAATATCAAGTTGGTAAGAACTCGTTGTCGATTTGGTGTTTTTTTATAAATATTGGAAAATATTTATAGAATGCATTTTTATATTTGAATCTGATAGTTGGTAGGTCAATACACTTTGGCCAAAAGTAACTATGTAAGTATTTTGGAAAAAAGTAAAGAGAACGTTGTTGCTCTCAAAGGTCTAGCCGAGTGCTGCTTTAAACTTGGTAAAGAGCATGCTAAAGAACAACTATTAGCTCGTGCAAGAGATGATTTTCAAGAGGCTGTCGATTTTTCAACAAAAGCTTTAATGCAAAAGAGTAATTTCTTATCCAACTGGAAACTTCTAGGTGACGTTTGTTTCACTATTAGTCAGCTACCAGACAAATATTGCTATTTGAATGTAATCTCAGATTTAATTCAATCCGGTGCAAAAGAGGATTATATAATGTTAAACAAAAAAGAAATATTGCTATTATCAATCAGGTAACATAGACAAATGTTTATCAGTAATTTCGCTATAAGTATTATTAATATCGATAATTATTATTTTAGATGTTTCTGTAGAGCTTTGAGCATATCGAAAAATTCTTCTCTTTTATGGCATGATTTGGCTCTTTGTTATTTAGCCCAAGCTCGCTTAATTAGCTCAAAAAATCAGAAAGACGACATCTTAAACAAAAGTCTGGCAGCTGCAAAAGAAGCTGTAAAGCTCGATCCATTTGCTGCGTTTCATTGGAATTTGTTAGGTGTCATTTGTATGTCAAATGAGATAAAAAATTACGCTTTGGCACAGCATAGTTTTGCTATGGCTATTGAAAAAGAATCGAATAATGCTGCAATATGGACCAATCTCGGGACTTTGTATTATCTTTTAGGTATTATCTTAATCGCGAGTTTCTTTTGCAAGTGATAAGATTCCTAATTGTCAACAGGAGATCCTTATCGAGCAAACGAAGCATTTTCCTGGGCTCAAAAAGGAGATCCAGCTTACGTAAATTGTTGGATTGGTCAGTCTCTGATCGCTGAACAATTTTCTCAAAAAGATGCAATGGATTTATTCCGTCACGCAGCTCAACTTTCTTACCATCACGAAGCAGCCACTGGCTATGCCCATTGGGTGCTCAAAACAGTCATGGATCCAGAGTCAAAGAAGGACTTGCTTTACAATTATGTCATTGAAAAAATGCACGCTGTGGCAGTTGCTTCCGATAGTATGAGTTATTACACAGGTAATTTACGTGAATGATACGATACGTCTCGATATTCTTTTAAAACGTTGACACCTTCTGTTGACACTGTCTGTTTTGCAGCTCATGTCCCGACAGATTCGCACGCGTTGAACGCATACGGATTATTGCTAGAAAGGCAAAAGCTTTACAAATCCGCCGCTGAACAATTTTCGAATGCATTAAAGCACCTCGAGGACGATAAGCACAAAGACGAAATAAGTATAAATTTAGCACGCGTTATGGTACAGCAACAAAAGTACGAGGATTCTGTAAAAATATGCTTGTCCATAAAAGAATCCAGCTTCGCCTCTCATTGCCAGTTGGCTTTGTCATTGTTCAAAGGTCAGTCGCATTCCGATATAAAAATTATCCCAATCACACCTCGTCGAGACCTCATTTGTATCTATACCAATTACTTCTCGCACGTTGAAGTCGAACATTTTTTTATACGCCCGAATAAACACGCCCGTTAACAACAATCGTGATGCAATTAAAGGAATTGTTGAAAATTTTAGCTGAGCACTTTAAGGAATCATACGAGGCATACGAGGCGGCATTGCACTGGTTAGCTGATGCTCCATCGGATAAAGCTCACGTTCTTTGTGCGATGGCTGCAATGGCCTACATGTTTCAAGAAAGTGACGATGCCAAAACTCTTCTCTATCAGTCAATTGCCATTAAGCCACCAATTATTTCTGGTTTATTGGCACTGGCTGCCTTGGGTATGCTAGATGGGGATAAAAATTTAACGCATCTTGTTTTCAAAGAATTGAAGGCACATGATGATCATCCAGAATACAAATATCACATTGCCAAACTGACGGCTTACTTGTGCTTGATTCAAAACGATATGGAAGGTGCCTCTAGAATACTGTGCAAATATATTCATCGTTACCCAGGTAGATATAGATACGCTTCAATTCGCAAATTACTCGTAAAAATGTGTTTTATTTTAAAATCGAAATTGCATTAATAGAATAATTGGTACGTTAAACACATTAGTTGGCTGAAATTTCTAATACTTATTCATATTTCACTAGTAAAATTAATCTGCAATAACAAAACTGCTATAATAACAGTTTTACAATTTGTTAATTGTTCGTATGCTTGCCAACAGATTCATCGGAACTTTGGACTAACTTGGCTAAAATTTTACTGACGATGAGTGACATTAATCCATTCTACAAATGTGTCGATAAAGCCCTCTTCTTAGGAAAAGATCTATCCAATGAACACATTGCAAAAATCAAGTGCATGTCTTCTTTGAGCAAACTTATCACGTTAAGTACAGAAGAAGGTCTACGATCTGTTTTGAATACTGTACATTCTTTCCCGGCCAATATAGACAGTTGGTCAATTTTAATTACTACTCTTATTCCAAGGTAACTTATCAATTTCATCAATTTCTTTATTTCCCAAATAACTGCAAGAATCAAGCGACCAAGAATATTTTCAACGTATTTATTAAAAAAAAATTTATACATTAATTTCAACAGATGGAGTAAAGTTTCACAATTTAATGCTCACTGGTTGATGGTCCTGGCTTCGAGAGTACGAAATACTCTGTCATGTACTAGAAACATGGAACAATGGCTCTTAAAAAACGAAAAGCTAGCCAATGACATCGCGTATTGCTAATGTTACTTATATGATGTATGTAACTGTAAAAACTATTGTACAGAAATACAATTTTACTTGATTAAATGTTTAATTTTAAGTCCCTAACATTCTTTACTAATATACGCACACACACTGTATATATATATATATATATATATATATATATATATATATATTCCGATGTATGAAAAACTAGATAATTATAGAGATGGTTTTAGTTTCAGTATTTACGCCATATCTTTTAACCCTGGTCTAGGCCTATAGTTATTGTAACGCTCTCTTCTTTGATTATCGTAATTTCCATCCCCATTCGCCATTGATCTATTGGGATACGTATTGAAACGATCCCTTCTCTGACCATAAGAATTATCCCTATTCTGATCAATATCTTGTTGCTGGTGGAACTCTCGACGTGCCCACGGTTTATCATCTCCTCTTGCTATGGCATAATCAATTTCGGTAGAAATATGTTCGTCTAACGTCTGAAAAATACGATATGTTTTTTAGATTTTATGGTTTTCCAACAAAGATATAATAAAGTACTTACAAGTTGTTGTACGTAATCATGTATTTTAATCTGTTCTAATAATTTTACAAGTTCGGAATTTTCATCAAGGTTTTCACGCTCGACAAGTTGTTCAACTTTTTGAATCTAAAACCAACACACGTAAAGAACATATTAAAACAATCGTGTAACTGAACACGAGATTCAAACAATTTACTAAATATTATCTTTGAAACGTACCGTATCCTTGAAATAAAGTTGCTTACGCTTGTTAGGTAAGTCAAGTTGGAGCGAAGATCGGAAATGAACTATTATTTCATCGATGCGCTTCATTTCTGCATAAGCTTCTATTTTAATACACCTAATGCCAATGTATCTTACATTGTTAGCTAGGCCTACAATTTCAATAGCAACATTTGGATTATTTTGCCGTAAAGCTAATCCTCCCATAAATATGAGAGCTCTTCGAGGAATATCAAAGTCCCTTGTTTGAACTTCCTTGAATAATTCTTTTGCATAATTAAAGCTTTCTTCTGTATTCTGCAACAACAAAACGTTAATCGTTGGGTTGTACTAATACATTATTCGCTTAAAACAGCTCGGCGTTTAACAATCGTACATTAACATACCTCTTTGTAACAAGCACCAATCGCAAGAATAAATGGATTTTTAGGATGTACAACACCATTAGTACTCTTAGCTTTGATGATATCGTAAACTTCCCTGCACTCTGCATATTTACCATTATTATACAACAAATCCATAAGTAATTGATAAGACATTATTTGATCAAAAAAGTTATTTAGTTCAGGATCTTTGAACGCTTGAAGCGCCATTTCTGGTTCATCAAGATGATAAAACGCTCTCATAGCTACTGTACCGAATACAAAACTACCAAACCTCAAATTGTTTTGTGCATTATACTTTTTCATCATCTTATACAATAAATCCAATTGTTCTGGCTTTTTCTCAACAAGATGCAGCATTGTCTTTAAATCTTCCGTGAAAATCATAGATTCATCTTTTTTTTCAACGAAATCCTTCATTTTATCAAAAAATAAATTATCCACGTTCATAAATTGCGATTTAACATAGTCCCTTGCATTTAAATAGCCGTTCATTCCCATCGTACTTCCTGCATATAGTTGTCTTGTAGCTGAAAACAACCGATTTTTGTATTAATTTCTTAATTTTTTATTATTAATCCCATAGTGTGGCAATAAAAGACACTCAATAGAACGCATTAAAATTCTAACGAATTGGAAATAGTTTGGTAAAGAACGGTGAAAATTAAACGGCCTGAAATTGTTTATTTATCAAAATCACAAAGTAAGGTTATATCAAAGTATTTCTCACCGACAACAGTAAACTGTTTGAAGACATTTTTGTGCAACAGACCGAAGCTCGACTTGACGATATTTTTAGCACAAATCGACATGTTGAAGAATTTGAAAATTAACAAATGAAATAGTTAATCGAATACCGTTATACGTCTCGTGCACTCATGGCACTCGTGGGAAATAAGAAATAAAGGCGCTACGTGTAAACCACGTGCAGCGGAGAGCTTTCGTCGTAAAAGCAACGCTCATTGGTGGGTTAAGCGCTATTCTTATATAATGGTAACTGCGCAAACGCACTTTTCTCAATACCGCCTTCGTTTTGTTTAGGCCCTATTGTTTCGTCGACAATTATCGCAAAATCAATGAACTTTCACGTACAAACGATAGAAACGGACGTTTCGGAAATGCTCCTACTTTTGCTCCTTTTCTTTATGAAAACAGTTTAGTACAGATTGTACCCTTGTTAAAAACGAACTTTCCAGACCCAAAAACTTTGAATCCGCGCAGCTTTGAAACCTGGCTACGACTATAAGAGAGTCACGTATTAGAAATCCGAAAACGCTTCTCCACGCGATAAGCAGAAATACCAAAAACTTGACGGAAATACAGGTTCGATATTGCGGACGACGTTTGATTAACGCCGGTAAACCCGTTTGTCCTTTATTAACCTAACGAATAAAATATCAAAGAGGCTACTCGATCGAAATTACGTCTGGTCTGGTCTGGTCGGCGATCGTCAATTTCAAAATTGAGCCTACTCAACGTTTTCGTGCATAGAACGTCGGAAACATGATTTTGCAATACTTTTGAAAAGGTCGCAAGTTCCGCACGCGTATCACGGTAATCACACAAATTCACAGCGATGTATTTGAAACGAGTTGTGAGCAAGGACATATCTCGCTCGTTCTCCCGGATTTTCGCGTACAAATCGAAAGGTGCATCCGTAATTGGGTCGCGCCAATCGACTGGAGCGAGCGAACGGCTCGAACGCGTCGAGACGTCGTTCCAACGCAAAACGGCGTTATTATACCCAATTTACCCGTAGCGGTAAACGGACGGAGAGTTAATCCTCGAGTAGCTTTCGTACCTGCGGTTCCCCTGCTGATTCAGCCGGACGACGACATTCCGAATTAGCCACTGAGGCTGTGGTCGCTCGCTTTTGGGACGATGACCGTTCTCGACGAATCGAGCCTACGCTAAGATAAAGAAGACAAAGCAAAAGAACAGAGGCGCGCAAACGTCTTTTTGCTATTGCGCGCGTTATCCCAGACGTACAAATGTTTTCGTTTGTTTCGCAGAGATACAAGGTTTTGGTCCGTCGGAAGAAGCAGCCGTTGCTCGGCCGATTCGTACGTTTTATCGCGCGACGTTGTTGTTGTCCTCCGACAACGCGAGAACAAACAAACGACTAAAATCGCAAAATCTCGCTTCAACGGAAAAGTAATCCTCGAGTCGTCGAGAAAACACGCGCGTCGAAGGGTATTTGGATTGTACCTCTCCGCGGAAACCATTGGCCAGAAAGACTTTTAAACGTGAACTTTCGACGTGGACTTTTAAAGGGGTTGCCATCTGGAGCGCTTTATTATTCGACTTTCTTTTACTCGCTTTACGTAGTGATGCGCGTGAAAGCGTGTTTACGACGCAAACAGCTCGCACTCCTATATATACCCACCGTACCAATGGCTTTTCGCCAAACTTTTCAAAGTTAATCCATCTCGAGACATCTCGCCTTGCCGGGCGAGTAACCCCTCGGCAAGCGAACTTGCTCTTTCTCGAGCTATTGCGTGTCTTTTTACCGAGCAGCGATTACCCATCGAGCTAGCTTCGGCACTCTCGAATAGTTGGTCGTTAACTAATCGCAAAGCGCGTATCGAGCAGCGTTCGCGATGAAAAAACCCAGGCAGGATTGCTCGTGCTATAAATAGACAACACCGATCAAGGAACGCTGAGCTACGTAAAAAAATTAAGTCGTCTCTTCGGGGAAAGTCCAATGCGGATTACAGAACAAGTATTTCAGGGTCTCGGAAGTCGCGGAGATCGTAAAATCCGGAGCAAGGTGGAACGATTTCCTTCGGGCACGTGCATTTTTACGCACGTTTACTCCTCGCTTTTCCGCTCGACGCGTTTTATCTTGTTATAACGTCGTTACATCGTCGTCCAACAAAAGGCCAAATAAAGCCGAGCCGAAAAAGCCCGAGTCTATACAGGTATTTTGGAGCGATCCTGCGCGACATCCTTGCGCATCGGACGTAACCGTGGTCCTTTCGATCGAATCACGGGCAAATCACAAGTGGGCGCTCTCAGGCGTTATCAGGCCCTTCGGTACTGGCTCCGCGTATTTTTGTCAAGCTCGAAAAATATCGATCTCGCTCGCGACAACGAAACGAGCCATCCCTTTACGATTTTCCAGTGTCTCCTTAAGGACAGCCATCGCGTAAAAAACGCCGCGTATTTTTCCGTGGGACGTTTGTCTTGGATTCGCCGCAGCGATCCAGCCTAGCCGACGGTTGAGAGAGAGAGAGAGAGAGAGAGAGAGACAGAGAGAGAGATTGCAAAACTCAACATCGTTGTTCGATCGTCTTACAAGGGCGTTTCGAGGGAACGAGGATTCGTGAGTGGGCGTGTACGCTCGAGGCAGTTTACGAAAATCCGAGCGGAGACCCAAAAAGATCAAGACGAGGGACGCATCGTCGAGCGCGTTAGGCAACCAGAGCGGGAGCGAAAACAAAAAGTCTCCAAAGCTTGATCGTTTACGAATCAAAGTCGAAGAGGCAAACTTGTACTCGTGCGAAAACGCCCGCTCCACGTTCGTAGTTGTCCCTTTCCTTCCGTCCTCTTCCCCGGCGTGTAACTCGTAACTTCCGATTTACGATACGCGCGTTCGCTTTAATACACGGGTATGGGCGGTGCGACGACGCATTTGCGAGCGCAGTTTAACCGTGGGACAATAGCGCGCTTCGATCGTTGGTTCGTTCGTACGAAATTTTTGGCGAGGACGGGACCGATCGTTCGAGCCAACCCTGTCAAAGCAACCTCGAGTTGGAGCTTTCGTCGCGGCTTTATCTCGAGGCATCTCGTTTCGCGTATCGTTGATAGGTTCTTTGCTCCCCGTACGACGGTAGGCTTTGACTACGGGCCCCTCTACGGAACGTCACATGTGCGCTTTTCTCCGAGAAACGTCGAGAAGGACGCACGGTCGCGCGACAGGACGTCCTAGCGCTTTAATAGACGGTGCACAGCAGCAGCAATACCCTCGAGTTAGACGCGCGACCAGCCACTTTTTACCCGCGACAGCATCCCTCGCGTGCAATTCTGCTTGGATTTGGTCGAGTGCAGAGATCAAAGACGAGAGGGCTGTACGCGTGCGTTCGTTAATAACGCTCCCGTTGGCACGAGGATTCATCGACGCGATTGGTTGGCGATTTCTGCAAGTACCACCGGTGCGTACGGTGGTATTAACATCGCGAGCTTAACCAATTTTACAGAGCTCGAACGGCACCGCGTATCGTCCTCGGGATGTACACCGTTTGATTTGCTGCTGCAATAAAGCGTTTTATCGGCCGAATAAATTTCGCTTGCGAGCGTTGCGGATATTTCGCTGCGGTACGTACACGCGAAAGAGCTGCAGTTGGATCAATCGACCAAACCCCTTAAGCGCGAAAACGGCAAAGCTATCGTTCGGTTTCTCGGGGGAAATTGATATACGTAACGTGTTGTACTATAAGGTGACGTCACGCTCAACGAACCCACGTCTTTTGCGCCGGTCGCAACAATAAACGCTCTTGTGAGACGGTCTCGCCGTTAAAAAAATCGAAAAAACAAAGAGGAATCACACGAGCCTTTACTCGCGATTAGATAATACTTTTGCCGTAGTTGCTCGCCAAAAGCTCGTTGATAATCAAAAAACAGCGCACTTTGTACTCGTTGAATACTGTCGAACACTCAAGACAAGCAGACTCCTTCAGGCTACAAGCGTTATTACCGAGAACGATTACCAAGAATATCGTAGGCTCGAGTAGCGGCAGCTGCGGCAGCTTCGCGATACACTCGCCAACGGGAAAAAAAAACCCTCGATAATGGTCCGCGATCCGCGGGAAACGGGACGGCGGAAGAAGAAACGGCGACGGGGATTAGTGGGATCGGAGCGCGGATTCGCTCGAGAAACCTTAAGCAAAGCGTAAAAAATCGACACGAGTGTACAAAGCTATCGGTCGCGCTCGTAACGAGGTGCGCGCGCAATGTCGCGCTAAATGCATTCCCAGCCTAATATCGCGGAGGGCAGTAGCCTTCGAGCACGCCGAGAGAGCGAGAGAGCGAGAGAGCGAGAGTGGGGGAGAGGCACGAGCAGAAGAACTTTTGATTTCGCGGCTGCTCGGGCGTTGCGGGGTGGGGCCCCTGTTCCGTGAGAGTTTTAGCACGGATCGATCCAGCGGGTAGAGGGGAGATTCTTCTCCCTCTCTTCTCTCGATTTCTCTCTCCCTCTCCCCGTAACGAACACGGCTACAGCCGCAAGGGGAACAACGAGCGTTCGCTAGGCTTGGGTTGTTTAGTCATCGTGCGCTTCTCCGTTGCACAACGACGTAGCTCGGCACTCGAGCGCTCGTTCCTGCCTTCTCTCCAGCCGTTCTTACCTTTAATTTTGGTGCGAGTGCCGCGTTTACAACTTTGTTTCGAGCTCGCTAGGGCCACTTGCCGCTGCTCTTTAGCGTCTCTCCCGGTTTTCTTCGACGCTCGCTCCACGATATACGTGCGTGCGCTGCCACAGAAGAAGATATGAACGAACAGCCGGCGACTCCTTTCGCGAAATAAAGGTGCGTAACGGGCGACCGCCGTGTAGCGGAGATCAGGCGAGGCAGGGCTGTTTTGACAAGCGCGACGAGCAGTCGTCGCTCGAGAGGTGAGTTCCCTTTTATTCGCCACCTATTTACACGGATTTTCGGCGTTTGTACCGGCGCGTGTTCGTTGCGACGAATCTCAACGTGCGAATAGCGTAGGTCTGCTCGTTTGATCTCACGACGAGAAAATTGATCGATTCCGATACTAAAAATACTCGATGCCAGTGCCGAATAAACGGCTCGACGAACGTCCTGCGAGATGCACTAGTCCCGCGAGACTGGTGCATCTCAAACTTGTCGATAATACGTTCGTTGCCGTCGCGAATCCAATCGATCGGTTGTCGAGGGTTTTTTTATTGGAAACGCAGGGATGTGTTGTTTCGGCGCGTTTCGTCGCGACCAACCAACTATAACCTCAAGTTTGACAAATCAATGGATTTGTTCGGTTCCGGAAAAAGGTCGCCCTCGACAAAACCTATCTCGTGGCAGTGCTTTGTCGATCGAACGAAACACGGAGATACTTACGCGCGATTCCCCGTGTCCCTTTTTTCCGTACCTCTCCCCCCACCCCCAGCCCCTTCCTAGCCCCTTGCCCCTTACAGGTCCCTCCGCGAGAAGAGTCGACGGTTATCTCGAGCACGTATCTCGCGCACGCACGCTTTCTCGCCTTCCTTCGACTTCTCTTTTTTCCTCTCCGTCGTTGCGACGTTCGATTCTCTCGCGAGAACACGTTTGTAGCGCGCGACTCTCTTTTTTTTCTCCCTTGCGCCACGAGTCTACACGTGCTTGCGGATATTCCTACGCGCATATTTTTGGAAGCGCGTACGGAGTCTTTTTTATCTCCTTTTTAATTTGGCGATTCGAACGCTTCGCGTGCTTCGCGTGTAGCGCGCGTACAGCGGCTACGTCGCATGCAAATAGCGCGCGATAAAAATTCACGTCGCACGCCGTATAATTGCGAGCTTTCCTTTTTTTCGCGTTGGTCCTGCGTGCTCGACTGCCTTTGCTACAACTGCGCGTCGATGGGTCGTCGCCGATGCGTGTTTCGCGAAAGAAAGTCAGGATCCAGGCGCGACGACGGCGAGCCCGGTTGCGCGAACCCAAATGCACGCGGGCGCGGATTTGGCGCGGATTTGGCGCGGATTTGGCGAAGAGCGAAAGCCATAATCGCGCAACGACGTTGTTGGTTGAGGTTGCAGCGGACAACAGCGGAACAATGGCAGGCGAAGACAGCGAGTTGTGCGGTTTCATGGACGCCAAGCTACCGAGCGGACGAAACATGAGTCAACGCGTGAAGAAGCGTTCGCTATCGGCACCGTGGAAAGTGTGGCGACGGCACTGGTGCACGGTGAAGAAACTCGGCCCAGGCTGCGGCATCGAAGTGATCCTCGACCAAAGTTATCACAATCAAAGCCACTCGTACGACAAGGACAGCTGCATCAAGATACCAGCGGACGCGTTGATCTGCCGCACCGAGTCGCGCACCAAGAACTACGCGTTCGGCATTTTCCCAGCCAAAGAGCGCAAGCCTTTGCTGTACCTCGCGGCGAGCACGGAGATCGAAAGCCAGCAGTGGATGGCCAATATCCGACAGATGCTTCGTCCGAGAAGACACCGATTCATGGACGGCACGTACAGCGTGTCGATGGTCGACAACGCTCATTCCAGATCCTCGGGTCTAACCGGTAAGTCAGGCGATCGACCGCACCTCCCACCCAACGCGGCGAGCCGTGCGCTCCGAACCGCACGCGTCCGAGTTGCTCCGGTTCGATCGCGTTCGCACGGGAAAGCGTTGTCGCGCGCTCGATCGTCGACGCAAACTCGCTCAACGCGCTCTCGACTTTCAGGGCTGTACGGAGACCTCGTGGCGGGTCGTTCGGGGATTTTCGTGAAGGACGTTCACACCGGCGACATCGTCGAGACCTTCGAGTGGAAGGAGACGAGCGACGTGCACTTGGCGACCCACGGCACCACCGAGGACGTCAAGTGCATCTGCGTCATACGCACGACCAAGGAGTTCCGCGGCGGAGTCGGCCACCTGCGCGTCTTCTGCCTCAACGCGCCGAGACTACTGCAGGACCTCGTGACCCAAGGCCGAGGTCCTCGTCAGAGGAATCAGCGTCAACCGCACCGCCAGCAACATCAGCGCCCGCTCAGTTTGAGCGAAGGCGACCTCAGGATAGCGGCTCAGCAGGAGGCCGACGCTTGTCCTCGCGGTATCAAGCCTTTGAGGCACAGAATCGCCGCGAACATCGTGAGCGCTGGTCTCGGCATCCTCGTTACCTCGAGGTCGGGTAGCGAGACGAAGCTCGCCAACGAGATGGCCATCGGAAGACAAGGTAAGCGTCCGGACGACTCGCTCTCGTTGGATCCGGCTGATGGTTGCGACCGCCGCTGGCGTTTCCACAGGTGTGCTCGACGAGATGCCGTCCAAGATGTCGGCGAAGCTTTCCGCGACGAGCATCTCCTACAGACGAGCGGTCGACAACGTGTACGAGGCCGAGCCGGCGTCGATGAACAACGTCAACGCCAGTCTCGAGGAACTCGAGGAGGTGTCGGCCAGGCGCGAGTCGGGCATATCGCTCGCTTCTGGCATCTACGAAGAGATCCTCGATGACTTCGCCTCGACCAAGACCCGAAGGCTGCCCTCCAATCTTTACGAGAATCCCGAGGACCTCATTCTCGACTCCTCGATCAAACTGCAGCCGCCGCCGCTGCCCCCTCGACGCAGACGCGCGTCCTCGTCCACGCACAACGGAGGGTAATTATTCAGCGTTACGGACGAGCCGACGGCTCCTTCGAAGCGTGCTCGTTTTCACGGAGCGTTTGGTCGATCGTTCTTTCAGCGCCAGCGACGACGGACTGGACTCCGAGGGCGGCACGCGCTCCGCGTCGCCCAGTACGCAGGAGGATGCGACGCCGACCCCCGAGGACAAGATTTCCGGAGCGAACAACGTTCCCATGGACCTGTCCGAATACGTGCCAATGTCGCCGCGTCTTCACGACTTGGCCCTGCAAGAGCTTCAGCAGCTGGTTCAGCAGGAAAACGCGTACGTGCTGATGCGATAACGCGCTCGACGTGCGCGCGTGTGTCTTGAGTACGCGGTTTTACGTAGCTTCGAGCAATTATTAGTTGTCGTCTTCCCAACGACGCGAGCCGTTGAGCACAAAGCCTAGAGCGAGTGTTTCGATTGTACTCGGAGCGCTGGAGCAGTTCGCGAGAGCGACACGCGTACGTGTCGAATGTAGCTGATTTTTAATGCCAAATGCACGGTTTTAACGGTACAAGTGGGGAAGGATCAAGGGGACAGAGTTGTCGTGTCGGGGAAAAAACCAAGGTAAAACATATCGAATAACGATGGCTTGCTTCGGCAATTCGACGTAGTGTCACAACGACGGACATTCCAATTTTTAAAGGTTTAGACTCGTTGAGTTCGGAAACTGAAAGATAACTTTTAGACAAATTTTAAGAGACGAATACACGGCTGTTCCGATCGCACGGCGTGTAACTCGCTGAAAGTCGCTTTATTATTATATAGGCAAATTGCTATAGGTATAGTCAGTATTAGTATTTATTATGATCAAATATGCTCTGTTGTTCGATCGGCGATGTTTGCTTATCCATAGGTTAATCCATTTGATTCCGGGGAAGAAAGCGTTTCGTTGGGTTTCAAATTATCTACGCAAATTAGCCATTTTTTCCGTTCGTAACGTCGAGATTCCGACGTTGTCGCGATTGACTGAAAAATGTGTTCCGAGTTAGAGAAAAAACGAAAAAAGAGAGAAAATTTCTATCTGATTTTTCGCACATATCAAAGAAATAAAACTATTTATTTTGATACGTTGAGAAGATACAACTATGGTCTGTTGAAAAATACCATATCACGTGCAAATTCATATCGTATTTATAATAGAAATAGTTCTTATACAACTTTTCTACTTTCCTATCCTTGAGACAAAACACGTACAAAACAAAAACCGTTGTGATAAAAGCTAATAATCTTTACTCTGATGAATTTAGACAATTTTGGAAAGAAGCAAAGACATTGGAAGTTTACTAATATTGTACTTCTTTTGGAATTACAAAAATAGGTTGTCCATTGCCTTTTGCTGTGTGCCTCGAAATCATTCTAACTTTACTGAAAATAGTTAATGAAAGGTTGTTGTAAACGTGTTTGTTGACGATGCGAGCGATTAATTCACGCACTGACTAACGAGTAATTCAAACATTTTTCCAACTTTTTGGTCGAAACTACGTTTACGTATTCTTAAGGTTTTTTTCTAGGTCGCTTGGATTATTATATCGAGTAATAGCTTCGACTATATATACTATGACACACACACACACACACATATATATAAAGACGACAGCTATATTCACGTTTGTTTAAACTATAGATTAACGAAAAACAATAACTTGGGCATTTCTAGTTCTCTAATCGTTATTTTTCGCCAAGTAAGATAAATCGTTGTTTAATGCTTCATTCACACGAGATATTAGTGATGAATAACTGGAGAATAGTTTAAAAATTGATCTACGGTTAGTCTACTTGTGTAAAGAAAGGAAAAATTGTGATAATATAAGTATCATACAAACTCAAGACTGGTCAACTAATCCAGCTGATTAGATTAATTTGATTAGAATTATATATGTGGCTTGCTTAAAAATTATGTTGGCACGTAATGTTAATTCTTGTTGTTTCTTCTAAATGGAATTTAATAAAAATTTTAAGAAAAATTTTGTTTATTTATTTTACAAGACAATAATGTTTGTATAAAATTCACGACTGTCGTAGTGGAATCAAATACAACTAATTTGATTTGCAGTACGAAAACTTCTACATCTACATCATAAATAGAACATGAATTATCACAATAAACTGCAGCTTCCTTCTATAAAAATACAAAGGCGAAAAATTTCCTCCGTGTGACCATCAAGAATTATCGCTACGACGAACAAGCACACTCCCTTGTTTGATCAACACCACAAGTTTTCTGTAGCGGATACTCTGGTCAATTTTTGCCATGTTTTTCAGCAAATTTTCTAGCTTTCCTCTCAAATTCTTTTCTGTTGAATCGGTATTCTTCAGCTATATCCACCATCAATGGATCATCTGGATTTGGATTTCCCAGCAGAGATTGTACAGCCACGATTAAATTTTCCAAGCTTATTGTTGGTCTCCATCCACCATTAGGAGGCATTTTTAACAGATCCATGCAAATTCTTCCTTGAGTATCGATATTTGGATGATACACCGGAGTATTGAATTTCAGTCTTGGTGGGACAAATGGGTAGCGATCAGGAATTTCAACTTCAAGTTGAAGAACTGTGCCTTCGTATGGACTAGCATGTGGTCCTATTATGTGTATATTCAGAAAATTTGTCGAATCAGATGTATAACAGATTATTCCTTCCGGAGGGTGTTCAATTAATTTTTGTATTTCCCGCTTTAGTCTTTGCATCCTGAAAGGAAAGATGGGAAACAGTCCTTGTTACGCGTCTTTTTTTACACATTACAAAATGAAAACAACAATAAATATATTTATTAAATTCTTGTTTTACGCCAGGTAGCAAACGGTATTTCATTTATCGATAACCTTGTATATGTTGAACGTGAGTAAATGGAAATGTTACAATGTAAATTTGTCGTTAAACACGATAAATAATATATAACTTACTTAGGTTTTCTTTCAATTTAATACCTGATTTCTGTACATCACATCAAAGAAGACATTGTAACTTTCGCGAATAATCAAATATCCTCGGACGCTCGGGTCTCGAACGCTAGCGACAGAAGCGGTAGAAAAGCGAATTAATTCAAAATAGAAAGAATAGAAATGGCTGAAAAATAGACTGTTGCCGGAGATAATAATCTCTGGCTCTGGATCATTCAACTTCTCATTCACTTTTGGTTAATCTAATAATTTCAATAAAGAAGACGAATAATTTTTTCACCTAGCACGAATATCATTTCCCAATGTCCAGATAAACTTATGTACCAAACGTTTGTAAAAAAATGATAATGTAAACATCTCAGTATTGTAAAAAATTAATGCTATTTATTTCACAGCATCTTTATATATGTACATGACTTTCAAATTTTTTTTTTATATAATTATATCCATAGTACATAATCAAAACTGTCAAGAGAATTCTCATAATTGCAAAATTCACTGTTTTATCATCATTAATACATTGCTTTTGCGAAAGGGAATAGATAATAACTTACACATGTTAAATACATTATTTATAACGTTGGAGGAAATAAAAGAATGAAAATTAACGTCGAAATAAATAAATGAAACGTCGTTAACAAACTATTTAAAATTAACACATTTGCAGATACATGCCCATATTATTCTTTATGACCAATGTGTATGGCAACTGTTCCAAAAGTTATATTTTCATACGTCACCCTCTTGAATCCAACATTAGAAATCATTTTCTGAAAATAATATTGGTGCTCAATATTTTGCTATCGTTAAACGGGAGATTGATAAAATAAATTATTTCAATTAATAGTACAACTCTGTAAAACTTATTGAACTCTGATGATAAAAATGTGTAATATTTTTCATTCGTAACATAAATAATATTGCTAACCTTAAACTCTTCTTGTTTGGGAAATTTCCTAATACTCTCTACGAGATATTGATAGGGTTGATATTGACCAGCTATAAAAGTGCCTAGTACTGGAATAACTTGGAAGGAATATTTGTCGTAGACCCTAAAAAGACAATAATTTTTCAATGATTAAAAGTGCATTATGATGATTTGATAATTGAACAGATAAAGATAAATCACTAACCATCGTAATAAATCATTTTCTACATGACTGAATTCTAAACAAAGAAATCTTCCACCTGGCCTCAGGACTCTATAAGCTTCTGACAATGCCTAAAAGAAAATACATCACATAAAATTAGTTTGGATATTGAATAAAGTATTTGATCAATGATTTAGTAATCTGTACTTTGTCGATTCGAGTCACATTTCTAATTCCAAAAGCAATAGTGTAAGCTGTAAAAGTATCATTTTCAAAAGGAAGAGATTCAGCATCTCCTTGGACCCATGTTATGTCATGACCATTTTCTTTGGTAAATCCTTGACGTTGAGCTCTGGCTTGTCCTACATCAAGCATGTTTGCATTTATATCGAAAACTGTCACATGGCTTTTAATAACTTTAGGATTGGGCTTATTCTGTAAACATTTCAGGTATCGAAATGTTATATCCCCAGTTCCACCAGCACAATCTAAAAGATGACAACCATGTTCTGGAGATAATCTTTCGATAAAAAGATCTTTCCATATTCTATGAATACCAAAACTCATAGCATCGTTCATTTGATCATACGAATTAGCTACATTCTCAAATACTGAATAAACTGCAATAGATAGGAGTCTTTATAATTTACTTTTCAAATTGTTTAACAATTTTATAAGTGACGATAAACGAATAATAATGTGATATTTTTGTACCTTCTTTGGTTTTATCAGATTCTTTTATAGTTTTAAATCCAAAATGTGTTGTTTTATCATCTTCTTCCTTGTTAGTATTTAGTTTGTTTTGACTAACGCAACACCTTTTAAAAGATCGTTTCTTCAACAGATTATAATCTCGATACAAGGCAAATCTGAATGGAGTTCTCAAATGCATTTTCACCGTTTATCTACAATCGTTGTGATAGATAAAGTTGTGAAATAAGAACACTTTTGATGACCAATTTTAAGGTTACTTTACACCTCGGTTCATTCGCATCTCTCTCCGCACAGCAGACGTAATTCACGTGACTTTAATAGTGTTCTCCCTATCATTCAAGAAGGATCATTGTTTATATTTCGGATAACGATAGTATGTTGTTATTGAATGAAGAAATTTAAAGTCAGATAACACTATTTGATTTAGCGACTTTCTTGAGATTAGCAGTGACTTAAAAGTGAAAATATTTATAATTTTTTAAATAAAGAGAATTGCGGCGGTCGCGTTTTTTATCAGTGATGTCTTGCAAATGATACAATACACGGCTTGCCGCGGACTATAGAAACAACATAGATCAGAAATGAGGTTTACGAAATTAAAAAACAGGCGCTTGAATTGTGACGGCATCTCATCTGTTCGTACGAATGAGGCTCTCATCACATAAGCGTGTACGCGCGCGTACAAATCGCTAAAAAGACTCGATAATATTTTCGTGTGCCAACTAAGCATAGGTCAACGATATAAAAGTTACTACGACAGGCACATGTTGTGCTGTGTTTTTTCAAAACTCTCAGAGTCATAGTGACTTTCTTTTGGTTGGCACAACAAGATATCACCAAACTTTTTAGTGATATGCACGCGCGCGTATGCACACGGTTGTACACGCGCGTAGACGCTTATATGTGATTGTAGCGCGGGTCTGAGTTGCGCACGCAAGAAAGAGAAGGATCTCGACGAAGCCAGTGTTCGCGCAGTGCGCAGTCACAGTCACAAGCAGGAAAAGTGCGAGTAAGACGAGTCAACTCGAGACGTACATTCTTAGGTAGAAATCGAGGAAGAGTAGCATTATCGGTAGTAGAAGAACGCTACGCTGTGCCAGATAATCTTTATCGTCCTCGAACTCGTTGATTGATACTTTTACAGCACGCTCGTGAGTGAGCGCCTCACAAAGGGAGACTCACGATTCGGTGTTCTGTCTGTCTCTCTCGCTCTCTCTCTCTCTCTCTCTCTCTCTCTCTCTCTCTCTCTCTCTCTCTCTCTCTCTCTCTCTCGCGTTTGCTTCGAGGTGGGATTCGGTGTGTTTCTCGGGAGCAGCAGCTGCACAACGAAACTCCAAGTAGCGTTGGCGAAGAGTGAGACGGCTATCCTAGACCGCATAAATTAGTTAGTGCCTCGAAACAATTAGTCGTCGAATCAGCCTCAACGTCGACTTAATTGTTCTATATTGCTCTGGGGATGGTAATACTGTGATGCAGTGACCCTCCGATAGTCTCTAGTTCAACAACCTCACCGACGAATCGCTACTTCGACGTTCGTCTTCTAACTTGGATATTCCGATTTATCGTCTTAGCCCAGACGAACCTGATACTCGAGAGCTGTGCAAGTGTGTGCAACTGTGTCACTCTGGCATGTCGAGTAAACCCTAAGGTACGTTAGCCGTTTGCCTCGGTGGCTCGTCTTTTCGAGGTCACATTGTGTTTTTAGCATTTCCTACTTTATTCTCCCAGGATTTTATGGAAGGGTTGTGGAGGGGAGGGGGGGGGAGAAAAGAACTTGAGTTATTTTAACAAAGTTGGTTAAAACGAAGGGGTTTTCCATAGTTGATAAATGTTTTATACACGCTCGAAAGAAAAACAACAATGTTTGCTTTTGTGTGTGAATTAGGAAACCTTGGCCTTCGATTCGATATTTACAATGCCAGTGTTTTTTCTGTTTTGCATTTATTTGCACTTTTTTATGCAGCTTCGCCGAGTTTTTAGTGAACTTTTTTTCCCCCTTTTTTTTGGTTATGATGACTATTTTAATACGCGTGTGTGCGTGACGACACGAAGAAAGAAAGTTAGATGCCTCAGTAGATGAGGTACGCGCAGTTTTAACAGATTACTTTATTGGCGCACACTGCATATGTGTTATATAGTAAGCTGGCCCAGTGAGTAGATGACGCTAAATACTTATTTTGAGATGTTTACAAGACATTCGTATTTAATCGATGCTTTTGATCTTGCACTTTTCAATAATGATTTGTAAATGTTTAGTCGAGCGACTTGTAGTAAATCGAATTTTGTCTCCTTGTAATAACTCCAATAATACAGTATATTTATTTGCGGGCAATCGTTACACGATGCCGTTCTTCAAAGATAACAATCGTATCCAATGATTAACGTTCAAGTTGATTTTTCCACTGTTAAATAAATACGATGGCTCGATTGCGTCTTGCAAAAGCTCTGCGATGTAGTATATTAAGCGAAATATCGAAATTTAAAATAGCGTAATCAGTCGACGAAATCTCAAACTGAATATCACCTGCGCAACTTGATCTTAAAACGTATCCTTTCTGAAGTAGTGCAACTGTATTGAAAAATCGCGGTTAATGCTTCGTTGATTTCACGATAGGTTTTGTAGAATTGTCGTTTTTTGTCGTTTTTTGTCGTTTTTTTTCTCTTTTTTGTTAATGATGTAACGCGCACTTTTTGTCGAAAACTCGTAACCGTAGGTCTTTCGTAACAATGTCGCGTTGAAACGGGATCGTTGGTTTGAGTCGACTTCCATCTAAAAGCACGTTTGCAGCAATCGAAATGCACGTACAAGCGCAATGAATATAAAGGCGTTAGATCGCGTGCGATAAGGACATGAAATATCGCGTTAACATTTGAATTGATGATAAACATGGTAATCATTGATCGATCGTTGTTCAATAGAACGGAGAGTAAGACTAGAGATCGTGGAGTCAACAAATGGCAAATCTGAACTTTGAGCAGCCACCGAGGAGTATAGCTAATGCGAGTTTAGCGTCGCGTGGTAGCGGTAGCACATTGAGTTCGACCCTGGCGGGTCATGTCACACCAACATCCGGTATGTTTTCCGGCTCATCTACGGGCAGCGCAGGTGCTGTCAATTCGGCGGTCATCGGACCGAATTTATCCTATCACCCAGGTGCTGCGGCCGCGGTCGTTGGTGCTGGCCAACCAACTTCCAATCATCAACAGCAGCAACAACAACAACAGCTATCTCCTATGAACAGTAGGAACCTATTTGGTCAGAGAGCTTTCACTGCTGATAGGCGAAATATGCCGGGTTTAGGGTAAAACATTCACGTTTATTTTTATCTCTTCTCCTTCTCCTTCCATTTTTCTTCCAGCTTCGAGTCTTTTTCGTGTCGCCAGTTTGATATTTTGATTTCACCACCATCTTTGATTCGTGTATGTAGATTCTACGACTGTAGACTGTATTTGTCAATTCGCAGATCGAATGAAGTATACACGATAACGTACGTTCAATTTTGATAAACGATTGTGCACTGATCTCGATATGTACGTAAAGCAGTTTTCGTCAAAGTAATAGCGTCGCCATCGGATAACGTAATAAATAATAAACTTTTTTCCATTCGTATAAAACAATCTCGTTGTTTTTTATCTTGCAAACTTTTTACGGATTTTCATTTGTATGGACAGACGCCATCTCTCGGAAATGTTGGAACACGTAATTTGTAAACACAGTCAATGTTTTTTCTTCATTTTTCACGTGACAAATGAATTAAAAGCGTCTTAAATCCTATTGTAAGTTATGAGGAGGAATGCATTGATAGACTCGTAATAAATTTGTAACTCAAAGGAAAGTGCATTTTTAGAGAGCAACTTTGTTTCAAACTTAAAATTGACGTGGAAAATATGATTGGTTATAATTTTTGGTGAAAATGTAGTGATCTTCAAAATGCAATAGCCAAGTAAGAAGGGTATAATTACAGCCTGCTCTTTGTTTGTCGTTAGGAATGCTAATCCAATGGGCAGCATGAGTGGCTTTGGCATACCGCAAAATCGTAGTTATGGATCTCAAGGTATCAATAATTTTCATTCGTCGTTTGGTAGTGGTACAGGTGGAGGTGGTGGAGACACGAGTACACCACCACTTTTGGATCTGTCCGAATTTCCTTCTCTGACTAACCGAGGGCAAGGTGACTCTTCTATGCCCCAGCCTAGTCCAATGCCTGGAAAACAGCCTTACGGTATGTATTCGTAATTGTACTTTCACTTTAATTCTGTTGTTTGACGAATTATCAGTTCTGAACTATAATTCAATATGCTGTTCTTTGTGTGTTCATATCTTAAATGTACAACTGTTGTACAGTTTGATAATATAATTATTATGATCACAGTTGGAATGGTAAAGCAACCAACGTCTGAATCAAGTGAATTTACAATGAGCTCAGAAGATTTTCCAGCGCTACCAGGAACCCAAAGTAGGGATGGTCCATCGCCAGGAGGAAGTATCATGCCTGGCGACAAGGGATTGTCCGTAGGCTTAGGTCCAGAGCTTAATCCTGATGTATTACAAGCAAATAGGTCGGCCAATTTGGAAAAAACTCAAATACCCAAAAAAGGCATTCAAACAGCACCCGATGGTCAGTACAGTTGCAGCTTTCGATGTTCTTGCAATTAATAGTTGTTACAATTGCTCGGGGCTGTCCTTTATAACGAATCAAGTTCTCCTATAAAAACCTGTCGTTTTTAGGCAAAGTAACAAATATACCTGGCACGATGGTCAAAGATCAATTTGGAATGGTAGGATTATTGACGTTTATCAGAGCAGCGGAAACGGATCCAAATCTTGTGACATTAGCGTTAGGACAAGATCTCACTGCGTTAGGGCTTAATCTCAATTCGCCTGATAATCTTCATCAAAATTTTGGTGGCCCGTGGGCAGAAGCGCCTTGTCGACCGCAAGACATAGACTACAATGTTCCACCAGAGTATCTCATTAATGCCACTATCAGGTAACTTGATGCTTTGAGAAAGCCTTGATCACTTGAGAATAAGAATTATATTCTCTATATTAATTTGACTTTTAAAACCAACTGTAGGGACAAATTGGCGCCTGTAAAACTAAATCGATATAAGGACGACTTATTGTTTTACATGTTTTATACGAATGCTGGTGATGTGCTACAATTGGCAGCTGCCGCAGAACTGTAATTATATTTTCGGTTTGACCGATCGCAATTACGCGTGAGAAAGAAGTAGTGGAAGTTGATCGTTGCATAACGCGTGGTAAATGTTCGTTGGCAGGTTCACGAGGGAATGGCGATATCATATAGAAGAAAAGGTATGGATAACGCAAGCGCCAGGAATGGGTCTGGTTGAGAAAACTTCGACGTACGAGCGCGGTACTTATTACTACTTTGACGTGATCAACTGGCGAAAGGTTCCCAAAGAGTTCCATCTGGAGTATTCGAAATTGGAAGGCAGGCCTCATCTTCCTAATACCTTCCATCAGAGTCAGCCTTGACCAAGAGCGTCGGCCACGCCACCAGCGCTGTCTGCGCCGCAGCCTCCCTCGCCCATCTCTGCTGTTCACGCGGCCAGATGAATCGCGCGGGAACGAGCCCTCGCGGAGACGGCGATCTCATTTTGTACATTTTAGGGTAACTGCACCAGTCAATGAACAAATGTCGTTGAAAGAAAAATCATGATTTGTTGTTCGTTTCGAGTAATGAAGAATAAGACTGAACCTCGCTCGCTTCGAGTCGATTTACAAGGTCTTTATCTGTCTGTTGATAATTCTCTTTTTTTTTTTTTTTAATTACATGTAAGATAAAACATGAAATAAAGTAAACATTTTGAAAACAAAAGCGCTACGTTCAAATTTCCATTCACTGGTGCCTGTTCAGGTGCTGGTACAGTTACCCTATTGCGTTTGAGATGCAACAAGACACATGCAAGAAAAATCGATCGGTGATATTCAGACACAAGGAGATGATATGTACGAAAAACCAAAATGGCCTTTGCTATGCCGTTTTATTTTTCTGATCTGCGTTTTCCAGGCAAGCAAATGTCCGATCGCGATAAAGAATCCTGGAAGCATTTAAGCCATTGTACAGATGAACAAATTGATCAATCTCCAATAAATCAATGAAATTCACGGGGTCGCGCTCACCGCCCGTCGTCGAGTGCCCTTCAAATATTATTGATATATTGCTAGGCATTTACATATTGTACAAAAGAGGATATTCAAAAAATCGAACGTAAGGATTTTTTATTGGGTTGTATTACCATATTTGTAAGAAAACAAAGAAATAACGTTTAGTGAGGAAATCATGAGTATTAATAGGTCTTTATTCTTTCACCTCCATTGCTTTGTGCTTTCAGATCATTAGTTTAAGTTATAGCGTATACCTTTTTTTCGTTGACTGAATAAGTACATGCCGCGCGAACATTTCCTCAGATTTGTTTTCTTCGAGTTTTTGTTTGGTATCAAAAGAAGCCAGCCGACAGTTGTCAATAACGAGCATGCTTTTCGATACGTTCTGTATTTCAATGAATGTTTTTGCACCGCATTATGTTACAATTGAACATGAATTTACGAGTTTATCTGTGAAATGAAAACACCACAATGAATAAATTAAATTACAATTTTGATTGGTCATTTCGCAGAAGCATTGAAACAAGGTGCTCAACTACTGTATAAAAGCATTGATTAATTATCTTATAAATCCGCACTCTACCAAGATTTTACGCCAACAATCAATAATGTTTGAAAAAGAAATGAATTTTACGAGATGTTGTTGAGAATCTCTACGCAAATACGTGTCGCCGTCATTCGCAATACAATTTGGAAGTAAAGATTACGTGTGTCTTCTTTTGTTAATTCTCGAGATTGTACAAAGTCTTGCTTGGTCAATCAAGACCGAATCCATTTGTTTAAGCAGCTTATTTTCAATGATTACGATGAATTTATCATTACAGTCGTTTGAAACTCAAAGTATTGTCAACATTTCTACATTAATTAGAATGACGAGTGGAAACAAAGTTTAAAGTTTTGAAGCGTGCAATGTATTGAGATATATATATATATATATGTATGTATATGTATATATGTATGTATGTATATATATATATATATATATATATATGCATAAATATATGTGCTGAGAAATAATAGAAATTCTATTTTCTATGTGATAGAGTTCAGTCATTAACGAGTGATTTTTGTATTCCTAAACTACTGGGAACTTGATAGGCATATGTCTTGCCGCATGTCTATATATTTTCATCGTATTTTAACGTCTCATAAACAAAGAAAATTTACAGACGTGTAATAGGTTATCAGCTAAATTATCAATTATACACTATATTTATTTGGATTACAATTAAATGATGCATCAAATGCTACAGATGTGTATATATAATTTACGTTGTTGTCAACTTATAAATAACATGTGTAAATACGCCTGTGGAACAATTGGTAAATCTTGCAAAGAATTTATATAAATTTTCCGAAATTTCAGTTACATTGCACAAAATGTATTACTAATTACGTCATCTGTACATTTACTTTGTTTATAAATGTAAAAATATAAAGACAAACGTTGCATTATAGTTGTATACAGTAAAGATTACTTTATTCGATCTTTAATTTGTACAGTTTGATTGAAAGCATGAGTGAAGAAATTTTTGAATAAAAAAACATTTGCAATCATTAAACAAGCGTGTTGCTTCGCTACTAGTTCACGACCAACAACTACGTAACGAACCTTTGGAGGAGTAGTCAGGGGCAATGCCAGTATTTTATTTTATTTCGTTAAGCGATCCGATATCGATACCTTGAAAAAAAACATTCGATGGGTTTCCTTATAATCTTTATTTAGGCATAAAAACAAATATAAAATTCGCAAAACATAAATTATCGGCTTGTCTTGTATTCAAGATTTCCTTGAATTACTTACAACGGAAAATCACTATAATCTAGATAGACGATCGAAATAACGCGTTTCATCGAATGAGAACAAGATAAAAGCACGATTTACAACCAATAAATAATAGCAAAGAACTTGAATTTTGTACACGTATAGTAGTTTTTGTTCTCTTCAACAGCGAGAGAGAAACGAGATAAATAATGGTTGAGCATCAGCCGTAACTGATGGTAAAGCCCATAGAGAGCATGAGAGTCTCCTTGATGGCCGGATGTAATTGGCGTTCGATGTAATGGGTGATCGCTTGGCTAGCGCTTCTAAGGAATACATCTTCCATTTCGCGAGCAATGTCACCCCGAGAACGCCAAAGGGAGTCGAGTAACGCGTCGTTCGAGTAGCCCGATGGTAATGCGCTGATCGACGAGACGCCGAGTCGATTCTCCTCTTTGATCGAGTCTTCGTCCTCGACGATTTTCGCCTCGTGCGTCGAGGTTGAGTTCAGCAACGAGTTTAGCTCCTGCGTGCGACGTCGTCGTGAAAAATCGATCGATTTGAAACGTTGAAACGTTGCTTCGTCAACGAGTAAAGGAACAAGCCAAAAAATACTCACCACAGCACTAAACGCGTCCTTGTCCAGCTCGCGTTTACGAGGCTCGGACTCGATCCTGTCGTAAGACGAAGCCTGCGACGACGCCGTTTGAGACGCAAGCACAGCTCGACAACCGTAAGCGTAAATCGAAGCGAACCGGGGCTCGAGAAAGCTCGATTCGGTACGAATGCGCATCTGTCCACGTCCACGTGCGATGGGACTCGTGTAAAATTCCATACCAGCTCGTCTTAATCGTAAGCTCATGCGACACGATTCAGCTGGCAGAGCACGGTCTCCCGTTAATCCGCGCACGCTGGACGAGTCGGGCTCGTGCACGATCAATTGTACAAGACCCGTGACTGCGAGCTCGTTGAAACCCACTCGAGTTCGTACGGAATTGTTGCTTGGCTCGTACGCGCAACGCTCAACTTTTGCCCAACCCAAACCGTCGCGACCGCTGCTGTTGCTACCACTGCCGTTGGCGCCGCCGCTGCCGTTGCTGCTGCTGCCAGCACTGCTCGAGCCATGTGGAATCTGCAACGATCGACAAACGGACTGTTTAAACGGTGGTTTTCGCGCGACTCGTTGCGATTCAAAAGCGCAACGTCCGAAAGCTCGGAAAAATCCGTGGATACCGTCGTACCTCGACGACGACCTTCGTGACGGAGACGTCGATGGGCGCAGAGCGTAATCTCTGATGGTAGACCGTATCGGATTCCTCGTTGTCGTAACGTCGCCTTGCCGAGTGACCGCGCTGCTGCATCAAATCGAGAGCGCGTTCCAGTCGTTCGCCGCAACGGCATTCGCCGCTCAACAAACTCAGCGACAACACCAGCAGCGTCGCTAGTCCCTTTGACATGTCTCGTTGGTTGTCGGCTTGAAACTAAGGTCGACTCGATACCGCGACGCGTAATCAGCTCTGCTCGATTGGCGCTGTGATCTCGAATCGGAGGCGTGACGAACAGCGCTTACGAACGGCGAAAGAGGGTGTAGTACAGAGGTCGAGGGGTATCGCGAGCGAACGTACACTCCGGAGTAGCGCACGGCCACTTCAAGATCGAGTCGATTTGACGAGCAACGAGCGTCGCGTCGTCCGCGAGAGAAACAGCGAATCCGTGGGGGGTTGGGCCGTGAGCATCAGAGCACGCAGGATGCATGACATATCCGGACTCGAGCACCGACTTTCGCCGCCACCGCCACTCGGCAATTAGCACGGTCCTTTCGACACCCTCGCCTCGTTGCTACGCCACACGGATTACAGCCGTTACGCAGTGCTCTCAAAGTTATATCGCTGATTCGGATGCCAGATGATCACGCTGCATTGTTACGTGCATCCCGTTCGAACGAGACAACGGCAACGCTTCCTCCTCTGGGCGTAGCGCTCGTCTTGTTGCGTATCTTCTTCGCAAACCACATTGATCGAGACAGACGTGCTTCACCTGGCGCTCGCCTGAAATCCATCCAAGCGATCGTGTAGTAATTACGCGCGTTGCGCGTGGGTATCGGCGCGAGATAAGATTGCTTTGTAGGAGCGAGATCGCGCTACAACCGAAACGACAAGCGACACGCCGATCTCGTCGCGACAAAGCTACTTCTCCAAACGATTTAACGAGAACGCCAGACGTAGAAAGTTGGTTTCCCAACTATTGCCAAGCGCTGTTTACGGGTAGTACGACGCGCAAATTCGTTACGCGGACCAACAATTTGTAATAGTTACCAGGTAGAACTGAAGCTTGCAGTCGCAAGAACGACGCTTTCTTTGGTCGTCCACCAAAATCAGTCGACTTACCGCGAGTTGGATGTAAAAAATAAACAAATCCAAGCAGCAGCGGGCGTAGAAGAGGCCTGATACAATCGATCGATCGACGAATCGAAACACTTTGTCAACGTTCAAAATAGACGAATGCACGCGAAAGAAAAGAAGATTGCAGCGAAACTTTCTCTAATCGAGAGAGGAGGCGATACGTTTGGCTTCTCCTCGGTCTGGAAAGTACGTAGCGCTCAGCTCGCAAGATAAAACAACAATGAAAGTGGATCCCGATCGTTGGTGGCGAGAGCGTGTCCTTTTCCTCCTCCTCCTCCCCCTCGGCCTACTCCTTCTCTCTTGACAGTCCGTGCGCCGTATGTTCTCTTTCTCTCGTTACAGCACTTTGCTGCTTCTGCCAAGGAGTTGGCGCCACGAGCCAGCCTGTACGCTCGTTAACGACGCTCTCATTTTCTCGCTCCTCCCGCAGTGCTCGTCCGTCGTAGTGACTTTTGTCCTGTTTAGCCTATTTTCCGTTCGAACCGAACTTTGTAGAACGCTGTAGAACGCTGTAGAACGCTGAACCTCGAGTATCGTCGACGAAGTTGTTCGCGTTCTCGACAAATAGCTGTACGAGCGACGACAGTGCAGTGAAGCAGCTAGAACGGAAGATTGTCGAGTCGTTTACGAGTTAACGAGATCGAAATTGGAACTGCGATTAAAAAAAAAGAGCAAGTTTCTCCCCAACGCACGCCAACGCTGGTGCGGTCGAGTTCAAAAGCGGTCACGGTTGACGGCGAAAAGAAACAAACGGCTCGCGCGCAGTCGTAGATTCGACGGTGAACAATCGAGCGGGACAGCGAGAAAACGACGGGTTTCGCAGGAGAGTCCAACCGCGAAAGCTCCCTTCGCGAGAAGCTCAGCGCGCCTCCATAGCAACCAAACAAACGCTCTTCCCCAAAAGATAAGCTCCAAGCAAACGCGTCGATAACCCCCAAGTCCAAGCACCTTGGCGATCGTTGAAACGTACGTACGAGAGATCTAGAGTACGGAGTGTCTCTCTTTTAGGTGCGCCTCGTTGGCGCAAAGTGCGCGTGTAATTTGGTGCTCGACGGTGCAAAGTCGAAAGTGGCCCATTTCAATCGGGCCAGCACATACCAGGAAACAAGGAAGCACGCCCAGCAGAGCGTAACCACCCGAGAAGACGGCGACGACGAAGGCGACGAAGACGGCGAGGACGCTCTGGATAATCTAAAACGAGCCCCAGTTATCGCTGTACTTGTGCGTCTTTTTTTCGCGCTCTACATTCATTTTTTTCGGAAGAAAACGTCGTTACGCTGTTGTTTACTTGGAAAATTGGTTTGTTTCCACGTTGGTTAATTGAAATACCATGACTAACGCGGCGAACAATCGCGGCGAAAGGTGTGTACCACTTTTATTCATTTTTACCGTCTTTTAGATCGTACTTTGTATTATAGATAAGAGGCCAAATGTGCTTGGGACAAAAGTAGAGTCAACGATACGGAGACAAGTTGTACGCGTTCGACGCGTTGGACAAATCGCTCGTAGAGATCCGGAGTAGATCGACGGAGCACTAGCTTGCGACGATAGCTCGCTGTAAAAGTCTCGTGTCAACGCGAGGCAAAGCCGACAGATTCGCAAATATACACACGAGCTGCTCGCGAAGGTCAGGGAGGGAAATATTTATGTAAATTTCTGGCTGTACTATTGGTTGTAGTGGATGTGGTTGCAGTCGTAGTTGTTTTTCGCGTTCCTTTTCGAATTTCGTACGTTAATTTTGGATCTAAAGATAGATAACTCTGCGCCCGCCTCACTGGCGATGCTCAGGATTCGAGTATCCGTATTTTGCCGAAAGTTGCGTCGCGCTGGAAGCTATCCTGCTTCTCTCGACGAGATTTCAGGACCAAGCATTGGCAGGCTCTCGGCCCGATGGCTCGAACGATCCATTGGTCAAAGACATTTGTCCACCTGAACTTTCAAGTTCTCTGTCTCCGTTGAAAAGATCGTTTCGAACGCTTTATACGAAGGACACGGCCGTTCGTATCAGTGCCACTGTGATTTTCTCACGATTTCTGGGAAATTTCGTACTGTACTCGATTCAACGCACCTTTCTCAACTTTTTCAACTTTACGCTTCACGACAGTTCGAGGGATGTATTCGTAGGCTAGATTTGGCCGTCAAACAAACGTTGTTCCGTCCTTTGAATCGTAGCGAATCGTTAAAGGCGAAAACAACTGCTGGTACGAGAGAGTCGCAATCGACGGGTTTTTAGGGGGGCTAACGAACCCCGATAAAAAGGCGAGGAAAAGACATTCGAAACGTACCTTGCGTACAACCTCTCGTCGATCAACGTTTAGTAATTTGGTGTCTGGGTGAGCGAAAATTTCGAAGCGGGCGTGTACGTGTTAGAACACGAGGGGGTGAGCTTGGAAAAGCGTTGGTAAACGATGCCCGTGAGCAGCTCTCCGTGTGACCGTTACCGTGGAGCTGACTCTGGCGAATCGATATTTGAGTTTGCGGTACTCCGATTTTTACAAACGCTTACGACGCATTGATCACTTACCTTAAGTGCCGTCTATTCAAAACTACAACATTTGCTTACGTGTCAACTACTGCAACAACCTCTAGCCGTTAGTAAGTAGCGCGCTTGGATTATTCGATCGCCGAGTCGACTTGGGTCCGTTTCGTACCCAACTGTCCACGGCTGCGTGTCGTGCGAATCTCGGCTCGTTGGATTAGCTCGCGAAACGACGCCTGTACTTACGCGATAAATCTCGTCGTACGACGTACGACGGAGAGAAAACTCGTCGTTTCCAATAGCATTAACGCTCGAACCTTCGTTTTCTCGACAACTATCGAAGGTAAATATTTCCCGGAACTACGACCGTTCTTAATTACTCCGTCTGCTTATCAAGTAAATTTGAGCGTCGCGGAAGATACGTGCGAGCGCGAGAATAAAGCAACGATTAACGGTTTCACTAAAGTTTAATGCACTTCCCGTGCAATTATCAACGGTAACGCTTGCGTTTTTTCCTCTCTCCGGTGAAATCAGCTAATTAAACAAACCTTTGACTACGCTACATTCGAACAAACGAGCAAAGCGACGATCAATTATCGCGCAGTTGTCGTCGACAGGTCTGCTCGATCGAAGAGGGAAGCAAATCCATACGCGTTGCCGAGTAACGCCCAGCTGCTTGCCTACTGGCAATATCGAAAGAGCGCCAAGCAGTCTCCGGATACATGGCGCATTCGTCACAAATGGGTACGTACGCGACACTGACTCGTTCGAATACGCTCGTGATATTTTTGTTGGACGCGTATTACAGATCGACGACGATCCAAGAGAAGAGGAGTTGAGAATCGCGGCAACGCGAAAGCGCGACGTTAGCTCAAACCTCGTCAAGGAGCTTCGAGAAAACAACGCTGGACAATCGTTCTCCAAGTCACGCTACGTGCGCGACATCAGGCTACTGTCCACTTGGCGGCTGGTCGTTGGTCACAAGCGCGACGCGTGCATTCAGCTCGATCAACAGTTGGATATCGAGCGGCAAAAGTATCTGCAACTGACGGTATTTATGACCAGACGAATAACGACGATCGTTGTTGCGTACCTACTTATAAAGATCAAACTAATGCCATTTGACGCGATTTTACGAAAAAACTTGGTGGTTCGATCCAGATCGTGCTCGAACACGACGTGTGGCTGCTGTGCTCGCGTGCCGTGAACAAATAATTCTCTTGCAATGTACTTTCGCGCGTATACGAAGGCGAACAAAGAGGACCTCGTTGAATTTACTTTCATTTTTCACGATTGTCGCCGTAACTTTCTCCTCAAAAAACTCTCCTGTAATAAGATACATTTTTAACGGCACAACATTTGAAGCACGCAAAGGCAAAGAACGACGCACAAATCTTACGAAACGTTTCGCAGCGAGAATACAAGGAATGCGCGAACGCGCTGGAGGAATTTTTGTCGCGCGATCACGAAGACAGTATGAGAGTACTCGATCTTGCCGATGCCGAATTTGCGCTGACGACCGAGCTGAGCGAACGCAGAGACGAGTTGTCGCGGCGATACGGCCAAGCGCGTCTCGAAGTTTATCATTGGGAAGAGGCTTGGCGAACGGTACGCGCTTGTCATCGTTTCCTTCATCGAGTCTCGCCACTTGGCGTCATTGGCGACGACGACAACAACGACGACGACGACAACGACGACGACGACAGGAACAGCGACGATCCGATAGTCGACGCGAACGCGAGCGACAGCTCGTCTGCGAAGCGTCGGACGAACCTCAACGATTTGGCCAACGCAACTTCCTTGGATTCCCTCATTGGTGCGTACCATTTGCGCGTAGTTTTCGACCGAACGGCTATTGAATTTGAAACGAGACGTAACGCGATTGGACGGGCAGTTGCGCGCGTTGGCGTATTCGTTTAAAGTTGGCACGCTTCTCGCTCCGCTGTCCAAAGGTCCGTTTTGTAAAGTCGACAATCCGAGCGAATCGCCAGCTTCCCGTGAAATTGTGCATTTTCGCAACATGTCGCAAGTTTATCGTCAATTTGACGTGCTGTTTTCTCGCTGTTTTCTCGTTTTTTCTCGTTTTTTCTCGTTTTTTCGCTCTCTCGCTCGACGACTGTACTTCCGCAGCTGCCTTTGACAAAGAGGCAGTTGGGCTGTCGAAATCAGCGGCCACGAAGCCGAGCGAGTTGGGTCTAGTGGATGCCAACGACCTTTTGAAACTCTTTCGCGACATCGAGCTACAAAACCTCAACGCCCTGATTCACCTGGAGTCTCTAACCGGACCGATGGCCGATACGACTGCTCGCATCGAGGTTGCCGAGGTGCAGGTCAACCACGATATCGACGACGTACTCGATAGCATCACGCAATTGGAGGTAGGCAAGGTCGCGCGACACGTACAGCCTGGCAAAGATAAGAACGACGACGACGGTTGCAGAAAGCCATCGAGATCGAGGAGCGCAGAGCGGAGCGTTTGGAAGGTCAAGCGAGTGGTTTGGTGCGACGCGAGTTCCGCGCGTTCGTTTGCTCGGAACGAGCTCTAAGGGCACGCGTCCTCGTGGAGGAGGCTTACGAGAGCTGCGTCGACGCGAACGAGGCCAGCCTCGAGCCGCTGGCCATGGCCCGTGGACTCGAGAGGACTTACGAGAAACTGAGTGCCGACCTCGATGGACTGCCGAGGAGACTCGTCTTGATTTGCGAGCGAGATGGTTTCGCGCAAGAGATGCGAGGGAATCGCGAGGCCGAGGAAGCCGCTCGGAAGGTACGTCAAACTTGACGCTCGTTGCGAGACGTTCCTATTGTTCGACGAACAAGCTTGCTCCGTATTTGTTTACGCGCCTCCTATTTTGTCGCGGCATTGTTCTGGACTCGCAACGGATCGTTATTTTCATTAAAGCTGTTTTTCCGAGAGCATCAGCGTCTAATTAAACCTCGCGTGTACTTTGGCCGTCCAAGTAGTTCTCGCTTGCCGTTAACAGTCGCATGTCCGATGTACTTTGCAGTTTTGCGCGAAAACGCTCGTTTACGATTGTTCCGAGTTAATTGTTTGGAAAGACGAGTGATTTGCTCGTGTAATTTCGAGAACGAAGGAAGCTCGTAAGGTCGAACAACTTTATTGTTTGTTCGAAAACGGCCAACGCTTGCCATTCGATCGGCATTGTACTTTGACGCTGCGATTAACGCGTTTGCGCCTAATCATTGCATTTTCTTTCATTTTCAAGTTCGAGTTGATGCATCGACTTCTGGCCGCTTTGCGAAGAATCATGGAAAAGACCAAAGAACCAAAACGACGAATGCTCGTGCACCGATCCTTACCCAAGCTTCAACCCGGATCAACGGACAAAGCCGATCTGACGACCTCGACGAAACAACGTCGATCCGAGGCTGTTTAGCGCTTCTGCTCGATCAATTTTACGAATCCCCGGGATAATAGCGCAACGCCTGGCACGCCGAAAACGAGAAAATTCGCTTCGCTTTGTCGTTTGTTTAATTTATCGATCGAAATAAAATCCTTTTACCCACGACCATTCGTATTCTTCGTGACTTGCTCAGATGTCTGCCTATCGAATATCGTGTTCGATGAAAACGTTTCAAAGTTTCGTTGTCAATGCACAACTTTCAACGAACTAAAGTTCCTTACTTCTGGAACGCAAAGTCGATTATCTCTAGAGCACGAGTTAATATCAATTGCATTAGGCATTCACTTGCAAAATATAACGTTGCAAGTTGTAGAAACGTATAGTTTTAACAAGTTTATGTGCACTTTAACGTTATTTATCACCTCGAATAAAGTCGAATATCTTGGTAGAGTCGTTTATGATCGAAGCGCGCGTCAATCGCACGTTTTGTTCAATTCAAGTAATCTCTTTCGTTTCCGTGCGTATCGATAGTCGTTTCCTCGAAACTGTACGTGCGTGTGAACATGTTTATGTTCGATTCGAGCGAACAGGTCTGAACGTGTAACGCTGCGACTTTTGACTGTAAGCGTTTGCCAACGGTTCTACAACTTTTGTTCAATTTTTGTTCGATTTGATCCAAGTAGCCAGCTACCCTTACGCGTTGTCGCCCAATTTACGCATACCATTCCAACGGATGTACGTATATTCGACTAATCTTAGTTAAATTATTGCTTTTGTACTATTTACATTCCAATGTGACCGCGCGACATAGCAAGGATCGATTTACAACTCTGGCTTTTTGTTCAATATTTCACTTTTGAAGATAGATTTTCGTTTTGAATACTTGCTAGCTTTTTACCTTTGTTAGTTGCAATCGAATCAATTATTTGTTTTGCGAGTCGTTCACGCTAGTACGAGTAAGGGATTTTTATTGGAGACACCTTTTTATTTTCAGAACTAAATATAACCATTGAGCACGCTATATTTTCTACAATGGAGGTTCTCAATGGATTTTTTGATAAGTTAGAAGGAAAGACGATGTATTTGAATTGTAATCTGAATAAAAGTATTAGAGTATTGGTGGATCCAGAAAATCTTCCAGACGTAAGACTTGTATACAAATTATACGATCATAATCATAATTCTCAAGTAACATTCAGCATAGAAACTATGAATTCGATAACTGAAATATGTGATAAAATAGACTGCAATTTCGAAAAGCATAAAGAAATATTAGTTATAAACAGCGAGTTAAAAGTTTTTTCTGAAATTAGGCATAACAAATGTACGGTATGTTTCCTCAGCAGTCAAGGAGTGAAAATAAATATGTCATTCGATACTTTCAATAGACTAGTATGCTCGTCTCCAGAACTATTAGAAATGTACAATAAAGTACGGCATAAAGTATGCAACACTTTGACTAATTTGATACAGCTGTTCGATGTCCTACTTGTCAAGTACGCACAATGTCATGTCAATAATCCTGAATTTAAAGATTTCCTACAACAGCTTCAACAAAACGTTTGCTCATTTGTGCAAGAAGATTTTAGTTTGACGGACACCAGTATCGAATGCTTAAACGACAGCGACGATAGTGACATTGGTGATGAAGACGAAGTTGAAGATGAACTCTTTGAGGATTCAGATAAGTTTTGAATTAACTGCTTTTGGTTACATTCAACCAGATCGCAATTTAAGTTTATCGTTAGAAATTAAGTAGCAACGAATAGATCTTTTCGTTAATAACGAAGTGAAATGTATAAGCAATGAGTTTATCTTATTTGTATTATGGCATATCGTTATCTTACAGCAAACCTGTTAATAATAGGTATAAAAAGCATTTCGTGAAAGAATCAGCAATGTATTACCTTGCAAATAAATAAAAATAATATATTTTGAAAATGATTGTAGCTATAACTGTATTAAGAAAATTAATTTACTAAAATAATGACCGAAAGACTCGTTTTACTATTTATTTCTCGTTATTTACTATGCAAATCAATCAATAGCAATTAATTGACACTTTGAGTTATCTACGAAACTTACAATTGATGAGTCAACGTTTGAAAACACTCAATATACCGGTCGAATGACTAATGAATGACCAGGTTAAAAATCATAACATCAGAAATTATCGTTTAAATCAGATTTAGCGGTTGAATACGTCAGTGTGAGAAACCGCTGAAAAGTAATAAAATAGTACGAATACCAACGGCAAAGGCTGCGCGCGCATACTGTCACCGCGCGAGCCGCGAGAGCGCATCGTTGGGGTGCTCCCTTTGACTATAAGTTGCGTGGTCTTGTGTGTCTGTCTGGGTTTGTCTGTCTCAGTATATCGGCCGTAAACAAGGTCAGGGGGTGTCGGGAAAAGGGAGGGAAAAGTGCAAACATGGCCGGCGGCATCGTGTCGATGCGGCTATGAGACTAGTCTAAATAAAAGTGTGCACGCCAACCGTTGGCCCTTGGTCGTCGTCTTCTTGATCATCGGACGCTAGCAGCCGGCTACTACGAGCCTCCGTCGTTTCAGGTGAGAAGTGCCGTCAACGCTGCCAAGCGTATCGCGTCCTACGAACAATCGCCGTAACCACTCTTTCCATCTCTCTCTCTCTCTCTCTCTCTCTCTTTCTCTCTCTCTTCATCCCGGAGCTTTGTCATCGGCGTTTTGTTGCTACGAGGAGAATCTCATTATTCGTCATCGTTATTCGCCGTCAAGGCGATGAACGATTGTTAGGTGTACAAGAAGTTGATAAGTCGAGGAACAACACCTAGAGTTGCCGCCGAACCTGCTTTCGAGTTTGTTCGATTGTTCCTCGAGTATTGCGGCTTCATGTTCCTCGAGGATTTACTACAACGAAAAAGCCGGATGTGAGGTGAGTACATTGTACACGCGCGCAGCTTGGCGCTTTTTCAGCGATATAACGCGCTCCGGTCCTTGCTCGCATGTATGAGTGAGTCGCGATAAAACGAGACGGACTGTTACACTCGTGTGCGTGAATCATATATACCTATATGTACACAGGAATTACATTGAAAAACAGAGTAAGAGTGAACTGATCATTCCGAGAAAGAGAGAGAGAGAGAGAAAAGGGAAAAGGGAAAGATGCAGAACAACACGCTGTCGCGAGAAAGACTCGGAGCCGCTTAAAATGTGGGTCCTACACGCGATCACATTGGTACCGGAATTATATATATCAACGTTTGCGCAAGACCGGACACCCTAACCTTGCTATCGTCAAAATCAAAATATAATACATAAATATTTGACGAAAACAAACATGTCCAATGACTTAATGATTTGGGGGTTATTGGTCCACGCACGCCGAAGACATGGAGGCGGCGCCGCGCTATCATTCAATGCCGTCTACATAGATATGTTGAATATATGTATAGTAATAGTATTATTCTGTCTGATATGCGCGCGCTGTTCTGCCATGTATGCGTCGAGGCCGCGCGCTGTTCTGCCACACGCGCTCGTCGTATTATACGTAATATACTCTTGTTACTTGTCAATGTGTTTCGTAGGATATTCGTTCCATGTTGTGAAAAATTAAGAGTCCGAGTTGGCGAATCGACTTTACGATTTTAATGCTAAATTTCTTGCATTTCTATTTAATCCTATGGCTGTAGATTCAAGCCGTGGCAATAGTTTATGTTACAATGTATATTTCGGTATTCGGTATTCTCTAGAAGCTGTAATGCTTCTGCGATCGATGATAAAATAAAAAACACATTTAAGGTTTGCAGCCTGCTTGAAACTGTATAACATGGTTATCTGTTGAGAAAAAAAATGAGAAACAAGCCGACATAAGAAACAGTACACAAAGTGTAATATATAACATGTACAATATTAATCGCACGTCTGGGGGCATCGGTGAGAGTGAGATGGAACGATGGCGCGGCGGCAATGAAAAGTCCCGAGTCTTGACTAAAAGAGTATTCAGTGATAAGTGAAGTGAGACGATCGCGATAACGTCGGCGCGTTTATCCATGTGCCTCGCGAAGAACGCAAGGAAGTCGTAAAACGTTAAAAAAGGGAGAACCACTCTGGTTTGAAGTAAAAGTTTTGATATCGTAGTTGATCAACGTATATCATCCGAGACACGTTGCACGTTGAAGAAAAAAAAAATTCGTTCACCATTAGACAATATCGAGCATGCGTTGTCCATCGAGACTCTGCGTTCACGAGGTTTGTTTATTTTGACTTCGAACTGGTATATATCATCTCCCGTGAGATTGATCTCGTCGGCAGCGTGAGAGAGTTAAGCAGACGTGTATAGGCTGACACACACGTACACACGCGCGCGCGCGCACTCACACGCGCATACCGAGGGGGAAACGGGCAAGGGAATAACCTAAAAGTCGGCCGAGCAACCTCGTGCTATATATCTGTGAGTCTTGCAGCATTGAAGTACTCGTAGGCTCTGCAGCTCTGCAAGTGCATGTACGTCCGAATGCGCGTGACTTAGATCACGGGTACGAGTAAAACAGAGCGCACCCGAGCAAAAGAGGGGGATGCTCGGAAATTCAGCGTGGCGGCAACGTGCGCTTTATAAGTTACGTATTGTCGTTTCCATGTGTGTATACGTGATGCGTGTCTTATAGAGCGCGGAAGTATTGCGACGACACGATCGATAAGCCGCTCTTTCTGCAGCATGCAGTAGGTATGAAAAAAAAGTCTTGCTTGTTCCTTTTTCATTGTACTTGGCGAAAATGTATTTTTCTTTGGTTTGTATGCGTTCCTGAAAGCTTTCGCTCGGACTTGGCGGAAAATCATAATAGAGCTAGGCTGCGCTGTATTCACATCTCCCGCGAAGTGAGAGCATGTGTTGTACCGTCGAAGTTGAAGGCTGAAACGCAACGTGTGCGTGTACGACCACGTGTGCGTTGGAAAAAGCTCGTATGCTTTTTGTATTTGGAGCGTTTAGGCGCAGGTTATATTCGTAATGTTTCGAGGATTCGTGACTCTTTTTGATGCCTCTATAATCTATATACACCAATTGCTAATATGTATTGTCCTTCAAGAGTGTTGTTTATTTATATTTGCAGCATTACAAATCTTATCGCGCACACATTTTTTCACAATTTATATACAGTCACCTCGATCTTTTAGCAAAATATTTAAAAGCCAATGCAAAAGCTATTTTCTTTTTTTTTTCGTCCTAGTCATTTAAAAATGTTCGCTGTAATTAATAATTGAAACACATTCTAAAGAAGGTATTTTAAATTATATGAGAATTTGATCCAAAGCATTAACGAAAGACGATTTTATAATTTTTTCAGAAAGCTTAGGCCGGCTGGAGTCTGCGAGTGGTTTTTATTTGAAAAGCTGTTCAATTATTTGGAGCTGTGGCTAGTCCGGATAAGTCTGCGGAAAAAAATAAGATGCCTGCAGTGAGCGTTTGTGACCCACTAGCAGTGGCAATACGTCACAATTTGGATGCTGCTAGTCAGTCCAAATCCTCGGATGATCTTAACTTAAGCTTGGCTGGCAGTGCATCACGGATACTCAGAACTGAAATAGATTACGAGGAGACTGCTAACTACAAATCAACAGCACAGGATCGTCTGAAAAGTAAATGTATGGTTTTGAGTTTGCCTAAACAAGAAAATTCTGAAAATGGAAAAGTCAAGGAGGGAGCTGCTTGTTCAAAGACTCCAGATAAGGATAAAGAGCCTAGATTGCCAGAACCAAACGTTGTGTTGTACCCTCCAGACAAAGTAAACCTTGGTTGGAACAAAAAATTCCCCATAAGTGCAGGCATGTACAATGTTGGAAATACGTGCTACTTAAACAGCACTTTACAGGCACTTTTTCATGTTCCTGCATTAGTTAATTGGCTGTTGTCCGACTCACATCACAGTTCCAAGTGTGAGCAAAGCGGTAAGAATAGTTGTATTTTCTAATCTTGCTGGATGCCAATAGTAAAATAGATTATATTTGAACTGTTTCTCAATATCCTTGTATAGATGAGCACTGTTTTTGTTGATTATTTTGCATTATTTCAATTTTTTTGTTTTTTATTTACTTTCTATTCCAATTATTCTGTAGTGACTTGTGTTATACTAATTCAATGTTCGATCTGAAACAACAGTCAGACATCGTCACATTTCAGATGGTGGTGGCGAGTGCCTTACGTGTGCAGTAGCTAAAACTTTGCAGTTCAGTCATCAGAAATCTGGTTATGCTATCAAGCCTTTTTACGTTTACAATAAACTTAAAGGTGAGTTCAGTGTTTGGCCAATTCTTTAACTTGTTCAAATAGCTTACTATTATGTTACTGATCATTTCATTGTCTTTTATAGTTATTTGTCGGACAATGGTGCCAGGGCAGCAGGAAGATGCACATGAATTTTTACGTTATCTATTGGAGGGAATGGAGAAGGCATATTTAGCAAGGCACAAAGCATTAAAGTTAGATAGTTATTCAAAAGAAACTACTCCTATCAATCAAATCTTTGGAGGTTACATTAGAACTGAAGTGAAATGCCTCCAGTGCCGCCACGTTTCTACTACTTTTCAACATTTTCAAGTAATACATTCATTTTCAGTGTTCTACGTCCAATTTTATCGATATAATAATCTAATGAATTTGCTTATTTTACATAATGTTCGTTGTTCTACAGGACCTTCTGTTAGATATCCGAAAAGCAGGAACCTTGGATGAAGCTTTGGCTGGTTACTTCAGTCAGGAACAATTGGATAACGACTACAAGTGCGAGGCATGCAAGCGCCGAGTACCAGCCACTAAGCAATTTATTCTTGAGAGACCACCCAAAGTTCTTTGCGTCCAATTGAAGCGATTTAGTGTATTAGGTGGTAAAATTTCTCGACATATAAGTTTCAAGCAGACGGTTGACATGAGTCCTTACATAAGACGTAAGCCTGGTGATCCACCCAGCAAGTTGACGTACAGACTTGCTTCCATGGTTAATCACATGGGCCCGTCTGTCAATTGTGGACACTATACTGCCATAGCACAAGTATCGTCGGGAGAATTTTATTCATTTGATGATTCCTGCGTAAGTATCGCGACTTTCGAGTGGACATTTTTGCCGACGTAGTTGTTTGACCGCATTGTTTACGTAAAACAGGTTCGTCCGGTCGTTCTGGGTCCTGTGGTAAGCAGCAATGCTTACATCATGATCTTTGAAATGGAGCCATCGTCTTCATTGAACTGCCAACTTCAGAGTAACCAAGTCATGAGTACAAAGAACGATTCATCTGTACCCAAAAATATCCCTTCGTTTTCCAACGCGAATGGGTTCTCGAGCAAATTATCAGATAGCAACGGCGCTAGTAAATTGGCACCAACCAATAAAAGCGACGAAAATGGTGCGTGCTCGACACCCAAGAATCAGGAAAATAGCTCAGCGGCATCATCGCTACCACTACCTCCACCACCTCCACCGTTAACTCCCTCGACAAAAGAAAGACGTAATTTTATCGGACCTCAGTTACCACCTCACATGGAGAAAAATAGGTAAGGTTTTAGCAATGCTTTCAACGCTTATCGCTTTCTGTTGTTTTTTAATAGTTTATTTGTTGAAAATCATTAGTTATTCGATGTTTTTCTAGACTGCACGAAGCGCCGAAAAATAGTAAGCTTGTAGATTACGACGGCGATTCAAGCGACGATGACGAGAAAAGTGGATCATCGAAGTCTCTGCGAGATGAACGAGAAATCGCCAAACCCTCGAATAACTCTTTCTCGTCTGGTTCCTCGATCAAAACGATAAAAACAAACGGCAATGGTTACTCACACTCGCCAGAGATTTCAAGGCCTCCGTCGACTCACAATGGCAATGGTCACCATTCCCTTTCCAATGGCGTCGACGCGAGCAATGGGGTTGGCAGTAGCAGTAGTGGATGTAGTAGTAGCGGATCGTCTCCACGAGAATCGTCACCTAAGAACGGTACCAGCACCAACGGTAAAGTCGAGCACAACAACGGTTCATCTTCGATGGACGCTAAGTGGTATCGGCCAAAGGCACGTTCGGATCCACCTGAGCAGAAGGTTTACACGAAAGCTAGCATGAATCGAGGTTGGCACGTTTGCAAAGACAGTTCCTCGCCCTCGTCTGCCGCCCCAGTTAACGGATGGTCAGTTTCCGATAATGTATTGTAAGTTGATGTTGTTTTGAGTGGTTTTGTTTATTTTTTTTTATTTTTTCTTTCAATCATTGACGACTGCTAGTACTACGTATTCAGTTAGTACCCGCTTGCTCGGTAGTTTGAACCAATAACAGTAATTGTAACTTGTCATAGTTTTATGTTCGTAGTCGTCTGTAGTAAAAACTTGATATTTCGTAGATCTAAATTCCAAAAGGTAGTTTATTGGAAAATTAATACAATTTTGTTGTCACAACTGTAGGGATGAACCCAATAGCAACGGTAATAGATTCAACAACCAATCAGCGACCCCAAATGCTGCGGAAATGAGAAATTTCAACGGTACCAATCGCTCTGATACGGTCGTTCAATTACAAAAGCATTCAAATTGGGGTTATGGGAATTCGTCCAATGGTAAGATAATTGCCACCTAAAAATTATAGTAGAATGATAGTTGATGGCAAATAGTATCGTTCAATTGAGGATTGTTTAACTTTCAGTTCACAGTTGGAATGGCGGCAAGGCGCGTTTGGATCGAGAAATAGATAATCAACGAAGACAAGATCGCAAGCGCATGTATGAAGACGATGACGATGAACTTGATCGGGGTCGTACGAAGAAGATCAAACACCACGATTACAAAAATCACGAAGCAAAGTACAACCGTTTTCAGGAGCATCAAAACAATGGTCCTAAATGGAAGCATAATAATCATTACAGATCTAATCACAATAACCATCCATATCGGCGTCACGGAAATGGCGGCAATTATAATAGGCAACATCATCGATATCACCACAATAAATCGAGAAACGGTTGGCATAGATAGGAGTAAAGCTAACGACGTGAGTTCGCTAATGATGTTACTCACATTAGTTTAGTTGCACAGCGCTTGATTATGACGAATCGCGATAGGTTAAGTCTACGATTATAAAGAGAAATACTAATTAATATGAATTGAGAAAAACAAAAAAATATATATATATATTTATATATATAAATATATATATAAATATATATATATATGTGTGTGTGTGTATATGATCGAGAATAGTACGGTTCTACTCGTAAAGTGAACATTGAAGGTTTCTGTTTTAAGAGCACTTTGACTTATTGTTGTTTCTTTCCTCATTTTTCTTTAATTCTGTATATGCATTTCATGTTTGCTCTTTTGAAATATCAGCAAATTGAGCGTCCGCAAGTACGGAAGATAGAAATAATCAGAAACGTTCGTTAAAACTTACATCGCAAAATAGTACATTGTATGTCAACGATACAAAGGGAAGTAATTTGCAACAATGTGCACGATTGCAGTACAAATCGAGATGAAAGCGGTTCGCAATTAAAATACTGCAACCCCACGAGGTGTCTCCCTTTGTATTCGTGGCGTAGACTATATTTTTTATGCGCATGTTGATTTTTGCGTATTTCTTTTCGTCCTTAAAAAGCGGAGCTAAATAGTTGGATTTTCCAATGCAGTAATCAAACTTCTGTTGTATGTATAAAGGGGCTTTACTTTGCGACCGCCGGGCAAAAAAACGATAGTTTAGGGCTTAAAAACGTAAAAATTGGTGATGCGTTACAAACAAAAAAAATAATAAATTTAGTGATTACATTTTATTTGGATGATTACTCGATGATTTGATCGTTTACAAGAAATTGAACCATACTTTACAAAATCACTTGAAAATATTTGTAGATATCCGTCTGTCTGACCGAATTTATTCCATTGACGTTATTTCGTTTGTTTTTAATTGTTTATCGTGCTGAAGAAAAAAAGGCAAAAACAAACGTCGTATATTCATTGCATTTGATATACTGTTTTCATTCGTACTCTCGTATGTAAGTTTGTATGAATGTGAACTTGTGCGAGCGTTCCTTAAACGGAAATCGATAAATAAAAAGGACGCCGATAGACTGCACTGGTATATCCGGATATACACGGTTCCTTGTACCAATGTTTTCGAATAGTGCTTCTTATAGAGTGCAAATTACCGGAGGCATTTTAATGAAAAATTACGATTTTTCTAGAACAATGTTTTGAATTGATTTATTGCGTGGTCTATTCATAACACACCTTGAAACTCGGTCCCCGAAAATCATTATTATGCAATCAAGAAATTATGTAGATTTAAAATCACATATAGTCATACACCCCCACGAGACACTCGTTTTTTCAATTAATGAACTTGTAATAAATTAGTCACAGTGTTTTCCGTATTTTTGTATACTCAATCAACGTAGTTGCCAAATACTATATTACAGAACCCAGTGATTACTTAAAAATACTTTTTAAAACGTTCACAAGAGTTTTTTTTCATTTCAGTTGAAAATGTGTACATTGTAATAGTATTTTAACATTGAGTACGGAAAAAAGTTCGGCGAATTTGAACAACGTGCATCTTAATGTACAGTTAATACGTAAGGCGTATAAGTGTTTACTACTTATATTAGATTATTTTTGTTTATGCAACTATGTTTATTGATTAAACCGTATAACGAATGAAATATTAAAAAAAAAATCAATTTATAGTTTGGACTAAGTTTATTGATGATTTTATAAAAATTGTACGATTATTCACGAACTTGTTATTTGTATACGTAGTGTCACCTTATCCGATAGAAAATCAATTTATCCATTTATTTATCCATAATTTTATTCTGTTTCACGTAGACCTGAAAAACTAGAGAATCAATTTTCCGTCCTTTTGCCAAAAAACAATTAGGGGTTGTATAAAAAATCGTTCGTTTAACAATTCATTAAAATTATTGTCGTCGGTTTCAAACGCTAAACATACTGCTGCATGATGCAACTATTTTTTTATATCTACTAAACTAATTAATAGTGAAGTGAATTAATCTTATGACGAATTATATGAAATTCCAAATAACCATCCTTATTTGTCTTAGTACAAGGATTGTTTACACCATCTGATGTTTAGCTTGAATCGTAATATTGAAATGTAATATTGGAGGAAAATCAAGGACCGAGGCTGGTATTTCGAAATTTTATCACGTTATAATCTATAAATATTGTAAATAAATATGTATGACTATATAATAACCTGCTACCTAAAATTAATTGATGATGTTTTATTTGATAAGCGATTGGAAATAAAAAAAAATAAATACATTTGTAAACGAGAACTTTATACGGTTTTATTATTTTGTTAGTTTGAATTGCTAGTAGCTTTTACAATGTCATTTAAATTTGTTCAGATTTAACTATTGTCAAATTAGAATCCGTAATGGGTACTATTGCTGGTGTCGGAATCAAAATTTTCCGACGTTGCGGTAGACGAGAACTATGTACCAAAATGTACATGGAAACTGATTAGTTTGAAAAGTTTGAACGAATAAACCAACGACGGTCCTATGAATGATCTTATCAATATATTATCAGGAATAATGTAATTGGGCAAACGATAATTTGTTATTCGATCTAATGTGTTGTCAAACAAATCTAAAGTTTTCTTTTATTTACGCATTTCTGTCCATTCGGTTTTGAAAGGTGATACGTCTCGTTACAAAATACGAGAAAAAACGTATCCCAACTGTAAAATATACCTCGTTATGTTAAATATTACTGTAATATTAGCCAAAAATTTAGGTGATTAGCTGTAACAGCTAGTTCTTAGGAAAAATAAAACAATGATTACTGAATACATACTGATGATTGAGATAGTAAAAAGTGAAAGCTAATATTTAATTTAATCTAGTGTTTAAGCAGATTAACAAGGTCGACTTTGAATCCAAAAAATAGCGATATCAATGCCATTTGTATACATGCACATGTGCATGCACACGCGTATATTACGCGCGTGTACGTCAAAGTGTGCTTTCAACGTGAAAAAGAAAAAGTGAAAAAGAATGAATCGTGAAAGTGGATGTGCATTAACGTTGCGTGTGTATAGAGAAAACAAATTAACAACAGCATTGCAAGTCATAAGAGGAAGGGACTATGTGACCCATTTCATTGTCAGTTTTTGTTCGTTTAATTAGTTCAATTCACTTTATATTATAAACGTGAGCTTCCGTCAAAGAAAATATATTTAACTTAGGAAGGGTTTCGTGCTCTTGTTGCATTTTTTTCACGAATATATCGAAGAAAGCGTATTATCAGTTATATATTTATATACATCGTCAAATTTCATGCGTGTAGGCAAGTTTTTAAGTGATTTAAGTACAACGTTTACACGAGTATAGTCTTTGTTTTTTCTTCTTTATACTGTCATCTTCCTTTGTTGAGCATTTTCTGTTTAGTCAAATTAGAAGAATTATTGTCAATTCAAACGTTTCAACTAGATATTACAGAGTATGAAATATCCAATGATCTTCGTGAAAAATGCCTTTACCGTTAAGTTAATAGCATCTTATTTGCAACAAAATGACGAATTGGAAACTTCGCTTCGGAATTATTTATAACATAAACTTATTCAATATTTTTATATAAGTACAAAACACAATAAAGCATTAATAAAATAAATGCAAAACTTAACATGGTTGTTTCCTTTTCTCTTGGAAGAAACCCCAAAGTTGTAGCCATTATATTTTCATGCGTAAGTATTTATCTTCGATATATTTTATTTGGAGAAGGTTCAGAATGAGAAATCAAATATTTTTCCGTAATATAATAGTAAATTATTTATCTTCGGAGTAATTTTTTAACGTTATAATAACATATTTAGATGATAAATTATGTAATAAACAACATGGAAGAAACGGATAACCATTCCGTCATTGAGGACACGCGCACGCACACACACACACACACACACACACAACTATTTCAAACATTTTTTATACACGGTTCAGAATCAAATTTACAACAGCTAACATTATTTATACAAATATACAAAGACTTTGAGTATTGGCATACCACACTGACTTAGATTGATCTGAACTGACTCAAATGGAATAACATCAGATTAAATTGTTGGCAATGACTAGACTATAAATTATCTTCCAAATCTGGCCACGGAATTGGTGGTGCAAGTCTTAACGAGGTAATTTTATGCCGCATGAAGGCTGGAGGATCTAATTTTCTTGTTTCCTGAAAATACGAACAAACATTTTCATGTTAATTTCTTTTCACTTATTGACACTTCAACTAGAATATAAACCTGAGGTGCTCTGGAATTGTTATACTGTTGTACAGGAGGTATAAAGTCCGTAACCGGATGTGCCCAGCCTTTCGTATTGATACATTCGTAGCACAGCTTTGGTTCTGATAGACACTCTAAATGATATGTATGGTTACAACTGAATATGACTACGCAATCGGCAGCATGAGACAAGACTCGTCTACAAATGGGACAAGTCATGGAATTGATAGATCGCGCTTTCCCCGCATCTCTGTAAAAATATTCAATCTTATTTTAATCGTAGGACTGATTTGTTTTTGTTCGACAGAGCATCAAGTAGGTATCGTACTGTAAAGACTTTTTCAACGCTTCGTGTAGTTCTAGACTAACTAATTTAGCCGTCGTTTGTACGAGCACTTGATCATACTTAGATTGAGCTAAAACGCCAGTTAGAAGTTGACGAACGTCACCCATAGTACCGCCAGTTGATAAAGGCTGCTTTAAAATATGCTCTAAAACGGTCGCTAAAGCAGTCGTACCGCTCAAAGTTTGTAATATAACTTTTAACAACTTTTCGCCTAATATTTTACTAGCTGTAAATCCATAGATTAATGTAAATAATATTTAACTTCTGATCTCATCTCTTAGACTTTACGGGTAAATACCAACTTTTGTCAAGCTCGTTATTCGATTGCAACGTCAGAACCGTTTCAACTAGCGGTATCCAGTCAAGAACTCCTGCCGATCTTCTACACAAATTTGATAACTGAGATGTAATTCTTACAGCTTCATCCTCGCTTGATTCGTTCTGTTTGGTCTACAAACGAAAGTAAAAACATCATGAGATCTATCATTCGCAAGACCACCAGCGTTACACGGATAATACTGTTCCCGATATTTCGAAACAACTTATTCCGGTATTTAACAAGCACATTTAATTAAAATCACGATCGTGTGATTATTGTCTCATAAATAAAAAATGAATGTATCGATTAGCGCGACGCATGTCGATGAATGATATTTAAACGAAAACAATTGTCTCACCACATTAATAATTCCGGTAAGTCGACCGAGTAGAAGATCAAAGGCATCCTGATAGTTACCCGATTGTTCAAGTAGAACAGCTTCCGCATCTTTGCGGTCGGCTTCTTTAACTATTTGCAGTGCACGCTCTTGCTGACAGCCGTGAGATCCTTGAAGATGTCTCATTACCTGTGAACAAATAAAACTCGTGAACGGTCGTTCGCAAAAAAATACCCGAGCGTTTACCGAGCAACGTTTAATTTGGAAAACTTACCCTAGTAGGTTCGACGTCGCACATTAGTTTTAAAAAGCGCTCCAAAGATTCTCGCGAGAGCTCCAGTTTAGCAAAACTAGCATTTTTTTCCGAGCCCGAGTCGTCTTCTTTATCGGTAAATTGTGGCTCTTTCTTGTCAGTTTCCGTGTAGCCGTGCAACGCCGCTAGCAATGCATACTCACACTGGGGGTCGTCCTGAATACTTTGCAATATTTGGTCCATTTGATCGGCGAGTCTTGTCGTAATAATGTTTGCGAGGCCAGATGTATCGGTTCTCACTAGTTGATGGATATGCTTTCTCACGATCTCGTCGACTTGAATAGTAGGCAATTGTTGTAGTAGAGGTAAAATTTCGGAATGTCTCAGTGGATCGGCCATCATGCACTCGCACACAGACTCCCAATCGCCACGATTTGTGTGCAAAAGTTCGGATACCCGCAAGCTACAACACCAACGTTATACGATAAATAAATGGATTTGTTTGCCAAATATTGTAGCGAGAATGCGTAAACGACGACGTACAAATGAGCTTTTCGCGTAAGATTTAACAATGTTGTTTCTCCGACGTTACCAAGTTTGCTTCCATGAATGAGATTCAATATAATATTTTCGCGTCTGGCTTTTGGCTCCTCGTTCGTTTCTACGCAGAGCATCTCAACGATTCGGAACAACGAGTTGGATTCTATGTTAACGGTACTCTCGATTACTTCGTCTGCGATAAAACCTAAAACGAATATTTTCTGTGCGTTCGACAAATACTCGGAATTTTCGGGATCTTGCGGTGTGGTTGCCGTGACCATATTAAACAATATGTCAACAACTCGTTGACGTTGCCTCAAGCCCATTTCGGACGTGAATTCAGGTTCTTGAAATGCCATGGCAACAGCATCGAGAAAACCTTTGGCATCGAATCTGAAACGCATAAGGTAACGTTACTTTTAAAGGTACGCCAAATCGGCATTAAGATCAATACAAAAGATTTGATCGTCTAATTGTTCGAACCTCAAGAGTGTCCTAAGGTAAGGGTATTGTCGCTCGGAATCGCTGGCTTGACTCGAGTGTTGAGACAAAAGCGCTCGCAGAACGTCGGCTTTGACTTTTCGCGGCAGTCCCTCGGGTAATTCGCTTTTCCGTGGAAACTGACGTCCCGTGAGGCAACAGCTTGTGTAAACGAGGAGAGCATTTCCTAGATTTATACAGTCCCACGGCTGTGCACCGTCTACGCTGTCTAGAAGATGCTTCTGCAAAACTGGCACCAATTGATGTATTGGAGCCGTGTAATCACCTAGAGCTGCCGTTTGCAAATGGATTAGAGCCTCCCATAAACCTCGTTGTTGACAAATCGTCGTCACCTGTAATAATCGGTCGATAAAGATTCATCGTACGGATATAACTTTAGCTCCATATATTCCGATAGTTTTTCAAACAACCATTGAATAATTGTCAGTGTAAAACGAGCCAGTTAGCCAAATACCTGATGAATGTCCAAACAGTCGACGTCCAGCAAAATTATAATAGCCTGCAAAGAATCGAGCCTGTCTTCCTGGTTGTACAAACTGACCAGTTGCTGAGCTATAAAAGGAGGTAACTGCGGCGACAAACTAGCCTCTAGCAACGGCGACTCCAAAGATCTCAAATAGATGGATTTTAAATTCTCCGACTCGGAGACAATGTCCCAGAGTTTGCCGAATAAAAGCTCAGTGCATTCAAGTTGTACGCAATACTCCACGCAAGTACCGACGATCTCTTGCTCGACGCTACTGCCGTCGCTGGCGCTAGGAAGCTCATCCATGTATCGTATCAACACTTGACACACCTTATCCTGGATTATTTGTTTGCGTCGCTGCTTGGAGCCGCGCAATCCAATGACTGCTTTGGCTTTATCTCGATAGAAATCTAGACCCAATTCCAACGCTTCCTTGTATCGTTTCTGAAATAATTTCGGCATTTTTTTAACGAGCTTCTATATATACACGTGCGAGCTTTTATAAATTACCTGTATCGTCAGATGACGCAACCTCTCCATCCAAGTTCTCACGCAAATAGCGTGCAAACTTTTCATACCGAGCAGTAAAAGCTGCGAGCCGTACGTTACTACGCTATTATAACAGGCTCGCTCACCCGCAAGGGCCATTGCTTTAGATACATTGCCACCAGTTGACAAACCCTTAAAGTGGCTTGACGCGTACGAGAGACCAACGTTACTTACGTCCAATGTCTCTAAATCTTCTTGCGTTCGAACGTCGAGTAAGTGAAGCTTCTCCTGGATGTCCAACACTGCCAAAGACCTCGAGTTTACCCAGCGTAGATTGCTCATTGTGTAACTTAAAACAATTCGTCTAAGAGGCACTAATCTTACTCTCATGCCAGCTTCGCTACAAACCTGAAATAATAATATTTACGTTACATATTTGTTTGTTTCCAACGATTTGATGACTACACTTACTTGATAAAAGTGAATCACATTGTCTCTGCCAAGAGCGAGTATGGGGTCGATAATCCTTGTTGCATTAACTGACCGTATGACGACTAGCTGCCAGCCGACTAGTGGTGGAGCGATAGGAGCTCCATTTAATGGATGAGTCAAGACGATTCGCATCCGTGGTCTGATACATACAACAATGACTTTTGATAAAGTTGCCATTGCAACAAGTACGTAATTTTTCAATGGATGAGTAGTCAATTCATCGAGAAGCAACGGTTCCAGGCTGCATACTTCTCCTCTGGAACCACTAAATAAACATTTGCTATCACAGCCTCTCACTCCCATAGTTCTTGTGAAACTTAGTTCAAAAACTGAACCACCGCTATCGCTACAAAGCGCGAGTTTTGGAGAATCTGTAAACTAAATTTGAACAAAAATTAGCGGAACGTATAAAAAAGCTCTTATTGATGGAAAATTTCTATTTACCTTAACGTGTAAGACAGCAGTTCCTGGAGGGTGAACATCAACCAATGTTCTTAGTACTTTGCCATTCAGACTATCGACCATTAGAATGTGTCCTTTTGCAAAACCCACGAGAATTCTGGTCCCGTCGTGATTAAAGCAAAGAGCAGATACTGATCCCTGGTGTTTGGTATCTCTGTGACACCATCTTAAAGTCTGAGAAGAGTCAAATCCTAATACTAAGCCATGGCTTGTGCCAACTACAAACATATTTGCACCAGCTGCTACTGCACTCGCAAGCCCAGCATTTATTTTATCCTGTTTTTTTTTTCAATATTGACTTTAGAACAATAGTTAACCATTACGACGTGTCTTTTATTAATCTACTCACGCTAGCTGAGGCAATTTGAGCACAGATTCCTTTTAATATCACATGCCGTAAAATAACACCAGACAGGGGAGGTTGACGAGTTTTTGGTCTACTGGGTGAATTGAGGGACAGTAAACTCCCAACGCTAACAGTTTCACTGGTTGACAATTTCTCTAGCGAAGCTGCTCCCAAATCATCGTCTGTACCAGATAACGAACCACAATCAGGTTCAGCTAGTATACTTTCAAGAGAAGGCAGTTGGTCCACTGCAGGTATTGCGTATTCTGCATCATCCAACTGTAAAATGAATAATAGAGCCATGACTTACAGAATTTGTATCATAACCGTTTTATATTTAAACTGAAGTAAAACAAAAATATCGACAAAGTTTTTGTCATTTTTTTCAATGTACAATCTACCTCTTCAATATCCAAATTGATAACGTCAGCAGCCAGATTTTCCTCGGAGCCGATGTCCGAATTGGAGCCGTTTTCCTCAGCCATTTTTTGTTCGACCTTTTTTTTTTACAAGCGAATCTTCGTAACTAAACTGTTAGCCTGGCATATTTACAGGAGTGTAATCGAGTAACGGTTAGTAATAGAAGATACTTTGGGCGAACATAGTATTCGTCCCTCGAATGAAACTCCTCAGCGTTCGTTGTCCTGCACATGATACAAAGCACCGCTGTATAGTCAAGGGGGGTGGACCGGCCGACGATAAACAGCTGAAGTACGACAGCGACAGTAAAGAATTCCGTCAATTTTTTAGAGTTTCTTTATCACTGTGTTGGTATCTACACATATATATATAGTATGCATGCACATGCGCCGCTCGTGGCTCTCGCAAGTGTTTTTGCACTGCTTTACTCACTTCCACCCACGTACATTCATATATACGAATGATATTGCACCTATATTCAAGAGTCCAATCAACTCAATTTTCGAACGGACACTGGTGTAGTAGTATATATGCACATACGAAATTGCGACGATCACGCTTATCACAAAACACAAATGCTACACCAGTCGACCATCGGTCGCACAGATTGATAGGGAGATTGCCAGCAGCGTTGCACAAAAGTGTGCCAACTTTTCCGAGCGCCCCGTTGGAACGACTTGGGAACTAGACGCGCGTGTTCGGAAGCGACCGTGGAGAGGGCATAAAACGTGCGCCTGGGTCGGCAAACGAAGGGAGCGTGCTTCGGCTGATGAACCTGCCTGTCGACCAAAACACGCGAAGATGCAATCTCCCCGTCATTTTCTTCAGCTTCTCATCGCCTTACATAATTATATTACGTTTCTTGTACCGTTATCGCACCTCAAGTACGTATACATGCTCTGCAGCTCCCTGATCATATATAAAGAAATATCAGGATTATGTCGATATTTTCTTAGTAAAAAGGTATTATTCGTAACATTTTGTTTATGTCGTCGATCGCAATGAAATACATCATCCAAAGTAAAAAAAAAGATTGGAACAAGAGCGGGATTCGAGTGCGAAAAACTAAAAAAAGGTTACGCGTTAGCAACCTCGACAGCCGATGTATCAAACGTATCGAGCGTTGAAAGTTGAATATGTTCGTTAAGAAACGATAAAAAGCTGCAGAGTCTAGGTTGAAGTTAACGATATTCAACTTGTGATAAAAGTACAAAGTGCATCACATAAATGCGTAAGACGATGAGATGCGAGAGAAACTAACGGGAAGTTCGCACGTTCGTACGTTTTGCCACAGCCTTGCTAGCAGAAACGAGCCGGTGCAGATCCTCTTCGTTCGCCAACCCAGGAGGCGCACGTTTTGCGCCCCTCTCGTCGCAGTTGCCGCCGAATACGCGCGTCTAGTTCCCAAGTCGTCGCGACGGGGCGCTCGGAAAAGTTGCCACACTTTTATGCGTAGCTGCTGGCAATCTCCCTATGAATCTCTGCCAGTCTCGTAGACAGAGATTAGAAGGGCCTGCGATAAAAGGCCGCATGCTCAGTTCGCATCGAGTACTGGACTGTTCTCGCGAGTGCACGTGCTATTTGAAAAAGTGCACGCTCTGCTCCTGATAAGTGTATATTATATCGTGTGATTTGCTGGTGCGCGAACGTCAGTGCTCAGGATGTCGTGGCTCCTGGGTAGTCATTATAAAAACCAGCAGCCGCCGCAGTTTCCACCTGTGGACGGAGCTGGTGCAGGAGGTCCGGGTGCCGGTCTACCGGGAGGAGGTTCCGGCGGCGGAGCAGAACCGCCTTCCAAACCGACGAAAGCTCAAATGGAAGCTTACAGGTTCGATTCGAGTGCTCTTGAAAGAGCTGCCGCCGCTGCCAGGGAACTCGAACGAAATGGTACGAATTTACGGTTTTATGCGAATTAATCGAGCGACGTTTCATTGATCATCGGCAAAACCGCAACACGTTACAGTTACGTAAGGTTACGTAAAGTTTGAGACTATGCTTGCCATGCGCAAGCCGATATTAATCGACGTTCGTGCCGGAAATATAAATGTACGAATAATTAGGTTGGCGCGTGTTTAACGAAAATGTCGCGTATAGAATCGCACAATTGTCGCTCCTCTGGTATTTATGCCGCAAATCGCATCAACGAGGGTCGCGGACGAGTATCTAGATAGTTACGAAGCAATCTGGCTACGCGTGCGGCCGTTATCCGTATCATTGGAGCACGTTAGTCACGTAAGGTTTGAGGTTAGACTTGCCATGCGTTCCCGAAATCAAAACTGATATTCACGCCGGAGATATGTGGCGCCTCCGGCTTTGCTACCAGAAGCGCCTTGGACTGTTAGCGACCTCTTAAACGCTCGCGCAATCGGTAGCCGATCCCGTGCGAGTTTTCGATGACCGATCGGCTGCCAACTAGAACTGCGATTATTACGGAACATCGCTAGCAAGATTGCATTCTCCGATCGGTGTCGGTAGACGACCATGCGCGTAAACGACCGTTGCTCGCCAAACGTTATACCAGCCGTACGGGCCGAGGGGCGAGCGTGTAAAGTAGAAGCGAGGAGTCAATTACCTCGGTCGAACAACCGTCCACGCTCCTTTCCTGGAGTCTCGACCGACGTCTCTCGAGACGTATAACGTCGCACAATCGACGCTTTGTAAAGTCCAAGTGGTTGGCCGATAATCCGAACGTATCGACGTGACCTACGAACAAGTTCGACCTTTTTTATTTTTTAATTTTACGCGAATTTCAACAAACCGTTTACTTGAACGTTCAACGGGTATGAAAGAACAAATTCCACGCTACCTACTCGCGGATTTTTGTAGTATTTCGTCGTCAAACGCGTCCCGAGCTATATGTCGTACGTCGCAAAACCCGTGCCGAGGTTGAGCAAAAATTAGACTTGTTTGAGAAACGTTCGAATTTCTAAAATCAACTACAACGCGTATAATCGGTTTACAAACTTGGATAACCCGCTGAATTGATCGTTGCGAAACGTTGTGGGTTTTTTTCAATTTCATATTAGCGACAATACATTTCGAGGGCCATTGCGGTATATTTTCTTGAAAGACGTCGATAAAAAGAGAACGTTGAGGTCGTGCAAACGATAAATATACGCGTACGACCGTTCAGTGGGAAATGGTCGTGGATTTGGCGCAACGGTAAAGAGGATAATCGGAAACGCTGTCGGTGTTGTCGAAAGTAAGAAAAGTCGATTGTCGGATTGCAGCTAACGCCAAAGAAATCCTGGAACTGTCAAAAATACAAGAGGCAACGAGGCAGAGCGAATTACAAGCCGAGCTGAAAAAATACGAAGCGGGAATCGAGCAGATGAAAGCCGAGCAAAAGCGAGTGGAAGGCGAGGAGAATAGAAAGACTATGCAATATCAGGACCAATTGGCGAGGAAGCGGTACGACGATCAACTGGCGCAACAGCAGAGAATGAACGAGGAAAATCTACGTCGTCAAGAGGAATCGGTTGCCAAGCAAGAAGCCTTGAAGCAGAGAATGAACGAGGAGAATATACGACGCCAAGAGGAATCGATCGCCAAGCAAGACGCCGCAAAGAAAGCTATGCTGGAGCACGAAATGGAGCTGAGGCACAGGAACGAAATGAAAAAGCTGGACGCGGAGATGAGGGCGAAGGCGAAGATTGACAGGGAGAACCAGGACTTGAACTTGGAGCAAATTCGGCTGAAGGCATCCGAACACAGAATCACCGTGATGGAATCGATGAAGTAAGCTCGGAGACGCACCGCGCACCTTGTTCGTCGGGACTGCCGTCGTTTCTAACGCCCCTTTCTTTCGTCTTGTCTTGTCTCGTTTCAGAACCGCAGGTTCCATAATAGGCTCCGGTGCGTCAGCTCTGCTAGGCGACTGGAATAAAATTATAGCCGCGGGTGGTGGCTTGTCGCTGCTCGCCCTTGGCGTCTACTCCGCCAAGAGTTCCACCAGAGTCGCTGCACGATACGTCGAGTCGCGTCTCGGCAAACCATCCCTCGTTCGCGAGACTTCGCGATTCTCCCTGCTCAACACCCTGGCGCATCCGATTCAAGCGGTAAAACAGCTGAAAACCAAGCCTTCGGACGCGCTGCAGGGGGTCGTTCTTGCGCCGAAGCTCGAGGAGAACTTGCGCGACATTGCCATCGGCACCAAGAATACCAAGAAAAACCGTGGGATGTACCGTAACGTCCTTCTGTACGGTCCACCTGGAACAGGTAAATTGTCTTTCGTTTTGCTTTGTTTGACGTCGTCGACGTCGTCGACGAGTGGCCGCAACGATAACTCGAATTTCGACGCACGTTGTCGTGTTTAGGTAAAACGATGTTCGCCAAGCGCCTGGCGGAGCACTCGGGAATGGACTACGCGATCCTGACGGGCGGTGACTTGGCTCCTCTTGGTCGCGACGGCGTTCCGGCCATTCACAAAGTCTTCGACTGGGCGTCAACGTCGCGCAAGGGTCTTCTGCTGTTCATCGACGAAGCCGACGCATTTTTGCGCAAACGTTCGAGCGAACACATAAGCGAGGATCTACGAACGATGTTGAACGCTTTCCTGTATCGCACGGGCGAGCAAAGCGACAAATTTATGTTGGTACTTGCTTCGAATACGCCCGATCAATTCGATTGGGCTATAAACGATCGTCTCGACAAGATGGTCGAATTCACGTTACCCGGGCGAGACGAGCGAGAGAGACTCATAAGGCTGTACTTTGACAAATTCGTGCTCCAGCCGGCCGCCGAAGGCAAGCGACTCAAGCTCGCTCAGTTTGACTACGGTGCCCTGTGTAAAAGAATGGCCGACATGACCGAGGGCATGTCTGGCAGAGAGATTTCCAAGCTTGGACTTGCTTGGCAAACGGCTGCCTACGTCTCCGTGGACGGTGTACTTACCGAGCAGATGATCGTCGACAACTGCATCGCTGCTGTTGACGAGCACAGGCAAAAGGTATTTTCTGACCTCCTGTATTTACTCTCTAATGTAATACTGTTAACTCGTAAACAATTCGTATTTCGTTCAGGTACACTGGCGAAGTGAGCGAGAGAAGGCAGAGATCAGACCGGCTTATACGAGTGAGAAGGATCAGTCGATGATGCACGTTAGCAAAAAGAACGTTCCTGCCATTGAGCCGGCTCCCGCCCAAGACGAGTCTAAATCAGTAGCGGCCAGTGTCTGAGCTTGCGTTTCGTATCGTTCATAGGGAACCATGTAAAAACTACGACTTTTTGTAATTATTAACTTTAACTATAAGTGGATTTTCTTTTATACATATATACACGTGTGTGCGTATCTTTTTTTTCTTTTTTTTTCTTTTTTTTTTTTTTTGATAGAGGCATGAAAATCCTAGATTTAGCTAGAAGACAATGCCAGTGTCAAATCGTCCAATAATCATAATAAATTTGTACAGTTGATCAATTTAGTATACTTACGTTCACCCGCTTAACTTGATTCATTGCACCGACTCTTCGCGATCGAGCTCTCAACTCTCAAAAAGGTTTATTCGAAATCTTATTGGATTCCTTAGTAGTACAAGTAGTAGAACTCGTCTATGCGTATCCACAAATAGTTAAAGTTAATAACGCAGTCATGGGCAATTGAGCCAGCGTCGCTAGCACGTGTTTTTCGAAACTGTCGTATTGAAGCTTAGGCAAAATATAGCTAGATTGGACCTTTAGGAAAAATATAAACTATTAGTTCCTAAAACGTTATGATGAACAAATGAACGTTGTAATTAATTTAACATGGTTGAACGTAATTCTTCGAGTCGTATCAACTTTTAGACCGAAGGATTTCGTTTTGCTAAATTCATTTGCATTTATATGTAAAGAATATCGGATTTAGTACGAAAAAAGTTACATACCCCCATCTATGTGTACATTATTGTATGTACTGAGTTGTTATCGTTTCCGTAATTTTTGTCACCTCGAATATAATTTGACTCTTGTTTAGTGTTTGACATACAAATAAGCATCAAAGTAGTTACTTATTATTGATAACACTTTTGTATAGATAAAAACTCAGTAACATTGTATTATACTTATTGAAATTGCGCAAATATATTTTAATTCTATTGAAACTTTTTATGAATAAAAGTATAAAAATTTATCTACCTATAATCACGTGGTTGAACCACTTTTTCTCAAAACTAAACATGGCTCGATAACTTTCATATAACTGTTTTTATTCGATCGGAAAAAGTGTACATTTTAAAAACTGAAATATAGTTGTTTTATAAATAATAAATTTAAAAACAAGAAGTGATCGTTTACCTCTAATATTTAAAAAGTTTACCCTTACGTTCGTTTTTCCGTCGCCCAAAACGCAATATCAAAAATAACCACTCGTTTGTAAAGTCAATCGTTTATTTATTGCAATTATAAACGGTAACAAAATTACAAAATGTCGTTTATATTAAATGTGAGCTCATCTGAGTTGATATTTAAGTTAAATGTAAATCTTTTGCTAGTTACAACTAAAAATTGTATAAACAATATTGGCACATTGTATACGTAAATGAATAAGTTCGAATTTTAGGTGTTTTGTTTAATTGTTTTTTATTAAATGCTTCTTTCATAGTATTTAAATTTTACAATTGTATCGTACACGACAATTCATATATTTTCTATTTTTGCCCCTATTTTCAGTTAAGAATAGAGTATGTTATATCACGAAAACTATAGCAATGAAATGAATTTTTTCAACACAGCCTTGAAAAAATTAAGCATAATGCTTTTCTTTTTCGTCAAAATTAATTGACAAATTTTTACGTATATGTACAAAATGTAAATGTATGCTATAATAAGTTAGCCTAATTTTCTTAGATCTAATTAAGTGATTGTTGTATTTCATTTCTTAAAAATCAAAATCCAAACTTAACTTTTCACTGCAATTTTAACGGGAAATTGATTTGATTCGAAACAAAAGTTTTTAACATATTTATATCATGTTATATGCAAAAATGTTTGTTTGAACATTTTTCAGCTCACTTTTGACTATCTAATTTAATTCCCTCAATCGTTTACAAATTTATGAAAATGTACCTCAATAGACACTTCCTGACATGTATAATTTTAATGAAACCATTCATGTATCGCTGTTTCTATCGGTTGCATTAAATTAAATACTTAGATTCGGTCTAAATTATAAAATATATCATTGGTATGTTCCTGAGGTTTGGCAACAATGACTCTAGATAATAAAGTAATTTTTATTGAATTTTATTTTAATCTCGTACTCGAAGCCCCCAAATACTAGTTCTACGAACTCCGACGGTAGGTCTAGCCACGGAGCTGTATAGGCACTTGTTTATTTCTATATTGTCACAGTTTATGGGGGGTACTTCATCAGACAACAGTCCAAATATATCTAAGTACCTTAGTTGAGGCATTAATGTCAATCTAGGGTGCGTAGATACGGGAATGCTGTAGCAACGACTAAGTGATAAATGCACCACTTCACTCAAGTTCAATAAAGTTTGTATTGTATTAGCAGTCAGCATCGTACAATCACTCAAGTCTAATTCCACAAGGTGAGAACATGATTTAATTAATTCTGTAACATCTGAAAAAATGGAATACCTTTTAACCAACAGTTTTTCAAAACTATTGTACAATTGTTTCGAAAAGTTTGTATCAAGAATCTAGATAACATCAATGCTAATCCTTTGTAGAAAATCATACTTGAAACCTCAAGTACATAATTCATCAAAATGATTGGCTATTTAACAATACTTACCATTGTCTGTTAATGATTTCCGACAACCAGCAATGTTCAACCTAGTGATCGAAGAAGGTAGATTTTTACATAAATAACTCATAGAATCAGAATCCAGTGAACACCATGACATGTTGAGTGAAGTTAATCTGTAATATTAAAAGCGTGTTTCCAATTGCAAAATATATTATTCGATTGTTTTAGAACGCAATTCACGTGAACGCTAATAATAATAATATAAACGATCAAATTAAAAAACGAACCTTTTCAATTTCATGATGTCAGTTACACAATCGATATCCATACCCTCACACATTGTCAAATTCAAAATTTCTATATCTGGATTTTTACTTATGGCTTCGCAACAGCTTTTATTCAATATACACTTTTCTAAAGATAGTTTTTTTAAATATTTACACTTAGATAATATATCAGCTAAATCATTAACAGTAATAACTGCCATGGAGAGATCTAAATGTTGAAGTTTACTAACGTAATCCTCTAAATATACATCACTATTTGGATGAAATACTGGGTGTGCAATCTCTGCTTGTGCTAATCTCAAAATTTGAATTCCTCTTGGAAGTATATGTCCTAGTGTACCTTCGTTTAAGACCTTACTGCCAAGATCCAATCTAGTCCATAAAGCTTCATCGCAAGCTATTCTGTACCATCTTTTGCAGACCGACATAGACCGAACCTAAAATCACAAAAGAATTGCATATAAGAAGTCCTAGTCACTGGAACAAGTAATCGAAGTGTAATTCTCAAACTTGAAATTACTCATTCTAACAGCATATATGTTAAATTAAATTATCCTTCTCAGTCAAAAGACCGACTTCTATTAAATAAACTCATAATAAATTTGTTTAATATATATTTTTTATACCAATCAATTAAAAAATACTAATAAGTACTACAAAATAATATTTAAAAATTAACCTTTATATCTATAGATATTTTTTTAGCAAAATCAGTTGTTTCTAGATAGATAACTTGGATTTTATGAGAAACAATGCTTTCTATTATAATCTCAATATCCAAATAAAAGAGATATACATTATAATATGCATTTCAAATAAACAACAACCTACCAAGCATTTTTTTGGAAGCCACTTCATGATCATCAAAATCATCTCATCTGAAAGATTATTCAACTTATCTTCTCCTGAAATGGATAATTTTTTCTTTCTTCTAAATAAATAAAACGAATCTGTATTTGATTTATCTGAAGCATCATTTGAGTCTTCTTTGGCAAAATTCTCTTTTGCTTCAACATAATTCTCATGTTCTACCCTCGATGAGTAACCCGATTCATTGTTGATAGTGGAAAAACTAACTGCATTATCGTTCTCAAATGGATCCAATCTTTAAAATAAGGAAGATGAATTAAAATAACAACTGGCAATATTATTTTCAAAATGAATAAAGCAATTTATAAAATCATGAAGTCAGAGAATCAATTTTACATAAGCTGAGACAATGATTATTTTCAAGCAAAGCCATCGGTAAAATATTTTGCTTGTAATAATACGATTTAATTACTAATATATGTTTAATCATAAATGGATGTCATACATACCTATCCACATTGTTTGATTCAAAACTCGCTGTTCTGAAGGTTTCCTGTGATTGATAAGTCGAATCCGAATTTTTTGAATGCTTTTCAGCTTCAAAATTTTTTGGTGATATAGTACATTCTTGTGTTTTTAAATTTTGCAAACTTTCACGACTACCCTCTCCATCGGCTAACATACTAACTCCCATATCTTCCAATATTTCTGGTTCAACCAAACTTGTATCACCGGAGCAAGACCATCGTTCATTCTCCTTCACTGCTGTGCCATTCACATTATTGTTACAACCATGATCCAACTTAATTCTCTTACTGCAAACACCATTGTACATATTTAATTATTTCTTTGCTTATAAAATAGAGGCTCAAAAAAAATATATATTTAACCCATAGCTAACACACAATTGATACCAGCTTTCGTGCTCACTACAAAATTTTTTGATGAACATAACTACGTTACTCAATAGAAAATCATTGATCAATGATCATAAATCACAAACAACAATGTCTAAAAACAAAAACAGCAAAAAGAATAGCTTGGACATGCAACAGGTGGCCGAGAAACACAAAACAAGTACATACGTATCCTCCCCTCGCATAATTTTTTAAATACACGTGGAAAAAGAGCTGTTTATTCGGTGAACAAGGATTTGCAAAACGAAGAAACAAACGATTAAATAAACTGTTGGCTAAAACGCGAAACGAGCGAAGGAATGGGTAATGAGCCAGGGCGTGGAAAGAAAGTTTAGGAATAGGAAGTCGTTGTCGTGAAAAACAAATTGCAACTTTAGACGCGGGAAAACGCTATCTATGTTCCCAACGATAATCTGTTATCTCTTACCTGTTATACCAGCACGTTTCCGCCATTGTAATCGACGAAGAAATGATCGCTCCTCAGAAATATCCAAGCCAATCCAATTTGATCGAAACGAAAAGTTGCAAAAGTGCCGAGGATCGCGCGCTCTTTTCCGCTTGTCTATGTTAATTTTTCCTCCCCTTTGGACTGGCGCTCGTTTTCTCTCACTCGCTCACTCACGCTCGCGCGCGCTTTTCCATTCTTCAACGCGATAACTATACGAACTGCCGGGAAGGAAATGCGGTTAGATATATAATATACATTCGTCGAAAGATTACACTACTGTGTGCTTGCTGCACACCTTGACTATTCTTGAGAGACAGAGAGCGAAAGAGCCCGCCTTTCCTATACAGAAAATTTCGGGCTGTCCGGTTCCTCTTTCTCTCTCTTCCCCCTCCCGTCCCCACACCCTCACCAGTACCATGACTACCCCCTCCCGAGACTTTACAACCACATGTGCTACGCTGCTGCTCTTCTCTTGCTTTGGTCATTTTCTTCGTCGTTTCCCAAAATTATTATCAATTTCTCTGAACGAAACTGTACGTAGCGCATAATTGAATATTTGATTACACGGAGATTTGAAAAATGACATTATTATGGCGCACGATCAGCTGCCAAAGACGATTTCAAGATAGACTTAGACAGTAGCTCAGAGCAATATCCTCAGCAACGTAACAATGTAGTGCTATTTGGAAAAATCAGGTGGCACTAATTCAGTGCAATTGGAAAAACGCTAACGAAATTAACGAGCGATGGAAAGGAAAATAATACTTTTGCCTGGTTTATCCTGTTGTTTATACGTCTAGCTATACAATCGAAATAAGCCGTACGCTTGTGGAAACAAACTATAACACGTATACGCGCGGATGAAAGTTGAATGGTGATAATTAAAAGAAAAGACATGTCGCGGCCATTATTGTCTAGCCGGTGCACAAATTATTAAATGAGGCTTCCGCGGGCGTGCGCGCGCGCGCCAAAATAGGCACCGTGAAATTTTTATGGCGGGAACAATCGACGCTTCTTCCCGCCAACAGAGACACGTCGACATTAGTTTGCTAATCTATCCGCTATGTTTAGAACAATTCACTTTGTACGGAACGTCTTTCCATATTTAATTACTAATAACGTCATTTCTGACTATCACTTACTTGTCGCATCCGATAACGTTGTAGGGCGTATTATATGCATTGCATCGCAATACCATTATGTTATGAAGTTTATTTTTATTGATATATCCTAATAGTCTAGGTAGAGCAGTCGTGTTGTTTTATGAAAAATTGAGTAATTTGAAACTCTGTGCCGTCCGATTAAGAAATGGAAAATTCAATAATTATTGTCTTTTCTTCTTTCGATAAAACACAAGATTTATATTTGTCGATAAAACTGTTTCACGTACGTATGTACTGCGAGATGTAGAATCAGTACGAGTAAAGAGTAGTCTTAAAAAAAACCTCATCAGTCGGTATTCGCGCGGCACGTGTGTTACCTCCTTCCACAAATATTTAGCGAATCGAAGACAAGTTAGCTGTACAACTTTGGCAGTTTCGTCAAAGTTATGGAAGGCAATAGGCCGTGAGAGCGTAGACATGCGCTCGAAAAAATATTTATATTAGGTGTATTTATAGATTCATCCATAAGATTCGAAAGTTTGTTCCCTTTCTCTTTTCACGAAATCCCAATCCATTGTGATAGCGTTCGCTGTACGTATCTACGGAGCCGTACATTTATGTTATGTTATAATTATGGCGTTGGACAATATTTCAACTGTATATTTTTGTTTGCGCTTCGATATTTTCCGCACAATGTCGCAATATCGCAAGTACGGTAACTTACTGCACGCGAGATGAGCGCAACCATTTGAATATTTGAACATCCATTGTGACTTTGAAGAGGATTGATTACGCTACTATAGCGAGGGTATCTTGAATCAGTTACCGCGGGGCGAGCAATATACCGAGACCTGAAACGGCAATACGTCAATGGATAAAGCAAAAATATTGGTGTCGGATGCGGAAAATTCGTTCATTCGCGTTATAACTTCCAAATCGCACTTTTGCCGTTTGTTTCTTACCCTCGTTCGGAAAAATACTATCCCTAATTAATGCGAAAAGACTTTGACGGATCTTGTTAGGACGCTACGAGCCGACAGCTCGTAGCGTACACTTTTCGTTTTAATGTATTTTGAATTGATGTTTCGTTTAGTTTTTTTACCTAAGGTTACATTAATTTATAAAACAGATAAATGAAGCGCACAACAGATACACATTTCCTTTAAAAATTTTATTATAAACATATTTTTATAAAATTAATGATTACATATCACTTCATGGACGGAACTAAGTCAAGTATAAATCTAATACAATATTTGCGTGTAAGGCCACTTAATTGGTAGTTCTTTGTGACTTCCCTTTCGAAGCACCTCTCCTTGAGAGAGGTTAAGAGGCAGACAAAGAGTTTGACCTTTCTCTCTCTCACTCTTTCTTATTATCTACTACTGTTAGGCTCGTGCACTATAGGCTATAGCTCACTTGCCCGATAATGAAATAGTGCAAATGGATTTTGATGCATCGACTATTATGATTTCATCGTTGATTTCAGATGACGAAAAAATTGGAAAAAATGCATTTCGAAGAAGAGTTATTCAGCTAATTAATTATTGAATGAATGAAAAATAAGCAAGAATTTGTGTAATATCCCTGCTATAAAATTTTCATTGATAGTTATTCAAATTGATTGAATTTCAATGAATTCTAATAGTTTTTAGCAACAGTCACAGTTAAAAGTTATTCAAAACTTTATGATAATTTTTAATAGAATAGTTTAGCAGAGATATGTCTGTAACAATTCGTGTAAAATACTTTTCTTATAATTTTGTAAATATTTAAATATTTATAATAAAATGTTATTCAAATCTACTAATTTTTTATGACGGGAACGATTTCTTTTTACCGATTAATTATACTGGCATTGTAGAAACCGTACTGTGCGGAGTTGTAGGACGCGATCCCGCGATAGAGTGAGTAGTTGAAGCATTCAAAGATTGCATAGTTCCCATCTGTAAACAAGGAAATTTATATTTTAGTATAAATCTCAAATTATTCGTAATAATATATTTATTTTTTAGACATAGATTATCCTCCTAAATTTGAACGATAAAATATATATGGAAAATAAACGTGTACATTGTAATACATCTTAATATATGGAACATTTTTCAATAGAAATCTTAATTTAATTTTTTGTATTATCTAATAATCAAATAAATAAAACGTTTTTCGAAACTTACTCTCAAATGTGCAAGATCTTCTAATTTGGTTAAATGGCTAAGCTCAATGTATAAAGAATATACAACTAGCCAGCCATACAGAGATACAAGAGTACAGACAATCCAGAGAAGACACATTGTTATATTGTAAGCAAAAATCAAGTCATTCACAATACTATAGAACAAGAAGGCAAATAGCCTGAAAATTGTGAACACTGCAAAGCTATATAGCCATGGCATCATTCTCTTTTCGTATTCCATTCTCAAACTTCTAATCAGTATGATTGACGTTCCAACAACTACGATACCCAAAAGTATGGAAAACAGTGCAAATACAATCAAGCAATTACGTACTGAAAATACAAATAATTATGTTAAATAATTATGATAATGTTAATTCTAAATTCGTTAGAATTGAATTGTTTAACGCAGTGTACCATGAGGATTTCCTACGTAGACAAATTCGTAAGATATTAAATAATATCCATAGTGTATTGATCCTGGAGCTGCTTGCGATAGACAATAAATATCGAAGACCGATGTAATTATTGTAAACAATGCTAAGCACTGAAAACAAAAGAATTATGTATTACTTTGAAGAATTAAACAAATCATATATAGTAATTTGGCTTGAGCAGCTAACTTACTAATGAGTAAATGGCAATGACCATTGCTCCTTTTTGAATATCCATTAGTGTGAATGCATTTGTAAGCATTCTTTTTTGGTACCATGGTATCTTTACACTTTTCATGGATTTGCTGCGAGTGGTAACGTGTGAGTACACCGATGGTGTGCCCATGCTGGGCGATTTCTTACCGTATCCGTAATTCATATTTCTTTTTTACAAATCTATCTGAAATATTTTTATAAGCTAGAGTTTACTATTGTATTCCGTTTTAACAGAATGCGTGAATTAGATAGTGGGATTGTTTAAAACTGGTACTGAACAGTCCCTAGTACTGAAATAGACTATTTTGTTAAAAACACTGAAAAATAATTATTTTATTTATTTGAAAACTGAATAACAATTGGAAAATTTCTGAAAATCAATAGGACTCAACATATTTTCGTGATAATTGCTCATTAAAAGAAGAATGTGTCATACTGGCAACACCCAAAAAAAGTTTGTATACAAATATCACGCAGCATGAGGAACTTTCCAATAACTGGTTCTTATCGAAATTTTGGAAAAAGTCACGTGTACTACTGAACATCACAATAATTAAATGATTAGTAATTCACTCACCCAACTTTACGAGCTAAGAAATTATCATTTCTAACTTAAAAACAACTTGGACGGATTGGGATGCAAGGTGTTTTGGGACACACCTACAGCATGCCATCGACATAGATTAGTAAGGAGATTGCTCGCGCCTAACGGCGATTCTCCGCTCGGTACGACTCTGATTCGAGCGCCCCGTTGTGATCAAGACAGTGAAGCTGACGCTCAATTTCAGCAGTGCTATGGAGGGGGTATATTATCAAGCATGTGCCTGCACTAGTAATACGGTGTAACATAGGAATGGTAGAAGAATAAACAATGCGCTTTTAAATTGAATCAAACTTGCGTACGAATAAAAAATATAGCAATCTCTGTAAAAAAAGTTCTGAACAATGTAACAATCGAATACTATTACCGGTGTTGATTTTTCATATAGTTTATATTAATATGAGATTGTATTTTATTGATACTACTATCGTTAACAGATAAATCCTTATAATGTCGATGTATTATATGAGAATACTAGAACTAAAATTTTATTTTATGTAGCATATCATCTTACGACACGGATATAATGCTACGTTGTACTTATGGATACCTGAATTTTCGAAATATGAGAAGTTTATTCATGGATTCTAAACAACACATATTTTTAATGTCTAATTGCAAAATGTCCGTTCAGCAGACGATCATACTTATTATTTGCTTTACGATCGTACAATCGAGTTATGCAAATAATTTAGAATATTGTGGTAAAAAGCAGGAATGTGAACAAAACGATGGAGAACATTGGAAAAAGCAATCGCATCAATCACTTAAAAGGTAAATGTTTACTTGTGCTAACTAAAAGTCTGAGAGTATTATTAAAACATTCTATTCAATATAATTAGGTACATATTGTACGATGTTAATCCATCGGAGGGATTCAACTTAAGGAGAGACGTTTACGTACGGATAGCAACTTTTATTCAACAACTTTCAAAGGTAGATAAAATATACGAATGGAAGTTAGTGTTACCTCCTTGGGGTAAGATAATTTGTCTTGGAACATTTTTTCAAATATCATACGTCTACAATAAAACAGATTGTTACGTTCTTTTTAATTTTTGGTAGGTCATCTGTATCATTGGAAGAGTAGTGACGTGGGATCACAAAAGCACATTCCTTGGGGAACTTTCTTTGATATAGATAGTTTAAAACAGTATGCTCCTGTGATAGAAATGTACGAGTTTTTTAATGGTGTGTGAATAATTTTAAAGAACAATTAAGAGTTTGTTCAGTCTTTTTATTATTTTTAAACGTGTAAATATTATCTAATTTTAGAGTATCCGTCGTATAATGGCAAAATAGTACTTGATTACGTTTACTTTTTAAGAAACGACGAAGAGATGTTTAAAACTGGTAATTTTGAAGATAAAAATATTATAACTCCGTGTCCAGAAAGAGGTGTGCCATATAACAAAGATAACAATGAACAGTATACTGGTGTATTTTGGTATTATTCAAATATAACTGCAAAGAACTTTGACTGTGTTACTTTCCATGGGACTACACTTGACTTGAAACAAAATCTTGATCCTAATCTGTATAAGTTAGTAAAATAAAACTTATATAAATGACTTATTTGACATTATCAATTTTTAAAGTTGTTTGTCGTCAGGACTGTCATGTTTGATCGCATGGAAGTTCCATTACATTCGGCTTATGGCTCTGCCGATTACTGGAAAGCTAGAAGGAGTATGCGTTACAATACAGAATTGTATAAAATTGCTAAAGAATTCAGATTAATGTATTTAAAGTCAAATGATTTTGACGATAACACGGAAAGATACGAAGATTGGAGAATAATAAAGGTATGTTTTTCCACCTAATGGGTTGTCTGAATTAAAATGAATTCCGGTTAGGTTAAATAAATGATTAGTAACGTAGAAATGCAATAAAATAAAATAAACAAGCTCGTGATTAAAGTACGATGATAATTGTACTATATATGTATATTTATTAGATTATACGATTGGAGATTGTCGGTTCCAGAAAAAACTCGGAGACTCCTTTCGAAGGATTTTACAAATACATTGCGTTAAAAAATAAAGCATAACAAACAAGTCAATACAACTAACTTTACGTTACGGTGTAACATATTGTATACCTTATAAATTTAAATTGATCACCACTCGGATTGTTTATCGGATCTTAGACGTTTATCCGATTCATTCGAACACGCAGATATTCTGTATGTTCTGTACATATTTAATTTGACAAGAAGTGTAAAAACAAGTTCGGTTCAACTTTGTAATTTGTCAATATTCGAATTGCTTAAAATTAACGGATTCAAGTAGCTACAAATGCAGAGTTAGAGGGGTCGAGTACCAAGAAATACCGCACCAATTGCATTGTTCGCATTTGAATGTCGCAGGAAAAACGAGATGCATTGGGAGGCCCCTACTTGGCCGTTCATTTCCGAAGACGAGACTTTGCGTTGGGACGTCGAACTCCGACGCTGGAAAGTGCCACCTTGCAAATAACAAGAGCTTTAAAATTGCTCAACTTGAAGGTTGTTTTCATAGCAACCGATACCACTGACGAAGGTAATTTTTACGATAATACGCCTAACTTATTTGCAACGTTTTATTGGTTTCCGCCTAAAACATTTCGTATAAATAACGCGATAACGCGATGGATAATAAGGTTGCTTTAGTCAATTTGATTGTTCTGTTTAGAACGCAGAATCAATCGACGGAATAGTTATTAACGGAAGTATTATCTTTTTAGAATATCGCCAGCTCGTGGACAAGTTGACGGGTTACAGTGTGTTTCGTTTTACTCCAACGGATCAGATCAAACGAACGTTCAAAGATGGAGGTGTTGCTATTATCGATCAAATCATATGCTCGCACGCCAGGTATCTAGAGATTTTATAAACGTCATTTTCACTCCTGATTCTTTGATTCTTTTCGTTCGATGACCATGTATCGTCAATATAATGCAATCCTTGTTCAAACTACAAATATACAAATGCAATTTGTATTTTAGGCACTTCATCGGTACCAAAGAGTCAACTTTTACTTATCGAATTCAAGAAGATCGAGAAATATTAGGTTTTCCCGTTAAAACGACCTTCAATATTTTGTGTATCGAAGGAAACACCTGTTCTCCAGAGGGAAAATGGGAAATAATATGGGACTGAACAAGCCCTTGTAAATCAACGTGATTGCGGTATTTTTTAAAGATCTATATTTTTACAAGGATTTTTCGATGACATTTGTGTGCAAAATAGATTATAAGAGTGCAGTATACGTACTAAAACCAAGTAGTAGTAGAGTTTTTCGTGGCTGTACAAGCGTCTGAACTAGTAATCTGTTTTTATATCGTACAAATAAATATATAAATAGACCAACTACAAAAATAATTAAAGATAAAACTTTTGTGAACGGCATACGGCATTTACTTCTCGACGAAACCTTAAAGCTATAATCGTATAATTCTTGAACTATTGCTGAACGTTACAAAAACTCTGACAAATTATTATTTCGACAAGTAAGTACAAAAATACCACGTATTTATCTCATATATATCGTCAATTTTTTTTCAATTTTGAATTAGCTTCTCGTCTTTGTAAAACGAATCCAATTGTTACCATAAATATCCTCTTTACAATGTACGCTGTTGATAAAACAACCAAAATGAGAAATCCATAAACATCCAACAGTGACGCCTGCCACCACGGTATATCAACCAAAGGAGATCGAAGAGCGTTTTTTCCATGCCTGGCAATGTACTCTATCCAGAAAGTAGATACGCTTCTTGGATTCATGGGAACGTCTCGAAAGGCTCGGCTAACTTTGTTGACCGATTTTCTGAAAAAGCAACGACGATCATTTGAAAAAGTGACGTCTGACTCGAACGAATGATCACGAATACGAATATCGAAGTTGACGATTGCACGCTGTTGGAGCTTCGTATTTATCGTCGCTACTGTTATTATTGTTTTAGCAATTACGGAATAACTCGGGGTAGGTAAGATGCTTACTTGTAAATTGGATCCTCGATGATAGCTTTGACGGCTTCCGTAAGACTTTGCTCCGAAATGCTTTGCCATGCGAGTTGAACGGCTAAACGTTGTCGAACGTACGATTTAACGTTGAAGTATTGGTCTCCAAACAGCGGTATTCCTACCATTGGTACGCCGTAGTATATTGATTCTTGCGTCCCCATGAGACCACCGTGCGTAACAAATCCTTTGATATTCTTGTGTTCTGAAGCGAGAATTGAAAAAGCGCTGAAAAAGGCGCAAAGTTCGTTGTAACGACTCACCGAGTTGCAGCTTACTCAAAACCGTGATTTGTGGCAACCAAGTTTGAGTGACGACGTTGGACGGGAGCCCAGGTGGTAGTTGATCGGGTTCGGCTATTTTCACGAGCACTCGGACGGGTGCAATATTTCTAAACGCAGCATAGAACGCGTCTAAAAGAGACTTTGAGAAAGTTTCGAGTCTAACCATGGACCCAAAGGACACGTACACAAACCCATGCTCGCTCTCGTCCAAAAATCGTTGGACGTTCTTTGCAAACAAAACGAACGGTTGTCAATGGTAAACGCGCAGCCGTGTACTCGTGTCGCTGAATAGCGTACCTGAGGCAATTGCTCGTTCGTATCGACAATGTGCAATCCTCCCACGGGTACAATCGCAGGTGTGTGTGCCTTTATCTCGTTCAGCGCGTGATGATAATTCACCAGCACGAGCGCAATATCCTTTTGCATCTCAACGACACTGGGAAATCCCGGTCCGAAATATTTTTCAACGAGCGCGTCTTGATCTCGCGCGTGGTAATTGAAACTCCATTTGACGTAAGTTGCGAGTATGGTATTTTTGAGTCTTTCGTAGAACGTCATGGGAGCAGCTAACCCGGAGAAAACGCTCGCGTCCACCGCGAGATTTTGCGGATTTCCAAGTGGATCGTGCAGCCAGTCGAACAAGCTCGTGGTCGCTATTCCAACCAGCGGAACGTTCAAATGACGTCCCCACGCCAGATGACAGTTCGATAGAAACAGCTGCAAAGACACAAACAAATCGGACGGTCGTTTCGAAAGACAATCGAACGGAACGCCGTTGTCGGTCCCTTACCTCGGTTACGACAAGGTCGTAAGGCGGATTTCTCGGTGGATCGTTGATGAGCTTTTGAAAAATCGGAAGCCCTAAAATGTCGCAGCTAGGTTTCCCGACGAAAGCCAACATCCGTGCTACGGAAATGCCTTGCTGCGACAGCGAAGTAATGAATTCGCCGGATATGTTGTTGGTCAGTATAGGCAGCGAACCGACCAGACTAAAATCCTTGTAGTTTGCCATTGGTTTTTTCAACGGGAAGTGCGAATACACGTCGACTCGATGACCTCGTTCGGCAAGAGTTTGCATCAAGCTTTGACTCATGGCAAAATGGCTTTTGCCTGCCAATGGAAATACACCTAATATTCGCAATTGCTGAGTGGTTTGAACGGCCGAGCATAGAACGATTAGAGTTACCAAACGTGCGCCGATACGAGACTGGTCCATTCTTGAAAATCTCTAAAACAACATCGATCTCGATGTATTAACGATCGCGGTGACGGCTATTGCAGTCTATCGGGTTTCACGATCAATTTTATCGTTACGAAAACGATGCGTTATCTCGACGGAGAAATCCATCTTCGAGCACGCCTCTACAGTGTGGATCGAAATAACTTTCGATCTTGTCGTTACGACCGACGATTGACACTTGGAACGAATCGTGGATTGCCGTCGATCGAAACTACTTATAATTACACGTATAAAAATCAAGTAGACGTGAGTTCGTGTACCGTGAAGTAAAACTTACGCAAGTATTGTAGCGAGCGCTGGATGATTATAACCAAATAACAACTGTCTTTTTATCGAACCTTTCGATAAAAATCAAATATTTCCGATCCCACTTTTGCACAACTGACCCCCCCCCCCTTCCACCCCACCCCCACTCATTCCGCGATCATTTATACGAGATCATCGCTTCGGTCTATCGTTAGTCATACTGTTTATTTCCGTCATTTTGCGCGTGCGAGCAACGGCTCCTTCTAACGAGTCATCAAATTTAATTATACGATCAAGTTTACACGTGTGTTCGACGATCACGGAAAAATGCGAAATAGCCTTGACAGCTACTATTTTTTCCACTTCCTCAGAATGATAAATTGATCGTATAGGAGTAATTTCGTAAACTTTTTTTTCGTTTCTCATTGTTATATTCGCAATAATACAGTAAAACCTTCGGTTTTTCAGTTTGTTGGGGATATTTTCATTTATAATTTACTCAATCAACCATTTATCTTTCTAAAGACGTTTAGAAGTGAAATGAAGAATTTCCGATTTGAAAATTCGTGCCTCGACCACGTGATCCAAATAGATCTCCCCCTCCTCGGTATAGTAGCTCGGACCGCGTGCTCGTGTGACGCGAACGCCATCATCGGCGTTCACAAGCGTTAATCCGCATTGGCTCTTCGAGTAGCTGGCTCGTTCCAGACTAACACGATCAGCCAAACAGGGCTAGGTAACTGAATTTTACGAAACCTGGTATAAATATTGCCTATATAGTAGTGAACTTGTGTACAAATTTGTAGATCGTTATTACTGCCGGATTAAAAGTTATAAACAATATAAAAATTGATATCTCTGTAACCGTTAGAGTTATAAAAACACATTTTTTTTAAATACGAGTAAAAATATACACTTTAAAATTAATAAATCAAAAGTCATTGTTAACAATTTTTCGAAAAGTTATTAATTTTTTGTTTTAAACAAATGACGATATCTCCAAAAGTGTTATTTTTATTTTCGAAATTCTTTTTCAATTGGATTCCTTGTCTATTTCTCAATAATTATCATCAATAAAATTCAAAGAGCGAACATTAGTAATGATTCAGGGAGTCAATATAAACAGCACCCTCCTGAGCCGCGCCGCCATCCCCTATTGCGTTAAATAAATGACTATATCTAAAAAAGTATTGCTTTTATTTTCAAAATTCTTTTTCGATTGAATTCTTTGTCTATTTTTCAATAACGACTAGCAATAAAATTCGTAGAGTGGATATTAGTAATGATTCAGGGAGTCATTATGAACTGCGTCCTCCTGAGTCACGCGAGTCGGCTCTTTAGCCGTTTCTCCACCATAACTCCACCTTAATTCATATATTTTTTTAAATGTATACATGTTTCTTTATATCTAATACAAAGTCAACTGATTAACTTGCCAAAATTTTTAGTATACGATGACCTGTAAATATCTTAATTGCACTTTCTACCTGCGATTGAATGGATTTGATACCAGTACAATTTCCTTACGGCCACATCAAAAGCGATTTATATATTACAAGTGCTTTAATCAATGGTACCTATTAAGTTGTTGTTATTGTTTCTTTCTTATCTTCCTTACTTCTATGTTGTGTTATATTGTTCACTACAAACTCCCCGAATCATTTTTAATGTTCGCTCTAAGAAATGTAGTAATGTCTACTCTATAAAATTTATTGCTGATAATTATTGAAAATTAGAAAAGGAATCCAATAGAAAAAGAATTTCGAAAATAAAAGTAATACTTTTTTAGATATAGTCATTTGTTTAAAACAAAAGGTTATGGCGGCGCAGCGGACGCTGTTTATGACTTTCTGAATCAATACTAATATCCGCCTTATGAATTTTATTGCTAGTTATTATAGAAAAATTGACAAATCCAATAAAAAAAAATTTCGTAAATAAAAATAACACTTTTTAAGATATCGTCATTTGTTTTAAACAAATTTGTTTTTATAACTCTTACGGTTACAGAGATATCAATTTTTATATTTTTTATAACTTTTAATCCGGCAGTAATAATGATCTACAAATTTGTACACAAGTTCACTATTATATAGGCAATATTTATACCAAGTTTCGTAAAAATCGGTTACCTACCCCTGTGGAGCTGATCGTATTAGTCTGGAATGAGCCAGCTAATTAAGTCTCACGCTGCTGTGTTGAAGAGACCACCCTCTCCATGGTATAGTAGCTCGTAAAGCATTCACAATCGTTAGTCCGCATTGGCTCTTTGAGTAGCCAATGAAATCTCACGCTACTGTTGTTGAAGAGACCCCCCTCTCCACGGTATATAAGCTCGAACGGCGTGCTCGTTTGACACAAAACGCCATCACTTGCGTTCACAAGCGTTACTCTGCATTTGCTCTGCGAGTAGTTAACTAAGTTTCACGTTGCTGGTGTTGAAGAGGCACTCATCTCCACGGTATAGTAGCTCGAACCGTCTGCTCGTGTGACACGAAACGCTATCATCTGCGTTCACAAGCGTTAGTCCGCATTTGCTCTTCGAGTAACTAAGTTTCACGTTACTGTTGTATCACCTAGAAATTTCGAAATGGCAGATGACGAATTTGAGGGAGACGAGTAAGTTGTACAATTAATTAATTCATATTTTTGTCGAAAATTAGTTTTATATTTAGTAATTATATTTAGTAATTATATTTAGTTTTTGTAACGAATTGTTACTGAGCATATAGTCGTTTCAAGCGTAATTTATCGAATGTTTACAAAATTATAACCTCAAACTGCATGTTTGAAAAAGCCGATTTAGGATGTTTTTCCGTATTCATCGTACATAACCTCGACATTTAGTAAATAGCTTTATATATTTTAGCGTTGCCGACGATTTTGACGATGTTGAAGACGACGACAACATCGAATTAGAGCAACAAGAAGATGAAGGAGAAAACTTCGAGCTGGTTGCGCCGGGAGAAGCTTCGGGTGGTGTACAGAAAAGTAAGAGAATAACGACAGGATACATGACAAAGTATGAAAGAGCGAGAATACTTGGAACAAGAGCTCTGCAAATAGCCATGTGCGCTCCTGTCATGGTAGAATTGGAAGGAGAAACCGATCCATTGCAAATCGCCATGAAGGAATTGAAACAACGCAAGATTCCAATAATCATACGTCGTTTCCTTCCTGATCACAGTTACGAAGATTGGGGAATAGATGAATTAATTATTATAGATCATTAATGTTTAAGATTTTAGATTAAATTTTTATTATGTGTATATTTTTGCGAATCTTTGTAAAATCGAATAAAATTACTTATAAAATGTCAAAAATGTATTTTATTTGCTGTAATTGTATAAATTAATAGTTGAATGTCAATAATTAAGTCAATGTTCAGTCACGATAATTATCTGATGGGAACATTTTTCAATGTATCAGTGGTGATATTTTCATTAGTTGGAGTTAATAATGGATTGCCACTCCAACAAGCTACTCCACTTCCATTGACTACCAAATCGACCTGAATAGATATATGATTATTATATTAGCTGACATTTACAAATGGAAACGACATTAAACAACCCCTGTTACCTGTAATTTTTCCCAGACTTTCTTCTTTGGATTTAAAACTTCGTCAGGAGTACCACTTTCGTATCCTTCGATAACAACCCTGTCGCCAGCTTTACTATTCGCAGGGGGCCTAAGAGGTTCCACTGCTCTTGTCGGTTCATCACTGTCAGGTATAAGCAACGTAAAACACACTATTATGACATAAAGTGTAATATATAATAAAGCACTCACACTGAGGCACACAAAACCATGCCGTGCGATGATACACCTCTCAGATTTGCCGGTTTCAAATTTGCTAAAACAAGAACTTTTCTATTTTCCATCTCTTCGATTGGTACAAAATTAACTAAGCCGCTAACAATTGTACGAGGTCCGGATTCTTCGCCCAAATCTATTTTCTCGATGTATAAACTATCTGCATCGGGATGCCGTTTCACTTCGACTATTTGTCCAACCCGAATATCTAATCTTGAAGGAACTAATTCTTCCACAACAGCAGTTTCTAATAATAACGTCTAAATGAATATTACCGAGACCAATAAATGAGTATTACATAAGAGAAAGTTAAAACAAATATTTACTTTGATGTTTTTGTGGTGGTGGGTAAGCTTTAGCACTAAGGGATTTGAGTTTTGGATCATTTGAAAATTCTCTCCTGATTGGATCTAGTAATTTATTCAGATAAATTTCCATAGCACTCTTAAGATCACCCGGATGTATCTCTTGCTTAGCAAACGCATTTTCCAAATCTTCATACTTTTCAAAATTAATATCTCCTCCTATAAAAATACGAAATTAAATAATGTCCAAAATTATATTCCTCTGCAAATCAAGGATAGTAATTGTTTTTGTTAATGGCATCAAAAAATTACAGTTTCAAATTTACCAAATTCTGCACTTCTAGGTACAAGGAATGATTCCCCTTCTTTGAAGAGAGGAAACAATACAGATTTAGAAAAAGATAATAATCCATTATCTGTAATGTTTCCGGGTTCGCAAAAAGCTTTCTTCAATTTTTTCTTGACTGCTGCTGCATTATCTAAGAGATCAATTTTAGAATCTTCTTCTGAAGAAGACATCTTTGCTCCAGCTAATCCTGGAACTATATTAACATTGTATGAAATGGTTGATTTTTCGTAATGATTTACTGATTTTTATAACTTACTCATGGGATTCATCAAATGAACACGTTTTTCATATCCTAAACTTGGCAAGTACTTTTCAGCGAATGTAAAAATCTTTCTCTGATCCACTCCACCAAACTGAGCATCAACTTTTAGATATTCTTCGTCCAGTGATTGCAAGCCAGGATATAGTAATCCTGATAAAAGGGGATTAGCTATTTGTTTTACAACTTCGGCACCAGCTTTCTTAGCATCATGTTCAGTTACAAGAGAAGTTAATCTGTACACGTCTAGAGTATATTCCCTAAAATGTAAAATAAAACTCATTGAAAAAAATTCCCTCAATTGAAAACGATTCAACTGCAAGAATATCCACCTACTTTGAAAGTTGATAATCGCTTCCTTTAACAAACTTTAATTTGTCCAAAGGAACACCAATAGATCTCAACATTGCTTTGATAACAGCTTCGTAATACTGTGTTCTTAATTCCAACAGCTCCCAGGGAGCTTTCATGTTGTCAAGGTAAGCATGAAGATCCGCAAAAAGAATTGTTACCTCTGCTCCTGATCTCAGAAAATCAGCAATTTTAGTCATGGGTACAAAGTAGCCAATGTGAGGTTTGCCAGTTGTTGCACTGCCCCAGTAAAGTTTTAAATCACGTTCTTTCAAAATGGTCTTGAGCTTTTCCTCTCCCAACCATTCTTGTAAGTTTCTTGTGATAAGTTTGTATTTCTCTTCCCACGTCAACTCTCCCATTTTGAATGTGTTGCTACTGGAAATAGATGAATAGCAGACAATCTGTGCACACTTACGTTGAAAATTTGATTGTATCTGTGATTGAATGAAATTTTTGTTAAATAGCTTGATTGATTGTTTGAAAAGACCAAAAGTTCGCATTTATAATTCGAGCTATTTAATGTAATAGCAGTGTTTAATTTCAATTCCGATATGAGAAATCGAGTTTAACCTATAGTCAGCTGGTACAGTGAGTTTAAATAAACATTCAAAAACTTTTTTAATTAGTAAATTGCAATTATTGACGCATACGTGTTGAAAGCACGTGCGTATGTACCCCGGTGAAAAGTAAATTATGCCGATGTATAACCTTTCAATCTAAGCCTGAAAATGTATGTCTTAAAGACCGATTCCATTTGAAGATAGATTATTTTAAGATTAGATACTTTAAAGATGTTCATCAATTCGGAAAAAATCAAACGACACAATCTAAAACAAATATGCTCTTAGAAATATATAATAAAATGGTATTTTAAACTAACTGTATGTATTTATATGTTTAATTGTCGAAATATTGAGAAATACGTTTACTCTCGAATGTAACGGAGCTTCGAAAATTAATGTAATTTTTTACCTTTGAGCTTTCCAGCTGTTGGATGAGAAGAAACGAAAGGATCCGTAAAAGTCAAAACATGCTGACAACAATAAGAATTAAAAAAGGTGCTTCGTGGCTAATACAGTAGATAAATTAACTCTTTTTTATTTTTCCAACTGAAAATGTGTTGAAGTAAGTTTAGAAAAGAACTTTATTAAATCGTTCATTTAAATGAAAGTTATATGCCTTGATTATTATTTTTAATAAAATTTTAGATTCCAAATTTATATCTTAACATTGGTGAAACTGCTAATTGAATTCACGCATGCGTGTTTCGAGATTAAAACCAAATCCTTGAATTTTATAACCTTCAATGTCATTTTGTTTGCTATGGTTTTATTGTCAAAATATTTCAAAACCAACGCATTATAATCGCCACTACGTTTCTTGCTGATAAAGAAGTACTTTATTAGTAATACAAGATGATTAATACAGTGTACTTTAAAAAGTATTTTAAAATTTGTGATTAACTTGAATTTTTCTTACTATTTTTTGCCCTTTATAATATTATTATAGTTGTATGTAACACGCTGTGTAAAATACTTTTTGCTGAAATTTAAGAACAATAAAAAATGACTTGGTAATATCATTTTCCTTATGGCGTCACTTACAATACAGTTAAATAGTTTTATTTTCTGAATCTAGGAATCCTAGAAAGAAATATTTTATACAAAAACCTACACCTGCACCACCATGTCTATCCGAAGAAGAAGATAGAGAGTTACTTATTGCTGTTCAAAGAATTATACAGTAAATATATCTTGGGTACAATTTTTCCTTGTAATTTACTAGAATTAAAAATATATTATTTTCTTATTATTTTAGCACAGAAAGTACCGTAAGAAATATGATCAAAGAAATGAAGAGGTACTTGGAAGCAATTGAACAGTTGGATAGAACGGATCAACGCTTAACCATCAATTTGAGTTCTTGTGGTTTAGTTCATATTCAGGATGAATTTCGACGTATAGTCGAGGACTATCATTCTGTAACGACCCAGGTGAGAAGTATAATTATATATCTGCTAAAATGGAAAACCAGATTTATTCTATAATGTTACTGTTGGTTATCTATTAAAATTATTTTATAGATCGGAAGAACAGTGGAAGATACTGTTGTATATTGTCATAAGACTTTTATAGAACCTCTTAAGAAGTTGAGAGATGAATTTATTTATATCAAAGATGCTTTAGCCAAAAGAGAAGAATTTGTAAATAATTGGAGGACTGCTTATACCAATTTGAAAAAATATCAAGAAAAACGAGAAAAAACGGCAACTCATCATGTAAAACTCGAAAGAGAACGTAGATTAGAAGAACAAGCATCTAAAGATTTGAAAATGTATCACTCAAGGTTACTTACTGAATTGCCAATGTTTCTTGAAAAGAGGCTAGAATATTTAAAACCTACAGTCCATGCTCTTATAGCAATCCAATTGGAATATTATGGCAATTCTACAGAAATGTTTACTCAATTAATGCCTGTACCTAATACTTCAGAATCACCAACAAGTGCCATGGTTTCAAACGAAGAGTATCATCAAACAATTAATAGTCATTTTAATAAAATTAAAAATCTCACAATTATTAAAAAATAATGTATCAGTTATTTTGTTTAACTTGTAGTTTTAAAACAGAAAATATTTACACGAGCTTTCGATGCACCTTGTCGATATCTAGCATGTAAAGTGTATTTAAACAATCTACACTAGAATGAAATTATCCAAAGTTTATTTTATTACCGAATTCACAGCTCGTTTGTTTTAAGTTATTTAATGAATCTACATAAACATTTAAACGTACAAAAACACACAGAACCATGCAATTCCAACGAAATTGTTTAAGTATTGATTTATTTCATGAACGAATTTTCTTTCGTCGTAAGTAAAACAAATACATATTCTATTTTCGACGTGACTTTGACATCCAAATGATTTGAATTAACTTTCGTTTGATACTCAATAAGTTTGTCTACGAGTAGATATTATGAAAAATAAATTATTTTGTGCAAAAAGTATTTATTAAATGTACAAGAAATCATGTAAAATATATATTGTAAGATGTAATTGTATTTGTCACAATTTAAAGAAAAAATACATTGGAAAAAAACGATATTACGTGTACAAGTCCAATTTATACATTTATACGATTATTGTTATTAGGTAAGTTTTAATAAATATATTAATATTTTTTTGGAGAAAAAAAATCAATCTTTCTTCGTTTATTTAGTATTATTTTACACTTACTACTCTTATAAAAAGGGACTTTATTATTAAATCAAATCGCTGTCGTACGGAGTATCTGCAGTTAATATAAATTCTATATATACTCTGGTAAATAAAAAAATGTAGAATAGTACACGACGATACTTATAGTACGGAAAAAGTAGATTCTTGTGTGTTCTTGTCTTGCGTGATGTCTAGCGAGTTCGTTTTTCTCGAACATGTATCGTATACGGCACTTTTCGGTAGGACGCGTTGAAAGCTGAACGTTTAAACGCGCGCTTTATGCCGAAGCCTGTGGCAAAACGAACTTTCCGCACGGAATGTCGAAAACATACGCGTTTTACAAAAAAATCTCGAATTCATGGGCTGGATGAGAAAAACAGCACGCAAACGTATCAACGACATTACAATTAATGTCAACGTCGAGCAAAAAACCAAAATCAAAGTGATTCTACGACAATACTTGGTTTCATCATCGCTCGAAGTTGAATCGTTCGCTCCGAAACAAGTCTGACGTAATTTGCGACAAGAACTTTGAAAGTAAATATTTCCCTTGATTACAAATACGCTGTGTGTAATTTAGAAATCCGAAATTAATGACGTCGGACTAGCTTTGTTTTTGTTTAGACGTTCTTTTTTTATTTCTTTTCGTTGCATTCGATCAGCAAAAAATTGATTAAATCACACGCATATTTTTCGACGTATAACTTGACTACAGCGCAGTCGTAGCGCCGGCTACACTTTGTACATGCATTTGAAGGGAAAGCTTAGGGTTATATGGGGAGCGACGTTTGAAATTGCGAGGACGGTTCTTGTGGCCCTTAGAGTTAGTCGATACCGAGACGCGTTACGGCAAATCGACTCGTAAGCGTTTAGGCCAATATACGGTGGTGCGGGCTTGCATCGAGTGCATCGAGTACGGTATATAAGCGAACGGTCGGTACTTTTTCCGTAAATTGATTTCCTTCTAATATAACATACAAAATAGGAAGCATGCTTCGTTTTGTATTCTTCGGGGTATCCAGTACGAAATAAAAAGTTTTCAAAATCGATACAAGGCACGACGAACGAACATAGGAAAAGCCTTGACTATAGAGCAACCACAAACTTGAATATAAATATTTAACGAGTCCAACAAACTAGAGCTCGACTCGATTTTACGAGTGGTGTCTTTATTTATAGTAGGACTACATAGGTGGAATCGATCGACGCCCCTTGGTCGGCGGAAACACCAATTACAAGTTTACCACCGGTATACACAACGGTTGTACAACGGTTGTACGATCGAAGAAAAGCAAGCTGTATTGTTGTATTATTGATGTTAACGTCGTTCAAAATGGAAGGAGAACACCGCGTAAAACGCTCGACGCGTGCGTACTGCGGACGAAAACAATCGCTGGGGGGAATTCAGGCCACCAATCGCGCAAGACCACATAGCGCGATCAACTTGATATCCAATCGCCTGGTTTTTTCCAGACAGTTCTACGCCCTCCGCCATGTTCGGAACGCTAGAGTAGTCGAACGATGTTACGTCAGGCACCGCGGGTTAGCTTGGTATTTTTTCGAATGACGAAATATCGTGCGCCCCTTGAAGGTTCATCCCAACGCGAGGGCCATCAAACGTAGTCGAACATCGGAAGTGGACGGTTGTACGCGTACCGTGCAACAAACAAATACACGCTTAGTTGACGTCTGTTTGCGCGAACATGAGTGCGCTCAAGAGCGTTATCATCACTCTGCCATCCAAGGGTTTGTCCAAGGCTAACAGCCCTACTGGCAACACCGTGGAATTAGCCAAGCCAGTGCCCAAGCTCAACTTCACCACCTCCATACTTATGGACAAGATCAAAGTCGAGCAGCCGACCAAGTTTCAGTCCGTCAAACACCTGGAGCTCGGACAGATGCCCCTCGTCGACGGTATACCGATCGTTCTGAAACAGGAGACAGATGCGGATTCGCCGATGCGGGGGAAAAAACGTAGACTCGATCATCTCACCTGGGAAGAAAAATTACAGAGAAAGTACGATTTTCACATTTTATACATTGTTATTGCTTTTCCGAGCTAGCTGCTGTTTCGTAATTTGTCGGTTCGTTATTGTCGATTGTTTACTGACAATGCAGTCAGTTTTACGAGGGTGACGAATGACAACAATATAGTCGCGAGTCGGCAAAATTGCATCAGCATATGCCTATTGCTGCATAGGGGGACGGAATTTCGTCATCTCTGTGAGAAGCAAAGCAACGCAGTGACTCATCGATTGCTTATCTGTTGTACGTTGTAGACAATATCGCGAAAGCTTCCGAAGCTATATGTCCGTACTAGTCGTTTAATTATTTATTTATCGCAGTTGGAACGCTGTTGCTCTCGCACGTTTATGCTTTTACGCGGTAGCAAGTGACGTTAACGACGATTATTGACGATTATCGACGATTATTGACGATTATTGACGATTATTGACGATTATTTGAATGTTGCAGAAAACTAAAGAACAGAGTAGCAGCACAAACTTCTCGCGACAGAAAAAAGGCAAAGTTAGACGAGTTGGAAGAAACGGTAAGGATTCTGAAAGAAAAAAACGAGAGGCTGACGAAAGAATGCACGATATTGAGAACGCGCAACGAGACGCTCGTTTCCGAAACACAAAGGCTAAAACAGGACAAAGAGATGTGGGAGGCAAAGACCAAGTCAATGGAGAAGCAGGATGAGATGTGCAAGATGTGTCAAGCTCGTGTCGACTATACTGTGCCAGCGCTGGGATCAGCAGTATCCCCCATAGACCCTCTGCAGCAGGGTGGACCAGTACAAACGGCACGTTCTCTGACTCACAATCCAAGCGCGTCAATACTCTTGAAGATTCTGACTCTCTACCTCCTCTCGAAGACCTGTTTGGTGAATTCCAAGGAGACGACTACATGGAACGACTGGAGGAGCTCGCTGAAAGCCTTCTGCGAGAGGTTGCCACTCAAGTGGAAACAGACTCTCCGCAGCCAAACGAACAGGTGAATAACGTTTTGAGTTGAACAACATCGAATAGCATTCGATGGAATGCTGATGTCGACATTTAATTGCAGGCTACCTACAAAGAAGCGTGCAACGAAAAACTTGAAGCTAGAGAAAAAATGGTGGGGGAGGCATCAAGTTATGTGGAAACCGATGCAACCGATGGAAGCATAGCCATCCGACAGCAGCTCCCTCGGGAGACGGATATTGGCTTGTCGGAAGAACCAATTGCGATCCCCGTTATACCGTCTGTGACGCTCGATTCGGCCGGTCCAATCACTATTGCCGAGAACGTGGAGATCAAGGAGGAACCCGAACCCGTACACGACGCCGAGATGGTTTACGGCACTTACGACGAGGCTACTAACTGCATTACCATTATCTACCCAGAAGAAGATGATACGACAACGCAACAATTGATCGTACCCAAACAGCGTCAGTTGTTGTCACCGTCTCACTCGTACATCGAGTCGATGTCGCCAGCGAGCATTCACTCGGAAGACACCGAAATTAGCGGAATACCGTCCAGTAAATTCGAAAGCGTGCATTCGGACTGCGGTTACGAGTCGCATGGCTCACCCGACAACTCGGTTAGCGATATTAACAACGACCTCAGTGAACTTATTTGGCACGGAAGTTTTTCCGAACTCTTCCCAAGTCTGGCTTGATCAGCCGTAGTGTATACTCACGCTCTCGAGTCGATGGATTCTCTTTTGACTGTGATGTAAATATTTGTTTATACTTATTGATTTATGTAAACACAATTTTTGTCCTGGACCAATAGCTGTTAATTACATTTCGCGACGTTATAATCAAAACTAACGTTTTTTAACGTTAAACTTGAACGTTAGAGATTTTTATGTGTATTCCGTTGACGTTTCAATTTATTAATCCAGTGTATAAACATATTTTTATACTTAATTTTTAATTTAAGTAATGCTCTCATCGATAACATTCAAATACATAAGTTAGCAGCCTCATTGTATCGTGTAAGAATTAGATTTTACATTCTTGTAAATAGTAGGATAGGCGTTTGTGTACGGAATTATTTCAGTTCTATTTCATGTATATAACATATTTATTGTAAAATCAAAGCTTTATCAATGAAAAATGTTAAAACTAAACATACATTGGCAATGTATGGAAATAAAAATTTTAAAGATTCAAATTTTCTGTAAAGAATTGCACGTTTTGCTTTCTTTTTAAACCTTCAACTTTATTTTTTATATGTATGCACATCAACTTATAAGTTTAACGGGCTCAATAAGAAATAACACAGGTTTTTAGTTTTTCACTGCTAATAGTATTGATCGAGTAATACATAAGGTTAAAAAAAAACGAAATTAACTCAGAATTATCTTGGTATCGATTAGCTCAAATGACTTTTAAGTTTTAAAAGAAGATATTAGTACCGTGATCAAGTAGCAAGGCGCTTATCTTTAACTTTTACTGTACATGTGCATTCAAACGACCGAACGTGCGAAAAAGCACTTGTAAAGCAATGACTATCATTGCTTTAACGTTACATTTGCTATTTATTGAAACAAAATAGACAAACTTTTACTCAAATGATTACAACGTAACTCTTAAAACACGTTTGTCGACGATGCAATAACTACCTATACAATGATCGATCGATATTAATAAAAAAAAACAGACTTTGGTTAGCACCTTCGCATCTTTAATGTATAAAACTAGAACGAATGACGCGTGGATTTACCTTTTATTTTCAAGTATTTTTAACAGGATGATATTCGTCAACAACTGATGGCGTCAATGCATCGCAATAATTTTGAAATTCACAGGATGAAAAGAAAAAATGGGCTCCAAAGTTGAAATAACCGATTGCACAATTGGAAGTATTCAATGTACTTAGTCTAAAACCACAAGACACAATGTGGCAGTGGTTGATTTTATTTGTCCTACACATGTATCAAATTGTTTAATTGGCGTTAAACTCGTTTTTTCTTTTGCTCATATACCTATTATATAATATATATATATATATATATATATATCTAATACCTCAAGTCGAAAGAGAAGATAATTTATTATCGTATATAGCATCTGACCTCGCACTCTTTGCAAGTGTAATTGTTCTCTTCTACAATTAGGCAGCGATCAATTCTACAGCTACTGAAGTGTTAATTTACATTGATCGAAGAAAGTTTTTTCTCTCTCTCTCTCTCCTCTTCATTACGTATAGATTTGGCCGACGCGCTCTAACGCGCGGTATAGCTTTGACCTTTGAATTCACTATAAAACGCGACTTTATACCTAACTCGTTAAGTTTCTAATTATGACTGCGTAGATAAAACTAACAAACGTTTATAACAATACCTATCGGATAAAATAGGATGGTTTTGTCGTAGGAAAATTCAGATGAGTCGTAAAAAATGATATAGACGGATAATTGTCAGAGTTACTTGTTCGTTACTTTCCTTATTTCGCAATTCTAGGAAAAGTCGAGATATCAATGATTGGACTGTATCATGCGTATGACGAAAATATTAGTCATCAGAACGACAGTTTATGCTCGCGCGTGGCTATGAAATATAAGTTGCCAACAAATACTTAATCTCACGTGAATTTCCAAATCCTCAAAAACCATTTTGGCCTCTATGTTAACATGATTAAAACAAATGTTTCTTTTTTTTGTTATCGTTGAATATTGTTCTGCATGGAAATCGAAGGTATCAGCTTCAATTTCGAATCGAAGTTTGATATTGAGAAAACGTCTCCACACGAGGATGTTTCAGTGTCCTTCAACCGAAGAGTTTTTCGAAGCAACCGTGACAGTATGGTTTGTCGTTTTGCTCCTTGAAAGTGCCCTTGTTTAACTGCTTCAGACAGAACGCGCAGACAAAGTGCTCGGGATGGAATTTGCGGAACATCGCAGTTATGCAGCGACCTGTTGAACAACGAGAGATTAACTCGAACGCGCGCGCAAGTTGCCTCGTGAAAACGTTTGGATATCAAACGCTCGGACGGAGAGAGCCGAACGAATGAGAATCGTTCGATAAAGAGACAAACTTGAATAACGCTTTTCACATAGACATTAGTCAGATAGATAAAAAAAAGGAAAATAATGCCGGAACTCGTAAAAGACTTATCGGTTGCGCGCTTTGTCGAAAGAACGCATGCAATAAAAAAAGCCAGATATAATACCTGTAATAGGTTTATGACAGCCGGCACACAGCGATCCCCTCTTTGCGTGGTAATGCGTCTCGCAGTAAGGTTGACCTTCGTGATCAAAGAACGAGCCACCTTGGAACTTTTGTCGGCAATCCTGGAAAATTTTAAGATTGACATTTATTCGATAGACGTTGATAAAGACGTGCGTCCGTTGTATTCGTCGTCAATACTATCGCGGATAGCGGAAGAACACCGATCAACAGACACATTGACGCTTGTTTCGTTCCGATAGACGAGCTCGTTCAAAACTGAAATACACCGTTGTTTCGTCGTTTTACCCATCGTCGACCTACGGATAGCATCAAGATCTATCTGTATGGAAAACGATCAAGTTTGTCTGATAAATCGATCGTCAAAATCCAATACGTTCTCTTGTCCATTAACGATCCGCTTGCTCGAAGCTGTAATTCACGAGAACCAATGTATTTGATAAAAGACTCGTTTATCGGCATCTTGAGTCGATCTAAACCAGAAACTCGGACGTGCGAATGTTATTTTGAAAAGCAGCTCAGCAGTCCATCTTCGCGTAAAGCTCGAAATAAACGTGCAGTCAACTTGTAAATCGATCGATAACCAAGGCTACATCAAATGGCAATAACTTTATGCGAGGAAACGAGAGGAGCGTGGGACGAAGACAAAAACCAAAAAGAAAGCTCGTGTGCCGAGCGAGAGGGAATTTGCACACGAGATGATAATGTATAAATTTAGCCTAGGCAGTGAAAAAAAGAGAGAGAGAGAGAGACTGAGATCGACGTCACACGGCGTTTCGATTTCGACACGTCACTGCACACGGCACGCAACAAAGAATCCAAAGCTCGTGTACCCTCAACCGAGGAGAACCTTGACCCCGTAGTTTCAAAGGGCCAACAAGCTACGAATTCTGTGTTTACTTTTAATTTCTGTTTTTTTTTGTTGGTTTTTTGTTCTTTTTTTTTTATTTTTTTTTGTTTTTTTCTTTGTTACTTAATTGTTTTAAAATACAATATTTATTTTCAAAAAAAAAGCTCGTACAAGACGTGTAACATTGATCTCGCTCAGACGTGACAAACAAGACCGAGCTCGTCGACGCGAGCGACTTGGCGCGCTTTGAAAATTTACAAAAGATAAGCGTGTGTAATGCGTTCAAAGGGACACGTGTGTGCGTGCGTGCGTGTGTTTACGTGAAGGGAGCATCATTCATTACGAGGGAGTCATGAGCTTGTCGATCCTCGTGAAGGAGCGTCCAGCGTTGACAGAGTGGCTCTTGCCTTCTCCCTCCATTAATTTTTGCTGCGAGGGATACCTGTGTCTAATCCGTCGTTGGCATACGCAAAATTTCAAGGGCATGGGGCTCCGCATCAATTGGAGCCCGGAGGGCATAATGGGACTTAACTTATTGATTCTGTTGCATAGCAATTGTACCGCTAAAAAATGAAATCGATCGCGACTCGCGTTCCCTTTAATACTCTCTCCTCGCGCGTTTTCTCATTCTCTCATTTTCGTGCATACTATCACTATCTCTCTCTCTCTCTCTCTCTCTCTCTCTCTCGTAGGCGCGTGCTTAATTTTTGGTTTTTCACGCCTCCTCTTCCTCTTCCTCTTCCTCGTCTTCGTCGACACCTACGCACTTGGGGCAGAGAGGTTGGCCCTCCATAGCGTAAAAAGATTTTCCGGAGACCGGCTTCTTGCAGTCCTGTAATGGTCGTGCAATTAATCGAAAATCTTTGACAATCTACAAATCTAGTTTGTTTGCTTAGAAACGTTGTTTCTTTGGTTTACCTGCATCATCCGTTTCACGTTAAAACGTCGATGACAAACAAACGAACAAAAACTGCAGAATAACAAATTTTTCAGCTGTTTTGTTTTGCGGAAATGTTTGGCGCGTGGACTATTAATAGGCGAATTGCTCGTCATAGAAATCGTTGTGTATTTAAAGAATGTCAAAACAAGCTGAAAGCCTTGTTAAGCTGCCAAAATGGATTAATCGAACGAATATTTGAGTATACAAAGTAGTTTAATTGTACCCTGCACACGAAGCAGTCGGGATGCCATTGGCTGTTGAGAGCTGATATATAATTCTCCATGATGGCACGATTGCAACCGCCGCACTTGGGAGCAAACATGTCGAAGTAATCCTCGCGGCAATAAGGCTTGCCGTCGCGTTCGTGAAAGCCATCTTCGCCAAACTGCTTACCACACTGCGCGCAGAAGAAGTGCTCGGTGTGCCAGGTCTTGTCGAGGGCGGTTACGCATTTCTAGACGTGAACATGGGGCAAAAGAACAGAGAAAAACAAGATTAACCGATGTCACGAGAGAGAGGGAGAGAACAAAAAAAAAAGCACTTGGTCTGGCTCCCATATGCGACATGGTTCGTACATCGAGAATCGGGCCGTTGCAGTAGGCACAGCGAGGTGAGAATAGATTGTGATAGTCGGTCTCGCAGTAAGGTTTAGCCTCGCGCTCGAAGAAGTTTCGCGTACCAAGTTCCTCGCGGCAATGCGTGCAGGTGAAATGCTCGGGATGCCATGTCTTGCCCAGGGCGGTAATGACCTGCGAGTGATAAATCGATGGCAGAGAGACAACGGAAGAATGGTCGTTGTTCCGTGTAACGTAGTTTGACGTTCAACTTACCTGGCCGACAATGGGTTTCTCGCAAGCGTTGCAGCATCCCTTCTGGGTAGTATTGACTCCTTGACGGCTCATATCTGCCTGGAGATTACCAAGCATAGAATCAAGTTGGTTCTGCTTGATTTGCGTGACCGATTGCGCGGCCTGTATGTAACTCTCGTATTGATTTGGTTGATAGTGATGCGTTGTACGAGTTTCGCTAATGTGAACTCGGCTACTACTCGTATGATGTTCAGCTGGTAATGGACTGTTGGATTTGTTGCAAGCGCTAACTGCTAATGCGGCCTTGTTGGGTTTGGCGTACGCCGAATCGCTGACTGTCTGTCGCTGGTGGTTGCTCCCGTTGATCTGCGATGTCGAGAGCTTTAACGCGGGCTTTTGGATATTTTCAGTCGCGCGATTTGGAGAGGGGCTTTTTCTTTAAAATGCGATACGAAGGTGGGGCACCAACATCAAGTCCCCTCCCCCACCCCCCCACCCCCCTCTCTCTCTCTCTCTCTATCTGTTGGATTAACTAGCGAGGAACGAGAGAGAGAGAGAGAGCTTTTATCGCGATCTAAACGCACTTTTGTCATCGGCGTGCTTTTTTAACAAACGATATCGTGCCGTTTCTTTTTTTCTCTGCCAACTCTCGTTTTATTAGTGCCGGAGTGACTTGAATTCGAGTATCTCGCACTCGTATGTGGCTGAGATTATATTAGTGAGGGGAGAGAGAGAGAGAGAGAGAAGTTAGCCGGAATGGAGGCTATTTTGGTAACCCGGCCGGCCAAGAATGGTCAGGGAGCTCCACCAACGTCAATGAGAACTACGTGACTATCTCATTCTCTCTTTCACGATGGTATACATCGTCGCTATTTTCTATAACGGTTGTTTTTTTTATTCCAACGATGTTTTCTATGCCATTATCAACAAGCCGAGTAAGCTCGAGCTTATAACTTGACGACTTTTTTTCTTCTTTTTGCGCAACGTGTCATTCCGTCAACTCTTGTTGATGTTTTCCACTCGGTACGTTTGTTTTTTTACGCAAAAAGTTACGACAATTTATCGTAAACTATTTCACGTAGTTTCTCGCTTGAAATTATCGCGTGTACGTGAATTTCGCAAATATCTCACAGACGCGAAAATACATTTGACCCTAAAAGCTTGCGTCGTTTCTCCCTATAACACTCAACATTTAATCTTAAATGTTTACAGTCGTTGACCCGCTTAGTAAACTTTTCGCGAGTATTCAAACGACTTATTTTCAAACTATTCGCTGATACTTTTGCTCGCATCAACGATCATTTTTTCTTAGTAATTACTTGGCACTCGACGCGAAAAAATACGTTTAAGCAACGCTAATTAACGGTGAATTTTCAAACAAGAACGTTTACTTACGCAACCCACGATATTTTTGATAGGCGGGGTTATACAACGTGACAATATCGTAAATTTGAAAAATGTTTGTCTGTGGACGTTTTTAAAATTAGAATTTCATTAAAATAGAGTCAATATACATACGTATGTATACGCGCGAGCTGGTCTCGGGTTCCAATCTCTCGCGTCTATAGATATTTTTTTAATAGCTAAATTTATCGACGACAAAATTTTTAGCTAAAAATGCCCGTTCTTGAACTTGAAAACCTTTTGCGGTTAAAAAACAAAAACAAAAGGCAGACTAAAAAATAGCGAACTATCGGGTGTTGGGCATTGCCAAGTTTCATCGGTGTCGTTTGGGAGAGGCGCTAACAACGTTCGTCGATCCGCTGGAAAACGATCGAGTCTGGCAAGGAATCCACGGCATTGCCGCTATCTATCGCGAGTATTTTATCGCTCGTGGTAAGCGTGACCAATTGTCCAAAAATAAGGCAGCATTAACAGCCGCGCCATTATCGAGGCTAATCTCGATCGCCGACAACAATGATTCACTGCTCCCACTCGTAAACCAAAGGAAAAGGTTAACCGACCTTAAACTCCGAGAGCGAAGCCATGAGATCGTCCAATTCCTTGGTAGCGTTGCTAGCCGTGTGTCCATTGGTGGTTACGTTGTATCCTCGTTCAACGTCGCGCCTGTTTAGCGAACCTTGATGGCTCGATGGGTAATACGAATCGCCAGGTTGCATCTCCGTCGTTGTCTCTTCCACGGTTACTCTTACCCTTTGACCATCGGGATAATCGCTAAGCACACAGAAAGCATTCAAGTGCTCTGCGGATTGTCTCTTTTCTCAATTCGTACACGGGACAAAGTAAAGGCTCGAATTCTCCTTACCCGTTTGGCATTGCCGAGCTCAATTCCTCCAGTAAAGTGTCGACCGACGGTCGCGCACCACCCGATAGACTGCTCGTCGAGCGCATCATCGGACTAGTCGCGTCGCCGTTCGTTGTCCTCGTATCTGAAATTAACAATACGATAACAATTTTTCGGTGCAGATGCAGCGACGGTCTGAAATTCATTGGTCGTCGAAAAAAACGAAACGGCCAACAAAATTGTTCGTTACAGATATACAAGGTTCGATGGGAACTCTTTCAAGACGACCGTCACCCAAATAGATCCAAACGTTGAATTCGTTGGCAGGTGAGAGATCCTTGGATCCAGCAAAATCTCGACGTCTCGTAGGTATACGCGTTGCACGTATCTTGGAAACTTTTCCATCGCCGTGCTAACAAAAATTCGTCGTGTACAATTGCGAACACTCGTAAGCTGGCTCCGTAGAGAGGATCCCGCGAACTCTCCGTTTGCCAAACTTTCGCTGTACTTTGGGACTTTGCTCCAACAACACCCTTGATTTCGCGTGAAATCGTATCAAAGACGAAGAGTGAATCTTCGAGTAGGCGATGCGTTTGCCAAAGGTGCGCTCGTCCTTGCAACGGGAACGCCCAAATATTATCGTCGACCTTAGCTTGACTCGAAACGTTCTTGTTTCTAAGAACAAGGGCATAAGCGTATCGTTCGAGGCGTCGAAATTGCGCGAAACTCCGTACGAAAGAAGACGGTTGAACGAGGCGAAGGGAAAAATCGACAACGATGACGCGAGTCGCGTACGTTAATTTGGTGACTTAACGGCAAAGAGCCGCGACGTTTTTGGCCCAAGTCCAATTTGGCCTTTAAGTAGTTTGTCTCGTTTTACGATCATCGTTGCAGAACGACGGTGGAAGGTCAGAGCTCAAAGTCGGCACTTCGATGTCGATGATAACGTTGCCGCGTGTGTCTGTTTGCTTCGCGAACAATTTTAATTAAGTAGAGCCGGTCGTGGTTAATAACCGACGAAAGATACTAATTGTCGTTAGATCGGACATCGGCCAGACGCCCGTCAACGTCCTGGACGGTTTATTATTGCCACGGTTCGAGACTCGAGGCGTCTCGTTACGCGTTTGCCCGTGTGCGCGTCCTAATAACAGCGCGACTCCTTGAGGGAGCTTCGAAATCGTCAAAGGAAAAAGTCGGTTGCCACGATCACTTTTATCGAGAGCTTTCTATTCCAATTCTCAAATTTCATCGTATCGCGTATTCTTATATATTTCCGTTAAGATTCTTTCTTGTTGTGCCCGTTTATTTCTAGTGTCGGCACCAAACCCAAAAATAACGTTTCTATTAAAAACCTTGATTACGGAAAATTACCGGTGTCCGTTTGTTTGTAGAATACAAACGATGCACATTGCTTTGCCAATGGAAATATTTTGCAAGCAATCTTTAAACAAACGATCCAAGCGGTGGATCGATATTTAGCAGCGGGAACCGCGATCCCGAGCGTCGATAAAAATACGTAAGGGTACCTCTGTCGGACACGTGCGAGTTGTATCGGGCGTTGCTCAAATCTTGCAAGAGAGTATCCAGCTCGGAAAGATTGTTGTTGAGCGACGGCATCTTCGAACCGGCTCCAGCTTGACTGTATTGAGTGGCGCTGCTTCCAACGCCAACGCCAACGCCAGCCGCTCTAGCTAAAGACTCTTCGATGACTTCTCGGTTTTGGTAGGTTGGCTGAAACATGCAACGACGTACCGATTTTACCATTCGGTTATCGTCAACCTCTTTTACCCGCACACGTGGCTAAAGCAAAGTGGGCTTACGCTCCAACGGTATTCGCTCAAGGTAGCGCTTCGATCGTTCGCGGCATCGCGACAAAGATATTTGCGACCGAAGGATACGTTTTATTTCACAGCGGAGAAATAAACAAATAAATAAATAGAGTTAGCGTTCGTATTTCGTTCGCGGCATTTTAAGTCGTGATTTCATAGACTACTTCCACTTGCGCCGAGCTCAAAACGAAGTAGGAAAATACATCGCGGTGATTCCTTATTATTCTTGGCTGGCGGCGGCTTCAAGCCAGGAACATTGGTACATACACGTGTATAAATATTAATTCTAAAATAACAATAATCGTCGTCCACGGAAATAATTGTCGTTGCGTCGTGTAAACCTGCACATTTTACACGTTCGAACGTCGGCTACTCCTCGTAAAAATGATCAAAAACGTTGTCGCGGGGGTTCGCGAGCGCGACGTTGATCGATTGTTCGTTTTCGAGAATTTACGAACAAATTACGAACAAATTACGAACAAATTACGAACAAATTACGAACGCTTGTTTTTATGGCTAACGAGTCTTGTCGTTGCTCCCCCACTGCTCACGATTCGCGTTCCATCCGCTTCGAGCGATAAATTGTTCGCTGCTATTACGCAATGCCAGTTTCTCCGCGAGTGGATTTTCAACCGCAACCTTAGCACCGCGAGTCTCGTACGCGAGCCGACGAGAGAAGCTTCGTAAGTTTGAAGCTCGCCAATCGAGTGGAAGAAATCGTTCGCACGCGAAAAATCGCAGAAAGCCACGAGATATTTTTGGTCGATTTGGCTTGTAAAAATACGACACCCTCGCCGAGGCCTAATCGTAGAAGGTCACGAGACTCCGCGGGATTTGTGCGCCACGAGAAACGGACACGCGTGCAACGAGTCGCGGCTTTTTATTTATTCGAGACGGCGTTTTCGATCGACAACGATAACAATACCGAACGTTTCGAGCTTTGTTCGCCTACCGATTTTCCGCACGAAATGCCTATTTGCCGACGTGTAAACAACTTGGTAAGCACGCTAGGTTGAACGTACGTAAATAACAAAATAACGTTGCAATCGTGATTAATCGTTACGCCTAAAGAGTTGGCGAACTGTTGAGAAATATTTATGCACCGCGGAAGATGAGGACGGTTGTACGCTGGTTTCGTTTTAGGTCGTCGATGGTCGGATGCGTCCAGATGTGTGTATTTTGAGAAGAAATTGATAAAGAAAAAAACAAAAGACAACACGCGCAAAATGATCGTCAAACGGCATGCGTCCGTGAGAGGAAACTTACCGATTGCGCTCTAAGCGGTTGACCGGCAACGGTGGCCGAGCAATGATTCTCGTACGATGGTCTGTAGGCCGACGACGCAGCAGCTGGAATTGGTACGTTGTGTCCACGAGTCCCATTTAGCGAGCCATAGCCAGGTGTGGTACTAACGCTGTTGCCGATCAAACTCGTGTCCGGTGACACGGTGTTTTGTAGATCAGCCAGTAGAGCATCTGCGCAACGTTTCAAAATTGCATTACTCCTTATTTGAGAACAAGCGTGTCTTTTGTTTATCTTCGAGTACAACGTTTCTATGAGATTGACCGACAGGGCAACGTTTACCGTGCTACGTACATCAATCAAGTTCACGCTCGAAATGCTTGGTTGACTTTCGCGAGTCCTAAGCAAGTAAATCATAGCAAGTGTACGGAGATCGTTAACGTGGCTCTCGGATGTTTCGAACGCCAGAAATGCATCGATAGTTCTCCGTTGTTTCGGAAAAGAAAACACCGTGAATTTCACGGATAAATATTTTCAAATTTCGAGTTGATTTATACGCGTACAAAACAAGAGAACGTTGGCGTTTTAATTCTTTGCCAATTGGCTCGTTAAAATCTTATCGATAAACCATTCAAATTGCTACAACGTTGAGCCTGTATCAACGGAACGGACGTAACGGACATTGATTATTTTTAGAAAGAATCTCATTGAGCCAAGCACTCTGCAATGTTCAATGAACGCCAAAGCGCGATGGAAACGCAACCAACAGCCCGCCAGAACGAAGATATCGCGTACGAAGGACGCTAAGAGCTCTGGAATTATTCGCCGTGTCAACGAGTAAACGTAAACACTATACGGTATAAACAATTTCCGCAAGAGGGAAAACGGACGAGGCGATACGTTGGAGTAAACAACGTATTAAAGACAAGTGGAGAGTCCTGAAAGAAGTACGAGAAGAGGATAAAGACAAAAATAATTCGAAGAAATTTTAATCCGACAGTGACAGAGTGTCGACGGAAGACGCGACAATTCGTTTGTGTGTACGCAGACGAGTGTCAATGAAACGTCACTCGAAGCTCATTAACCCCAATCAATCAGCGTCCGTTTCAACAATGCACATTTTCAAAGACGTCAACAACAATCACGAACGCGATTATACATTCGCATACATAACTCGAGATTCATGTGCTAAAACGTAAAAAAGAAAACAATCTTTGCGTACACGCGATAAAGTCCTCGGTCTCTCTGTCCCTTGCGTTCGGTTATTGCGCAACGTACGGGAGGGGCAATTCGATCACGCGTCTCTCTCTCTCTCTCTCTCTCTCTCTCTCTGACGACCCCTTTGAACGCTTATCCTCGTTCTCCGACGATGGTCACGGGCACAACGATCAAGTATAACGAAGAAAACGGGGCCAATGAACAAGTTGGCATACGTGATTGATCATGCGAGTACGTCGTGTTTGAACGTTGTCCGTGAAATCAATGCAGATATTACCAGATTTTTTTTGTTCGAATCTCGACACGCGTCGGTTCTCGTGCAAACTCACGCTACAAAGGTATACATAATTGCCAAACTATATTCGTGACACACACGCACACACACATACACGTGGCGTGGTGATAACTCAAGAACTTTCTTACTAATGTAGTTTTCCCATTGCTTGTGTTTCTTCAACGTGTCACTTTTCATCATTCGACCATAAAACGGTGAGTTTGATCTTTCGTTCTTGTCGCTCATCTCTAACGCGCGCGATACAAATAAACAACAAATTAGTCAATCGAGTATAACGCAACAACGCGACTTTTCAACTAGGCGCGCAAGAGCCTACTAAACGATATATTACAAGTATATACGGCGCCTGCAAGCTCGAGACCCGGCAACACGACTGCCCCTACTGTCGGTATGATGGCTGTGCTTACAGGCGCGCGCGCGCGCGCGATGTAAGCTTTTTGTTCGCGCTTGATTAGTTGCGCTTCGAACGTGTCTCTCTCTCTCTCTCGCCCTCTCTACATACGCGTGGGCATTGTCTTCGTATACGCTATTCGGCCTTTTGTAGCAAAGTAGGCTGCCGTGGTGCATATTATACTATAAACTTAACTTTTGAGTTGTGATCCGGTTGGCGTTTGACATTTATCGTCACTCGCGAACGATATAAAAAATATCGAGATTGTGCACGCAAAGTTAAAATAAGAGAATTGCTCCATCAACGACGTTGTCTCTTTTCGTTTTCAGTTGAAAAAAAGGGCGTTATCAACTTGTTGGTGCGTACGCAAAGCATCAAATATAGCCATGTTCTATCGTGTTCTATCGTGTCATCGTCAATTTCGTTGACGTATTTTAAACGTATCCATTGTTCGACTGCGGTCGGATCTTGTTAAATTTAAGAAAGAGCAAAAAAGCGATGCGTCCCACGAGCAGACGACGTAATAAGCGAAACCCATTCCGCAGAACGAGACGGAGAGGACAGTCGAATGGAGTCTCTCTCTCTCTCGTCTCGAGAAAGACAAAATACAAGAGTACACGTGAAAGAGAGCGACCCGTTTAAACGATGCGAGCCACAAAATTATTGCCACGTTGACTTCTCACTCGAGAGCGATTTAATTATCCGAAGAAAGTGAGAAAGAGAGAGAGAGAGAGAGAGAGAGAGAGAGACGGACGGACCGGAAGAAAGAGCTTTCCCAAACGAAATAATAACTAGGTTTAAAAAAAAATCTTTTTGCTCCGTTTGACTCTCTTGAAAATGGACGACGATGTTTGCGCAGACTATACGTACACCGTATACCAACTCCACGGATACTATATATACGTCTACTCGTGCTTTGACCTCGCTCGTACGAGAGAGCTTTTTTACAATATACGCGCTATTTAATCAACGGCTTTTTAGAGAGGAAGAAAGAGAAGAAGAGAGAAAGCCTTTAGACCCTTTTATTTCGCGCCGTGTTTGCCCAATCCGAAGAATAATTTAGTTGGATACGTCTCTTTCGAGCGTGCCTCAAACGGCTGATCGTTGAAATACTCTTGTTTCCGTTGTTGTATCCGTTAAGGTATCATGGTTAACGGAAGCATTTAATTAGTCGATTCGAAAACGATTATCTATCGTTTATAAATTTGCTTGGTAATCCGTAAAAAAAAATGTCAAATTTGCACGGCGTTGCAGCCCTGCGAATAACAAGTTTGTGGATTATACCCGCGTACAGATGGGATATGCAATAAAAACAAATCGTTCAATTGCTTAAAACTCGAGGCAAACGAGGATATAAGCCACGCGATCGTTCGCCGCTCGTTCGCCGCTCGTTCGCCGCTCGTGACTCGAAACGCATGTTCGAGCTTAGTTAACTCGTAACACATACGTGCTTTTACGCTTGTAAATAAGCTCGAGTGCAGCGCATATACGCGTATACGCAAATTTACAAGCGTAGAAAACTACCTGAAAATAGTCGAAATATAAGCAACCGTCGCTTGTACATAGGTATACGGTTAAACCGTCTCTCGTCGCTGCACTTAACGTTCTCCATTGATAGCTTGGAAACGGCGAGCCTTTAAATCTATCGTAAGCGTATTCGCACTTTGTTCGCGACTATTTCGGCCACGAGTACGTATTCTATTTGTAAGTTCGAGTCTTGGTGCTAGTTATGGCGTTGCGCAATGACGTTTCCCAACGCCAATTAATTATATTTCCATTTGAATAATTGTAGGAAGTGTGCTTCGGAGGGACAAACGGATTTTCGCTGAAAAAAAGTGACAACCCAACGCGCGAAACGTTAGACTTGATCGACCACTTCGGATAACCATCCTTGTTTTCTCTTTCGTTACGCTTGGAAAACAGGTATACGTGCCCACGCGCCTCGCCCACCCACGGATTAATAAAAATCAGCGTTGATATCGCGCCTTTACACCGAGGTACGTACCTTCTAATTTCTCTCTTTCACCTTGCCGCGCGTCACTTTTCGTCGTTCGTCTTTGTGGCCTTGCGCGTACGCGTTCGAACGATTTCTTTTCCATCGAAAATACATCGATTTTTCGCGTTATTTCCACAAAGTACGCTTAGCCAATCTCTCGTTTGCCTTTCAAAGAAATTCAGCGAGGTACTTTCCCGATTGTAATCTTGTGTAAAAGTGTCCAAACACACGGATGAAAATAACAACGGACAATAGTTGTCGTTCACGGTGGAAAGAATGGATTCTCTCCGGAGTGTGGCGTCGTTAATTTCCTCGACCTCTAGTCCACGAAAATACGTAAGGTGTACGTATATATATACACACGCACAACCAATTGTTATCGTTACCAGGGTATCGTTCCGCCGTGGATAACCGGACGTTTATCGTGCTTCGGCGCTCCTTCGCGCGAGTCCAATTCGTTCGACGATGGGCTTTTTTCGAAGTGCACCACGCGAAAACACGCACAAGATCTACAAAACCTACGCCCACTCGATACCGCGTACGCCCAATCTCGATGCTGTTATAACCAACGTTCGAGCTATCTTGTCTTGATATATATCTTATCACTTTCGTAAACGTACAAAGTGTCAAAACAGTACGGGGAGAGCAACGGGACGTTTGCGAAATTTCAAGACAAGTGTGTTAATATACACGGGAAAATCGCGCTTCTAAAAGAGGAGGTGCTCCTCGACTTTTCTTTTTCCTGCCGTTTCCTCGCTCACCGAACCATTCGCCGGTCTCTCGCCTCGTTTTCTTTCGTTTTTTGTTTGGTTTATTACTATTTCCTTCCTTTTCTCTCGCTTTATCTCTGTCTGCTGGGTTCACCGAATTACTTGACGAATATACACGTGCACACGCGCACGTAGCAAACTAATTTGTACGTTCACACTTTAATTAATGGATATATATATGGACGAGCGTCGCGAGAATGCGTACAGCTAATTGCGCGTTAAATTCGCTACGTGGATTTTTGAAAAATACTCACGGATTGGAAAACCCGGCTGGAAACGTCGTTGGAACCGAATGTCCCTTCCCACGATGTTTGATATTACTTTAGTTCGAGACACTGCGATTATTTAAATTGACCTACGTACGCGGTCATCTCGCCCCGGTTAACGTACAAATGTAGCAGTTCCGCAGGCGCACCTCGCGTATTCTTCGTTATTTTTGTTGATATTGAAAAGGTTCGCGTTGACACGTCGAGGTACCGAACTTGACGACGAGATTGACGAGGCCATTGGAGTTGCGACTTGTAGTTATCTAACGATTAGCCGTTATTTTTTGAAGGCGTTGTTACCGTTCCAATTGTCGTGAGATCTACCAAAGTGGAACTCTAGCGTGGCATCCTTCGAGTTAACGACGAGAGGAGGCAAAAAAAGCAAACTAGGTACTTAAAAGTGGGAGAGCTTCGTTCGAGCTTGAATCACCGTGAACTATTGCGTTTGCGGTTCCTTTCAAAATTAAACGATAAACAAATTTCACGTAAACCAAAGAGAGTGCAAGATTGCTAAAAAACAATCGAAGATTCGTGGTCGTTGACGCGCCTTACGATACGTGCACGAGCGAGGATTAATATCGACGATCCCGTACCGTAGAGTTTGGCCTCGAAATAGCGCTAATTCAAACGTTTCGACTGTGACTATCGTTGAAACGTTTGTTCCAAAACCAAAAATATCAATGTAACAATCGCTCGTCAAATGGCCTGGAAATAACATGGAAATCGAGCTCTACGAAAGATGGAAAGCACTTCCGGAGCAAATCGACCAAATCGTATCGAGAGAACGCGACGAAAGGCTTTTTTCACCGTTTATCTCTTGTATCGTTTCTGTTTGCCGCTCTATATTTGTTGTCTCTCTTCGCCAGTGTTTACGTATCGCGAGATTACGTAAACGTAAGAACGAGATGCCTCTGTCGGAGAGTGGCCGAAAGTCCGCTGAAAAAAAGCACACGCCGGTATTGTCGTGCGCTCCTTGCTTTACGGCTGTTAAAACGAGTCTTTTCAGCCTCGTCTATCTCTTAAAAAAAGAAAACCAAAAAAGACAAATAAAAAGAAAGAAACACCGCCAAGTTGCAAAGAATATACGTATCTCTGTTGAAACGGGATCGTGACTCACGGTCATTCCAGTTGCGAGAAAAAAAAGCGCGGTATATCGCTGCAAACAAATTGAACGACGGTCTATTTTAGCGATGTCGTAAGAAAACTCATAACGATCGCGAGAATTCCCGCTTCGAATGCAAGCTCGATCAAAATCGCGACTAAAATAGTCCAAGAAAATAATAAAACAAAACTCTCTTTATCCGTGAAAATCTGCTGGTCTGCTGCGTGTATTAGTCGTGATACGTTAACGAATCTTCATCTCTACGTAGTAAACACTTTAAGCTGAAAGCAGTAAGCAAGCGAATTAAGGGTAATCGTTGGCTGTCGGCCTAGTTACGTTCTAAATCTTTGCCTGCCAACGCTCTCCCTTCGTTATATATATTTCACAGTTGTTACGGTTTGTCGCGCTTTTTCGACGATTTTTTCGTTACGGTTAGATCGCGATAATTGTACGGACGGAAGAATCAAAATGGCATTCAAAATGGCAAATAACCGAGGAATTCAGTCGTTCAATCGCGGAAAGGTAAAAAAAGAGTGCTTACATCCAGGTGCCAGTTTATTATTTTGCAGAGTAACCTTGTAAGGCTGATAAGAGTAACCAGGCTCGACTTTACCGTACATCGTTCGGTCCATCTCTTAGTTTTTTCGTTAGCCAACGCGAACGACGACGACGACGACAACAACAACACCCAAGCACCTTCGGTCACACAACGAGCAACGCGTAGCGCATATCCCAACTAGGTTTTTGCATATATGTGTCGGTAGGGGGTAACGGATCCAGAGAGTAGACGACTCAACTGCACTCGGATCTCGCACTACTAAGACACGCTTCTTGGAGAACCGAGCGAGTGTATATAGAAGGAGCGCGCGCGCGCAGAGAAAGAGAGATAGAGTGGGCGACGAGAAAAGCCGCTGAACTCCTGCACACACGTGGTGGCTGCTATGCGAGAGAGTGTGCGTGCGCGATGCTCGTAATGCAGAGGAGGGCCTAGAAGGCGCCCGTTGCCGCCACCGCCTCTCGGACACGATACTATATGCCGAGCTTTCGCTTTCTAAAAATATACGTAGAAAGACACACACGCACGCACGCACAAATACACACACGCACACACACATATACGATACGCGACGCCAAAATTCACGTTATTTGTTGTTTTTTTGTCTTTGATCAAACCTCTCTTCCGTTGTTTCTTTTCATTTCTGGGAGCACGCGTCTCGGCGATGACGGCTTCTCTCGTGGATTGGCGAGCAGGTGGTAGATTGCGTAATTCGCGAGTGTGATGTACTATTTTCCACGCGTTTCGAAAGGATTTTTCTCGAGACGAATAGGCCATGATAATTCACAGATTGAACGGCGTGTATTTGCTCAATTGCGCGCGCGATACTTCGTTGCTAATACAAATCAACGACCGTTTTTTTCGGTATTCTACCTCCGCGTTTTTTTATACAATTATGCGTTTCGCGTAGAAACCACGAGGAACGTTTAAAAGTCAATCAAATGACATTTGATTTTGGTCGACGTGTAAAGTATATAGGCACGTTACACTTGACATCGAGTCAAGATCGCTCTCTAATTGCTCGACATATTCGCCAGAAACGTTTGAGTGGCGAAGCTTTCGTTCGTTCTGAGAAAACACAGAGAGAGAGAGAGAGAGAGAGAGAGAGAAAACGAGTATTCGTACTCGTGAGATTTGAACCATGTCTTTTAATAGAAACGAGCCTAAACTTTCTTCTAATTCGTTTGTCATACTAATAATTAAATTATCAATGCGTGGTAAAAGATACGCGTATTGTTATTTTTTTTAAATAAATAGTCAGTTCTCCGGCTAACGACACTTTGACTAAACAACAAAATGAATCCATCGTTCACGGTATATTTTTACTTTTTATTTTACCTTGTGTACGGACGAAAATAAAAGGCTCGAACGAGCTTCACTGGCCTCAACAATTGGTGGGAGAACAGCAACAGAGTTCGTTAGTCTCTTTTGCTAATGACGAAATCGTTGAAAGTTTTATAATTAAGGACAATAACCGACGCTACTCTGACCTTTCTATCACGTTAGAGCGGATTTGAGAAGCAGCGACGCTGCAGTTTCGCCTCTTTGTCGTTTTTTACTTCCTACAAGCAAGTGTTAATAGAAAAAATTTGAGTTAGCCGCTTAGCTCGAGAACAGTTTACAAAATTCTCGAAACGAAACGTCTCGAAACAACGACTATTGTTATAACCGATTTGACTAAACCTAGTATCGATGATTCGTATAAAACGATCAAATTATTCCGACAACAAACGACAAGTGCAACATTAAAGCTTATCGTTTCGATACTTTTCTTCGTTAAAATACTAATTCGCACGTGAGCGTTAGTGGCTAATGGTATTCTGCGTCTACACTTGTCTTTTTCTCAGTCCGTTTGCAAGCTAAGCCTATTTCTTAATAAAGTCCATCTCCCGTATTCTATTTGCGTCCGTTTCCGCCGCAACTCCACGACCGTATATTCCGTGTATTTTTTTAATTGTATTTTATTTACATTACAGTTTGATCCACCTTTAATTGGCTTTTGCGACTTATCTTTGCTTGTCTTTTGCAAATAACTTGCATTTATTGACGGACACGCGAAAATAACCAACGAGCGCTAACGTAAATCGATAAGTAATACGTGAATTTCAATAGACGTCAATGTCAGCCTTGCGTACACCAACGATTGAGCTTCGATTTCTCTGCGTCGCTAAACGGGGCTTGGCGTTGCGCGTCGAAAAATATAACGAGCGAAAAAACGTCGTTTGCAGTTCAAAGAAAATTTGAGCTTGCGATCGGTATTCTTTCGCTGTCGGGTTAAAGGAATGTCAGTCAAAGGAAAGAGAAAAAACGTTGCAACGCTTTAGCATCGTTAATTTCTGCAAAATTGGCATTTTTACGCGTCTTTGGCGGCTTGGCGACTAGCTTTCGATTCAGCGTTCTTTTCTTTGAACTCTATTTCCAAATCGAACTGTTTGCATACGTACATACAACTTCGATTCGTTCGCTATTTATTCACGTGTCAAGAAATCGACATCGAATACAGCGTATAATATATATATATACATATTTACGTTTTTTTTTTAATTTGCTCAATCTCGCGTGTAACCGTCGACGAGTGTCATTGTTATTTTTAGATTATTATGCATCAAAGTCAAAACAACTCTTCGTTTCTTTCGTATACCATTACTGGATCTCGACTACTTCACTCACCTACGAATTGAAAATTCATCTCTTTTGTCAAATCCATGCGTTTCGACAAGCTGATTGGACAAATACCTCAATTTTTCTTTTTCTCTTTTTGATTATAGAAACGTTACACACGGACGGTAACGCATCCAGCTGATACTATCGATGTACTATGCGTGGTGGTTTTTTTTGTCAAGTTTGCATATAAAACAGCACAGTGTGCATAGCGCGTAGAGCACGACACGAGCTTCACATTAGTATCCGGTTACCATCACCGCTCTGTTGTATAGTTTCCGTCGTGTGTGGGGAATGAAAAAAAACACAAGAGTCGGCGTGGCTGATCAGTTGCGTCATCGTTTTTTTCATCGTCCTCTTCACCCTTTTAAACGCGATGCAAAACGTCGACGATCGATCGTTTTGACAATTTACAGTCGATTCGATCCTTTCGTTCTTCCAGTTCCCACTTCAAGAGCACAAGTGCACGTGATTTTTTTCGTCATTCTCGTTGGGCATTTGCTCAATAAATGCGTACTTTTGAGATTCTTCGCCAAATATAGACTTAAACCGAAAATGAGTCACGTGTTTGAAGTTACGACCTCATAACGTATCACCGCTGAATGATTCATAAACATCTGCTAAAACAAGTATATATGCGAGAAAATTTATTTGTAATATCCGCCGAAGAAAAGGAAAAAAAGACGCAGCAGAGCATTAAATTGCCGAATGAAAATTCATTCGTCGTTTACGTAAAATTTGAGGCTAAAGTCGAGAAAACGACAACGTGTTCGTTCGTGACAACCGCCAAACGTCGTAATTTTCGTTACACCTACGCTTCAGTCGATCGTCTTGACGAACAGTTGGACTATCCGCGCAACCTTGTAATAGTAATAACGTACGAGCGACAAAAGAGTGCAACGATAAATGTTAATTTGATTAGGACGAGAGACGAGCTTATCAAACGTTATCGGAGAGGCGCATCGGCAAGCGGTACGCGTGGGTGTCAACAATAGGAGAAAGAGCGATAAAGAGACAACGCTTGCTGCTGACAAGCGGTAAACGTGCGTACGCGTTGCACTGCTCTAATCGCGTTTTGCACAATTATTACACGCGGAAATCTTACGCGTATCTTGTGTTTTATAATTATCCGGTATCGTGATCGTTTGCTCGTTAATGACTCTTTTCTCGCTTGGATACATTTCGCACAGTTGAAATATCAATTTCGTTGAAAAAAATTAAGGTCGAAAAATAACGTCCACATGACGTTTGATCGATGGTTTTTATCTCGCGGACACTTTGGTATAATTAATATACGTTGATTGTGATGTAATGGAGGTATACGAGTATTATGTATATATAATTATAGACGACGTTTTATCAAGGTGTACGCGTAATAATTTTTTTTCTCTACAAAGTACTAACCTGTGCTATACTTATCTCAATTTATCTTTTCACGGAAACCTCAGCTCAGCGTTCATAGAAGACGTTATTGAATAAAACAACAAAATATCGCTCTACAACGAACAATTATCTCGATTATACGTTGTAACGAATGGTTACAATCGTAATAGGGTGTGTAACTTTGAATCAATCTCGGCGCTCGTTCTTATTCGTAACAACAAAAATAATAATAACGAAGCAATTATGGAACTGTAAAAATAGATTTGCCAACGGTGAAAGAAAAACAAAACGGGATAAAGTGGTGTACGCGAAGAAAATCGGAAAGTAGTCTTGGGAAAAAGGCCGAAAAAGGCCCCGAGTTTTGCTGGTTGAGTCATCGTATACGCATGATGTGTGTGTGTGTGTGTGTGTGTGTGTGTGTGTATGTGTGTATATATATATATATATATATATATATATATATATATATATATCTATATATATATATATATACATAATACGATTGCCTCATCTCGCAGAGCCGTCTTTCACTCTCGTGTCAATTGCCTCCAAAATCTGAGGAAAACATTTTTAAATCGATTTTTGTTTCGTTGCCAGTTAGCTGTCGTTGTTCGGTATTGCTACGAACTCTTTGCGTAACACACAACCAGTTAGCTGTCATTGCGTTTGTTTGCTTATCGATGTGAGCGACACTTTAGAAAAAAAAGGTAGAGGTATTCACCGAGGCGAGTGTAGGTCCATTTACGACGAAGAAAAATCCTCCTCGCTTTACCATTTAAAACATCGAGTCCTCGGAGACAGGCACTCAAAATTTCTGCCTCGAAGTGTAAATATACACACACACACACACACACACACACACACGTATATTCACGATTAAAGCAACGACCAAGCCGGCCGCGAGACTTGTGTCTATAGAATACAAATTACGCGTACGTACAGCTGCTTTAGTTCTCGATAATGGCATTTCTGTAATTGTGATGTACAGTATCCAAGATATGCACCAAGGACAAACTCGAGAAATAAAGCCCTTTTAAAAATGCCCACAACCAAAACAATGCGCTTACTACTCGACCGCGCGCGCGCTTGGCAATCAACTCCAACGATATAGTTGCGACACGAGTCACGAAGACAGCTGCCTCGAAAGATTGTACAGTAGTAAAAAGAAAACAAGGATATCCCACGAATTTCGACACTCGCACGGCAACTTTTGCAACGTAAACACACATGCAAATATTACACGTCATAGTGAGAGTAGCGGCATTTTGAGGTTAAGCCGTATCCAGCGATAGGCTGGAGAAGAAACTCATCCGTACGAATGTTACTTACCAAGGTCGTCCATATCTTAAGCCGCTGTAGTGTAAAGTTACGAGATCTTTCACGAAGGATTGTAAAATGTCAAAGTTCAAAGCGAAGCTTTCTCACTCTGCTCCGGAATGCCGTATATTACACACGCACATACACACACACTCTCTCTCTGCGCACTCGCATACGCCAACAATTTTTAGCAGGGACAGAGCCGTTCGTCGGTGGCGTGGTTCTACGGAACGTCACGCGCGGCTGCTGCGGCTATACTGCCCGTCAAAAGTTATTCTGCAAACATGGACGTTCGTTCGCGGCTCACTGAAAAAGTGAGTAAGGGAGAGAGAGAGAGAGAGAGAGAGAGAGAGAGAGAGAGAGAGAGAGAGAGAGAGAGAGAGAGAGTTGATAGGGGGACTTTGACGTACATGTGTAGGGAGACGCGTCCTGTGTACTCTCTTTCTCTTTTCTTTCTACGGTTTTCCTTCCTTTATCTTGTATCCTGTAGGATATTTTTTTATTATTTTTTGACGCCGATAAAGTCAACGAGGCTTGGCTCGATCTTGTTTACTCATTGCTACAAACAAATTTATCTTATTTATCCGCAGTTTTGGAGCACATTATCAACGTAAACATTGACGATAATGTTCGCTAAATAAATATACAAACTACCAGGTGTCAATTTTGCAACACGTTCCCTCTACTTTTTCGATATCTTTGTGATCACGATGATTTTTTTGCTCAAACCAAAGTTATTTATTGTACATTATCTATATGTCTATCTATTTGTCCTACCTTCTTACTCAAAATCAATCATATAAAAATAGCATTCGTGTTGGATGTATAAAGCGAGATAATGCAAAATATAGTACAGTGCATTTGACAGCGTAATTTTGCTTCTTTTTTTGTTTTTGAAACGTTATTTTTGTACTTGATGAGTCATCAGAATTATAGAACTTGCATCCGAACAAAGCGCTAATCAGTACAGTAGTCTATGCAAACTCGAGTGTTCGCTTTATACAATGGATGCAGGCAACCAGAACCATTGTGCAAATTTGAATATACTATGCTGTTTACGGTGAAATGGCGAACAACCAAATACAGTAACTACTTGTATATTGGTAGTTGAACAACCTAATTGATTTACTTATTCGACGGTACTTTATTAATTATTCATTGGGACATTTATAATATAGGATTAGTTAATCTAGTATTTAGAATAGTTGAGCTTTTTTTCATAATATTTCCACAAACTCACAAAATACAATATGACACAGCCAGAGATTTTTTCTACCAAGAAAAATGAACACGCCTATTACGAATGCGCGTGAAAATATTTCCTTCGCAATCTTGGAGCGATTACCGCAATCGGTACGTGACAAAAAAAATAACTAATTGATGAAATAGTCTACCTATTTTCTCGACATTTTTAACAATTAAAATTAGTATGAAAACGAAAGCAAATTTAATAAATTTTATTATGGCCTAAAACTCAGGTTACAACCGAGTCACTGACTTTCATAAAATTCACGTACTTGTAGCCACCCACGCAACTGAAAATGTGTATCTTTGAAAAATAGTATAAATCAATCGAATGACACGCGCACACATTCCCAGCGTGAATTGTGGCTGACCGAGGCGAAATCAGAGCCTAGCTATCCGCAATGGAATTTCCGCCTGACAAAACTGTAAAATCCTCTTTCAACTGCAGTACAATCGCATCAGCGTCTGATGCGAGTTTCGAAAGAAGTCCTTAACCGCGAGAAAACAAGATTGCGAGCACGCGGAAAGAGAAGGGAGATCAAGCTACTACAGACGAGTAACGAGCGCCGATCAGACAGGTCCGAGTTTGCTGCTACTCGTGTCAACTGCATAACTTTGCCGTTTTTGTTCTGTAGTTAACAATGTGACTGCTAAACGAATGGATTCTTTTGCATTTGATAGAGTTCAAATCAGCTTACCATGCAATTATAAAATAATACTTTAATTTATTATTCGTCGTAGCCAACTTATAGTTTACAACCGTTATAATTTACAATTCGTATATATACACTCGACCAATAGTGAAACATCCAACAAGTCACTATATAATCACCACGAGGAAAAATTGAAAGAACTTGATACGACTTTCTTTTTCTTTCGAGGTACCTCTGATGGTTGCTCGTCTTTTTTCGAACTGGAATAAATGACAATGCAATTAACGAAACATGTCAATCAATATCAAATAAATGTTCCACGAATGATTTCAATTATAAAACTCACTTTGAGTTAAGGACACTTGGATTGAGATATTTTGCTACCCCGTCTCTATAAACCTTCAAAGCTTGCTCCCCATCCTTCTTTCTCGAAGCTTTTTTCTCTGCAACTTCTTTAGCTAATCTTTCCGCTTCCGCTAATCTTTCTTTAGCCAATTGCTCGTCCGCTTCCTCGTAAGGATCCACGAAAACTTGAGCCGCCATAATAATAATATCCTCAATAGGTCTGTCTTTATTGTCCACTTCGATTTTTTCAATACAATTCAAAGTCTCCAAACCGCCTACAATTTTACCAAATACAGTGTGTTTATTATCTAAATGCCGACAAGATCGGAATGTGATGAAGCTGAAACAAATATGAAATTATATAGACATTTATTCTTCACGAAATTACCAACATTCTCCAATAATTTTCTTTTTCTTTTTCTTACAATTGAGATCCATTTGTATTAGTTCCAGAATTGGCCATAGAAAGAATTCCACGACCTTGATGTATAAGATTCGTTTTAAACTCATCTTCGAAAGGTTTACCCCAAATAGATTTACCGCCATTCCCTGAGTTCGTTGGATCTCCTCCTTGAATCTATAGTAAAATTGCAATTCATCAATTTTATTTATCAATTTAAATGATACGATAGTAGCGCAAGTTTCAAATTTAATGCTTACCATGAAATTTCTGATAGATCTATGAAACTTTGTGCTATTATAATAACCGTTTTGACAATGTTTCATAAAATTTTCACATGTTTTTGGTACTAAGTCACAATGCAATTCTAAATTTAACGGTCCATGATTTGTGAGCAATTTTACGTATCCTAAAAAAATAATTATCATTATGCGAATTATATTTTCACAACATTTTCATTATCTGGGACATACCTTTTTTTTTAACTCTTTCGTAACGAACAATATCTTCTTCCAAAACAGCAGCATCAACTGTAGTAACTCTAGGCATTACGGTAGAAGTAAAACCAGCTGCAGCCGCACCAGTAGAGTAAGAAGCCTGGTTTTAAAAGAAACACGTAGTTAAGCCATAATTTGAGTAATAATTTTCTTAAATATTATGTTAAAATTCACTAACAGCATTGAATTTATCCGCTTTAGCTTTTTCATCTTTTTTAACTTCTATTTTTGGCTTATAATCACGTTCTAATTCACCAAGAATTTCTTTGGTCTCTACTGACACAGTTTTCAATTTTGCATGTGGATCTTTACGGTCTCTGATAGTGTCTAAAATTATAATACAGTGTTATTGATAATGCAGTAATCTAAGAAAATCAAAAGGCAATGAAACATCTACCTGGATCTTCCACACGAAGGTTATTCTTTATATGATGAAATCTAGAAAGGTTGAATTTCCTAACATTACTAGGATCTTGAATAGTGATGAGATCCTTTCTTGTAAACGGCTGATCATTAATTAAATCCTTCCAATTTTTGGTTTTGATATTCAATTGTTCAATTGCCTATATTATTTAACAAAAAGTCATTATCAGCTTAATAGTAGTAAGTAGATGATACATAGAACACTTTATTTAAAAAGCAAAAGTATACCTCATATGAATAAACATTTCCAGTGGTTCTGACTGCGACAATATGAGAATGCTTTGAAAAATTTTTAAACAAAACTGGACAATGATATTCTCCCTCTGAATTTTTGTAAAAGTTCAACTTTGTTAAAGTTTTTGTATCTAACGGCTTTCCCGTAACAGGATTATGTTTATATTGTTTGAGATATGGTAATAGTGCTTCAAGATCAAACACATTGCCATCAACATCACAGTAAGGATGTTCAAATGGTTGTAAACTTAAACAACAATGATCGAAAGGCAGCTTGCGAAATGTAGCATCTTCGCTAGAATCAGTTGAGGTACCAGACATTTTCCCACCGTACAAAGTTGTCCATTCTGTGTACGTAAGGTACCTATTTACAAAAAAATTGGAATGATTTAAATTATCATTAAACACACAAGTTTAAACATTTGTAAATGATAAGCAGCATTTGGAAATAACGTTTAAAAGAGATTGAAACTTACATTTTGTCCTTTTGATGCTGACGTTTCCCCATTTTGAGTGATGTTTAAGCCTTGTCACTGTACAAAGAAAATAACTGGAAAACTTCGATTTAACATAAAATTTTGACGATACCACCGAAGAGAACGTCAAAAACTCAAGTAAGTGAGGTTAGCGATGTTGATATACACGGATATTTACTATCAATTTGCCACCCGCACTCGATCTCGAAGAAGACGCATGCGCGCATCCAGACGTCTAAGGAGTCAGGGTTTCCGGCGCGGTGCTGCCCCCGCGGCGGCGGTAATCCTACAATATTATCCGGCGACGCTGCAGGTATGCGCAATCGCGATTTTTCGTGAAGCCGCTGAACAGAGACGGAGCGAGACGAGCCGACGACAACCCCCCGCAAAGTCATCGTTTGCAAACAATTATCGTAACAACGTTATCTTGACATCATCTCTGCTTCGAAAGAACATTTTCAAGTTGCTAAAGTTGCTGTCTGTGCTGTGGCAATTTGTACACGTAAGTTTAATGACATCCTTAATTTGAGAATCTCTGTCCTCTTGAAGGAAGAGAGACAGAGGTAAGATATTTACCGGCGTTTCTTCCGGGTTCGTACTGTCTCCTTCTTTTTGATTCTGCAAAAAATGGTGGGAAATTCAAATTTTTCGTGAATTGTTGAATTATCGTCATTGACTAACAAGTTGTTAATGTATAAAATAAAAGCACCGAGATAAAAGCTCTATTGAGATATTGTAATAGTCAAATTGTAGGAGTGAACTTGACTGGGTTTATCAACAATGAACATTTTTTTCGTAATTATATGCATGAAGTTTACATATCCACCTAGAAAAAATTCTGTGATACCGTAAAAGAAAGAGTACGAAAGTCTAATACAAAAAAGCTACGCGAATGATCTAGTAATAGCGCAAAATGCCAAATGAAGTCGTGAAAAAGCGCGAAAAAAGAAATACACGGTCTATCGAGCAAGATCGAGCTTTGGCGACTTGTGATCAGCGCGCTGACCGACAATTCGCTCTTACTCTCTCTCTCTCTCTCTCTCTCTCTTGTTCTCTCTCGGTTTTCGCAAAGTAGTGTGTCTTTCGTTTGGAAGCACAGCAATATACGCAAGAGCAAGCGAGAAAGAATTACATACACGACACGAGAGTTGGAACTTTCGGAGGACGACCAACCGGAGTTAGAGCGAGTGAGAGAGAAAGAGGAGCACCCGTATAGGCAGCAGAAGCTCGAGCGTGAGAGCAGTAGCAGCAGCAGCAGCATCAGTATCAGTGTCCATTGTGCGTTTAGGTAGTTTTGCGTGTATTGGTGTGAGAGTGCGCATACGCGGCAAGTGGATCACCGGCACGCCGAGGAGCTGCTGCCTCGTCTTCCTCCCTAGGAGGCTGTTCCACCGTCTTTGTGCATCGTAACGAGGTAACGTTTGGCTTACAAAGGCTTACCTCGTTAATTCTTTTCTCACATTGTTCGGTTAGATCTATGCAGTTAGTACGTCGTGTATGTACGGTATATGTATAAGTACGCATCGTCCCGTCCCTGTCGCTTTCGAGGTTGCATGCTACCCTACTCTCGTAGCTAGGATCTTGAGGCTGATTGCGTTTACGATTACCCAAGACCTCGTGTACGCAGGTATATATTAATGTGGCTGTTCGAGATAGCCATCTCGACGTCTCTTTCTCTGTGGCTCGTGGTTCAGCGCCCTCGGAGTGACATTTTTTTTCTCGTCTAAACTGCGTTCGTCCTCTCTCTCTCTCTCTCTCTCTATACGCTGTCCGTATTGCTGTCGGCTCGCAATTTTCACGCATCTGCAGATTTTGTTACACTAATCCTTATGGTATATTTTACCTTATGCCCGAACTTCACAAGTCGTTTTGACTATGAAGCCATATTATACGGGCTCGTTGGTTTGATCAATGTTGCGAACTCGCCGACGTTGATTGAGTGTTCATCTATGCGACATCTCGCTGTATGACAAAATTGTAATTGCTCTAATCAAGATTTGTTACACGCTGTTGACTTCTAAGTATTTTCCGCGGCTCTTTGGAGTTATTGTATTCACGGTGAATGAATTATAAGTGTTTACAAAAGTTTCAAGTACTGCTATTGAAAAGTGTAAGCATATAGAGAATGCTTTGTTTAATGTTTACAGTTGACTCGCATTAGTTGAAAGTGGTAATTTTAAATTAGTATTCTTATAACTATTTTTATACGTTGATTTACAAAATGTTCTATACAAAGATATAACTAAGAATTGTCATCTTCGTCGATAAAATCTTCGTCTTAGCTTGCAGTTTGTACAGCTATTTAAAATACTTACAATTTTTTCAAGTAATTTTGTATACTCTATTTCATGAAATGGTTTATTTCAATACAGTAGTTTATCCATTTAACTCAAATTGTATGTATTTCTTGCACATTAACATTGAAATTGTAGACTTACAGTCGCTGACTTACCATGCTCCAAAACATATCAAAGAATGAATATTCTTCATTTAAAGTTGATACTTATGACTCTAGTTGATAGTTAGATTTGTAGATAAATTATTTTATATTTTAGCAATATGGCATCTGGAGCTGGGTCTAGTGGAGCCGGCAGAGGCCGTGGATCATCTTTGGCTGACAACAAGCCTGAAAATAAGGAGGCTAAACCTAATCCAAAGATGTCAAAGGCGTTGGGAACTTCCGCCAAAAGGTAATATTTTATAAACGTTTGCACAATAATCTATTTAAAATTAATATTTAAATTGGAATAATTTCATATTGTACACTTTCATCAGGATACAAAAGGAACTGGCAGAAATCACTTTGGATCCACCGCCAAATTGCAGGTTAGTTTTAACGAATAGTTATAAAACTCTTAATAAACTGTATAGTTGATAAGATGAATTAAAAAAGTATATTAAATAGTTGATTTAAAATCAAATTAACGCAATCAAAATGCTGTCGTTTTAAAATTTAGACCGTTACACATTTTTCAGTGCTGGGCCAAAAGGTGATAATTTGTATGAATGGGTTTCTACAATCTTAGGACCACCAGGATCAGTTTACGAAGGAGGTGTCTTCTTTTTGGATATTCATTTTTCTCCAGAATACCCATTTAAACCACCAAAGGTAAATGATTGTTGGATCGTTGTTCATCAATCGACCAATTGTATGGCTACCCAAACTAACTAATTATTATTAATGTGTTTCAGGTGACTTTTAGGACTCGTATTTATCATTGCAATATAAACAGCCAAGGAGTCATATGCTTGGATATCCTTAAAGACAATTGGTCACCAGCATTGACCATTTCCAAAGTACTGCTGTCCATTTGTTCTCTTCTTACAGACTGCAATCCTGGTGAGTTTCATTTTATGTAACAATTTTTCTTTTGCGTTAAATTTTTGATTATATTGTGCAATTCCGCCATAAATCTAATAAACTGTTGTGCTCGTTGTTAGAAAGTATCGATACTGATTTTTTAAAATTAATCGTGAAAAATAAACGTCTAAAATACAAAGTAAAGGTAGCTTAAAACATGTTATAACTGTTGTGTTACAGCGGACCCCCTGGTGGGTAGCATAGCAACGCAATACTTACAGAATAGGGAAGAGCATGATCGCATAGCACGTTTATGGACCAAGCGTTATGCGACATGAGCAAATTTGCATGAAACTACAAACAACTCCTATCAAGTCTCATGCCAATTTTACAACCCTCATTATGTTCAAAAAGCGTTGGTTCGAGTAACTTATAATGATAATATAATGATTTTTTGCCGTTATTAAAAAAATAGAATATTTTTCACGTAGATGATGAAACGGAGCACAAGTGAATTTTCATACCATTTTGTCATTCAATGTCTTCATCTGTATCAATCTCGAATGCCCATCAGTGCTGCTCTTACATACCCATAACGAATGTCGCGTGGTAGCAAATTCATTTGTGTAAAGTTCATTTTATTGTCGACGAACTAGATAAAAGGCAAATGCGTGAACGGTGCTGTCTAAAAATATTTGCTCGGCCACGCGCCTCGTATTTTTTCTCGCGCTTCGACCAAAGGTCACGCACAATGTGCCTAAAATCAAGTGTGTATTGTACGCTAAGGCATGAGTTTAGGAGTATTTTTTTTGTCATCAAAAACAAGGAATGGAGTTCAATTATAAAAAGATCGAAAAGAAAGTCAGTGGAATTAAAAGAAACACAAGGAGACAAGATACCACGACGAGTTAGTATTTAATTCTCACACGAAATACAATAAACGATAAATTCCTAAGTTGTAAGTGATTAGGTACTTAGGCAATAAGGACGCGAGTAAAAATGTCAATGGACCCACACTTTTCTAAATGTTTTAAATTTGTCAATCAATTTTTAACGTTTAAAGCTCGTATTTCCATTGCTTGTTTTTTTAATATCAAGCTCCTCCGTGAATTCAGTTTTCTATCTTGACAATATTTATTTTGATTCAGTTATTTAACGAATTCATAGTTTTTACGCATTGGAATCAATTAAAAGATATTTTATTTTATTTTTTAATTAATTATAATACGTATGCAGGGAAAAACAATGTCATTTGGACTTTGGACAAATGAAGTGAAGAATGCAAGTTTTGTATACGCATAAAATTAATAAGCTGGACGAATAAGTTAAGTACGTTGTGGTTCACTATTAAACGAAAAAAAATTGAAAAATGCAAGTGAATCAACTGTGACTGTAAATAAAGTATACCAATATCATTTTGCTGTATATTCACGTTTGTGATCGTCGAGGAATGCCGAATTCTGGGATTTGTATTCTCGCCTTCTCTTTTTGCTCCTTCGCAGGATAATTTTTTTATATACAATTAACAAAAGGTAGGGTGAGCTTGTACGTGTGTGTGTGCGTGTGCGCGTGTGCGCGTGTGCGTTCGTAAAATTTTGGAGAAAAAGGATGAATCGTTTATCAATAGAACGAATATAATGAAATAGTAATAAAACAACGTATAAATATAAATGGTCAATGAAAGCGTCTGGCAAGCTCGCAAAGTGCGCCGACCATGTTTTTCGCGCTAATCTTTTTTTTCTTTTTTTCATCGATAAAGGGTAATAAAAGGATACTGGTACCCAAAACATGTGAATTTCTTTATAAAATGAACGACGGTAAAAACTAGCGTTTGACAACGAGAGACAAAAGGGTGTTTATCGAGACAAAGCTACAATGTAATCATACTGACTTTTTAAAACATTCTCCATGCTTCCACGTTATTTTTGTAAAAGCGATAGAGTTTTAGAAGCAAGGCGGACTAATCCACTTTGTAAATAAATGACTCTGCGCGCGTAGCCGTTCGATCATAAACAGTAGGTGTCTGTAAAATATTACGTGTATCTTAATAATTGTTAAACAAAGTGTCAGTGAGCCAGTTGCAGTTCGTAGCGAAATCTTGCGAAGATCGACATTTTTTAACGGTTGAAAAGAATACTATAATTTGTATACGGCTTAATATTGAAACAACTGGAAAAAGAAGCGTCACCTACAGCAAAGACGACAAACGTGTGACGAGTTTTAAAGATTAAAGATAGTCGAGAATCGAATTAAAATTGCAATGTAGTTTGGCTACCGCGTCTGTACAAATCGTATGAGAAATTTTGTATATATTTCCAGTCCAAAGTTCGCTACACCGAAACTAGCAGCTACTACCGATCGAGTTTTTATTATTCAAACGACTCGCGTACCTCGCGCGATTCGTAATCGAACTGCCAACTTTGCACACTTACACATCTATGTTCCTTGAATCCCTTATTGAAAAATGAAAGGACAAAAAAAATGGAAAGCGAAGGTATAAAACGGAAAAAAAAGACGATTGACCACATTGGTCTTCCCTTTGTAAAGATAACTTTTTTTTTTTGTTACCCTAAGTATATTTCGCATCTCGGAAGGATTTGATGTCCTAATGTTTAATGGATTGCTTAATGAAAATTAACGAAACCGTTTTACAAGCACAAATCAACACGTTTATGTTTGGTCATCGTGTTAATTTGATATTTGACCAATGTTAACATTTATAATTGTATTTACCTTGACGTTGGGCAAAGTAGATGATCATGTACGTGAAAATCTTGTGAAAAATGCAGAATTTGTATAAATTTTATTTGTACATATTTTACGTAGTTCACGCTATTTTATCATATACTTTGCTTCTCGATAAAGGTCGAACGAGAATTTTTGCAAGCGTATTTTTTGAGATTTGCACGCGCGTCAAATAAAGAATTTCATCAATATTTTGTAACAAAGCACGAATAATAGTTGGCAGAATTAGGATTAAGAAACAAACACGAGTGAACGTAATAAAAGCAGATAAAAAACAAACAAGAAAGGTTTCGCTGGTTAACTTCTCCAGCTACGAACGAGAGTGATCGGATGAACGCTGCCCAGGCAATTTTTCATCGCTCGTGAGATCAATAATCTATGTAAATACATTTTCGTAACTTGTATTCACACCGTTTTAATGCAGCATTCGCTTGTGTATAACGTTAGCGATCACGTGTAAAGTAATACCGATAAGAGCCACTCAATTTCGAGAGAGAAAAAAAAGGACGAGAAAATAAAGGAGTAAAGTGTACCAGGCCATTTTGTCGAAACTGCAAACGAAAACGATCCTCCTAAACAAGAGAACCAAGTTGACATTGTTTGTCTGAAAAGTGAAGAAAATTGGTACGATTCGTGCAATGAATCATCTTTGAATCCAAAAGCTGACAAAAGCTGACTTTGCACGTGCTTAACTATGGTGGAGACCCGCTTCTCTATCCGACGTAATATTAATAAATGTTAGTCTGCTAGTTAATGGCATTGATATGAAAAGTGGAATAAAATTATTGTACTCAAATTATAGAGCTTATTTTCACCTACCTTCTTCCACGTTCCCAGTTGTGCGATAGCTCGACTATCGACAGAGCTCGTGAAGCATGCGCTTGCACGATTCAACGACTACGTTTGCGTTTGTGTGCACGAGTAACCGTGAGTAACGGTTTCGCAGGGGAAGGATCGGATTGCACGAATGCAATAAAGACACGATACATTGAATGTTTATTAATTTATTAATACGTATCGTAAATGCTAGACAAATATGTGCCAAGGACAGTTTTGTTGGCTCCTAAAAAATACCAAATGCAAAAAGGCGCGTCAGTTAGGACAAAGGATACGTTTCCGTTATTCCATGTTTGCCTATATTTATATTTGTTTTCAACGTCATCCGGATTAACACGACAGCAGCAGAGCGGTCGTTCTTATCGTACCCAAATTACTCGCATTAGCGCGAATCATACAAAAATCGCTGTAGGCAGCCAAAATAGATTTTCCTATAAATTTAAAAAATTTATTCAAGTATATATTTTTCCTATTCAAAATACCAATGGCTGTTAATACTGATTGCAATCTTCATCAGTCTTTGTTGTTTTTTCTCTTAAAATTGAACTGTTGCCGTTTTTTTCCCGTTTTTTTCCCGTTTGTTAATTTTAACTCGCGTTTCTGGGCCTAATGATACCGTTGATCGTAATAATAACGATAATAATAATACGCGTTACATTATGCATTACATTAATATCGAGCGAGTGCGAAAAACCGAAGGAAAGTGTCTGTCAAGGAAATTTGAAAAGAAAACAAAGCTTATAAAGGAGCGAACTTTGGACAAGTGCTACAATTCTTGAACAAGCGTTACAGCGAAGTTATCATATTTTCGAACGATTCTTGGATATACTTGTTTTCTGTTTATTCTCTATACTCTATGCAATATAACGACATATACAATACAAGTTGAGTGTTTTTTGTTCCTTCACCTTACCTCGAGCGTTCGGTAATTTACTTTTGTTCGTTTCTCTATCGTAATCGTTATCAACGTTTCGCTTTTTTCTGCTTCTTCCACTATACGCGTTAGGCACACTCCCAATAGTTGGCGACGTAACGATCGTTGACGTTAGCGCGACCTGCGAAACCTCGTTCAAAGAGATATCGCTACGGTGTTTTGCCTTCGTTTCGAGCTGCGACGACGATCAGACGGATTCGTACTCGTTGACAAACGAAAGCAACAAAGGCACACGACAAAAACATAACGAGAAAAAGCTCGAACGATCGGCTCCGGTTTTGATCGCGTTTTTTGCAACGTACCCAATGTTCAAGCAAAATATACACGTTGTATATCGTACATCGGACAGATTAGCAAAGGAAATCGGTGCTTATTTTCTTTCGAGTACATACCCATTCACACACTAGACAACAACGGTGTGAAAAGCGACATTGCATGCGTCACGCGCGCTTCAGCGCCTTCTTTTTATTCCTCTTTGTATTATTACAGCGCAAGGACTACTACGGTTAAAAAAAATGAGCACTATTGCCACACATCGTTTGTTTGTTTTAGTCACAGCGCGCAAAAGGCATATCACAATATAGAAGCCTGCTCGTGGACTCTTGTTGGTCCCCTAGCGACAATTTCCTTTTCCATTTGCAGGATTACAATCATCGCGTGCTAAAGCCAACGCACGAGGATCTGTGCATATTTTTGTTTATCTTCAATTGCACTGACACGAAGAGAACGAACGAGAGAGAGAGAGAGAGGGATTACGTCGACAACGGCTATACAACTAACGTCGCGAAACAGAGAGCAAAGGCATATGCATCGTCGGGCGTTCTTTGTTTCGTTTTTGTATCTTCCAAGTCGAGCGTTTGCACGCGCGCGCAAGAGACGACTTGCAATGTCGATTAACCAACACACCGCACGATGTTTACACGTAAATATAATTCATTGAGATAAGTTACTTATAATAGATACATCGATAGAAACGAACGAGACGGGATAGAAGAAGGGGATGAAGGATTAATACGATTGCGCGGATAAAGTTCTCGCGGATTATGCATCTTTTGTTTGTTCCTGTCAATTGATCTATAATTGATCGTTAAACGCAACCGAATTACATACGCGGTACAAAGCTGCAAAATTTACTCAACGCTCCGGCAGATCGTCGGCCAACGCGGTAAAAATCATAACGAGATTATGATAAACGTGTAAACTATTTACCGACTCGCACTGTATATATGTATATCTGAGCTCGCACAATTGGACAGAGATATATAATAGCAATTTCAAAATATACATCGTTCACAGTAGTCGTTATACGTGCCGCTATTATCGAGGTGATCTCGATAGCCTAGAGTTGTGGCTATAATACCGGTCGATGTGAAATTGCGCGTTCGCGACAGTGACGAGCTTGAAATCTGCCCAACGCTACGATCCTTCTATTACTGTATATATATATCCATCGAGCAGTTTATTCAACTTATTACAAATACACAATTGAATTGTTCGACTTTACAATTCACGTTAATCGGCGTATCGTTCGATAAGTTTTTTTCTTCCAAATTTGTTGTCGTTGTATTTTCTTTACGCGGAAATAATCGAAAGCTAATTAATGCAAAAAAATTATAACAACAATAACTGCGCGACACGCGAATTGGCTTGCTTAAAAGAGTTATGTACGACGAAGGCGAGGACACGGGACTGAGAGAGAGTGGATATAGGAAAATTCATTATTTAGGCTCTCGACGGAAAGACCCGCCAAACAAGCACTTTGCTTCCGATTTGTTTCTCCTATTCGCAAACAATCCCAACGTAATTGTTGTTCGATGGAAAATGACGCACATGCGACCCTTTGTTGTGATAGTACGTGTATTGAGCTACCTCGATTCTACGCGCTTTGCGCAGTTAGTTGTCTTTGGCAGAGAATCTGGCAGTAATTCCTTAAATCATACCTATTGTTTAAATTAAGTATACAAAGATGAGCGCGTTTCCAAAAATTCGGTCGCGAGTACGTCATTTTTCTCGATTACATCTTCCTTTTCTCCCTCGTGTGCTTCTTGTTTATTTTGCATTTTATATTTGACTTATAATATACATATATAGATAGATATATATATATATATATATTGCCATGAACTCACAAGCGTATCGAAGATGACTAAGGTCGCGACGATTCTATTTATAGTTTTTTGCTTTTTTTTTGTTTGTTTGGTTTTACCTATCAATGCACGATGGACAAGATAATGATAATATGCCTCCTAAGCGGTGGCTGATCAGTGCGCTGTGGTTTCGCTGTAAGAGTAAAAACGTCAGATCACTAAGTATGTAGGTAATGGACATTGGTGTGAAAGGCGTGTGTAGTGCTTTCCAGACAAGCGTAAGAAAGATCAACAAAACTTGACAACTATTGGGTGGGTTCATCGAACAAGGATCATCGTTTGCTGCAGCGTGTGTGCATGTGTACACGTGTCACACGGACAATTGACAAATATATGATATTTTGTTGTTAAAATGTTAAAAGAGTCGGTATTTTAAAGTTGTAAGCCAAGTAGAGACAACATCGCAAGTGCCAGGAGTTTGAGAAAGTTCGTAGACAAAGAAAAATGATAAATTGTAAAAATGCCAGGACTACGAAAGTTTCTCCAACTCTTGCTATAGTAGCGCATACAAGTATTGTTAATTCGTGCTGGTGTAATGATACGTACACATCGAGCCCTTTACGGATTGCCCATCGAACAAGCTCCAGAAACTGCCACCACACTGTCCAAAGTCGACACGAACAAAACAAAAAAGCCACTCCAGCCCCACGTAGCAACTCAAACACTGATTGTTTATTCAATCACGTCCGAACAAGCATATTAAATAGCGTTACACAATATTAGAGCCACTTTACTTAGTCTTGTAATGCAGTGTTTCCTTATTGTAGCAAAGCAACTGTAGCTTTGGTTCTTAATACAAATTTTAAATTATTTGAAATCGTCAACTTATGCGCTTTACAATAAAACATCGTCAAAACGTCCGAATGGCTGTAACACTATGTAAACTTTATCAAATATGAAACAATCAAGTATGCTCCTCGGTATTTCCATAAATATACGTTAAATTCTCAAATTAAAAGTACTCCAAGAATACTACCATAGAGCGTTTTCATACCGTCGAGGTGTCTATAATAAAACGCTTACATCTATACTACTGTTATTCACTAGTTCGTAAACTATTATCAAAGTATGGATTCTTTGGAAAATACAGTCGTTTCGTTACGTAGGAACAGTGACGGACGAGCAATTTTGTAACCAAGTTACCGCGCGTGCAATTCGATCGAGAATATCTGCTTTGTTTTTTCAAACTTTCAAAGAAACGATCTCAAGAGACTTTGAAACGCAACGAGCACCGTATTCTCGGGTTAACCGGTGCTTCTCTATTAGTATTGTGCTTAATCTTGGTCAAGGCTGCTGTAAAAATTTAAACGCGCTCCACGATAGATCCTTTCGTTTGTATTTAATATCACTCTGACTTTGTTCAAACATTTTTTTTTGTAAAAGTTTGCTCGCGACCGAAGGAATCCATGCTTCAATTACTTTGCCAACGCTAACAGTCAACTTTGTCAGTTGTAATAATAATCGTGAGATTCCAGTATCATTGTACAAAGCGAGTACAAATTGTACTTGACGTATCGAAATATATTCAAATATATTCACTGCAGCCACTGCGTCGATAAATGTAAGTCGATTAAATATAGTCTTGGTATTATATAAAATTTGAATATAGTTTTTGCAAAATTTTACGATTTTGGCAGCTTCTGATTCCTTAAGTGTATTTATTATCTTAATCAGTCGTTAAGATCGAGGGTAAATTCGTTTTCCTTTCCATTAGTAGCGATATCGATCGTAAATTCTTACACTGCTATAAAGCACAGTTACAAAGCCCTGCTTATCAAAATATCATGCAAATTGAAAACTTTATTTTTATTAAACAGATAGTGTAATCATGTACAAAGATAACGAAATGATTGAAAGCAGCTGAAAAAAGGTACGTAGCAAGTAGGAAATGGATCGCAGAGTACCGATTGCTATTATCGATGAAATATATTTATAAGACGATAGACGTATACCTTTTTTCGTGCTTTTGTACAGACGCGAGTTACGCCCATCTACGATATACTTTCATACTGTTCGCATCACGTACCCTGAAGCTTTCCCACCACCATTCACATACAATCGTCAGTCGAACGTGAAAATATATACGAAGCTTGGTGAACTTGTAATCGTTAGTTTGATAAAACTCTGTATACGGTAATTAATATTTATACATCGAAAAGCTTGTTACGCAATAGGAAACAAGCAACGACAAAAACTCAATGAAATCAATGTAATAAAAACAATGCGTTTCGTGCGCACATGTGCATACGAGAATAACGATGGAAACGATTAAAGTACACGAACAAATCGCAGACAGTGAAAGTATCCAATGCATCTATACAGAACGTATGTACAGAATGATCGAGTGTTATTATTGGACACATAGCCATTTTGAAAGATAGAATAGGTTATCCCATGAGATACGTGTAGATAGATAGAGAGAGAGAGAGAGAGAGAATGAGCTTGAAAGAAAAATGTGTGCACGCAAGAAGGCGTTATTAGTAAAGTAATGTTGTTTGGAATGATAAGTCGTGTCAGTCAGCTTACACAGTCTCGTATTCACGACGGATTGAGCGAGCCAGGCAACAAGCAAAGATCACTCCGATCAGCTGAAATAAAAACAAAATATGAATACAAGTGTTAACATACGACACAATAAGAGAATAAAAAAATTAAGGTAGTACAAGTACGGTAGCATCCAATACCTGTACGAGAGCAACGCCAATGCCAACGCCACCGAGAATTATGCCGTTTTCGTTGATCTTATTTCTCAGCTGTATCTTGCAGCCTTCGGTATTGGATTTGATATCGTTCATATCGCATTCGGGATTATGTTTGGGTAATTCGGTGCAGCACGAGTGTGGTAACTTGTTGTTCGTGAAGCCAGCTTTCAACCAGTCGGCCGGATTGTTCACTCCACAACACTGCAACTGTAACACGACAATTCAAAGCGACGTTGCTCTCTCGATATTGTTTTCGTGTCCACTATCGACGATCGACCATTTCTTATTTCTAGATATTTTATCCCGTTTGCCTTTTCCCCCACGGAATCGCGTGGTTTGTGGCAACGACGACGTACTCGATCGCACGGAAAATAAATCGCGAGTCTTGCGTAATGCTCGCTCTCGGTGAGAAGCGCTGTAATGAATAGCAATTTCAGTGTTAAATTAGCATACAAATTGCTCCGTCGTTTCCCTTCTGCGTGGTTCTTTCTTTCTCTGCTTTCCAAAGCTTCGATAGGAAAAGAGAGCAAAAAAAAAAACAACAGAAACGTACGAACACGAGCTTGGGCAAAGTTTCGTTGATTCGGCGACATATTCCAACCGCGCACGGATGGACTATCGCAGGAGCAACTACACCACGAGCGTGGTCTCTCGCTTGTGTCATCGAGTAGTCGGTCAACAGCATCTGTACACACATGCACGTAAATACACACACACACAGACGATCGTGCGCTTGGATTTAGCGTTAGAAGCCGGGTCGCGGAGAGAAAGAGGAGGAGGAGGGTAGCCTAAGCGTCGACACACACGCAAATCGCCTACTACTGCATGTCCCCCTTTTATCGTTGACTCGGATCGTAACGCTAAACGCCGGACTATTTCTTTCGCGTTCGTCGGATGGCTTTTTCTATTTTGCCTATCGTAGTAGTTAGATCGTCGCGTGTCACGCGCGGTATGGAGATTTGTTCTTTGTTTTTTGCGCGCCTTTTGGCATTCGAGCGACGAGGGTGATTTCTCGAAAATATCGTTCGAGTATTGTCGTTGCGACGTTACCAGTTGACCGTAGTACCGCGATCGACGTTAAATCGAATTACGACGTACGATGGAATATGTCATTGAGACATTTTCATTAGAATCTAGATCGGATCTAGTAGCGTCAACGAAACAACCACGCTACGCGTGGAAACGGAATCGTTACGCATGCACTGTGGTACAATTTCGATTTGTCGACTGAATCGCGTCGACTAAATAATTCACCCGTTCAATTATAGATTTGATGAATATTCAAGTTTTGTAATAAGCGTTCCGCGAACAAACCCGCGCCGCTGTATTAACGATTCACGCGGATGAATAGTTCAAAACTACAACTTGGGCAGAAACGGAAAGAAGAGGTATATCTCGAAACGAGTCGGCAACAAATAAAACGTAGAGACATTTTGTAAACGACGGCTTTGTCGAGCATCGTGGTAGGATGCACTATAGCCCAACCGTCCAACCCCTCCTGCTAGGTACCAAGCAAAAGGACACGTACGTATTCGTATAAAACAACGACGAACGCACGACGAGTCATAGACTATAGCTCTTCCGACAAGGTGAGATATTGATTGACACTCGTGCTCGCGCAACACCGCATCGGCCATTCTCTTCTTTTCTCTGTTCTGCATGTATGTAGCTTGCATGGCAACATTATAACTATAGAAGCTCCCATTATTGCTCCACCTCTACTTATCCATACGTATACAGGCCTTTCTCTCTCTCTCTCTCTCTCTGTCTCTCTCTCTCTCTGTTCTCCTTTTCTGCCCGACCAATAAGACGAAAGCTCGATCGACGAAAGCTACCCTACCCACTGTACGTGAGCTACATTAGCTTTGCAATTTTCAGAAAACGTTTCTTCGAAGGAAAAATAACGGCGACGTTGCTGTCGATTAACAAAAGTCGAACGACAAAAAAACGAAACAAATACGTACGCGTATACAGCCGCCGGCTTTCAAAGTGTCACACGTGCAATTCACCGCAATCTCTATCTGTTTCTCGCGCCAAAAGTGTCTCTTTCCGATGACGAGTCGAAGAATATATTACAGCAGTCACGCGTAAATCATTCCCACAGTCGACATTTCCGGTGCACGTTGAACCTGCGTTGCTTTTTTCCTTTCCACGAGACACACACACACACACACACACACGGAGCGATAAAACGACAATTTCCTACGTATAGAATAAATTAGCACGAGTATAGCGAGTATATACAGCTATGCACGCGATCCGCAAGGCGATTTAACTTTGGGAATAGATCGCTCGTAGGAGGCTTATTGCTCGATTGTCGCGCCGACGAAAAGACGAATACCGATGCTCGAGCGCACGCCCGCGTCGCAAGAAACTTTACAGAGCGGATATATCCATTTTGTTTGCCTCAGCGTGGACTTTCGAACGTCTTTATTCGATTCTTTTAATTGAGAAATTAATCGCGTTCGAAGTAGCTCGTCGCTTCGTTGTCTCCGTTACGCAAAAATCTCGCTGCCGCGCGACCTGATTGTACACAAAGACATAATCTTGTTATAGTCTTACAAGCTACTTAGCGCGGAGAATAAAACTGCATAGCGTGTTTCATCAGATTCGATGCTACGTATAACGTTAATTATAACGCGATTATCGCATAACGCGTCACGACGGATTTGCGTCGAGTACCCGTTGAGCAAAATGCAAGCGTGCCAACGTTTAAAGCGTCGTGGGAATCGTTCGCAAAAGTGACGTTGTTTCCGAAACGTATACGTCTATCTGGTCGTCGAATCGAGCAAACAACAAGGACGTTCCAGGCGCTAACGAGCTTCCGAACGGGACGAGTTCCGTGCTATCGGGGAACGATTGCGCGAAACAACGCGAACGAGTTATTGCCTCGTACAATGCGTGTCGAAGCGCGAAAAATTGACCAATCCAACGAACCGCGCGTTCTCCGTGCAATTAAAATCTCATCTGGATAGGGATCGGATACTTACGTCGAATTGTACGATGTCCCACGATTGTCTGTAATCCTCTCTGGAGTTGTACGCCAAAAGAGTATCGTTCATACACTTTTCCACCATCTTCTCAACCTTGTTGCTCATCATGTAACCAGCAATGCCAGCGCCCAATTCCAACGCGAAAATCAGTAACAGCAACACCGAGAACTGCAACGAGAGCGTGCAATTAAGCGAACGATTGTAATTAATCGAGTTTATCAAACGCAATACGAACACGTTACTGGGATTACGAGAGAAACCAACGCTGGGCAAAATTGAACGATGCCGTCTTAACGGAATTAACGTTGCACGTAGTAGGAAGACTCGAGAGAAGCTTAAACTGCGCGAAAAATTAGTATCAATCGTTTTTTTTTGCCGTTTATCTCTGGAGACTCGACCAATTTACTTAATTAAACGACAAATTAACGGACAGACGCAAGAACACGACAAAGGATGGGACTTGGCTGCAAAGGAAAAGTCGCGTGTAACGTCGCGTGACTCGCTCGTGCGACTGTTATAAACGACTGTTTTCCGCGATACGACCGAATACGAGAAAAGAAGCTCGAACTTTGGTTCGACGGTTCGATGAGAGTGATCTATTTACGTTAATAACGAAAGGCAGCCATCAACAGGTGTCGATAGGTAGTTTGACCAATCTTGCTTCTACAATCGATGCAATTACGAATTCGAACGAGAACAAGATTACCGTTGCGATAGCCGAGACGCGGATTAAAAGTGCAAAACTAAGCGTAGACGATATACTTACGGTGATGATCATGCAGTGGTTTTCTTTGACAGCACCACAGCACCCAAAGAACGAGGTGACGAATACCACAACGCCAACGATCATCATGAGCACAGGCACAGCGAACACCCATATGTCGACGAAATTACCGTAGCCACGGTAGGCTATTAGAATCACCGCTCCAATCGCGAAGAAGACTATCCCAGTGATCTGTAACAGAGACAATTATCCTTCAATCTGGGTGGAAGGACACACGGGACTTTGGGGGAGGCCCGTGGAGATCGTCGATACGGTAAATACGCGCGGATTCTCGCCGAGGCTCTAGTACGTCCAATTGCGCATCTACAAAACAGCGTACCCCGGTCAAATACGCAGGTGCTGTCGAACGACAACTAATAGTCGTTGTTGACGACTATATATAGTCTTGCCCTGCGCTCTCTCTCTCTCTCTCTCTCTCGCTTATCGATTGCGAGATTCTAGCGAGCGCGGCGGAAAACGCAAGTTGCAAGTGTTGCAATTTAAGTTCATCGGGTTAGGTCTCTACGTACGTACGACAACGACAACGACAACAACGACAAAAAAACAGTCGATTCGTTCGGTTCGTTCGACGCATATGTCTCCTTTTTTGGCTTATCCGTCGAGCGTTGTTGTTAATGCCAAAAAAGGTGCAATACGCTCGTACGAACTCGCTCTAGTCGATTAAGATTGCAACGATGCACGTACGCGAGAGCGTTGACACGGTCGTGCGAAAAAAATGCACAGCACGCAGTAGCAGCAGGAAATCGAGCGATCGGTATCTCGGCTGAGTTTTACTAATTGGTTTACGATTGCGTCGTCGTTGCTGTGGCCGCTAGTTTTTCGCCAATGGCAATATCCGCTTTTCGAGAACTTTCCAAAAGATTCCGACAAAGGGCCGTGTACGTACAAAATACGACCGTTCCAATAGGTCCCGATCGATCGATCTCTTACGACGCCTTTTTTGATCTAACGTTAACGAATCGTGCGACTATCGATACAACCAAGGTATCCAGTATTCGTATTTGAAGCGTGGCGAACGCTATCGTCGGCCAATCTTTGCGGTCCGTTATTTGACGCCATTGTTCTTCATTGTCCGTTGTCCGCAGGATTCAATTCAATGTTGCGAGAATGGGCATTTTTTGGTCGTTTCGATAAGCGTTGCTCAAAGTATTGTTCAAAGGTCGCTTCTTAAAAACGAGTAAAACGATCGCATACACGTGTTACCAGCGTGAAACGTGACAGTTGGAAAAGCATTTTTTGTTTAGCTACTTTTCTTTTGATCGATATAAACAACGTTTTGTCACGTGATTCGTTTTGTACGAAATTTGAACAACGGTCGCTCGTCGTTGCTCGGTACTCGGTACACGCGTATTTTTCTATACGCTATCCTGTAGCCAAGTTGAGAACGATCGACGCTTAGGTATCTTTGCCAAACGTAGATCGTTACGGATGGATCTTGCGATAAAGAAAACTATCGACGAGCAATCGACAGCGTTACCGCAGGGGAAAATTGGTTCGACATTGGAACCGAGACATACGCGTCGAGGGTAATTGTTGTTTTCGTAGTTTCACGGACAAACATTTGCAGGATTCCACAAATTCGCGAGAGGACCTTCACCGGGAACGTATTAAACACGTATTCAACGATTACGTTCCGTAGATTAAACCCATAATTGTCGGCGACGTTTTCTCGAAATTACTCTCGATATAAATATACAAACACAAGCGCAATCGACACCGAGTATTTGTTTCGTAACGCGCGTAAGAAGTAAATCCGTAAATCCAAATTCGAGATCAAAGTCAGGCGAGTCCCACGAGGCAACCTACTTGCAAATTCCACGCGGGTTCAAGTAATACACAGACAAAGAACGAGATGAAAAAAACGAAACGACGATTTTCCATCCGCAACGCGTTTATACGAGTAAAATTTTATTCATAGAAATGTTGCACGGTTTTCGCGGTCGATCCTTCTGGTCTTTCCGCTGGTCGCTATTGCTACTCGTACGTTGCTTGGAGTATCGATCCGAGAACGCGAACAAGGCTGGATCTTTCTTTTCGCAGTCTTTCGTTTCGTGTCGTCTACTTCTTCATTTTTTAACGGAACGTTGACTCGTGTGTGTGTGCGCGCGTGTAGTGTGACTACAACCGTTGAAATACCTCTATATGGATCTATATTTCCGAGACTATTTTGCGCGAGTCACGTCATATCCTTGTAACTTAGACGGTACATCCAATTAACCTTATGTAACCGCTCGTGATGTATTCTTCAATGGCCAGAAGCATACGTACGTATTTTATGTAGTTGACGAATATACGGAGATTTTTTCGTTTCCAAGTACCGCGAAACGTATCGGGCTCGCGATGAAATTTCGCCGATTACCTGTATTCGGTTGTTAGCCCATAGTAATCCGTGCAGCTAGTCGTTCTACGTTGCTGTTGTTTTTTCGGTACGTGTGGCGGCGTAGCTTTCTTCGTTACGAAATCGCGCGAATATTCATTTCCAGGTTGGATTCTCATTGTCATTCTGAGAAACGGCAAGAAAACGAGTTGGCGGAGAAACACTTTGTGTCCATTACAAAAGCACCGCGGAAAGTGAACTGCTATATTTTTTTCTCTCGCGAAACCACCTCTACAAAAAAAAAAGCTCAGTAGTCATGGAACGAAACCTATCTCGAAGAAACTAAACCCAAGCTATTTCTCGTTAAACCTTAAGCTTGTTAATCCTGGAAAAGTCGGTTCGCTTTCCCAGCAGTTTAGAAATGTGGTTTGGCACGGTGCCAAAAGATAATAAACTCTCTTTTTCACTTTGCTCAATCAGCAAAATTATTATTAATCAACGCGAAATCGGTAGAAAATATCATTGTACATCGTCAACCGTCGGCAACGAAATAGTAATCGCGATAAAAATTAGTCGTTTGCTTCGTCGAAACGATAAAAGCGCCATTTGGCCGATGAATTCAATCTCGACTAGATTCGTACCGTCCATGCGGTATCCGACGAGATGCGTTAACCGCGATGCAATGATCGAGAGCTAATTTACCAGAGTGCGTTGCAGGCAGTTTCGCACGAGCGTGCGCGGGGAAACACGGCAAATTTACGATTTGCCAAAAAATCTCGAAAGGGTCACTCTTTGGTCTACGATAAACCTAAGCAGCACGTGAAACTCGCGCGTCACAACTAAAACGCAATTGTTATTTGCGTGACGTAAGGGAATAAAGGGCCGAGGGGAAAAATTTGCGTTGTCGAGCAGCAATACTTTGTTGTCACGAGTCAACTCATTGAGCCCTCGCCTCTGTTACGTAACGAAGCGTTGGTGGTGCAACGGTAGCGTATAATCGACGGCGCCGTAATGTTTTTTTTTATTGTCGACATCGCAACCAACGTTGCGGAGAGCCACTGCCCCGTCGCCGGGATTATCGAACGGGGCGAGCGTGCGCGCGCGAGAGAGAAAGAGAGAACTGCACACGCGTAACTCTCTGTCTCCCTTACTCTTCGTAGAAGTGTGTACTATGCTCGCGTGATGCATCCGTCCCACACGTATATGCGCGTGCACACGAGTTGGTAGACGTACGTATGGTATATCGCGCAAAGGTGTACGACGTACGTGTGTGGGTATAGGCTATAGCGAGGAAAAACCAGGGGAAGACGACCCTATGGAAACCGGCCGCGCGAATATCGTACACACAGAGGCTCAAACAAAGACTCACGCTCACGCGCGCGCGCGCGCACGCCCTGTAAGTACTTGTAGGCATAACGCGAATCCAACTGTGATCGTACCAACAATTGCGACGAAGCACGCGAACGTCTCTAGTGTTTACAACGCCGTACGTGTATCGTCGGAGAAAGACAAAAAGAAAAAAAAACAAATAAAGGCCGGTGAACGTCGTCGCGTGGGGCTTCTTTCTCGTCGTCCTGTTGCTTAGAGGGAGGGTGTCGGTCAACAACGACGTATACACACCGTTCGTACGCGTACGACTGATACGCAACACACTCACCGCGAAAATCAGGTTGAAAAGAAACAGCAGGTACTTGACGCAGGCCATACCACCGGACACCATTTTCGCGGCCGTTTTGACGGATGTGTATCTCTCTCTCACTTTCTCTCTTTCTCTTGAAACAGGATCAACAAATCACCGACACTTTCTCTCCCTCTCAATACTACTACTCGTACGGTGAACAAATACACTTGCTTTTACAACAACACCCTCGCGATTGAACAACAAAAGCGTCGATAACTTGGCAAAGCGAGTCTCCGGCAACGACTGAACGAAGCGAGCTAAGCGCAGAGTCGATCGTCGCGCGTGCTGCTTGCCTGCTCCCTCTCTCTTTTTCTCTCTTGGCGGTGTACGTGTATGTGCTCGCGCGCGCGCGCGCGCGTTGCGTCGTCCCTTTTTCGCCAATGCAATGCAAAAAAAGAACAAAGAGAGAAAGAGAGAAAAACCTAGTCGCGCCCCGACTCACTCTTCTATCTATCGCTCGCTCGCGCGCCAAACATTTGCCGTCCCTTTTTTTGTCTCGCAACATCGCCAAGTTTCTATTCCTTTTCACGCATGCTACAGCTTTTGTCTCTGTCTGTTGCTCCTCTATATCTACCGCGCTTTCTTAAGTGAAATCCACACAAATTTAATCACCAATATGATTCTTATAGACCATGAAGTAACGAGTTTGACCGGGCGCAAACGATGCTTTCCAAACACACACAGGACATACGACTTTATTGTTGGCCGTGGTGAGGTCGACAATGAAATCTAGCAGAGAAAGTCGCGACACGGTGTAATGGCTAAAAAGCATTTCAAAGTACTCGTTGCTAGTTTAGAAATCAAATTTGGAAGTTTTGTTTGTTGTTTTTTTTGAAAAAAAAAAAAGTTTTCTTGGCCGTGGAAAGTTGATTTTGACTGCTCGGACAACGAGAGGGTACTTTACTTTTTGACCTTCTTCGAGGTAAACTACAAACGTCTCATCTAACAATAATTGACGATACAGTAATGTAGTGGTTGCTAGCCACACAAGATTAACTCGACAACTACTTCCATCGAATTGTTTTTATTAAACATCGTAAGATTAGATTGTACAAGTCGACCACTTTTCCATTGTTACCGCGACGTACGACTCGTTACTTTGAAAATTTGTCAATTCCTTTTACGTTGCCACGACCAGGTGTCGAATAAGACATCATATTCGTTCCCATGTAGACGTATTGACATACATACGTATGCATGGGCAAGTCAACATCTTCTAGTAGGACAACTGTCTGAAATACAAGATAAGAACATACGCATTTCCCGATTGTCGGGTAGACCTAAGCTCGTGTAAACCTATCGAAATAATATTATTACCACAAAGGTGGAAATCATAGGGACAAACTTACCTTTATGTGAACCCATAAGGGAGGATGATTCGTTCCAATATAATACTACAAAGTGTGAAGACATGTCTCAGGAGCTCTGTTGGCTCAAAAAATAAAGATCTAGTGAAACGGGACTTGTGTTGTTGTTAATCAATTCCGACGCCAGGATTCCTACAAGTACCCGTGCGCATATTTAACCTCGACCATCGCTACCATAGCGCATAAAATTTGTGAAAATTACAATCATCGTCAAAAACAATTTGTCGACACGGACGGAAGAAGGTCAAAACAGACGAGATAACAATATTTCGCGATGATGCTAAACGCGCGTAGCTAAGAAGCACTTAACGTGCTTATTGGTCGGTAGTATTGAAAAAAAGTTGAACGTTTTTAGCGCTGTTGGTCGTTTTTCATTGCCGTGCTAAGGTAAAAGTTTGCCGTGTAATTTCGCGTACGAAAGCTTTCTCGTCGTGCTATACACTGCAAATCAAGCTTCCCACTCCTTCGAAATCAATCTCACGCAAGCTAAAAGCCTTAAACCACCGATGGGAAAGGAGTTTACGCGTTTACAGGGAGCTTCTTTAACGAGGAGGGAATTTCCCTTACAAGTGGCTAAACGTGACTTTTGCATCGTTTAAGCTCCTAATAAAAACGTCATCCTATATAGTCAGCGCACGCAGAGAGAGAGAGAGAGAGGAGTACGTGATATAAGCTTCCGAGGGGGTGAAGAGAGAGAGAGAGCATGCTGCAGCATTATAGCCTTCAACTTCCAAGCTCATCCATCTTTGATATTATACTCGAACAACGAGAGATATTCCGAAGGCTTGTGCGTCTAGACATTGCGCTTGCATGGCGTCGCGTATTGTAGCCTCGGTATAGACAGACGCTATACTACCATCGTCTCCCCGACCGCAACCCACGGCACACCCACCTTTTTTTCTTTTCTCTTTTGGCTTTCTATACGTTCTTCCTCTACCTCCTCGCCGTTTCGCCAACGCGAATCTTGCATTAATACGTACGATTTATTCGCGCTTTATTATAATTATTATTAATGTTTCGTTTATCACGTACCGACCACCAGACTTTTAATTCAATTGATATTGGCTTTTCTAGCCGTTTTAGCTTTCGAGTTATTCACTTTTGCGATCGGTCCTATACTACGATTTAGACGAGATTTTCGTAGTTTGACGTTTTTGTCAAAATACGTAAAGTGCACGGTCTTGCAGGTGCAACGTGCGCACACCAACGAATCCTCACGGGTTTTGCCAACTTTGAGTGTTCTGGAATTCAAACAACGCGAACGTTCACCGATATCAAAGTCTATGGTAACTTTTGAAGGATGTGCCCTAAAACGCGGCAGTGAATACGAGCCGATTACAAGCTTTATGCTGTAAATATACAGCGCACGCACGTGTAATATATGTCGAGTAAGCATAAAAAGAGCTCAAGTGTAAAAGAATCTTTATCGCGCTCTATACAACGCGGCGAATTTCAAATAATTTAATCGCTCGATAAAGCGCCTAAGGAGGCTCTATAAAAACCCAACTACGACTACCTCCTTCTCGTACATTTGAACAAAGTCAAGCAAAGCGTGACAAAACGATCGAGAAAATAACGCGAGCTTGCGTATATAGAGACGTCGATGAGAAAGGGAGAGAGAGAGATAAGAAACGGAAAACAACGTAAGTAAGACTTAACCGCGTACCTAATAACCACACGACGAGGGTGGGGAAAAAAAGAAAAATAAAACGACACGGTTATGTTTTGCTTAGCCTCCCTTTACCTTCGACGTCTCGCACGTACGTATACACGTATATACGTCCGTGAGAATGTTTTTTTTCGTCGTTTCATCTTGCAGCTGTTGTATTCCGTTAACTCGTACGAAATAAGTCGTGTACACGAGTTTGCGCGTATTACTCGAACGACTATCGTACCGCTAATATATGCTGTGCACATAGCTTTCCCGTGTGTGCGTGTGCACGCGTATCGATTGATATGCCGGGCGTGCACAGACAGACGGGGAGGGCTGATGTTGTTGCACTTAGTGGCTAATTTGTCGATACGCGCGCGCGTATTCCTTCGATCGGTCTCTCGATGCGCTTACTCGCACGCGTGTACCGCGCGAGCGTCTCGTTCGTTTGCTTACTTTTAACTCGTAAATCTATCGTATGTGCCATCGCGCTAATTGGGGCTTGATCCACACGCGAGGTTTGGATCGTCGTCTCGCGTTATCCGATCGAGTTGAACGTTTCAAAATCTATCAAACTTTTGTCGTTTCTCGTGTCTTTCTTCTTCCTCTCCTTTTTTCCTAGCGCGTTACGAGATTACATCTGAAATTGAACGTAAAACACGATATAGGCGCGATATAAAGGCGAGTTATAAAAACGAGTCTCTGCTGGGTTGTATCGCGCACGGGAATAAGCTGTGGACTAATTCGTTTTGTTGATTACGCGAATAAATCAATCGATCGTTTCGCGAGATATCGCAAAACCAGATGTACTTGTAGTTTAAATCGAATTATCGATAAAAATAGAGCGAAACGTGTCCTTGTTCGTTGGTTAGCTTCGTCGCGCGAGAAAAACAAAAGGACGAGATGTATTTGACGATTTGTCGGTGGAATCGATCGTACCGTATGCGAACTTTCGAAACAAGCGCTCAAGTTCGCTGGTGGTCGTCGGTTCTATTTTTGCCACTCTATTTGGCAGGTTGAAAAAAAAAGAAAAGAACTTTGTTCTCGGCGATAGGGAGGTTCGCTGCTCCAAAGACACGGCCGGAAGAACCCTATACGCGTGCGTTTCCAAGAAGAGGGTGGCAAATAAATATGCACAGTCGTGTAAAAACAAAAATTGCGTTCTCCCCTCGCGTACGTGTGCGCGTGTGTACACCTGACCGTTCAATTCCATCTCTCAACATTGAAAGTAGCACGAGCGACGACGCCCTTTTCGTTTGTCTTTTTACATCGCGATTGTTGTGCAGCGACGCTCCACGCGCCAATAGTTCTCGTTATCGATGACGCTACGCGCTAGGCTCTTTTTAACGATCGATCGACTTTAAGTCGTCGTAATTACCATTGGAAAGAAGATAAAAAAAGATGCGTAGGTCGATAGATCGATTGCTCATAGAGTCGAGTTTGTCGTAACATGTCCGTCGTATCGAATTGAACGGGCGGCGGTAAGATGGAAAAAACCGATCAGTGGTGACATCTAAACACGACACGGCGAAAGCTCGAGCGAGTAGCGCGTGTGCAAATAACACATCTTGCTTGTATTCGCGTTGGATAAACGATAACGAGACTATTAATCGATGAGAAATAAATCTAAAAATCTAAAAATCTAAAAACCTAAAAATAGCCGCTTCGCTGTTAAAAATACGATACTCGAAGGAAATCGATAGTACTCGTATAGAATTTAAAGTACAACCGTTGATAAAACATCGAAAGTAAGTATATGTGTTATCTGAACGCGCATCGATAATTCATCGAACTATATTTCTACGGATATAACACATGGTTATTCGAGTCGCAATCGTCGAACAACAGGCAAATTTCAAAATAAACGAGCTATTTAAAACGCCCTCCAAATTCGACCGACAGACGAAACTCGGCGTGGAAATGGTTGTCGTGGCAATTTTTGTTGCTGCTATCCGTGGTAGTCAACGATCCACGCTTGCGGTCAAGCAACTTTGGATATAAACTTTGTAGGAGATAGCCTCGAGCGAACGAGAATCTGATCCGAGAAAGGAAGCAGAGCGTGCGGTGTATTATCGACTGTACGCGATGTGACGTTACTTAACAAACCAGTCAGCGATTCGACAAATTCGAGAGAGAGAGAGAGAGAGAGAGAGAGAATGCACGTGTGTTTGCGGAGTAAAGAATTAGCGGGCTTCATCTTTTCCTCTCTCCTTGGTACGCGTTTCGCATAGTCCAGTCTACTGCCCTAACGGCGCTTCCGTTGACGATTGTTCAATCGGATCTCGCGGTCTCACCCGTACGCGTCGATTCGTAAAAGCCGGTTTTTCCAGTCACCTGGCTCACCGCCCGCTCGATTCACTTTCGATCGATACTTTTCTTCGCGTACAACCTACGAATCACGCGATATTTTCAATTTCGATTAACGTTCGTCGACCAATTGACAACGACAAACGTTTCTCCCGCGCTTCTTCGGCGCGTATTCCGTAAATTATTGCGCGCGAACGAATTAGGTTGCCGTGCCGCGTACGCGTCCTAGACAAGCTCGATCGAGACGACGATCGATCGATCGTCGACTCACTTTCAGACTCGCGATACTTCTTCGAGTTTTTAAAGCAATAGCAGATTTCCGTGAAAGCGCGAGCTCGCAACCGAACGGAGGTCGAGTTGAAAAAAAGCAGGAACTGGTCAAGGTTGGTTTTCTTATCGTCGTCGCTTTAGCACTTTCGTACGATGCTAGCCGAATCGTTATCTACGCTGTTCGATCCTTCGTACGCGTAACGATCCCCAATAAACCTGCGCCGACGCTTTGTACGCGCGTTTACGCGTACGTATACGTATAGCTAGGTACGTACGCAATATTTCGTTTAGGCTCGCGTTGACGAACGACGTTTTCCGAGGGCAGGAGCATTGTCGTGGCGGTGGTGGTAACAAAGTAAAAATAAAAAGAAACAATCGGGCGACACGTTTATCGCACACGCTTTGGCGTGTGCGTTAAGAGAGCGTCGATTAGTGGCGTCGCGCTTCCAGACTTTAATCGACTGCCGAGCAGAGCGCGCGCGCGTCCTCTCCTGTACGATATCCCGTCGGACTGGGCTGCTTTTGTAACGTTTGCCGCCAGTATCCTCTGATCGCGATACGAGCACGGTGTAGCGTAGACCGCAAAACTCGAACGATTCACGTGTTCGTCTGATTCTCGATCGATAGACTTGCCGTTTTCTTCGGTTCCATTTTGAAAGGATCGCGTTGACGCGGTGCACCTTGGCTTACGATAAAAGAAACACGCGTGCAGCGCAACCATGGTGATGGGCAATTTGAATATGTCGACGAGTTCCAAGTGCGTCAAGTACCTGATGTTCATTTTTAATCTACTGTTCGTGGTGAGTTATCGTTATTACGTCGTTATTTGTGCGTTATTTTCTTTTATCAACCTGACGACGTGTTTAACAGGCGGCTAATCGTGGCAACTTGTTGAAGCGTGACACATCGTATGTTGATTATATACCTTGATACGTATACGTGCGTTTCGCAACGAGCGCTTGTATTATTAGCCGCTACGTCCGTCAAGTGCGGAATCTCGTGCGCCAAGACTGGCGATTTTGTAAAAACGTTACCCTTTTCAAAGTTCAAAGGGGCCGCTTGGACTATTACGATCTCTAGCACCCTTGTCAACGCGTCGATATTCGTCGACAAAACGAGCGGAGGTAGCCAGCACCGGTTGCAAGTTGTCGCGCGTTTTTGTGCAACAACGATTGAAATCTTTTGTTTTTCGTCCAAAACAATCGTCGAACGTTCCTCGTATTCGCGCCAAGTTGTTTCGCGATCACTTTGAAAATTGGGCCGTTCACTAAAAGCTCGCGATTGCCCAACACTTTGGTCGATTGTCGCGATAACGAGGGCGAGACGAATCCAAATAAACCAAATTGACGATTTCGAGGAAAAACATGCGTTTCGTAGCGAACAGGTAACTCGCGCGTTCAAACACAATCGTATCTCTCGAAATAGCATTCTGTTATCGTGGATGAAGCTACGCCACCGCGATAACGCGTCTTTCACAACTGGCTGTACGTAGAAGCGATCGAAATGGAACCTCTTCTCGTCGATTCGTATCCGATCCTTTCTCCTTCTTTTTGACGGCCAATCGATTCGCTTTCTCCTTGTCGAGGTCTCGTTGCAAAAGCACACCAATCGACGAATCTCAACCGACGAGTATCGATTCGCTTGATTCCTTTGAAGCTTGTTTTTATACGGCGAAAGGAACAACGCGTGATTCGTGGCTAAATTACGAGACGCTGACATAAACGCAGATAACAGCGATAACGAGCGAAATCACGTAGACGACTCGGTTACAATTTAAATAGAACTTGAGTCATTCGGGTACATGCCTATAAAAGTATTTGCGATACTTATCAATTTTAACGTATTTTGTTTCGCGACAAACCAGTCGTAAAGTTACGAGCATTGTTTGCAAAGCGAAACTTTGAAAATCGGTGCTGCGACGAGTATTTCTAACAAATTGCACAATTTTACAACTCGACGCGTACGCTGATTCAAAGCATCGAGTCGCACTTTGTCAACGCGAGTAGTGCCGACTTTGCACGTTTTATCGATTGACGGCAATTATTGCGACTAAATAGAACGACGTATGTAGATGTAGACGGCAAACGCGATAATTAACAATCGACCTTGATGCGTTAGGAATTAGGAAAAAAAAAAAATTCGCTGCGGACAGGATTCGAACCTGTGCGGGTAGAACCCAATGGATTTCAAGTCCATCTCCTTAACCGCTCGGACACCGCAGCATGTGCGCAGCTGTGAGCGCAATCGACTTTATCACGGGAGCGATTGTTTTCCTACGCTTTATCGTTCGATCGAGTAATGATTTTCAATTTGAATTGCAACGAACTCGCTATGGATAAATAGCCTTAAAAAATAGCGATCGTATCAACGATTGAAAAGTACTCGAATAATATTTTGGAGAAACTTATCGTGGTTCGCGTGATCGCAAACGATCGAATTAACGAAGCACTCGCATTATCAATTGCAAGCCTCGTACCCGTACATCGAGGCTTGCAAAGATAGTACGGAAAGATGCTTAATTACACGTTCAACTCGTACACGAGGTTATTTGTCGAGCTTTCGGCTTATTCCGCTAACGCGAAACCTTCTAGGCATCGAACGAGACCACAGCTACGGTTTTAACGTACTTTGCATGCAGGTCACTTGAATTACGTCCAAATTCAGTGGCGTTTCGGTTTTCTTTTTTTCCGCAAACAAGAGTAGAGCAAGCGAAGCCATGGAAATAACGCGAGGGCTCATCTCCGTAGCGGAACGACGTCGACGTCGTTCGACCACCGCAGAAGACTTATGCCGAAGCGACGCCGTTCAAACGAGAGGCCAACGCAGTGATTGCAAACGGAATCGAAGATGAAAATTGTACGCAGCGTACGATTGTAGTCCATCTCCTGACGACGCGTTTGTTTTTGTCCTCAGATTACCGGAATAATCTTGTTGTCGATAGGATCGGCAATACATGGGATCTACGAGAATTACCATCACTTTCTCGACGACCGATTTTTCTCGGTGCCGTCGCTTTTGATCGCAATAGGATCCATCATCTTCTTCATCGCTTTCTTCGGATGTTGTGGAGCCATCAAAGAGAACTACTGCATGATTCTCACGGTCAGTGATTTTTTGTTATTTCTAAGATTTCCAAGACAACACGGTCAATTGTCGGTTTTCGTTTACGCGTTCGTCCCATGCTGGACATTTATTCGGTAAACTTGATCAGGAGTGGCTCTTTAGTTTACAGCGTTAATGGTGTTGGTGTTCATTTTGGAGTTGTCCGCCGGTATATCTGGCTACGTCTTGAAAGGCGACGCTTACGAACTTCTTTCGGATAAAATGAAGAAATCAATGGAAAACTACAACCCCAACAATACGGAAGTTTACTCGATTTGGGACACCATTCAACAGGACGTAAGTTTTTTTGACGTAACGATGCGACGTTGAGCGCTATTACGAACACGATCATGAAGCCACGTTCGTTGTTTCATCAATTAAAGTTCAAATGCTGCGGTACGACGAACCCCAACGAATGGCTAATCGCCGTAGGTGGCTTACCAGTGACTTGCTGTCCACCGGCTGCAGGCCAAATCGACAACATGACCTGCAGGTTCAACACCACGGATCCTTATTACAAGGTTGGATGCATAGACGCTTTATCGTCTTTCGTCAAATCTCACGCGCTTGAATTAGGAGGCGCCGGCATGGGAGTTGCATTCGTACAGGTACGAATCGGCCATGTGTAGCTCACTTTCAAACCTTTCACATGTAACCAATTTCAAACTGCTCGCTTTATCGATTTATTTCAGGCTTTGGGTATCTGGTTTTCCATTTACTTGGCGAAGCAATTCAGGAGAAATTATCATAATATGTAAGAAAGCGCAGGAAAGTGCAACAAGTTCCTACGCCCATCTCAGCGCAACGTCGTCAAAATCACTTTACCTCGTTTTAAACAAGTACAATCAACTCGTGTCCACAAATTGCTAGATATCACTTCGAGTTGCACGGATTACAACGGAGAAATCCGGCGCTACATCTTGTTTCAGATGTATTATTACGTCGTAACGTATGATTTTCGCAAAGATCGATAAGTCATCTGTTGTAATTTTGCCGTAAAAGTCGAAACGTACAGCAAACACCACGCGTACGCATCGATTTTTCAAATGTATAATAATTAGAAAGTGTTGTGTGCCATTTCGTAAGTTTGCTAATCTACTTCAAAAACGATTCTCACACCAATGTCTTAGCTAGCACTTTATCGTGTTTTTGTTGTTTTTTCCTTCGTAACTTTGTCAAACAAAGTCCAAAGTATTTTCACCAAGTCGTAAGAAGAAAGCGGAGGAGCGCAAGTTCAAAACAATCGGAAATAATTCAAACATCACATTCGCTCAAATCTTTGCTTCGCAAAACGAAATGAAATTGTGCACTCGCAGTTAGGTTTTTTACACGTTATTTAAACTAATGAATTTAGAGAAAGGAAGCTTTACGTTTATAGCTAGCTGATTATTCGTCGTTCATTGTACATGTATTGACAACACTTTACAACGATAACCGCGCAATGTTACGTATCTTCCTCGTGCATCGTCGTTTTGTTTATACATTGCTCCATCTTTCAAATTATTTTCAGAACCACGCGTTAAACTAATTCGTTTTGACGCTGCTATGTAACTGAAATCAATTGTGTTCCTAAGTTGATAATCAAATAATAGATTCGTACAAATTACAGAATGATTTGCCATTTATGATCGTTTACTTATTTGTCGATACCTTCGTACCTTGAAGTACATGCAAAAATCGCGTCGTTCCATGCGTGTGAACAAAAAATTAATTTTTTTATCCGCACATCGATGTACGTTCCATCATCCGTACATAACTCACCGCAGATAACGAATCAGACACGATTAGATAGTAATAAAACCGTATGACCTCACCGATTATCAATTTGATCGTATTCCATTTTACGTTTGGTCGCATGTTACGAAATCTGTCGAGAAAATACGTTGTCTAATTTGGCGAGTTATACACTACGATATACACTACGAACAATTGCACGCAAAAGAACATTGATTTAGTAAGTTTGATTCCCTACGGAAACAAACTTTTGAAAGAACGGTGAGGTAAGTAACGACTTGTCAACGCAAAAGTGAGAGAAACTCTGCACAAGTTTGAAGGAAGACAATACTCAACGGAAGATTCGTTTGAAAATCGATACAATATTCAAATTGAAGCCATTCTCGAAGTATCAAGCGAATATACAACGCTCACTTTATATCGTAAACTACTCGTGAAAGCGTACGACGTAACGTGCAGTGGTGATAAATCAACGCACACGTATGCATGCACATACGTCTACAATTGAACAAGTCGACGTATATAACGAAATTACACTTTGTCGCATTCGCAGAATGCAGAATGGTGTACGGCTACATAACGCGAAGATGAAGCACCGTCAGACGCATGCGACAACGTTAATCGTTTGTACTAGACGGGTCTAGTGGAGCAGTGAGAGGGATGGAAGGGGGGGGGACTCGTTGGAAGATAACGCGCATATACGTATATCTCGTATACCTATAGCGGCAAGACTAGAAAGAGAGAAAGAGAGAGAGAGAGAGAGAGAGAGAGAGAGAACAAAAAGTATCGCCAACACTCGCACCTGGTGGCGTCGGTGCGGTAGGCCGAGGTCAGTTTATCAACGCGAGCGCTACTGTTAGCGAGCTTTTTTAATTTTCGTCGACTCTGCATTCAAAGCTATATCAGCTTTGTATATTTCACTTGTTTCAACGGTGAATCTATCGTAACAACGATAATGGCGGCGACGCACCTCGACCTCGGTTTACGATGTATCAAATATCTACTTTGCGCTGTCAACTTCCTCTTTCTGGTCGGTATTATATACCTTTGATTTGTGTTGTTCGTCGTCAATTGTGTTTATAATATATCCACACACATGCGTCTATACAAATATATACGTATGTGTGCGATTGTAGTTTAAATTCTGCTTAAATTCAAATTACTCGATTTGGATGACAAAAGTTTATTTTTGATGTTTGTTTTTTAAAAAAATTAGCGTATATTATCTTGTTTCTCTCTCTCTCTCTCTCTCTCTCTCTCTGGTCCGTAAACCAAGTGATCGATAACATTGTTGAAAAAAAAAAAAGAAAAAAACGTGACCTAAGCGATATATATACACGTATTGAACAAACGTGGTGCGAACAATATGTCAAGTTCTAGCCGTGCCTATCTGCCTCGAGCTCGTGTTATCTTGGCGTATCGGATTTTATGCCGTACTTAACGCGCACGAACAAATATCAATCAAAAAAGCGTTCTACGGTGCGAACGAAGATTTTACTTGGTCTATTATATTTATCGAGCACTGAACCCTGTGCCAACGTTTAAGCGCGTTCAGAGGACCGTTATTACAAATGAAATTGGAGCGTTCGATGCTTAATATCGTACAAGTTTGAGTTGGATTTTTAAAAATGCGTTCCTTTCATAACGTTACTTATATTTACAGATAATCTCACAAAGTCATAAACAAGTCGCGTTAGATTTGTTCACCTGACTTGGGAAAATTCCATTCTAAAGATAGCAGAACGATCGTTTTTCCCGATTGCACAAATAATATAACATGGACTTATGTACAAATGTTTTCCGTCGAACGCGAGATTGCCCAACGTCGTATTGTTTCGTCTATTTTCCACCTATTAACATTGATCGGCCTAATCTACGTGTGAATCGTCACAATGTCAAGTGATTTCTTGGTCGATTCGTTATTGGCGTTAAAGGTATCGACGTATGTACTTGCTATTTCGTTGTGCAACTAGTTAATTATCTCGTAAAGCTGGGGATAAAAACCAATTTGGGAGTTGAACGTTTTACGGGCGCTGCGAAGGTTGTAGCAAACGATAGATCGGACCATCTTTTAAAGCGTCGCGTCGTTTTAATCGATAAATAAACGTTGAATTACTCGTATACTTGTTACGCTATACAGTCGCAACGAACACGTTGCAAAGCGTTTGCAAGTCGAGGCTCGTGCCGTACGTTTGCCGACGGTACGACAAACCGATGTTCTTCCTTTGATATCAATCTATCGATCCATCAAACGAGAAATGGCGTTGAAAAACCATTTTATTCAACGAAAATAGTCACGAGGAAGTCAGCTGCGGCAAAATAGCCGTTTAACGCGCGCGTACGAAAAAAAACGTACGCCTTATCGCTATCTTTGCGTTTGACGTAGCGTTGCTTTGTTGTATAACGTACGTGTGTGGGTGTGGGTGCATGTGCATCAATACACTTTTACGTTTATCTATTTACAATTATTGATTTGCAAAAGAATACGGGAAGGTAATCAATGGAAAGAGTGACAAAACCATTGCGATCGAGCGAGGATCGAAAGAAATTTTTGTTGCCCCGGATATATCGATTACGATACATTTGACGACACTGCCCAAACGTGGTAGGCAATTCCACTTGTCAAAGGCCGCTTGAACGATCGTACTCTTTGGCTATAGAAACCAATTTTCAACGAGATCAACAACGACAAGACTAGTCGAAAGTCAATTAAACGAATAACGTTGAATTGTGATGTTGCAGTTGACGGGGGCTATGATAGTTTCGGTTGGTACCACTATATATGCGGTGTACGAAGATTTTTCTCACTTCTTAGATGCGAGCTACTTCTCACCTGCCACGCTGCTCATCGTTGTCGGGGCTCTTATTTTTGTGATTGCCTTCTGCGGTTGCTGTGGCGCTATTAAAGAGAGTACCTGCATGGTTTTGGTGGTGAGTTATCGAACGTTTGCTACAACTATTGGATTTGACAGTGCTGTTCAAAGTAATTATCGGCTACGACACATCCTTCGAGTGGCCAAGCGAACAATCGTATCGCGGATTGTGTTGAGAATCAAGGGACAACGTTATTTGGACAACAACAGCTACGGAACAACTCGGCAAGTGGTAACGAAACGTTATTCTTCAGTTCGCAGTTTCCTTGTCGGTCATTCTGATATTGGAATTTTCGGCTGCCATTGCCGCCTACGCTCTTCAAGATAACATTACGAGTCTTTTGGAAGAGAGAATCAAATACACGATGCAGTATTACGGGAAGAACGACGAAGCCACATCCGCGATCAATTTCCTCCAGTCCAAGGTAATTGTGTATTTGACAAATTGTCAAGCTTGTATACGTACTTAAAAGTAGGCCCAGGTGGTAGGTGGATGAATTTGTTAAAAATAAAAGCGCGATCGAAAGATTACAAGTCGATTTTGCCGGTAGTGCGACAAGGCAAAACAATTAGAAGTTCGAACGATCGGTCGTGTGTTACAGCTACACTGCTGTGGATACAATGGGGCGAGCGATTGGACAGGTGTTCCTACGAATAGCAGTAACGTCACCTTGGTGCCACCTTCGTGTTGTAACTGGTATGCCGGCAACAATGAAAACGATATATGTACATCGATTTATCCTCAAGGTTGTTATCATGGATTATCGCTTGTCGTGAATCGAAGTGCACTGTATTTAATCACCGGAGCCATGATGATCGCATTGATTCAGGTACATCGAATGATTTTTAACGGAATACTCAAATAACTCAAGCGACGACTGTCGAACGAATTCCATTCAATGAATAATCATTTATTCTTTATTCAGTTGGCTGGCATTTTGTTTGCGTGCACGCTGGGCAAGGCCATCAGGAAACAAAAAACCGAGAGAGAAAGACGTCGATGGCAATTGCGGCAAAGTTTGTTAACTGGCTACGAGCCACTCGGCAAAAATGATCCATTCTCAGCATTTCCAATTGTCTACATGACCAACGACGATGCTTTCAAAAATAAGACGCCTAGTAGTTAATAAAAAGTCAATACTCCTCAAAAGAGGGGCGTCAATCGATACTTATTATTTAAGTGAAATAAATATTATTATTTGATAGTATAGTGCATTAAACGTTTACTTAAACATTTATAAATATCGTATATTTACAATTTTTTACTGTACAGTTGAATATACTTGATGTATGTACATATTAAAAACAAAAAAAAACAAAACATAACAATATGCTTCAGTCAAATTTCACCAGAAATTTTTCGCTTTCTCGAGTATTTCCAACGATTCGTTACTGCAGTTACCTTTGCTGTCTGGAAGGTATGGTTTAGTGAACTCTCGATATGCTAAACAAACTCGTCGTGTGCTTACGTCCTCTCTTAGAACGGCATGTTCCCACTTGTATCTGTAATATCCACGTTAAAAATTAAAGCGTTTATTGTTACACTATTAAAAAGAAAAAGAATTTTCGCGAAATTAAAAGTAACCTCGTGTATTGTTGACAATAATTTAACGTAAAGATAAATGTATAATTCAAATAAATCGATCCACCATAAAAACAAAACAATACCTTGCTGATCCATATAGGACCATTAAAGATCCTTCTGGCATGGGTAATCTTACAACAATTTCGTTTCTCGGCAACTCGGTGTCTTCAATGTTTTGTACGCAGTTCAAGTTGTATTTATTATTGTTACCTCGATATGGTATCATCGTCAAAACCGAATCACCTAAAACATTTACCGTAACGATTCGCTCTCCCCAGATCCAACAATCATCTATATGAGGATCGATCGATGCCCCACGTTTAGGATCATATTCCAAACTACATTGTTCGATTGTTTGAAAATTTTCCAATTCCTGAACTTGATTAAGCTTTTCTTGAACAAATTTAGTTTTTCCAGGAAAACCATTAAAATTTCCTAAGCGTAATTTCCTTTTCTTAAAGTTGGTTTTTGGTCCAAAGTTCTAGAAATAAATAAGAGTTGGTGATACATCAGGTAACGATCTTACGATACAACTATCTAAAAATGTCAATGTTTAGCTGTTAAAATGTATAGAACACTTATTTCCGTGGTCTTGCTCACTTACTTGTTTTCTCCTACCACTTTGGGATGTGTCCCATGGTAAAGAATCCAAATCTTGGATCAACAACTGCAACTCGTTGTGTTTCAAAAAGTCTAACTGAAATATAACGTATGCGTTATAATAAATTTGTAGATAGCGAGCGAGAAAGTATCTCTTACTTGAATGCGTACACCAGGAAAGTTAATTGGAGTTCCTGAATGACGTGGATGTTGTTTGTACAAATCCACATCCCATCCTGGCCATGCTTTGTCGCATAGAGGACAATACACAAATTGTTGGGATCTCTGTGAAAATCGATAATTTCACGAAAACGTCTTTGTTACAACAATTTTAATCGAATTTAATTGAAATAAACAAAAGTACATCCTAACCTTTAAATCGCTTGCAAAGTCTGGCTTGGAAATCTGAAATTCCGCTTCGCAAATTAAGCAAGTACGAATTCCTTTACAGCCACAAGGTCGAACAGTTTCCATTGTTGAGTGTTATTGTTGTATGTTCGAATCTTATTCGCATTGTCGGCGTCAAAAATAGAGAGCTTGCACGTTGTCGGAGGAGCCGGTAAACGTAAATAAAGCGTTTAGGAATATTCTCTAGGTGGAATACTCAACCGGTAATACAGAATTACCGTGCAAAGATGTTGTTGCTCCTAATACTTGTAGAGTGTCTAGTGGTAGGATCGATGAAACGACGCGTTTGTTTTTCCTGTTGAATATTTTGATATACGTATGCAGTAAGCTTTTGTACCGAAAACGATGGATTTTCAACAAAAATGATACGTAATTACTTGGTAAATTTGAGATAATTTAACGCGTCGTTCAAAGAACTACTACTGAAACATTTTATTTGAACGTTTTAAATAATGGTTACTAATAATGAACATTGACAATCAGCGTGCGGCTGTTTTATTGTTCGAACTAGCTAGGTATGGGTCGATAGAAACCCCACAGAGAAACCCAAGTTAAGAGAGCTGTAAGTTTGTAGAAACACGCGGCATCGAAAAACAACGAAAACGGTACGAAGGGTTCGATGACAAAGCCTAAAAATATACCTGCCGGGCTAATTACCCGAGAGTAACATCACTTTGACTTTCCGACTCTACGACTCGTTGACTAGTTGACTTGTTGGCTGTTGACTTGTTGACTTGTTGCCTCTGGTATTCGAGGCAGAGACACCAAGGTATTAGTGACCCACGGTGGATACCGTGTACTAAAACTGCGGGAGGCGAAGCCTGTGGTAAGGCAATAGTTACGCGTTAGATGAGGCAGTGGATTATTTTTAATTCGACAATTGATTTATTTAATAATTATCTTATTGTTTAAATAACATAATTATAGGTATTTTTTAGATGTTTTTACTTTGCGAATAAACGAATTTTCTTATTAATTACTCCGCATAACATCGTGAACAATGCCATAATTCGTATAAATTATGATATTTTTTTAGTAAAAACTCGTACGTTCAAGTAATTAAATGCTTGTCCGCACGAATCATGATTCACGTTTTGTTATTTGAACGTGAAGCTTGAACAAGTATTTTGAAGATGTAACGCGCAAATAGTTTTACTGCTTTAAAACTAAAGTTATTTCTCGTAAAATTTTTCATGCAAAAAAGGGTCAAGTTCACGAATAAATATAAAACCGACTCAAATAAATAATTGAAAACAATTGCTTGCTTTTCATTGCTGCACGTGGATAATACAATTGAATTTCGTTGGAAATCTGATTTAAAATAGTATTTCGAAAAAGTTTCAATGCTTGATATATTCTCGCTTCAAGATAAACATTTTATGACGCGAACCTTATTTAATTTATAATTTTGTTTAAATACGGAAAAAAAACGAGTTTTACATTATTGTTCGTGCTAAGCTAACTTGAAACAGTTTTAAAGTCTACAACAATATGAATATCAATATTTTCTTATTTTTGTGTATACTTTGTTCTTACACTGTAGCCAGCTATAATTACAGAGGTAATTAAAGTTATTTATTGTTTTATCCAAAGACAAGCGTTGCTTTTTAAGTCCCACTGCTTATTTTACTTTATATCGTAGGCAACTTAAACAGGAATATTCAAGCCAGTTGGGTAAGAATTCACAATAGTTCATACCTTAATATCTCAAAAGTATAAATAGTTAATTATATCAATCGGGTTTTCAACATATATGTATACATTTTAATTAATTACACAGTCAATGAGTAATTCAAGAAATAATTTCAGAATGAACCCGGAAGATATAGTACCCATTTTCGCCATCATGTAAGAATCCCTTCTGTAAGTTATCATTATAATACATATAATGAAAACGATGAATCTAGGAGACTCAGCGGTTCTAGAAAATACGATGAATCTGATGAATCCGACGAATCCAACGAATCCAGCGAATCCAATGAATCTAATGAATTTACGGGTCATCGTGATATCAATAGATCAGACGAATCTATACAACAAGATCAGCCTAATGGATACGATGAATCTAATGAATCTAGTAGGCACGGTCAATTTAGTGGATCTAATGGCTTTAATGAACAAGATCAACCGAATGGATACGATGAATCTAATGAACATGGGGGATACGGTGAATCCAATGAATCAAACGAACCCGATGAATCGAATGAATCTAGTAGAAACGGTCAATTTAGTAGTTCTAATGAATTTAATGAACAAGATCAACCGAATGGATACGATGAATCCAATGAACCTGGGAGATTCGATGAAGCTTATGACCCTAGGGAAGACGATGAATCCAATGAACCTAGGAGATTCGATGATGCTTATGAACATAATGGGTTTGACGGATCAAATCAACCTAATGAATCCAATGGATTTGGAAGATTCGATGAAGCTTATGACCCTAGGGAAGGCGATGAATCCAATGAACCTGGGAGATTCGATGAAGCTTATAACCCTAGGGAAGGCGATGAATCCAATGAACCTGGGAGATTCGATGAAGCTTATGACCCTAGGGAAGACGATGAATCCAATGAACCTGGGAGATTCGATGAAGCTTATGACCCTAGGGAAGACGATGAATCCAATGAACCTAGGAGATTCGATGATGCTTATGAACATAATGGGTTTGACGGATCAAATCAACCTAATGAATCCAATGGATTTGGAAGATTCGATGAAGCTTATGACCCTAGGGAAGGCGATGAATCCAATGAACCTGGGAGATTCGATGAAGCTTATAACCCTAGGGAAGGCGATGAATCCAATGAACCTGGGAGATTCGATGAAGCTTATGACCCTAGGGAAGGCGATGAATCCAATGAACCTGGGAGATTCGATGAAGCTTATAACCCTAGGGAAGGCGATGAATCCAATGAACCTGGGAGATTCGATGAAGCTTATGACCCTAGGGAAGGCGATGAATCCAATGAACCTAGGAGATTCGATGATGCTTATGAACATAATGGGTTTGACGGATCAAATCAACCTAATGAATCCAATGGATTTGGAAGATTCGATGAAGCTTACGACCCTAGGGAAGGCGATGAATCCAATGAACCTGGGAGATTCGATGAAGCTTATGAACATAATGGGTTTGACGGATCAAATCAACCTAATGAATCCAATGGATTTGGAAGATTCGATGAAGCTTATGACCCTAGGGAAGGCGATGAATCCAATGAACCTAGTGGATACGATGAGTCGCACGAAGACAATAAGTAAGTCTACTTAAATGTTTATAAAATGTAAATATATTTTACCAATTTAATATGCTGTCGTTTATTTGTTGTGTTTTACCAATTCGTTATAAATCAAAATATAAGTTACTATTATATTGATTGGATTTTCGGCACAGTTATGTAAGAAAATAATCTTTAAATAAGGAAAGTAAACATTTTTAACGAATGTTTATTGTGCCTTATTTAGTCGTAAATGAATTTTTATCCAAGTGTAGGGAGAATCCCCATCAAACATACGATAATTCTTTATTGTCATTTTTTAATTAATTTTTTTATAAATTTTATTTATCGAACTAAATTTTCCCCTAAATAAATAATCAAAACTCGTTTGTAAATTAGCTTACCCATTGCATATACGATTAAGTGATTAAAAATATAACGAAAAACTACAGTTGATCGAATATTTTCAGTGAATCAAATGATCATGTCAACAATTACGATGGAAACGGAAGCTCCGAAAACGAAGATCGTATCGTTGAAGTTGTAACTGTACACCCACCACAGCATCATAACTATCCTGATAATGTATCGTGGAATCTTGATGAAAATGGGAACCCGATAGGTGTTAATAACGATAATGATACTGAATTCGAAGACGACCAACGTAATCAGACGCAAACGAATGACTGGAATCTCAATAATCAAGAACATTCAAACGATCATTCGAGCCATCATAATACGTATGAGCATTGGTCGGATGAAACCGAACTCGATCATTCCACAGTTCCGGAGCCTTCCGATTGGCCACCATCGACAGAACAATCTGAAAACGATGGGGAAAAGATGGAGATAGATTCCAAAGATGGAGATACGTCAGTAGAAACAAATCAAAATAAAAATTGGACTCCAACTGGAGAAGATGGCATTGATATTAATGACGATATTCCAGATTCAGAAAAACACAATCATTACAACGAAAACAATTCCAATGAATTTACCCAGAATACCAGTGATCGCGTTAATAATTCGCAACAAGATATTGATAACAATAGTTCATCTGAGTCAACGGAAAATGTCGGTATTGGAGAACAAGAGGATGATGACAACAACGAACGTGGAGTAGTAGAGGATACATATGCTGAAAACTATTCGGACAATTATTGGCCTGAGTTAGAGATCGACGACACCGACGACATCGACGACGACAACTACGAGTCACCCGACTCGGAAAATACTACATCGTCTAATAATATCAATGACCTCTATATTGACGAGGAAAACAATGAATTGCCGCAGACCAATACTAATACATTTATCGAAACGGCAACAGAAAATAATCCTGCATTATCAAGCAGAGACAACTTCCAAGATCCGATAACATCTACAGAAGTATCGGAAAGCTCTAAGAACGAGGTTAAACCTGAAAGTCGATTACCACCTGCCAAACCAAATACAGTAAATACAAAAGGAGCTACACCTGTCGAAACTTCTAATAGTGCAACCACACCAATGTCACCTTCAGCCTCTGGTAATGAAAGTGTCGACAAAGATAATTCTGGAACCGAGACATACAAAGCAAGTACAGGATCTAATGGAATATCGACACCGGTAATGCCAGGTACAGACGAAGAATGTATCGAATTAGGTAGTAAACCTACAACACCGTCTCCCCAAGCAAGTTCAACCAACGTGAAAACAGTTACGCCTGGTTATATTGACAGTATAACAGCCACGGAAGGAGTTACGCAGATTCCAAATCAGTTGACAACTGCATCAACCGTTGTTGTAAATAACGAGAATAAAGCTCCTAATCAGATATGGTCGGAAGACTATTGGTCTGTTACAGGTGGTTCAAACGAAGGTAATACGCAGACAAAGCCAACTCCTGCAACGTCAGAAAACGGTAGTAGCGTTAACCTTGGGTCTGAGTCATCGTCTTCCGAAATAAATGCATCAATGACTCCAACCGCTACAATTAACGAATCGGATTCTGAATGTATTTTAGAACCCGAAGAAACGGAGGATACTATCATACAATTGGAAAAAACAAACTCAAAGCAACCTACGGACAACAGTATTGGTCAGTTTTCGACTGTTCAAACGTCATCTGCTAGTACAACTGAACAACCAACTCAATCAGTGAATATTCAAGTAGAGCCCGAGGTAGGAAACGGCGATTCATCGATAAATATTGCAGTTGGTACAAATGACACAGCTACAGCTACGGGTTCAATGCCGGTTATTATCAAACCCGTCATTGTAATCAAGCCTGTTCCCGTGCCGGGTACGCCGTTACAAGCCGAGGCACCATGTGTAACCTGTCAGGAAGTTTTACTTCAGGTATACACCGTTATATTATACTTATCGTACGAAAAAAATGTTGACGTTTCGTTATAATTAAAGGCTCAACCTGTACCGGCCTCACCGTTGCAAACGCCGTGTAGGCTGCAAAGAGGTATTTTGCTGGCAGCACTGGCACCATGCCCGCTAACGGATGCAATTGTGAGTTAATGTGATAAAGATAAATGGGTATTTTACGTTCGTCTTACAAAATAACAAGTTGCATATCTGAAAGTACATTTGTTTAATACGATACACATTTCAAATTTATGCAAAATAAAATTATACTTCAATTTTATTTACATGTTATTTATTCTGGATATTTGACCATAATTGTAACAGTAATTTTTAACCGATATATCACGAAAGTTTGTTCCTCGTTATAAATTGGGGACATGAAAAGGGCCGATTGCGTATGGCAATGAATAGAACTGGCTAGTTGGATTTAAAAAGAATTAATTAATGTAACTCCTACAATTGATTTTTGTTCTTTTTCTTGCTTTACATTTTGAATCTGGCTAGGTAATTTTTATAGTCGAGAATGGTTTGGAATAAGAGAAACGTGAATATTAGGCAAGACGCCACCTTGAGTAATTGTAACCTGGTGCAATAGTATATTAAGTTCATCGTCGTTGCGGATGGCCAGTTGTACATGACGAGGAATAATTTTCTTTTTTTTGTGGTCACGAGCTGTATTGCCGCTAAGTTAGAGTACTTCTGCCACTAAATATTCCAAAACAGCCGTTAGATAAATTGAACTTCCAACTTGAATATGCACTGCGTAACGTCCTGTTCGCAAAAAACGACGAACTCGGACAGCCGGGAATGTCAAACCACGTTTCTTTTTCGATTCTTGTTTTTCCCAATTTATTGGCGTTGAAGATTTTAACCAGACATGTTAAAATCTTCTTTATCAAAGCGAAAAATCAATGACGAATAATTCTGAAAGTACGTAAAAAGAAATTTTTCTTTCTTTTTATATACATTTTGCAAGTGTGGTCCGCATCAATCAGCGCTCAACATACTATTCACTCGTTGTTCAAACTTTGTGATTGGCTTAAAAATCACACGTGTTGCCAATGTTCCTTGAACCGACTGCCCCTACCGTTTAGACATTTTCAATGTTTATACCATTACGTATGTTAATTTTTCAGTATTTTAATATTGTACCAACGTTAAAAGTCACAAAAGTAGCAAAATAAAATCTCAATAATGTTATGAAATTACCACGAGTAAAACAAGATCAAATGAAATACCCATGGTGAGGTGAAGAATCGGATTACATAAAATGAATGTTTTTTTCAAACTTTTCGAATCAAAAAGTTTCACACAATTTACCTACTCTAAATAGAAAAATGCTAGTCTTTGCTGTTTAATGAAGATTATAAACAAGTGTTTAGAATATTGCGATACGGTAAATTCCGTCGATCACGCTTGTAACGTAGTTATTCGTAGTAGATGTAGTAGTCTAACCACCAACTATGAGAAAATGTTTCTCATTACGTAATGACGAAATCACAGTTTTTATTAAAACGATATTAATAGCCTCGGGACTAGAAATAGAGTCTTGGGTATAGAAATATATATTAAAGCAAACAATGAGATAATTCAATGGAGGCAATGATATAAAAGTGATATTCGCTAGTTTCACATAAAAAAAAACTAAATTCAATACCATATTGTTTATTTCATTAAAAAAATGATTACCTTGTATATTTTCAAAATAACAATCGTACTCAAATTTTACAAAGTTAAAGCACTATAGTTAAAAAGACATATCAAATGCTTTTTGTATGTTCCCAACACTCTAATGTTTATCTTTGCTTTTATACATAACTTATTACAAGTCATTATAGGTGTTGTACAGCAATTCCATTTTCTCATCAAGTAGGAAAATATTAAAATATATTACAGTCTATTTAATACACTTTGGATCGACCTAAGTTTTACTATTAGTTCATCACCATTTGTTTTACTAAATAACGTTGTCAAACATTTAGATATAACATCTTGACACCGCGTGATGATTTTTCTCCTGAAAACCAGATATTACATTTCAGTTTATCATTTTTTGTTTTAATGAATAACTTAAATAAACATTTTTATTTACCTGATAAAAGCATTAGTAACTTTTGTATTTGTGATGAAATAGTGTACAAGGTTTGACGTAGATTGAATCAAGTGAAATTCGTTTCCTTCATTTAACCATGTTCGATTATTACCTCCAATCATTCTGTAAATAATTTGTCAGGTTATTATAAATTATTATCTTGCTAACTACTAAGAGCTAGAAAAATAACAGAGAAACATTTACTTGTCATAATGGTCAAGAAGTTCCTCCATTGGTATACCCAGCTGTAGGAAACATGTTATTATGTGGTCGTTTGATATTTTCAATCTACAAGCTCGGATTTCCAACTCTTTGATGAGAAAATCTATGAAATGACAAAATTGTTTGTATCGGTTATATCGCATCGATATATTGATTCGTATCTACTTTGGCTATTAATAACAAACAATACTAACCAACTGGAAAACAATGAGGTGTGCCGCAATATTCTTGCCCAAGAAGTTTAATTTTACTTGTGACAATAGCTAATTTGTCGTCAGCAGAAGTCGAGGCATTATTTAGTTCTAAATAAAGTGCAATATTTCAGAAATATAAAATCTTGTGTAAAATAACAATATACTATTGAACAACGAATTGTATAGTTTACCTGTCTCAATTATATTTTTCCATATTCCTTGGATAAGCATAATATCTTGATGTCCTGAGCAATGAATAATAGCTAATTTACATTCCCAAAGTTGCAGAGGCTCAGCATAGTCTTCATAAAGCTACAACAAAACGTTTTTAATGATTTTTACGTAAGGTCTGTTTACAAAACATTATCGAATTTGTATATTACAGATATACCTGTGTAATGTCGACTAGAGCCGAATTTAATCGTAATTTTACATCTCTCACCGTCATTGGATCAAAAGATGCTTGTTGATTTATAACAGTATCTAATACCTAAAAAATGCATTTGATATAGATGTTGAAAGTTAGTATAGATTTTGAAGAATAACGATTGTGAGAAATTGAACATACTTGTTGTTGGATGCGAGCCACTTCCACTTTATCTTCCAATTCCCTTAAGAAAACTCCCAGATGTGGTGCATATCCAGCCTCGTCGCTACGCATACAGACCACAGCTCTTGCCAAATATTCGACTCGTTGGGGCAGGGCGGCGTCAGTTCTATTCAATTATTTACAATATTAACGATCTCGCGTTGTGTACCCAAATTACTTTCAAAAACTTATACTTACCCAATTTTAGTCGCAAGAGCGTATAAAATTTTAGCGGCAGCAGCATGATTCTTGTTTCTTTCGTAAAATTGCCAAAGCAATTCGGGAGCATTTACGCGAATCAGATAAGCTTCCAACGATGTCGTTGCAAGGGCAACCAACTCGCCGTGAAGTCCTTTATCTATCATCCAAGCGTACACTTCGGTATGCAAGGTTTCACATGGCGAGTGCAAAGCTTCTCCTATGATTTCATGCAGCTAAAATGAAACAGCACTGTAATACAAAGCATTTACAGCCAAACATGAATGTTAAACGCGAGAAAATTTTAGTTACAATTTCCTTTGCCGACGCGACTACGGCCATCGAATTGGAAATGCTTTGATTGTAGAGATAATCAAGCATGGCGGTGAATTCTTTGTAAATTTCCAACCTGTAGTGCAAAAAGTAGCATGAAAAGCATTGGACGTAAACGTAAATCGACAAATCATCCGATCTGCCTCTAAAGTATACCTTTTCGTGCGAGCAGAGTTCCCTTCTTGATCTTCGATAGGTTCGTTATTTTTATAAAAGTGCAAAGCAGCATTGTTGGGGTCAATTTTCTCAGCACAGCAAAGACACAATTCCAATACTCCGTGATAAAAATGACAAGCCACAAACTGCTGGCATACTGCGCCAATATTCAATCTTGGGGCTACTTCTTTACACAACTACAAACGATGGAGCTTATCAGAACGACAAGTTTTCGATTACTTACAAGTACTGTGAAAATTATAACGACGACAAACCTTCAAGGCCGATTGCAGGTAAGTTTCTTTCTCGTCTGAATTTGTGCAATTTTTGGCTTTCAAAATGATTTCGTTCGCCTAAAAGAAAAAAAGCAACAAACGCATTTATCGATAATCGGCAGCACGCCTGTATAATTTACGTTCCAAAATAACCATGAAATGACCTTCGAACAAACGGCGTCTTCGCTGCGATACAAATTTGGACAGATTTCGCGTAATTTGGCACTCACGGTATCGACAGAAGCGTTGTCACCGAGATAACTAAAAGTAAAACGCAAACTGTCAATACGCGATATCGCAGAGTACGTAGAAGGGTAGGACGCGGTGTAACCTGTCGATAAGATGAATGATAAGAAGCGATGATATTTCGTGTCCAATAAGTATGAGGTCTCGGAAAGTGGCCGTGGCGAATTGGTTAATCTGATCCTTGGAGAGACAACTGACGATGTTGTGAAGTTGGTTCTCGCACAAAATTTTCCAAAGCCCGAGAATCTCGCAGGCGTGAGTGATGAAAATCTTGAGCGCGTCGAGGGAGTTTCTCTCTTCCACTATGGGCTCCTGGAACTGCGTGGCGATGGTGCTGTCGAAGCCGTCGGCGATGTTCCTGGCCGAGCTGTGACTGAAGCACGCGAGATTTTAGCCAATCATTCTCATTGGGATTGAATCAAACTAGAAGCTTACGGTTTGGAAATGTGAGTATTCTTGTTGAGAAAAGCGCGCAATGCTTGCAGATGTCCAAGTATCCACCCAACTTGATTGGCATTAACGATACTGAGTATTTGTACTTTCCCGTTAGTAGTCTCTTGTTTGATACAGCGCAAGCTCCAAATGGGCCTCAATATTCGGCCAATGTAAAGGTAAAGACCACCGTGTTTGGCGGTGAAGTGTTGCAGTGCTGCATCGGCGTTCGGGCCAACTTGCTGTTGTCCTGGTGTGCGCATTATGTGAGACGAACGTAAATCAAAGCCCGGTAACCGTGGAGTCGAAGTACGAAGATCCCCTGTAAGAACAATTAATCAGTTGTCGATTTTCATTCGGTCTACTCATCGACTATTCAACGGGTTTCGCCTGTTACTCATCCGAACCTAGTTTCTGCATCGTGCAATAGTCGTTCAAACGATTTGCAATATTTTACAGCATCCCGATTATTCGTTGTAATATCGCGACAAAGATCAATGAATCGTTCAGCGCCATCTGTGATTTTGTTGGAAAATATTTTTAGCGCCAAGCGGTTCGTATTCACCGGTGAAATTTAACGACGCTACGGTTCTACAGTCAGTTTGCAAAGTCTTTTGTACAGCCTAAGAAAGCGAAACTGTGGAGTTCTTTCAAGTCCGCTCGTCATTTGCTCCAAGTTTTTGAAGTAAAACTATATTCGGTTGATTACTCGTTGTATCACGCCTCGTTTTGCTGACGCTGCAATCCGAACTCTTATAAGGGAAATACTATAGCTTTACCGGTGTCACGTTATATTCGTAAATATATCGTTTTTATTTCAATCTTTAGTCGTGTGTTTGTTGCCAGCTACGTGTTGAACTGACTAGTGTCGTGTCGACGAAACAATGCATGCGAAGAGAATTGTTTCTAACGTAGGCGTTGTACTTTTATTGTTCGGTCTGCATTTCATCGGACAAAGTATGCCGGCTTTTGCACTACAGCATTTAGACTAAGCAACTCTGATATCGTTTGCTTTGATTTCAGCTTTTTCGCGAAAGTGTTACGTTTGCGAATCAAGTGACGATAATCGTTGTTTTACGAATATCAATCACAATACACTTCGATCCGATTGTTCAGAAGCTGTAGTGTACCTATCAAACGTTAATACTAGTTCATCCGAGCTTCTACAGGCACTTACCGAGGAATACTCATCTGGTAATAATTTAACGTTCTATTGCTTCGATCTACTCTTACTTTACGCTTACTTTTTTAAATCAGTACAACATCTGCCGGACAATATGCACACGTTTGATTGCGTAACCATCACAGGAAGTAAGTAACAAAATCATAAAGAAAGCACGATGTAATTTTCCTTGTTCAAATCAATTACGATTAACGTTAATAACCGATTGTTTTTACAGAAACTTACAGCGAAGAAAAGATAGTCCGAACGTGCATTCCCAGAACGAAAAACTGCAACGATTTACATTCGATTCTGATGCCAATGGGATTTATAATAGACTCGTGCGAGCGTTGCGTTGCAGACCTGTGTAATTCGGGCATCCGACCACATGTGCCTAGCCTAACGATCAAGGTGGAAAACGATAAAAATCATGCCAAGTCGATAGAATTTGACAATCTAAAGATCGGCTTTTGGTGTGCGTCTGTTCTGTTAGTTTTTTATCCATGAAACAACTACGTCTATATTTCAGTATTGAACCCATTTTTTCACGTAGATCTTCAACATTCGTACAAAGCATACGCTCGTCGTCAATTCCATAACGGATGTAAGAAAAATATTAAATAAACCGTTCTAGCAGATGGCTCGTTAATATTTGTCCCAGATCCATGATTATTTCAATAATGTGAATTTTGACTTATTTTCACCGAGTGTCGCATTTTTGTTATGTTCAAAAAGTCGAACGAAAGTATCGAGTTGAATAATACTTATGATATTGGAAAACTCAGGTGAAATGAAAAATTGTTTGAAGCGAACATTTTTCGGCTAGTTATGTGAAGGGAACGTTAAACGTACCTGTAGTCAGGTTTGCAAACGGAGTTTGTGGCTCAAGCGATTGGCTTGCGGCGATCTTTTGTCCACCGTACAAAAAGAAGGCTCTGGTCGCCCATTCAGCCAGCTAGAAAGCATCGCGTTCAATAAATAACCATGAAATCCCTTTTTAATTGTTATAATCGTACAAACGACGCGAAGCGAGCCAATACCTGAGCATTTTGCGAGCTTTCCAATGTAGCCAGAATAAGGCAAGTCGCGCAAGCTTGCTCCGGGGATTGCGTTTGGAAGTAAATCTTCACGGCTTCTGTATCTGGACCGCGTTGCTCGATAAGAAGTTGTCGTAATATGTCAACTGGACGAACTTGAACGAGTACTATAGCTCCCTAAAAACAAACGAATCAAACATTGCTTTGTTGTGCTTTAAGCCATTTGTGTGTACCTCGTGAACAACGCCAAATATACAGTATCACACACCTGAGCGGTAAGAAAAATAAATTTACGAGGCGGTTCCATGTGTTGACGAACCAAAAGCGGAGGATCGCCTTGAACTGTCGATTGTTTTTCAATTTGAATCGCCGATTCTCCAGGAATTTCAGCAAGTGCCCAAACTGGACTGTCAAGAGGTAAGATGCTTTGTGTTTCGGACAGGCAATTCGAAAACGGATACGCATCGTTACTCAAACACCATGCGCTTTCAGTGTCGCCGCCGCATATCAAAATAAGAGTACCTACAGTAACACACAGTTATTGATCAGACATCAAAAGATCATACGTGCAAATTATACGAACGATGTGTTTACGGTGTATTTGTAGGCCATGAAGTAAAATTGAACTGAATTATAAGTCAATTCCATTCATGATATGAACAATGAAATCCAGTTTCAACAAAACGCAAAACTTTGTATTTGAATAAATTAAGCAATGTAGCATATACCTTTTCTGTAATGAGCCATTTGAACTTTTCTCGGTCTCATTACTGGCGCATTAGCTGCATAGCCTGGCGGTAACCTAACGTGAATGAGTTGCAAACACTGAGGTCGCGTTGCGGGATTCGATAGAGAGGTACAGCTGAAGTAAAATCTGGTGCCTGTAGCAGCAACGGCAACCAAATGCAAATTAACGGACTCGGATTCGGTAATGGCCGAAATACTAACGAGAGGTCTAAAATTATTGCTGTCCAACGTCTTTACTACGTCTACGGACTTTTGAACCATGGACGCTTGAGACAGTGAAATCACTTTTGAAGCTCCTCCACTATCGATATCCCAAACGGTGATTGTTCCTTTATCTCCCAAGGTGTAAAGTATATTACGAGAGTCGTCAACTGATATTTGAACTATTGCTTCTTCCTCGGTTAGCGCAAGTGTAATAAATGATGGAACTAAAAACGAAAATGGCCCCTCGGAGTGATTAACTTTTTTGCATCGTTTTCCAAACCAACTACTCTCAGCCTGCAATAAAAGTAATGTTAATTTTAAAAAGTTTGACGAATGTTTTAAGAGATATTTTCGAAATAAACCGAATAATACTTGATAGTAGATTTCATATAAACAACCATTCCTGCCCCCAAGAAAAATCCTTCCACTACTTGTATTTGCAATTGTTGTTATAGCAATTCCATCAGTAGTTACAGTAAAAATTGGTTCTGGTACTAACTGCATTTCACCTTGTGAACCTAAAGAAAATTTTATGTTTATTATAGGTGATATAATTGTGCATCAAAATTGTATTATCTACCATCTTCGTTATCGTTTAGTGTAACACCAAGTACTGTAATTTCAACTGTGGTAGTCAGAACAAGCAGATACTTTACATAATTTTGGAAAATACCAGGTTTTGGTTTGACAAGACCAACACTGATAATTGTTTCATTTAATCCATCGAAATAAGCAACATCAGACCTATGGTAAACACGTTACAAATGTTACATAAAAAAGAAACAGAATAATATCAATTCATAATATAAGTCATTTGTATACCCACTCATTCTCATAAGACCAAACATAGATATCACTATCAATTGTCAACCAAGCTTTGGAAATATCTGTGAATAAACCCATCATGCAATGACATTGCATATCTAAACGTTAGTCAATTTAAAAAGTTAAGAAAAAATATAATTTTTGTACCCTGCAAAATATGACTATGTACAAAATTGAAACTATGAAATAACAAACAAATGTTTGAAATAAGCATTAGCTATCATAAAGGATACGTCCAAAATGTTCCATGACTTCCGATGGTAATGGTATTTTACTGTGCGTTCTCATTTGATTAATATTGGTTAAACTCATGGATGCTCCGTTTAAATTTGGATAATCATAGACATCAAGTCCGCTAACTGTTGGTCCACCTTGTACAATGTACCGCATCAAATTGATGAGAGATGGGAAATTACTGTCAGCAACTATGTGCTTATCTACCATTTTTCCTGCCATTTCTAAGGCATCCAGATGAATCTTCATTGGCTCCATTTTTCTTGTCACAATTACGTAAAATCAAATCTAGATTATAAATAATTAAGATATGGTTACAAATGATTTGGTATCAATTTATAAATTAATAACGTAACTTGTTGATTTGTTTCATAGAAAAAAATGTGACCATAAAACATATTGTACAATAGCATTTATACAAATTATTTAGCATGTATTTTTATTAGAAATTTTAATACTAGAGATATAGCAATCATTTATCAAAATAGAACAGAGGTTAGATTTTCAAAATTAGCATAATAATAAAAAAAAAGTAATTTTTAAGATACTTACTGCAATAATAACGAAAATACTTTATAAATTCTTTTCTTAATTGATGAATTTATCAAAATAACATTTGTGTGTGTAGTACAAATTCGTGTACAAGTAATAAACTAAACAATAATTGACGAAATAAGGTTAGCTCATCGCACTTTTTATTAACAAAATTATTTTTTTACCCTTTCAAAACACAATTTTCATGTTCATGATTTATGTTGACATTATATATTATGTTATTAGCAGCTGATCTTTTTAACAATTATCCTTATTGAGAGGAAAATTATTCAATAAATTATTCAATCCGAACCTTCACGCCGGGCAAACCGGCAAAGCTCATATCTAACGTTCATCTGACTTCGCGCCATAATAATGTCAACAGTCGGTTATAGCAGAACTGTAAAAAAAGAATGTTTCGTAAATAAAATTATTTTATTCTTGAATAGATGATTATAGTTTTTATGTATTGAATACTGAACATATTTTTAAGTGTCCTTTAGTGATGTAAGTACATTACAAATCTGAAATGCCATGTGTATGACTTATTCGTTTTACATGAACTTCTGGTGTAATTGAACAATTATTTCACGAAATCAACGCCATAGAAATATTTTTCCAGTTAGTAAAAGTGTTGCTTTAGTAACTTATTAATGCGCAAATAAAAATTTAATAACAGTGATTATTAATTAGATGTATGGCAACAACGAAATGTACGATTTTTACAGACAAAATTTACGACTATATGATTAGCTTATTGAATCAATAGATTAACGTTTCAGATTCATTTGTGTTTTAGAATTATTGCGTATACTTTTTGTATTAAAAAAATAATCACATGCGTTTTCTAATTATTTGCCATCGGCTGAGCCGACATTACCAACCAAAAATCTAGAAGTAAACAGCCTATTTGATTGGTTGATTCCATTATCAGCTGAGCTTCGTGTTCTTGAGAGAATTCTGTTGGGATTATCTGAAAAAAAAAAGTAAAAATACGTCATTGAAGTTTTATGTATTACGGAGAGCCAAACATCAAGTGATTGGCCTATTGCTGCAAGAAAATTAAGGAAAGTTATCGAACGTAGTAACAGCTGCTAGTGAAATAAATAATCTAAAATCGAGTTGGCTCAACGGTAATATTTTAATTTTCGTAGCGAGGTTATTTACTTTTAGCTTCGACATGATTTTACTTTGTTTTTGGAATAACTTTGACTTTTCCATTGTTTTGATGCCGTTTTAGTAACGACCGCTACGTAAACAATTGTTCAAGAAACCTTACTCTCAGCAAATTTTACATATATAAAGTTAATTGCTAGATCGCTATACCGTTTCACCCTAGTTTATATTTTACAGTATCAAAGATGATGAATCAATCATTGACAGATCCCCTGATTTTATCGGAGGAAGACATAGAGGGTGGAGGAAAAGAAGGCCGAACTAGTGGATTGCAAAATGATTTTGCATATCATAATAACGTACATAATGCATCGGTTAAAATTAGAATGGGTATGATTATTATAAATAGACGTTTCAGTTTATCAAGGACAATTTTGTAAACCAGATATTTAATAAATCAATCTTATTTTCCACAGCATTTATTCGTAAAGTATATGGATTACTCAGTATGCAGTTGCTTATGACAGTGATTATAGCTGGAATATTCTGTCTAGTTCATCCTGTCAAACTTTACGTCACCAACAAGTAATACAAATATTGTTTGCATAATATCAGCAATCTATACGATGCATGAAATTGAAAATATTTAAAATCCATTCTTTCCAAAGACTTGAATTTAATGATTAAATAATTATTAATATAAATTTAATTTTAGTGGCTGGCCTGTAATGACATCGTTTATGGCTACTTTCGTTCTTCTCATTGCTCTCCATTATAAAAGGAGGGACCATCCAGTAAACTTGATCCTCTTGGCTGGTTTTGTACGTATATCAATTTAATCCCTCTACATGAAACTGTTTACCGTTAAAAATTTTGTTAAAAACTATACTTTAAATGAAATCTATTGATAATTCATTTTTCAGACTTTGGTGCAAGCATGTATGATTGGCATAGTTGTGAGTTTGTACGATGTGCTTCTGGTTTTGGAGGCTCTTTTCATAACCCTTACAGTTGTTGTTGCTCTTACTGCATATACTTTCCAAACGAAACACGATTTCTCTGCAATGTCCACTAAGTAAGAATATAGTTTTGTATATGGTAGAATTACTTGATCAAGAAATTGATAAACCTATGCAAAATTGTTATACATGATACAACAGTAACAATCTTTCAAATCAAAATATTAACTTTTAATCATTGTAAGTAAATGTAATTAGATGTTTCAATTTTCACCAAGATGACTGATTTCATCTTGAAAATAATGTCAAAAATCTGAAAAAATGATAGTCCGTTAAAGAAAGAACCGTGACAAAGAACGAATTTTATTCAAAGACATTTCTGAGATTGAATATTATTATTAATCTGTTGTTTCTATTTTTCAGACTTTTTAGTTGCCTGTTCATTTTAATAATTGGGGGTTTGCTTCAGATAGTCATTCAAAGTAGTTTCATGGAATTAGTACTTTGCATTGGAGGTGCTATGTTATTTTCATTCTTCATCGTCTTTGATACTCAACTACTGATGAAAACTTTATCTCCCGAAGAATACATCCTGGCAACAATTAGTATCTACCTGGATATCATCAATCTCTTTCTTTATATTTTGCGTATATTGGCTGCCTCTCGTAACTAATATTTAATTTGCAAAATTGAATTTTACTCATTTCTTGTTTATAATTTGTAATTGGATATTGGATGACAATGATTCACGTGTTGAAGATAAATTTCAAAAATTAAAGTATAAACATTTTGACTAACTTTTCAAAATTATTCGCATTAAAAGTTTTGACTTACTCGCGAAGTTGAGTTTTAGTTTCAATTCTATAATATTTAATTATGTTTGGAATAAATATTAAACACGTTAAAGTATACGCAAAACTGCACTATCAATATTAATTAAGTTTATCGAGTCAGTATTTCAAAATAATAAGTAGCATGTAGTTGTATTTAAAGATAATATACAACATGTTGTATTCTATTAAAATTCCATTCCGTAAATGTAAAAATTTTGTTATTTACTTTGATGTAAGCGAGAAACGTAATTTTAACTTTCGGGGGTATACGTAGCAGGTTGTGTACGGTATTGTGCGAATATAAAAGTTAAAATGTTACATGTGTATTTTAGTAATAATTGCTCATCACGAATCTTTAAAAATTTATTGTGATATATCGTAATTGCTCTACGACTCAAGATTCTTTCTATTCTAAATAAAAGATTATATAGAAACTTATTCTGTGGCTGTTGCAGTCATAAAATTATGTACAAAACGCAAACACTAAGGTGCTGTTTTATTAATATTACTATAAAACTGTCGTCAATTTATACTGCAATGAATAATTTAAGCTTCTTGATTGTAGATGTTTGTAATCTCGTTTTATGCAAATAAATAAAACAAGTTTTTTGAAAGAGAGATTGTAGTTTTACTACGATTCAAAAAAAATAAAAACGTACAAATTTCGAATGTATATTCGAAAATTTATTTTTTCTTATTACAACAGTCGGAACAAATTTATAATTTACGATGTTTCCATAGCAGCAGCACTTTCTTCGGTGTATTTGCCCTTATCTTTACCAAGTGCCGCAAGACGACCCTTGCTTCTCCTATCAATAATTTTTTTGCGGTCCTTGTCCATCTTCAGTTTGACAATAACGGTCTGAAAGTAATACATTTTCATTAGATATCAGTTTTTTTCATTTTCATCGTAGTAGCGTAATCAAATGGAGCATATCGTCTAAACATAATATTTGAGCTAATGCGTTCATTTCAATTGACATCTAATAGAATCAATCTCATTTAGGCTCACCTTTGATGGATCAATTCCAACGTACACACTGGCTCCGTTCATCTTTTCTCTTTGAATTCTTTCAATGTATACAACAAATTTTTTTCTGTATACCTGGATGACTTTGCCGACTTGTTGGCCCTTGTAGTGGCCTCGTACAACCTATTACAGAGTAAAAAATGATTCTCAAAAAAGTTTTGTCAAATTCATTTTTCACGCTTAACTTTTTAAGATAGGAAATCAGTGCCATGTTTTCTGCATTAGATGCATAAGGAAATAATTGAATTATGATTAATAAGAGAACCTTAATAATCAACTTCAAAAATATCCAACAACGCAACTTATGTGAATGGTTTGGTTCATCATTCGATATTAGATATTGATTAAAAACATCTAGAATAATACTAATTAACTTTGCATTCGATAGTTGTAAACGTCACTCACTAACAGTTTCACTTTTAATAGCACTATACTATGTTAAGTCTCACCAGCAGAAGACAAATAACACAGCGTGATTTCTTATAGTACCTGAACTTCGTCGTCCTTGCGGATTGGCATGGACCTGACGTTGTACTTTTGTCTCAGCTCCTTTGACAAGGGTGCAGACATGAGCCGCCTTCTGATGTGAGAAGGAGCTGTGAAGTGCCTCTTCCTATTTTTCCTCCTTGAGGACGTAACTAGACTGTTGAACTTCATTTTTTAGTCCTAAAAAAGACAAAATATTTATCTATTCGGTGAACGATTAGCCTAGTTCAACTACAACGAACAAATTGTTTTCAAGCATGCGAACATAAATATAACCTTATAGTTATCAAAGCATAAAATTGTTGACAACAAAAATGGTTAATGAATTGTTACCAAGTAACAATTTACAAATCACGCACTACGTATGAAATAGCATTAACATGGAATATAGTAAAAATAGTGTACGAACAATAACAATGATTGACTATCAGCAAAGAGGTTATATTTTTGGTAGTGCTTTGACAAAATTAAAAAATACTCATGATAAAGCTTAGATAATTCATTAAGTTTGTATTCTTCATCATTACGATTGTTTAATTATTTACGATTTCTGAAAATTTAATGGATTTTTAAAGAATAACTCACCGAAGAACGGCACCGTTTTGTACGAGAACCGGAAGAGCACGCAACGCTCCGAAAAGGAACTACTATGGCGACCATCGATAAGATTTGAAATATTCTTGGACTAAAGCGTAAGCTTTAACGAGAAAAATGTAAGAATTTCATTCGTCAAAAGTCGAGTTATATCAAAAAAGAATCAAATAAATTTAACAAAACAATCTATAACTATTTAACACGGATTGTATTTGCGATTCTCGACTTTTCTCGTATTAGTAGATATTATTACGTATTATCAGTATTGTTCGATGAATGTCACGGATAGTCAGGGCTTTGTTTATTAAATCGTCAACTAATGCCTTTTAAACTGTTAATTACTATTTTCTTGTTGCGTTATTTGCCATAAAATTGTTGAATAAACGACTTGATAATTAGACGTAAGTTCATATGGAACATTAAAGCAAACATCAAGCCTGCCCGAGTAGCTCAGTCGGTAGAGCATCAGACTTTTAATCTGAGGGTCCAGGGTTCAAGTCCCTGTTCGGGCGTTACTTTTTACTTTTTTTTTTTCAATCCATAAAGTGAAACTCGACAGGTTTATTTCCATTTGCGTCAGAATAGGTCAGTGGTATTTGGCAGCGTTGTCTTACGATTAAAGCTCACCCTTTGTTCGTTTTGAGCTTTCCCCGAGAAATCGATCGATCGAGTTGTAACAACTACCAGATGTACGAAAAGTGAAGAAATGTACGTATGTATGTATAGGAAAACTTGGGGTTTGGAAATGATTAAATGATCGACGAACGTGTTTTTGGAGACGCGAGAATGTAGTGGAGTTTGATGAAAGTGGTTGGTTGACCGATCTCTAGGTTAGACGGTAAACACTTGAGAAAACTTAGGAATCGCTGTAATTATTGATATTTAGGAATCGTATTTAAGCGACACAATGTAAAATGTACGTCGAGTGATTAATTTATTTATAATGTACAATTGTCATTATTTACAATAAAATGCTGGCATAAACATAGTTATGTTTAAAGAACAAGGTGGCAAACAGCTATAAAGAAGCATCTTTATATATTATTTACGCAATAATTCTAGTTGTAGAGACGAATGGTCTTGTAAAGGAGCAAAATATCGCTGTGTCTATGGACGGTTGCTCCTAGTTATTTCTTTTTTGGTTGAGAGCTAAACTGATTGAAGGTATGGCGATATACTTCGGCCCATCTTATTCGTATAAGATATCCGAAACATTCGAACATATTTTCGTAATCGCTCTGCTCGATGATGGTCTGTTGAAAATACAAAGTCCCTCGATGCCTGTTGGTGTAATCGGCAACGTCGCAGGCGATATAATCGTAAATCGACGTGCCTCGAGTGAGCTCGTAGCTTTTAAGCATGGACAACTCGGTATGAAGTCGCAGATTCAAGTAAGACAAGGAGTCGTCGGTGAGACCACGAATATCCATCGAGTTTTCGTTGCTGCGCGATAATTCATCTCTCCGCCTGAGCAATTTTTTGGCCCACTCTACGTTGTAGGCGTTGGCGAGATTTAGCGCCTTCATGACGATCACGTGGTAATATATCACCTTGAAATATTGAGAATCGTGGCCGAGGTATCGCAAGAGTGATTCTCGTAACGGGTATTCGCCTTGAGCGTTGGCCAAATTGATGTTGGCGCCCTGCTGGATCAGCAGTTTCACGCACGTGCTCATACCTACGACCCACTGGCTGCAAGCGGTGTGCAAGGCTGTATCCCTTCTCTCGTCCAGGGCGTTGACGTCGACGTAATTCCTGCCCGTCGACAGGTGCGTGATAATCGGCAGAAGCCTCTCGTTCTTTTCTTTGATCGCGGCTATCGCCTTGCCCTTCAAGTTTTCACACCTCTTCTTCATGGTGACGTATCTCTCGACGAGCAGATGCAGCGTCGTTTTACCCTCGAATTCAGATATGACCTTGGGGTTGGAGCCCTTCTCCAGCAGCAGCATTATTATATCCGGGTGTCCAAAGATAATGGCAACTTGGAGGGCCGTGCCGTACTTGCTGTTGCGCTCCAGATCTGCCCCGTGGTTAAGCAGCAACTCGGTCATTTCCCGAAAGCCGCTCATCACCGCGTGATGCAACGCTGTGCGCCGAAAGGTATCGACCTCCAGCGCGACGTTGATCAACTCGCTCGTGTCGAGCAACAGTGACCTGACCAACTCCAAATGGTTCCTCGTGATGGCCACGTGCAAAAACGTCAGATCCCTTCGACTCCTCAGAATGTCCAATTCTTCTCGTCGCTGCAAAATAGCGCTAAACATCTCGTCGACGATGCTGGTTCTATTGCCGTTGTATTCGAGGCCAAACGCGTAATGCAACGGCGTCGAGGTGTAATTTGGAGTGATCACTCTCGCCCCTCGTCGGAGCAGGAAGGCCGCGGTGTTGAGGTTGTTGCTGTAAACCGCTATTTCCAAGGGGGTACGTCTCGAATTCGAGGCGTCGCCGATAGGCGTGTTCACGTCGACGTAATCGCTGTTGATGAATTTATGCACTAAATTCGGATCGTCTTGCATGCAAGCGTATCGGAAGCTCAATTTGTAACGGTAGATAAAGTCGTGCTGCATCAACGTGCTCACGAATACGTCCTTAGCGCCCGTGCTACTTTCGGCTATTGCCAGTTGCAAACAGGTCAGTTTATCGGCGTTTTCGATTCTTATATCCGCACCGTGATACAACAGCAACTCCAGTGCTTTGCGACTTTTGAATACGGCTGCGAAGTGCAATCCGGTGAATCCGGCGTACATGTCCGCCTCGGTGCTCACTCGATCCGATATCGCTGTACCTTCGTGCCCGAGTATTAGCTCCATCACTTGGTCGTCGTCCAACGCGCAAGCTACGAGAAAATGGGACAAACCGTTTCTGTTCTTCGGGTTATCGTGTATATAGTACTTTTTTATCTTTCTCATGTGTCCTAGAAGCAAGGTCCTGTCAACGTGGTAAAACGACAGATGAACGAGTGTATTGCCGTCGCTATCGCGGGAGGTCAGTCGCTTGATCTCCAAGAGTCGCGTTGGAACGGAAGCTTTCGATTCTCCCGACAACGTCGTTACGTCTTCGGAGTCATCGTTATCTCGATAAATTTCGGCCATGTTCCGTTTTTGTTTGCTCCTTTACTCAGGTCACCCGTGACCGCTGAACCTTGCGATTCGTTTATTCGATCGTATTATCGTTATTCCAAGTAATTACCTATTCGTCCGTGTGCAATACGCCAACGATTGCAGCATTGACGTAGCTCGAGAACCAAAACGTTGGCACTACGACCGATCGCTCACTCGCTATTGAACGTTACGCGGTTGTAATTGGAAACGTGCTCAGAGTTGAAGGTACGAAATCTTCGTAACGGACCCTTACGGAACGGACAGTCGAATCGTACAACGCGTCACCGTGCACGATTCTCCTGGTACGTTGTATCCAGTAACGACCAACTAAACGTCCGTGTCTTTCCTCGTTCAAAGTTTTCGCAAAAACGATCTATCGCCAAAAAGTAGACGTTTATAACGTCAACGAAGTTGGTCTCTCCCCCACCCCTACCCCCCACGTCACGCTCAAATACTTAAAATCTACTCACCATTCGTCCATACATGATTATCCCCAATCAACTTAAGCTCGTTATTAGTATAGAGGTTTAGCGTGAGCTCTGCGATGGATCACAACAGCAAGTAAACCTGAACCAATTATACATCGCGTTCGATATTCGCATTGATAAAAAATATACAGGCAGGCCTCTTTTACTTGTCGCCATTGAAAGTAGACTTGAAGCAAACGCGATCGATGCACTTGTTCGTACGTCTCGTCAACGCGTGTTTTTACGTTGATCCGCGACACCCCTCGCGATGATTTATCAAAAAATCGACGCGATTGGTCTGGTTCTTCCGAGCACGCGTAAGTACTCGTTGATATACGCGTATTTCAAACGCTTAAAAATTGTTTCGTTACGGGATTAGCTACCACCCCGTTGGCTACTCTGTTATACCGATTTTTGATCAAACTACTAATTCTTTACCAAGTTAATAAGCCTAAAGAGATTAACCAAGATTAGTGTTAAAGTAATTGATTAATCGAGATTAAAGACCTTTACCTACGTATTTATTCTTCGATCAAGTTAAGACGATACAAAACTGTACAAAAAATCATCCGTCCAAGATAGTCGAGGCTCGACGATAAACAGTCACCGTACCCATCCAGATCTTTGGTCGGTGTCTCTTTGTCCCTTCGTTCCGAGCCCTTCGAGTCCACTATCCCTTTTTCCCCTCGCTTGCAGTGGCGAATTTCGGCCCCACTCTCGCGTTTTATATTGTAACTTTGAAAATGGTATATGCGACAATATTGCGTTATAAACGCGATGTAGAAATCGATGTAGAAGTCGTCGATATTTCAAGGCACGCGTAGCGAAGACAAATTAGACAAATATTCATAGTTTGCAGTCGGATGTTTAGTCTTTCAAGTTCCAAAAGCCAAGTTTAAATAGATGAACCGGTAAGCAAACCGATGGCGATAAATCCTTGATATAATGTTTTTAAAGCGGTAAAATCCCATAAGCGTCTGGCATGCTAACACGCGTACCTCGTTTCATCAAAGATTAATGCACCGATGGATAGATACGTACACGTATGAAATCAAGTTACGACAAACTGTATGCAAAACTTTCACCAGTTGATCGCTCGTAACGGATTCTGTGGGTTTGGCTTTTGACCCGATGTATCCTCCGAAGAACACTAGGATCGTCGGCTCTCTCTCCCTCGTGATCATGCTTACTATGGAATCGTTATCGTCGGGTCTCCCCGATAATACCTCCAGTTATGCTTTAGACAGCTCGACAATTTGTGAAGGAGTTCGATTTGTTCGTTCGCTACTGCACTGTTCGTCGAACGAGCCACGTGGGTACGGGTGAAAAAGTTGCGCGTCTTTGGAATTAATATCAAACGTGATTTGACGTTTGATATCTAGAACGAAACTTGACAATGGCCAGATGAAGTATCGCGATTAGGTAGATATCAAAATAGAATTAAAGTCCCCGCTTCGAAGTAACGCTGCATTGATGCAATTCGGTTACTTGTTGAAAGCTGATATTTTGCCATTGTTTATTTGCCAGGAACACGCGTGTGACTATTGAATTTCAAATTGAACAACACTGCAAAAGTCAGTGTAGAAATCGTTATCCGAATAACGGCCAATCGATGGGTATTCTCGTTCAAACGTTCTCAAAAGAATCGTAACGCTCTTTGCAAAGTGTACCCTTGCGACGTAAAGATCTACGTTACGCGTCTGTACGAGAGTGTTGCGTCGATAATAAGACTTAGCGCGAGTTAAACAAAGTAGCGTTAACGCCATTTAGCGTGTTAACTAAAAAATGGTCAAACTTTTAACATTGGCAAACTTAACGAATGGTATATAAGAAAAGACTTGTACTTTTGCCATTGGTTAGGTATGAAACGTACGTAAAAGGCTGCAAAAGGCTATAAGTAAAAAACAAGGTGCAATATAACCGTCAACAAAATACGAGAAACGTGTAATTTACATCGGCGGAAGCTTTGCTTTAATCATAGGTCTTCGAGTCAGAAAAGAGAAAAACAAAAGTTTACACGGCTATTATTTTGTTCCTTTAAGTATACAAAATATACGAATACCGCGCCGTCTATCGTGTAAAACTCATCCAAAACAGATTCGGAACCAATTTACGAACAAATTTATAGGATATCGTTGTTGTCGTGAACAACAAGGAAATCTCACTTCGAAGCATCATCTTTAGGTTTGTTAAAAACGACGTTTTATCGGAGTATCGTTCGATCGAAAACGAACAAAACAAACAATCAGTATTTGGGTCGAATACGAAGATGTAATATTTGACTAAATTTCGTTCGTTGTATCGTTTGTAATTTACCGTAGCTCCGACACAATACTACTCCGCTTTATTTTCTTCCCAAGCTTGCTCTTCAATTCAATAGAACGTTTTTAAATTTCATATTTTAAACGAAGCGCATCAACGCGGGTCCCTAATTCCGTTCATTACGGAAGGTTAAACAAACGTACAAATGGCATTTTGCGTTACTATTCGAAATCCTCGTATTGCACCAGTAAACTCGAGCGATCGTCAATCAACTCTGTCGCGAAATCTCGTAAAACTGTATCGAAGCGATAGCAAACATTAGCAAACGTAGACTACAAGAATTATCGATGCGAAATTACTCGTATCCTCGATAACGACTGATAATAATCGAAGATGTCTTGAACGAGTATAGAGCCGGTGAGTAAAAGAAGGTGTTTTATCAAAGGTACAGTTTGGTATATAGATGCGCGTGACAAATTTACCTTTTATTTTGACATTTTTTTCACCACTCAACGTTTATTCCGTAACGTTAGTCGCAACAGCACCTCTCATGGGAATCTCGTCAAGATGACGAGTATACGTACGCACGTATACGTACATCACCGGTATTCTCCGTAAATCGCAAAAAAATATATCGCACAACGCTAAATATTTGTTCGCTGTACGCGCGCTTGTCTCCTTCTTCATCTTGTTTTTGCTTTACTTTTCACAATCCCAGCCAAAATAGGAATCTTAACCAACGGTCAAGAGCGTGGAAATATAACCCACTGAAGTTTTGACAATCTAGAACGAAGTATTTTTTGATAAAAAAGGACATTTGTTTGCGATGGATAAAATATACAGTCGTACCTGTACGAAGGTGTTCAACGGTAAGTTGAAAAATTTGCCAGCTGTAAGTTTCAGAGGAAACTGCGATTGGATCGTTATCAGAACGATATCTCGAGCACGTTTCGACGGTAATAGATACCAATGACAATTGTAAATGGTTCGGCAAAATTCAGCGCTCTAAACCGAGGGTTCGCGTTATAGAAAACTCGAATAACGAATAAAATCAACGTTACAAAAGTACGCGCAAACTCAAAAAACACGTACGTTTGACGTTAGAGTTTCAGTAGCGATGCAATAAACAAACACGTGTAGTAGCACGTTCGTCAGAGATGCCGCGAGTGAAAATATTTGCACGACGGGTGGACTTTCCTTGAGTGACTACATATTTCAAAAATACAAACAATTACGATTATTCGTCAATCTCTTTTTTATCGATGGAATATCGCTTACAAAACATACTTGTATGGATTCAAAACCAACGCAGCAAATAATCACGGACAATCCAAGAGCGTGAACTAGGACCAAGAGGTCGAATCACTTTTAGATCGCAAACACAAATCTAAATAATACAAGGTTGCTGCACTGTATTAAGGTATAGGATTCCATGCGCCCTTGCAAAACGTTCAACTTACCGAATAAGATAGATTTGTAACTCTATTGCACGACGAACTTTCATCTCGTACGCGATTAATCTATTTTGCGCGAATTCGTCCGTTCGCGTCCAAGTAACGATCAAGTTGTCGTGTAATCGTGTCATTCTAGCAGCTAAAATTTCGCATTGGCCACTCGCGCGAAAGACATGGGCGCCAAAAAAGTTATCCGTTGCCGAAAATGAAAAGCCATCGAACCCACAGATACGTTCGAAAGTGCACAATTTGTTGATTACCTCGTCGGTTGCGCCAGATGAAAAACAGTTTGGCGATCGAGGGGAAACACGCACGATTCGTAGTAACGTTGTCGACAAACAGAGGTAACTCTCGATATAAGAGTACAAGCGCATACATTTCGGCAAAAAGAAGCAGACGAATATCCATAGACACAAAATAGCTACTCTCAAGCTCCTGTTAAAGTCGCTTCTGTTTTTCGCAGCTCAAAACGTGGTTATAGTACAATAATTGAGCGTCTTTGCGCTTGAATTGCGCTTTAAAACACGATTACTGGGGTACGTTATCAAATATCGAATGATTTTGTCTACTTAAAACATCGATACAAGACGAAACACTTTGGATTGTACCGTCTAGCAATATTCGGGCGATGTGTACTTGCGATGCTTGACAAAGCTTGCGACTGTGGTGGTGGTGGTGGTGGTTGACTCGCGAAAGTGGAAGAAATACTATCAGCAAACAACAAGGAAGGAACTTTTTCGTTATAACGTATGAATTTGTCTCGAGTTGCAACGTACTTACAAATTGGATTTGTGGCAGTTTCTCCATGTCTTCTCCGTTCGCGTCATTCAAAGTTTTGTCGTTGAAACGAACATGGGGTGGTACCTTGCAAAAGTCGCTCGATTGAATTTTAAAGGACTCGCCCTACAGAAAGTTTTTTCCAGTAATACGGAAGGTCTTTCGCGTTTACAAACGATATTTATCGCGCGAACGAGAAAGCGTTTTGTTAGAAACGTTATCGAATGTAGCTGTAATAGACAAAAGCTCAGGATGATTCCAAACGACAGTATTGAAGAAATAAATCAACGGGCAAAACAAAGGTCGTGGTAAAAATAATTTTATTTCCAAACATTGTTTCGAATCAAAAGACACGAAATTGTGCTTTAAGCGTCATTTTTATACCGCATTAATTGTCGTCCAAACAAAACTGACGAACAACGGGAAAAAACGACGCTACGAAGCCTCTATTATGCGTATACGCGTGTATATATGTACACGCAAGATTTTGACAATGAATAATACAAATATCAAGTTTGACTATAAACTTGTACGACCAAGTTACACGTTGCTTGATCGAAATCACGCGAACAATTATCGGTACATCTACGTCAAGGAGTAATAGGCGAACTACTCAATTTTATGCGTTCTACATAAAATATATCAATAAATTTGGAATAATCCACGTAACGTGCTATCGAGTTTCGATAATAACGTTTGTAAAACCTTAATGACTCGATGAAATCATAACAAATATCAACTTATCAGCTATGCGTTTTGCGTTTAGTTTTGATCTTGTATTCTTGTTGGACGAGCATCGATTACAAAGAACTGACGATATCGTTGTAAATAGCCATTTCTATCTCGTAGTTTGCCAGCACCTTTGTCAAATCCCCTATTTGTTCCTCGACAGTTTTATCCGCGTTGAAAGGTTGCACTCTCGGTGCCTTCCTCCACGACGTATATATGGCTCTTTTCTCGGTTTTATTATTCCACGTACGCGGGGCTGGCAACGCTGCTAGTTTTTCATTTAACGCCGTTACGGCTGTATCGGTCCCTTCCGCCGAAGCCTTACTCGAATCGACCGTATCCGAATCGTTGGAAAACGACGGTTTATTGCACTTGCTCGCTTTGGCCGGTATTTTACCGACAACGACAAACATGTAATCTTCGATCTTCATTTCTTCCATCGAATAATCGAGGCCCTCGTTATTTTGTTGCTCCTGTTCAGAATCGTCTCTTGGGTTCGCTCGAAAATCGAGCTCTTGGGTGGCCAACGGTTTCTCGGGTTTTATTTGGGAAATTCGAATCTTCGTTCGGTACGACACGGCCAAATGAATCAACCCAGCTGCCGTACCGATTTGACCGACTCGTATGTGCTTGTAATCGTCTCTGAAGCTGGTATTCGGTTTGCCCATGAATATACGGTAGCACACGACGTAAGCCTTGGGATTCTGCTTGCGACTGATCTTGTAAGCGGGCGTAACCCTTGCGACCGTGAGTAAGGATTTTAACATTGATCCCATACTCGTGTACACGCTAGAACACGAGATCTTCAAAGCAGGATCGACTCGCCTCGGTATTACGCCGTAATACCAAGTTTCCAGAACCACGGAATCGCCGTCGATCGTTTTCACGGATATCTCGATGCACAGCGGTGTCGCCGAATTCGTCGATTTCGTTTGAAACGAACGATTGATTACCTCCGTTATCTCTGGCATATCCACGATGTTCAAGTTAAACCAGTGGGCTCTCGACGTCATCGGTGGTTTGCATTGAGATTTCAAGGGGTCTCCGCATCTCGATTGCACTACGACTTGGGCGATCTTGTGTACTAAAATTCGAGTGGTTTTCTCCAGATCCAGACTATTTTCGTTGCTCAGTTTTATCGCCGACATTTTTCACTCTTCGGCGTTTCTTCAAGCTTCCTATATACATACAAAGTAGACTAACGGATAAACAACTTTGACTAATACGAACGAGAGAAAGCGAACGGTTGACTAATAGTGCACGGACCCCATGTCCAACATATCCAACTCATCTACCGTTTGACGACTGGTCTTTGTCGTCGATGCTCCTCCTTTTCAGCTGTCGTTGGATTTTGAGCATCGAGTGCGCGTGGCGTTCTTCGCGGACCTCGCTTGTTTCCGATCAAACAAACAAAGAAGAAAGAACGCGTATCGGGGCACAGTGAACGCTCGTTAACGATGTATTATTCGTACGTCTCCATGCACGCACGCACAACGTCGCTTTACGTTCGCACCTCGTTCGATAATTGGATATCGTTAATGCTCTCCCTAATTGCAATCACAGCTCTTTCACCCTTCTCCTTGCTCGTTACTTCGTAATATCGACTAAAAGCTAAATCGTTTGACTCGAAAAACTATCACATTTGTTTCAAACGTTACGATGTACGCGTGTGTGTATCTGTTTTTTGGGGGGCATCGTTGGACTGGAGTGAAGACGACTCAACGGTGGAAACTATACTAACTTTAACGGTATACATTGTGTTCTAACCGTCCGTCCTCTTCCCTCGTTTACCGATTTTTCCTCGCTTTTCTTCCCTCATTGGAGCTTTTCGTAAAAGAGCCTCTTCCCACTCCCAACCAATTTTTTTTTCGTCCAACCACTATTGAGATTTGCCCTTCCCTAATCTTTTGAAAGAAAAAGAACGCAGCGATTTCTAACACGTTCACTATACTCTTGATCTTTTGTTCTTGAGTTTTGGTCAAAAATCGACTTTTTTTTTCGTTGATTGTTTCGCTAAAAATATTCACTATTCGTTCGTTTATTCGCCTATATGCCTGCGCAATAATTCGTTTTATTTCTACAACGATCATACGGATGATCAAGCTGTGAACGTGCATTTTGTCAATTGCAGAATGGAGAAAGCGCTCGTTGCTACGGAGTGAATATTTTATTACGGCTATCGATGCACATATCTTGAAAAAGAAGATCAAATACATTTTCGCTACGGATTTGAAGAAAGTAATTTAACAGCTGCGCACAAGGGAAGATCCACTCGATCGATTCAAGCTCGGTTGGAATTCATCTACATCACCTACATCAATCGAACTATAATATGGTGTTCCGAATGGAGGAGGCGTTTCAACTCGGATTCGCGTTTATCCGCGTATATTTCAGTTAGAATACATCTGACTGATACAATTTTCAGCAACAGCCTCATCGAAACTAATGTTCATCGTAATCAACGTTCGTAAACGTATGGCAAGCGAATTAACAAACAAACAATAAACGATTCCTATGCCAAGTGGCTGCTATTAGTTCTAAAATGCCTTCAATGACGTTACCTTACACGACGCTACAAAATAAATAACGTAATAAATAACGTAATACATTCCGACCACCGAGTCTTGTATGTATTTCAACGAATCGTAACGTAATACCAATTAAAAACATTACTTTCTATCAATCAAATCGTTTAATTTCATATAAGCCTCGTTCGCAACTATCATATTTGTCAATACAAATATCATTTACTGCCTACGTTATATATTTTTCATTGTATTACTCGTTAATAATTAATTTGATTGTCACGATGTAATCACGTGCACGATTACCTCATACAAGTGCACGTGTAACAACGATTCCCCGATACCCTGTTTTACTTACCACCCGACTTTGCCCGCCGTTCCTCTATTATTTGTCTCATACCACATTTCATCTCTATCTATACAAAAGTAGAAAAATATAAATATCAATGGTCTCTTCATTACACTATCTTTTATTATATACTGCTTGAACGGTCAACATGTTTTAACGTAACGACTAAATGACTATAGTTTGGTTGTATTATTTTATTTGTACCTCATGCGTTATACTTTGTGTAGTCAAATCAAATTGATATCACGATAATTTAACGTTATAATTTTTAAAGCAACAAGAACCTGTAAAATCAGTTCTTAAGGTTTATTACAAAATAATGTGTCATTAGATACAATTTGTATAAGTTATTTTAAAAAATGTACATACTCGTTAGTTTTCAACTTTTCTCTTTTTTATTCTGTTGTTTCAGGATGTTTACATGTTTACCTATGCAACATATTTATTGGAAATTTTAAATTAATAAAACATATTTTACAACAAAATTATTTATAATTGATTTAACAGACACTATAGTGTTGAAGTTCTTCAACCGGCCAACTTCTCCAACTCTTTCATTTCGGCTGAAATAAAGAAAATTTAATTTTAAATGTAATATATTTTAAAATAGTAAGACGAGATTAAACTTAACACGTTAATGTTTGTTGAGCAAGCTATATAAGTTTATAACCACATAAATGCAAATCATAAAAGTGAGAATTTAAACAATTATTTAGTCTTAGATGTGTCAATTCAAATTAAAATGAGCTAAATCTCAATTTTCTAGCTACAGTGACTTGACTTTTTAGTACAAATGTATAAACTAATACTTATGAAAATAATGCTATACTATGTTGAACAATGGTTTACTCATGGAAATTTAAATGCCTCTCTTCTTGTGAAATTAGACAAACTAAACATTATGTTAATTAATTCCAATGTTCATGTTGTAAACAGTATAGTATCACATTCTAAAACTTGAAATGGTTAATAATATAACCTATTGATAAACAAATTCATAAATGGTAGGCATATATTTGCAAGATAAATTCAATTACCATCTGCAGCTCGTTTCTTTTCTGCAGCAAGTTTGGCTTCTCTGGCAGGTCTCTCTCGTTCCTCAATTTCTCTTAAAGCTGATTCTTTCTTGCTAAATCTACTCTGATGGAATGCACCATACAAAATACCCGAAACCAACAAACTCCATCTACCAAACTAAAAATTAAATTATAATGAATTAACAAAAGTGTACTCTTGTAAACAACATTGGGCTATGTATACAGAAATTTTGTTTAAAAATGTAGATTAAAAAGTCCAAATGTACAAAAAGTCTATTGTTTAAATGCCAATTAATAATATAAAATAACTTTGTTTTTGTATTCTATCATTTGAAAAGTTGATCGATTTGTTAATTATGACAACATATACAATTGATACAGAATATCGAATAAGTAACAAAGCCGAATTTATTTGTTATCAATAAGAAGCATAGTCAATATTTTCCATTTAATGACTTACAAATCGATTACTAAATCAATACAATGAGGCAATTGTACTTAACTCAAAATGTACAAAATAAAATTATAGGTTAGAATGTCCCGAAAAAAACCGGAGAAATGTTAAATTCACGCGTTGACCGACGCCCTTAATGGATTTTTAACGGAATTCACTGGATATTTAATTGACTTATTTATCAGTAACAGTTGTTTTGATATTAATTGAAAAGAAAATCAAAATTTTAACAAAATTATGTAACTTTTCGTATCACAGCAGTAGGTGAATGTGAAACATTCAAAACCGAACTTTTTTTTCGTAGAGAAAATTGATAACAATTAAAACATTCATTATCGAGATACCTTGATCAACGGAGAGACTCGCACAGGTCGTGGATTGAGTTCTACAGTCGACATTTTCGTTTCCTTTTACTTTGATCAACTATTGCAGACTAACAAGTAAACCGTAGTTCCACGACAGAACCGACCCAACCAATCTTGCTTGAAAAATCAATGACGTCATATCCGTCGGTAAATCGTGGTTCGAGTCTCAGCTTTAATACTTACTTTTATATACGTATATTTTCAATTGATTTACTTGAATAAATGTATTTTACAATTAATTTTGGTAATGCTGATAAAGTGGTTCAATTCTTTTATAAATGTGATGAACATTTGCGATAGAGTGGAGCGAGGGTTAATTTATGTTATCCCTTTAAAACTCGTACAATTAATGTTAAAATGTTCAATTGACACATTAAGCGTGACAGATTGAAACCCCCATTTCAATTACTGAGCGATTTAGCGGATAATTAATAAAAATTCCACAGTTATGACATAGTATAGATAAAAAATTTTTCAATTATTTTTCTAATGCAAAAAATACGCCCTAGAATATAACATCTTGAAGAACAAACATAGGGATAAGGTTTCTCTTAGGAGTTAATGAAGTAGAGATTGTGTATGCTCGGAAAAGTTTTGAATTTATTGTATCGGCAAACGAGTAAAAAAAATAATATAGAATGCCTCAGAAGTGTAAATGAAGTAAAAAAAAAAATGCATTGCAAAAAAATCTATTTCTTTGTGATTAAATATTATTTTGATCGTTTGTCATTGAAAAACGTGGAATTTAATACTCTTCGGCGCCTTCACCCTCGCCCTCAGTGGAGTCCATGCCGACTTCCTCGTAGTCCTTCTCGAGAGCTGCCAAATCCTCGCGGGCTTCTGAGAATTCACCTTCTTCCATACCTTCACCCACATACCAATGAACGAAAGCACGCTTGGCGTACATCAAGTCGAACTTGTGGTCAAGTCTGGCCCAAGCCTCGGCAATAGCAGTTGTATTGGACAACATGCAGACTGCACGCTGAACCTTGGCGAGATCTCCACCAGGAACAACAGTTGGTGGTTGGTAGTTGATACCGACCTGAAAGACAACAAAGTAACGAGTTAGAAAATCGGATAATTTCAACACACGCAAATATTCAAAGTACAAATGCATAACCGTAATACAATATTTACCTTGAATCCAGTAGGGCACCAATCAACGAACTGGATGGTCCTCTTGGTCTTGATGGTGGCGATAGCTGCGTTAACGTCTTTGGGGACGACGTCACCTCGGTACAACATGCAGCAGGCCATGTACTTTCCACGACGTGGGTCGCACTTGACCATCTGGTTGGCCGGCTCGAAGCAAGCATTGGTGATTTCAGCAACGGAGAGCTGCTCGTGGTAAGCCTTCTCAGCAGAAATGACCGGGGCGTAGGTGACCAGAGGGAAGTGGATTCTTGGGTATGGTACCAAGTTGGTCTGGAATTCGGTGAGATCAACGTTCAGAGCTCCGTCGAAACGAAGCGAGGCAGTGATCGACGAGACGATTTGACCGATCAATCGGTTAAGGTTGGTGTAGGTTGGGCGTTCAATATCCAAGTTGCGACGGCAAATATCATAAATGGCCTCGTTGTCGACCATAAATGCGCAGTCGGAATGTTCCAAAGTTGTATGCGTGGTTAGTATGGAGTTGTATGGCTCTACGACCGCGGTGGAGACCTGGGGAGCTGGGTAGATGGCAAACTCAAGTTTTGACTTCTTGCCATAATCGACCGACAGTCTTTCCATGAGAAGAGAGGTGAATCCAGAGCCAGTACCACCACCAAACGAGTGGAAAATCAAAAAGCCCTGGAGACCTGTGCACTGGTCAGCCAACTTGCGGATTCTGTCAAGAACCAAATCCACAATCTCCTTGCCAATGGTGTAATGACCACGGGCATAATTGTTGGCGGCATCTTCCTTGCCAGTGATCAGCTGCTCTGGATGGAACAACTGACGATATGTGCCAGTGCGTACTTCGTCTAAAATTAAAAGGAAACCATTTCAATAACCATTTTTTTACAAACATTTTGAACATTTGATTGAGCTAACAAACAAAAACTTACCAACTACTGTGGGCTCCAAATCAATGAAGACAGCTCGTGGAACATGTTTACCAGCTCCAGTTTCACTGAAGAAAGTATTGAAGCTGTCGTCTCCTCCGCCAATGGTCTTATCTGATGGCATCTGACCATCAGGCTGGATTCCATGCTCCAAGCAATAGAGTTCCCAGCAGGCATTACCAATCTGGACTCCAGCCTGTCCAACGTGGATTGAGATACACTCACGCTAAAATTAAAAATAAAACAATTAGCATAATTAAATAATCACCTATGCATGAACAGTATAATTAAGACAATAGATGCAACCAAGTAACTTTGTTTAAATCTCAAAAAAATTAATTTTTTCAATTCTAAAAAAAAATATTAACGCTCTAATATAAGATAATCATATTTTTAAATGAATAAAATTTTTCAATGTTCAAAATAAAAAATGAAAATTATGAATTTTAATTAGTTCATTATTCAGAAAAACAAATAATTAACTCATAAGTGACATTAGTGCATATCCAAAGTTGGAGAAGATGACATAATGCAATTTGCTTTTGAAGATTTCTCAAGTACAAAAGAAGAACAGGATGCATGATATCATAGTTGCCTTATAAGGGCAGACTGTGGCAGTTGGAGCCAACCCACCTCACTAAAAAGTCAATAAGTGCTCAAGTTCCTTATATAGGCACTTTCACTGTGCCTTTCCAAAGATCCACTTGTTTTTTTTGCAAAGTATTGATTTTTTTAGTGAAGGATAGAGATTGTGTATGGAGTACACATTTTTATAACATATGTAAATTAATTAAAACATTTTGTATTTTTGATAATTGTGTGATACATAACATTCTATGTCAAATTAATTATTAAAAACATTTTAAAACAAAAAAAGACAACGCGAAATAATATACATAAATTTTGAGAATTTTTTTTCAAGTTATTGTTACAATTGTTATAAAAAAGTAAAACAGTACATGCAGGGACAGTAGCTATGCAATAGACGCAATAAAAAAAAGAATTCACGAAGTACATATCGCTATGCAACTGGCATTGGGCCTACTTGAAGGTTTCTAATTCAAGGCGAAGAAAAGCCGACAAGCTTGACTGACTTGCAACGATCACGGATCTTGCAACAGTTCCGTTATAAAAAAAAAAAAATGCATTGCAAAGTTGATCCGAGAACCTTGATATAATAAGACAATGCTCGGTTAAGTAAATAATATCAAATCATCACGTGAAACCTATTTGAGTAAGTATTAAATGGTTGGGAAGGGCCGATGAGTCATTTTATTAGGGCGGTGCCGGCCGGTATTCGACCGTTACACTTAGGCAAAATGGCCGTTGCAAACGTCTTGCGAACAATCAATGTACCGTTACTTGCGTATCTCGCAACGAACGAGTAATATTCGTCTTACGATAAATAGTTGAAAAAATGTGATATTGCGAAAAAGCTTACCATTTTGATAAAAAAGTAGAGTTTTTCTTGGACCTCAAAGGAAAAAGAGAGCTACGAAAGTCGGTTGTCGGTGGAAGCGGGTAATGCAACTTCCTCAAACGGCAACAGATCGACTGTGGCACTGATACGCGCGTTTTCCTTTTTATACTAGGCCTATCAAGTTATCTGATTGGTCGAAAATTCGTCATCGCGTACTCGCAATTGGTCGCCAGGCGACCGCAATGCGCGACTTGTATTGCGCCCCTTGACGACCACACTTTCTATTCGATTTTGCAAATAAAATATGTTTAATTTTGATGTTGGCCATCATTTTTCATAATTCTCTAAATATTTATTAAATACCTATTAGCATTTCAACTTTATAAAGTGTCATGTTAAAAGGGCATTTTACAATTTTTCAGGTTTATTGATAAGAAGGATTACCAACCAATGCAATTTTCGTTTTTGCATGGTATGTGCTTCAATTTCGATCATCAAACGTTGGCGGTACTGTGCCAATTCTGATACATGAACATAGTTGTTAACATGGATCCGGCTGTCAATCAGTGTAGCCACTCAGGTTACCAAACAGGTATGTATACTTTCCCGTTAAATTCGAATTTTCAAAGCACACATGTCATTCTGTGAGTCGATTTTCCCCGCTCCTTCTGATTTTTATTTTGATGGACAATTTTTGAAAAATAAACTTATAATTGCCGACATGACCAAAGCGTATATTATAAATGATTGTCAAAAATGAAACTATAATTGAATAAAGCAGTGAACCCGGATGTAAAGGTTTTAAGGGCCAGCAGCAGTAGATTCCAACTTTTTCTGCAACCAAACGGCGGCAGCACTGGTAACAGCAGACAGCCGGTCCGACTGAAGCGGAGGGAGAGAGCAACGCTTGTTAGTTGTGTTTAGTATAGTCGTCATACTGTGTTGAATGAACATGTGTTATTTGTTCCAGTGGTCTCACTAATGAATAGCGATAATTTTTTGTACGTGCCTATAGTGTATTACTTAAAAACGTGGCATTGAGAAAATCCAGTGCAGTTTAGTCAATGTGCAAATAAGTTATTTGTTCATAGTGCTAAAAGAATTCAAGGACTTTATGGTAAAAATTACTTTTCTATTTATCTATTTTGACGACCAGAAATGGAAGACGACACATCTATGTACAGACTTGAAGGCAGTGATGGTAATGAAGTTGGTGGTCTCATTATTACGAAAAAAAAGCCTTCAGATCACGAGTTTAAAAAACCACAGGCATCTGTATTTGGATTAGATAAATTAGCCGCGAAAAAACGCAGAGAAAATTCTTTGGAGCCAAACAAATCAAAAGATTCAGCGGTAGAAACCTATGAAGATCGAAAACGAAGGTACAGACATCATTCTGAAGAAACTCCTACGTACACCGGAGGTGTTGACCAGACTGCCAAAGAAAAAATGGTAGCAAGGTTGGAGCGTCAAAGGTTAGATGCAAGACGAGACCGAAGACACAAAGAACGTGATAGAAATAGGGAAAGAGATAGAGATTATGATCGAGGTAGAAGTAGAAGTAAAGACCGGGTTAGAGATAGACGTGGGGACCAAAGCAGTAGAAGAGATACTACACCACGATTCCGAGATGAACCTCAAACACCTAAATATAGAATAAAAGATACAACTTCTAAATCTGCATGGGATGACGATGATGACGAGGAATTTGTTACCAGAAGATCATCTTGGGACCATCCTACACCAAAATTGTATAATAACCGAGATGGAAGAGATAGCATAAGAAGTGAATTTACTCCATCGTATAAATACAACTCTTGGGCTAAAGAGCGTAAAACTACTGGTGCTACTCCCCTTACAACCGATGAGGACAAAGAAGCGTGGGAATTAGAACAGAGAAGGCTGGATCGAGAATGGTATGGACTAGGTGAAGATGAAAATAGACACTTTGGTGGAGTTTCCGAAGAGTACACAGAGAAGAAAGAACAAGAACTAGAAGCTAAGAAAAAGAAAAGAGTTTCCGCCCAACAACGACAGATCAACAAGGACAATGAGTTGTGGGAACGAAACAGAATGTTAACTTCTGGTGTTGTTAGCTCATTAGACAACGACGAAGACATCGACGATGAATTAGAAGCAAGAGTTCATTTGCTCGTGCAAAATGTTGTTCCTCCATTTTTAGATGGTCAGTATATATTATTATTTATATCAAGGTACTACTCGATCCTAAATTTATATGAATTTACCAAACGAATTTATTGCTGCTGCAGGACGAATTGTATTCACAAAACAACCAGAACCTGTGGTACCGGTCAGAGATCCTAATTCTCCTATGGCTTTAGTAGCGAGAAAAGGATCTGCCTTGGTGCGTTCTTACAGAGAACAAAAAGAACATAGACGCGCGCAAAAAAAGCATTGGGAGTTGGCTGGAACCAAACTCGGTAATATCATGGGTGTTCATGATTCTCGCAAAGACGACAAGGAAAAGCCAGGAGAAGAGACCGATTTTAAGTCTGGACAAAAGTACGCCAATCATATTAAAGAGAAGAAAGGAGGTGAAGGAAGATATCAGAAGATACAAGAACAACGTCGACGTCTACCTGTATTTGCCGTAAGACAGGAGCTTTTGAACGTCATCAGAGAAAATAGCGTTGTCATCATTGTTGGTGAAACTGGCAGTGGTAAGTTTTGCAAATAATATAGCATTACTTATCGTAAGTACTTTCAATAATATGAACAACGTTTAAATTAATGTATTTGTTTTTTAGGTAAAACTACTCAACTGACGCAATATTTGCACGAAGATGGTTACAGTGTAAACGGTATAATTGGCTGTACTCAACCCAGACGATTAGCCGCGATGAGCGTTGCGAAAAGAGTTTCGGACGAAATGGACTCAAATCTCGGGGATAAAGTCGGCTATGCCATTCGATTCGAAGATTGCACCTCGAAAGACGTTTGTACTTTATTTCTTCCTTCCTTTAATATTATTCTATGTATTTTATATTTATTTGAAAATTCATTATCACAGACAATCATCAAATACATGACTGACGGTATTTTATTAAGAGAAAGCCTGCGCGAAGGAGATTTGGACCGCTACAGCGTCATCATTATGGATGAGGCTCACGAACGTTCTTTATCAACAGATGTGTTGTTTGGATTGCTCAGAGAGGTAGGCTTCTTTCTGTCGAATAAGGGCAAATTCAAACTATAGCAATTAAAGATATGTGCATTCGCAACATCTATTCGCAGGTTGTTTCAAGACGCCACGATCTGAAGCTTATTGTTACATCTGCTACCATGGACTCGAGTAAATTTTCCACGTTCTTCGGAAACGCAGCAACTTTTCAGATCCCCGGGCGTACCTTCCCCGTTGAGACAATTTTCATCAAGAACGCCGTTGAAGATTACGTCGAGGCAGCTGTGAAACAAGCCATGACCATTCACTTACAACATTCTCACGGTGATATCTTGGTGTTCATGCCAGGTCAAGAGGATATCGAAGTTACTTGCGAAGTACTCAAGGAACGTCTCGATGAGATCGAAGGTGCTGCGCCACTTTCGATTCTACCTGTCTACTCGCAATTGCCATCCGATCTTCAAGCGAAAATCTTTCAGCAAGCGGAGAAGGACTTGAGAAAATGCGTCGTTGCTACAAACATCGCTGAGACGTCCTTAACTGTCGATGGAATTGTCTTCGTCATTGATTCGGGATACTGCAAACTCAAAGTCTACAATCCCAGAATTGGTACGTCGATATATGTAGCCTTATATTTTGTTTTCTTGTTAGAATTTGCGATAATGGATCCCTACAAAAGTCTTTTGTTTTATTTGTACGCGTTGAAAAATGGTTTATCTTTAATTTCTTACTTAGAGTAGAAATGAGAAATCTATGCACTCTACAGAGAGACACTTGGATATCTGTATGTAGGCCCAGACTTAACATAAAATAACGATAATAATACAAACAATAGCCAAATGAAAAAGGAAAAAATCTTTGCCTATATTCCTAACTTTTGGGTCACTTTAACTTTTAAAACTCATCGTTATCAACAGGTATGGATGCTTTACAAATCTACCCAGTATCGCAAGCTAATGCTAACCAGAGAAGCGGTCGTGCGGGCAGAACTGGGCCTGGAAGGTGTTACCGCCTATACACCGAGCGACAGTATCTTGACGAATTACTTGCAACAGGAGTACCCGAAATTCAGAGGACAAATCTGGCGAACACAGTCCTTTTGCTGAAGTCGTTAGGAGTGCAAGACTTGCTGGCTTTTCATTTCATGGATCCACCACCTCAAGACAATATTCTCAATTCACTTTATCAATTGTGGATTCTTGGCGCTCTGGACAACACGGGCAGATTGACAACACTTGGTCGTCAAATGGCCGAATTCCCATTGGATCCACCGCAGTGTCAAATGCTGATCACTGCCGAGAAACTTGGGTGCACGTCCGAGATTCTTATCATCGTATCCATGCTTTCCGTGCCTTCGATATTTTACAGACCCAAAGGACGAGAAGAAGATTCTGATTCAGCTAGAGAAAAGTTCCAGGTACCCGAGTCTGATCACTTGACATTCCTCAATGTGTATAATCAGTGGAAAACCAATGGTTACTCCATGTCCTGGTGCAACGATCACTTTATTCACGGCAAGGCAATGCGAAAGGTTAGTAGTCCATTTCTTCATTCCTTACGTTATTGATGCATTTTTTAATCAAAGTAAACACATCGGACCCCAATATGAGATAATTTCGAAAAATCTTTTTCAATGTTGACCTGCCCAGGTGAGAGAAGTAAGATCACAGCTTGAAGAAATCTTAAAACAGCAAAAGATGGAAGTCAAAAGTTGCGGCACCGAATGGGACATCGTACGCAAGTGCATTTGCTCAGCCTATTTTCACCAAGCAGCAAGATTGAAAGGTATCGGGGAGTACGTCAACTGCCGTACAGGAATGCCCTGTCACTTGCACCCTACGTCTGCTTTGTTTGGAATGGGTTTCACACCGGACTACGTAGTTTATCACGAGCTTATAATGACTTCCAAAGAGTACATGCAGTGCGTCACTGCCGTGGACGGTTACTGGCTGGCCGAGTTAGGACCAATGTTCTTCAGTGTTAAGGAGACGGGCAAAACTGCCAAAGCTAAAAGACAAACTCTTCGCCATTTGAATGAAATGGAGAGTCAAATGAAGGAGGCGGAGGCGGAAATGAAAGCAAGAGCGCAAGAACAACTTCATAAAGAACAGGCTTCTGTTAGAAGGTGAATAGCTGCCGTTCAGTAGTCTGCATCGCTAATTTTAACATTAATATTATCAATTAACAATTAACTGTCGTGTTGCATTTTTTTCAGGCAAGAAATTTCGACTCCTGGAATGAAAGAACCAGGTACTCCCGCATCGTATCGACGCACTCCTAAACGTTTGGGATTGTAAATATTGTAACAAACTTGTATTAAAATATTGTAAATATTGTGTAAGAAATAAACGTGTATAAATTATTTTTATGTTAACTCGTGTATTTGATTTATATCCAGATCATTGCAACAGATTTGTAGAATTTTAGAAACCATTTAAAACGGCGAAGATAAATGGATTAACTGTAAAAGCATCCTCAAAAGTTAATTATTCTTTTATTTACTAAAGTTGTATTAAACACAAAATATTTTCACTTCACCAATAGTGATCAAGTTATTGATTTTCAATGAAAATGTATTTATTTTGTCAATTGTTGAGATATCATTTCATCTAATTAATTTTTTATGTTAAAATAAACAAATATTTGTATCTTTGTATTTGAAAAAAATCCATTGGATAGAAGTAATTTACCGTCGAAATGGTCTGAAATTAACTATATATGCACATCTTATCCGTGTGCAGTTATTTGTGCAATTTATGCCAGAGGCTAACATAGAAATATGTATTTATATTTCTAATTTATATTCTATTATATGCGAAGGTGCGATTTTGAGGTTAGAACGAGAGAAAATATTTACAATCAACAAAGATAGGAAGAATATAAAGAACAAAGTTGGTACCCGTAAATAATTTATTATAGCAGGTGTTTTTTTATATTTTATACAAGTAAATTATTAAAACACTTATATAATGCCAATCTTGTTGGCAACATCAAGAGCATCGTAGTCTCTTGTCAAACGTACGTATGCCTTCTTTTTACCGTCAGGCCTAATGAGGGTGTTGACTTTCAAAACATCGACATCGTACAATTTTTTAACCGACGACTTGATGTGGTATTTGTTAGCACCGGTGTGTACGATGAAGACCAACGTGTTGTTGTCCTCAATTTTTTTCATCGCTGCTTCCGTAGTCAAAGGGAACTTGATGATGTTAACAGCATCCATACTATAATAACATTTGATCTTATTACGTAAATGTCGATTCGGTAATGTACTTAAATTTTCTTATGAAAACTATCAGTAGGATTAATAAGTTGTTTTCAAAATAATATCAAAGAGATTCCCATGCTTATCATCATGCGAATAAAATTAAAAATTTCATTAAAAAATGAATATCGCTACACTTACCGGCTCCTAGTTGGCACCGATTTCCTGGGATATTTAGGATTCCTTGGTGGCCTGAAGGTCTTTGGCCGGTGGAAGTGTACGGATGTCCTAATTTTCCTTACTCTGGATCCCTGAGTACCCTTCAGGATCTGAAATTTGAATAACGTCTTTACTCAGGAGTCCATGGCAGATATTACGATAAAGTTACATTCATTTTTACAACCATCAGTACTGTGTTTATGATATTCTTTTCATGGAATTCAAAGAGATTCCCACACGTGTAACTCATCACGTTAAACATAATTAATCCATAGATCCCGGATACTTAATAATCTGTCTTCAAAAGTTTAGTTTCTTAGTAACAAAGCACGTAATTCAATATTTTCAAAAGTCGGTTAGTTGTCAAAAGATATCTCAATATAACGTACGCGATTTATCTTGTAAAAGAACCATTGGTATTTATGATTTATTAAACACAATCGTAAACGACGAGAAAAACGGATCATTTTAAAGTACTGCTTTAACTCACCTTCTTTTGGGTCTTGAGAGCCTTCTGCAAAGGCTGAGCTGGCCTTCCACCCTTAGGTGTCTTCTTTTGAGCCTGAGCATTTTTCTTGGGTTTGGAGGCTACAGATTTAGCAGCAGGTTTGGCAGCTGGCTTGGCTGCAGGCTTAGCTGCAGGCTTGGGAGCAGATTTTGGTGCAGACTTGGCAGCTGCTTGAGCTACCTTCTTGGCAGCTGCTGGAGCGGGTGCTGCCTTCTTGTCTGCTGGCTTGGTTACTTTGGAGGAAGAAGCAGCGGTTGCTGGCTTCTTCTCAGCCTTCTTCTCTGCCTTTTTGTCGGCGGACTTACCCGCTGAAAAAATCAAAATATTTTCTTTGTTAAAGTAGAAATCAACGGTAAACTGAATTATCACTGATAACCTCTGAATGTTTATGATTCCAGGTTAGGTGAAAGAACACCGCAAGCTCGATATTGTTGAGAAAATTTAACTTATAAATAACTCTTTAAAAATTTGAAATGACAACACAAAAGTACCAACAGCTCGCTCTGTAATGGAATTATTAGAAAATTAATACAACTAAAACCATGTGATATCAATGTACGCAACTGGCCACATGGCCAGTCAAGTAAGTATTTTTTAAAGATTTTTCGATAAATTACGGACCCATGGTCATATTCGACAATTGGAACATTCAATAATATTAACTTGAATGAATCATTTTACGATGTTTTTAACGTGCAGCACTGATAAAATGACATTCAAATTACCTGTTTTTTCCGTGGGCTTCGCTTTCGGAGCCATGTTAAACGTGAAAAGAACGACCGATCACACTGTTGTAGCGGAAATAGAATTTCATCGCCTAGCACGGCCATATTGTTCACCACACCACGCAAGTCGTTGACGAATTTAAATTTGAATCTCAGCGCTTTCGTTATCATTGGATTCTGTAATCGTATATTAGTGGAGAAAACTGTAACATGTAAAGGTCAAAAATTTGTCGCATACGTTCACGGATACACATTTAAAACTGTTTAAACAAACTGCACGCAATAATCTCACGTTTTACGGGATCTAATAATACAATTCCAAATACACGCGTGCAATAGTCTCGGCGCAGACTCCCTTTCCGTTGCCGATTGATGGCCAGTCCATAGAGTAGTTGTGTCCCAACTACTTTTTCCGCTAAACGCTAATTTACAGCTCTAAAATCCGAAAAATTGACGGAAAAAACTCAACAATGTCATTGTTTGAAAAGCTATAACTAATTAACTAAACGAGATATTAGTACGAGTGGCAAATCAATATGTTTGCATTTCGATGTCAAATACGTCCGTTCTTCGGATCAAGAAAGAGTTGACTTAAACGAGCATTCTTGCAAAAAAAGTGTTAATAAAAGTTTTTTAAACGTCATCTATCGGGTGAAAAGGTACACGCCGACGTATAATTTCAAACGAACGTCTTAATGAGATGGCGATAAGAGGGTATTTTTTATATATTTCAAGCGAGCGATATTTTGAAGTGCGCTCTGTTGTGTAAAAATATTGCACCTACTCAAGTACACTTGACTAACGTAATAAAAGATTCGAATTACAACGAAATCGACGGTTTACGTACGTGGTCTCGTCGTAGCGCAAAGAACCCTTTAATAGGGGATTTGTCAGCAACCAGAAGCGATGTAAAACTGCGTTCCAACGATTTATATTGTTTATACTCAAACGAGTTGCTTAGATTACAAAAGTAACACTCCAAATGCTGAACTATTGCTATTTGCTATTCCTCAAATATTATTATTGCTTTTAATGCTTCTATTTACTATGCGCTGATAATGTGGCGAGCGCGCTTCAAAATATCGCTCGCTTGAATGCCCTCTTATCGCCATCTCACTACGACGCTCGTTTCAAATTACACGTACGTCGGCGTGCAGCTTTTCATCCGATAGATGACGTTTAAAAACATGTATTTTCGCCAAAATGCTTGTTTATATAAACTTTTTTTGATACGAAAAACGGCCGTATTCCGCATCGAGAACCAAACAATTTGACGTCGGACACGACTACTCCGTAGGTTAGCCTTAGATCGGGAACGGAATGGTAGCATTCGTTTGGACTACAATATAGATTGATCGTTGGATAATTGAGTACGTAACAAAATTTTAAAAATGTCAAACATTTTATTTGTTATAGAATATCAACAGATACGAAGACAAGCTAATTTTGTTCAGGTGACGCCCACGAGGGAGGCACGAAATGTCCTAACAATTAGGAAGGGGCAATTTTGACAAGAGATTTTAGAACAAGGAAATATTTTTACGATCAACAAAGATAGGAAGAATACAAAGAAGAAAGTTGGTATCCGCAAACAATTTATTATAGCAGGTGTTTTTTCGTATTTTTCACAAGTAAATTATCAAAACACTTATATAATGCCAATCTTGTTGGCAACATCAAGAGCATCGTAGTCTCTTGTCAAACGTACGTATGCCTTCTTTTTACCGTCAGGCCTAATGAGGGTGTTTAACGTGTTGTTATCCTCGATTTTTAACGGCATTTTAACGGCATACGGTACTGTACAAAAAATTGGTTTTGTTACACGAATATCGTTTCGGTATAGGTATTTAGTTTAGATAACGATAGATTAAAAAATGTATATCGCTACACATATCGGCTCCTGGTTGGCACCGATTTCTTGGGTCCTAATTTTCCTTATTCTGGATCCCTGAGTACCCTTCAGGATCTGACAGTTGAATAACGACTTTACTCAGGAGTCCATGGCAGATATTACGATAGAGTAACATTCATTTTTACAACCATCAGTACTGTGTTTATGATATTCTTTTCATGGAATTCAAAGAGACTCCCACACGTGTAACCCATCACGTTAAACATAATTAGTCCATAGATCCCGGATACTTAATAATCTGTCTTCAAAAGTTTAGTTTCTTAGTAACAAAGCACGTAATTCAATATTTTCAATAGTTGGTTAGTTGTCAAAAGATATCGCAATGTAACGTACGCGATTTATCTTGTAAAAGACCCGTTGGTATTTATGATTTATTAAACACAATCGTAAACGACGAGAAAAACGGGTCTTTTTAACGTACTACGCTCGTTTACCTTGTTTCGGATCTTGAAAAGCTTCTGCAAAGTCTGAGCTGGCTTCCACCCTTAGGCGTCTTCTTTTGGGCCTGAGCATTTTTACCTTACCTTCTTTTGGATCTTGAGAGTATTCTGCAACGACCGGGTGAGTCTTCCTCCCTTCTTGTTGGGGAACTTGGCCCTGAAAAGGTTGTAACAAATTCTTATCACTGATAACCTCTGAATGTTTTTGATTCGAAGCTATGCGAAAAATCACGTCAAACACGATATTGTACAGAAAATTTAACGTGTCAAGAAGTCTATTAAAAAATTGAAACGACAACGCGAGAACACATTAGCTAGTACTGTAACAGAAACGTTTAAGAAAGTATCACAACAAAACCACCTGATAAAAACGTCGGACCCATGGTCATATTCGACGGGTGGAACGTTCAATAGTATTAACTTGGATAAATCATTTTACGATGTTCTTAACGTGTAGCATTGAAAAAATGACGTTAAAATGACTAGTCTTTTCCGCGGGATTCGCTTCCGGAGACACGTGCTGAGATCGCTAAAGGATGCTTGGCCGTGCGCGAGATTCTAGGGCGATCCTAGCAACCGCATTTGGAACTAGGGTAATCGGGTAAAAGGGGGGCTGGAAATGGACAAGCCGAGGCAAACCGAGCCGAAGTGAAACTATCGAGCATGAAGATTACGGACGTTGGATAATTGAAACTCGTAATGAGATTTTCAAAACGCTATACGTCTTATTTTGCTGAAACTACGAACAAGTATGAAAAATAGGCTAATTGTCCTCGGCGAAAAAATCCCGTCGATAAAACAACAAGTATACGGTAGTTTTGATCGATTCGCAAAGATCGATAGCTGTCGATTTCGTGCAATTTCATAAACTTTATTCGTTACACTTGCATGGGTCACGTGTGTATCGTCGAAAATTTACTTGCTCGATTCGCGACCACACAACAATCGTTATTCCATCGCCGCTTTTCCGCGTAATGGACTTTATCGACTTAAAAAATTACGCTGAAATTGCACGTAGACGTGCGCACATCTTTTATTATTGGAAATAAAGACGCTTCGTTTTCTCGGAAATGTTGTTGGTTGTTTTGCACAACCTATAGATGCAGTAATGTCTACGGGCGCGTCGCGGTCGTATCGAAAGAAGGCTTTTTCGCCCAATAAGCGCGCACGCGTGCGTCAAAAGTTCGAGATTCATGGGAAAAGTATCCGCGCGTACAGTTATATATGCGGCTTCTGTCCCTTTTTCTTTCGTCGGATCGGATCGTAGAAAGAGAGTTGGGTACAATGGCGAGTGACCGCGTGATGCACGTTTATATACACCGTACAAAGCCCAAAAAATACACATCGCGCGCGACAAACAATGGGTGTAACGAGCTCGTGAATACTTTCCTTCTTTCCGGCTTTTCCCCTCCTCCCACCTCCTCGACAAAGTACACAGCGATCCTAGTGTACGACCACCCGCGCACCACACGCACGTACACATCACGCGTGTGCAAGCAAGCGCGTCGCTTGGATACGAGTATAGCGTATATAGACTGGTAGTCGCGCATTTACCTCGCAGCACCTGCCGTGGTAACTCGTGTTTTTGTCTCTATCGTCGTGCGCGTACGTCTCCATCTCTGTCTCTTTGTTTTCCTTTTGGATTTCCTCGAGGATTTTATCTCTTGTTTTCCTTGTGGGGGTTTTCAGTGACGGGTGCGCGAAGCTGCGCGAAAATTATGCACAAGCACCGTACAGTCTGGCTTTATAGCGATTCTCGCGCGAAGCTTTAATTGCTCGCGAAGGGTGGGGTGGGAAGAAGGGTATTATCGTCCGGTCAACTTGAAATGCTAGAGAGCCGATCTGCAATCTACAAGATGATCAACAGCGATATCAGTTGCGATCGTACGGTAAGACCTTTAATCCTACAAATACTTGGTAGTTGGTTGTTTGGGCGTATCAAGCGACGAATGTTTTTTCCTTACGCGTAAACTATCCAAAGTCCCGAGTTTCGTGAAAATACGCATAACCTTACGGTGAATCGTAGTACTAAACCGCTGTTCGTTAACGCTTTGATTACGAAAGAAAAACCAAGTTGCCTGTACATCCCCACGTCGCAGTCGTATACGTATAATTTGCAAAATTTGTATTTCAAATACGCGTGTGCACTCTTACAACGAGAGATTATACAGCAGATGTACATGTGCGTTTGCATAGCCGGTTTCTACGCGCTGCGTAACCAATGGAAAAACAGTTACGAATCCATTGTTGTATTTAGCGTACTTTATACGAGCGAAAATGGATTTTTTTACTCTTGCAGAGAGTCTATTTGGCACGACTATTACCGCGTAACTCGTGCGCGAAAGATAACTTTTCTATTGACAAGATAGTAGTGCACGTAACCCTTTGTTTTGTTTGTTTGTCTCCGTCGCAGATTCGTAAATGGCCAGCACCATACGCATCGGACAAAACGCCTTATCACGATCGTGACTTTAGCGGGGTAGTTCGTCGAGTTTGTGCGGCGCAACCACTGCTTCCGCGAATTTCGAAAGTCATCGTGCTCGGTGATGTTGCGGTCGGTAAGACTTGTTTGGTAAATCGGTAAGTATACATGTATAGACAAGTAAAACCTATGCAAAGCTCTATCCGGTACGCGCTATCATCGCGAGGTCTTGGTCACGCTTGGGTCATCGCTTATTTTGTTGTTCAAGAACGGAGGATGTGTTGAGAAAGTCGCACGATGGACTAATCTTTATTTGCGTTTGCTTTTTTCCTTTGTTCGAAAGAGAAACGAATCGATACGACGTACACTCTCTCGAGAAATATTTGACTAGTATTCTTGAAAAAAAAACAACAATTATCCAAGTGTCATTGTGTGTGTACGATTGTGGAATTGTAGATTCTGCCACAAGTCATTCGACAGCAATTACAAAGCGACAATCGGCGTGGATTTCGAGGTCGAGAGATTCGACGTACTTGGCGTTCCTTTCAACCTGCAAATGTAAGTAGACGCGTTTAAAATCCTTTACGACGTTCTCACGTTAATCAGTTTAAACTTGAAAAATAACTGGGTTAGTCGTTCATCCATCGTCGTCGTCGAAACGTCGCTTCGCTCATTTTTTGCCTTGCAAACTCGAGAAAGTTACGCGGGCATTGTTTACTTGAATTGGCTGAGAAAAAAAGATAAAGATTCTTCGTTTACTTGATTCTTTTTTTATTTCATTGAACGTTCGACGGATGTGAGTTACGCGATTATAATCCAGTGATTTCTCTTTGCACGCGTATCTCTAGCTGGGACACCGCGGGACAGGAAAGGTTCAAATGCATCGCTGCGTCGTACTACAGGGGAGCGAACGGTAATTATACGTTTTTAAGAAATTCACTCGGATGCTCGTGCGCGCACGCGAGTGTGCGCGCGTGTGATTCGTTCGATTTGTACGTATGCCTCGCAAAACACACGGGACGTAACGCCAACGAGCTACAACGAGACACGTACACGTGTAATTTTTGCGCAGTGATAATGATAGTGTTCGATCTGGGCAGCTTGATGTCGCTGCACCATTGTCAGCAGTGGTTGGCCGAGGCCAATCGTAGCAACAATGGTCCCTATCACGTTTTTCTCGTGGGTACCAAACGAGACCTACTGGTAACGTTATTATTCAATGCGATATCAACGGATCAACGCACGACGAAGCATAAATAACGATTGATTTTGGTCGACAGTCGAATCAGGTGTACGAGATAGTCGAGAAGAAAGCAGTGGATATATCGCGTCGTATGAAGGCTGAATTGTGGGCAGTATCAGCGAGAACTGGCGACGGTGTAGCGGAATTATTCGCTCGAGTTGCATCGCTGGCCTTTAACGCAAGTGTCCTGCGCGAAGTCACCAGCCTCAGGCTCGAGCCCATTACTCTTGGCACCGACTTGATCAGTACGTTTTTACCACCCTTTCTTCTTGTTTGTCCCCTTTAGCCAAACGTGCGCGGAGCGATTGTTGCGCCGCTAAAAGACTATCGATGTCGCGCGGTATACGGGTTCGTTGACTCGCGTTGATCGCTGTTAGTCATCGCACACGTGCGCAGGAAATGCGATTTCGGTCTTTTCTTCGCTTCTTTTCAAACGCGCCACGGCTTCTTTCCTCGTCCTATTCTCGTTTTGTAGACGAGCAAGGAAGCGTTGTTTCGTTAATAATAAATAGCAACAGCATTTGTAGCTCTGAGCGACCCAACCTTTCCAAACGATCGTTCCGAATAAAGGTCCGAGTCACGCGCCGCGTTCCTTTCTTTTCTTTAATCGTTGTTCGTCTTGTGCGCGCTCTATTATGTTCGAAAAAACGGACAATTACCGCGCGACGATTCAAAGTGCAACTCTGTTCGAGCGCTTTTATACGAGGAGCTGGATAACCTCGGGCTTGTGTCTCTTTTCCATCGCACCTTACGATACCTGTACGGGCGTTTCACCTTTTCACGTGCGACCGCTCGGGTATATACGTTGAGTCGCTTCCAAATTAATGGCCGATTTGAATACGCGACAGTCGTAGTGCAATGATTCATACGATGCATTGACCGAACGAGCGTTCGAGCATTTTTATTCGTCCAAACGAACGTTCGTACGATACGTCGCTCGAAGATTACACCGCAAATTAAAACGTTTACCAGCGTTCGGTCTAGTTGGCCTGATTTTGAAACCTTGATCACCAACGTTTGTCCGTCTAACGTGGCTTTACACTTGTATTTTGTTTCAGGACTGAACCGAGAAACGAAGAAAGTAAGAACGAAGGATCGCGGCTTACCGAAATGCGCCAACTGTCAAAATCAAGCCTGATCGGACTGTGTCCTTTTTTTTTGTTCAACGTACCCAATACTTGATCGCTCGCTATTCAAACGTGCATCATCAATCTTAATCGTAACGCTTTATCACGTCACGGTTACTTGTCTCTCGATAAGTTGACGCTAAGATCATAGATGTAATTCGTACGCGAAGCAGCTATACGGTATCGTGCAAAAGATTTTCCCACAAAAGTTACAAGATGATTAATCGAACGACTTTTCAGTATTATTACAATGTATTTGGATAATTTGTCGTAAATAATCCGTCGAATAGCGTACGTTTCGCCAAAACTAAGCTATCGAGTAAGAAGATTGCTCTCGATTGATCGTACGGAGACAATTTTACGTAAACGTTATTTTTCTAAACGCAGTGAATAGATTTACCTTCTAATTGTCAGAATCGTAGCTAGAACATTTATTAATTGTTCCTGACTTTTATACAATTTTCATAATGTATCGCTGTAAAACTCAAAATAAAAACTACAGGAAAATGTAAAGCTTGTTCAATTATTTACTTGTTCACTCAATTGTCGCGCTTCCTTCTACAAATCGCTATTATTTGTAGTTTCGACAACGAAATTGTACGTAATATTTTCACAGATTGTTAAACATTAATAATTAATGGCGAAACGATGGTTAAAAATAAGGCAAAGTACATTCAAGGATTTAAACAAGCGTGCTCGATGGCGCGCTTTTTGCAATCGAGTCGTTGCGTAGTTCGATACTCTCGAGCGTATATACGTGTGCCGTATACATGCATACAACTCGAGAGCCGTATTGCTTCTATCTCTGTCCGACTCAAAAGTAATATTATAATCCTCAAGCGTCAAAATCGTTCGTTCTGAACGTATGCATACACCTATATACACACGCACACACGTACCAGCAAAAAGAAATAGAGAGAGGGAGAGAGAGAGAGAGAGATAGAGCGAGATAGCGTCCGCGAGGGGTACACGTGGAAGGTGATCGTGTGGCCATCATAGCCCCCCATCGCATCACGACTACACTGCAAACGGAGCAGTAGTTGTTTTATTGCACAGCTAAACTCGCACTTATATATCTATACGTTTTAACGTAGCGATCCGTTCGCCAAACTACGAACCGTTATTCGCACTTCCAGGTCAGTGATTAATTTCATTTTTTTTCGTTATGTATATATGCATGTATGTATATTTATATTTATATTTGTATATGTATATATATACACACGTTTAAGCATTCCACAATATTTTCTTGTTACTTGCTTACGCACACGCATACGCACACACACACGTACACGAACACACACATACACACACATATATATATAAATGCTCCCGCTCGTATTAAGTATCGCAGCAGAGTATCACAGCTTTGGGACGATTGTTTGCGAGAATGAGGAAATAAAAAAAGAAATAACGTCGCACGGAGTCGTTGAAAATAAATAGACTATTTTACGAGTGTATCCTTGGCCTCTGTGCGTTGAAAATTGGTGCACGTGTATGTGTTTATTACGCGTCTTGCGCGAAATTGAGTGTATGGCTGTGTAGGTGTATGCATATATAGAAAGTGCGATCCGTCTTTGTACGATATGTATATGTAAGCAGTGAACTTGTGTTACATGTATGCATATATGTATACCAGTTACGTAGGCTCGTCGTTAAACGTCTTAATATATTTGTTGTTGTTAGTGGTGGTGGTGGTGTTGTTGTTGTTGTAGTAACAGTCTTATTGTACCGTTTAGTGTCTTGTTTACCCGTGCGCAGTCTAACGAAATCCACGTTTGATTATACGAGATGGGATGCGCAGTGCACGACTAATTGGACTGCGCGCCTCTATATATCGTGCTCGTGCAACAGGTGATGTTTGTTGCTCCTTTTTATCCATGCAATCAATCGTTGCTTCTGCTATAACGTCTTATCAGCGGACGATTTTTGATTGTACATTCCAATTGACGAGTGCTCTTTATCGACATTTCCTTTATTAGATTTTTCTTGCTTTTAATTATTCAGATAATTAATCGGGCATTTCAACGTTCATTTTCACGGGAATTTTCAAAAGGGATTTATTAATGTATTTTATCGTAGTTTTCTTTTTTGTCAACTAAACAAAACAATCACTCGATTTATTTTCTACATCAAGCTTTCGTTATTTTAATTACCAAAATTGAAATTTGTTTTTTTTCTTGGTTCTTTTCAACGAGAATCTCGTTGAAAAATATACGTATTACTCTATTTCCAGTTAAGAGCTTCGGTCGTTTCAACCGCTGAATAATGTAACCGGATCAAAGTTCAGGGTAAAAATGTCGATTTCTTTGACGGTGACACGATTTTTGTGTAGATTTTCGTAGTTTCGTTCATCACGGTTATCTTAATTAATTGAGAAAGGACATCTCGAAATAAACTTGCAGTCGCAATCGTGTGCACGGTAACGCAATTGCTAATTTTCAGCAAGAAAAACTGAATTAAATACGTAAACAGTTTCGATATTTCATAACAAAATGAGGATATTTATAAAGTTATTATAAATATTCAATAAACACTTTTTTATGTATTTTTTTCTGAAAAATATCCTAGACAGCTCCGTAGCGTAACGCCAATTTCCCTATTGATGCTACTTGTCGTCCACGTGACTCACCAGCGTTATCATTTTACCGGTTCAATCGCTTTCAAGGGAGCGCACGATGCGTTGTCAATTAACGAGCTGTTCGCTTTTTTTTTTCTCAAAAAATACGTCTATAACATAAACGTCAAGTTTATGGCTAATAATTGTTCGATTACTATTTCATGCGCGTATTTTGAATTAAATTTAAGGACATCCGTGTACTTTTTGTTATTTTATGACGCGCTTAACACGATTACCGCAGCACTTTTAACGTTATTTAGATATTTGAACGACGAACAACGCATGTAAACGGGCATATTTGATAAAAAACGAATTTATCGGATAACTGTTTTAAATATTGTTTTGCTGGATCAATCGCAAAAAAATATTGTTTTGTCCGTACTGTTTCGAAATTTAAAGTGCATAGAAAAAAAACTACGGAATAAACAAATTCATAGCCACTATAAACGTACACGGAAATTGATTATAATTCGCCTATCGTCTTGAGAATAAAAGAATTATAAACGATCGGAGTAAAATAGTACACCTTGTGTCAAGGTCGTAGAGGAGGCCTTTTTTATTCGGCCAAGTGTACCATTCACGAGTCAAAGACAACGTTAAGTCAATCGCGAAAGTAAAGTTTTCTCTTCAAAGCATCAACGTATTACCGCTTTAACAGAAGGTTAATGCTACGCTCGAAAGTATCTCGTTAAAGGAGATGTTCAAATCATCATTTCTACTCGTTACTCTCCAAAATTGTATTTTAGAAACATTTTTGGCGTCCTTGGAAATGAGAGTGGGCTTATTTCCAGCGTTACGAAACGTGATCCATTTCAAAAGTAGTAGCTGTTTCATTATATAAGGAGAGTATTTGATATTTTTTCGTGCTTCTCACTTGCACAATGTCGTACGGTTGCTTGAAAGCGTGCGCGTTCAAGAAACTCCCTTTCGTCGAAATTCTCGTCGACTAATTTCTACGGCGAAACCGGTGAAAATTCACGTTGCAAAAAATATCGATTAAAAAACAAACCCAAATAAGACGACTTTTTACAAGCGACGTTCAGCGGAATAGCAGCCAAATCTCGCGCCTGTGTGATTTTTTTTCATGGCCACTGTCCCGCTCAGAGGCCACCACGTAAGACATTGACCGTGAGCTCGCGATTAAACGTCGGAATCATCGTGTGAATTTTTACAAATATTCCCTAATGCTTAGGAGATCGAATCAAACGCTGGCTAATTATAATTTGCCTTTTTCGGCGCATACCATGCGATTGGCACACGTTGTTGATCAGCCTCTACGTACTTGCTTCGTATATACGTGACGTACATTGAAGAAAACTGCGCGTGTGTAGGTAACGTCAAGTGTGGGCATTTGAATTTCCATGATTCGCGCGTCACCCCCGTTGAAGCGTATTGAATATTCACGAGCACGAAAATTCGTCACGTACGCTCTTCTTCTTCTTCTTCTTCTTCTTCTTCGTCTTCTTCTTCCTTGTCGTTACCTCCACAGCCGACCTTCTAACTTTTGTACGTGCACATTGACACTTTAACGTGTTTTTTTTTCTTTGCTCGAATCGTCGCCCATAATTTTTGTTTCGTGTTCTTTTTATCGTCCAAGAGTTGATTGGTCAATCGCTTTGGGAAAGTTATTTCTATACGACGAGAAAAGGTGAGCATACGACTATGATTAAAAAGTGATTAATTCTAATTGTCTCTTTAGAGTTGGATCGCGTATAGCTATATTCGTGCACTTTTCCGCAACCGTATCGCGTACATAAATCATAGTCCTCTCGTGTAATGACGCAACGTATTTGATAATATGCAAGACTTAATTTTTTTATTTTCTGCGATGTATCTCCATCGCGTAAGACTTGTTAATATTGAATTATCGACAATTGTAATCCAGTTTGTGCGATTTTTCCGAACGTTTTTACTTCCACGAGTAAAAGAATAATCGTCTTGAAAAGAAAACCACGTTGTTTTCTTGGTTTGATACAGTCTTCTCCTTGCCTAACAAATTTGACGTTTCGTATCAAAGAAAAGATGCTTCGTGAAAGTTGTGCACAATCCGCGTGACGTATCAAAAAAATATATTTCTTCACTCGTGTAATGAACGAAAAAAAAAGAATAAAGCATTTCACCTCGAGCAATCTATATACATATACATATTTTTTTTTCCACAAAGAAATATTCATGACTGTCCGTACAGATAGTCTCCAAAAGATAAAACTCAACTCGCTGCGCAACGATGATACATACATATATATACGGTATCGCGCGTGCGCGCATGACTTGCTCGTTTGCTTTCTCGACGGCGGCGGTGGCGGTGGCGGTGGCGGCTGCGGCGGCGGCAGCGGCGGCGAATAGTATAGACGAGCATGGTTCGCTAAAAGTTTGTCAGTTTCGCGCTGCACGTTGCGATTGTCGCGTTCAACCGAATATATGTATGCGTTGAAGTTGCTGAGATTTGTCTCTCGTTCCTTTCGTACGTGTTCGTTTTGACGTAATATCAATTACGCGAGTGCATTGTTCGTCACTTTAAATACAACGCATCTCTTGGATACAACCGTCATGGATTTGCCAGTGAGTACTCGTTTAAATGTACATCTACGTATATTTGCCTCGAATTCGGCGATGCCAACGTTCACTTTTATTTGATTTTTTCCCCGATTATTTCCATTCCACTTTGAATTTGTAGACACGCACACGCACGTGTGATTTTATTCGAAAATTCCAATTTGTACGGAAAGATTTGGTACACGGGAATGCTACGTGGACGTCGACCGGAGGGACACATTGGGCGGAATGTTTACACAAGGACAGTCGATTAGAATTTGAAACGACACTTGAATCGCGTATGCGTGATTTTAAAATTGAGATGAAGCGACTTTACCTGCGTCAGAGCAGATCAATGTCGGAATAAATTTCTTACGTTTCGGATTTTTTTTGTCTTTTTTTTGTTTTGTTCTTTTTTTTTTGGGCTGCACACCTGCGCCTACGATACGTATACATGCGCTTGCACGAGCAAAGACAACGCAACGACATCGCAACGACCGGACGCGCATTGTACTTTTTTTATCGGTCGCATCGAATTTAAATTACAGAGCGATACGTAATATCTTTTCAAGCGGTGCACCGTCTTTTCTTTTACACTCAGTTTCATACGAACCTGTCTGCTGATTCTACGTGCAAACGTCACAACGTACGCTTTTGTTCAATTTTCCACGAGTTACCGATTTCACCGTTTTTTTCGTTGTCGTCGTGCGAAATAAATGCAATGTCAGCGCGAGGAAATTAGATTGTGACGAAAAATTAACATTCGTATGATTGCAACTTTGATGATACGCGATTTTTTTCATACGAGGCTCGAAGGAATTCGCACGAACGATATACGAGAATTGGCCAAGAAAATATACAAAGTAATAACGATTATCTAAATTACCTTGGACAAAGTAGCAGGAGGGAGCAATTTTGTTTCATTTGTTTTGTCTTTTCTTGTTTTATCAACGAAGGCTATTTGCTAATTATTGAAAATATTTTATCATCGGAATGTTCTTCAATGGGATATCAACGAACAAAACGAACAATGAAAACAAGAAAAACAGCGTTTGCGACAATTCAACGAAACTGGACGACTTTTTCAAACGAAAATAATCAAATCATCACGTTTCGTACGATGCACGCGCACGCTAATTGAACGCAACGCCTCGACAAAAGAGAATTTCAATCGTACGAACAGTAAAATTATCAAAAAAGAAGAAAATAAAATCTTCGATAGGAGCGTGATGCTGATTGAGCGAAAAAAAAACAAAACCGTTTGATCATCGCTCAAAAGTAGCAAGGCACGCGGCAAACGCGGAAAAAGACGATTGTCGAGTTGTATATGATGGTGCGATTACGTAAAGCCAATATTATTAAGCCCGACACACGCGCGCTGACCAAAGTCAGTGTGTCGCCAGCACTATAAATCATTATATTTACGTGTATTATACTCCATGTTCCACAGGTTGTTTGTATTAACGAAGAAAAGAGACAAGTTGAGTCGTTAGCTTGTACGTTTGAACGTACGTGCAGCTCTGCAGCTTGGCGTACAGATCGTTAGCGCGTTCAGCAACGGGTTTAATTCGGTGTTTCCATGTTTACGTCACGACGAGTAGATGGATAAGTTTCGATCGCGAATGGCCGGAGATGCTCCAAACGTGTGAATCAAACAAGTAAAAACCCGCGGGGTCAGTACGCGAAATACCATCTCGAACCAGCTGTATACGGTATATATACACGCACGAGGAGTCGTGGAAAAATTTGCAAACGTTTTTAACGCGCTACGCCTACGTATTTTTGTCGTTTAATTCGACTTCTCGATAACTTCAGAGGAGTTCAAGAGTCTGATGTGAGCGCAATGACTTATTGATAATCTTGTTATTTTTATTTTGTCGGTAACGAGATCTTGTCTTTATCAAAGTTACATACGTATAGACTTGTATCGGCTCTACTGTATTCGTACGTTTGCCAAGATTGAACGTTCGCTCGTTGTACGATGTTACGTCAATGACTCACTTTCTGATATTTGACTACGTTCTGGCGCTAAAATGTCAACTGTGGAAACTACGAAAATAAAAACAATATGCTAATGTGCTACTCTGATTAGCCGAAACACAATAGTATCAAAATTACGCGATGCTTACGGGTTATGCGAGTCATTTATTTACGAAACCTTTGTGAAAATTAACTTGTGCCTGTGTTTTTTTGGTACTCTTCCAATACCTCGAAAACGTCTTTCGGTTTGTCATTCTTGCAAATTCTCTCGATCGTTCGAACACTCTATTTACAAGCGATTTGGGACCTTATAGATACAGCGAATTAAGAAACAAGTCCAATCGATTTTACGATCTCATCGATACGGGTAATCATTTTATACTCTCTCTCTCTCTCTCGGCCATCATCCCTGGCGTTTACACGCAATAATCACGACACCTGCTACTCATTTTCTTCTTTTTTCTTTTCGTTTTTTTTTCTGTTGTTGTGAAACTCTGGAGTTATCGCGATTTGTCATATTCGAAATCATCTTATCGTAACAACGAGCATGATGTAACCGTTACAAAGCCCTAAGTCATCATCTGTGTGATTATTTCTCCTACGTCGCGTTACTAAGCTGAATGAAAATCGCGAAAAGAGAGAAGAACAAAATAACGAGCGCCACTAAATAGATACACGCATGTACATCGAGTGATTGTAAGTCGGATCGCTTAATACTATGTAATGCGTTGAGTAACTTTTCGTCTAGACAAAACTCGTTTGTTCCACTTCTTCTTTTTCTTGGAGAAATACTTGAACTTGAAGCTGCTGCATCGCTTGCGAACATCAATGTATTTTTCCTCAACGATTCTAACACGATCAAATATTTCAATCGAAAAAAGAAAATGGACAAAGTATTCGCTAGTCGCCAATGTCGAAAGCATCCACGCCATTTAGTCAATGTCGTAACGGACCACTAAAGAGCTATCGAGTTTTTCCTCTTTTCGCGGTAAAAATTGCGAAGCAACGTTTGTACGACGACGTATATACACGAGTCAAGATAAATATACGGGTGTCGAGTGCCGTACTATTATACGATCTCGCTAATACTAAACGCCGAGTGCATGGAAGAAGCGATCAAACGTTACGTCAACGATACGTTTTTTTCTCATTTTTCTCTCTTAACTTCTCGTTTTCGTAGTTTTTTTTGCTTTGCAGCCTATAAGATCAACGCGCATGTATATATATACGTGCACATAGACCGGTTCCCCGCGTCCACCGGTTTTTCTCCATTCTCTCTCTCTCTCTTCGTTCTGCATTGGAATTTCGAGATGAATGCGCGAACGCCGCGGATGCAGTTGTCGCTCGGCGCATCATCGTCTTGTCCACTTCTGCGTTAGAGTTTATCGCGCTTTATTTTGTCCATCCGAAGAGATAGTTGTAAAAAAAGGTCAAGGTGCTTCTTCTTCGACTGCTTTTTCCTCCGTTCGCCGTCGTAGTTTGTTATATTCCCTGTCTCGTACATGTGGCACGTGTTTACGAGAAGGTAAACACGTCGGTGATCGATATACCATTTGATAAGTTTTAATTTTTACAACAAATACAGCCGATGATAAGATTAAAATCTTGACAAAGTTATCAGCGACAATAGCGTGGACGTTCGTTACTTGCAAAGACAACAAGGCTCTCTTTATTTGTTTCGTTCGTTCTTTGGTCTTTTTTTTTGTTGCAACGCTGCAACAAAATCAATTGCGTTATACTTTTCAAACGAATAATAATCCGTGCTCCAAGTAACAATACTCGACAAAGTTATCGCGCTATCGCTATATAGAACGATGAAAAAGTGTCGCGAGCGTTCGACACGGTTTATCAGTTGATACAGAAAATAAAAAGAAAGAAAATTCGTTATCGCGACAAAAGTCGTGCGCGTGAAAGATCAAGTAGTCTTATAACAGACAATTGTCGTCGTTTTAACGTTTCGTTGAATATTCATTAGTCGGCACGTTTATGCGTTATTGTTTTATCGTTATTTTTATTAGATACGCGAGTCTCGTATTGGACAGTTTTCAAATCGCCGTAATAAACCTATGGATTGCTTTGCAATTTCACGTAACTCTTGAGTTGATCGACTAGCGAAGAAAAGTAATAAATTGCTAATTAATCTTTGTCGCTACGCCAGTACTTATTTACAATTCAACTTTTCATTGCATTTTGATTGGCGTTGACTCTGTACGTCTACCTGTCCGGCTGTCATTAACGATGGGACAAAGAGCCACGTAAATACACGCACACCCACACACGTACGTATCCAGACACGCGCGGAAAAGTTACGTATTAACATTCGTCACAGCGATCAGACGGTAATCAAAGTGCGATGAGTTGCGAAAAACATTACGGACGCGACTGACTTTGCAGACTGCAACGGTGTAAAACCTACCAGATAACGAGAACGGGATCAAATAATGGATCAAATAATGGATCATTTTATCGAGTCTTGTTTTCTTACAGACGACAGACGCAGCAAATACACCGCCAAAAGCCGTGAGGATGTCGGACGGTGCGCCGGAGCTGGGTAAAACTAGCGAACAGCTCGACGAGTCGATGTTCAGCACACTCGACATCGTTTTACTGATGCTTCTTCTGGCAGCTGCACTCTGGTATCTTTTCAAAAGGAACAAACAAGAAGAGTACACGTCGGCCACCAAGTCTTACACTATACAGTAAGTATTATTACTCTTCTCGAAAGTGTACGCGTGAATCGTTGGAAAATGCAATGGAGATTCGTCGTTTTTCCCGTCGGCTTTTCTCGTTTTTGCGCGTACAAAGCCAAATCTTACGGAAATGGCAAACTAACGATTATTTAGCCTCGCAACGATCGATCGATTGAACCCTTGTATTACTTTCTCGCTCGATTAGACCAACGTCGTACACGTCGGTAACGCCATCGGAGAATTCATTCATCAAGAAACTGCAACAGTCCGGACGAAGTTTAATCGTGTTCTACGGCAGCCAGACAGGAACTGCCGAAGAGTTTGCCGGCCGACTTGCCAAAGAAGGTATTCGTTACAAGCTCAAAGGCATGGTCGCCGATCCCGAAGAATGCGACATGGTCGGTTATTTTTTGATTGATTTTTAGACGTCGTGACCGACGCACTTGAACGGCTTCGTTTGACGTTGGTTTGTTTTGCTTTGCAGGAGGAGTTGATCAATCTCAAGAACATACAAAACAGTTTAGCCGTGTTCTGTTTGGCGACCTACGGCGAAGGCGATCCTACCGATAATGCCATGGAGTTTGTCGATTGGTTGAAGAACGGCGATGCTGATCTTAACGGATTGAATTACGCCGTACGTAGCCTTCTGCGTTTCGATGTTTTATCTGGTTTTTTGTTTTGTTCAAATTTCAAAACTACCAAGCGAACGATAACAGTGTCGATAATATTCATACGACAGTCCTTGAAAATAAATAACGTCGTTATATCGGTATTCGAGCATAGCAACAAACGTTCTTCTTACAATATCTTGTCGATTCGTTCGCGATAATCTATACTCGAACGCAACCGATTTTAGACGTCGAGCTTTTTTATTTCGAGTGGTAGGTGCATTTACTTAGCAAATTGGTATATTGAATATGTAGTTTGTACAACTCGACATTTCCGTACCTTGTTGGAGTACCGCAAGAATTCAAGAATTCGCAGTTTGGATACTTTTTTTTTCGTACTAATTTTTATCGCGGAACCATTAATAAACCTTCGGGTTATCGTATCTGGGAGATGAGCGCGCATTCTTTGAAAGTACCCCCTCTATACTTTGTATTTCATAGTTCTCTCTCTCTCTCTCTCTCTCTCTCGCTCGCTCTCGCTCTCTCCATATATCTCGTGGGCTTTGAACGAACCTAACCTCTTTAAAGCTCTGGTTCAGTCTTAAGCGACGCGACTTTCGAGCGATTCGTCGGTTCTGGTTTAGCATAGCATCGACAAATCGTTGTTCTTTTTTTATATTAACATTAATCGAAACGAATGACCGGGATTACGTAAGCTGTCTTTGAGTAGAAATCGGAGCAGTGCGCAAGTGTTGCATACTTGGTTCGAATGATCGTTGTGTTTCTTTTTTTTTTGTTGTTAGTCCCCCTAGTCTCGTCACGATAATCTACTTGTCGCGGTCCGGGTGCAAAGTTCGAGAAATGGATTTTTAGCGACACGACAATGATATTAAGCAATCGACTAAGAAAACGATGAAAGTGGTCAAGTCGTTGGTGCATGCGGCCCTGCGCCGCCTCGTGGCACGATGCAATTACGCGGGGCAGACGACAAGCAGCTTTGCGCTTAGCGCGCCGCCTCAACTCGAGGTGATTGTGACACATGTTAACGATCAAATGTATTTCATATTTTTACTTTTTATTAAGTGAAAACCCGTTTTTTGCTTTTTCTCTTGGGCTGTATTTTCTATGAAAATGTTCTAATTGTCGTTTTATGCTCGTTATTTTCGCTTGAACGCTCGTGACTAGTAATCGTGACTTGCAGAAAAACGAGTGCGTCGATTTTTTTTTTAAGGTCTACATTTACACTTGCAATAATTATTGATCATTTCTCATATATCATAATTTTATTTGTTTCACATTTGTTATTAAAACATTACTTGATTATAAGTATTATATCCATTCGTTACGTAAGACGGGAAAATGTAAAAAGTTGAATTGAACATTTTTTATAATTTTGAAACGATCACTTTTATTTTATTCGTCAAATTATTTATTTTATTTTTAAATTCTAGGTATTTGGCCTTGGAAACAAAACTTATGAGCATTACAATGAAGTTGCCCTGTACGTTGATCATAGATTGGAACAACTTGGTGCTAATCGTGTTGTCGAATGTGGTCTTGGGGACGACGATGCCAAGTAAGCTTCGCATTCTATTCAATAACAATATCAAAACCATGGACAGAAATTGTCTTACAAAATAGAATAACTAACATTTACAGATGTACTAAACAGTTGTTATTATTTTCAGTATTGAAGATGATTTCATCACATGGAAGGATAAATTCTGGCCTTCGGTTTGCGAATACTTTAACATTGAGGGTTCCGGAGAGGATGTCAGCATTCGTCAGTATAAACTTACTGAACATAACGATATGCCAGTGGACAAAGTCTACACTGGAGAGCTCGCTAGACTCCATTCCTTCCAAAACCAAAGAGCGTAAGTTTAAAAATTGTCTAAGTCGAGGAAACAAATATCAGCTTGTAAAATAGATACTCGTACAATTATTGTTTTATTCCAGACCGTACGATGCTAAGAATCCTTACTTAGCTCCTGTAAAAGAGAACAGAGAGTTGCATGGAAGTAAATCGGAAAGATCGTGCATGCACATCGAGTTCAACATCGAAGGCTCAAAAATGCGTTACGAATCTGGTGATCATTTGGCCGTTTACCCAGTGAATAGTGCCGAGCTCGTTAACAAAATTGGCGAAAAATGTGGCGTTGACTTGGATACCGTAATTACTTTGACAAACACAGACGGTAAGATATTTTTTTCGAGCGTTGAATATGTCATACGTGTGTTACGGTTGGCTTCATTAATTGATCGTTTTCAAATTCATAGAGGAATCTACCAAGAAGCATCCATTCCCTTGTCCATGTACGTACCGTACTGCATTGACGCATTATTTGGATATTACTGGTAATCCACGAACGCACGTTCTCAAGGAGTTGGCCGAATACTGTAGTGATCCAGCTGATAAAGAAAAACTGAAAGAAATGTCTTCCTCTAGTGCCGAAGGCAAAGCTCTCTTCCACCAATGGGTCACTCAAGAAAATAGAAACATTGTACATATTTTGGAAGATATTCCAAGCTTGAAGCCTGCTTTAGATCATTTATGCGAGTTGTTACCAAGGTTGCAATGCCGCTATTATTCGATATCTTCTTCGCCTAAGGTAAAGATATTTCTGGTCGCCACAAACGCTCAATACCGATATAGCGATTACGGAATAACGATATTCACCATAACATTTTGTTCAGTTGCATCCTAATGAAATTCACATAACTGCTGTCGTGGTACAATATAAAACGCCAACTGGTAGAGTTAACAAAGGCGTTACGACTACTTGGCTCAAGGAAAAGCATCCGTCTGATCCTCCGTGTTTAGTGCCGATTTTCGTTCGAAAGTCGCAGTTCCGCTTACCATCGCGTACTACAACGCCTGTAGTAATGGTTGGTCCGGGTACTGGCATCGCTCCCTTTAGAGGATTTATTCAAGAACGCGACGTTGCTAAGAAAGAAGGTAACTGAAATTGTCTATTTATGATTTATACACGGTTGAAATTGCCTTGTTTGTTCATTGATTTCTAACATTCTTTAAATTGTCTTGCAGGCAAGGAAGTCGGCGATACGATTCTTTACTTTGGTTGCCGTAAACGCGACGAAGATTTCCTTTACAAAGATGAGTTGCAACAATACGTAGAAAGCGGAACTTTAACTTTGCATACTGCTTTCAGTAGAGAGCAGGATCAGAAAGTTTACGTGACGCATTTACTTGAGAAAAATAGCGATGAATTGTGGAGAGTAATTGGAGAACGGAATGGCCATATCTACGTGTGCGGGTAAAAATCCATTTTTTCAGTCGAATTTATATCAAACACCTGTGTGTTTAATTCTTTGCTCAATGTTAATTTTTCATTTTTAGTGACGCACGTAACATGGCGCGAGACGTGCACAATATTCTTCTGAAAGTAGTGATGGAGAAAGGAAATATGAGTGAGTTGCAGGCGGCTGACTACATCAAGAAGATGGATTCGCAGAAGCGCTACTCCAGTGATGTATGGAGTTGAATCGTTGATTGTCGAGCAAGTGTAGAACGTGTTGGAAGTGTCATTGTTTGTAAAGGGACAATGTTGTTGCAATTTTCGCGAGTGCCTGAGACAATATATTAATTCTCGCAACTTTTTTTATTATAAATATTTATATAAATATGTATCTTCATACTTATGGATGAATATATCTATATACGTGGACGTTGAAACAGTACATTGTAGACTTTTAGAAAGTCTATTGAATGTGCAGGTAGCTGGAAAACCTCGGTGGCCAAACACGTTGTGATAATGTTGCGCAAATGTTGTTAGATAATTGAATATTTTATTAATTAATATAGCAATCCACGCAATGATAGAACAAAAATGTTTATAGCATTTTGGAAAAGAAATTTATATTAATGTCATTCAATTGTATTTTTTATGGAATGTTTGTGTATATTGGTTATACTAATAGGATAACTAGGACAAATGGAAAATAAAATGTGCTCCAGAGTGGCGTATATTTTGAGTTGATTAATTGCAACTTTTACGAAAAGTTTAGTTGAAGCGCATATTTGATATATATGATGCAATTTTTAGGAAATTAATTTTGTGCTAGCAATTGATACTTTTATGTTAATTAAGTATGAAATTATTATGTAGGTGTACGAGCACCATTTATTATTTGTTACATCGTGTACATTTCTGATGAGGCAAACGTGTACAAATAACTTTTTTAACTGTGGAAGAAGTTATTTTATTATACTAAATGAAAATCATAAATGCGTGCGGTTATTCATTTCATTAATATTAGTTATACTAAAATGAATAAAAATGGAATAGAAAAATATTAGAATTGTGATTAATTATATATACCCCTTACCCTAACTGTAAGTTAATTACTATCGACAGCCATTTCAATACATATGCCTTTCAATGGTCGATAATGAACATGGATTATTTATAAAAAAAAACACGCTTTTCTGCACGTATTATGGCAATTATCCACGCGCAAGCGTAGCACCTCGTTTGGGCGGTGATTTTGTAATATAATTGAACACGTGATCGCCTGAGTTGAGTGGAGAGGGTTGTCAACAGTCGATTCAAAACAAAAAGTGAAATGATGCTGATTGTCGATTTTATTTGTTTGTTGAAATAGTAAAACAGTTCTATGTATTCCTACGAGCGTACAGAGAAAGTCACTGATGTCTATAGCTTCGTTTATTTATCAATAAATTGTAGCTAATAGAAGACACTATATAAATGAAATGTCGAAATTGAAGGTTAGCCGCTACTCATATATATCTTATCTATCAATTTAAAACTTACTTATAAATGATGAAGATAAATATGTTCATCTCTTGAGTATACGACTATATTAATTTTACATCTACTCGATATCACTTAATGTTTTTACGAGTTATTCAACATTAAAGAAGTTATATTTTATATACAGAGAGATGCAAGTTGGTTGGAATCATTTGACTTTGGTGACTTTGATGAATCTGCCTCTGAAAAAACAAATTCATCTCAAAAGGACAAAAATGAAAAGACTGAAAATTTCTTTAATACGCCAACTAGTTTCGCTGTAAAAAATAAGCCAAATTGCAATCTATCTACTTTACTAAATGCTTGTATGCCACAAAAACCATCAGAGTTAGCAGTTAGTAGGCAAAAACAACAAGAGATTTCAAAATGGTTTCAGGAAAAAGTAAAATTTGGAAAACCAAGTATATTAGTAATTTCTGGGCCATCTGGATGTGGCAAAACTGAAGCTCTTAAAATCATTGCAAAAGATAATAAGTTTGATATTGTAGAATGGATAACGCCAATGGATCAAGCTGTAGATGAGAATAGTAAGTTATACACGGTTGATTTTGCAAAATTTTATGAATTGAAATATAATACTGATTATTATCAGATCGAATGATGCGACAGGGAGAAAGGTTTGAAGACTTCCTCATAAGGGCTACTCGTTATAGTTCTGTGTTGTCAGATTCTTGCAGACGTTTGTTACTGGTGAAAGATATACCAAATTCTTATATCGAAGGGAAAGATGATTTCCTTGCTCTGTTAGAGTAAGTCAACTTTATACATCACGAAAGGTTGAAATTAGTTGAAGTATTATAAACACTCGCATTATTTTAGGAAATACTGCCAATACGGAAGGGAACCATTAGTATTTGTAAATACAGAATCTGGTAGCTCAAAGTTGTTAACATCTTTATTTTCTCAAAATAATCGTGACCGTTATAGGATTGATCTGATCAAGTGAGTTTACGTCGTTATTTTTAGCGTAGGAAAAAAATCCTCTAGATATATCATTTTCAATATTTCAGTATCAATGCAACTACACCAACAGCTTTAAAAAATATGATGAAAAGGGTGTCAAGTATTTTAAATGCCAAAGGCAATCACATGTTACACGTTACACAAGAAAAGATAGATGAAGTGTTGTCAAATAATATTGGAGATGTTCGTAGTGCACTTTTGAATTTAATATTTGTTTCTTTGAAAGGTAAATAATAAAATAAATTAATTTCGATAAACATTAATAATATAAAATATTTTTCGTCCAAGTTGCACATAAATTTGACAGTGAGTGCACTGTCAGGGAAGAAACATTAGGTTTACTACATGGAATTGGTAGAGTTATAAATCCTAAAAGTAAGAAATTACAAACATATACATGTGAATTATACGACTTAAGCTTTAGTACAAATTTGAACAATTTAATTTTAGGAAATTTACAAGGAACATCCTGGAAATTCGTACATAATCCAGATGATTTGGCATCAACATTTCATTCACATGCCAATACGTTTATAAAATTCATACATGAAAATTATTTAAATACAATAGGATTTAATGTGGATGGAGCTACGTTAGCAATAGATACTATCAGTTTAGCCGATGTAATGAACACAGAGTGGAAAGTAAGTATTTGTAATACGGGTCACTGCGTGATACACGTCAATAGTATACATTTCTTAGGTATAATTAAAATGTACAATTCCGAAATAATTGCGTTATTAGGTTTTAAAAATGTAACGATATATAAAAATGATCAGACTTTCATTTGATTTTTAAATACTTAATAGACTACTCAATTATTTGCAAATGGGTTTTAAACAATATTCTAATGCATTTACTGGTATTTATCGAAAAAAATGTATGAAATCGATTTTGTTCAAGTAACGCATACTTAATAACGTATAATTAGTTGATATATTTGTAGGATAATAATATACATAAATTAGCGCTGTCTTACTGCGTTCGAGGAGTAATGATTGCCAATGATAAACCTGTATCACAATGGAATCCAGTACGGAAACCACTGAATTCGGAGTACGCAGTGTAAGTGAAACAAAAAATGGTATAATTTGATTATTACGTCATGTATCTTATACAAATACTAATGAAAAATTAACTGTACAGGCGAAAAAATCACGATACAGCAGAAATTATGTGGTATGAAAAATATATTAAATCAAAATCAAAAACAGAAATCCATTCGGAAGAGTTATCTGAATCGATAATTGAAGAAATTACCGATTGGTGATTAAGGGTGTTGAAGATACATCAGAAATTTACCGATAATAATAATAAAAGAAAATATTTTTATCGTTCAGCTATTCCTTTTTATTTCATTTTGTCACACTATCCATACATGCATAGTCAAGCATAATTTTTACAGATAACATGATTATAATCATTAACCAATTAACTTTTTTGTTTTTATTTCCTACATTTAAGAAGATATTTTTTAGTGCAAATAATTAAAAGACGCTAAATAAATTCTTAAATAATAATACGTACATACATAAATATTATACATGTATATTGAATATGTATACTAAATTCTTATTTCTCAGTGGAATAGTTCACTTTTGTTGTGCAAAGTTCTTTTATCTACTTAATTCAATAAACACACAAACCCAACCGGAGCTAAAAAAAAAAATTAAAAAAAAAATAAAAAAAACAATAAAAAAGAAAAAAATTGTTAAATCTTTACGTCTCCCATAGGGTACATACATGTACATGAGTTTCATGCAATGCGAACTAAAAATTCGCAATTGTGCTGCTTTTCTTAGGTGAGCCGACGTCTATATATATATACAAAAATTCGAGTAATACAAGTATCGCACATTCGTGTTTTTTAAAAACAAATGCAGAAGCTGGAATGTCAAACCAATATGTTCTTATCCATTCGCATTTCATTTCCTAAATATAAGTGTCGCACAGCGACTAAAAACTTCTAAAACCATAAATTTATTTGTTGTTTGTTTAAGGCAATTAACGGACTTTCGACGGTGCAAAATGTACCAGTGCTGTTTGCTGGACCAACGCCGATAACAGAGACGTTGATCCAATTCATTGATTAGAACATCGCTACCTAAGTGAGTCCTACTCATGTTGTACAGATATATATTTTTCGAAACTCCCGTCAACTACGTGTTTTCATTACTTTTAATATCATTGACGTAGAGATTCATTTCTGATCAATTAACATTTACGATGGATGTAGGTACATATGGGAAATCTCTTCAGTTGTATTGCTCTGGCAGTACATAAGAAATGTCGTCCCAAGGATGGCGATAGAGTCCTTGCTTTAACCTTCTCTGGTCCATATAATGTCCTACGAAAAAGGAACGAATAACGTAATATTTTCGAGACAACGACGAATTTAACGTTTGTACCAATTGAAATGTAAGCACAAAGCCATTCAACTCACCAATGAAGCCTATACTTCTTCCAAGAACGAAAAGACTATTGATCGCTCCGATTTCAATGTACTCTTGGGCCTCTTCCCTTGTGAAACTTCCGCTATTTCTGAGCATGTCGACGAAAGCGCAAGCGATAATTCCATCAACGTTGAGAATAAGATTGGGTTTTTTCGTAGTGGTAATCTTTTCAACTTCAAGTGCGTACTCGACTAACGGCTTGTTCTCAAAGTTTTCGAGAACGTATTCCTTGATAAGTTTGACTCGCATGTCTGGATTGTTGATCGATTTGACTCTGTGTCCAATGCCCATAATGAGTTGTCCTTTTTTACGAGTGTTATTGACAAATTCCTGAGGATGAAATCCAGCATCGTAAGCCTCCGAAAACATCTTCGCAGCTCCGTCCAGAGCTCCTCCGAATCGATCACCCTGTAATACAATCGATCATATGTCAGTGAATACATCGATAATGCAACATCTATCAAGCAAAAATAGCCACTCACAATTGTCAACAGTCCAGACACGAGAGAGCTAACAAGATCTTTGCCAGCTCTGGCGCAGACAATAGTATTGTGTGCTCCAGATACAGCTGGCCCATGATCGGCCGTCAGCATCAAGGACATCTCTAGGAACTTGCAGTAGAGCGGAGGTAAGCATCGCTGGAACCAAAGTAACGACACAACACCGCCGATACCAACGTTTTGCTTGAGCACTTCTGTGACCGGCATACCCGCGTACAAGAGCTCTTGGCCTCGTTCGTCACAAATGGAAGTCATGAACGAGGCTGGTTTGCGTATCAGTCCCAATTCCTGAAATGACATAAGAACAAAAATACATATTGTTTACAACTACAATGGGCAGAGCGATTTTAGCAATAATCACAAGGAATCGTTAAACGTACCCTAGCCCAACTGTAGTCCATGGGAACGGTGGGTGGTGGCACCTCGGCTTCCGGTACAATGCTTCCATCCTTGACAAGCTGATCGTAGACCGTGTGAATGAGGTCGCCAAGGACGTCGAAGCTGTCAGGAACGTAGGCACCGGCCTCCTTGAGGGCTGCGTTCTTTGCCACTGCTGTCTCGAGATTTGAGTGAGCGATCGAGCCAGCGTGACCGAATTGTACCTCGGAATTGAACATGCTTGCGCAAGTACCAATACACCATGCTACCAAGGGTTTCGTAATACTCTTTTCTTTGAGAGCCTCGCATACTTCGTATTCTTCGACGCCACCCACTTCTCCTAACAGAATTATCAGTTTCGCGTCCGGGTCGTTCTGGTAGCGCATTATATGGTCCATGAAAGTCGTTCCTGGATAACGGTCACCGCCGATTGCTACACCCTCGAATACTCCATTTGATGCTAGAACAGAAAAGTAGATTCTTTCCTAATTTATCCTTTGTTATGTTTCAATTTTAAACGGGCTTTCGTTTTAGCTTTTCGTTAGATTGAACATTTAAAACACAATTTTCACGATTATTCAGTAAGAATTTCGAATTTCAATTTTCTATGTACGACTTCAATATTAAAAATGCAGGTTGCTAATAAAAACTGAACCGAACTGACAAATTAGCAATTCATAGTTTCAACGAGTGATCAGTTGAATACTTTAGAGCCGATCAAACGATTATTTAACGTTTACTACAGTCCCGATTTAAAAAGAATAGATATTACATTTAAAAGCAATTAAACTAACAGCATCCAAGATTCAACAGGTAATTGTATATCTCTCTGTGCCATTAAAAACACATCGCAGATAAGAACTATAACTCGTACGTACCTTTCGAGACGATGTTGTTAAGCTCGTTGGACATGCCACCCGAGCGAGACACGTAAGCTACACTGCCAGGTCTGTAAAGTTTGCTGTGTAGAATGTTATCCATCATACCACCCGTGTTGCCAATTTTGAAGCAACCAGGCTTGACGCCACCGACGGTTGCCGGTCCAATGATGGTAATTCCCTTCTCGTGCGCCTTTAGAATCAGTTTTCTCGTCATATTCTCGGGAATACCTTCCGCGATAATCGCGATAGTTTTGACTTGAGGGAATTGCATGGCTTCAACTGCACTATCGTAGGCCGAACGGAGAGAGGCAAACGTGATCATTACATCTGCGTCGGGATGCTTCGTCATGGCGTCTTTCATGTTTTTGTAGGAAGGAATGAGCACCTAAAGATCGCCGAAGTGATTAATAAAAAGAAACGTAGCCCATCTTGTGCAGAGAAGTAAAAACAATCAATTTACTTCTTTGTGACCCCAGTAAAATTTCTGCTTGTGATCACCGGTGAATGGATAGACGCAAGCGGCGACGGACGGTTCGCTACGCCGACAAACAAAGTCGAAGTCAAGCATACTTTGAACGGCGCGAGTCTGCATACCCCATACGATGGATTTGGTTTTGCTACTGAACAATGGTTTTACAGATGCCGAGTCAACTGAGTCGCTCTTTTGGATACGCGGCTGCTTGGTTGGCGAGGAAGGTGTGGAAGAGCCAGATGCCGGTGCCGATGGACCTACGTCTTGACCGGAAGGTAATAGGAAATTGGCCGTGGAGAATTCCTGAGCTTCGGGATTAGGGATGGGTTTTTTGCCCATAGCCATCGCGCATATCGCCGTCATGTGGGTCTCTGGACCAAAGACGTGCACGGGTATCTGAAGTCGCTTGCCGACCTCGCGCATAATCCTGTAGAAATGGAAAAATCACGCGTTAAAGTGGCTACTCAGAATAATATCGTAACCAAACTCGTAAACAAAGATGTCGTACCTCAAACCTTCTTGGTAATTTGGTCCAGCCCTCCTGACGAATATCTTGATATTATGCTCGACTAGTTTGGGTTGGAACTGTTGGAGAGCTTTGACAATACCTTTAAAAGTGGCTGCCACGTTGGTAAAGTTCGCAATACCTCCACCAATAATAAGAACCTTTCCTTCGGGGTGCTTCTCTTTGGTCATTAGACTGAGGATCGTTTTGGCGTACTCGTACGTCTGTTGTTCACTCGGAGCGCCCGAGTATTCTCCATAGTTGGCCAGCTCGGAAGCACCACCCAAGTCGCAAATCGTGTCCGAGTATATAACCGACGCTCCTAAAGACGTTCAATTATTCATGTTCTTATTCGTCGAGTATAGAAACGTTAAGATTTCGATTAAAAGGGAACGTTTCAAATGTGAATGTCCGTTGATAGAATTGTCAAAAGTGACACGAGGGTTGGGGATATAAATTGCAGGCATTGGGAGTGACGGCCTATTTCAAGCCGTCGAACGCAAAGCAAAAGAAGAGTAATTACCTCCACCAGCCACCATCGTCCAGATTCTGCCGTTAGGATTCAAAATGGTAAGCTTCAAACTTGCTCCGGATTTGGCATCCAAATCGGCGATATAAGCTTCTTCGGGATAAGCGTCCCTACCGAAAGGTGGTGGATAATCGATTTCACCCCATTCCGGCCGGCAAATGAAATCTGCAGTAGTGTCCAATTTAGCGGCAAGATCAAGAACGTAAATCGCGTCGTCGGTCACCACAAGAGGATTGATCTCTAGATAGGTGAAGTAAAGATCGACGTAGAGCTTGTACAGCGTCTGTACAAACTTGGCGATTACAGGTTTCTTTGCGTTGGAGACGTGAGTGAGTAATTTGGAGGTGATTGTCGCTTCGTCTGGAATCGACGAATCAACGGGTATTTCGAGTTTCAGTGCTTTAGCATCAACGTCGCCAATGTCTACTCCACCTTCGTGATGGAATAAAATTGTGTCCGCCGTTCTGTGCGAGTAGATACACACGTAGGATTCTTCCTCCTGCAATAGTTTACAGAGTTATTCAACTTGAGTACATCTGTTAATGTTTGTTTTTTGTCTAAATTACTCTTGAGCAAGGTATCGTCGAATTCGTAATACAGCTGATATTATCGCGTATTCACTCGTAGACAGAGTTAGCGCACGACTCGTCGTTTCGCTGACGGTGAAATTTCGTCGTACTTTTCGACACGACGCGCGATGCTCGAAAATTGCTTTCACCGCGGCGTACCTAAATAATCCGATGACGCATCGCATTCCTTACTTTCGATGCAATTATAGAAACGCAACAACGTTTGCTACTAGCGTACCGAATTTCAAACAACGATCGACAACGTTATTGTTGCCGTTGAGAAGGCGCGATTAAGAACGCTGACGATACAAGTTACGTATTAAAATCGAATTAGCGCCCGATGGACGAGGCGACAAACTGCGACAAACTGAAAAGCCTTAGAGAGTAAACGAAGGTTCGGGTAACCTAGATACGTACGGGTTTGTGTGGCAGGAAAGGCTCGATAATGAAATTCTTGAGCTTGCCAACGGCCTTGCCAACCTGCTGGTCCTTGTTGATACGCTCGTTGATCCATTGTTGGCACTGATTGAGATCGGCATTGACCTTGATGAGGCCAAGTTTACCGCGTCTTTTGATAAGTTGATCAGGTTTAACAACCAAACGCTCACTAGATAGCCATGGATTTTCGGCAACGAGATGCGACCAATTGGTTGATTCGTCGATGCTTACAAAACGGCATTTTGCTGCCGAAGTACCAGTGCCGAGTTTACGGTTGATCAACTCCTTGCCAGTTGCTTCTCGGATCGCCTTTGCCGACATTGTTGATACTATGTACTGCCGATACTTTCCTCAACTCGCTCAGACCTGCAATTATCGTTGAACGATTATTTTTGCCCATTGGAACAACGGTCTTTCGAAAGACGTCGAGGAAAATTTCCCCTTTTTTTGCAAGTTCATCATATTTTACCGAGATTCCGAAATTCGTCGCGCAACACAGCCGGCGATGTAAATTACTCGCGTCTCTCTTGGAAAAAAAAGAAAAAAAACAAGAAAATAAAGCAATACGGTAGCGATCGACAACGACCTTTACTACCACACGTTCGCACACACGTGCACAGAGATGCACGCGATTAGAGCCGCATTTCGAGAAAGTAGACAAAAATATGCGCACAGATCACACTAGAATTGACAAAAAAAGTGTGCAGGTCGTGGAGCAAAGGTGAGAGGGAACAACGGTTGACGAGGTTTTGGTACGTATAATATGCTGCGATACGGCTACGAGAAAGAGGACACTTCATTCATAAAACATTTTTCTTCGGTTTGAAGCGTGACGTTTAACGTCAACAGCCATGTGTGTGCTTTTTCGAATGTGACGGATCAAAAAAGAAACTGGCTAGAGCGACAAAAATGTACCGTCGTTTTGCAAAGGAAACGATATTAGAAAACACGGAACGAAACACTTTACGATTTTAAAGTTGAAATAACATTGGGATCACGTGAAAGACGAAAGCGCGAGTCGACGTAATTTTAAGCCGAACTGACGTATGGTCCCTGATTTTTTTTTAAATTTCAACTAAGCGAGCAGCGCGAAATTTTTGCGCAAACGAGGAAAAAATTCAAATACGACGCGGAATTATGAATGTAGATGTATACGTTGTCTTGTTCTATGCGAGAGTAAAAGAGAGAGAGAGAGAGAGAAAGTCACGACCTACTTTATATAGATTCGCAGATAATTAGCGTGCGATTACTAATGAAGTTTCGTAATAATCGCCAATGAGATAAGGACTACGCTACCTTGGAATACAACTTCATACATCTATTACTTGCGATCTACGATAGCTAATGATAGATCTATACGTCGATGGCTAGCCGTTATTATACATGCAAACGTACGCGTTGCAGAACGCGCGCAAGTGCCTTTAATATCGAACAATTTATGTCAACGGATCTTTATTATTTTTTTTTTCCCACTTCGTTTTTAAAGGATGAGTGCAAAACCATTTGAATAAGTAACGAAGCGATAAATCGTTGCACTCTTAACGAACATAAAATGACATTCTTACGAATAACCTCGATTACGTGACGCACGCGTCTATCTGCGTTTATCAGTTAACGTTGCAAAACCTAGAAAACGAGAAAACGCGACGATATTATACGAGGTTTACGTTTGTTACTTTATTCGAACGAACGTTCTATATCGATAATCGAGTCGAAACATCGTCGTAGCTCTCCCCATTGTTGTATCCAACTTTTCTACGTCCATATTTCACGCGCGCTTAACGTTAAACTTTAGCGTTGTTTAATCGCGCGGTATTGTAGATCTCAACAACGCGCGCGATAAAAAAACGTATTTGTTTGCTTTCAGCAATATCGCGAATACCTCTTGTATCGGTAGATCGGTTATAAATATCAATAACCATTTGGGCAGGTCTGTGCACCAATAACCGTCTTTTTATCCCAAGCAACGAATGTGTTTCTCTTCGATATCGGCTCGAGCGTGACCGCATTCTTTCGCTGCGTTAGAAGATGTCTCAAAACGTACGATGACTTTCTTCCGGAAAAAAAAACAAACTCACAAGACACTTTCGTATTTTTTTTTCTATCGTTGCCCAAGGCATTTCGCTACTTTCGACTTTCCTTCGTCTTTGTAGACTAACGTAGGTAGTACGATCGGCGTGTAACATAACGGCGTGTAACGCAATATGCATCCGGTTCCAAGCGCAACGATGCATTTGCCGTTTTCTATAATGACATTTACGAATTATTAGTCGAGATTCGACGCCGTATAGGCTTCGCGCGCAAAGTCGTCGATCGACGAAACACTCGGTTTTAATTAATTGCCGTACAAGTGGTTTAAACGAACGACAGAGAAAGGGAGAAAGAGAAAGAGAAATTGTAATTCCAGATGATTAATTAGCGATCGTTTGTTACACGCATGTACATATATATATATATATATATATATATATATACACACGACGATTGTTCAAGCTAACGAGCACGGAATAAGTATTTCGAGCTAAAAATAAAAGGTCGAATCGTTAAACAATGTATCTGCTTAATATATCAGACGCGTGGGGTCGATGATAAGAGGACACGACACGAAATTCATCTTAACGATGTGTCGTTATTACATAGGAATGACGACTTATCGTTCGATCAATTGCGCATGGACGGGTAATACTTTGTTCCCCTTTCAAATCGATAATATCGCGTATTCGTCGTGAATTTTTTAGCTTTCTCTCGTTTTTTTCTCCGATTGATAATATTCGCGCGTACAATTCCGCCGATTGCGTACGACGCCTCGCTAAAGTGTATTGAACTTGGATGCGTTCTCGTTTGTACCTACCTTATCGTATACGCCGTGTTATTAATCGTGCGCTTGTTTGTGCGAATACCGTGCAATTTTAATATTTGCTATTTCAATGTCGTTAAGCGTATCGTTTACGTTGATCGACCACGGATATTCCAAATTCGTACTGTCTTGTAATTGTACGGCCATAGCATCGAACGGAGTACAACCTCGTTTATTGGCGTTACGGAAATTATTTGTTTCGTTACGTCGCGCGGACAACGACGAAAACGTGGATAAAAAAGTATTTCGAAACTATGCCAAAGGGCGAGCGAGAAAAAAAAAACTTTCGAAATAGATTTCTCCGACTTTCTTTCGAGACGCGCACAGCATCCATTACCATTTGTCGTTTTTGTATCTTTTTTCGAAGAGATCATAGTAAATACTCACTTTTGAACGAATCGATAAACAAGACTTGAGAAAACACAAGCAAGGACACCACTCGCGCGTCGATTTTCTAAAAATAATTCGTTCGCTGCAACAACTTGAAATTCGTGCAATCGATTTGCTTTTACCACCAAGCAAGCGAGAGAGAGAGAGAGAGAGAGACAGAGAGGACGAGAAGAGTGCCGCTCGGCGACGCGACTCGCGATCAACTGAAACCGAGCTCACGTTCTACAAGCGATTTTAAACTCGCGTATACGCGTCATGCGTGATCTAATCGAAGCTGTCCCCTTCCTACGTTTATATTTATGTACGTATACATGTATAAGTGCACATATGGAACTCCTCCGTACACTATATCATACGTTTGACGAGCGATGTCACAAAAGCACAACTCGTTTAACTGGCATTTGAATAAATACATTTTTTCATTGATCACGATCAATTAGTATTGGTTTTTTCTCGTTAACATTATAACGAATCGAGGAAAATTCAATCGCGTTCGATCTTTTTTGTATTCAGAAAAAAAACCTTGAACGACCCAGTTTAACAAATACACGTAATCTCAAGCAGATACAACAACAGATTGACGAAATAATCAGATTCTCCGTACAAAATATTCCACCGATCGCGTTACATGCTTCTATCGTCAAAACATAAAAATGTCTATGTATATCGCCCCTATCCAGAGTAGCGAAAAAATTGCCTCTTTCGTCAACGGAATGTTTTTTTTTCTTCGTTTGTTTAACGTCTTTGTCATACGCATGCTGGTCATCTCGCGATTGGATACACGACACCGTTGATCCAGCACATGCCTGATCATCGTCTTACGTATGCCGGCTTTTTCGACCCGAACTCTCTTCGTTATACACACGTGCCTAAACACTTTTTGAGAATCGTGACGCGCCACTTTCCATTCTCCTTGTTATTTTACTTTTTGTTTTATTTCTCACGTCCATACAACCGTTATTTCTTTAAATTTTTTTTCGAGTTTAGAACAATCATCATCGACAAATACACGTCGGTTAAATTAAGCATCGTCGACACGTTTAATCGAACAAATTGTACGAAAACAAAGTATTTCGCTACGTGATGTATACTCGTTAGAAAATTGCAATTATTACGACCGACGAATATTCGAATTTACCTATTCAACAACCAGACGGATGTTTGCTTATTCGGATTAAACGAACATTTAACGCGAATCAGTTGTTTCACCATCGACGATATTGAAAACGATCGTTTTATCAAAAGTAATTCAAATCGCAAAAGCCGTGGCGATACGAAAGAATAAAATAGCAACAACAACAACAAAAGTTAAAAATTGTAACCGCACGGCGTGTTCGCTACGTGTGCGCGCGCGCGTCCGTGCGTTTGTGTGTGTGTGTGCGCGCGCGCGCGTGACATGCGTTGTGTGTCAGGCGAGCATCGAACCATCGAGTTCGCGTCGAGTGATACGCTGTAAGTCAAGGCCAATATATATATATATATATAGATAAAATAAAAGCGGCTAAACTACATGATTTCACGGTAATATTTAACTTATTATTCAATTTGATGGTCTTTTCGACGACAAACGATACGCTCGAACGCGACGATCATTTATCCCCCCCCCCTCCAACCCGCGTGCAGTTTCAGCCAATTTTAGTTGTGCAAACAAAAAACCGAATAATTATTCATAACGTTTTCGTCGGAAAATTCACGGGTGAAAAGTTACGTTGTTATTGCCATACATACGCGTACGCAATAACAAATTTATCGCGGAACTCCCTTGCAGGTTCTTACGTAAAAGTACACGCGAGTATGTTCCTTCTTGCGAGAGAAAGCTTATGAATTTGTTATTGAATTTCACGAACGTCTTGTATAGTAAAAACGATCGAGCGCAATTATTAAGTTACTTTGACACGAGTTACGTAAAAAAAGCTTTGGGATCGCTTTACGTACAAACGCATAGCGATCGTTAAAGTGTCAATGAAAAGCATCACGTGAATGTTTTAAAAACGTCACGTCGTTGACGTCGTTGACGTCGCCGACGGGGATAGTCCTCGAACACTTGTATATTATCGTATTATAGGAATTTTACGCGATCGTTTACTTCCAACGGTTTTAACGTTGTCAATGGTTGCGTATTTTTTTACGAACGACGATTGAATCAATGAAACGTCAGTGAATCAAGCGTGCGCACGTTGAAAAGATAAATTGCACGCGGAGAGAAATGCAGAACGTACTTGCAGGCCATTGAGCTTTAACGCGTTGCAACTTATTAAAAATGCTAAATAAGTCATCGACTTCCGTGCTTTTTCCTCGTTCGCCGTCGTCACCGCTCTGTCTTGTTTCACCGTGTATTATGCATACGTGAAATTCTTCGAGTGGAAGACATTCTATTCCGTGGTGAACGTGCACGTGTATCGTGCATCTTGTCATTGACCTTGTTTTTTTTTTAAATTTGACCGACAAACGCCGTGGCTTTTCGTTTGCATTTCTATTGTACTATTTTGTGCCCGTTTTTCTTCATTTTACTCTTCAAAAATATTCGAGAAAACGTTGTCGTATACGAACGTATCTCAAGCTGCATCGCACGAATCCGTATCGATCGATGTACCAAATGTAAGGGTGATTAACTAAAAAAAAAGTCGAGTCCCAAGTCGATCGATGCGTAATGGATAAATTGACGTGTATCGCGGTTAACGAAGATGAGCAGGTTATCGTTGAATAATCTAATTAGAATTTGTAGCGTCACGTTAGTAGAATCAAATGTCAAAGCGTGATAACGCTTGTACCGTATACGTCACACAAGTAAACGAGCGCGATGTAAATTCACCGTCATTATACCAACTAAAATTGTTGTTTCAAACATTTCAACGTTTTGCTCGCTCGAATCAATTCTCTTTGATCGCTAGGATAAGTGAAAATGACAATCACCTAATGCCAGAATATAAAAATACAAAACTGCGCAGACTGATTTTGGATGATCAGACTCGAAAATCTAACTGAAATCTCCACCAAATATAGCTGTACGCGTAACGAAGCTTTCTAGCGGCAAAATCACGCGAGGTACAGCGTCGTCGGTCACGTGACAGTGGTACGAGATAGTAAAATATACACATACACGTATATACGTATATATGCTGCGCGCGCGCATTTTCTCTAATCGTGAGAAAAAAAAAGAAGAAGCGAGAGCTCGCGTTCCAGTGCTACACGACCTTGAACCTCCGCCGACTGTCCAAATTCGATCACCCGAGTCCACAACGCGCAAGCGCTTACCCTTTCGTTATTCCTTGAATATACCCTCTCTCGTCCTATTACAATACGTGTGTGTGTGTGTGTGTGTGTATCGTGAGTTGTCGCAACCCCACCTTACTATCTTACACGTACGTGATTTCTCGTCGCTCAACTGTCGTGCTCTATACGAATGACGTGTCCAATTACTTTTCTTCGTTAATGTTTATAGCTACGTGAATTCGTTGTCGTATCAACATTTTTCGGAAGGTTACGAATAATCGTTCCTAACAACCAATTAATACAAAACGAGTTAACGCGAGATTGCATATTCAATGTGAATTGGAAGATACCCGCTGTAAAATTGGACGGTTAAGTATCTATACCGGGAAACCCATTACTCGGAGCGGCAAGTGTGAAAGACCAGCCGGCAACAATTATATTATTTACACACGAGCGACCAGACAGAGAAAGGGAGAGGAGAGGAGTATTTAACTTGACGATGGCGTGAGCCTAAGTCGCGGGCAAGCGCACACGAGCGCTATTGCTTCCGCGCGAGCTTGTGTAGTTAAAGAAGCATTAACATTATTGCGTAAAACGGATTTGCATTTGCGCTGTCACGACAGATATCTCCATGTCTCTTCTCCTTCCTATACCCCCTTTCACGTAGTACTTTCGACTCTTTCTCTGTATTTTTACTCACTCCTCTTTTCTTTTTTTCTTCCTTTTTTTCTCAGCGACCAAGTGTGTCCGTGAAAGTATGTATATACTAAAGTGACCGATGCGTACGTTGTGAAATTTAATTTTGGAAAATGGTTGGATAGAACGGTTGAATGCGATTGAGCAAGAGTTTCACTTTCGAATTTCGTGCTTGAATTTCTGCAAGCTTCGCGTGTACACACTCGAATAGTTTTCGTTTTGATAAGAGTACGATGCTTCGTTCCGCGAGATAAGTTGGTTTTTCAAAATTTAGCGCAAAGGAAATTATTCTTTTTTTTTTTCGAAATTATGTTCTTACGAAGAAATTGAATATCAAATATATACCGCTAAATGTAAGCTGTGCTTGCGTTCGGATGGTGATACTTTCGTGTTGTCTATTAAAAGAGATAACCTACGGATAAAAAAAAAGAATTTCGCACTGAATGATTAACGAGTTAATTAGTGCCCAAGAAAGCCGGTAATCGATGCCACCGCAGCTTCGTGCATATAATACACTTACATGACACTTAAATGAATTAAAAGTTAGTGCTATGGTGCTAGCTTTTGTTCACTTGACCCAAGGAATGTATACACGGATGTATACGTGTATACACAGATGCAATGATAATCTATTCAATGGGAGTACAATACATCGCGGCTAATTGTATATAAATTGATCGGCTCACCATCCCAAAATCACTCGCGTACCAAATGCGCGAAAGTTGTACGAGGTTAGGTTTCAATCAGGCCAAAGATATTACTTTTACTAGATTAAGAGTGGAATCGGTAAAATCAGAATTCTTGTAAATAACGTGGAGTGGTAATTCACAATGTACGTTAAATTTATAAGATAAAATTTATGAATTAGTTGCAACGTTTTGAGCCCGAATGATCAATAAAAAATTCAATTACGGTTATGCGCTACATCGACAACACCTTAGTTCTCATAAGTAAAACTTGCGATAATGAAAGAACAGTTGACACGAGAAGTTGGTGTTTTATAAATTTTTGTTGTACTTACTGTCTGACAAATAAAAAGATATTTGAGCAATATCTTTGATATCTTTGCAATAGATACGCCACTCACGTCCGTTCTTGTCGCGCTCCCGGAAAATACTAAATTCAAAATGGGGGGTCTTCTCTTTCTCTATCATACCGCAACTAGTTAAATTGTTCAGTCTTACCAACTTGTCGATTTCACATTTCTCAAAATTCAATTTATAGAAAGTTACAATTTAAATTGGGACTGTTCGGTACATTTTATCTTTGATAAATTATGCGAAAAAGTACAAAAAATACGCGTAAAAAATGTTTATAAAATACCCACCAGTTTAAAATACTTGAATATCCTAATTAATTATCTATAATATATAATAAATATAACGCTTATTCATTAAAAAAAATGTTAGATTTTTATTTATATGCATGTAAATATGATTTCGAGCATATTCAATATTTTATAATGCTCATTCTTTAATACCAATCTCAAATTAAAATTCTCATAATAACGTGTAATATTCATTGGTAAACATAAACTATTGTTGTTTGTTCATTAGAAAAAGTGCAATCACTGCAAATATAATACATTATTTGGAATGTACACAACTGCTTGAATGATTATTCAAAAATCTATATAAATATGTACAAAACAATGTTTAAATGATATATTGATTTCCAAGCTTGTACTTCAAATGTGTACTACTTTGTCTGCTAAGCTGTGCATAAACTTTCATTAGTTATTTAATCTCTGTTTAATTCATTTGGTTATTGGTATAACGAGAATATTAATAAAAATGAATAACTTCAACATTGGTCCAGCTAACAAGTACGAACAATTGCACATTCAGTTAAAAATTATTGAATGTTTCTCGAATTTCAAAGTCACATTGGTCGAGATAAACATTGGATTAAAAGTGGTAAAATGTAATTTTATAATCAAACTCGTCCTTCGAATCTTGATAATACTTCGTGTGCACTTTCTATAACACTGTATATATAAGGACGCTCCATGGGGTTAACTTTCAACATTGATAATATCAAATTTTGCATATCCTGGAAAAAGAAATATATACATCATAGTCTCTTATTTTGTAATAAGTTTCAAAATTACGTTCATAGTATATTTCGATTTCAGCGCGAGAACGAGGTTTTATTTTCGTGCACAGTGTGAATGTGTTTAAGCGAAGGAAGGATATAATCATCTCGTTCATACCTTAATGTTTAAATTTATTTTTAGAAACTTACTTCGTTGTATGGTGCGTTTTCTGGGAAAGTAATATTTGCACTGATAACAGCTAGAGCGACACTATCTCCCCTTTCGTACACTGTATCAAATGGAGATTTGAAATAACACATAGCATATAAAATACATCCCAAAGACTAGAAAAGAAGATATTTATATTACGAGTAATCACGCCCAACAAACACGTAAATTTAGTTTAAATTATCTAGGTAAATAGACAACTATCGAAATATTTACCCAAATATCAGTTCGCTCGTCAACCATACAGTAACTTTCAACATTAAATAGTTCGGGTGCTCTGTATGGCATAGAGCATCTTTCCGCTGCCAATTCCTGTAAAGATTGGGCAGCTTGATTACCACATACTTTAACGCGTGCTGGTGCAACCGACCCTAAAGATTATACATTTTTTTTATCATATACTAGATTATGTATATCATCTTTTGAATTTATTATTCATATTTATCTGTTTTCAAGTAATAATTCAGCGTAAATACATTACCTAAATCCATTATGACCGGCATCATTCCATCGCCTATAACAATATTTGCAGTCTTTAAATCTCTATGTGCTAGAGGCTCTGGTTTCGTTTCGTGAAATGCTTTTACTCCTTCGCATATTTGTAAAAAGATATTCAAAATATCTACAACTTTCATAAAATCTCTAGTTTTATGACGTCTTTCTAATTCATGGGCTAACGTTCCTTTCTAAAAAAAATGACGGAGTGAAAAAATGCATTCGTTTACTTCATTCGTATCGTCTGTTGAATTACTCTTTCAAATCTTTGAAATACTTACATGGTAATACGGCAATACCAGTAGAACTTCGCTTGTCGCATTAACAACGGGATCCGCTGTACCTTGATGAGCAGAATCAATTAGTTCAATGACATTGCGATGAGTAACAATTGAATGGTATTCTATTTCTTTAACCGCTAATCTTTGATCTTCGGGACTGTGGCATATAATTTTTTTAATTGCATACTTTTTATGCATCAATTGGTCTTCCACTAAAGACACCGTACTGAAGCCTCTGTAAAAGTAAACCAAGTTTTCGTGAGTACTGTTGTTACGTTGTGCAGAATCGATTCGGACAAACGTACGTAATATAGAAGATTCGTCATTATTCAAAATTATTGTCAACGATTCGATCGAAACTCACCCTTCTCCAAGGTGCTCTAATACTGTATATTTTCTACCGTTTACAGTTATCGTTTCTTTTGCACATATACATCCCATTTTAAAAATCAAGCTTAAACCTAGACTGTTCATTTTGGCAAAGTATAATAACGAAAAATTCAAAGGAAATTTAAATATATAACAATATTCAACAGCTGTCCGTCATTGTGGCATCGATGTCAACAATAATATCGAAGGTTAGGTTTTACAGAGCAGACCGATTACAAAAAGCCGCGAAAGCTTGCACATTTCAAAATTCGATACTCCGCGCTAAATTCAGGTGTATTCGTATTGGCAATTGTTTTTTCATGCTCTTAAAACACACGCATTTAAGTAACTCACGTCGAAATTTTTAGTTTCAATTCAACGCGAACGATCACGTATTAACCAACAAACAATAAGAATGGAAGAACAACGTGCCTGCATAATCAAGGTGTTTGAAACAACGAACTAATAAATGATCCTGTAACGAGCTAATGAACCATAACAAATAGGCAATTCGTTCGTTTACTAGATTATGTATATCGTCAGTTTTGCCATCGTATCGAGCTACTGTTTGTATTGGGGTGACAACGAACGGACTATCGCTGATCCCGTAGACGAGACTGGTTGGGTGCCAGACGGTGCGTTCGCCAACTTGTTAGCGGACTCTTAAAGAGAGCTGCGTTTCTTTTGCAAATGATTTAACCGAATAAAAAGATGCGTGAGTAAGAAATATCAAATGCTTCATTTTCGTAATATATGCGTATATATTGCTTCCGCTAGTTTACAATACTGAATTGTTTTGAGCCAGTCAACGTACGCCAAACGTCATCCATCCCGACGCATCTCGAGGAGTTTTGTAATTATCTTCAGCGTAGTTGGCGAATTACAGCGAATCGTTGAAATATCAATCCATTGCTTTTCATCGAAAAGATACCTACGAAGTCCTTCGGATTCTAAATAAGAATATCGACCGCGAGGTCACCGCTATAAGTACAAGCACCAAGCGGAAAATATCGCTACTTCGCTTAGTGCGTTCTCCAAGCAGCGTGATCATGTTGTTACGTACAATGACAATTTGCTATGTAATAAAATATTTGACGTGTTGTCAAGCTGTTGATGTATCCAACGCTTGCAATTACTCGCCAAGTATCCCATTTCGTTATCGTTACTTGGCTACCTTCACTCCCGTACAATGGGTTCTGTTGTTGTGTCGCGAGAAGCAATCGACCGGACCTATCAGAGTTCACGCTGTATTTTCTTCGATGTCGACTTTCTCCTCCTGTTTAAACTGAGCTTCCCACATGCCACGGTAAATGCCGTTTTGCGACAAGAGGTCTTCGTGTCTACCGCGCTCAACTATTTCCCCTTCTTGCAGTACCAAAATCTCGTCCGCGTGAACGATAGTGGAAAGTCTGTGCGCTACTATGATCGTCGTGCGATTTGCACAGACTCGGTCCAAGGCCGCTTGTATGTTTCGCTCGGTTCGAGTATCCAACGCACTCGTGGCTTCGTCCAGCAAAACAATTTTCGGCGCCTTCAGTATCGTCCGAGCGATAGCAACTCGTTGCTTCTCTCCACCGCTGAGTCGTAAACCTCGTTCGCCAACCTGTCGTGCAATTCAATGGTGTTTTAACGATAGTTTGCTACAGTCCTCCGTCCAATGGTAAAACAAAGCAGCTCAACGTTACCTCGGTTTCGTAAGCATCTGGAAACGTGAGAATGCGGTCGTGAATATCGGCGTGCTTTGCTGCGGCTATCACTTGTTCGTCCGAAGCCTCGAGTTTTCCATAGTGAATATTGTACTTGATCGTGTCGTTGAATAATATCGTATCTTGAGGGACCACACCTATCGAACAAACAGTCGTTAGAGAGGATCGAACCGATGACTTTCGCTCGCAACGGACATTACCGATCGCTTTCCTCAGAGAATCTTGTTTGACACTCTTTATATCTTGTCCGTCTATCAGAATACTTCCTTCGTTGACGTCGTAAAATCGGAAGAGTAAGCGCACAACGGTCGATTTTCCCGCACCCGAAGGCCCCACGAGTGCGATCGTTTTTCCACGTGGAACCACAAAACTCACGTTTTTCAATACAGCTTTCTCGGGCACATAGGAGAACGATACGTTGGAAAATTGAATTCGTCCTTCCTCGATTTTCAATGGTTTCGCCTGGGGTAAGTCGTCGACTTCTCGTTTTTCTCCAAGTACTTCGAACAAATTCTCCATGTCGATGAGATTTTCATAAAAATAACTATCGACAAGGAACAACGAAAACTTGAGAAAATAACGGATATTCAATAGTGCGATCAAACGTGTACGATAATGGTCGTTAGTTACCGATAAGTGTAAGCGAGGCGATTGATCGGTGATTGCAATTTGCCAATGCAACTTGTAAATAAAACGTAATCTCCAATTGTTAATTGTTCGTTGTTAACGATCGTGTACAAGCATAGCAAAGATCCTGCCAGCGTCCCAAAGTTATCGATCAAAACACGCATGATATCGAACAAATTTCTTGCCAGATCGGACAACGATTGAACGTGTTGACTCTCGAGTATCGCTTTTTCGTAACATTCAACTTCGTACGCTTCTGCGCCAAAACACTTGACAGTCTCAAAGTTGAGCAAACTGTCGATACTGCGCGACATTTGATCGTTTTCCGACTGATTCTGTCGTTCTTGAATTTTGGCTCGCCATTCGTTTAGACCCACCGAAGCAACTGTTGACGACAAGGAACAATCGACGTATTTTATTCGGTAACGCGTGAGTGAAAAAGGACAAAATCAGGAAAAATGCATCGGTTACCAAAATACAATATCATCGAGGTTAAGACGATGAGGCCAAGCCATTTGTCGAACATGCCAATGAAGAGTGCGACTGCCAATATTGTGTCTACGATTGTGGGAAATATCGAAAACAGAGTGTAATACATTAAAAAACGTAGAGCGTTCGTCCCACGATCCACTATTAGAAGTACTTCTCCAGTTTTACGCTCGAGATGCCAGCGTAAACTCAAACTGTGCAGATGCCTGCGAGATAGGTAACGATCAAATATCGACACGTTGTATTATTATTGGAAGCACTAAACAAAACCTCACCTGAATATTTCGACTTTTGCCTTGCAAGTGACGTGTTCCTCGACTCGATTCCACAAGAACGATTGCACGTTACTCAAAATTCTTTGCAAAACGTCGATTCCCACGTATATCACAACCAATCCCCACCTGGTAAACAATGAAAATTAGCATTTTTGTCGGTACGTTTCAAAAGTGCAGAAGACCCGTTGATCAAACCTGAATTGCCTTGGTGTAACGGTCACGCTGTCTATTATTTGCTTGTTGAAAAACGGCTTTATCACGATCAATGCATTGCCGATGAAAACTAAAGCGAAACAAACAACTAAACGCAACTGGAGTAAAACCTCTCCCTTCGGCCAAATAAAATAAGCTAGGCCTTTCAGCGAGTACCAAATATTTGTCCATCGATGTGCACTGTCGTCGCCTCGTCGCTGAAAACGAAATTAATGGATTTACCTAAATGACTGTATTACGAGAAACAAGACGACGTTTCACGAGACTCACGGCTCGACGAAAGATCGAGTGGATGTTTTCACGATCGTTCTCGCTGCTGTGATCCGATACGCGAGTACTTCTAGTTTCGTCAGGTGCAAGTAAGCCAAGACTGAATAGAAGAAGACTGCTCGCGTAGCGTAAGGTGCACAGTACTGCATCTAGACGATCGAGTCTTCCGCTATGAAAACGAACGTTAAAATCAATGCGTACAAAAGACGCTTTCAATTACGTCTACGTGAAATATTATTAAAATAACGCTCACGTGATCCATTTGAACGGCGATTCACGATTGGACGCACTAACGAGCGCAATATTTTCCATAGCAAAGGCAAGTATCCAAAAACCACGTAGAAAGTACGAGTAGCTGTCTAATTTGCGTGCCAATATTTCGCGTCTTTCTGCTTTCAAGAGACAAATGGAATAGGGGTAAACGATCAACGACGTAATCGTCGAAATAATCTAAAAATAATCAAGGTTCGGTTATTGACTTATTACTAATAGTAACGAGTAACAATCTGGCATTTTTACCGCCTTACCGTACATCCATCGGCTTGTTTAGTTTGAAAGGTAACTTTGAGAAGACTCAAAGCGGGAATAAGAGTTAGCAAGAGTATCCGCAATTGATACCATCGATTTATCGGCAATAACTCGTCTCGTGGATCAATGTGGCGTTGTTTATACACCCTTAGATACCACGTTCCAAAAATCAGCGTGTACAAAAGAACCATCACGGCACCGGTAATCTCCATGGTACACGTTGACGTTTCGTAATTCATCCATGTTTTGACGAACGTTTCGTCGAATGGGTAATAAATTAGACTTCTTAAATCCATGTTTCTTTTCTCTCACCAAGTTCGACGACGATGCAATTGTTCAGAGGAAGAGGAAATATCCAAGTTGTTCGTTCTGTTATATCAGCTGTAAAGAGCGATTACGACGAATGAGTCATGATTGAGACGATATCGTAGCTTGTCTCGCGGATCGTCTCTACATCATCTGTATTTTTAGTCGTTATCAAAAGTACGTATTGTGTATACGGAATAAATCGATACAATGCAACTAACGGATGTTTAAGCTCGTGCCGAAATACATAACGATTTTTGCGTTGAAAATTTCACGTTGAAAATCTCACGTTGATTTTTTTAAATTAGATCCCTTCGAAAATTTTTGTAATAATTGTTACGATAAGTCTGGTTACGTTGTATTGACGAATGGAACTCTGGAAAATTCGCTTTAATGTTTTTTTAATTACAATTTATATTCGTTGCTAGTAATCCATCCACCAAGTACGTGACTTTAAATTTGAGTTTACAAAAATAACAAGCGTGAAGACGTCCCGGCTAACGAATCGATATAGCTTGTGTAATACGAGCGTTGAAAATAACAAACGTACCTTCGATCAGTCAAATTCAGGATCTCGACTATTCACGCGTGCTAGCCGTAGCGATTTGCGCCAAAACTGAAGTTTGAAAAGCACGCCGTGCCGAACTAGCTCGCGGAGAAGGACCACTTATTCCAAACCATCGTCTTTTCTGAGTTGTTCGAGTGTGCGCAGTAAAGTTCCGAAAATCATGCCAGAAAATGATTTTATTCGCGTATCGGATAGTTAAAAAAAGGAACAGTTTTGTTTTTTAGCTATAATTTGTTAAAACAACATTCAGTGCATTACCTTTCGATCTCACCTAATAACAATGTTTACGATCAGTGACGTGCTCAATGTTACAGACTTCGGGCGCGCGTACAAGCAGGTGTAACGGATATTTACGGTTGTGGATCATCGTTGTATTACTGGATCGACGTCAGACTGTACACGTGTTTGCTTCGTTCGTGGAATTAAATATAACGTAATCGTTTTAACCGTCGTCGTTTGAAGCCGTCGTACTAGTCTTCTCGCGCTATCGTTTCTCCAAAATCGTGCGTAGCCATACAAAGAGCACAAAGAGGACGGTAAACCTGCAGTCTGCCGATGGTTAGGTGGGGACGAACGAAACTGTTAGAGCGCTCGTGCCTGAAGAAAAAGTCCCGAAAAATACAGAGTTAAACGTGGATTTTGACAGCAACGTCGGTGTAACGACAGTTTCACAAACGCGCGAATATCATTGATACGACTCGTGATTACTGATTATACACATTAATCAACGACTCCAACCACTACGCTTATTCCGTCTTAAAGTAAATGCATCGACACTTAAGTTATCGTGTACGCGATTGACGTGAAATGTCCCAACGTACGTCTCCTATACGAAGCTGTCGATGTTATATTGTTGAAACTATCGATTCACGCGTTATTTCATTGGAAGCTACCATCGATAACTTCTCGTTCGTACCGATGCTCTCGATGCTTGATACCTGAAAGGGAGTGGATTTGAAAAATGCAAGTTACGATAACGTTAACGACTACATGTCCATGTTGTTTCATGTCGATGTTTTTTCATCGACAACCACGTGTAAACACGGTAAAGATCCTGCCAAAAGTCTACAATTAACCACGGTATTTTGCAACATACATCAAACATTGTGCGTCAACCAAGATGAGCTTTGTTCCTTTCCATACTACGGTATCACTTTCCCGAAGGACTCGACTGCGTAAAACTCTGCTCCTTCGTAAAATGTGGACAGTTTCAAAATTGAGTAAACTGCCGACACACGAGGGATAAAATTTCTATTACCTAAATAACTTCGATTCAATTTCACAGCTTGTGTATTGATCCGTTGGAAGCCATAAAAGTTAAACCAAGTGATCGAACAAACCTACGTCGCAGGTACTTCCACCTTGAAGGAAGTGAAATGCTACGTATATTACAACCAAATCCCACTCGAGGGGCAAATAAACAAATGGTTACGTTTGAACTATTTGAAAATAAGTGTATTTTCATCAATAATACCTAAACTGTTCTGGTGTATCGGTAACACTATTCACAATGTTCTTATTGTAAATTGGTACGTAGATATTAAGCAGTTTTTCAGTGATTACGATGGCAAACAAACGATCACCCGCGATTGTTTATTGTAGCGTCGAATATTTTTTTGTCCAAAAGATACGGAGCAAATTTCGCGTAACGTTACGTTTCGCGGACAATAATACATCGTTGTATTGTACTTTCCTATTGAATCTTTAGCCACAACTCGATTACGCGAGAATTGTAACTGGAACGCATTTGTTTTTCCTTGCAATTGATAAATGTCGAAACTAACTAATATAATAGATTGAGAGCGCACAATTGCACGCGTGCTGCACTGATTGCCGTAACATATATCTTTGTAGCGAATATTACGATTCACACCTGTTGATGCATTCGTTGTTACAATTCTAGTTATCCTATGTACGTAGGTCTTTACGATTTTTCACACTAATGACCAATTGCAATATATTTTGCAATATATTTTGTGAACGATATTTTCAGCGCGCGCTGTAATACGTCGTTAGCGTCGTATACGCAATCATTTGCAATTGTTTTTCCTTTTTATAAATAGTCCATTGTTTTATAAACGATCATTTTTCTGTAAATCAATTTTTTGTTCAACGAAATTCTTAATTTTTGAATGTGCAGAACAGCGGTGTTTCATAAGTGCCCAAAGTAAGAGAATCGTCGGGAAATGGAGACGTGTACATAGAGTATACTTCACTAAAAACCTATTACTCACAAGGAAACATTGGCAAATTAGACGAGAGGCTAGTTTTTTATTCAACCATTTATTTACTTTCTAAATAAATTTCAATACAGAATATTCCATCGTGTAGAACGTCTACCACTCGATCAATAATAACAATAATTCTAGAAAACGTATTTTCAGACGTCATTAACAGCAAGAATCTTCATCACTTGCATTGAAAATTATTGCGATAATACGTAATAATTGTTCCATGAGAACTATTACGATTGAAAAGTAAAATTATACGTCTGCATTTTGAAAACTGAAATGTTTAAAATTTGCTACATTAGCCTTGTAACGTCTGCAAAAAGTTCTAGATACGTTTGTATTAGTTTTCATTGAACGACTCAAAGTATGTACAAAATTTAATTAGAAAAAGCTTCAGCAGTGAAACTTTCAATAGTTCTTTTTTACTGGCATTCTACTATTATAAATGATCATCTATTATGAATGTATAAATGTCCTAAATCAATTCCGAATTATATGATATTTACAATTCTGATTACCATGAATAGTTCTAATTTTTTTTCTACCGTATATTCCACGCTGATAAAACCTCTTGTTTTTTGACAAACAAAAAACACAGTATAAAAACGTATTGTAGATTCTGTAAGCAAACGGGTTTTTCTGGGCAAAATCACGGACACTGCGAGATATAGTTATGCTAGACCAATTTACCTTCTATATCAGTCGCAATAATTACTTTCTCATAGAATGTTAAATTAGAAATTTAACCCATCAAGGCTTTTATTTCATTGGTAGTCTCTTGTTCGTTTCTCAATTGCGCCTCCCACATATCGTGATAAATGCCACCTTGCGCTATCAAATCCTCGTGCCTGCCACGCTCAACTATTTCTCCTTCTTGCAGTACCAAAATTTCATCCGCGTGAATGATAGTGGAAAGTCTGTGCGCTATGATAATCGTCGTGCGATTTGCACAGACTCGGTTTAAAGCCGCTTGTATGTTTCGCTCGGTTTGAGTATCCAACGCACTCGTAGCCTCGTCCAGCAAAACAATTTTTGGAGATTTCAACATCGTTCGAGCGATAGCAACGCGTTGCTTCTCTCCACCGCTGAGTCGTAGACCTCGTTCGCCAACCTGTCAACAATACCATGACAACATTACAGCTCGTGCTTTAATGTAACATTAGATAAATTGTCGTTTGAACGAGCGATTACCTGAGTTTCGTAGGCATCTGGGAAAGTGAGAATTCGTTCATGGATATCGGCATATTTAGCTGCTGATATTATATCCGCCTCCGGGACATCCATTTTTCCATATTGAATATTATATTTTATTGTATTATTAAATAATACTGTGTCTTGCGGAACCACACCTGCAATTTTGAAATGTCCAACAATCAAAGAATTAATAAAATTATAATTAAGCTGTAGCCGTGAATTCAAATTAAACTTACCGATTGTTTTGCGTAATGAATCTTGCTTGACCGTTTTTATGTACTGTCCATCTATAATGACGGCCCCCTCATTAACATCGTAAAATCTAAATAGCAAACGCATAATGGTCGATTTTCCTGCCCCCGATGGTCCCACGAGAGCAACCGTTTTACCAGGTGGAACAACAAAACTAACGTTCTTCAATACAGGTCTTTCGGGCGTGTACGAAAACGAAACATTGGAGAATTCGACTTGCCCTCTGCTTACTATGAGAGGTCCAGCGCCTGGTGCATCTGTGATTTCTTGAGTTTCTCGAAGCAAATCAAACATGTTTTCCATATCAACGAAATTTTTCTGTATAGCTCTACAAACGAAATTATAAATTAAATACATTGAACAGTTCTGATAAAAAAACATTAAACGTAATAGGTTTTTTTTAACCTGTAATAAGTTCCAAACCAATTAAGAGGTACGTATAGTTGGATAATGTAACTCGCAAATAAAACATAGTCCCCAATGCTAAGACCTTGACCGTTAACAACCATGTGTAGACATAACAAAGATCCGGCTAACAATCCACAACTGACAATGACATTTTGTAAAGTGTTCAAAATGTTCAATGTTATCATAGATTTCCATTCTTCATCTTGATATTTGAGTATGGCTTCTCTGTAGCTGTCAACTTCGTACGACTCTGCCCCGTAATATTTCACAGTTTCAAAATTGAGTAAACTATCAACACTTCGTGCTTTTTGAGCGTTATCGGCCAAATTCATGCGTCTTTGAAATTTAGTACGCCATTCGGTAACGCCTATTGTAGCAGCTGTTGAAGATAAAATTGATATTTTATTAATAATTAATCCAATAAATGCAGAGTTAAAAAACCAATGTACGTTTACCTATATAAAGAATCATTGTTGTAAAAACTATCAATCCAAACCACTTGTTGAATGTACTTATGAAGAATATTACTGCTACGAGAATATCTACAATAGTAGGCATGATGGAGAACAAAATGTAATTTAATAAATTATTAATGGAGTCTGTTCCACGATCCATTACGCGGAGTACTTCTCCAGTTTTACGACCAAGATGCCAGCGTAAACTTAATCCATGAAGGTGCCTAAAATATGTCCGTCAAATCCTTAAACGATCCGTAAATATTTATGTGAAATTGGGTTTGAAAAAGTAGTATACCTGAATAATTCTACTTCCACCTCACGCGTAGTATATTGTTGGATTCGAATCCACAAGAAGGACCTCAAGTTATTCAATAAACCCATTCCTCCAGTGCCACCTCCTTGAAGGAATTTGAATGCTACGTAAATAACTACTAACTCCCATCTAAAGAAAGTCAATAAAAACAGCAATGGTGAATATAATTGAATCTTCAAAAGTAAATAACGAATGTTTTACTCAGAAAAACTTGGCTCAATTATTATATGAAATAAACGTACTTGAACTCTCCTGGTGCGTCTGTAACACTATCCACAATTTTTTTATTGTAAATTGGTACATACAGATTAATTACTCGTCCAGCAAAAAGTAACGAAAAGCAAAAGATCACCCGTAATTGAAGCCAAATACTTTTCTTTGGCCAAAGAAAAGGGGCTAGGGTTTTGACTTTATACCAAGCATTTTTCCACGTCGATACATTATCATCTGGACGCTAGAAATAAGCAATGTTACTGTTAATTGAATTTCTACGATTATTCATTTGTTAACTAGAAATCATTCAACTTATTTGCAGTGATTTTTTATATTTTCTATAAATTATTCAGCATACTAATTATACTAAGAATATGAGCCATAATCAATGAAAAAACTGTTGGACTTACACCTTGATAGAATCTTGACCTGGGATTCCCATCATCTTGAAAGCTATGATAACTGCTTGATGGATTACCGATAATACCTGGTGCACGCAGACCAAGACTAAATATAAGAAGACTACTGACATAACGAAGGACGAACAATGCCATTTCCACTCTGTCGGATAGCCTGGAAATAGATCAAGTGTATATAAATAACCAATTGAAACGTTTATAGTATAAGTATTGTTGCGTAAAAATACAGTTATCTTTTTATTCTTCAATGATTCTAACAGTGCAAAAATTTGTTTTGATTCTAAACAATGGTTTTTTTTTCATCAATTTATCAAACAAGTTAATAGTTTATTTGTGATAATCTGTGTAGAATAACTGTTAGAAATATATCTATAAGTATGCTACTTACGTATCTAATTTAAACCACCATTCCCACTTTGATATATTAACAAATACAAGATTTTCTGAGACAAAAGCAAGCGTCCAAAATCCAAGTAAGACAATACCATGACCTCGAGTTGGTACACTTGGTAGTAATTTATGTCTTTCCACATTTAGTATGTAAATTGAATATGGATAAATAATTACTGTCAAAATTGTCGTTAACACCTGTAATTCAAAATATTTATACTTTCACTCAGATATCGTGATTTTCTGTATGGTTAAAATTATCTTATTTTTCAAATTCCAAACAATAACAAAAATTAAAAATAATAATTGGCACTATTGTCATTCAGTTATATGCATTTCCAAACAAATTTGCTATTATTCTAGCACTTAAGCAATTTTATCGTAAACAGAACAGATTAGTCATATTTCTCATAGCCTTACCATATATCCATACACTTGTTTATTGTCTAGAACTGTAGCTTGCAGAATAATTCTGAGAAGACTTAGAAGTGGCATAAAGAGCAACAAAAACTTTTGCAACTGGTATAGTTTACTTTTTGGCAATATACGTAAGTCGTTATCAGTCCCGTAGCGTCTATACATCCACAGCTGGGTAGAACCAAGTATTAAGATATACAAAGAAATGACAGTGGTACTAACTGTGTCCATGAAACATTTCGACATGCCATGGTTTACCCAAATGTCGTAGAATGTTATATTTGGTGGGCAGTAAGTCATCTTCATACTCTCCATGTCTAATTATTTTGTTTTTTAATACTATCAGTCAGGATTATTTCTGTAACTATTTTTATTATTATCTACTCTCTTTTAAACATTCTTTGTTACAAGTTGAATTTTCAACAGTGTATTATCTTCTCTTAACAGTGGCACCTATAAGGAAAAACAATTTAAATGATTATAATCATTATTATCAATTTAGGCGATATAAATGTTATTACGTTTTATCTTTGAAAAAGGTCGCTTTGATTCATACCCGCTTTTCTGACAAATCATATAATTTAACTATGTGAAAACAGTAAACCAGAGAAATTAAACTGATACATACTAATATAGAACAAAGATAACTTTGGAAAAAATGAAAATGTATAGTCATTTAGACTAAGGTTATTGCGCAATAACGGATAACGATGTTTTTGATGAATTAGCAAAACTAATCGTGACTATATTAGTGTATAATCCAATTTATGTTTCTTATTAACCTTACTATAATACTATGTTTTATTACGATTCGTTATGAAATGAAGATGAAAAATGAATATCGACACTTTTCTACTTACCATTATAAAATACTACAAGCGCAAGATAAAATCTTTTCAATTAACAGTCGACATTATTTCGGATATCAGCACTCATGTCGACGTTATAAACATTGACAATTGATGTTACAATTTTAAATGTCATTTTAACGCGTCAGCTGACAGTACTCTATAGTTTCCGCACATACAAATTATAACCATACATAATATATAGGTATGTATATTATGTGCAATGCTTAGTGTAACCTAACCTTAGTTTTACCACAGTCGGCACGACGAGACGCACGTGTGTATGGCATATCGTTTTGTATATACCTCGTATCGTGAATTACTTGTGAGATTTATGTAATTTAATTAAATTTCAAATTGAATAAAAAAACTTTTTCTAATATTATAATATAAAGTAAATTATTGGAAATTTTACATCGAAAGATTAAGGTAAGTTGATCAACTTTTCACAAAAGTACAATGAAGCAGATTGAACTATATATCAATAAAATAGTATTACGATTTTTTTATTAAATTAAAAATTTTATTAGATTAAATTTAATATTAAATTACATTTTTTATTAGAATAACGTTATATTCAACGCTGTAGATTAAATTGTCACAATGGGTAAAAATCACAGACATCAAAAGCAATTAAAATCTGAAAGAGCAAAAGTAAAATTAAAAACTAAGGGATCTCAGCCACTGCCAAAAGGTTTGAACATTACAGATGCTAGTTTTAAGGTGAAAAAGATTATAATTCGTGAGCAACTAAAACAGCAAGATGCGAGTCAAATTCTTAGCCGAAGAAAACTCAACGTCAAGGTATTTCATTATCTTGTTTTTGTATATGTAAAAATGTTAAAACCAATTTTTGAACTTGAAATTCGGTAAAGTCAAAGTTTATTTAATTCAATTTTTCAGGACCTTTTAACAAGGCTACAGCACTATAATTCATCCGTTCGTCAAGATGCTATCAGAGAATTAAAAGAAATAGTATCACAAAATTCAGTAAACCTTCTTAATATTCAGTTGAATACACTAATCAAGGGGATTGCTATCCTAGTACTAGATAAAGAAAAAGCTATCAGGCGAGAATCTTTGAAAGCTTTGAATTTAATATTGGCCTCGGTTTCAAAAGATCAGTTGCTTCCATTTTCTGAAATTTTAATTTCATATTTAACCTGTGCAATGACCCATATTGACCAGAACGTAATGGAAGATTCTCTACTGTTTTTGGACATATTAATAGAGAATTGTAATGTTTTTCTTGCCAATAATAGTCATAAAATTCTGTTATATTTCCTCGATATGATTTCCAAGCTTCGATCTCAAGCTCAACCAGGCAGACAGTTAACAACGAATCTCCATTCAAAAAATACTAGTATGAAATGGAGAATAAAAGTCTTAAACAGTCTAGAAAAGTTTTTATCAGCTATAGTGGAACACAAAAAATGTTCTTCCAATAATTCATCGATTCATTCGTCGCAAACTTATTACGTAAAATACGAAAATGTAAATTGTCCAGTCTATTCTCCAATGTGTTTGCAAATTTGTCCTATGAACTTTTACAAAAATGAGTTTCATAACTCGAGTGACAAATCTTTGAACACGGACAGCTTAAAAAACTATATTGATTCTTTAATGCCTCTGATGTTTGACAGTTGGTTAGAAGCTAGTCCGAAGAGTACAAGTTCTACAAATATACAATGTCCCATTTCTGAAGAGGCAGCATCTCTCTTGAAGTGCATCACTAGTATAATACAGTCTATAATTGATTATATAAAATTACTTGAAAGTGAAAGTGGGACTTCTGTATTGAGTACATGGTTTAAAGATAGGTTCCAGAATAATTTTCAAAAAAATTTACTGCACGAATTTCCGTATATGCAACAGAAATCGTGTTCAAGAACAAAAAAGTTGGATGAATTCACAGGCCATTCTTCAGGCTATTGTTTAGAGCAAAATTTAACTTTATGTTATATTTACATTTGGTTTACAACTGTTTCTAACAATGCTATGGTGCACAACAATAAAAAAAATACAGAACAAGATTTCTGTAATAAAATCGTACAATTTATAATAGGTAAGAATAACGCGAGATGACTCAGTATAATATTAAATAAACTTTTGAGAAATTGTTCTATTCTGTATATTCTATTTTGTAATAGTTTCGTTTCCGTCCTTTTTTCTAGATAAACTTGAAAACTGGTCTAATAATCAGGCATTTGCAGTAACACACATGATTAAAGTTCTGAATATTCTCTTTCTACAAGCAAGTGCGGTTTGGTATAAAAACAAAATATACCTGGGAAATGTTTTAAAAAGCAGTATTGATGCTTATTTAAACAAAGGAAAAGATTTACAAATGCATTTGTTCACTGTTCTTAAAAATATCATGATGGATCAGACTTCACATCATTTACATAGGTAAATTACGATTTTTCAAGCAATTACCTCCAATTCGGCATGTTAAATATATAACGCGAAATTTCGTTATTTTAGCGAAGAAGCCTTCAAAGAATTTGTAAATTCGTTACCAGCCTTACTGCTGAACAATAGTATTCATGATAGCACGATATGCATGCTTAATAAGGTTGTATTGCAATACAGACAGTGGATACAAAGAGAATTAGAAGAAAATCACGATGCAATTATTGGTAAGTAAGATTAATAGAATTCAATTATATTGATTCAAAAAGTGTACGTTATATCACAACGTTTCGTGTATTTCAGAAAACGCTAAGAAAATTCAAATACTCGAATCTCCCAATGAGTCGGATTCACGCCTTATGATATGTAATTTGTTTTACTTCATGCATGGACAGGTTTATTATTAATTCATAAACAAGGAAAGCTTAGTCAAGATAACGGCCATTTTTATTTTAAACGTCTTCACTATTAAAAATATATTGGTGTACAGTACTTAAATCTATAAATGTACAAAAGTCTTGTAAATAATACTCTTATAAATATCACTTTTATACAATTCAATTAATATCAGTCAACTCGCTCTTATAAGCTAAATTGTCGACTCCATTTTTCGCAAACAATTGATTTGGGCAAGTTTGTTGAGCATTCTCGTTAACGATGCAAACGCATATCGCTGATTCCGCTATACTTGCTTTACGAGTGGAATTAATGATATTTTCATAACTCGGCGTTATCGGTAAGTTTGGAAGCTCTTTGCTGATTGGGGGCCAGTGGGGGTTGCACTGTAAAGTATACTCTAACAATAAATATTGCTTCTTTGATTTCTCAGGTTTGTACAACTTTGGTTTAATCTTTTGTTGAATGATGTATTCAATAACGAACGACTCGAAAGCAAAACAAATTAGGAAGTTGATGAATGCAAGGCCGACAATAATGAATCTCCAGTCGTAAACCGGTGGCACTTTGAGCTCTAGTGCGTCAATGATCCATTGCGCTGGGTATATCGTGACATACGTGTTGAGAATCGAAAGAACAACAATCGATACGATAAAGCACTTATTTGTATAAATAGCTTTCCTGTACGGTTTTCCCTGTGAGAAAACAATGGCTAACATTGCGTATTGAAAGGTTGATAGACAGAAAACTGAGTAGTTTTCGTAGCCATCGTAGAGGTACTCGTCTCTCACAACAAACGGCGTGAACCAAGAGAACTGTTGTACTGCGTAAAAGGCAATGAGCTCGAATACAGCAATTATGATTGTGTGAATAGTTAAGGAAAACAAAGGAGTAAAACTAACGAGGCTCGAAGTGGGTGGTTCTTTAGCTAATCGCTTTTCGTAAGCCTCGGTCTTGCCGAAAAAGAAGGCAAAGGTAACGAAGAGGAGAATATCCACGTACAAAAATTGCACGCCAGTGAAATTGGAACTGATGGAGTAAAGAATAATTGTGCTAATAAATTCCGTAAGCGAATAGCAAACTGTGAACTTGAAAATGCCGAACGACGTAACAAGAGCTGCACGTCCCTGCTGGATGACTGTTGGCACACACGTGATGTCAGGAATCCGAGATGTGAATGGACTTGCAACACTGTAAATCATTTATAGAGTACTAACGTTAGTATGCTTTGACAAACGAACACTTAACAATTATTTTGGAAAAATTGTCTATATGTACTATTCTTGTAGAAATATCGTAATTTTCAACTGCAAAAACAAACGTTTTCATAAAATAAAATCATCAAACTAGACAATTATTACGCTCGCGATCCTTTCGAAAGTATCAATTAATTGCCAGTGGATATTTATCAGAGATAGGTTAACTGCTCTGTCGCACGTGCAGCTCACGTCTCAATAAGATTTCTGCTTCGCTTGTGCACGCATCAACATTAGACGTTATCCCAAAGTTCTGAAGTTATAACAGCAATGATAATACTATCACGCGATAAAATCTATTTACCTTGATTCCGCTTCAGACAGCGAAATTCCAACGTGTGCTGCTCTCAATGCGCCGCAATCATTAGCACCATCTCCGCACATAGCTAAAAACACGAGGCATGAATTCGAGTTACAAAGTGGCATACGAGAAGATTGATGAAACATTACATAAAAATATTGACAAGTTTCAACGTTATCTCTCATCGAGCTTTTTTCAACTGTATAAAGCAAAATTTATGATACGAACCTACGTGATATCCCAGCTGAATCAATTCAACGACAAGTTGTTGTTTCTGATCGCTGCTCATTCTGGCGAAAACTACGCCTTTTATACATATTTTTGGTAATAATTCACTGTAATGTTCTCGCAGCATTTGCCACGTGTCACCGGTCAATGCAAATTTATAATTTTGAGACGTGAGTCCACATTCCACGTCTCCCACGGAAGAAATCTTCAATTTATTTTCCTGGCATAACAATTAGTCGTTAGTTGATCAAACGAAATAATTCGTTACCAGAGTAAAAAAAAGTGCACATGAGTAACATCAAAATACTTTTGCCAAGCAATAAATGCAATTATTTAAAAAAATATGGAATTCGCATTTGCAAAGCTTAATTGAATGGAAAACAATTAGGTATTTGAAATGACTCATGTTTTACGTAAAGTCTGGAATTTATCCGTATTTGACATTTAAGATCGAGATACAAGATCATGCGTATCGGCTTTATAACACAATATCAGTAATACGCTTCAATGGCTCTTCAACTTATCTACACGTGTATTGATAAAGAATGGTATTTATTTACCAATATAGGAAGTCCTTGCACATTGAAGAATATATCGGGTCGATCCTTATTATCACTTGGCACCACTGAAACGCTTATCACCGTTTCGTTTTGTGCCAGGATTCCGCACTCTTTCGCGACACTTATTGCCGTTTGTATATTATCACCTATGCGTTGCAATTCTCGTTTAAAATGTTTGTCGATTAAGCGTTGGAAAAAAAATTGAAATTGAAACTTACCGGTGATCATCACGGTCTTGATGTTAGCATCTCGAAGATCTGTGATCACTTTAATCGTGGGGTCCTTCAACCTATTTTCTAAAACGATTAAACCTAAAAATTCGAGATCTTGCTCTACGACATCTCGTGCTACCTGTTGTATCTGCAAAAAATTACGATGAATAAACAACAAATCAAATGAATCTTTGTCGTGTCAAACATTAAAGCTAATAAATGCAGATGCTCGTATTCGATAAAATGTAAAATCTCAAAGAATACGAGAATAACTTTGATCCACTGAACTACTTCTTCGAGTGTTATTACAGCATTTTGATAATAAACAAAAGGAAAAAAAAAAGAGAATAAATAAACGCACCTGTTCGTCCTGGATATCGTTAATTTCCTTAGCGGCAAGTGCAATCACTCGATAGCCTTGTTCGGTAAAGTATCTGAGGGTGTCCATAATGTCGGCTGGTACACTGTGGGGCACGCTTAAGCTGAGGATCATTTCTGGTGATCCCTTGGTGAAAGCGTAGAGCTTGCCATGCTCAGTCGACGATCTTGCAATTACGGACATACGTTGCAACGTACTCGAGAATTGGTACTGCTGCAGAATTTCCATACTTTGCGAGGAATTGTGGGGTGATTTTAAGATTGTTAGAGCATGCAGAGAACGTACTTTCGCAGGGTCGTCCAATTCTGGTTCGTACAGCTTCCAGCCTGTACTTTCGAACATCTGCAATTGCGCGAGTAGATTTTCTTTTAATTTAATTTTTAAACGAACGTCATTATGCCAACCGCCGATTAACCGTCAATTATTTTATTTTCGAAAACAACTAATCGAAACGTCCTCGACAACTTATTAACGTCTATTTCGTTTCGAATGGCGTACTCGACTAAATTGTCGCTATAGTATCCGAGAGTAGTTTATAAACTGCACGCTCAAGCGTCAATTTTTTACAGCTCAGTATCAATCTGCAAAACGGCGTCAACAACCTCTTTTATTGTCCTCCTTTCTTATTCGGAGCCTTGTCGTCAATCACGACTCTTGCGTGTAGAAAAAGGACAAGACAATAAGAAAGATTCTTTGACCTTCTTCGTCGAACGACTAACAGGATAAAACTTTGCAAGAATTAATTTATCATTGATTACGAATTATTATTGAAAAGTAGTTCATCGAATTGCACACAGATCAATAGTTTTGCAAGGTTGGCTTTTACACAGCTCCATCGGATATTACTGGTTTACGGCTTTAGTTTTCGCTTGCGTGTGACTTTGCGTTCCGTTAATACGTCGTTGCGCGTTACCTTTAGAAAAGGTCTTCTTTAAGTACATCGTTGACAGCCGTGATTAACGCGTAATATTCAACGCAGGTATCTTTGTACAACGACACGATTCGCTTTTTTTCATCCGTAACAGATACTTTTCGCGCGTTGTCATTAAGATCGTCAATTAACTCGCGACGAAACAAACGGAGATTCGAGAGAAAACGTTTGAAAATGTATACCTTCACATCCAAAGGGTCTCCACTCAGTTCTTCCTCGATCATCGTCAGGCTGTGGCAAACAAGCATGCCTTTAAAAATTCGCGTGGCTTCCAATTTGGTTACATTTTTTTCTAGCTGGTTAAGCTTGTTATCTTCGTGTACAACAACACCCATCATGTCCAAGCCGTCTTCCGTCAAAGTTCCAGTCTGCATCCAAATTTATATTTTATTTTGCAAAACGTTCGTGTATTGAATACGGTACATGGTAATTTTCAAAATAACGAATTACTATTCAAACTTCAAATTTCAAATTTTTTCAAAGTATCATAGGCGCGAATTATTTGACGTTTTGACAGAGTTGTTGTAAATTTGTAATAAAATTTAAGAAAATTACCTTGTCAAAGCATACACAGTCAATGCTGCCGGAAATGTTAATAGCTCGGGTGTTGATGCAAGAGATTTGTCTTTTCTTTAAACGGAATATTGCGTACATCTTTCCCACGGCCATAACCGATGGCAAAGCTGGAGGAATCACAATCGTGAAAACCGTAAGAGTCTTGATGGCAATGTTTGTCGCCGTATTTCCTCGTTCGATCTGTGGAATATTTTTCACTCAACTTAATGATCCACTGATAAAATGTTTTACAACGTGATGCATTTTTTAAAGTTTTGACTGATATCACCTCAAATAATAATTAACCGACTAATTTATCCAATTACTCATAGAGTTAAAACACAATGACGTAATCCTTTGCCAGTATCACCATTCGTTCAATTAATAAGCCAAAGCGAATTGTAAATTTATACGTTTATCGCGCTTCTTTCCAAATGATTATTATACAAATCCATTTGGATGCTACGTTGCAGTCACAATTGTAGCTAATTCAAAGATCCTTTGAGTGGATTTTATCAAGCGATACTCGCGATTAGATCGACGCGAACGGAAAAAGCACGTATAATTTAAAAGACAATACCATGGCGGCCAACGTGTAGAAGAATCCGCAAAAGGCAACAGCGATAAGAATCGCAATGAGCTTGTATGAATCTTGGTCGAATTTGAAGTCGGTTGGCGGTGGATATAATATAGCCGCGACCAAAGACCCCTTGTTGGTCCACAATCCGGTTTTAATGACTTTAGCAAGCACGGGCTTATCTCCATACTGTCTGAAAATGTAAATGTATTATAATCGTTTAGACGTAGAAACCCGTTACTCGACGCATTCCCCCGAGGTTGTTTACCAATGAATAACAATAAGTGTAATATATCAATTACTTGGTTTGAATAATAGTCGTGCCGCAGAATAGCGTGTGATGAGAGTGTGCCCTGGAGTCGTACAGCACTGGATGAGATTGCAAGGGAGTCTTGGTAACTGGTACAGATTCACCTGATAAGCGGCCGAGAAAAGAGAACGATCAATGACGGAACAACCTTGATATACGGAAAAAAGTGTCGTCGTAAACATTTCGGGACTGACGCTTTTTTCGAACCACTTTTAAAAATATTTTTGCAGATGCGCGTCATAAGAGGAAAATTGCAAAACGAACGTACGCAAATAACATTTCCAATTAATACAATACGAAGCCGAGATTGAAGCTGAGAGTAAAGCAAGAGCGCGAATTACCAGTGAGCATGGACTCGTTGACGATGCAGCTGCCAGTTAGAAGAACAGCGTCGCACGCGACAATCGTTTGATGTTTTGGTAGCTCTATTATGTCTCCGGGCACGAGTTCGTCGCTGGAGATGCTCTCGTATTCGCCGCTACTTCGCAACACTCGCACCGTCTCCGTCGAGGCGACAGTGTTTCGCAGGCTTATTTGATTCTGTAATAACAAGTTTAAACAGCGTCGTACACACGAGTTGGAAGTAACGTAATTATCATTGCGCTTTGTCAGACGTTCACTAAACAATCAGTTGATTGATCTCGTCTTGGCAGATATGGAAAATACAAATGTTTTCAACGCGCAAAGTCACGTTGGTTTCATTGTAAATAACGACATGCAAATAATACGCATTCGCAATGTTATCGAACTTACCGCTCTTGTTTGACGGATAGAGGTGAAAATCCCACAGGCAGACATCAGAATTACGGCAAACGCGTAATACAAGTAGCCCTCTTCGAACCAAACGAACAAGCTGAACACTTGGAAGACGTAGAAAGGATTGAGGATCTCGAGAACAAACAAGATCTGAAAGCCTTGCACTGGTACAAGAATCTCGTTGTATCCGTACATGATTCGCCTGAAAAACAACGTTATTGTTTCCAATATTTATCGATATTTCCGCTCGAGTAAGCACCTCGCAACAACTGTCGGACGAGCCTCTTGATTTATGCCGACAGCAAAGAAACGACAGATTTGACAAAGGTTACAAAGCTTACAAATGTCGATTTTTACTAGGATTTTTGTTTCCGTCCAATAATCAAGCAGTAATACCTGAGCAATTGTTCTTCCCTGGAGAGCCCTTTGATCTTTTCCGTGTGAAGATCTTGGCAAAGAGCGTACTTTTCAAGGCTCGCAAGCTGCGAGAATTCGCCCATTTTTTCGTCCCACACATAGCTCTGTTTTTTGCAGCGAAACGTTCTATACTCTTGCACCTGACACCTTGTCCCATTTTCCAGATGTAATTCCAAGTCTTTGCCTCGAATGCAATCGATCAGACTCTTGTCCACTTTGGCAAAGTGGCGCGACAATGATTCCGATCTAAAATAGCACAGACACACTTTGTTCCATCTATTCGAGACGTATTTGTTGTAGGCGATCGTCGCTTGTACTCGTTGCTGATTAATCGTTTGTCAGGGAGAAAAAATGTACGCGAACGTATGCGTGTTTATTACCAACGTAAACGCCAGCGCGGACGCTGATAAGCGAAAAAACGTTGACGGCGTATTTGATTTCGATAAATTATACGAATACTGGGACAACGTCGTAAAAAGAAATACAAAGGAAAAAATGTTGAATAATAAATAATACAGCTAACGACAGGCATCGCACGTATTAGATATTAGGCAAAAAAATTCAGCAATTCTAGTTTTGAAGGAGGAAAATTGCGATTGACGATAATAGCCGCTCGTCGATTAAATACTCGACGGTATCAAGAAATAACGACTGTAATCGTGCGATTTCAATAATGCGAACCATTTAGATGTACCTGAAATTCTTCGTCGACACTATTCTAACGTCTTTGACGATGTACGACTTGTATCTGCCTTGGTAGTCGTCCTATAGCAAACAGAACAAGAGAACAGACAAATGAGAACGTACGCACGGGCAGAGGCGTAGTTTAACAGGCACAAGGTTTGCGCGATCACGTACCACTATTAAAATTTTGGTCGCTCGGCTAAGGTTGCACTTCTTGTGGGTCGCGTGGAGATAAAGATGTGGATACCAATGAAAGAAGAGGCGCAACAAGCCGGCTGTCAGAATGCAGGCGAGCCAGGTGATTGTCGTGCGCGCGAGACTTCTCTCGTAACCGTGAGCCCACTGTTGACAAAGCGACATTTGTACAACTATCGATACGAGCCAACGCTATTTTTTAACGACTTGCATCCTTCGTTTTCACTTACCATCTGCTCATCTTGAGTATCTTTGATTTTCTGACTCGTCGATTCCAAGTTCTTGCCGCTTTTCAATTCTACGGATACATCGAAACAGACAAGTTTGTTAAACTGCACTTTGGCGATTGTCAAATATAAGTGCACCTAACGATCTTACCATAAGTACCAGTCATAACTAGTTGTTGTGAAATTGTTTAGAACCGAGAGTAACTTAGTATATCGTTTAATCGAGTGGTAACTGAAACAGAACAAGACTGTTTAATTGCGTTGGGAGAACTCGATTTTGAGAGCTCTCTACGCATAAACGATTCAAAACTGCTTTTAATTAGTTCTCTATCGCAACGACGTTTTTGTTGTCCGTAGCAAGCCGATGTATCGTATTCCATAGCGCATGTAACATTGTCGTACTTATCACACGTGCAGGGATACACGTTTGTGGCGAAATTAGCTTCAGAGATATCTCGATATTTCGCACAAAAATTAACAACTTCATCACCATTAGCGACATCGGAATCAACGCCTTTTCCAAGTACACGTAAAACCTTCGACTCGAAGATAATAATAATATGGAAAACTTGAAAACGACACATTTTTCTCAACGAGCCATAGCTACAATTATTAAGCTACAATTATTAAGCTACAATTATTAAAATCTTTGCTTCGTCGTGTTTTTCGGACCGTTTGACACGAGATTCAACAATGACGTTTGCTGTTCCGTGTGCTGGTTCCAGCCAATAAATCACCGAGAACGAGCGTGAATTAGCGGAGCGTCAAGCGGATCAGCGGGGTTCCTTGCCTTTCTCGCCGCTCGCCAATAAGCGATTCTCACAGCGCATCTCTCGGATACCTGAGAGGCGAAAAAGCGCTAATGGCATTCGTTTTCTTTGGATCAGACAAGTCGTTTAAATATATAGGAAATTTCACTTTTACGAACGGTTTAATAACCGTTTAGTTTTAACATCTGGCCTGTAGGTGATTGACAAGTTTAGTCGAAAGTGCTTACGATACAGAGCCAGTTTCAAAGATGTTATCTCTTTAAAGAAAGGCCTTGACTAGCCCTGGCTAAATTGATTCGATGCAATTTCACGCGACTGAATAATCGCATCGTAATTTTTGCCCCGCGTATTGTCGCGCTTGCACGAGGTACGCGCGTACTTTTGCGAGGCTATATTTATACGTGGAAAATTAAGCAAGGAGACTGTCCTATTTGTCAAACGAACAGTTATGAGTCATGAGCCGTGTCGTCAAATCTATAGAAACATACTGATCAAGCAGTAAAGTTACGCCGAAAGAAATTGGGCGCGTTCTAAACGAAATATTATCAATCGAGTGCGCGTAAATTTATTAATGAAGTAGTCGTTTTAATTACGACATCGCCGCGATAAAATTGACTATTGAAGCATTATCATTTGGATTACAATGGTTTCAAACATAATAGTTTCGTCATTACGATGCAGATAAAAAGTAGATTGCTTTACGATTGATAAAAAAATTCACGGAAAGCGTTTTGTTTCGAAGATTGAATCTCTTGATATTTATTGTAATATCGCTATTTTACAAGTTGCTAAATAACGATCAAATATCAGGCATTCGGAGCGCAGCCTCCGAACGGAATAATGCTTCGATCTCAAATGGATTCCTAAAAAACAAAAAAATAAGAGGAACACTGTCTCGCGCATTCAGTCAGAGGTCTATACTTTTGTCGTTAAATACACCGAGAAAAAAAGAAAGTATCGTCGTTAAGCTTCAACGCTAATTATATAAATTACACGGTTGGTCGAACACTGTTCAAGATGACGCGTTAAATCAAATTACACGTGGATTTTGTTGGTTAATTGGCAAGAAAAAAGTGGAAACAGCAAAAAAAAAACGAAACAAGTAGGTTGTGTCGGCGAGAATGTTTACGTCGTGCCGCGTCGGTTATCAGCTGGGAGAGAGATGAGAAGTCATAAGAGCGCGCGTACAAGCGCAGGATAAGTGAACAAACGGAGCTTACCTGGGCAGTGTGAGAGAAAGGAGGAAAAGAGGGTGACAAGCGATAAAGCAGTCCCCTCGAGCTATCTCAAGCCGCGAGCTTTCCGTCGAGTTTTATGCATTCCCAGAGTACGTTTCTTGTGTAGCCTGCTTCTGAACCTTGGTACACTGGTCTCTCGGTACCTGTAGTAGCAGAAGCTTGGCCCGTTGAGTCGGTAAATTTTCGAAATTTTCAACACGTACAACGCGACTGTCAAGTCAAAACCAGAGCAGCTGCTGCTCTGTTTCTCGCTTTGTTAGCGTCCTGTAACCACCAGAAGAACCGAACGACTGAAGAAAGCTCGCTCGCAAACGACAACGACAGAGTGAACTATACTAAACAACGCGAAAGAGCAGCACTTGTGCCAAGTTCGAGCGAGCGAGCGAAACTGCGGCACTTGGCGGCGCTTGCACTTGTGTACTCCGTTGAAGCGTCTCTCTCTATCTCTCTCTTGCTCTCTTCCCCCGTACTGCTGCTGCAGTCGCCGACACGCGGCTCCCTTTCCTTAATGACGAGTTGATGACGAGCCGATATTATTTGCTTTTGCCGCTTGCGAGTTTGCAGGTTCCACTCGTTGCGTCTGGTATAATCCAGCTACTTGTGACTCTATCCTACTTGGGCTGGTACTGCTGCTTACTTTTTTCTCTTCTTCGTTGCTGCATCGCGATGCTGACCGCAGAGAAACGATCGAGGGATCTTTGACACGTTTGCGCGCACAGAAAAACACAATCCCGCGCGAGCGATCCGTGTTAATCGTCAATTGCTGTGCGCGTCTCGTGGCCTTTTTGTGTTTTTTTATTCGAGTCGCGTGAAATGGTCACGTTGTTGGTGGCAAGCAACGCGCGTACAATATGCCTTAGCGCTCGCCAAGTTTTGACGCCTGTTGCTTTACGTCCACCACCACCACCACCACCACCACCACCACCAATTTCGAGGAATGCTATACCACGCGCTTTGAAATATATGCCGTGTCGGCGACTGCGCACGCGCTTTTTACTTCCGATTCTGTTATTGTTCGTGACGGGAGAGCTGTGTGCATGCTACGCTTTCAAGGAAATTCGCGCTACCTGGAGTTTTTACTATTTCAGTCAACGTTGTCTTCGTTGATATTTTAACGTCGTTGTTGACAACGAACTCTCTGTCTTTCGTGCGATAGCTTACTTGAAAAGTGTTGTTTAGTTGCGGTTTTAGCTTGACCTTCGCGCGACACAAGTCTTTGGAAAAAGGCACGTCGAATTAGATACATATTCGTAGGCATACGTACGAAATGAAAACTTGTAATAGGCTTTTAACCAGACAACACCGGAAAAAGTAAGACGTCAATTAAACTTTGCAAGCTTCTTCGTGAGATCGTCGTCTCCCTTTGTTGACTCGAAACATCTGATTTGGAACAAAGTTGATCGCACTGGCTTTATTGAGCGCAATCGAGCAAGCGCAATTTATCGCGTAAGACTTATCCGCCGACAATTGTTATATACATTGGAAAACGCGCAATTTCGCCGAGCTATTTCACTGTTTGCATTTTCGAACAATTTACTCATCCTCTGTATCCACAAACGATACCAGTGATTTCGTAATAACCGTATAAGTGTACAATTGTTTAGGAATTATTAAGAACGTCGTATTTTTATTGCAGCCAGTAAGAAAGGAAATGTACGCGAAAAAAGCACGCTCCAGTTACGAGGGTAATCATTTTTTGAAATTCTAGCAGATCGAATAAATTATTCACGAGATGAGATTGTTATAAAAAAGACGTTTGTCTGGAAACGATTATTTACAAGGACTCGTTGAATTATTAGTTATTAAGTTTTTTAAGATCACGCGAATTAACGACGGTGTACAACGATATTACGAAATTCTTTAGACAAAAAATATTGGAAACGCTAATTGACAGTTGGCATTAGAGTCGTCGATGTTTTTCGAATAATATAGCTATATTCGCGCGTGGATCGACTAGAATTATTCCTGATAAGGAGAGCATCCGTAAATGATACGTCCAAGAGAAAAAAAAACAAATGATAGATCAACTCGGTCGTGACTTACGTGCAAAATGAGAAATGCGTGTGTACCTATCCATGTTCAGTGTATAAATATAGGATACGAACAAGGTTTCATACCGTGTACACGTACTTACGATTCAGTGCAATTGTCTCTTCGTTATTTCGTCGAATATTCGTTGCTCCGTGCTTTTGTTGTTGCATAACTATTGGGGGGGAAAGCACCGTCTTATTATCATTGTCAATTAATTATAAAAGCAATGTCAGATTTGCTTTATAATGTCAAGTGAACTAGGGCAGATGCTATAGATTGATTTGATGTGAATCTGATAACTAAATTGATAAAGTAAAAAAGATACACAAGACATTAGATTGATACGTACAAGTTGGACAAGATTTGATTGATCGATCCATGTACTAATAACGTTTAGAAATAATATCACGTAGAATGCAATCAAAAATTTATTGCTATGTACAGCGTAACAAAACAATTATTCAACCGCGGAACTATAGAATAATTGCGACTAATGAAAACGCAGTTAAACTCGCAATTTGCGAGAGCGATTGCACGAGAGAGAGAGAGAGAGAGAGAGAGAGGGCTTTGAAAACTCGAAATAATTGCACATTATTAGGGGCAGAAAAAAATGGCAAAGGCGAAAAAGAGATCAACAAACGTACGGAGGATAATAAAGCAATGAAATTTCAAAGTCGCATCATTAAAGTCACGTGGCAAGAACAAGGTTGACGTTTGCTTGCGCGAATTCGCCGCTACTCTCGCGCAAGACTGTTGGATTATCGCGTAGCCTTTATTTTTTTCCAACGAAGATAAGGTTAAACGACAATGCGTGCGTACGTTATCCCGCTCATGTGCGCTGCACTCACGTGAGTATTAAATACGCTTGTAATCTTTTATTGCGAAATATACAAGTTCCGAAGCCAAAAATTCATTTGATATTTGTACTGGTACGATAATAAATATTATTTTCTTTAAGCTTGATATTCCAATTCGAATGTCAAGTCGACCGATAAAGTGATACCTTATATATTTATTTATACGTACGCAAGTACGTTGACTTTTCCGAGTTTGATGTACTTGAAAAGTGAAATTGTACGTTTTCAATTTCTTTTCCTTGTTATGTAGCTCAAAAATTGTTATCGCCGTGGCAAACGCGAGTTTACATACCTCTTGTGTATAGAAAGCGATAAGATCTCCGATTAAAAGTAGTAACGTCAAAAGTGCTTTGATTACAAAAGACAGTCGCGTATTATTATTTGTATTTGGGTAAATACAACCGTTTCTCTATTAATTATTATTATTGTACCATTGTACAAATAACAAACCAACGACCAATTTGTTCTTGTTGAAAAATAAATGTCCAAAACAATTCATAAATTTGCAAATTATAGAGCATTCCATGACCGTAGTTAATGTCAAGTCAATAAACATTTACGATATTTTACGTAGTTACTTTTTCTCAGCGTTTAACCAAAGTTCTAGATAGAATGGTAAGATGATACGTAATTGGGGATGGGGCCAGCTAGTCATTTCTTTTCAAACAATTGAAGTAGTATTGTTATAAACGTGTTGATAGATCCATCTTGAAAAGCCCAAATTTTATTTACAGCGAGTATCGAGAATCGTGACCGCGACCTGTTGTGACGCGTGTACTTGAAAAGTATGGTGGTGTCTTGACGTGTGGTACGTGCGAGACTACTTTTGAGACTACTAAAATATTGGATTTTATACATTTGTAAACTCGATATATCTATTCAGGTGTTAACAAGTCGTTCGTGTTTAAATTGGTTTGCAATTTTCAAATTGGAAGAAAATCTGCAAGACAAGAGATATAAAACGAGGTAATCGTTCAACGTTTCGTAGATGTGGCCCTGAAAAGGGCCGTTTGTTGTCGAATGTGTAATTATTTCAACGATTTCTTTTTTGTTTCGCTGATTTCGTTTTCGTCGCAGGCGTTTTGTCGCTTTTCTTTCTTTTCGATAAAAACTTTGATGTCGTAGGCGACGTTAACTTGTTTTTTTTGCTAGCCCTAAACTTGATATAAGTCTTGGCAGCACTAAATTTGGTGGCAGAAAATTTATTAGCTTTTTGTCCAAACATAGGTTTAGTAGAACTCTTTCCAGTACTAACTTTGGCAAGTTTGAACCTGCCCGAAGCGCCAGTTCCAGTGGTTTGCACGAGGACGTTTTTTTCAACCGCCGACTTGAGATACTTCTTGATGAAAGGAGATAAACGCTCAACGTTTACAATGTAGTTACTGCCAATATACTTTTTGATGGCCTGAAACGAAGAACCTTTACGATCCTTGAGAGTACCGATAGCTGCATTAACCATTTCGGACGTGACAGGATGAGAAGATGTTGTCGACGGCTTCGTTGCTACTACTCGCAACTTCTTCAAGGAGGCTCTGACCGTAGTCTTGGTTTTCGCAACTTTTGCTCTTTTGGTCATGATGACAGAAATCGAAAAAATATACACTAGTACAACTGTCGTAACGCTCTATTCAACGATACGATAGAGAATAAAAATGTTGCAATTTTTTTCGCTCTTATGCACGTAGCGCGGACCTCAAGGAGAAGCTTATCAGGCTTAAGCGTGCATCCGTTCTTTATTTTGGTGACTTTGTTGTTCGCTCGTTTTCATACGCTGTAAAGCTGAAATTTGATCTAGATTTAATGTCCTAAATATCTTATTGAGCACTATCAGTAGATTAAATGTTTTCGTTTAATTTTATCACTATTGTGTCTGAAATTTATTCATAAAATTAAAACGTTTTATATATATTGTCCGCGTTTACTTTAAGTCTCTCGCAACCGATGCTCCTACACGTGATAAGTATTTGGTTTTTGGGTAGCATTTTCGTTTGTATTGCCATGGGTAAAAGTCAAGTAACATCGACATTTTTCAAATAAATTGCAAGTATGGTGTTTCTTTTTTCGATTTATCGTTGTATTTTGAATTCTCGCCGTTATGTACGTACTTGTTTCGCGCGATGTATTTTTATTAGCGTATGCGCGAGACGACGTATTTAAACTCGTTTAAAAATAAGTGATTACTCCGAAAATTGATATACGTTGAGTTTATTTATTTATTGTTACACAGGAATCGTTACAGCTTCGCCGATTGAACGCGTTGAAACTGGTGCTATGCGATGCAATCGATACTGATTCAATTATTAACGTTTACGCTGGCAAAGAAAAATAGAAAACAATGGAAAGTCGTAGGAAAAGTGCGTGAAGTATTTCAGGTGACATTAGAGGTTGACGGACGAGGTATGAACGGGGAGACGGATGCGTCGGCGGCTACCTGGTCGTCAGGTTTAGCCAGGAGCTACTCCGAGCACGCGGCCCTTGTGCTCCAGCATTACCAGCAGCACCGACGCAGGCCTGAGCCTCCGAAATGCACGCAATCTGGGCCCGAATTTCGTCGACCTCCTCTACTCGTTGGCAACGAGGCTGACGACGAGGACGAGGACGCCGATCCCAGGAAGGAAGACCAACGGGCATGGTAAGTTGCGAACGCTTCGCGAAAAAAATATCTCGCGTTGTGCGGTGATATTCAGTTTTGAGGTTAAAGCACTTCGCGGTATCTCGCACGTTCATTGTTTTCTAGACGCGATTTTACGCGTAACGTAAGATAAAATTTATACTCTCAACGTTTATCAATTTTTTATTATTTCCATAGGCTTTGTCCATGCTAGCGTTGATATCGTTCAATTAAGACGTTGCACAAAATCTAAAAATAAAATATCCCCAATGTAACGTATAAAATTGCGTCAGGAGTGATTGATGAATCGACAGATGATCCGAGTTTGTAGTGAAAAATAAAAAAGTGAATCAAATGTTAGGCGAATCTCGGCGTCAACGTTGGAAGACGCAAATAAGTCGTATTCGCATCGTCGACAAATCATTGAGATGGGCTGCGGCGACTCTGGAGCACTCACCGACGAGTTGTCTGATTTGAGTTTATCCCAGCAACGTAGCGATGCCGTAATGCTTGAACCAGCTTTTTCATCGTCGAGCCAAAATACAACGACGACAATATCGCCCATCGAACGACGCTGTAGATTGTTCGACGACGAGGAAAATGACGAGAACCTTACGCTTGAGTTCGATGACGAAGACGATATTGACGTCAAGTACAGAGCTTGCAATAGACAGAGGTACAGGTTGCCCAATTGTAAATTGAAGATCGATTTAAACGAAGGAAATGCGTCAAATCGAATATTTTTGTTCAATTATGTTCAAGGACTACCGGTGTCTTAACAAAAGTGCGCATAATTTTACGAAAGACTCCTTCGTTTTATTGAGCGAAAATTGATAAATATAAATCAATCCTCAACTCGTTCTTCGATGATATCGTCATTGGACAATTAAAAATTCATGCAAATCCTCGATTCTCAGATCATCGGACAACGACGAATTTGAAGCGATGACCAAACCAGCGCACACTGACGTAGTAGTAGCCTCGTTGAGTACAACGTCCCTGAGCGCCGCAGCAAGTCGTCAGCGCTTGAACGGTATTCCTTTAAAACGGCAAATTTCGTACGAGCATTGGAGTCGCGATAAGTATCGCGAGATTCAACGGCGTAAAGACGAGCAACGAAAGTCCGAACTGAGGCGACGAGAGTTAGAGGAACGCGAAAAGCGTCAACGAGAAGAGAAGGAACGACGCGATTACGAATGTTTTCTTAACTGGGTTGAGCGTAAAAAGCGCGAAAATATCCTGAAGAAAGAACTCGTCGAAAAAGAGATTGACCTCCAAAAACGAATCCAGAAGATTGAGGAGGAGGCCAGGGTTGATAGAGATGTAACTTTGAGGGAATGGTACAGAAAGAAAGAGGAGCAACACAAGGGTTCGGTCTACCTCTGTAATATTACGATACGCTTTTTTTCGCGTCTTTCAAAAGTAACCAAATTCTTTTAAATTCAAACAATTTTCTTCGCATGTACGTGGTCACTGGATTTAAATAATTTTGCCGTGTTTTTGTTTTTGGTTTTTTCATTCAACGTACGTATATTCGTGATTGTTTCTTGTTCTGCAGCTTTAGAAAAAAAAGAATTGACGAAGCAAAAGAAGGTTGTGAAAGAGAAAGAAAAACGATTTCAAGACAGTATGAAGGCTTATGAAAAATGGCGAGAAAAGGCGAAAAATACGCCAAGGCCTGCTACCCAAGGCTTACTACGTGAGTTATTGTTTCCATGTTCATACGTTCATTCAGGTTCTTGTACAAAAGAATATTATTACGTATTGTTTTACAAGTAATTGTAAGAGGAATGATTTTTTTTTCTCTAGCCCACCAGAAAGCAAAGCCAATGTTTACCAATCCAACACCTTGGCAGCCGTTAGTCGATAATATTAGTGATGAATCGGACACGGACGGTCACGCGATTCAAATAAAACCATCCGCGACAACAATCAAAAGTCAACGAAGTAAAAAAGCTAGTGTAAAAAGATAAAAGGAATGAACAATTCGTGAAAAATGAAAAGAGTTGGTATATTTTTAAAATAAGTTCAGCAGCTATATGTAAGATAATCTTTTATTTTAGAACGACGTCTAGTGACATGCGTATTTACATTAATATTGCTTTTATATAAATAATTTTTTATAATTTTAGCTAAGTGACATTGATTACTCGGTTATCTAATTTTTTTATTATTATTGACTTATTCATAGGAACGGACGACTTCGCCGAGCGTTCGGTTATTATTTCTTTTACCTTTCTAGTTGTCTAATAATTCTTCTTCTTGCTGAAGTTTCTCAATGTCAGTTCTGTTCATGAAATAATAGGACGGTTGTCGTGATTTCTGAAACAAATTTACCGAGTATTATTGTGACAATTTTTATTTTAATTTTTCAATTTCTACACGTCGTCAAAAAAATGTAATTCAAGATTTACTTTGCAGAGTGAAGTAGATAAAGCAAGAGAAAACATGCGATATACCTGGCGAGGCTATTTATAAATATGACTCTTGAGCTTGAACTATTCACGCGACGCTATTTTTTATCGATACGATATGACCCACATAAAAGTCATTCAAACGCAAGATACTTATCGCGGTTTGCCATAGCGTGCGTGAAAAATCTCAAAACTCGAAGAAAATTTGGTGAGGATCTTTAAAGCTTCAGTCCTCATGGACACATTGAATGACAACGGCGTTGCAAATTTTACGGGCTATCAATCGACCGATAAAACCTACCAGATCTTTCTGTACTCGCTTTGCTCCTGCTTTTATCAGCACGCTGCTCATAAGTTCCACCGAGGGCACTCCCATGGCATAATGCAAAGCCGTCCTTTCCAACTGAATAGAGTAACGTCACAAAAAAACATCAATTCTGAGCAACGAATATTACAAAAATGTCGTTGGGGCGGTACTCACATTATCGCCTGTTCTCAACGTCTCTGGATACGTTTTGGCAAGATAACGTACAATATCTTCGTGCTCTCGTAACACAGCAATGTGTAGCGAGCATCGACCCATTGAATTTTTACCTAGTGCAAGTAATTTGGCGCCTTTTCCGTTCATTTCTAAAAGCTCTCGAACTTTAAGCAAATTGCCTGCTCTCACTCCTCGATGAATTTCATCTCTTAAATCCTAACACGTTGCAAACAGTTATATATCCTGGACGTTCTTTGTCGTGTATAAACGATAATGTTGTTGATTTTGATACCGGGTTGCAGTAAAAAAACATCAACCAATACTATACCGTATAATTTTCAATAGACTTCAAGAATTCCACCGTTGGCGCGTTATCCTCTTCTTCGGCGATTTCCAATATATTTTTATTATCGTCTTCCGTATCCAAAATATGATCGTATCCTTCCATAAGCAATTCAACAAGTTTGTCCGTTTCGCCTTTAAAAAAATAGACGTCAATGACGACTGAACGCGAAAATACGAGTTGATCGACAAAATAAGCGCATTACCGCGCGCCGCAAGATACACGACAAATCGGTCGATCTCTTGTACGTTCTCCGCATTTCCAGATGCTTCTGCAACATCTCTTCCAGTTCTGTATCGCGAATCTCTCAGTGCAATGTTCATTTGAGTCTCCTGCAAATGGTGATAGAGACCGTCTTTTGAATGAGACCGATTGGCCGCGTAGTGGAGCGAACTTTGTCCGTTTTCATCCTGAAAAGTTATTTTGAAGCATTGCGATCAGCGTTAATCGTTTGCTCTATTTGTCGAGCCACGTGTCGCGTCGTTATGCCGAATACCTACCCGTTCCGTTTCTGCGAATAACGATTCCGGTGCATCTAAATCTGGACTTTGCGGATAACCATCGTCGTTTTCGTTATCTCGATTCTCTTCTTGATTTTCATCGTCTCCATTTTGTTCTTCGGGTATTATCAATATATTCGAATCCTAAATAGCGACAATACTGAGCAATCGATGCGCAATAACATAAGTAAATACATCATTGATACATGAAAATTACCTCGCTCTCTTTTGGTTTATCTTGATTTGCAAAATTGTACAGGTAGGTCGCGAGATAAGTAACGGGATCCTTCGGTCGAGTAGTCGCTACTTCTGTTAAACCTTTTATTAGTGGATCGCCAAGTGCTGAAACAACGTTAAAATATCCTCGAGTTTTTCAATGAATCCATAAGATCGTCTCGTTTCAACTTACAAGATGCTAAATAACGGCCTTCTTCGTCGTGAAATATCGTGAGATCTGCAAATATTTACAAGATAGAGTTTCAATACCGTTCGATCGGTGTACTTGTAACAGAGACAAGTCAAAAACCATCGTATTGTAAGAGATTGAAAAATAAATGGTGAATAAGCCATAAAGTGCGACATTCGGTAAATACATCGATTACATCTGGAGCTGTAGTGATGAGGCAAATGAAGCATCAAATGAAAGGAAAATACAAAATGATAATGACAAGCAGTTTAATATTCTTCGATAAAGATAATTAAGTACGAGCCAATCGTCTTTGAACGAAGAGTCACAACGACAACAAAAACTAAAAATGCGAAAGATGCAAGTAAATGAAAATGCACACAGTATATCATAGCAGGCGTTGGGTTTTTTTTTCTGCAAATGAAAAATTCATAAAAATTGCCCAGCGAGCGTTACTTATAGCCAGCGCGCACACTTATTCAAGCGTTTATGTCACGAAGCCCGCGACAGCTCGATTCCATTCGAGGGGTGGGACGGAGGAAACTAACATACGCGTATATATATATAGATATATGTTGTATTTACAGGCACGTGGGATGCTTGAAAGTAGATTCAAAATGTATTAATCAATCGAATCAATTATTATCATTGTTATCGTTATTATTACATGGTAAATTATATAATTGAAGTGAGACTTTGTATCGTGATTTATCGACTTGACCAATAAGTTTTGCGATCGTGCGCGGTACGACCGTTTTTTTATTCGGAACATTCAGTAGCTCAAGTTTGACAATTGTCGACGACTCAAGCTTGTCTCTGAGCAATTTCTTTATTGTTGTTGACGGTACACGAACTGATCCTAGCTGTTTAAGTCGCACTTCAACTATAGTAAAAAAACATCAAATTGGAAAGATATGTGCTGCGCCACATTTATTGATCAGTGTGGATTAGCTCGGTGCGAGTGACATAGAACGATGAAGACGTCGATAGTTTGTCGCCACTTGTCATTCTCTACTCCATCGATTACCTAAGAAACATCAATGTTACTCTGCGTCTTTAACCTCTTTACGAACATTATCTTTTATTTATTTGTAATACAACAACAATAATAACAACAACAACAACAACAACAACAAATAGCTATTTTCACGTGCTTTCGTCGCAGTGAAAGTTCGTTCCAATTCTAGACTATACGACGACATTTGTTCATCGGCTAAGCACAAATTTCACTCGTAAGTTGGCGGCAAAGTATCGAGTCGGCAATACAGAAAAAAAATATCGAGAAAAGACAGAATCGAATCTTTAAAAGAATTACTAACCCAAAGGAACTGCCTAGACATCCGCAACTCGTCAAAGAACGACCGTCCACGAAAAGCTCACACATCTTTCCAAATTGATGACGACCCTAACGTTCGATTGGTCAAATTTTTATTAGTCTTCGCCTGTTTTGTTTTATTGGCCGAAAATATTCATCACCGATCATTTGTGGTCTTGGTCGAGGCGATTGTCCATTAACATTGAATCACAATTACGAGCAAAACTATCTTTACGTTTGTTTTTATTGCTATTTATTTATTGAACTCTCGTGAGTGTCTTTAAGCGGCAAGTTTATAAAAAGCTTAAGAGCTATATCTACGAGGTGGGTTTGCGAAAAAAAGGCACGAGAACGATAATCAGTCTTTCGGAGCGACGATTTGTACGGTAAAACTATCGAGTGTGCGAAGCTACGACAACTAAGGTCTAACGCTTCTCGAGCCAGACAGTCGTCTCCTTTTGAAGATGTTGGCAATGACAGAAGCAATTTTGTAGGAGCTATTAAGAGCTAGTTCCTTTTCCAAAGTGAGCACGTTGAGTACAGCTCTGTCAAAGTCTTGATAAGTCTGCAGCTCGCCAATGGACAAACTTTGTTGATTACCAAGTCTAACGGTATCTCTTCTCAACGTGGGATGAATCCTTAAACCTCTGACAACGCACAAATGTTTCAAATCCTCGGGTTTCTTCGACAGTCCAGCGAGTTTGACGATAATGTCAAATCTAAGGGTATTGCCAATTGCGCAAGGTCTCGAAGTGAGAAATCCAAGCTTAGGATCGCGTCGAAAATCAAAGCTATGATCGAGTACGTTTACAACACGAGCCAAACGTACGTAAGCCATACCAAGGAGACCGGGTCTTGATTCGTTGCTACAGCATATTATTCGGATATGATCTTGAACGTTCACCCAAATCGCAAGATCACCAGCCGATGTCACGTAAACGCCACGACCGTAAGGCCAATGCCTGCCGTGCAGTTTGCGCTCGTCGCAGTTTTCAGTCTCGCTAATGGGTAACAAAAGACCCGAACCAGCGAGTCGAGCGCGAACTTCGTTGAATGGGTCCATTATCTCGCTAAGGGTGTAATAAGTACCAGCTTCGTCCTCGCTCGAACCTTCGGCCAATAGGTTCGTCAATTCCGGTCCAATGAGAATCCCCGTGACAATTCGTTCGGTTTCTTCGAGCTCGTTGATGCGCATCGTCAACGCCAGTTGATGATCGACAAAGTTACGCGTGCATTCGATCACTCCAGCCATGATATATTTGCCGCTTGGATCGAGGTCGCGACTTTCCAGGTAGCTGACATTTTCACGGGATATTTTGTCGTTGTGGGTACTTTCGCTCGTGTTTCCCACGTAGTCGTCGTCGTAGAAAAACGACGGTCCCGGCTGATCGGGTAATTCGCCAGTTGCAGTGACGCAGTGAAGATCACGAATCAATGGATCCAGCAATTCGGCAAACACCACGTAGCTTTCAAAGTCCGGTGCCACCACGTTGCCGGTGAAATCCTCGTCGTACGAGGATACCGATAATCTACGCGTCGTTTTTTTTCAAAAGATTTCCCTTTTAGTCACAAATGCAATAATTAAAGGTGTTCGATTGTTTGCGCTGGTGAGGAAGCGCAAGGCTTGGGACTTTTTTTCGCGTACTACAGCAATCGCGTCTGAGCGCTTGTAAAATAGAAGGCTCGGAGTAATGAATCGCGTTACTTTCGTTATGAGGACAATTCTACTCTGCCGTTTGACTCGCGAGACACAAGTTAAGAACGCGGTGTTCGTCCAAAAACTCGAACAGCGCTCGGCAAGTACGCCGAAGAACGCCGAGTAACTCGAGAAAAGGAAATAACCCTATCGGAAATCACGTTTTAAAAAAATGAAAAAAAAAGTTGTAATAACATCGTATGGGGAGGTTTTGGAAGGAGAGAATGTCGAACCTCCGTTCGCGCACTAAGTTAAGATTGCCGTCGTCGAGGCTGATGTTGCTGACATACGCGTTGCTGTACTTTTTCAAAGCAGGCCAAATGACGTCAAATAGATTGTGATCCATGCAGGTCACGCGGTGCTTGATTTTCTCGAAGACCTGCCGCCTCAAACAACGGCCCAACAATGTACCGGCGTTGGATGTGCTGTTGGTACTGCCAGTTGCGCCACCACCACCACCACCACCACCACCACCACCGCTACTGCCACATCCGGCATTTGGTGTCATCGGTACTGAATTTCGCCTGCTCGTCGTACCACCACACGCTGTATTTGTTCCTCCACTGATGCCCGAGGTCAGCAGTCTGAAGCATCGCTCCAATGTTGCCAAGGTCTCTGGTTCCGTGACGTCGCGACGCGCTGACGTCGTGTCCCCGTTTGCCACTGAGTTTTTCCGAGCGTTTTGTTTGTTTGTGTTTGTTTTTGGGTTTTCATTATTCATGAGAGATTTTTCGTTTGCATTTTTTTGTTTCGTTTGGTGTTCGATTATGGCGATGTGGTTGTGACGATCGTGGCGATCATGGTGGTTGAGCATGAGTCGAACATGAGAACAGTTAGACACGTTGTTGAACATGTATAAGTATTTATATAGAACTTTGCTGTTGGAATTATGATAATTGACAACAACATTACGTCATGACGTTATGTAATACGTATGCAGTTAAAGGTACGTCGAGTGTTGCGTGATTTAACGTTCTGCGACTCAATAGTGAATCAAGCTCGTGGATACGGCATTATTGAATAACGAAACAACAAAAAGAAAAGAAGCCTCGATAATTGAGACGTTTGTCTTAATTAAGCGTTTGATTCACTTTGGCCTCTTTTGGAATGTAATCGTTAACTCGAATGAAAGCCGTGTTGGCTGACATCACGAAAGAGTGAGTAATGTATTTTGAAAACGTCCAATTGTTTGTGTATAAATTACCTCTGCTAACGGTATCGTGAAGAGAAAAAATTATTCTTCGAAATGGCGTACTTTTTCTGTCTGTATGTCTTTGTCAAAATGCTAGTTTCAAAGTAACGATAATTTTACAAAATATTTTGAATACTCTAATCTATGCGGTATTATCTTGTCTCAACAAGCTTCATACTGAAATAAATATATCATTGTATAGTCATTTTAATAAATGCGCTTTGTTGTGCGCAACTACTGTTTTTACGTTCTACATCTAACGTCTACAAAAGCCGTGCATTTGAAAATGCAAAAGTATCGTTATCGTCTCGTGACTCGTTTGGTTTCACAAGACAAGTATCCAAAACAATTTCTCGAATAATTTCTTCTCGTCGAAATGGTATTGAGAACGTTGATAAAATCATTATCCACATAATTACGACTATCTCGTTTAAAACCCATCGTTGATCATTCTTCGTGGAATACAACGTTAGAAATAAATGTACCGTTCCACTTTGAAACGTAACACAGGACTTTTTATGAAAATAAAAGTAAATATTTCGTCGAAACGAACGTTAAAAAGTAATTTTTAACGTGAAAGTGAAAAGAAAGAAGTACGTTTCAAAGAAGTGTTCTCCGTGCAAAATAAAGAGAGTTTAGAAAGAAGTTTAGCGTTGACTTGTCCTAAATACCTTTGTCGACGAGCATGTCGTCGGCGATAGATTCCGGGGCGCCGAAATCGCGCAACAGCTGCTTGTGAGACAAGTCGTCCTGGTTGTGTTTGTAGTATTCCGCTTTCTGGCCAAACTGTTCGTTTGTCATAATTCATAGGCTGTGCGGCAAGAAAACAACAACAAAACGACACGCTCGAATAGAAAAACTCACGTTATCTTGCACGAGAGGATTGGCGCCGAGATGAAGTAAAACGTTGTAATAATGTCCATTGTCGGCGAGAGTGGCTGCGTAATGCAGGGGCGTACGCCCGTCCAAATCAAGCGCGTGCGTCGTTTCGGGAAATTTGCGAGCCAAGTATCTATGGAGGAGGCGTTGAAAACGAAATGGTTCGGTGGTAAAAATTAGTTGTAAACGAGCATCGACCGATAGATACTCGATTCACTTTGTAACATTGGCGTCCTAGATAATTTGGCTTTGGATTATTTATCGCGTGGATCGAACGTGCAACGTTCGCTTAGAAGCTCTAATTATCGAGCGACGTGGAAGAGCAAAGCAAGGGAGCCAAAGGACGAACAAAACAACAACGACAACGAACCTTACGATCGCCGTGTGGCCAAAGATTACAGCGACGTGTAGAGGCGTAGCGCCGTGTGGAGACGACTGATCTTTAGCCATGGCAAACTTACGTCGGTCCAGCGTTATCTTCAACTCCTTGAGATTGCCCTCTTTCACGGCATTGTGTACCGTTCGTATTTTTGCCTGTCGAGTGAAAAGAGAAAATCATTGCTCGTACCTCCGTGAAATCGAACGTCTACAAAACGTGAACAAAAAGAAAGCGACGAAACAACGAACAACGTATAAGTCGTTGATATCCATGAGTAAGAATTTGGCAGTAGCACTCGCGAGCATATCGCTTGGCGAAGCTTACGGTACGGAGAGCTAGCTCGGCAGACGGTTGATTCGGGTATAGCAACCAAGTATCGAATGGCGAACCGTGGGCAAACAAGGTCTTTTCCGTGTTTGTCAAAGCGAACAAGGCTAATGTCACGCTAATCCGACCAATACAATAGAGCGCGACACGCGATATATTAAAAACATCTGGACACGATACGATGCGTATAGGAAAGCGGAGCAGACGAATCAAACACGCACGCGCAAATAATTATTTACTCGTTTGAACAACCAAGCCAAACAACGAGAACTAAACGAAAGAGGCAACGACGAAAAACTCACCATGTACGCGGGAACATTGTCGATGAAGGCCTGCAATTCCGGATTACCCGATTGTCGATTAAGGAGCCGATGGCCCTCGCCACTTAGCACAACCGCCGCTAGCTGCTCCATCGTACCGTTCTCCATGAGTTCGGCCGTTTCCTCGTCGTCGTCGTCGGTTGCTGTTGCTTCTGCTGTCGCTGTCTCCTCGTTACCATCCTCCTCTTCCTCCTCTTGTTCTCGTTGCTCCTCCTCGTCTTTCGTTTCCTCTTCGGCCGGTGATGCTTGTTCCTCTTCTTCCTCCTCTTCTTCCTCCCCTTCTTCTTCGTCCTCGTCGGCTTCTGCTACAGCCTATAAAATAATTAACAACAACCTCTCTCGTTTCTCCATCGTGGTCGATCGTAGTTTTGCTTCTTCTTCTGTTCTCATCCACGCACAACACACGTGGTAAGCGAACCTTTTCATCACCGTTTAGATCTCGATCCTCGTAAAACTCCTTTCTAGCGCTCGGTCGCGCTCTGAATGAACAACGAACAAAAAAGTGACGAGACGCGCTCGCGATTTGTCTATACAGTGCTTCGCGTGCGCTAAAGCGTCGAGCTTATCAGCTTATACACGTTTTATGCGGTACAATGTGCGCCGTTCCTCGTCCTATATCGATCTTTCCATTTTTTTCTTTTTTCATTACACTGTAAGCTTTCAGAGAAAGGGGTGACGACGAGTGACAGAGGGGGGGGGGGGAGAGAGAGAGAGAGAGAGAGAACTAACTTAATGTACTAGGAAACATTAGCTTTGAAAACTTACACATGAGAACGACGAAGACGACTTACCCGACAGGTGTACGTGACATGCCGATCGATCGATATGTATCTCCCTCTTTCTCTCTCTCCCTGTATGCTCGTTATATACGTATGTGTGTACGAGGAAGCGCGCCCTTATTTCTCTCTTTTTTCTCTCTTTCTCGTACACACACACACACACACGTACACGCACGCAACCGCCTCGTCTCTGGCTCTCTATTTGCTTGCGACAACGAACTATGTAGACGAGCAAGTACGACGATAGCGGGAAATCCGGTTGGATTTTCGGTAACGAATATCAATCGATTCCTTTCGTTTCCGTTGCAACGTTGAAAACTGACGTTTTCTTTGGTTTAGATCAACCGATACGCGCACGAATGATCGTTTGTTTACTTGTCTCGCAAGTAACGCGTATCGTTAAGGTGATCGGCCTCCAAGAATTCGGACTAACGACGGTCGGTGAGTGTATTTGGTGACGTTTCTTTTGGTATTTGTTTGTCGGTTGTCGTCAAATTGCGTTAATTGAGCGATCAACGATGAATGAGCTATCGATTATCTCGCAATCGAGAAAGCATAACGAGCAACGACATTACCTCGCGACACTTGTAAATAAACAACGCTAAAGTACGTACGGTATCGGTGTAATAAACTTACTGATCGTCGGGCGAAATGATACGTTTAAAATGCAAAAAGTTATTAGCGTTGTTTCATTTGCACGTTTGTCTTTGAGAATTCCTTGGCAAGAGTAAACGCGCTACCTACGTATAGCTTCGATACAGTCAATTTCATTTGGTTCGATCGACTACACACATTCGCAGCGCGCTATCGATTTGACGTTTCTTCGTACTGGTAATAGCCCGTGTGGAATAATTAACGAAAACGCGATGGTCTCAGACGGACAATGATTTTACATTTACTCGTGCACCTGATGATTATTGGAGCTTCGGTACAACGTCATTTGCGTAGATTTATCGGAGAAAAGGAACGCGTAAAAAAACCAGAAAAAATGACAAGATGCTACGAAATGATCGATCGTAAATAACACGAAATCCCTTTGAAAGATACATCGAACCAACTGTTGAAACTCAAGACAAAAATATGCCAAAAGAACAATCGCGATTATTTCGCAATTCTACAGATGAATATCTAGAAAATAAATAAATTAGATTTAAAATAAGATGATTGTACATGGTGAAGGTGAAGCAACGATTTGCATATGGCAAGGTAATTGGAAATTATCAGTCGTAAACAAACCGTTGATATATAATCAAACATTTTATTGAATTTACTGTGTTTTATAATTGGTGTATATACAAACATCGATATAGTTATACTAGGACGTGTTGTATTCATCTATAACGATTAAGCGTGCGTGTTTATAATTTCCATTATAAAACAACTATTGTATCGTAAATCATGTATTTCTTAAAAGTTTTCATTTCAAATAAAAGTACAAACAAAAGTCAATTAGTCGATAGATTTTGACAAATAAAGCATCTCGAATGAAGTAACGACAAAGTTGGCAAATACTTTGTAAGAAATACTGCATCTTTTTTACGTGTTATTGGACTTCCAGACAAGTGTATGTAGCAATCTCAAGTGTAACATTGAATTGACAATAAATATATATGTAGGTGTGTGTATATATTGTATCGTCATCGTCACAACAACAATCAATTCCAACGTACTTTTGAACGATACTTTTCAACACGTAGCCAAATAAAAAAGCAACGGAAGAAATAATCGTCGTTTTTAAATTATTTAATAGATCTGCAGCATTGCGACGTATCGCTTCAACGCGGATTGTTCGATGGTACTTTTTATACTTTTGATCGGTATTTTTCCTGACTGATTGACAATAACAGAGCAGTAAATGAAGATTGTCGATAAAACATCGCATGGACAGCAGACACACGTACAACTGTGAAACACGAACTACATCCGGTTCACGCGAAATACACAACTCTAAATTCTGATTTGCGAACATGTTTCTCGAATAGTCAAGTTTAGTTTAGCAACTGGCACATTGACGTCAAATCTATTTATTGATATTTGTTTTTGTTCTCAGAACTTCAGAATTTCAAAATGTGTGCAATCGTGCTTTTTATGAAGTGATTTATTCGGAAACTCTGAGGGACTTTCTACATAAACAGCCAGTCGACATTAAACTTTGAAGATTCATTTTTTGATTGACCAATAGCTTGTAAAATTTGTGCGTTGATGTATCATAGACTTACTAATAATTAAACATCGATATATACATTTTGTTCAAAGCGTTAATCGATAAAAATCTCATTTTTTATCGGCATATACGTTAAGAAGATTAATGATCGACGTGTGTTGTTTGCGTGTATGAAGAATTTGAATTCAAATAGGTATATCGTAAAAAATTCTAGTTTTCAATGGTGCTGAATCGGAAGTTCTAAACTGACGAAATCGATGACGATCGACAGGTTTATTTATGACCCAATAAGTGACGTGTTCTATATAGCAGCCTCTCTCACATAAATTATATACAACAATTACATTACACGTTCTGATTATCGCTAACCTGTTCTTCATCGTTGGGTGTGCGGACAAGGCCAGAATCAGCGGTGCTGGGTTCAGCTTTCTCATCGGTCTCCTCGGTATCAGCTTCGGGCTCGGGTTCTTCAATGTCTTCTGCCGGCACTTCAGCTTCGCCGGTTTCTTTGTCAGCGTCAGCTTCCTCGGCTGCTGGAGCTTCCACCTCCTCCTCCTCCTCCTTTGCCTCCTCTTCCTCTCCTTCCTGCGTTTCGTTCACTTCCTCTGCATCAGCAGGAGCGTCGACTTCTTCACCACCTTCAACCCCAGCTTCGACTTCAACTTCTGCTTCTACTTCTATTTCATCTTCAGCTTCGGTTTCGGCTTCGGCTTCTCCCTCAGCTTCAACTTCCTTATTAGCGTCTCCCTCGGACACAACTTTGGCCTTGACGCTGACTTTGGGCTCAATTTCAACTGCAGTTTCAGCCTGTGCGTCAAGTTCAGTCGTAACTTCAGTATCAGCTTCGCCTTCGGATTCAAGCGCAGATTCAACCGCACATTCGACCGTAGCTTCAGTCATAGCTTCAATTGCAGCTTCAGAAACTTCTGTATCAGCCTCAACGTCAGCCTCGTCATCAGTAACAACTTCAGTATCGGCATCAGCATCGACCACAGCTGCAACATCAGCTTCGAAATGAGCCTCGGTTCGAACAGCGGTTACAGTCTCCGCCTCAGCCTTGGCTTCAGCCTCAATTGAAGGACCAGCATCAGCCTTAATTACGCCCTCGGTCTCAGTCTCGGCTTCAGTCTTGACCTCGGGTTCTGCCTCGGGTTCAGCCTCGGCCTTGACCTCAGCCACTTCGTTGTTATTGTTGTCATCGGGCTCACCCTCTTCGTCAGCGGGCTCGACCTCTTCTTCGTTTTCTTCGGGGTTATCGTTTTCGTCAGCCACGGGCTCTGCTTCAGCTTCCGCTTCGGCTTCGTTGGCTTCAGGCTCGTCTTCTGCGGCGTTCTCCTCTTCGTTGCCATTCATTTCGTCTTCCGCGTTTTCAATCTGTTTTGTGAGGGGCTTTTTAATAGTGCATGAGGGCTTACGGCAACTTGACTGTTCAGATTGTTTTTACGTTAACCCGTCTTGAAATGTACAAAAATTTTTCGTCTTTTCCAAATGCAAAGTTTATGTATTTTTACGCAGACAAACGAAACTCCCACGAGTTCAAACCAGCTGCTCCATTATCGAAAGGTTAAATTTGATATCGTTCTTTAATTTGACCGCGATAGGTCGATTTCTTAGCCGCTGTAACGTTACTTTCACGCATAGTTACATTCGTTTGAACCGACACAAACCAATATCGTTGTTCAAATTTTTTCACAATATCGAACACGTAGTATCCATGACTCCACTACGTACGAATTGAACGAGAAAATAAAGCTGATTTCGAGGTCGATTAAGAATTACATATTCTGATCGGCTAACGTACAATCTCGATAATTGTTCGATTGCCGATTACTCGAAAATAACGCAAAGTTATGTAAAAGCCTGCCGGAATGGAGTATAAGCCAAGTTAAAAAAAATTGAATTGCAAAGCAACTAATCAACTGTCACTTAATCAAACTCAAATGTAAGCGTTTCACAAACAACTGTCAAGTTGAATAAAGCAAATAAAACATTGAATATTTCTGATCTATCTAATGAATCAAATGCACAAACTATTGCAGTAAAGTAATTCAAGCTCCAGGAATAACTTTCAAACGGTATCAAATAATATTCAACTAATATAGATAGATTGAAGTCAAATAAGACGAAAAATTTTCGCATCCATGTCAAATGTAATCTAGCTTGAGTGCAAACAATGTCTATACGTGTATAATAGAAATATACAACTGCTGAAGCTGCGTGAGTATAATATCAAAATGTATTATACACGGTGTGTTGTTATAAAAAGAGAAGACGATTCGATGAAGGCATTCGAATGACAAATGAGTATTTTACAAGATCAACTGTATATATAGAAGTGATGAAAATTACGTTAGTTTAGCCTTTTTTAACGAACCAATAAAAGTCTCATGCTTTCTTAGGATAGACATCGAAAAATAAGACTCGTCTAATTTTTACAAGCGCGACTGATAATAATTTTAATTTTTAAGCGCTAAAATAATTGTATCGATAAAAAATAATCTGCATTGCTATTTTAGGTGCATAACATGATAGTAAAGCGAAGAGCATCTAAAAATGTATTATTTACAATGGTAGCACGGATGATTGAAATGTTCGATCAAATTATTTGAGAAAAAAAGTATCTTGTATAGAACTTCCCTAGTTCGCACAATCTAACTTGTACTTTTCAGAACGCTCTTTACTATTCAGAAAAATAATAATACGTTCATCGGCGGAGTCAACGTATCGTCGTTGATGGAAAGAAAATACGAGACTTTTTCCGACCCTCGAAAATTTGCAGTCGCGGTGGGTAAACTCTTTGAGGTGCATCTCAATTATCATCGTCGTCGTCGTTTAATACCTCCGGTGTGGCGATGTCCTCGGTAAGCTTTGCAGATTCAGCGCTACCAAACGCACTATCGTCGTCCGCGTTGTTACCCGTGCGTTTGATGCGAGGCAACGGCTGGTCCGAATCTATGATGCGCCAGTCCCAGTGTCGAGGGTAGTTTGCGCCAGAGACTCGTGGCGCATCGGGTACCGTCACCAGATTTGTCAAGTCGATATCCATCGGGCGATTCTTGTAAAAGGCAGCAGCTTTTCCTCGCTGTTGTTCGTTCGAATAAAACTTGTTTGAATTTAGGTGGAAAACATTCGAAGGCGAACAAGTGCGTTGTCAACGATAACGCGGCGCAAAGAAGAGTAAACGCCACGAACGGGATGGCCCGCGTATTTGACATCGAACAATTTTACGCACATCGTAAATTAGGTCGATTGCGGATATACTTACGTTGTCGAGTCTACTCTCATCGGAACCATACTCCACTAGCAGATCGTACATAACTCCACCGTCCCTACAGCCAGCAGCGTAGTGCAAAGGTGTTCGACCATCGCTATCTTGTGCACTTACTATTGCCGGGTACTTTTCTAGAATCTCTTTGGCCATTTCAATGTATCCCAAGCCAGCGGCCTTCAACGAATCATCGTAAAACAAGATCAAGTTATGGGATAAACGACCCAACAAACATTTGTCAATTTGCCTTCTACCTTGTGTAAAACGTTCAAACCATTGCCGTCTTTACTGGATAATATTATCGGGGACACTGGCTCTTCGACCTTTTTCCGGAAAGTGTCAATGTCGTTTTTTATTACAGCTGCGTGAATATCTTTTACCGTTACCTGCAATTATCGTTGAGTAGTTTTATTAAAAATATTCACGTGTACAAGTGACGTTTTGTTGGAATGGTATCGGATACAATCGATACAACAACAACAATCACCATGATAAAAGGCACAGCTTCGAGAAACCGCTTGACTCGGACATTGTTGCTTGTTTCGCAACGCAACTTTGCCCCGTGTCCTTCCCACAACACTTGTTGCAGTTTTCCAATGTCTCGATTGTGGATCCATATTCGTATGTTCGAGGGCTTGAAGTCGAGACCTAGAAACAGTTAACGAACGACTAGAGCTTTGCGTACTTATAACAGCCTTAACATAGAATTGTAAATTCAACGATAAAATTACTATGCTTAGGTGCTTTTTATTTCGATAACGTCGCTTGTGCGACGGAAATTCACCAAATTTATCGATGTAAAATACGTCGACAATAATGGACTATCAATTGTTACGAGAGTATCTTTATTTAATGCAGTAACAAATCGAGTTAATCGATTGTAAATTGATCAAACTGAAATTATCGTCGTAAACAAACATACACTGTCGTACCAACGAATGCCTCCTTCAAATTAAAAAGTTTCTACGTAACATGGAAGCGTCCACCTTCCAAAAGTTTAATTAGTGTCAATAGAATATAAGCACGTTTGTTAAAACTACACGGATCTACGTAGTCACGCAATATGTTTGCAAACGTTCGTACAATCTAGTTTAGTAAAGTTTCTGTTTTAGCCCGATTGCTATTCCGTTTGCATTATAAGTATAAATGTCCATATTTTTGTTGTTCAAAATGAATGTCAACTTTATTTATAAAACAGACTATTTACCGAGTGCATTGATAAACAATAATTGTCTTATTTTCTCACAGACGTTGTTAATTGTGTTTCGTTTGTCACGAATATCTTTCATGTTTCATTTGTTACATTAGAATTCTATCCAAGAATATTCCATATATTCTTGTTTGTATTAGAAAATATTTATTAATCTGGTACTTTTGCAAACAATTCGTTTAACGAATATCGGCCTTTTCAGTTAAATTACATTTCAATGCAAGTAAACACAAGGCTTTAGATCTAAATTTGTGCAAACTACGCACACACCATTGAAGCGTTTCATCCGATAATACTGACTTTTACGTTTCATTGATGACTCGGTTTGTGGATTTTTACGACGAAAGATAATTCGTCGATATTTATAGCATCGTAAAAAATTAACCATCGACATTTTTCTTCGGTATTCTGTCCAAACTATATTTCATCGGTACTTGAAAAACCATGGATAACATTTTACACCTTCATACCGACTAACGATTATCAAAGATTTCTCGCAGTCATTTGTTCAATGAAAAGTTGCAACAGTGTTTTGTTGAAAAATCTGTCATTAAGCTATTTACTATATATTCTAATTTGATACAGGAGAGGAACTTAAACCAAGGTAAATTCGTTTTTGAACAATCTATCGTTTCTACCAAATATCTTGTTCACGAACACCATCGTACAATTTTTCATACAATTACATAGTGGATTGAAAAAAAACTGTTTGATGATTAACTATTACACAAGATAAACGTGATAATCTATTTGGATTATTTTTAAAGCGTTCTTTTTAAATGATTATTGAATAAAGTACATAGATTGTAAAACTTTATCATCGGTGCTAGATTTTTTGGCTAAGAGGGTTATATAAATGAATGCCGTGAAAACATCGTGAAAATAGATCCCACGTTTATCTTAATAACTTCTGTAAAAGCACGCTGAGCGATCTGTTGAACTATCTTTCGGACAACTTATTGGACAAAAATATCGAAGAAGAAATGTCGATCAAAAGCTAAAACATTCAGATTTAACGTTGTTTTTGAACTTGTATAGGTTATAAGAAACTGTTAAATTGTCATTCGTCTAATCTGTTTCGAAAAAAAACTACTCCATTTTTTTTGTTCCAAAAAAGGAAAAGGACATTTTGAAAAAAAAAACCCTTCGGAACTACCTTCCGTAAACAAATTTCGTCATACCGAACATTATAAGTGATCGTCTTTGATTAAAAAAAGTCACGGATTTTTTGAAAACCAAGTTTCAACGACGGTAATGGACGATAAGTCGTATTTTTTGACAAAATAAACTATAGAGTCTCGGTGAACTATCACTTGGTAAAACTTTAAATAAAAATTGAAAAATACGGAATCACGCACAACCACACACTACGAGAACCTTGAATCTTGTCAAAAAACTAATCAAACGAAGGTTACATTAGTGAAATCACTGAAATGCGAATTATTACCAACGGTAACTCGATCAGAGCTGGCACTGAGTTTACCCATGTCGCTATCCGTGAATAAACTGAGCTTTTTACGTGCGCGCGAGGGCACGAAAGGTGAAGCGTCTGTCAGGCGCGCCGCAACATATAAACGTCTTTGTCGGGTTTTACTAAAATTTCACGTTATCGCGCATACGCGAGAGAAAGAGAGAGAGAGAGAGGGCGTAAGCGGGTGTTTGCCTGCAAATCTGCCGCAGCGCGCAAGTTGATAGTTTCGTGTTTGGCGAGTTGAGCGCGCACATAACGATAGACAAACGAAGATGAGCAAGAAGAAGCCCCTTTGGTTTATCAATTATTCAACTCTACGATTACATAGTGTTTAGTTGCTTTGTAGCACGTGCACTCTCCGCGTATGGTCTATACGATCGTCGAAAGAGCTAATACTAAAGAGATGGAGCAAGGTCTGCTATGTACCTCCACGGTCCCACTTCAAGGAGGCGCCGTTTACCTACAGAAACCTCTCCTTCCTATACGTATATACTCTGTTCGTCCGTTCAATTTTGCGCAGCTTTCTCCAGTGAGGAATTCGTTGATAATTATTCCGATCGCTTATAGATAAATCGTTAGTCGATGTTATTTTTGCAGGAAACTACCGTTTCGTGGCATATTAAGTTCGACCCGATGGAGATTGAATAAGAAACAACGCAAACTATCCTTATTTCTGTATGCCGGTGTATCATCTGTGACGCTCTGCTAACCATTTGTTCACGTGCAATATTAAAGTACCGAGTCTACGTTCTCGAGCGTAAAAAGCATTGCTTGGGTAACGTCTAAATAGCCAGAATTATCTTTGAGGGTGCTGAATACCCTTGCGCGTATACATACACGAACTAAAACAAATTATTGGATGTACTTTACTCCAAAGATTAGTTTTGAACAATGACCACAATATGCAGAGAAAATATAATATACAAAAAAAACAACTCTGAAACGCAATCAAAAACTCAAAGTTGACAGAGCTGACGGTTCAAAAATAAGCATGCGACGTAATGCTAATGCGCCAAACGAGCCGGCACTGATTCACATTAGAGTTATCTAGATTAATCGTCGATTTATATATTTTTCTACGCGTTGCGATCGTCGTTCGAGGCTAAACTTTGCTACAAATATTGTTTTCATTCGTATGCACTTGTTGGTGTATCTGTGAAAGGACGGTCGATTCTTTCCGGTATACTTAATCTTTGATGGCTCTTTTAAGCGCGAACTGTTTGACTGTCCAACTAAAAAAAGCAACCGAGCTCGGTTTTGGACAAATCGTAAAACAGGATTTTAAAATTAAACGTCAGCGCGAATCGATCGGTAGAAAAAAAAGTGAACCCCCGCACGATATTACACGGCTATAAGTCCGAGAAATTCACAACGTCAATCGCACTAGCGCCTGACGTGTAATATACTTATCAAGGACGAAAACCAAGCGAATTTCGAGTGCCGTAATAGTTTTACTTGAACTTTCTCATCGATAACACGCGATTTAACGAGAAAACTGTGACTAATGTTTCTCGTTACAAATGAATCGTCAAACTTTTTTATTAAACGAGACAACACGAGTGTATTAATAGTTGTTGCTGGTTTTATTTAATAGTATAACATTGATTTGTTTCAAAGTACCGTAAGTGCATCCTGATATTCAAACCTCGCGTTGCTTTTGAAAGCTCTATTGTTTTTTTTGGGCAAGCGTGAATCGTTTGACGAAACATTTTCACCGCGCGCATATTTATTTCCATCATTTGGTTAACGGTACGTGAGAGAACGTTTGGAAAACAGCGGTGTTAAAAGATTACAAATGAATATTTCGAAAGTAGCCACGTTAGCAAATTAATCGATGACTTGATTCACGTTGTAAAATTGCTATAAAATACAACGAAAATTCAAGGTGAATTTCTCGCGGAACCCGTTACGATGGATATCGTACGCACGACAAGGGTGCACGTGGACGAGGCAAGCTTATACGTATGGTCTAGATATGGAAAATTGTCTTCTAATATACTGACAGTTGGCTTGCCACTTGTCTTGGTTGGCATTTCGGCGTCTGCTACGATGTCCAGGCATGTTTTCGGGATCCGGTAATTCAATTTCAGCACCACGTTGCAAATAATAAGCTGCAGGGTTGCCTTTCTTGTCGCAGACGCTCGCGTCGCAGCCCGCTTCGATGAGGATGTCCCACACGGCCTCTGGATCTCCGCACGCTGCGCAATAATGCAACGCCGTACGGCCCTCCTACAATTGCATATTTTCCATGTTAAAAGTGCTTTCGAAATTGAATAATAATTCGAAGATCTTTAAGACTCACGACAAAGTTACTAATGCGTTATTTCTAGAGGGTAACTCGCGTGAAATCGTCGTCAATTTTGCAAATAAACGATAGAACAACTTGTTTACGTTAGCCTACAAATAAACAGTATAGATTAAGGGTAGGGCTTAAGTTATACCGTACGTTAGTGTGCTCTTTCAATTGCTGTCGCAACGTGTTTTTTAACAAATTATTTATACGAACAAGTTTAGAATTTAGGTTTAGATTAGTACGTTTTGCCGTGTTTATTACGCGCGAAACTAAAGCACCGTAGGTGTATGTTATTTTTGAGTCCAACAGCTTTCTAACCGGACTCGCTCGTGGAACCGAATAGCCCTAAGATTAATCGTAAAAACCTATCCATAATTTCATTCCAATATACTTTGCGTTGTCGATTCCATTGCGTCGCGATAAAGTAATCAACGAATTTCTATCCCCAACAAGTTCACAGCGTTCTGAATTCAGCCTCGCCACATTATTGAACTAGCCAAAAGCCAACGACACAAAAGAGCCCATGAAACTTGTTCGACCGTACGAATATGATTGAATAAGCGTGAAACGTGTACCGCGAGCTTGGCGATCGCGAGCCAATCGAAAACTGTGCGCAGACAGAGCGAGAGAAAGAAAGAGAGCCGCGCGGCCCGCGTGAATATTAATGCGGCATGCGCTTACGTAGCCGTCGAGGTACGTCCAACACCAAGCTAACACCACGCGCGTATATTGTACCTATATATAACTGTTAGAGCAACGTTTATCGGAAATACACCCACACGTTCAACCCTGAGTCTTCTTCTCGCGCATAATAGAGCTGCACGTGAAACAATTTACGAGTAGCGCCACCCAAGCTGGCGCCTTAGTCCGATTGTCATCGATAATTGCGAAGGACGCATAAGTGTACGGTACGAGTATTGCAAACACGAGGAGCTATCTCGTTATGCGCGTTGACGTTCTACGTCTCTTTTTCCCACAGTAGATCGCAGGCAAGCTCCCCGTTAACTAGGCCTCGACGAACAATTAGAAAAGAAAAGGTTTCGAAGAAACGAAAGCTGCGATTCCTCGTTCGTCGGCAAACATTTGGCCAGCACGCGCTGCACGCGGATCGCGATCAAAAACGTAGAAAACAAAAAGCTGATGGCAAAACTAACAGCTCTGTACACGCTCGCAAGCGAGAGAGGGTAAACGGTGAGCGGAGCAGTGTGTGGCATGTTAAGCATCAACAACGATCAGGATGGAAGAGCATACGGGAAGGAAGTAAGTAAATCCGAGCAAAATACACACTTGCACACGTAAAAATCCGAGAAAGAAAACAGGTGGTTCCTTTGCAGTACGGATCACGCGAGCGTAGAGGCGAGGATTATCGGGCGTTCGAGCTTTTACAACGTCTCTTCCGCCCCGTCACCTCGAAGGTCCTCGAAAAGCGTCGCGTGCGCGACGTTTCCGTTCGTGTTTCCGCGATATATACACATAAGTATGCTTACTTTTTTGTACACACACCTATTGATTCTCTTGCGATCGTAACCAATAGCTTTTCGTGGTAGCTTCTGCACTACGCGATACCCTTCAAAAGTGTCTCAATGATCAACATGCGGATGTACAGGGAGCGCGCGTACGTTGTCGCTGTACGACCTTCGCAAATCAAATTCATCGTTTGCTAACATTACGATGGGCTGAATCGCGTGTACACGTATTCGCTTACACAAAATTTCAATCTAGCGATGCAACTTGGCGACGTTGTAACTTGAAAGCTTTATTTTACAATTTCATCGATTTATACGATTCTTCGCGTTACTATATTTATATTTAGGATGCTACTGAATGCCAAAGTTACTGCTCTTCATAGCGACTACGGAAGTTTTAGCAGACCACAAGGAGGAAATAGTCAAGACAACACGTTTTACGGCACGTTTTCAAACCTTCTAACCTTCTATTCTCAATCCGTCATATGTTCGATTCCGTGTCAATTTTGAGAGTGGTCTCCTTATACCCAACCAATTTTTTCCAAAACTGGTATACTTATACGTATACGAAGGGATACATTTGTGATAACTTTGGGACAAAAACATACGAACAATTGCAAAAGAAATGGATAAGTTTTATTAAAAAATTCATAACACCATTGGTCACATCAGATAGAACCATTATTTTAAATATTATTCCGTATGATTGCGTGTACGCTTCAAGCGGTATCGGAAGAATCTTCTCCTGCTGAATTACGTGCCAATACGCTAATTATCGCTCGTTATTGGCTGGCCGATAGATTTGAACGTTGACTCTTAAGTAAACCGAGTAGACCGAGGACTTCGAGGGATCCTTCCATTAACGAACCGTTATTTTACCGTTATACGGGACCCTCAGAAATGTTCCCAAAATTTACCTTTTTATTAGAGGCGGTCGCAGCAGGTATAACGCAGGTATAACTGCAGTACTTTTGGCGAACATGGCGAACAGGGGACAAAAACAAGATCATGCAAATACGATACTCGTGCAAATACGATACTCGTGCAAACACATGGCGAATATTCAATAGGGAGAGATATTTAGCAAGAACAAATTACACAAGGACTATTGGGCCAACTATTGGGCGTGTGAGAAGGGTACGTTCCTCGTAATCCTCCTTCTCTTACAATTAAACAACGCCCACTACAAAGGTAGTTCGAAGCGACTTGGCCGGAATATGTAAATGCCGACTTAGCAATGGAAAGGCAACCATTTTCGTTAATCGTTCATGTTCACTATAACTTGGGCAATAATGTGCCCTTCTCTGTATTGATTATCTCAAAATATGCTCATGGAAGCTCTTTCAGTCAGTCTGCGCTCTCTTCTACCTTGATATATTTTGCCTTTATTACGTGCGTTTGCCGAATTCTACATTTCCGAAAATTTTCACGCAGTCAACAGCTATTAAAACTTACTCGAATCCCGCGCGCTTTATCGCCAGCTGACGATGACAGCCATACCACCAGACAATCCCGATACTATCGATGCACTTCCGTGAAAACGCACCACAACGTCCTAAGGTTACGAGATCGTAGTGTCCCCTCGAGTGCTTAACGATTGTCAATTGTTTGTTTGGACAATTCAACTAGTGCCTTACAGTAAATAATAACGCAGTGGTTATCATAAATACAACATAAGCCGTATACAGCCTAGATTAACTAAACCATATTATTTACGAAAAAGCAAGATGAAATCGTTATAAAAACGATAAAATTCTTCAGAAAAGTTATTTTTAGGTATATTCATACGAACAGAAGGAATATACAGTCATCAAATAATACGAAATAACACGTTTATCGGAAATATGTTCTCAATGATAAACATTACATTGTGTTTTCTAACCTAAAAGGTCCAAATGCCAACAAATGTAATTGTTGGTACGTAATTGCTTTGAAACACCAACAAAGATCTATCTAATATCTACCTGATTTGAATATATTGTCGTTCACGTGTAATTTAGTTCTGAGTTGAATTATTTAAACCATTGTATTTCAAGTATCAAATACCTATTAAATCGATCGTTTTAATTTGATATTCATCTCTTTGATATATCATGAATTTATGAATTGCTTGTTTTTGTTAACAGAGCAAAACCGCGGTAAACCAAAGGTTTCACGTAAAGGCGTCAGGTGCCATAGAACGCCTGACAAATGTGAAACATAGAAATTGATTGTTATTGTAAGAAAAGAATTCAAATAAAGAAAAGAAACATTTTGTGTCTATAAAAAAATATATCGTTCTTTATATATAATATTTTTTTTTTAAATAATATACGTAATATTACTTTAATAATGTATAGAAGAACCACTAGATTGTGTCGTATAAAGTACACATTTATACGTAGCAGACTCATTACTGAGACCTGCACTTTGTTCATCGTGAAATGTAAATTTCTAGGCCAATTACAGTGTATTTTTAAGACTTCCACCATTACTGTTACGTTCGCTATCACTCGTATATAAAATCAATAAAAAATTACAACATATTCAGTTGAAAATAGTTTGTTATTCCGAAACGAACGCTCCAATTGAACAAAATAAAAAAAACGATAATATCGTGTACCGATTGACATACACGTGCACACGCATTCGTCTAGGGGCCAGAGATTTTCGTAGCTGATCGATACTCCCGAAAATACCGAGTTACAATATATTTACACGATATATATATCTGTGAATGCACTGAAAAAAAGGTAAACTGTGAGTTAGAAACGAATTGTAATTTTTAACAGTCAACTATTATCCAGCGAACCTGTAAAGATTCGTATATAATAACAAAAATTGTTATCCATAAGATAATGGATTGTAAATTGTTGCTGTATAATACAACCACAGATTGGGAACGATGAGATCTTTTTGAATATTCATCGTGTTTTGCGAATAGGTGTTTGACCAAATCCTTAATTAGCGGTAGTTTGCTAAACAGAAATAACGCGCAAATGTCGAACATGGTTTACCTTGTCTTTTTGTTCGACAGTCGTTGGGTAATTATCAACGATCCACTCAACAACATTCTGGTGATCGTAGTATACAGCCTTATGGATCAACGGAGTACCAGCTGAATCTTTGGCAACAGTTAGTTTCTTCTTAGGTTCCCCTTCTACAAGTCTTTGAACTTCCGGCAAAGAACCTCGCACTACGGCATCGTGAATTTGGGAGATTTTCGTCTGCAAACGTTACAAGCGATAAGTCAGGAAGTGCAGAAAGGAACAAATAGTCGTAAAAATGGTTGACAACATTCGTAAACATTCATAGATAGATATATTTCACAATATTGATTTGTTACCTGTCACGGTTCGATTCATTTTGACAACTAGCTAAAAATAGCAAATTCTTTGTTATCTAATTGTAGTTCACTACTTGATGAACTCATGAATAAATGATCATTCAAATCGATAGCAATACTCGTGAGCCTCGTTTACCCGGGTACCTACACTAATCACCTTTATTTGACACGAATTCGCACAATTTAACGCTTTACAATTGTTTTTTATGAAAATAAAAATTCACGAATAAAACTAATTTATAATAAAACGAGAGCTATTGCAAGCTTTCTACCGATGAAGTAATTGTAAAAAATTCACCGATCTAATTATCGAAAATTATCTAAAAAATACAGAAAACATTGCAACTTACCAAGTAATTCGGTAATCCCTTGAGGAATACTCTGGTCCTGAGGTCGGGTGACTGTTCACCCAACAGTCGAATTCCTCTGCCTTCGAGGACGACATTCTCTAATTTATCGAGCTCTCCGCGACTTAACCAATGCTTGAGATTCGAGGTAGTCATCGGCGAACCTGCAAAAGAATATAAATATAAATAAACTCGGTACAATTTACAGGGTATTTCACTGTACAGACGGTTAGTCGACAAATTCAATTCTACAAATGCCAACGTGTATATAGCTTACGACTCAAAAGTTGGGAAGACCGTCAGTCGCCTATTGATTTTCAACAACCAAATACTCCGCATCGAAACAAAACAATGAAATTGTTTTAAATACACGTGGATTAATCGACGGAAGATTACCGAGTAACCGATCGAAAATATACTTTAAACAGTCGATCCATTCGATACGTTCGTTTGTCACGCTTGTGTAAATTTGTCGAATGGATTTTTTCATCCAATGACCGCGATCGAACAAAATTGTAGGATTTTTATTTTGTTTGACAGTCTAGCCACAATCCGCATGGTTTTCGAATAATTTTGAATAAAACGCGTTATCGTTGTCACATGGGATATATTGATGAATTCGAACGTAACAATTTGTTTGTAACGAAGGAAAAACAGCCGCTGCTACGATCGCGTTTGAAGTTTGCTACTCGCTATTAATAATTAACGTATTGAACTTCAACTTTTTGCACAAGACAGTCACGCCATTTGTCAAATGAATAACTTGCAAATAAAGTAAATAATAATGTTTTATTCGTAATGTCAATGTAGATACAACTTAATTTCGTCAAGCATTATCGGTTACATTAATAACGGGGTAAACTCAATCATCATTTGCTTGACAGTCTTTACCTTAAAAGCTCAATGTACTAACGTGAACGTATAAACACGAGCGAAAAAAACGTCGCGTTATCGATCATCAGTAATAAGCCAATGAATAAATAACGCCAACCTAAGGACCTTCGTGTGTATACTTTAATAGAGTTGAAGCTTAAGTTTCCGTAATAAAGTCCAAATGTTGTACGCGACTGACCTGGAACCTTCTTCAATTTACTTTGACATTCACGAGTCTCTTGTTTAAATTTTTTCTTAGGAAAAACTGTATTTTTACGCCATTGATTTGGCATACTTCGAAGATCTGCAAACATTCGAATATTTTAAGCACACGAGCGTGCTAAGAGTATTATTAACGATATTTTTATGCGTAATATTAGGAAAGTGTAATATTTTATATTGTCGTACGTTTACACGACGCGATAAAGTCAATCGTTCCATTTGAGCATTCGCCACGGTGAAAAAGTTACTGCACTTATTTACGAGTTGAAAGTACAGTGCAGAGTACGTCAGTGTATAGATATGTACGTACCAACCTAACATTTCGTTATTATAATTATTTTTGAATAAAAATATTCGAAATATACCGCAAAACAATGTCGAATCCTCAATACTCGATCGATGTTCAATGCTAGGCAATTGAAAAAAATGAGGTTTGTCTTCACGATGTAACTACCGATTGAAAATATTGACAACTCGTCAATTTTTCAGCCATTCCGATCAAAGTTAGCCAAAGTGTGCGGTTCGTGTAACGATTGCTGTTTATTGAAGTACTAGCGAGATATTGCGTTGTGTAAATAAGAAAATTTTTGTAACGAACTCTTGTTGTTGTCGTTTTTTTCCAAATACACACGTAGGATTTGGAACAATCAACGCAAGTTTTCCATACATTTCCATATAAAGCCTATTAATGCTCAGCGAGTACGTTGATTGAAAACTCCATTTTTAAACTAACGGATTTTTGAGCAATGGCAGTCACAACTTTCCGGCATTGCGTGTAAGTAAATGGTGTTCGAAGGTAATTAATTTTTCAGTTACTCGTGAAACCTGTTACAGACGATCGATTTCCGTACACACGCTGATCGTTCGATTTCGCGAAGAGCGCTGTTTCATTCCAAATCGTATATATATCAAATATATAGACAAAACCTAAATATGTATAAAATTACGATAAAACTACATAGTCCCGTCTTATGCGAATTTTAGTCGCGTTTAACTTATGGAGAAAGAGAGAGAGAGATACAAGTCTTTAGCTTTAATTGAATATCGATAAATCAACTAGAAACGCTATTTCAACACAGACACGAGAAAGTAGTACATTTTTTGGGCGTATCGTATAGGTATACATTGTTTTAGAGTCTGCACTTGTTCAGTCAAACAAACGTGTAGACTATTTTATCCGACCAGTCAAAGCGACACGATCGTTCGCATTTCTAAATAACTAAAAAATTCGATATACGTACTATGTCAGACGCGTGAAAAGAAAATATTCACGAACGATTGATATTTTCGAGGCTTGCGAATCGATGTTTCGCCATTTGATGGGACACTCGACACAGAACGAACCTTTGATCAAGATATTCATCGCGTAGTCTCTATGAGGGCACGTGAAATATCGTCCTCGAAAATCTATTAATTTGGCATCGCGAGAAAAAATACCACTGAATCAAATTAAAAGTAATTTGCTCAAATATTCAGCTATTTAAGCTATTCAAGCTGTAAAGAGAAGTTCAAAACTTGACGCCTTTATCGACCGCAGTTTGAACGTAGGAAACCGATGTACAAAGAAAGACAAAAGTTCGTTCGATAATTTTAAAAGCTGCTGAAATAGCAAAAACCAAACTGTATACAATTATTGATATTTTTTCGTCGGGGACATCGCGAGAAGCCACTATTTAATTTTATTCTCGGCAAATACAACGCTAAAGGGCACGCAATATTTTGCAAAGTAACACCGTTCGTTGCTTCAAAATGAAAAAAAACCAATTCTTTGTTAACAACACGGAAGAGACAGACGTAAAAAGAAAATATTATTAGGACGGATGCGTAAAAAAATGCGACCAAACAACCAAACATCGATAAAAAGAAAAAACAACTAGCGACCAAGAATACGTACCTTATTTGAACGTGGTCGAACGAACCAAGGCATTTAACGCTAGACGATGACATCCGCGCTTGAATTTGCTGGTTAGACCCGGTATGAAGCGCCTCTTTAACCGAGTCTATCGTGTCCTGTAATAATTTGACGGCGACGACGACGGCGACGACGTTCTGATAGAATAGCAAAGCAAGTGCAGCACTACGTAAGATAAGAACAAGTAAAATAAGAAAAGATTTTTGTACGTCTTTCTGTTGTATTATATGTGAGTATATTGAGTGTACGTGTGCGTGTGTGTGTGTGTGTGTATGTGTGTGTGTCACGTGGAAAAGCCGTGGCTCGAATGAGTGGCGCGCGCCGTCGCCGTCGCAAACTACCCCCCGTGTGTCTTTATGTCCGGCCCACATATCTTTTTTCTTTTTTACCTACACGCTCGCACTGTATCTAACTATCCTCGTCTTTTCAACGCATTAATAGTGTATACACCTATGTATGTAGCGACTAAGTCGTACGAGCTACATTTATTATTGTCACACGTTGTATCGACGAAGACAAACAAACTCCAAACGTACATACGCGTTTTCTTTCAGCCCTACCCCTTATGAATTTTTTCGTAGCCTCAAATATCACTTTGTAAAGTGAAGATAATCTATCGCCCAATAAACTCTTCGAATCAGTTTCGCTAAAATATATCAAAATAGCGGTTTTCTCATCTCGTTTACGCCTCCGTACGTGTACTTTCATTTTCCCTCTTGCCACTTGCTAATATCGAGGGCTTTTCGTCGGTGTCAAAATTGGAAGGTCGCTCGTTTCTGAGAGACGATCATTCTAGGTATCGAGTATCGAGTGAATTTGCTGCGGTAATAACGAATGGCTATTAGATCCGCTCAAGCGTTCTTTCGCGTTTTGTTGTCCGAAACCCGTTACGCCTAGCCGAGCGAAATTTCGTACATCTTCTAGAGTGGGGATGGTTGTACGATCGAAATTACGTTTGAAATGATCTTCGCACGGAAACGTTGAATTTACCGTCGAATCGCACGAATGACGAGCCTCGTTTTGAAATACCGTTGTTTCTTATTTATTCAGTTTTGTAAAGAAAAGCACAAGCGATCTGCCATCAGATGCGATAAAAAAACCACTCGCGATACGCATCTTTATTTGCAAAACATCGAATACGTCGTTTATTCGAAAACGCTTGGAACGGGTACTGGAAAATCGTTGAACTTTGGACGTAGATCTATAAAGTTTTCTTGGAACCGATGCTTTACGGCGAAACCACGTATTATTGCGAAAAAATCGAGGACATTTATCGATTTTTCCAATGTCTCCGGTGAAACGGTCGTTTTAATATTGATACAAGTAACGTGTAGCGGATCGCGGGTTTTACTTGTAATAATATTACGCGACATTAAGCAAGCGAGACGAACGTGCAGACGTCGAAATCGTTCGATAACTAATATCGATGCGACATTGTTCGTAGCCGAATTTAATCGTGCTATCTAAAATGTGTAACATCGCGCAACACGGCACAAGTATATCCTCGTAAACGATGTCAGTATGACGAACCATGTCGATTATTTTTAGAAACATTCAAGGCTTCTTCTACGGACTTTCCTATAGAATTACGCTACGTAACGTACGTACTATCTCGTGCCTGCAAGTCTCGAGCTACACAATAATTTTACGTTGAAAGCTGACGATAAAAACGTTTAATACATTAGAGTAACACTGTACTTGGCTGCGAGTCGATTGTCTCCGTCGTTCTACTTGTCGAATCTTATCGAAATATACGCGCGATAATGGACGAGAAATAATTTCCCAAACGATGGATCAATCTACGAAAGCTCTATGGATATTCGAATTATTCGTTGGATTAACGTTTCGATGGAAATCTCCGCGTACAGAGGCGAGAGAAACGAGCGAAAATCCGTAAAGTATACGAATAGCTATAACAGTCGCACAAAACTGACCTACGGGCTATATTACCGCTATCTACACGGTATTTTCCGCAGTATTCCTAATCGATTTCTCCTCGTTTCCGCGATTCTCAACCTCGGTGCAACGACACGAGCTTTACATCGAGCTTGCACGTTCGGACGCCGATCCACTTGCGTCTTCGCTCCTCTTACACGCTATTAGTTTTACGTTGCAGGGCTCAACAACGCGGAAACGCCTTCTTTTGACGAGGAGAAGAACGAGTTGCAACGCAAACATCAAGAGCCAAAGTTTATTGAATCTGATCAATCGCGTGTAGTAAGTTGGTAAGTAGCGGCAAAGACGCGATGCGTCTGCTTGGCTTCTCTCTTGTTTTGTTTTATTTCGATTTACCGCCGATCATCGAGCATCTCGATGGCTGCTCGAGTTCGATCCGTGAACGTGGGCGTGCGCAAGGTCTGCGTATCGTCAGCGTGTCGTCGAGTGCTTGCTCCGAGGGGCGAGTCTCTTGGGGCGGTTAGACCCCACGGGAAGCAAGTGGCTTCCGGAATATGTCGGCTCACTCGTAAACGAAAAAGCTCAGCTATCTAACCTTTGGTCGGCAGGCTGGCGAGCGGGAAACCGAGGCGAAGATGGGCTCGGTGCACCGAGGCCCGAGGACAATTTTTTCCGCAGTTATTCGGCGAGCGTTCGGAATTAAACGAACCAGGTTTACGCAAATGTTAACATTTAAGCGTTGTACCATGACCATTGGTATGCTGTATCGCGAAAGATAAATACAACTAGTCGACCAGCCAAAATTGGTGTAAAACCAACGAAAAACAGCTGCTACTACTACGGTCGCCTTTGAACTTTACTACTCGCTTTCAATAATTAATCATTTTAGTAGTACACTAATTATCCGTTAACGAATCTCTTTCTACACAGCGTACGTCAGCGTTGAAAAATAACGAAACCGCCATTACGACAGGAATCAGAAGTTCACGAATCTTGATTACAGAGATTCGTCGTTTACGTGTGTTTATAAACGGTATTGCAATTACGTCATGCTCGTCAATTGTCACACACACTGACTTGTGCGCAATGTTTCGTAACTCACAATATTGCTAAAAGACCTGCAAACGCAGCAAATTGAGCAACTATAAGCAAAGTATTTATTGTCGGCAGAACGCGATACGCGAAAAGAAAATCTTGCCACTTGCTGTTCGTTTAGTAACGAACTTTCGACGTTGTGCCGTATAATCTTTGTAGCGAAGGAGCATGTATCGAAAGCTATTGGCGCTGTCTTTTTTAGTCGCAGTGCACGGCGATGAAGGTTCGCTAGTTTCAATTAATTATCGGCAATAGAATGTGGAGTATTTTAATATGCCAAACAATGAAAACGCTCTCGTATATTTTTACTTGTTTTTTTCTTTCAGTAGTCCATGCAAACAAGCCAGATTTAAGTTGCTCTGGAAGCGCTCATTACAACGTAACTATTACGGCTTACTACCCGGACTTCACGAGCGATAACGAATCTGATTATCTCGACAGTAGAGGCAAAAAGTTACGCTCTTTACAGGTAAATATTTGAAGTATTTTCAATTCAACTGTATTTGTACGATTATCAGTCTCAAAAGATAGCGTCGAAATGTTCTATTTGTGCGAATTCTTTAGGATTTCATCGACGGAAGAGCGGAATATGTCACGGTAGCAATGGATAGCATTGAAAAATTCAAATATGGCACGATCGTTTGTGTTCCAGAGCTTAATGAGCATTTTGGCAGAGTGATTCCTTTACAAGTAAGGTTTTAACTAACAACGATAACAAAAGCGACGTTACGTTATTATAATCGATAATGTCACGCTAAATGATAAGAGGACACGTTAGTCAATTAAATGTTTTACCAACAACGTGATTACAGGTGCGAGATCACGGTTTGAATTTAAGAGGAAAAGGATTTTCAAGATTAGATATCTGCGTGAGAACCGAAGCCGATAGCTATGATAACGCTGTTAATCGAATTGTTACGTTGTACACGCGAGTATAATAATAACAACAATGGTGTATTTGCTTTTTGCTAATTGAAATATTTTCGACTATGAAATAATAACTTTGAAAAGCAGATCTCTCCAGATTTTTTGCGTTAGTTAATTTTCTAATTGCAGAATACAGATGTAATTGATTAGGACCTAAGTTGCAGAAGCTGATATTCAAAATCAAAAGTCGCCTGTACGAAGAACCAAAATATTATAATTAGCTCTAGCAAATATACATTTGTAAAATTCTGGGATTTGGAAACGGAACGTCATTTCGAAACTTTTATCGGCCACAAAGTATTCGAAAGAAAGTACAGTGATCAAATTTGACTCAAATTTTCTAAATAGAGGCAAAGAAAGCTAAGCTAAGAGCAAGTATGCTCTTAGTTAAACTTATGGAGAGAGAGAGAAATACAAGTCTAACTGCAAGAATTTATATAATAAACATCAGGCAAGATACATTTGAATTCCTGGCTTTTTATTTTCTTCCGATAGAAGTTTTAGTGGAAAAACAACATTTTCCATGTAACTGAAAAATACCAAGGAACTAAATAAAAAAATAATTTATACAGCATAATTTAAATGCATTATGTACCAAAAATACTTAAAAATTTAATTTCAAACACGAAAACTTGTTCAGTTTTTGTAGTTATTTCAGTTCAATCCCTTCTTTTACAACTTTCTCTATAAGGTATTTTTTCAATTCTAGATAAAAGAACACGTTTGGTTTTCCAAAGTCACGTACGTCATGGCCATATTCTATACAATTGTTCACTTTGCATCCTTTGACCGTATTTAAATATAAATGTAATACACGAGGATCAATGGCGTCGTTTTTAAGCATATGTGGGTTATATCTCATCTATCTTAACCTGCTGAGTTGTTTGTTCGTACGAAGAGGTATAAATGGTGTTCCAAAACATAATCTTGTCATGGTATGATTGGATTCTTCAAAGGGAAAGACCGACCAAACCCATAAAACTCTGTACAAAGAGACAAATTTCGGCAAATGTATTAGAAAATGTACGTTAAATCGCGCGAACTTTCGATCACGTAAAAGTTCGGTATCTTTAACCAATGTTTCCAAGGCATGGTGTGCAATCTCGAAGTTAATCTGAAATAGCTTCACTTGAAAAAATAGCGATTACTAAAACGAAGAGATGCCAGTGATTTATATATTTTTGCATCATGATTCCTTGTAGACGAGGAATCGAATAATACACCGCAAATATTTTCCACTCATTTGCTTTATAAGTACTTGTAATCTGTCGAGGCGTTTGAGTTATCTTGGAAGGAGCTTTTATCGAGATAATTCGTCGTTAAACTCTTTTTCTTGCAGTCAAATGTAATATTCCGTATTACCATCTTTACTATGAAACCAAGAACTTTTAAACAGTTTGACAACACCCAGTAAACAATTGTGCGTATAGTCTGGAGGGAACGAATTTATAATGCTCATCCATGGTATTTCAGACACTATAGAAGGATCTTTCAGTCCTTTTATAAAATTTTCTAAAATAGTTTACACCTTTACGCCAAGTTTACGTCTCTTTTATCAGCACACTCATAAGTGCGTGAAAATCCGTTGTCAGCAGTAATTTCGTCGCCTTTATTTAAGCAATAGGGACATCCGTATCTTCCATTCAACTATTTCACATTCAGAATCATTGGCTTTGCGACTGAATCGCTGTGAAGTCATACGATGAATGGTTTACGCTGTATACCTTCGGTACAAAGCCTATAACAATACGTATTCCGATGCTCCTATTGGAGAGAAAGTTTTTAAGAAAATGGTACGCGTATCCTGTAATTTTTAATTTGACTAACATTTGTAGAATCCTGCGACGCCGTAGTAGATCGTAGATCGTAGTGTGAGTAGGTGGTGTTTCTCTGCGAAAACTTCACGTATGACGGATTCTAACGTAACCAGACAATCGGAAGTGCTGCAGTCTTCTTGTTCCGGAACATCGTATACCAATAAGGCCACGTGTGCATGCAACGAAACTTTCCCAAAGTCCCAAACATATACAATCAATGAAACACTACTTTTAATACGTCTGTTTTTCTATTCCTTTGTCACTCGGATAAAGATCAAATTTATCAATAACTGACTCATGATCAAATCATTGGCCGTCTTTCAAAAATTCCCAAAGAGGAAAATTACGATCGAATGCTCAAAAGTCACTCGCGTTGAAATCAACATTAGCGAGAGTCATACGTGCTCAGAGGTTCGAGGTTCGCTTGCGTCGTCGTGTGTATTTACATAAAGAATATGCCAAACGTTCCATTTAGAAGTCTTAAACCGAAGCACAAAAGGACCGTATTAAAAAGTAACGCGAGAACGTGGATGATATACTTAAGACAGTACGTAGCGTCAGAGCAGAACAATTATCGTAAACGTATCGACCGAATGATATGCGCTGACACGAGTCGAGTTAGGTAAAATTGGCAGAAAGAGAAGCAGAGGCCTCTACTACCATCCGACAGGAATTTGTCGGGGAATTAAAAGTAACAGAAAGAGATAAATTGTCTTCCACCGTCCGATGCCAGAGAACAAGTATCGGAAGCGGAGAGACCTCTAACGAAAACTCAATATAGAGGAGCGGGATAGTAGGCAAGAATATCGTATACGAGCGCGCTGAGAAAAGCGACAGCTGCGACCCTCTGAGCTTCAAGAAAAAACAACTCAAATCAATACAACAAAAGAAGAAAAATTAACTTGTCGACTCGCTCGGCGAATATCAATCGGAATGCGTCCGGTCCTCGTCGAAGCAAGTCGAAGTTTCGTAAACTTGGGCCGTACGAGAGATCTGTTGTAATATTTAACCCTGCGGTATGACAACGGTTAATATATCCTTCTACCTCCTCACCCCGAACACTTTCCTGAGCCCGCTTTGAGCGTTGTTGAGAGTATTACTTGTTCCGAAAGACCGTTTTGTCTTTTATTGGCGTTTTTTCGAATTTTTGCTATAGCTTGTGGAAATTCCTCGGAAAACAACATATTTGTCCATCTTAATTTGTAAGCATAAGCAAGTGATAAGCAAGTGATGGCTCTAGATGGCAATTGTTTAAGGAAGATATTGAGTACGTTATAAGGTCGAGGGCTGGTGACTTTACCGTTTTAGAGTATTCTATTTAATTCTTTCGTCGTTATTTTGTTGTTGATTGTATTATCGCGGCTTTTCCCTGGCGGATTTTTTAGTAGTTTGAGATTTTTTGAACGTTAGAAACTCTTCTGTGAGGTTTTGGTCACTTGAATTGTTAGCGAAGGTATTTGCTAAATCATTAGATATCACGAAGGGATCATTGATGACTGTCTCGTAATATTTTATAAAAGTCGCGGTTTATTCGTACAGCGATGTGTTTGATAAACAATATTGTGAAAAGATGTCTTCAAATTCAATACAATTCTCTTCGGGTCAATTTGTAATAATGGTTGTTTTTATTATTGCATCTTAGCGTTGCTTTATCTATATCATTTGTCAATTTATAAGTTTGACTCTGAGCGTCTATCATTTTTCACGTCATCTTACAACGATTAATGCTACGAAATTAAAGATTGTAGGCCGAACCGGCACTAGAACGTCTAGACGTAGGCAACAAGTGGAAGAAGAGTGCAGGCTTGCGAGTTCGTAAAAACCCGTGCCAGTTGTTCCCCGTTGCCGAAAATTTACGATTGTAAAACTGCTGAAGAATTTCTAACGAAAACCGTTAAGCGCATAAAAGCAAGGAAACAGTTGCGATTTACACGGTGTGTTTATTTTTACACTAAACTTGGATTCAAGCACGATCACATCCATATTTTTGTCGTGGTATAAAATTAGTGGATTATTTTATTCGCTTTTTTGATATCATTTTCTAAATACTTTATTAAATATAAATTACTTTTGATACAAAGTATTCGATGCTTATAATATCGTGTTTTTTAGCGATTTTGACGAAGCGCTATTATTATTACCGTACTCGGCTGCTTACGATAATTTACAGGTCTTACCAGATCTACTAATATCAAACAGAAATAATAGCAAAGTAATTCCTTTTACTTATACGGTTTTAAACGATACAAATCGGACGTAAGTGATTAAAAAGACGAACAAAGTAAACGGAATCCCATAATGTTTATTAAATTAATATGCTTGTACATATATTATAAATTTTTGCTTTTTTTAATTTTACACAGTAACTAGCGCTAATCATGCTATGATGTTTTATAAATTATACAAGTTATAAAGATTATATTTAAATAAATAGTTTAAAAAATTGCGTAAAACAAATAATGTAGTTCAAAGTAAGGAGTATAAAATACATTAAACTATTACATTTCTATATTTTATAAATACTATATCTGAGGATTACATTTTATAAGTAGCCATAACAATTGAATGTTATTCTGTATCATCTTCAACAAATTTTAATGCTTCTTCACGATTCATTTGAAAAACGGTTGATACGTTATTTTGAAATTTCACACCGTAATACTGATTAGCTTTCTCCAATAACTCTGGTCTACACGACAATAAACAAGTTATTTTGATGATCATTATCAATTTATCAATTTACAGTGATCAAATTACGAAATTGTGATAGGGAGTTTTACATTAATATTCATACATCATACCTGAAAGTTACTGTGATAAACTGAGCTTCAGAACTGAGTTCGCGTATCATTTGAGCCACGGCCCTCCTGTGATCAGTATCGAGATCTCGATCGATTTCATCGAACAAATAAAACGGTGCTGGATCGCATTTTTGAATTGCGAAAATTAACGTTAATGCTACCAAAGACTTTTGACCTCCAGAGAGTTGATTATAATCTACCATTGTACACGTTTGTCCCGTGAAAGACACTCTGATACCTTACAACAAATATACATTAAACGTGTTTACGGGATAAAATTAGATTTGTTTTTTTATGCATTCGTGCTTAGTAGACAAATGCGTTTTACTTTATTTGAGAATATTAAAAATATTGTTTACCGATGCCTACAATACTATCCAAGTTGATTGAACTCGGCGATAATGAATCATTTTCATTCTGTGAATTGCCTTGCTCCATAACAAGTTGAGCTTTTCCTCTCGGAACAATGCTACTGAATATTTCTGTAAAATATTTACTGACCTAAAAGATAAAATGAAAAAAAATGTTAGTTGAGAATATCAATATATTTTACAAGTTATTTACTTGTTTGAAGGTGAATAGAACTGCTTCATATTTCTTCTTTTGAAGAAAATCAAAAAGTTGCTCGACTTTTTCTCTCGCTCTATCGAGTTCTTCTTTTCGTTTAAATAGATTATCCCTTTGATCTTTAAACGTTTCATATTGATCTAGTGCTCTTTTATTTACATGCCTGTAAAAGGAGGAGAAAGTCCGATCATCCACAATTTATCATGAAAAGGTAATAAATAGTTTTTCGAATAACAAATTTTACTGGTAATCCTTCAGATGTTTTCTGCAAATGTCCAACTCTTTGTACAACTTTTTTGAATTTAATTCCGTGTATCCAGAATACGAACTGTTACTTGAAACAAGACCAAGTTCAAAAATGTTCCTTTTTGTATTTTCTATAGTTTCATCAAGTATTCTTATTTTATTAGATAAATTTTCTAACTTTTTAGAGTTTTCATCAAATTTTTGTTGAACTAACGTTAAATCAGTATAAAGTTTTTCCATCTCTTCAATTTTACGTCTTTTCTGCGTCAATGATTACTCGTTTAAAAATAAGATTTATACAATAACAAGAATATAACAAATGACATTGTCTTATCAAACCTGTTCGTTGGCATTCTTGTAATTCGATTTAATTAGCTGTAAATCACTCTCACACTTTTCTATTTTATCAATAATAACATTGTACTGGTATTCTAATTCTTGTAGAGTAAATTGCTTATCTTCTAAATTAATTTCTCCCAGTTTACGCTCTAATTCGGCTTTTCTGCCATTTAAATTTCCGCTCAATCTGTTCTCAAAAACGTTCTTTTCTTTTTCTAAATCATCTCGTGTTTTAAGTATATTTTTTAACTCTTTTCTCAATTGTGCCATAGAATCGGTCAAATGCTCAATCTAAATCATTAACATAAAACTAAGCATTATTTTGTTTACGTTCAAAATGTTATCTCGAACATACCTGACGCTTCTCAGTTGATGTCAAATGAACAATCAAATCGTGCTGAAGTTCATCATTCAAATTTTTCTTCAACATTTTCAAATTGATTAAATCCGATTCTAGATCTTGCAAGTTTTTTCGTTGTATTACCTGGTTATTCTCGATGATATCAAGTTGTCCTTTTATGTCATTCAAATCATCTATTAGTTTTCCGTAAGTTTCTCTGTAAATATTCAGATAATAAGAGTAGTAATAACTATAATTATTATTGTATTTCTCATAGGATTCATGACTAAACAAGCATTTACAAAATCCAAACAAAAATCTATCTACGTTTCTTCGTTTCAAAATAAATATTAAATCAATAAATAAAAAAGAACACGCAGTCGTTTAAAATTACCTGGCTTTACTGCATTTAGTTTCAGCAAGCTGTAAATCGCTAAGACTTGAAGTTATTAAGCTATCCGTACGTTTAATCTGGTTACTTGTAAGCAACGTCTCTTCTCGTATTAAGTCAATCCTCTGTATTAGATCCATTTTATCTTGTTGCATTTTCATCGGTGATTTGGAATCTGTGAAATGTCCACCTTTAAGCCAACCTTTTGAAGAAGCTTGATCTCCTCCCAAAGTTACACAGTCAAATTTCCTACTACTAGCAACTTCGCTACCAATTTTCAAATCACGACATATAATTATCTTTCCAAAAATGTGCCTGTAAACCAATGACACTGGATCAATTTTCACTAAGAAATCCGTAAAACCTAATCAATGTACACGCGAATCGGTTAAGTTATCTTTTATACGGTATAAATGATTCGCTCGAATTTTACCATTTTTTAAACCTTCAACGACTATCGCAATTGTCAACTCGAATTCTCTTTTAACCGTTTAAAAAATTGAAAAACCTATGATTTTCCATTCAACTGTATTTTTTGTGTTCTTTTAATACACTACCTAATAGGAATTTGAAAGGTTTCGTTAAAGGATAGTGTTGATATCAATGGCATTGCGTGCCCTTTGAACTCTGGATAAAGCACGTTTTCAACTGCCAAACGATCAATAGGCATAAATGTTACAACCCCTGGTAAATCTTGTTTATTCATTTCTTTCAAGATTTTTTGACCAAATTCAGCAGTTCCGACAATATGGTGAAAAAGACGATTGCCTGCAGTAACTTCAATAGCTCTATACAGTTTTGAATCACATGTAAACCGTTCAATTACTAAGCCATAATAGTGATGTAATTGATCAACCATATCGTCACGGCCACTGTGAAAATGAGATTAACTTTTAAATATTTGTTACGCTTGCATTCGTTTTTTATAATATACATACGCTGGAAAAGTTTTTTATATAAATTACATTGAATATAATGCAGAAAAAACACTTACTGGAATGTTTTTAAAACTTTATTAACGCTGTTGATACCGTTAAATATTCCTTTGCCAAACCGTGAGATCAAATGTTGGTTTATTTTTCTCAGATCTTCTTCCAGATATCCTATATCATTTAGCAAAGATTTTTCTTTTTTGCATCTAGGATAAGACAATGTTTTAGATAAAAATACGACATTTTACGATTTTGCTAATAATCGAACTACTAACAAATCTTTTCTCACAACTGAAAGCTCATCTCTTTTTTTATTTAAGTTAATAAACTGTTTACGAAATTCGTTAATAGATGAAGATTCATGGCCCATCTGATCCAAACATTTATGTTTTAATTTTTCTAATTCGTCAAACATCATCTCATTTTCAGTTATATGTTTTTGAAGATTTTTTATATGTTTTTGTTTTTCTTCTATTTGTTTGTCTATTAAAATCAATTCATCGCTAATCCATGCATTTCTTTCCTCCTAAAATAATTGTAAAAAAATCTATTCATACCCATATCTATTTTCAAACTGTAACTTTTGTTTTTCTTACTTTAGTTCGAAATTGAGCGCCCCTGCTTTGTCGCGCATATAATACTTGTCGTTCTTGTTCCACTGAGTCCAACTTTCTAATAATTTCTTCTCCTTTTTTCACTTCATTATCATACTGGTAGAAAATCATGTTGTACTTTTTGTATTTATAATAAAATAAATGAATATTAAGTAGTTACTTGTGGTTTAATTGTAGCTAGTTTTATTTGAACTTCTTCAATTTCTTTACTTGAGTCCTCTAACTCCCTCTTAATCAACTCTTGATCTTCTTTACTTGACTCGATATCTTGTATTAGTTCAGCTATTTTTATTGAATACGATTCTTTGTCTACTAAAAGTTTGTCAAGTTCTTTACTGGAATGTGTGAAACCGAAATCAAACATACAATGAATATTTGTTATATTTATTAATTAATATGCAAATTTGAATTCTCGTAAATTCAAATTTGATAGTTCCCGTAAATTGCACTCCCTATGTCAATTTGAATACGACGTACAGTTTAATTGTTTTTAGATATTTCAAACTTAATGCAAGTAAACTAATAAAATTTAGAACACGTAAGCTCAATGTAACTTGGATGAAAATAAATAATAAAAAATAATTAAAACCATAAAATATTCTACCTCAAATTATCTTTTTCTTCCTCTGCAATTTCAGCATCGTTCTGGGCTCTTTTAAGTTCATTACTAGTAACTTTTATTTGATTTAAAAATTGCTCAACATCATACTGCAAGTGTGCTTGTTCTTTTTTCAAATCTGCATGTATTGTAGTGAGTTCCTCTATCTTATTTTTGTTATTAGACAATTCACGATGATAAATGATATGCTCAACTGTTCTCATTTTTTTATCCCATTGCTGGTATTCTTTGAATTCTTTTGTTTCATCTTTCAAAGTTTCTAATTTTTCATCTATAATAAAACGAGTATAAATAAATAATTTATCATAACGCATGGTAAGACATCTATTAAAATTCAGTCGCTTACTAATAGTCTGGAGAAGTTCTTCAATATTTTTAATTTTTAATCGTGTATCATTTAAAATTGATAATGACTCGTTTCTTCTATCTTCATAAACTTGTACACCAGCTATTTCTTTCAATAGCATTAAACGAGTTTCAGAAGTCATTGCTACTTCATTGACCTACAATTTTAATTTGTTATCATTAATAATATATTAAAACTACATCCAGAATGGATTAAGTTTTACTGAAAATGTACCTTTCCTTGTCGAATAATGTAGTATGGATTAGATTTCGAAAATCCAGCAGTTTCTAAAAGATTTACTACTTCATTTCTAGATATAATATTCTTATTCAGTATATATTGGTCTTTTTTGGCACCAATTACCCGTTTTAACGATATTTCATTTTTATCAATCTAGAAATAAAACCTAGTTATTGGAGAACGAAGAAAAATACTACTCGTGTACTACAAAACATCTTAGTTAAAATAATAGTATTGCTTATAATGTACAGATTAATACAGGTTGTATGCTCTTTTGATATACTCACGGTTATTCGTTTATCAGAATTATCAAAGATAATTTCCACTGCAGCTGCCATTGCACGTGGTCCATTTCCATCATGCAATAGTGCATGTCGCTGAACATTTTGCAAACGACTATATTCATCACTCAGTACAAATTGTATTGCTGCAAAAAAATTGCTTTTTCCAGATCCATTATATCCAACTAAAAAAGTTCATAAAATGCAATTTAAATATAATTAAGCATTTATGACAAGATGGTAAAACTTCAAAAAACTTACCAATTACATTATGCCCTGGATCAAAAGGACCTATAACTGTGCGTTCCCCATATGACTTGAACCCTTGGATAACAATCTGAAAATCAATCGTGACATTTAAATAATGAACAAGATTTTAACTGATATTTTTCAAGAATGTATAAATGTCAAAGCCAATCATTACAATTTGTTTAGAAGGAAAGTACTGAATTTTGACGAATTGTATCCTATTTATTCTTTAAATTGTTAACGCGAAGCAAATCAATTTTAAATCAATGGACGTCAAGAAAATTATTGCATTGGGTCGTAAATTCGCATAGAAAACATACGTGCCACGATAAGAAACGTGAAAAATAATATTTTCTACTTATCCAATTAGGTTTAATTCATTAAAGTAGATATTTACCTTTTTAATATGCATACTGTTACTTTGTTGTAATCGAAAACTAGAAAAACCTTACGTACTTAAGGGAAACATCTTTGCACGTTATGAGAATGGCGAAAAACAACGTCCAAATAAAAGACGGTTGAATTCAAAGAAATTCTACTCCGCGTGAAAACGAGTATAACAATGCAATCAAACACGCGTAGACCTGCACGAGAGACGTCTTTCTGAGATCGAATGTGTCTTCAAACATTGATGTTATAATGGTAATTGTTATTTTTGCAAATAACATTGGATAATGTCTTATTTGATCGTGTTTAACGGAAACATCTTGTTTGTTGAATATGCTAATGCAAACACAATAGGAGGTTGAAATAAAAAAATTCTTGAAAAGATTGAACTATTCTTTATTGTTAAAAACAATTTAAAGATATAATTAAATTCCATATATTACGACAGAGGATCATATTACTACGAGAGCAGCACCAAGCGACGTTTCTTCTATTCCGCAGCGATAACAAAGTAGCGAAAGCCAAGGGTTGTTGTCAAAACATATAAACAAACTCGTGACTTACAAGGGGAGGCTCAAAGAGCAGTCCGTTGTCGTCCTTGGAGGAAGCAAGATCTTAAAAGAAGCTCATTACTGCTGCCCCATTATATTGTGACTTTAGTCGATATAATATAAACCTGAATATTTCAGTGAGATAACAACTGTGTTTATTGGTATCTTTTTATATTCTGGTTAATTTTATTTGATGTTTACACATTTATTTGCGAATACATTTTGTTGCATCTGGATGATGTATACGTTTCTTTTGTTCTTAAAAAATAACAATAGAGAAACCAAAAGTGCCGTCAATCAAGTGTTTTGGTCCAATGTGTCCAAGTTTGTATCGATTGATAGAGTTTGTTTCCAGGGCAATTTGTCGTCCACGCTTGACGATGACCAATCAAAGAGTACTTTTCATCGATATTTCCTTGCGCTACTCCGTAATTAATCAAATTTTTTACAGCTTCAGTTGCTGCGGTATTCGGGACTCGATCTGTTTGGTGGCACAATGTTTTTTATCTCTTAGTCGTGTAGTATATACACGTATTGTTCAAAAGGAAATAACGTTTATTATTATTTTGTCTACAAGCATTAATCGATGAAATTTCTCTATGTTAAAATTATTAATGCGCAACTTTCGAAAGATTATACGTTGTATAGTGTTAATTACATATACTTACTATCGTAAGATCCAATAATACAAATCCCAATACTTTTATCGTTATACGTTTTGGTGTGAGCGCCAGATTTTGCCCATCCTCGTCCTTCGTAAATATTTCCATCTTCGCCCACGATAAAATTGTAGCCAATATCACTCCATTTCTTTTCGTTCATATGATAATTCTAATAATTACAGTGGGATTATCAATCGTCTTCGATATTTAAGCCTGTTTTACTACTCCAAAGTCAGTTCAATTGTTTTCTTTGCGCGATACGATATTAATTTGCTTTGAACGCATTTCAAACGATAGAATTGCACAACCGATCAAGTAAAATGTACGTAGGTCACAATCGAAAGATTTTATTACTCAAACGTTGTAGTTTAAGAACACGCGAAAAACTTACTTGAAAAGCTCGAAGTCTAGCCTGGCAAATAGCTCTTGTTATACAGGTATCCGTAGCCGAATGATGAATAATAACGTAGGTGGCTGGATTCACGCGTAATTTGTCCACGGGTCCTTTTGGTGACTTTGCGCCCCATTCTGATCTTGATATTATCGTGGGAACTTTGACAATAGAAATACAAACAAATTTAGAAGAGTATAATGTAATAATGTAAAAACCTTGATTAATTGTTGTTTTCGAACATTACAAAATATGCGTTACTTGTGTAACGTTAACGATTCCTATTGACGACGACACACAAAGTATTATTTGTCAATTTTCATTTCGTTGAAATTGTCATTGAAACCTCGGTATTTGTCATAAAGAGAGCATTTCGCGCAAAATCAGTCATTTTTAATTAACGTTAAATATGGAAAGCGATATTAATGTACCCACCAATCTCGGTATTGTTCGCCAACGATTTTCCTTGTGCAGCAAACGCTACGACTGATAAAATCAATACACGTTTGATCATGATCGATCGTTCTTTGCCGAAGCAGTGCCAGTGTGTACGTTTAAACTTTCGTTTCACCACGTTTTGGTGAAAGTTGCGAATGCGTAATAAATAGTCGTAGAAGCGCGAAAGTCCGATTGATAGTTTCGCTTATGTTACTCGTTATACTTTTGACAACTCGGCTGATAATGAAATGTCACGCACGATTGTACTTCCCCGAGATCATTTTCGCTCTAACTGATCACTTTATCTTGTAAAAGCTGTTTTATGATTCAGTGCTGTCGTCAATGGTAATGGAACCCCAGACAGTGAATACTTTTCAAGTTTGGATATTTATGCAAGGTTCTTTTGTTTTGATCGATGCAAACCCAAAACACGATTACTCTTAAACGTCGAAAAAGTGTTTAACCGATAATGGAATTAAATACACGCGATGAAAAATAATTAAAATGTTCATTTTCAGAAATCCATTTGGCGAAGACTTTAACGTTTCACTGCTCTTGCCTATCAATGATTTCGTTGTTTTGTTTGATATATTTTTAGTATATCTCGTATACCAATAGATACTTGGCATTTTAAAAGATTATTTTAAAGACGTTGCAATAAAAATGTAGCTTTATCTAGAAAACAATTGTGTTACACGGCCATTCCAATCTGAGTATCGAATAAAAATATTAGAGCATTGCTAATAACTAATGATACTCGTATTTTAATATTTATCAGTAGCTTGACAGTTATCCTAACTACAACGCAGAATTTTAAATTGACATGATATGAAATAACGAACGAGTTATAGCCACGCTGATAATTCGCATATAACGTATGCTTCTTTTGTTTTTCCTTTTGAGAGCAGATCTCAGTGCACATACACGTCTGTACAGAGGCATAGTTGTTATTATTTAACATTACTTTGTACTACACTCATCTGATGCTTGTTATCAGAGTTATTATTAACAAAGTCCGGAATAACGCACTAGTGTAATTACGATTATAGTCCATTTATTGTTTTTCCTTGATTTCGAATTATGTTTTAGGTCTGGCATAATAACAATGAAAACATCTGTCACGAAAGAACGTGCGAAATATTTCACTACCTTGTTTACCAACTCTTGTTACGCTTGCTCATTTTTTTATTTACAATTTGTTTACACATGGCTAAATCGTATGAAAATACTAAAAATACACGTCTGATTTTTTCTGTAACAAGTTTGAAAAAAATGCCGATAAATAAAGTAATTGTATCGTTACATAGACATTGTATAAAACATAGTTCGTTTTTTCTCGCGTTCAGTAGTTTATTCAATCGATTGCAGAATTACGCCGTCGACGTCGTATACGATTGTCGCTAGAATCATTGAGAAGCTGTAAGTCTCGGCACAAGTGTGATTGTTAATAAAATGCAACGCGTGTATTATCTCACGCAGGAATCAAGGATGTATCGCTCTATAGTGACGAGACATCCGGCTTCTGCATCGTGAATCCATATACGTTCTATCTTTGGGATATTGTAGAACGGTGCGTCCGTTGAGGGGCATACGTAAACAAGAGTATCGGGTAAAAGCTCATTGTTACTAATTTGCAACATCGTTGGATTAATTATTTCTTATTTAATTTCGTTCTCGACTTCTGATGTGAAACAGACCGACTTCGTTAGTACCTCGCATTCTTCGACGATTGAACGAGAACCTCTCGAATCTTGTGAAAATCAGCGATATGTATTTGTCATCGGTGATTTAACGTTTATTAGCTCAATTAAAAGTCCTGATCACTATTTAACGTTGTCGATTGAGGTCGACTTGTGGCATCGCGCACTCACGTACATTGTTACCTGCTAACGAACAACCAAAAGAATATTATTTTTGCGTTTCCGTTTCATTGCTTAATCACCTTTCCGACTAGTCACCATTGTAGTCTTGTTACGCAATTAAGTATTTTACGCGTAGTACTTGAAAACTGAAGCTATACGATCGCGTTTATCGAGACAATTTTTTCGAAAACACATGGAAATGCAATGTAAGTATGTACGATCAAGAGAAAGTATTGCTACCACCAATTCATTGATGGACACGTCGATGGTCAGTTCTCGATCAATTCTACTTTAAGCTTTCCGTTATCCTATAACACCATGCCGTCATTGTTCGGCTTTCTCCAGTATGTATCTCTTAATATTTCTCTGTGTTCGTCTTGTTACTTGTTACTAGCACCTCTATTTCTCACTCTCTCTCTGTAACCCCAATCGGGCGTATTGCAAGATTCAATGCCTTACATTTATGCAAACATTTCTGCACCGACGCTGGATGCGATATGAGCAATTAAAATATACGCAAACACGGCTAATTTGAACAAGTGACGTTAATAATAGTAGTAATATAGTTACTACGATTAAAATGTTAATTTTTCTGTTAAAACGGGCCAAATTTCGTATTATATTGGTTGAATTAGAAAACACACAAAACATTAAGTGCAAGGTAATTACAATAATTACTCCTGTTCGTTTATTACGCGAATAACGTAACATTTTTCATTGATAAGCGATATTTTCGTAATTACGCCGCACTTGCGGATCTTTTATGCGTATGTATTCGATGCATTACACACACACACACACACAAACGAACGAACGAACGATAACGGTCGTCTTTGATTTTTGCGTGAAATTTAAATAAAACATCAAAAATGACGACTTATCAGGCAACGGAATAATTACACGATACATTTCCCTTTATTTGCACTTGCGATTTAGTAACAAATACAATAATTCACGTATGGTATAATAACAAAAAATAAAAAATACATTGAAAGTTTAGCGTGGAGACGGTTGAGTGTGATTGGTCAAAATTGGCACAGGATGCTCCGTCCAATTGGGTAAGCTCTGTACATATTTGTAAAGAGCATTTCCGGGGCATTCGGTTATACGGGTCTGACGATGACCAATCGCTAAATAATCCTTTTTCAGCATACTCAAGGCTAAACCACAACGCATCAGTGAGTTCAAGGCTCTGAGCGCGTGCTCGTTAGGTAGATTATCTGTCGAAAAACACGCGTCGTGAAATATATTTTTACCGCATATTTGTAAAATGTTGAAACAAAGAAAAAACGAGACAAAAATTGTATGCAATTCATAATTACCGTTGAAATCACCGATTACGCATACACCAATACTCTGATAATTATATCCAGGCGCGTGAGCACCGACCTTATCCCATCCACGACCTTCGTAAACGTTACCATCTTCGCCAACGAGGAAATTGTAACCGATATCCTCCCAGCCATTAACGTCGACGTGCAAATCTTGATAAGAGCGCACTATTGCCGAACAACTTTCTTGATCGTGGCAATAGCGTTTGATTCCACCATGATGTACGACCAGGTATGGTGCTGGACTGTTCGGCAACTTTTCCCATGACAATGGTTTTCGCGCCTTCCATTCGTCTCGTCTTACTATTCGTGGACATACTGCTTCCACTGGCTCTGTAAGTAGATTCGTTTTTTATTTTATCGCTGTGACAATTGGATTGTTCAAAAAACGACTAGGCGCACTGATTAACCAAATTTGTAACCCGGATTCAACCTCACTTTATATACTTCTATAACGTACACTTTCAATTAGTCACACTTGTATCGGATACGCGTACTAGTAATCTAGTAGTTGTTTGCTCCGTTGAAAACATTGTTCAAGTTGATGTTTTTGTTATCGTACATGCCGACACGCGAGATTTCAACGATGTAATACCATAGTACTAGTAATGTTTTTCTGCAAAACTATCGTTTTTTTCGGTATCAGACGTAACTTTGCGCGTACGACGATTATTCGCGTAACAAACTATCTACATAAATGTTTTTTCCAATGAAAATATCAGTTGAGCAAGTTAAATAAATAACTGTTACGTGTCTTTCCGATCGTTTATTTATTTATTATTGGATTTAAATTGTCATCGCACTACGAATGATAGCACTTTGGATTTATCGAGCTAAACACATTTTTTCTCTATTATAAGTTTGATAGCCTTATCCGTTACGCGCGTAAAACAGATTACTATTAACGATCGATCAGCACCACAGTCGTAATAATTCTTTTATATTCTGTACAACACGACTGTTGGCGAACAGAAAAAAGTCGTTAATTTTATAAATAACGCTCTGTCGCGATATGGCAATAAGTTTAACCGTTTAACCGTGTAGATTATTTGAAATCGTGCGCAAGTCTATCGTGAAAATTGTACGAAAGTGCGTGGAGTAATTCGTTGTAGAAATGTGTTGCCATCGCAATTAAAGCTTAAAGCACGTAATATTACAAGTATTCTTTTGAAACAATGAAAAAAATGATACCTTGTACATCGTACATGGAAGCAGCTAAAGCAAATTCTTTTAAAAACCCGACAATGGCAATCAACGTGGACAAATGCATCTTATTCATGTTCGATGAATCGTCGATCGAGTCGAACTGTCGAACAAAATTAAAGTATTCCTGCGGATAATAATAATTAGATATATTGATTGTCGAACAACGAAACGACGAATGAGTTGATCAAGTGTGCAGGCAAATTATCTCTAGGATAAAAACGCGCGCGACACGAATACTCGACAAACATTAATGAGGCGAATTCATATAACGTTGTGCGAACGAAAGACGTAAAAATGACAGATATGTGTATGTAGATATATATGTATATATATATATATATACATGTATACATATGCATGTATACATGTTTTTCCTGTCGCAAGTTTAGCTAAGTATGCACATGTGTGTCTCTTACGTAATTTTTATTCCTTGCTCTTTTAAGTGAATTTTTATTGTCAAGTTTACCTATCTCTAATTTCCATGAGATCGGCATTTGTGTTATTTTAAGTGGTTCAGCGGGGAAGAACACGACCATTGAGCAAAATTATATCGAATTTGTCATATCAATCGTACAGCTTTCAAATCAAACTGATTATATTTGATATATAGCACTCGCGGAAAAATTGACTTGTTACGCACGTTTTTATATTGTGATTGGACAACTTTTAATTATAATCTATATACCAGTAAAATGCCCTTTTCTTCAAATTTTTAACGCACGAATGCGTATTGTTTAGGAATAATCTTACAAAAATCCGATGTTTTTGATCTAGATACATAATAGGTATCGGCATATCTATTTATACTTGCCCTCGAATGGGAAATATACGTGATAATTTACGTCGTACCGTATTACCGTAAGATTAAATTTAGATTAGACCAGTACTCGAGAATACCTGTCATTTATTAACGTACGTTATGCACTCTAAATTTTCGGCTGCTAGCGTTTAAAAAATTTACTTCGAAACCAACAAATATCTTTCACTTCATTGTACCATTTGAATCATTGTTAAGTAATCATATTTTTTCACGTAGATTTGCATAAAAGAACGCGATAATACGTTGAAAAGTAGATGGTTTGAAAGTAATTATACAAAGGATTTAACGTATTTTGCTCGGTAATTTTTTCCGTTAGCATACCATTATAATCGTAATTCCTTATTTATACTACTAGACCATCCCTTTATTTAAAGCCGCAGGTGGGGTTTCGCTTTAGCATCCCATCTCTAGATATAGGTCCGTCCCTATTAATCTCAATCGTCGTCGCATTTTTTCAACTTTTTAGGAATAAACATTATCCATGTGATATTTATCCCATCCACTTCATTTTTTATTAAAATTTTGTGGATTAACAAGATTCATTAAACACTCTATAATATTCTTGCTGTTATCAACGGTAGACTCGGAATCGACCTACCTCGAAATCTACGAATGTTAAATAGGAATCTATTCTTGTAATCAGATATCAAATCATATGAAATAATACGTACATCGTAGATTTATTAGCAATTAATAACATTATCTTGTGTTCTCTATTCTAAAAGATCAAAATGTCAATACATGTAATTTACAGAATTTAGATTTTTTTATGGCGTTGTGTGGCAGAAAACTGCTTGCTTTCACACACCAATAAACATACGTTTAATACGTTTCCGTTAATTTGCAGTATAGTGGTGAATCGAGTGATTTAAACGATTGTTTTTAAAAATAGTTCAATGGTATTATTCTCGATGATATCAAGTTGTCCTTTTATGTCATTCAAATCATCTATTAGTTTTCCGTAAGTTTCTCTGTAAATATTCAGATAATAAGAGTAGTAATAACTATAATTATTATTGTATTTCTCATAGGATTCTTGACTAAACAAGCATTTACAAAATCCAAACAAAAATCTATCTACGTTTCTTCGTTTCAAAATAAATATTAAATCAATAAATAAAAAAGAACACGCAGTCGTTTAAAATTACCTGGCTTTACTGCATTTAGTTTCAGCAAGCTGTAAATCGCTAAGACTTGAAGTTATTAAGCTATCCGTACGTTTAATCTGGTTACTTGTAAGCAACGTCTCTTCTCGTATTAAGTCAATCCTCTGTATTAGATCCATTTTATCTTGTTGCATTTTCATCGGTGATTTGGAATCTGTGAAATGTCCACCTTTAAGCCAACCTTTTGAAGAAGCTTGATCTCCTCCCAAAGTTACACAGTCAAATTTCCTACTACTAGCAACTTCGCTACCAATTTTCAAATCACGACATATAATTATCTTTCCAAAAATGTGCCTGTAAACCAATGACACTGGATCAATTTTCACTAAGAAATCCGTAAAACCTAATCAATGTACACGCGAATCGGTTAAGTTATCTTTTATACGGTATAAATGATTCGCTCGAATTTTACCATTTTTTAAACCTTCAACGACTATCGCAATTGTCATCTCGAATTCTCTTTTAACCGTTTAAAATATTGAAAAACCTATGATTTTCCATTCAACTGTATTTTTTGTGTTCTTTTAATACACTACCTAATAGGAATTTGAAAGGTTTCGTTAAAGGATAGTGTTGATATCAAAGGCATTGCGTGTCCTTTGAACTCTGGATAAAGCACGTTTTCAACTGCCAAACGATCAATAGGCATAAATGTTACAACCCCTGGTAAATCTTGTTTATTCAATTCTTTCAAAACCTTTCAACCAAATTCAGCAGTTCCGACAATGTGGTGAAAAAGATAATTGCCTGCAGTAATTTTAATATGGTAAAAGATATTTTCACAACCGGTTAGGTTTTATGCTTCAAGGAGTAAACTAAATTATTGTTCTTCTTCAGAAATATCCAGTGCACTGTATCCCAATTTGTGAAAAGGCCAATAAAATCCTTAACTTGCGATTATAGTGACCAAGTATTGTTGAATGTCACAAGAACGATAATACCATTGAATTATTTGATATCTTAACCATAGAGGCAGAGTTTAATAATAAAACAACACGCAAATTAAAAAGCAAACTACTCATGTATGGATTTACAGTTCAATATTATTGTTTACTTCAGAATGTTATTAAAGTGATAAAATTTGACTCGACATCTCTAATTAGGGGCGAAGAAACGCAAGATTAACTAACTGAATCGATCGCCTGCCAATTAATCCCTAATCAACAGACTTGATAATGAGAGGAGAATGGAAACTAAGAGTAAGTTACCGAATTTATATAATAGATAATAGACTAGATACATTTAAATGCCTGGCTTTTTTAAATGGCAATTTTTATTTCCTTCTGGTAGATGTTTTAGTAGAAAAACAACATCTTCCATGTAACTGAAAAATACCAAGGAACTAAATACAAAAATAATTTACACAATCATTAGCAACGCTTGAATTTTTAAAACAAATTTAGTTACACTATTTTGAATAGTCAACATTTAACATTTTGACAATATTTTACATCTTTACCGAAAATAATCATGTATTTTTTGTGTGGCAATGGCTTTTCAGCACAACAGGATAAATGGAATTTTCTTTAAATTTCAAGATGACCGCTATTTTATTGATTAAAATTTTAATTTTGTGAAAATATGGCATTTGGTCGCACGGACAATTTTGGTCATAATTCCTTGATCTATTCGTGGAACGTAAAAAAATTTCAAATCAGTTCGGTTCACACGCTATACCATAGGTGGAAATATTACATACGAGTGGTGCCGACGAGATAGCCACCTAATGGCCGAAGCGAGAACCGATGGCCTTCCCCTCTCGTTAAGACACTTTCTGACGCTGTCTACTAGGAACGTCACTGTATAGGTAGATAGTTTTATACCGAAACCCGCACATACTCTTTGCCATTTTTCTTATTTACGAAGAGAAGGAAAATAAACTAGCGACTAGCGAAACAACCACAGTTAGTTTTGAAAATCAAGGTTTGCCGTCGCGTAAAACGGCAAACATTTAAAAACGGTATGATTTTATTTCAAAATGTAATATTTTATAAAAGTCGTGGTTTATTCGTACAGCGATATGTTTGAAAAACAATACTGTGAAAAGATGTCTTCAAATTCAATACAATTCTCTCTTCGGGTCGATTTGTGATAATAGTTGTTTTTATTATTGCATCTTAGCGTTGCTTTATCTGTATCATTTGTAAATTTATAAGTTTGACTCTGAGCGTCTATCATTTTTCACGTCATCTTACAACGATTAATGCTACGAAATTAAAGATTGTAGGCCGAACCGGCACTAGAACGTCTAGACGTAGACAACAAGTGGAAGAACGAAAAGTTTTACGATTGTAAAACTGCTGAAGAATTTCTAACGAAATTTGTTTATTTTTACACTAAACTTGGATTCAAGCACGATCACATCCATACTTTTGTCGTGGTATGAAATTAGTGGATTATTTTATTCGCTTTTCTGATATCATTTACTAAATACTTTATTAAACATAAATTACTTTTGATACAAAGTATTCGATGCTTATAATACCGTGTTTTTTTTTAGCGATTTTGCCGAATCTGGTAGAGTTAATATCAAGCAGAAATAGTGGCAAAGTTAGCACTGCGTTTAATTCAAGTTCATCGTGGAGCGTTTAGAGCTAGTCAAAAGTTGCTTCCTCAAATGGAAGAAATTAAAAATTCTGCTTTACAATAGATATCCACAATGAGAGTATGTCCAGCTTATTGTTACTCTTATTCGTCAGTTATACATAATATCTGTATATTTCTGTATTATTTTTGTTATTAGAACGCGCTTAGAGTCAATTTATATGGAATGACGTAGGTTCAAAGGTAAATGGAAGTAAAACAAGAAATTCTCTTGTTTAAAGAGTCTTCTAAAAGTCAAATCAAAAGAAACAACAACAAGAAAAATAGATAAAAGGCTTTAAAACGAGCCATAATGACATTGTCAAAAAATTTGTAATATTTTTATGTTATATTTTTATATATTTGTATTGTTCAATATTTTACTTTAATTCCTAAATTACATAAAATTAATATTCAAGATACAATTATGCAGATATCATCCTATAAATAGAATGAATAAATGAATTATAAATTATTATATTTTTTTTTAAATGGAATTGGAAACCAAAATTACTACTTTTCATACGGAAGTTTTGGTAAATTTCTGGAAGAAGGTAGTCGAGATAATATATTTTACGACACGTTTTAAAACATTTTATACCTTTCTATTCCCAGTTTATGATATATTCGATTTGGACTACGTACGGTTGATTTCTGGTTATATTAATCCATTAAGGACTAGCTTTACCATATGATAACGTAAGTAGTCTGTTAATTTGTGAATCATATATCAAAACTACAATCCGCAACCATCTTTTGTTACTATAAACCTACAGTAAGTTGGACTAGTAACCGATAAGATACGACATCGTAATTTGGTTTTATCATAATCGTATTATCTGTTAATCATTCAACTCAAATATAAAGAAAACCCACAAAATACGAATTTCAAGAAGTCAATCACTAATGGGTTAAGAGTGAATATCTTCTATTCAACCGATTTTTCCTAAAATTCACATAATTACTTATACATATGCAAAGATAAACATTTGTGATGATTTTGAGATAAAAAAATTAATTGGGACAAAAAATATCAACAATTGAAAAAGAAACGGATGAGTTTTATTAGAAAATCAGTAACTTCATTATCATGAATGATACTAGAATGAATTATTTTTTTAAATATCGTTCCGTATGGTTATGTATACAGTTTTAAGCGGCACGAGAGAAATCTCTCTCTACTGTACTGCGTGCCAATTTGTTAATTGCCACTCATTATAAGTTATTTATTAGCTAAACAGAAAATCTTATAGTTGATTTTTAAGTAGAAGAGATCGAGAAATAGGACAGGGGAAATATTTCTTAAATCGAAACAGTTGCTCATCTTTATAATGCAATTCTTGACTAAAAAGATAATTAAATAGAAGCAATTTATGTATGTATCATTTTAAAATTGAAGATTTTACTGAATTAAATTATTGTAATGATTATTATGAATATATAATTTATGCATTATATACGACGAGTATCATCGATATTTTTAATCTCATATTGAAATGCTAATAATTTTAAAACGTCATGTATCTCCGCGGATTTTTTAAATTCTATTAGTAGGTCTATGAAAAGGGTACGTTCCTCATAATCCTCCTTCTCTTACAATTAAACAACGATTGCTACAATGGCAGTGCGAAGTGACTTGGCCGGAATATGTAAATGCCGATTTAGCAATGGAACGGCAACAATTTTCGTTAATCATTCATGTTCACTATAACTTGGGCAATAATGTGCCGTTCTCTGTATTGATCATCTTAAAATATACTCATAGAAGCTCTTTCAGTCAGTCAGCGCTCTCTTCTACTTTAAATATATTTTGCCTTTATTACGTGGGTTTGCCGGATTCTATATCTCTACATCTCCGAAGATGTGCATGCTATTCCAAGTTAGAAAATACGCTATTAAAACCGGATCGAATCACGCGCGCCCTATTCCCAAATGAGGATGCCAGCCATACCACCTGTATTGATGCACTTCCGTGAAAACGCACCACAAGTCCTGAGGTTATGAGATCGTAGTGTCACCTCGATTATTTTAGGATTGCCAATTGTGTGCTTGGACAACCCAACACGTGCGTTTTAATAAAGCATAATGCAACGAATGGCATAGCTATAAAATGAATCGTGTAAATTGTGGGATATAAAGCGTAAACCAACAAGACCTTATTGTACGCAAAATGAAATCTTTAAAAAAATGACATAATTCTTTAGAAACGTTAATTAGAGATGCATTTTTAGAAACAGACATAAAATAATAAGAAATAACACGTTTATCGAAATATGTTTGCAATAAAAAACATTATTTCGTGTTTTCTAACCTAAAAGGTGCTAATATCAACAAATGTAATTTACAGGATTTAAGTTGTTTTGTTGTGTTGTTTGAGATGAGACTGCTTGCTTTCATGCTCCAGTAGACATACGTTTGATACTTGCCTGGTTTAAATATATTGCCGTTCATTTGCAATATAGTGGTGAGTTGAGTGATTTGAACGATTGTTTTTAATCCATCAAATTCCTGCCAATTCAATAAATTTTAATTTGATTTTCAACTCTTTTATTTTTTCTCATTTTATTAATATTTTGTCTTTTATAACAGTATAAATCTTGCATAACAATGGCTTCTGAAGACCCTAATCTATGGAAAACACCTACTTTTCGACAAAGCATAATAGCTAAAATGTAAGGATTTGTAATAGTTTTGTTATTGAGATATCAAAATTATATTAAATTAATATGGTTTTTCTATTTTAGTGAAGAAGAAATGCAAAAATATCAAATATCTATGTCAAAGAATGCTAGTGATATGGAATCACATTTATTCATGAAAGCCAAATCAAAAGTTAATACATTTACATTAATTCGACGTATCACATTTTTGATGACTTACTTACGTTTTGCATTCATACTTGATTATTTCAGGAGGAGTATTTAGGTTTCATTGCTAAATTAATTATTCACATATCTCAAAGTAAGAAACCTGCTGGTTCTATGGCTCCAGTAGCAACTAACGCAAATATTGGAGTTCAGCAGGGAATGCCAGATCCCATTGGAGCATTACAAACATTAGCTCGACAGGGCACTGGCAATAACCCGAATATGGCAATTCAATCTCCTGTTCAGAATCCACAAATGATTCTACAGCAAAATCCAGTTGTTAATGCCAACTCAAATCGTAAGCTTGTTTCATACGTAATTGACATAAATACATTTTCTTCTTTGCGTGTCTAAATAAGTAATGACACTCAACTTTTATGACTAGTTTTGCAGAGTTTAAATCAGCGTTCAGGACAACCTATCAATATGCCTGGGATGCCAAATAAATTATCAAGCATCGGTATGATGCATAATCAACAAGCATGTCCCCCAATGGGAGTAAATCAAATGAGTCAAATGCAAAATATCCCAGGAAATGCCATGCTAGCTCAAATGAATCAGATCAATCAAGGAAATTTAGGCCAACAAATGGGGTCTCAGCTCATACAATCTCAGCAAATTGGGGGGCCTCAAATGAATGTATCGCAAATGGGACCAAATCAAATGCAAGTTTTACAGGTAAAAAAGAAAAATTTTATTTTAATGAAGAAGTTGATTTTCTTCATGCAAGTTGTTTCGTAAAATAAAATTGTTCTTTGATTTGTTAGAATCAGATGCAAAATCAAATGGGGGGCCATCAATTAGGAGGCCCTATGACTGCTGGAATGCAACCTGTAATGCCACCACAGCAACCAACACCTCAACAACAGCAACATATGAATCAAATTAACGCTGCTCAAATAGCTGCTAATCAGTTGACTCAAGCCCAACTTGGACAATTGCAGCGTAAAGTGAGTATTGGCAATTTTACAAAAATTTTAGTAATAATAAATGATTTTGTATTCCATTTAGTAGCGATATTACATGATAGATTACAATATTTCACAATATTGGGTTTTCAGCCTGTGGAAATGATGAATGCTGGATTCCCAGGACCAAGAAACATGACACCCAATCAATTTTTAAGACAAAGCCCATCGCCATCGGTGCCAAGCCCCGGAGGGCTAGGTGCACCAACGCCATCCAGGTAGAAAACATTAACTAAAAATATTTAATAAGATAATTCTTTTAAAATTATTGAATAACAAAGAAAACTCATATTGGCTAATAATAAAATAAACACCATAATCGTAATTCAATTGTAACTGATTGTTGATTGGTCTAACGAATGGTATTTTTCACAGTCAAATGGTATCATCGCCAGCATTGGTATCATCTCCAAATCCACAACATGCTATGCTTAGTGGGGCTCAACGGTCAATGGGTTAGTAATTCAATAGACATATTCTTTTTACAATGACAATCAAATAAATCTGTTACTGTTACTTTCAGCAATGGCGGTCTCACCGAGTAGTTCCTTAAATACGCCTGCTGGAGCTCTTGCAGCAACCCCAAGTCCGTTACTCGATGAACAAACTACTCAAGCGTATAAAGATAAAGTTCGAAAACTTAGCAAATACATAGAACCTTTAAGGAGAATGATATCAAAAATGACTAACGAAGGAAGTAAGTGTATCTCTCTAAGAATAACACGATGCAAATTATATAAATAACCAAAGATTTGTGTATTAATAAAGTAATAATTAACATAATGCTATAGACACGGAGAAGATGAGCAAAATGAAGAAACTTTTAGAAGTTTTAACAAATCCTACTTCAAGTACAAAATTAGATGTATTGCATAGATGTGAAATGGTATTAGAGAAATTGGACTTTAAGAAATTTGAAGCTGCAGTCGGTCCTAATGTACAGACTAGTTTGAAAGAGCATCACTTTTTCACTCCTTTGCTTGAAGTGGTGACGACGGTTTTGCAGAGTCCTGTCGCTAACCACACTCTTCATCGAACCTTTGGGCCGTGTTTAGAAGTATTATTTGGGCCCGAAATTAAGTATGTATGTCGTCAAAAAAGAAATAAAACAGTCTTCAATTAGCTAACGCGTATGTATTATTGCTCTTGTAACAACAGAAATCTGCCTCCACCATTGAAGAGAAGAAAGACTGAAGAATCTTCTTGTGAAATACCCGATGTTCTCCAAGGAGAGATAGCTCGACTAGACCAAAGATTCAAGGTTGGTATTTATTATCGATCCAACGCACATCAATCTTTATTATTATTTTGATTAAAAAGATCAATGATATTTGTTTGAAAACAGATAAGCTTGGATCCTGCTCAACAAATCGGTTCCAAATGTATTCAGTTGATCTGTTGGTTGGACGACAAACATTTGCCATGCGTTCCGCCAGTATTAGTAATCGTACCCATCGATTATCCGGCTATTCCACCTCGATGTGTTCTCACTAGCCACGAATACGCTACCTCTTATCTCAGCGCGGTACAAAAAGGCTTGGAAGCGAGGCTGGCCAAGTTACCTAAAAGGTACTCGATATCACAATTGCTCAATACATGGGAAATGAGCGTTCGTCAGGCTAGTGCACCCAAAGTTCATCAGCCAACGACTGTATCGACTGCGACGACAGCAACAATTGCATCGACAATAACAACCGCGGGAGCAACCAATCTTACAACGACTGTCACTAATGTAGCGAATCCTATTGTTAATGGAATCTCGGCAAGTACTATGATCACAATGGCTGGTTCATAATCTTTTCACAAGACTTAACAGAAATATTTCGTAATTTTTTATGGTTTATTAATTTAATTTCTTCGTCTATAGTCCGCCTAATGGAGTATTCGTTCTAGATCTTAAATGTGTATATTCACTAATATGATTGTACTTAATGTATCAATGTTCAATTAAGTTTCGTATTTGTCCTTAGTGCTTAAAAAGGATATTTGGAAAATAATTAATTTTGCAAGTAAATATTACATAAGAAAAAGCATTTATATTGTAAATTACTGAAAATATTTCATTGAATATAGATTAGAGTATCACTTGACGAACTAACGATTCTGCAAAATGATGGAATATTTATTTTTGAAAAATGATGCAATATCTCGTTATTTTTTAAAGCACTGTCGAGGGATCAGCATTTATACGAATTTACACATGTCTTTATATCAATACATAACTTAACGACTGACCAAATATGCATAATAGCTTTGTACATTAAGAAGTATTATTTGACGCGGCTAAATATAACATTGAGGATAAACGTTATTGTTTTAACAAATTCTGTAGATTTATTTTAAGTTGTTAAAGAAAATGGCCAGAATCAATTTTTTTTCTCTTCAGTAATACGTACATCATTTTCACGTAGACAACATTTGCTTGCATAAACGTAACACTACTATAAATAACATTACGAGTTTGTCAAAGATTTGACAAGCGGTCAATAAAAACATATCAACATTTTCTTGACATTTTTTTTTATTTCTTATAGTATATTTTTAAAAAGTAAAAAGATACGACGTATTATTCAGTATTATATTTATAATTAAACTTTATACAGTACGAAATCAATTCGTGATATTGCTTGTATACAAATATTTTGTCAAAGAGTTTTTTCTGGATTGATTCGCCAATTTTTCGATTTAATGTAAATATGTCAATTTTTCGAAACTTGTTTTCATACATTTAAACGGTAACTTGTAAATGGAAATTTAAAGATTGTTTATTGTGCCAAAAATATTTGAGTATTCAATTGTAAAAGTGTTTAGAAATTTAATATATGTTATTAAATATGTGATCAATGTTTCAATGCAATATAGTACTTGTTTTACATAAATATTAATTCACTATATATTTATTTAAATTAAAAAGAATCGATAAAAACTTCGAGTTGTGAAACAAAAATATTGTAATGGTGTGTCAATTTAATAAAATGAAAATGTTTGAAACATTTTTAATTTGTTTTCTTGTTTAGGAGGGGGTGGGGAGGGCTGAAGAAGGGAAATCATTACTTTTATTTACTTAACGAATCGATAAAATCGTTAAAAAAATCGTCAGGGTCATTTATACCTTCGTTTTTATAGGTTGAATCTGAAAATAAATGCTTAATTGTATTTTTACGGTTATTCTATGGTATATGAGTTCAATAGAATTCACTTACGTATACAATAGTATCCGCACGCAATAAGTGATTCACGTGGCTTACCTGTAAATCATATAAATATATTTAACGAATTGTGACTCAATTTTCTAATTATATGCAACGTTCTTCTACTCTTACTATTTTTGCATTCGTTGAAGCAAGAATTGTAATTTTCGGTGTACACTATTTTTTTTAAAGCTAAAACATAATTTTTAAATAAAGTGATTTACAATATAGTATGTTCAATATTACACATTAATAGCAAACAAAGTTTACTTTCACAAATCACCAAATGGTTATGGAATTCTCTGCAACCTTCTATTTTTTCTGAAATTTCAATTAAGATTTACTTTCAGTGCTATTATTTACGAATATAGCATTTATACACTACATTCATTTAATTTTTGTCAATTTACCGTAACACTCGGAAGTACATTTTTCGTTCGCCAATTGTTCGATCGTTCTTTTCAAATAAATAGTAGATACTTTTAATTCGCCTGAAATTAAGGAATATTATATTCATTTTTGTTCATAAAAACGGCAATTCATCATACCTATTCCAATGTGCTATATATATATATATAAATTTATTTATACCTTTAACGGTAAGTATTGATGAGACAATAATCAAAAGGGTCAATAGTATATGCATCACTAAGTTGTACGATTTAGATAGTTTTCTTATTTATTCTAGACGTGTTTGAAAATAACTTGAGGTAACTGTTGAAATGTGCACTTTGTAACAGTGAGCATATTAACGAAAAGCTCTAACAAACAATCTAATCTAGCTATAAATAAAATTGACTTCACGATTCCGATAATTTTCTTTTGTTTAAAGTCTTCAAGAAAACCAATAATTTTCACTCTACATACGAACCATTTTTCTATTTTTCTTTCAAATAATAACGTTTAAAATTTTCGCAGAACAAGGCTCAAAGTTTCGATTCTAAGAATACAGGCCCTTCAACCCCTTCCCATCTGACCATAAGTGTCACGTGTACAAACCTGCTACTCACTATGTTTTCGATGCCAAAATCGGTACTCAGCATTATACTTTTCGCGAACTGGTGGTCGTGTATCAACAAGAGCTACTAGAATTGATATGCTGTGTACTCTAAACTGCGAAATCATTTCGGTATCATAGCCAAGCAATAAATAATCGTTTGTACTGTTCCCTGGTGATGAAGCTGTAGAAGACTTTCTGGTTGAACTAACTCCAATTAGAATTAGCGGTAAGTTAAAAATTACTTCCACTTTTATTGTAGAATTTACATCGTTAGTTTTTATGGAACTTTATAAGTAATAGAAATTAATCCCACCATTTGTAAGTGAATGTAATGCGGAATAAATTTACACGAATCTTGCCATAAATAGTCATTTTTATCGAGGCATTTAATAAAAAATTCTGGGCAAATAATGTATTACTAAAACAACTTTTGAATACTAATACAAAAATAACAGTACTTTTAAATTGAACAATTATGAAACTGTCTTGACTATATATTAAATTAGTATTGCTTTTATAACATAAAATGCATACAATTATTTTTAGATACATGTACTTACATAATTTTCCATTGTATTTAATTGTTTTTGTGGACAGATTTTATTGAAAATGTCATTGGCTGAAGTACATCTTGCAACACTTCGAAAAAATTTTGTAGGTACCGGATTACATAGATTATCCAGAGGTGAAATAAAAGAATTAAATATTTTCAAATTGGTGTAAGATATTGTTTTATAGACTTATTAATGAATCTGGAATTATTTTACAAATGCAAGCATTTCATTTCAGGGAGCAAGTGTTTGAAGTAATCAATGATAGTTCATTGCCTTTGTCATCAGCATACTTGTTTGGCATTAGTAGAATATACGAAAAGGCAGTCATTTTCTTACAAGGTTTATTAATAATCAATACCTACTTTTATGTAATTATGATATTATTTTTCTTAATTGACTATACATTTACTTTATAGAGGATCTCATGAAATTTAACGATGAATTACATTTCGTGTTAGATGGTACCCATCGGGTTCTTAGGTTTGACAAATATACATTATTTAATTATTTTTATTCAAATTACCATTCTTATGAATATTTCAATATTGCATATAGTACATTAGAGAAGACCAAGAAAGAAAGTAGAAAAATTAAAACACTCGATACAGAATCTGTACTGTCTTTAAATCTTTGTGAAGAATTTGACTTGATATCTCTTTTTGAGCGAAACTTACAAACCGACAAATACCTTTTACAGGACATGGATGTTCACTTTGTAAGAAATAAAACGTTTTAAAAATTCATTACTCTTAATAATTATGATAACGATTGACATCAGGAAATATATTACGAGATAAATTGTATCTGCCACAGGACCAAGCGGACACTCTTGGAAACTTTGGTGATGAAATACACTTAGAGTGAGTATATGTTAGTGTTGTTTTTACGATTTAACGAACTATACACTTGAATTACTTTAGCCAGCGCATAGGTCGTATTGGCCCGTCGGAATTCGCATCATCGGAAAAAGAGATTAATGAATTAGCGTGTTCTAATTTTGATAACTGTCAAGCAACTCGTGGAGCAATAATTCACTCGGATACCACGAGAATTACAACATCAACAGTGCATAATGATAGAAGCACAGAAACAACAAATTTTCCAAGTTCACCAAGTCGATCGACAATTCGTGACGAGAGAGATTCGACCGCAAGTACGCCAAAAAGGAAAATTCGAAAATCTCACGATGAAACTCCGTCGAAACGTCAAAAAGTACGTTCCATCGTCTATATTTAGTATATGCTGTATGTATATGCGACCTTGTAAAAGAAGATAATTAACAAAAAAAGTCGATGTAATATCCACATGTCTTATTTACTTTTATTTTCATAAGAAATCATCATCCTGCGCAAATACTAATTCGGAAAAAAGAAGTTCTGCGTCTCGAAGGTTGTTTCATCATGAGCAAAGCTCCTCAATGCCTGCTGATGAAGTGAGGCTCAATAGCGAGGATGACAATAGAGAAGAACCATTTGATGGTACATACTATAAAGTTTTGTACCACCTATACACTATTTCCGTAACCTACATTTACAATGCACTTTTAATAATGTTTGCAGAACGTATGCCAGTTCAAAATTTTCACGAAGAACCTAGTCGAAGCTCTGCGCAGATAAGTCAACCTCGTGCGGTTGAACACGTCGAACAAGATCGTGAGCTTGAGGAGCCAACTGCTGATGCAACTGAAAATGCATTACATCTCCCGTAAGCCGAACTATCGTTATCTGCTTGAAAACTATTTAATTCAGATTTTTCTCTATACCATTTTACTTTAAATAATTTTATTTTTATTTTAACCAGGGATCCATCACTTTTAGACTTTAATGATATGCAATTAGCGGAGCTGAATGACGAATCCTTGACTGCATTGACTCCAAAACGTCGTAGACGTTCGAAACGACTGGCATTTCTCGATAAACAGAAGCAAATTCAGAGAGAAATCGACATAAAAAATCTAGAAAAATATTCTCAATTACATACTAAAGTAATTAATTAAATCAGAGACTTTTTTTCGAAATCTAATATTTTTACTAGTAACTTTTGAAAAACGTTTAAAACATTTTTCGTTCGTTTAAGACTACTTTCTAACGAATACATACCCGCATTACCTTTTTGCCTATAGAAAATGGGATCTACATTCGTTAATCTTGAAAAAAAGTCATTGTCAAATTTATTATCATTGCCGGCTACTAAATTAAAGCCAAGAGGTTCGTGTTCTTGGGGAAAGCCGCTACAAAACTTATATATTGAAATGGCACGTCCGTTATTGCACACTAGTCACGGTAAGTCGTAAATTAAAAGCATAGTGATCCGTTCATAAAATATGTATAAAATAATCCTTAAATTCATAATATTCGGTAAATTTATCGTAAGATTTGTTATTGATCCATAAGAAACTTTATAAATTTATTTTATACTCCAGAAGAAACACTCGCAAGGTCGTCAGTGCCGAGAGACACTCGTGTTAATAAGAAATCAAGATTTTCCTCTTTTAGACGCGATTCTAAATGGAGAACGAGTATGCCTTCAATACACGGAAACCAAAACGTAACCTCTGAAGATACCGATGGTAATATTGTAGATCGCGATAGAGATTTAATGCCACCTCCACCATCACCATGCACATTTAATGGCTCGCATAATGAGCTCATTGAGCCCCCTGCATTGCCTCCATTGCCTCAACAGCAATCGCCACAGCGCCAATTGCCAAGTACTCCTACTAGGTATTCTCAATTTATAATTTTTTTTCTTTTGACAAAACCGGAAGGATTAGCTTTAACTTTGTTAAATTGTTTGTCAGGCGAACCATTGAACCCGATACTACAGCTGCGTCGCCAAGACAATTGACACCAGTAATAAACATCATCGAACCAGCTATGGCTGATGAACCATCATCAGCTTATCCTGAATTGCCGTTTGAGTCAAATATAGGAATGAATGACGCTTCTGACCCTCGAGATTATCGTGCGATTCACGATACGAAAGCTGCTGAAATGTCGCCGTAAGAATTGTCCTTTTTTATATATGTGTAAAATATTTTATTATTGAATCAAACTATCGATTAATTCTACGTCGATATACAGTAGATCAACTACGTCTGAAAGAGAGAGGTCATCACTTATGAAAGAACATGAATTTTGTCAATTTTTGGAATATCTGTGGGTCAATACATTTTCTACACTTGACTTAGACGATATTATTCCTCAACAGTCTAGTTTAATAGCATTCTATAGATATTTTACGTACTTACAAAGTAGGTAGCAAATATATTATTATAAAAATTATTATTCCTTAAATTATGCAATCTTTATTTTTTTTAGGGCTGCAGCAACAGGGAAAATTGACCATGAAACAAGAAATTACCTACGGACCTGTGCATATAGTAAAAGAAAACAAAAATTAGCCTTTTAACAGACGATTATTTTATTTTACCTAAGAATTTTCGTTTGAGATATTATTTTATTCACCTTATTTTTAAATTTATATTTAAAATTTGATTTGCGGCGATAAGTCGTATTACATTTCAATTAATTATATATATTTTTCTGCAACAATGTTGAACAAAGTTTTAATTTAAAGCATAACGATCAATTTCATTATTGCAGTTTTGTACATGAATTTTATTCCATTTTACGCTATTTATAGTATATAGTCTTAAACTTGACTATTATTGAGGATAATCAAATGTTAATAAATATATGACAGATGTATGTAAAGATTGTACAAACTAATTTATATTGTAAATTTTAGCCGTGCATCGTTATAGGTACGTATATTCTATATGTTATAATTTATTTACTTTCATTGTATTAATCTTACAATAATAATACATTTAATATTATTAATAAACAAATAGTTTTATACAATTATCTTGTTTTACTTTTATATTGGAATTTTTGGATTTCAACATTCCGGAAAAATCGATATTTATGAGATCAGTAATAATAGAATTAATAAAATGCTGTTATTTTATTTTTTCACTGTTTTGACTATTCTTTAACTTTAACAAAACGCACTGCATCAAAGTACAACATTGTATTCGGTAAAGATGATTCATTTTGCAAGTTGCAAGTTAGCGTTAGATAGGTGGGACATGGTGGTACGATTGTTAATCACTGTTGCATTGCTAAACTTGTAAAATATTTGTTATTTAAACAATACTCGTCACTTATACATTTAAAATCTTTCAATTTGGTATTTATTAAGATAATCATAGCGTGTTTTCTTCAAATAGTTACATATTTGATTCACAATTGGTAATAACAAAATAAAAAAGTTGTTGATGATTTTCTTGTAACTATACAAAGTCAATTACATTAAAAACATTGTTCCACAAGAAGTTGACATTAAATAAATAAGTAAATTAACATGAAAACATAAATTAAAACAAAAACAAAAATGAATATACTTTGTGTTTAATTATTCAATTATTACTTGCTCCAATTCTGTGTCTCTTCAACGAGGCGAAATTCAGTTTTTTCTGAAAGAAAAAATAAGTTTCAAAAATGAGCACAAAGTTTCTTTTGTCGTAAAATAAAAATATAACACGTTAATAGACAAAAATAAAGTAACTGGAAATTGAAATTACTCCTCGTTATATCGACTAAGATTAAAGACAAATGAAACTCGTTCTTAGAAGTAAACTAATGGTATATCTTAAATCATATACACTTCAAATTGGAATTTGACAATAGGCAATTTACAACGTGGAAGATCACTCATAGTTTCATGTACATGGTAAAATCAGGTGACCGGTGTACTCCTTTGTATTGCATTGTTTTCTTATTCAACGTCTTAGGTCAATAACCGAGCGGGTAACGAGGCTATATATCGGTGTGAAAGTCACAAAACTTAGTCTAAAGAAAAAAAAAGGAAAGCTAATCCGAGTTAACAACGAGGAACGCCACTGCGTCATCGAACGAACACAAGAAGCATCTTGCACAGGTGCAACTCTATTGTTACTTAGCATATACACCGACACACATAAAAGGATAATGCAACGAATTAGTTCACGCTGACGTGTAAATGACGTATTGGATATATGCAATTCGCAGAAGCAATGAAAGCCTTACCAAGCGACTCGTATGTATCATCGAGCGATTTTCAAAATCAAACGCGTCCGGTCGGATGAAATCGTGGAACGTTTTCGTGTTTTTTGGTTTTCCGGGCAAAATCGTGCTGGTCAATTACAACCTAATTATTTATTTATCGTGGTATATTTATCGTCCGAAACAACAAAATGGGTCTTGCACACAACCTGCAACTTGGATTTTCTGATTCAAACGATTAAGCATTCGTCGATTATTCGTTTGAATGTTGTCAAATACTCGGTATATATGCAATTTGTTATTTTATACCTCTGCATTTTTAAAATAAAACAATATAATACATTTCCATCAAAAGTTCAAAAGGGAAAAACACAACAAGTCTGCACGTAGTTTAAAAAAGGTCGACGAAGCAAGAGATAAGCCAAACAAAGAGGAATCGCATATAATACAACAACTGGTCGGCCGACCTTTACCTTATACTTATATAGACGCGCTATAGTACAAGCACGCGCAATTACGTTTGCCGAGGTATTTTCTCTCTCTCTCTCTCTCTCTCTCTCTCTCTCTCTTGTAGCGATCAGGTATATCCTCAGCTCCTCCTCGCGCTGACCACTTCAGTATAAGCAACGCGCTCGTGCAATAGCAAACGCGGCCACTAACAATTGTGCACCGATATTTTCCGGCATCGAAATTGAAAAAGATACACAAATAAATAAACGGTATAACAATAATTTTGACGATGGCTCGTCGCCGGCCGATTTTGATTAGCGTCTTTGTCGTTGTCCTACTCGTTCTGGCTACAGGTAAGTCTATGTGCAAAGTTGTGTATTTTTTTTCCTTGCAATGATTCGCGTCGCAAGTGTACACTCTGTTGCAATATTCGAGCGGAAGTCAAAGAGTCGTTGGAGCGCGACAATGTTTGCGTATACACCAAACTCAATAATTATCGTTCGCTGTTTAAGCCTTTCTGGCAAAATAATACCGTAGAAATAGAGTTTTACGATCAAATGACTATTACACAACTAACGTGTATTCGGCGCGTTGACTGTCCGCTAAAAAATACCCGAAAAAGTGTATATTTTCGTTGAAATTGATTTTTTGATCGCTTCGGAAAGTAGGTGAAATTGGATAAGAGGAACTTCGATCGAGTTTAGCCAAATCCGTTGGCGGATGGACGCCGACAAATAATGTATCTCTCGAACGAACGACCAATCGTCGACGTTACAACTACGCAAAGTTGCCGCAAGAATGACAGTTGCTTTGGTTTATTCGTTAAACGAGAACAAGAAAACATTGACGATTAAGAGGAGAAAAGTAAAAGGACGGTCTGTCGGTACATAGAATGCAATTCATTGAAATATATACATCAAAAGCAAGGGCATAATACGAGGAAAACGAGGGTGTCGATATAACGATCAGGAATTAGCAGTGCGCATCGAATGAAACGATACGCATATATATATGTATTTGTATATAATAGCAAAGGTTACACATAAACGCACGGAAGTTTAAATAAACGAAGTAATTGACGGAGTCTCTCGTGAAAGACAAGCTCTTTGAGGCATTTTCAACGCGTATTATCCACTTGGCGCATATTTAGAACGATTCGACGTTTATAATAGAGATACATCGTTTGACGTCGTATCTTTACCGATGAATTCTCATTCCATAACACGCGAGGAACCAAAACACGTAGCAATTATACTTTGTCGTATTGAACGTCACAAAAGAAAAAAAAACAAAATAAACCAGAATTTTCGAAGCTTGCGCGAAATTACAAAACGTTACTTTTTGAACAAATATACGCGAAAGAGAAACCCGTATCTCCTCGCATCGGAGTGCACGTTAAATGCTAATTGTCGGCTTCCTACGCGCGCACGCGTATAAATACGAAAACGAGTATAAAAAAACAAATCACGCGAACGCGTCAAGTTGCGACTACCTCGGTTGAAGATTTCGATCTATTACATAACGTACGTACATAGCTCGGGATTAGGATCTCCACATTTTGCAAACTATTGCAACGATCCATAGCGCGCAGCGAGTCATTGATAATCGAGCAACGTCTTTCAAATTTCGTTGTATCACACGAATATAATATGCACCATCAAGTCAAGTTGGCAATGTGCTCGCGCTTAGTGTAACGATACTACGCGTGTAGACGAGGACACGCGTACGCGTGACTGCTATAACGTATTTCGAACCGACTCGAGACATTTCTTTGCAAGGTTACGGGGCATTGTACTTGAAGCGCACAATCTTTACACGACTGTTTCAATTACAGTGGAAAACATCGAGGCTAAGAAAGGTTTAAGTTTTGGTGGAAGTCGAAAATCGAGCAGCTCCTCAGGCTGGTTTGGCTCGAGAACGTCAAATACCAAAAGTAAACCACAACAGACGCAAACTCACAGTGAGTACACGATCATCCAACAACTTATAAGAAACAAAAAGATTGATTAAAACAAACGCGTCAATTTGATGAAATTGCTCTCGATATAACAGTGACAATAGTGAACGGTTTTGATCTCTCTTTGGTCTTTCGTTTTATTACTTGATTGCGCGTGTGGCAATCGTATTCAACGGATACGAAAAACAGTTGCGCTCCCCTAGCTCGTACAAACGTTGCAATACGTACGTAGAGCCTGTATTCCCACGAGACCATAACGTTGCTCCGAACGGATCGTAATCGCACGTTGTTATTGTTAACTTTTTGTCGAATCGACGAACAAAATAATAAACGTCTGGATGGCGTCGTTAGTACACGTAGCGCACTGTAATTGCCAAGTTCGCTCGTTTACGTAAGAAACCGTCTTTCGTGGTGAGAATCGATCGAGTAAAATCTCGTTAAAGACTAAGCTGAGGTAAGCGAGTTAAACGAGAAAAAAGATGGGATGTTTTCTTCTTCTAGGCACTGGTACTGGTAGCTCCAACAGTGGAACTTACGGATGGAACGTTGGCTCTAAAACCGATAACGGTGGACATGGGCATTCTGCCCAAAAACCCTCAGCGCCGAGTCAAGATCACGCGAGTAAAACCAGTGCCACTAACGTTCAGTCTGGCTATGGCGGTAGCGTATCAGGTTTGTCCATCGAATCACAAAATACAATTTTGTAAATATTACGATGAAGACGTAACGAATAAGAAAACCACTCATGAATAATTCAACGATCGACTTGAACGAAATCAAGGATACGAGTGTAAAATCGATTGGCATTGATCGTAGGGGGCTACGGCAATCCACCACCGTATAATCCATCGGGTGGTTACCGTCCCGGTAATAACCAAGGAGGCTACAGCCAATCCGGTGTGGGTTATCACGGTAATCCACCTCCTTACGGACAATCGGGCGGTTATCACGGTAATCCACCACCGTACAGTCAGTCGGGTGGTTATCACGCGCCACCACCGTACGGTTCATCGGGTGGTTATGGTGGTTACGCTAGTAGTCCAAATTACGGAAGTCATGGATTTAACAGCAACCCCGGTCAAGGATACAATCCGTCTTACGGGCATTCGAGTTTCTCCCAGCCAGCCTCGACCGTTGTTGTTCAGTCGTCGAGACCCGGAATCGGACAACTGGCTAAGGAAGCTTTCGTATTCGCTGGTGTCAGCGCTGGTGTCAACGCTGCCGTCAATCGAATTATACCCGGTGACTCCTTAATTTTCTCTTCTCTCCCTTTCTGTTATCGTTTTGCAAGAGACCATATTACACACGACGTCGCATTGGCATCGTCGTGATCTATCTGTGTACATAACCGTCGTCAATTTCTTGCTTTAGGCGGAATTTATGGAAATAGCTACGGCCACAGTAGTTCGGGCGTGGTACAACCACCGGTCTCGCATACGCAAATCACTTACAACAACTATTACAACAACGGCACTAGTGCGGCTGACGCAGCTGCTGTTCCAGTACAACCAGCATCTGTTCCTGCAGCTGCAGCACCAGCCGCTGCACCAGCCGCTGCACCAGCCGCTGCACCAGCTGCACCGGCTGACCCAGCAAACCAAGCATCCGCAGCGGCTAATAATCAACAACAGCAACAAGAACAAAATTCACCGAGTACGGGAGACTTTGTCGTCTCGGACGTCGAGTTGCAAAAATTGTCCGAGGAATTGTTCGTCAAGGATACGAACAACGCTTTCAAGCACATTACTATGAAGCTTCAGGGTCAAAAGACCGACGACAGCACAACCGACGATGCTCCCGAAAAGTGAGTTTGTCCAAAATCAGCTATGTTGTTTTCTTGCTCAGACTTAGATTGACGTCCACTTTTGATACATTAATCAGTCTGTTGGAGGTGAAACCCGAAGCATACGAAATCCCAACGATCAAAGCAGTACTAGCATTACACGACAACTACGAACTCGACGTGAAAATTAAAGAGGAGGTAACGTCAGCCGAGCGCAAGGAAGAAGCGGATCTGCTCGATGCATTCATGGATACCGAAGTGATGAAAGCAACAATGAAATATCTCGCGGATAAGGGTTACGTACCCAACGACGAATACGAATTCAAAGACACTCTCAAACGCATTTGGTTCTCGCAATTTAAGCGTATCGATGGCGATCCATCGAGCTCAGGCTTTGAGACTGTCTTCCTTGCTGAGAAATTCGATAATGAGATCATAGGTTTACACAACTGGATCTATTTCGCCAAACAGGAGGAGGCTAAAAAGCTCGATTACCTTGGCTACATCAAAAAGCTCGATCTTGGTAGCGTAAGTATCGCGCGCGATATTTTAATTTGGAGACACTCAACGATAGATCAATGTTCAAAATACTACTATTGTTCGCACATCTTTAGAATGGAGCTATAGTGAAGGGGCGCTCGAAGCTAATCGACACGGTACAACCGATCACGACCATTTTCGTGGGAACATCACCGGAACTCGAAATGGCACTTTACACCGTGTGCTTCTACACTCGTCCGAACAACGTGTGCCCTCTTTCGTTGGGTGGCGCCAATGTCCTCGTTATCGCTAACCGGGTCAACTACTTTGGAAAGGAGATCCTTATATCAGCCTTTCCTGACGTTTAATTTTGAACATACCGTTAGTCAAAGTGATAGTAACACCTTTCTTTCTGAAATACTCCGTTATCGTAAGAAATTACACGAACATGACACTTTGTTTGTTAGAATTATTAGCAGTGCGTAGATTGATATTGCAACGGTATACGTCGTAATATAGCTTGCCAAAATTTTAATAAGATTTTTAAGTTTCCTTTGGATAAGATGCCTTATTACACGAATATTTGATGGATTGCTGTATCTTCATCGAGAATTTAAGCATGTTAAATATACTAATTTACCTAAGCATTTAAATAAATGTCTCTTGAGATACTCAATCAATAATATCTTTAACAATAATAATATTTACACGAATATTTACGATGCGAAAGTAACACCGCATTGGCTCTATAGACTCGTGAATCGTGAGAATAAATGAATTTTTACTTACGTTTTTTAAACAATTCTGTTTTTCTAAATCCTTTAAATCCAACAAAGGTATTATAGAAGGTCTACCGTGCGCACATCTCGTAGGAGCTTTTGCATGTTGTAATGCTTGAACAAGTAATGTACATTCCTTGACATTCAAGGGATCGCCAAACTTGATAGCTTCTGGAATTCACGCAAGTTCGATAAGACGATTATGTCACAGTGTTTAAAAAAAACAACAGAACACGTATTGTTTACAATTATTACAAATATTAATGGACATACCATGGCAAGCTTCACTGGCGATGACATTGTTAATGGTAATTGGTAAAATGGGAGGTAGAACATTGTACGATAGTCCTCTGGCTACTTCTAGTAATAGTTGTTTTACATTTTTTTGCAATTTGTACAAGTCGATCTTTTTTTTATTTAAAAAACATTTAGGTACAGCATCAACTACACAAGCATTGGAACCAACGAATCCTTTAACACGAATACCAACTCTCATTGGAACTTCCTTGTAAATACTAATGAGCTCGAGTAAACTTTTGTCCAAATCTGTTATTAATAAGTCTGTACGCAGCTGTTCTGATATATAACTATATCTACCTTTTGCTCTGTAAGCTGTAAAATATATAAAGTATAGCCATATTCTACTACTTTAATGTAGCATTTTTTCAATAAATGTATACAAAAAACTTACTTTCTATAAGCCATTCGTAACGTATTCTTTCATGAATTGCATGTTGATCTATTAAAATAATTAATTGTTTTCCATTTTCATTTGCTATGGCAGCTATGAATTCTGTGTTTATTTGCTTGATTACCTATTTGAATACAGTTAAAATTACAGGATACAACAGGTACAACTACATTATGGTACTACTATACTTTACACAAATTTGATACTCACTTGTAGGGAATTTATTGTATTACTGGAGATCCGACACTCTGCCACTTTAGGTTTTATATTGCACAAATCAATATTTACAACATTTTTTGAATTTTTACAATTTTCCATAAGAGCATTTCTATTTATATTATTAAAATGAGATTTTTTAGGATGATAAGACCAATCAGACCAAACAGACAACTGACTCAAATTTATACAAACATCATTTGTTACATCAATTTGCTCATTTGAACTGAAAAAAATATTACTATCATCATTAATATTCGGATATGTGACTAATTGTTTGGGCTTATACGACCAATTAGACCAAACAGAAAGTGGGCTGCAGACATTGTTGTTAAGATCTGAATTGTTTTGAACATGTGGAAGTATAGATAAAGATACATTTAGTAAATTACAGCTATCCAGTTCTATACTACTTTCACAGTTTTCAGTAATATAGTCAATTTTGCTATTCTTCATTATTTGACTTACTGCTGATTGAAAGACTTGTTCAGAGTCTTCATTTCCCTTCATTTGTTTCAAAACTGCCCAAGGGCTATGTGGTTTACTAACATTAAATATTATTTTATCTTCGTTATCATTTCTCAATGAGAATGATACCTTTGCAAAACAGTATTGTCTTAATTTTATTACAATTTTTATACACCAATACAAATTATTTTTAAAAAATGTTTACCTTTAATTCAGTAAATGCTAATGCAGCTAGTACATAAGAAATAGAATGATCTTTATCTTTGTTAATCCAATTTGAAGAATCATAATCATAAACTGTCACTGTTGTACCTTTAGATGGCCTGTCATATCCTTGAATTAGTTTATCTTTACTCTTATTAGCAACCTTCATATTTAAGATTTCATGACAAAAACATTAAAAAATACGAAATGAAGCACTCGCTTAATTGTATTTGATAACTTTTAATCATCATATTATATACATATACCTTGACATAAGTATGGGAAGAAAGCTCATGTTTCGAAGTTACTATTACAGCGTATGAAAAACATCTTATTTTTGCAAACACGTTTTCTTGTTCAAAAACAGAATTTTCGTTCTTCCTGGTAAAAATAAAAGCCAGCTCATTCTTCGTATAACCTCGGGAATTGTCAACCACTTGTATTTTTTTCTTTTTACAATCAAATCTTACCGCAATCGCAGAGGCTCTTTGTCTTAGCGCTATTTTAACCTTCGCAAACAAAAGTCATATTCAAATAATTTAATCATGAATTATACTTTACTTTATGAAATAACTACGTACCAATTGAAAAATGCATGTCTCTACAGTTAAATTATACTCATTGAACTCATGAGAAATCGTTGACATTGCGATCAATGTTATGGTCTCGTGGATATTTACATGGATCAAGACATCTCTTCTCCCTATTTCCGATCGGTCCTACCCCTTAAAAAACGTACATCCACATATTGTCATTTAGAATGGAAATATATGTATTTGCGAAGATGGCTAAAAACACTCCGCTAAATGATAAATTATTTAAAATTGATTTTAATATTGTTCTACGGTTCATATAGTAGCTATTGTCGATAAATATTGAAAAGCAATAACGTTTGATGATTAAAACGTTACAATTTAATTTGCTCTGTTACAAGATTTGGTATTAAAAGTTGAACGTTAATCCTAAGAACTTCTCATTATCCTATACAATGACTTGGGATACAATTACATTTTACAATCCATATTTAATATTTTATAAACACAATTTATTTTGTTTTCATGCAAAATGTCAAGTAATATTGAATAATGAATACAAAAAATGTCTTCATTTGTAATTTGTACACATGGAAGAAGTTTTAAATTATAATAATTAATGGCAATAAAAAAATATCTAGAAATTTTGCATTTGTACACCATATATACATAAGAAATGTGAAAGCTTTTACAATAATATTCTTGATGCAAGTCATGAGTACATCATTTCAATACAATAATAACACTGTTTCAATAATTAGGTACATGAATACTAATAATGCATTCAAGATGCTATAGAATCAATTAAATTTGTAGACAGTCCATTTGTTAGATTAGTATTTGTGGTAGATGTTGTAGTTGCATTCTTTGTTGTCCCCATAATAGCACTAGAAGTTGTAGTTGAATCGTCAAGTTTTAAAACCTTAGTAGGTGCACAAGCTTTGCGAACGCTCATTTCCCAGTTATCCAAAATTTGTGAAACTGAATATCGTCTTGGCAACTTCGCAAGTCTAGCATCCAATGCTTTTTGTACTGAATTTAAATATGGAGTGGTGTATTCATGACTTGTGAGAACACATTTTGGAGGAACTGTTGGATAATCTGCAGGCACTGTAATCATTACTGGAGGCACACAAGGTAAGTGCTTATCATCTAGCCAGCATATTAACTGGATGCACTTTGAACCATTTTGTTGTGTTGGATCAAGACTTATCTGTTAAAATATATAAAATCATTGTATTATGAAAAAAAAAATGAACAACACGAAACTATAAAAAATTAAAACGTCACTTTTACCAACCTTGAACTTCTGATCAAGGCGAGCTATTTCTCCTTGTAAAACATCTGGTATTTCACTAGGAGCTTCTTCAGTCTTTTGTCTTTTTAATGGTGGGGGTAAATTTCTAAAATGTTACAAAATTTGTTAAATATTTGAATTTGTACATAAACCATATGCATAGACTTTGTTCAAATATTACTTACTTAATTTCAGGTCCGAACAAGGATTGTAAACAAGGACCAAAAGTCCTATGTAATGTATGATTGGGAGTTGGAGTCTGAAGGAGGGATCTCACTGCTTCGAATAAAGGTGATAAAAACTTGAATTCACTCATGGTGGAAGGTATTGCAGGACCTATACTGGCTTGGAAGAAGTCCATTTTTTCCAACACATGTTCACACTTTCTCAGAGTTTCTAAATTAGTACCTATATTAGGATTATTCAAAATTTCTAGAAGCTTCTTCATCTTGCTTGTTCTCTCAATATCTACAAGAAGTAATAATTTGCAAAAGATAATTTAAAGGCATTGTTGTAATAATGTATAAAAAGTTAACAACAGATTTGCTTACATCCATCATTTGTCAATTTAAGTATAGCTCTATTCAAAGGTTCTATGTATTTGCGAAGTTTTTGAATTTTTTCTTTGCAAGCTTGAGAAATTTGTTCATCTTGCACAGGACTGTGAGTAGCACCTCCAATCATTCCAGCAGGAGTATTTAATGAGCTACTAGGAGAAGGTGTCATGGCTGCAAAAAATATTTCATGATTGCAAAAGTAAATTTTTGTACAAGTTGTTGATCACGTAATTATGCTTATTTACCTATTGATCTTTGTCCTCCAAGCATGGCATGTTGAGGATTTGGCGATGGTACAAGTGCAGGTGATGGTACCATCTGATTCCTGCAAAAGCAAATTTATTATGATTTTAATTTTTAATCATTTTAAAATAATAAATGAAGAAAAACATAAAAGAAAGTCAATGCTTACATTACTGGTGCACCAAGTCCACCAGGACTTGGAACCGAGGGTGAAGGACTTTGATTCAAAAATTGATTTGGTGTCATATTTCTTTGTCCAGGATAATTGGCATTCATCATGTCTACTGGCTAAAAGATGTAATAAAAGATAATAACGTAATCTAAATATTCCATATGAAATAGCATAATTATTTTAGATTTAAATATAAATTTATATTAATCTGTAAAATTTTAACGCACAAAATGTTTACTTCTACCTACTTTGCGTTGCATATGAGCTAATTGCTGTGACATTTGATTAACATTCATTTGAGTAGTGTTCATTTGGTTCATATGTTGTTGCTGTTGTTGAGATTGTGGTTGTTGAGGTTGCATCATTGATTGCATTCCTGGATTGATTTGGTTTCCTAACTGATGTGCACCCATTGAATTTTGCATCTGTTTCCAGAAGTATTTTAATTTTATATTAAATATTAACAATCAATAAAACGATGAACTAGTTTCCTTTCTAAAAAATAATTGAAAAATGTAAAAACAATGTATTTTCAAACCTGTATATTATGTTGTATTTGATTTGACCCCATCTGCTGCACACCCATCTGCTGTTGCTGGTTACCTGGTTGAGGTCCCATCTGTGGAGGCATGTTTCCTTGATTCATTGGATTCATCATTGAGTTTCCTTGCATATTTTGCATTTGACCCATTTGATTCATATTCAATTGTTGATTTTGAAGCATATTCATTCCTGTCATTTTGTTCTGTAATGCTTGCTGTATGTTTATTGGTTGCCCTGGATTCATCTTATTTAAACTTTGTAGTACTGCAAAATAATGTGATTATTAGAAAACTGATTTCAATTGATTGAAGTCGAAGTTGATTTAGTGAAACACATTGTAAAACCAATACTTACAATTTGATGCTACATTTCCACCAGGGCCAATTTGTTGATTGATGTTTGGTTGATTTTGACCTGGACCTTGGATGCCCATATTATTATTATTACTTGTACCTTGACGTGCAAGTGATTGTAAAGCTCCAATCGGATCTTGCATACCTTTTTGTACAGGATTGATGTTGTTGGCTCCTTGCACCATTCCACCAGGGGGCTTTTTACTATCTAAGGTATAGAAATGTAATTCAAATTTTTATAGCATATTAATATAAATGAAGTAAAGAAAAGAATCAATAATTACTTTTTATAAAGACTAAAACTTTTGATATGTAGCCCAAATATTCGTCCTGAAATAAAAGTAAAATTCAGTTTTTGTATTAAATGATATTACTTTACTGAATATTAAATAAACATTTTACTTTAGATTTAGCTTTTCCAAATACATGACTTTCCATATCTGTTGCGTTTCTATTCATTGGACATTGGAATTGTTGAATGTGTTCATCGCTGCAACAAAATTAATAAATGTATATAAATTACGTATCTATGTTGTATTGTCATATACTTGTGTCTTACATTTTATGTATCATGCTCTGTCGAAAGGCAGGAGTTCTCCATTCATCTGGATTCATATTGATATTGTTTTGCTGCAACTATTGAAGTGTTGAATATTTTTTAAACATTTATTAATGCTGTGATGAAAATATACAAGATAAAGTAGAATACTGGAAAATATTAGAAAGGTTTTAATATTATTTATTAATTTAAGTATTAGAACTTTACTGTATCACACAACTGTAAAGCTTGAAACATATTATACAAGTAATTGCTGTTTGAGCAAGTATTTATTTTGAATATGCAAAATGAAAATACTTCTAGTTATGTAAAAGAGTATAAATAGTAGACCCTTCAATAAAAACGTATGATAACCTAAATATACTAAAAATATCTAATTCTATATTCATAGACAACAAATGAAGATTGACAAGAGTTTAATAGTAATCAGATAATTTTTTATATTTAATCAAACAACCACCTTTTTTTGACGATTCTATCAAAAACTGTCAATTTGTAGATGCACAAACAAACTTGTCCGAATTTGTCGTAATGTTAGCTACTACAACATTATATTGCTTCTTTCAGTTCAATTTTGTTTATCAAGAAATATTCCATTTCGTAAGTGTAATATTTATTCAATGAATAAATTATAAGGAACGATACATTTACGTGTGCGAATACACCTTAAACACTACTAACACTGCCCACGGTACGAGCACTACATCATAATCTCTGACTATACCATGGAGACTGTATACTCATACAGTCCCTACTCTCCATGGATTATACACAACCGTGACACATACACGCCCCCTCCATTTTCTATGGATCTTTTCACCACCAGATGGCGATATTGCATCATGAATACGAATGTATAGTAAGATCATCTACATACGTGCATTCATTTGCATACATAGACATATTCATACTTGTAGCGTAATATCACCATCTGACAGCAACAAAAGCATTATGGTTTAACTGCGCGCGTCGCGATACTTATTCGTTTAAAGTTAATTCTTTGTGAACAATATTTTTAATGATAAAAAATCGATGAAAAACTTTTTACTTTCTTTAAAGAATCGTGAATTTAAATATTCAATTATTTAGTTGGTGCATAGTTTGAGATTTTATTAATAAACGTGAAATATAAACATTACAAATGTATAAATGATTTTCATTTGAAAAAAATATAACAGAGAAGTTTTTTAAATATTTGTCAATATTTCATACAACAAGAACAAAAATGTGAAAGGATAACATTACAAAGTTTTATCCTCCTCTTTCTTTATAAACCTATCAAGAATCTCCTCACTTGGATAATCAGGCTTAGATAGTTCTCCGAAACCTTCTTCGTCGACAAAACAAATTTCATGATCATCCTAAAAACAAATTGAGAATATATTAAATACATTTTCGATAACCAAAAATGATAACCAAACGATAACCAAACGATAACCAAACATTGTAACACTCACAGGATCAGCAAGAATGATAACTGTTACTGTAGCCTTGCCAGGTGTATCAAGACTTATTAAATCTGTTAAAATCTTGTTATTAGTATCTTTAATCTTTTTACGAATTACTTCTTGTTCAACATTTGGCACAGCAAATGCAATACGACCATAAGCTTTTGCATGTTCTACTTGGTTATCTGTAAAGTAAAATAAGATAGAAATAAAGAAGAGCAGTAATATTTAGTGGATATTTAATTAATAGTATGTTTTACCAATATCAATGAATTCAAGCTTGGCCTGATTCTTTCCATATTCAAAAACAGCAGTCTTTTCTTTTTCTTCAATTAAAGTCATTTCTAAAACATCTTTCCAATATTCAATGGTATGTTTGAGATTCGAGCTTGACAAAGAGACTTTCTGGATAGGATCTGAAAAATATCATTTATTCATTTACAATAATTGTTGGAAAAATTGACTTAATGCCAATATGGTTGGTATATTAGTACATCATTATTGGTACGAACCTTGATCAACAGGTTGTGGTTCATCAATGATATAATATTTGTAGCCACCAGGTGCTTCTAATACATATTTACCATCCTCTTTTTTGATTGGCCAATTATGAGAATTTGCTCTTTCAATAATTTCTTGAGAACGAATAGTAATTCCTTGAAAATCATTACCAGATTCATAATTGCTCACTCCGTAATTGTAGGTTAATTCAACAACAAAATGAGTATCTTCTGGACCATAACCGATCATTGTTTTACTCCAACGATTTGCGTATGGTCTGCAAAGTAAAATTAATACTGGTTATTCAATATTTAGAAATTATAACTTGAATAAATTTACCCATTGCAAGCAGCTTCACAGCCTTCGGTAAATTCCTCGTGTCGGAGAACCTGTAAAATACAGTACTTTTCAGTAAGTGTGGTCCAGATTAAAAAACATTAATTATAAAAAAAAAACCTTCATTCCAAGGATCTCGCGGTAGAATTTTGCAGTGAGCTTGCGCTCAGCGATTTTAAAAACAAAATGTAGAGCTCGACCGGTGACCATTTTCGTGTTTGTACTTTGTCAGATCTGTTTCGAGACTAAGCTAGAATAAAAACTTGATTACATCTAAGATCTTTCCAAATTGACGAGATATGTAATGACGCTCGATTGCTGCACGGCACGAATCGCGCACCGCGCCAATACCTGTTACTTTTTCTTGCCTTCATGTCGGCAATTACTCGCCGCCACTGTCGCACTCTTCGCTGACACATAGTCATATGCACGGAGGGCGGATTTATTAAATGATTGATATTTGATAATTATATGAAATGCTATTATGATATTGTTCGAATGAAGATTTTTTTTTACGATCAGTGTTTTTTGATCGATATTACAATTAGTGAAAGTGTTTGATGATTATATGTAGTCCTGAGTCCTTGCTCCATATGAAATATTGAAGCATTCATTGCATATTATTAATAAATTATACGATTGATAAACAGCCAAAATAAATATAAACAGATGCTTTAATTAACAAAATATAAATACAAATATAGACACATCTGAATTATTTTTACACGTGATCTATCAATACATGTACACTTTATGAATGAAACTAGTATTTTCATTCAATCAAAAAGTAATGTTTTTGTACGAGGCAAATAAATAACCAAAACAAATTATCCACTGACCATTTTTTACTACCTCACCAGAAAAATAATATTAAATTATGAAGGTAATACGAGAACTGTGCCACTATAATTTATCAACAAAATTATATTTATTGAAAAATAATCGACAGCAAGTTCTAATGTAAGAACTTATGTCATCTCTTATTTCATTTTTTTATCGAAATCTTATGGCCAGAATTCACTTATCAACTTATATAATTCCTTGTATAATTTCTTATGCAAGTTTTTATCGCAGTCCTTGCCCGCAAGAACTTATCCGATATTTTTCAAGAGGATTGTAATAATAATTAACAGTTTTTTAATTTTTAAGGTGATAGTCTTTCGTAAACCCATCCATCGTCTCCTTCATGAACCAATTGATTATCTGGTTTTTCATCTGGTTTTAGCCTTCGAAATCTTATTCTATCGTGAAGCCTGTCACTTTGTCCTTGCCAAAATTCAACAGTTTTCGGAGTTACATTGTATCCTCCCCTATTTATAAAGTACAGTTGTTAAGAATTACAAAATAATTTCCAAATCATCAATTCAATGCTGTAACTGGAAATACGAAAATATTGAAAGGATTATTTTACCACCAATCGGGTCTTTCTACTTTATCAGGATGCTGTTGCTGTATTTTTTTTTCTTTCTCAATCAGGAATTCTCTGTTAGGTATGACAGTACTTTGTCTACTTGATATGGACCCAACTTGACTATAATATGGTCGGCTATTAAAATATTCATCTGAATCTGCAGCTGATGTTTTTTCCACTGTTCCTTCTATTCTGACCTGCATATTTCATTTATTTCAAAAATAGAGCACAGTCAGTCAACTATCAAATTTTTAATTATTCAATTTAATACCACACGACGAAGAGGTTCCCACAAGAATGTTAAAGCAGCGTTGGGATTTTCATGTAATTCTTGTGCCTTGCGACTACCATAATTTGAAAAAAATTTGAATCCATTAGTACCAAAGCTTTTCAGTAATACTGGCCGAACAGATGGCATACCATCTCTAAAATGTACATGATAATAACTAAATTGGAAAAACTATTGATTTGTAAAAACTTGAGATATTGTAGATGTTACTTTGTTGCTGTGGCCAAAAACATTGCATTTGCTTCTCCAATTCCAGGTGTATTGCATGCAATTTCAAACCAAGCTTTGAATTGTCCAAATGGCTCTTTACTTACTAATGAATCTTCTGTAAAACAATCACTTTTCTCCTTATACCTGATTCGCATATCTGAAAAAATTAAATGTCTACATAAATCTTATGTATAATTAAAAACTCTGCTAATCAACCATCATCTGTTTGAGCACTAATAAAATTTGTTATTACGATTGAATGTTAAAAATGATACACAATGCTGATTCTGAATGATATTATGATATATATCTTATATTTCTTGTTGAATAAAAGATTCGTGTGATATCACGTCAGAAATCGAATTTTAACCTTTTCGTTATAAAATCAGCATCTGTTAATTACATAATACTTTTGATTAATCATCCCGAAACAATAACATTGTTAATTGATTTCACATATTGATTCAATAGAGTTTTTAATTCATAACATTAGATTAACAAGGTCACGATAAAATTTTTAAATTACCTCCGATATTGACATTATATGCAACTGTCGGTGATTCTTTGGAGTCATCAGTAGAATTAGCCATTTTACAATAATTTGTCAGCTGTCTGATAAGAAAGTAGCAACCGATCACGTAGTTCGAATTCAATGACTGATGAATCCGTACTGCCATAACATCCAACGAAAGATATGTATATGTATGGCTGTGCAAAATTATCAAAACCAGCCAGCAATAAAAAAACTGATTCGACGCAAAAGTTGCAGTCGCCTATTGGATGGCACAGTACATTCTGAATATACTGCAGTAATGGCGCTAAATTTATCTTTGTCTGATCAATTTTAATCATTCGTAATTATACCAAAGATTTTTTTGATCTATTTTTCAGTTACATGTTTTTAATTAGTCATTCTTCAGAGTTTCTAGAAAATATTCTTCCATTACTTTACATGTTATTTACATGGTTTACTATCAAATTAAAATTTGTGGAGGATATTCTGTTATTCGAAATTTAAAGGGATTTGAGTCGATAAAATAGAATTCTACTTGGCGATAAAAACACCGGTTTGAGCACGTTGCACTATTATTGTTTTTTATTCCAAATACATTCATCTGTCAAAATAGTATAAATACAGCCAAACTGTCAAATAAAACAAAGTAATAATATGATATTTTGAATAATGTTTACATTCAATTTTGAAAAAAGAAATTCTACCGAGGGTAAGCTTTATTTTAAATACATTATACAGAGGTTCAATTTTACTTTTTAGTTTTTTAAGGTTATTATTGACAATTATCAATAAAGAGTAAATAGAACAGACCATCAGATTGAATTGCTTTAATTTGATTTAAATACAAAATTCTTCTCCAATGCTACGCTAAAATTATGAAGATATTTTTGATGTACAAATGTTGAATAGGTGAAGAAAGAAATGGAAAATGCGAAGAGACACAACTACATTGGCTGCCAGCTAAAAAAATCGATATACCATCGAAATATTTGCAAAAAAATAGTGAAAAAATAGAATTTACAACAAATTATAAAGTTCCTGGTTTTGAATTCAAACTTGTTGATTCTGAAAGAGTTATTATTAAATTAAAAGAAGCAATCTGTGAAAACATTATAGAAGCTGAATCTCAACATTCTGATTTAGTTCCCTCTAAATATGAAGGTAAATTCTCAATATCATGAAATTAGTGATGGACTGACAGTTTCAAATTTAAATGTAACTTTTTTAGGAGGCTTGAAAATTTGGGAGTGTACGTATGATTTATCAGACCTTATAGTAATAGAAAATTTTAGATTCAAAGATACAAGAGTTTTAGACCTGGGATGTGGAGCTGGAATAATTGGTTTGATAGCTTTCTTAAGAGGGGCAACAGTTCATTTTCAAGATTATGTAATTATTCAATGTTGTTCTTTCTTTGAAAAATTTAATCTTCTTCATCAATCATTACTAAAAGTTTTTTTGGATTTGCACAATAATTATTCTGATTTTACAGAATGCTGAGGTTATTGAATCAGTCACAATACCAAATGTCTTATTAAACTGCGAGGATTATCATGTAGTAAAAGAAAAATGCAAATTTTACTGTGGTGACTGGGAATCCTTTGTTGAAATGAAAAATAGCAGTGACGAGAATAAAAAATATGACTTTATTTTTACCAGTGAAACAATTTACAATCCTGATAATCATCTTAAATTGTACAGAGTTTTCAAAGAAAAGTTAAAAGTTAACGGAATTGGGTAGGTATAAAGTTGTTCTTCACATTATCATTTTCCACGTTTCATAACTTTTTAATAATACTTTAAATTTTTTAAGTTTTGTTGCTGGCAAAACGTATTATTTTGGAGTTGGAGGAGGTATGCGACAATTTGAGGAACTTATTCGAAGAGATGGCTTGTTTAATATTAAAGTTGCATGGAAAAGTGGTGAAGGTATGTAAAAACATTTTTTTTTTTGGATAATTAACATTTAAGAAATCATATTCAAAAAATTATATATTTTCATTTAGGATTACAAAGAGAAATATTTCAATTAGAAAGAAGAAGTATAATTAGATAGAGCTGAAGTAGATATATTTATTAAATAGAAAAATATACAAATATTTGCATTTTGAATTATTGAAAATGATAATAGCAGTTTTATAAATATATGTATTTTTGATATTTAAAAACATTAAAAGTATACCAAATTATTTGTTAAATTTTTTTATACAACAGAACCATGTAAAAATGATTTATTGAATTTTTATATCCATAGTTCTTTATCGGGTGCTCGTTTTTAACACATATTGCTTTCATCTCCTGTATATACATGGGTATACATAATCTATTTGTCTGTCAGCTAGGTTATCCCTAGCAAATTGTTTAATTTACAGTTCATGCATTGTTTCAAATTTGGATGTGTTTATGTTTTAATTGAATTAAGGAAGATCGATTTAAAAATTAAACAACAAAATCAGCAAGATAAAGTTCCGCGAAACAAAGCAACAATTTTGAAATAATATCGATCACCTGGTCTAGATATAGACTTTTGCCGCGTAATTCTCGCACACGCGCATCGCGCGACTATCGCGTATATAAGTATATCGGCTCACAAGGACAATGTCGATGGTGTTTAGGTCAAGCGCTTACGCTATTAAGCAGCTAGATCCAACGGCAAATCAAAGAGTGACTCGGCGCAGCATGTATAGATGATCTGTTGTACAAAAAACAAAAATGCCGCTGCTTCTTAAAATTATTATGTAACTCACAATTACTTTATCGGCCAACAACAAACTATAGATAAAGGTAAACAATTGATTTGAATTTGGTTGAAAATATTTACTTGTGGAATGTATATGCACGTCGTTTCTATCGACTCGAACGTCCAACTAATTAAACGCGGTAACTAATTGCTTTCTGTTGCTAAAAATTACCGTAAAAATTTTGTCGTTGTGTAGTAATTGGGTTATGTATTTCGATAATTAAAAATAGATGATTGACAATTTAATAAGTATGTGGATTACTTCGAGGCCAAATGAATCAAACCTTAGCTTAATGAGCTATTAAATAATTTGGCAACGGATAAAGTGACAATATTTTTATATTTTTATTTAAAAAAATTTATATTGATATATGAAGATCTTTTTATACTTACTAATACATAATCAACAACATCTTTATGAAATTAATATAAAAACCATTCTCTCAAAAATAAATTACAATTGAAAATCGCACAAAATTTCAAACTAATTTTTTGAGCCACAGGGTTAATTCCTCAATGTCAGCTGGTGTATCCACACCTTTGACAAAAGCACTGCATTCTACAAAGTCAACTTTTCTATCAAGGTGTAAAAATGCAAAATCTTTTCCAGCTTTTCCTAAGTAGATATTTGACGACGATGAATCCGTAGCCTCTAACTGACTGGTTTTTGTCACTCTTAAAAGGTTCATTTCTTTCTCAAGAAGAGTTTTTATGACTGCGCTACTTTTAGCTAAAGTTTGATCTTGCTTATTGCAAACAATTAGCACAGGAATATTTTTGTTCATTCCTGCATCTGATAGCAAGTTGTACAGGAATCTAGGAAAGAATTTTATTTAGTATAGGAAGAATAATCCATCGTTGTTTAAAAAGTAATAACTCACTCTGCAACATCTCTGATGTCTTTTTGAATACTTGCAGAATCAATTACGTACACTAAACCCTTTGCTGAATTTTTATATTTGTCAAAATACTTGTATCTCAGTCTTTCGTGTCCAGGAATATCAACTATCTTGATAGAACTCTACAAATTGATAAATCGTAGTATTATCAACAGAGGTTTGATCACAAATGCAACGTATTTTATAAGAAAAATACTTTGAAAAACAAAAATTGTAACCAGCACACAAGTAAATTATCGAGAATCAAGGTCATAAACTTGAACGTATTGTCTTGAAACTCTTGAAATAAAAACTCAAAAAATAAACTTACATTATATTCCAGAGCATCACCAATGTTTTCTTTTACAGAAGTATGAGTTTGCACATATTTGGTGTGCATCAATCGGGCGTAAATGAGTGTTTTCCCAGCGTCGCAAAGGCCCGTAAGAAGAACATTATGACCAACAGATACTTTGCGTCTCCATAAAGCAAAGAGGACTATTAAAGAAATAAAATATTATTTATAAGTATGACATTATACATATTCAAAGCACAATAATTTTCTACAAAATCTTAACGAAGCAAAGAGACGAGAACGTGGTGCAAAAATAACCATTTAACAATTAGTGATTGTGAAGTACAAAAGTTGATTACATTGGCAAAATTTTAATGGGAAATGCATCTGTTTTGTTATTATGTATTCAACTATAACGTTATTATTGTTATAATTATTGCTTTGGTTCTAATACTACTAAATTTTTTAAGCATATTGAATCTCTTGTACGATTTGTAGACGATGAAAAATAATTGAGAAATATTTTTTAAGTCCTATGTTAGGTCTTTTATGAAAAAATTGTATTTAACCTACAAATGATTAGAATAAAGGAACTTTTTATACTGAAAAATGAAATTTTTCTTACCTATGGTTAAGATTACTGCGAAAACAGCTGCAATGACCCCCATTAATTGGGACTCGGTGCTGTCATTTATCACAGGTTCTACTCGTTTTTCCATGATTTTTCGTTAATAAATATGTTTCAATTGAAGAACCGGAGGAGTCATGTAAACAGCTGTCTCCTTTTCTCCAACTCACAATCACAGCATGTATATATCTGACATTGACTCACGTGTGTGTGTCGGCACAATGTACCGACGAAAGGAACAGTGCCGCCACGTTGTAGCGCGCTTTTAATACAAATTATTTTTAACAAAATTACGTCGTTATAGCAATACCTTAACTCAATTATCGTTATTTGTAAAGATACTTACTCGAGCGTAAAACTTGTAAGATTGAATACATACGAATACGTTGAAGATGATTTTCCACGTAAAAAGAATTATTAATAAGATTTGATCGTAATAGTTGTCTAACGTATTTTTATCGTTTTTTTTTTATTAATACCAAGCCAAAGAGAATTTGGTTGTATCTGCAACGATGTAAACTGCGTGGTTGTGTGTCGTTACACGCACATATGTATATACGCACACGTTTGTACGCATTACTTGAAACATCGGTCGAACTACATATTCGAAACTATGTACGTTTATACTTAAACGGTACGGCGATTCTGATCCATTTTTACAATTGACGTTACTTTATTTGACTGTTCAATATGATTCCTGGGCATCGCTTTGATTCCTAATAATTAGTTTAATTACCGGGATTAATGTTCAAGAACGTTATAATTAAAGATTTACGCATCAAAGATTCAATACGAGTCATTAGAGAAAGTGGCAAGTCAGTTTTGTCATGTCTCGGTCAAATGATCTCTGTAAATTTAAATCCGAGACACGCACATTTAAAAAAAACAGAGCGCTGGAAACTATTTTCTAGTTTTTTTTTAAGTGCGCTAATTTTAGAGTTTTCAAAACAGTTTTAAAAGCTTTGCTCGTTGTATGCTCACGGGTCGATTGCTAAGATAGAAACTTTCGAGTAAAATATTCAAAGCCGGTTTTCTCATTTTCTTAGCGCGTATTAATGTTCATTGTTGGAAGGTCGCGCTTAGTAACGATATTGGTGCGGTCGAATAAAAACATTATTTGGGAGCAGAAAAGTGGAGGACACTGAAAAAAACCGTTTCGCTCTTGTGACGTAGTACAAATAATCCTTGGCCGCCGTCGCTTCTCTTGCTTGTTTCCAACTCAAGTTGGACGACTCTATAACTGTAATAATTCGCAATAGCGAACAACAATGGTCACGTAGCGTACGTTCTTTTCCATTTTTCCGAAAGACGAACGTGCGTAGGAACGAAGAAATAACAAGTGTAACGCTGTTATCATCGTGCGCAAACGTTCCGTGGCGCTCGTATAGGTCCTGTGTGCCACGAGCGATTTCAACTTTTTACGTTCACAAGCAGTGTTTGCGAGCAAACGCTCAAGAGACGTAGGTCGTATGGGTTGAAACTAACAACAGCATCCGACTGAATCGGAAGAGCGGCATCGAAAAGACCAACCGTTTATCGACGAAATTGGATATTATTTCAAAGCGATGTTACGTAATATCAAGGTGCCTTCAAATTATCCAAGCAACACGTATAGTCCTTCAACTTGAATCGGTAGCCCAACGGGTACACGCGTAACGCGTATCCTCCGTCCGTTAAAAAACTGTTAAAGCTGCCCGAAACAAATGGGTCGTTCGGCGTCCCATATAAGAGCATCGAGCTTTTTAAAAGACCGATAGAACTGCACTCTGCACTCTCTTGTCGCGAATGCACTTGGTACGTACGGATATCAAAAGAAGCAAGAGAAAAGACAAACGAACGAATATCGATTCAAACGAACAAAACAAAACAAAAATATACGCATTTGTAGTCCGCCAGTTGGATCTCTTACCGTACGGGTCGAAGATCAATCTCGCAAAGCCGCGAAAAGTAGGACATTTTCCGGTAAGATAGGAACGATTCAACAGTCCGATTTCAGGTAAATTTGATCTTAAAATATGGCTGAAAACGAGAACAAATCATACGTACGTCCACGTTACGCCAATTGCTCTATTTATCTCGTTTTCAGAGTTGGTAACTTTGGCGAATATTAATTTCTAAAAATCATCGTCTTCCTAGTTATACGTATCCGCGTGTATGCGTGACGTGGATTCAATTCTTTGGTTCTTTTGAAATCAAATTGAAAGTCACGCGAAGCGCGCCCAAAAAAGTTCAAAAAAGTATAGGATTTTTTATCAGGCAACAAAGGACGTTGCGTTTTGCGTTTGGTGCGTGCTCGCGATGGTCGCGCATCGCTGCGTGAACTCACCGACCACTGCACGCAGCGTATATATAATAAGTATACTACAACTCTTGCTTGGGCGCTTTCCCGTTTTCTTCTCTCTCTCTCTCTCTCTCTCTCTCTCTCTCTACCTCGTAGTATACATATATTGTACATATATATGCCCCGTGAACTAACGAGTATATATATCCTTTTGTAAAACGCTAGCGAGTCAGCTCGCGCGAGCTCGAAGTAATAAAATTTTTGTATCTTTTTTGTCGACCGAAGCATTGTTTCGAACGTCTTGTGTGCTCTTCGTCATACGCTTCTCGGATATTACGTATATATACTCATTGTTTCCGCTGATTTTTAACTATTCAATGGCCAACCATTCAAAGCCTTTTCCTTTGTTCATCCGGGGGCTGCTCAAATTGTACGATCTCATGGCTTTGCATTTCGTTGTATCGTTGTATACGCCCGTAGAAACGATATTTCCGCGATACATGGATATACGTTGTGTACTATTAAACTCGAGAAAAATAGTTTTCAATATCGAGTTGGCGCGAATTTAGAAACAATGCCTACGATAAATACATTCGCCTATTCGCTGCGTGTCGTACTAGCGTTCGCGGATGAAAGAAGCGATGAAAGAAGCGATGAAAGAAGCGATGAAAGAAGCGATGAAAGAAGCGATGAAAGAAGCGACGACGCGTCGTTGAGTATTCGGATAACCGAAGCAATCGCTGAAGGGCAAAAGGGTTCACTTCCTTCAAGACGTACTTCCGCGTTACGCGAGGAAAAAAATTGCGGTCACGCACACGCGCACACGCCTTTGTACGTTTGTATTTTGGCATACGCGTTACGAATCGCGCGTATGCGTCAGCGTCATCTCACCTTCGATTCCTCAGCGCTCGCTTGTATTTTTCCCTACTCTCCGTGTCGTTCCAAAGTCCTTTTTGCCAACAACTCGAAGTATAGGTTCTTTGAACGTCCCAAACAACGTATACTCACTCGGCGAATATAGGCGAAAGCCGTAGCGTGCATTTTCTCTCGTTGGCCGGTTGTTATTAAAGTTGTCCATTAGCGCTTCGAAATTGACGATATCGAAGAAAATTCGCGTCCAGTGTACATAGCTGCGTACTGTATTTGCTATAATACGTACGATCGGGCGCACCCTCTCCTTCGTTATAGAAGAGGGTTCATAGGAGAGGAATTTTCCCTTCTTAGACATTTTTCGCTATAGGCAAATACAGCTAAAATTTTTCGCCATTTTCATTGGTGTCGATGTGTCTGGACGTAGATCATAGTCAGTGCCGGCATTTCGTAGTTTCCATCCTAGCGTTGTACCGTATCATAGTGTTGTGATTATTTTGAACGAGTTATTACCATTAATTATCATTTACGGACGTTAATTTCTTACTCGTAAAGTGCAACCACAGTACAGGACGCAGCGACGCTGATTGCGTCGTTGCTCTCCGATGGTTTCACAGTGACCAAATTGGAACATAACTGGACTTATCGCGTTGAGAAAAAGACGACGACAATAACAAGAACAAAAGGTAAGTTTCATTCAGGATCCGAAACAAACGAGCAAGGATATCATATGGGTTAAAAAGGTAGCGGAAAGTGACGAGTTGTTTGACGCACGTCGAATCGTCGGCAATTGTCAAAAAATGCGAATATAACCACTGGATTGAACGAGAAAAGCGACGTTAAATAAACATTTGGAGCGTGCAACCCTCTCTCTCTCTCTCGCTTTCTCTATTGCTTTATGAAACGTCGAGGTGACGTTCAAGATTGAGGCGATAATCGTGATGGGAAAAAAACGAAGCTACTAGTGAGTGCTTTTCGAAGAAAGAGCGCATTAGGAGATGAGCACCGAGTAAAGAAAGAGGATAGAAGTGGGTGGCAATAAAAGAGTCAGTACATACATATATATATAACACGGAATAAGAGGGCGAGAGAGAAAGTCTATATAACGCTCGGAAAGGTAGTTTCCATCTTTGTTGCACGAATGCGGCGTCAGCGTCGGTGGTGGTGGCAACTCCCTTCCACAAGGTACGCGCTGGCGCACATAGCCTCGCTAGGCAAGCAAGCAAGCAACAGCAATAAGCGTTCTAGTCTGGCTGTCCGCTGTGACTGCGCTTGTGCTGTAGTTGTATATCTTTGCGCGCTGCCTGCTACGTGGTGCTGGCTGTGCTGGTCAGCCATTTTGCACAGCAGTCGGTGAGACAGTGTGCGTGCGCATGTATGTGTGTGTTGTGCGAGAGTGAGAAAGAGAGAGAGAGACTGCCGTCGACATCATCGTCGTCGTCGTCGGGGTGGCAGAACAGACCGACTAACGACAGCTGAGGCCTTCATGTTGCTGCTTGTTTAGTTGTCTCTTTCTTTCCCTCTCTCTCTATTTCTCGCTATACTACCTACTATCCCATCTACACTCGCTGCCAGGCTCACCTTTGCCGAGGTAATTTCATTCTACCCTACCAGGTGCATCGCGATATCTTGCTTGTATCGTGTGCGTTTACGTGGATAACGACTGTGGTGTGTCGCTCGATTTTTACTTGGGAATAAGTACGCACACGTACATACACACACACACACACACACACGCACACACGCATTTGTTCGTACATTCGTGTAACGAGTGGATCGACACGAGAGAGCGAGAGAGAGGCGCGTCTCGCTCGAGCGCCGATGCCCGTTGTCACGCTGTATTTCGGAACGACGAGTAACCGCCGCTGCCGCTTCGACTTGTCATAGTGTGCGTGCGTGTGCTCCCGTTCTATTCTGCCGCAGCCGCGACGAGCTTACCCGTGAGTGTGATTCAGTGAGAAATTTCGAGGGATATTTTTAGGGCAACTTCCTTCGACGAGGGCTGACGCACAGTTTTATACGATTGTCCGTGAAATGTAGTCGTGCAGTTTACGAATCGTACGATCACGTTTTACTGTGTGTAGCTCGGCACGAGTACGCCTGCTGCCCATTTCTCTAGTGTGTGTGTGTGTGTGTGTGTGTGTGTGTGTGTAGGTGTATGGGTTTGTGCGCTAGCCTTCTGACTCATAACAATATACATAGTTAAATAAAGTACTGCTATAAGGAAGGATGGCACGAGTGTTTTGGCGTGTATGCCGACAAATTCTTTGGATTTCTAACAGTCGAGTGTCATATTGATGATCTTTTGGTTTGGCGAGATTTGACTTAGGTGAAAATATTGTACTGTCGAGGATATAGCATGTGCGTTGTTGAAAATCGATATTTATTTCGTGGAGTTACGTTTTCGAAATAGCCATTGTTCAGCCCTGTTTGTTGGGATATTTCGAAGCAGATGAGATTGAAAGTTGATTAGATCCATATCGGTCGCTTTATCTTCCACGATAATTCTCACACGTAGATATTTTAATTATATAATTAATAAAAGTGGTGCAATGACATCGCGATTGAACAATACCGCAACTATCGTATACTCGGAAACTATGCGTTTTGTGTCTTTTAAATGTTTTTTTGACGAATTGCATCATACGAGCAGCTGATTCGAGATTGATCGTTTTATTTCGAAAAACGAAGAAGATTGCCTCGTCTTTAATTTCCTCTTTCGCGAGTGAATACAGTTCTCAAACTACAGCGTACGCCGGAAAGAAGAAAATGTTATTTATTAGCTTTGACTCAGTTCTCGATAACGATCCTTGCTAATATTTGATTTTTATCGACATTGCCAAAGTACTCTCCATTTGATTGTTTGAGGAATAGGTGTGGGTGGTATTTTTACGGTGATACGCGACACTGGTTACAAGCCGAAAGCTGTAGCTTTCTTCTTTCATCGGCACTGGTCTAATATTGAAAGTACGACTGTCTGAAGAGTGGTACTAATCGATGGAAACTGTACTCGAAAGATCAACATTTATTTTGCCTCGATTTTTTTGTTCGTACAGCGTTGTGAGAGCAAGTTTAAAATTGTGCATGCTTACTTCGTCGACAAATTACTTTGGAGTTTTGCCGTTAAAAGCTGTGCGTGTCCCAAGTGATTAGCGACGCATGGAAATCGGTCGCAACTGATTTGCGAGAAAAATATATCTGTTGTTTTCGGAAGTTTTTAGTGCATTTTTTCACTGCGATTCTCGACAGAAATGGTAAAAATGTTAACAATGATTGTAATGTTTGTATGGTTATTTCAGATTGAATCATGGCCGCGGACGTTCCACGCGAGCGAGAAATCGCTGCTGAGGACAGTATCAAAGTTGTTTGTCGGTTTCGACCGCTAAATGACTCGGAAGAAAAGGCCGGATCCAAATTTGTCGTCAAATTCCCATCTGGTGGGGACGAAAACTGTATTTCCATTGGTGTAAGTTTCAATTTCTCACAAGATAGCACATTATTCATTAATTGATCTATAACAGAAACGAACTCCTTATTGACTTTTTTTAGTACGTTATTTGGAATTGTGTCTATTTTCCTAATCGGTACATATTAACGAGCGATGATATGATTATTACAGGGAAAAGTGTATCTTTTCGACAAGGTATTCAAACCAAATGCGACACAAGATAAAGTTTACAATGAAGCAGCAAAATCTATTGTTACCGACGTCCTCGCCGGTTACAATGGAACAATATTCGCCTATGGACAGACTTCGTCAGGTAATTTCGTCATTTTCAAAACGTAAACAAAGTATTGTGCACCTGCATGATAATTGTAACATAATTTTACCGACCCTACTACCTTTTATTTTTCAAATAATTTGAGTCCTTTGCATTGTATCTAACGTACTTTTATACAATGGAATAATTTCGTACTGTCGACAATATTATTAGACTACGCGTTTTAAACGTAATGCATATGTGCTGATACTGATCTGTAACGTTACTTCATCCGTAACCGTTTGATTTTTCGCCAACTACTTGCAGTCGTTCCATTGAAAATCTCAATGTTGTTTGGAGATAGCTCGTGTAATAACGTTCCTCTGTCGATTAATGCAATTAAACATTCACGTTTATACAGGTAAAACCCACACAATGGAAGGAGTTATTGGCGATCCGAATAAGCAGGGTATTATCCCTCGAATCGTCAATGACATTTTCAATCATATCTACGGAATGGAGGAAAATTTGGAATTCCACATCAAAGTATCGTATTTTGAAATTTACATGGACAAAATCCGAGATTTGCTCGACGGTAAGTTTGTAATTTCAACTCGAAAAAAAGAACGACTAATTTTAATCTTACAATCGTGATTTTTTATTGCAGTGTCGAAAGTTAATCTGAGCGTACACGAAGACAAGAATCGCGTGCCTTTCGTGAAAGGTGCAACGGAGCGTTTCGTTTCAAGTCCCGAGGAGGTATTCGAAGTGATCGAAGAGGGCAAGTCGAATCGCCATATAGCCGTGACGAACATGAATGAGCACAGCTCGCGATCGCATTCAGTCTTTCTAATCAACGTCAAGCAGGAAAACTTGGAGAATCAGAAGAAGCTATCGGGCAAATTGTACTTGGTAGATTTGGCTGGTTCGGAGAAAGTTTCCAAGACTGGAGCAGAGGGCACGGTGCTCGACGAAGCGAAGAATATCAACAAATCCTTGTCTGCCCTTGGAAATGTCATCTCAGCTTTGGCTGATGGAAACAAGACGCACATACCCTACAGAGATTCCAAACTTACGCGTATTTTACAAGAGTCGTTGGGCGGTAACGCGAGAACGACAATCATCATTTGCTGCTCGCCAGCTAGCTTCAACGAGTCTGAAACTAAATCGACTTTAGATTTCGGTTGGTAGTTTGCTTCACAATTGTTTATAATCGGCGTCTTTTTATGCAATATTAAATTTGCGTTGTTCCCCCTACAGGTAAACGAGCCAAGACAATCAAGAACGTAGTAACAGTGAACGAGGAGCTTACGGCTGAAGAATGGAAACGAAGATACGAGCGCGAAAAGGACAAGGCTGCTAGGCTTCGAGGCAAGGTTGAAAAACTGGAAACCGAATTATCGCGCTGGCGATCAGGTGAGACTGTCAAGCCTGAGGAACAGGTTAATTTGAACGAAACCTTGGACGTCACTACGCCCGTTGCACCTGTTCCTGAAGGTACGTAGACATAGGTCGTAATCACGTCGTGTCGACCGATATTTTCTTGATTTCTAACGTTATTTATCAAATATTCTAGTCCCAATTCGAGTTGACGACGGACCAATACCTGCAACTCCAGGTGGTGGTCTCATGGCTGGCTCACTGTCCAATGAAGAGCGCCAGAAACTGGAAGAAGAGCGCGAGCGTTTGTATCAACAACTCGACGACAAAGACGAGGAAATCAACCAACAGTCGCAGTTTGTTGAGAAACTGAAGGAACAGATGGAAGAACAGGAAGATTTGATCGCCAGTGCGAGACGTGACTACGAGCAGCTGCAACAGGAGATGAACAGAATTCAGCAGGAGAACGAGAGCGCTAAGGAAGAAGTGAAGGAGGTCCTGCAGGCTCTTGAGGAACTTGCTGTCAATTATGATCAGAAATCCCAAGAGGTAACGACATTTCTTTCAAACTCTCATCATTTTTATCGTGTTTTAATAATCGATCTATCAATATTCATCGTTTTCGGATCGCACAGGTTGAGGCCAAGAACAAGGAGCACGAGACACTGACTGAGGAGTTGTTGGCAAAACAAACTACCCTGAACACAACGGCTGCAGAGCTGCAACAGTTGCGCGATATGTCTGCCCATCAGCGTAAACGTATCGCGGAGATGTTGACGAATCTCTTGAAGGATCTGGCCGAGATAGGCCTTGCCATCGGCGGTGATGAGAGCCTTAAAATACTTCCTGATAGTACCGGCAAACTCGAGGAGGAGTTTACCGTGGCGAGGCTTTACATCAGCAAAATGAAGTCGGAGGTGAAGAATCTCGTGCAGAGATGCCAAGGGTTGGAATCCAGCCAGACGGATTACAATAAAAAGGTACGACAACCATTCTACATCGAAGACATTGTCCAACATATCTTATTTTCTTGTAATAATAATTACAAATGAATCGAAATGTGTAGGTGTCCGAGTATGAAAAGGAGCTCGCCGACTGTCGTCTATTGATCTCCCAGCATGAGGCCCGTATGCAAACTCTGCAGGAGACGATGAAAGAGGCGGAGGCCCGCAAACGTGCCTTAGAGGAAGATGTGGATGCAATGCGCGAGGAGTGTGCTAAGTTGAAGGCCGCTGAGCAGGTCCAGGCGGTCAGCAACAAGGAAAAGGCGGAAGAAAAAGAGGCCGCTACCAAGATGCGACTTGCTCTTGAAGAACAGATGGATCAGCTAAGGGATGTCCATCAGAAACAAGTAATTTATACATTTTTTATTTCTTTTGTTTAAAGAGCGATAAATTGAAGGTATACTTTGACAATAATGGACTATTTCTAGGTCGCAACATTGCGAGACGAAATTTCTGAGAAACAGGAGATGATCAGTGAATTAAAGGACATGAACCAAAAATTCACTCTGGCGCACCAACAAATGCAAGCGGATTACGAGCGATTGAAGCAAGAGGAGGCTGAAAAGTCTGTCAAGTTGCAGGAACTCATGCTATTGAACGAGCGACGTGAACAGGTAATGTCCCGTGATTTCAAGATAACTATTTGCTTATGAAACAAGTTGTATCGATTCTGAGCGAGTCGTATGTCTTATCACAAATTTGTCGTGTCTCAGGCGAGAAAAGATCTCAAGGGTCTGGAAGACACAGTGTCCAAGGAGCTTCAAACTCTGCACAACTTGCGCAAACTCTTCGTGCAAGACCTCCAGGCTAGAATTAAGAAAACCATCAGCGCTGAAGACAACGAGGACAATGGAGGATCTCTTGCACAGCGACAAAAGATTTCCTTTTTGGAGAATAACCTCGACCAATTGACAAAGGTAATTTATTTTAATCCCAAAGAAATTTTTTAGCAACTGGAATTAATGTGACTGTGATAAAATACATTGAATTTGGCTGCAGGTCCACAAGCAACTGGTGCGAGACAACGCAGATCTGCGCTGCGAGTTACCAAAGCTAGAAAAGAGGTTGCGCGCGACAATGGAACGCGTAAAGGCATTAGAGACGGCTCTGCGCGACGCCAAGGAAGGCGCGATGCGCGATCGTAAACGCTATCAATACGAGGTCGACAGGATCAAAGAGGCTGTGCGACAGAAGAACTTGGCGCGTCGTGGACCGAGCGCTCAAATTGCCAAGCCCATCCGGGCTGGACAGCACCATGGTGGTGTCGGTGGCATCAATGCCATCAGGACCGGCAGCAACCGAGGTGACTAAGGCGTCAGCACCGAACAGTAGGGCTTTACTGTACGTTTCAGTTCCTAACCATTTGCTAAGTTTTTCACGATCACGTAGTACTCATCTTTGCATGATCCTTGAAACAATAGTGATATTACAAGTAAAACATATATATATATTTTTTTTCTCATTGATTTAAATTGCATTCTATCCGATTTAGTCTCATTCACATTAAGTTATTGACATCAAGCATATATATATATATATATACGCTCACGCACACATGCACAATTGCCGGGTCACAGCGCGTGTCGCTGCGATTTCGAAACGTAAATTATTGATTTCTTTTTTCACATTGCGCCTTTTTCTTTTACTTTGCTTTCATGTTCTCCTCCCGCTGACTAGATGTGGACGTTAATCCGCGCTCGTAAGCCGAATCATAGCATAGACAATGCCAAAACGAACTTGTCTTCACTCTTTTGCAGAAAACAAATACAACAGTGTTTTTGAAATGGAGATGAACAACTGTATTCCACGCGTGACCATGGCTACTTTGTAAGCATAAACGGAATGAAAAAATAACAAAAACAAAACACAAAACGTTGCTGCAATGCTCTAGTTATCGATGAAGTTCAGCGAAATCACTATTTACGCAAATCTATTATACTATAAATATTAATTATCATTATTGATGATTACTATTATTAGTACTACTATTGATTATTGATTATTAGTACTATTATTAATTATCATTATGATTATCATGATTATTGATTATTTTTATTGCAATTATACGTTAAGATAACATATTCACAACGAGCACCATGTCGGTCACGTAAAAGTTAGCTAAACATGAGGAAAAACAAATAAAAATCATACATAAAGAATAACAAATTCCGTGCGCATTGCAATCATTGCTGCGCGAGGTTACATAGAACATGAAGGCGAGCGATGTATAACGGGAAGTGCTGGGCGCCACGTACGCGCTGAACGTATGAATGTATCACTATTGCTTATCCTGTCGATTTGTAAATAGTTCATTTTTGATAAATTATTATTCTTAGTTATTATTTAATTAAAGTATGTAACAAAGTGGAGCAGGAGGAAGATAACGGCAGAAGAATAGCTTGTGTAATAAATAGTGGACATCACTCAATGTGCACTAAATGAAATAGAACATTGTAATGATCTGTGTGCGTGAGAGCTCTTCTCGTCATGAATCGAGATGAGGGAGGATAAAAAAAATGCAAATTATGCCCAAAATGCAAGCAAAGTTTATCACGATAAAATGTTTTCATTATTAAATAAAGTATATAGCAGAGCTATGAAAAAAAAACAAACGTGCATTTGCATCGAAGCTTTTATTCACTGCAATTATCGACACTTTTTGGATCACTTTTACGCAACCTCTATGTGCGAGATTCAAAGCGTTGATCTTTCCTCCTGAAGCACAAGATGCAGTGTTTTACCTCAGCTTATAAGAAGACTGCGTCTCTTGATACGTGCAATCGAACGTTGAGAAAGAAAGAGAGAGAGAGAGAGAGAGAGAGAGAAATGCAGATTTTGAGAGAGAATATATGTGAGTGGTGGTTGCATCTTCCGTACAAATGACCCCGGAAAGAAAAGTCCTCGTCTCTATACTGTCGTTCGGAGGGTTCGCTTGATACTCGGTCAAGTTCAGTCAACTCATCCATCGTTACCGTTTATATTTTCTTTTTCAATACCGAGACGAGAGATTTTTCTTCGTCAAATTCGGGACCGATTCGATCGGAAGGCGTAACTCTGTAAACGACGATGTACATGTAGTAAACGATAAGTTCCTATCCGCCGAGTGTGTATTGCGATAAGTGAACGCAACAGACGTCGTATCGTAAGAACGATCGATACGCGTTTACTTTTCTCTCCTCTCCATCGGTCGCAGAGATACGTATATTTGGGAACTCGCGTTGTTGTCGACGAGACGCTTCGTTTCGTGAAGGATTTGGAGGTAAATCTTTCGAGAGATGACGCGTCTCGCCGGCAACGATACAAGTCCCCCAAAGTGGCGTTTGCTATTACCAAGCACGATTCCAGCCGCTCGCAGGTACGGCCGGCAGCACGCCATCTGAACGTAGATGCACGCACCACGCGTCGGACCGGACCCACGAGGACGCCAAATATATCCGTTTGATTGTGCGCCTTCAACGACGTCGATTCGCTTACGAGCACGCGCCTCCGTATCGAGCTTTCTTTCGCCTCTTTTTGTGCACGGTATCGTTGTAATATTTTGTCGTTTCGATGTATTTTGCCGCAAACGAGAAACGTATCGATTTCCCGACAAATTTATGATTTTGTACATATATAACAAGCCAATGAAACATAACGAATGTTCAATTCGCCGTTAATAAGCTGTGCAGAGACTTAATTACTAATCGAGAAAGAACGATCGGGTTGGATTGTAAGAGAACTGAGAGTGGTAATCGAAGAATTGAAAACGCGCGATTTAAAATAAAAGGACGATGAGACTCCAACGATACGTTTTTTTCTATAAAAACCAATTGGTCGATGCTAATACACAATAGGGAAATCGACGAACACAATTACGGACGTTCTCGATGATTTGCGACTGCCGTGGTGTCGCATTGACCGTTCGGTGACGAACGAGCTTGCGCCGGCAAAAAGAAAAAAAGAGCTAGCCTTATTTATAATTTAGTGCGCGCTAATAATATCTCTGTATCTTGAGCCAGGTACTTCAATGAATGAGAGTTTAGCAATATAACGCACGACCTATGTCTCTGTGAGGGAAGGAGAAATTATTATAAAAATTAAGAAAGAAGCTATGTATAGGTGTGTATGCATATACGTGTAATTGTATGTGTTTGCGTAAATGCGTGCGTGCGGGCGTGTGTGCGCGCGTGTGAGTATGTGTGTGTGGCGCGCGATGTAGCCCCGTCCTTATTACGATGTAAAGGTGATATTTGCGGTGGACACAAACAACCTCGATTTCAAACTATTTATTTTTATCTCGTATTGTAACACTGCAATGTGCTTAATAAATATTTTGCATAAACATACACACTTGTTGTACCATTGAACTCGATCGTTATCTTGCTTGATACACGTATTACTCTTTCCCATTTCTGCAATATTTTGGTTTTGTTCACTCTTCGCGTCCAGAGCGTCGCCACAGTTTCCAATAATTGCTTTGGTTTTTGCCTTTCAATTAGACGTCGTCGTTAATTCACACCGATGAGCTGGCCTCTGTTATTTCGAACTGTCGCGCGCTAATAACGAAAGTTTCTCGCGTGATGGATTTGCCGATTCACGACGGTTTGGCCTCCCCGCACGCACGCACACAGTTATAATCCATTTTGCGCCGTTCGATCATTGTTGTAATTTAGCGAGCTCGAATTAATTCCTCGATTTTGCGATTGGATCGATGCGACGGAACTTTCGTTCTTCTTTCTCTTCTTATTCAAATGAAGCTCGTATTGTTCCAACGCACGAAGAGGGTGTGAATAAGTAACGCTTTTTTTATTTCCTGTATATAAACACCGAATATGGGTTGGAGTAACCGAAAAGCGATTGTAAGATCATTTTGTTGTCTCATCTATTGCACTTTCCACGCGATCGAAGAAGAGTCACGCGTGTGTAAATTGAACGACGTGTCTTAACGTTAAAATAAACCAAAGAGTATATAGAAGCTTAATTACGTGTATCTCTCTCGTTCTCGACACGAATTAACGTACAAGTATAAGTTGATAAATAGCAAATGATCACGAAGAAAGCTTGCAACGTAGCCACTCGAAAGATTAAACGAGTAGATAGGAATGCTGATCGACGCCAACGCTCCACTAATTTCCAATTTTGAGGCGGACAAAAGAACACATAATGATAAAGCACAACATCGCCGCCTGTAATCAATGTGATCTAGTGTACGATTAAGTGCACGCGCCTATGTATGATAAATTGAGCAATTCGCAGAGTCGATCGGCGGGCTGCTCTTAGCGCAAGCTTTACCGTTGTATCGTGGATATTCCGACTTTGTCGCAACTAACACGCGGGCAACGATCGTTCGTCGTGCGTATTTCTATGTATTGTAACGAAACTGCACACGAATATGTATACGAGGAACGAGTTATTAAACGTGTGTATCCTTGTACGACGAAATTGCGCCCCTGCTTGGGAAACGCTACGCGTGTATCGCGTCTCGGCGAGCTGTCTCGTACGCGTGCTCGAGCTGTGGGGATGCTTCGTGTTTCGATTGACAACGATATTTTTTCACTTGAAACAAAAGAGACAAACACAAAACCTGTTCAATGTCGTGTATCGACATTTTTATATCCTCTTTACGTTGAACAAGTACAACTTGATCATTGTCGCACGTGATATAGATTTAAAAAGCTCTTGTATAAAGTTGTACACGCTGTACGACACGTTCGAAGTAGGCAACATTCGAAACAGTGCTCTACCTCGACGAATATGTACGCGTATGAATATATACATACGCGTAACTTGTGTTAATTTGGAATAACGATGTATCCCTGTTGCACGCGAGCGTATACCTCTCGTTGAGGGTAAACGATTGCCCTCGAACCGAGAGACACGCGAGATTTCCAAAGTAAACTAAACGTAAAAGAGTTGCAATTATTTTTCATACTAGCAAAAGTGAGAAAAAGGAAAAGCTATTACTCCCGCACTCGTACACGCGCGAATGTTATTGTACTTATAAAGTCATACACATGCATGACTATATACGACCTACAGGCTAGCGTGGTTTATCGTAGTAAGGAGTGGCCGCGACGCGACGCATTCGAGAGCATTTTGAGGGAGGAACTCGATGATTGTCTTTTTTTTCCAATGTTTCGACTAGTATAAGCATATATATAGGCGCATGTGTACCGCTCTATCGTTCGTGAAATTCGATACTAGCGCGTGTATCATCGTGCGAATTTGATTATACTTTCGACGTGCTTCGTGGCAATGTTCTTTTTCGTTTCGACGAATAAATGAGAAGATGATATGCTTGATCGCGTGTGTAAGACATATATGATATTACTAAACTGGTTGAAATAAGAGTATTTAAAAGAAAAGAAAGGCTGTTCGATCTTATGGCATTAAATAGTAGAGCGATGTATCGATTGGCAGGTAATTGTTATTTTATAACGCTTTTGTCGCTGTCGACGAGTGCGTTTCCACCAAAACTCGCTCCAAACGCCGACAACATGCATTATACGCGTTGAAAACGAGCAAAGCTTATCGATTGTTCAAGATCAGTTGATATTTCGATTGTAAATGCAAGCTGTATTTATGGAACATTATCGATTGTATTACGTAATAAAATCATTGGATTAAATTTCATTTACGACAAAATACAATATCTTGTGATTTATACACACGAATCTCGATGGTGCTGCAAGTTTTTAGACGATCGATACTTTTGTTGTTGTTCGTCTTACTTGTGTAATCCTTTTTACAGAGTCTCCACCAAACGAGGTCTAAACGGAAGATCGGGATCGATATCCAAATGGCAAAGATACGGTTTATTCAGATCCGATCTAGGTTTTGGAAATCTAGACAAATTTTTGTTAAAAATCTTTATTTGCTTTGGTATTTGTGAAAACAAGTGTCTTGGTCGACGTGTTACCTTTTCGGGGGAGTATCTTGCCTAGGACAGCCGCATTCTTCGGTTTCAATAACCTCCGCTGGGAATAATTGCGTTAAATTTCCGAAATTATTCGTCAAGTCAGCTTCGGGCAGCCACAGATTTTTCCTGTATAAAATATATTCGAAATAATAGCCGAAACGCTGGCAATTGTGAGTCGGGGCACGCGTACCTGGAACTGTATTTTCTTGATCTCGGTCCACGTAATCCGCTGGGAAAAACGCGAAAGAATACATCGTTGGTCGTTGTGTAGTTATTTCGAAAGTGATCGCCACGATGTTTTATCAAGAATTCAGAACCTAAACCTCTCTGAAGCCAACGCCAGTACGTTATTTATGAAAGTTGCAAGAAGCTGTGCACTCGACAAAAATCTCACCTCTACTTTGATTTTATTGTCCGTTAACGCTTGCCTATCCTTGGGTAGATTACAATTGGTTTTACACGTATACGTGCTATCGTAAACGGTAACCCAATTATCCGATGGTGCCTGATAATCCGCGCGTCGATCAAACCAATTGCCAACGAGAACACGAGCGTCGTAACGACCCTTCAGCGAATCTTTCACTGTATCGTTCAATTCGACTCGTTGCTTTTTCGATCTTTTTTTCACGGTTGAACAGCGTGTGCAACATCCCGAGGGCAGTGCTTCGAATTCAAAGTTCATCGCAGCCATTATCGCGAGAATTTTCAGTTCTCTTTATCGAGAAGTTACGCGATAGACGTTGGGAATTTTGACGATTGACTTGACAAAAACATTGCGTTTACTAGATAGCAAACAAAAGCTAGCGCGTCATATTGAAATGTCACTATTACGAACAACACGTGAATTATGGGTTTTTTAAAATGGTTGATTCAACTACCTGATGTAAACAGCTACGATGTACGCGAGATCTCCAAGAATAACACGTTCAAACTTAAAAGTTAAAAGCATTTATTTGTATGATTCTGTACAATTTTACGATAGGATCGGTAGCTCACGAGACTGTAAGTTCACGATTCGTTATTACAAACGACTCTCGAAGTGAAGAGATTATTTCATACGTAGATAAACTGTCGTTATTGAGTTGTATATGGCAGTAATTTCAGTTCAAGTGTATTCCGTGATCAGAATAGAGCGGCAATTATAATACAATATTTTTATCGTTGAGGCAGTCTTTAGAAATCACAATAAATAGGTTTCCGTCCAAACAAAACAATGATTATTATAAAAACTTAATTAAACAACAAAACGAGATAATTTCAATCCATTCTTGACGAATACGTCCAAATATTGAAATCATTTTCCAATGGTACTATTCAATAGTCGTCACTTACATAGGTAGGTTCTGTAAATCTATACAAAAAGTATTCGTTCTATGTAATCTCATGTATAACAATATACGCAGTTTAGTCCAACCATTGAAATATCTTGATGTTCAATTCATTTCGTCGTCATTCACAGTCGTAATTTTAAATGATTACCAAAAAATGTCATGTCATGCTTTAAATATTTCCTATTCTCCATTTGATATGCCAGCGTACACGACAATGGCTATGACAAATCCTTCTTTTTTTTTCTTTTCAAAAAGCTCCTTTTCACGAGAGGTAGCGGTAAAAATATACGGATTTAAACAAGTCCGTACGTAGAGTGTTTGGCTAGCTTTTTTGTTAACTAGTTAAAACAAGTTACGAATGGATGAAATGGCATGTATTTTTCCACGTAGAAATCTTTAGAAAATATTTCGGCATGATTGTGCATTCCGGACACAAAAAAAAACTTAGTTCTATTATTCAACAATGGAAGTATCACACTATAAAAACGCAATCTTCTAGAAAGATTACGTTTTTATATTTATAAATGTTCAATTTATTAATTTCTTATCTATTACAGCTACGGGATCACACAAAATCAATAGCATAATAAATACCACAAACCAAGTAAAATAATTGTTTCATGTGTAATTAAGTTCATTGGTGGGTGGAAATATTTGATGTTGTTTTCATAAACGAGAGCTTTTTTCGATATAACCAAATAAAATAATTCTCTTAATTGCCGAATAATGTTTTAAAAAATTACATAGGTTATCATTATTTATCGGTAAATACACAGCTTCTCAAACAAAACAATAAAAACAACAATTTCAGTAACGCATACCATACTAGAAGATTTGTCTGAATATATCACAGGCATGAAATATTTCAATAAATTATAAACAATTTGGTATTAGTAAAGTTAGCGTAAAATTAAAAAGTAGAAAAGTCATATACAACGAAATTGCTTGCCGCTTTTATTAAATATACTTTAACAAAAAAAGCTCGATTGTTATGAGTAAATTTGAATGAAGTTGTATGAAAACAGCATCGAATATTTCAAACGGTAAATTGATTACTAAGTAGCAACCCTAGTAAAGAGATGCGGAGCCATCATCGAAATAAGACGGTACACAATACCACCATATTCAAGACGAGCGATCCGCACAGCAAAATTGACAACATAGGACTGGTAACGACAGTGGTGTGGCCACTGCATTTGGTATCGTTCATACCATTACACGATTGTGGTGTCGATCTGCTAGTGCCATCGCTATCGTTTATTAATGAGCACCTTGGCGAACAATTATTGCTTCTGATTCTCGCGATGGTCGAGTTGTGAGTTGTCAGCGGACTCTCGGGTCGCGTAAAATAGCATCGCTCCGATGCAACGGAACACTGATCAAATTCGTGGATCGAAGGTTCTCGTGAATGACCGTAATTAGAGCCCGTGGAACCGATACCCGAGCTCTGACTGGACGATCGCGAAAGAGTCGGCATGTCGATACCCGATTGCCAATACCCGCCTGCAACCCATGAACTTTGTGCTACCGAATGCAATTTTGGAGGAGCCAAGATGGCACGCTTTTGGTTATAACGATGCTGCTTGTTAAAGATGTCAGGACTAGTTGTGCTGTATACTCTTGTCTCAAAGATTTTTGAAGAATGCGACGGTGGAGTTTTCGAGTGATTTCCAAGCGAAAGGGAATTTAGACTAGTAAGACTGTCATTCAAAGAATAGTTGGGACTTTTCAACGTTTTAGCTAATTGATTGTCGGTTTCTGATGCAGAAATAGACGTTCTTGAAGTTGACGAGCTCGCAGAAGATATTTTCTTGTCTTTGTTTGACCTGTCGATGAAACGACAAATTTAATTGTTAGTTCTTCCACGTATTTTTATGTTAAAATTACGATACATACCATTGGGTCAAACTTGCGGGTCGAAGCGGAATAGGAGTTTCTAGAGCTGCAGGACTCATCAAAGCGTTAGTAATATTTACAGGTGAATGAACATTTCTGGGTCTATCTCGATCAATCACTGGATCCTCATCTAAATGCGACGAAATCTCTGATGATGACGACAGAGAAGAAGCATTTTTCCAAGTTGGTGATTCCAATTTTTTAAAAGCCAGAGATCCATTGGGGCAGGTTTTAAATGGCTTGAATTTTAAGTTAGCTAATCCTACTGCTGCGCTAAGAGTGACGATCTGAAAAGAGAAACTAAAGTGTATCTATGAACCTTCTCAAGTGTATGTATAAAAGTCACTTACAAAGTATTGGTATGTACTATCATTATCAAACTCCCAATTATTACTATTATTTATCTTGAACACTTTCAAAATGGCAGTGGTTGAGAAAGCTCTGGTTAAAATGAGACAAATCCATCCAATTATTGGAAAAATATCTGATTGTCGATTCCCCATTGGACTTGCAATGCAAGCAACCGATTGCAATAATATTCCACATAGTGGAAGATACCAGACTTCGGTAAAGTAAATAGTTACTGAAGCAAAAATTGATAAAAGCACTCGCACAATTTTCTCAATGGATTCTCGATTCTAAAAATACGTAAATCAATATTACATCTATGAATTCCTATTTTCTACGACATTAGTTACCTTGATTATTCGTTTGATTGGTTTCTGTTTGAAAAGAAGCATTTTATATTGAGTCATCCATACTCTCTGCTGATGTAATACATTTTGTACCAGTGATTGGCACTTAAAACATAGCGGAAATTTTTTTTCAAATTTCAATTGGAATCGTGAAAGTTTTATGTCATTAAACTCGTCGATAGAGTCCTCGAGTTCTCGTAATTTATATAATTTGAGTTCTTCTTTTATATTACATTTTTCGCAAAGACTGTTTTGGTTTGGCTGATACGATTTCCTTTCGCAGTATGATTTATCGATAATTCTACTTCTACGTTTCACTCGATGCTGTTCAGGTATTTCATAATTGTAATCTCCATCCTGAAAATAAAATTCTGATTATAGCATAGAATTGTACAAAGTGTAACGGAATAGACGCAAATGAACACTATTTGACCTCGGAAAATCCATTGTATTGTTCGCAAAATGGGCAAAACCACCAATTAAGCGATTGTCGTTGAACTTTGACATTGCAATTACAAAACCAACAATTCACTTTCACCGGCCAACGATTCCTATCCACGGACAATCGAAATCACAAGAAATATCGTTAGCAATACAAACGAATAATAAAAGTAGGAATGTCTTTCGTTTATTTCAGTGAAAGAGATACTTGCCTTATTTTATAAAATGCAGTCGTACAAGTTATTAACGTTATTGTTGTGATAGAAATAATTGGTATAAAATTGAGAAACAGATTTGTATCGAAATCCATTTTATTAAAATATACGTTTGTTAAACTCGGATAATACGTGAATTTGCTCCCGCCAAACTCCAAGGCATAACCTCAAAGTCGAGTGTTGTCCATCTTTCTACGTTGAACGTAATACATTAAATTCATTGATTCATGTCACACACTTTCTTAGGAAAACATTAAAATGTTTGTATGTACGTTCCGGCGTTTACAGTTACGAGTTTATCAAATATTTCATTGATTACATTTGACGTGAACTGGTAAGTTCACGTGTAGGAGAGTAATCAATGGTGATCAACAAAGTACGAAGCCGGAAAACAAAACTAGATCGACTGTTAGGGGCTTTATCACTATCAATTTTCAATATCACTAGATGGCGGCAATTCCCAAACATTTTACTTGATTTAAAGCGATTGACTATTTATCAATATTGTACATGGAATTGAATAGAAAGCAAATACGTGGCAAGCAAGATTCAGTTTCAAATGTAGTTAACGGAACGCACGTTTGGAAGGGTATGGGATTGAGAGATCAAAGATGTAAAATCTATCGGTGTTAATTCTTTTAAAAACATTTTATTTGAAAAAATAACGGTATAACGTTAAAATATAAATATACAGTAATAAGTTTACAAAACCATCAGTCTTAGGTTACAAATAAAAATATAATAATACGCCTTTCAGAATATCTGCGCGTTACTTATTCGGAACACTTATTATATACAGTCATATAAATACGATAAGATATCGATTCACACCGAGTAAATACGTGGCAATAAATTATATTAGCTAAAGCCGAAGCACGCAAAGTCGGCTGTAGGTCTTGAACCTGATCAATGTGCACGATTCACGACTTTTCTAACGGACTTTTTTTGCGAATAAAGGACAACAAATATTTCGAATACTCAGCGAACAAAAGCTTCAATGTTGATTGTTAGTTGCTGGTAAATACGTTAGTTGGGATATTCTCGTAAGAACGATTGTTTGTCGAAAGTTCGATGACTTGTAATATGGATGAAATCTAATTTATCCGTGTTAACGATAGTGTCGCGTGCCATTGACGAACGACTTGAATGTAATAACTTTGAGATTTCTCTTGAAAATGCTATTTGTAAAATGACGTACTTTTGGCGTGAACAACAACACTGAAGAAAATACACCATAATTCGGAATTATACGAATCGGCTTCGTTGTATAATGGCAATAACGAATGTACTCGGTGATACGTTGCACCTGCAGGCATAAAAATAAAATGATTTACAATACTATAATCGGAGCATAACAGGCAAAGCGTGGCGCGATGTTTTACGATTCGTAAACCTTTTAGTCGTTATAGTCGCGATGAAAGGAAAACCAATTTCAAATTGAAACGGTAAAACAGCGATAAAAACACGATCAAACCACCTCTCGTTGGAAGTCACTCTTGTGTTAACAATGCGAAAAAGCTACATTACGCGTACAATGCGATCGAATCTTTCCCAAATCTATCCGAACTTATACTTGCGTTCAATTACTCTAGCGACAAAAAATTGTTTTTTTTTCTCTCGAACGCACGAATATACCTGTATATTTTAGCGAATGACAGGTGCGCTGGAGCTGCACGGTCTAACGAAAAAAATTGAAAATACGAAGTTGAAAGAGTATACGGAATCCCCCCTCTGCCCAGCACGACCACTACCACCACTCCCCGCAGAGGACAGGAGATAACCAAGAGGAGTCCGGTTGCCGTCGATTGACCCAGTAAAATACGTGGCGGCGGCGGCGGCGGGGCCCTCGTTCATACAGTCGCTCTTTACCCGCCGACTATAAATAGAACGTCGGACAGCTTCTCTCTCTCTCTCTCTCTCTCTCTCTCTCGTGTAGCAAGCCAATCTCACCTTGATTTCCAGTTCTCCTCATTGCTGAGTGCTGTTGCTTGGTAATGCCTTGGCTACGGGTCGTTGGCCTGGTCTGATGGGTTTGACGATCCGTACTCGACTCTTTCGTTTAGCCACCGTTAATACCGATGTCGACTCTTCGTTATCCTATAGAGTCGTTCAAATTATCGTTTGTCAATCGTACTCTCCTAATGTTTGTTTCTCTTTACCTGCTTGAAACGATCGAGAGTCTTTTTTAATACGTGCACGTGATGCGGCGTTACTATCTTTTCGGCGTTATCGCCTTCTTCAACGATTATCGACATTTCACTTTTTGGGTTTTTCACTTCTCCGCTCTCGGAAAGGTATCCACTTTCGGACGCGCTGTGCGAAATCTGCAGTTGCATCAATTGGTCAATCGATATTTTTGTTTCTCGTTCGTTTGTAACATTTCGAGGAATCGTCGTCTCAAGAGAACGACCAAAATGTATTACGCACGTATTTACCTGATTTTGCTGTTCGAATCGAAACTCTTGCGCGGTGCTACTGAAGGGAGGCGCGCTCTGATAGACGTTTAAACGATCGCGTTCTTCTTCGATTTTCTCATAAAAGTCAATCATACCACATTTCAGATATTCCAATTTCTTTAGGATGCTTGCTTTATTTTCAATGTGGGATTTCAAGGATTCAATCTAATGGAACATGTACGAAAATAAAGTAACGTCGCAACTTTCTCGATATCTATTCGCACGATAATTATACAATTTACTTACCTCGTTTGCATGCATATTCCGTAATTCAGTTAAGTGGGCTTCCAAAGTGGCTAATCGCGCTGACGCGGCATTTTTCTTCAATCTTATCTCTTCGTTGTTCAGAGTATTTGGGGTCTGAGACTAGGACATTAACTTGCAATTTAACACATTCGTCTTTGACACTTTTTTATTGGTTAATTAGGTTATTTTTGGTGTTAATTAGTTGGTGCTTACCGTTATCGAATGGTTTAGAGTTCTTTCGAAGAAAGTATTTCTTCTACGGATGGAGTGAGTGTAGGTCTTATTCAAGCTTTCATTTGGAAAATATCTGTTGTCTTGAGCAGCATTTTCCTTGGCATCGTGCAAAGACTTTTCCATTTTTTTCATTTGTCTCATTTTTGCGCAAAGTGCTTTTTCGGCACTCAACAATTCAAATCGTCGATTCACGTCATCCAGAATTAATTTCACGTGCATCTATTTGACAATTTTCAACGAAACGACGTCAACGAGAGATCGGAAGAGCGTTCGTTTTGCGAATAAAAGCAACGATACGTACCTTTCTCAAATTGCTCATTTCAACGGGTAAACGAGTCGAGTTACTATTCGTATTTGTCGACCAATCATCATCAGCATCGTTGGAAAATTTTTCAATATCGTGATTAATTTTGAGCATTTGCTTAATTTTGCTTTTTATCTTTTGGAAACTTGTATCGATCTGACAACAAAATAAATAAAGTAAGAAGTCGAGAAAAAAACTGAATAAACTTAATGTCGATAAATACCTGATTATTATTTTCGTCCTGTAATTTCGACGGTATTAAATCGTTGTATTTATCCTGGAATGCCGTTCGCGAGTGGCTTATGATAGTAGACATATCGTTCAAATTGTTTTTCGGGTACGTTATGCGTTGGCGATTGGTAGGAGAATGAATTTTATTGTTGCAAACGTTCATCAATTTAACCTTCAAATCGACATCTTTGTGCTAAAAATTGTAATAGAATCGTTCGATAGATTCAAACGAGTATTTAGCTATCCGTGTACGACGTATAGACTTATCTCCGTACGTACCTCTTGCATCTCTTTCATTTCTTCCATCGACGAAGAAAAATCGTTTTGATTACACCAACTCTATACGGAATTGAAACGTCAAACAAAAGAATGATTACAAATTTCGTTGATCGTTTCACGACCATGAATGAGCTTGAAAGTTATATGTTTGAAAGGCGTTGAGTAAACGTGCGCGCGTGTAATATACCTTTGGATAACCATTGATTCGTTGGCAACGGTTACAAAACCACCAGTACAGCTTGGCTCTCCAAATTCTTACAACGCAGTTACAAAACGCGCACTTTGCATTTACGAGCCATCGGTGTCTGGATACACGAAATTCAAAACAAGATGCATTGAGTCTTTAGCGATATTGGAAAACAGTAGAAAAAAAGACGTTCAAATCGCGAGCAACAACAGCAACTCGTTGGAACGACGACACATGTACAGTACCTACGGTTATGCAATCCTTTTTTTTATTTCAAACAGGCGCGTACATACGTCGACGATCCGCGTTTCGAGTAGCAATTTCATCAAATCAAGATACGTAGCAGTTCAGACGTAGATCGCAACTTGAATCTAATTTTAATTTTAACGATTGACGAATGTACGTATGTATAGAAATACGTATATGCGTTTACGCACGTACACACTCACTTGAGTTTGCAAAACAGTCCAAAAATTAAAACGGCAACGATCAGAGCCACAAACACGCAGACATTGACAAAGATGTTCCACTTGTCCATTTCGCTGAGTGGTAATTTGTAATCGTATTCGGGAACGTACCAATGGAAAAGCTCTTGGAAATCCATAATCGCGCACTACGTGTACGTGGTTAAGGTCAACGCAACAACGTTTTAACGATATATTTATCAAGGTCGACACTCGAATCAAAGACGATGTACGAAAAGCGATTTGCGACACGTATACCGAGCGATCGTTGAGACGCTTGTGCGCATATACGATCGTCACCCAAATTACTCGTTGATTTGGGCTTTTGTTTTTGTTTTGATTGGCACTGAGCACTACGAGATTTCTGTCATTCCGCGTGCGTGTGTGCGCGTGCGTGTACTCAAACTTTGCCAATTTTCACGTTTATTTCATACACTCATCGCTTGCACCGAACAAAATAGCTTCAACGCTATTACGTCGAGTGCGTCTATTGATTTTTGTGAATTGTTAACTGTATACACTTGCATATTATCGGCGCGTGTGTGTATAATACACACACACACACACACACACACACACACACACACATATATATGACTAATTACGCGCTACGGCGCATAAAAAAAGCAAAAACGTCAATTTGTGAGATCACTAACGATGTGTATCATTAGTCTTGTACTCGTATTCAACGTGCTACACGTAATTCGTAAGATCAAGTGCAAACAATATTGTTGCACGTCTAATTTAACATACCATAAGCTCGTTCGATTGAACGAGCGTAACAAGATAAAATCTTTATAGTCATCTTTAAATACACGTGAATATCGTACTAATCCAAAGGACTATCCCGACAACAAGCTCTTGGCTCTTTATAGCAATCGTTTCCAGTAATCTCTTTTCCATTTTTACGATCGTTTTCCTTTTTATCACCTTGCTTTCCAATAGGTTTGCTCAACGCTTGTCTAGCTTCACGTTGACATCGTTATTTTTATTTACTCTTTGGATTCTTGGTTTTCTCAAACAGCTTGCTCATCGTTCGCACTCCCTAAAATCGTAAATCCTTCGCTCGTATACCTTCGTCGCGCCTCGTTTCGTTACAACACGAACGTAATAGAAATATCGTTTAACGTACTCTATTTTTAACGATATTTCTCTATAAACAAGAGGAGGATGTACTATTGCGCGCGCGCGCGCTGGGTGGGATAACGACGACAGAGACGTTTCGAACAAAAACAAAATAATAACAATACGTAATTAAACCGCTTTCCACGCAACGGTCTCCGTCTTTTACGACTTATTTTCTTTCTTCGTTTTGTTTTTTCACACGAACAAAATATTGATGTTTGAAAGATGCGCACGTCGTATATATAGTGCACAATTCGTGATTGCCCCCCCCCCCCCCCGCCCCTCAAACACAAACAAACACGCGTGTATAAAATAGAACAGGAGAGCGCGACGGGAAACTACGCACTATTTGCGAGTTGTTGACGCGTATAATATATTACGAATCAAAGTTCATTTTCATATCCGTTTGAAATTCCGCATTACGCTGCTTCCACTAAGAATAAGTATTGTCAATTGGCTCGTATGCGTTATAATCTTGGGTAGCACGCGTATATTTATCGTCTATCTCTCGTTCGTACTCGCGTCTAGAATTCTACATAGGGTAAATGGAACGTTAAATCTTTGTAGTGTACGTATACAACTAAAATATCTATATACGAAAAATAGAGAGACAGTGACGAGACGGTAGCCGACAAAGACACGGTTAAAATACCTGCGAGTCGCTGAATTATATAAATATACACGTGCAAAGTGCAGTCGTTTAGAAGCGCGCGCGCGAAACTGCGAGAGAGAGAGAGAGAGAGAGAGTATCAAACCGACGACGCACGGACGTGTATCCTAAAGCAACTTTATTATTGCACGTCGACGACGGCAACTCAAGGATGTCGACTTAATTGAAAGACGTGTATTTTGGCTGCTATATTTGGGAAATGATTGCTTACTCGTCTCGCCCAGAGTTAATTAGTACAATATTGCGATGCGATAACTTTCGGAAAGTTATCGTTTTTTTTCTCTCTGCCGCTTGTTGGATAGATTTCCATGGGTAATGAATTATAAAGCTTTTATGAATGTGAATTCTCCTAACGTAAATAACGAACGGCAATCGTTGTAAGAACATAAATCCCAATAGAACGTCTTTGGAGGACACGAAATGTCTCTGTGAGTTTTGAGCTATATACGACCTCGTATACAGCGCTCGAGTTGTTTGATTAAATTTATCAAATCAGACAGGCAGACAACCGTATAAAGGCATAAAGACAACGACAACAATAGTAATTCCCTTTGGAAAATTCTTCACTTGTACGAAATATTCAGGCAGAACGGGACGACGACGACAACAGCTGCAGCACAGCATCGTTGAAGCGGAATTACTCGGACGATATAAAAGTAAACGACCACGTTGTAGTGGATAGGGGAAGGAAAAAGCTCACGCGAGAGAGGAAGCGAGAAGTCGAACAAACCGCTCACGCACTTTTGCGGGCAGTAACGTTAGGCCGTGCGTCTCTCTCTCTTTCTCTCTCTCCCTCTCTTCCCCTCTCTTTCGTACACGCACACGCGTACGAGTGTAACGCCGGGAAAGCAAATCACTACACCTACACACCCACGGATGTGCGATAAGCAGATACAGCGTATGTGGGAATTCTTTTTTTTCTTATTTATTTTTTTTTTGCTCTTGCTCACGTGCCAACGTCGGATATATCGATCCTACTTGGCGAGTGTCCGTCGTACCTATGCGTCTGTACATTTTTCTTTTTCGACGAGGGGTTTCTCAGCGTCGTTTTATAAGGCCAATGGGCGAATTAGGCTTGCACGGGCGTCGAACGAGTCTTAGAAATCGATACGAAACTTCGGTAACGGACCACAAAGATTTCACGTACTGCGTCCGTAAAAAATGAGATCGCACAACGAGCTTGCAAGCTCGACGAGTGAATTGCGCGTATTTGAAAAAAAATGCGTAACCACGAGTACATCCGGTGTGTACAACGGGTCGTCCGCGTTCTTTTTTCAATTTCTCGTTAATTTAAAAGCCGCTGTTTCTACCGAATAAAAGCTTTACTCTCGTTATATTACGCGGTAAATTGAGGCGAAATTTAATTGTATCGTTTCCATCGTATGCTCACTTGGCGTTAACGAGTCGCGCTCTCTCGTGCATGCACACCGAAAAACTCCGACTGTATTATCGATTTTGTAAAATTTCCAATGAACGCGTAGAATTGCTCGCCGCACAACTACTTTTTGTTTTCTCTTGTTTTGATATTTGATCAATGTTTCGCTAACCAGCTTGATAAGTTTGTTTTTGGCCTTCTCTTTTTCATTCAAATATCGAATCCTTTATTTCAATATGACTCATTGACTTGGCCGGTTAGTCACGTCGGTGCGTCGTACGGATACGCGAAGTATTATATACGTTGTTCGACGAGAGAAAAAAAGAGCAAGGGTTGAAGATGTTTTGCTTCGAAACGTTCCACAATCGATTATTCGACGCTCCCGCGTTAACGTACATTTAACGAGTATAATTGTAACGAGTACGTTGTAAACGTTTTGTAAAAAGACAAAAATCGCGAGATTTATTAATAGTTTCCCTCTTGGTATTTCGCGATTGAAACATCTTCGACGAGCAAGTTTGCACGCTACCCTGTGCGTCTACGCAAGTTTGAAAGATAAACGTATCGTATAATGAAGCTGTTTATACCAAGTATGAAATTCCTTGGCTGTTCAAACATTATCGGCATTCCTATGTGCGCACGGAAACCAACTTGCTTGTTCGGAAAAAAAACAAGAATACTCGCGCGCGCGGCAAGTGCTTTGCAAAACAAAAAAATCGTCGACCGACAATTATTAACCGCAACTAGAGCCTATATACGTGTATATCTCATTAGGGAACGATTAGCCACTTTGATTCGACGGTCTCGTTTATTCACCAAATTAACGTTTTCTTTCAATGTAACATTGTGCGCATCATCTGTTCTTCCACCAAAAATAATCTACTTACGTTTCTTTCTACATTTGACTTGCGCCAATTTTCGACAGGATAGCGTGGCTTTGTAGACCTATAATAATCCCTAAAAACACGACTGAAGGCTAAACATCTCGACGAAAATGAGAAACTAATTGCTTGGCAACATTCCGATCTTGATTTTTTTTCAGGTTTTGGCGGCTCAAACATATAACACTATATATAATCGGCTTGTCTTCCTTCTCCTACGCAGCTTCGTGTTGGCGTGTGTTGTCGTCATCGTCGTCGTCTACCTCTCTTTTTCTTGCTCGTTAATGTCGCGACGTTATACGTGTGTATATATATATATATATATATATATATAGAGAGAGAGAGAGAGAGAGAGAGGGGGAGAGAAACTCTGTGAAGCTCTATGTACCTGATAGACGTACGTGTTAGTGCAGTGCGTACGTATGTTTAAGCGTTCCGCAAATCCATTGCATGCGCCCTGTGCACGCGAGACTTATACACCACTTGGAGCTCTCGTTCATGTCGGCGACGTGACAGAAATAATTTTTCAACCGTGCGATATATTTATACGATAGTCGTGGAGAATTTTTTCGCATTCAAACCTTTTTTCAATTACAACGTGAATATAATGCTTTTCTAGACACCAACGCTCGATAGTCATTTATGACAGCGCGTCTATAGATTTCACTTGTATTTAACATTTTTTAATACCTTGTTCCATTGATGTATCGTAGAAATTTAATGTAATGATTAATTAAAAAGAATCGTTGCAAATATGCCACTTTGTCGTCACACAACGATCAAAGTAATTATACGTTCGTTTCGTGCGACGCTTTGAATACTTTGATTTTTAATCATTTTTCTTCAAAATAGTTGCGCAGTTGGGAATACATCGCCAATAAATCATTCGACAAAAGAATTGAAAATCAATGCTGCAAAAATAATGTTATTGTTGAGAAAGATGTACGAGGTGTACGTTACTCAGCGTTGGTTAACTCAGATTTAGGGAAAAAGGACAATTAGCGTATACCTGCAGGATTTTATTTGCCTTGACCTTCGGAATACTTTAAGAGAGAGGTTTCGAGGTAGCAACGTATAATACGGTCCAACGTGGATTGCAACAACTCGCAACAATCTTAAATATCCGTCTACTTTTCTCCTATCTTCTTTGTTCGTATAATGTATTTTCGGTTTAAAGTTATGTACACGTTTATTAACGTGAATCGCAATAGATATTCCTTCTCGCATAGCATTGCCGTGAAACTCTCTCCTTCCCTCTCTGTATACATATACGTAGGTATATACGCGCACGAGTATCGTGTACTAATTGTAAATAAAGCGGTATAATATTAGATTGTCGAACACTCGTTCAAATAAATCATCGCGAGTTTTCGCAATTGCACGACAAATCCATTCGAGATTGAAAAATCTACACCATGTGAATAGATTGTGCTTCGTTTAAATTTACCCATACTCTGCATACCTTGTATATATGTATACGTGTTTGTACGTATGCGGACGTTTTAAGTTGCGTCTACAATAAAACGTACGTAGCTTCGATCTAAAAAGCAAAATAAAATTACGAATCGATCGTCGATCCAGTTGGATTTTTCACGATGGAAAATTGATAAAACGAAAGCCAAGTTAAACACAGTTAGATAAGTGGTCGATCCCAAAATTATACATCCGAGGGACAGAGAAAAGGATTGCAATTATGACCTAACCTCCGTTTCACTGAAATATACTATACATATATATAGAGAGAGAGAGAGGGAGAGAGAGAGAGAGAGAGAGAGAGAGAGCGTGAGGCGCTATAATACGACGACGCGGTAGCGAGAAAGAGACAGTGAAATATCGTAAAGCGTTGGGAAAAAGAGAGGGGGGAGGGCAACCTAGCGGCGTGTAGGAGTGAGGGAGGTGGACGAAGCTTATAGTGGTGGTGGCGATGGCTGTGATGCTTTGCTATATGTTCATCCGTCCGGCAGAGCGACGAAGCAGTGCTAGTGAGTGAGCGGCGGTGTGTGCGCGCGTGCAATGCACCTCTCTTGCACGATTATACGTCCTGCAGACAGACTTAAAGTATCAAGAGTCGTGATATGCTAGCAATGATTCGAGTAGCATGTTAGTAATACTCGAAAGGACAGCTGCTTTCCAAGGACCGACTATTCCGAGTGTCTAACCTTTTTATCCTCGCCGTCGCCGCCGGTAGTTTCTGCCAATAGTCGGTCTGTCTGTCGCTTATGTGTACGCGTGTCTGTGTTTGTGTGCGCGCGTGTTGTGTTCTGCGCGCAGTGCAGCCGCCCAGTCTCGACGGTGATTCTTACCTATCACGCACGCACTTACCACGACCTTAACCAAAGACTGATCGTCTTCGCGAGAATTTCCGAGAATAGTCCTTTATTCCCAACTAGAATTAATACGTTGGCACTTTCGGAGGCCGACTGTCAGAAGAGAAACGTATATATACACATATATACACACATACATACATTACGGCCTCTACATATATGCGTACGTGTGAGCGAGCACGAATACATATGAGTTAGGGACGTGCGGCCGCCTGCTGCTCTCTGCTCCCCGTGGCTACTGCTTGCTGTCTGCGACAAGGACAGAGAATACCATATCGGTGCTGTGCTGCTGCTGCTGCTGCTGCTGCTGCTGTGCAACGAGACAGGAGAGGAGATATATATCCCTTTCTTCTTTTATTCCTTTTCCTTTGAATCTCTCTCTCTCTCTCTTTCTCTCTCTCTCTCTCTCTCTCTCTCTCTCTCTTTCTCTCTCCGAAGAGAGAGTAGCCGTTTCACTTGGGTTCCCGTTTATCGCCTGTCTCGCGCTCCTTGCCCGATCGCACACGTCCCTTCTCTCTGTCTTTCTCTCTTTTTTTATATTTATTTTCCCTCCTGCTCCTCGGTACTCACTCGAGACTGTCTGTACATTGTCAAGTATAACTGCGTGTGCAGGCCAGCAGACAGAAAATACTCGCGCCGCCACTTCCATCGCCCTTTCTCTCTTTCATGCTTACTCGGCTCTCGCATATAGTCTGCGAGTGTGACCCCGGCCTTCACTGTCTACGCTCAGTTTCAAGTGCTTTTCCGACGTTCATCAGGATCAGTGAGTGTGTCTGTGTATGTGCTGCTAAGCAAGACTGCACCTAAATTGCCTAGTCCTATGTTGTCAATTTGGCACTACTCCACTCGATAGCTAGTGTACTTTGTACAGAGCTCTCCCCGCTCCCCTTCTCTCTGACAATAAGTTCCAAGATCAGTGTCAAGCATCGCTGCTGGACTGTTAACGAGTCTCAAGACAATCGTATGTGTCAATCGAATCATTGGTCACAGTGCTCAATACTTGCAATAGCACTGATGTACACGGCCAAGCTTTTGTCTCTTACGGACTTGTCTTAACTACTCTTCAAGATCAAGTGCAGAGAGTGTGATGCCCGGCAGTAGATCCAGCACTGACCCAGAGCACAAGTCTCCAAGGGAAAGCGGCGAAGACTCGGAGGATGAAAGCGAAATACTGGAGGAAAGCCCCTGCGGGCGGTGGCTTAAGCGTAGGGAGGAGGTTTGTCTTATTTTTATTTTCTCAATCGCTAAGCATCATCCTTTACAGTTCAATAAACTTGATTTTTTGTAGATCATTAAACAGTTATTTTGACGAGCTTCTAAGAGGTCTACGTCTTGAATATTTCATGATGTAGCATGCATTTCATGATTAAAATTGTAATGATTCAGAATTTGCCAAAATAAATATTCATTGAAACGTTACCAGTGATTCATAATTGAAAAATTAAAATGGTCAAAGCTTATACACTTGAATTATTCCAAGCATGAAAAATGATTCATGAAAAGGGAATGTATTTGTAAATCTTTAACGTTGGATATCGACAAAATGTTGACATGTTTATTCGCTTTGCCTAACTCGTAGATTTCCAACGACATTGATCACTCTTTGATTTGTAGAAAATTTTAAAACGTTCTAAGGAATCGAGAATCACAGAATGTCATGCTTTAAAATAACAAAAAAATTTTTTTTATTCCATTGATGTGTATGTCTACGTGTATATTACCAACTCAGAATTGATTTCTAAAATTGCTGCTCTTGCACATTTATAAAATCAATTTTATAGAATCTTATCTACCTATGTGTCGTACAATTATTTGTGACGTGTAAAACGATGAGAATTTTATTGTGGTTCAAGTGATAAAATATTATAAATCACTCAAAGACTTTTCAATATGTTATCTAATACGCGGATCATGTAATCCTACGTACACGTTAGTTTGTATCAAAGTAAAACACAAAATAACACTGAACCTAACGATATATTCTGTAGAATATTTGTTATTTATCAACATTTTGACGATGAACAATCAGTCGATTCAAAGCAAATAATAATTGATGGAGAGAGAGCGCGGTACCGTTGATTTAAATCATTTTTAAAGACAACATTACAAACAAATCATTTGCAAATTGAACTTCATTATTCACTTAAGCTCGCTAGAATCGTATCCTCTATTTAGAATTTTACACTGGTAAAAACACAATTTGTTTCGTAATCGAAATAGCACAATTCAATGATTCAAGCAATATGGGCTTGTAAACGCCTACAAACGAAATATCGAAAATAAAATAGAAAAAATAAAGAAAACCATTGAATAATAAATCTTGGGGGAAGGTTTGATAGCGATTGTCATTTGAACATTTTTGCTGGCAAACTGAGTCATCGTGAATCATTAGTGTATATATATACTTGAAAAATTATCTCGCGCAAACTTTTTATCTGCAACTACAAGAGTAATAAGTTAATTGAACTATTTATCGTTGGAGCGTTTTCTTTGTCAATTGTAAAATGAGCATCGCGATAACAAGAAGTACAAAACCGATACCCACCGTATAGGTATTATACGTAAATTGATGCGCCATATTCGCCAAAAGAAGTTGTCGCGGGGAGGAAAGCGAGAGAGAGAGAGAGAGAGAGAGAGAGAGAGAGAGAGAGAACAGGTGTCTTGAAAGAAAATTGCAACACGACGGCGCCAAGTTCTAAATTACCACGTCATCCGTCAAAGAGAGAGCGAGAGAGAGAGAGAAACTTGGCACTCGTATGTTTTTCCGTGGATTTCAACGGGATCTAAAAATAATCGTATTTAATTTCCGAAAAAAGAAACATATCGCTTCATAATCGTCGTCTCGTATCGTCAGTCGTCAAAAGAACAAGAACAAGACAAAAAAAAAGTCGAATATTTTTATTATTATTTGTTATTTGGTGTACGCAGGTGTATGTAGGTTCAAAGTCATCAACAACGAGTGCTGCTGGTGGTATCGTCGTCGTCGTCGTTGACAACGAAGCCTCACTTGCCGAGTCGTCGACCAAGGTAAAACACGACACTTGGTCAAAGCAACATCATTATCAATTTTGAACGCGACTCTGAACGCGACGATAATAATCGCGTCTCTCGTGCGTTATAAGCACGTCGTGTTATTTTTTCTTATTTTCTTTTTGTTGTTTCATCTTCATCGTTGATTAGTCTCTGTGATAAAAAAAAGAGAAGAAGAAGAAGAACGCATAAGAATAACAATGAGATCCGATTTAAGCAGAAGATTAATCCTTATTATCGGATGGATGGATGAGACGTTAAAACGACGCGTGCTCTTTCTCTCGTGGTCGTCGGTGGATCATTGTCACTTTGGCGTCTCGCGCGCGAGCTTTGTTCACCTTCGTTAAAAGTAACTCTCTTTCTCTGTCTGTCTATCTGTCTGTCTCTCTCTCTCTCTCTCTCGTTCAGATGACACACATCATCATATTTAAACGTTAACCGGGCATCAACGAATTGACCCTTAATCGCTCGTAATACTCGTGCGTGTGCGAGCACGCGCGGTCGTCAACGAGAGAGTCTCCTCATTCTCTATTCCCCTCCTTTTTATTACGCTCGTCGTCGTCGTCGTCGTCGTCGTCGTTGTCGTCTGCGGTGACGGCGGCGGCACTACCGTTGAAATACTTGGCAAGGTCACATCCATGTAATGGCAAACGAGCATGAAAGCGCTCCAACTGCGTTGCTGGCATTTGTTGTATTTCTACGATTATATCTTGAAAACAATGTCAATTTGTTATCGTTGTTACGTTGTATGTAGGTGGCGCAGCAAGATTTGCCGGGTATAGACTGCGCCTACCTAGCCATGGACACCGAGGAAGGTGTGGAGGTCGTCTGGAACGAGGTGCAGTTCTCCGAGCGTAAAAATTTCAAAGCTCAAGAGGAAAAGATACAGCTCGTATTCGAGAACCTCACTCAACTCGAGCATCCTAACATCGTCAAGTTTCATAGGTACTGGACCGACACTCACAATGACAAGCCACGAGTAAGTCGATACATCAGCCTACTCATGCCACTCTAATACCCACCTACAATCTCATTTTGCAAATTGCGATGGCAAAAGCTAAACAATCCTCGTGTGTGTATATGCGTGTGTGCTTGTGAGCGTGTGTGCGCGTGTGGTTGACGCTATTTATAGCCGAAAACGCCGGCAACAATTTTGCGATGCGGCTATTGCCAAATAACGTCTAAATTTATAATGTTTTTGCGAGTGAGAGGAAACGATCGATTAGCCACGCACTTAAACTTGCAAGCTGAGTTATGCCATATGCATAGATAGGAAAAGCTAACAAGCAAAAGCTCACGTTTGATTAGCTTCGACTTTCTAGCGAATTTCTCTATACGTATCAAGGCTGCGGTCAATTATCACTCGGCGCAAGACAATTCAATTCTCTTTTAATGCTTCGCAGGTTATTTTTATAACGGAGTACATGTCGTCTGGCTCCTTAAAACAGTTCCTAAAGCGAACAAAGCGCAACGTGAAGAAACTACCGTTACAAGCCTGGAAACGATGGTGTACTCAAATTCTTTCTGCATTGAGGTAATATCTCCATGTACTTGCCGTTTACTCGCTTTATAAATCGAACAAACCAACAAACGGAACAAAACAACGAGACGAACAAGAGAGTGAATTTGTACGTTCATTTGCATAATCGGACTTGCTGATTTCTATATTTGGACTTTCAAAGATATACTTTCTCGCCAAAGCGATTTCTACTGCATTCTTCGACATGCCTTGTTCGGTTCTAATTATAGACCTTAACGTGCTTCCAACAATTACCAGCGCGTTATCTTGTTGCTTCTTTTTTTTTTCAAATACATTTTCCAGTCTCGGAATTCGTTAACGTTGCCGCGCGAGATTTCGTTATGCCGTTCGTTGTTTCAGTCAAAAATAACGTGCATTATTTTTTCAGTTATTTGCATTCCTGTTCACCTCCCATCATTCATGGAAATTTGACTTGCGATACAATATTCATACAGCACAACGGTCTAGTCAAGATCGGCTCTGGTAAGTTTTCTGTTCCGTCTCGCACGATCTCAGCTTTTACGAGTCAACTCCAATATGTTGTAGATTGAAAGCATGCAATGCCGTCGATTATTACTCGATACATTACCGTACACCGTACAAAATTACGTCCTTTTTACGCGACGCAATTGACTCAACCTAGTTAGTTTACTTTATAAAGAGGCAAGGGTGGTCGATTCCTCGTCGGGTGGTTTTTCTCGATGTCTCTTGAATAATCGCCTGTTTCCTGTTATGAGCGACTTGAGTTCCAAATAACACTCGTAGGATCACTCAAATATATCCGTGTAAAAAATACTTTACGTAGTCAACTGTTCAAAGACCCCTGACAAATGAAAATCAGAACTACTGGGTTCCTCGTTAATTTATTCTCATGGAAGATCGACAGCGACAACGGTGACTATTCTGGAATGGAAAAATAGTACAAACACCTAGACACTGGATATTAGCTAAGTAACGAGCGACAGCGAGGTACAAGCTAAGTTGATAAGCTAAACTTACGTTGCATCGCGTATAATTTTTTCTCCAATTTGCGTGTGGCTGCGAGATCAATCATTAATGCTGTCTTATTTGAAAATTATCTATGTATAGGGGCTCAAGTTACTCATCGTTTAATTTAACGGCGTCATTTGTTTTACTGAAAAAGAGAAATCTAGAATGTGTCGTTTACCGTTGTTGTTAAAGCTATCGATGTATTTCCTTTTTAGTGGCGCCAGATGCGATTCATCAACATATAAAAACTCATCGAGAAAATATGAAGAATATGCATTTCGTCGCCCCAGAATATGGAAGTGAGTACAATTTTTAATTTATTTCACTTTACGTTAAACTATCGCCTCTTACTGCGAAACTCAGTTAACGAAACTAATTGTGTTTTCACGATAAAAAGGTAAAGTAATTGCTTTTAGTTTCGAATAAAGGAAAATGCTTGCAACTATTGCAACATGTACTCGAAAATGTATTTTAGTTGGTTCTTTTTACGAAGATCATTTATGCATGTCTAGGTTCAGTCACACCAGCTATCGATATTTACTCATTCGGTATGTGCGCACTGGAGATGGCTGCATTGGAAATCCAGGGAAATGGAGAGAGCGGCACGGTCGTCACAGAAGAAAACATCAATAAAACTATCGAATCGTTGGATGATGCACAACAAAAAGACTTCATTCGGAAGTGTTTAGCTTCAGGTCCGTTGAGTAGACCAAGTGCAAGAGAGCTACTATTTCATCCCGTGCTTTTTGAAGTTCATTCTTTAAAACTACTTGCAGCACACGCTTTAGTCAATTCAGCCAGTAAGTTCTTTTTATCGTCAACATTTTAACGACGAAATGTGAATTCTCATGTAACGCGTTGCTTTTAGCGAATATTTCTGAAACTATAACGGACGAAGTATTGCAAAGGCTCTATGGTCCAGATACTATTGTGGCAGAGATTAGATATCAAAACAGGCCTCCACATCAAGTTCGTTTTAGTGATATACCCGTAGCAGAAAAATTAGAAAAGTTCGTTGAGGACGTAAAGTAAGCAAATTGTTTAAAAAATTGGCTTGTCGTCTTCGTCGTATTTACAATCAATTTGAAAAATTAAATTGTTATAAAGTAAAATTAAATAAATGTATAGTGTTGGATTTGTTGGATTTGTCGAATATAACGGCGAAATATTTCTAGGTATGGAATTTATCCATTAACTGCATTTATGGCTAAGCTTCCACCGCCTGTACGGCCCCGGGCGATATCTCCAGAAGTCACAGAATCAGTGAAGTCCGTTACTCCAGAACCAGTTGACGTAGAGTCTCGTAGAGTAGTTAATATGATGTGTAACGTCAAGCCTCGAGAAGAGAGCTGCGAATTGCTCGTGAGTGTTTTTTTAATACCTTGTGTTTCAATTATTCGTTACAAAATGAAAGCTAATCGTGGTAAATTGTAGATGACAATACTATTAAGAATGGATGACAAAATGAATCGTCAGTTAACTTGTCCGATAGCACAATCAGATACATCGATGCTTCTCGCACAGGAACTTGTACATTTTGGATTCATCAACGAGGTAAGTGTATTCTAATCCATCTTGTTAAAATAAGCACAATATTCTTTTGTTTTTTGGCGTCTTCGGTATTTTAACGTTGTATTCGTCTATGACGTTTACAACGATTATTTATTACTTTAACTGCAGATCAATATCGATTTACGCGTTATCGTTCGACTAAGTCACGTTGATCTTGTAAAAGACACAATGATAAGGCTTCCAAATAAGTGTTCGCAAGCTTATGTACAGTAGATAAAATAGAAACCTGCACTAAATCTCGCAATTATTTTACTGGAACAAATATACTGGATAGTTTGAGGTTTGATGTTATCCGAGTCGAATAGGGGATAGATATTTGAACAGAGGGCGTGACGATTTTATCAGGTGTATCGTTTATTTACAACAAAATAACATCCGACTTGTTTCAGGACGATCGTGATAAGATAGCAAACTTAATCGAAGAGGCATTACGTGGCTGTATTAGTAAGCAACAAATGATGAGTCCAAATCTCGTATCACTTGCAAATCTTCCCAATCAAACTACGCTGCTGTTACCGAGTCCGGAATTTCCTCGTTTACAGCGTCTCGAAGATGTAAAAGAGCAAGCGCAGCTATCAGCCCCTCAAAAAACTATCGAACCAGTTACGAGGCCTCAGCAAGAGCAAAGGCACTGCGAACCTCATAAAATAGAACCTCAGACAGTAGTAAGCGAGGGTAGCAGTTAACTATCGGCTGTTATTCATCGCTTCGCTAAGTCTCGACTTCACTACTGTGCCACTTTGCACGCTCCATGTATAGACTGGCTATGTATTTTTATATTTTAAGTAAGATAATCATGAGAGAGAAAATGAAAATAGAAAAACATAAAAATAGCAATGAGTTCATGTGAAATGTACAGGGAACATGAAAATTTTGCACAGTACCTTGATCTATAGACAGTTTTTCAGTTAATACTCATGTCTACACATTCGACAGCAATGATATTTGAAAATCAAAGCTTACGGCAAACCATTAAGTCATGTTTTGAGTTACCTAAAATGTTCTGTGTTTTACTATGCTTCATCTATATTTGATGACTGTTTATAGATTAAAGACGTCATGAAAATTTTTCTAATGAAACTCGATGCAAAGAAAACAGAAATGAAATATATCCCATTGCTCGCTTCATTTTGATATTTGTACTAGGTTTCTTTTTCACAGTGAATTTACTTCTTCTTCCTTTGTTAAAAAGTCAATAGTCCTAAGATATAAGTAAGGCTCAAAAGCTGTGAACGAAGGTTCTAAAGGTCTTAGTTTTCGATCGCGCAAACAAATTTTAAGCAACTAACGAAATGTCATAGTGTCGAGTAAATTATCGTCAACCATTTCTTCCATACTAAATATTTTTAAACAAGAATTTTTCGCATTCACATGCAAAATTAAATTAATTTGTAAATTTTCAGAATTTATTTCTTTGAACAATTTTAAACTAATCGATATATATTTGAAATGTTGTTCAATTTTTTCAATATTTGTCTAACGTCTGTTTGTACTACTGTGGCAACGTAAGGTGACACGAGCTTATTATACCTACTATGAAATTCATTCGCTTGATAAATTCGATGGCGAAACTATAAGTGAATTTAAATAGGCGTGCTGATCTAAGTCATAGTACGAGTAGCAATAAGAATGAACTGAAAACATCCGCGAGAAGTAACGAGTCGGTATGAAAGTGTTAAGCTACTTGGTTTTATGAAAATAGTTTTCAATTGGGATGATATATTGGCTGAATTTGCACAGCTATTTTGCAAATATTTTGCACTTTAGGAATGGCACATAAATGTAAAATCATCACGCGGCACACGTAAAGAATCAGTAATAATTTTCGCAGCTTTTACAAAAATTGAATAAACTTTATAGAACGCTATGGTCATATCTTAAATTGCTAAAAACTGAGATGTGCGAATTGTTCCGTTCCAGTACATTAATTGTAAAGTATACCTTGCAAATATGCGGCTTTGTGCCGTCCTCGTTTTTCATAGGGAATTTAAAATAATAATGATAATGCTAGTAACTAATATGATAAAGTAATAGTAATAAAAGAGAGGAAAGATATAAGTAAATCGAATTAATGGATCGTAACAATCCAAGTCTCGCACAAAGTTATTAGAAAAAGAAAACGTGAAACCCTCTTTGGCCAGCGGTGCGAGTCGTTCTAATGAAATCGCTTAAAATGATAGACTAAAAGTGAATGAAAAACTACATACCACAAGTATCCCGACAAATAATTTTCGCGGCAATAATAATTGCCGAAAAAGTAGCCACGGGAGCGGCGCAAACTTGGGTATTATCGATGTGATGCAACCAAGGTTATTAAAAAAATGTCTCATTTTCTCTTTGCCTCTTCCTATTTATCTTACATTCAGCGATCGTTACTCGTTAACGAAATAATGCCTCGAAACGATCGATCAACGATTTCGATCGTTAATCAGGTCTGTTGTCCGTTAACGCACGTATATTGATCTTTGAATCGGAAAACCCGATTGCGTCTATTTATAAAAATCTCACTCGTCCGTCAATAGTTTTGTGAAAAAGTTGCGTAAAAACTGCCAACGAAAATTGTCAGCTAAAACCGTGCAAGTAATAAATCAATTTTGTTGTATGTTTCGTTGTCTTCTACTCAACCGAGTTCGTCCGATAAGACGAATAGAAATTGAGTTTAACCGAAAAAGAAACAATATCGAGGATGTATAAGGAAGAGGAACGATAGAAAAGAGATCTGTGTAAATAATTATATTTTTAAGAGAATCTGTCTACACAGAAAACTAGTCATATAGTTATATTCGAGTGCTAAACGAAATATCACACCACCTTGTTACGTCTCCTTTGCATTTACACAAACACGCGCTTGGCCAAGACGGGGGAGAGATTGACGCAAATAACGAAAAGAATGATTTGCGAAAGGAAAAGTGCGATTCTAGGCGAGCGAATGAGCGCGAGAAGTAGTTTGAGCGCACGAATGAGTGGAACGGAGAGCGAATGGGAGAAAGTAAGAGACGTACTGCTCCATTTTCATACCTCTGTCAAAGTAAATACTGTCGCATTTTCATAAAGAGATAGAACGAGTAACGATGAGAAACTGAGATGACTCCTCAGCAATGCCATGTGATTTACTCTGTCCTTGCTGCCCGCTGATCTTCGATGTATACGTGTGATCATTGCGAAAGTTTTCGATGTACAGATTTGTAAGTAGCGAATAAGAGATCGCAAGAGTCGTGAACAAAAATAATAAGTAGAACCACGCGATAACAAACAAACAGATAGGATATCGGATGCCAGTTTGTATATGTCAATCAAATTATACAGCGAGGACGAAAACAACAATATCTGGATTATAGCGAGGAGTAACAAAAAGCGACAAAAGTGATAACTCAAATAGAATAATGTAAGCCAGTAGTGCGTTTGCTTTTAATATGCTGTCTATTTTTTTCTCTTTCTTTATTTATACAGTAGAGCGTTGGATGTTTTACACCCAAGAGATTACAAAATTTATATAAAAACTCTTTTTTATACATGGAGATGAGTGTCGCGCTAACGATCGGACAACGAAGGAATTTTTTGAATGATTATTGAAATCGATGTTGAACGTTCTTGATTTCCGTCACTTTCTTTACGCGGACGTATGTACGCTATCGATTAGAGTAACGTTACAATATATTTTTGTACATAGTTACTATATTTTTAATCAAGTATTGTTTAAAAACATGATATTCAGACGATTTGATGTAGATAAAAACGGTATTTTATACTCAATAATTGTGGAAACAAAAGATAGCGGAGGTGCGTGTAAATGAATTTGCTTAAAGTTCTCCTTTGATACTGCAATATTACATTGACATTTTCAAATACATCAATTCTTTTTTTTCTTTTTTTTCGTTTTTTTTTTGCTTTTTTTATTTTTTTCCACACACTGATTTCAATAATTTTATTCGAGATAATTTACTGGATTTTCGTAGCACAGTTCGGTTTCAGTAAGGTGTGCGCCAAAACCTACAATTTATTCGTCATTTCCAGATTAAAATCAGACTTATTAATGCGTTTTTACTTCCGGATCAAAGACACAAGTGTTAGAAGCAACTCTGCCGATAATCGATGTTGTCCATTTTTATTTACTATTTTACATAATTATTATATACGTAGAAGCCGCGCAAAGCTTCGTTTTTTCGTATACAATAAATCAAATATGTTCCAATGTCATTGTTTTCGTATTTTAAAAGCTATGTTAAAATTTACCAAATTTATTCAATTGTCAATTTTAATAAAAGCCAATGCGTTAAAAAAACACAACAGCAACTCTTGTTTTTATTTCACATTCTCGCAACGGTGTCGAACGATGTACAATCTTGAATTGAAAAAAAAAACATGAAACATTCGTATATTTTACGTGTAGTAAGTATGCTGTATTTGTATGTACATGTAATCTAGGTTTTTAACAGCTGAAGGTTAACGGAAAAAATGTCGACTATTTCCGGCCATCGAATATTTACATTTGATTCCATTAAACAACTAGAAACAATATTTTGCCATTGTTCCACTCTACGTTAAACTAGAGATTTAGCCAACGTCGTATTCATTCGTAAACCTTACAAATGAAACGTCAAGCAAACGTAATAACGATCTTTTCACCTGCAACAGTCAATATTTGTTCCATTGTATATATTCCAAAGTTGTGAAACACGCGTTAAATTACGTAAAAAACAATCGTACAAATATTGGCAGCTTATTTCGTTGAAAACACTTATACCTGTAGTTTTATCGTCTTAAAATTGTCGTAGGTGAAAAAACAAAATGTCCAAGGCTTGTCACTTATTTCAAAACGTTTAACATTAACGGTACGTGCCTAAAAACTAGACTAGATTCAATGAGCAATACTTTCAATGTCAAATAACATTCTTATATAAATCATTCAACAAATATTACAACTAACGTTTGATACAGTACCTTGCTATAACTTTCACGTGTAAAAATAACAAAATATTTCAATATCACGCGTTACAAAGAAAACGTATCGATGCTTATAAGACAACTGAACAAGGACTGAAAGTCCATCAACTGTGGCGTATATTATTTTCTAAACTGCGTAATATCCGTTGTAATTGTACCCTGTCGTTTTGGCAGTGATTGCATCGCAAGCGCACTTCAATCGATACGAAGATATTATTTTGTAATAAAAACTATTCGATAGCTCACCGTGGAATCTATTTTTAACGGCAGTTTTATAAGCTTGAAATCCCAATAAAAAATTGAAAAAACAAACGTATTAACGTTATAGAGTTCTTTTTCAGGAAAATACCGGCCACGAGGAACGTAAGGTGCTTTGGATGGTGAGCTTATTTGTGACTTGAACAATACGATATAATTGATATAGTTTGGCGCTGTGCCTGCAGGAGCATAAGATAAATAAAACACGCGATTCGTTTGGAATAGCGAAGAGATTCGCGCCGGATAACAATGACGTCGTATATACACGTACGAATATTTACACACGATCGACTATATATATATATATATATATATATATATTGGAATTCAGACAATAGTGGTATACAAAGAAAAGTCGCATGGGGCAATTCCATCGAAAACCAATTAACTATGTACACGGTAATGTCGGACTCGTCGAAGATAAACGAAAGCCCTACCATTCAACGTACGTTTAACAAAGAACACGAGAGAAAAAACGAGAAGGCTCAGGCGTCCTCTTTGGTCCGGTTAAGTAGGTAATCGAGGTCGTGTGATATGCGATCGAGCATGCCACTGGTACTGAGAGTGGCGTCGTTGGGATCTTCAGTTCCGAGCTCCAATTGCCTAAGTACATCCTCACCGTCGGGTTGTTTGCGTTCCATTGTATTGGCAATGTCGGGAGCTACAAGCAACACCGTTGGCTTTTTTAACAGTAAACTTTCTTGTGGATCCTTTGTCGCGACAGGCTGCTGCTGCTGCTGCTGCTGCTGCTGTTGCTGCTGCTGCTGCTGTTGCTGTTGTTGAGGCTGTGGTTGAGGTTGCTGTTGTATCGCGAGTGTTACGTCTGGCATTGCTAAACACGTTTCTACCTGAGCAGCGCATAAAATTGTCGTTGCTGTTGGGCACTCGCCTCGTCGTGACTCTTGTAAGTTTGTCAGGCCTACCAGTTCTTTGTATGGTTCCTGTACACGGACAAAATCAGAGAACTATGTTTAGAGCTTTTGATTATCGTGCCCGACTGTACGACGACTTTTTCCACTTAAAATTTCACGATACAAGGACGTCGACGCCGGTGCTCGCCAATATTGTCAGCGTTTCGATAAATTTTTATCGAATCGTGTGTTTTTCAAAGAAATACGAGTTTCCAGTGAGCATCATAAATGTCCGAGTGAAATAATAAGGTTTCGCCCAAAGCTTTTTCTTGCTACAACAACGAAATAGCGTATAAAATCATTTACGTAAAAAGGACTCTTTGAGCGTGCAAATAAAATTGGTTGATTCTCGAAAAAGGACAATTGAAATTTATACAAAAGTTATTTAGTTTTTTGTCCATCGATGGATTTTTTTTAACTTGGTGCGTTTAATTTTTATTCGAAACGTTTCTTATTTGTATTTTTCCGCGAACGCGTCAAGCAAATTTTCCACGTTTATCATTATCGAGGTTTGCAGTTGAAATTGTCTATTTGGTCGAAAATTCAAGGTATAACTTGAATGTATAACTTGTTTACCAATAACTCGGAATAGAAATCATTTGTATAATTATACGTTTCAGAATTATAGTTGATTGTTTATTAATTTTGTCGAGTAATCTGGTTTCAATTGTACGAATAAAAGATCGAAAGAATAAAATGCGTTGAATCGTATTAGTAGATTAAAAGAAAGAAAAAAACGGAAGGTTTTTTATTTCGAGCGGGTGAAAGTTATCGCTTCTTCCAAGCACAAAGCATCTGCTACAGTACGGATTTAACGTTCTGGAATAATTCCAACGCTTTAATCATTCAGTAGAGAACCATCGCATAATTGCCGCAGCGCGCGTATCTGTCATGTCAACGATGTATATCGCGCGTATAAATTCGTGATCTAAGCGAATCACTTGGAACTGTAACAACGTACGATACTTCATTCGATGTCCGGAGACCACTTCTTCCGTATAACGAGCGCTTTTTTTTATTGAAAAATAAATAATAACACCGTTCGTTCTTTTCCTTGGCCGCTCATTATACCACGACCAAAAAGATTCGTAAATCACGCGTTATAATATACGACGCCTCATTCCATTCGATTACGAGGCAATAAGCTGTAACTATCAACGCTGTAAATTGCAAGTATATTTTCAACACACTGGACACCTATAGAGTTCGCGGTAAATTATTGACTATATATATCGCGGATCGCGCGGATGCATTTTATCGCGAACAATGAGTACTCGATGTTTTTATCGTATTCGAAAGCACCGAGATAGAAAGAGAGAGAAAGACAGACAGACAGATAGACTGACAGAGTACAATTATAACGATACTAAAGTGTGTTGAAGTAATTTGTAAATTGGGAGAGTTAAATACGTACGCGCAAACTACCTGCACCGGCGATAAAAAGAAAATAAGTCGAGCCACAGCGTTTGCATAAATTCCAGTTGAAAAGATTAAACTACGCGCGAAAGTTGGCGCTCGCTAGAGTTCTTTTGAAAAGCAAAAGCAATTGAGAGAAAATAAAGTCTATATACGCGTGTGTGTGTGTGTGTGTGTATATATGTAGCGTCCAACTCGGTTGGGGTAAAAGTTGGCCCTTAGAAAAAGCACAACAACAACGACGACAAAAAAATAGCGAGTACACACGCTAAATCGCGAAACACGGGAGAGAAAACAATAGCCCTCAAGAGTGCGCGTGCGTGTGTATATAGTGTAAATGCGCAAAGCCTAAGTTGCTTTAAAGCCTTCTAGCTGTGAATAAGCGAGAAAGAAAAGAAGCTTCGAAAGTTTTTCAATCTCCTTGACGAGTGTGCGCATCTCATAAGAACGATGCGCACTTGCTTTGTCTTGGCAATATAACGTGCGAGCGAGCGAGGGAAAACAGGCAAGTTTGTACACCGTTAACTACATAATATACGAGCGATAGAGAAAGCGACAAACGTCACGACTTTACTTTATTAAGACGTTTAAAAGCTTTGTCTCGAGTACCTTGTACGCGTTGCGAATGTTTACTCTCTACGGATTACCCACTGATGAAAGTCTAGTACAACGTATGTTTATGTGCGTATACGTATGTGTGTAGTAGCTCTTGCTTTACTTCTACCCTGGCCACTCTCGGCGTAGCAATTACTCGTAATATTACGATGGCGAATATACGTTAAACAAACCAGCGCCACACGTCGCGTCGTTCAATAATTTCACGTCAAAGAAACGACAAAAGATATGGATTATATCGTTAACACGTTCCTCTACTACTTTTTTTCAATACGAGAGCACGGTAGTTGGGCTACGCGAGTTTGATAACGTAATTTACAAAGTATTCCCTCCGTCTGTCTCTCTTCCTCACGATGCCAAGAATGTTCTAATATGTAATTAGATTAAAACTTTCAATAAAGTAGAAGACTGGACGCGACTTGCATACATACGTACACGCATATATACATCCATGTATACATAGCTTCACTTGCGCGTACAAGAGATAGTGAAAGAGAGAGAGAGACGGGGGGGGGGGAGCTCTTGCTATCTTCGCGGACAAATTCGTCAGAGGGAGCAAACTTGGAGACATTCTTCATCGTAGTTTCCCACCCGCTTGCACGCGTATTATTACACGCAAGCGTCGTTTATACACGTACATACGCGATAAAAGTTACGCGTAGACCGCGGGAATTCCACGGAAATGCTTCGTAAGATCGAATAAAACGGACAAAAAATAAGCAAAGGTAAAGACGGAAAGTATTCGGTTACGTTCGCGCGGTCAAACAGATTGATGTCACGGGTATATATGGACAAACGTCAAACATTATCAGGTGTATATACATATATATATATATGTAAATAGGAGACGTTACCGGGTGCTCGACGAGCGTAGCGAAGTTGACTGGTGGCGGTGGTGGTGGCGTTGGCTCATACCTCAGCTGCGTCTGCCTAGCAGCCGCTGCTACGACCGCTTGGTAATTCTCAAGATGAATGTCATCGACGTGGTGCACATGGATCTCCGGTAATAAAGCTCTCGATGCCGCGACGTATGCTCCGGCTGCTGCTTCGTTCACGTAGTCTCGTGCGTCGATTCCAACGGCCACGCCTCTTACCTCGGGATACATACCACACGATACCGTTCGTGTACCAGCTACTTGACCTCCTGCTGCCGACGACGACGACGACAATTCTTTCTCTAGTTCTCTGTCTTTTTTGGGATTTTTCTTCTGTTATTATTGTTGTCTTTTTCGGTTCTTTCTTTCTTTCGTTCTTTGTACGCTCTTTGTTCTTGCTTTTTTGCGGAATTATTCAAAACAACGTTTAACGAGATAACGAATATGCATGCGTGCATGCTCGTTTAGACAAAAGCTTCTGCCGTCAAATCGTAGGAATTTTCAGCGGGTATTTCAATTCATGCGCTACGTATTCCAACAAATAACAATAGCTTCAATGTTACACATACGCTATTTGTGTAATTTCAGCGAAATTCCGCAAAGTAGTGTTATATCGGATACATGTATTTTGCATTTTTTCGACGCGATTATTAGTGAAATTTCGAAATGAGAAATTATAACGTATACGAGGATTATTGGTGCTTATTCCAGCGCGCATTCGAAATTTAACAAAAAAAAAAAATAAATACATTTCAAATAATCGACTGCTATTTATTATTTCAAATAAATGAAACCTCATTAAAAATTTTAAACGAATTGAGCTGGCAAATTAATCAGTACTCGCTGCGAAAAAAGCAGCGAGGAAATGATTAATTAATCCGAATCGTTTTGCAAAGAGGCCAGTTAAAATGCAACGAGTAATTCACGAGTGAAATTTAGCTGCCGAGGATTCGCATAGTTGATTTGCAGCAAATATTTTTCTGACGGCTGCAAACAAAAGCACGCTAAAATATAACGTGTACGTACCTTTTGTTTGCTCCGAGGCACATTCGTCGTCCGATTCGGACTGACGTTTGAATTTGTGAAGAACAGGGGCGACTACTAATACCTCTCCGCTCATGACGTACATGGCTAGAATTAAAAAACCCTGCAAGATACAAACGTCGTGATAGTTAGAAACAAACGAATAACAACTTGTGCTTTCGGACTTTCTTTTTCACAACCCATCATTTTTTGTTGACTTTGATAATAAGTCTTAACAACTGTCCTCGTAACGAAGTTCCCCAACGGATCAAAATTTAATCACAATTTATTTTAATGGGCTTGTTTACGCGTTTTTCACACGTACGGGCAGAGCGTAATCGCGCGCGAATTAGAACGAGCCACTATACGTATATACGGTGCATAAGATACTCGTAGCTTTAATGCGCGAATACGCTTGAAATATTAAAATTACACAACCAATTTTTTCTCGTCCTTTTTTTCCTTCGTTCCTCCATTTTGTTTGTTGTCCCACTGAAATATTCGCAATTTTATCTTGAAAGCTCTTTCAAGCTCTTCGTTGTACATCCTTGCAAATATCTCTGCGTGCTTAATGTTCACGTTTATGCATACTTTTGTACACGCAACAAAGTTTATTTGCCTTTACTGCGAATAAATAAAGATGAATCTACGGTGAGCGTAAAACGCGCAGTTGTAGATCGTATCGTGCTTCGAGAGTGCGCGTTATTTTTTGCTCAGGCTTTGTTAATTTTCATTGGTACGAATCCACCAACAACGTTCACGAACGAAGGGATTTTCGCAAAAATCATCGTTCGAGATGCCTTGCAAAAAATGGCTCTTTCATCTTGTCTCGGCGTAGTCGTTGTTTATTAAAATTGAACCACGATGGACGTGTCGACAAGCAAGAAATAACGTCGAGTTTTGTCGAATGTTTTATGAACGATTATACTCACGAGAAGGGCCGCTTGAAACGCAAAAAGGTATCGATAAATAATCAACGCTGAGTTGACATAGAAGATTGATGACACCTCCATTGCCACTATACCAAAAACAACGATCGCCGAACGATGCAGCATTCTTATTCTGTGAATAACAACGTAAACGAATCAATGTGTTGTACTGGCGAAGCGCAAAGATTGATTGTTTAAATCGAGTTCGCGTACAATGGCAAAGAAACGTAAGGACAACACAACTACAACATAAGCTTCCAAGTGGAAGTCTCGAACGGTGATTCTACGGAACACGAACGAGCGAATACTTGGCACTTTGTCATACGTTACGAAATAAAAATGAGCGTAAAAGCAAGTTTGATTAGCGCGCTGTAATAAATTGTTCAACGATTCTCACCTCTGTTGAATGACATCCTTCTTGGTGAATTTATACAGCAAAGGCCTAGTCTTATGAATAACGGCTATGTACAATAGTAAAAACGTGACGAGCATTGTTATCGAACATGTGACAAAAATGTTGTAGACCCCAGTGTCGTAGATCAACCACCAGGACTCGTGTCTCCAACCAATAGTCTTCCTCGTTAATTCCGTAGTTAGTATCGCCAGAATTGGAACTCCTGTACCACACACAGAGACAAGCAGTTGTTAACTCACTCTCATTCTCTCTCGCTCTCTCCTCGGTCATTGTCACTCCATTTACCTAACAATTGCACGCGAGTTGAATTATTTATCCGTTTAAATTATTCGATACTTTGTCACCGCACGATCGTTCTTTGAATTACAATGGTTGACAAGGGAAAGAGAAAGAGAGAGAGAGAGAGAGATAAAGAGGGAAAGTACAATTGCATTCGACCAAGTTAAATACATCCCATCGAATCTATATACAATTATTCACGCTGGTTGAAGGATTTGTGAGTCGAATTTATCGAATGGAAATCATTAAAGTCGGCATCTCCGACAATCGACCTTGTGATCGTTTAAAATAAAGATTGGAAATGAAATAAGCTATTGAAAATCACCTGTTATAACGGCTACTACGGTTGGTTGAAGTTGCTGGCTCGGATGAACGTTTGAAAGCTCGGCGTAGATAATGAGTGCTTGCGAAATGGGCGATGACGTACCGATTAGCAGAAAAGCTTCCAAGCACATCGCTACCATCGTCAGATTATCCTGAGCAAAAGGTGTCAATTCTCGTTAAATCGTTTCACGAATGATTTCAATTCAATGTACTCGATGGATTAAACACGGATTGAAAGTCAAATTCTCACGGAACGTTCGAAAGTTCATTACGTTCTGGAAATTATTCAATGAGAATTCTACGGGTTTTTCTCGTTGAAAAAACCGTAAAGCTTAAAACAAAACACAACAAACGGCTATAAAGAAGAATGGGTATTGTGCGTGTGAATTGTACCTCTGGTATTTCAGTGTGTACTGCGTAAATGAAGGTCGACATGGCAGCAATGACGGCAGCACAGCACTGCATTTTTAAAAAATTCAACCACGTCCGGTTCCTCCACCAGAATGCGGTTAGTACGAGCATCGAAACCAAGCTCTGCAATAGACAGCTGCCACAACCCAGTATCACCACGAAATTCGTCTGATCGTTTGGCGCAAAAACGACCTGCGAAAATATACATTGTTCACGTGGACATCAAACACAATACGTTGGACTTGTCGTTTATCGATTGATTCGCTATAACGAATTGTTCGACTACATTATATACGTACATGGCCATTGAAAAGGCTACATGCAAAGTTCAAGATTTTATTTTTTTACACGGATCGATCGAATTCGCAATAGCAATTTGATCAAAATTGATCAACCGAACAGTGTATCGAAACGTGTGCCGGAGTGTAATCCTCCTCAGTGTTTCAAGCTACTTGAATATCACATATTTGCCGCGCAATTTTAATTTTCCAAGTTCTCGTCTGAATAATCCATATTAGTTGCATACATTTTCAATGGTGCTAAACCTTCGATAAATGAATATTTATGATGCACTATTCGCGCTCCACAATTGATTCATACGGATACGAAAATTTTAACTGTCTCTATATTACTACAAAATTGAGAACAATTCTCATTCCATACACGTATCGATTCGTCCGGAAAAAAAACAATTAAATTACCATACTCCATTGCGCTGTTTCGAAAAAAAGAAGAAAAAAACTAACCACGAGCTAGGTGATACAGCCGTTTCGCGAATAAAGCAAACAAAAATGAATCCCGAGTTAAACTTCGTTACGAGCGTTGAAAAAAAAACGAAACCCAGAGAATCCCAAGCTTTGGTGAAACGGAAAATCTCAATTAAGCAAAGTCACAAAAGTCCTTCTTCGGGGTGAAAAGAACCGAAAAAAAAGAAGAAAGGTTAATCCACAAAACCGTAACAGCCCTTGCAAGCCAACGAACTCGTAAAAGGACATCCCTTGCTCGAAAATCGAAAGCCTTTGCCAAGCGAAAGAAGCTACACGCCGTGCATGTAACCCACCGTTGGTGTAATTCGATATATTTCGCCGGGTGCGTCGGACGGTTGCCGTAGAGTTGCGGCTTTGGAATCCCAGAAGTGCTCGCTGTACGCGAGCGCGCGCCGTCGAATAAATTTTTATCCACCCTCATGCCAGTGCGATTCACTTACTCTCTCACTCTGGCAACTTTGCATTTGATTGCGTAACGCCAACTCCAAAAAAGAAATTCGTCTATTCACTCGCCTCTCTTTCGATTCTTAGACTTTCTGCCTTCACAGTCGGGTATATCTTTACGAGCTTTATTAACAAATAGATCGGTTCGTACTCGTGCGTTTTCCTCGCTGAATTTTCAGACTCTATTAACTTTGGCGAAGCTTTTTGCTTCCTTTCTACGTTTACAATATCTTAGGTCGCGATATTCCAGTGTACTTTGCGAAAGCAATTTCAAAAAAATCTTCAATTTTCACCGCACAATACAATTTGAAACAATGCTAAAAAAGTCGACTAGATTATTGTCACGTTTTTGAATAGGAATGTTTGTTTAAACGATCCGCCAACGGTTTGTATTGTTTGAAATTGAAAACGAAAGTGAAACAAAGAAGTCTGGTACTACGTAATTATATGTATAACGAGTCCTGCGCGCGGTAATTGTTGAATCAAATTTTTAACGAGATTCTTCAAAGATTTCAACGCGTCGGTTGTTAAATGGTTGAAAGTGGCGTGAATGTAAAGTAGCAGTTGGAGCTCTGTTAATTAGTCGGCACGCGATAATTCTTCGTAAGGCGATTTCTAAAACGATTTTGTACGCCTGACCAACCGATAAAATAGCGACGATATCGAAGGGCAAAGGTATTCGGGCAATTTCGATTCTTGATCACTTTATCGTCAGAGTTCAGAGTTGAAATAATTAGTACTCGACGAAATGGAGTCGTAGAGAGCTGTGCGAGAGGCTCTCTCGTCGAACGTTTGAAACTCGTTAATGCGCGCTTTGATGTCGCGCGTTTTTTACGTTCACTGGACTGTCAGACGCATATCGCGGTACGAACACGGACACCTTTGAATACTTGCAATAGTCTACATGTATATTCAATCGGTTGAAAATATCGATCCGCTGTCGTTTTGCACCTTGCCCATTTCCGATGCAGGCGAGCATTTCTGTTTGCGCAACGATCAACGTTGGCTTCCAAAAATAGTACGTATAACCGAGCTGTTTGGACAAATGCCATTCGAAAAACGAAACTTTATCGTTTCCACGTGTCCACGAGGAATGGATCGAAGATGGAAAGTCAAGATGTAATACGGATATTGACAACTGACCTTTTCAGCGCGAGTAGTGAGAAAGGCAGCGAACGTGCCAGGATTGGCGCAATGGCAATGTAAGGTGGCACTGTCGGCAAGTAGTCCAGGTTCTTGGAGGCTGCAACTGTCGAGATTCCAGTCACCTTCGGAACCGAGAACACCACATGATGCGTTCCAAGCTCGCGAATGATTTCGCGCCCCGGCAAACTCCAATTCGATAGAGAAGCGATCGTCACGTTCAACACCACGATACGACGTTGTCACGCTCACCACACGCGAACTTATTCGGTACTCCATGTCCGTCCCATCGCTGTAATATTGTTATTCGCATTTTATTCAATTTTGAAATTCTTCGTCGTGCTAGACAAATGAAGTGTATACCAAAACACGTACGATTAACGGAAAATTCCGTTTTTGTTTTTTTTTTTCGTATCGAATTGATACTTGGTATCGCTATTAGCGCAACAAAACGGTATTTAATAAACATGAATTGCATTGGATTGTACGAGCAAGATATAACAAAAAATATACCTTTGATTCAAGGATCGATTAAAATGTTATTTGCGAATACCTTGGTATACAAGCGACGTCAAATTGAAAAAAAAAACAGCCGTATGTTATTGAGTTTACATCGAGTGCCCGTTCGTTTAGTTATTTTCCGTAATAGGAGTCCGCAAAGTTTGACAACGATTTAAATTAATCCCTACAGTCGCGAATAATGTCGCGAATGATTTTTTTGTGGATACTTACTTCAATTCCATCATGTACGTATCCGGAAAAAATTTAGCTAAATTTCGATAAACAACGACGATTCCAGATATCGTTTTGTTGGCGTTGCTGTGCAATCTATTGTGATATAAGCGAATCGTAACTCTTTCGTTGTACCAGTCTGGATATTTACTGAAAAATAACGACGTTGCGGATAATTAATTTCCCTGCAGTTGTATATATATATATATATATATATATATATATATGTATGTACATGCTATTTCTTACGAATAGAATCGTAATAATACCGTGCTTTTAAAATATTACACTTTGCAATTATCGCGTTTCAAGTTTCTCAGTAATAACTTTGTGATTGCGCTAAAATGTTCCAAGTGATTTTTAAGGAAATGAGAATTTTAGAGACCCTTGAAAGCAAACTCGCTTAAAATTTCGCGAACGTAGGAGTAGTAAGAACATTTACACTGGTCGTGTTGTCGGAAAGTTAAATAAATGAAAGTTGAAGCAAAAAGTAATAAATTACTTTTGGTTGTCTTGAGGTATTTTTAAACTGTACATGATAGTTGAACTAGAGTATACTTTCATTGGAAGAACATCAACCACGACTTCGGAAAGCGACAAGTGCTTGCTACTTTCGCCTTCATCTTGACTCCAATAACCAAGATTCCGCAGAAGTAATTGGCTTAACAGTACTAATTTCTGAAACAGGCGTTAGAATAATAATACGGAGTAACGATTTCGTACATGTATTTATCGCCAAGACGATTCTCCTTAGTGTGGCTCACGACCAAATCGAGCCTGAATAATTACCTGCTGGTTGAGAATCGAGTATTCGTATGCGAGAATATTGTCGATGATTCTCATCACAGCTTCGGCCGAGTTTTTCAGTTGAGCAAGCTCGTCGATATTGTACTGGTAGTGCTCAACTTCCTGGAGTAAGCCGAGTATTCGATCGCCCTCACCCGGATACAAACTCGTCCGTCGATATTGCAACAAGTCCCAAAATGTCTGTATCGCCGACGAGGCGTTTGTACTTTCGTATCCCAGCGTTAAGCTCTTGAACTGATATTTTGCAGGCAATCCAGACCGGGAGAAAATCAGATGTTGAAAAAATCCAAATTGACATTTCGCCAAAGACAGTTGCGTGTCTTTAACGCAACTTTAAATATTAAAGAGTAATTAGTAGTCAAATTTGTCGAATGAACTTTGGCAAAAGGCGCGTTATACAGCGTTGTACAGCATGCACAGCATTGGAAATACATCGTCGAGAGCTTTCGAGCAGTCTATATCGAGTTTGCCGAGCGAAATAATAAAAGTACGCGTGAAAGCTTTGGACAATGGGCGTCGCAATGGTCCTCGGCAGAGCAGAGGCTAAACAAACAAAGGGGGAAAGAGATTGTAAATATAACATTGAACTCACGTCGTTGTATGGATGGACGAGTGGTTCGTAGAGACAATTGGAAAAATCAGCCATCTCCCATTCGGAGGTCTGCGCATCTCTCATGCTGCACTGTCGCGAAGCGTGTCGACCTATCGAACCTGGAGGACAAGGTAGCAGACATCTGGAACCGGGTGCTGTCTCGGGCCAGTCCAAACCCCAGTCGTTTCGTCGATTTGGGCATAGCGGTATGAGAGTACGATTGACAACGTCCACGTGAGCCGAGGCTGAACGTTGCGCTACGTTACACGTGTACACGGCTGACTTTTGCGCATTGCTAATCGTTAATAAACTACCAGCTGGATACAAATCTTCCCAAACCTCTTGTCCAGGCTCGAGACGTAAGAGCGCGCGATTCTTCGACCAGCCGAAACCAATACCAACGTCTCGCATGTTTGGCGTTGTGCACATTAGTCGCAACGTGCTACCCTGTAAAACGACGACAATCAGAGTTTGTTATATTTCTGTAGGTTTTATCACGGCTAATCTTGAAATTAAGTTTGTTTTATAAAAACAAATAGAGCTTGTTGCAAAAAAGCTTTCTGAGCACTGTCGCGTCCAAACGAAACACGTATATATATATACGCGTATCGAATGTTATACGCCGCAAGCCATTCGAGAGGATTTCCAAACGCTAAACGGCTTCGATTGCCATTCGCCATTTTTTGCCCTCTTTCAACGCAATCGTATAGATTTAGCGGGCTAATCTTATTCACAGCTCGCCCGGATTTATAGCCGACGGAGAGTGAAGATAACGGCTTAGGTTCTTGAATTATCGACCCTTCGAAATGTCTCGTTTACCGACGATTTTATTTCCCGATTTTCTCACTTTGTATTTATGCACGTATATAACACTGAAGTTGACGTATCAAGGCTGTCTATTTTTTTCGGACGAACAAGTCGACGCTCTTGTGAGGTCCTGTTTTTTTTGAAATTCAAATGGTCTGACTTTAAGTACCTTTCTCGCTTGAAAGGAAATTTTATGATTCTGCTCAGGTGTGAAAGAAGCTTTGAAGAGTTGCACTTTAAAGCGTTTCCTTCAATTTACATATGTAGGACGCGTGAAAATGTTGACGGTTTCGAAATCTTAAAGTCGTGATGCTTTGGAATTTAACGTGAAATTTAAACGCGAAAAACCCATCAAAGTGAATGTTTTCATCAAGAGAATTTTTAATTCGCGATGACACGCGTGCAATTTATACTATTCGAATGGCTTGATAAACGCTGCAAGAATGACATATACCTTTTCGATAGTACTACTCATTGGGACAACCTTGACGTTGGGATCGTCTCTGATGTCGAGGTGTATGCTCTTACACTGCTGCACGCCCCAATCGACGACCTGACACGTGAACACACCCTCATCAAGCAACGTAGCTTTATCCACTGTTAGTATGGACGTGTGATAGTCGGAGCCGTCGTTCGGTAGGTGTCGGTACCAAATTTCCCTGAATATGCATTAAGATTGACGTTCAAAGTGACTGATGTATATATTTCAAGAAATTGGGTTTCACCTTCGATACATTGCCTTTATACATTGACTTTATCTCGCGCAAGAGTACCATTTGTGCGCGTATAGATACACGTGTATATCTACATATTTTTTAAGGAAATTTCGCTCTACAGCTTGAGCAGGTTTGAAGTAACGAAAAAAGTCGTTTGATCGTTCTAAAAGCAATTTTCTCGCTCCTTACTGGCGGCGTTAAGATAGTTTTCCGAGAGATTGCTTTTTACGAGATTACATTTCAAATAAGAAATATGACGCAAAACAAGTTGCAAGAAACGCACGTTTATCGATTCGTTTGCGAAACTAATTGAAATGTTTACTCTTCGATTAACCGATATTCCCATGTATTATATCAAAAACCGAGGTTTTACTATTGAAAAGCTCTCTGCACACGGAGAGCGCCTGTCCTGCGGAAAAAGAAAGTTGGGCTTCGACTCGGCACCAGCGCAAGGGCTGCGTCGGAGTAGCGATCCACGAAAGGGGAAAATGGAGCGAGCGCGCGATTGGTCGTTTGGGCCCGACAGCGTCCATAGAGGGCTGGCCCAGAGGACAAACCAGAGAGGTCGTTATTGCCATTGTTGAAATCTTAGCCCTCTGATCGGTGTCACCCTGTGGCAACAATTTTTAGCATCGTTCGTAAGTGCTTACGGCACCTTGTCGCTCCTCGTATTCAATTGCGCGCAAGGCGTGTAAAGCTATCTGTGTAAAAAGATATCAATAGTCTCGCCAGTGATATTTTTCAATTTCCCGCTCTTCCCACCCGTAACACTTTCTTTATCGTGGCTGTTCTTTAACTGACGACAAGGAAAATGACCTAGTGAGAGTGGTTGCGAGCTAAAGCGACGTTGTAAATTACTTGCAGATCGAAGAAAAATTGACAAAATTATGGATAAATTGTTATTAAAACGCCTTTTTAATTTGATAAATAGGACGGTAACGAGTTTGAAATATTACCTTGTTGCTTTGCTCATATTCACCAGCATTTCGTCTTTATACCAGGCGAACTTTAGGTCGGAACTTCCTACTGCTACGCAGGTCAAAATAAATTGATCGCCTAGCTGAACTTGACGTTCATTCACCTGATTGATCCTCAGAGTCTACGGAAATGAGATTTACATTTAATATCTTTTTATCCTCTCATCTTTGGGCACGTTAAGGTAATCTGACAGAGTCTGACTGATCGATATTTCATTAAATTTAATTGACTCATAATATACTTTTGATATGTTCAACTCTCAAAGAAAATTCAAGGTTTCTATTTTGTTTCTTTGATATAAGACAGATTACGGTGTAGTTGACTATTACTTTACGCTTGAAATTAGCAACTCTAAAAGAAAATGCAAGGATTGTTGTTTCTTATTTTTTACAAGATAGCTTACGGCATAGTTGGCTTTTACTTCAACATTTTAATTTCTAATCTAAATGTCGGAGAAAACAAGTTCATTTAACAGATGAGAAAAAGTAATCGTCTTGTAACATTTATAATTCTTCAAGTTGAAAACTTGCAAAAGTAAAGAGAAAGAAATGTAAATGAAAGCGCATTAGGAATGAAAAGCAAAGAGAAATAAAAGCGAAATTCATGGGGGGGGGGGGGAGGAGGAGGAGGGAAGTATACACAATGAGATGGAAGGAATTAAAATGAAAGATAATGATTCGAGTTGAATACGACGGCGGTAAAAGTTTTGAGCAAGTATTTAACGAAGAAAGTAAATAAATTGTACGGTGGGTCTTTTTGAACGGCAAGGGGTGAGCCCTAAGAGGAGGGAAGGGTAGCTAACAAGCGGAAAAACGGAAAGAGGAAGTGTGAGTACCGTTAACGAAGTCATTTGACGGCTCTTGGTACGAAAAAGAAAAAAGTCCGTCGTTGCAAGTTTTATCAAAATTAATTTAATCAACGCGCCTGAGGGAAAAATTGCATACCTCAAACTACATTTACACCTCTGATTTACTTTCGGCAAGTTTTAACGGAAAAACGAGGTGCACCGTTGTGCCACGACGGGAAAATGAAAGGAGAGGGGAGCCAGAGAAAGAGAAACCTAATCAAGCTCTGTGCCACCATATACATATATAATGTGCTCTCGCGCGTGTAGCTTGTACGAATAATATAAAGTTATCCTCTCTCTCTCTCTCCCTCTCTCTCTCTCTCTCTTTCTCTCGCGCTACGGTGCAGGTCGTTTGGGAATTCTGTTTTCTCTCATTCTCCGACTCTGCACCACGTTGGTGCCGAATTCGGAAGTAAAAAACAAAAAAAACAAAACAAAAATTACCTGGAGTCGAAGAGCTGGCTTTTGCTGAAAGGTGAAATGCGACGGTTCGAGAAAAAATTCGCCAAGTCGTCGTCGTTGTACCAGTCGGTCGAGGGCACCGCGGATTTTGTCGCCATCCCTTGAATCGCCGAAAAAGTGAAAATTCACCTCGAGGGCAGCGCTACGAACAGATAGAAAGACAAATGGAGAAAGAAAGGTCACAAATGGTCGAACTCCGAGTCGAATTTGGAGCCGAGCTTGAAAAAAAGAAGAAACGAAAAATTCCATGCCAAACCTGCCTCGAGGGCTCGCGCTATTACCACTACTCGAAGCCAAGTTTCAAATGCGCGAGCTGAGTGCAGTTTGCTCCAAGCACGTGCCAGTTCGTTAATTGTTAGTTTTGCGCCTGCCACGGTAAACCGAAAGAAGTGCAAAGTTCTCAAGGATTAAGCCAATTGTTGTTTCGTGTCGTTACCAAAGAGCCCTTACTGCTCCTGAGTATTTGCGGATTTGCCGATTGTATTGAATTTTCCCATTGCACAAGACCACGCGTGAAAAGCTGTTATTAAATATTGACAAACAACCTTTATTTTTAACTTTAAATCCGACTTGATTTGACCTTTTTTCAAAGTATTTCCTTTGTTTTCCTACGAGATTGTTTCGTTTCAGAGATTCCGCGTATCGAATGTAGATAATTGAAAACTGTTAATAATCAATTTACGCCCAGTGAACCTTTGCAAATTATTTACAGATCGCAGACGATTGATCGTTATGCGATAATTACTGCCTGTTCATTCCGGTTGTCGTCTGTTTTTATTTACTAACTTCCGTTGTGTACAAATTGAATTGACATTGGCCACGATATCTCGTGTTAATTATGCAATTAAGACCAAACGTATTTTTAGTAAATAGCTATAATCTGACGATCAACGGAATAACCCGTCGTTGTTTCTTTCTTTTTGCCGTGAAGCCAAAGTGCTGGGCGAACCGTCACTTTTTTCTTTCTTACCCGAAGGAACGCATAACGTTATACTGCGTATTTACCCCGATATATCGCATTGTTTAACAGTCAAACAATCTGATTCGTTGAACAATTTCAACTCAACAATTTCTTTCGTTTTGTGACGATGATCAAAGGAAAATGAGAAACATTCCTTTTCGTTATTTAGTCATCGTGATTATGTAACAGAGCTCGACATTTTTCTACACTATAGGAAGTATTGTCGGAAAAAGTATTTCTTTTCCGCATTCCTCGTGCTACGCAAGTAAATAAGAACACTACTACATTTATGAATAAATATAAACTTCTAATTGACGTACCGTTTTATTTGAGTACACAGGACATATTACAAGGAATTCTTTGCTTTGAGAAATGAGTAATTAGTTTGACGATTCGTGAAAAAGAGCAATTCGATCGGAAAATTGATTAATATTTGAACTAATTTAATTGAAAACTACGATTAAAGGGGTCTATTTATCGTGAGCTTCATGACAACTTTAACGTCAAAATTGCATAATTTTTTTTCAAGGAATTTGCTCAACTTGATAGATCGAAAAATTGACTCGATAAACAGGATAGCCTTTGTTCGTTGAAAGTTAAATATTGTTTAAACGATTTTCGTTACCCTCGTGTACCATTTCTTTTACAAGCAAAGAATTTTAGTATGTATTTGTACCTACTCACGTCACACTTAAGATTTTCATATCCTCCATCGACGTAATCTTGGAATCCCATATGTACTTTGACAACTGTAACAACAAATTATAATTGTCAACAAACATTGAATATTTCGTACGTACACGTAAATTTGCACAACAAAATGTATATTCGTGACGGTTGTGTGAATAACGTTTATTAGTGCTTTGATGTACATTCCATAAAAAGGGTTAATTTAGTACGCGTATCTATTAAGCTTTCAATTTTTACGATTATATAAAAAACTTTTTACGCTATTTATAGCTCTTTCAAACTACGCTTTGCGTTTCCAGTTATAAAAACTCTCCGATAACCGTGCAAATTGTAAAAAATGTACTTGTCCCGTAGTTTGAGTTATCCTCAAAACGACTTATCTCATTATTATCGGTATTTCCATAGTAAAACTGTCTATTTCGAATAAGATTGACCAAACAAACATTCCGTCCGCAATGTTACCCGTCAGGAAGCTCACCATTTGTTAATGTCAATAAGCATCGATTGAACAACACCGAACAGAGTTGGTCGTTGATTTTTCTGTCGTCGCACGTGTTACGATCAAACGACAAACCATCTTTGACTGATGCTTTTTGTATTATAATTTTATTCGGAATGATCGATGACAATGATTCAACGAAAGCACGCGCAAAATAACTGTACGAAATATTCTCATCGACATTAAGGTGCGTAGGTCAAATATACAGTGGTACTTGGCGAGACACCATCGAAAAATAAATAAAAAGCCAACGCTCGTTCCAAGTACGAACAACAAAAAAAAAAACTCGGATTATTCATTAGAAACTTTTCGCGTTTATCAGTAAAAGTAACGTATAAAAAATCGGCATTGTAGCGGAAGCGGATAGGATAGGAAGTTCGTTAAAAATTCTGACGAACTTCAATCATCCGTAATCTTTCCAGTACGTATTATCGGTAAGTTTGCTACGGTGCTTCCCCAGTTTAACACTATCTCACATAAGCGCATTTGCTCGAGCGGTGCGAAGTTCACTCTCTCTCTCTCTCTCTCTCTCTCTCTCTAGGAGTAGACGCAAGCTGTAGTGGTGACGGCGCGAGCGTTGGTTCAGCTCAAGATTGTGAAGTATCACGAGTACGCAGTTCTCAAGAGCGCCAGTCTCGTACCATTAAACTCAAAACTCAACGGCAAGTACGTAGCAGAAGCAACAGCAGCGGTAGCAGCGGCAACGGTCCGTGGAATAATCGATCTTTCGAGAGAAGTCTTCTTGCGGGAGCTCGCAAGCTCTCGTCTTTATGCAAAGCATTTACGAAGCTTCGAAATATCCCATGGCTTGCTCTAGTTGTACACGCAGATTCATCGAGTCATAATTCTATCGACGTTTCTACTACGCCCTTCAAGTGGACGCTCGCTTACTCAAGGTTTCGATCGGAATACCTATGGAGCCCTCTTCTCCGCCCCCCCCCCCTCCCTCCTTTGCGCAGCTCGCTCCTTATCTATCGAAGGCTGTATTTTACTATATACCTCTCGAGTAGTTTACGTTTTGTCAATTTATTGGTCAACTCGACGTTTGGAATACCATGCACGTTCCACCAAATCCACTGTACACGGTTATCCACTGTACAATGTATGTATCGTGCAAACTATAAAACGATCGTCTGAAATATTGTCGTTAAATTTTCTTTTGATTCGTACAGTGTAATTGAATATTTTTTTACGTTTACAGGTTTCTCTTTTCGAACGCAGTGTTCATCGTTGATTCGCGAAGTAGTTTCGTGATGTGTATTTTGAAAATGTTTCAACGTGTATTGGAACGAGTCATGGTTCGTTTGGGCATTTTATTACACTTATCAAGTGTACCAACAAATTATTTGCAGCTGTCCCAAATGTTACCAGGACTTACTTTGAATTGGCGTACAGATAAATACAACGCGAAAACGTGGTTGAAATTCGTTTAAAACCGCAAGCGCGCATATAGCGATTCACAAGTCCGTGACACTTGACGCGCTGATTAATTAACTAACTAATTAAAAAACATAATGAATTAATTGCAAACGTAATTAAGTTTGTGACACCACGGACGACATTTCAAAAGCTTGCAGAGGTTACGTCGCGCGCGTCATCACTTAATTAACGAAAAAGCAAAGAGGGATAAAGTATGTATGTACTTGGCATAGGCTACCTAACTGTCTGAATTTACAAAGAACATTGCCGCGAGACTTGTGCCAGGAGACGGAGAGAGAGAGAGAGGAAAAAAGCGCGGCAAATTCAAAAAACAGAGGAACGCTGAGAGTGGGAGTGAGAGATAGCGCGCGAGAAAAAGTAGGTTACGCGTGGCGCTGAATTGCCTCTACTCAGTAGAGTCGCCATCGGCGTATGTGCTCTTTATACGTTTTCCCAGAGTCGGCGAAACTTGCACGTTTATACTGGTAGAGAGAGGGAGAGAGAGAGAGAGAGAGAGAGAAAGGCTGAAAATCGCCAGGAAGTAAGTGCGGAAGCGAGCTTAATTTTACCTCTTAACACTCTCTTTCAACGCCGAGCTTTGCTTTCTTATTCGGTAGGGCCGACAGCCTTTTAGCAGTTAGTGTGAAGCTCGTTTTGTTTGTTAGTTTGTGTGTGTGTGTGTGTGTGTGTGCGCGCGCTTTTATTTTTTGTTGTCAGTTTGTCTGACACTAGTGGAATTCAAAGTACGCGGTGTCTGTTCCTCTCTCACTCTCTCTGAGCCGGTTTATTTCCGTTGCAATACTATGGCAACCGAACACTAACGTGGCTTCCTCGTGCTACTCGGACGAAGGTAAAAAACTACGCAGGTAAGTACGCTATTACAACTGCAGCACTCAAAAGATACGTGTATATAGGTATATATCAGCTTGATACTTCCTTCTTTATGCTATATAACGTACCGCAGTGGCGGCACTAACGCTCAAATGTCATGCTGCCGGTCGCTGTCGTGGCTTTTAAATGGCCTCTCCCCCACCATCTCATACGCGCCATATACACTTGTGCGTGTTAATATAACCGGTAGACATAACTCTCTCTATATGAGTCTTGCGGGCAGAGATGTGCCGAGGGTTTTTTTCTTTGGACGTATACATCTATATTCCGCGCGCGATAAGTACCAGATTGTTTGTGCGTGGATTTCATTGCGCTTATTCGATATCTACGTGTATATATATATATAAACCACCTTGCGAGATAGAAAAAGATCGAAAGAAGCACCACGTCACGCTGACGTTCAAAGATGGATATCCTACTCGCCTTATGGTGCAAGCTCGCTTCGTCGGACTTGTTTTTTCTCTCTGTTTTCTCTTTTTCAACGATGCTTCGCTTTGCTTCGCTTTGCTTTACTTTGCTTCGTTTGTTCGATCTTGCGAAAATCCAATTCGCTATTTCTCATACCATTTTCCTATACTATTCGTATACGTGTTTATTATTCGCTTTCTTATACGTATATATATATATAGACAATGTGAATTTATTTGCCGCAGGGGAATCGGTCTATGTGTAACTTTACTTGTTTGAGCTTTATAGTCATTGTTATCGTACGCGCCGCGTGCAAAATAGAATGAGAGAATTACTATTAGCCGACGGGAATTTTCGTCGAGACAGAGAGGGAGAGAGAGAAAGAGATGACAGTGTGAAATTCAAACATCAAAGGGAGTTTTTCACACTACGCTCGATTTTTTTTATATTTTCAAATGCAAAACGAATCTACTCTCTCTTTTTGTGCCAGAGGCAGCATGCCTCTCATGTGCGATGCTTTCTCTCTCTCTCTCTCTCTCTCTCTCTGGATGAGTGGAACTTCCAAAGTGGTGCTTTAGAACGGGGAGGAAAAAACGACGACGAACCAATGCGTCACCGAAATCAATTCAACGAATTGAGCTAGTTATTGATTTTGGTATAAGTCAAATAATTTTGATACTTCTTTCAACGTTCGTATTTATGATTATATTTGTCGTTCGCGTATCTGAAATAAACACGCTAGTTGTATGGATTATTTTAGTGACGATAACTTTGTCAAGTTTGGTATGAGCTTTCTTGACGAGCTTTCCACGTATAGATTAGTTTTTAGCGCGATAATAACAATTTTAAATCTTTTCCATTAGAAATACGTTATTTTGTCTGTATCAAAATCAAAAGGCAAAGTAAATAAATAGAGCGTTTGTGTACCACCTAGACTCCATTCAATGAATTTTGGAAAGCCGATAAAATTGTCCAGTCATATTTCAGGCCTCTCGACGAGATGAAGTAGCGCCGTCACTTGTCAAATATTTGCGAAAATGTCCGAACTCGCGAGCAAATAATAGAGCTTTACTCGAACGTTGGAAAACGGCAAGGAATAGAGAGGAAAAAAAGAATAAACAGAGAGAGAGAGAGAGAGAGGCATATATTTGTCGGTGAACGGATGGCGAGTCTATCCCGCTGCATCCCAATGACTTTTCGATTCGACTCGTAACTCGCGTGGTGTACGAGCGGCCAACCACGACATCGACCGCGTCGCGCTCCACACGGATGTACATAAATTAGGTTTAATCTTCCGACGAGAGCTTGCGAATGGAACGGAGAAAGGGAGTTGAACTGTGGTGGTTTGTCCTATCGTTAAAAAGTTACATACTACTGAGTCTATTAGATTTTACCGCGTCTCCCACTCTCGCGTTGTATTTCTTTCGTTTGTCTTTGTTTTGTTTCTTTTTTATCAACTCAATTTATTCATGCTGTCTCGTAATAGTTAACCTGCAGCAGCACGCTTCGCTGGTGAGTTTTTAATTTTTACTTTGAACTTGTAGCCTTTTGAATAATTCAATACTACAACTCAACTTTTCAACGTTGAATCGAGTTAAATTGCGAGCTGGAACATTTTTGTTGGTCGTGCAACTTTTCTTTGATTACACTGATGTTACACGTCGTATATGAAAACAGATATACGCGGTACCAGAGTTTTCGTTAATAAATATCTTCAACCAGATATACGGATAACTATCGAATTCAAGATAAACAAAACCATTGTGATCTTGACGTTCATCATTGTAATTTATTCGAGCCATTTCTTGCTATAGCATTCTGAACTGTCAGTGTATATTTTAGTAGGACCTTGCAATATAAAAAGTATCCGCATAGAGCAGAGATTGTTTATGGCAAGGAACTAACGTAGCACGAACACATATATAATGCAGCTGTAGCTTGCTAAATTATTTCTACGCTTGTATATCTCTATTTTGTTCTTCTACTTTTTAAATGAAAGAACTCTTCGAGGAAAATGTTAATGTTCAAGCTGAATTTTCGTATGGACGATGTGCTTGTTTTACTCTAGACTGCCTTCAACGTAATATAAGAATAGCGATATCTCAATTCAAATAACAAAAATTTCTTCAAATAAAGAAACGTACAAATTCTATTTTTTTCTCGAAAAAAAGTGCTCCGCGAAGACTACCTTTAATCGATTTTTTGCACAGCATTTCTTTTGAATCGATCAATGTTTGTTTGTAGATTATTCAAAATTACTTTATTCTAATGTAATAAATGTCCAGAATAAGTAACACAGAAGCAAGTGGTAAACGACGACTCGATAAGAAGGTTAAACAGCCACTCATTTTACATAGAGTACAACAACGTTGCGTTGAAAATATAAATCTTCTTCTAAAACGAATTAGAAGGAGAGAGAGAGAGAGAGAGAGAGAGAGAGTTGTTGAAATTGGCAGTAGGTTTGATGCATTATTTTGTGGCGTGTGCTGGTTTGAAGCCTGAAAAGTCGTCGGGATCAACACGACAGACTAGATGGCTTTTCAATCCGTAAAAACGTCAATACCATGGAATTGAAAGGAATTTTCGTAAAAAAAATTCGAGTTCCACAAAACTTTTGTCCGTTGGATTGCACTTTGTTATGATGCAATATTTTTATTATTTTGCGAATCGAGTTTTGCAAAATTGTTGAACGAAAACGAATTTGCAGTAATAAAATCAACGACAAATAATCTTACAAACTGCTTGAGACCATTCGAAAATTGGATATGTACAACGTGAATACTAACAATCAAATATGCGTGACGTAATTATCATGAATATTTCATAATTAACATTATCCAAATGTTTCTCGTCCGACGAAACAAAACCAAACTATACTTTATCATTATAACAACAAGTTCATTGTACACCTGCCATTTCATAATATGCATTCACTGTCCCCGAGTAACGGGCAAAACTCTGAATGGCGTTGTTATAACGTATTTTCTCGTTGTACATTTGGCAGCACGAAAATTTCGCTGGCGAAATATGAAAAAAGATCAGACAAGCTCTTACAGGAGTTACGATTCAGTTATAGGAAAATTCTTCGTCAGCGTTCAGCTGGAATTCCGAAACGCCTGGCTGCTACTGGTGCTGCTGGGTCGTCGTCGTTGTCGGGGAAGTTGGTCTTTTGAATGGTACGGCATACCTTTTGGTACAGGGGAGGAGGGTTGGAAGTAGAAGCCGAGACAAGGTGTAGAAAAAGGTGCAAACTGTGCGTATGAAAAGGCTTAGTCCTTCCTATACTCCGTGCCCCGTGGAATCGTCGAATTGACGCTCAAGCAAGCACTCGGTGCTTGGGGGATTGAAAGCGTTTTTCCAAGCTTATGCCATATATACATCGCACATACGCACGCGCTCGCGCGCACACACACACACACGTACATACATACATGCATGCTAGTACTCGATGCGCTGGAAAATTTTATGCGTCTCACGCGGCCTTCCCATTTCACCTCTCATACACGCTCTTCGGTAAGAAAAGCTTAAAGACAACCGAAGCAATTTTTTCCGCAATGCTCTTTTCTTTTTTTTCCATTTCGCACATTCGACAGCGTTCGAATTTATAGTGAGCCGAGCATGCTTTGCTCGGTTCTTTTTAACTTGCCGTTTGGGAGAAAGCCTGCACGCGAGAGGGAAAGAGCGAGGGACTTCCACAGGGGAGATCTCGGCACATTGCTGCTCTTTTATACTGAATTTTAATTACGCTAAATGCAACGTCTTTTTTTTTTAACTCGTTCTCTTTTCTTTTAGCGCTGTCAGCTCGTGGGATCTCGTTGAGGTTTTTTTTTCAATATACGCCAAGTCGTATAAGAACCACGTCCGTTTTTTCGATTTCTGTAAAAAATTCATATTGGCGTAACCGAATGCAATTGGTTGACTTGGATGGATGTTAATTGTAATTATCAGCGTTTCTCTCTTGAGAATTTCGTTGAATCTATATTGTGCGTTATGCGCTACTAGCCTAGCTATCGAATCATACACGCAATATCGGCGTAGCTTTATTCTCTGGAGAATCGTGACTCTTATTGTAATGACTTATGTTATAATTCAATAAGCTCTTTGAAAGGTTGATCTCTTATCCCAAGATCTGTACTTGGTAAATGAATGTACGGAGACAATGAAATTGCGACTCTTTATCGTACTTTGTTAGGTCGTTTCTCCTCGTTATCATTATCAACTGATCACCCACGTTATTTATACATTCTGTTTTCGATTAAATTTTAAAACACGGATTTTTTTTTACACGACTGCCCATAAGTTTCGGTAGAGATTTTAAAATGTCTATCTATACACGAGTTAGGAGAAGTGACGGGGTACTAAAGGGAACAAACAAACACTTAGGTCGATGAAAATCAATATTGTACGAGTACTTTTTAACGCTACTTCAAGCGCAATATAAATTCAATCTATTAGATTTTATGTGCCTTCCCTTGTTACTCGCATATAAAACGTCAATTTAAGAAAATCTATAATCTATAAATTGTATCCGTTATTGCCAGTTAATTTTGTGCATTTGTATACTCGTACGTTGCAAATCCATATTACGCTATGAAAACACCTTTCAAAGGTGTCTAAAAAAAGACGTACAATCGAATAATCAATCATTGCGCCTTGTTACGTATTACACGGCGATAGGTCTATTGAAATCCAGCGTTAAAACACAAGCAACGAGCTCGCATCAAAGTTATATAGAGATATTGTAACGACTCGGCAAATGGAAAGACGACGAGACGACACCTTACGACTTCCGCGGTAACCTCGTATCGTTTCATCGTAGTTGGATGTTCATTAACTACGGCAGAAGACTATTTACATGGGTGGAAGGAGCGAGAAAGAGCGGAAAGAGCTGACAACGATTACGCTTTGCGAACAACACACACACGCGCGCGTGCGCGTACACCCAGCGCTGAAATTTCGTAATTTAACTTGCTTAAGTATGCTAAAATCAAGCTTGCAAGCCAGAGAGAGAGAGAGAACGTTTGAGACTTGCACGCGAGCTTTTAACTTTTCCCTCCCTCGTTCTCTTTGTCAGACTGCCGTCGTAGTCGTCGTCCTCGCTTTCTGCGTATATTTCAAGATTTGCCAAAATTTGCATTCTCTCCCTATACTTTCGACTGGAATTTCAATGTAGGATTTTCTCTACGTTGGAATTCCACGCGAACGCGTGACTGTGTGGGTACATACATGTATGTGTTCTCTGCGCGAGACACGGAGAGAGAATCGCGTGGTTTCTTTTGTGAGAAAGCGGTCGAGATGGCAGGGATAACGAAATAAACAGTGTCAGTGAAGGAAGAAACGGTATGTAGAAGCTTTCAGCAATTGCCTCTCTCGAGACACCTAATGAAATACTTCGAAAGAGATACTAATCGCCGCAGGCGTTCGATACGTGTCTCTTTGCATGGGTATCCCGTAACTTGGCTGTTACCGTGTTACTTGAGCTTTTTTTCTCGACTTCGTTTTACCGTTGATTCACTTTCTTTACTCTGTAGACCAGATTAGACTACACCTTTGGAATAATCATAGGTAAGCAGTCTTGAATTGTCCTCATTTTTCTAGTCGCTCGTTCCTCTGCGTTTAGTTTTAACGCTTACGTATACGGGATACAGCCGGGTACATCGTTTCCATGTTATTTATCTAATCGTATTCAACCCCTCTTCAAAAAATTGATAGCTTAGATAGCAAAGTAAATTGACTCGTGATTTGATCAGCTGAAAGAGGGTCACGTGAGTAGAGTAGGTAATATGTATTCACGGATTTTGTATCGTGAAACTAATCTGACAATAACGTTTTCGTATCGACGAGTTGATGCGCGCCTAGCGCAATTGTGTTGGCCCGTTAATATAATCAATAAACTTAGCTCGTGTGATTAATCGAGTCGAATAGTTCTGTAGCATTGTATTGTTTACGAGCGAAATTGATTGATTCGGCAGTACGCGTACGCGCTTTATCGCGAAAAAAGGCAAAGAGGCAAACGTGCAAACGAATGCAGTACTGACTTTTCAATAATCAGGGAGAATTAAAAAATATCGAATGCATTGGTGGTTTGGATTTCGTGCTCGCAAAGCGAGTTTCGTTATTTGACTCAAAACGAAAATCATTGGCTGCGAGGATGTCGGTTCGAGATAAATTTACAGGCCAAACAATCTGCACGTGCGAACGTTTGTCCGGGGAAAAAGGAAGAGAAATCATATTTTGAATTACGAGTTAAACTGGCCACAGTGAGGTCGAATCTGATAAATAAAACATTCAGTCTAGTGACACATGGATAAAGAGTGAATTAATTTTTTTTGTTCGAAATATTGTTTCCCTCGCATACGCGTACCGTGCAAAGCTAACATTGAATGGGCCAAACAAATGAGATAACAATAGGGAACGTTTGGTACATGAAAGCGCTTGGCGGAAGCAATAAGCGATTTTCCAAGCGAGCGCACTCGCACGCCAAAGAATTGGCGAAATTGTGTTTTGTGTAAATCGCAGTGATGCGCGCGCAATCTACTACGTTATATACCCATATAAGCTCGTAAGTGTACATTCCTCAGGGGGAATTTCGTTTTTTTTTTTTTCGTTTCTGACATACGCATAATATCCTGGTGTTTTCAACAATAGCGTGCAATATAACGCGTTGTTTCTTTCGCTAGATAAAGCGAGCGCGCAATTTCATAAAAACGATTTTTCGTAAAAGGCATCACGTGTACGCGTACATACGGCCAAACTACGTGTATATATATTTGCTTTTGACTAATTTATCGTTGTATACGATCGTCGTTTACGCGATGACTCGATCGCAATTATAGCGACTTGTGATTTTTTTGCAATCCTCAGAACGTATGCCTTGTAAAATATTTGTTTAGCTTCGTAGGAAGCTTTTCTTTTCAAACCCAATGCGGAAATATTGATTTTTTTCTTTTGAAAACATTCATTCATCGGCTGGTAGAGATGGGATCTAAAGTTCAGCAGTAACGAAAACAAACGCATTTCCTACACTTTTGTTCGATCAATTCGAATTCCCATGATAATGGAAATTGCAAAGATTAATCTTCCGATGAAAAAAAAAACAGAAGTTGTAAAAAAAAGCAAAGCATTGTAAACCCCACGTGCAAATAAAAAATCGACATGGCAAGTTATGAGAAGCAGCAGTAGAGAGCTATACGCTTGTGCGCATCACGTAAATCGAAAACTCTCTCTCTCTCTCTCTCTCTCTCTCTCTCTCTCTCGTGGGAATGGATTAGCGCATTAGCATAGCATCGGGCTGTCGTCGTCGAGTAAATCCGGGAAGAAGAAGTAGAAAGCTGAGAGACGGAAGAGGGAAAGAGAAAAAAGTCAAGAGTGTAGACGTTTTTATTTATTTGTCGTTGCGAGCGACCAATAATTCCTCTGTGTTTTCTATTTTTCTACGGCTTTTTATACCTATATATCTGTATATATAGTATAAAGCTAAATAAAAGCTTGGCTTGTCCTGTACTTGCTAAGTACATAGAGACCGATGAGGTTGCTAGCCTCTGTCTACCTCGCCCTCTCGCTCTTTCTCTTTAGCCTTGAGTAGATATAGGACTTGAGTGTTTGTCCTCAAACAAATCCACCTGTCTTCGACGTAGATACTACACGGGTTACTCCGTCGCGCAATCTATCTCCCACGAGTACGTTCTGATGTACGTATATACATATATATAATCAATTTATCTTTAATACTGTTTTTTCTTTTTTTAACGCCTAATAGATAAATCGATAGAGCTATTAGGTCGATTATTATTTTTACGTTTTTACGAGTAAGTTTCCTTCCGTTTCCTCCTTCTCTTTTCTTTATCGATTGAACAAGGTGCCAGTCGGGATTTTATGCTCACCGGATGCAAAAGAAACGCTCGTCCGCCTGCTTGCGTTGTAAAATTAAACGTCGGAAAAATCGAACGCGATCGCCCGAATAGTCCTCGCCTCTGTCATTTCGATTCTCGTGAAAGTGATCTTTATCTCTCTCCCTCTCGCGACAATTTTTCCAATCGTTAAATTTTAGTAGCATGTCGACCCTCGTCCTTGCGTTTTCAATAATGTCAATTGTCGTCGGGCGGATGATCGCATTCCAATGGTGCTGATTATTTGGAGAAAAATTGATATTTTTACAAATTTGTTCGATCGTCGGATAATTCGTTATTTAGTGCTTTGCGAGTATGAACAACGATCGGAAAATTGATACTCCGTGACGATATTGTTTATCAATTTGTCGTCGGATCTATTAATGATTAACTTAATATTGCCTTGTACCTGTAGGAACAACGATATTTGGCCAAACTCGTTGTCTTCTATAACACAAGATCGCGAGTGTACTTGGTATGCTGTTTTTAGTTGAGACAAACGAAATTAAATATCGCGATTACAACAGCGCTATTCCGAACTTATTGTAACGAATTCCAATGTAAGATATTTCCATAATTTTACTATAGGGTACACGACTATAGTAAGCCTGAAATCATACTGCAACGCGCGATGCGCAAAGACAAAACTATTCAAACATCGCGACGTAATCCAATGTAGCATTGGCAAAAGTTTTGTCCGGTGTTATTTTCGAAATCGAGCTTGATAGTGAAGATTCATAATAAGATAGGTTGAAGCTCGGTATGTAAGGTTGAGAAAATACTTTGGGGAAATCCAAAGAAAACAAGTGCACAAGAGAGAGAGAGAGAGAGAGGAGAGTTCTCGAGGTTTCGCAAAGTTAGTTGTAGTGCGGACGCGTGCGCAAGCTAAGCAGCATGAATATATAATGGTTACTATTATGGGTCGACTCTGGTCTCATGGCAACTGGTAAGTGCTCTTTATATTTGAGCTTGCTACACGGACCAAAGTTGCTGGATATTATATATATGTGTGTGTATGCGGATTTATATCATCAGTGGCCATGAAGATACATTGTCATATATGTGCGTATGCTCATCAAATATATACACGGGAACGACACTCTTCGTACGATCATCAGCAGCGTCAAAGTTTTCCAGAGCACCGCGACTCCTCTCGACGTCTATTACGACAATCTCATTATCGAAAGAGCTAATCACACTAATTACAGGAGCATGCTTCTGTCAATCTCTCTCTTACTCTCGTTCGTCTCACGCATAAGGTTCTCACTTTCGACAAGGGACAAGAAAAAAACGTAACTGTACTTGACGTGTTACATTCGCAACCTGTCCTGCTTCGGAGCTCATATAGTTATCTTTCAACTTTTAATGACGTACATACGGTACTAGCGTTACTAATTACTTCGTTAAGTCTGTGAAATATTACATTCGTCGTATCGGCTGATAATTATTTCCTTCGTGGCTTATACCGCTATTCAATGTTGTATTTTATCGGGCCAATTATTTTTCCCTAAATATTCTTCGTTTTATACATGTATTATTTTACGCTCGTATACAAAAATGTTGGGTCATTGGATATATTTGGTATGACTACCCGATAATATTTGATCGATTTTGAATTACATCACAATTGGGTCTCTGTTGTACGGACAAAGAGAAACACGAGATATATTAATTATTTTTGGTTAATCGAAATTATGTTTAAATAAACGAAGATTCACGTTGATTGAATTTTGTTTGAATTGAAGCATTGAAATCAAAAACAATAATACATCGAATATCTGCTACTCTATTATATCGCCGTATATATATAATTATTACACATGATAAAACAACCGTTAATACATTTTAAATAACTGGAATACTTATCAGGACAATTATTTCAAGTGAAATTTATTTCGATACTAAATCACAGCTTTTAAAGTGGTCATTTAATTAAATTGGTTCGGTGTCGGTATCCATAGCATACCAAAATATACATAGTAAACGAACAACAAAATACCATTTAGTCATTGCCAAATAGTATGCCAATTATGTAGTATTTTAAAATACAAAAGAACGGGCAGTATCAACGATATGCGTAGAAATAGAGCCGAGAGGATAGGGTTGAATCGTGGAGGAACGATAAGTTATAAAGTAAGGAAGAAAAATTAACGAGTTGCAATGGATAGTGAGAGAATAATAAAAAACGTGCCGCATTTGAAGGTGTACAAGTATACGATGTAGTATCAATAATGAAGGGGGTAGCTTAATTAAACGTGCTAGTACAATCCAATGGTCCATATTGATTTAGGTGACCAATCACTCTATTGTAGTAACAGCATTCAATTGACAAAGCTAATACACGTATATAAATATTTTTGTAAAAAAGTTATCTCGCGTTGTGCATACGAGCTGTTGTATTTCCAACTCGCGTACGCACGGTTAATTTCGTTCTTGTGCATCTCTGTCTTGCTTTCTGGTTTGGTTTATGAAAAAGCACAGTGAGAATGGACGAAAGACCTTGTGGCTTTTCTTTTTTTGTTGTCGAGTAATACCTCATGGCATCGGCTTCGTGTCTTGGTGTTTTACGCTTTGTCTCTCTTTCTCTCTCGTTCCCATAATATATGTCCTTCCACCAAACATTAGATCCCAAAGGGAAAGAGAGAGAGAGAGAGAGAGAGAAGCTTGGGCTACATGCAAAACATGCCGTCATCGCGTATTTTGGATGCTGAGCACGAACGTAACCTCACGTTATACTGTTACCGTACTCTTCATATATCCGCCTGCTATCTCTATATTACGTTTGTGCCTTCGTGTGCTGCTTGATCTCATTTATAATTGGGCTCTTCCATAGCCTAACGGTCTCTCTATCCCTCTCTCTCTCTCTCTTTCTTTCTTTCTATATTGATATGTTTATATCTCGACAAATTTGAAAAAAATAACATAAATAAATTTCGATAAAGCAAAGTTAAAGGTCGCACAATAGAGTCTTGAAGGAAATGTACGATCTAGGCGATCCGCAAAAGGGTACTTATCTTCTCGGCAGCGCGAGCGCGCGGTAAATTCAATTCTCTTGGCGTCTCTCTCTCTCTCTCTCTCTCTCTCTGTCCCGAAAAAGGAAGGACATAAAAAACGAAGCAATTGTACAAGGAGCGGATGATATTTAAGTGGATAAAGCTGGTTTCGCTGCGGTACAACCACCCACTCAGACACATATACACGCGCACACGTAGTAAGAAACCGCATAGGATAGTATATATATATATATATATAATATATCGAGGAAATGCGATACACGTGTAGTAGTACGAATAGCTAGAGAGATCAGCTCTCGCCGATCCTCCGCTCTGACTCCCGTATCAATTTGTGTCAACAGACCGAAAGAGCAAGCTCGCCCTCTAGCTCTCTCCCTCTCACGCAGTTGCAATAGTATCCCTCTGGGTTGCATGTACGCACCACCACCTCTTCCCATCGCCGTACGTCCAAGTGATGTGTACGCGCGATGTCCTATCTACTCTACTCTCTCATTTGACGCATTGATTGCTCCGTATAAAGTCTATAACGCGATAAGCCTCGTTATACGTTAGATTTTTCTTATTCTGCAGTAGCAGCTCGTCTTTTAGCGTGTAGTAACTATTGAGCACGATTCCATTGATTTTTGTTTGTTTTTTTCTTTTTTTTTCCTTTTTGCTCTTTCTTTTCGCAGTGGAAAATATTGCTGGCGGCTGCTGCTGCTGCTGGCGCTGCAACCGTGCTCCAACGCTGCAGGGGAAATAACTTTAGTCTCTGTCTTTCTACTTCTTTCTATCCTTCTTTGCTCTTTCTCCCTTTCTTTTTCTCCTCTCTTATTTGACTTAAGACAAAGTAGAAACATTTGAACGCGATATAGCTTATCATACGGATGCGCCGTTGCGGAAACTCCGAGGCTAATTACTGCATTTTCTTCCTTTATTTCCTCTTCTGTTCTGCCTCGTTATTCGTAATTTATGTCGTCGTTATCTGCCAACTTTTATTCGACTTTATCGGACGTTTACTAACAATGCGCTTTTCGGGTATATTGATGGTCGTATCAAGTGGGCACAAGGAGACGCTTGTTTTTTTAGATCGAAGACACTTTTAAGTCTTCCTTGTATCCGCTACCGTTGAAAAGTCTCGTCGCCTACAAATAGCGATATGCCGTTTTGATCGACATTTTTTTTGACGACCAAAGCGGACAAGCTTCATCAAGCCACTACAAAGAAAATCCGACGGCGGGACAAAAATCTCCGTTGACAGCCAGATATCGAAATCAGTTGAGACAAATAAAAATAATACTGTTGCTATCGCTGGAAGGAAGAAGAGAGAGACAAAAAAAGAAAATTATCAAGAAATGAATGGGACGAAGTAGAAAATCGCGGAAAAAGCAATTTGAATATTTAAATGTAAAATCTACAATACAAGGTTTTACTACCCTGATTTCACAGTGGACATGCCCGTAAAAATGGAATAATATTGTCGATTCATCTTGAATATATATTTCGAGTTGGTAAGAAATTCAGTTGCCTTGACTGGTCGATCAAAAAATTCATTAGGTGTTTCAGGCAAGTTATATACGTATATTCAGTGGACAATTTACAATTATCGTTTGCGCGATGGTTCAAAACATTTCGCGTGGCAATTGTTTTTCTTTTTGTTCTTATTTTTGTTTTGGCAATAAACCTCCGATCGATGAACGCTAACGGACTTTTTTCTTTCATCCTTGTCCTATTCTTCTTGTACACGTATACCGTGCGCATATTTGTTTCCATCCGAAGCTTATCGCGTTACACGCTATTTCCTTTGTAATTTGCATACTTTCATTCAAGTCATCCTAGTTTGCAAGAGTATCGCGTTACCGTGGGGCATTTGTTATTTTCTTTCGATTAGTTTTTTTTTGTTTGCGCATCGAAGCTTTCAATTTAATGGGTAACACGCGTTGGCGTATCTTTGTTGCTTTTTATTATAGAAATACGTTGGCACGCGCGCACAAAATGAATGCGACCGATGATTTTTAAAGTACATATTTCGCGCAAAGCTTGTAATTGCAATTTGTGTTGCCGTTAGCTATGGAATGCAAATTGAAATTCATTGAAATTCATTGGCTTATGAAAAACTGCTGCCACGCGTCAAGTTTTGACACGCGTTAATTGGATTTCTTCAATTTCATCGTTTGTGCTTTTATTTTATTTTTCGTACGTACTTTCCGTTTTACTTTTGTGAAAACTTTTATTCTTCATCTCTTCCCACGGACAACGGAGCACGTAAAAAACCGTGATCACGGATACGCGATCGCGATGCTTTTACGATTGAACAAACAACGTATCTGGACGCGGTCGTATCGTAAAATTAGGGAAAATTTGGGAGGATAAGCCAGGCGCTTATGAATAGGTAATTGAACGATAGGAGACAAATTGCGAGAGAAAGGATAAAAGGAACAAGCATAATAGCTAGGGCAATAGAGCGAGGTAGAGAGTGGCATAATATTTCCGGACGAGGTGGCTAACCATGCGCCAGGCGAATAAACAAGCGGTAAAATTCACGCGGCCAACTACTATCCTGTGAGCTTCCTCTCTCCGCGGGGATTTGAGCGTGCAACCGTTTTACAAGCGTCTCTGCTGCTGCAGCAGTCTAGCTTAATGAAATTCAAAGTGCGCACCACGCCAAAGTCTCTTTCTTAACAAAGTCAACGAGCCACGTGTTTTTGTCATCCCGATCTCAACCCTCTTTTCCTGCCAAGCTTCTTTTTTATTCTCGGCTTTACTTTCGACTGTTTTCGATCCGCGTACGCCAAAGTTGATCCCTAACTTTCTTTCTTAGCGACTCGCTTCTTTAGCCGAATTCTCATAGCGATAGCACGCAGAGTTGAAATGGTTTTGTGTACTGGAGATTCGACGACTGCTCCAACAATGTCTTTTTTGGGTACTCCCGACAAAAGGGCGCTTTGTTTGGCAATTGGACGAGTACAGCTACCGATGAGAACAACGACAGAGACGTAACGCAAGATATTAATGCATTAAGCTGTAACGAAGTGTCGAAGAGGAAATTTCGGTTAGTCAGCGAGAATTTCACGAAGAAAGGGACTCTTGTACAGCGAACGAGGCAAAGTAAAAGTTTGAAAAGATTGAATAAACCGGAGGGAGGAGTTGCGTCCTGATAACGGCTAAGATTAAACTATATTTCGTCAACAGAAAACTTGTTTCATATTGCGTGAAATTACGCCCGAAAACTTGGTCCTAGCCTGATTATCTCGACAGTTATGCGCGTCATTCGGCCTTCTCGTGCGCTTTCGAACTCAAACAACTTTAACGTCCATTAGTTTATAACTTTGCCGCGATAAAAGTGTTCTTTTTTCTCTCTCTCTCTCTCTCTCTCTTCTTTCTTAATTATTCCCCTTTTATTTTTTGTGCCTCCAACAGTTGCGCAACTTTCCTTATATTGCTCTTACTTGCAGCTACGGAATTTAATGCATCAATTTTAACAGTCGAGAGAACTTTAGCCAATTATATTCTCTACGGAACAGTGAGCAATCAATAGACAGAATAGCCTTCTGAAACAAATCGGTATATTATGTATACCGTTATTGCTACATTCTCCTATCGTTTGTTTCCTTCATTATCCACAATACTCTACGCGAGTGAAGGGCAAACGATCGTTTTCGTCATTTTCTTTGACTTCAACAATAATATCTCGGATCTTTTTGCTTAAATAATTTGTGTTTTGTTTTATTTGTTCTATTCTAACGTACAGTAGAGCGATGTCTTTGATACTGTACAGTACAATATTTTACCGAAGGCACGTCAATTTCTCCTTTGATCGGATTGCAGCTCCCACACGAAATACTACAAGAAAAAGCTCGCGAGCGAGGACCTGAAAAAGTCGTCGTCGAACATGAATAACAAAAATCTTCTTTTCCATCTTTCTTCATCCGTGAGAATCGACTTTGCCAACAATGTGACTGTACTTACTGGAAGCGCCTAACTTTCTCTCTCTCTCTCTCTCTCTCGACTGCAACATGAGAATATATATTCTTTGATCTCGATATAGATCACTTTGTCATTACGCGTTTAAGAATAAAGATTAACTTGCGTTATCAATTAAAATTTCCATTGCAAAGCATTCGACATAATGCTTGCAACTGAGAAAACTACAAGCTCACGGAGTGCTGTAAAGGATGAAAAGTGGAGCTTTGCAATCTGTTTGAGGATTTAAAAAAACGTGAAACATCGCAGTAGAGAAGAACTCATTGAATAAACATGAGGCGCGAGCATTGCTAATACTCGGCTCGAGTTATACGCGAACTTATTTATTTTTTTTTGTCAAGCAAGTTATTTTTTATTCAAAGTAGTAGTCGAGAGAGAGAGAGAGAGAGAGAGAGAAAGAGAGGAGGTGAGTAACAAGCTTTTCGAAATTATTGATTGGAAGTTGGTCGTCTCAATGGAAGAATTGGTTCGAGTGTCAATCCTCCGTTGAAAGAACGCGCGCCAACTTCTTTTATTCGTAGTTGTATAAAAAGAACCTTTTCAACTCTCAAAACGAGAGAGAAAGAGAGACTCGTTAAAAGTTGATCCTAACCGATTGATTGGATCACCTTGAGCTTTCATGCACAATAAGATATCGTCTGTTCGTTGTTTGTACTTGACAAACCACCCGTAAAATTTTTAATTTTTTCTGTTTTGCCTTTTTTTTATGTTTTATAAATCATAATGAAAGTTTGATAAAAAAAGGCAAACGCATAACGCGAATGTAATTTTAATTTGTCTATTTCATTAATAAAGAGCGAATTGTGCGTGGATCAAAGCGACGTTAAAGATTCAAAAAGCATCGTTGCGTGCGTGTGTGTGAGTATTTGTACGAGCGTTTCTTTGCATCAAAGCAATGTGATAAAAGCTTGTGCCGCACGTGTGACGTCATAAAGCGAGTCATCCTCCTACAGAGAAACGCTTTCTCTCTCTCCCTCTCACGGCAGAGTAAACTCACGGTCGTCTTTATCTCGGCTCGCTTGCGGATTTATTCGCTTTAATTTGCGCGGCCAACCCTCTAATCCGCGGCTAATTTTCCAACGTCGTTCTCTCGTTTCCCTCTCTCCCTCTCTCACTGTCTGTCTGACACTCGTGACATGCAAAACTCATATTAAAGTAATTAAAGCAAAAAACAAAAAAGGTACTTGAGATGAAGAGTAAATTTATTCGCAAGTTGCCGTTGCGTGTGGATATTTGTTTGTTTTTTGGTCTTTATCCGCGGGTTTCGCGTCTTAACTTATAACTTGATCGAGGCATCGAAGCGCATCTGGCGTGTAGGTGCTGCTGTTATACTCCTCCTTCATCCTATACGTGTATTTACTTTCTTCGTGTATTAGCTGCTGTTGCCGAGAATGCCGGAATATTCATGATCTTGGTCTGCTGTTGCGGATAGAGCCTTCATCGAGTTTAAAATTCCTGCAGGTTCCAGGGTGGCAGCGGCTAGCCATCTCCACCACGGCGAATATAAGCTGCATCGCTTTTTTTCTCTCTCACTCTCTTTCTCTCTTTTCTTCGTCTCTTTCTTTTCCTTCTTTGCTTTCTTGCCGAGGTTCATAATTCAATTCGCATTCACTTGCGGCCCTCTTTCCCTCTGTTCAACCTCGCTTGCTTCCGTAGCTTTATAGCCTAGCCTCCAAAGTTCTTATTTACTGATCTTCAATTAGACCGTTAATGAACTTCTGCTTTCCCCTTTTGCCCTTCCTTTTACTATGCAAAGAGCATTATATAAGCTTATTGATGTTACTTTATTTTCTTGCCAGTAGGAAATACCGTGCTTGTTTTTACAATTTCATTCCTTGCATATCTTCACTCTCTCTCTCTCTCTCTTTCCCCACCTAATTATTACTACATTCTCGTTTCTTAACGAGCAAATATTCCTTTACGTCAAACGAATTTTCAAATTTAATCGAAAACTACGTACATATAGTGCGTACCAGAGGAAGTGGAAGCGCGGGATTAATTTTTTTCTCCTTTTTCTTTTGTTCGCTTAAATTTTAGTATTCAAATCAGGCGCTAATGAGCTTTCTTTTTTTTTCTTCCTCACCTACTTTTACATTCTATCGCGTACTCGAAATTAAATTTCGCTTCTTTGGTTCTTCCGGGACTTTTTTTAACCTTCTTCTTTCTACGGACGTGCTATACCACTAATTTTCAACCGAATGAGAATGCAAAATATCTATGCTTCTTTGTCGTGTTGCTTGTACAACGACGATTGATTGATCGATTGATTTATCTCGTTCGCGATGAAATATGGAAAAATGACGATTATTCCAGAGAAAATTAACGGCGTGTAAACAAATGTATCAACAAACTGGATAGTTTTTTGATACAAACCCTTATCTTCGAGCATCAGCTGAGTGACACGATAAAGAAAAATTGTAGTTGGCGAATTAGTAGGGTGTGCTCGCGCGCGCGCGTGCGGTAGAGGAGAGTTGTATTTAAAGTCACGCGTTTCACTTTCGAGTTTGGTAACTTCGATTTTCGCAGCATCTGGCGAAACTTTATCTCGTAACTTTTTGGATGGGGTTCGGGCGCATGGGGAGTAGGAGGTGGGAGTGGGACAGAGGTCGAAGAGAAGAGTACTTTGGCTGAAATTACAGCGCTCCTGATTAGATTTTGATGCGGAGATTGCACTTCTTAATTCGATGTATCGTACACGTAGCGCGAAATCTCATCGAGGAAAAGAAATTTCATTCCTACAAAGGCATCGATATCGACGTAACCGGTGCTATGTTATTTCGTTCGAGTAGAACGAACAAAACGTTGGGCGAATAGCTGTAGCATCCTTCTAATATTATCGCGGCAAGTAATTAGGTCGACTAAGAAGTCTCTAGAGAATCGCGCAAACTTGAAATTAGTTTCTCATATTGCTTGATGAATCTCTGTTTTAATGATCTCGCGATATTATACCGTATGGAAAGGCGTGATTAATAACGTTTTATAGGTGTGTTGACGTACACCGCGAACGTCTCCGACGGAATTGAATATTTCGGTATATGTAATTATTCGTCCAATAAGGCGCTAATCCAAAGAGATCCTTGAACATAGAGCTAGTAGCTCTCTCTCTCTCTCTCTCTCTCTCTCGCTCCCTTGATGAATGCAAATAGGTGCAACTCTAGCGCCGAATCTCATCAAAGCAGTGCTAGTGCTTTCTTTGGTCGACGTTCTATATAGCTACGAAGGCGCTTGGCTTCCCCTGCTGCCAGACTATCTAGTAATAGTCGAAAATAGACGACGAGAGGGAGTGGAAGGAAGAAGAGGAGAGGAGAGTTAGAGAAATCTTGAACTAAACAATCTCTTTGGTGTTTGCAGAGTGAGAGCGAGAGATAGAAGTGGGTCCATTAGCGAGATGAGTGGAAGGAGCGCGAGGCGCATTGGCAGCCAAATTGAGCGGCATACGCGGATCAGTCGACAACACCTAACTCCCGAGTTACAGCTTAGATTGTTGCAACCAGAGTGCCCTCTCTACAATGCCAATGCACAGCACGCCGAACGCTACTTTGGTCGTGAGCCTTTTTGGGCGATCTATTGGCCAGGTGGACAAGCTCTTACTCGTTATATCCTTGACGAACGAGCACGATTATTCCGTCGGCCAAGATTAGTATTGGATATTGGTGCTGGTTGTGGTGCTGGTGCTATTGCTGCTAAAATTGCCGGAGCTCGAGATGTACTTGTTAACGACGTCGATCAAGGTTAGTCATTAGTATCATTGAACGTGATTAAAGGCCTCGATGTACTTACCTTTTCTTTTAGTTACTCCCGACAGCTTGTACGACGATCTGAACGTTTTGTTTTGTTTTACACCGCGAAGCAGAACGAAAGATAGAGTGGTCCGATGCTGAACGGGTATCAGTGAAAATTCAATTTTCTTTGTTCGCAATGTGTGTGTGTGTGTTTTTGTTTGTTTGAGAGAAAAAGAGCTTTTCAGCCACCGGAAATCTGGCTTTTTTATCTAAACTGACGCTTTTCACTCGTACGTTCATGAATAGTTATTCAAACGAATTTTTATTTGACTTTAAATATGATTACTTTGTTCACTTTTGAATGATATTATTCCGGTATTTGTCACTTATTTATTATCGTAGAGTACTATAAATTGCTCTCTAGAGATAAGGATATTTTAAATATTTCGTGAATTACAATATTTTTACGAAAGTCTCGCGTTGATGCATACGGCTTTTAAAAAAGTTTACTATATCATTCACTCTTCGTTTGGGTATTTTTACATTAAATGTTGTATTCCGGTATACGGCGTTTTACTCTTTTATCTAATGTTTTGCTAATAAACTATTTTTCGCTGATTTTTTGTTCCGCGGATTTTAATTATTTTTCAGTGATAGATATACAAACATATTCGCATGATTGGATTTTCATAAAAAATGCGCGCACGTACTTTTTTCGCATCCCCTGCCAACAGTGACATTTAGTTTATTCAGTTGAACTTTCCAAAGTAAACGACCAAAATGTAAATAAAAACATGTTTTTTCAGTCGGATTTAAAATCGACTAAATTTGAAACAGACTTGATGCGTCTATAGATTGGAGTCCAAGCCACGACTGATACTTTCAAAGGTTTACGGATAAAAGTAACAGGCGGTTTATACCAAATATTCATAAATAAATGTATAATTAAAAAAGAACATGATTAATAGTAAAACAGGAGATAATCAAAGTTAACGAACAGACGATTTGTGAGGATCTCCCTCGTACACAACCAATTGTCAATTGGAATCTAATCAGCTTAATTAAATTGGAACGGGTGATTGCGCGCGACTGTATTGAGCCACATATTAAACACATATCCGCGCAACACATATCCTCGACAAATGCCATTCTCTTTGAACACAATCAAATTGTCATCAATGCGAGTAAAAAGTGACGTTGACGATAAATAAAGACGATCGCGATTGTCGAATGATGAGATTCGAAACGGTAACGTTGGTAATCCGCTAAAAAGAGCGATGCAAGTGAAAAAACTAATAATAGTCGGTTACTCGATTGCAAGGGTAGGGCGATGTAGTCAGGAGATAAGACTTGTATCGTACTGTATAATCTAACAGTGATAGCCGAGTGTCAAGCTGCCGCAGCTTGTTGAACGCGAGAGTCGGAGAGAGAGAGAGAGAGAGAGAGAGAGGAATGCAATGGATTTCGTTTCAAAGTTTTGCCGAAAGTTGCGTATGGAGTTTGACCAACTCTTTGACTTACTCTTCCTCGAGAGAAGTATTTTTTCTTCTTTTATTTGTCTGTTCTATAATACTTAGAAGCTTTTCGCTAAGTAAACTCGAATGATTTTGTTTCCGATCTGCTTTTTCACGGACCAAGTTCATCGGTGCACTTGATATTTGAAAATCAATTTTCGATCCTATGACTGTAGTTGGGTTCACATTGGCAAATCATTATTTAATATTCGTGAGTTTTCAAACGATTGCATCTATTTAGTTTGTAAAGGCTTTGTAGGACATGTATAACTAAATTTATACAACATATAGTTATAATGTCGAACTGCAAAAATAAGCCGCTTATCACGTAAACATATGTGTGCAACCGCTGTCCATTGGCAATCACAATAGTTAGTTGAAATGAAATAAGCTGATATTAACCCCAATAACGCAGAATACACAACAAATATTTTTAAAAGTAAAAGAAATAACTTGAATGATAAAGTTATCGTTTGTGAGATGAATAATAATGATTCAAAGAGAGCTTTGTTTACAACGAAATAATTCGAAGTATTCGTTTGCACGATTGATAAATTTTTCGACTGCCATTACAAATATCATTCGTGCATCAAATAAATTACGAAAAAATAAATAAAACGATTGTTCGTAGCGATCGGTTAACGAAAGAACGAGAGAGTGGGAAGGGTTTCATTGAAATGTTCCACAACGACGAAATATGGCGAATATTTCCATTGAAGCGAGTGTCAACACAATATCGCGATTTCAATTTATAAGAGCGAATAAGCGCTAATAAATATCTCACTGGCCGTGATAATGAACCAAATGAACGTACACGTCGAGCAGAGAAGAAATAATAAAAAAAAAAAGGCGAACGAACAATTTGAAATTGTAAAAAAGAAAGTTATCGCATATCAATCAAAAGCGGACAATATACAGAAACGACAATTAATGAAGGTGATGAAAAATGAGGGTATAATCGGTTAAAACTTTTCATGAGAAAACACATGGACGAGTATAGAGGTTGGCCATTTAAACACAGCGGTGTTATAACGAACGACGTCTCATAATTCGCGGCTGCTAAATAAGTAGCCACTTGACACAAAGAATGAGAGAGAGCGAGAGACTTTCTGACAGATATTAAAGCGGCTTAATTAAATTCTCGCCATATACGCGTACGTGACCGTGTGAAAGTTTAAAAAAATAAATAAAATGGAAACGACATAGATTCAGAGAGTACGGGAGTCACACGCATAATTACGCTCGAGGATGAGTAATCGTCCAACGGTGAAATCATTCAAATCGTTTAGAGCGTGCGTGACACTCTCGAGTGTATAATGGGCTACTGAAGAGAGAGGGAGAGAGAGAGAGAGAGAGAGACAGGGCGTTGGCTAAATAAAAAAAAAAAAGAAAAAAAAGTGAATTACGAGCCAACAGCCGGCGGCTAATGCATATATGCGGCCAACGCTCTTTCAAAAGCTGCAGTTTCTCTCTCAGCTGATGAATTTCCATCAAAGCTCTCTCTCTCTCTTTCTATTGCTGGGTATATATATATAATATGTATAGCATCATGCATGCTACGCTACGCGAAAAGGCTTATATATTTCATGAAATTCACTGGCGAATTTGACGCGATTTGACCTTTTAAAGCGTTCACGCGAACACCTGCATGTGTGTGTGCCAATCCTCGAATTATTCTTTGTCGCTTCCGCCCTTCACTCCCTTTAGAGACTTTCGTTTTTGACGCGATGCAAAAGCTCGCGGCGACGTATCGACTAGCCTGCTTTTTAGTTATAATTCAACGTTTTGACTTTTGCTCGACGTATATACGTGCGATAATTAACATCTCCATTAGCGATTTTTTTTATAATTGAAACTGAAATTGTGATTTCGTCGACAGTTAAATTTACCATTGTGCGAGGATAATCACATAGCAAAAATACGTACAATATCGTAGCTGAAAAAGCAACGTTTATTGCAAGCTCGACAGAAGCCATTTTGCGTTGAGTAATAACTGGATATCGTGAGATCGTTAAAAAAAAGCACGCGTACGCTTTCGCGACTGACGTGAACGTAAACTCCTTACGATCGTTCTTCTCTCTCACTCTCTCGTTTTTGACTTTATTCCGTGTCTGCAGTTTCACATTTCCCACCAACGCGTCTGTAACGTGGAAAGCAAATGCGGCTAAAAAACACAACAAGAAAAAAAATAGCTAAAAGAGAGAAAGCCGAGTTGTTCCAGCGAGAGAAGCCGTTTAACGCGAACGTCAACGGATCATATTAGCGCAGCGAATGAGAGAGGGAGAGAAAAAGCTTTGAAAAGTCGCGCGCGACTGCAGTCGCGTTAGAGATTTTTTCCCGTCCTACCCGCTCCCCCTGTCTCTCTACCTACCTTTATTCTTTACGCCTTTTGGCTTTATCATACATATATAGGGTACGCCTATTGAGCTGACACAATGTACGTGTGCGCTTAATACGCAGCGGTCGGATAGGGCCGACGTACGTTGCACACTCTTTTGATCTCGACGACTGCAAATCGCAAGGCTCAAAGTGAGTCGCCAACGAGAGAACGAAAGTGAGTGAGAAAGAACAGATGCTGTTGTACTGTTTTTTCAGCTTTGTAATTTTATTCCCTTTACCAATAGTACACACTCTCTCTCTCGCTCTCTCTCTCTCTCTCTCTCTCTCTCTCGTTTTTTCTATGTGTACTCTCTCATTAGATTATTAAAATCGAGATATGGTCCGACACTTTCAATTTACCGTGATTCCACAGCTTTCGATACGTTAATGACTAAAAGTACGTTTTAATTAAGCCGAGTGGGCGATTTCCACTTGATCCCACCCTGATGAGCACCTTTTTTTGCAAGTATTTTCATCATCTGCTTTCGTAACAGGCCTTTTGTGGAATGAGCTCGTAAATCCTCTGAACCGTGTACGTTTTTTAACTTTTGATTAAACGTTTTATTATTTTATTGTAGCGATTCAATTTCATTTAAAGACGATCTTAACGAGCACACTTGTTGGAGAGTAAATGCGAAATATCGTCTATTGCAAATCCAATATAAAGCTGATATCTCGATCGACATATCAATTTTTCATAGTTGAATTACCTTTCGATGCTCGCGAGACTTGGAGAAACCTGTATGTAACAGTGTCGAAAAGGCCAGGGAGTTACTTATGCTAAAGTTGAAAAATACAGATACCGTGAGGAAAGCTCACGTACATCCAAGGTATAAATAAGTTTTGTAAGAAACTCTCCAGCGAGAAGAAAATATTGAATCGAGTATCGTGACTTTTTATTTTAAAATCGCAAGAAATACGATTAGTTAAAAAGATTGATAAAAAAATCATTATTTTGCTCATTAAAGTTTTATTACGTAGTTAATCAAGTAAGGTATTGAACAAACTACTTTTCTTCGTTCGTAACCTCAAGAATCAATTTATTGAAACGGATAATAAATACAATTTATACCATCGATATGAACAATCGTATTGGAGAAACGTCAATTAAACTGCCACAGCACTGAACCACTTTCTCCAAGATTTATTACGCTTTATCGCAAAAATAAATTTAATTCGTTGATTGACTTGATTTATAACAATACCTTCTTGCGATGATTAAAGCTCTATGAAGCGACGCTTTCATGCTTTAGTGCATCGAGCACTCGTGTAGCTTGGATGATTCATTAAGAAAGAAGCTCTTCAATTACAAGCGTCGGATCGTCAAAAAAATTGTGTTTTTTTTGGACCAAGTTCCCTGTGCTCTCTGTCATTATGAGTTATCCTCCTTTCTATTTTTTTATCCTCTGCTTCGTCGGTCTCTTTCTCGTTCGCGTGCGCGAGAGCGTTGGAAAGACAAGCTGTGAATTACGAAGACGCGAGAAAAGTGCTAATGGGCCATTTTCTTAAGTATCCGAAAAGTCGAGAAACGTCTTATCTGCACGAGGACAAGAAGAGAAAAGAGCACGCCGCACAGATACGACCACCTTCTTACCCCCTTTTTCTTCCTTTCTCTTTTTATATCTTTCGTCGTGATTGAGCCGAATAAAAAATAAACTTTGATTGCCGTTTTAAAGAGAGAGACTGAGAGATTGGGGGGGGGGGGGTGATTGGAACGCAAGGACTTAAAAGCGATCGAATAAATGTTACAGGTACAAGACCAGAATGCGAGCATGACCGTAGGACTGGGAGATAAGATTGTTTAATTATGAGGTGACACTGTAAGTACGAGTTGGAAATTTAGGAGGACGTATCTGGAGCGTTGGTTGGATGGTAAAAGTTGAATCGATTGAATGGGAAGGTATCCCAGAGCAAGTTCTTAATTAATTTGGAATCTCATACTCGCGCGATGGGGAAAGGGACGAGAGCCAAGACGTTAGCTATTGGGAGATTTGCATTAATGGAGTGTATTGTGAGGAACCGAGGCGATCGACCACCTTTGTGCCAATTGTTCGAACGCCGCCGACGCCGCCGCCGACGGGTACTCGGGAATATTTTCCAAACTCCTCAGTCAGCGTCGCAAGCGATTCTGGCGTCGTGGATTAAGAGGTGTGAAGTGACACTTGCATTGCATGTATTATTCATCAATCAGCGTTGCCTGCTTTTCACTAAATTCTACAAACTTTGATAGAATAGACTAATTACATTCTTGAGCTATCTTACAATTACTCCTTGAATTTTCCTACTTCTGTCTGTCGAATTTCACAGTATTCTCGTCAGTTTCCGATCGATACGCGTGGTAAGCGACACTTTGAGCGAAATCACGCTGAGGCGTATTTACTGATTGACGCATTACGACGATAAGAAGACATCGATAATAATGGTCGTTATCACGGCTTTTACTCAAATTCAATTTCTGTTCGGGTATTCAAACGGACAAACGTTTATTTTCCCCCGTGGAAAGGAATAGTTTCTTTTGAAACATCCGCGGTATCTTTAAGTCAGCGATTCTTTCGTCCGTTCGATGACCTATGTGCACTGACTTTGCGAAACTGTTCGTTTTTCTCTGCAGCATGCAAATAAACGTCGGAAAAGACGACCGGACAATAAAGTAACAGTAAAGTCAATGAAATTAACGATGTTGTATAAACTACTTATCCATTGTGATATTGCAACCTATATTGGATTTTACGACGTGTAACGGAACATCGCTATTATCCGTTGCAATACATAAGTACTGTTCATAAAAATTGCATTTTCCAACTCCACCATATATCTGATAAAAAGTCACGTCAAAAAAATATGTCATCGATACAAAGCTTCATCTTGAAATGAACAACGAAGGATCCGCGAGGAAAGGAAGTTGGTTAAGGATAAATAACAAGTTAGCGAGTTGCTGCGAGGAATCTCGGTAGAACATATTTATCGAAACAACGGTCAGCGTGGAAAGTCCAAAGAGGAAGAGAGAGAGATTCTCATTGGCTATCTTAGCTTATTTTATTGAGAGAAATTGAAAATATCAAATTGTCAAAATGACTTTTCGATCAAAACACTCTTGTATAATGCGCCTGTTGTGATAATCGGCTATGCAACTGCTTCGCCGCGTCTTGTCTACGCGTAATTATTCAAGACAACAATTTTCTCTCTTTCCCTCTCCATTTCGATGTATCGTTAAAAATTGTCAATATTCCGCAATATCGTTCAATTTATTCGAAAAGGAAACAAATGATACGATGTATAATTGAAACTCATTATTCTGCAATTTATCTATGAAAAATTATTCGACAAAAGTTATTTCCCACGATTTCCGTGAGCTGTTTCACGGAATCGTCCATAAAAACATCCATGTCAAAACGACATTTTATTATTTGAGTAAATAAAAGGAATAATGAACGGTCGAATTTTATACCCGACGTAACTGAGAATATTCAATAATGGAATTGAATCTATAAACGTTGTATACCGCAGAACGTGCTATTAGCGCAGCTATAGTCTTGAAACGTGTTGTTATTTTTCACAAAACTATACCCGCTCGTGTTCGTTAAGAGTGTAAATATACTTGTTTCGTTTCACGAGTTTACTCGGCATGAATTTGCTTCGCTATCTACTTTTGACCCGAAACTTACGTGTAATATGTATACTCTAAATACTTACTATGTTCTTAATAGTCCATTCAGTAAAGTTGTAGTAGAGTACTTTACCAGTTAAACGTTCCACGGTTTATGCTTGCGCGTGTATTTTAATTAAAAGTGAGTTTTTGTACAATTTATGCATATACGCGTTTGCTCTTATGAGCTTCATGATTGCACGTTTCTTTGATTCGTTTGGATTTCGAATGATTTGAAGTTAAACGAAAGTATTTGAAGACAACGGTTATTGCATTTTGTTATTCATTTTATTGTTCGCAGATTATGTTTCGTAATTATCCGTCAATATTAAAGAAACCACGACATTTTTGCAAAGAGACCACTTTTCCCTTTTTCCATTATACCGTTGAAAAAAAATAATTATGTGCACTTCACGTGAAACGTATGTTCCAGAAGTACGGTAGAAAAATGATCGAATCTCGGAGAAAAATAACGTTAAAACGGGAACGTACACTATTCATTTTATAAATTTTTATTTGCCACAGCAAATATATTTGTAAAACCGGACTTATCTTTTGACATGGTAAAATTGAGTTTGCATGAATTTCGAATCAAATGGAAAAAACTTTGAGTGAAAAAGCTCGAGCTGTATACATGGAAATTGAGCTTGCTTTGCTGCTGCTCGGAAATACGGATTTCCATTTTGGTACCTATATATCCCCGAAACATCCTATAACCCAAAAACAATGAAAGTCGACTAACTACTTTATCTCGACCGTTGATGTATTCAAATTGATTTTCATGACATTTCTTTTTTATTCTGGATGCAATGTGTATTACAAAATTACGAATCAATTGCGAGATAACATTATAGATTTTAATTTTTCACGATCGTACCTTGAAATTGGTGTTACAATAGATACATCGTCCGCTAATGCTATGTATAAGTCTTCAATTACGCCACGTATTGACTAGATTAATTACGCGAATGGTATTTAGATTTACGCGTCCTATTCAACCTTTGCATACCCATTACAACTTTAAATCCATCATAAAAATTCACAACAAAAGTAACGTAGGTGAACCTTCGCCTGAGTAAAAATGAATTTCTCGGAAGTTGGATAAAAGTAAGAAGTTATACATACGGTTACAACGTACTCAAAATGCAAAGTCATGGTTCTTTTGAATTGCTAGCAGGTTTTTCAAGAAGCAAGAGAATTGTTCGCAGCGTTTCAAGAATAAATTATTATTTTGTCGCAGGGCTTTTGAAAAATAAAAACAAGCAAAAAAACATTCCATATAAGGAAGGAGAGTGAGGGAGTAAGAGAGCAGCCGCGTTTAAGCGATTGAAAATCGCGTACTCGTTGGCGTGGTAAATACGTGGCTCGTTAACGTGTCGAGTAGGGTACCAGTGAGAGTTTCGCTTGGAAGCTCTCTCTCTCTCCCTCTCTCGTTGGCACAGGTGCCTCGCATACTTGGTTGGATTTCAAAGCCTAGAGTCTTGGAAGCCGTTCAAGTCTACTCCTAGCCATGTTACTTAAACTCACACAGACACATACCTACATACGTTATCTACCGTTCTTTCAGAGAAAAAGATCGAGAGAGAGAGAGAGAGAGAGAGAGAGGGTGGGGGGGGGAGGAGAGACGGAAGTTACGTTATGTGGATTATACGAATAGAGTGCATAGCACGTCGCCCAGCCTCGAGCTCTATACTTTCGTGCGATCACTGAGATTTCTACTGCGTGTACGTGATCACACGTGCTTGATATATCAGAGACTACAAGTTTCGCGCGCGCGCTGTCTGCGGAATTTTTTAATGAGATATCCCTCTATCCAATCTCGAGAGAATCCCAATAAACGACGACAATGACGAGGACTACGACGATGGGATTTTCGAGTTTAGATTCTATATATTCGCGTGCGAATATAGAGAGAATATAGAGGGAGGGAGGGAGACAGAGAGAGAGAGAGAGAGAAAGAGCGAAAACGCTTGTATGCGCTAGCACTTCGTTAATCAATTACACGAGATCGCAGATGCTACTTTAGCGTCGAGAGCTGTGCACACTCCTCATGCTTTGTGTGTAACTATATTTCCAACAGGGACACACTAGAGCCAATCGAATCTCGTATACTCTTGACTTTACGAGGGTAGAGAGTGAAAGAGAGAAAGAGAGAAAGAAGAAAAATATGGTGGTCAAGCGAGAGATTTATTCGACATGCCGCATTGACAAACGCTTTTCCTGCTACTAACAAACTGTACCCTTACCCACTGAAAAATCCGATAAACTCGATGAAAAATAATCGTGCCATTCTTAGTTTCTCTCTCTCCCTCTCTCTTTTTTCTATTTTTTCTGCTTCTCTTTCTCTCAACCGTTCTTCAGATCTGAGTGCTCGCTCGTATTCTGTTTTTGTTTTCCGTTTGTTTTATTTACTCGGATTACAGTATGTATTCCGTCGACTCTCTTTTTATTTAGTTTTTATTTTAACGTACATTTTTGATCCGGATATGTTTTTTACGTCCCTTTTGTGTTGATTTTGAACTGAATTTTGTTTACGTATTGATTATTTTATTCCTCTTTATCCAAGTTTCGTATCAAGATAATAATAATAATAGCAATGAATGTTCTCCATGCATATGAATTTACGTTAGTCGAGAAGGGCGAAAAAACTTATATAAGCTTTTTTTCATAGAGATCATCACACATTCAGAGTTCCTGAAAGTTTCTTCTAGTCTCGGGAAACTTCTTTCGTAAAGTTTTCTTATATAAAGCTCTACTTGAGCTGTAACTTATAATAAAAAAAATTTCAATTTTTAAGAGCAAATTTATTTGGTGTAAACTATACTTATATGCAATCAGTATGTAATTGCGTCAAAGGTATTTAATTACCTCTCGTGCCAATATTTGTCAACAAAGTATTTCTAATTAAATTTCACTTACAAGCTAATATTGATTATCCAGGTATTTAATTAAAGCTCGATTCGAAATTGAATATAGTAGGGACGTTACTCAATCAACGTTATCTGCTTCAATAGCATCAATAAAAATATGCTATTAAACTTTTTTTATTGGGAACCACTAATGGTATTTGAAGCTTCGCCACAAGTGATCGCAAAAGCTAAACGTTTGTTTGGAAATTTATAGTCAGTTTTATTCACGCTATTTCGTCAATCAAGTTAAACTCTTAATCGTTGCAATACTTTGCGTCGTCTTGAAATTCAGTTTTCAATTTACATTTTTCAATCACAGCAGGACGATGAGAGCAAATAAGCGTAAAGTTACATCGCAAAATCGCGAGTATTAGGGGCGACAAACATAAAACTTTAGCCAATGTGTTCTTGCAGTTCGTCATAATTTACGTCGCAAATGTGAATTCGGAGCTATTGTACTGTACGTACTCCTGAAAATAACACTGGCGTTTAGCAAACTCGTAATTCAATTCGAGACATCAAACAAAATAAGTTGAAATAGCAACAAGAAAAAACAATCGTAAACTAACTCGGTATTTAGCTTGAGTATGCTTGTATGTGTAAATTTCTAACCAAATGAACGATATGTGATATTTCAGTGGCATGCATCGCGGCAGCAAAGAACGCCTGGTTGAACGGAGTGAAAATTCGCGTATCAACGGACGATCTCATTGGACAAGAGTTACCAGAACCATTCGATTTGCTACTCATTGGTGATTTGCTCTACGACGAGGATATCGCGCGAAGATTGGAAAGTTGGTTAGACACATTGAGTCCAAAGTGCGAGATTTTCTTGGCCGATCCTGGCCGACATGGACTAACCGAGAGATTGCGTCGCAAGCTCGTTCATCTGCGTACCTATCGGCTCCCGGACAACGTTCGTCGTGAGAATCACGGATTCGACGAAGCGAGCGTCTGGAAGTTCCTGCCTGGTACGCTTAGCTGACAAGCCGAACCATTCGTCGATTTTTACGTTGTATCCTAGCATCGAGTTTTGCTCAAGTTGTCGATATTTTTGTATAAAGTTGTATTTTTTTTACATGGAGTTAGTAGAGTTTGAGAACGCTGCAGAAAGTTTGAAACACATAAATCATACGAGCTTACGTTCTCCCCGAGAGTTTGTTTCATTTTTTTTTCTAACTGGCGTGATTCATTTTTTTGTGTGTTACTTTGCGAGAAAAAAATAAAAATATATCAAGCTCTTGATGCATTGCTTTAGTTGGTGTTTTAATTTATGAATAAAAGTGTCAGGGCAATGCTGATTCTCGTGTGAATAAAATGTCGAGAATAAGAAAATAATCGGGTGAAACGATGGAGTCTCTCGTTTGAGAGATAATTCGAAAACAGTGAGATGTTATTTCAAGAGTAAATTGCTAAAAGAGAAATAAAAGCGTTCATGAAATTTGCGGTAAAACGATTTCAACAAGTTACCCTATACAGTGGCCATTTATCCCAATAAAATGAGACATTCATTGCGGACGGACTTGGCATTCGCGATTAAATATTCAGTGCCAATAAAAGTATAACTTTATTTGCGAAACTTTCAGCGGAGAGGGAAAGATAGATAGAAGGTGTAACAGTCAGAGAGAAAAATTGATGCTCTGCGGTGGTATTAGCATTTAAATTCACGCGGTTGTAAATGATGGTGATTTGTACGAATTTCAACTAGTTTAATTCAGTTTAGTTTTGAATTGCAGATAAGGCAGAGGAAAGGGCGAGAGGGGGTGGTTTCGTAGTTTCTGCTTTGATTATTTTCCACGAGCAACATTGAAATACTATACGGCCGATCTTCTATTGTAATTGTAACGGTAAACTTTCTGCAATCCTTTCCAATTAATTCGAATTCTATCAGGAGTTTGTGCCAGCCGCAGCAAATCCCAAACTCCAACTTTCATCTTTCCAAAACGTTAGCTTGAAAATGCACAACTTTTAATTTTAATTAACCTCGAGATCATTTCAATTTTCAAGCGTCTCTTTTCAATTCCACGGCAAAAGGTTATTGTTATTTTAAAGGAATGAAATTGACTCGACTGTATTGCCGTATTTGTAATTATTCATGCAATTAATGGCATCGGAATTTATTAAATAATAACGAGAAACTCCACGTTGTTCACGTTTAAGGCGCGTAACTCCGTTTAATTTTGAATCTCACCCAAAATCTGCAATGCACGAAAGGCAAAGCTCAAACATCAGAGCAACTTAACGTATACACGAATGGTGCGGATGAAAATAGGTTTCCGCATAATCTTCCACCGAGTACGAGTCGATTAATTTAATCGCGCAAGAGTTACGATATCAGCTTGAACCATAATTATCGAGCTACATCGTCCGAGGTACTTAGTAGTCATTGATAATTCATAACACGGATAGTTTACAAAATTAATTTTGGCAATTATCTCAACAGTATGATCGCGTACACACAAGCGCATAACGATCGACTGCGAAAATTACAATCGAGTCGGTTAATCCACGGAGATGGCCCCAAACACAAAGGCTACCGATTTTCTCAAAAATTATCGTACGAATATCAAGGTTGTTCATCGGCTGTAACGCAACGAAATAAGAAAACGAAAACATTTCGACATTTGCAGTCCAATTTGCAGAGATAACTGTCGTAATCGAAACATTCGAGGCGACGAGTATGCGTCGAACGCGCTTATCGTACGCCACGCATTCCGTTCCGCTAAAAGTCCTACCACCTTAAACTTTGGCGTTGGCGAAGCTTTTGTTTGATGTAACGTGAAAGAGTTATATAGCTCTGTATGATGTTACAAGCGGTGAAGCGGCCACTTTATCCAAGCACTAAAACCGCAACCAATACCTGCGGCGGCTCAAATTCAACGATCACCGAGGTATGTGCTTTGTGTGCGTGTGCGCGCGCGTTTGCCAAAGTGTTCATTCCTCAACGCTCGCTTCACGCTTTTGTTTTTTTATTTGATAAACGAGTCGTATACAATTTCGAGTATTTTCGCGAATAATAAGGACAATTACACACATCGCGCACGTGTTGAAAGTGCATGGGCCGTGCGGTATACTCTCGCTCCTCTATTTGCTTATATTTCGATCCATCCATTGTTTATTCGTTCGACGTACAACTGTACGCAACGGTTAAACACCAATTAGCGTTGAACGCATAAACGACTTTATTAAAAAGAAAAAATAGAAATAATTCATCGCTTATGAGAATCCGAATAACGCGTGTGTATATATACAAGTGAAAACTACAATGTCCAGTGATATACCCTCATTCCAGCAGTGGCTCTGGTGAAATACGCATCAAGATTCAGCGGAATCCATTTCACGCTGAATTGCGTAGGCAAACCATATACGCCATCAAGCGCGTTAGCCATCTACGAGCTGATTAATTCCCGGCTTGCATGCGAAATAAGGTAAATTTACCCGGAAATCAATTGATCGCGCACTGCTACTCTGTCGCGTGTACGCGCATGCACGGATACGTATATTCGTATCGACTAATTTCTCGTAAAACGAGCGATACGATCTTCGTGTACATCTACAAGTAACCCACGAGTCTTTCGTATGATCGCTTTTTACTTTTGACGTCGTCATTTTCTAGACGTTCTATCGGTACGATGCTTTTTTCCATTGTTATCGTTGCTTTTTTTCTTTATATTATCAAGAGTCGACGATACTAAGCATACGTCAGAGTGAGCGAGAGCGCTAGAATTCACAATAATAACGAATAAAAACGTCGAGTCCGCGTAATTGGAGCGTCTAGCCCGAGGACGGGGGGGGGGGAGGTGCGGTGGAACGACAGAGAAAGAAGTCGGGGAAAACAATTTGCACGAGTGCCGTGGCGGTGCGCGTCTACCGAAACGCCACAGGGCGGTTTCTGCCGCGCGAATTATTGCCGCTCGCACCCGCGCGCGAATGCACGGAAGTCGGTACTTGGCGAGGGAAAAGTATAAAAACAAACAAACAAAAAATAAATAAACGAAGAAACTAACACCTGCGCATATAGACATTCAAATCAACGGAAAGGAGAAAGGAAACGATAGACAAAAGTTGTATAGCCAATATAACGTCAGTTGTACAGTCACTCACCTGCTTACCGAGGTGAGCTTCCAAACTGACATTCTGGCCGATGAAATCGACGCCCCTCGGGTATGTCACGTTCGTCAACTTGATCCGGCACTCGAACCTCGTGCGATCTGTGACATTCACAAACAAAATGACAAAGCAAAATAAACGTAGAGTCGAACAATGCACACGCGTACAATGCGTGTGCGTGTGCAACAAGACAACGGGAACGATCGATATCGATCTACACACACGTACACGCAACGAGGCTCAGCGGCAGATTACAAATCACACGGATTTATTGCACGCGTGCAAACTCGCGACGACGTCTTTCTCGTTCTAGTCAAATTAAAGTTTCTTGATCTTACCAGTGTGAACGCGACTTGGCTCTTTACACTGGCACGGTTTACGTTGTTGCGACTGTTGCTGTCCTCCTGGGAACGGACATTGGAAAATGCACTGGCCACCACGGCAACCTAGAATAAAGATATTGGTTACGTTTGTTCTACGCGAATTAAAAAAAAACATTCTTAAAGTACTAGGCTCTTTCTTCATGCTCCCCCCCCCCCCTCTCTCTCTCGCTCTTTCGCCAGCGCACACGGGAGCAATCGTTCAAAATGCTACACGGCATTTTGCGCAGCCCTATTACCGTGTCTCGCGTCGCAAATCCATGATATTGTCTCGAGGGAACTATTCCGAGCGCAAAGCGATCGTGATAGACCGAAGAGTGTATATATCGAATTGAGGCGTCATAAAAATAAAAAGCCAAACGGAGAAAAAAATGAAACGTCGTGGCTGATTGATCATTGAGCTATATCACTAGAGATGGCAAACGATCGTCAACTTTCACGGCTTGTTGTTTATTACGTAATCGTTACATCAGGCGGACGTAGCCTTTCGAGTACGAGTATATATATCCGCGTGATTCCTCGTTCATCGCGTTGAAATTTCGCTTTGATGCGCAAACCACAACCAACGCTGCTGTGGTAAACTGAGATTTGTACGTGATTAGAATCAAAGCATAGCTTGGTGAATAAAGGTGACGAGCAATTATGCAATCGGCGACTCGTTTGACTTGTAGATGTGTATCCATGTTCTATGTACAAGCCTAAGAATTAAATTGTTGTCCATTTTCGACATTTACACTGACAGTTAACGAGGCAGTCTATTGATCCGCTTAGGCTCTACGTTAGTCGACGTCGTACTGTATAATATTTGCATCGTGCAAATACTCTCTGTGCTTGGTACTTTGTTGGGGAGGGAGGAGGGGGTAAGTTTAGCGGTCATACCATACTATACAACATCACCGTTACGCGTAATCGACTCATAAAGAATAGCTAATTGTATAGGTGAAGTGTATACGTGACGAATTGCCGACGAGCTAACATTGATCGATTAATAACGACAGCGAATGTCGTACATCGTCGTTTGTTGTTGTTGTTGTTTTTTTTTTACTTTATATACACCATCCATAAACGTACAAATATTACTCTGTCAGTTTTGCTTTACGACGAGTACGCCAATATAAACTCGAATGGTTTTACGAGCGCGAACGCGTTACACTTTTTCATCCGGAAGTATCGGAGAATCGTATCGCGACTATATCTATACGGACTATATACGTACATAGATATACGAACAGTGTGGTAATCGTCAAGGATCGCGTTCGAAAGCCGCAAAACTAGTTGGTCAGCCTCGTCACTTTTATACAACGAGATTAGTCGCTGTGGAAGTCTTTTATTTTTGATTGATTATTAGAGACGCGAATTTTCTACGTTATTTTTTAGATTTTATTTTCAGATTTTGCAGTATGCCTAGAAATACGTATAACATGCACGTGCAACGATTAACTACTGCACTAGCGATGTTTCAATTTCAGGATGGTCATTCGACTTCTTTTCGTAAAAATTTGACGTACTCGTGGAGCAAGCCAACTGAAATAGATGACCTTCTGCGGTCGTTATTTATACGCTTCGTCAAAAATGAACGCCTCCTTCACCTTGGAAAAAACTTTGAAATTAGGCTCATTTTCAACGGGTAGTGAGATACTACGATCGTTGTATCGTAATGGAATCCTCTTTCGGGTAAACCGATTGGAATTCACGCAAAATTGGAAAATAAAAAATATCAACGAATATATCGGAGTAGAGTAGGGTTTGTTTTATTGTTCACACGTGTAGACTGTGAACATTAATTAGGCCGCAAAGTAGTGTCGTGAAGTTTGTTCGTTTTTTACGTCATCGGCGAAATATATAACGAGTGTAATTACAAAACCAGGAAGTGAGAGAGCGGGAGAGAAAGACGGTCAATAGTTGGCTTTCATCTCTCGGAACGATACATTTTTAACGTACAAGATGAGCGAGATTTCCAATAAAATTCCACACTATGTATATGCATACGTGCAGTATGCTTCAGTATTCGGTAAAGCGAGGGTTAATGTAAAATATATAGTAGAGTAACGTGATTAATACCGGTGTGTTGGTTACTAGTCGTAGCCTCGGAAATCTCGCAAAAGTCACCAGTGAAGTTGGCCGCGCAATGACAGCGTACCGCAGCAGCACCGACGTGCCTGCAACACAAGACAGAGAAGATGAGGGAAAGGTAGTGGGTAAATATCAAAAGCTAAACTAAGTGTTATAACGAGCCACTAAAAATCTCATCAGACGCCCAGTTGCTAAGTGCTCGAGCGCAAATTGACTTTCTTTTTTCGGAACCAACACCCTCCCATACCCCGTCGCGCTGCAAATTGACTTTCTTTCTTTTTTTCCTTTTTCGTATTCGCTCTCTTGAGAAACTACGCGGTCTTTTTTTCTCTTCTTTTTTCATTACTCTCTCTCTCTCTCTCTCTCGCTCTACGAATATGCCTTTCGATGAAAGGTTTTCTCCTTGGCTTTTATCGTTTTGCCGGTTGCTACTATTCACTTTACGAGCCCTCATTTTGGTCTTCTCCTCCGTTAACGGCTTATATCGAGTTGCTCGTTTAACACGCTATACGGTATAGACCTTACTGTGTTGAAAATTCACTGAAAACGTTGGATTTTTTAAAGTGGCATTGTGAAGATTCAAAGTATATACGTATACGAGTTATGGACAATATCGGGGTGCTAAACGGACTGTTTGAATTGATGACATTTTGAAGAAAACGAACGAAGTAGCTAGCCTGTTGCTTGTAGTGTCGAGTGCGTTTCTCTCTCCCTCTCTCTCACTCTGGTATAATGGAGAAAGAGCTATTGTCGCGTTGCACAACGTTGCCGGAGAGTTTATACACGTCGCTTTAGCTCGCGGCACTTTCATCTACAAGAGCTTATTGAAGTTGGCTTCAATGACCATGAGCTCCCTCTCTCTCTCTCTCGCTCGCTCGAGACATGGCGTAATGTATTAACTTGGTGGAGCCAAACATTCTACATGCGAGTACACGCGTCTGTGAGCAACCAAATCGTGCGTCTCCTCTATCCATATATATATATTTATACGTATACGTATATATAAACGCGCGCGTGTATGTGTCTATGGACATTATTACGTGGTATGCCGCGTTGCCGTCGCTAATCCGTTCTAGACTACTACACTCGCGTGCGATATGTCACACCTATGCAGAACGCAAACTTGAATTTTATTCGTTATGCGCACGCGATTGAAATTGTTTGCATTTTCTCATCAATCGATCTTGATTCGACGCTCATATTTAAAAAATACCGTTGGAGCTTTCTAACTATTGCCATTGTCATTGAGTTTTTTCGTTGTTAAAGTTAAATATTACATACCATTGGCGTTAGTTCAATTCGCGAGTTGACAGAGGGTTCGACTCATAGCTGGTATTAATTTCACGTGCAATGTCAATATGTAAGCTCAATATTAATTTGCATCAGCGAGTCGCATATTACGAGCTCGATTGAAAACGTTACATCGACGTTTTCGAAATAACCGCGTCAAGAAATGAAAAACAGAGTTGGATAAACATTATTTGTCAACTGTTCGTTTGAACGTTGCTTATATATTTACATATTGATAAATTTGTTGTTACTCTGAACAAGTGGTACGATAATTATCGACTTGTAGAGCATACTCGAACGGTGTTCTTTGGTCGTCCGTGTTGTAGGTCCAGCCTTTAACTCGAGTTTTTGACGAAACCCAAGTAATCCAAAGCTCAATACGGTCTTTTAATTATAGCTATGCGCTTTGAGCGAGCTTTTATTTCCTAAAACCGATAACTCTTTAAGAATTTGCGCTAATCTTTTTCGCAAGAATTAATACGAATTTAATCATCGTGCACTTCAATCGCACATTCGAGAATCGGCATATCTATAAGATAATAACTACGTATCGATTTATTTTTCGCAAAGTCATATTGGATTCACGTTGAATAAATTGCAAACGTTTCGTGGAATAATATTCCCTCGATCACTCGAAGATGAAAGCCGCACAAGAACTGTTATTCCTTCTATTGCAGTGGGTGCTACCGACTGCAAAGCACAACTGCCAACAAAGCCAAACTTGTAAACAGCAACAACGAAGAGTATACGAAGGTGTTGTTTATATTTGAGCGTTAAACGTATGGATTGAACGTGATAGTGTATAACACAGCGTTACTAAACATACCTGCAAGTACCGCCATTCTGACAAATCGGGTTTCCACGTTCGGTCACGCAGAGTGGTCCATGGCCGCAATGCTTACCTCCAAATCCTTCGAAGCAATCACAGTAAAAGGTCCTAATGAAGAGGAATGATTCGACGTTAGTGTACTTAGCTTAGGGACCTTTTGTCATTATTAAGCCCATAAACGCTTGATAGTTTGCTACTTCATTACGTATACATTCGTCATTAGTCGATGTTTAACCACGTAGCGTTATTATTATCATGCTTCGTGCTGTTACAAAATACAGCGTATGTTCCAAGCGACCAATTATATTTGTGGGAGGATATAAAACATCGTTATAATCGTACTACACGAAAGAACCGTCGTCGGTGTGCAAGATGTTTTCTTAGAAATATAAGCATTCACGTAAAGCTCGTTACGAGGGTTATTTACGATGCCACGTATGGAGGGAGACACGACAACTTTTCCAGTGATCTCTGTTCGAACTTTCACGAGAGCAAAGTTCACGTTACGTCAAGATAAGCCCAATAACCATGGATGAGTTCCGTCAAAGTCCAGGTGTACGTTATATTCGCAAATCGTAGGTATGCAATCGACGTAGCCGTTGACAACGCCCGAAACAAACTTGCGGCTGATTTCATTTGTCATCAAGGTTGAACTTTAGTCGACTTGAAGGATTTGTGCTTGGAAGTGCACTTTCTTTAGTCGTGTATTCTCCATGCTATTGTCGTAGCTCTATATAACGTTGTCAGCCATTAAATGCCGAAACAAAGCAAATGCAACGATTTAATCATATACGAATTGCCGTCACTACTAGGACAATCGTGAATTCCTCTCGGCTATGTATAATTCTTCGTCTGCCGACGTGTATCCGTCCGCATACATATATCAATCTCAGCGCATTCACCCTCCGAGTAAAATTAATTATCGATGTGGCTAGGTTCAATCAAGACCTTTCAATATAAACTTGTATACATGCTCGAAAACTATCGCAACTCGTGCGATGAAATGGTACGGCACGTAACATCTGGATCGAGTGCTAGATTACTGATCGATTTGCCGATTGCAAGTCGTTCGCTTTGATTTCGTGCGACGAAAGTTTTATTCAACTTATGCGTAAAGCCTTGATAGAATTATATCCGCGCACGTGTCGAGTATATTCGTTCGGAAACGTGTCAAGCTTTGAGCTATTTTTTACAATGCTATATTATAAAAACCAGCGTTTTCTCGGATTTGACGTCACGTAATGTGAGTTATGACTTTGTTAGATCGCGCAGCTAACAATTCTGTGTAATCCCCTTGACCAGCGGAATTTTTCGTGTCAGTTGTATGTAAATCGTATAAGATTACTTCGTTATTCCTCGAATAAAATGCACGCTCGAAAGGACTTTTATTTACGGCTAATATTAACGAGTCAAAAGCGAACTCGCGTAAAAATTTATCTTAATTCAGGTACCACGGTCGTATTGGTAAAAAGCTTAATGCTTTAATTACCATGCCTTTGATTCCACAACCCATAACAATGCCTTCGCCTTTTATAGCAATGCCAGTCTTTGATTGGAATATTCATTGAAAAAGCCTCAGTGAAATAATAATGTATAAAAAATAGGAGTAGAAACGCATTACCACGTTGCAGTAGCATTATAAAAAGCTCGACGACAGTGTACTTTGTAATGTCATCTCACAAAGACACGGGCGATTATCCGAAGTGGCAGGACGAAAAAAGCGGTGTATTTCGCGAGATTCTTTGTACGAATATTTATTCGCTTCAAAGAGAATAAAAAAAGAAAAAAAAGAAAGAAAGAGGTTTCTCGAATTGTAACGGCCAAATGAAGCACGTCGATCACGAGGTTGCTTTCGCGCTCACATAGCTAACAGTAATGCTCTCGAGTGTCGCGACGGTGTATCGCTACGAAGTGGTTCGCTGCAATCAATCGAAGAGAAGGGGGAGTTTCGAGTACAATTGTAAACATGAGCGGCATTCTATCGTGCCAGACAGAAAAGATTCGTCTCACCGACGCGGTCCATTCCGAGACTCGATTATCCCTTTCGAAAGCTTGCATTGCTCTCTTACAAGCACGTTCGTGTATTTTTTTCCTCTTTTTTATTTCGTTTATTCTCTCAAGTCGACTGCGGATGATTTATTGTCGTATCGTTTTGATAGATCTCGAAAAGATCTTGTTTACGTGATATTGAGTCAAGTGGATTGCTCGCTCAGAGAGCCTGGCACTTTCAATTTGCTATGTAGCTTCTCGTCGACAAGTTGACATTTCTCGACGGAAATATTGATTGTATTCGATAAAAAGTTAAGTATCATCGAGCGACCATTACATCGTTAGAATATGAAATCCAACGAATGCCGTGTACGTTGGATTAAATAATCTAACGGTGTAGCAGTTTCCATTACGAAACGTTTCGTCGAAACGGACGAGCTCGCGAATGACGTCTTTTATTCAAAAGTCTCGTGAGCTTACGTATCTCAAAACGAGAGAAGGTGTATAGTAATGATAGAGAATGGAACATTTTAAAGTACGATTAATATTACAGCAGACATCACCGCGCGAACAAAGTACTCCCCAGTGAACTTTTGTGAACTTTTGAAAATCGAAAAATCGCAAAATCGATTTCAAAAGAAAAAAGCGGGATCTAGTCCGCTCGTGGCCCTCTCTCATAAAGATTGGCACCGAAAGCCACTGTAGCGAAATACACGTGAGAAGAGGGAAAAGAGATCGATACAAATTTCACAGCGGCGTCCGGTTAAATTGAAGAATTACGGGTCAGCAGGCGCCGCAGATAATAACCTGCAGAAGGTAATCTAAATTAGAAAGTTCCGCACTTGCCTGAGCACTTTTCAATTTTTTTTCTTTCCGTTCTCTACTTCTTTCGTTTTTTTTTCAACTTTCACCTCTACTCCAAGCCCAACCTAATTCGTTTTAGCTCATACATTGGGAGGGCAGGGGAGTGAAGTGACTACTTTGGTCGCGGCTGCGGGTCATCGAGATTGCGCGCGTACGATAAGTGACACCTCACGAGCCGTAAAATAGCCAGAGTTTTCCTCTTTCTCTCTCTCTCTGATGGTTGATTCTCCGATGAGTTCATTTACAATTAGACTAGACTATCGCGCGTGCCATGCTACATATTTTACACGCGTGTTTCGCTTTCAAGACGGAAGCTTCTCGTGTTCCTACCGCAAATTTCGTTTGAAACGCTAAACAGCTTAATTTCGTTATTTCGGTCTTTGATACCGCTTTGACGTTGCTAATAGTTTTCAGCGGCTAAATTATTGCTTTTTCTGTAGTTTTATTATTTAATGTATGCTGACAATACTATCGTCATGAATATTATCATCGAAATTCAGGGACGGAAATACATGATTTCATTTTGAAATTCTTGGATCGACAGGAGCGAATAGAGCGTATACGAGGTTCAATATTTCGAATATTTCATATTGTTTCGATAACGAATCATACGCAAGTTATCCGAAATTATTGCAGAACGAGGCTTATTTTTCTAATCAAGTTATCGCTAATATTCATGAAACGGTTAAGTACAATTTTATTAAAACCGATGTAAACAGATGGATTTCGGAGACATTAAAACAAAAATATCCCTGCGTCATTTTGGTTTTTCTATATCTAAATCGAATTCGTATTCTGTGAAATAACATTGATTGAAGCGCGTTGCAAGCCATCGGCTCGTTCAAAGAATCCATCGCCACAGATTTGATTCGCTTTCATACGCATGGAAATTCGTAAAGACATCTACACGCACGCTTGAATTTGTTTGCAAATTTATTTGCGATCCATATTTGAGCTAGTTTAGCAATGAGAAATGTTTAACGATCAAAGTTAAACACGAATTTATCTACGAGACACACAAGCAGCAGTAGCAGCTGCGTGGTCGTTGATAAACTAGCGTAATTATATCTTAAAGTTGATATTTATCCAAAACAAAGAGAAACGATGCGACATCACCAACTTGAACACTTTGTTAAACAGAAGAGATTAAGGTAACCAAGTATTATACGTCATTTTTGAAAAGACAAATTAAAGAGTTATATCGCAAGGTCGAGACAGGTAGGAAAAACAAGGTGAGAAGGACGTAATTATCAGAGACGTAACGTATTTAGCTTAGTTCGCCTCTCCATGAATTAGCATTAATCCGCTAATTCTGTGGGATCTCGTGGCTTGTGCTTTTAAAAGGCTCATAGGAGAGGGTTGGGATATATATAGAGAATCACCGCGTGAATTCTTCCATACGTTTGCATTCGCGTGCGGCTCTACCGCACTCGTACTCGTGAGTAGCTATTCTTCATTCCGCGCGAGGTGGTTGCTGGTGGTAAAATTTTCTCACTACGTACTCTCCGGTATGAACCAGCGGAAAAACTCTCTATTTTTTTTTGCGGTGCTGCACAAAAAGAAGTATAAAAGGGGCCAAACGAAAATCTGGCCGTTTGAAAAAACAGAGAAGAGAGAGACGGAGAGAGAGCTTCTCTGAGATAAAGAGACTGATGAGGAAGGAGGGGGAAGGAGGATCAGAGAGAAGAGTAGAAAAGGAGATGGAGGAGAAATGCCTGGGCAGCAGTGAGAGAATTTGGCGTACGAGCAACCGAGAATTACGGTTAGTCAGCGAGAAACAGCTCGCCCAGAGCGCGGAGCTTCGCCTCGTTTCTTATTCATTAGTGGCACAGCCTCGCAAGCTAGCAAATACTCGCACCGTTGAGGCTACGGAAGGCTTGCTTGCACGCGCGTATATAGAATCAGAGAGAAAGGACGACAGACAAAATGATTTAAAAGGACAACCTCCGTCGTTGATACATACGTATATACTTTTCGTTCTATATACACTGTGATATTTTAACGACACGTTGCTCGTTATTACGAAGTTTACATCCAGCGCTATTATAACCATCCTTCTATAACTCCTCGTTTTAACATCTTCTCAAAATTTAATCTCACCTCACCCTATGATTTCGTACGAACAATGAGAGAGTGAGAGTGAGAGAGTGAGAGTGAGATGGTTTTGAATTTGGAATAAAATTTTCACGAATAATCCCTAAAATATTACCGCTCCAAAGCTCGGCCACTCCCCCATTGACAGTCTTAGTCGTGCAGCTGTTGTCGTGTTATTCAAAGCGCAAAAACTTGGAGAGCACAAAGTCCTAAAGAGTGTCGAGTTGCAAGGAAAATGAGCAGCCGAAAAGAAAAGAAAAAAACAAGAAGAGGCATTAAAACTTGAAGATTGAAGAGAGGGTTCTCGTATTATTTCTCTCGTGGGGAATACCTGTGAAATTAGCAGCGTTTAGGAACGAGCTGAGCGATTAAAGGAGTTCCTTGCATACCAGCAATCGCACAGTGGCGCTTTATAGTTGAGCTTTTGTGATCATAGTTCGTGTTTTTCCTTGGAACGTGTGTGGTCTCTTTGAAATGAGACTTATTGCTCGCGAGAAAGGCTTTGATTCTGACAACTACTGTGGGGATAATCCATTTTAGACGCTCAACTGAAGCCGGACCACGTTCGCGCGCAAAAGAGAGCGAGAGAAAGAGAGACTTGTTTTGCCCTTATATAGCTTGTCCTCTACAGAAGACTCTCTCTCTTTCTCTCGCTCTTTCACTCGCTCTTTCACTCGCTCTTTCACTCGCTCTCGACCTATAAGACGTTTTTCATCAACTACTAACTTTCTTCGAGTTTAATCAAATATAATTTACCGCCGAATTGTTTCCGTGCCCGTTATTCGTATGCCAGATGCAGCCTCTCAACTCCGTTCACCCAATCAGATTTAACGAGAATATTATTAAATCTACTACAGTAGCACTCGAGGAAACGCATAATTAAAAATTGAACACGAACGTGTATTTATTTGAACACGAACGTGTTTTTCTTTCTTAGTTCTATTTGGACGCGCAACTGTAACTATGGGTATATCCTAGGCATTTTTTTTGATAACGTTGCTTACACGTTCAATTGGCAAATAACAACACGCTGCAGCGTACAGATAAAGTTTCTCTCGTTCGACGCAGTAGTACAACATGGATGTCTACCACGGCCTTTTTGAAAAATTCAGCACGTATAGATGATACGTCCTCCTCCCTCCAAAAACAAAAAAAAAACAAAATAAATAAAAACACGAAAGACCAATTTCACAGGGCTATAAAAAATTCATTTACACGAAACTACCACAAGTTGGACTTTACAGTCCCGAGACTTTTTCTTACGGCAGCTTGGAGACAGTTCAATTTAAGATGCGCATCGCAAATGCCACACTTGCGCGTTTTCACTTCGCTATATAATTTATATTTATGAAGATTTTTTTTCCGAGGGGGCAAGTATCCATAAATTTATCACTATCGATATTTCTTTCGAAACACTTGATTCCTTTTTTTACCTTCTCTCTCTTCCTCCCTCCCTCTTTCTTTTATCCAAGTTTCAAAGGACGTGCAGTGATTTGGTCAATATTTTCCGTCTCCATTGTTCAAAACGTGTCCAACTTGACTTTGACTTACATTTACAAGTCGCTTCAAAAGTTACAAGTGCAAAATGTATCATGTACGTATTGATGTCTCGGTCAATATTATGAAAAGTCGTCGTTGGAGAATACCTAACCAGAACTCGAAAAAGAAAATAAAAAGTTTTACGTTCGCGTAGAGGAATCGAGTGGACTGCATCTGACGGCGATTACAGATCACGATATTTCGGTTAGTAGTTTCATAAAGAGTTAAATAAAATACCGTAAAGGTAGCCCGGGTCGTAAATCAAGCGTATCAAGCTTTCGAAATCAGTATCTATCTAGTCTATGGGCGATTTTCATTACTCGATTTACTGGCTCGCTTTAAAATTTATAGCTTGTTCACCGTGGAGAAAGTGTTATTTGAAAACTTTATTTTTCGTCTGCTGTTTACTTTTCATTTTCCAGTAATAACTAACCCGCACGCTTCATTGACTTTAGCTTTGTAAACGAAAGATAACCTTGATTGTGAAGCCAGTTACCGCGCGTGAGTGAGTAAAGTTGGACGGGATTTTAGATAAAATTCCAAAGAAATTAAACGAGATCGAGATTTATTATCCATTAATTCCAGTAATCAAACTACACGTCTTTCACAAAGTCAACAGCAATCCACTGGGAAAAGCCGATACATTTGACATTCCGTCTAGCCTGGAGCTACTAATTACTATGCATACTTCCAATCAAATAGCACGACTGATCGTCCGCATGGACAAAGCACGATAAAAAATAAGAGAGAATAAGTGATCGATCGTTGAGAGTCGGCGTAGGTTCTGCAGATTGCAAGGTGTTTGATAGAAAAAAAAAACGAACACGGAAATTTAGGTGCACGCGAGCGCTTGCATATCCTCTGGCGCGTGAAATCTTTTTAAGAGGTATAAGCCCCTGGCGAAACAGCCGCACGGAAAGGGAGAGCGAGAGAGAGAGAGGCGCAGAGGGAGTGAAGGTGGCAGACTGACGCGCGTGTGCGCCAAGACAATATTTGCGAATGCGCTTTCCTTGCGCGAAAATGGGGGAAAAAAACGAGAGAGAGACAGACAGAAAGAGAGAAAACGCCGAGGGCGTAACGCTGCTTTCCCTAACGCCTATCTTCCTCGTGGCTAAGTCCTCAGAGCGCGTTATTTTTTCGCGACAAAGCCCCGACAAAACGGACGTGGACGACGACGACGAAAAAGAGAGAGAGAGAGAGAGAGAGAGAGAGAGAGAGAGAGAGAAAGAATAATGAAAAGCGAAACGAGCATATCAGCCACAGCATCAGTTATAGAAAAATGCAGAACCGTCTGGCTGCTACGAAAGAACAGCTCTCACTTGTATATGCGCGTAAAATCGTGCGCGCCTGTTTTGCTTTTTTTCTTTTTGACGAGAATTGCGTAATAACCCGGGGTGCTCGACGTTCTTTTCAATTTTTTTTTTCCAGCGAGTAAATCCCATGCGAAACGTGCTACGCTTATACGAATACTATATATGCCGCCTGCATTAAGAGTGCTGTCTGATAATTGGCGATGCAAATGCTTGTGCACGTGTATGCGCCTCGGCTTTAAAGCTCCAAGGGGTTTCTATCGAATACGTCGGCAGATCGTTAAAAGTAAAAAAGAAGGTCTTAACTACTGATTGGAAAGCTAATACTATGACTGTATCTTGGCTTCACCGATGGTACATCATACACGATATCTTTCGACTTTTTGCAATAACTAGGTAGTTATTTTTCTCGCGTTTATCGAGCTTGCGTTGGCTTCTTTTCAACGTACCACTTTTTGTACAGCATGCACCTAATGCACCTTTATTTCAAAAATTTGTTTGTTTTTGCTAAATTCGGAATATAATAATAAACGAGTGCCGTTCATATCGATAAATGTCTCTTGAAAAATAACCCCAAAAAATCCAAGTTTCACAAAGCAAAGCTTAAAGATTTGCGAATGTTTTCACGACATCGTGACATGAATTTTTAACGTGAAAAACCTCGGCAAATACCGTCGTATAATACGCGTAGCTTTGAAAAGTCATAAATCATTTCGAAAAAAAAAACATACGAGACGAGAAGCAGGTTAGGACCAAAAAACCTTCCGGAACTTTTCCACTCTATGCACATTTCGAATATATTTGTAACAACTTTTTACATTTCCTTTTTTAGAAAACTCGAGTGACGCGCGCGCATCTCATTAAATGTTTTCGCTGGTAGATTTAAAGAGTGTTTTTTGAAAATTGAAATACTGTCACAAATGGAAGCCGACTCATTTGTAAATAAGAAAGTAACGATAGTTTTAAACGAATTGAAAAACATTCGAACTAAAAGCATATGCATAGCAGAGTAGCAAGAGCCGAAGGAGACATATCGACGACAAAGGAAATTAAGCCTGACGAACGACGTGCGTATACGTTAAGGAGGTGAGCAAGCGATCGACTGATAAACGCACAGAGGTTTTTCGATGATCGATGTGTAGGAGACTTACGCGTAATCAGCAGCAAGTAGACAATTGCCAGCGAAGGAGCAGTCCTTGAGGGAACAAGAGTCGGAGTCTTTGGCTGGCTCGTTGCCGATCTGGTAAGTGACGTTGAAACCGTAAACGTCAAGGAGTTTGTCGAGAACGCGAACGTGGTTGCCTTCAATCCTGTCGAGTTCGAATTCAAGCACAAGGTATGGTCGGTAGGTATGTAGTAAACGGTTATCAAACACGTTGCCCTCGTCGATCTCGCTAACGAGGGCACCACCAAAACTCGACGATTCGCTTCCGTAATAGGCATACTCGGTGAATCGAAGTCCACGAAAAGCGTACACTTGACTCAGGTAGACGACGATCGAACTGTTGCTTTGTTGCTCGGCCAACTCCGATGCGTCCAATACCCAGCGACACTTGATCGGTACAGCAAACGCACCCGGAAAGTTTGGCGTTGAAATGACACCGCGACGAGCGGTCAAATGACCACCACATTCCTCGGACGACGATGTTTCAGCCAGTAATAACAATACGCCCAACCATGCCAGCACCTGTCGACACAAAACAACCGTTTTATTTCGTTAGGCGTATCTCGTCTTCTTCTTCCTCGCTACGCATGAAAATGAACGAGGGCGTATCAGCCATGGCAGGCATTGGCGATTCCCTCGCGTCGTTAAATCACGTTAAATCGACAGTTGTGTGCGGACGTTGATCAATTTGTACATACTTCGGGTGTATGTACTGTTTCGTTGACTGATACATACGTTGTGGTGGGCTGTGTTTGCTTTTAACTTACAGAATGTGAGAGCAAACGTATATCCATCAGAATTGTAAATGAAAACAATTGGGTGATTCAATTTGAAGGTATGTTTTAGTGGGAATGCAAAAACAATCGTTCAGTATATACCTGTCAGCGTTTCTACGAATCAAGAGGAGTATTGGGCTAGGAAAAACGCGCTGTTGTCTATTTCCGTTGTTCCGTTAAAATTAAACGTTGAAGTCGTCGAGTCAGAATTTTCAACGATTAGATTCCCATTGACTATATTACATTGTTTGCATAATAACGAGCCTTGGGTTTAAACGAGAGAAATACTCATAGCCGGTCGCTTCGCAGTAAATACTTGCGAGAGTACTGTTTGCTCGAGTCTCAAGAGTATACGAAGACAGTGCAAGGAACAGTCTCTTCGCGCAGTTACGGGAGAGCGAATTTTAATGGGCGTGCCACGCAGCCAAGTTTCACATCTTCTACTTGTGAATTTACAAGTCATTAATAATAAAGTACCGTACTATGAAACCCTCTGTTAACATTTTACACTTTCGGCCGAGGAATGCTATCCAAATAATTCAAAAACGAGTTTACCGACAAATCTTTGTCGATCAATTAAAGCTCGTTGGATGTTCTTCAAGTTCTGCCGGAATTTCGAATCACCCTTGGGTTGTAACTGAACGTTAATTGACGAAACTTTGGTTAAGGAATATTCGAGAGAATTCGTTTAATCGCGTGTAGCGCGTTAATTCGATAAACCACGATATTCGGCAAGCGATGTATCGGCGTTCAAAGCGGCACAACGATGATTACGAACCCCAAAAATTACGGCCAAACGTGCAAGAAACGAGTGAAATTATTATTGCATTAGTATGTAATAATTTCACAGAGGCGAGCGCTTTGCATGGCCTTAATTTACAAATAACGTCGGAAAGTTTGTTTCAAGTCATGGCATGATTGCCTTGCTTAAAATAAAGAAATTTGAAAGCTTGTTTCCGTCTGCGGCAGCGATAAAAAACTGCCGTAAAAAAGAATATTAAACCTGCGTCATAACGCTGTTTTTTATTCAGTATACCATTATCTCGCTTTATCATGCATGGCTACTGCGTATTTTTTTTTTTAATATTCTACTTTTACGTTGCAGGTATTTACTAATGGATAATCATCGTTCTCCATTAATATTGTTTTTCAACTCGAGCTGTCTAAGTAGACGAACGAGATCTACGCTTGATTATAGTTTCCTCAGATTATACGGAATTATAGTTTCAAGTAGATTACTCGAAAGTTGCGGTCTCAAACTAAAACTAAATTTCCTCTTTTCCTTGTATAAACAGCTTTCGAATGTATAGGTATAACAACGTTGACTTGGTATTATACGGAAGAAATGTCAATGGAGCTTTAAAATACTTTTGAAGAAATAACATAAATTTTTCAATTACAATGGATTTGGAGCTCTTTAAAATTTTATGGGTCCACTTATCGAGCTGAAAATATGGAGAATTTATTGACTATGAAAAAGCTTTACGATCGCGGCCATTCCGTTAATGAGATAATAAAAAATCAATTAAATTCATTTTAATATGGGACGAGACAAAAAAAATAATAGTGGGAATAGCAATTTGTCAAATAGAACGAAGTCATGGAAAATGATAAAGTATATTGGAGGCGGTAATATTCAAAAAAACGACTAAAGAAGAAAACTGGAGGAGAGCGAGAGAGGGAGAGAGAAAGAGAGAGTCTGAAAAGCAAGAGAAGAGACGGCACAGCTCAAAGTTTTTGCCCGGATTTTCGCTTCGTTGAGTGCAATTTCCCGCGGAGCTTCTTAAAACGTGATTTTGAAAGCGGCGGGCAAGCGGCAATGCCGTCAGCGACGCTCACCCGGCCGAGTAGCGAGAGAAGTTTCGCCGCAGGCTAGTGTCGCCGACTTGGTGATTGAGGGTTATCGGATCGTCTCATTGTTGTGGTGGATTTTGAGGATAGGAGTGGGAGAAGGAGAGAATCGACGGTACAGTGATAGACGGATAAACCGTCATTACGTCAAACGTCGTTTCAGATACATCATTAATTTGCTAACGAAAACTTTCTTCGAGAGATAAATACGTAGATAAATATGGTGTGTGTGTGTGTGAGTATTAACGGATGTCGTGTACACAAAGCAATTAGAGCTCCAGATGATTCATCGAAATTCGTTTAACGAATACACGTTGCTTTGTCTTTGATCCGCGTTCAAGAAGGAAACTCTTTCTGTTGTTTTGCAGAGAAAAAAATGTCTTTTGTCTCGACTTCAATAGCGCAGTCGTATTCGATAATATAACAAGTTCTTCGATACTTTGAGGACTTTAAACAGTTGACCATTCGCCTCTTCCGATGTGCTGCACATCGAGACTTATTGCTTACGTTGAGAAAAGTTGATTATCTTTGACAATTTTAAGAGATCGGATGGAACTGTTGACTAAATAAAAGAAAAACTCGATCGCCCGACTAAACGCTGATTTTACTACTGTTTCGTTAATTTTGCTTCTAACAATGGTTTTCAGTCGACGTATAACATAAAAAATCATAAATACACTACTTTGAAATTGTTGACATTTTCAGACAGTAGTGCCGCTTGTGCATTCTCAATTTGACAGACCCTACGGCTATCAATCCCACTATGAACCGCTCCAGAAGTCGATTAACTTGCAAGATTGCTTTCGAGACTCTCCAGCTCCTGGACAAACCACTGTTGCGTTGCTTCCGCTCCCCATTTCCTTTTCCATCTTATAACGAAGTAGTTATTACTCAAATTGATTGCTCATTTCCTCTCAAATTTATTATACAATAGATCCATGTAATTAATGAGATGATAAGTAACCTACTCTTAGTCTATTTCAATTAAGCTCTCGCAGCGTTACTCATTTTCACGTAATCGTTCTATCTGCTGCACTTATAGATTTTATTTAATCTATGAAGCCTTTACATTCTTAAAAGGAAACATTCTATTCTATATCGATGCAAATAGGTTTTTTGATCAAATTGGGTCACAGTTTGATGTTTCGCCAAAAATATCTTTGCGTAGACCCGTTGGAAAATGTACCATTACTTAACTTGTAAAAAAGTTGGAGCAAAATTGATTTACGCTGGGAATGTTCTTGAAGGATCGTGAACAATCAAAAAGTTTACCGGTAACAAACATCTTAGCGACTGATTCAACTAAGCAAAATTATAAATTTACAGAAGCCGTTCAACGTCGGATGAGTTAAATTACAAATTTGAAAATGATTACATTTTCGTTAGATTTTGCTTGAAAATGATATTATAAAAATGTTTCAACTGCAGATTCAGCTTTATTAAAGAACTTCAATCATGCTTTTAAACTTTCTAGAAGATTAATTGAATTAGAAGCTTGAATGAAGCTTTCGAGAAGTAAAGTTTTAAGATAGTTCGAAATACTGTTAGCTCGATAAAAAAGTTCTTTCATTAGAAATATATTCAAAACATCGAGTGTATTAATACTCTATTCAAATCGTACTTTCAAACAACTGTAACACCCATTTAGTTAGCTGCGTCTACGGTTTTGCTTTTTGTATTTCCAAGTTTCATTGCGTCATAAAAAGAAATCGCATCCTCTATCCTCCTCCCTCCCCCCCCCCCATCCAAAACCCTGTACTGTTTTCTACATCGTGAATAATAGATGAGGGTCGTTACGAAATAAACTCCTAATTTGGCGCTGTAGAGCAGGCTTATCTCTCTCGAGCCTATGCGAGTCATAACTAATTTATAAATGTTGAGAACTGCAGTTAGTAGAGCCATACGCCGTAACCATTAGACCGAACAACAAAGTGTTAAATGTAGCTAAAGAGGTATTCCACTGTTATCTATAAGATCTACTGTTGAGAGAGAACGAGCACTCTTCGAAATATTGAACGTTATAATCTTGTCGAAAGTAGATAACGCTTTATAGTGGGTGCGCTTGTGTACGTGTGTAAATGAAAACTCGAATTTGTCGAGTGGCCGCCACTCGTATATCAAGTCTAGCAGTAAAAAAGAAGAAGAGCAACAAAAAAAAAAGAAACAGCAGCAGCGCAGAGAAGCAAACTATATACGATTGAGGATGAAAGTGCATCGGGAGTGCATACGTAAATAAAGAATTACGTTGGGATTTATGAAGCAGAAAGTTGTAAAAAGTGTTTTTTGATGCATCCAGACTGGCTCTCGCTTCAGTCTTTCTAACGCGCGCGCTCTCTCTCCCTCTCTCTCTCTCTCCACGTTCGGAATGCGCGCGTGTGTGTGTGTGTGTGTGTGTGTGTGTGTGTTTTGCCAACAATAAAGGAGATATATCGACTTTTATATCTGTTCTTCTGGGAGAGCGTGTGCTTCGCGTCACGGGACTGTTGAGCGGGCGCCTATATACACTAGCGCCGATAAATTCCGTCTATCCACGTGAACGCCAGCGTGTAAGATCGACTCTTTTGCTACTCTCTCTTTCTGTCTGGGTGGGTATGTATACGTGTCACGGATGTATGCGTAATTTGCTTTGTTGCTTTATGCTCCAATCTTGCTGGGTTGCGTGTTTTTCTTTTTTTTTCGTTCTTTAAATTTATTAGCACTTCCAAGCCCTCACCCTTAAACTTTATTACAACCTCAAGTATCTTTATGGCTATCTTTAATACGATAGTCACGATGTTTTGGGTTTTTTTTCAATTTAACCGCAATTGGTCGTAGTCGTAAATTTTTGTTCGCACGCTAAGTTTTACGAGAAACTTTTTCAAACGACTGGATTGTTTTCGTTGGGAATCGGCTAATCCCTTCGATACCGAGTGATTTTTGAATAGTTTATTTTGTGAAAATTGGATAGAACAAGGTGTTACTTGTTTTATATTCACGTTAGCATTGTTAAGTTGATATTTGTGAGAAGTCTTTGTAATATTTTACTATTGGAAATATACTTTCCAAATAAAATGCAAGAATAATACGTCGAAATTTAAGAGAGAAAGTTGTATTGGTGCTATATACAAATATTTCCATTCGATACAGTAGAAAACAAATTTTTGTTTTTCGTAATAGCAAACACACACGAATATTGCAAAATCATCCTTTTGAAAATACTGTTCGTTTTTCGTAAAAACATGTCAAAACCCTAAAAGTGACACGCAAAGAGAATGAATTTTTTTTAAATTAGCGCCTCGGTAAATAACATTTCAAATAATGGCGTAGTTTTTCCCGCTTTTTTTAAAGCAAATTTATTGAATGTGAAATAATAATATTATTGAACGTATCTTGTATAACGATGTTTACGAATGGGATTGTAAATGTATACACCAACAGGTTTAATTTTTGTTAAACGAATATAAATGCATTCGGATAATTAAGCAAAAGAGCGTAAATGACTTTGGCATACTAGGTTGATTATAAATTTCTACGGAAAACATTACAAGGATATAGAAATTGTACGTTGAAAAAGTTGACTGTATCTCGATTGTAAAAAGTATTTGAATAAAACTGTGTCGCTTCAATTTTTCAAAGTTGTCAAAGTGTATTCAAAGGAGAATCCATTGAATATGTTTCTAAGAAAAGTCTTTTAAATAAGCAAATCAACACGTTCAGATGGCACAAATATGGAAAATAGCACATGAATATAATAAAAATATCTGGAAACGTATTTATTTAATAAGTAGTTTTTAATAAATAGGCGAGATACATTTTTTCTTCATAAATACGCTTTCTAAATAATTATACGTGCGTACTTTATTTAGTATATATGTGCCAGTAGAACGAATTCTTTTTCTCGTTCAAGTGGCTTGACTTACAAACATTTTCAATAATTCTTTTTTCATTTATAAGTACTTTTTCTCCATAGATTAATAATGTACTATAAGTTCGTAGAAGCAACAGTTCAACAATCCATTTGATGAAAGAGAGAGAGAGAGAGAGAGAGAAGAAGAGTGAGAGGAACGAGCACGGAATTTTCAGAGAATCCAGATAAAAAGCATATTTACGCAATAGTGATCGATTCAAATGCACTTCGGAAAAATAATGAACTCAGTTAGATTGTTGCAACAATAATTAAAAGGGAAAAGAAAGAAGTTGGTGCTTTTAACAAAGAGTTGCCAATGAATACTCGTCACAGAGAAAGAAAAAACTTAACTTTACAAGGCGCATAAGTGGGCATCTCATTAAATCGCCATTGCTTTCTCCTAATTGGTACATCTGAATTGAGTTTGTAAAACTCTCTGTCTTTTTCTCTGTCTCTCTCCCTTTCTATCTCTCTCTCTCTCTCTCTCTCTCTTTCCCTCAGTTTTCTCGCTTTACCCAGTGTGGCGAGACGCGCGCTGTCTGTTTCCCCTCTCGTCTTCCTCTTTATCGAAGCGCCACTAGTTTTCTCATCCTCTCCCATTCCCTCCCACTCTCTCTCTCTCTCTCTCTCTCTCTCTTTCGCTCTTCTCTCTTCATGTAAATTGAAATGGTATTCCGTATAAAAGTTCTTTGTGCTACTACTGTAAAATTTGCGAAGTACGGCTAAAGTACTTGAAGAAACACTCAACAACGTGCAACAATTATTACCTCGTGGATTTCTCGTTACTTTCGTCAAATTCACGTAATTATTACATGCAAGTTACATACAAATCACTCGATGAAGCTTGACTTTTGTTGCCGACTCGCGTACTATCCTGTCGTCCATTAATCGACGAGCGTATATAGAGCGCAACTTGTGAAATACGATCGTGCCAAATTAATCCATCCCCGGAAGCTAAAACGATTCAAAGGCAACGTTCTTTTCTGTTTTTTTTTCTTCTTTTGCCGAGTTATTCAAAGGATTTTTATTGACTGACGAATCGAGTCTTGGAAAATCTACTTTCTTTTCTATTCGACAAGGATCGCGCGGTGGTTTTAATTAAAAATCCATCTGAAACACCTTGATTTCCATGATCTTTTCATCGCCAAAGTTTGTTCTGTTTTGAGATTGTAAGTACCATTTTAATAATTTTTATTAATTAAATATTAGTTCTGCATCATTTTGACGGAGGTTTTGTCGTGTGATCTTTAATAAATGAAATTAAATTCTTGATGCAAATACATATTCCGTTGGTTTCTAAGTAGACATTTCATAATTTACACGTTAGTTACTTTTTTTTTGTGTTTCTCTCGTATTAAAAAATTTTCAAGTATAGTACGTTGCACGTTGATAATTTACACATAGAACACGACTCAGCGATGTATACGAAAAGCTTTCTCCTGAAAATGGGTGGTTGAGTAATTTTTAAATATTTAAAAGCATTAACCTTGAGGGAAAAAAGTTGATGTTACTTTTGCATATTAACTCGCAGAGAAGCGGGTAATATCCTTTTTTAAGGAACAATCTTGAGGTTATATAAGCTTCTCGTGCAATACGAGTTGAATCGTGCGTCATATTTCTGAGTTTTCAATCTAACTAGATATTCGATATTTTTGGAACTTGTAAAATTGTATTTTTATTGGTGATTGAAAACACTTTTTTAATTTATCCGAAAGGTTACTTTCGTATTTTATATTTACTCCGTGAAATAATTTCGTCAAATTTTGAAATAGCATTCGTCAACAAATGTAAATACAACTAAATTTGTCTAAATATATAAACACTCGTGCGTATATATATATACATTGTTATTCTCAAGGCAACAGCATGTTGTAACAGAACGTTCAAAAAGATTAACGTAGTTTGATGTGATATGATCTGAATAGGAAACAATAGAAGTCACGTTTTACCCTTAATAGAATGGATGATTTGTGCGAATGGATTAATCCGCTGAGTTCAAATTGTATTAATAATTACTTATCGTAAGTTACATGAAAAATTTAATGATTCCATTTTTATAAGCTAACTTATCGATTGTGGTGATTAAATAATTAATGAGAATCCACGTGGAATATTATTAATATTCTCGTAATTCTTCGCGTAATTTTAATTAAACGAATATGTGAAATCATCAATTTTCCAATTTACGAGTTGCCGTGTTTAATTCTAATTATTAAAATGTTAACAACCACGTAATATTTAATTAACTTGTTCGAAGCGGAGCCTTAGAATAGAAATTAGTTTCAAGTAATCTCGAGTCGAGCGATATTGAATAATTTGCGCGCCCCTTAAGCTTTAATCAGCGTGATAAGAAAACATTTAATACAAAAGTACGCGGTATCTGTCCCCCTCCCTCTTCTCTCACCGATGAGATACATCACGACGTAGCTCTTGAGAGTGTAAGAAAGAGGAAAGAAAATATGACAATCCACTTTATTGTTTCGTCGAAACAATGAATATTGCTCCCTTCCAGTTGATAATTAAAAGTAGGAGACGCGAAGAGAAGAAAGAACGCGAACGAAGACGAAAGCGAGACTCAAGACAAAAGGCAAACGAAGCTAAAAAAAGAAGAAAACGAATAAGAAAAAAAAGGTGAACAGCACTCACCGTGGCGATTCAATGCACTTGCAAGCTCTATATTTTTTGCGCGTTCGTAATCAGCGCCAAGATTCAAATCGTGGTGGTTAGTGCTCGAGAATATAAGAGCAGCAGAATCTCGCAGCTCAACAATTACTTTGCTACTCGACAAAAGACTTGTACTTGAGACGGTTGCAGTAGGAGCAACAGCGGCGCAGCAAGTATACCTTACCATGTTTTCATAAAAAAAAAAAAAAAAAAAAGACAAAAAATCATAGAAAGAAATACAGAAAGAAAAGAGCAACGCCGACTAATTGTGCTTTCAGTTTTGATAAATTCACGCGCCTACCCGTTCCTCGAAAGAGCATCGATTATTCCAGCAAGCTGCTGCTGCTGTTGCTAGTACGTTTTTGGTTATGATTAGGCTGTACGCGCTTGGAATATTGCTGTAAGCTCAAATTAGTGCGCGAGCGTGCTAATTGTATTATCATTCCCTTTGGGGGAAGAGAAGGGAGTGCACGCTCTTGCGGTGCTGAATCGTCGAAGAGATACATAGATTCATCAGTGAAACCTGTACTCGTTATATTAACGACTCAGGCGCATCCCTCTCTCCTAGGTCCATGACTACCGATGAATTATAGGCATTTATACGCACAATGATCAATCCTTTAACAATGATTCCTTTCAATTTGAGCACTACTACCAATTCAATTAGTGCTTACAGAGTTTGCCTATTCAAACTTAACTAATTCAATAGAGTGTACGTGCTTGATTTCTCTCTTCGTTGCAGCATATTACTTTTGACGTTCAACCTTTCTATCCCATCTCGAAATTCGAATGAGTGACTTTTAAATTTGTTGTTTTTGCTTTTGTTGCGCTAAAATCATCAATCATGGCTTGCGCGAATTCGCTCTCGGTCGTCAAAGTAAATTCCGACGGATGTTTATGATTTGGTTATTCAAATAGGTGTGCGTGGACTTGCTTGAAACAAACGAATAAATATGACGTTTGTAAAAGTTGGTTGCACACCAACTTTTTTAATATGACATCTCACGATAGATTTCTGATGTTTATACGAGCGCTGTCACACACAGACGCGCGACAAACTTTTACCATGTTTTTTCATTTAAGCAGCTTAAAACTTTATCCTACGCACGAATTTCCAATTCCATCAAGTATACATTGAAAGTCCAATGATACCTCAAGAGTTTCATCTCCGTAACATTGTCGTGGCGTAAATAAATAAACATCGCGGCAATAACGTGTCGTTATATTACTAGCGCGTCTAACGTAATTAAAGCTACTCAGCTTAAAAGCTTGCCACTTGAATTTTTTGTTCGCTCGTTCGTTCTTGGCTTGGCTGAAGTTGGAAGGTAATCGTATATGTCGGATAGTGTACGGTCTGGTAACTTGGAATCCCACAAAGTGCAGCTTGATTATTACGGTGATACCGGACGCCGTGGCTGTATCAGCTTTTACCATATCGACACTTGCACAGCTCTAAAGCTATTTAATTATAACTTTAGTTGTTTGGCGCTACACTTTATGTACGTATATTCCCCTTCGTTAAGTTAATATTGGCCTACAACGGAGATATTTTCGAGCTTTGGCGTTTTGCACGCGTTTGCAAGCGTTTGGATTAGTTGCAAAGATAATCGAGATGCAATACCTCGACGAACGTTTTCGCGTCAACAGTCGAAATTCCTTTGTCTGGCAAAATTGCTTTGATCTCACCTGTTAATTACGGTGTCTTCTGCCAAGGTTTCCCCGTAAATATTAAAGTTAATTTCTGAAGTGGATTAATAAAAGCCATTGTCCGCAACTCAAACATTTATGTCATCGTTAACGTCAACAAAAACGAGCGTGTTGTTACAGGGGAGATCAAATAAATGCACAGCGAAAAGAAAGTCGCAAGATTTACGAAAGACTTTCAAACGAGAAAAGAAACCGAGTGATCAAATATTCACATCCAAGAGAGTTCTTTTTAACGCTACTCTACCAACCACGAATACCGGCTGTTTCAATTCTATCGCTATTCAATAATTCGCAACGCGCACTTCATTAATATTAACTGAATTATCTCGTTCAACCGATTCGAATTAACCCGTTAGCGAATGTGCGTAATCATTCGTATTTTCCGCGCGTGTTAATATCTTGCAAGTCTAAATTACGCGAGCACGCGCCAAATAGAAATAGCATTATCGATGCTCGACAACGTAAAACACTCTTACGTAAGCGTAGCTAGTAATAGAAAGCCGGTAAACGTCGCCATCGGTGCAGTAACTCGAGATGGAAATTACGCTTGTCGCATGGAGAAGTAAAGTGTTGATTATTGTTGAGATTTGCGGTTGAGATTCTAGGGCTTCGTCCTGTTTGCGGTAACTTGTTCTCGAGGAGGTCACTCTAGACTTCATGATGTCAAAGTTCACCTATCGCTAAACTGCCGCAAACTCGCATTAAGAGCGCTGCTGCTGTAACTTTCCGCTTTTCATTTGCTCCATTATTCGTCGTTTCGTAAACAATGCATCGCAAATGCTTCTTACTTGTTTCGCCTGAGGCAAATAATCACTTTATTGCCTTGTTTCGTAGAAATCTTTGATTCTCGTTTTAAGATTACTCCTGACAATAATATTGCTGTCCGTCAAACGACCCGATCAATCTTGTCCACTACCGACATTTTACGTTACGTTGATTAAACTTAATATACTCATTATCAATTCGAACGTAGTTAACGATGCACGCGTATTATTTCCAATTCACCAATACAAACGTTATCTTCCGTTAAATTAAACTGCAACAAAGCATTCTGCGTGTTCACTTTCGTTAACCCAATAGTGCTAGCTCATGTAGCAAAACTCCAAATAGTAACAAGTAAACGTAGATACAGACAAAGAAAAAAGTCAACCTAAACAAAAAAACAGAGAGATATTGCAATAGTTGACGACCTTTACTTTGACCATTAAAACAGCGTGGACGACCGATGCAATGTAGTCGCTACGATCTAAATCAAATTTATCCGGTCACTGACTTGTATTTTTTAATTAAAAAACACTTCGTACACCGTGAAAAATAGGTCGCGTTATTAAGAGGGAGAGGACGAGGTAACGTATTAACATCAATATGCATAGTAATTTAGCGAAGCTTTAATAAGTGTAAAAAATACACTTGGCTAATAATTCGAACGTTCTTTTTTCTATTGCACGGTAAAAGTCTTTTTAATAGATAGACGTCGCGAGACTTTGTACGGCTTGGACGTTTTTATTTTAATTCAAATAAAATATTATCGTTGCGAACGTTGGAACGTCTGAGCGCGTATAAAAGTGCCAAGTTGTATCCACAGCCAACTAGCCACGGTCCTCTTACGTGTATTTTTCAAATAACTCATTTTTTGCCAGCGTCAAATATTCCCTTTTGTTACATTTTCAAATAAAGATTACTGTACGACAAGAGTTTTACCAAAATGTTTAAGCGATCAAAGCTTTCGACAAATACCACTGTCGTATTTTGTACGCGTGGATTACGTAAATTCGTCAGGGTACAGAGAGAGAGAGAGAGAGAGAACACGAGCGAGTGCAAGTGTGCACACATCACATATACATAGACACAGAAACACACATACAGCCAGGAAGAGAATGCGGCATATAGTGGCATAACTAAAGCTGAAACCACGGGAGAAGAAGAGGAAAAGCGAAGCGCGAGAGCGCGCGCGGATGAGGTGGAGGTTGCCTCGAAGCTCTAGGCAGGCCCATGAAAAGCCAGGAGGAAAAGGATGACAACTCTGCGGCGTTGAAAGTGCGTCCTTATACAGACGCGTGCGCATACACACATACGCACGCGTGCGCGCACACACATACAGACAGACACACATGTGTATCCAACGAGCTGAGTGCATTACCGTGCAGATTAAGCATCGTGATCCGAGTGCAAGCTTCTGCATATATATATATACACACACGCTCACACCCACGCACACAAGCGGGTGTACCTTCACTATGAAAACGCTGGATTATACAGCTACGAGAGTCTCAGAGCAACGATATAAGCTCACACTAATGCATCTATTCTTATGAGCTGCACGCTTATTCGTAGTCGTAATTATAATTTGTTGATTACCAATGTTGAGATTATATCTTTCTTGTGCGAGCAAATAATTATCAAAGTATCATACAACGAACTCACTATTCACTGTTACCGCATATAATGACTGTCGATAGAGTGACGTTTTGGTCCATCGTTTTTACGACTAGAAATCGTTTTTTACAGTGGTCCGTTTTCACTTTCTCTCTCTCTCTCTCTCTCTCTCTCTCTCTCTCTTTTTCAGCGCATAAAAATATCGATAACGCGCGTAGTCACGTTTTGCTAGGTTGAATCGGGATGTTATTGCTTTTACAAGCGCTTTGTTAGAAATTTAGTTCCAACTCCTTGGTAACACCTGGCTTTTCTCTTTTTCTCTCTCATTCTCCCTCTTGCCACTTTCTTATTTTATTTTACGCAAAGGTCCTTCCAGACCGTTCGAGCTCCTACAACTACTACGATCCTTTCTTTTTTTGCACATAACAGTCGACGTACATTTTCTAAAGGCTATTCGAATACGTAATACGAACGTTGAAATATGAAATCTATTTGTTGTTCGTTTACGTTTGAAAATAATTTTGCAAATAGCTCGTTAAACGCTTAAGAGATAAGACGATGAATTATTAACCAAATAATGCGAGCAAGTTTTGCAAGAAAATTTTAAAAGAATGCCAACTATGCTTTACACGACAGCTAATTTGGTATTCTCTCAGGTATGTACATTAGTCATAAAGCATGCCAGTAGACCAACCAGAAACGTGGAAAGCTTCTTCACCTTAATGAGATAGTAATAATAGTATTGTATTCACAGAAAATTACTTTTAATCTTTTAACAGTCGTTGAGATCCAAACGATTGCTATTCTCGCGTGAATATATTATTTTACCGCGTATGGTACTTAGTGCAAGTTATAACGATGTCTAATCGCAGTTCATCTTACTCACATTTGAACAATTTATTTGCTCGCCACTCTATTTTCAGCGCCAAACTCGAATCTTTATCGAGAGCTTCAAGCGAATATAAATAAATTGACTAACAAATGTCAAAAATCGTTTGCGATATTTATTCCATGAGACATATTCATTATCACTTGCAACAGCTTAGAACACAAATTATGAACGATCGTTTAATGCTTTCATCGATTAACGCAACTAGTCATGATACATATCGTCTGATAAATAACAATCAATTAATCACGAGATTTCGATGTTCCCTATATTGACATCTATCCGCTTACGAGTCGATATCATTACACGTGAACGATCGAGCGTGCAAATAAATCATCCAAAAATTCTTTGACATTGAATATATATTGGCACTTCAAAAACATCTCTTTTCCATCCATATGGCTTGACGGTATTCAACAACTTTTTGTGCGTACCAATTATGGAAAAAAAACATTTTTTACTTTGACACACGTCAATTATTATTAGCATTTTTTCAGTTGAGAGAAAAAAAGCACAAATCACGTGTACCGATAATTGCGAAAATAATTTATATAATACCAGATAGACTGCGACATCGAAAAACAAAAAAATACCGTAACGTCAATGACAATAATAAATCTATCGTGTCTCGTCGAAAATCACCAATCTCCATATGAATGGCATTGTCATGGGACGTATACAGATCAAACTGCAAGCACGACAGTTGGATAAACCAGGAAAGGGGAGGATGATAGCAGTGGGCTCGGATAGTTTGCGAAGTAAATCAGTACAAGATGTATGTGCAATCACTCACCGAGTAGAGTCGGTAACTCGGTGGTGGTGCATTGTACGCTGGAAGTTGGTTTGGGCCGTTGGCGCGCGTACGTCTCATTGCGGCAGCTGCATCTCGGCTGTTCCCTAAGGACAGCAACGTCGTTGTCGTTGTTGTCGTTGTCTTCGTCGTTGTCGTCGTTGTCGTCGTCGTCGTCGTCGTCGTCGTCGTGGTAGTCGTTGGTGGTCTCCTAATTCCTACAGGTCATCGTCGATTCGAATAATCTAACGTCCACTGCCACAACGATAAGCCATCGCCAAATTTAACGTCCCTTGGGAGTCTCATTGTCGTCTTAAGCACTTGTAGTATTAAGTCAAGTAGTACGGGTCAACGTTTGATCGGACAAAGAGAGTTTCGACTCTCTGTTTCTCGCGTATTCACGCGCGTGTTGCTGCGGTGCGACGCTCGTCGCGACTGATCTGCCGGTTGCGCGCGCTGGGCGTTTCTCCGGCTTCGCCCTCTCTCTCTCTCTCTCTCCCTATCTGGCTAGCTGGCTGGGCTGGGATGAAGGGAAGAGGGGAGTGAGAGAGCAAGTGAGAAGCCGCGCCACCCGCGCTCGAATGCCGCTGTCACCTCTCTGTTATACGCGCAATGCCAATGCACTCTCTCTCTCTCTTGCTCTCGTCTTTTACCATTTGCCCTCTTGGATCCTTGGCCTTGCCTCTCTCTCTCTCTCTCTTGCTCCATTATTCCCCTCCATCCATCTGGCCCTTGTTCTAGCCTCTTTGTCCGCCTGCTGCACACAGAGCGCATTCCTGGCGCGCCTCCCGCATCTGTATCTGCCCGACACTTTACTTGACTTTTCGTGTCATTTCCTCTCTCACGTATACTTATCCTTCTCTCCATTTATCCCAACTCTCTCCTCTTCCTCCTTTTTCCCCTCCCCACACCGCTCTCGAGCGCTCCATTTTTCTAGCTTGCTTTCTCTCCTATTCCCTTCTCGCTTTTTTTGCCTTTCCTTAAAGCTCAATATCGACGCTCATCCCTTAACTCGAGCCGAGGTTACGAAACAGATTGATATGCTTTGATACATATATACGTACACGTGCGAGGCACACGCGTGGTGCTAACGTTGCTACTGATTTGTCAATCCTTACGGGGACTATACTTGCATATAATGCCAGTGCTTTAAGGACAGTAGCTCGAGGGAATTTCACGAGAACCAGGGAAATTGGCTAGAAAGCGTGAAAATCGAACGTTATCGTCTCCTCTCGCGAACGAGCCAACTGATTTATGCCAAAGCGATTGCTTCGTCTTCGTCGCGCTCATTCGCTCTTGTTCTCTTGGGTAGCTCACTTACGTATTATCTGTATCAGCGTAAATGAAGATTCACGAATTTGACGAAAAAAAGGGAACAAACGCAATAGATGGGAATTTTGTTGCACATAGCCAATCCTAAAGGAGAGAGAACTCCTTATGCGGAAGACGTATGTACGCTGGTGCTGGCGCTACTACCGTGGTCGAGATTTACGATGCTACCAAATCTATTACCACGATTGAACGGAGTCTCTCTCCCTCTCTCTCTCTCGATCTAAGAGGAAACAAAAAGCATCCCAACCATTCGTACCTTTAGTTGCACGTCGATATATAATAGAGCTGCCAGAGCGTCGTTCTGCCTTTATATCAAGCGATAACGACAGTCATTTTTGGCCGTATGTTTGTGTGTCTGTGCGCGTGTGAGAGTGTGCGTGTAGTGTGGTGTGTATTGTGCTCACAATCCTGGACAGTACTGGCTATTTATCGTTAGTCTCTCTCACTGTGAAACTCGTGTACCGGAACCGGGTGATCAACGGCACGCGATTACACGGGAGCTTGCCTATTCTTTCTCTCTCTCTCTCTCTCTCTCTTCCACTCTCTTTTTCTCGGCGATGATTTGCCGAAATCGATTTGTTCCTCTACTGGCTTATCGCTTTTTCAACACCATAAATTCTCTCCTGTATTTAAAAAAATTTTTTGTCAATTTTTTTCATCTCCTATGCCAAGATTTCGAATAGCGAGCAACGCCGTGCTTGATTTTGCTTTTACAAATGTTGGCGCGCGCGTGCGCGCGTGATTTTGGTGGTTAGTCATCCGATTGAATTTTCAGTCGACCGATATATTCGTATCATATCTTTCCGACGAAGAGCGTTTAATAAAAATTCGCTTATCTATTTATCCCTGTTATCGAACGTTAAGTGTTACCTTTTCACACATAGATGTAATGCACGTGTGATTTTGCAGTGGTTACTTCGAGAAAAGACAAACATTTCCGTATAATATATTATCTAAAACGATAACGTGAAATGATACGCTTAAAAGGAGCTCTCGCTACATTAATTTTCAACGTAAATCTTTCGTGACGTCTAATGGAAAAATCTGACTCCTGCAGGGTTCATAAAAGACGTAGAGGATAGTGCATTAATTTTGCATTTTCAAGCCTGTCTGCTAAGGGTGAGTTTACCTATTCAAATTTTACGATGACTTTTTTATTTAATTCCCTGACTAAGGTTCATTTTGTTGTTGTTTTTAGTAGATTTGATCTTTTTTACAAATATTAAACGTTTGTGATCGAAAAAAAATTAAAGATTTTGGCTGTACAACTTTAGCTAACATCGACGAGAAATCACGGGTTATTTCTTATTAAACCGTTAACGTAAGTATTGGTATTCCACGAAAATGTTTCAAAGTTTACTATTTTGGTATTTGCTGCTCAAACTCAAACTACTCCTTTTTCAACTCCAGTTTCAATAAAGTTCAGTTACGTTTTTTTCTCTTTCAAAAAAAAAACTTTCGAGTTAGCGAGTTCTTAGTTAATATCAATGCCAATGATCTCTGTAAATCCGAGCTTTTCAATATACCTATTACGTTCAAAGTTTCAGCCATAAAAAAGTAAGTATGCAAACGGGTAAATTCAGAGCAAATCCGTTACACGTTTACCATAAAGGTTTTCTACGGTATTGGTCGTTGTTGGGGCTTTTCTCGTAGCAACGACATCGGATAGTCTAAACCTTTATTCGCATTGGGAATTTGACGTATTACGTTTTCCCTTCTGCTGCCTGGATATATTTGCAAAGAAATAATCATTTCGAGCAAATAATCATTGAAATACTTTTAATGTTTCTTCTCTCATTGCACCTATATGAATTTACAAAACCGTACAGTTTCACTATAAAATAATATAAAAATCACTAATTACATTTTCGAAAATGTACAGGGCTAAAAATATTAGCAAATATACGTGTATTCGTACCTTTAGCAATATCAATTTCACGTTCGATGGAGATTGAATATTTGTAAATTTTTCAAAGTGAAATTTCATCACTCTTGCATGTAGGAACGTTCGTTAGAAATACGTACAACGCAACCTCGTTTGTTTTTATTATTTGAACGCTTTTTGGTCTTCAAAATTCCCAAAATTATCTTTTCGATAATTATCTTACTTATTCGATATTACAATCTGACTCCATTCGATTGACATAGTAAACGATGTATTATATAGAGAACGGTCGTGTAAAAAATAAAATAATATCGATTAATATTCACATTACGTATTAAATTCTCAAATACTAGGCAATATTAGCTTTTTAATAAATGCCCGTTGTTATTGTAACAAACGTCTTTTCAACATGCACATCAACATTAAAGCAGTTTTGTGTAAATCATTAAATGTGTAATTCTCACAAATTTAAAGTTATATTTCTAGAGTTTACTTGCCAAAGATGAAATAAAAAGAAAATGTAAAGGTTTACCCATTGTGGCAGTAACAGCTGCATTAAATAAAAATGCTCTGAAGTCGCGCGACCACAAGACTACCTTTGCCTCTCTCTCTCTCTCTCTCTCTCTCTCTCTCTCCCTCTCCCTGGCCTGTGGTCTCTACTTTTATCAGTTATTTAAACGGATGAAAAGACATCTGCGGCCCCTGGAAAATACGGTCAGTGCTATCCTTTCCAGTAGCACAGCTACGTGTTTAATTTTAACCACTACACCACATTTTTCGTTCTCAAAGTTTCTGAATATTTTCCATGCATACTCTTTATTCTTACAATTTTGCCATATTTATCCAAACGTCCATTTTATTGGAAATAATAACAAAATAGTTCATAGATGCGTAACATAGCTCGTGAAACAACTAGTTGATTGAATAAATAGTGCATTGTGATTATTATCGATAGACTATGATAGACTGCAAGTTTAAATCATGATAATTACATTTATCTCTCGTTTGATCTCCTTGTTTTTTTTAATCATCTATACAAGTCCACTGGTAGAGATCTAACCACGAGAAATCATTTGATTAACGACGCAATAACGAAGTTACCATCATTGACACGATTAACTGGTCTATTATTGTTTGAAATATGTTAATCCGAATAACGTGAATCAATTTTAATTAATAAGCATGCAGCGTCAATTTACCGTAAGCTTTACACTTGTGTATCTATCGGTAGATAATGAATTCATTGAAAACACATCAAAAGATCTCGTTGGATTTGAGATAAGCGATATTACATATAGTACATTTGCTGAATGATCAAAAGTTTTCCCTCGTCGTAGTCTGACTAAGTTTTATGCATTTTATAGAGCGAAAGACAAGTGAAAGTAAGTAGTAAGATATAGTACAAGTACATTTCGTTCCGGCAAGTATCGCGTACGTATAACGCTTAGATCATATATTTGCCAGGCTTTGAAAAATCTGCAAGTTCAAAAGGGCGCAAAGTTCGCTGTTCTTTTCTTGAACGTGGCGAGGGGAGGGGGGGGCATGCAACCTCTTATCGACTTTCGCTCGACTAACTTCAGTCTAGCCTATTACTCGTGGGGATACGAAAAAAAGAAATACTGGGCTGAGAAAAAAAAATTGCAACGAGCAGTGAGTGAGAAATGGTATACATATCGAGAAGTGTGAGCGAAGAGGATGGAGGGGAGGGGGAGGGCGTAGACTAAGTTTATACACGAGGAGAGAACGACAGAGAACTAGTCGTGGAATGAATCGAGGTTTAATCAGTGTGCTACGGCCTCGAAGCGACGAGCAAACGAAAAGAGCAATCAGAACGCTGGGCTAGCTTGTGCATAAACTCCGTATATATGCAGTACGTATAGTGGAGCATCGAGCCGATTATCATAACAGTTATATGATACACAACGATATAAGCGTTGTATCATTATGTACACACACACACACACACGTATATGTATGTATATCTATATATATTGAGACGACACCATAGCTTAAATACTCCGACGTTCCAGAGCCAAATTGATTCTAATCTACTTGTCGTTCGCAAGAGATAGTGATAAGGCGAGAGTAAGAGAGATGGATTCCGAGGCGTATGATACTAGCCGAGTGCAAATAACTGCACTAGTAGTAGCACCACCACCACCACAAGCCAGTCTTTCGTCGTTATGCTCTCTTTTTCAACTGCGTGAGTGCGCGCCACGATACGCGACCCCTATTCGTTAATGGAATTCCGCACGGGCGCGTATAAGCGTGGTTCATCGTTTTTTTTTTTTTTTTTTTTTCATTTAGCTTTCTTCTCTCTGCAGCGATGTTTTGAAATTGGCGCTAGCCAGAGAGGCGTGACACCGCACTGCGAAAATCTTGATTCGTTTTATGCTCTTTCTTTCTTTTTTTAGTTTTTGTGTCCAACGCTACCATGAGAGAAAATTGGTTAGCTCGGATTTTTTCACCTCTCGATATATGTACACTTGTACTTTTATCGTGGCTTCAATCAAGCTACAGAGTTATACATATATATACATATATATCATACGTATAATGTTTCAATCGCTTTGCACGGATTATTGCTTAAAGGTATCCGTAGTAAAAATGAACTTTGATCTTTAATTTGATTCTTAATTAAAATTGATTGGAAAAACGCAAACACGCGCCCCAGGGATCATTACAGTTTTTTTATTCGGCTGTAGGGTAAAACTTGTCGTTAAAAAGAAACGCGTGGAATTTTAATTGTAATCACGCGCGCGCGCGCAACTTTAACACGAAATTCAGCTTTTCCATTTTCGCTATTTGAGTCAAGTGCTCTCTCTCTCTCTCTCTCCCATGCTCTGGCATGCTTTGGCGCTCAAACATATTGAATATTTTTACCAATCCTAATGCCAAATCCCATGTGTATTCTTGAAGCGTGAGACTTTTAAAATCTAGACGTGTACTATTCCGACGCTTTGGTGTATTATGGGTATTGTTTCCTATGTTCAGGCACAGCTGTGTAACTGACTTGCTCGGCTAACAAGTATATCAATGTTTACACGCTCAATAGTAGGTACGTGACCCATTTAACCAGCAACCCAAGTTTCCAACGTTGGATTGTAAATACCATGATAAATACTAATGTTTATCCGTTCATTTGTTTTTTATTTGTCAACGTTGTATATTATATGACGCTTGTATTAGCCGCGTTTTCCCATAATAATTTCATCTATCTTAACGTTGAATTTTAACCATTTTATAATGTTATGTTTGCAAAGTAATATGATTCGGTAAAAGATATTTCTTAAAGGACCAACGAGATCAAAAACTGTTAATGGGCAAATTCTTTCTCGGGGTTTTATTTTAAAAACACACAATGCCTGCTACCAGTCGTGATTCAACGTCATTTACCTGGACCGGGAAAACATAATTGTGAACATTTAATGTAAAATTGTGAAAGGATGTTGTTTTTTCAACGGTAATTTTCCAGCAACACGTTGTTACAGAGGGTATTCCGTCAAGCTTGACAAGTTACACGAAAGTTATTTCACTATTTTAAAGTTACAGGACAGCGTCATACACAGTAGACAAATTCCATGTTGCTACATTATATCACCCGTTGCCAACTAGTATAACTTCTTCAATATCAGAGTTGCAAATTCGTAGTAACGCTTAAAAACTTTCTAATGAGACCCCCCATTATGATTTAACAAAACAACATTCAAGAATACAATAATGAGGTTGTAACAATTTGTTAAATAGGAATACTCTTTTGTTTTCATCAACACGACGTCTGTCTAACACGCAACTTTTCACGATTTTGACCAAGTGTTAATCTAAGTGAGACAAGTGTATAATAACCTTTGATTATGGCGCATTCACTCGTTAAAATTATCAAAAGAAATTAATCTCGTCAATTAAACGAATAAACTATAATTGTAAAATATAACAAGATTTGTACAACTTTTAACATTAGTAGAACTCCGCGTATTTGTTTGAGTGTTAAACGATGAATTTTATACCGTTTGCACGCTCAATTTCTCGGCCATTGAAGTTTTCGGCATTAATAGACTATTTTATGACATTTAAGTATTCGTATATTTATAAGTGTAAATATAAATGAACAGAATCGTTTGATAAAAATAAAATGAAGTTGCTTTGCCAATAATCCTTTAATTTTTGTGCAACTTTAACGAAGAGGGCAAAGCAGACTGTCGATAAAAGTGGATTTTAATTTAAAGTTTTTTGCCGACAATAGTAGGTTAATGCTTCTCCTCAAGTTCGTTTAGTTTTAGTTTCTCTTGCGCAATTTGTGCGCATATGCGATAGCAAAGTAGCACTTTTTTTATTCTGTGCGCAAATTATGAATGAACTTTGAATTTTCACTTTTTCCAATTACTTCTGCAGGAAAAAAAGTGTCATGCTTGTTTTTAATACATTTATTAAAAATCCTGCTTTTATTAAAGCAAAATTAAAGTGTAAAAGATACTTCAATATTTAAATTAATTTATATTATAAATTATTCGTGTGGCGTTACAATTGTTCTTATTTCAGGAGTTTATGCGAATTTCCTGTTTTATACGTATATTTCAGATTGTAATTTCATACAACGGTGACAACGTGTGCATGTAGATGGGTGAAATTGATAAATGATCGTAATAAAATAATGGAAAATTTCCAACAAAATAACGTAACATAGTTGACAAAGTAAAACGTTATAAGCTTGTTTCAACCACGTAAAATATACCATATACAATGACATTTCAGTGTCAAAGCAATGTGACGATGTAAGACAGTCGATTACTTATTGAAGTTATAGGCGCAATACATCATATTGCTCCGCGTAATTACGGTAAATAATCTTGTCCATAGATCTAATATTGATGTAGCCAATGACAAATTTCATGAAAATTTCAGTTATCACCAGTTACATTTGAATAATTACAGGGGCACTGAAAATTTTAAATCATACTTATAACATAATAGACCGTTGTAAACAATGATGGGTTTTAATGTATAAATGAACATTCGACTTTTTATAAAATCTGTATAATTTTTCTCTTTGTGTACGGGTGAGCAGGACCGTCTGGTTTCACTCGTCCTCTTTTGATTTAGATATTATCTAACATTTTCGAATTTATTATTCAATAGTTTAGTTACAGTTTGCCTAATGGTGTGGAAGCATTTATTTGTATTTTCAAACGAAGAATAGCGTATTGTTTTTTCTTTCAATAAAAGAAAATACGACTCTACATAATTGCCAAGTAATTTCATAATGTAACGGTAATGCTTATAGTAAATATATCTATTGATCATTTATGATGAATACGAACACTAAATAAACAGAAGTGGGTAAAAAGACTCACTAAACGTAATTCATATTTATTTTACTACTTTTTTTATTAGTATATATTTGATGCATTCATTTGATCAGAAAACAAAAATCAAATTACAAAAATATTCAATAATAATATATGCGTGATAGTATTTAATGTACTAATGCGATAATGGGTACGTACATTCCAAATCGTGTAATATACGCATTCTACTTCTACAATTGAGCTATGACTTGCGTCACGTTTTATTAATTTTTGCACATTTGGAGAAACATGTTAATTATACGATTAAATACCTTTTATGATTAACTCAAAGTAGTAATAATAATACCACTAATATAGACCTTGAAAATAAAAAACAATATTTAAATTTAATTTGTAATCATTTTTTGTTTTTACATATTTTATACGATGCTGATAATGTCACAACCATGAAAAAGAAAGAATTAATCATAAATCAAAAAATAATTGGAAATAGTCTTCAAATTATTCGACGACGTTACTTTTTCGCATTTTGCCTCAAATATATTTACACTTATTCCATTTATTTAAAAAATATATTTAGCTAAATTTTAATTATGACGATAATTTAGATAAATTATAGATATATGTATTTTACCCTATTAAATAAATGTTAAAATACGGCGTAATTGAACCTTTATAATAGAAAATTATAAACATTTTTCATAAATATATATACTGAAAAATAATGTGAATTCAAAAGTAGAATAGAACAACAACGTTTGCTTCAAAATTTGTAATATTAAGAACCATTAAGTTGTAGATAGAACATTTACTTTTCACGCTAATTAAGACTTCAAATAGTGGCCAATCATTCATACTGCAGCCATACTTCTACACAGTATATATTACACATATATACTGTATCTATAAAAATTACAAATTTCGATTGTAATTTATATACAATTTGAGGGAATAGGGCAGAGGTAACTGATCGATTTTTTCTTTTAAATAAGATGAGAACGCATTTGTGTCAACGTAATGACCTGTCAATCGATTATCACTAATATCTTGAATTTTTAAAGGGCTGCGCTTACTGCTTGGCTCACAACTTGTATCGTTATTTCGCGAAGGTCGACGCTTATGTCTGACTGGTGTACCATTAATAAAATCTGAATCAGAACTTAGACTAGCCTCATCGTCTACAATACCACTGTCGTGATTTAGTTTATGATTTGCCTTCCTTCTATGCGTTACTGTTGACTGGTGATGCAAAGACGAACGAGTCGCTCGATTGTCCATGTCATCATCTTGGTCGCTTTCGCTCTCACTCATATTCGAATATGCCGAAAGACCTTAATACGATAAAAATAATATTAAATATACGCATGTTTTCCCCAAAGTTTTATAGTGCCTTTTATAAAAAAACATAACGCATAAGATAAAAATAAGTATCGTTCTTACCAGAAGTTGGTCCTGGCCTCTCATCGAGTTTTTCGCTGTTATCAGCATTGTTCCCTTCAGACTGAGACTTTTCGCAAGCCGAGTCCTGCTCGGAACTGCTTTCGGAGTCCTGTGGTTCCCTCTCACTACTAAAATTGGTATCGTAGTGAGTGTCTTCTTCGGTACTCGGAGATTCTTCTTCGTAAGGCCAATTAATAGATTCATCTTCATCTTCGTCATTGTCACCGACAAGATTCGGTTGAATGACAGCCCGTACGAACTGCAAAGTAGTGCGCAAATTCTCACCTGACGGACCATCAACGCTAAGTAACAGTTGATTCGCGTAATCTCGAGTGTCTTCCATATCGTCTGATAAATTGTCATCGGATTCTTCAAAAATAGGTATGACATATTGACGAAGATTTCGATTATGTGGACTTCGTCGATTTCTTTGAGCTGAAATTGGCTTACGTGTTTCCAAGTCTGTGTGTTCTGTCCAAACGTTGTGTCGGAGACGTCGACGAATTCTACCTCGACATAACTCTTGTAAAGAGAGTGGATGACAAGCAGCTAAAATGAAATTACATTATTATTTTTCAGTCACAACAAAGTTTTATCTTCGAAACTAAGAATGTCTAACTTACGTAATTGACAAGATAAATCATTTGGCGATGGAGCAATTAAATGACTGAAATTAACTGGCAGTATTATTTTTTTACACCACTTAGATTCATCTATTCTCTGGATTTTGACTAAGTGATGTTTATAAGGCATGATTAGAATACCACCAACTTTAACCAACTCTTTGATTATCGATTGATTAGTCTCAGGGCATGTTGCTCCACAATATACCCTATCATATCTTTGCCCAGGTGCTATACTCAAACAATTTCCTGAAAAAATCTTTTAATATTAACTAACTGAATGATCAACGTAATTTATTACATTTTAAATTGATATTGCTCCCTTTACCTTGAATAAATGTTGGTTCGCAAAAATCAAACTCATCAAGAGCCAAAGACTTTTGTTTGAACTCATCAAGTCTATCATAACAGAATCTAATGCAATCTTCATGAACCTCAATACCATGATTTATTCCACTTTGAGCTACAAATACATATCGAAAAACATTATAAAATGAAATACTTTTAGTTGCAGAATTATAATGGTACTATAGGTCTAGATAACTCACTTAATAACAAGCCTGCGATGGTACTTAAGTAACCAGTTCCAGATCCCAAATTTAAAAAGCTAAGTCCTGGTTTAAGTTCAAGTTCTTCCATAACTTCGCAGTAGATGCATGGAGCCGATATATGCAAATTACCATGTTTCCATGCAAAATCTTTGTAAGCACTACTTCTATCCGTAGACAAGAAGTAATCTCCTCTATCCACTGCTCTGAATACCTTTTCAATCTTCTTTGATCTAATATATCCAGAATCAATTAGATTGTCTACAAGTTCATCATTGTCTTGACCAATACTAAATGCACCTCCCATTTTTATAGTTGCTTTTCTTGAATTTTTGCAATCAGAATTATTTATTTCGTACAATTATGACGTTCCCCTCAACATTTTGACGAATTTATATCAAACTAATAAATCACATGCATCTGAAAAAGTAAACATCAATAATTTTACACAAGTGAACAATTCACAATTTACATACAATTGCCAATATTATTGCAATACGTTACTATAATTTTCCGACTTAAAATAGATTAGAACACTGGATATTCGTTTAAATTTACAAATGTTTATTAGTTAATCCATGAATGCTTATTTTTATGTGTAAACTAAACATTATTAGAAGTTGAATATAAATCCGATGTTTTGCACGATTACTAGTTATAAACATCGTAATGAGATAAATTTCTTTTTGGTTGTGTAACGCGACAATCATGAATTTAAAAAAAATACCGATAAAGACGTGTGTGTGCCTATATTTTGTGCTGATTAAGCAAATCAACTTTTCCGATTGTTTACATCTATGGCAAATACTGATATTAGCTCGATTAGAGAGCCCAAAACAACATGCCATTGCCTAATACAAACATAGTAATATAACCTCATTGTCTAATTAGCGTGACGCGACTATCGAAATGGTTATCCAATTGCGAACTGTAAATTTATACAGATAAAACGAAGCCTACTGTAGTAATGCTGCGACCCGTTATATAAATGTTCATCGCTAATCTTTATGTGCAAACACAGATACATACACGGAAACTGAAAGCTAATGCGCCTCGCACTACATTAAAAATGTATAAATACTTTTTTCGCTTGGAAACAAATGTACTAGCACTTAACCCACTGTGTTGAACCATTCGCGTCAATAATAACCATAAAAATAATGTTTATCATACCAACTAGCGACAAGATGAAACTGTCAAATTATTGGGTGATATAATACGAAAAAGAGCCACGATTTGTTTATCGTTATTGTTGTCGTCCGACTTGGCTGCTTTCGTTGTCGACAAAAGAATGGCTGCAGATGTCTGACCGACCGATAGTGAGGGAGAGAAAGAGTCTATAAGCGTCTATATACATTCATTAGCGATAGAAAACGAGATAGCGAAAGAGCGAACAAGCAAGAGAGAGAGAGAGAGAGAGAGAGAGAGAGAGAGAGTGAAAAAGGGTCGACAGAGAAAGCATCAGCTGATAATGACAACACCTTTAACGCAGCTGCATGAGGCACCTTAAACTTTTGATAATAGAACCCACTTACGTTATTTTTCTCACTCGACGATTAGTCTAATTGAACAAATTAAGACGCACTAGGCTTCACATAGGGAGTTGCTGCTGTTAGGGCCTTCAGTGTTCAATCACAACACTATAACGCAAACAGATATAGAGAGAATGATGTGTAAACTATATGGTTTAGTTAGTTAGATGGCGGTACGTAGCATCGCGATGGAATTAATCATGGGAAGAGACATCTAGCGTGAAAAAGTGCGTGCCTCGATGGATAAGAAAGGCATTTTGGTAATAAATAAGCGACATCTATAGGTGTTTCGAGGTTAGGATTCTTTGCAAACTGCGTGTGTGCAAATCTGTAAATATGATTTAATGAAACCCGGGTTCTGCCCTTTTGTGTCGTTGCATCGACAAGGATGATTACTGTTTGTGAAAATTCTTTCAATTATGCTTTCTACTTGCAGTGTATATTTTAATCAATTTGCAAAAGTGATTTACCCACCAGAGCAAGCTTTATACATAGAATGAGCAAAGCTTTTTATTATAACATAAGGAAGCTTATCAAATACAACATTTACAAGTGTAAAATGTTATGTAAAACGAAAATGGGTAAGTGCTACATCTGTGTGTCTACCTGATTTACACATTTTTATATGATTATTATTAATATTATTACTATGCAGCTGGCCCAATTGAACAATGTAAGGACAGAATCATTTGGATTGATATGGAGGTAATTTGAATTGACTTTATAGCGTTGACTAATTTTGTTTTCCAGCGATCCTGAATGTTGTCATTACTGTCATTTTTTTACGTTGCAGATGTCTGGTCTCAATGTGATTGAAGACAAAATATTAGAAATAGCGAGTATAATCACAGATGATAATTTAAACATAATTAGTCAAGAATTTGAAATTGTAGTCAATCAGCCAGAAATAGTATTTGATGAAATGATTCCGTGGTGCCAAGAACAACACAATAAAGTAATTAAAACAATAATAGGTACAAACACTTTTTAGCGGTGCACTGCTAATATAATAAAACTAATTAATTGTTCCACTGCTTCAGTTATTGTTATCATATTATAAGAAAGTATTGCCATGAAATGTTATGTCATAGTGCTTCTGAAAAGAGTGTGTGTTCCTATCAATCTAAGAATAATAACACAATGTAACAGATAAATTTCTAGTCAGGGCTGGTGGAAGCATCTCGCAAATCAATATTTACTGTGGAAATGGCTGACCAAGAGTTACTCAAATTTTTAAGAAAGTATGTTCCACGTAAAATGTGTCCCTTAGCTGGTAGTTGTTTATACATGGACAGAGCATTTCTGCAAGCACATTTGCCTAAAAGTTTTGACTATTTAGGTAATGATATCATTGATGTATCTTCTATTAACGAGCTAGCAAAGTTAGTATTATTGAAACGTACTTTACAGAATTATTTTGATGTAAACATTAATTGTAATCTAATTGTTCATAGGAGATGGAACAAGAAGATAGAAAGAAAAAAGCAACGAAAAACAGGAGATCATAGAGCCCTTGGAGACATCAAAGACAGTATCAAAGAATTGAGTTATTACAAAAACAATATTTTCAATAGTTCATAATAATGTCTATTTTTGAAAAGAGACTTGTATATTAAGTTTTAATATATTTCAAAAAAAAAAAAAAAAATAATAATTTTAAAAAATTTACATTGCAAATTCAACAACAACCACAAGGTGTTATTGTTAATACTGTGTATTGTAAATATGAAAATCATATATAGAGTCGTTTAACGACAATACTACAATTTAACATTATCTCTTTTCTTTTATATTGTACTGTTAATAAAATTTTTATTAAAAAAATAAACGTACTTCTGACATTTATGAAATTCTCTAAACCTGCTTCGATTCTGATCATGATATTAACGCAAGATTAGTGATTAAAATTTGGTGGTGAAGGAAAGGTTAAGAAATCAAATGACATCATATTTTTGGTCTTTTACATACATTCTCTTTTAATTTTTTTTTTATTTTATTTTTGTATGCTAGATATTAAATGCTATGAACAAATGAAGATAAAATGATATTTTGCAAATGCTAAGATTTGTTCTTATATCGAGCCTGTAAATTACATGAAACATTGCGTATAATTACATAATAAAGTTCATGCGATCCTTCATGAGTAAACATTTGAATTGCCGAGTTATTTGTCCATATAACAACTTTCGCGATACACAACCAAAAAAAAAAAAAAAGGTTATCGTATTTCGATGCTTATAACTAGTAATCGTGCAAAACGTCGTAGAAACATTTCGCCCGCATTCTAGTTTTATCTCGTTTCGCTAAAAAATAGGGCAATATCACGCATTTACAATCGACTTCTAACAATTTCATTATATTACAAATTCAAAGTAAATCGATGACGATGCCTGATAGCAAAATAATTACAATAAAAAAAGCAAGCAGAAGACAATGAAATTCGAATGACAAATTTATACAACTTGCCTTTGAATAAAAGTAAAAAATGATGTTTGTTTTCTGTACAAATAAATATGTATGTTTTTTAAATATCCATTCAAGTTTTCGATCACAGCACTACAAACATTGACGATGTAAAAGATCCGTGACGGAAATAAATACAATTTGTTTTCCTTCTCATCCCCGGGTGATACCGGCATTACACTTATATATAAATTGTATAATTTGCCAGTAACAATTTCGTCTCTACGTAACGACATATTCGTGACCATATACAACCATGTATATGAATTATACTTAGTCATATGTGATCGTTTACTTAAAAGTATAAATAATTAATTACACAGACGAAATTGGTATCAAAATTATACAATTTCTTACATGCTAAACGTAATTTTAGTTCACCTCGGAAACGCATCTCGCTCGCGAATCCATCGCGAGAGGACAATAAAGCGCGCTAAAAACAAAACTGAATTGAATGGGGAATTTTTATTCCTCTAAGGCAAAATTTCACAATGATTAATTACTCAGCGCTTCCTGCGAATAGCCGCAATAAAAATGTTCCTCTTAAAAAATCACAAGGTGTATGTATAGGTTTTTTTTTAGTCATAAGCGACGTAATTATATGAGTCTTATTAGTTTTTTTTTCATTTTTTATACAATTATAATTTATTTCCTGCGTAACGAGAAAAGAATTAAACACTAAGCATCTTGTACCAGTGACAAATTTTTTGTTTTGTTTTTTAATACTGTACATAAGTATACACGCTTATAAAAGTAAGGAGTTGTATAATCGTGTATTGTTCTGTACTAAAAAAATGACAAATAAAAGAAAAGGATTGAACAACAACACAAACAATTCTTTTTCCCGTTTTTTCCCTACGTAGTATGTGAATGTATTTGATGTGCGCGAGGCCGAGAGTCTAATCGATCGTCGCTCAAGAGTCTTGTTGTGGAGACGCTTGGACAATAATTGGAAGACCGTCTCGAAACAAGAAATGCATATATAGATATATTTATATGTATCATTTAAATGAACAGTACAAACTTCACGACTACACGAACTCTCAGCTTTGCACAGCACTTTTCGAAATAGCTGCGTTCGATTTCAACTCAAATTTTCATGTCATTCGTTAATCATTATATAATAAATAATATATTTCATACAATCGTTAATTAAAACATATACAATCATTACTTTCAAATTGCGCCGCACTTCAATAATTTTGAAATAAAAATTGTTCAAGTGACGCACAATTTAAACGCTGGTTTCAAAGTTACTCACAGTTTCTATTATGCAACACAAAAATTTGAGCTTTCAGTCTTTAACGCATATACTTCTTTTCATTTTTTTTATCCCTGACACGCTTGCAATTCAACAACGAAAAAATGCTCAAAGGTACACTCACCATCTATACGACTATCTCTACAATCTGATTAGAGCGTAGCAGAGTTATATTTTGCTTACTAACTACGAATATTACCGAAGTAAGATATCGCGCTTTTTTTGTCTTTTTTTCCCGACAGAAAATCTCTTATCATGAAAGTAATTTAAAGCGTGTGCAGACTTTATGCCGTCGAAGCGAGACAGAGTCCCTCACAGCCTGACTTTGACTTTCACTTGAGATCTTCCAAAGTCATTTTTAAAATGAAGAAAAAAAAGATAAGCCAATGGATGGCTCAGAACCCGTGTATTGACGACTTTTTTTATTTTTTTTTTTTTCTAACACTTTCAGTTTTAAAGACATGAATTCAGTAAGATATTTTAAATATTCAGATATCCAAGTCTACTGTTGGGCTGTAAATATCTAAATACCTAATTTCATGCAAGAATTTGATTATTTTTTTCATACGATTATTACACGACTACATATTTGTCTGTTTTTGTTTGCACGTGTTTCATTATGCCATACTTTTATGAGCTTGACGGAAAAATGCAGGTATACAAGATACGATAGATTGTGAATTTATTGTGACGTGGTCAACAGAACTGGAGAGATCGCTGAGTCAACGCTCAATAACTGGGCTAACTTGTGGTTAGCGAGGCTCGTAAGTCAGGCAAAAATGATAGTATAATTTTTCCGTTTCAATGTACAATATAAAAATAATGCGACTCCTGCTACGTACACTTTTAAGTACACTTCTAAATAATTTTTCCATTGTAACAGCGTATATAAATATTCGTCAATAAATATGGGTAAAACATTCAATATTGGAATTATGACAAAAAAAGTGTTTAACGCAGGAGATTCTATATAAATACAAAAAAAAGGAACTTATCACGAAAAACATCAAGCGTAAAAACTATAATAAAAAATATTCTCATGGGACGAATTTTGTACAATTATAAATAAACACGTGCTTTACAACTTTTTCTCCTCGACATCTAACGTCATCTAAAAATTGGACACGATTAAATCTGATTAGCCATAATTAATTCTTACATTTAGTTGCTACTTTGCAGCTTATTTGTATAATGCGTGTTTTTTTTCTTTTTTTTGTCACCTAATTATACGTTGATAATATTACATCGTTGGCTGGCAACGTCTAACATTACTTTTAAATCAAGTTTTTCGACCATCAGGCGGTATTAAGAATGGAGGATTCTGAGCATTTCAGTAGTGAAGAAAGAAACGATCGATTATTTCTACAAACGTGTAAATTGAAGGGAAGCCGAGGACCCATCTACGAGGACTTGGCTGAGATTTCCTGTGTCGTTTGCATTTTAAAGGACGGCACGAATTCTTCCGCGTCAGGGTTTAACGTGCTCTGCAAGATTAACGAGCGTGTTTAATATTGAAAAATAAAACGACCCATGGAAATTGTACATGCGTATCGACAACTTACTTGTTTAGCAACGTCATCGTGAACTCGTAGGCTATTCAACTGCTGGCATAATTCAGCGCCGTTGTTTTCCGTGCTAGTGGCGGCCGTCCATGCACTCGACGATTGATTTCTCTCGTGCTGCCTTTCTTCCTCCAGCATCGCCTCTAGGCATTCCTCCATCAGTTCCTCTTCCTCCAACTGCTGGAGCACCTGTTTAATTCGTGGCATTGTATTATTTTGCCAATTTTCAATACGAAAACCCTCTTTCTTTTTAAATTAGAAAATACCCTATTGATTTTTCTTCTAGTCGCTAGTTTATAATTTTTTTAAGTTAACATTGTTCGTATCAGCCGTCCGAAAAAGATAAATATCATTAAATTTGTCGCGACTTTATCTCTCGAATAAAATCAGTGATCGAGAGATTAATTAAAATACACAGCGTCCCCGAAAGTATACAAACAAACAATCATGCAGAAATGTAAGCGTTACCTGTTTGTCAAATTCTTCCTCGTTTTCCATCCACATGTACTCGGAGAAGTCATTGTCAGCGACCGGTGGTGATTCGGGTTCGTTATCAATGAATACCTCTAGATTCACACCACTCTCGTGACCGTAATAGCCGTTGCCAGAACCACCATTTGGGATCTTCATTGCTTAGCTATACAAGACAAACAAAAACAAAAAAGCAAGAGATCAATCTCAAGGACAACTTTCACAATCAAACTATCTATACATATTCTGCACAACGTTCTCTTTCCTCTCTTATTTTTCGGCAATTGTCTTTTTTGTCGAGCCTTGAAAGAGAGAGAGAGAGAGAGAGAGAGAGAGAGAGAGAGAGAGAGAGAGAGAGAGAGAGAGAGAGAGAGAGAGAGAGAGAGAGAGAGAGAGAGAGTGGCGTAGCTGCGCCCGCGCTATGAGAACCCCGCCTCGTTCTCTCTCACTCTTGCGACGTCATGAACTATACATCAATTGCATACACTAAGGAATATATGTAAGAGAACGTCGAACCTTCGTTTTGAAGCGTTCATTCACGCATACGTTATACACACACACACGCGCGGCCGCGCGCACACATATATACATGTTCATATATATCGCGCCGATATGTTTATTTTTATGACGAGTAAACATTGGTGCATATAAAGACATTGTCGCGCTCGCGAGCGCGTGAGCAAATCGAGGTGAAAAATAATTGCTCGATCTATAATTACACAGAACGTCTATAATGTTATAACGTGTATTTTAATTTATTGACGAGTAGCGCCGATGAAAAAAAAAATTAATTAATATACTTCCTCGTTTTGGTGAAAAAAAAACGATCAAAATATTGATATCCATCATTTATGTAACCGACTGCAAACATCAACAAAATACAACGTATGTCTGATGCAAAGACAAGATCGTGTGTAACCTCGCCGATGATTATTTTTCTTTTTTTTTCTTCTTTCACTCACTTTGCTACGAATAAGCATCCCACACGCATATCCGTCTCAACTACGTAAATATATATTTAGATGGCTTAAAGTCTTCACTGTGAATTTTTTTATTTCGATTGTAAAAGTTTGTTGAAAAGATCACACTAGAAATTTCGACCGCGGATGAAAAAGTTTAGCCCAAAACTGGGAAATTCCGAACGTTTATTTTTTGTTTTTCATCCCGATGTTTTAGTTGCCGAGATAACAACATCGTTCTAACGACCTCGCGCGAGAATTAAAATCCACACCCTCGATAAAGTTTCCGCTTATTGTTTTTATTTATTAACGTAATAATTACTGCCCCTTATGTAAGTCGCGTTATTAGAAAGTTTAATTTCACAAAGGTAAAAGTATCCAATGGCCCTGACGACGTATTTTGTCGCAAGAACATTGTATAGCATCAACATTAGCCAACGACGAGCTATATTCGCCATTTCGCGCATCGTTCCAATATCGAAAACAAGCGTCCCGACTAGAACGCATCAAGCGGCGCATATGCACCATTCGATGCCACTTCTTACTCGACTACACCAGCTTGAAAATGTCGCGAGCTCGACGTAAAATTGCGATTGAACTCGACCTTTATCTTACCTTTCTTTTATTCGGTAGATGACGTACAAGGATATGTTTTTGACAGTACTCTTATCGAGCTCTTCTGCGTCTCTTGCAAAGAGTTACGGCTCTTTTCTTTCTTCTGCGTTGCTAATAATGCTGCGGCTATTGCTGCTGCTACTATACTGAACTACCTTTTTCTTTCGTCCACTTCGCTGCTTCTTTTTTCAAGTGCTACGTCACGTGACGTTTGTGACGAGTTCCGTGACTTTTGTGGTTTCTACGTCAACAAATTTTGAATATTCCGCAGGTTAATCGTTGATTTATTTGTTTAGAACGTGATATTTACTTTTTGGCGATCGTCCAGATAATATTCGTTTACCTTGACTAAATTCATGAATAAAAACAGGTTTCTCGCGTTAAAATTGAGAAACGAGAATTAAAAGCTCGCGTGTGTCACGGGAAAATGGTGTTATTTTAGTTTTATTTACCGATTCGTTAATACGCGTGATCTTAAGAAAACTTGTTTTTTAATTGGATCATTTGCAAAGCTTATGCGTTTTCGTTCAGTTTGATTGCAAATTGAAAGTTGACGTTAAAATACAAGAAAAGTACACGTCCGTCAATTCTTTCGAGAACGGGCGAGACGTGCTGCCCTCTGATCGTGATTTCTCTTTGCGGGAAATGTTGAACGGTTATAATAACTAGAAATGAGCGTAAAATGTTTTGCTCAAGTTTCATACGAAGCCTCTTTGTTTGGAAATACCCGACTTGTGTTACAAGTAACAAAACATTCGTTGTTTTTTGTAATAGCAATTACCCGACTTGTTGCAACGAAGAAATCGCAATCTTCTAAAAAATTCTTAACCCCCAGATTCAATAATAACTCGATCGCTCTTTAATTAGCGCCTGATAAGATAAACAATAACTCAATCTTGCCACGTCAATTGCAGAGTGTTGTAAAGGAAGTTGACCAACATTGCGGTGAAAATCGCACTAGTTATTTCGGGAGCTTATTTTTTTCGTGCTCCTCGAGAGTTCCTCTTTCTTTCTACCGGTACGCGTATAATCCCACTTTGTTTAAAAGCAGTTCGAGGCAACCTTGAGCGTGAGTTGCATTGACGCGCGATTTTTTTTGCGTCAAGATGCTTCGGTTTTATTAATAACGCCGGGGAACCGATGTGTTTGTTGAATTCTCGTATTTTTGTTTCGTCCCATTGTTGCGTCCCATTGTGAGGAATCAAAATAACGCGTATAGTTTTAACGAATAGCCTTTGTTTTATTGTTATTCAAAGATGAACGGATAATTGTTATCAGCGCAACACCGTGCTCTGTTCCTTCCTTCGATTGTGCACGCATCAATTGATACTTTTATATCGGTTTTTTTATTTCAGAACAAATTATTTCCTACCAACCGATTTTTCTTTAAATTACCGAACCTACTACTTGTACAGAGACGAACATTTGTGTGGAGTTTGAGCGAACGATATTAATTAGGTCAAAAGTTGTCAGCGATAACATTTGCTGGTCAACCAATAAATAGCTTAACTACGGACGACAATCCGCTCTCGCCGCCTCGATACCCGAGAGGCGAAAGAGCACCTTTTATTCGTCGTTTATCATAATTTTCAAATTGACGCGTATTTCTTGAAAAGTTATTGACGTTCTTCGAAAACTTATTCATTTGTTTCAATCGTTGATATCTTTCGATCAAATTGATATTTTTACCCGAGAGTCACCGCAAACGCTGATCGTTACACGTCTAGTAAGTATACCAATTTCAAAAGTTTCTAAAATGTTGCAAATTTCGTCGCCTCTTGTAATGCAATTCAGCACGCTACTTTTACTCGTTAACAGGAAACGTGCAAACAGCGATCAAGTGGAATGTCGTTGACGATCTTTCAGAAACGAACCAATCACTCAGATCTATAACAATAGAGTATAAAGCAATACCAAAATTGTGCAACGATAAATTTCAAAATACGCGGCCTTAGAGTACAATGAACTGATCTGACACTTTCGCGGCCAGTCGCTGAACTTGTGCCGATTGAGATACGTACATATGTACAATAAACACGAGTCAAAGTAGCGTCTTTACTCGAGAATGTCCTTTCCTGAAAATCAATAGCTTTCCTTAAAGCTATTATGCGAATAATTGCTTACGGAAAAGCATTTAGTTTGATAAGATGGTTTTACGTAGCAAAATGCTCGGAGAACTGTACGAGCAAAGTAAAAGCGATAAGAGGAGAACTTATTGAACGATTAACCAGATATAAAATTACAACGAATTACTCGTAGAAAAGCAGATTCTCTCGAGCTCTAAATGATTCACGAGGTTCTTTTGTTCGTTAATGTTTTAACAAGTGCGTTTACCGACAGAAATACTTGGAAGCGACAAATTGACGGTCGCTCGACGGTCAGAAAATTTAAATGCCATTGGATAAATATTGACAACAATGATTCAAAGTGTTTTTCACAATTGTATTACTGTAATCTTAAAGTTCAATAATCGCACGATATTTTTAACGATAATTCGAATGTAATCGTTGCAAGCTCCGACGAAAGGTTATTTTCAAAAAAGTGACGCTTGCAAATACGAAATGTAACAATAAAAGTAGTGAAAAGATGAAAAATGTAAAAAATTGCATTATACAAAAGAACACAGCAAACAATTCAACGATAACGATAAATCGTTCGCGCGTCAAAATAGTAGGGTGATGGTCACGAAACGTTGTCCATTGTTTGCTTGCGTTAATCATACCTTTGACTCGCGTAGTCGCGAGAATGTGCCATTGGTCGTTATGAGTTTGCTCCCTCTATTCACGCGCGTGTGTGTGGGATACGTGATAGTGTGCGTAGTTAGCAGTGTTGACGTTCGTTCGCGAGTCAAAACAAAGCGCAGCCGCTCAGTCCGCCGAACGCCACTCGTCCGCAGGACTCGGCCAAGCAAGCATCTCTCTTTCTATCTTTTCCTCAATTTCTTATCACTTGATTTCTTTAATATAGAATACGTATACGTTATTCCTTGCTAAATTCTCTTGCACGTACGTTTTTGTTTTTTTTCTTCGTTGTCTCGTCGCGCGTGTGTTGTTTTGTTTTTCGAGATATATAGATTATTTTGTTGTTTGTTCATCGACTGGATTGTGTGCGTGCAAGTGCAGCGAGAGGAGGATATATACTTGCAAGTGAAAGGAGTTGTACGGCGGACATAATGTCGACGTCGAGCGGGAAGTTCGCGTCCGACGAGATGCTTGGAGGTGAGTGTATGTGTAATAGTGTATGTGTTTTTGCGTCGCAACAGCTGTGCGCTATATACTTTCTTATGCCTACATATTTGCGCTCGCGCGGCTTTTTTTCCTTCTCTCTCTTTCTCTCCCTCGTTTACCTTCGTATAGGACGCCTGCGCGACGACGTAGTTTCGTGAGCATTGTCAACAGTCAACTTGTCGCTGATAACAATACTTGTATATATTATATATATATATATATATACATACACACACACACACATGTATGCGTGGAGCTCACGCCACTCCGTGACGAGCTTACATATATGGATGAGAATGTCTATGGATTTGAATTTGTTGCAAATCTTACGTGCGGGTGCGGTATGCACATAATGTGTGTATTTGAAACAAAAGAAATTCAGTGGTGCGACAACTTTAGCTTATATTTGTTTGTTACGTAGCTTTCGCGAACAAATGATTATTGTTAAACCCACGTTATCTGTTCAGTTGGAAGACAACAAAGTAAATAAATACGACATTCTCGGAGAAAATGATATACGATCACTCGTTTATTCTCCGTCTTCCCTCCGTTACACTTCCCCTCTTGTGAGCCAGTCTGAAACTAAACAGCACCGTTTGTTTTCTACCTCAACTCCGCCTCCTGTTTCTGTTTTTTTTGCTACACACATGTGTAAGGCCTTAATTTTTTTTCTTGGCATCGATCGATATTCTCCAGTCGACCAGATCATTTTTTTGTACTTTGCATGAGAATTGCACTTAAAACTTCGATAGACTTTTGCAAAAGAAAATTCACGCAACTGATTGATAATAATCATTGTAAAACGTCGGCGGTCACGTAGAAAAATAATTTTTATTTGTTTTTTCACGATTTACCGCATTCTTGGCAGGGTTCGATAATAAATATCACTTTCATTTTAAGAATACAATTTTGTACAAATAAGTTTGTCTCGGACACAACAAAGCAATGTTAAAAAATAGATAGCATAACAATATCAATTACTCAATAAAATAATCCCCAAACTGTCGCAATGTTAAATCCTTATTGATAAATCGATATGACTCAATCATTGCGTGCGTCGTATTCGCGCAAAAATCAAGTCAAAACAGACTACCGGCAATAGCAGCGTACGAGAAAAAAAAATTCAAAACAACGTACGTTTCTTTGTTCGCGTGTCATATCAATGAGATAATAAAATAAACCCGACTATCTTACTCTTCATTAAAACCGATCGCGCATATAGCCTTGAGAAGAGAGGCGATTTAAATGTCTCGACGTAAACATGAATGTTGGCAGGGAGATAAGGAGAGAGAGAGAGAGAGAGAGAGGGAGAGAAAGAGAGAAAGAAAAAAGAAAACGTGAAAAAAAAACAGGCGGATTTATATTTAGCACGTTTCATTATGGACGAACTCAATCGCTTGGAAAAGGGATATTTTATCGTAGGAGTTAACGTTTAAGCGTTCTGTTTCTATACGACATCTCTTATGGCCTGAAGGATGAAAGCGGAAAGGAACTGCGTATTTAGTTTTCGATGCTTATTGACTTCCTTTTCGATCGATAATCCTGTTAGTTTTAGAGTTTCCAACGGAAAGTTTTACGCATACGTTTCTCTTTCTTTCGGGATGTATTTTTTACAGCGTTAACAATTTTATTCAGCAATCTATTTTCAATATTCATTTCATGGCGAATGATGACGGATAATCTCGCGTGCAGACTATATTAAGATGGGTGCGGATATGTGTTTGCTTTTTATTTCGAACACTATGCCTTCTTCCGGCCATTCGTCAACTGTTGATCATTCCAATTGGCCATTTACAGCGTTGCCACTACTATACTCTCGCAATGCTAATCATTGATCGATTTATTTCTTTGTTTATTTCTTTCCGTAACACATCGAAAATCGCGTATTTTTCATTTTTAAAAGTATATCCTCGGTGTTTTTAACTCGCTTTTTAGCTCGTGAAAGCATCGTCGTAAAACTTGAATAACAGCTGACGACGAATAGCATTAGCATGCCATCGCGGTTAAAACTCCATTGCCGAGTGATTTTTTTCCGCGACTTTGACAGGTTCACTACATCTTAAAAAGAACACTCGAAAAAGGGTTTCTTTTTGTCTTGTTTACCAGTGACGAAATCCACAACTGTATTTGAATGGTTACGGAGTTATAGCGAATATACTTTGTTACGTCCATTATCTTATTAAATCAATTGCCATAGTTGCACATGCTTGTTAAACTAACTTTTGTATTCGGATGAACAAAGCACAATTTTCTTCTTTTTTATTAACGCGCAAGAAAGGAAAAGTAAAAAAAACACCAGTGGAGGTTATCCATCTTGTTACGGACAATCTGCTCTTTCTTTCTCTCTCTCTCTCTCTCTCTCTCTCTCTCTCTCTCTCTCTCTCTCTCTCTCTTTACAGGCTTGAGCGGAGAGAAAGAAAATGTGCAGAGGTGAGAATTAGAGAGTTCGCGCACTGTATCTCATGAAAGAGTTTACTAAGAAGTAAAAGTGTTCGCGGATAATTTTTATTGAGTTGTATTTTTTCTCAATACCACGTTATACAGTAATGTATTAAAAAATCCGCTTCATCGCAAACAATTACTCGTACTATTTCTACAAAAAATAAGGAGACCATCGTAAGTAAGGCAGTAAAAAGAAATAAAAGAAGAAACGATAACGATCGCGAAACAGTTTCCCTCGATTATTATACGTAGCTTTGTTAGCTACGGTTAGTGTACTCGCAAGGATTAACGGTTACTTGTGATGTAAGAGGGTTTTTGGTGGATTCTATCGTGGAGCGGGCGGTAGGGGGAAGGGGGGGGGGATAATCGTTTCCTCACGCATTGTGGTTTCTTTAGAATTTCGCATTCTATAAGACGACACAAACAACTTTCTAAATAGATTCTTTCGTTAACTCTATATACGGATGATTAAAAAACAAACGAAGCTTATCGTTTCGTCGACGTAATTACGAAGATATATTTGCGACGTTAACAGTGGCTGCAATAAAAATGTTTTATTGGTCGCACGCGAATAGCAGCCTAGTTTACGCAAAAAACAACGGATATTCATCTTTACTAAGCTTCGGTATACGACTAATAAATTTAAACATAGAGGTACTTTGTTTCCGTAAAAAGTATTTTTCCATTTTCTCTCTTCTTTCAAACGTTCAATCGCAACAAATATACTAAAAGAACGTAAACGCCAGAGTTACGAGACGCAAAGAAAAAGGACACAATTATCACACTGTAATTCCATCCATGTACGTCCTTATGATCGCTTTACCCGAGGATTTTCGCCTCCACGTGACGTGTCGCTCGTGCAAAATCCTACGCTTACGTCAGATTGGATTTCTTTTTCTGTTTTTCTTGTTTGTACCTGCGATGTACTACGATATTGCGTTTAAATTTGCTGCTATACGAACGTGTTTCTTCTTCTACTAATGGTTACGTTGCAAGGCCTCGTTTTGTTGTTGTTGATGGTTCAACGACACTTTAGACGTAGAATTTTGTCCGACGGGTGAAGAAAAACGATAATTACATTTCGCTGCTTGTTAAACGTTAAAACTCCAAATTTTATTTGAAACAAAATGTCTCGCTCGATCGCGCGTAAATAAAAACAAACGACTTCCCGCGGAGACGAGCGCCAATTTGCAAAGAAAGTTCATTGGCTAACTGCAGTCGACTATGATCGTCGACTCTTCTCCGTTATTTTGGCTTAACGACGAATGTTTTATATAGTAAACGCAAGTAAACCGTCGCGACGTAAAAAATGTCGGTACACGCTTTATGTTGACTTTGTCGAGAAGGGTTGAGAGGTGTGCGTTACGAGACGAGTGTGTGCATGGCTTCGATCCGTCTGTCTTTTCCGTTCTTTGTAAAGAGGTAGAAACGAAAAATCCATAGGTAAATCTCGTCACGTAGCTCACCGTGTTAATATTTTTGATTACCGTGTGACGTTGAACGAAACGCGTCCTTTTATTATTTTTTTGTTCTCGCATTTCCGTGCAATGTTAGTCGTGTACAAATTTCACGCTTGGCCAACCATGACGACAACAGCGCGTGTACACGTATATCGCAAAGTTGAATACGATAATAACAAAAATCGTAATACGATTGAATGTCGTGCGTTTTTTTGTCAATTCTAAATGTCGTAATTTGCTTGTAGAATCGTGGGTTGTATGCCCAACACCAGTCGATCGTAGAACACCGTTATCGTTCCAATCAGCACCCGAGGAGTATTTACGATTGTTAAGGGATGCTCAAAGGGATTCGACTCATTCTTCTGCAAGGCATTCGCTTGCGTCGTCAAGACGAGATTCTCCACGCGACAGGTATGGATATATTACATAAACGTAAGTAAGCTTGTGCGAACGAGAGAGATCTCGTGTATGTTTCGTACGTTTGCTAGATTTGTGTCGTGAATGATCATTTTACTGCTCTTCGAATAAAATAAAAAATACGACAAAAAAACAATGATAAATTTCAAAAGTTTATCGAAAAAAGAAAAAAAACACGATAATTATCGTCGATTTCTCGCGGAGCAATCGAACGTTGTTGCGAGATGTTTACGTTTTTAAAGGCGCCAGTCAGCTGTGCGCGCACGTGCTTGTACGTGTGTCCAATTGCGCATCTTTCCGGCTACTCGGTTATAACGAACGCGTATATATATAGGTTCGCTTCTTTGCTTTGCTATATGCGCGTTCGCTTGTGTGAGATGCGCAAAAATGAAACAAGATAGTCTGTATACGAGTGTATGTGGTACTCTATATAGTAGAGCACACGTGCGCTAAAAGTGTGCCACGTACGATTGCAAAAGTAACGTGCGCTTTTCGTTTTTTTTTATTCCGCTGATTGACGCTTTATCGATTTACGTTTTTTTCATTATTGTCAATGTACGTCATTTTTTGATCAACTGGTATATTTGAGGTTTGAAGTGATTTATTTATAAATTAGTTAAAAATACATTAAAACATCACAGATAGTAACTTTTATCTACACTGTTTGTTTATTTAACCCGTAACTCAGATTATTTATTTTTTGTTTCGCGTAAAGAAAATTATCAACTAAATGTTTCATATTGATATTTCAGTCCCAAGAGTCCTCCAAACAGTCCCAACACGGAATTGGCAACCGAGGATGAACTCAAAGGCGTCTACATTAATTACACATACAAGGTTTGTTTCGCTTTCCCCTCGTTTATATCGTTCGTCGAAATAACGAAAAGATACAAGTCTCGGATAATTGCTTTCGAGAGCATAACACAAACCTAATTTCTTGATTGCGTTCATCAATTTTTATCCACTTTTATCGTAGCCAAACTTTCCACAACGTTTCCTATGGTTCATCGTTCGTATACGTCGTTAATATCACAAGTTGAACGGCTCAAAAGTACAATCGACGTTAAATTTGAAGAACGTACATCTAGTAAAACGTTGCGTTACGACCATGAAACAAAATTAAACATTTTTTATATAATCGCGGCACACAAAGACTTTCTTTATCGAAGTATCTGCACTTATTAATTCACGCAACGTAAGCCACTATGCGCTTGGATAATCGAACAATAATCGTTTTAATTTTCATTGTCAAAGTTGGATGCTTTTGTGCGTGTCTTTTTTAGCGTGGGAAGAACAATGGGTTACGTTACGCTTCGTCGTCCGAAACTTGTGCTCAATATTTAATTTTTTCTCTCTTGAAAAAAATCTGACAAATCTCAATGATACTTGCAACGATTGTGCAAAGCCTCGTGATTGATACTGTAATTAAAGATTTAAACATCTGAAAATGATAACAGCGATTTAACTCAACTGGGTCAAACTACATTTTAATATCATTATTATACTTCGTGATAAGTACAATGTATAAAGTTCAAGATCGTTTTTTCCAAATTTTGAAAAATCTTCAATCTGTATACACAATGAAATAGCTATTACGTTAAAACCACCGTGTACACAATTTGCCATCTTTGCTGCTGCTGCACGCGAAGGCGAAAGTTTCGTCTTGGTAAAACCGGTCCTCTACGTATATAAACAAAAAGCTCTGTTGTTGCGTGCGCGCGTAACTGGTTTTGTATACTTGCAAACGCTACCATTCTTATAAAGGCCCATACAAGGCTACGAGAGAGAGAGAGATCAGTGACACCGATAATGTCATTATACACAGCAGCTGGAAACTGCAAACACGATTTTTCTTTTTTTTTAACACATGACGTGTACCTTCGTCTCGGTTGCGTATAAATTTACTATTTGGTAGGCGTATGCTCAGTGATTACGGTGTTTTCTTACGTAAAGGACACGTGGATTGATTGCACCATTACGATTGGTCATCGACGTGTTTGACGTTTAACCGCGAATTGTCATATAATAATACTGTGACTTGAACTTGCAACGTGAACAAGTAAAATAAAAAAACATTAAATGATCCTATACAAATATAACAAGGTTACACCCATTGCATGACGTAATCGAACAAACTCGCACACGGCAAACGCACCCATCCCAACATCGAAATTAACTTCACAAAAATCAACAACGAGAAAAATCTCGAATTACGTCTCCTCCAATAATGGCTAATTTTATAAACAAAAAGTTGAACGTCCGGCGCCTGACGACCGCAATAACGATACTCGATCTACGCGTGATTGTCAACTTACACACACGTATATAGGTTGTTTGCTACCCTACACCTGCAAGGCTACTGCAACTGCGCTTCAACGTTTTGTTTTTCAGTTATACGCGCACTTCGAGGTCTTATTTTATCATCGCGCTGTTTACTTTTTTTATCTGCCTGCACAAGTTTTCGCTTAGACGGTATTGTAGAGAACGGTCATTGTTATTATTGATATGATAAGGAGAACCATCGACTTGATGTAATCGGCAATCCATCACGATCGTACTTAATTCGGTGCATTAACGTCAAAGGTTATAATTAAATGAATTGTTCACAATTGTAATCGAAGATATATTCGTAACCGAAATGACTACGTCACGAATGGATAACAAAAACAAACGTTGAATTGCTCTCGTATCGTTAACAAATTTACAATGGCAAATTATCGTTTTACAACAGACAGTCAAGTTTATTTTTAGCGCGTTTGTCTCCAAACGAAATGTGTAGTAGTTATTATTGCGAGTAACCGACAAATATTTAAGTAGGTTAAATGTTTGCAAATGAACAAATCACAGTTTTATATATAGGCCAAAGTAAACAAATCGTCATAAATCGGCGTGTATACGTTCAAAGCAATAATCGCAATTAATCGAGTATAGACGATAACAATCTAAAAAGGAAAAGAGAGAAGCGCATCGCGCCATCTGACTGTCAATGTTTAGACACAGTTTTAGCTTGGGAGGGAAAAACAGCCGATGACACAAAAGTGGAAAAAGGCGCGCTTTGTGTCCACGTGTACATTAGACGTTTGTATCGGCCAACAGACATTAGTCTTCGCTGCTCAGGCCATCCATTCTTCGTTAATATCAAGTCATTATCAATCTCCTTGTAAAATATTCCGGGGTAAATAGCGCACGTTTACCAACCGCGGAAGTTTGTATATTTATGCAACGGAAATTGGGTTAATTTAATTTTTCCATTGATGAATTTTAGATCGAGCAGTGACTAAGTCTCACGTTGCTGGCAAGTATTCATCGACGTTTAACAATTCTGGCGCATTGTAGATTTTTTAATTACCCTTACGAAACAAAGAAAGATAACGATGTGATTTCGAGAAAAGAATTCGATAACAAACAATAGTAAGAAAATGCGTAGAAACAAGAGTTTTGAATCGATGCCACGCATATACGTTGCAGAAGAAAAAATTTTGAATTCGTATCTCGTGCGGGGAAATAAAATCGGTTGTACGTTACCGATAACACTAGTCATCGACCTTAAGATAAAAATACTATAAACGCGCATCTTCCAAGTTTCTATTACTTATTTATCGTAAACTTGGCGCGAAATAAGAAATACCATGATTAAACTATACCACAAAATTGGCCTTGCCTTGTATATACGTAATTGAAGTCGGGGATTTCGTACATACCTAATTATACTCGACCGCATCGAGTCTGCGACAAACTGCGGTATTTTAGTCCAAATGCACAGATGCAACTCTGTTCGTCAAAAATAAACGTCAACTTTTGTTGAGCCCTATACATATATATATCGGTATTACTTTATTTTTCGAGGTGCGAGACAAAGAAAGAATTAAGCAGACGTCATTTCAAAGATATTGCTTTTATGTTTTTTCCTTTTCTGAAATCAAAAGGAAACATTCAAGAGATGTTAATGCACTTGGCTTTATAGCGCGACCTTGGCAATGTGCATCTCCTGCAGAGTTTGCTGATTGGTATCGCGTGACGCGGATTTTTCTTTTTTCTTTTTTTTTTATTTGCTCGCTGGAAAAACGCTTGCGTATATTGCGTCAGATATATACTTCTCGATGAAATCATTCAGGCAGATTTATCAGATAGATTTATCGAATATTTGACTGCTATTTTTTCCTTTGACTGTGTTGCCTTTTTTTGTTGTACTATACGCTTTGTCTGGAATTGCGTCGATCTTTGAAAATAATTGGTGTGTTTGTGGAGTTTGATAAATAACAAGAAATTAAATTTCAATAATTACTTTCGATAATTTTGATCAAATATTAGCTCTTAACGATAGGTTAAATCGTTTTAAACGTATATTCGTCCCAGTGACAGTCGTGAGGATTCTCGATTAATCACGCGGTACGCATTACACGAGAGAGATTTGCTTTTAAGGAAAATCACCACCTTGTTTGGACTTTTCCCGGTCAAATAATTACCATGAATTCGGTAGGGGGCAAATGCATCGTTTAGTTTGTCTTTGACGTAATGACAAATTTATATATATTTTGTTAAATATTTTGTAATATAAATAAAGAGAAGATTCTATTGGATTTTCAGCAGACGTTTCTTTGTTTTTCTCGATCAACGTAAACTTTCTCAATCAACCCATGCGGGCATAGCGCTTCTAATTTGTTATGCACGTGTAACTTTTTTTAACGGGTTTATTCACCTCCAGCAGAAATCGGCTTTCAAGTTGTTGTACGCTCGTGCACGTGACTTTACTTCCGTTTCTGGTTATTTTTCTTTTATCATTCATTGTCACGAAAAACGTGTACTGCTTGCAAAATAAACGTGCCGCATTGAAATCGTACATAGCGTTGCGTAATCTCGAAAACTGAATAAAAAAATATACAAATGCATACACGCAAGTTTAGTTTGTCATTTTTTTGAAATTATTCAATTGTCCTCCTGAGCTTTACAAAGCTTTCATAAAGTGCGCTGTAATGTTGTCTCGTCTCAAAATAACTATGTCATCTTAGAGACGATTACGCCGTTGCCGCATCCGTTTCACTTCAATTTCACTGAAACTTGTAATAGCGTATAATTCAACGAAAAAGCGTAGGCGGTTTAAAACGTTTTTTTATTATTTTTTCAGTGAAACGAAATTTACGTCAAAATGAATATTATTTACACGCCATTTAACTTTCTATTCGATATGCCATTTTATTTTCTTCAGCGTTACTCTCGACATTTGAACTCTGGATTTATAATTAACCGAATAAATTTCCCGAAGTAGAAAGCTACGTGACTTCTCGCGCGATCTTTGTTCGTATATGTATATACGAGGATGAGTATATATGAATCATACCCAATCGCACGATAGTACGCTATTAATTAATCGACGATAACGCGCTTTCGTTCCTTTTGTAAACTTTGCTTTTCCCATCGAAAAATAAGCAGTAGTTTTCGTAACTTTCCATTGTTGTTATTCTTTTTTTTTCTTATTTTAGATTTGACAAATTATACTTAATTAAAGGAATTTTTCCCTACTTGTAATATTGATGTATCTTATCGCACGCACGGCACCCCCCCCCCACACCCCCATTCTCTCTCTCTCGTTATCGACCCCTTTCTTCACGATATAGTGTGATTTTTAAATGCAAGTGGTTATTCGATAACGTTGTTTGTTTATTTACCATTTTTTCAATTTAAATTTTGCCAAGTCGACTTGTTTGTTATCGACTCTTTATTTTGTTTGTCACATATGAGAACATTTTTTTTTCTTTCAAAAAAATGTGGAAAACGCTTGACGATAAAAGATAACAAATCTTCGAGCGTATGTAAAAGTCCTCTAAAGATTCGCACATAGGCATTCGTTGTATTATAGCTTTCTTTTCTATCTCGTAACGCTCGAGAGTGAAAATATTCGTTTCCTTATTTAAAAAGTCTCCGCAAACGTAACATCGTCACTAACCCGAGACGTTTCCCACTTTTTTATCTTTCAGGATACTGACCTCGACAAAGACTGGCTGTACGACGAGTGGAACGTCAAGTCAGAACCCAGTGGACCTAAGTGAGTGTATACAATTAAAAGTTTCGCCTTGGAATAGAAAAAGTTTGGTATTTAGGGTTGAAAAAAACACAACGACGCGTGTCGCAGTGCGCCACTCGGCTATTTGTCCCACGCGAGATCGACGTAATTCCCGGTTGACTCTACGTATATCATCTACAACTTTCGAATGTAAATTCTATCGAAATGGCAATGTGCCTCGTTTAAGTGCTGTATAAACAAACGAGATATCGTTTCAATGTTGTCAACGCGTGTAAATGTCTCGAGTGATCAGAGAATATAAATAAATTAGCGAAACGAAAGTTTTGATTAGTGTTATAAATAAAGTACGTTGATGTCGGCTACTTTGGAAAACTCGATCAAACGAGTGCACTATCTACGAGTTGAAGGAAAATGAAATAAAGTTAATGGCTTATTTTTGTCCCCCGATCGAGCAACAATTAAGTTGTGTAATGTAGGTCGTTGATCAATTTTACAGGGACTGGAAATTGAAGCAGGCATTGGGCATGAGCAGGAGGAAAATGTTTAGCGTGAGAACTGCCAAAGTTGGTAAAAATGGACTTTTTTCCAAGGAAGTACTCTACACTCTTCTGCTCACCAATATACTCTCGCTTCTTATTGGTACTGGCATCGGGTGAGTTATCAATTTAGTTTTGACAACATTTTTTCGTTTGTTAACGTGTACGTCTTATCTATACTTCAAAGATAATTTATGTTTCGGTATTTTATTTGAAATTATCAGTACTTTCAACTTATTAGCTTATCAATTTGAATTCGTTTTTAATTAATTTGATACGCCGTTTTTTAATTCCGTTTATCCTACTAGGTGGTTTACGTTTGTTAAAATTAAACGATGTATTTTATCTTTAAACGAGGTGATCTTTGTCGTTCGGTAAAGATATAGATTATCGTAATGCTCAACTGTAAAAGGAATTTAGGAACATGACATGCTTTTCCAACAAGTGCAAGGGTTCTTGCAATTGACCATTAAGTATTTAACATATTGAATAAAACATACGAGAAAATTATTTTATTCGCCGATATTCCAATAAGTTACTTTCGTTTATGTTACAGCGTCTGGTTGACCAGGCGAGGACTGATGATGTCGCGTGTAACAATCGAATGAAATCAACAGCCCGACCTCGAACAACTGCGCCAAGTTTCTCGCTAGGCACGAACATCCATCTCAGCTGATCAACAAAGACTTTGCTATTTTATACTTTGATACAAGGAGGACGAAATACTGAAATATCAACTGAAATTTGTATAAAAAGATACATTTTTTCTATGTAATATATTCTTTACGACGTTTTACTCGAATTAGCGTCTAGAACAAGAGTTTTTTTATCCCAACTATTACCGAGATAGATGTTTGTTCGATTGAGATAAACCAGAAGAGATTCGGAATAAGAGAAACGTTGGCTCACATTTTACGTATACACATAAAGATTGGTAGTGAAGACTGAAAGAAATAGTAAGAAAAAAGTTTGGCCAGAATACTACTACGATGCAAAGTAGTAGAGAGTTCCCTTTAAAAGTTTTCGCACGAAACTAGCATAAAACAATATGACTAACACTTATAAGCATACGTGAAAGTCTATTCGAAATAACGATGAAAAATAATAAAAAAAAAAGAAAATCTATATATAATATCCTTTATTTTGTTAATTCTATCTCTTTGCCTTGTCATAGATACAGTGTCGTTCTCTTAAGCGCTAATGACTTAAGCATTCGTGTAAGTTGATATTTAGTGAGAGAAAACATAAAACAATGAAAAAAAAGTGCAAGAAAATTTGAGAGAGATATAAGACAGGATTTTTATCAAGGACCAGAGTAGTAGTAGTAACAGGCAGAGTTTTTTTCGTAGCCTGCCGAGATGTGCAAAATAAATTTAAAAAAAGAAAAAAATACGAATACACTTGTCCATTTTATACTGTTTCTAATGCGTTTCTATCTGCGATAGCTCTTAGGAAATAGCTTGCATAGTATTTATCTCTATATGATCGATGAATAGATGGGATTGATGGGATTGTACCAAGTGGAAAGAACCTAATTTTGAAATAATATGAGAAGTTACAATTTCTATCGATTTTTATTCGATTAATTTTGAAAAACATGTTGTCGAAATGGTGTTAACAAATTCGGAATATTGTAACATTCGGTAGTATTTCAAATTGCAGGTAAGGGCAGAAAAAAAGGACGAGACGACGACGAATAGCGGAGGATTCGAGTAGAATTTAAACAAATAAATGTATGTAGCGGCAAAACAATTTGTAATCGCTGTGCAAGGTTGAACGTGTTTCCTTATAAACGACAATGATGAGAAACTGCTTATAAAACGTCAATGTTTTGTAGATTGTATTGCCGACCAAATTAGCTTAATTGTTCAAAAATGAGTTCTCTACTTGTTAAAAATAAGCTTCGTTGTTTCGGTATTGGCTTACCTTACACAGTGAAATTTGACGATTCTTAATGAATAATCCTCCGATTGACAGTTTCTCGTCCACCTTGAGTGAATGTCAATTGTACCTGTTTAAATCTGTTTTCGATGATGTTAAAGCAGTTAGTGCTCAAACAAAAGAATGTAAATACAATACTATTTCTCGAACGTTGACATTGTTTAACTGAAGCTAAATTTAACATAGAAAAACGGAAAAGAGAATATGTTTTGTCTGTGACTCGATGCAATTACTTGTTTTGTATAGATAATATTTTTTTTTATTTAGTAAGATTTCTACGAGAATAAAATGATATAAAACTATTTAATGTTTTGAAAAGGCAAGAAATACAAATATTTGCCACGTATTCAGAGTACGTGTTTAATTTATAATAATGGATGTATGTAATATTTATAGTGATAATACTAACTAATAATAATTGATATTGTTTAAAACATAGTTATGACTTTCTTTTCGTAAACAGATGATGGTGTCAAGGTAATTTTGTAAACTCTTCTTCGAGACAATTCATTTTGTCTGCGATTAAGATTAAAAAAAATTAATGTCAATGATTATCAATAAATTGAAATAAAGAATTTATAAATCAAAACGGACTACTTTTCTTTTTCAAAGATTCACCATTTTATTTACAACAACAAACATTCGTTCCTGAAATTTTTCAAAGCACAATTTGATTTCTCGCACATGCGCAGACAAAGCTCTTGAAGAAACGAATAAATTCATATCTCACTTCCGTTTGACGGTTTTGTCGTTCAGTATTCACCGGATAACTCAACATGGCCGCCTCGTGATAAAGGCGAAGCCTCGTGTGAATTCTCATCAAAGAATATAATTTTATTCTTGAGTTAAGTAAAACGAATCGGTATTCAAAATGATGTCCCTACCTGGATCCATCGCCTTTGACGAGTACGGCAAGCCGTTTCTTATCATTCGCGACCAGGACAAGCAAAAACGGCTCACCGGCAACGAGGCAATCAAGGTGCGGATTTAACCTTATTTTTACGATTTTGTTTACGATTTCTGCTCGTTATTTTTGTGTTAATTGTGTTGACATTATTCTAAATGGTTTACTAATATCATATTACGTTCGCACTTTACGGTTCAAAGTGTAGGTTTGAGTGAATAATACTTTGGAGCTTGCAAAAAGTGCACGTGATAACCTGATAAAAAAACATGGCCGCTCCAGTAGCTCACTGGAAAAAAATATTACCATTTCATACGACATTCTCCTTTAAGAGCTTTTATTTGTCTGTTAATGTATAATTTATTACTATAGTTTTACTAGAGAAGCTCTGTTTCGCTTCGGTGAAATTATTTAAATAGTAATACGGAGTAATCCTGTTTTTTCCGTTTTTCGCCGGCTTCTGACCATAAAAGGAAATGATGAAACCTAAACGATATCCCCTTACGATGTACATCGTTTGCATTATTTTACTTGGAAAAACTCATTTATGCCTATTAATTCTAGACCCAAATTTATTTTTTATTCCCTTATACATAAGTCAAAAAGTTATTTTGCATAAAATATTGAACAAATTATGTTAATTTTTTAAATTACAGTCACACATTACCGCTGCTCGAAGCATTGCTAATACTTTGAAAACCTCGCTGGGTCCGAAAGGTCTGGACAAGTTATTAGTCAGTCCTGATGGCGACGTCACTGTTACCAATGATGGTGCAACAATCCTGAAAAATATGGATGTAGATCATGAGATTGCCAAACTCATGGTCCAATTGTCACAGTCTCAGGATGATGAAATTGGTGATGGTACTACAGGTGTTGTAGTATTAGCTGGATCACTTTTGGAGCAAGCAGAACAACTGTTGGACAAAGGAATCCATCCCATTAGAATAGCAGATGGCTTTGAGTTGGCTGCTCAATGCGCAATCGATCACCTTAACCAGATTGCAAAGGACTATCCAGTAGACCCCAACAATCTTGAACCCCTCATCAAAGTAGCTATGACTACTCTTGGTTCAAAAATGTGAGTTAGAGTCTTATTTGTAAGTTTAATAAATTTAATATTGCTCAATGATGACAAAGCGCAACAGAGAAGTGTAAAGAGCTTTAGTATTGATTTGACAATATTTTTTTCTTACTTGTGTTTTTGGCAAATCTTTAAGTTACTTAATGTTTGCTAAAATTGAAAAGTAACTAAAAGTTACTTAAATTGAGAAAAAGTTCTTTGCGGTTGCTTCAATGATCAAAGATTATGAGAGCTGAGAGCTTTTAATTTGAATAAATTTTCTTGATATATTTAATAGCTTTAATATAATTACAATTTGGTAATTTGATTTTTTTTATTTTTCAGTGTCAACAAATGTCACAGACAAATGGCTGAAATTGCAGTCAATGCTGTGATGGCTGTTGCAGACTTGAAAACAAGGGATGTTAATTTTGAACTGATCAAAGTTGAAGGCAAGGTTGGTGGTCGTTTGGAAGATATCATGTTGGTGAAAGGTGTTATCATTGACAAAGACTTCAGTCATCCCCAAATGCCCAAGGTAATTATGATTTGTATTGCTGTCGTAGTTTTTTGGTCATTTATCAATTGCGTACGTATAAATAGAACATTTTTTATTGATTTTCCAGAGATTGGAAAAAGTTAAACTGGCAATTCTCACGTGTCCGTTTGAACCTCCCAAGCCTAAAACAAAACATAAGTTGGATGTGACTTCGGTAGAAGATTACAAAGCACTGAGACAATACGAACACGAAAAGTTTGTTAACATGGTTGACCAAGTAAAGAGCACTGGTGCTACTTTGGCTATCTGTCAATGGGGCTTTGACGACGAAGCTAATCATCTTCTCCTTCAGAAGCAACTGCCCGCTGTTAGATGGGTCGGAGGTCCTGAAATCGAAGTAAGTTGCTTTTGTTTAAATATTCTATAGTCTTATCTTTGCCCAATGATGTCAAAGCGCCACAGAGGAGGGTAAAAACTGCGAGAATCGCTTTACTAGTCTTGGAAGTTTTTGATTTTCACCATTTATCAAAATTTCGTTTTGATTTATGTTGAGAATTAAACTTTACGGATAAACTATCACGAGGATTCAGTTTTTGCGGTGTCTCCAAAGATCAAAGATTATGAGATCTGAGGATTATTGTTTACTTAGTAAATAATATATTTTAGTGATCTATTTGTAATATAAATAAACAATGAAACCGAAATAATATATTTTTATTTCATTAAAGCTAATCGCCATTGCCACTGGTGGTCGTATCGTTCCACGTTTCGAAGAGCTGACAGCGGAAAAACTTGGCTATGCAGGCATAGTTAGGGAGCTTACTTTTGGTACAACAAAAGATAGAATGTTGGTAATCGAGGACTGCAAGAACTCTCGTGCTGTCACAATCTTCATCCGTGGTGGAAGCAAAATGGTAATGTATACATGATTAACTAGATTTAATAGTTGTTGGCAAGGAGAATTCCAGTGGCACTATATATGTGTCTTACTGTTCAGACACCTTGCAATATTAAAGCATCCGTGATATTTTATCGTTCAATAATACATTCATTATTAAACTTATCTGGTTGCGACAATTTTGATCAATTATTAAGACGATTGAAATGGGATTCAAGATTAAGAATGAGTGAAAATTTCAACAAACACTTTGACATACTTTACAGATCGTCGACGAAGCAAAACGTTCGATCCACGACGCCATTTGCACTGTGCGAAATCTGGTAACGAATGAGAAAATCGTTTATGGTGGTGGTGCAGCTGAAATCTCGTGTTCTCTCGCTTGTGCTGCCAGTGCTGACAAAATTAGTTCCCTCGAACAATACGCTTTCCGAGCATTCGCTGATGCTCTCGAAGCTATTCCCATGGCACTTGCCGAGAACTGCGGTTTATCTTCGGTCAGTTCTCTTTCCGAGGTCAAGTCACGACAACTGTCCGAGCAGAATCCTGCGCTTGGTATCGATTGCATGAACCGCGGCACTAACGGTAAATTTTTTATTATTATCAATGACAAATGGACTTTTATTCATTTGACGGACCAATTTATCCATTGGATTTCATTTTTTTTTTCTAGACATGAGTGTGCAGAACGTAATCGAATCCTTGAAGAGCAAGCAACAGCAAATCTTATTGGCAACACAATTGGTCAAGATGATCTTGAAAATTGACGATATTCGCTCTCCAGCCGACGGATACGAACAATAAGAGTCGAAAATTTCATTGATACAACAGAGTCATCAATTTTTCACGCTTTTTACTCAATAGAATCAAATATTTATCGTGCCGATATTTTTAACATGCTTCGTTTCTATTCTACATTTGTATTTCACGTACTGACTGCTGGAGCAGTTAACTTCGCCTTTGTCCGCTTAAACGGGTCTTTGTAAAAGTAATTCACACGCAAATAAAAGTATTAAAACAAATTTTTATTTAAAGAATCGTTTTTTACTTTCTTTCAGAAATAACCAGAACTATTTTGATTCTCTTCAAGAATGCTTCTTCACTCGAAAACGTGCGTCAAATTATTCCCAAGTAATTTTAATGTCCCTATCGATTAATAAAAAAAGCCAATATTTATAGAGTTTCGTATATTTCTCATTCGTAGGAACAAAATTGATTCGTTACATCGATAAATGATAATCGAAGACGTCAATGGAAGATACATTTCAAGTTTCGAAAGCAAACAATAAAACGACCTCTGGGCGTTGCATGAATCATGTTCTCCTTTCAATTAACTTTGTACACACATTTGATGCGTTCAATCATTGAAAGGCATATTTATTCGAACGTAAGATAACGCGAAAAAAGGAAGGATACGTTTTCTCAAATCGCGATGGCACCAAAATAGAAAAGTGCATTATGATATAATACTTGCACTGGTACAGTTGGTTTTCTTCTAATAGCACGAATTTCGCTACGAAACCTTGTTCGCTATCTTTACCTGGACATTCTCAGTGTAAGAATTTTTACTACTCTCCTCATTTCCACAATTTTCATATAGCTAAATACCTGAAGGACGTAACTTGTCTTGGATCATTCGAATTTTCGTTCAAAAAGTATCGAAAACTCGCGTTTTTCCCCCTTCGATTGTCGATTCATTTGAAAATAGAAATTAGCGTATCTTACCAATTTTCCACCATCCCTCGATTGTTTATTTACGTAAACAGAAATACGACAAACTTGAACAACAACCAAATTATTAAACGAACCCAAACACGAATACGTAATCAATACACGATGAATAATTTAAACAACATTTTACACTTAGAATCGACAGCCTATTTCCAATAGCAACGTACACAATTCTATACAATTTTCGAACTCAGCTCGTCTTGACTGTTCCAACGGTACGTACAACGTTCGCAATCGCTTCAAGGCGATTAAGATAAAGGCTGTTAAAACGTACAATTTGACAACACGGATACATTTGTTCTGCCACATTGTAAATATATATAGATATATCGTTTGAAAAATATTGCATATTTTGCGCTAGTACCAATATAATCTCTGCCTAAATCTAGCGGAGTACATTTGTAGAATCGCATGAAAATAAACGATCAATTATATCGCAGCAATATTGAAAAATATTTCTCGTACTTGTATACATTTTAAAAACGTTATAGTGCCTGTGTAGCCGTCGATCCTCAAACATTCCTTACACTTGTTATATCTACATTAACGTTTCGTCTCTCATTCCCCACAACGAGCCGAGACATTTAACATTTAAATCCAACTTACTTTCCACGATCACTCGTATCGCTTTTCTTCTTCCTTTCGTTTTCAAAGTTGAATTTGTACTTGTTTTTCTACGAGGAAAAGCGATTCAAAATATTATTTATGGCATCGTAGTAATACTTCCTCGCGTGCTTTCGTAACTGCACTTATTTGAAACTGATAATCCACTTGTAAAATACGTAAAAAAGAAATCATACAAAATATGGTCTTGGATACCCAGCTATCTAACTATTTTGTTTTTCATCCAAAGTTACGCAGCGGCGCATAGTTAATCATCGCGCGAAAGATATTTAGCAAAATATCACGATCGCGTTATCACACGGGCAATTGTGTTCGCGTGTAAACGTTAAACGACACGCGTACGTATACACGTGTATACGTACGAATACATTGGCTGGAGCGAAGCGCGAGCATTTGGAAGAGCACGCTAGACCTTTTTGAGCATCGGCAGATTGAGAAGTTCTGGGACCTCGATGTCTTCCAAACGGATGTTCGATGGATTGAAGGGGAATCTGACGGGAAACGTGTGTTTAAGATCCATAAGCAACTGCAAGAAATGAAAACAAAGAAGCATCAGTTGGACGTTCTACCGAAATTCGCCAAGTCTAGTACTACGTTTACCTGTTCGCTTTTCTCTCCGCGCTCCTCGAGTTTCGCCTGAACCTTTCGAATAAACGAGACCGGCACACGAGTTTCAAACTCGTCAGCGGGTGTGTACAAATTCAGTATCTTGATAATCTGATTAGTGGTAAGTTTGTTACACATCTCGCAAACCGAATCGACGTCTTCGTCCTGTTTGCGCGCCTGTAAAAGTTGTGCCGCTTGGACAATCGGTTGAAGCGAATCGGTTGCCGATACCAACATTACGTCTCTTGCCCATTGCTCTAAGTGACTCAAATTAAATCGTATTTGCATACCCTTGCTCCAATGGCACAGTTCGTTCCTTAATAATAAGTTATTCAAGGCACTCGCGCACATAAAGTAAAATAATTGCTTGAAGATCTGTACGATGATCTCGGGATCGACACCGTGATACTGCAAGGTCTTGTGCACGATCATCAAATGCTCCAACAGGAGATTTAATTTCTCTTGACCAACGTTTACGTTGTTGGTGTCTTGTTGTTGGCCGATCGAACCTCGATGTGCTCTGCCCGGAGATCGACTACTTAAACCTGGTATTGCTTCGTGCTCGAGTAACGCTGGTACAACGAACGGTTGCATGCGCTCTTTTAACTGATTGATTATGTTGTTGAAGATCCACAACGCTACGTTGCTCAACACCACGCGATACTCGCTCAAGTCAAAGTTACGCAGGCATTGCTCGTTTTGCCGTGGTGTATTTTCTACGGGGACAATCAATACGATCATTCACGGTCATTGACGATCGAACGAGCGCCAGATAAATCAAACCTCACTTACCGATCTGAAAAGGTTTGTCCCCCGAATACTGTTTCATATTGTGCAGTAACCTCAGTGTATTGCTGAGCCAAAGTACCGCCGACTCAAAGTCATCGTGTCGTTTGATACTACGTTTGATCGTATTGAGGAAACTAGTGAGAAAAGTGCGTACTTTGTCGTCGTCGTTGATGCAGTCGGTGTGACGAATGCACATGAACAGAATGTAAGCCGGTAGACCAGGCAATAGTGTGATCGCTACCCTTGGTTTCAAATCTACAGAGAATTTGTTTATTTTTGCATTGTTTTTAACGTTATCAGCTTTTCGGAAACTTTACGAAAGAAAATGTTGTATACCAGTGATGAGATTGCGCATGATGGCGTTGACGTCTTCTTTTCGGAACTCGAACATGCCTTCGAAATCGCGTTCTTTCTTGCGAATGGCCGCCTGCATCATCGAGTTACCACTCTCACCCGATGAATGAGTCGTCGTTGTCGATACTGTATCCACGCTGATATCGGCATCCTCGGGTACTGCGAGAAAATTTGTCGTAACGTTGAGTAGGAAACGATAGAAAAAAGGAAGAAATTTCACGTGGGAGAAGAGAAAGAGATAACGGAAAGGTTCTCTACGAGCAACGAGCAATCTTGTACGACGACTAACTAATAAAGCCGAATTATCTCACCAGGACGCCTAGTGGTGGCTCGAGGTGCCGGTTGTGGTTTATTCGTTGTTGTTTTCGTTATGTCGTCGTTGTCGACTGTGTAAAGCCATTTTTATACGAAAGCAAATGTAGATGTACGTCTAGCGTTTTGTCGTAATCACTGTACAGCGATTTTTCGAAAAAAAAAGACAAAAATACTTACGTCCTGCGTCGCGAAGTCGTTTTTGGAGAAGTTTTATCTGTTTCTTTAAGATCCTAGAGTTCTCGGCGACTTGGTCATACTTCTCTTGGAGATCCTGCAAAGATCGAAATCGATTAGGTACAACTGTATGCAGATTGAATCACTCCGTATTCTTACCAAATTTTCAGACGTAAGCCGCGTAATCTCGTGCTGCATGTAGGCCTCGGTTTGCGTTTGCGGCGATTTGCTTAAATTTACGGATAATATCTTTTGCTGGCGTTGAACTTCCTCTTGTAGCCTTTCGATCTCTGCCATCCATTCGTCTCTTTGAGCTTTCCATTGACGTTCTTTTGCTTGTAACTCGTCTTCCAATTGTCTTCAAGGGAAATGAAGGGGCAAGGGGAAAGGGGGACAAAGAATAATCGTCGTTTAATTATTCGCACAACGATAAAGCCAGAGATACTGCTTGCTTTTGTTTTGTTCTTTCTTTTTTTTTTAATTTGATCTTGTATCGAGTTCGTCAAATGTTTGTGTCGATTTGCTTACTCTACTTCGAAGCTCTATTTAATTAGCTGCTAATGTTCGTGTGTCGAATATTTACTTGTGTATAAATATCAAAAACAAGTTGTACGGGATGATGAAAGGCTAACGACAATTTACTTTACAGTCAATTTTAAACTCAAAAGAAAATATTATTCTAATAAATAACACTATCGATAAGAAATGAAAAATAAAAGAGTTTTCAAGCTATCAAAAAACAAAGTAAACAGTGTAAAACTCACTCCTCTTTCGGTATGCATTGCGTTCGTTCGAGTTTACGCTTAGCGCTTTCGCTTCGTGCATTTTTTTTTCTTGACGACGAAATAAAACAACAACAATAATAACAAAACAAGTGAACAAGTGTATAGTCACTGTACGCGTTTGTTAAAAAAAATACCGACAGAAACGTATAAAACCAAAACCATATTCGAAATATCGAAAAGAAAGTTACAAGCCAAGTACCTGTTGATCTTTTTCTGTGCTTCGAACGCAAGAACAAGTTCGCCATCTTCGTTAACAAAGTCAACGTCGTGTCCATAACTCGAACCAAGAGTTGCTTTCATACGACGCGTATGATCAGCCAATACCGTATGTAGTTGTATACATTCTTCGCGTCTACGTTCCAACTCGGCTTGTAACGCTTCGAATTGTTCTGACGACAAGAGGGAAAACGCATAAATACAACTGTTCCTTAATATCGTGGAGGTATAAACAACTCACCGATAAGAGTTTTGGGTGCAGTTGTCGAGTCTGCTTCCACGACACTTTTGCGCAACGAGCCAAGATCCTTCTTCAACTGTGAATTTTCGAGCTCCAACTCTTGCATCTACTCCAAAGTATAAATCATCGTAAAAACAAAGAAAGAATAATAGTCTGGGAATAACGCGAAATCAATAAACTAACCCTGAACGAGTCGTGAGTCCTAGCGGTACCATCGGTTTGTGGACTTTCACGTTCAAAATCCTCAACCATACGTATGAGTCGACCGTTCTCTTTCTCAAGATCCTTTAGTTTCTGTTGAAGCTTAAGTACCAATCCAATGTCAACGGGCGAATTTGAAGTAGTCGAAGTTGGTCCGTTAGTTTTTGATTCCGTTGGACTTTCCGAACGTTTCTGATTCCAATCGATCGTCTCGACCCGCGAGTAAGGCGTACTTGATGACGCTGTCGATCTTACCGAACCATATCCAAAATCCTGAACAAAACGAACAATATTTTTGGGTACTTAATCAAACTGAAGAAAAGAAAAGAATAAAAAAGAGGCATTTGACCGTGACAACACTCACGGTATTCTGATCGTCTTGTATAACTTTATCACCACTGCCACTGGAAGCATTGCTAAGTGACCTCGTATGCCCTGGTACACACACAGCGAGTTTTTGTTCGAGCATCTCAGCGTGTTGCTCGAGCTCGTGATAGTCTTTCAATAGACGTTGATAAGCGCCACGATCTTGATCTTGATCCATTAGTAAGAGATTTTTCTGACGCTCGAGACGTGATTTAAAGGTATCCTCAGCGCCACGTTCCGAGCTACGCATTTTCTCTTGCGATAACGCCAGTTCACCTCGTAGACGCTCGTTTTCTTCTTGCAAACGATGCACTTCGGCTTCCTTCTGTATTAGGCTACGCTCCTTTGCCTGAGAGCGAGAGAGAGAGAGAGAGAGAATTTTCGCGGATTTCATTTGTTTTCTTAATTAAAACGACCAAAGCCCGGTTGAACATAGTCTGTTGTTATACCTGTATCGACTCTTGTCGCTTGTTCTTTTCCATCTCGACCGATTGTTGCAGTTGTTCGAGCTCTTTCTCTTTTTGCCGTACGATTACTTTAAGTTTCTTGTTATCCATTACTACACCTTTGTAGCCGTCCAATTTACTTTTCATCTCCCCCAATTCCAACTGTAGCGTTTTAAGATGCTGATTCTCTTTCGCCTGCATCGAGGACATAAATGTTTTCGCTTTAATGGGGACGTTTTGACTGCTCTAATTGACACCAACGACACATGCACATGCCTTATCTTCGAGTGACTCTCAATTATGTATTTACACGGCTCGCTATAATTGAGGGTTTTAGAGAGTCACACGAGATTTGATGTTTATCTACTGGGATTAATACTTATTTTCAGTCATAACGTCGATTTAACTGGTTGGTTTTTGTTAGCAAGTTGGTTAAGAAGGGCACGTTAGATGACAAATTGGGAATGGACAGTCAATGAAATGTTCGAAAATAAAAACTAATGGAATGCGCGCACAACAAGCAAATCAATCTCAAATGTAGAGACTTTTTCAGCAACAAGCTAATAACTAGTCAATTGAGTAAAAATCGTCATTTTGTATTTCTTCAAGACTTGGTCAAATTAATGAATTTCTAGGTTGTATCGCTGGAAAGACACGGCCAACTATGATTAATAATTGTGTAATTTTGCTTAGTTCTGTTTAAACGCGATCGTTCTGAGAACGCGAATGCTTGTTTGGCCAAACCAACAAATTGTTTCAAATAACAGAAACTACTCTTACGTTCTCTCCACGTGTATCATACACTTGGTTTGGCAACTAATATCGACAACAACAACAACAGCAGCAACTATCTAACAATCTTTGCCGAAAGACTTACCAACGCAGCTACATCTACAGTTAGAAAACTACAAATAGAGAAAAGCAACTCCGCATAGAAGTAATGTTAAGTCGATATAGACAAGCGCACAACAAAATGAAAAAGCGATTAAAACAAAAGCACACGACAACAAGTATACAGCAGCTCGAAGATAAGGCGAGCCTAGAAAACAACTAAACAATCAAGCTTACTAATTCGTCGATTTTGTGCTGTAGATTAATAATCTTCATTTCGAGTCCTTTATTGAGCGACTTGACGTGCTCGACACTCTTGGCTTCGACCTTCAACCTTTTGAATTCTCTTTTGGCAAGGAATTTTCGTACACACGATTGGACGATTGTGATGTCGCGTAGACGACGTTTACACATGCGACGTGCCAGATATCCTCTCACGTACCTAATAGTAAACCACGTTGAGGTGAAAACAATATCTAAAAGGTCACGCAAAAAAAAACACAAAAATGGATTGTAAAATTTGTCACCTCTGAATCTTCATGGCAGCCGCTTCATCCTGCATCCTCTTAAATCTCATTCTCGACAGCATACCTCTAGTGTGAGTTTGAAGTCCAAGAATCGTTCGTCGAATCGTTTGATAATCTCTTCTTTTCATCCATCCTTTGATCCAAGCTTGTATCTTCGTAGCAGCGCGATGTTCGCGAATCTCTTGCGCGCGTTGACGCGCGAGATATCCTCTAGCGTAACGTTGCAAGCCAACAACACTGCGCCGCAACTGACGATATCGTCGAGCCGCGATAAAACCGCGCACTGTCTTTTGAATCATTAGACAAGCTTCGCGTTGCTTATCAGCTCGGAGCTTTTCAAGATAAGCAACTTGACCAGCTCGAAAGAGCACCTTTGTCTTACCAAATTTAAACTTGTCGTTGTCCTGAAAAAAACAACAAAGAAAAACAAAAAATACAACTAAGACTGAGCTTCAAGAAGCCTATGTCGTATGGTCTACCTTGATGTAACGAGCAAGCATTCGACGACAGGTTTCCTTTAGATCGTTCCTCTTGATCTCCTTAAACTTGCAAAGACATCTGTATCTAACGAAACAATCGGCATAAGTACGTTGACTCGGAAAACCAGCTGCCGAGATACGAATTGTTTCGAGAACTCCGCAAGCACGAAGTTGTTGAACAGCTCGTACAGCGTTGTATTCGAATGATTCTTTAGTGTCGTTGGGTTTAATACAGCGTACGTAATGTGGCGTCGTTGCGTTTAACGTTGACATTAACATGTTCAACGAGTCGCGGAATTGCGAACCTACGGTCTTTTTATTTTTCGCCGACGTCGTGGTCGCAGCGGGTTTTTGCGTTGAAATCTTTATTCTCGCGTGTGGCACCACGAGTTTGGCATCTTCTTCGCTAAATAATTTTCTAAGTAGTACGTTCTGTTGGGGAAAAAAAGAAAAATAACAAAACGAATTGGCACGATAAGCGAGACGACGGAAAAAAATGCTCACTTCGCTGTTCCTCAACACGTCGATTTGTTCCTCGATTATCGTATCTCTATTTTTCTCCAAAAATCCAACGGTTTCGTATTGCACAAGATCAGCGAAATGATGAATAAGAAAGGCCGTTGTGCCGAATCGTGGCTTCTCGAAGTGCTTCGAATTCTTGCATTTGGAGTACAATTTTTCCGCCCACGAGCTATCGGAACCTTTTGGCATCTACAAATGACAACATCGTTACTCGTTTCGCCCGTCATTGTTAACAAATAAACGCGAATGAAAAACTTACTCGACACTCTTCGTCGAGAAGATCGAGTATTCCAAGTTTCGTCTCGATAAGGTCGATACACGGTTGATTGTCGTAAAAATCGATAAAAGTCCATTCGATCTCCTCCTTTAAGTATTCCTCTTGTTCGAGTTTGAACACGTGCTGATTGAACTGTTGCTGTAATTTCTCGTTGGCGTAATTAATACAGAATTGCTCGAACGAATTGATTTCGAAAGTCTCGAAACCGTAGATATCGAGTACGCCGATGAAACAGTGAGCTTTCGACGGCGACTGAAGAGAAGCGTTAATGTGATTGACAATCCAGCTGAATAATTCGGCGTAAACGTGTTTTGCTAGTGCATCTCTGGCACCGATAGCTTGCTCGGCATTCATCGGCTTTAATATCACTTCCTTCATCGATACGATTTTACGATGACACAGCCATTTGTGCAGAGCTTGCGAGTCTACCCCCAACAGTTCCGTGATCGTCAACAGATGTTTATCCGTTGGCTAGGGACAAGAACGAGACAATTCGTGAGTAGCGATCTTCGTGACACAACCACCAACGAAATTGCAGAAAACGAGAAAGGAAAAAGCAAAAGGCAAAAACTAACCGATATAAAACAACTCTCGGCATCTTGCGATCCTTGACCGTCCGAGCTTGCGACCTTAACATTACCAAGGTGCAACAACGATGCCAAAATACGTAACAAGTCGTCTTGTTCTTTCGAGGTGAAACCAAGTATCGTGAGAGCGCTAATAGTCTCGTCGAAACACTCGAGGTCGTTGACACCGTCGATCATTGTATCGCTACCTTGATTCAGATAATGAAAGTCGAAAGCTTGCGCGAGATGCAAATGAGGAAGACGCTTGTGAGCCGAGCACATCTGATAGAATATGTGATAGTTGCGTTCGTCGTTTGCCTAACGAAATAGCACGGTATACTTTTTTTTTATCGTCATCGTCGTTCAATTAATACCAATTATACAGCTTGAATTCATCTTACTTGAAAGACAACTCTCGACTTTTCCAGTAAATAAGTTCGCATGCTCGCCCCAATAATGTGATAATTTTTGTTGAACTGTATCTCGATGAATTTACCAAACCTCGATGAATTGTCGTTCCTCGTAGTTTTAGCGTTGCCAATAGCTTCCATTATTGGCGACGAAGCAAGTACTTTTTTCTCGACTTGTGTCTCTTTCGCCGAACCACCAACCGTGGCGAAGTAACGCATTGTATATTTGGCCGAGACTGTTTTGCCAGCACCTGACTCGCCTGACACGATGATAGATTGATCGTGGCTTTCCCTGTTGGTTTTTGTCAGTGTTTGCGATATTAGAGATCAAGTAAAGCACGAAAATTGAAGGTATACGTCATATCGTTGTTTCGCGTGAAAAAAAATTGCGTTCTTTTTACTTTTAGCCCGACATCGACTAAAAATAGACACCGGAAGTGTCTGTTTTCCGCGTTTGTTTTTTGTGTAAATGCAGTTTAGTGTTTTCCGGTAGAAAGTCGAAGGATAACACGTAATAACTCGAACTTTGCAGTTTTCGCATGGTAACAAAAAAGTGGTCCAACAAAAAATTACACCAACTGTACAGCGTCGAGCCCTACGAGGAAGTACGAATCGAGGCCAACGATGGAAAAATGTAAACGCAATACCTTTCGAGTTTGGTGTAAGCTTCTTCGGCAACAGCGAAAATATGTGGCTCGAGATCGCCCATAGCTTGCCCTCTGTAAGCCCATATCGTATCGTTGCCATAGATCGGTAGCTCGTTGTACGGATTAAATGCGACGAGTACAATACCACAATAAGTATAAATGCAATGACGTTGAAAACGAACTTGCAAGTTGTAAAGTACTGCAGGTTCGTGAAGAAACGACAAAGATGTCAAATTGTTCTCGCCAATGAGAATGTCAGGATTACGTAAGGGTGGTAAATCTTTGTCGGTGCGTATGTCCAATTGGCGAGCTTGTTTCGTTTCCTCGGTTAATAAGCTCAATGACTTTTGACCAGGTTTGTAATCCTCCAATAGCACTGCACCTTCCCACACTTTGCTCTCGTGTGGTACCCATACTCGCGCACCCTGAAACAATAATTCGTTTTGTTCTTATCGTATATCCTTTGCCGCTTGTAACGACGAGCGATCTTTCCGACGCCATTACGACGTGTTGCGTGATTAAATTGCCGTAAACAACGATGATCTCGCCAATTTTCGATTAACCTACACAATTGAAATACATACGGCATGTAATCGAATTACTCGTTTTTACAAAACGTACAGTATCTACCGAAAAAATAAAGAAAAAGAAGGAAAAAGTAATTTTTGTTTAGTCGTCGAAATGGTTTAAAAGAAAGAGAGATCCTTTAGGAATTCACAAACGACCTTCGCGGAATGTTTCAACCGTAAATTCTAACTCCCCCCTGTACGTTGGCGATCGCGTGCTGCTTTGTAGCGAGAAAAGAGAGGAGTTTGGATACTACACCGCCGCGGCCAATGGCGATGCTGAGATTCGTAACGGTTTTCAACTCTGCATAGCCAGTGACCCTACACGCGAGGAGATGTAATATGGTAGTCGATTTTAGCATGCAACGCGAGAACGAAAGGTTACGCTGTTTTTTTTTTCATCCGATAGACGCGATTGGACGCTGTTGCGTTTCGCTTGATATAAACGTATACGTAAATTTCTGCAAAAATTCTATCCGTCTATCTATCCATTAAACGCTATAAACTATCGTAAATAGCTATTAAATGGCAATTTACACGCTCGTAAAGACCAAGAGATAAATGATTAATAATTAATCGATTACTGCGTCGTTTTACCATTTTATCCGTGTCACACGAGACAAAAAAAAGACAATTATGTAACCAGCCGGTTGATTTGTTGCGTGAAACTTGAACGATACACGTAACTGTAACTTTCAACGTTGATACATCCAACTACTCACCGAGTCATTCAAGCGCGTGTACATGTCGCTTAAAGATCTGCAATTTCCTCAGCAAAAGAAAAATTATAGAAAACCGATAACGAGAGGTTCAAGAAAAAGACAGTCGCGAAAGGCGCCAGTAAAACGGCATTCCAACGCGAGTTGTAGGTGGTATCGTCATTTTCTCCGGATATATCAAGTTTTTCTTTTGTATATTCTTATTACGATATTTTTCTCTGGATGTTTGCGATTATAAAGGTAAGGCTCGAGGGCTTGGATCTTCTTTCGAAGAACAACAGATCTTTGTTTTGTCTTACTTTTCTTTTCTACGGGCGGTTCAAATAATCGCTCTGCTATAAAACGCCTTGAGAACTCTTGTTTTCTCGAATAATTTCGTCTCACGTGAAAATAACAGATAATTTTTCTCGTAAAACCCTCGAGTTTTGTCCGTGAAAAACTGAAAAAGAAACTTGAATCGACAAATTTCACTGGATTTGGTTTTGAGAAGAGAAACGGAAGCGTCGCTTATTATCAATCGCGTCGCGAGAAAAAGAAAAAAACCCTCAGGTTCTTCTGCACGCAGCTATTCAATTACCTTGCGAGAAAGCAAAGAGAAGTCAGAGTAAACTTGGCAATGATCAAGGTTTACGATGGAAAATTGACGTAGGTCAACGGATTATCGTCGTTGTACGAAAGGCGTATCTTCGTTTCTCTCTTCTATCTGTTTGTCTATTTTTTACGAAACACTCTCGCATAGTTACGAAAATACTTTTGCGCAACTCGTATCGTCAAGGGAACATCGCTCGTACAACGTACATATGCATACACCTATTACAAACGCACAATGTAATTGAATTTCGCTCCAATTATAGTCGTCGAGTCGTTTACAATTTGAGGTATTCGTGTATCCATAGTGGGAATTATTGCACGTACCCCTCGTTACGAAATATTACAGAGAGATACAAATAAAAGTCTGGAGAAAATGCTTTTCCAGATCGTAAATCGTCTTCCGAGAAACTATAACATCTCCTCGAGCGACGCGACAACAAGAAGAAAGAATAAAAAAAGTGTCTGGGAAGCGTCTTCCAACACCGTACTGATGATGAAGCAGATCTTTTGTTTTTCTATGTAGCTTCTAATTACATAGGTATAACGTACAACTGTGATCCGATACTACTGTATATCGCTATGATCGATTAATTCATTCAATCGATCGTTTATCGCGTAGAAATCTCTTACGTTGCATTATTCCGTCGAGTAGACTAACGAAAAATGGCAAAATCGTCGAATGTTCGATATTAGGAACGCAAGTGAATTTTCTCTTTCGCGCGCTTACAAGCGTGTATACTTACATGCTCGCGCGCGCACAATGGACGGCAGATTAGAACTGCCGCAGACGCATCGACTTGCATAATACAAGTGTGCACACTTTCGCTCTGGTCTGTTACACTTTTCTCTTTCTCTCTCTCTCCCTCTCCCTCTCCTTGGCAAGTGTTCCAACTAACGCCTAAACTAAGATTTATTTTCTTTTCGTCGTTGTCGCTCGGACATTAGTTTACGAAAAATGGCAAACTTTAAAGATTACGTTTAATCGAAAATTACACATGTTACGTAAACTCGCGAGAGAGTGGAATGTCATTTTTTTTGCCATGGAGTTCCGTTCTGTTGCGAGGGAGGTATATAATCACAGTGAGCAAGCCGAGTGAAATTCATCGTGGGAGGTTATTCTTTTAAATATGTAGAGCAAGAGAGTTGAAAAAAATTCGTTATATAAATGGAAGTGACTTTGCAGGAAGCGTCAAGCCTATAGTTTCGTCTTTGACATTCGCAAATTTCACTAAAAGGAAACGATGATAATTTACAAGTCGCTTTTATATCCAAATGAAAATGCATAAAGGTGTATCGAAACGTCAATCTGGTGAAAAGAGAGGCAACAACAAAGTATGAAGTAACGAGAGAGGCTAACTGGAAAAACTCACCTTTCACCAAAAATCCAATAAAGCGGAGAATCGTATAATAAATTGTGCTTTACAATCGCAAACGAATCTTGTTTAATCTTCGTGGAACGAAAAACGATATGAATTTCGCGATTTGGCGTTTTTTTCACAGCGACTTTACGATAAACGCTCGTTTTTTCCACTCGTTATTCGCGTTTTATCGACCGATAGACACAAAACAACTAATTATTAGTTTGACTAACCGTGAACGTTTCGTTTGTTCGAACGACTTTATTATTTGCGAAAGAATCGAAATGTTGTAGCTTTCTATGTGAATTTTACAACAAGTATATTACGTCATTATTGCAACAACAAACAAAAAGAGACAACACAGTTGCATAATTCACTGGCATAATTTGAATGTAAGTGTCTGCAGACGTGTAGTTTCCCACACACGCGATAAAGAATTAACGCATCCAACGATGAACGGGGGATGTTGCGCAAAGAAAAAAAATCGCAGAATCTCCATATAGTTTATCGTATATTCGTAAACGCACGCGTTTTAACGTACACGACTTTCGCGTATCGATATTTTATATTGGCGCTAAATTAGCTAAAAATGTGAGAAAAAAAATAACGTCCATGTTTACAAATATTACCTGTCGTCAAAAGAACAATCTCAGCGTTATACGTAGAAATAAAACGATACGATACGTATAGCGCCCACGTAAACGGTATTTCCCACGCGCCAACGGTAAACCACCTAATTGATAGCCGAGGCTACCTGTAGCTTACTACTGCACTCTTTCTCTCTTTTAAAGGTGAGCTTCACAACGTTACTTGACGCGAGATAACAGTTTTCCGAGAGAACGACAGATAAAGGTTTTTACTGTAGTACGACATTGTTTTGTTGTTCTTTAGCGGTGTCGTTGAACTTGCCTTGCGTATTTTGTTGCCACTGTCGTCGTTGACAAGTCGATAAAATCTTTTGTTTGTACAAAAAATGTCCAACTGCCCTTGACCATTTCTACTTAAAAATTGGCGCTTTCTGGCGTGAAACCCTCAACAATTTATCGATGTCAACGTCATCTTGAACAATTTGTCAAACGAAATAAATATAAGCATTGTGGATGCCCCTTGACGAGAGTGAAGGTTCCCGTAAGAGCGCCAATGTGAACTCTCGTTTTTACTTGCGAGAGAGAGAGAGAGAGATAGAGGCATAAAGAGTACACATATATAACGGTAAAAAACGTGGGTTCTGTGTTTTTTTAACGTGTCGATCGAGACACGCGGTTAAGAGTTGTAGAATACTCTTTCTCAAAGTTTTCGGTGATGAGGGTAACGAGAGTAACGCTTGAATCGAGGGTAAAAATATCGTACGATTATCAATAGAACGACAGGAAATATGCGACAGACTTTCACCTCGAGTGTTTATTTATGCGCGTCTCATTGAGTTTAACGTTTGACATGGTAATGTAGTTAAGAAAAGAAACGTTCACGTCGACGGTCTTACTCAAGTACACTGCATCTGTCACATACGGTTAATGAGATTCCAGACAGTGGTGTCTTGAAGTACACGTTCTCGCTTTGAAAGAAAGACGCGTATTTGTCGTCGGTGAAACACACTTACTCACAGGATGCCCACGTGCAAGCTGCTATAAACTTTCGAACGTTAATAAATGAACGATGGCACAACATTTTTATTTGAGTATTTATTGCGAAAATATGCTTTTGACAAAAGGCTTATCTACGTTGATAACGTTATTCTTTATCAGAATACGTCAAAAATCACTTTCCACTCGAAGAAAAAGACAAAGAACAAGGTAATTTCTAACCAAACTAAATTAAAATGATCACCATTTCCAAGAAAGCTGTGGTGAAATAATAGACGATTCCATTCCGCGAGCTTCTCAAATGCATCGGCAACAAAAGAAACAAATGCACCCGGACACATACGAATGATAATTTTGTACGTCCGAGTAGTAGACTGGTCAACCCGATAACTAAAACTACGTCGCTTGCAACTCGTGTAATTTATAAGGTTTCCATCCATTCCACCCGCGTTCTTATTCTTCTTTATTTTTTGTTCGTTATTTGCTCGGAATGGGGATGTTGAATTTCAACGTGTTAAGAGGTTTAACGATAGGTTCGCGTATGTATGGCTTCGCGCGTTGGACTTTTTCTTTTTTGTTTCGTTCGGCTCAACCCCGCGATAAATCCACGCGAGTTAAAGGGAACGAGTTAAAAGAATCGGAGGTGAGTAGAAATAAGGAGCCTGTCAAATTGTTTATCAAGCCGAGTACATTCAACTTTACAGTATACGGCATCGTTCCAAAAATGGTCGTAAGTTTTTCTGCGCTCGTGTTTATTATTGTATATACTTGCACAAACGGTTGTGGAAACAACGTGAAAGTGCGAGTGTATAATTAAAACGGCCACTTATACGAGAAAACGCCGTGGTTTTTTACGCAGTTGTGGCTTCCTTTTCCTCTTCTTCTTCTTCTTCTTCTTTAGGCTAGTTTTTTTATCTAGCCTTGTCATCGCGTTGACGTTATGAAACCAATATTTGCGTTTTGTTGAAACTCCACATAGGATTGTTCTGTACAAATACTAGTTTCGCGTGATATTGTTGTCGCGACGTAACCGTTGGGAGTTCTCGTGGGTACTTTTTCGGCGCTGTCTTTTATAGAAATAGAAAAGTACTAGGGATACGAGCGAATGACACCTAACAAAATGATTCATTAAAAGCGATCGTTTTTGCGCTTCTGTATAATCTTATCAACTTGCACACCGTCGGTGAGTCAGTCTGGAATAGATAACACACGTATAGAGAGATAAATCAAATATTTGGTCATATTTTTCGAATCCTCGCTGTTTTACCTTTTCGTTAGAAATTCGAGGATCATTTGACACGTTAGTTCGTTGACCAGGCAAGGAACGATGTATTTTTCGGAATTAACAAAGCGATTAACAGCTCACTTGTTCGAACGTCAATATTGACTTATAGCAATTGTTTGGATACCTTCGTTTTATGCAGAAAAAATAATTACGGGACAGATAATAGATGCTAATCCAGTGTTGTCAAACCTTTCAAAAGTATAATTTATTTCGTAACGATAAGACGTTATCGTCGAAACAAAAATAATCCAATTAATTTTGTGTTTGAACAATTGCAACGCTGACTGTTAGATGCAAAACGAATCCGAGATACCTTGAAATATAATTATCGGCAAGTTGTCGCGCGAAATACGCTACTTATACGACGATTTATTCATTTATTTACTTTATTAGCTTTCCGAAAGAATCGAATTGAAATTAAATCAATCTGCGCAGAACTTTAGAACAATTCCAATAATAAAAGTAATAAAAGAAGGCAACGAGTTTCTTCGTCGGAAGACCTTTTTACACGTAGGCAATTATCGTCGACCAACTTAATTTTCTAGAGCTATTTATACTCTGTGGAAGGAAGAGAGCGGCAACCCTTTCACTCTATGACTGTGTAAGACGCTCGTGAATTTCACGGCGAAATAGCACATTTTTTTCGCTGCTTCATAACAACAGTTTTTAAACTACTTCTCCCAACTCAATTGACTTGGAGGAAAAAGGCCTATTTTGTTGTCTTCGAAGGTTCCTCGATAACGATACGAAATACCTAACACCACGACACAATTGAACTATAACCGCGAGCTTGTCGATTTCGAGAGTGCTCGTACGGCTACTGTAACATCCTTTAGACACTGTACGTTGCAGTATGTAGGATTCGAGAGAAAGGTCAGAAGGTGGCAAGCTGTACACGTACACACACCTACGGGAAAAGAGTCTTCGCCTCGATCAGCGGGAGAAAGTCAAGCTGTCGCGAGAAATTCAAGGGCTCGAATGCAATTGCTACTGTCGCTTGCGTTGTAGTCGATTGTAATTTATCCAACTGTTGCACGACGAAAGCTGTCCGTTGTGTGTTAGGTTTCTACTTGAAAAAACAGCCACTTAGCAGCGTGCATTTGTTGAAACGAACGACGATCTACCGAAAGCCCACCGCGCGATGTATTGGGATGTAGATCCCGCGACGACGCGAATTTCCACGAGAAAGTTGTATAAATTGTTTTGTCCGCTGGTTTTAGAAAGCGTTGCGGCTAAAACGTATTATCGATTATGTACCAAGTGAATTATATTATCGGATAACGTTCGTGGTTGTGCATTGCGACGGTGACGCGCTGTTTATGCGGGTAGCAATCAAATTACAACGGATTTCGTTGGGCTACGGATTAACGTTCCAGCTGTAATTGATCGAATCTTTGATAGAACTGAACGTTGTTTGTCTTTAAAAGTATTACAAGAACAATACCTTGACGACAATTTAAAAATATCCAAACGCGCTTTTACACATACGTACGATAAATGTTCGAGGACACACGAGTATTATCTGTTGTGCAAAGTCTGACGACAAGTACATATTCGCAAATATTGTCGAATCTCGCAAAAGTACTTGCATTTTTCACGACAATTTTACAATAAGCTCCTGTCATCAGGAGATGTTCTGATTTATCTATCGTAATGATGACTGATTAGAGATAAGGAATTCGGTATATAAGTGGCGTCTAAAAACAGACAATGCGCCAGTTTTTCACTCGTTGTATGGTAAAAAATAATTGTACTTGCTAATTCTCTTTCGTCAACCATGAAACTCTTGAGCGTGTTTGTTGTTCTTTGCCTAGTTGCTTGCTCAACTCCGTCTCCGTTGTACGGTGAGTTCGACAAAGGATACGTTTGTTCGTGTTGTAAATTTGGATGTACCGCGGTAACGAATTTCGAAAACTGTCAATGTTCTCACACGTTGAAATGACGCGTTGAACTTTTATTTCCACAGACGGATGCAACGACAACGTGCAGCTCTACTTTGACGATAATTCCTGCGTACAGATCCAATGTTATTTCTACAATAACCAGACGTTCCACGTCTCCAGAATGTCTACACACTCGTAAGTTAACGTTGGCAATTTACGCGAAATCCCACCGTACAATCGATCGCTGCACGACAAGCATGAGCGTTCGTTTATTTGCGTAATTCTGCAACGAACATCGTCGAATTACAATTGGACGTTTCTTTTGCAGCTGCCCGTTCCTAACGTGCCGATGGGGTCAGCAATTGACGGACATCGTTCCAGGAGACGAAACGGCCGTCTTCCCAGGATGTTGTCCTAAAGCTGTTTGCGAATAACTCGTAATACCGATAGAACAATGTAGAGTAATAATAACAGCGTTGTAAAAGATCAGCTGCTGCTAGCGAGACAAAGCTGATGGCTAAAGGTGTGTTGTAATAAATTTTATCGCATATCATACGAGGACGATTTCAAGCCAGTAGACGGTAAAAAACAACTGCCGCTCGCGTGTATCGCGACTGAAAAGCTCGCGCTAAGATTGACACGCTTGTACGAGAGCTCGGAACTCCAATGCCACTATATACGTATATATTATTGATTTTCCTCTCTCGCGTCGCCTCGACGAACGTCTATAAATGTTTACCTTTCGACAAGAGTAACACGTACGACGAGAGATAATCACAACAAAATCAGGTGTACGAATTTTCGGTGGCAAACTCCGTTCAATGTAGTTATCAAGGCTAACACGTTGCTCGGAAGTCCAATGCAGCCTCCTTCTCCTCTTCCCCCTACTCCTCTTTCGCTATCGATTTACGCGTTTTAAAGCCGAGAGAACGTAAAGTCGACGACGACGAACCACCAATTCAAGAAATATTCGTCTTTTGCAGCAAAACTATTTATTCGATTTCGAAGGTTGTGACCGATTCAATTATTTGTTTGTTCGTATTTGTACGAGGATAAAGCGTGTAAACGCGCTAATGACACGTGGCAATAAGCGTTCGCGATTATAACGTCACGATGATAAGGTTGATGCTTATTTTTTGTTCCGAGCAACCTACCGTTGACGCGCATAGCAGGATATAACCATCGAATATCTCGTAAAATAACCTTGCATTTTGGAAATCATCGTTTATTAGTCATGTCCGTTTTTTCACATCGTTGGTACCACGGCGACGCGTCCTCGAAGAGGAGCGAGAAAGAAGAGAGGGACAAGGAAACTTGCAGTTTAGAGTGGCGAAACGCGAGAAGGACAAAAGAAGCGAATACGTCATATGTATCCGCGTCGTCCTGACCTATATATGTGTGTGTGTGTGTATATATATATATTTAAAGCAGCGCACTATACAACATACGCGACCTGGAAAACTCGCAAACGCGCGCTTGTCTCAAATTGCGTAATTCAATGAACGCGGGAAGTTTCGTAATCAGTATTGTCATCGATGTCATTGATAAGAATTTGTTTATCAATTTGCAAGGAAATGAGAAAAAAAACGCTAACAGCTGTGTGCTGCATACGAACTCCGCATAGAACTTGGGTTTCGTTGTCGATACGACAATACACAAATATGGTTTAATGCGACAAAGACACGTGTAGAAAAACAAACAGGACAGGTACGTTGCGTGACTGTGCACGAGTATATTTGTCACGTGTGTATCCCTCGTTTTGTCGTCTGCTAACAAAACTTGATTTTCCCCCTTTAAAAAGATATATCCGTAAAACTAGGTCGCGTTTAATCGTGTATACGCGTATACCTTGCCGTAGAGTTCTCTGGTGGTCATGGCTTTGCGATATCTTGAATAGCGTTTTACTTTTTTTTAAATCTCAGCTACGATTGCATATCGAACGCACTCTATCACTGTTGGTCCACATCGTATATTGAACGACACGCCAACACCACCAACACAATAACACACTATATACACATGCTACTCGACTCTATACGTTTATTCAATATATATACGAATATATATATATATATATATATATATGCATATACACATATACGTCTATTCGCGCGCGCTTGCTATCGCGTACTGAGACAAATCGTGTGCGCTTCGTTCGGAATCGCAGACGAACGCGGCTGCGTGCGGCGAGAGAAAGAGCGAAAAGATAGTTGCGCGCGCACCTGTGAGCGCGCAATTCAATCCCTTTGAATATTGTGTACATTGATTCGAAAAAACATTACTCGATTAAGATAACAGTGGTATTTAATTAAACGAGATATCTCGTTTGCAAGTAGATCGATTCTCGCAATAGAGTAAGTTTTCTTATAGCTCGTTCAACGTTAACAAGGCCTTGAGGGAAATAATAGGACGAGTCTAATCAGCCGGAAAGAAGTGTTTACGGCTTGATTGGGATTCATGCGTATTATAAGAAATAAGTTGGCGACTGTTGAAGGATAGCGTTCTTAAACTGTAACCGTTGTTTGGGGAATATGGCAGCTTATAAAAAAACGCAGATTGATTAAACGTCGAGCGTGGGAAAGGTGGTTATCGACCTCGCAACGGTCCGCTTAATAGAAAAACAAGATAACGTTTGTTTACCAAATCATCGAGATGAGGAGGGGATGAAGTAACTTAACCTACTTAGACGAGTTTCACTTTGGAGAAAAACATTGGTGAAAATCATGGCGTTTTTTCAACTGTTGATAAAAGCACGAAAGCTACGAAAAGCACGACGTGTCTATCACGATGAAAAGTTACGTTCGATCGAGATATCCCGCGGTGGTAAAGTTCGATACACACTTGGACAACGTATACGTCGACGAAAAATATTGTAAAATTTTGGACACCTTTGTACACTTTTTACTTTCGAATGTAAAGTACGTATTTGACGAATCCCTTTCCTTTCAGATTCAAACGAAAGATTAAGAATATCTTGACAAGTTGTTGCTCGTGTTTGGAGAATACTTGGATACATCGTCAATTTGTGATGTTGAGGACGGATGGTACACTGGAAAATTACATTGCCAAAAGTGTTTGTGGTTTCGTTGCTGGTGTCGTCCTCACCTACGTGTTCTTCGTATTCTTTGTCTTTCAATTACAATTCGGTCTCATCTCCGCTACTGTCGTTTGCTCTATCGTTGGAGTTGTTATGAGTCTTGGTTTGGCTTTTTATCCACGTGTCAGGTAATTTTGTCGTTATAACGCAGAAAAAATCCGTTCACAGTTGTGTTCTAACTTGTTCTTATTTTTCTTTTTTATTTCTTTTACAAAAGTAACATTTATGCGACAAAGTAATAGGTTTTTCCTCCCATAGTTTTCTAGTGGTTGACGCGGGTAAGTATAGGTTCACGCTCAATTTAACGTCACACTCTTTGCACAAAAAAATAAAAAAAAACAATGTTCCGTGGGTTGTGAAGAACACGATGATTACTCTACCGATGAGAAGACGTTTCAACTTGTATTATTTGAAGAAAAAAGAAAAGTTGTAGTGTCCTCGCTTTGTTCGAGTATACAAAGTTAATACGTCTATTGTAACCAAAAATTAATCGTTCAAAGATGTACAAACATTAGAACAGCGATGGAGGGAGAGAGAGAGAGAGAGAAAAGAAAGAAAGAAATGTAATTAAATCGTTCAAGGTGCATGGTGTTCCTCTTCCTGCCACAGTTCTTTTCGAAACGCGGCCGACAAGCGCTCATGGCTTATGCCTTCATCCTGGCGCTCAGCGGACCGGCGAAAAATGCTCTCTACAATATTGGAGTATTGTCGGAGTCATTAGCTTGCGGTCAAGTGAGTCGAGCTATTTTATAATTATTTCGTCAAACGTCGAGCTTGACTTTATTCGTTACGATTACGTTGTACAAAGAAAGAATATAGACTAAAATTCGCACGTTTCCGCAATCGCAAGGAACAACTGAAGGAAGCAGTGAAGGTGGTGATCGAGCTGGTGAAGCAACCGTTTTACGCGCTACGAGATTCCTTAGCTTTAATAGTCAAGTCCATCAAAGCTATCGTCCAACGTATCAAGAAAACTCTTATCGCGATGAAGAGACTTGTTATTAGCATTCGTAAGGAACAATAGCTTCGACGATTCACTCGGGTTTTTTGTTACTTGTTACTTTTTACAAACTCTTTTTCTTTTGTTTCGTCAAGTACAAGTGATCAAATCAGCGTTCGATTGGTTGGCGAGTATCGTGAGTATTTGTAACAAGAAACTTGGTACACCGTACGAACGTTGTCAAAACGCATTGGACGAAGCCGTAGCCGACTGTTCGGAAAAGCTCGGTTTGCTCGATGCTGTCTGTAACGTTACTTATGTTGCTAGCAGTGTGTGTTACGCTCTCAAACCGTTAGACCTCATCTGCGTACTCAGCGATTTCGTGTCCGACGCTATTGTCGGCGTCGTGAAAAAGCGTAAATGACTTTGCGTTTTGTTTGATCCGATCAATGCTCGCAGGCTCAGGTGTTTGCTTTTTTCTTCAGAACTCGTCAAATTTTCACGCGAGTTGAGGGCAATGTTTTACGTGAAGATTAAATTCTCTCATTCGTTTCATTTCGAGACTAACAAAAGTCGCAGTCTTGCCGATATATCGAAAAGTATCTCGTTGGAGATCAAGACGAAAACCAATCGTTTTATATCGCTCTTCGATTGGGCTGGCTTCGTCACCAGTTTTTTTTTCTTGTTTTTACTTGTCAAGTAAGTAGCACCCTTGTTCGGCGTTATTCTTTCGAACGAACTAACGTTACGTTGCAGGGTGGTTTATTATCGATACAAATGGCTGACGAGCGATCGCTTCGACAACCGTTACATCTTGAGTCACATGCGCGACATCGATTTGCGTCGAGTGAAACAGGACAAAGAAACAATTTTCCCATTGAATCGACGCGAGCGTAACAAGTACGCGCCGCTCACATCGATTCTACTCGTTCAGTCCGAGCGAATTCGACTCGCCAAATCGGCGGTATTCCTTGCTGTTACGTCCGTCAAATTACTCGTCTACATGGCTGTGGATTATTGTCTATTTTGGATTTTAGACACAATCCGGTAATACGCGTGTACATCCGTCTGATAAGTATTCAACGCAAGAACGGTCGTGTCAGTGGATGAATGTCTGTCGTAGATATCACGGACGAGGCGAGACAAAAGTACCGAAAGAGCCATACAGCAGTTCGGTCGAAGTGAAAGGTAATGGTTTTCTCGCGGATATTTATCGCAGTATCGTCGACGCGTTTTCACCTTACACCGACGAGAGTCACGACGTCGAAACGATACCATGCCTGCCCGATCCCAAACCACCGGATTACGATACTTACGTGAGAATCATCACTATGGCGTTATTCTGCTGGATTATGGCACTCTTCGAGCCTTACGGCTTAAGACTTCGACACGTTGTACTTAGTCAGTATTACCCCGATCGGGCGAAACAACGAGCGGTGTGGTTGTACAATCACATTATGAGGTAGGTCGATAACGAACATGACAAATAAAAAGAATAACGATAGTAACATTGTACGCACGCGTAGATCTCGGGGTTCGTTTCTGAAATATGCCCGCCGTCAATTACGTCGTAGTTTCGGTACAACTCGAGCTATCGAACGAGTAACATTACGCGAACGCTTGTGGTCAGTTTGCCCGTTGCTCAATCGACTTGCACCGATTAAATCGAAAAACGCTTGTCTCGTTTGCGGATCACCCGAGAGAGATAAATCAGCACCACACGTCAAGTGTCCAACACCCGCTTGTCCTGGCGTTTATTGTCCGCAATGCTTTCAAGACTTACGTAAATTGTGCACTATTTGTCTCTCGCCCCTGGACTACGGCGACCTCACCGACATGAGCGAGGAAAGGTTGGTCTGCTCGTTTCCAGAAACGACCGTTCTTGATCGTTACTTACGGTTGATTTGTCCTATTAGGGATTCTTCGGAAGACGAAGTAGATTTGACTCGATTAAGAGAGAGGCTGAAGGAGTTGGAAAAGCAGAAAGACCAAGTAACAAAATCCGGAGAAAAAGTAATTGCCGATGAAAAAATACCATTGTCCGAAGTAGAAGAAACCTCTGGAGACGATACCTCGTCCAAGTACAGTTACAGTTAGTCTTCGAGTTATTTTACAAGTACATCGTGCAAATACTTGGACGGACGCGATTGACCGTCAAATTTCGAGCAGGCTATCAAGAAGAGCAATCCCCGGATACAAGTGCGCCCCACAGGGTCAAGTTTAAAGATCTGGAGGCTCAAGAAGTTAGGGACGACGTGACTATGCAGGTAAACGTTCAGAATCTATTTCACTCGACAACTCCCAACGCTACAAGTTCCTCGTGTACGAAGGTGTTTAACGAACCTATCGAAGCTGAGAGCAGCGAAGAGCAGGTCTACTGCTTTGGACTCGCCAAATGGTCAAAAACAAAGAAGCCACTTTTGACTGAAGATCGTTCAACGTCCATAGGGGATACGGAATCTTGGACCACCGATGAAATTGATATCGACGATGACAATGTACTCGACATCGAGATCGAAGGCTCGATGCACTCTACCGATGAGCTGTTACCTCGCAGTTTTTGCGACAGAAAATTCAAAAGGAAAGCTGGCAAATTCGCTAGATTTGTCGAAGCTTTTGGTAAACTGTTCGTCAAGGTAACTGAACATTTATCTTCACCGACGGCAAGAATGTTCGACAAAAAACGTTCTTATGAAATTTCACGCAGAAAAAATCGAGCCAAGCAAAAACTTACAAAGATTCGATTCAAACAGGAGATTCAGACGGCAAAGACTCTTTGTCATCTTCGACGTCATCCGAATGCGATGAAAATCGCAAACTTCTTCGAAAATCGAAAAGTCATGAATTCCATTTGAGAAAAAGAAATATCACTACAGGACAAGTGGCAAACGATAACTATGCTTACGAAAAGTCTTGCGAATGCGTGGTCAAACAAGGCAAAGTCGCGAAAGATTCGTATGCAGAGCCGTTGAACTTTGAGACAAAGGAACTGCCAAGGTACGATCCACTGTGCGTACAACTCCCATGAAATACACGATAAATTTGGTCAAAATTGTCCTTTGTCACTCTAGACATCTAAAGTCAGTTTGCAATAATACAAAGTACTACGAGATAGACGAGAGTGAATCCTATAATTCACCGATCGAAAAGATTCAATACCAAGCGGATTACAGTAGCTTCACTGATACTCGATCCTCCGTCGATAGTGATCCATCGCGCGAAAGAAGTTCAACGTATATCGACGATAACGTGAGCATAGAAGCAAACTTTTAACAGAAAATTATGTTAATTGGTTGTATTGTTTCAAGGATTCTTACATTTATACGTCGGAAAACAACGAACATCGTTACGATACCCAATTTACGACTTCGAATTCGTCTCTACTCGAGGAGTGCGAATTCTCAGAGATATCGAGTGACCATTCGGGTGAATATCTTCTTATCGGCGTTAATCGTTCTGCGAGTAGTGGAATAATTTTTTTCTCCCATTTTTGACCAAGTTAAACTAATTGATTGGCGAATCGACAAAGCAAACGACGGCGAACGACTAACCGAAGAGAGCAAAATCAACGACGACAGCGACGAGAAAGGCTCGAAATATGAAAAAATCAAATTCTACGAGCCTATTTCGTCATCCGACATGTTGGACAATAACGGTCGGAAAGGAATCTTTGGAAAGAGGGAAAGATTCGATAAAAAAACGCAAACGAACGAAGACTCGGACGTGTTGCGAAAAGATAAAGTTGACAAGGAGACTGCAAACGCGAGAAAGAGAAGCTCCTTGATACAAGTCAAAGTATCCGATGTTGAGAGCGAAAAAAATGTGACAACGAGCGACGAGTTTTACAATGTACAAACGTATAGCGACATTGATGATTATAGGTATCCAATTAAATGAACTTACGTTCGTTACATCTATTTTTTATTCGCATTTTGAATTTCCAGGCAAAACAAAGAATCGGCACAGTCTCGACGTAGATGGTTACGAAATCAATCTGTTGACGGATTTCAATCGATCGTTAATGCAAGAGAGACGAGAGATAAGTAAGACGTTGTATTTTAATTTACGTTTCTTTCTTGTACGCGTGGATATTGTAAAAAGTAATATGCACAGGCCTCAAACAGCACAGACAAGAGATCAAGGAACCTACGTAAGATTCAAGTCCAAGAAAGTGTGACGCTCCATCGGATTTCTATATATCGTTACTCGAAAAGTACAAGGATTCAATGTAAAAAGAACGCCCCAGTTCGTTGTAAAAGTTGTATTGTAAATAATCCATAGTTTTCATGTATACAATATTGAACGAGCGTGTAAGCCTGGATTATAATAAAGTATTGTTTGCGTGTTTTTTTATTAAATTAACATATACTCACGCGTATGGAGTAGAACAATGAAACTTTGACTACACGCGAATCCGCGTTAGATCGACGATAAAAGCTTGGGCGCTTTCTATTTAGGCTAATTTACGAGTAATCAAGAGGAAGGGTTGAGCAAGTCGTTTGAACGTTCACGAAGAACTACCTATGGCTCTGGTCGTTCGCCAATATACGCGTAATCGCACGTTAGATGGGCCGGGCGATTATTTTACAATTACGTAACGTACGAGCGTTGATCAAACAGAGGGGAAAAACGAGATTATTTGATCATAGTTTTGAATACCGTGGAAAGCGAAAATATCGTTTTTAGAGTTTCACAGTAAAATTGTAAATTGATAACGGTATATTTTCCAAATTTCAACTCGAGAGGTTTTTGGGCGCGAAGGTGTACAAAATTGATCAACTTTCTTATCACGAGATCGTCTAAACATTCGTCGTAAATATCTTCTAGATTGTTGGCAACTTTTAAGCTCTCCTCTTTAATTTGTTCACCGATCAAACAGATGAAAAAGCATTCCACCAGGGCCAACGAGAGGAAGGACAACATTTTCACGATCACCGCCAAACTGTCCGTCTAGAAGCCAGAAAAATCGGAATTACACAAAACTTTCGTTGTCTTTGACTTTAAAACCAAACTCGCGGTGTACTTACGTAAAGTGCATTTAATCCAGAAAAGCATACGATCATCGATAGTAAAACATGCTGCAATAAAAAGACGATCGAAAAGTTTTTCGAGATCATATAGCCGTGATCGAGTACTTTGGCGTGTTGTTGAATTATACGAATCAAGCTTTGTCTACACTTCTTCAGCGTTGTCAATTTGTATTGAACAATCTGAAGTTCGCTAAATAGTTGACAGATGAAAGTGGTGCAATATAGATCGCAGGACACCGCGCCAATAAAACGAATAATATAGACGATCACTTCGATAAAGTAGACAATCTGAAAACTAAAAGTCACGTATAGTCAACGGTTGATGTTTAAGTAATATCGACCAACGTCTATGTACCCTGGAGTCGTGTACAAGTAATCGGGCATATATCCTTTTAATGGGAATACATTGGTTTGATTCGTCAGCCAAGGTATCAAAAAATACAGGACGGTGACAAGAGTGTAGGATCTGATGAAAAATTTTATTAATCTATTTTGCAACTTGAACCAACCATCTGATATATGTTTCTCGTTTAAAGTTTCTTTACTCGTTAGATTAAATTCTAGCGTCATCGACAGAATTTTCAAAACGTTTGTCCTAAAATAAGACAAAAACAGAAAAAAACATTTCTCTAAACTATAAAACAACAATGTCATCGATGGAAAACATACTTGCCTGTTAACGACAATTGGCACACTTTTGGCAATCGCAAGAGCTGCTACCAAAGCCTCAAGAACAAATCTGCAATACGTTTGGATTAACATTACAAATGATGCTTGCATAAAAAAAATGCATTGTACGTTACTCCGTTAAGTTGAGGTTGTCCTTTCGATTGGCAACAGATGACAAGTGAAAAATTAATCCTCCAACGGTAACAAATATCACAAAGTAACTTTTGATCCACCAATATACACCAAGAAATTGATCGTCCTCGGGCCATAATCCAATCGCACGATGGAAAAATGCACTCCAACCAAACAAGTCCTTCCGCTGAATCAACATACTCTTCTATACCGAACAATACGCTGCTCTCGTTCCAAATACAACTCGACCATTGTTACAATTCCATTAAACGTATTTGGGGTTATTTAATTACTATAACGAAATAAAATATTCATCGATTGGATGTCGATGACATACGTGAAAGGCCTTGAATATTTAAAACAAAGTATTTGCGTCTAACATTAACGACTCTTTAAAAGCTGGTTCGTACAGGATGACATAACGTTTCGATATAACCGAGTGATATCGGAAAATAATTATCCGAGTATATTGATTCAATTTCTCAAATATCCCGTAATTAATGCATTTTCAAACGTACACTTGTGTGGTCGACCGCCAGCCATTTATTCGTTTCCAACGTTACCGTTTTCTAGAGCACTAGGGTCGCTTTGCAAAACGGTAAATTTACCGAAATTGTCCGACATCGTCTCAATTGTCATAACCATTAACGTAAAGTATACGAGCAACGCAAACAAAAAGTTTACGCGTTTTAAACAATCAAAGTAACACTGGGTGAGTTTCGTCGTATTCCTGATCATAGAAGAAGAAAAAGTACGTGGCCTTTGTAGAAGTCTCAATACACGCGCAACAGATAACGAATCAAGAAAATCCCTCGTCAATTTATCGCAAGAGTTTGCGAACTTTCCACTCGTTGGTCTTTGATGAAAATGAGTTTAATAATACATTTATCCATCGAGGGAGTCGCAGCGATTTCCTACAAGGACATACAAATAAGATTGATAACGAAGACGATAATCGATATTTTCATTTTTACCGTGTATTACCGAGAAATTAGAAAGACTTTTTCTTACATTATTGTTCAATTGTAATCGCAACTGATATGGCCATGACTGTGCCAGCAACAGCCATTTACACACGTACGTAGCGTACGCTTGTAAAACATACTTTGTTACTCGACTTTGACAAAATCGGATAATCGACAATACAGCACGTGTTTGATATAAGCCAAATTGTTTTTTTCCCCCTAATACAAATGTACACATTTTAAGGGGATTTTTCAAACAACTCTACCTCGATGACGTTGAATGCGTGCACTGTAAAAATGTCAAATCTCACGTGCAACGCGAAAAACCTCGGCCGTGCTTTGGAACTCGAGGTGAAACGTCCAACGACGATTTCACGTCGATACTTCTCATCGTGGGTGTGGGATTTCGATGTTTAAAAAGTGTCGTACACACTATCTTCGTTTGTTAAAAAAACCACTTGTTTTGAGATCGTAACCTAATCTGGAAATGATATCTAACCTTAGTTTAAAATTCCGAGTGGTTAAAAAAAAATCCCGTGCGAGTTTAATCGTTGAGTCGTGTAATCAACCGAGAAATTCTGGCTTTCGTTAGATTTTCAAGCCAATTTTCTTTTAGATTCAACCAATTGAATATTGCAAAAAGTGACGAGGAAAGATCGACTGTTCGAAGCGACAATCGTGGTATGATTGGAAACGTCAACATTTACATTTGCTCCGACGCGTTTGAAAAAAGTCAGAAAGTTGTCGAAACTGATACAACAACTGACGACGTTAGCAATACTTTGAAAACGATCAAAGTCAAAACTAACTCGTCAAATGTCGTTTCAAGTAAATCTGTTTTTTCACCTGTTTTCGATCGGTTGTCGACTAACCTTTCTACCTCTATTTACGAAATATAGTTTTTCATAAACAGACAAACTAGATAAAATTGAGGATAATCGGAACGAACGCTGGAATACGAGCGACGCGGTGAACAATCGACAAAAGTTCGCCATGACTACAAAGTTGAACGAGTCTCGATCGAATCGAGTAAATTCTAGGCCAAACGTAGCGCAAAACGATAATACAAAAATATTGGAAACTCCCACGAGTGCCTATGAAAAACATAAATTAGTCGGCATTAGCTCGTGTCGTTGTCCGCAGTACGACGAAAGCGATTTATGGCTGAAGAATGTTGTTAACGGTAAGCGCGAAAAGATAACCGTCGAACGGACAGTAATCAAAGAACCGGGTGAAGACGATAAGTAAGAAGTTTGCCTATAACCTCGATCATTTTTACGTGCACTCGTGCTGTACTTTCCAATTCGATAAAACGGTTTATCTTCTAATCGACGACTTTGTTGATGTTGTAGAATTCTGTCGAAATCGTGTAAGAACAAAAGTAAAACAGGCCCTACGGAAAAACACGAGACGAAAACTAAAGACAAACTTGCTCGGTCGAACGATCGTACGAGTGATACGGTTAAATCGAAAAACGGCAGCAGGAAACGCAAAACTAAAAATGAAAAGGCGAAAGGAGAAAAGGATCGTAAGGAAATGTCAGCTGCCGAAGAAAAATTGTCGAGTAAAAAATTACTTTCGAATCAAAATAAACTAGACCAGAAGCAAGCGAAACCATTGGACAATCGACTAAACGTATTCGAGAAAAAATCATCGTTGCAAAGGAAAGATAAACTAGAAACAAATACATCGACGAAAGGGAACAACTCTAAAAATAAGAGTACGAAAAATATGAAAAGGGAACGTTTCCCGGTACAAACCGTAAAAGCTAAAAATAGACCTTGCGAACATCGAGAAAACGCAGTGAAAGTGGAACAATCGAAATTAAATAACCACGCAGAATGCGCGAAAAGCGAACAAATTGAAAAGGACGATTCATTCTTAGCAAAATTGTTTAATTTGTTTCGACGTAAACGCGACGTGCCGAAAAGAAAATTGACCAAAGCCAAAAGTAGACGCAACGAAAGTTGTACCGAATCGAAGAAAACAAGAAGAACGAGTAATTCCGTACAGCGTACGAACAAAAGTAAAAGAAGAAGACATAAGTCAGAGCTAGCAGGTAAAATCAAAGGACGACGGTTTAAAGAACAAACTTTCATTTCGTTTAATCAATCTAATGTCCAGGTAAGCGAAGCGCGAGACGACGGTAAAAATCAAACGTCGAGAATTTGTAAGCACGCGAATAAATCGAAAATCGTTGCTACGGCCGATTATCTCGAACAAGAAAAGTTACGCGAAGAATTGTCCGCTGCGAACGAGAAACGCGAAAGCAACAAGAAGTCAAAGCCCAGCGACGGTCTAAATGGGCACGTCCCGAAAGAACACGTCAAGCCAAATCCTTTACAAACGAATCGTTCGCGTAATTCGCTACGTATTTGTTTCTCGTGTTTATTTCCGTCGAGCAATTGTTTGTGCAAACAAAAGTTTGGCGAAAACCAGTCGTGCGACTGTCAAAAGGTGGTGACATTCCACTGCAACGACCATTCGGAAACGTTCAGTGACAAAAAGCCACATGGGTCAGAAATTTTACCCTATCAGAAGCTCCCATACTTTCCCAAAGTAGTTCGTGAAATTCAAGAAAAAATGAACGATTGGACGAGTTGCCAGGATAGTTTAAGACGTGGCTATCCTGAAAATCGGATCAAGCATAACAACAGGTTCGTTGTGTTTCGTTTGTCGGAAATGACTCTGAGAATAATTTAAAAAACATCGGTTTTTCTGGCAAGGTGTACGTGCATCTGCGAGGAATGCAACTCAAGCCGCGTTAAAGACGATCGCACCGATAAGAAGCCACGGGCCAAATGCTATTATTGTAAAAACCTACCTCAGCGGTGAGCGCGTTATAATTTCCGACGATTATTTATCAATCGAACGATCTTTTTTCTCCTTCTACGCGCGTAATGTTTTCGAGATAACTTTCGCGATAAAAACAAGACATCTTACGATTTTCCATTGGTGTGCATTGCGATTATTGAGTTATTAAGGAAACAAAAAACTTGGATAATGTCGTATAAATGTTCTTAATTGTACGCTTATTCGATATAGATGTTGTTGCATTATCGGAACACCTCGATGCACGTCAAAACACTGAGATGGATCATCGGAATGGCTTATCTCGATTACTCTGAAAACAGCGTGAAAAGTAACGCGTGTACGTTGTACCGTTGCCGAGGATGAATATCCAAAAGATACATTCGCACTCGATGCCTCGACTCTAGCGATATTTTAGCTGCACCTGTGCTCTTTAAGATCGCTGTGCCTTGTGCGTTGAAACACATTTTTGGTAAATTACGCTAATTCTTTGACTAAATTCCACTCTGAACGATGACCAACCGCACAAGTGCCGGACTTGTACACCCTGTGTATTTTTTCAATAATTGCCGATAAAAACGTAGAACTACTAAATCTGAAAGCTCGCCGTAGTCGTAACGGTAATAATACGTTAGAATTGGAAACGTTCGAGCGCGTCTCGACTTCAATAAGCGTCGTTTCAAAAGAAATAGGATAAAAGATCAACACAAATGTTATTCGCGCGATAATACACGCGATTATCGCAACATATAAGTCGAGTGCATTGTACAAAAAATTAGCCAATATATTTACATTTTTTTCGTATCGTAATTATTGAAACAAGTTGATTTTTTTATTGTTGTCGCGTGACTGTTGTTTCTTTTCGTAGTTGTATACGAATCTAGCTTCCGTCGATTATTCTTTCACAGCTCGACCGATTATATCGCTTCAGTTTTAAAGTCGCTTTTATAACGCGAGTGAGTTGTCTGTGCGTGCGTGTGTGCGCGCCTCTGTGTGATTTGAGTAATCGATCTTTTCCGATGTTTTTCTCTTAATATACGACCAACAAATAACTTCCTTGCCAATTGAACAAACGAACAAAAAGAAAGAAGGAGAAAAGCGAAAAATTCGTTGAAAAGCCAAGCCCCAAATATTTTCCCAGCTTGAGCTCTCAGCGGTGGTGGCGGCGCGGGCGGTAAAAGGTAAAATATTATGTCTCGAAGTAGTAGAGAGAGAGAGAGAGAGAGAGAGAGAGAGAGAGAAAGAAAGGGAGAGGGGGAAATTCGGTATCTGCCTCGAAGATTTCTGGCTGTACACAAACGCGTTGTAGTAGTACACGACACACAGTACTTCGAGACGCACGTAAAGAAGAACATTTTAATATCGCTTTGTTTTTCGTTTCTTCGTTGTTGTTGACAGAAAATAAAGAAAAAAAAATTGTAATAGAAGATGGACGCGTGTAGTATGGGTTCCCTATTGTTGGAAAAGAACAATCGTTTAGCCAAATATGCAATTCACAAAAATGTTTGCTTCGCCAACAACAACGACAGTGATAATAAATCGATAACGCTCGATGAGTTGATTGAAAAATTACACGAAGCTTTTGCTACTAATGATGTTGATATCGATTATGTGCAAAATCTGATGACTAGTTATAAAAGCAATCCACAAGAATGGAAGAAGTACGCCAAATTTGATCGGTACAGGTAAGCATCATTGATATTTGTTTCTTTATTTTTTTCAGACCAATTCTCGTAGACGTTTTAATACTCGACAAAGGCAAATGTCATTCGCTATTCGCACTGCCATTTTTTTTTTTTTTTTTTTTGAGAAAGAGTATGGATTCCACGCTAACCTAACGGAAGCATTTTATCACCTATTGCATACCTTAACGGTCGCGGCAAAGCGTTCGTACTCGTATGTGTATAAGAAACTTGTGAAACAGAACAATTAAAATGTCTCTCTCTCTCTCTTTTTATTTCTTAATTGTCCTTCTCACTTGAGGATATCTCGAAAAAGCTCGATAAACATTGTTAAGTAGACGAACGAAGAAATGGAAAATATTTTCATCAAAGCGAGATTTCAGGCGGATTTCCTTGGAAAAGTTTTTCAATCGCGAAAATATACGCAGCAGACGCGTGTATTTTATAAGCGTAATGCGAGTTCACACGCGGGTTATCGATGCGCACTCGGCAATATTTACTTTAAGGTCGGTAAATCGACGTATACATACATACACACGCACGCGCGCATGCACACACAGACATCTAATGTGAGTTATGGATGCTAATACGAGATAACGTATATATTTTACGCAAATTGTTAGATTTACTTTTTCAGACTATTACATCGTCGCGATTGACCGTGCTCGACTGAAAATTTATCAACAAAACCAAAATGTCCCACGATTTATCGTAATCTGATACGTTAATTTACGTATTTTCCGCGTCTGCCAATATATCTTTCATTTCGATGAATTTAAAATCACAAATTCAGATAATACTTGCGAACGTACACATTGTTATGGAATTGATACAAGATTTTTACACGAAAGCCCTTCGTTCGATTATTGTTAAAGCATTGTCGACGCTGACGAAATATTACTGGATAATTTCGTTTCTACTTTGTTTAGAAGTAAAGCTTTACTCGTTACTTTGGCGTCAATCGGTTGATTATTTGAGATTCCGATAGATGTATTTTTTATAAATGACTAATATCAAGCAGATGTTATAATTATACGTTAGCGGCCGATAAAAACGAAGAGTGACTTATCGAACGTTAATCGTCTTTGGCGTCTTGCGGCTCGACGCCGTATTTTGGCAAACCAATCGAATAATCACGCGATAACAAACGATTAAATTCGTACAATTTTCCCGTCCTAATTTTAAGCTATCGTATTTTGTTAAATTTGACTCATCAAATCAGATAGCTGCTATCGAATTTGCTCTTCAAGTATATAACGATCTCAATCGCGTGATCGACCATAAAAGAGAAAAGAATTAATGAATTTTCGGTGATGTCGTTACTAAATCTATCGAACGAGTAATCCATGCGTTGCCTTAAATAAAAGTCAACGATATAAAACACAGATGCACAAACATCTGCTGGAAGAACAGATCGATAAACGAGATCAAGATCACATCTATAGAAACCGCATCGATAATTATTATTATCGCATGTTTACACATTCGCCAAATAAATTCGATAAAAGCGCGTAATCTCTCGTGTTCGTTTCTCTTTCAAGTATATATCTTTATCGTTCGCATAATATTGTTGTTCAGCCGTTTCTCGATTGACAACATAGCTTCACGTTTACATTGATGCGCGCTTGTTATCTTACGTATTTGTTTTACCCAACTGCGTCATCATTCGCATTTTCTCGTAGCATCCAAAGGAAAATAGAGGAAAAACCAACGACATATATACACAACGACAAAGCTTTCGCGTATACCATATCGTTATTTAGAGGTACAAACGGAGCGCGATGAGAAAACGACGGAAAAAAAGAAGAAGAAACGTCGTCGATCGTTAACCACTCGATTACAAACTTAAAACGCGACTAATCGCAATGTTATCGTTCTCTTTTTCTCGCAGGTATACGCGGAACTTGGTAAACGAAGGTAACGGCAAGTTCAACTTGATGGTGCTATGTTGGGGGGAGGGACATGGCTCGGCAATTCACGATCACGCGGATGCTCATTGTGTCATGAAAATCATTCAGGGTGAACTATGCGAGGTTGTTATTTTTGTTGGCTTTGTATTGAAAAAAAAAAAAATACATATATATACTTATCTAATTGAATCGAGTCGTTGTCGATAAGATATAACTCATTTATGGATATTACAATCAACAGACAAAGTACAAGTGGCCAAAAAAGTACATTAACGACGAAGGCAACGAATGCCAAGGCGAGATAGAGGAAATCGAAAGGAGCATATACGGCACCAATGACGTTACGTACATAAATGGTAACATTCTAATCATATTTGAAGCAATTACAACGACATTCGTATCAAACGAAACACCTATAAACTTAATTATTTCTAGACTCAATTGGTCTGCATCGCGTAGAAAACTTGAGTACGGTCGATCCAGCTGTATCGTTACACTTGTACTCGCCACCGTTTTCGGAATGTTCTGTCTTCAATAAACAAACTGGTCAACAAACTAAAGCTAAAGTGACTTTCTGGTCGAAATACGGAGAGCGTCGTAATAGAGTAAGCTTTCATTTCATATTTTTTTCTACGTTAAATTTATCGCGTTGTATATTTATGAATTCTAATTGTTTCCTACAGGAAATTCAAGAAACCAGAATACCAGAGGATAACTAACGCACTCTTGCTCCCTCGCTCTATGATTTTCTCTCTCTCTCTCTCTCTCTCTCTCTCTCTCACTCTTTCTCTCTTTGTTTACGGATGCATTTTTATCTGTGAATGTGATAATACTGTAAATAGGAGGAGTTTTACATTTTGTTTCTTTGTATTGAACAATACGTTGTTTTTAAGCAATAACGATTACCTCTGTGGAATATTATTATTATTATTATTATTATTATTATTATATATACATATATATATATATATATATATATATATATATTATATATATATTCTTTACGAGAATAATTTTTTTTAGTTTAATTAATTTTAATGCGACAAGTTGGAAATGGAGATTTTTAATAAATATATGTATATTTTTACATTTGCAGCTGTATGTTGATTTTACGGACCATAGGTTGCGAATGCGACCTGCGGCATATTTTAAAATAAACGACGAATTTTATTAAAATCCACGAAACAGTTGTTTTCTTTTTCTTCTCTTTTTTATTCCATAAAATTGAAATACCAATTAATGAACGGATCAAAGACGTAATACACAATGTATTCGTCCAACGTGTTGAAATATGAGTACATCCAGATACGATTCAAACCTGTACATACGTTATATGTCTGCGTAACCACATGTCGTTTACGTTCATTCGATCGCCAACTTATTATGACGGAAAGTCTTATCGCGAGGTGAAGATGAATAACAGCCAAAAAGTACGTATACGTGTGTGTGTGTGTGTGTATGTATATATATATAGATAGATATAGATAGACAGGTGGATAGATAAACAATTATTGTGTTTCGGTAAATGACTTTTTGATCGTTTTATCGTCATTCGGCCTACTTTCTTATCGGCTTGAGATCTCGAAAATACCCATTGCTTATCGTACTTTTATAATTTATTCCAAATTACACGTAGCTATACAAAAGTACGAATCGACAATTTCTTTGACAATTATTCGTAAAAATCTTTTGTTGTCGAATAAACCTTTAATACAGCAAAAATTTACGCGTCAAACTACTCGATATTCATTATTATTAGCTTTTTCAATGAGTTCTACGCAACGCTTGGCTTAAAAGTATTCTAAAAGTTCACGCACGCGCATTAATTGTTACGTTTGAACCGCGTGCAAGTCAAAACAATTGTTCTTTCGTTTTCATTAGAAACGTTATCCTAATGCTCCTATGTACGCAACGATGAAATGTCAATTTTTCTTTGTTTGCAACAATCAGTGTCGCAAGTATTGTTTTTCAACCGGACACGGAAGTAGCCGGCAACCTCCAGGAGAACGCGTATCAAATTAGTATACAAGCAACTCGCCGACTCCAATCGTTTCCCCTCGTAGTCTCAAAGTCGAAAAAGTATGCGTTAAATTGGGTTACAATTGTTATTTTGAGTCAAGTTCTTTAATCTAGAAGTGCCAGTGATCATGACAACCCCACCGTGGACACATCTACAACGGGTCCGAAGACTTTACAAAGTTGTTTTGAGGTTACATCGAGGTTTACCAACAGAAATTAGAGAATTGGGCGATATTTATGTGAAAGACGAATTTCGTAGACACAAGCAATGTAATCCTGCCGAAGCTAATGTATTCCTTAACGAATGGGCTGTAAGTTTATTTGACGATTTTTTGTTTTTTTAGAGGTTACGCCGTTTGAGACAATCATTTTTTTTTTTCGAGTACGTGCTTCGCGAAAGCGATGGTTACTTGTGGGATGATTGATCGACTTTTATTAAAATCTTATAAAAGTTACTTACGTAACTGGATCTAATAGCATGTTTCATTTTAATACAGGATTATGCCATTAATTTGTCTGAACAACTTGGACTGAGAGGCCCTAAAACATCAAAAATTCTTGGAAAACCGTTACAATCAGAAGATTTGGAAAAAATGAGGGATGAGCAAGTTCAACAATTGTATGAGTTAATGGTGCATGCAACAGGTCAGGCCAAAGAGAATGAAGAAAAAGAAAGTAAACAAGAAGATGGAAAAAATACGTGATATTTAATGAAAAACTTAGGCTGAAGGAATAGGACAATTTAATGAAGTGAGACGATTTTCTGTCAATTATGTATTTGCAATTGTTATAAATTATGTTCATAGAAGAGTTAATAAATGTGAATTATTTATTTATTAAATTAAGCTTTTTGGAAAATATTTGAACTTGGTGGTGCCATCTGTTCAACAAATAATTCATTCCACATCACATGGCTCATATCTAACCGTGCCATTATTTTAGTCAAGTTTAAGATTTATTATTTTTGACACGTTTGTATAAGTGTATAAGTTTATTGCTCGTTAACACTTATAAGTAAATAACGGTTACGAATGATATGTCTAGATGACAAACATTTATTTTAACAATGACTCGATTACAAAAGTACTTGAATATTTGTATTTGTAGGTTGTTTATGTTTTGAAGTAGTTATTATCTAAGTCAAATAGCTTAGTGTGTCAGCAGCAGTGTAACCTGCAAGTATTTTTTTATAACTTTATAAAAGTTGAAATATTTTTTTGAGCTGCAAAATGAGAATGTGGAGGGAATCAGCAAGTTTGATTATAGCTGCACGAAACAGATTAAAAGATGCTCAATTGGTTAATATCAAAGAAATTGTTTTACGTAGCAAGTCAATGATAACAATTTTTTCATGTCGCTAAATTTCAATATGTTAATAAGACCTATAATTTCAGTATGATTATAGTCTGCTTCTTTTAAAAAGACAAAGTAAAGGTACTTTTGGTGGTACTATTGTTTTTCCTGGTGGCATGATTGAATCTGCAGATGCAGATTTGAAATGGAAAAATTTGTTTCAACATTATGGTTATAATGAGACTAATTTTAATTCGTTGCTTCCAAAAAATGCAAGTAGACCAGACATATTTCGCAAAGTAATAAATGAATTGCCTAGAGAAGTTTCTTTGAGAATCAGTGCAATACGAGAAACGTTTGAAGAATCTGGTATACTTTTATGTGATAACTCATCCAGTAATACTACAACACCAAAAAGTGTAGATCCATTCCAATGTAAGACTCAATTAAAATATCATGTAACTCCCTTTTATGTTAAATTTACAATATTGTATTTGTAGTATCACAATGTGAAATGGAGTATTGGCAGAAAAGAGTACATGGTAATGCTAAAGAATTTTACACAATGTGTGAAAAATTAAATTGCTACCCTAATATTTGGGGATTGTACGAATGGGCTAATTGGCTCACTCCAACTGTTTTTCCAAATTCCATGCGTTTTGATGCAGCTTTTTTCTTTGCTAGTGTATCACATGTTCCTGATGTAAAAGTTGAAAGAAATGAAATTCAAGAATCTATGGTAATAAGATTGAATATATACATTTAAGATTTTTATTTGTGAGTGACTTTCTTATAATTGTATATATTATATTGCAAGTGGACGACACCTGACTGTGTGATTGCATCCAATTTAACTTCTTTACTACCACCTCAACGGTATGAACTCATGAGGATATCAAAACACAAAAATGTAGACGACTTACTACATTATGCCGCAGAAAAGTCAAGAGATGGAATACAAAGATTTATTGGTGTAAGCCCCATTGAACTACTTGCAGTTTTATCTACATATGTGCAATATTTTTTAATAAAATTAAAAATTGTTAAGTTATAGTAGAAAAAGAATCAATATTATTTGAATTTTCGTAGATACAACATTACAAAATAATATTTAAAAAATTTAACTAACAAAATGCTTGCCAATACAACTGATTACGATCTGCAATACATAGATATAATTTTAAAAAAATATAAACGATCGGTTTTTTTTTATTATAAATAATTAAATATTTTCTCCATTTTATGTAGGTGAGAGTAATATTAAGTGATGGAATTGTACACGTACTGCAAGGTGATTCAATGTATCCTAAAAATGTAGAACTGCATACTAAACAATTTATAGACATGTCAACAATGACTATCAAAGAATTTCGAGATATTTCTCAAAAAATTCATCGTATAGAAATGCCAGAGTACAAAGACATGATATTAAATAAATATATTTAATTTTTCGAGAGTATTTTTATATCAAATTTTACTGTTACAGCCAGAAAAAATATGTTAATTTTCAAATTAAGTGGTTGCTGTATCTACAGAAAATAATATCATACTATTTTTTACATAATATTTGTATGTATAGACCAAAAAAACAACATGTAAAGTACAACTTAAAAAAAATAATTGTTCATCGTTTAAAATATATATTTATGGTGCTTGGAAACTAAGTACTTAAAGTTAATAAAAATCTAAACAAAATATGTCACTTTTGTTCTGATGTACTGTTAATTTATTTATTACCTGCTCTTTGGGATAATGTTGAATCTGGCGCGCTGCTAATTTACTTTCGTAGTGTATGTCGCGTCGATACAGCAGATTTCATTAGCCAGTGAAAATCAATAGAGAAAGAGCGTAGAGGTGCGCGAGCAGCACTTTTGTGTGCAATAAGCCAGGTCCAGAGTCGAATGAGAAGAAAATAATAAACAACGTGTTGATGAATAAATATCTCGTTTGGGTTTACATTTAGAAAAATCGGATAATCTCGTTTATTACGCTGAAAGAGTACACGGTTCTTCACACATTTTTTCTGATATTAAGCAATTTGACTTTTCTTTGGAAATATGTCAACTATTGTGGATGAGAGGTAATATTTTGAGAGCATTAGATATCTTTTATGATAGAAGGGATTGTAATGCAATTCTTTTTATTTATTGATACGTGTTTTTCTAGGGTGGCTGATGAAATAGAAGCTCTGAAGGCTATTCTCTTTAACGATGAATTGAAAATTGTGGAAAATGAAAGGTTTGTTGATTGATATTGAAATATTTAGTACATTTGCTTTACAAATACTACACTGAATTTAAATTGATTAAAACAAATTTATAAATTTCCTAAATATACTTCGAAAACATCGACTTTTGTTTCAAAAAAATCTTTGTTTTAATTTATATTTATGTATAGTAAAATAATAATTTATTTTCTAAAATATTCACATTTGTAACAATCGATTTTGTTAAGTAAAGTCTCATTATAGTAATATCTTAAAAATAAACTCTACAAAAAACTATCAAATTACTAATGTAAACAAACTTTTTGGTTATACGCTGTTAGTCAGCCATTGTGTACATAATGCCTATAACTTATGGCATGGTGGGCTGGATACAGCAGCTTTCGTTAACATATATAAAGCATTATATAGTGTGTTTCGTTAATTGTACTTAGGCAAATAATTTTCTTGGTTATCTATCATCTACGTATTTGAAAATTTACGAATAACAATTTTGTGAATTTCTAAAGGGGTGAACCAGAATCCATTGAAACCTTGGTATTTCCATCGACTGGTGAAGACTCTGACTCGCAGTACGTTTGCGTTAGATTGGTGGTAAAATTATTACCTGGCTATCCTGATGTACCACCAATTGTTACTCTAAGAAATCCCAGAGGCTTAGACGAAGAAACTGTCAAGCAAATTCAACTGGATGCCGATACCAAGTGTGCTGATTTTCTTGGGCAGTCAGTCATGTTTGAATTAATTGAGGTAATTTAGTAAATACTTGAATACTGGTAATATTTAAATTAATTTACGATATTGCATAATATTAATATATTCAACGTTCTAGCTTGTCAAAGAGCATTTAACGAGAAGTAATTTACCAACTGGTCAATGCGCAGTTTGTTTGTATGGCTTCCGCGAAGGAGATGAGTTTACAAAAACAGAGTGTTATCATCATTTCCATTCTCATTGCTTGGCTGCTCACGTTGCAGCGGCCGAACGATATTACCGAGAAGAACAGGAGAAATTGCCACTCTGGCAACAAGATACCAGCAATAAATTTCAAGTGAGAATTTTGCTTAAAAAACCGAAGCGTAATTCTTACCTTTTATACCATCATTCAACCAATTCTGTTATTCTGTTACTTTTCTAGGCTCTCTGTCCAGTTTGTCGTGAGTCGATTCAATGCGACGTCAGCAGTCTCATTGGAGCACCACCACCGATCGACGTTGAAGCCGCGACTGATTTCTCTATCACCCAGGAACTCCTTGATATGCAGCGTCAGATGTCTGAGCTGTATTTACACCAGCAGCAAAAAGGTGGCATCATTGATCTTGAAGCCGAAGGGGTTAAATTACTCGTGACTACCGAAAACGACGCCGACGACATGGTTGAACGACCAAGCCCACCCGGACCCAGTCTCAGCGCTATTCCTAATCAACCAGCTCAAGTGGTAATTGAAAAAGTCGTTCACTTGAGTAACCGTGTATCAATTTTTCTTGCACGGCTTAATTTTATTTTCTATTCCAGCAACAATCAAAGCAACAACAGCAGCAACCAAGCCAGAACAACAACAGCCAATCGCGACAGTCAAATCACCACGGTCATCATCATCATCACCATCATCGTAATCATCGTGGTCGTGGCAAGCCGCACACTCGTCGCCATTTGGAACGTCTTCGCCAGCACGAGACAGCTCCCAGATGACAATACGCTGTCGTTAATCGGTTGAGCACGACGCTGACGACCATAATATTTAGTAGAGTAATCTCACTTAGTAAGTGTAATGCTCTCCCTTATCTTACCAAACTCTTAGCGGGCTTATAGGTATTGCTGCACAGCAACATTCCCATAGCTACGGTGTATAACGTGGGACGTGTTGGTCATTACATTGCCTCGTTGACGAACAGCTGACCGTGTTTTTCTTTTTCTTCGCGATACGTAACATCTTGACGATTTGTTTTCCCTTAAATGTTTTTTTCTTTTTGTTTTGTAGGTAATTTCGTTGAAATATATCTCATGATTGAGACATAATCAAAATGAACGCGCGAGGTGGAATTTGTTGTTAAAGTCTCGTTCGACGTTGCCATTTGAGCTTTTTCTCGAGTTTTTGGATATAAATATACATACCTCTCGTCTTTTTTAATAATGTACACGTAAATTAGGAGACCAAAGCTAAATTGAATCAATGACGATTGATCAACTTAGAGAGTATGACACGAAGATTGTCAATTATAAATTATTGAAAAATTTTTCGCGCGTTTCACATATGTTCCTCCGATGATTGAGAACAGTTTTCGATTAATATACGAATTATGTAAGGACTGTAATTTGATACTTTCTCACAATCTAACAAAACAAACAAATTGCACGTGAGAGGCGCGCACTAGAGTCGACGTTTAAAATCAATCGTATAAAATGCGTGTATCAAATATCTTTGAAATATGTAGTCAGCGTAATTAGTATAATTTCTTGTTATTTCAACTATGCTTGACTGTGATATTTTTAAGTTGGAGTTGTTCGGTTGAGTACTCTTAATTGTATTTTTCTAACGGTTTTCATAGATTATACATAAGTTAACGATGATACATGTATTTAATATACTTAAATTATGGTTTTATGTCGTCATAAGTTAATTAATTTTTACTTTATTTTTATTAATTAATGTGATTTTCCTCACGAATCACTTTGCGATATGCTTAGTAAAGAACGAATCAACGAGTTTAGGTTTGTGAAAAAGGAGTACTTTTTGATTTTAAATCAGCAATCGTTTCTTTTTAACAATCGATTCAAACAATCGTAGGATCGTATTCCGTTCATTTTATAAATGTTTGAATTATTTGCTTTCGTCAAAAATTGCTTAAGAAAAATAACTATTAACCGATTTTAAATAAATTATACGAAACTCAACTTCAATTAAATCTTTGTTCCTCTTAATGTTAAATAGTGATATTTAAATTTATGAATCACAAGAATGAATAAGCGGGACAACATGCAAAATAATCAGTATAATACTCTGTGACAAACTCCCAGCGATGTAACACACTCCCATTTTATATACCGTGCCATCAATGTTGCCAATAATAGAAAACAAATTTAAGTTCATAAATATCGTCTACGTCTAATCTGTGCTTATGAATGTTGCTTGATTATTAAATTACACAGTACCTCAAGGGGAACTCTATCTCAACTTAGAAAACAAAACTCCGTAACTACGTAGATTTATAGAAATAAATAGAATATTCATCATAACATAAAATAAAATATAGAGTTTGCAAATTATTTAACTTTTTTTTAATTACTAATATTAACTTATTTTAGATGCTTATTCATAATTTGTATATATATGACTAATGTTTTGCTTATTTCTTTTCATACGTGATTCAATGTTGTACGTAAAAGAAATGAAGGAAGGTTGTTAATAACATTGGTGTGAATCGTAATTTTCTTACAAAAGAAGAATTTATTGTTACTGAATTCTTCGTAAAAATTTAATACTGCGTTTTTATTGCACAAAAAGAACGATAAAAAAGGAAAATGCAAAAAAAAAAACAATTACATGTGTTTGGTTCACTTTACACTTTTGTAAATGTACCTGCCACCATAGGCAAAGCCATATAGGTTGTATACAAATGTCTCTTACGGCAATATCATCGTTACTCGATGAAACTGTATAACCAAGTTTTAAGTCTAATAAATATAACATAAAAATTCGCATATGTTATAGCTGTCATTCGCTTACAACCTTAGCTGAATTTTCTTTCAAAAATACTGCATTATACGTGTACAAGAAATTAAATTTTAGAAGATCAGCTAAGACATATTTCTGTTATCGCTTAAAACTTTGAAAACTCAAACAATAAAACGTAAAGATACATAAGTTATAAATATACTTTAAGTCACGGCAACAATTCGAATTAAACAATCAAACGCATTAAAATGATTAAAAAAAAACGATGGTTTATACAAAAAAAAAGTTAAAGAATAATAGACGAAATCATGCATCGCATGATAACAATAGTACGTTTTTTTATCTTGGAGCAGTCGAAATTTACCAACGGACAACACCTACACCTGTAATACTAAGGATGACTACAGTGTTATATTTTGCATCTTGAATAGAATGCAAAGTACTACGGCACAATACAAATATAAAAATACTCTATAACGGTAATACAGTACACGTTTACGATCACATGATTACTACGAAACTACGTTGTACCACTTTATCAATTCATAATCACTGGTGTTTATCACTTTTCTCTCTTAACAAAACAATTATACTTATCAAGCTTAGCATAATAATGTTCACGTTAAAAAAATTATTAGGAACAGAAACATAATTCTACTTTATCTCAAAAGAACGCAAACTCGAACGCACCTTTTTCTTTCTTTTTCTTTCTTTTTCTTTTTCGCAGAAAATAACACGAACGATTTAAACGAACAAATATTTGGCAATGTCAAATTATTCGCAATAGTTACGCAACTGGATGACCGTCAATCTTCAATTTTGCACGAAGCCTACTAAGCTCGAGCTTTATCGGATGCCAGAAATCTTTACTTTTCAACAGGACGTCGTTGATGGTGTTAAGCAATTCTGGATCTAGCGCAGTTGGCGATGGGATATTGATTAGTGAAAAATTGTTGGTACTACTACTGTCGGCGTAACCTTCGTCAAGAATTTCTTTTCGCGTCTTCAAGGACATTTCCTCCTGGAATAATTTTAATGCCTTTTCAGTTAAAATATGAGCGATTTAATACAAAATAAAAGGTCATTTTGTGACAAGTTACGTTATCGTCTTCGAGGACTTGTTTCGCGCGCTCCTTGACAGGTAAGTCAACCCTGTTTTTCTAAAATGTTAATTGTATCGTGAGTACGTGAACGAAATAAAAAAAAACTAACGGATGAACGCGTCACCTTAACCAGATTTCGCTGACGACTCTGCTCTTGGCACAGTCGCTTATGAAGATCGTTACTCTTACGTCTCTCTTGTCTGAGTCTTCGAAATAGCGAGGCATTCGCCGAGTACGACAGTGATTTGAGTCGTTTGTTCTCCTCGCAAACGTTCCGCATACCATTAAGCTTCTCCTCCAGTTCTGAATTTCTACTTTTCAACAACTTATGTTGAGCTATCATCTTAGTAAGCTGCATACGTAGGAGCTCTATCGCCTCTTCAACCTATCGACGATACGTTTAAAAATTAAACAAAATCAACGATTATTAAACGAAGAATTCCATTTTGACTTACTTGATCGCGCTCCTGTTTAGCTCCAAGTAGTTTCATTTGAGCTACTTCGCTTTCCGCTCTGAGTTTTTGTACTTCGACATTGGCTTCTCTATGACGATCGGCAAGCTCTGCTCTTTCACTTTGACATTTTCTTAGACTTTCTTCCGTGGCAGACTGCACGATCCTTTGTTTATTAAGGCTACTCTCGACTGACGCTCTTTCAACTTCTGCCGTCATCAGACGCTGCTCGAGTGCACGAAGCTCGGCTCGAGCATCTTGTAACTCCTCCTCTACGGTTTCTAAACGACTCGACAGATCCTCGTAAAGAGTTATTGGCACTGTTTGTTGCTGTGGCACGGGTAACGGGTTGACAATCTGTAGAGACAAGTTATTACGTGTAGCTTTGGCATTGAATAATCTTGATTTGAAACAATAATAAATTGACTTTATCATCGTTGATTTCTCACCTTAAAGCTATTACTCTCTTTTGATTTTAATTGCTCAATCTCGTCTTCCCAAGTGATCTTTTCCTTTCTATGATTTTGCACAGTGGTTAGATAATCGTCGTTCAGCTGTTTCCATTTCGCTGTGACATTGACTAAATTTTGATGTTTTTGTCTGAGCATACTCTGATAGGTATCTATTTCAACTTGTAAAGATTTCTTACTAGCTTGCACCTCGTGCACTTGTCCTTGATACCACTTTGTTGAATTTTCCGCTGTGACCAGTTGGCACTGAATATCTTTGATTTCATTTTGCAACTTTTGCCTCTCTTGCAGAGAGGTTTGAGCCTCTACGTATAATTCTGCTATTTTATTTTTTAATCCTTGATTGGCAGCATTTTTGGCATTTAGTTCTAATCTAGAATTCTCTAAGTTTATTTGCAAACGCTCGTTGTCTAATTCTAACGCAGCAAGCTTTTTTGATAACTCTGCATTTGACACATCTGGTGTAGACAAATGATTGAGTCTGAATTCATCTGTTATTATTTGCAGTGAATCCACAGATGTAATAGAGTCTAATTCGCACCTTGAGGAATCTGAACCAGCACTCATTGTGACTGTTGTACTTTATCTAAAAAACAATATGTACGTATATTAAAATTTATTAATTAAACAATTTAAGATGCAAAAAACTTCTATTGTGTTTGCAACGTAAGAAAATCGTAATTAAAGAATCATTATGTTGATGTACAATAATTTTTTGTCCAAAATATTGCAGGTTTTTCGTTGCACAAGCACAATATTATTACTAAATAGAAACTCAATGGCATTTTACAATTTATACTGATGTCACTGCACGAATATACATCAACTGGCTAAAAAAATACAAATTAGAAAGGAAGATGTTAATTTGTCTATTGCTGAATATCAAGCTCATTTTAAAAATAACCACCTGCTCCGAATCATCTTTATTTCGGTGCAGTGCCTAGCCATTTCGCAGTTTCAACGACTTTGACGAAGCTCTTTTATCATCCGCTGGCTGTCGAGCGGTACAAGATCCATTATTAGATAATTCAGCACAATACATGGCATCAAAAAAAATATCATACGCGAATGCGGGTGCAAGTGCAATGCTAAGGCAAAAGACTACAAAAACAGACATGAAGTTGGGCAACGATCTATACGTCAAGCGGGATAAACTTCACGTCCATGTGCCGGTGAATAACAGTATCAACGAATATCTAGTATAAGTATCTACATTTAACAGTGTTTATATGTATACAATGTGAGTGCAATATGCTCTTGTTTACATTGCCAATCGAATATTTTAAGCAAAATTAATAACATCTTGACAAGTTTTTGTAAACGTAGTGTTTAATAAGATTACTATCACAAGTGAATTCAATTCCTTTGCAATAATTGAACGTATCTTGTTGATTTCAAAGTTTCTAACCTAAAACTAGTAACATTAATGTAATTGTAATTTTGTACTTTTACTGGAAAATAGTTATAATTATATTTCTTCGCGATGTCTGGGAGTAATTCAGATGACGAAAAGGAAGTAGAAAGACCGTTGGTAGCCAAAACAGCTGTGGATTTGCAAAGATTGAAACTTCAGAAATTGATGAAAAATCCAGTGAGTGATGGAAAAAAATTTAAACAGATTTCCTTGTAGAATATAAAAATGATTTCTATATTATTTGTGTAGGAAAAGCCTATCATTATCCCAGAACGTCCAAAACCTAAAAACAACCCATCAGTACCTGAATTTGTGCGTAATGTTATGGGAAGTAGTGCTGGAGCAGGCAGTGGAGAGTTTCATGTCTACAGACACTTAAGAAGAAAAGAGTATGCACGCCAAAAATGTATTCAAGAAAAAAGTCACAAGGTAAACTAATTTATACCTAATTAAGTTTTAGATTTTTTTTTTAATACTCAAAAATGGTTATTAATGTTGGTTTTAGGAATTACTCGACGAAGAATATCATAAAAAATTGGAAGACAATCAGAGACAAGCTGAAGAATTAACAGCCAAAAAGCGTGCTAAAAGATTGAAAAGAAAACAAAAACTTAAACAAAAAAAATTCAAGTCATCAGATGAAAAAAAGATTAACAACAAGGTGGAAAATAGCGACAAGAGTGATTCTGACAATGAAAGTTCCGATGAGGAAAAGTGTGAACCTAAAGCTACAATTGAGAGTGAACAAGAAAAGTCTAGCGAAAAGAAAGGATTAAAGGATACAGCTTGTAGTAAAGATGACGTTAATGCACATAGTGAATCCAGCAATGACAGTGAAATTCATAAAGAGGTGGATGCTGATAACAAAAGTGATGAAAACGCACAGAATGATTCCGATAGTAGTGTAAAAGACAATGTAGGAAGTAAATCTAAAAATGACAACTAATATGAGGAAGTAACAAATTTTGAGGATTGTAAATTATGTATTTTTTATAAAAATTAACTTGATAAATAATTGCAAAATTTTTATATACAATTCATATAAACCTACATCTATTGTTAATTTACATCGGTAATGCGTTAATATCGTCGTATTTTTCATCTTTCTCAAACAATTCCAGTAATTGTTTAGCAGATTGTTTCTCACTTGATCTTGTAGACTGTTGAACGAACGAGGCAAATTTCACTTTTGCTTTAATTAAATCTCCAGCTTTTTCAGGTAATATATGTTCCTGAAAACACATACAAAAACAATAGTTTATCGGTTTGTGTGAGTTTTATGAAGAAAAACCAAAGTAGCATTATATTTACTTGAAAGTGTTTCATATAATGAGAGATATCGTCATAATGATCTTTCACCTCTATCCAGACTGGCTCTAATTCTGAAATGTCAGTATGCACAGCTATATGACAGAGCGTTAAGCAAAGCTAGAAGAGAATTTAATCAGTTTACTACATGTCCTGTGTAAAATATATAAAGAACGTCAGCATTTACCAACCTGCTGGACAAGAGCATCTCTATGAGGATACTCAACAAAGCTTGGAACATGCTGGGAATTTTCGAGCGCAAGCATAACGCTTTTCCATAACGTGATAATGTACCTGTCGTAAGAATTGCAAACTGAAAGAGCCCAAGCTGCGTTTGTACGTACTTTGAAATTCCGATTATTACAGATTAAGTCACATAATACCGGAAAAACTTGATCCTAGCAAAGGGGAGGATAAGTAAATGTTGGCAAGTCGACAAAATGTATTGAAAATCATTCACATACTTTCCACGATGACGGTAGTATTTGGTCAGGATCACGACTTAGAATTGTACCAATAGCACGGCATGCGTTCCATCTGACCTAAAAATGATAAGGAATTTGTTACTTCTAAAATTCATCATTTCGAAATGAATTCAGTTGGTTGTACCTTCATGTCGTTTCCAGTCCTAGCGCAATCAACAAGTGCATTGAGACCAGCTGAAGTATCCGGCAAAATAGATTTCTCTAAGCACAAGTATAAGACATTGCCTATGCACCTGACCGCGTTACATTTAACTTTTTCGTGATCTTGCGTCGCTTTAACACTTGCGTTATAGATTTTTGGTAATACGATTTTCAGGGGAACTGGCTCTACTTCGATCTTACTCCTAGAGCATTTCGATAATTAATCAAAAGGTGTAGACAGTTTTGTGTATGGTGAGATTTTAATTACACACTCTCGTTTGACAAGACAGTCGCATAAACTAGCCATAGCCCAAACAGCTTTGATTCGCACTCCAAGATTGTGATCTTCAGCACTAGTACACGTGATGTCGCATAAATCCACGAGGAAACCAGCGTCTTCCTCCAACGTTGACAGACTCACGAGCAATCCTAAGGAACGTATAGTGGCAGCTCTAACGGCGTACTCTTCGTCCTTGACTGCTCCAAAAAGTACCGTGATTATGATAATGCTCTTGTTTCTCTATGGAAGTGGGAATAGATTGTTATTAGTCGTCCGAATGATAAAGGTGGTACTAGGAGTACAATGCTTACAGGAAGACGCGCAAACATTTCGTCGCCGATATTTCCGAGACAGTCGCACGCGACCTCTCGTAGAAAACACTGAGGATGCTGTACCAACAAAATTATTGTATCAAAGACAGTATTCCAGAATTTGGAAATTTCTTCGGATTTCTCGACGACCAATCGTTCAGCCAAGATTTCTAATACTCTGCAAGCGTGAAACGACGGCTGTGGTTCGCCTTCCTTGGCAACATTGATCAAAACTCCCAGAACCGTTTCCAAATGACCGAAAATAAGACTACTTGCATTGAAACATAGGGTTCCCAGTAATTTCAATGATTGAAATCGCACTGGTTCGTTCGCTAACTGTAGGAAACCGTTGCTAATTAATGTTGACGGATAAAACAGTTAGCCATTGGGCAAAGTCTTACCTCGTTTGCGATATTTTTTAGGCAGATTTGCACTATAGCACTGATTTGTGTCTGCTCGTCGTTGTAATTTGTATCAAAATTAACTTGATTGATATTTTCATCTAAATCATCGGGAACGACTTCTTCCGTTTCTGTGTCGTTGGCAGTATTGAAGCCGGAATTCGACAAATCCGTATCAATTCCGTAATCGGAGCATGAAGATTTAGCAAGGATGTTAAAAATTTCGGTAGTCCTTGGTTCTGACAGAGCTAAAGTTTCAAATACAGTAAGAGCGCCTACGCGTATTGTAGCATCTGAAAGATATAGACTTGTGTGAAAAAAATAATTTCGAGGCGATTGAAAATGGTTCAGTGATTGGTACCTTTATGATATAGAAAGTTTCTGGAATGTCTGATTAGTTTTGTTGCCAAACCCGGTTTTAGCCTTGCGTATGGTGTTCCTTGGATAAGCGAATCAGCACACTTTAGTGCTTTAGTAAGTACTACGACGTTCCTCTCTGTAGACATCACCAAAGATAGCGTATTGTGTATTTCTTTGATCACTGAGCTAAGCATGCCGAATACCGTAACAAACGACATTTTTTCGACCTCTTCGGCATGAGTCAAAAATATTCTAGCGTCTAGCAGTAAATCATTCAATGTACAGAGCGCAATTTGTCGAACTTTGGCATAAGGTTCCTTCAATATACATCTGGTTAAAACTCTACCGTCGGTGTTTGATCCGCTTGCTACAATTTGTGTCCAGTATCCAAACATTTCGCGATTTTGCGAATGCGAAACTAGTGTATTCAGCAACTGTACTGCTTGCAAACGCACTTGAGATTCAGACTGAGCTGCGCTTCTACTTTCGGTGTCGGACGTATCAGAATCACTCGAGTACTTTACTACTAAATTTGCCTCTGATAATGGACTCGTTTTGTTTTCAACTTTTTTGGAAGCCTGCTTTTTATTGTTTCGAGGTCTGTGATTTCTGAAGTACTTTTTCTTTTGAATAGGATGCGCTGTGTCGGGGAGATTCATAGTGGCTGGACGTAATATTTGGGGGGCGATCTTGGTGTATCCTTCAATACCGTGAAATAAATATGCTTGAACTACTCCTAAAAGTTCTCCGATAACATCTGCATCAACGCTAACTGATTTTTCTGGCAGTGCATTACGTAATATTCGTAGGCATTCAGTGGCCATCTGCAAAAATAAGCGAATTAGCATGTGACAATTTACTATTTTTAACTTTATGACTAGATTTAACGCAATCTTTACGTACGTTATTAAAATATAATTTATTAATATCTTCGTAAGGTATTTTACTTAATATTTTTAAGACAATTGTTCTAAATATTACTAATAGATCTGGTGAAATGGATTTTTCACTCTTTTCTTTGTTAATTAAAATAACTCTTAAACAACTTATTGCTAAAAGTTGTTCTTCGTTCCAGTTCACATTTTTGGGGTAAATGTAACTGAGCAAAACTGAATTATCTCCGAGCAACGTTTTAAGCTCCTGTAACAAATGTCCATAATTATGCTGTCAATAGAGTATGAAAAGGAACGCAAGTAAAAGTCAAATATACCTCGGCAATACTATCAAATGGCCCTGTGAAAAAGAAAACTTGCAAGGTAGAAAGCAAGTTTGACACTGCTTCTGGCTCTGAAAATTGTAAACTTTTGAAAAGCCATCGTTTACATGCAGTGAATGTTCTATCCTGCAAAGCAACTCCTCTCTTCATCAAGTTCATTAAAAATTGTGAATATCCTTTGACTAGAGATGTTTCACTTGGTTGTACAATAGAACACAATCGGTTTATCAATAGCATTACAGCCTGAAATAGCATACTTTAGTAAGGTAGAACAAATCGTGACGATCTATAAATTGTAACGAAAGAGCGTATTACGTTATTATCACGAATAACAAATTTCCTATAATCTATTTCATTTATATTCTTGAAATATCCATTTAATAATTTTCTATCACAGACTCTTGATTCTATCATACTCAGCAGTTTCTCTAATAAAAACGAAAATTTTACAGAATCTTCAGTATCAAGGAAATTCGGTACAGAATCCATGACCTGTTTTAATAAGAGATCAAACCAATACTAATTAAATTGTAAGCGAAACTTGCAAATTTCGACTCGTATGCAAATTGAAAGGCCGCACCTTTGATTGTTGGTGCTATAACTTTTATGAACAACATAACCTATATACCGATGAACACTCAAACCCGAACGTATGATCGTAACCATACATTACAGAAACGAGACTCCGAAAGTGCAGTCGAATGCCATAAAAGGAGATGAAAGATAGGACTTTAAAGTAAATGCAAGTGATACGTTTGATGGTTTATTCGATACTTTCACTTGAAAATAACCTAAAGAATATCAAATATATCATTGACAAAAATAAATTGGTATCTTTTTGTTGATATAAAAAGTTTATTTACAAATTATTTTTACAGACTTAGCGACAGCACTGTTTACATTTACAACGTTCGATGTGATTAAGGCACAAACATCATTTCTTAACTTGGCAATGTGGGGCGCGAGTCATTTTTACTTTTTTCAAGAGCCATTTCCCTTTCCAATTCTCTTTTCAATTCTGCTTGTTGCTGGAGAATATAGGTATTTTCAATTTTTCGTCTTCTTGTCCTTTCTATGTCTTTGACTACTCCCAAATGAAGTTGATACCTTAAAAAGATAACGCCTGAACTGACTAACGTTTTTGTTTTTTTCATTTGAAAATCGCAATTTCAATTTAATTCACCAGAGCGATGACAATTGATAAAAGAACAAATATATTTTCGGATAAAAGTAGTTTACAACGATAACCTGTTTCGGGCGTTATGCTCACCGATCATACTCCTGTTTGTAATGAACATAAAGAATAATTCCGCCACTAATACAACAACTAGCTGCGAGTGTCAGCTTAGAGGCCAGAGACATTGTGGTAATATTTATGTTATTCGACGATTGTTAAGAAAAAACAAAGAACAACGTTTTTCCGCTAACCCATGTGTGTTAGCGGTGACATTGTCGTCTTCTGCTAGAACTGCGCCTGCGCTCTAAAAGCTTGCGCGCCAAATTTGACGTTATTTTAAAAATTAAACGCGACATTCTGTAGACAAAATGCGATTTCGTAAGTTAATAGGTAAGTCAATATTTGTCGAGTAGCTTTACGGTATCGTACAGTGGGATTGGATTGGAAACACGAAAAATTCTGGTAAATAATCTGCACGCGTAACACGATCTTTGTCGTTTGGAGAAACAAGCGCAAGCACAAATTATTACTAATTAAAATTCGAAAGTCCATTCGGTGCGAACACTTGTAAAACGAAACATGCTCCATCGAACGATCGTTGAAACTGGTGAATAATGCAAAACCCAGGGTGATACGTTGGTTACGACGCTTCTGAACGTCGCAGTAACGACTGTATTGCGAGAGCAAGTGCCATCGTGACATTTCTAGCGGTGATGGCGAATAATGAATGAGCTCGTAAAAAATTTACTATTAAGATGCTCTTAGCGCCATTTACGAAGAAGCTTGCCGCGCCTAAAGTGCACTTATCTCGTTTTCTCGAAATGTTTTTTCAAGTACACGTGACGCGTGTCGCATATTCAAATCGCCCACTTAAACAAAATCAATCGCTGGATTTTTAATCGTTCGCACGATAAAAAAACTCAGGCGTACACGCACTCACGCACACAGCCATGCATATTCGCAAAGCGAAGCTTTCAAAATAAGCGTCGTGTCGTTCAAAGAGAAAAAGGTCGTTCCGATCAAAAGCTCTCGTTAAGAAACTTGTATCGTTGAACGAATATTACACGCGTTGAATCGACAATGAGATACGCTATAGGCGTATCACAAGAGTATTATAAGGAAGTGGGATGTATGCGTACAGTTAGCCAAATGCAAAAAGGTAGGAGACAACTAGACGTGGCGTTATTTCCAAAATATCGATTGTTGCAATACCGGCATTGCACGTTGTACGTTTTAATCCAACTCAACGACGAGTAAACGTTCGAGAATAAAGAGGAAACGGCTGTTTACCAACAATTGTAAAGCTCGCTGTCTGCGCCAAAAATGCAATCCATTGAAAAGTTGTAGCGATGTCGCTGCCATATATAGTGGCGCCGTATGTAGCAAAATATCTCTCTGGCAAAACCAGCACCTCCCACCTCCTCCTCCTACCTCCTCCTACCTCCTCGTAGGATAGGAGCGCGCAGCACATGCGTGTAATGATGACTGCGCTGCTGCCTATAACGGCGGCCAGATCAGTTGTCTCGCGGCAGCCAAAAGCTGAGCGTCGACACGTACGTCTGGCTATTCCTTCGTCGTGCATTATTTTTAAAACGGATAATAATAATAATAATACTAATAATAATAATAATAATAATAATAGTAATAATAATGATGATGATTGCTGAATAAAAATAAATATATATACATATATATATATGTGTATATGTATATGTAGGCAGAAAGAGAGAGAAAGAGAGAAATAATAAAGATCTTGCAGTGACTTTTATTACACGAAGTGACGAAGTGACATGCGGAGTTGTAGTGTCGACGTGAAGATTCGGGATTAGTTTTAGTCATAATTGAGAGTGTGATAAATTATACAAAAAACAAAACAAAACGGGGAAGCGCAAAAAAAAATAATACAAAATAAATAAATAAAAGAAACGTGTGATGAGTTGCCTCGTAAGGAGGCGTCTGCTGGCGCCGCTGACGACAAAGCGGCTGATGCTACTCGGCTGTTAGCGCTCTCGTCTCTCTTCCATTACAAAAGTGCGTGTAGCTTTTGCATCCTTTACCTTTCGTATACCTGTACATATATATATATATATGCCCACGTATATACATACATACATACATATATATATATATGTGTATACACAAGTGTCAAGTGTGGTTGGTATTAGTGTTTGAAAGGAAACAATAACAAAGCAGCGCGCGCGCTAGAGTGAGAGAGAGCGAGAGAGAGAGAGAGATATCAACAACAAAAAATGGCGGACCTCGAGGCAGTGCTCGCGGATGTGAGTTACCTCATGGCCATGGAAAAAAGTAAATGTACACCGGCCGCGAGAGCAAGCAAGAAAATCATACTTCCAGATCCAAGGTAAATAGCGTATGTATGTGTACGAGACAGCGAGAGAGGGAGAGAGTGTCTACCGTTCAATGCCCTCCCCTCCCCCTCCTTCTTCTGACTCTCCCTCTGACAGCCCCCCCCCCCCACACACACACACACACATCTCTTTCTCCCCTTAATGTATACGTACACACACGAGCGGCCATCTTTCGTGACTACGACTACGACGACGACGACGACGACGACCTGCTTCTACAACCACCTCCCACCTATAACTATACAATTCCAGCCTGCTGCAGCCTACTTTTCCGCGCGCTTTAGCGGGGTTGTCTATTTACCTATATATACTCCAACTCTTTTTACTCTTGTCTTGTTGCGCTTCGTGAAAAAGCTCTTCTATCGACAGGGTTTTCTTTTCCTGTCTTTTTCGAAATGACAATTTTTTTTTTTATTATTAATCTTTGCGAAAGAATTGTTTTTTAGCGGTATAGCAAGGAAACGTTGCCTTCTGTGCTCGAAGGAAGCTTTTCGAAAACTTATTGTACGTGCTTTGCGTCGACTTGTTATCGTAAAAGCTTGCAAAGTAACGCGGAGTTTTACATGTATCGAAAAGGAGAATTGATCGATTGTTAAGAATCTCGTTAACGTCGTCAAAGGTATGAAAGAGAGAGAGAAAGAGAGAGAGTAGAGGAAAGAGATTTCAAAAACTCTTTTATCAGGTTTCATTTTATACACACAGTAAGGTCATTTATCCACAATGGAAAAAAAAACTTGTTCAGAGGGAGGCCACAAAAGAAATCATTCCTCTTCGATCTCTCATCGTCTGACAATGTCCGCTTTAAGACCACGATTGATCATCGAACCGGTTCTAATGTTTTGCGATTATTACAGAGACAAGAGTAAATTGTAATATCGATTGTACGTTTAAAATGGCTACGATAAGAATGAATCTTTGATAACTCATACATTATGAGCTTTAGCCACGCATTTCCCTCGGGATGCCAAGCGTATATACATATATATATACAAGTGTGAACGACGAGATCGCAGGTGTTTCTCCATATACTCGGAGAACTAAAAAGAAGAACATGACGAAGAACGACGCCGATGTTGAAAGTTATTTTTAGAGAAGAATCTCGAGGGATGGTATTGTTGTTGAAATCTTCGACAAAGTTGACGTTGTTTTTTTTTTAATTTATCATTTCACCGAATATTTTCAGAACCGACAACTAAAGAACAACATCGTCAATGTACCAACTGTCAAAAATATCCGTAGCTTGAAATAAAAAAGAAAAGGCAACGTTTCCACAGAGAGCTTATTTTAACCGAAGGAAAAAGAGAGAAAGAACGTCCTATAGCAAATGCTTTAACTGCGTGTACGTGTGTTACGTGTGTATATATTATAACGTAAATGTAAATTCTCTTCGTGGGAATGGATCAGTCGAAAAAAGCTCACGTGTTTACAAACGTTCATTACGCCCTCGATTATGAAGTTCCACACGTGTGGTGCTTTGTTTATTCGACTTTTCTATACTTGTACCGTTCGATCTATACGCATGCATACATTGACAAATCATTGTTTTTCTTCTAGAGGGTGCAATTTGGTAATTTTTGGGACAACCTTACGAGCTTTATTCCAATCGGTGTGGTTTTGCATTTAAAAAATCGAATACGAGCTTACGGAATGTTAGCGTTGACGCTTCAAACTAAACTATTCTCATTTGGAAGGAGGTAACACGCATAGTTTTCGAATCGACGGAAAGAACAAGTACTCGCTAATATTACCCGGAAAAATATTTGTCCAATGTCACCTGTTGAACATTTTCATTAACTGACTTCCAATTTGACAATAATATTTCATCAATTTTGTCGATAAATTAGCCTTCGTTCCTTGCTAATACGTTTATTAAATTCTCAATTGACTGAAAATATCCGACAATTCGATCTTGAAAAAACAAACAAAAAACAACGTTTCACCACGCGCGTCGTATCCGTCATTCACACACGTCGAGCGCAATGAAAAGGCCACCGTGAAATTTACAAATTAAGCGAGTCCCTCTCAGTCGCACGTATGCGGGAAAAGAGAGCGAATGGATCGAATTTTCGGGTAGAATTGACGGAAAGTGCGCTCGCGTAAATCACACAAGTCTAGTAATTTTAGAGTGACTATTGACGAGAAACCCATCGACGTGAATTTCCCGATTGAATCCTCGTTGACACGCGAAATGTGGACAATTCGACAACATAACGTACTCGTCGATTTTCTTTATTTTCACGCGTTTGTTTGTACGTATACTTTTCATTGTAAGTGCATCAACAAACACCTTTTTACATTTATATTCTTCGCACTCGTAAAGTACAATTTTCCGCCTAAAAACGCTGTACTTGGACTCTCTCGCTTCTTTTCTCTTTCAATTCAATAGTGTAATGTCAACGCTCAAAGAGCGTATTTTCTCGGAAGCTCCGTTGATGTTTACAAGAGAAAAAGAAAAGCTAACGTATGGTGGAATTTTCGTTCGCGTTATATATAGACAGAGAATTTCGTAAATTGGAAGCGTTTGGTAGAGTCGTCGTGCGATTGGTGTTTGAAATTGTCTTCCCTTTTTCTGCAAAAAAAATCACTTTTATACAATGCAGTTACGAAATACCGAATACATTCGAGTGTTAACTTTATTGATCACTTTGAACGTTTTTCCAGTTGGTATATTTTGTGGATTCTTTCAACGATAAAAACCCCTTTGACAACAATTTTATATAAACGTATTACGGTTGACTTTTTATGTAATATAAACGCACATTACGAGCTTTTGTATTGCGTGTATAACATACATGTGTGTGTGTGCGTGTGCGTGCACATGTACGGTAGGGAGCTTTCGAGAGAGAGAGGAGCGGCGATCGATATCATAACACAGTGCGCGCGCGTTTTGCCCAGTAGTTCCCCTTGACTCCATCACCGCAGAATCTTTAAGTTTTTTCTCTTTTCTTCCGTTTAATAATGTGGTTTTTACACCAATTGGATTTGCTGTTGTGGAAAACTTGCGATATAGCAAGGGAACGAGCTGTTTCGTAGGACTTTGATACGCGTGTGTTCGTATAGCTGAGCTTATCGGCAACGACCTTGGACTAGATGTATACGATGGAACGAGATTACATATCAAATGTAATTCGGTTAACTTTAACGCGTAAAAGTCTTCTGTAAAGTCCTTTGAAGAAAAAACGAAAAAGAACAAGAAATATAGGTACCAATTTCGTATCCGCACCGACGTTTTATCATCAAGGGAGGAAGAACGAATTTGCGATCGAAATACAAGGAAAAAATAAATAAACGAGCCCATTACAGGAAACACCCCCGAGTCGAATAAAAAATACGTTGTTGTCGAAAACGATAAGAACAATGTTTCACGTGCTTGTGCGATTGTATTTTTTCATCGTTAAATCTTTTAATATATTTCGGTCTTTCTTCTGTACTCGTTATACGCTGATATACAATGATTTATTTGATTTATCTCCTAACAATACCACAACACACAACGTGGTAAATACAGCGTGGTAATTGATAGCCTATAGATAGTGAATCGCGTTGTGGCGAAAATTACGAAGGACGTAATTAATTGTACGTTCAACGAGCTTTCCGCCTGGGGAAAATTGTGGTTTGTTGCTTCTTTTTATGTTTTTATTCAGCTTGGTAATTAAATACACGTGTTTGTCAAGAGAGAGAGAGAGAGAGAGACGGTATAGGTCACATTTGTGTAATTGATATAATGAATTTGAAAGTTAAATTTGGGTAACGTATCGATAAATCGTACATGTGTATATGTATATAATGCACGCGCTCGAGAAGGATAATATTTGTCTGTCGCATGTAAAGTTTCCTCGAGTGTAAGATATCGATCAATAATAAATAGAACGGGGAGGGGAGGAGGATATACGAGAGAGGTTGGGCTTACAATGAAATTGTGTCGATTGAATCGATTACAAGCGAATTACACGAGCGAGAACATCTTGCTAATCTAGAAAGACTTTAGGGATGCGTCGTAGTTTCTCCTTTCTCTTTCTCTCTCTCTCTCTCTCTCTCTCTCTCTCTTTGGAAAGTTCTCGTTAATTAGATGTGCCATTTTGAGTCTCGGCAACTTGCTGCTGCTGATTGCACGAGATTAGATTACCTTTCTTCTTTTTCTTTTTCCTCTTTTCGCTTCCTCCCCAGCTTCGTTAGAATCGTATAGTTTTCATCTTGAGCCAGTTTGAACTATATCCGTTTTGTACTATCAATCTAGACTAGAGTGATTTTTATTCAATTCAGTCGTGAGTATTCTTCGTGAAAATGGTTAGTTAAAAAACCATTTGTGACTAATAAATCATTTTAATCTTGTTCAAACGACGATAAATTAAGTATAAACTCATTTTGTGGCGATGTCTATTGGTAATTTCCAGTTGGGGCAACGAATATTCTCGAGGGAGGTCTCGCGAATGAAAGAAAGAGGGATTTTTTAACGACTCTCGAGAAGGAGAAACTTAAAGAAAGACTTACTCTCTCTCTCTCTCTCTTTCTTTTGTAGCTTAGGACTTGACTGCGGGCTAGTGTGCTAACGAGGATCGCAAGGTCGACGGCTGAACGAATTAAACTGCTTGAAAACTTGTCTAAAATTGACACACGGCACGACTTGTTGAAAACTTTGGTACGACGAAATGTTATATTGTTTGGAAAACGCATTTCCACGAAACAAGTCATTTTGTCCGGCGTAAGTTTTCGAGTTTAGATTTTTTTAATAATACGTTTTATTTTTGATGCGATTCTTAAATCAAATTATCGTTTCATTTTCGTAAATGAAGTTTTATAAATATCAGTGATTCATTCTTCAAGACGTTAAGCTCTCTAGATTACAATAACCATAAGACGTTCAAGCCGTTTATAAGTTTTCGAAAGACAATCGAAAACTTTTGACTAAGAGAGAGAGAGAGAGAGAGAGAGAGTGAAGAGGTCGCACTAAAACTTACAGTGACTCCTTTCGTGCCACGACCTCTTAATCCACAAACGACTCTCTCTCTCTCCCTCTCTCTTCCGCGTCGTCCGCCGACAATATCGATTACAAATCGTCGTCCTTCACGTTTGAAAATTTATACCGCGGCACAGACACTTTGCCGAAAATGCGGCCACATGAATAATCAAGTTCTAGATAATTGAAGGGATATCTCTCTCTCTTTTTCGACACTTTGCATTATTATTCGTATGCCACTCTCACTGACACCTTCTATTTTATTTTTATCGGGAATTCTATTATGCGACAAGAGTTATTTGAATGTTTCAACCGTATCGTTCTTTCGTTATTCGACGGGAGGATAGGAGGAAGGGATATTAAATTGACGAACGAGATGTCTGTTTTTGTTTTTTATCACTTTGCAGTGTAGAGGATAAAAGTAACGACGCGACGCTTGCAGTATTTCAAACGAGTCCTGCAGGTTTTGTTTAAATTGTCAATGTTTGTGGTTTCCACTACGATTACGTTCGTTGATACAGTTGCGTTACAGTAGCGGGTATTGTTATCCGAATAAAAATACACGTTACAAATGCGTCAACTCGATGAAAGACAGTCTCACAAAGTAAGAACGAAGGACGGATTCGTAGAAAATTATTAGCAATACGATTGGCAGTTGCATGACTGGCTTTCGAGCTTTCAGAAGACTGGTATATTTCATCGGAATAATATTCTCGCTGTACATCGGCATTTTTAAGGCAACGATGTAATTATTCACACGCGCTGACAATTAACGCCGTAACGAAGAGAAAGAGAGAGAGAGAGAGAACAACTATTACGGTAACCTACGTCGTCACAATTATTATCATTGACACGAACATCGATAACTTGGTTGAAAACGAGCTGTCGAACGAAATCCACGTGGAACGAGATAAAGTGACGACGCGGTAGAGGAAAAGAAAAATATATATAGAAAACAAGAACGACAACTCAATTTGCCGAAAGAGAAAAAATTTATCTACGAATTATGAAAGTCGACGACTCGGGGGAGCCTGTTAATCGTTACGAAACTTTCTATCAATTTCTCGAAAATTTAGATTGCACGACGACTAATCTGTTTTTAAGTAAGCTTCTAACTCTTTTTGGCCTGGATTACGATAAGAGTCGAGAGAAAATAAAAGATAATGCAAAAACCTTCGACGATGTTTTCTCGCTTATTCGTCTTATCGCCCGAGCAGCATTGACTTTAAGCGAAATTCGATATACGTATCCTAAATAGGTATACACCTATACACCCATCACAGTTGATCTATAGGACGTATTGTCCGTTCAAAGGGATTGGTTCTTTTTCTATTTTTGAACTATTTATTTGTTCGCGTATTCGACTAAAGAAAACGAATTTGACGTTAAGCGATGTATTGCGTCGTTAAATGCGACAATAGCGGATTATACGTACAACCACGTACCTACGAAATATTTATCCAGAGTTTACTTATGTTTTGCTTGTACGCGAACAAAGTCATTTCCAGCGTGGCGAATAAAATATATGAATTTTTTTACCGTCAACGTAAAGTTTTATTAAATTTTTGCATGCAGGATAGTTTCATTTTTTCAAGCATAAAAGATACCCTTTTCACGAGCCGATATAACGTCAACTTGTTGTTTTTTCCAAGTTTCTCGAGCTTATTAACGAGAAGGGATTCGTTAAAGCTCGTAAAAAAACAAAACAGCAACAAAAAAAGCTCAAGGTAATTTTACTATCAGAGCAGCTCGTTTGTTTTCCTTAATTACACGTAAAATACTAGCTTCGTTAGCTCGGTTTTTTTGTTTGTCATTTTTTACGGTCGAATGAAAGTCGAGACGAGAAAAAATAAGTGCGTAAAAAACGCGTGGCTTATCGTCGTGTGTCTTCGACGCAACACCAACCACTATCAATTTATACCCGTCAATCTTCCCTTTCGTAGTTTTCTTCGATCGAGAAAGGTGTCCGTACGTATGTACGAAGGCGCGTACGAAAAGTTGGGGTCTACGTTGTCGTTGATTATTCAACGAGCCAACAACTGATACGCGCTAATGGTACTTTACGCGAGAAGATTATTTGTTTTTTTTCCTTTGCCAAGCTTTCTCCTAACGCACGTATGTGATGGTACTAATTTTAAAGCGAGGAAAAATACGACTACAACGGAAATTTGTATCTTTAACGATACGTCGATTCAAAGTCATTTGTTTAAATATAAGATTCCAGTGAAACGTTTATGTATCCGTTACAAAAGATAACACGAAAATTCAATGAAATAGCCAAACTATAGAATTTCAATATTCCCTCGATAAGTTTTTATAACCGGAAGTACAAACGCATTCCGTATAGAATATCGTAATTGCTATATATAGCAATAACGTGAACACATAATGTAGCAATTCGATATAATTTTCCGCCGACGTACTATCGTCGCAAATAGGTGGCTTTTTGCAGACGACGACAGTTTTTACGCATTTTCTCCATCGAACGATCACTAGTAGGTTGTTGAAAGTCTTGCTAAATTATTCGACAAGAAGGCGCATTTTCTCAATGCCTAAATATATATATATAGCTGCGACGACAACGCTGGCGTGACTTTAAATAAACCCCACAAGCGCTGTGAGAAAAAAAGTGGTCTTGAAAAAATTGATTTTCTCATTAGTATTCCCCGTGGAAAAAAAAAGTCTTGTTTGGAACGAACGTAGTCCGTTCGTATTTTTTTCTTATTTTACGCGTGTTTTCTTATTATCTTCGAATTAATGTTTTCGATCAAGCGCCAGATTGCGTCCGAGGGCAACGTGGTATTTTGTAAAATGTAAATTTTTCACCGAAGGGAGGTACATTATGCTTTTGACAGATTGCGAAATTACAAAACGAATTGCCATCGATTCCTATTGCATTTAGAATTTTCGATAAAAATGTAAAGGACAATCGATTTACCCATTTATCCGTGAAGAAGAAATATTTAAATACGATCAAATAGACAGTTCAAACGAATAATTTAATTGGCGCTAATGCAATGGAAATAATAAAAAGCTCGAGACGCGCGAATTTAAAGGCTTTATCTTCAGTGATATTTCAATGGCAGATAAAGCTTGATAACAAAGAGATTGACACACTATATATTTTTTAAGCGTCCAGTTGGCTTTATCTTTTTTTACGACCAAGCTAATCACGTAATAAGTAACGTTTCCAATGTTATTAGCACGTCTTTCCAAATAAACGTAAACAAATAGATCGACAAGAAAATCCAGTTCCAGTCAGGGATATCGATTTTTCGGCGCGAATTGCGTAATTTCTCGAGAGGAAACAAAAGCCCCCTCCCCCCCCCCACACACACACACACGTCGTAAAAATGAAACTCTCGCCCCACTAACAATACGTTATACCTCGTTATCGGCGTCACATGGTATATGAAAAATTCCCCGACAACTCCGATATTCGCGCAATTTTTCCAGATTTCCGTCCTTCGATCACGCGGCATTTTCCTTTCCTCCAACTTCTGCGCGAAAAAACAGAGGAAAAAACTGTCAACGATTTATTTCTATACACAAGCAGTGTTATCGTCACGGTTCATCGAGGTGATTATTCACGAGTAACGAGATTCGACGTTCGTAAGGTGCTCGCGTAACGACCAATTATCGGTGGGGTAGAAAAAAAAGGGAGCAAACATTCGGCAATGTGTTCGTACGGAAAGAACACGTCTGCTGATCCAGCCGCGGAAGGAAAACAAACTTTTCGTCGAACAATTTTGAGCCGCGCGTGCCAGCAAGTTACGATAGCCGTAATAATTAAACGAAAAAGATCCGAACAAGCTTCGTTCAAGTTCTATGCACGTGTACGCGTGTTGTACACAGGGACGAGAAAACTTATCCGAATTTTGTTCGAAACATAATATTGAGATGCGTTACGTTTCTTTTTGCAAGTTTCCCTTTGGTGCTGCATCTTCAAGGGATGTTTTTTTTTGCTATAGCTGTTTCTCTCCTTTTACGGAAAGTTGCAACGAACCTCGCACTCACCGTCCGATCGTTATTCGCGAATAGTTTTGTTTTTTTCCTCCAAGGAGAGAAACTCTCGGAGTTTAACTATTTTTCTGACTGTACGAAAGTTATCGGAGCGCATATTTCATTGTAAACGAACAAAATAGATCACGTTTTACGCGCCATCGCGAAGCAGTTTATTCGTAAGGGACATTTTAATAATAATTTTCAAACGATACTTGCACGCGTCAACGGAGGATCGTTAAAAAATGGCCTTTTCGTAGGAATCGCAGACGCGTAAGAAACGAATCTCTAACGTTCAATCTCGCGTTTCCTCGACTAAAAACGAACCTTAAATTACAAATCGCCCCAACGCGATAGTCTACGATGTATCCTTGAGGCCGCTGTGATATTTTAGCGCAGCATCTTCGAACGGATGCCTTTCGCGCATTCGTTACGAATCAAATTCTACGTCGAATTCTCTGTCGTTTATAGGATGCGCGAACAATGTTTCTTCGACTTTGACGTTGCAATACGCTCGACTAGATCGTTCTGCACAGGAATTAAATAAAAAACGAACAAGAAACAAGTCCGTATAATATATACAACGAAAAAAGAGATCGTTAATTTGCAACGATAATTACATCGTATATAGCACGTGTAGGTGCTGGCCAAAAACAGAAATTCGACGAGAGAAGGTCGAAGAGCGAGCGAGAGAGAGAAATCGCGTGCGTCATTCTTTACTAGCGAAAAACCAGAGGAAGGACGACGACGACGCTCGCGTGTGCAACCTTACCTGCCCAACGCCTTCTTCGTTTTTTTTTCCTTTTCCCCTTTGGGTTAATTGACTTCGAGTGTCCTTGCTTCGCGAAAAATTTTTTGTTGTCTTATTTGACTCTGTAACTATTGATTTCCGTAGTTATTGTTTGACGGTAGATCGAAGTGTAATTAAAAGTGCGAATTTTAAGAAAAATGTTTCGATTGTATATTCTCTGTTGCACAGAGGCGAGGTTTTTTGCAGCGTTCCCACGAAACTTGTACTTTGCATGACAAAGAAAAAGAAAAGAAGAAATATTGTTACCGATATTTTTTACGAACAACATTCAACTCGTGTTTTTTGAATGACGTAAATGCGCATCGAATAGCTCAGCGGAAAGTGACACCGATGACAAGTCATTCCGGTAAATCCCGTTGCATCGTCATCGTCTTCCTTCTTCTTCTTCTTCTCTCTCTCTCTCTCTCTCTCTCTCTGTCCCTCTCTCCCCCTCTCTCTTTCTTTCTTTCTTTCTTCGACGTCACGTCTCTCTTTTTACGAGATTATCCGTCTGGCGCCATGCTATATAAGCCTTTGGTTGTTAATTGTTCTCATCGGGCTACTGATTGACCCTTCTTTGTGTTTTGTTTGTCTTTTTGTCGCGTATTTACGTTGCTTTATATCACTTAGTCGTCTAATAGGGATGTCTTGGAATGAAAACGTTACCGTAACGAAAGTAAATTTCAACTGTGATTTTGGACTTTGATATAGGTACGGTAAACGAGTCAAGTAGCCGACCGAATAATAACCGAATCAATTGAGTTAAATTAAAAAAAAAATCACGAAAATCATTGAGAAGCGCTTATGACGTCAATCGGTGCCGGCGCGTTTAAAAAGAGATATCGAGTGTCTTTTATAAGATTGAGATGTCGTAATCGGCAATAAAAAGTACACGTGCGAGCGCACGTACACACGCTTGATATACTCGTTATTAGGCGCTATTTGAAAAAAATATATATATATATAAATTTATCAGTTCCGAAGGTCAAAATCATATGACGTACTTGTACTTTTAATTTGATACGCACAATCTCACTGTCGATGGAAAAACGTTAAAAAACAACAACATGTCTCGAAGGAAGAGTTATTTTTAGGCTTGTTTATACACTCATAGCGTTATGCCTATATACAAACAATACTCTTCTGTAGCCATACAGATTTCCATTCGTGTCTCTCTAGTCTGCGACGCCTGGCTCGTCCTTTTTATTTTCCCTTGATATACACAGCCACACCTGGGCGTGCAATGTGGAATGATAAAATGTGAATGGAATACTATTTCCTATTTGAATTTCGACATCCGCTCAAAACGATGAAGCAATTCATTCGGTAAATACGTAACGTTTCCGGTGTCTATGCCCAAATATCACACGACGTCTTATCAACACGGTCGTTCACCTCGTCGGAATACAAATAAAACATTGGTCGGTTAGCGTAAAGGTTGGCTCGAGAACCAACGGGAAGGAAGACGTGGCTGGTGAAACGACAAGCGGCCAAATAAATTGGGAGCAGCGTATCGAGTCGCCGTTAAATATTAACCGGAAGGAGGATTAAAGGATTCACGGCGAGTTTCATCGTCGTGCGGTACTTTGACGTTGGCTTCTCGTTATGGATGGACTTTGTCGTTTCGCCGCGTGCTCGTGTCTCGTATAATTTACTCGTAGCTTTGTTTTCGTCGTTGCTGTCGTTGTTATTAATCGTTCGTTTGATCAAACGTTTCTTTTCGACGTATTCGCAAATCGATCGTCGCAAACAGACGTGCGCGTAATTATCTCGGCCATCGTCGAGCGTCAATCGTACGCCCAAGCGAAACGTTAAAAACGAGGTGAACGTCCTTTGTTCCTCGTTGGTTTCTTCGTACGTTCCGCAAGAAGCGCGAAAATGACATTCGTGACGCCAAACGAATAATCGCGAGTACCAAAGTTACCTTGACGTTTGCTACTCGATGTAGGTGTAGACGAAAGCGCTATTGTTCGCGACGTGTGATTGACGCGTCATCGTTCGCCAATATACGAGTCGACTAATCGTTGTGTACGGTCGTATCTGTACGAGTTCGATGCGATAAATCCGGATGATTCGCTAATTTGATCGAAATAAGAAAGAACCGAAGGTTTTTTTTGTTTCGCGCGAAAGAGAAGGCAAATTAATTTGGCGTCGATCGAGAGGGCGGACGAGAAAGAAATTACGACAAAAAAGGACGTTTCAAGGAAGACAGTTGTCGCTTCTAATTCTCGGGGCAAAGAAGCCTTTTCTTTCCGCGAACAAAAAAAAATGAGAAAGAAAAGTCATACAAAAAAAGTGCGAGGCCTTCGCTACAGTTATTACCTAGGTTTTCTCTTTCTCTCTCTCTCTCTCTCTCTCTCTCTCTCTCTCATTCGCTCTGACGTTCTAGTTGGTATTTTTAGATTACGAAATATTTTCGTAGCTCGAACCTTTTCATTTCGCTTTAATTGTAAGATCAAGAATGGAGGAGAGAGGAAAAAATTTCAATTACATTCTGTTTGCTCAATTTGTGTACTTGCGGGGTTTTTTGATTAAAGTTTGTGCAGTCTCGGGTATTACGGAATAATTTTTTGTAGGATTCAATAAAGCTTTGTATTAATATGCTGGTCTTTTATTATACCAAAGCAATGACATACCTATGAATAGTATTACTAATCCTCTTAAAATAATTAATAATACCAACCACAAGATTGGTCGACTTTGATGATCGAATTATTTCTGGTTGAGAAATAACGCTTTTCAAGTAACATTTACTCGAGATCCCCAAGTATTCTATTTTTTTTGTTGCAATAAAAAGCTATTTTTAATTCTTTTTCTCGTTCTTTTTCACGCTGAAGTCTGGAAAAAGATTAGCGTTCCTTTCACGTAGTCGAAAATGAGTCAGTCCCCATTATTGACAAAAAAACGGTCAATATCAGCTCTACCCAAAGGAAATTGCACAAAGACATAAATTCAGAAAAACTGTTAGCCGAAAAAACATCGTCTTCAAAGACAAATCAATCCGTGTCGTAGATTTTTGCGAAAAATCAATTTGGACTCTCTGCTACCACGCGATATCACGCGATATAACTCGTTGGCAAAAAGACAGTCCCGGCTTAAACGTTCTCGACGATAACCTATCGTACGTACGCTCTCGCAGAAGTTGCGCCGGTACTCAAGCATCTATTTATAAAGCCGTCCAAAAATGTCGGCGTTTCAAAATAAAACGGAACTCTCCCGCTGAAAATTTCCTTCGTGGCAAATACACGCGAAGACGAAGAAGAAGAAGAGAGAACGAGAGGAACCCTGAATGACTAAGCCATCACGAAAATCCATTTACAGATACACGCACACACGCGTACGCGCAATAACTTCTAAGATACGTTCACACGGACGCCAAAACATCTCACCTTGATCTCGAAATATATACGTATGTGCGTGTTTGTGTGCGTGTGCGCGCGTATACACACAAGCTAATGGCGATGGCAGCTCGCTACATCAGCGTATCCGGTGATTTCTTTCCGCATCTTGTTTATTAGTCGAGGCGAAATAATTATTGATATGGATCGATGGTATATTATGTAGGACGCGAGTGCAATATATTTGCACAATGATACAACGTTAAACTAATCGATAATCCCATAAAAGTGCACTCACCGTGTTTAAAGTGCATTCTCCTTCTAACGTTTTTATATTTCATACTTACACGTAGACATTAGCTAAGGTACAACAAAGGCAACGAAAAAAAAAGGAAAAGGTGCTTTTATCACGGATGTAGGGTACAAGAACAAAAGAGAAAAAAAGCGTCATAAAACAGTACGCTGCGGTGTTGCGGCGTTAAAACTCAAAGCCTAGTAATGATCTATTAATAAGTGACGTGTCTTTTCTCTCGCTTCCACTCTCGAGTATCGATTTCACACAACGCATACACGTACGCGCGTATACTTTTAGAAGAACAGAAGAACGTTCGGCTATTCAAATTCGAGCGAAGGTCACGATGATAATATGCAATTGAAAGGCGTGAGAATAATAAAAAAAAGTTTGCCTTCATTGTTGTTGTAGAAAGAGAGAGAGAGAGAGAGAGTGAGAAAGTTTCCGACGTCTACGAAATGGATTACGAGAAGACGTTTTCTTTTAAGCGGCACCATGAATATTTATGCGCGAAAGATTGGTGAGCTTCCGTTACTTTTTTATTCCCTTTTTCTGAACGTTTTAAAGCCATTACTATTGCCAAGATCCTTTTTTGTCTTCTCGTTAAATATGTAATCGAGCGTTTAGAACTGACTGCAAAGTATCGCTTCGATAATAAGTCATTAGGACGAAAGTAACATTGAAAAATGTATTAATTGCTTAATTTTTACAGCATTGTTTAACGTTTGTAATATTCGCGAAAATGTTATCTAAACTGTTGTCAAACTTGTTGGTTGATAATCCCGTAGCAAAGATCTCTCGACAAACTAGATGCAGTCGTAAACTCCCCTCCTTCCCCTTCCAACTAAGATTAGAAAATTTCAGCTCTAAGAGTAGAAACTCGCTAAGCAGACAGTTTAGTCCCAAGAAACTTTAGTCAGCGAGCAGTCGCCCGCAATCTTTTATTTTGTTTTTACTTTCGTTGAACAAGCTGACAATTCGTTAGAGACTCATCCTCTCGTGTGCAACTCTGCAGAGAGCAAAGTTTGTCGACGGAATCTTCAGCGGAGAGTCGTGGCAACGTCAACTTCCCACTCGACGACTAATTTATTCCGAGGGACGCGAGCGGGAGGAGGGGGGAGGGGGAAGAAATAACATAAAAAGAATTAGATTAGCACTGACGTTTTTACGAGTGGATTAATTAGGTCGTCGTCGTCGTCGTCGTCGCTGCTAAATATTTGGAATCGCTGTAAAAACCTTTTATTTGTTTTGTTTCGTTCAGTTGTACCGAATGAAAATGCAGTGTTTTAATGGCAGTGCATGGTTCGAGTTTCAGTTTTGTCCAGGTCGATACTCGGCGAAAGAAACCTTATATCTTTTATCGCATTTTCCAAAGTGCAGTAGTTCGAAACTCTCGAGTTTACCGTTGATATCGAAATACGTCACAAGGGATATACACGTAAGCTTTCGACAAGCGTATTAGTCGAATATTCAAAAAAAATATATACGTATATAAAAAGAGAGCGAGATTGTTTACACGTGTAGCACGTTGCAGCAGAATTTACACGCGTGAATCTATTTGCGACGGAATCGGAAGTATAAACATTGGCTCGTGAAATTATCCGAATCCTCGCTACGGTATAATATTTGCACGAAAAATGTCTCGCGTACGAATCGCTTATAAAAGTGAATGCAGTCGTTTAAGCTGTCCGTGTGTGTACGTTGCTCCGCTACGTTTGCTCTGGCCAAAAATATCTTTATCGTTCGTTTATGCTTTAAATAACGATTTCGGTTAATTGGTTTGATAATGCACAATTTAATTATAACACGCGCGTCAATTGGCAATGATCGCGCGTTATTTTATACATTCGAAGAAACCGATCGCGAACAATTTGAAAAATAAATCTTGGATCGATACGCGATATCTCGTAGTCACAACGTTCAAAGGAAAAAAAAACAAAAAAAGCAGCAACCATATCAAACGCGGGACTCGAGTTCTTTTTTTTTATTTTTTTTTTTTTATCAAGGTACGTGATTATAAGTCACAAAGTAGATATCGCAGGAAGTTCGCGAAATGTGCAACAGGTATCGTGCTGTCTCGCAGGCGTATTATATGCGAATCAATCGTCGTAGCAACGCTCGATTAACCGCGAACAAACAAACAAAAATGATAATTGACGTATTTTTAGACGACGCTCTTCGATATAGCGACAACCGTAGAGCCTGTTCGCGTGTAATCTGGATGGATGAAGAATTTAACGCGATAAATAAATGCTCGTAAATAAGCGACAACATCGTAAGATCTAAACGTACACTCAAACGCTAACTATACCTCGCTGTCTATTGGCCAATTGCAACGAACGATGTAGGTTCGCGTTGTGCCGCGCCGACAAAAAGCCGACGTTTTGGTATGAGCGAATGAAAATAATATCGTCTTATCGGGATAATCCGGAGATTTCTGATATTTGCGTTGTACACTCGACCACTCAGCCTTGGATGTTTTCGCACCTTATGTAACGCTGGCAATTTTGTTTAAGCCAAAGACAAAATAATACAGATAACCAAAGGTTTATCGCTACGAAAGGAATAAGATTTAATCGTGCGATTATCCAAGCTTGTTTCAAATACAAATTGCCCGTAATAATTGTAACGTAAAATTGAAACTGAAGGCAATGCGTTGAGTGAGAAATAAAGAGGAGAAAAAAAACAGAACGATAACGTTTAATGGCACTTGCTAACGTTTGGCCTCACGGTATTCCGAGAGAAGTGAATTGCAGCGGATGATCTTTACCCACGTGTCTCCTCGGTGAAATTCAAGTCTTTGAAAAGGTCGGGCAAAATGAATTGGTTCCCCGATCGAGTTGAGATTTGCCTTTGAATACCCGTCGTGTGATATAGAATCTGACGTCGAGCATTGAAATCTGTGAGAATTTCACACCAGCGTACTTCCAAGTGAATTAGCTCGTTTTTTTTCACTTTTCCTCTCTTTCGAAAATGCAATGTTCAATCTCGACGAAGTTTCAACTGTTATTACCGCCGAGAAAATCAATAAACTGATTAATTCATGTAAATTATTCGAGCGACTTTGTTTTTCGAACGTGGAAAACGATTAAAATTTGATTGGTCGCGCACACACACACACACACACACACACACACACACACACACACACGTACACCGTAAAATTAATCATCGTTATACAACACGATGGTCACAAATGAAACGATAGAAAATTTAATCTCGTCATTCTCTTTACGCGATGTATAATAGCAATATAAACTGTCGAACGGTCGTGCACGCGCGACAACGACTATTAGAATATTAATATCGCGATACGAAGTTGACTTGCGTGGAACGATTGTTGTTTCCAAAGTTTCTTAGATGACGTTCAAACTTTTAGCCATATTCCACGCTCGTACTATGTGTGTGTGTGTGTGTGTACGCGCGCGTGTGTGTACACGTGCGTGGTCACTTGATAATGTTCAAACGACTATTTGTATGTATAAACAAGTGAAATGTCATTATGCTTCGACGTATTAAAATCTTGCTGTCTGGGCTTCTCGCGAGAGTACAAAATCTTGTTAAGAAGCTTGTAATTGGCTTTTGAAACTTTTGTACAAAAATAAACGTTCTCTTGTAGCGAACGTAGTTATTAACTCGTCATTTGTGTAGACATTTTCGAATTTTTATTGAAAGACGTTAGATTGAAACTACCAGTACGAAGCAATAGCAAAAGCAGTGGGAAATTCTTAATTAGGCATTGATTTATACCTATTTATCTGGAATTTCGCTTTGTTCATTGTTACACTATGATACTTTTCCAAGTACATTGCTGTAGACGAAGAAAAAGCTCGTTTCAATTGACTATTGTTAATTGTATTGAAAGATCTTGAAAACATTTCAATTGATTGGAATCTGAAACAAAATCAAACAAAATAAAATAATCAGCAGAGTTTGCGGAAATGGGAAGAAGAAGAAGAAAAAGAAGAACAATGAAACTGTCTGTCAGTCGATTGCACGTTGGAAAAAAGAAAAAGAACGTACAACAAAGTTGAAGAGTTCATTTTGTCAGCCGACGACAAATTCGATACTCCTATCAGCCACGGCTATGGGTGGTATATATACACACAATGTAAACAGGTCAGCAGCAGTAACAGCAATTCTCTTGCCGAGGATGATGGAAGCGGGTCGAGGCGAACGTCCCGATCTCGCGTTTATATCTCTACGTGCGTATGCGTCGTCGTTATTGTACGTCTGTCAATCGTTCCTTCTCTCTTTCTCTCTCTCTCTCTCTCTCTCTCTCTCTCGCACTCGCACTCGATCCGCAATTCCAGAAAAACTTTTCAATGAGTCCAAGCGCGTTACACGCCATCGAGTTTGCGTGGAGAAAAAAATTCTGCTTCTTTTCATTTCAAGATTGTTTGCTGTGCTACTGTTGCTTCAATCTTTAATGGCATGGAAAATCGATTTTCTATTTTCTATTTTTATTTTATTTCCTTTAAGGGTAGGATTGAAAAACAAGAAGACGATCGTGTAGCTTTTTCTCTTTACTTTAAATGGTTTTTATTTATCCGGGATTTAGTGGTACGATAAATTCCTATGGATTATCGGCTATACGTTTTTCTCAATTTCCTTATTTCTTTCAATTTTCCACCAATAGGTTTCCCACTAATCTGAATCATGACGTTTTTATACTTGAATAACAACGTTATTTTTCTTTCCCTCTGTTACAGGTAAGAGCAACCAATCCTCGGGCTACCTCAAAACTACTCGTCGTACGTACAATGAAAAAAGATGTATTCGTAAATAATCAATAACTTAGCCAAAGTACACATCCTTGTTTGCTAAAAATATATATAACCATTAACAGATGTCGAGGCATTTGCGATAATAAAGCAAGAAAACAAAATTACGCATTCTTCGTATCGAATCGATACATCCAAAGTAAGCATTGCTCGCGTGTAAATATCACGTTGAAGTATTAAAAAAAGAGAGCGGTGAAAGGGGCACCGCCAACACACACGATTAAAGATGAAACCAATACGATAAGGATGCGGAAAAGTATATAGTCGCGTGTGCTACGATCTTGAAAAATAAAACAGCAAAAAGAACTTCGAAAGTAAGGGAATGATAATGTATAAATTATGTAACGAGGCCTTCGATAACGTTATTTTATGCACTCGTCGAACGTAGCTTGCGTCGATGCGTAAACTTAACGAGGGAGAAATGGACCCAACGAGCCTTTGCTCTATGCTTTGATAGCAGATGAAAATCCCTGTTTCAAAAGCGGCTGACTACTTTTGACAAAATTTTTAACCTGATACAATGACTATTACGTATGTTTATAAATATTGTAAAACGACAACATTTCTCCAAAGATACAATGATATACGTTCTATTTTACGCTCGAGCTTAATATTAATAATTATTCCGTGTTTTTCACTATCTCTTGTATATTTTTTCATTCTACATTCAAAGGCGGAAAAAGAAAATAGTAGTTGGCGAAGTCTTATCAGTTTCGCGTTTTTTATATATATATATATACGAGTCATGTTGCGAACAGCCGAGCCAGAAAATATGCAAACGAAAACAGAGAGACGGAAAAAGAGGGCATTAGTGCTATCCCTCACCTTCTTTCTCTCTCTCTCTCTCTCTTCATCTCCCTTTTCGGTGTGCCAAAGAAATCATCAACCACTAGCGAGCTTTTTCACAAATTGAAATTGAAAGACAGCGAGGTTTTTTTAGTTTATTTCTAGGAGAATTATTTGACAAATACAAAACCAAATCGTATTTGTTCAGCTTACAAAATATTTTTCCATTCGTAAACAATAAAATGTTTATTTTTCAAGTAGTTTGTTCGATACATACGTGTATTATTTTTACGTCAACTTGTTGGACATTCTTTTTAGAAAAGTGTATTCGAGCCTTTTTGACGTGCCACTTGTCACGGTTGATTAATTTTCTACGCGAGCCTACTATCGTGTTTTGCGATTGTCAAAACGGGGGCAAAACCCCCTGCAGTGTACAGTATCTCGTTATCGAGTTCATTCCGTATAGGCATTGCCCAAATAGATTCGATTATACGCTCGCTCCTATCGTTTCAACGTGAACGAGCTTTTAACGTTATATCTTTAGGAATATCATCCAAACACTTTTACTTTTATTTTCCATCACAATTGAAGTAGTGATTCCCACGTTTTTTTACGACAATCAAACAGCCAAAAAACACATTTTGCACATTTTTAAAAAGGAAGGTAAGTACTTTGCGAGCTCGGCATTTGTATAAATTCGTAAAAAGCTGGTATGATAAATCCTTAAAACCTTTATGAAAAATGCACATCCTCGATGAAAAATAAAAAAAAAGAGAAATGCACAAGTGACTAGCAACATATCCAAATCCATTACATCGTTTATTCGTCGAAACGTGCAAAATCGCATCTGTTTTTTCTCTTAAGCGCGTAGGCGAAAAGCATGTATAAAGTTACATATATAAAGAGCGGAAAAGTCTCTCTTTCGTGCTGCGGCTGGATCGATCAGCTGCGCAGACTAGAATTGCGTGTGATGCGCTTTACAACGTAACGTGAAAACTTTTCCTCGCGAGAGTATTTTCATTTTACCCAAGTATATAATAATCGGTTTTCGGACAACGAGCGTTGCGATGCATATTGTTATATATTTTTTTAACGAAGATAGCGTTAAGATTAACGAAATCGTCCGTTAATGCGACTAAATGCAAATATGTTCGTTTCGGTTTTACTTGAAAAGAGATACGAGCAAATAAAGAGTTATTTGAGCTTTCCGTTGCAACGAATTGAAAATTACGAGCTTTGCTTGTTTGTCGTTGTTCTTTGCAATGTTTTACGACTCAAATACCGTGAGTGAGTTGCAATAAAAACGTTCGCGGCGTTGTATTATTTGCCTATTTCGAACACTAGCTACGCCTCTTTTTTCCTCTTCTTTGACACGTTCGTTTTCGGAGCAAATGAGCAAATTCAATCGAAGGATTTGGAAAATGCTGCGAATACGCGTTGGATCAACGTATTTTTTTACGATTTTTCATATTTTATCCGTTCAATTTACTCGTTTCTTTTTTTCACGATAGTTTTTGGATACGCGTATATCCATTTGTGTAGAGTGTGATTGAAAGTATACTAAACATTTCAGTTCACTTTAAATAGAATTGCGATCGTATATGCGTAGTGAAGATAAACTGTTTGGTTGAAAATCGTTAACAAGTTAATTTAACGAAAAGAAAATAGACAATTACGTTTGTAAATATTGACGTTAAGCGCGAAATAAATTGGAAATACGTCGATAATTTTTGCAATTTCGATGATAATTTGAAATTGAAAAATATATTTTCGACGTCGCGGATGGCGCTATTTGTAGTTTTATTTCGGAGAGAGTACAAATAGTACACCTTCAGCATCGTCGTATCAAAGAGCTCGAAGCAATAAAAAAAGGCACTCGCGAATTCTCGAATTGTTCCGGCATTCGTCGGCTTTTTTTCTTTTAGTGCGATAGTGCACGAGTCGATTTACCATAAAGCTTCCAGAAGAGCAAAAAGGAAGCTCGACCTTAATTGCCGTTCGTGGCGGAAAAAGCGTCGCGGTCGTAAAAGAAAATCACCCGGACAGCTCGTACGAAAATGCTTTTCAGGTTACTTCGTTCAATCTTACTTCTTATTTTATTTCATTTTTTTTTTTTTTTTTTTTTGTTACTTTGTTGGAAGAAAACAAAGTGACGGATAAAAAGAAAGGGAGCTGCCAGCCGTTATTCGGAATGTATAATGCAGCGTCTAAAGTACTTAAAGAAGAAGCAGTCCAAAAGTTTAACGCTTTCTATGAAAGACAGGTGAATTTATTATCTTACGCGCGGAATTCGCAAGCGAGTCTTTGTTCTTGGATGCAAGAGTTGAACGCTGCGCACGCGTGCGAACGCGTCCGCGCCAGGATGGGCGAGAAAAAGGGCCTGTACAAAAATAAAAAGAAATTCATCGAACCGTCACTCTTGGCGCCTTTTTATCTGGGTTTTTATCATCTTGACGAGCGTTCGAACAAAATAAAAGGCGATACAACTAGGCGTGGCGAGTTACGGCTGCCGCTTGAAATAATTACACGGTATCTTGTTGTGAAGGCTGCTTTGTAAGCAAGCAACGAGCTTTTAGCTAGGCCGTGATTTTATTTCCGCGGACGTTTATCGGTGCAAAAACGGGAGAAAAAACGGGAGAAAAAACGGGAGAAAAAACGAAAGAAAACACGAAAGAAAAGACGGATCTCTTCCGTACCGCGTAACTTGAAATATCGAGGCAGCTTGCGTCCCAGTGTCGTTTAAAGGAGGCTCGAGCGAGCGTGTACGTAGCAATCGATTGAAAAAACAACGATAATACACGTATACTCTCCGCGCTAAGTCGTCCGTACATCGCGCCATCTGTAATCAACGCAAGCATAATAGCCTTTTCAAGCCGTATCGTCGAGAATCGCGCGCGACGCTCAAATGTTTCAAGGCGCCGATAAGAGGCAAAGCTTTATTCTCGTTCAGCGGCCATTTCCAGCAACGAACCTATTCGTGCGGCTCGCGTGCCAAGTTTTTATCGGTTTTTGGCCCACAGCGATTCTTGTATCAACTTTACCCATCTGTTCCTCTTTAATTTATCGTTTGCGAAAGATCCTAATTTCCCAGTCTGTTTTTTGCCTTTTTGCCCTTTAAGCGATTTACCGAATTTGCTTTTGTGGCAGTTGCAGCGTAGACGGCGTCTTGGCGGCGAGGCTACCAATGGCCGCGCGAATAATTTATCGCTATTGGCTGTTGCGCGAGTCGAAATAAGCCACCGAGGCTTGACGTTTCTCCAGAGGTCCTTAGACGCCTTGGATTTGGATCGTTGAGAAAATAGCCTTGTTTTTGCAAATCTCGAAGGAAACGCCAAAACGATTGCTCTGCGCGTACAGCCGTCCCTGAGCGTAAGAATTGGCCATTTCGACCTGTATATCCGATACGTCAAAGCAAATCGTCGTTTCGCGTATCGCTCTCGTACAATTCCAAACGGATAAAAGGGGAAAGACAGAAACGCTTGTTTTTTCTTCTTTTTTCACTAGCCCGCCCGCATTTTTCCATATCGCTCGCTTACGCGTGTACGCGGGCCACTTTTCGCGCGTTCCTTTCGTAATTTCTCGCCTGCTACTTTTTTTACACGAAGCGATAAAAAGAGAGGACGCGACGTATTCGAGAAATATTGCGTCGCTTCTTCTTTATTTTTGCTTGAGCGTTTTACGATCGCCAATCGAATTGGAAATTTCATTTTGTAGAAAACTTGATAGCGAGCATTTTTTGTACGGTGGAGAAAACACCTTGTTATTTGCATAGTCTTGATTTTATTCGAGTTCAGTTGCGCAAGTTTGGAGAACGAATTAATTGAACGCGTAGTTTCGGATGAAACGATAACTTTGAATGCGTTATTTCGACGTTAAGTCGGTAGCGATCCCCTTTGCGAAAAAACTTTGCCGCTGCTCGCTCGATTAGTTCTTTCAAACAACGACTAATTCATTCGTAGAGGGCAATCCACTAATCCCTCACCTAGCTACAGTAAAACCGCGTACCGCGGAGTATGCGAGTGTGCCTTTGAAAAATAAATGTCGCACTCGAGAATCCTATGAATAGAGAGAAAGAAAGGAGATAGCTCGACCGGCGTCCAGACTCAAAGAGCCCACACATGCGACTTTCTCATTTCCTCGAACCTACGCTCGAGATTATCAAAAATTCATAGTAGGCTCGCCGATTTCTTTTCGTTAAAACAGCAAAAAAACGAAGAGAAGCCTCGGTCGTTAGCCGGTGGCTTATTTTTGTCCTCCCTCTCGCTCCCTTTCGTGCGTGGCGATGAACTCGAGCTTAATGGTCTTCTTTGTTTCCGTTTAATTAGAAATCCGTCCAGTATACAAGACTTTCTCTCGCCTTTTTTCGCGTATCGTGCGAAACTCGTCGAAAAAAAATGTTCGCCAAACGAGGTAGAGAATTCCACGTACCAAGTCTCGAACGTAACTTTTTCGCGAGGCGCGAAATAATCCAGGAGCGACAACGCGAACAAACGTGAATTTTGAGCTAAATATGGTCGCAAGCTCTCTTAAGACGAGTCTTAACGAGCAAATAAGATTAGCCCAGCGTCTTTCTCGATTTGCGTCGTTCACTTTTTAATCGAATTAAAGCAGTTGAGAGACGCACGGAGCTTTCGAAATTAAACATTTAAAAAGCTATCAGATAATTGTTCCGACAGACTGACGTGCAATTAAGATGCCAATTGCCTCTAGTTATTGCTTGTTTTCCCCAACTTTCGATTTGTCTACACGAACGTTGTAGACGCTTGTATTAAAAATATCAAATCTAATTCTTTGGCGTAGTAAACGTAGTGCCTTTTGCGAGGTTTGTCCAACATTTGGTTTTCATTTACATTTGTCATTACGATCCGCGCGGATCGACGGATAAATATTGTCAAAGAAAACGGAATGGATCGGAATGGAATATTCGTATCGCGAGCGTCTGACGTTCAAGTAAATATCCTACCTCAATTTGACGTCTTCTTGCTTTTTGCTCGTAAAAATTGAACGTTGTTGAACGAACAAGCCTGGACGTATAAAATGTAGACTGGTTTTTAAAATATTTCCTCTCGTTCGTGCGTTGCACTCGATACATCGGACTGTTTGTACATCAGAATCGGCATTCGGATCAAAAGCCTTGAATCGCGTAAACGCGAATAAATATTTAGCAGTCAATTGAAATGTGACTAGAATAATGATTCACGAGATACTATAATTCGGGAAAAAGAGACAAGCCTTGTCAAACAATCCGTTGGATCGTACCGAATTATCTTCGAGTTGTAAAAATATATAGAGCGAGAAAAACTCGAACGTGAAAACGAGTGTGTATTACGAAACTGCGTCCAAAAATAATTGGCTATATATACGTAGGTATCCGTGAAACGTATACTTTACAAAGCAAGCAAGTTTAATATGCATCGTCATAGTGTCCAATGAACAAAGCTTCGTGCACTTGGTTCGATCAAAAGCTTCCCTCTCGCTCGAGGAGGGCGCCACTCAAAGGGTGGAGACTGATCAAGCGCAAGACCAATCAGCTCACGCGCGATCGAAGATGACAAACGCCGAGGAGAACATTATTACTCGGTGTTTTCGTATTATCATGCTTATCGTTTAGTCGTCTAATATGATTGTATCTCGTTTCGTTGAGATGTCTTGTTTACTAGCGCGATGAAAATACAGCCGATCCTCGCGATGAGAATTGAAACGCCAACGACAACGACAACGACAATAACAACAACAACAACAACAACAACATCAATTGAGAGAACTTTTGAGAGCGAACCGCGCATATGTGCGCGCACACACACACACACGTGAGAAACTGTTAACGGCTTGTTCGGATTTTCCCAGACGCCACAGGGGTCCTGTCGTTGGTCGTTATCCGTGCGCTACTTTAGGGTAGCTCGTGTAATATATCAGCCACAATACGTAGATATTTGTATCTCTGATGTACGAATATCGTTGGGAGAGAGATTATTTATTTTGACATTTTTCATTATGTCACGTATGAATTATTATCGACAAATATTTCTGTATACATATATATCAAACGGCGGAAAGAACAGTGGAAAAATCAGTCAAACAATTTCTACGCAAGCTCGACTGTCTATGGAATCTTTTCATTACGCATTTTTCCAATTCCATCGCGCGTATATTTTTCTTCTCCAGCATACGCGTATGTTTATACCAATTTTCATCGTAAATTTGTACTCTTGTTCGCAATAGCGCAAACAAACTCGTTAGAGAGATACAGATTCATCGTAGTAATTTACTTCGCTACGCCAACTTCGCTAAAACTATCGAGAGTTTCCAACTATACACGGCAACGAAATACCTACGCACACACGCCCACGCACAAAGATGATTCTAATACTCGGTACATCGAACTAATCTACAAGATACACATCTTAGCATCGTAAGATGACGAGAAGAAAGAAACGTCGTCGATTGGAGTTACAGAAACCGCGGTAGAAAAGAAAAAAACGTTCAGCTCGCTCTCTGTCTTGGAAACAAAAGAGGGCTTCTACTCTCTATCTCCTTGGTGAAATAGAAAATTCTGCATGAGAAGAAGGCTTTAAGCGCAAACTGAATTCCATTTTCTTCTCGACCTCTAGTTTCTTTTTTATTTTCTCGACCGATTGAGGCATCGGCATTTCTGATATCTTACGCTGTTCGCGAGAGATTGGTAGCGATAGGATTTGTTGGTTATAACATTCGAATATTTTTTACACGTATATTACAGACGTAAGATTCGAGTTAGACAAAGTGAATTTTAACGAAGCCTTATTCGTACTTTTACGAGTGGATGTACTTCACGTTATGCGTATACTCTGGTTTTTGCAAACATTTTATTCTTCAGAGCGGTGAATTTCTATTTTTTTCAATTTCTACAATTTCAATACGCGGATGGAACTCCCACGCGAGACTACGATAAAAATGACATTACAAAGCTGTGGAAGAACTAAAAAAGAGAATGTGTTTTTTTTTTTTTTGTGATATTGTTAACTCGATAAACGCAAAGTTAATTTGATGAAGCTATTTCGAAAACGAGAAATACCAAACCAAAAAAAGGCGGACGGTGCGGTTTATTAAATAATTGAATGCAGCGCAGTCACTTCAAAATCCCTTTTCGTTGAATTGTACCTTTGTATTCATTTTTGAATACTTGCAATTTCAAAGTGTATAGAAAAAACTTCATTAAAAACAATGTATTTTCAGAACATTCCTGTAAAGCAAGAAAAAAAGAAAAGGAATGAGTTTGTTTGCAATTAAATACGTTAAGAAACCAAATTAGCGAGCGTCGAATGTCATTATGCGTGGAAAAAAATTTATTCATAATAGACTCGCTGATTTCTTTTCGTTAAAACAAAATGTTAACGCTATTTCCGTATATTTCTTTATATAACTTATTTTCTATTTCTTTTAAAATACTTGGAAACGTTCAAATTAACATTGAATTAATTCGAGGAATTTTTCGTTGTCGAGTTTTTGCGAAAAAAATTATCCGTATATTCGCGATAAACGCGAATTGTTACTAACAACGTTTCCTTTCAATAGTTTAGCTCAAAAATCTTCCAAAACAGCTTGACATTTTTGGAACGTACATCGCGTTAAAAAATGTAAAAACAAGACAAGCGTTTTGCTAATCGTAGCAACGACAAAAATGGCACAACTAACCCCGCGCGTTCGTCGAAAAAATGTCTTGTTAACAAACAGAAAAATGGGTCGTCTATAATGATATATTTAAAGCTGTACGGTTTGGCAACATAGAAGGAAAGAGGGAGAAAAACTATTGCAGCGGTTCTTGTCTTCTTTTACGTGGCCGAAGCAAGCTTTCCCTTGATTATCCCTGTCTGTCTGTCTGTCTCTCTCTCTCTCTCTTTCAGGGAAGGAAAAAAGAGTTCCGCAGTAGTGGCAACACAAATACTGGGAAAATCGATTTTTCGAATCGGGAATCCATCGTAAGGAATATATACGGATGATGATAAATATTCTTCCCTGGATGCTCACTCTCTTTTTATTTGATCGATCTTTCGCGAGTGATTGATAGGTTTACATCGCGACATTAACGATGATCGTTATCGTGCAAAATGAACATGGAATTTCTTTTCTCTTTCGATGTAGGTTAATGCACGCGTACACATGCGCTTTGCAGTCGAGATGCGTGTACAAATTTATTTATTTTTTATTTGACTTCTTTAATTATATTAGACGGACAAAATAAACATTGCACATTCGCGAACATAGATTGCCGATGGTTATCTGGCCAGTAGCCAAGCGTCGCGTAACACTCGTGCTATCTTGTTTTATGTCTCGTTTTATCTTCTTCTCCTTCTTTCCCTCGCGCGCGACTTTTCGAACGAATATTTCAAATGGTCGTCAATATTTGACGCTCGACGTTATTATTCCGAATTGTGTTTCTTTCACACGACCCACTTGTAGTTACAAAATTGAAGCGAGATACAATTTTTTTTTAATACGCGTAATGTTTGCCAAAATTGTTGAGATTGTTTGCTGAGCTTGAATTTGCGATATTTCATTTTAAAATGTCATTTTTTAATCAAACATTCCAAGGGCCGAGAAATGAAAATAGTTTGTTCCGACTGGTACACGGCAATCGCAAACTTTTTTCATTTTCTCAACGCGCGCGTGTATATATTTGATTTGTTCACGAGACTATAAATAATTTTTCAATATTTAAATGAAACATGACATATACTCAACATAGCCCCTACATATATACGTATGTTTCGTTCGAACAAGACGCTATACGATGAAATTCTATTTTGAGTTTTGCGTCACGAACAAACGCAAAAAAACATGTAGTCACGTATAGTTTGACTTTTCGACACGTGGAACTTATACAGCCAAGGTCGAAGATAATTGTTACGTTTGATGAGTAATTAAAGTACTTTTTATTTATATATAGATGTACTCTGCTTTTTTTACGTTTCCAATAAAACCACATCTCTTAAAATACTTGGAAACGTTCGGATTAACATCGCGTTAATTCGAGGAATTTTTCGTTGTCGAGTTTTTGCGAAATTGAGCGAAAAATAATCATCCGTATATTCGCGAGCAACGCGAGCTTTTACCAACAACATTTGTTTGGGGGTAACGTTACGTTGTTGTGTAGTTTGCTGCATTGTCGCTTGCGCAACCGTTAACATTTATCACATAGAAGCGTGGGAAAAAAAGAAGGAACGAAAGAAGTAAAGAAAAGAAGAAGAAGAAAAAACGTCAGTAGCGACGAATCGAAAAATACGCAATAAAGAAGTTGAACTTTATACAGTGAGCTTCGGCCGTAAAGAAAGCGATCTCAAGATCCGACGACCATAAATCTGGACGACTTAATATCCTTGCCTTTGTCGACACTTTGTCGTTCTTGCTTGTAAAGATCTTTTCTTTCTTTCTTTCGTTCTTTCTTTCTTTCTTTCTTACTCGGCTGTGTTAGAAGGTCAAAAAAGAACAAATAAAAAAAATTAAGGTCGAAAAAGCTTATAAATGAGTTTTTGCGGTGATTGCTTGTACGAATAAAGGTGATAATACAGTGTGATGTGACTTTTTAAATTCTTTTCAAACGTATTATTCATCAATCCCAATCAGAATTCGCTAGCAATCCATGGCAAACCAATGCAGTACAATTGAACGTCTGCTATCAATTAACCACTCTCTTACCACAGAGTTCGAATCAATTAGCATTGGTGATTATTCCTGAAACTATTTTACTTCGAGCACTCGTAGGACTACTATTAACTACTTCTTTCGCTCACTCTCAAATTAAATGTTTTCATGAAAAACACACAGCTATCTACTTTTTTTTAGCAGTGAGATGTCGTCGCTGTGCAAATTAACTGTCGCGACAAAAAAAGCAAGTTAATTATTATACCGAACCGAGATACTATTTATTACTTATCTCTTGACGCGCAAGATAAATATTTTTTTTACGAGAGCTATCTGAATTTCAATTAAAAGAAGACAAATTAGTGCTTTTTTTGGTCAAACTTCTCGTTTTGCGTCATTGGAAACAAGAGAAACAAAAACTTCTCTTTGAATGTAACGTCTCCGGGTCGATCGGATATTGCGTTCGTTGAGACGCGAAAAAAAACTGCATCTTAAATTTACTAACATTACGATAGGTTGACGTTTAGTTTATTTTCCCCTGCATCCGCAATTGTTAGCATGGAGGCAGCCGATTGTTATTTCCTTCCTACAGATATAAGACATTACGCGAGCAAGCGATGAATACAATTTATTCGTCGAAAAAAAACCAACAAGAAGGTAATCGTGTACTTTGATTCTGTACAAAGCATCTGTTCTATAAATTGACGGGATGTACGTATTTTTTTAAAAGAAAGTAACAAGAAAACGGGAATTCGTTAAAGTAAATTTTGAGAAGCGTCATTTGCACTTATATTAAATGAAAAGATATTTCGTACACCGGATAATGCGAGTTATAAATAGTCGCAAGTAAGATGCTTTCAAAGCAAAAAATAGAATCTCCACGTGATATTCTCGCTCAATTGGCTTTATCTTTGGAAACACAGGACAGCTTGAGTTATTATTATTAATGCTGCGGTGTATAGTGTGACAGAGAGATAGAGGGAGAGAGAGAGAGAGAGAGAGAGAGAGAGAGAATGGAGTGGGATGGGTCGTGACAGATTTTGATCGATACTCAATTACCCAGCGATGCCTGGCTATAATGATTACGCACACGTTCAGCTGCGATACTGGTCTGGTGCGGCCAACGTGAGATTGCCTTGTGTTTTTCTTTAAACCTTCGTTATGTTGTTCGTGTCAATTGTAATATACTTCTTATTAGATTTATTATACGTGTAGTTGATATCAAGATGTTGATATATATATACATGTGTGTGTGTGTACCGTTTATCATTCAAACTAACGTATTATTTTATCTTTTTGTTTTAGGTGAGAATTTCGGTTGGCAGCTCGTTAAACAACGCAACGATTCTTCCCTCCTCCCCATCCAACAGTTTCAAATTTTCACTCGAGACTTCTAATCTTGGATCAAAATTTGAGAATTACACGTCGACGTAAATATTTAACCGACTAAGCAAACGTCGAAAAGTTGGCAAACGTCTAAAGCGTTAATTGCGTAATCAATAAAAAAACAGACAAACTATACGTAGAAGTGAATACAAAATAACACAAAAAAAAACTTGGATATCACGATTCGTTGGTTAGAACGACGAATGCTCAACAAGCTTGTAAAACATTTGAGAATACAATCCTTAAAGTGTTTTTACCTCTGAAAAAAAGCTATTAGCAAGCCACACACACGTACGAACTCTTTAGTTTACTTTCTCATTCTCTCTCTTTCTCTCTCTCTCTCTCTCTCTCCCTCTTACGTCCGCAAGCTTTGCAATCAGTCGCAAGTTCGGTGTTTGTACTTCCTACTAGAGACAATGCGCGTACGAACAATTATTTATCCGGACGAGGTCGCCTCTTGTGTGTACATATATATACATACGAGGCACACGTGTCCATTTGGATGTGCCGAAAGAACATCGATAGATAAGTAAAACTCGACAGGTGTTCTTTATTTGTTGCGTCCTTTGATTTCTATTTCTTTTCTTGTTATATTTGTAAATGATATATATTTAATCGTTATTATTATCATTTCGAAATTCACCGAGTTTATGACAATGCCCCATGATATGTATATATATAGTTAGAGCTTTAGCATAAATAACTCGAGCTGTCTATCTTGAAATAACGAGGCGTTCTTCTCCACCAACACCACGAAACGCGCTTGACCTTATAACCCTAATAGACTGTACGACGTTGTTTCAAGTATGTGGTTTAGATGCTTTCTCTCTCTCTCTCTCTCTCTCTCTCTTTCAAAGGTATTGGCCGCTGACCTGATTTATTAATTTTTTCTTTTTATCACCGAAGAAAACTGTTGAATTTATTGAAACTAGACAATCGATCAATTTTATTTGTTTAAAATTACATAAAAAAGAAGAAAGCTCTGAATAGATAAAGCTTTATTTACTCTCTGTCCAGGCAAGAGACCCCTGAGAGATAGAAAAAGTTGGTAATCGATATGGTTGCGGCTATCTCACAACTTTTCGAATGTTCACACAGAGATAGATAGATAGAGCGAGAGAGAGAGAGAGAGAGAGACAGGAAGAAAAATCCTACGAATGAATAATGCAATGAGCGAAAAACTTTTCAATCTCCATAGGCTCCTCTTAATTGAATTGCTCTCTCTCTCTCTTTCTCTCTCTTTCTTTTCGCTTGGTTTCACTTTTCTAGAAGATTCTCTTAATTTAAAGTAGGATTGTACTTCGATGAAAAACGACGTTCTTTTCTTTTTGTTGATGCTTATTGCTATTTCTCTCTTTGGAGATTGGATGGTTCGCGAGCCATAGCGATGACTTTACGTATTCGATTCGCGAAGGGAAAAATAAAATCGATTGATTGATTGCAATTAAAAGTAGCAAAAGAGACGCTTGAAATGTCGCGTTATAAAATCCATTTCAAACTTTTAACGAAGTCAAAGAGTAACTTCTCTTTTCATAAAATATTTAAAAAACAAGTATATACATCGCTACCACACGGCTATTCGAGAGCCCATAAATGTTTCAACGATTAAACGTTACTTTACGAGCTATCGTCAAATTGACTTTTGACAAATGCTTTCACGACCAAACAATAAAGCTTCGAAACAGTAATACAGTAATTTTTTTCGAAGCTTTGCAATAAAATGTGATGTAAAAAAAGCTCTTTCTCTCGCATAGAAGGCAATCATGAAAACTTAATCGTAACACTTTGCATATTTCTATCGTCGAAAATTTTTATGTGATTGAATTTGTCTTTGGCCAACGATGAGATTAAAGCCTTGGGAGTTTAAAATCCAATTGCCATTGACTTCCGCCTCCTATTTCGTATTGCACGGATTATTCATAGTGAATTCTCTCTTTTTACATCTGTGTTATACAAGTCTTTGATTTCCTTACTCGCCCTCGTTAAAAAAAACCAAGAAAGTTCGACAAGAAATCTAGTAATTTTTCTTCGACAACGCAATTTTGAAATTTCACGATAGATTGTCTAATTTTCTTTTACGATGCTCTCCAATTAATGCTGTTCTGCACTTTGCAGCTCGTTCTTCAACTCCGCCAGTGACACCATTTTAAAGTCGTAAAAAAGCCAATATCCGACCCTCTCTCTCGGGCTAAGAACAATTTTTACAATAGGATTAATACGCAATGAAAGTACCCGTAGTAAAGGAAAAAAACTCTTTTTCTCCTCCATATACAGCAATTTCCACTCCCTTTTTTATTATCTCCACTTTGAACGTTAGGCGCGTATAGCTCTAGGTGTATAAAATCACTCTGTGATGTGCAACGGAACATTATTTAGCATTGAGTAAAAAAAACGAGATTTCGAGCTCGTAAATAATAATGTATGTAACATTCTCTATTTCGCTCTTGGCACGATCCAAATTGCGTAGCTTCGTAAACAGTGCATCACACCAAAGTCACTACGATAATAAGCGTCGGTTATAAAAAAAAATTTAATAATTTTCGACAATGTATTATAACGAGCTTTCTCTCTCGACGACCTAATTTGGATTATACGTGATGCATAGCGCCATATTAGAGTTTCGAAAACCCACAGCAGTGCGAGGCTTAACACTCACACACGCACGCACGTAACGAAGCTATTGTGGGAATATTAATTAGCATATAGTATCAGGCGTAAACGTCGCGCGAGTTTTAATTCTCAATGTCGAACTCAACAATTCATATTACTTGGTCAAAAAAAAAACATTTTATTTTTTATCGTAGCAATATTAATCAATATTTTTCAACATTTTATCCTTCATCCGCGAATTAATATTTCCCTTTATCTCTCTATCTTTCATCGCAATCATATTTCATTCTCCGTCGCTCGTATTACGTTTCCTGATTTCTTTTTTTTCTCCTATCCGTAGTCGAGTAATCCGCCATTTCCTCCGTATAACGTACGTACGTTACTGATTTCGCGTGACATTCGTAAGTCCTCCAACGAGTGTTGGAGGGATCATACGGCACGTTAGAGTTAGCGTCATATTTCAAATGTTTTTGCATTCTCTTTCGTTGTAATTGAACGTCGATGTTTCGTTTTTTCGCCGTTTACACGATACGCTAATTGATCCACCTCCGTTGAAACGTAATTGAAGTTTGAGTAATGGCATTTGCGTATCAATCAGGATGCCAGATAAGTAAATTAGCTGCCATTAAAAGCGACCATTCGATGATAATACTCACTCGTGCACGTGTGATGTGTGTGTGAGTGTGGCTTACTATAATGAAATTCGTCCCATGACCTAGATCACATTTCGACCCCTCCCCCGGCCCTCGCACCCCAACAAAAAATAACATTTTTTCGTTTTCACGTGATTAACCGAACGACAGATAGCGAGCAAGAGGATTTGATTATGAACAGTCGCAAGTGTAATATCCGCTATTGCACCCTTCTCTCCATCCCTATCTGTCGGACCGAATTTCCCGTGCGGAGAGACTAATCGATTCGTTTCTTTTTCTTTTCGTCGCCAATTTTTTTTTATTTTAAATTAAACGGAAATTGTATTCTCAGCGTTGTTTAGATTTTGCGATTTTTATCTTTTCTTACAGGCACTCGAAACTGAAAAATAATTTTTATTGACATTGCAAGGATGAAAAAGTACACGTTAAACTTTTTACGCTGTCATATACACACGCACACGTTCACTGGAAAATACCATCTTTGAAATCTCTTTTCTCCCCTAGCAGCGTTGACGTGCTCTCCAAATCGAACTTGCAGAGTTAAACAGAAATTCGAACAAAATCCATATATTCGAGAGAAGAGTAAATAAACAATCTTATAGACGACTTTCCGACGAGCAGTGCGTGTTGAAACTACCATTCCAATCTTACATCTTTCGGTAAGGTTAGACATAGCTCGAAAATCTAGTAGGTAATCGCGTTACATTCTCACCACGATGAATTACTTCCTTTGCCACACACACTTACACAGGCACGCGCGCGCACTCGTCACTATTATCGATTTGCCGTCACTGAACACGAACTTATCGTTTGTGTTTCCCTCGAGTTATAAGTTTACTGCTTGATACCAACCCCCCCCCCCCCACGTCTCTTTCTCTGTAGTCGAAGTATTGATTTTTTATTCTATTTACGACGTTTGTTTGCTCGTGTGTGTTTGCTGTGTCGTGAGATAACGAAAAAACGAAAATTATAACGTGTCGTTAGTAGAAAAATTCAAAAACTTATGCATCTTTCGTAAAGACGTTCTATTCTTCGGTAGGGAAGCGGTGGGCAAGGAGATTACGTTAAAGAACGAACGAAGATGTCACGAGTGTTCAAGTTGATTACGTATCTTAGATTATACGCGTATAACTTTGAATATCTTGATCCACCAGCCCTCCGCGATTCTCCGTCTTGCGAAAGAGGAATGAAAATTAGATCGAGAGACAAAGAGAGATCAAAGGATTAAAGTGCGTAGAGGCTAAGACGAAATTTTATCTCTTCGTGAATCTACTGGGAAAATGTGTAATTTATGACGAGGAGGGACGCGTGATTTACCGAGGGATATTTTTCGTGTCCCTTTTATTCCTTTCTTTCATCCGGCAAAAAGCTATAAGCACATATTTAAACTCTCCTTGTTTGCTGGTCTTCGCGAATGTGTTTGTGTTTACTTTCTCAAATGTTTCTCCGTTTCATTGTTTAAGATTGATTTCTTAAAGCTAATATATTAGCTTTGATTGTTTAGTCAAGTTGTTCGAAGCGACAACGTTCAATTGATCGCGTTGTCAAAACTTGAAGTGACGTCGTTCACAGTTTACTCGGCGACGTCGCGTTTCGAAACGATTATTAATTCGATATACGGAGTTGGAATTATTATTTCTTGGAAATTCAAAGTTAACCGACGTAAGTCAGATAAGAAGCTTTCCACGCGAGTATAAGACTTTATAAGCCGCTAATTCCGAGGGTAACTACAAAGTAATAACTGTTGGTTTTATCGGTCGATTAGCATCCTGCTGTTTCCGAAAGTCTTTCGTTTGTCCACCTGCATTTGCACGTTTAAAAAAGCCCGCTACTAAAACGATATCTCCTTCTTTTGCAACGGTGGAAGAGGGAAAAAAATCTTCCTATAAATCGGGGACGCGTGAATCAACAAGCAAGCGTGCACGATGGAATCCCATTTCGAAGAAAACAACACGAAGAGACGAAACTCAAACAAAGCGTGCTAAAAAGAAAAGAAACTCACTCCAGCGAGGGAGAGAAAGTATAATAGGTAAAAGCGTAATAAGTAAAGTACTAAAAATAGACGTGGAGAGCAGTGGTGGCAGCAATCAAGATTCAATTTGCTAATTTGTCGAGTGTTCAATCTCGGTTTATAGATAGATTCTCACGAAATAAACACTGTTGTGCAAAGAATACTTCGTTTGGAATATACCTCGTTCGTTTCGGAGCAACTTCTTCGTCGCGAACAAGTCGTTTCTCCAGCGAAGTCAGTAGGTTACGATAACGAGATCGATCCCTCTGTCTCTCTTTCTCCAAAACTTTTAGTAGCAAGCTCGCGCTCTAATAAATTTTCAAATCGGCTAAGCACGATAAACTCTCGAGTAGCAGCCGCTGCAGAGTTTCTACATATTTCTCACTTTTCTTGTATTCTCTGCGCGTACGTTTCTCTGTATGAAAATTGTTCGTAATAGTTTCCGCGACCAACTATACTTACCGCAGTCAAGTTTTTCCTTTATCACGAGTTCAAGTAGAATTACGACGAATGTTTAATTTTTACGACATTTCCAAAGTCGACTCCGCGAAATTTCCTTAGCCTGAGAGTTCTTACCTGTAGTAAATGTTCCTTTTCGCGTCATCAATGTCCGACTTGTGCGCGATCTTTTCTACTCGGCAATCGTAATCCAGCCTCGAGTACAAACTTTTTCACGTGAAAAACAAACAGTCGATGAAATAGGATTATTCAAATACAGGCGCTGGAGAATCAGTTCGGCACGCATTGGACTCTTCCAAACGGTTACCGCGAGTGCCTGGACGTTAAAGTTAACGAAAAAAAACGTACAAACGACAAGGGGACGCGAAGCCAATTGTACAACGTACGACGAAAGCTTATGCGTTCGCATGTTTATTATTTATCGCGTAGGAAACAATATAACGTTATTAATACTCGACACTTTAGCAAAGTGAACAAAAGCTAGCGTTAGAAGGTGATGCGCCGATTGAATACATAAGCTAGAATGCGGCATTTTCATGAAAAGACACCCCTCTGAGTACAGCTCTGTCACTTGGAAATCAAGTCACCCCCGCGCTCTCCTCTCACCCTACTACACGTGGATTGTTTCTTGCTATGTATAATATCACAGCTTTCGTCGGCCTTAATGCCATCGGTTACACGTTGCGATTTTGTATTATCTCTCAAAACGAACGAAACCTTTACTTTTTTCCAAGTAAAGGTTAATTAAAAATGTCTTTTAAGAAAAGGCAAACGAAGCGCCGATGAAACGAAGAGAATGGCAGAAATAAGAGAAACGCCAAGCACGAGGGAAAAAAATGACCACACCCGTGGCATACGGAAAAAACCTCGTGAAAAATGTTTCCTTTCTTGGACACGTATATACGTAGAGATTATAGATATATCCCAAGAGGATATTCAGGTCGGCGACTTAATTAGCCTAATTAGCTGCGTTGAGATTCGATTCTATTTCCATAATTCGCCGTCTGTCCCGTTTTTTTTATGTTTCTCATGGCTCCATTCAACGTCGATTTTCCAGTCGAGATTCAACAAAAATAGAGAAAACTAGAAGTTACGTTTGCAAAAAGGAGGCACTGCGTAGTAATTAAACTGTCGACGAAAGTATCTATGCCATTATAAAGTCATTAACGCAGATGGATTAAGGATGTCGACGTTGGTTGCTGCAATTTGAATAATTCAAAGCATCAACGTGTATCTTTTGCGTATCAACGCGACCGCTTAGTTAATTAAAACGAATACACGGCTTTAAATTCCATTCAAGTTATTACGTATCCGGTGTTTTCGATTCTCTTTATTACAGCTTCATCTCTAGTTTCCAAAGGAGATGATACTTTTCTTTTGACAAGAGAAAGAGAGCCATTCGCGTGGCTTGATTGGCACTTGAAAGAGAGCGTTTCAGGTCTGGCCACTCGCTCTTTCTCTCTCTCTCTCTCTCTCTCTCTCTCTAGCGTATAGCGTGTTTTTGTTCTTGTCGTTTTAACGACAAAAGAGAGAGAGAGAGAGAAAGAGTGTGTGAGAGAGACTCTGTATCCGTGCTACGGTGATGTTATCATTCTCTCTCTCTCTCTCTCTCTCTCTCTCTCTCTCTCTCTCCCAACCGAATTGTATAACCTATTGTTAACGCTCACAATACACTGATTTTATACGCGAAACCCTTTCCCGTGTATGTACTTTATCAGCTGTTGAGTTATCTCTTTTTCTTACGTAACGACGATGAGCAGCTTTAAGTGGAAAAGTTTTATATATGGTCAGACGTAAAACATTATTTTTCGTTCTTTTGGTCTTTTTAGCGTTTTATTGAGATTTATGATATAACGCGAATTAATGCTATTTTATTTGATTGCTCGATGGTCTGTTTACGCAAATAAGGTCAAACTGCTGAGAGCAAAACACAAGTGCCTAAACATACTAAGTACGCTGTTAAGATTGCGTTGAATCCTTAATACCTCGGCAATAGCGTATGCTGCAACGGGCGAGCTGTTTTTGTTTTTAAGCGTTGTAACGTTTTCGAATTAAACGGAAGTTTAATTTGTTTCTGAAGGAATAAAAAACGAGAAACACTGTGATTTGTTGTTTTTCTGCTTGCAGCGTTCGCAGCGTCATGCACAAATATCTCGAGAAGAAGAACGAGGTGAACTTTGATAAAATATTCAACCAAATGTTAGGTAAGTCATATTTATTGTTCGATTGACCAAATTTACACAAGGATTAGTTTGAAATAGCCGGTAAAGAATTGATCGTTGCTAGAACAAAAACGAATTTAGTTGAACACGTAACAAGATAATTTGCTTTTCATCCGTTTGGTGGATATCAAACTCGCCAATATTATTATTTCCCTAACAAGAGGCAGGCGTCCAGCGCAATTGTGCTTTGATGAAAAATAACGATGTTCTTCAGATATACGCTTAAACTGGAATACGTTTTAAAAATATAATATAATGTTTCGGATCAAATAACGAGGCATTACATTACAATTATCATTCTACTCGGAATCAATACATTGCAGTTTGAACAACATTACAAAAATAAATTCTCGCTTTGTTCGTGAAATAATAGAAGGAATTTACGTTTAAAATACTTGACGTTTACTCGTTTCCATTAATTCGCAGGTTACCTCTTATTCAAAGACTTTTGCGAGAACGCGTCAGAGGAGCCTATTCCACAGCTGAGGTTTTACGAGAAGGTAAAAAAAAAATAAAGTCTACTCCCACGTCAAACACAATAAAAAAAAAACAGCAAACTTTTATCAGTCGCAAAGCACAAGTCATCGTAAAACTTATATATTTACAAAAGCCCACGCGGATCTGATCAATATACCGAAAGATGATGTTGCCTCGTATAATACAAAACCACAAATGTGTGGGAATGCAATTCACCCGTGTTGCATGAGAGGAAATTGAATCGATTGCTAATATCAGATAAATTATTTCCTTGGAGTACTTGAGAGACACTTTGTGTGTGTGAGCGTATGCATGTGTACGTACATTTGAAATTCAAAAGGTGGGGGGTTCTCGCGAAACAATTCACTATTGAACGTATTCTCTTTGAACGGCGAAAGCTTTCGCTCACAAGCGTATCTTATTAAACGCGCGCTCATGTGTACTCTGTGTATTTGTATATTTCATCTTTCCTCCCGTAGTTTCCACACAATGAAGACTCTTTTCATATACAGCCGGTACCATGCGTTATAATTGTACGCGTGTACATTTTAATTTGTAACAGTAACGGATCTGTATTGTCGACGAAGAAATTGAAAGCTAAAGTTACAACGGGACTCGGGTGCATTAAGTATAGGTGGTATGTTCAGACTTTGCGAGATTTGATAATCACGTGTTAACCTTTGCTGACGATGATAAATTGACGAACGTCATCGATCTGTTGGCTTTTGACGTGCAAATGCAGTAGTTTACGACGAAACTGCTACAGAGAAAAAAAAACATTAAAATTTAAATTTAACAATTTGCAGATCAAAACGTTCGAAAAGCTCGAGTGCCCAGTCGAGCGACGGAAGCTCGCTCGGGAAATTTACGACAACTACATAATGAAGGAACTGCTGGCGAACACGCGCGTAAGTGTTGCTCTACTGTTTACGTACATAGACGTATTTATTAACACGCACGAAACGCTTAAAAGTAGGCCAATGCTCGTGGGAGGGCGGGGGTAGTGGAAGCCACCACCCTTCGATGATACATACGCGTATTTTACTTTTACGCTGGATGAATGTTGTTGTTGTTATTCAATAAACTTTCGAAAAAAACAACGCGACAACTGTGAAAATTATTGTTATTGGTTTAGAAATGAAATTCGACAGAGAAGCATACATTTCGTTTTCAATGCGCAGAACAAGACGACACACGTGTAAAATGAATTTAATTCTCGTACGAGGCGTGGTTTCGATTATTCGTTCGATATTGAAATTCATTTTGTAACGTGATTTTACAATCATTAAACGATGTTTAATCAACTGCACAAATTCAATTAAAAATTAATTGTATCGGCTTTTCCGAGTTTACTTTTGTAAACTGAGTTTTTCGAGTAATGAAAATGTTGCCTCACGTTTATCTGTTTCTTTCAGAAATATTCGGAAGATGCAGCAACGTACGTACAAAACAAGCTTGCAAAAGAGGAGGTTCCCGTTAATCTATTCGAGGTAAGATGATATTGCACGAGAGAAGCTTGCAAACAAAGATACATTGTCAATCATGTGCATCCTCGTTGAAAAATTGAGCGCGACATTGTAGCTTTATTACGCATATTCCTTGCTTTTATCAAGTTTTACGGTAATTTGTAAGATGTTGATTTTTGTAAAAAAAAATAATAACGAAAGAAATAATTTGGTCAGGATACGAAGTCCCTTTGATCCAAAAGGAATGTTTCTCGTGCCGAGTTGTTTGTTCGATAAGGTTTACTTGAAAGACTATTTAAATGCAAATATTGATGAAAATAATATTTTTTCAGCCGTACATCGAGGAACTCTTCAATTACTTGAGGGCGGAGCCTTTCACAAAGTTCCTTGAAAGGTAAGTTCTCTCTTTCTTCAACTTTTCTTACGCTATGTAAGAAAAGTATCCACACTGTGTATACGTAGATTATTTCGATCAAATTTATATTTTCTCGGAAAAATCAACTCTCGAAAACATCTAGTATCCAAGTAAACGACAAACGACATTTATTATGCCTAATGCGATCGCAAATTGATTTTCAGTGATAAATATACTCGTTTCTGTCAATGGAAAAATCTCGAGCTCAACATACAAGTGAGTATCTGTCAATCGACAGTGGTTTTATATATTTTTTCATTCGATTGATTAAACGAACGTATAATAGAAGGATCGTAGTCGAGTTCTCGCAACATCCATTATACTTGCATCGCGTTAAAACACAGCCTTTGGGGTTGTTTGGCAACTTTCTTGGGTTTTTCTATTTGCTTTTCTGTTAGTCCGGATCACTGACCTGAATTCAAAGGGCAACGTTTGAAAAATAAAATTCGGTTTATTTGAAAACTTGATTCGAGCTCGGCAAGCAAGTAATACATCAAGTTAACTAGAGTTGCCGAGATAATTTTTAAATAGTCTCTTGTCATTGAATTAACGGTATTAAAAATTCAGGTGACTCTGCTTCGTACGTTTACAGAGTTACGCCCTTACGATGCAAGCGTATTTAATAACTTAGTCCATTTTTTTTATTTAAACTGTTATAATTGTTCCGTTTTTACAAATGCGTAACCATTGAAATTTCGCTGAGTAAAACAAGTATTTATTTCGAATGTTTCCTTTGTTTCGTCGCGTTATACAGGTGACAGTCTATTAGTATTGTTATTTTCGTGAAAAAGAAGAGAACGAAAAAATAAATAAATAAATTGAAACGTCGTCAAGTTCGATAAATCGTATAATTTCGCAGGTATAACAAGGTTTGAAATAACGTTGATTATAATAATCCGACAATCAACGACTACTTATTGCGTCCAAATAACAAATAAATTTGATATCGACTGGTAAACTCGACGATTGAACGTCGTAAAATGAAACGTTGCACGCGTAATATTGATTCAACGAATGTTGCAGCTAACAATGAACGACTTCAGTGTCCATCGAATAATCGGTCGTGGTGGCTTTGGTGAGGTGTACGGCTGTCGCAAAGCTGACACCGGCAAAATGTACGCGATGAAGTGCCTCGATAAGAAGCGCATCAAAATGAAACAAGGCGAAACTCTTGCGCTCAACGAGAGGATAATGCTTTCTCTCGTCAGTACAGGGGTGAGCGTGAATCAATTTCTTCCTCTTGCTCTTTTTGCCGATTGTCTCGATATCAAACATTCGGCCTCTGCAAAAGAGAGCAACGACAACAAATAACGAATCGTCAATTCAAGCAGGTCGACTGTCCGTTCATCGTGTGTATGACTTACGCCTTTCACACGCCCGACAAGCTATGCTTTATTCTGGACTTAATGAACGGTGGTGATCTTCATTACCATCTAAGCCAACATGGTGTATTCAGTGAGCTCGAGATGAAATTCTACGCGGCTGAAGTGATACTTGGACTTGAACATATGCATCGTCGATATATCGTTTACAGAGATCTCAAACCAGCCAATATTCTACTCGACGAGCATGGCCACGTAAGGATATCGGATTTAGGGCTTGCTTGCGACTTTTCAAAAAAAAAGCCACACGCCAGTGTGTAAGTGAAAGCTCCTTGTTGTTTGTTCTACTTCTCCACGCGTACGCACACGCAGACGACACGCAAAATCTCTCAAAGAATTGAAATTCTGACGTGTTTTTTGTCGTTGTTCTCTTTGTTAATAGCGGTACACACGGTTACATGGCTCCAGAGGTGCTGTCGAAGGGCACCGCCTACGACTCGAGTGCTGACTGGTTCTCGTTTGGATGCATGTTGTTCAAGCTACTCAAGGGCCACAGTCCATTCCGACAGCACAAGACCAAGGACAAGCACGAGATCGATCGCATGACTCTTACCACGGTTTGTTCGACGCTCACTACGTATATACATGTAGACGCATTATCCTCTAGTTATTTCAATCGTACAACGAGACGATAATGCCATTTGAGTAACAGCGTTCGACAAAGTCTTGCAAAATAAATCAAGAGATTCGGTAAAAAGACTGAAAATAAAAATAAAACAAAACTACGTACTGCACCGGAACACCACTGAATTTCCAGGGATGCAAACGATGCTTATCGAGATTTCAACCGAAACGTTCGCTCGTAAAAGCCCTCCAATCCGTATATATATACATATAGTTAGTTTACCGTCCGAATATACGCGTATACAGGTTTACGAGTAGCCATTACGTAAATATGTCGCACGTGCTCTTTCTTTCTCTCTCGTTGTTTTGCTTGACATCTCTCACCCTCGTGCGCGTAAGTCGAGTCGTGTGTGAAAATATTATTGCGTGTTTGTGCGCGTGTTTGTGCGCGTGTTCTTTCGTTCACTTTTACGTTTGTTTCTATCTCTGTTATTTTTGTCGGTTCGTTACATGCACGTAGTGCAACGGATAAATTTGTTCACGGGAACGTTCGTAAAGGCTTTGCAAAGAAAATCAAAGAGACGACGTGTCGACCGTTAGAGTTATCAGCTACGTACTTGGAAATCAATTAGTCGGCTATATAAATGCTCTACTGGTACACTCGTACGTTTCGGCGAATCAATTATCGCGAACGTTGAACGCGAATCCCAAATCGATTATCAGTCGTGACACATATCAATTAGTCACACATTTCGATAGAAGTCATTCCCATCAGACGCAATTAGCTAATGATTAGTACTTGTCGAATAATTAACAGAACGTCGATCTACCGGATTCATTTTCCACCGATTTGAAATCCTTGCTGCAAGGTCTACTACAACGCGACGTTAATCAAAGGCTGGGCTGTCGTGGTGCCGGTGCCGATGAGTTAAAAGAGCATCCATTCTTCGCTGGTATCGATTGGCAACAAGTCTATCTACAAAAGTACACACCACCACTGATACCACCAAGAGGCGAAGTCAATGCAGCTGATGCATTCGATATTGGATCCTTTGACGAAGAGGACACCAAAGGTATCAAACTTACCGAGGCTGATCAAGATCTCTACAAAAATTTCCCACTTGTTATTTCGGAGAGATGGCAAGCCGAAGTTGCCGAGACCGTTTTCGAGACTATCAACAACGAGGCTGATAAGGTAAATTTGTCTTTATTTTTCGACTTTCGTCTTCAAGGATTACGTAATCAATGTCGAATTGCGATGCGATGTTTCAGCTCGAAAATAAAAAGAAGGCGAAAAAGTTGAAATTCGAAGCCGACGAGAAAGGTAACGAGAGAAATTAGTTTTTCTTTATAATTCCATACGAAGTCAAGCAAGTATATATAAGTCAATTAACAAGTTACTCATCCCATTTTGAAATTGGTTTGATCCAGGCTCAGACTGTATACTCCACGGATACATTAAGAAACTTGGTGGGCCGTTCGCAAGCGCGTGGCAAACTCGATATGCCAAACTCTATCCAAATCGATTAGAACTTCATCCCGAATCTGCCACGAAGCCCGAACTTGTTTTCTTAGATCAGGTACGATTGAAGCTTTATGGTTGTTTGATGGCAATCGCTTTATTCGCTTTCGCAACAGTTTCCATCTGTGAAACTTGATTATTCGATGCTCCTATTATTGAAAGACTCTTTTTTTTTTCACGACTTTACCAATCAGTTATCACGCTAATTCTCTCTTCTTTTGTCTTAGGTCGAAGAAGTCAGTAGCGATTTGCAGCACGTCAAAGGCGAACAGTGCATCATCGTTCGAACGAGAGATGCCAAGATCGTGTTAACGAATCCCGTACGTATATTGTCAAACGACGAACAAACGAAGCAAGTAGAGAGTATCAGTATTCAGTCGGACGTTTGAGTTTTTTATGAATTTCTCGGCGATAGTCCGTTTTAATCGTTAATCGACGCTCGAGTGATCCGTCCACTGTTTCAATTAAAGCTTTAACCTTACACGAGTATTGATTTAATTAGTGGAGGGTCAGTTCTTCGCTAGTTTTCTCGGAGCGCCAAGTTAATTGACGTACTCGTATATAACTATATTTTATTATTCAAGCCCTCTTGTTTCGCCTCAGAAAAACTCCTGTTGATCGCGTCTTTCGAAAAAAAATCAATAAATATGTTATTTATCCAAAGTAAATAGGTCATTCATGAATAAGCCATTCTCGTATCGGAAGATAATCCATCGCGATAAATAATAATATCGGATAATCGTTGAAAGACTTGAAATTATCCCAAGTATAAGAGTAATTGATAGCTCTCGGTTAAAAGATATTTATCTTGACGTTACAGGACGAGATAAGCTTGAAAGAATGGGCAACTTCGTTACGTTCGGCGCACAAGTCGTCGATGGAAATGCTAGGCAACATGGCGCGCAAAGCTGGTAAAATCTACGGCACCGTAGGCGACAGCGTCATCTCATCGTCGGCAGCGGCAACGCAACGCTCGACCAATGGCAACTAGTGGCCAACAAAAAACGACTAAAAAAGAGGAAATAAAGAAAATTCAAACATCGCCCATTCACTGCCCGCGTGCGAGCGAGGATTCGTTCTCTCTCTCCCTCTCTCTCCCCTCTCTCTCCCTCTCTTTCTCTCTCTCTCCTTTCTCTCTATCTCTCCCCCCCTCTCTCTCTCTCTCTACCTTTTTTTCATTATCCTCAATCGCATCATCAATTCGCTCGAGTACTCCGTTTCTTTTTTTACCGCGTCTACTCTGTGATTTCTCTTTATAACGTTTTGTAGTATTCGAGAATGCAATTTGCAAAGTTGTAATTTTCTTTGTATGTGCGTATAGAGTCTTCAAGTTTTCAAGTTTTACTCGCACGACGAGGATAAATTATTTATCTATAGCTAGCAATTCAATGCGCGTGACTTTTTCTTCTTTGTATTTTGGCATTACTGATTCTTTAGATGCTTGTATACACGTGACTGACTCGTTTTATCAAGTACAAATTTCCCGATGCTAAAAAATGTCTATGAGATTTTTGATGCGTGCCGCACAGATATTTTTCCTTATTTTTAATTTTTTGTCAGAAACAGTGTACTCGAACGATGAACTTTTTATAAAACCTTACTCTTCCTTTCGTCCTCGGATGTCCTCTTAATCATTACCAAAATACTTAAGTACCTTTTTATTAAAAAAAAAACGAACAAGTATATATATAAATAGACAAGAAAAAGTGAAGACGGAAGGATCGAGAAAGAAATGTCGCGAATTCCCGCAGTCAATGATGCATTTTTTGTAAAATTTCCAACAAACTGTACATCTCGTTCGGCTGTCAATAATTGATTTTTTTTGTTACGTGTACGTAACGATAGAAAGAAATTTATTAAAGACTCTTGTATTTGTATTATTGTAAAATTGAACAAAAACTTTTGTAACGCGACGTCTACCATGTCTCTCTATTGCTGTTTTTAGTCTCTCTCACTCCCTCACTCTTTCTCTCTCTCTCTCTCTCTCTCTCTCTCTCTCTTTTTCTCTCTCGATCTCTCTATCTCTTTGAAGGCATACAAAAAACAAACAAATACATAAAAGTCTTTTTCTCTTTCTCTCGTGCATGGATGAGCAAAAATATTTATATTAAACATAATTGTATAATCTATCAAATCCAAACACTCATGTATATGTCTCGCCGATAGGCCATTCGCGTGTATGTACATACGACGACTTAAACCACGGCGAGGACCATTCAAAAAAGGAAAATAAATAATAATAATATGACGCGTCACGCGAGTGACGGGAACTGAACAGATATATGAAAAATAATTTAGAGCGATTGTATCTTATTAAAAAAAATGATGATGAACAAAATAAATCACATTATGTGAGGAAAAATATATTAAAGTGTATGGTTAAACAAAGATAAACCGTAGAGAGACAGATGCGAATTATTTAAGGTTGTAGACATAAGTTATCATTATTATTACTATTATTATTATTACATTATTATTACATTATTATTATCATTATTATTATTATTATTATTATTATTATTATTATTATTGAATAATGTGTAAAACGCAAAGCTAAAGGAGGAGATGCAAATCGACTGAGCCCAGGTGGCTCAGGAATCGAACCATGTATATGAGCATGTCGACGATCTACGTCTATGCCGCGCTTATTGTGAAATGTGTGTATAGTATTTGTCCTCTCGTTAATTTTTTAACTTAGCCCTCGTTTAATCTTACCTCTCTTTGTCGTAGAGGAGATGTTTTCTTCATAAACGGACTGTCGCCGTTTTCAACTATGCGCGGAAAGCCACTTTTTTATTTTTTAATTTTTGTTCTTTTTCGATGCGATAACTTTTAAGTTTTTATTTTTCACGAGCCAATAAGTCAATTTCGTCTTGAGAAAGAGAAGGGCAATCATTATTTTTCACCGTCGTCGATCGTTCGGACGAGCCATCGATGTGTGTTTTAATTATATATGAAATTGTACGATATCAAGGTAAAAAAAATAAAAAAACAAATCACAAACTGTTGTGTCGGTTGAGTTCGTCGATTTTTATGTATTCGTGAAGTATATGAAAAAAAGCACACATACGCAAACACGCAGAAGTGAATAATGAAACAAGTATATAAATTTTATAATTAACCCTTGCGACGATGCGAATTGTCGAGAGGGACATTTTGTAAACGAACATTTTTTCCGTTGATTCATTCAGTGTTGAACATTATTGGAGATAGATATTATTTACTATGATAAAATACTCTGAATTGAAACAACTCTGATAGTCATAACAGTGTTAAATTATTTAGTTGAACCTTTTATAAATAAACTTTTGAAAAATCTAATCACGTGATTCTTTGTTCATTGTTAGCTCATTTCCTAAGGAACGAGAATAGGTAAACAATGGCAACTAGTACTTCGTTTCACACGTTTTATTGATAAACCTCGTTACAATGTCACACGATCGAATTGTTATACGTTACACATAAATTTAATTTCGTCAAATATATATGCAAAGGCATTCCCACATTCCGCGCTTTCCATAAATCGACTGTGATCCGCAATAAAATCAGTTGTACATCAACGTCTAGACGCTTGCAACGGGTTGTTACATTTCAAACCACTTCATTTTCCGTGCAATATTCTGAACTAAAAAACGCTGCCATCTGCAATTATCGGTTCTAGTAGTCTTTTAGTATTGTGAACCTCATATTTTGTCAACGTGCGAAACTGCGAATTTGTCAATTCTTAAAGGAATGTTTATACCTAATATCGTTATTACTGCGTACGTCGATAAAATCTTCTCCAAAAGGATCTATTCGCGCACAATTCGGAGACGAAGACAACAAGCGACAAGCAATATCCTACCATCAAGAGGTAGAGCATTGCTCCCAGCATCATGTCGTCTTTTGTAACGAGAACGTCGCCGTGCTCAACGTGTCGATACGAGTATTCTCCCATTGGTCCCGTAACGACGTGAGCGCTTTGGAGAATTCCAGCTTCGATTGTCCTTAGCAATACTTGGCCGAATTTCTCTACATAGGGCGACGACTTCTCAAAGGCAAACTCAACCAGGTCTTTGGAAAACAACAATTTCGAAAGTTTCATACTATTTCGATATCTCTGTACGAGATATTTTGCACCTACCAGCGAATACAAACAGAGACAATTTTGATGTTCTAGTAATTTTATGGAACAATAGCTCAACTCTGAAATTTCTACGACGCGATTCGCAATGCTTTTGACGTCTTCGCTCGACTGAATTCTCAATGTTCGTATGTGATCCGCAGTTCCGTAGACAGGCAATTTCGACTTGACAACGTCATTGAAACTTTGATAATCCTGTTCATCCGTTAATACCATGATTTCGGTAAATTTTTCCAAGACGTTCGCCGTGTATACCATTGACAAATACGAGATGAACAGGTACATGATTCTTTCGGAGGACCTGAGAGGTCTCTTCAGCGTTATGATGCCAATGAGGTTTTCAAACACGACGACAACATTCCAGTGAACACGAGAGAACTTCAAGATTCTCCAAGTGAACTCGACGATGAGTGTCACGAGAATCAGCAAAGGAAAGAACACGACGACATCTAACGGCATGTCAATCCTGCGCTTGTAATCAATGGGCATTAGCAGAGCTAATCCACTCGTTTCGTACAGAGTTGCTGTTAACATGGATTTGTTGTAGAATAAATTAGATCTCGTACGCACTCCAAATGCAAATGCCTTATTACTTGTTAAAAAGTCGACGATTTTTTTTACTTCTCGATGATTGCCTATCTTTACTGCATCGACTTCGTTCAGAAGATAGTCTATTCGACAATTGACGACGTCGCAAAAAATGGCAAAGCTCAAATTGTCGGGTCCGGTTAGTCGGTACTTTCCGTTGTTTTTTGGAAATATGTACAATACCGGTGGATAATTTAACACTAAAGTTTTTAGAGGAAATCGACGCATGTCGCGCAATTTGTCGGGAAACAAAGTGGAAGCCGTTGCAAAAGACTCGCTGCGGTAGCTATCGAAGAAAGGGTTGTAATGGTAAATCGTGTAATCGTCGTGCTCGTTCGACGACACGATGGAAAAGTCCAAGAATTTGAGACGCCAAGCGTTTCTTAAAATCTTTTTGAAGCGACCAAATGGCGCCTCTACCGTTGCGCCAATTAGAATAAGGAGACACCTAGGTTTCACCGGTACCGGAGACATTCTTACGATCGCTGTCAGAACGTCCGCAACTGTACTCACCAGTCGTCCCGTCGGTTCCCGTTCCACCACTATCACGCATAAACTGGAAGTTCTCGGGTGTTGAAAACTCGGCAAGACGGTTAAGCGCCTCTCAATATTATTCGGACTGTCCGTCAAGTCGATCGAAACCTTCGGCGATTTTCTCAACGCCTTCAACAATTGCCGGCTGTCGATGGAAGCAGCCGTACTCGCAAACAGGTTCACTTGATGCGGACTCAGCTGTCGATGTATCTCGTCGATCACCCAGCTAATCGCTCTTTTGTGTGAAACGACCAAACTTATATTTCCGAAAATTAAAAGGACGCCAAATGAAATCCGCATTGTTAGCCATTACGATGAAACTTATGCACTCTAACACCGATGCTATCCGTCATATTGCATCTGTAGTTACGTAAAAGAAATGTCGATGAAACTTCGTTATCCTTTGCAGAGACTGATTTTTAATTGGTCAGTTGAACGATATTTTTTTTCACACGACAATCGGTCGTACAGTCAGAAAACAAACTTATACTAGAGACAGAGTCGATAACTTTCGGGTTCTTACGTTCGTTTTTAAAATTGGCATAATTATGTATAATGGTAATAGTAGGTATACCATGTGGGATGCATCGGCGTACAAATTGACATCGTACAGTCGAAAGTGTCGAGTTTTTGCTCTATATTTACTTGAACCACCTCAAGCGAAACGTTCTAAAGTCCTGCGCGTTTAAGCAAATATCTTGTAATAACCTAATGGACGAAAAAAAATGAAGGGCCAGCGTTACAAAACACTATTAGTTAGTTCAATTTTGTATAAAACGATTGGCTCGATACTTTGCATATGGATACTCTAGTTTTCATTAATGATCAGTAGTAAGAGTTACACGGTAGTTAATAAACATAGGTTTCGTCCGTACTTTGATATTGTGAAGATTAGTATAAACCCCGAATAGCAATTTATTCGCCAAACTATCAGTATAGCTGGCGTCGGTTTGTCAAATATTGACGTATACGCCGACAAATTATTTTCCAAAAGGATCTATTCGCGCACAATTCGTAGACAAAGACAACAAACGACAAGCAATATCCAGCCAACAGCAGGTAGAGTATCGCTTCCAGCATCATGTCGTCTTTTGTAACGAGAACGTCGCCGTGCTCAACGTGTCGATACGAGTATTCTCCCATTGGTCCCGTAACGACGTGAGCGCTTTGGAGAATTCCAGCTTCGATTGTCCTTAGCAATACTTGGCCGAATTTCTCTACATAGGGCGACGACTTCTCAAAGGCAAACTCAACCAACTCGTTGGAAAACGACATTTTCGAAAGTTTCATACTATTTCGATGTCTCTGTACGAGATATTTTGCCCTAATCAGTGGGAACAAACAAACGCAATTTTTCTTTTGTATCAATTTCATGGAACAATAGCTCAACTCTGAAATTTTTACGACGCGAGACGCTATGCTTTTGATGTCTTCGTTCGACTGAATTCTCAATGTTCGTATGTGAGCTTCGGCTCCGTAGATAGGTACCTTCGACTTGACAACGTCTTTAAAACTTTGATAATCCTGTTCATCCGTTAATACCATGATTTCGGTAAATTTTTCCAAGACGTTCGCCGTGTATACCATTGACAAATACGAGATGAACAGGTACATGATTCTTTCGGAGGACCTGAGAGGTCTCTTCAGCGTTATGATGCCAATGAGGTTTTCAAACACGACGATAACATTCCAGTGGACTCGAGAGAACTTCAAGATTCTCCAAGTGAACTCAACGATGAGTGTCACGAGAATCAGCAAAGGAAAGAACACGACGACATCTAACGGCATGTCAATCCTGCGCTTGTAATCAATGGGCATTACAAGTGTTAATCCACTTGTTTCGTACAGAGATACTGTTAATACGGATTTGTTGTAGAATAAACTTCTAGTCGCACTTACTCCAAACGCGAAGGCCTTATTATTAGTTAAATAGTCAAAGATCTTGTTTACTTCTCGATAATAGCCCATCTTGGTTGCATCGACTTCGTTCAGAAGATAGTCTATTCGACAATTGACGACGTCGCAAAAAATGGCAAAGCTCAAATTGTCGGGTCCGGTTAGTCGGTATTTTCCATCCTTGTCTTTCAAAAGGTAGAGTGTAGGTGGATAACCTATAGCTATAGTTTTTAGAGAAAAGTGACGCATGTCGCGCAATTTGTCGGGAAACAAAGTGGAAGCCGTTGCAAAAGACTCGTTGCGGTAGCTATCGAAGAAAGGGTTGTAATGGTAAATCGTGTAATCGTCGTGCTCGTTCGACGACACGATGGAAAAGTCCAAGAATTTGAGACGCCAAGCGTTTCTTAAAATCTTTTTGAAGCGACCAAATGGCGTCTCTACCGTTGCGCCAATTAGAATAAGGAGACACCTAGGTTTCACCGGTACCGGAGACATTCTTACGATCGCTGTCAGAACGTCCGCAACTGTACTCACCAGTCGTCCCGTCGGTTCCCGTTCCACCACTATCACGCATAAACTGGAAGTTCTCGGGTGTTGAAAACTCGGCAAGACGGTTAAGCGCCTCTCAATATTATTCGGACTGTCCGTCAAGTCGATCGAAATCTTCGGCGATTTTCTCAACGCCTTCAACAATTGCCGGCTGTCGATGGAAGCAGCCGTACTCGCAAACAGGTTCACTTGATGCGGACTCAGCTGTCGATGTATCTCGTCGATCACCCAGCTAATCGTTCTTTTGTGTGAAACGACCAAACTTATATTTCCGTAAATGAAAAGGATGTCAAATAAAAACCGCATTATCAGCCGTGTCGGTGAAACAGCATTTGTCAATTTACAGAGTTCATGTAATCAATGCACATCACTGTAATATTTCTAATAATGAAAAATATCGAGAAAAATATACTTAGGCTACTGAGAGAATCGATAATTGAAAAACATATGTACGAGGTTCGTCCCTGCGACGAGACTAATTTGTTCAAAAGAAAACTACTTAAGAATTTCCACGACGAATCGTCTAGCCAGAGAACCGACTAGCACTACTCGCTGAATCGATAAAACGACTTCAAAGGTCTTACACTGGCGTATGAAAAATTAAAATAGTACTGTCGGAGGTGTGGAGTTTACAATCTATATTTACTTAAATTATAGTATGTAAAGTTCTCCAAAGTCTTACGTGATAATGCATTTTCAAGAGAACCGCTCTTAATACATTCAAATGATATATTTCCGTTCTTTGCTTCCTCAGTGAACACGTCTCGCAGTCGTCCTTCTAGACTATACGCTACTTGGATTAGTTGGAGTATCCACTATTTGATGTTCTTCGCCCAACGTGTATGAATATTCAATATTGAAGCCAGCAGTTTAAAATACATCGAAAATATGAATATTTGACTCGAGTGTAGGAGCGTGAAAGAGCAAAATGTTATTAAACGAACTCAAGCAGTTTCGGTACAATCGAGCATTTATTTCAAATGAAGGATCACAGTCGTACATTACACAATTGCTGAAAACGTTGACTAAAAGAACGACGTCTCAAACGGAAATATTAAAAACACCAACGGACTGCACTGTTTACGGGTGAAAACGCAGCTACGTCAAACTTTTTATAGAAAGTCTCTATCAAAAGAAATAACAGATTTAAAGTATCATTTATGAAATCTACGATAAACATATTGCACAAGAGCCCGATAAAATCCACATCAGCATGTCTAAAGCAAATGCTACATAATCCTCCGTCTTATCGATCCCTAATGATCCTTAACATCTCCGTTAGTTTGTCATCAGCCTTAACGTTTCTCAATCTCTTCTCCAGCATCTCAAAATCCGCCTTTTCGAGCCACGGAACTGGGTCGCGTTCTCTCGGTGGTAATTCTGGTACGACGCGTTCGGCGAAAGCGCATACACCACACCAAGTTCGAAAGTCTATTTTATCCTTTGTCGTTGCTAAATGGCGTTCGAGACGTAAAAACTCATCGTCGTTTAATGGACGACCCATTACTTCGCGCAGAGCTTCGCGAAGATAAGAGGTAAGCATATAGCGTGGACCTTCGGCAGTATCTTCGCGAAATTTATTGAAAGCACGACTGAACATTGTCTTGCGAGTGTCGCATACGTGCACGTATCGAGCGAGATAATCCATTGGCTTCAGACCTGTCGCAAGCTAACGCGTTACAGTCTGTCTTGTTCATACTGCTAATTAAAGGTGCATGTACATATATGTATAAACCTACCTACGAGTGATTGGCTGTCAAGCAACTCAAATCTAGCACTTTGACGATAGAATAGTCGTGGCACTTCGTGGGTAATCGGTAGTGCAGCAACTCGTGGACCCCTTGTCACTGGTGGATGCAACTCGGTCGTGATTCTCAAAGCTTCCTCCAAAGCAAATCGCCTCTGTAAACAATCGTCCTCTTAACGGATTGTACGCGTTACGCGTTCAAACGATCGAATGTATTACCTTTGGATTGAATTCACATTCGACAGTCTCCTGATCTAATTCTCGACTCAATTGTTTAATCACATCCGGAGGTAAGAAACTCGCTGGCATATCGTGTTTGATCGTCGGTAAAATTGTTTTATCAAGCGACACTTGTTTCGTCTCTTCCAGTCTTGGGCAAATACTACGAGAAAACAAAATACCGAGAAAAAGACAAATCGTTGCGTCCGACCAAACGTTGACACGTGCTACTTGAAAAACTAACGATGTTTGATTATCAACGTGTACGTAACTTACGATCCACGCCTCGAAGCTTCGTCAATCTGTGACACTTGTGTTTCAAAAGGCTCAGGTGGATCCCGTACTTCGGTTGGCTGTCCATAAATCGAAGCACGTCTGCATTTGCGTTTTTTACGACGAAGTTTTCCGCGACGTCGCATCGGTTGTGTTGCTGCTTCGGGTGAACTGTCATCCTCGTAATCCTCGTCTTCTTCGTCGTCGATCGTTAAATCAGGACCTCGAGCGGGTGCGCTCCGCGTTGATGCTGCATCGCTGACCTATTTTAATCGTCTATACAATTGCGGATCAATCGACAATTAAACGTGTCGTTGTACCTCCAGCGCAGGTATGGATCGTGCCGAGGAAGTTGATATCGCGGTCGCCGAACGATGTCTCGATGGTAGCTGTGACTTGCGTCGATGAATCGTCGTATCGCTTCTGCGGCAGCTTGGTATCGGCTCGAGGGTTAAAGCTCTCCAGCTGAGTGTTTCGCTTTCTTGAAATACGCTCTCCTGCGAACGTTTGCCACTTGTTATTATTACTCTGTCGTTTTCGCGATCTCTCTTCTTCGTACGTCGTTCCTACCTGTATCTCGTGTGAACTTGCTCTGAGATCCAACACCAACTGAGTCTTCTCGCGTGCTTCTCTGTCCGAACGTACGAGTTTGACATCGTCGTCCATTAGCAATGGTTCGGCGCTCGATGGACTCGCTGGTCTTGAGTCGGTTTCGGTGTAGCGACGAAATAGTTCTTCCGGTACGAGTTCTGGTCCATCAGGTTCAACGGCGCGCTGCGCTAACAGGCTCGCTTTCAATAATTCCACGTCCACCGGCAACTGGAGCGCTTTTCCTTCGCTCACCTGTAGCGATGGGTTTCCAAATTTGGTCGGTTCGTTTGCGATTTTCCTATCGTCAAGTATTACAATTCTCACCCAAGTTTGCTTGGCACGCCGAACGATCTTCTTGGCCTCGCCATCGGCTGGATGATTACATAGTACCGAGCAGCCGTAATGGTATGGATTGTAGAGGCCGGCGAATGGTCGCAGAATAAATGGAGCTGGTGCCACTGGACCCATCAGCTCCAATTTCTACGCGGCAATTTTTCGGCGGTTTGTCAAATTTGATCGATTTTGTTCTTTTTACAAGTGACCAAAATGGGTATTTAAATGATTACGCTAAGATGATTATATTACGTGATATACGACTGAAAAATTGTGTAAATACAAAACAACGTTTAGACCTCAAAGCTATTCCAATAAATAACAGCACGGTACGGTACCTTTGGTTTTGGTCTGCGTACAGGCTTGACACGAGCAGCGATAAGGCCGGTATTACTAGCGGATCTCGGCATGATCGTCGCGAGTATCGGCGCCGACGACTGACTATGCAACAACAAGCGAAGGAATCAAGCGCTTCTCGCAGAGTATACGTTTTGGCGTTGCCATTGGTGATCATACGATGGTTTGATCGACACCCTACACGTGTCGTACAGTAGCTTCTTCGTTCCAACTGAATTCCGATATAAACTTGACTTTGCTCTCCTCTTTTTCTTGTTGGTTCCCTAGGCAGAGTTTCGCGGGTAATTACTTGGCTTCGTAATTTTGACAGCTCTTCGCCTCTTGTCGGACGTGTGTTTGTTCTACATGTTTATTTCGATGGATCGTTCGCTGTCGAAAGTTTCTTTTCGAGGATCTACTTCGAGTGCTAAAGGGTTATACCGCACGCTGTTTTTTTTTGCAACTCGGTGATCGAGGTTGAACACTTCATTTTTTTTCGAGTTTGTTAGGAATACTCGTGACACACCACGCCAAGATATCAATCGTAAGTCAAACTTTGTTGTTTTTTTGATTGCGTTGTCGAAAAACACAAAGTGCTCTATTTACGGAGTTACTTCGTTCAAATTAGTTTGAGTTTGTTTAACGCGAATTAACGAATGAACAACGTCGAATGCACTTTCGAGGTGACTGTGTGCCGATGAAGTGACAAGGTGTTTCCGTAAAAAAGTATATTTCAAAAGAAATACAAATTTAATGAACGTGTTTCTCTTTAGAAGCTTTTCGAAAGTCAAAAACGACAAAGTCACTGTGAACTGTCAGCTTTGACAACTACGTAGTACAGAATTATCGATCGTGATTTTAGATGCCTATAAAATGCAATGTAATATCATTGGTACATTGGGTGACGGCTTCGTTTTGAGTCGCGAAAGCTAACGAAGATTAGCTTTATCGATCTCTTGAAAACTATCCAAATCGAGTTATCGATAGTTCTATATCTACAAATATAGCAAACTTCGACGATAAAACATGCATAGGCTGAAGCGCAATCCCAGCAACGTTGTGTTCTTCGTTAATGTTCTCGTTGACATCGTATTCCGTCGTATGCGGCAAATGCAGTAACATCACCAAATGCACACGACTACGAGTGTACGAGCGGAACTTGTGAACGTCGAAACACGTAGCGTCGTTTATTTGTTCCTTATCTAACAAGGGCCGATTTCAAGCGCATACGATGCAGATTTAAACCTTTGGCGAACAACCGGTATTTTCGTTTAAAAGCTTGTTTGTTTCAAGCGTTACCATGGAGAGATAGAAAATAGCAGGTTTTCAAGGTATAATGACTCTAGCCATACAGTGTTAATTTTGTTTCGCTCGTCTGATTATCTATTCAAAAGCCTTGTGCGGACTTGCACGTGAAGCCGGAGAACAAATTTCTTTGCCGATGAATCGGAAACTAAGGCGATTAGAAATAAAGATACGTTACGCCTTGAAGAATCGACTACACGATAATTCGACGACTAGAGTTACAAGAGCTAGAGAAAAGCCAGTTATAGCAACGATCATTAGCGAAAAAGCGAGTCGACTTTCATTCTGCTCATCGGAATATTCGTCGAAACGATACGTTGAATTTGGTTGGCCGTAGCCCCACAACGGTATTTGAAATTTGAACAATCCCACTTCCATGATTCTTAGCTGTAAGCCACTAAATCTAGCTTCGTACGGCGAAGCTTTTTGATAGTAGTAACCAGCAAAATCGCTGTACAATATCGCTTTGGATAATTTCATTGTCGGTGGCAGACTTTGCTGTTTGACGTAGTATTCGATATCCTCTACAGGAGCAACACAAGCGTATTTCGTCGTTTTTGGCAACTCGGAGAAACAGTATTGAGGATCGAGAATCGTTAGTGCATCTTTTAGTAGATTCTGCAAAGCTGCGTTCTCGCAATTGTTTGCAATCATCTCGTAATAGTAAGGAATTTGAACGGTGAGATTGGCTTCGTCGATTTGCTCGAAGGTGTCCAAGACGAGCTCGTTGTTGATCAATCGGACACTCGTCAGTCTTGAAAATATTTCGCCCGATAACAGGAGGTGCACGAGAAAAATACTCGTCAAACTGATTTTGCCAATTGTACGCGTAGGATTGTTGAAAGCGGTCAATCCCAAAAAATTCTGATACACGTCGATTATCGCGTAATCGAATCGTGGCAAGTTTGCCAATCTTGCGCCGAGATGTACGAAAGGTACGAGAACGATCAAGATTATTAGGATTACAGCAAACTCCAATGGGAGCTCGAAGGTGTGAGCTTTTATAATAGGCACCGCGATACCTATTTGAATGGGAAAAAACGCGTGTCCTACAGTAGTCAATCGATTCTCTTCTATAAAGGAATACGATATTGTTGGTATGGTCATTCCATCGATTTCGTCGTTATTAAATAAACTAATTATTCGGCTTTTATTGGTTGACATGCTCAAGGTATTCAGTTGCCAATCGTTTGCAAGGACGTCCAATGTGAAATTCAACATCTTTGCAAATATCTCGAAATACGGATAATAATATCCTCTGATGTTCAACGTGTCGCTATCGTTTGTCACTATCGTGCAAGGTGGGTTATTGATCACCGGGAATTTTAGAACATAGGCGTGCATATTTTTAAGTTTATCGGGAAAGATTTGTGCATCAGTGGTAAGACTAGTCGTCGATAAACTGTTTGAAAAAGGATTATAATGGAAGATCTCCGAATTGGTGGCCTCGTTCGCCGTTATTACGCTAAAATCTAAAAATTTCAGTCTCCAGGCGTGTACGAGTATTTGATTGATGTAATCGACCAGCGATACGTTCGCATCCGTTAGCAGTACTAGCAAGCATTTTGGCCGAGGCACCAAAGGAAATAACCAAATGATAAAATTGAGTAGATTGTTTATTCCGAACAACATTGACACTATTGATTTTCCACTTTCAAATATTACAAACAAGTACGGAGATGTCGAATGTTTGAAGTGTATGACATTAAATATTGCCATTTTTTGACTATTCGTTAATGTTTCCACGCTAGATTGAACATTGATAAAAGGAGCATCCGTTCGTTTTAATAAATTGACCCGATTGCTTACGTTATTATCACCGAAAATAACGATAAGCGATGGCTTGATTTGTCCGTTGATGTTTTTCGACAACGAGGATCCCCAATCATATTGCCGTGTGCACACAGTGCAAAGCGGATACATTAAACAAACACAAAGTATAAAAAATACGTTGAAATTATAATGATGTAAAACCATCTTCCGCGTTATTTACAAGAACGAGCAAATACCGGTTTTCGGTTATACTTATTTCACTGAACAAGCGTAGCAGTGATGTCGATTGCGTTGGTATCCTCCAACTCTCGTCGAATGTATTTGACGAACGATCGTCGTTGACGGTTTTTCAAAAAGCTCTCTACGATCGACTACGGCTTTGAAGAGATAACTGAAAACTAGTCAAAACATCGATAGTCTTAACAAGGGCTTTGTTACGTAAACATGTTTTTCATATATTTGCGTAACGGAAACAAAGTGTTTAACGTATATTGATTTTTTTCTCATGAATCTATTATGAATGTTGCCGTGAACAAAAAATTCATTTCTAGCAAATTTTAGTAATGATGCAGCACCGATACAGCGGCACCCCAAGGGTAGCGATCATTTACGAGTGTATACTTTAATTTAAATAACGTCTTCGGTGCATTAATTATTCCGCAATAGGACCTAGTTTTCCCCAATTTTTCCACGTACTTTTGATTTGGTTTTCGAGACATATCACAACTCATCCTTGTATTGTAGCGGCCAAATGTATCGGTAAAAACTTACAACAACGTGTTTTCACACAGAACAAACAGCTTTCTTTTTCAACTAAAAGAAATAGTAATTTTACGTGTGCGTAGTTTTTCAATTTAGTTTATATTTGTAAGTATTCGATAACAGAAGCTACTAGAATTGATCAAATCCATAATTCTATAACGAATTACATTTATTCGACTGTAGCTTATTCGTATCCTTTCAAATTCAATCCATCATACTGTGGGTAAGTTAATACGTCGCATTGACATTTGTCGAAACGCACTTTAAATAAACGCTGTGAATTGATTTCGCATTTGATCGTATTGCGGATGATCGATGCAACGAGGCTTTTTGTAAAATCCATCAAGTTTTTAACAAGAGGACTTGTGCACTAATCTAAATCGTTGGACACGCGGATTCAATTGAACAACCTTTTTCCACTCGCTTGTTTCATTTCCTACGATCAAATAGCGAATAAATAATGTTAGTGACATTTATTAAAATTTATGTTGCATTCTTGTAATTTTGTATACGACTTTCGTGTGGTATCCATCAATGGATTTAACGAAGCGATGGAAAACCCGTAGAACGAATATCGATACAGAGATATCGGACGAAAACTTTTCCATGAGCATGATTCAAATTTTAATTGTAAAGATGAAATTGTGTGGATTCAAAAGTTTCAATTCATTTTAATATAAAGAATCGTCGCAATGTCGTGGCGTTAACCAAAGGCTCGCTATCAGTTTTCCTCTTGTTTTATGTTTATTCTTGACAGGCAAAGTTCGGTGTGAATATTCCACGAGCTTGTATCGACTCCAAGTGATGATTTCCTCAACCGATGGAAAAACTAACGTTATGGATTTGAAATTCTTTGGACTTTACGATCACGGATGTCAAGAAAACAAAGTGACCTTTGTCCTTAACAATTCAAATATATTTGATTAAACATTAAGAGATTAACATATGAATGTACATTTTTTTCTCAACTTTGTTTCGAACTATCTCGTTGATACAGCACAATCTTAATTCTAATCGAATAACGAATAAACTTTTTCGGGCCATGGTTTCTCCGGTCTATGACTCGAATACTCGTCCTTGTACTTGAGACCCGTAACCACAGTGGCAGATTGTGGAAACGCTGTCTTTCCACCGAACATCTTGTCCGTATCTATAAATAAAAATGAATCGTGAATTGTTACTTTTAGGTGTCACGCTTCGACGCGCAATTATTAGTAACCCTACACTGGCATTTTAAGTGAAATCGTCAAAACTTTAATCGATTTGGATATCCGTACGATCCGGAATAAAAAGAATGTACTCACCGGGATGGAATCTGACGTACTCCTGCTGGACGTGTAAATTTGGCGGTAATTTCATATTTTGCAGCGCGTCGTAAGGTGTCGTCGTGAAAACTGGCGTCTGATAGAATGTTCTCAAGTGACCTACGTCATCAAATAATTAGCTGGGCATTAACGTTTGTGTTTAATAGCGCATTTGTTTTAGACTAAAATCTTTAAACCAAGTCCATCGACTAACATCGACTAACACTCACCGATAGTTTCGATCTCGACGAGTCGCGAGTTGGGAATGCTGTACTGAAATTCGTCGTTACAAGCAACGAAAAGCTTGAATCTCATAGTCAAATCGTCAACGCGCGTCTCGTCGTTGGTACTCAGATCCAATGATTTGCAAATCTTGTCGAGCCTTTCGGACACGTCCTCGGCTGGTTGATATGGTTTGTACGGCCGCAAAAATCTGAAAATGATACGTCAATTGATTGTATCTGCTGTTGCAAAGGTGTATTTGTCAACAAATTATTTCGAGAACCACCTAAACACTGAATAACGCTCGGTAACGCGTACCTGTATCACCTTCGATTACCCCTAAGTACGCATTACAATCATCATGAACGTAAATGTCGTGTTTATTCGGAATTATAGCTAATTAATTACAAATTCGGCAGAAAAAACTCGTTGAAATATCGTTCTCCAAGATTTATAGCTTATTTTGCAATTGCAATGTCGCAATACCTGTGTATCAACGTTATACAAATAAACGATAGTATCTATTTTTTTTCTAACAATGCAAATCACCGACAGACATGTTATAAAAAAAATATCGTTGATCGCGTTACAGTCGATTATCAACGACTCTCCATTGCCTCAGCGCCGGCAATTACACATTATCTCTTGTCCTTTCTGCTTCGTCGCGTTCTACTCGCATTTTTTTCTTTAGTTATTCAATATTTCAAAGCGGTTCTTTCTCGTTACATATGCGGCACATTGGTTTTTATTTTCCAACGATCGAGCAGATTTTGTAATCGTTATCATTCGTTGAAATAGTCACCCAACCGAATTTTCCAAAAACAAATTAGGGGAAAATTTATTAAAAACGCATCTCTAAATGAAGAAAAATGCAACCCTTGAACACGAAAGAGGGTGAAGAACCTCGTGTCAAAAAACAAAACAAAAAAAGGACGTCCCCCTCCCGTTAATTCACCACCTCTCTCTCTCTCTCTCTCTCACTCGGCACTACCGTAGAATCAATAGCGTTGTACGTAGGTGTCCAGTACGCTGCGCAGCATTTACATCTCTGCGCGCCGCAACGTCGAGAGAGAGAGAGAGAGAGAGAGAGAGAGAGAGAGAGTGGTACGGATCGATCGAAAGCATACTGCACAGTTATACGGTGGTGCCCTCCACCTTGCTTATTTTTGCTTCATTTGAGAGACGCTAAATTTAACGTCTCACCACTTGGCGTAATACGTTATATAATTTTTTTTTCTATTTTGCCACGGAAAAAGATGTCTAATGGATGACGGTAAATAGTAGGCCAACGTATGTCAAAATTTTCAACGGAATCACGGGGAAAATAAATAAAATAAGCTCGACGATTATGATTATTACCCCTGAGAACGTGTTGGTACTCTGACGCATTAATCCTCTCTCGAACGACCAACAGAACTTGTTTGTTCGCCTGCAGCAAGAGCGATAAATAATTGTCGTGCACGTGTATAAAAGTTTACACGCGAGGATTCATCGATTTTCTATAATTTTTGCAAATAAATTGAAAATGGACGTTTACATTTGCATGAAAATAGAGGTATAAATCTAAAAAACAAAAGTACAATGCAAAATGCAGATCTGGAAAATATTAAGCTTGTGTCAGTGGCAAAAACCATTGGAGCGAGTATTTTCGTTACTGGTAGGACCGCGATTCGTTCACGACGAAATAATTGCTGTCATAAGAGAGAAAACCAATTTCCAAGCGTGCGCATGACTGACGATAACAAAGAAAGTTTTTATTTGATTTGTACAAGGATATCGGTGAGACTTGTTGACGTCTCTCAAATGTTGCAATTCGATTGTATATTTATCGATAACAAACAATAATACTCGCGTGCTGTAAGAATCTTATATGGATTTTCTCGAGCAAAGGCGTGTGCCGACGAGGTATCGCATCACAAAAGGCGCGAGCAACAAGTTGCAGTTAAACGCATTTCAAATCAAACTCGATGTGTGTATTTTATATACACATGGGTGTCTCGTACAGTTCGAGCAACAAATTCGCCATTTTTCCATCTTTTCTCTATTTAACGTAACCGTTACAACAACGTAAAACAAATGTTTTGTTTTTTTTGTGACGAGTTACGTCGACTACGTAATATTGGTGCAGTCGTAGCGCGCAATCGGTGACGAAAGAAGAGGGAGAGAGGGGGAGAGAAAGAGAGAGAGAGACAATAGGAAAAGGCGAACGTTGAAACAGTCAATTAAAGCGAGATCTTGTATTTGTTGTTGTTTGTTTGTTCGTTTCCTTCTGAAAAACGTGCTTAGAAAAATCTTTGTTGTTTTGTCATCACGTCCCCATTGGTATAATTCCTTTAAAATAAGTAACAAAACTGAATGATTTTGCAATTGCCTTCAACAAGCACACGCACGTACGCACCACTAGCTGCTGTTTGTTTAAAAAATAGTATAATATAAACGTATATATAGATCGATACCGCATAAGCAATCCAAACATTAAAATAGTAAACGCCATAGTGAAAACGCTTTGAGCTAATTAACGGATGAAAAGCCGGTGGAGATTTGGTCATCCGGCAATTGGATCAAAGGAATCGATAAATAGCCAATCGGAAGAATAGAGGATGCGAGTAAACAGAGAACAGCTGCGACAGCAGAGAAAAGAGAGGTGGAGAAAAGCTTTTCTGGCGCGAGCTTGCACGTGCGCCTGATGGCCAATCACTTTGCGTTCAATTTATTCCAGTTCCGCTTCTCTTGTTTTCCCATCGACGGTATGTTATACGAGGAATTAATTCACTACAAACCATCGACAATGTAGTTTTTACGGTTATGCAACACACCAATTACACCATTTGACGATTAGTCAGATTCGCAGAAATTTCGATAAAGCTTCGGTAGTTTGCGGCGATCGTTTAACGATGATAATTCCATGGAAATTGTAAGAGTAGGTTATGAAACTTACCCTTTAGTCTCCATGGATGACATGATAGATTCGACGGTAGGCTTTTTCTTAGGCTTTTGACAAGGTCTCTTTTTATGTTTCAATTTGTATGCAATTCCACGCTCCTGCATCGCTGTGCCCTATAACAACAACAACAATAACAACGGTCGTAGTGAATGGCTGTAAACATTGAAGGTTATGTCACGAATATTCGGCTAAAAATCCGCGAGACAAAACATGCATTCGAGAGTCGAGTGAAAGAGAAGCGGCAAGTAATAATTAACTAACCGTAATGCGAGCAACGAGCGAACATTGTCTGAGTAAAGGAGAACCGAGGAAAGCATGTCTCGTGAGCGCCGCCATGTTTCCGACTGTGTACCGCTACCGATTCAACGTTGCCACGCTTTCTTTATATCTCTCCGTAGAGACGTCAGACCGTGTGCGGACTGCTCCGGTTTTTTTCTTTCGAAGGTGCACTGCACGATTGATGACTGGCGACGCCGCTACTCGCTCGAGAAACCCGAAGTTTGATAACCGATGGCGGGAGATTCGAATTAATCGACGACTGTACTTGTTTTTATTTGTATCGCTCTACATCGAGCGTAAGCTTCGCTCTATCCGAAATCAATATGTCAAATGTGCTGTACATTCGCATAAAACACGAACTTGGTCGCAGCTGCAGAACTGCAAGAACGTGATTCATCCAAGCGAAGGCAAAATAAATGTAGCTGATGGAGAGTTTGCAGAGCAAGTGCTAGTAGTTAACAGTAAATCATAATTTACTCAAAACTCGACGACAACACTTTGAATATCGTCATTTTTAATGTTTAGCTAAACAAGTTAAATGATATTACACTCAAGGTCTCCGACACGTCCATCGTGAGTTCGTAATTCTTAAAACGAACAATAGGATCATTGGTCTCAATTGGTTGTAGTGTCGCTCGAAAAATCACCAACATTTTATGAATTTGTTATCATACATAAATACCGATTAACCGACAAGTAGTTCCTTTAGAATCAAAGCAAATTGACAAATTAATTTGAACTAGTTTGCGGCGCTGAAAAATACAAAAACAAAAATCAGCAAAAACAAAAGTCTCAAGTTCCGAAAAAATAAAAAGGAAGAAAGTCAACAATTGCGTCAGTCAACAGATGGCTCTGATAAGCGAGCGCAAGAACCGGCAACATTGCATTCGGCTCTTTCGCGGCGCCTCCGGAGTCCGGCCTAGGCAGGAGGCTTCGCTGCTCAGTCAGCCCGTTCTTGGCAAAGCTGCTGCAGTATACTCTGTTACGTCGGCCATTTTACAGAGTCCCTCTCTCTCTTTTCTCCCTCTCTCTCTTTCTCTCTCTCTCTCTCTCTCCCACGGTCTTTCGGTAATTTTCACTCGTAATTTTACTCGCGATCCAACTCTATTCGCGCGAGTAATCATCGTAAATCGTGAGTGAATTCACGTTGATACATCGTCCTTAGAAGAATGGCCGCGTCACCAGGTTGACTAGTGGCTTTCACATCATCAACGCAAGCAACACACATACAGTTGAGGCTGGTTGTTGTTGTTACATACAAGTGCAAAGTGCTGCTGCTGCTGCGAGTGTGAGAGTGTGTGCTGCGGAGGAGATCGCTCGCGCGCGCGCGCGCGCGCAATTGCGCTCGCGTGTGTGTGTGTGTCCGAGTGCGTATATTTGCGCGTAGCTACTGCTCTCTCGGTGTCTGTGTATCTCGCTAACTCACTCGCTCGCTCGTTCGCTCACTCTCTCTCTGTGTCGCGCGCACGCGTATATGTGCGCGTGTGTAAATTGTTTGTGTGTGTGCGTGTGAGTGTCTGCCGTGCCGTACGTGAGAGCTGCAGGATGGAGGCGAAGCCATGACGCACCCCGCGCATCAAACTAACGGCGCCAGCTTGGAGGACTGCCACACCAACTTCTTCGCTTTGGTACGTTCTGTGTTGCTAACCAAATCTTCAATTATCACCCTATCTAATGTTGTTTCCTGAGGAGGTCGCTGATCGCGATTTTCGCGCTACCTACACACCGCAACTTGTGTGCCGCCATGTTTGCGCTCTCTCTCTCTCTCTCTTTCTCTCTCTCTCTCTCTCGCGAACGAAAGCGACGACGACGACGACGACGACGGCGACGACGCTGGCTTTGAGGTTATAACGGTGTTTCGGTAAACAACGTTTTATCAAATCTCTTCATTCGTACAATACATGCGGCACAATTGAACCATCGATTTGCCATTACGTAAGCCGGTGATTCTTCATCTCTCTCTCTCTCTCTCTCTCTCTCTTTCTCTTCATTCTTTCGTGCATTGCAAAGTGTTTAATTTGTTTCCTTTCTTTTTGTCTTTCTTTTTTTCTGTTTTCTCTCGCTCCATTCTTCTTGTTTGAAGACAAAACGAGTCAAGGTCGTCATCGTCATACACCGCGGAACGACTATATATGATTTTATCGTGCAAAGTTAATTGACTGCAATCTTATCTCGCGAGCGCGCGCGCGATGCAGCCACGATTCTATTTTCAGACGACACGATGCGCCGATCGATGCGGACAACACGAGAGCGAACGAGTGAGAGAAAGAAAGAGAGAACTCTTGTGTGCATGATTGGCGTCTCAAAACATTTCGTTGATATTGTTAATGATTAACGCGTCACGTATACGAGCATGTTGCTCTTTCGTGTGTCTATGAAGAATTGTATATAATTGTGTCGGTAAGAAAAAAGAAATCGTACTGATTTCACTCGTCGAAAGAAAAACAAAAATCAATTCTATCGACCTGAGTGTAATTTTTGATGCGCTAGAGAGCTAAAATTAGCCGAGTAATTTTGACGCCGCTCTCTCTCTCTCTCTCTCTCTCTCTCTCTCTCTCTCGCTCTTTTCTTGTCTTCTTCGTTCGTTATCTATATCACTCGCGTGTCGCGAGTTCATTCACCATTTCGCGCGATATACTTTGGTCGATTGACTTTTGCGCGTTGTGGGAATTTCATGTGGAATCCTGGAGTCAATCGTTGTGTTTCTGTTTTTCTTCGTTTTTTTAATTATCATGCTATACTATGACCGAAATAATTGAAATCTTTGGCACGTACTTTTCGTGAGAAATGTAATCGTTTCAAGGTTTTAACGAGCGATTTGTCTGTTATTTTGTTCTTTCCTTACTTGGTTTACCGGTTTTCACGAGCCTACAGAGTCAAATATTGTTTGTCAAGAGAGTTTCTTTTCTGTTGCTTCTATGAAAGCGATTCGCACGCTGTATAATCAATAATAACGCAAACATTCCCGGTAAATTTGAAAAAACAAAATAAAACAAGAATCTTATTTCTGGAAAACTGCACGTCCACGTACAGAGTGAGAGAGAAACGAGTATAGAGTTCGTTCTCGCGCTACTACACAGAGGGAAAGGGAAAAGAGGAATCAGTCGTTGCGCGAGCGGTTGTTGACCCAAGGGCTCTGAAGTCAGAGATGCACTACAATGCGCGCGCTCTCTCTCTCTCTCTCTCTCTCTCTCTCTTCTCTGTGTCTTCCTCTGTTTTTTTGTCGACGAGTGTTTACGCGACTTGTTGCTCACTCTCTGTAGAGTGTGTGATTAGTGGCGACAGCTTTTGTCGATTTATCGACGACTTTACACGACAATAATGCGTGAACAATAGAAAAGTAACAAAGATTCCATAGCTACGATGACGTCAAATCTTTAGTACAAATTGTATTAGACTTTACATAGTTTTGTTTCCATGTCGAGCGAGAGAGATAAAAAAAAGAAAAAGAATAAAGTAGTCGTCTGGCGGATCAATCTCTATATGTACGTTGTCTGGCAACGTTATATATCCCTACTCCTTATTCCACAGCAACTGCTGCTGCTGCTGCTGCTGCTGCTGCTGCTGCTGCTCACTATTGCTGCATTCCTTTCGCTGGTGTGCGCGCGCGCTCGCGAGGGAGTCGGAAACTGTGTCACGGGCCGCGCGCGATATCTTTCTCTCTCTCTCTCTCTCTCTGTTAGTACTCTCTGCCGCTGCACATTTTTCCGCGTATCCCTTTCTCTCTTTAGCCTCGTGAAGTGCGACAGAATTTTAATCGTTTCCATTTCGATTCTCTTTATTTTGTTCGATGATGTATTTAAAGATGATAATTTGTTTCGATCGCTAAATACGCAACGAGGGAGAGAGGAAACAACAAATTCCGTATCAATTGAACAGTCACACGTGCGTGCTCAAGCACTCGTATAGTATTAGCCAAAGAAAGTCAAAGTTATTCTTCAAAAGACCCGTCATGTATTATATCTCGCCACTTCCTTTCGGTTTCTCACTCTCTCTCTCTCTCGCTCGCTCGCTCGCTCTTCTTCTTCTCGTTCGAGTCCCATTTCCTTAAGCGAAAGACGCACCGGCACCGGCAACGTCGTCGTTGTCGTCGTCCCACGCTTCTCCTTCTTCTAAAAAACACACCATTGGGCTCTCATTCCAGTCGTGCCTTTGTCTCTCCTTGTTGCGCGTTTCTTTAGACCTCGATCACGGAGGAAAGGATAAATTTTACGCCAACGTTTAATTACTCTTCCAATTGGTAATGTTGAGGTACTTTAAAACAAACAAACAAATGCATCTCAAAGATATTTATACGGCACGTGAGAATAATCAAGCAGGTTTTCGCGAAATTTACCGTTACGTTAAATGTTTATCGCTTGTTTGTTTGACTAAATTGGGAATTTAATTGTATTCAAGTGTAATGGTTATTTGAGACGCTCGATAACAATCATTTATGCAGATCGATGCATAAAGTGCGATAGCACGATTCGTTAAATACGTATTACCGGAATACAATGGAATGATCAATTTCTCGTAAGCGAAGAAATATTTATAAGAGTAACACGCTGTTTAAGCTGAAAATGTCGCTGGGAAACAAGATTAAACGTCGATAATTGAAGGACGGCTCATTGAATCGCAAGTAACAGTTCGTTAAAGTTGTCCGTCGATGTGAGGCTGACGACGATTATTCGACGCTTTTTTCCTTATCTTTTATTTATTTATTTGATAGTAAATCAGCGACGTTTTTCGGTTATTCGTGTTTCAATGTGATGCTATGTTTGGTGTTACGTTACGTACATTTACGCATTTCTCTCTCTCTCTCTCTCTCGAAAAAAGCATCGCTCTCATGGACAAGTTTTGAAAATCCATCCAACTGGAAAACAGAAAAACGGCTAGAAAACAAAAAATCGAATATATCGTAAAACCCGGAAAAATCCATAAATCGTGAAAAAACGAAAGAAAGAAAAGCAACATCGACAAAAAATGGCAGCGGAAAAGCACAAAACCATAGGTTCAAGGCCGTAAACGGAAGCGCAATAGCGTACGGCGAAGCGGCTTTCACCGTCCTAGATTACATTTGCCGAGTTTCCGTGAGAATTTCTCGGAAAATCTAGGCGAAAGAAGGGACAGCAAAAGAAATCTTTCAAAATTTTCATTTTCAAGGATACCTACGTACCTTTGTATTTTTTTGTTTCCGTCTTTTGCGAATACGAATAAAGAGATGCCAAAGGTTTCGTTGAATTACAATTACAACCTAGGGTTAAAACGAAAATAACCACAACGTCGTTCTCTGTGGAATTATCGTAAAATTCGAGTGTTTACGATCCTGTACAATATTATATTAGCGCCGCGTTTTAATTATAATTATACGTACGTATTACGCGATAACGTTAAATTTTGTCGCTGCACGGTAAACCACGTATAGCGTTGAATGCAAAATAAAAAATGCAGGTATATATTACAGACGGAGAAAACGTCGTGGTTTGCAACGTTGGCTATATAATCTAGGCTCTCTTTCTCGCTCGCTAGAATTTACAGGGACGTAATCGTAGGACACTCTCGCCCTGTTTCTTTACGCTCGAAAATTCTTCCTCGTCCTCCTGCGAATCCTTCCTTTTTCCTTACCAGATAATCAACGAATAGACACCTCGACATCTCGCAAAAATACAGAAGAAATCAACAAATTCGTATGCGAACAAATCAAAATGAAACGAAGAAAAAGCGTCTGTCGTAACGTTCACAGCGGAGAGTAACATGGCAGTGGTTCTCTATGACTTTGTCGGTGGAAGCAGCCGCCGCCGTCGTACAGCCGTGGGAGAAAGGATAATCCTCGAACGTTGCTTCCGTTTTTTTTCTCTTTTCTCCTTTTCTTCTTTTTTTCTGATTTTTTTCCGTTTTTCACGTTGTCGTTAGCGGGTTTAATCTTTCGCTCGTATTGCACACCTTGAACAATCGCTATACGATTCGTTCTGTCTTTATTCGTGAAAAACCGTAATACCTAATACATATGGTTGTCGTGGATCAAGTTGCCAGGATTAAAAAAGCCTAACTTTGAGGCATGTTCGTACAGCGTATCTTTCGTCGCTTCAAAGCTAACGTTCGAGAAACGCGCGTGGAAGGTCACGCACAACTCTCTATTTTTGGTCTATCAAAAATGATCAATTAGAAAAACTGTCTGCAAAACCAACAAACAAAACACACGATGGTTTGATGAATCGTGCAACGTTCGCTTTTGTCGTGACGTTCGACCCCCCCCCCCCACCTCTCCACTCTTTAAAGCAAACGGCAAAAAAAATCGTCGTTTTTTTTTCTTTACAATTGTGACGGAAGCCTAAGGGGGCAAGGGACGTTGTATCTCTCTCTCTCTCTCTCTCTCTCTCTCTCTCTCTCTATACGTTTGCGGACGCGCGCGTCGAAGAAGCTGCCCTCTCTTTCTCTAGATCGAGATCACCCGCTGAGAGAATCCTTCCTTCTCTCTCTCTCTCTCGCTCTCTCGTCGACGCGCCTCCCGTTGGAATGCCACCGGCACACGCGAAGTTTCTTCTTCCTTCTCTTTTTCTTTTATTCTTCTCTCTTTCTCTCTATCCCCACTTGGTTTGCTCTTGCTCTACTCGTCGTCGCCCCCATCCCCCGGCGGTCCCCTTCTCTCTGTCTCTCTTTCGCTTAACAGGTTCTCAACGAGAGCGAAAATTCACGAAATTAAGTGCTACGAGAGAGAGAGACGCACGCGTTCGAATGTGACCGACGATGCGAGAGAGATACAAATCGCAACTTGTATTCTTCCAAACGGTCAAAATCTATCGATCGTCTAATCGCTGGTTTGTCTTTAATCGTTACGAAACGGTTTCGTCGTCGATTCCTCGACGGAAAATAAATGCAGGCACGTTTTAAATTTTTACGAATACGCGTATATCCTTGAACTTAATCCGTTGGACGACGGTAACAGCAGCAGCAACGGCACGCGCAATCGCGATAAATATTATTGTCTTGTAATCTTATCGCGATGACGAATATAATTGAAACGTTTCATTCACCTCGTAGTCGTACCAACACGACACAGTCAACTATCGTAATATTGAGATGCGCGTGCACGTTTTCTTCGTTGATAATCGTTCAACGCGATTGATTATACCAATTTTAAGCGTTGTTTATCTTTTTTCTAATACGGTTGAATTGTCAAAACGTCAAAGTTGTCCGTTGGCAAAGAACGTTGTCGTTTCGTTTTCACGAGTCCTTTTTATCGACGCACCTCGCGATTGATCGGCGCGGGGATGAAGAAGGGTGACGAGTAGTTTTCTCACTCGTGTCACTTCTCGTGCGCGTGTGCTATTTATTTACAAGGGGGCCTCGCCAGATGCACTTGTTTGTTGCGATTTGCAACCCGATGCCTCGAAAAGCGTCCAAATATATCGAAATATAGATTAAATTGGTGTTTGTTTAAGGATTCTTTGGTCTATCGACAATTGAATTTTTCAACGAGCGTTGAAAGTCGTTTGTCGTCGTGAGTCACTTGCCAAATGGAGGTTAAAGCTTCTTGTACTCCTTTATATATAGATTAAGTTCGCTTAAAAATTAAACCTTTGCACGAGCAATTGCACGCACGCGATTGCTGTTTTTAATAAAAAGCTCGTACGTACGTTGAGCGCGCGCGAGAGAGAGAGAGAGAGAGAGAGACACCTTAATAAGCAACACACGACCTTCGTCGTACTGCCGGTTAAAAAAGAAAAAAAAGCTCGCGCACTTGACACAATCGCGGCTAATCGGCTTTATCTCGATAAGTGTGCGTGACCGATTGTACACGTGGCGCATGCGCGTAACCGATAATCAAAGAAAAAGAAGAAACTGAACAAATAAAAAAAACTCCTCCCTTTCGTGGGAGGAGTCGACTATACGCGTTGCGATGAATCCTGACGATGATTTACGATAATCGAACGTGTATCTTTATTGAAAATATCAAGAGAAAGACGTCTATAATTCGGACCTATTGAACAATGAAGAAAAATCTGTTCCGTTGTATCGTGAATCTTATATACACAACCCCCTCCCTCTTTATTCTGGCATTTGCGCGCCTGCGTGGATAGACCCCAAAAGACCGAGAGAACGAGAGAGAGAGAGAGAGAGAGAGAATTGAGATCGGAGGCGGCACCCGGCGCCACCACCGGCACATCGATCGTGCAAAACCCACCTCTATCTCTCTCTGCAGCTTCCCAACGCAGCATACTGCACTCAAACGCCATACAGTCGTAATTTGCAAAGACAAGCCCTGTGCTCGTAATATAATTTTTTGTTTTGTTTTTTTTTTAAGGTCCGTAAGGATTCGACCCGTTTTTCTCGTTTGAACTTTGATCGGATGGATAATGTCTTTTTGTTTCTTCAAATTTTAATCGTCAATTTTAATTGTCGTATATACGCTATTGACAATAACAAATATTTAACTAAAATAAAGCAAATAAAAGGACAAGCTTTCGCTCTTTGGCAGCGTTGAACATTCGTGTGTTTTTAGCGATACACTCGTACGTGAATCGTATCCGTATCAACCTACGTGTACGTATACGTGGTGGTGTTTGACCGACGAACGTTTCATATTTAATCGAATATAATTTAGAAGTCAACGCATACGTATCATCGGGTCTCGTGGGAACAAAAAAGAGAGAGAGAAGGGTTGGGAAGGGCAACTTTACGTTTAATCGCTACTTAACGGTAGATATTTTGGGTTGGCGTTGCCGTTAAACGACACGTTTCATCAATGTAAAGAAAGCACAAGATAAAATAACGTTCAATCCACCTTGCGCGTTTGTAACGCGATTAATGCTGCAGGCGTGTCTTTTGTGTGGCCTTGGACGACGCACGTCCGTTGTACGCAAAGTTGTAGGGGTTGACGATTTCTTTTTAAAAAGAGGGCGGGTTGGGATGTACGCACTTTTGAATTGAATTAGAAAGCCACGCGATGATAGTGTGTGCGCGTGTCTTTGATTTCTCGTTAATAATACGCGCGAACAATTTCATCGATGAATTAATCTTACAACGTTGACAACGTTCAAGACCCTTCCTTATTTTGTCGTTGTCGTGGTCGTCGTCGTGGTCGTCGTCGTCTCGTTTCGTCTATTGTTTGTTAATCGAGGCCAACATTCTTTGTGTCGTTGTAACGAGCGGCCAATCCTCTATAGGTCTTTTATTATTCTCGGACTAGAATAATTGTATTTTTTTTTCTTTTTTTTCAATCGTTTGCTAAAGAGTACGCGTAATTAGCGAGAACTACGTATACATATACGTACATTAAATGGGTTTTCGGTAAAAAGTCGATAAGCAATCTATCTACCCAACGCATCCCCCTTTTTTTTTAATACGAACCCGCATGTGTTCGTCGTAACTCTCAAGTTTCGGTGTATGTCCCGTCTGTCGTGCGCTCACCCGAAAATAAAAAAATCGGAGAGGGGAAAAAGAAAAAGAAGGCAGTTGCCGAGTAATGAGAGATGGAAGGAGTTCGTCTGTGCCCCTCCTTTTTTTCTGTCTCGTGTCGTAGCGTCTATGTATTTTACGTTTGTTCGTTGAACGTGTAAATAAAATAGTAGTTTCAATGTCGTATATTTTGACTGTTAAACGTGACAATTCGATAATTAAATCTTCCCTAGCTTTGAAACCTTAAAGAGATCAACAAAACGTATAAAATCGTTGGCAAAGTCAGTGTCAAGATAGACTACTTTCTCTCTCCCTCTCTCTCTCTACCCCTAAAAATAGAAATTTAACATCTCTATCTCTCTCTCTTGTGTGCGGTTATATACGCATCTCTTCTCACTCGAGCGCCACTGGGTTGGCTCGTATTGATCACAGAGCAGCAGCAGCAGCAGCAGCAGCAGCAGCCGCAGCAGTAGTGCTCTCTCACTCTGCGGCTGCAACTTGCTGCGACGTTGTTGGGAAAGTCCTTGCCGATCGATAATTTGCGCTGGGGCGTCAATTATTCACGGCTAATTGCTTTCTCTCTCTCTCTCTCTCTCTCTGCTTTCATTCTTACGCGTATGTACATGGCACGTGCGCAAGTGGTCTCCCATTTTGACGCTATCGACAAACAACGTTTCTGTTGTTTTTTTCGTTAATTGAAAATCGATTCTGTTAGGAATTGGCTTGGAGCTTGACTATGACTTCAAAGTGTCGTTCAATGTTGTTAATTTTGCTGTTGTTGCCGTCAAAGAGAGAGAAGAACCAAGATATTCGATAACCGTTAGAAATCTTTCGCGTGCAATTGTATTGAAAAACAAAATACGTACACGCGTACAAACAATCGATTGTTTTCCACTCATCGCTATCAGCGCGATCAGTGTGATTAACGCTCGCAAGAGGCGACGACGAGTTAATTGGAAATAAGAAGCGAATTCTATATTTTTGGACTGTTCTCCTTGAAATTCGATCGTTATTTTCCCCTGCTAATTTTATACCTTACACGTTGGTTAATTATGCTAATTGAACGTTGTCGAAAAATCAATTAAATACAAAAAAAGAAAAATGTCGAACGAGTTATATGACAAGCTGATTAACGAGCGTAACAGGTGCCTGTTCTCACGCATAGCGTACACACATAGTACTATAGTTGGCATATTTCTCTCTCTCTCTCTCTCGCTTTGTGGCTTGCGTTCGATGGTCTCTTCGTGCTTCCTATTTTGACGCCTCTTCCCTGTAGGCATTCCTATCACCGCGATTACTCAACGAGACGTCCGTGCCTCGATATTGTCTTTATTATTGTTACGATACGGATCGTTATTCGCGTTCGTTAAAAATAAACGCCAGATTTTGTTCGTTATCGCAGAGCGTTATTTAAAAATCAGCACGTCCCATCTGTAAGAATTGCGCCCCAAATGTGTAATCGATTATTTTCGTGATAAAAATGAGAAAGAAGCGCGATAAAAGCACCAACGATTAATGAATTGTTTCGTTTCAACAGACGGACCTATGCGGCATAAAATGGAGGAAGCTGGTGTGGGGCGAAGCGACATCGTCAACGTCGTCGCTACTCGAAGATCCAGTACTATCGTCGTTTTCGCGTTGTCTTGCCGGCGACATACTATGCGTATGGCGTCGAGTAAGCGCAACGCAATCGCCCAACAGTGCCGCAGCAGCAGCCGCAGCAGCAGCGGCAGCAGCTGCAGCAGCGGCAAACATCTTCGATTCGTTAAACGCAATTGCACCGTCACCGGCACCACCACCGTTGTCACTTCAAGCTGCCAAAGAATTGTGGATTTTTTGGTACGGCGAAGAACCCGAATTGTCAGGTCTTGTCTCACCCGAACTTGCTGCTTGTGGTAAGTTTTATCGATGTCGATGTGAAAAAAAAAATTAACAAATAAATCCTTGCATCTTACGCGATAGAGTATACATATATACACGTATAGTCGTTGCCTTCTTGCTCGTTTGAGAGGTCGCTGACACCGCAAGCGCGCGCTTCTCTCTCCACGGCAAGTGCGCACCGCCCGCTTAGTCGCCGCCTGTGATGTACTCTCCTCCCTACCTTTTCTCTTCGTACAACGTCTTCTTCGTCGTCGTCGTCGTTGTCGTCGTTGTTCACCGATTGCGGGAATTCACGGTAGAGGAAGAGTAAACCGTTGAAAGCACCGCTTTGTACGTGACCGACGAGAAGAATATGCTAGACTTGTGCATTTGGTTGTATCTCGTCGCGTTGGTTTATCTTTTTTTTCGTTGCTTTTTCATTCGATAATTGATTATTTTTGTACTATTCGTAGGCATCGATCGCTATTTCAATCGCGTTTATCTTGTTTTTTACTACTAAGATGTACTTGGATCGATAACGGTGTTTCCTCGTGTTACGTCGAATCAACAGACCACGAATAAATAAAATCGATTCTCGATCTACCAAATTAGTTCTTTACGTCGCCTCGTAGGTGCGAGTGTAAAACGCACACGGTTAAGAATAATCGTTATCTCGTACGTAATCGCTCGTCGGCGAGCGTTCTGTGACACCAGCCCGCGAGAGAGAGAGAGAAGAAAAAAAGGCTTTCGATGTAAATAGTAAGAGAGTATATACGTTCCGTTCGTACGACAGCTACCCTTCTGTTTTATTGGCGCAGGCGCCACATACCCATTTACACGCACCTCCTTCCTCTTTGTTTCTCCTTTCGCGTGCGTGTGCGTTAGGCGAGCGTTTACGTACGTCAATGCCGCAAACTTGATGATCGGTTCTGTCTTTTCTCTTGGCACTGTACTAGATAACGTATTTTTTGATCAACTACCGTGTACAATTCGAAAAATATACAACGTATCGTTTCTTCCTTTTTTTTATTTTTCTCACTTTCTATAACCTGTCGCTCGGTAAATACAGGTGTATATATAGATAGTGTAGCGACGCCTCAGTGGCAAACAAACCCAACGTATATACGAACGAGAGAGAGGAGAGAGACAAGTGGGTCATTGCCAGTAGATCGAGGCGTCGTGACTCTTGGAATTTTCGTTTATACAACTCTGTATCCTTTTTTTCATTGAACTTGGTTGGAAATTGTACTCTCAACGAATAATAAATTTGACTAGCGAAATTAGAGCGACACGCGTGTCGGCTTGTCGTTTGTTCTCTCAGTTTTCCCATAAAGTAACGAGCATTGCGTTTCTACGCAAACACACTGAGAGAGACGGGGGAGGGGGGGGGGGAGAAAGAGAGAGAGAGAGAGGGAATAAAAAGAAAAGGGAAAACCATTTTTTGAAGTATAGTCGACGGGAGGAGGAGGAACGTTATTTTGACGTTATAGAGTCGGCGACGAGTTCCCCGGCATATCGATCGGCGCGCAGACACAACACGACGAGTGTAGCGCAGCAGGGGTGCTCACTTCGATCTTCAAACTTCACGCTAAATCGGCGCCTGCGCTCTCACAGCTTGACCCGGGATCATCGTGTTTTTTTTTTATCTTCGTTGAATATTTGATAAGTACGCTATATTTCGTGGGAGATTTTTGATGATTTTTGTTCTTTTTCTATAGAAATGAATATAGCTTCGACTCTTTTTTTATCAACTACGCTTTTTTCGCTTTTAATTTATCAAATTGACGCTTAATTCAGCGTGTTACCTCGTAACATCGCGAACGTACAAGAATGTCTATCAAAGCAGACGAAAAAGAGCGCAAAAAACACTCGAACGTTCACTCGATGGATAGCAAAAGAAAAAAACATTTCAACATACGCCACGAGCGACGGATATATGAATGTTACTCGGAAAATTAACCCCTCTCGATTGTTCGCTCGCTCGTCGATCCCAATATTGTTTTTTCATTCTGTTGCACAAAATTCACAGCTCGTTTAAGTCGTATTTGTCTCTTCTTTTTTTTTAATTTTTCCAAATTATCACCAGTTTAATTTATAAAATCGACGTAATGCACTCGACAATGATAAACAATTAATGGGCGTGCGTGTCTGGATGTAAAAATTTCACGTTGGATTATATAAAATGAATAATAAAGCGATTACCGTAGCAGCTACTTTCTCGTATAATTTTAAATGATTTAATGCCAACACTCGCGTGAGCCGATCAAATTAAATTGCCATTTATCATTTCTACACACACGCAAACGTGCGCGTTTAAAAAAATGAAAAATCTTACATGGGAATTCCATACGGGCCAAACAATTTCATGCACGAGAGGTAAAATAAATATCTTTGCGTCGGAACGAACGGATTAAACGAAAATGCGAAAAGCATCGCGATATTTGAGCTTCGATAAAAACGTATGAACGTTGCTGTTTTTGTATTCTGCAGCCGCAGATTTACAGATTGACTCTCGCGAATGTTGATCCTCTTGGCTTTTGCATTTACTTTTACATAACCCGTGCGTATGTTGTTGTTACTGTTGTTGTTGTTGTTGTTGTTGTTGTTGTTGTTGTTGTTGTTAATATTATTATTACTATTTTTTCTTTTTGTGGATCGAACGTCGACGAACGTTGAAATTACGAAAAATATTGTCACGACGAAACGTGTACGAGCGTACTTAACGTATAGCGGTGAGTTTGAGAGTAAAAGAAAACAAATCGTTAGAAAGCAACAATGAGCGTGTACAAAAGAGTATAAGATTCGACAAAGCAACCAGAGGGGAAAGCCACGTGAAAACTATCGCTATAGCAACTTGTTAAACTTCGCTTCTTTTACTCGGTCAGTTGGCGTTTTTTCGCCATTTCACCGTCGCCATTTCTAATCCACAAAAGTACAAAAAAAAAAGAAAGGGAAAGACAAACGACTATTGCAGTGAAATAATCGATGAAACGAATAAACACAAATTAACGTCGACGCTTTGATTTACTTTGTCTATATATGTATAAGTATACGTGGTTGAATCAATTTCAGAAAGCGAGCAAGGCTCATGGGAAAGCGGGCTATCGTACGAATGCAGGTCGCTACTGTTCAAGGCATTGCACAACTTGATCGAAAGATGTCTACTTGCCAGAGACTTTGTACGACTTGGCAAATGGTTCGTTCAGCCATACGACGGTATCGAGAAACATCGATGTTCAAGGTACTTTTACGTTCTTTATTTTCTCTGTATCAAATACATTTTTGTGCGGCAATTTTCCGTGAAAAATAACGTACGAATTGCTTTTTTTACAACAGCAGCAGCAGCCATCTGTCGTTTTCGTTCGCGTTCTTCGTGCATGGCGAGAGCACGGTGTGCGCGAGCGTCGACGTAAGACAACATCCATCAGTGAGGCATTTAAGCCGGGCTTGCTTGCAACGGGCTCAGAATTCGCAATCGCCGGTTAAAGGTGAGTTTAATTGTAAAATCTCCTTTGCTTTTATTTCTCTGTTTTTTTTTAATTATCATGGACTCTCCGAGAAATCAAAAAGAATGCATCTAGTAAAGAGAAAATGTTTGTTTTCAACCAAAGTAAAGTGGAAAAAATGTGGTTGTTACAATTGATTAGTGACTCCAATGCCAATCGTTTGTTTCGATGACGTTGTCGATAGAAATGTTCCATGTAATCGTTGAATTTACAAAAAAAACTCGTAAACACTTACTTTTTTGTCCAAGTAATTCCAGACTTTGTCGTGTCCGATCAACCTTTTTGTTGCTTCCAATCAAATCATAGAGATACACCGTGACGAGTGACCGATAACACAGATTTTTGAAGAAAAGAGAAAAAAGCGCAGACTTGAATAAAAGTTTTATTAGACGCATTCCGACGAAGCAACAGGTGGTTGAAATAATTTTAAGAAATAATTTGGATCAGAGAGGATAATACGTGTAAAAAAAAGGCATTATACACGCGCTGCTCGGTCATTTCTCCGTTGGTGTATCGTGTACTTTGATACTCGTTCAAATAACAAAACAACTCGTGATTTCCGTTACAGCTCGTTATAGATCCGTAAAAAACGCGACCGAAGAAGTCATTGACGTACTCGTGAGCAATAGGGTTTTGACAGTCATTTGTTTAAACGATCGCGAACGACCGATACGTCGGGATCGAAGTAAAGTGTAAAGCGATTGTTTGGTTTGCGCGTCAAGTACAAATATTACGGCCCGTCAGTTTTACGACATTTGGTACTTGCGCACTGTTAAACGAGGCTATAATAAAGAAATTTTGTTGCCACAGTAATTCTTGGACCTTACGGCCTGGCAGGCACGTTAACTGGACAAGTAGCCCGCGTTGACTCTCAGCTATTGGACGAGTGGAAGCAATTCTATCCGATCAGTAGCTCAGGTTTAGAGCCTGGAATGCCAGCGTTGGTAGAAGTTTTAGTGGGTGGTGTTCGTATGCGATACCCATCGTGCTACGTCCTCGTAACCGACATGGACGATACGTCAACGATCGAACAGCAACAGCATCAGCACCATCAGCAACATCAGCAACATCAGCAACATCATCATCATCACGTTTATCATCATCATCATCATCATCATCTCCATAATAATACTAACAATAATAATAATAACAACAACGCGATGGAAATAGCAATGCCGCTGTCACCACCAGATTCGCCGGCAAGTTACGAGCATCCGCTGTCGATGCAACGCGATCTGGGTCCTTCCACCGAATTGCCCGAGAGGGTATGGGCTGAATGTATCGTCGGTAGTCCCAAACGAGAAGTAGCAGAGTTAGGCACGTGGAATTTTGCCGATCCCAGTATCAAGTCTTCCTGCAGTTGCTCCAAGTAAGTGACGCAAATACGCGCACACGCGTATACACACGCCCACACATACACACACACACGCACACGCACACGCGCGATAAATTAAACACGTGCAATACACGTGCGAGGGCCATTAGGGTGTGCATGCGATATTTCTATACATATTTATACATATATACATATATATCATAGGAGTGTCGCTATTACCCTCTCGGCGACGCTTTTGGAATTACTTTCTTTTGTGTTCTTGTTTTGCGGCTAGATTATATAGACACACCGACAGTAGACAACGTTTTTCTTTTTTATTTTCTTGTTCTATACTCTCCTTGTCGCGCAATCAGAGTTCTTTTGTTTTTAGTTTATATAGTTGATAGCATGTTTAGAGAAATAACGGAACGATTACCTTCTTTTATCATTTTTTTTTTTTTTTTTCATTTTTTTCATTTCTGTTTGTTTGTTTGTTTATTTCGTTCGTTGACATGTAGAGTAGCTGTACCCTTTATATGAATCTATTTCGATAAAGTTGATAAATCGTCTCATTGACAAAACATCCCTTTGTATATCCGATACGTGTGTTTGCATGAACGTACACGAGAAACGTCACGTTATGTACAGTTTACTGTTACCCAAAGTTTACTTGGTCGAATGGGTGTAGAAAATCAAAAAAAGAAAAAAAAAGTAAGAGAGAGAGAGAGAGAGAGAGAGAGAGATGCGTGTGTGAGAAACATAAGAGAGAACCAACCGCGCGCAATTTAAAGGAAGCCTGGTCGTGGACGTAAGAGGAAGTCAGCATTGGACGAGGCACATCGTACTGGCAGCTGGAGCAAAAGCAGTGGTAGTAGCAGCAGCAGCGGCGGTGGTACGAGTTCCAGTAATAGCAGTTCGAATCTCACGAGCACATCGTCGAGTGGCAGTGGTACAAGTAATTTGCTACCAGCGCCAAGTAGCCAAAGGGAAAAAAGTACAAGGAGGCCGCCACCTGTGCCTTTTCATCGTAGATCCATGCAATTCTGGGATACAACTGCCACTATCGTTGCCGTCAACACCACCGTCGCCGCTGCTACTCCCGCTAACAATGTCGTTACTTCTTCCGTTACTGCCCCAAGGTGGGTAATGGACGAACGAGTGTAATCAAATATTGTTTAACTATCATCGTCATTCCTCATGACAAAGCTTTACGCTGTAGAGGACGGTTTTACCGATCATCACGAAGGAGTAGCAGGATTCTTGAGCACATTTTTTCGTTCGTCATTTAATATCACGTATCTCTTCATATCAGAGTTATATCGATGCTCAACAACTTGTCTATCTCCAACAATAATATGTAAAATTGTTTTCTACTGCGCTACTTTACATATGCTGGCAGACTGTAACAATGGCAGCTCATTAACATCCGAGATTATGACTCTAAAACAAAAATGAAAAAAAAAAGAAAAAGGAAATTATTAATGTAAACAATATTTCTCATTCGGGGTGTTGTTAACGTAGAGAAGCTCATCCAACAAGACTAATGCAGTTAGCACACGTTACAATCGATTATTTTTGTTTGGAATGAGAAATATGCCATTTATATTATTAACACTCCTGCTTTGAAATGGAATCAATCAAGCTCCCATCTTGCTCGTCATTCCATTGCTTACCTCACTAAAATAATAAAAAAACCAATGGAAACGAACATCAACGTGCCGCACTGCGTATCTGCTCTCATCCAACACAATAATCTACATGTATATATTTATACATTAATATCTAAGTGTGTACATAATCGTTTGTAAGATACTCGGAACCCATGATAATGTAAAAACTGAGAATTAATAATAAAAAATCATCGCTATCTTTAACCATCATCGCGGGAATCAGTCGACGCTGTAAATTTTTCCATTTAACACCTGCGTATCATCTTAATGCGATCATCGACGAATCTATTAATGTATTAATCCGATGTACATAATCAAGGTTGACGTTTTTTTTGTTAATATGTAAACTGCATGCGCTGTTATTTTATTTGTTTTCTTTCCTAGTGCTTTAGAGGTGTGTGATTTGGTTGGTTTCTTGGGTAGTTTTAGATTCTAAATGTTGCGAACCCCAAGTGTGACAGTTTGTTATTGGCATTGTTTTTCAAGTATATGCATGGGTTTTTGCAGAGTTCGTACGATGCTAATTAGACCAACAAAAAATTACTTGAAAGCGTTATAGTTTTCGTTTGTAAATAAGCGTGAAAAGTAAGTATGAAAATATAGCATTTGTTCGACAGATTCTTTCAAACATGGATGTTGCCAACTTATTTCTTTATTCGGCCATTTGAAACGAGTATGACGAAAAAATACAAGCAATATTTTTGTTTAGCAAACTGTCGTGATAATACGACGATTTATTTTGATCTCGATTAAAACGACTAAACGATTTTGTCGCGGGGATTGGTAACAACGTTCGAGTAAGGTTGTGGATAAGTTTTTCGAATGCACAATGAATAATACTGCACAACAAATACGCAATAACGATTGCTAGATGTTTATTTTTACCACGTAGTCAAAAAATGTATACTTGAGAGGAATTGTTTTTTTTTTCATAATCATGCTTGGAGATTGAAAGACACCTTAACTGATCATCCAATAATAAGCAAGCATCAGCATATTCACGCATTTGTCATATTCGAAATGGAAATTCGCTCGATGTGATGGTATAGTTGAATAAAAAAGACTAATCTTACGATAAATTATCGTCAGAAGTAAATACTCTGTATTTCAAGCAAAAAATCCAAGTCTTCTTCATTCAGCGTAACAATCACACTCAAATCTCGAATCGCACGTACGATAAACTGATCAATGACAATTTTGTCTTAACCCACAGAACATCGTCAAATCGCACGGACGCGCCAAAAACGCCAGCCGAAGCACCGCGAGTTGGAGCCAACGACTGTGGTAGTTTACCGGTACCATCGGTAGGTTCACCAACCTCACCGGCACCGTCGCCTCTACCTACTCCACATTCGGAACCACCGGCTAGCATTCCACCCGCGGATACGATGCAACAGAGCGTTGGTCCTGTCAACAGCCCACAAGTGGGACAGCAGTCCGGTAGCCAACCAGCTAGTAGCGCTGCTCAGCTGCCGCTCACGCCCTTGCAGGTGAAATTCTTTTCCAGGAGATAGCGGATAACCAAAAATGCAATAAAGCGTACCAAACCAAATCGGACGTAACGAGAACCTTGAGTATCTTATCTGAGAAAGATCGTTAGAATCTATAGAGAACGTGTCTATTTCGTTCTTGTTAATTTATTCCAGTATACAGAGACCCAAGTTAAGACTGACAATCTTCAAAGTAAAAATCAAATATCCGCGTTACGCTTAATCCACAGGGTCCAAAGTCGATATCGTCAGGTAGCTACGGTAACGCTCAAACGACGTCACCGGCGACGGTAGCTCCAGTGGCTCAAACTCCAATGCCGCCAAGTTTAAAACGACCATTGCTGACTACGAAAGACTACGAGGGTGCATTACAAGAAGACGAGCATCAGCTACATTGGCTTTATGATTATTCGACGCAGGAAGCATGGTTGAATCATCCTGTAAAAAGGACACGTACGACGCCTCAAGGGCCGACGATTTTAAGGAATGGCAGTTTGTATCCGCCGACGAGCTATGCCGGGCCCGAAAGTCCACAAGCGCAACAGCCTAGAATCGAGATTAAGCTAGAGCCTGGCACTAATACCGTGAGTTTAAACGGTTTTTTTTCTGTTTAGTGTTTGTTTTTGAACTAGCCAACTTGATTTATCACAAGTTGAGCAAAATTCCAGCGTCTTTGAATAATTTTGAAGATCGTCGTACTGATCGGAATGTGATATTTCAGGGCGAATGCATAGGCGGTAGGCCAGATCCTTACGAGTTTGACGCGAACGGCGACGAGAATGGAGTAGACGGACTCAAGAGGCAAAGGGACGACTCCAAGCCAAGCTCTCTATTTACAAGCGAAGGTCTTCAAGCATCGATGAAAGATTTGGATCAAATTTTTGACAATTCCGATCCGGATACTTCCAGCGACGAGACTGTAAGTTACAATTTACACCGCGATCACGTCAATTCTGGTATAGAAAATAATTCAAGGGTCGTTTTTTCTATTTTCCTTCAGAATCTCAATCAACTCCAAGTTCAAACCCCACCAGGTTCGAACAAGTCTGGAAATGGTGCTCACGACAGTGCAGATACTCGATTAGACGGCACGTCGTCGACATCCAATACTCCCAATTCCCAAACCAATACTTGTAACAACTCGAGTAAGCATAGCTCGTCGTCGTCGAATTGTGGTAGTCGTGGAGTCAGTATGGTGCGTCCAGAAGAACTTTCCAAAATGTTCCCGACACCACCCTCACTGGAGCATAATTCCGTTGCCTCGCCATGCCAACTAAATGATCCTAGCATCGAACAACTTGATTTGGCTAGCACTCAAAGGCAAATGCAAAGACAAATGCCAGATATATATCCTAATATGGGTTCGCCACCGGAGGAACCCATTGACGACTGGTCGTACGTGTACAAACCACCCACGAGGTGTATGCTCGTTGGTTCGTCCAAGTACGCGCCACTCACTAATTTGCCAAGTCAGAGTTTGCCACCTGTCATTCTACCACCTCACTGTGTGTATAGGACTTCGTGGCAGTGCAATGCTAACAATAATCAAAGGTCAGTTAATGCACAGAGCATGGGTAATTTAACCAAAGGCTATTTAAAATAAACGTTAGCGGTGGGTTATTTTTTACATCGATTGAAAAGCGTAAATCATGTTTTTGTGGTGTCTGCAAAATTTCCAATTCAAATAAACGTTCTATACTTGTTCGTTATCGCGTTGAACGCCCACATATTTATGCTTTTATGGAGAGAAACTGCGCGTAAACTCGGTTCCCTTGAAAGATAAACAAGATTTTTCTACGGAATACTGCGTAACAATCAAGTCGGGCATCTTTAATTAAATAAATATTTGTCAATCTACAGCAACCAAGACAAGTCGTCGCAGCCAACACGACCAAACTCAGTCCAACAGCAGCAGCAAGTCCACCATCATTCTCAGCAATCACAAACGCAACAACCACAGCAACAACCACAGCAACAACAACAACACCCACATCATCCGCAACAATTCCCATCGCAGCAGCAACACACTCAGCAGTTCCCTCAGCAACAGCAACAATCACTTCTACCGGCAAGTCCGGCGCAATTACCATACCGGCCAATGCCGAATGTAATGCCGCCAGGTGTGAGACCACCGCCACCACCTTATGATCAACCGTCGCCAGCAACATCCACTTCGTCCTACCTCAATAAAAATCTGAATAGCATCGAGGCCGATACTCCTGGACCGTTACGTGCCCCTGAGTCCAATTCTCTTGCGGTCAACATTTTGTTGGGCGACACTGCTCTCAATATCTTCCGCGATCATAATTTCGATAGCTGCAGCTTGTGCGTCTGTAATGCAGGACCCAAAGTTGTGGGCAACATCAAGGGTGCCGATGCTGGAACGTACCTGGCCGGCTCCTGGGCTGCTAACAGTAATGTCTTCCAGGTGAGTTACCGTTTGGTTTCTTTTTTAATCAACATCTTTATCTCTGTAAAACATCGTAAAATAACAATCAATGAATTATTAATTTGTAGGACGACGATCAAATAAGGTGTAGTTGCGGTTTTAGTTCAGTAGTAAATAGGCGGCTAGCGCACAGGGCAGGCTTGTTCTACGAGGACGAATTGGAAATAACGGGAATAGCGGAAGATCCATCGGAGAAAAAGAAAGCTTCATTAGCAACGATCGCCTGTTGCGACGCGAAAAATTTACCCGAAGGTATTGACATGGTGCCGTCATCGGTACTCGAGTTGTTACGTGAACAATGCCTCATCGTCCAAAGCTCGGCAAGTAGTTTATACAGAGCTGCGAGATTGTACGCAGCTAATCGTACAACACCGAGCTCCTTGAGCATCAATGCGTTGGAGTACAGCGATGGAAACGAGCTTACGCTCGCTGCTATTGACCAAGGCAAACTTGACGGTAATAATTATTGCTTATTTGTATTTACTTCGCGTTTATTTCGTTGTACTAATCGAACGAGTGTTTGCAGGTTTGCCAGTAGACCGTAATCAGCGACTAAGTGGCGTACATCGTTGGGCGTTCCTCCGAGCGAATGGCCCTCAGTGCAACGGCGACATTGTGCGTGTGATGAAAACGGTGCAACCGTTGCTTCAAGAAGCCATTCAACAGAAAGCCACTCGTATGTGGGATGCACCATACACTGTCCGCATTCTTACGTGGCGAGGTTTCCATAGACTTGCCGGCAGAGACACGAAAGATCGTTGCGAACCACAACCAGTTCCCGCGCTTGTTGTCGGCTACGACAGAGATTGGTTGTCGTTATCGCCTTATGCACTTAGTTATTGGGAGAAGCTATTATTGGAACCATATGCTGGTCCTAGGGACGTGGCTTACGTTGTATTGGCACCGGATAACGATTGTGTCGTTGGCAAAGTCAAGTCGTTCTTTAGAGAATTGTCCACGACGTACGAGGTGGGTCGACCGAAGATTTATTAGATATTTTTTCTGAAATTTCTCGGAAAATTAACCAATTTTGCGCGTTACTTTTTCACAGATTTGTCGATTGGGTAAACACACGCCTATTGCAAAATCAATGCGCGACGGTATTCTACGCGTTGGTAAATCGACCGTACAAAAACTGCCCGTGTCCAACGGTAATACGAGCAAACAACAGCAGCAGCAGCAGCAGCAACAGCAAGAACAACAAATTGACGAATGGTTCAAGCTTCTCGGCGAGAATCAAATTGGCGAAGGCCTCAGATTATACGCGCAGGCATGTAACAATAGGTTAGCGCCTTATCTCACGCAAATGATCCAAGAGAGGAGTCTTTTCGATATCGGTGACACGAGTATATCCGGTAAGAATTCTAGTTCTGTCTCGGAGTCCATGCCCGCTACACCCGATGGTACACCGATCAAAATTGAAGGTGATAAAGATGGCCAAAGATTAATGTTGCTATTTTTATTTATTTCGCGTTAAATGTCATTTAACGTTTATTTGTTGGCATAGAAGGCGAGAACGCGCGAAGCGAGACACCGTCGGGCGCGACGCCAAACGCCAACTCGACGCTAAGCAGCGCGACGCCAACGACGCAAAGTTCGCAAAACCAACCGTCGTCGATGACGTCGAACTCGCAACAACAGCAACAATCGACAGTTGCAGTATTAGGTCCCGACGAAGAAGAGATCGAGTTACCGTCGATCGTCGTTTATCTGGTAGAACCATTTTCACTTGGCGGCGCCGACTGTCCCGACAGACGAAGGCTTGCTATACTTGCCCTTTTGCGAGCGTTTGCCACGGCTGTTAATGGAATGCCAGAGAACGTCAGGGCCAACATTAGTGTACAGGTGAGGCCTTTTTCTTACGTATTAATCCTGTGAATTATATCTCGTTCGAGTAAACGCATTTTGAAACTGAACGTTGGCTTTCTTTTTGCAGTTAATCTCGTTAGAAAGTGTGATGGAACTAGGCAGAGTCCGCGAGAGGCGGAAAATCCAGGACGAGATGCGAGCCCTTGCGTTGAACGTGTTCTTGCAAGGTCGAAGAACGCTCTCACACCATACGACCGTTAGAAGTCTGACCGGTTTTGGCACTGCCGCGGCCGCCGATTTATTCCTCAAAAACAAAGACGTAAGTTTTGTTAATTGATTTTTTTACTGCCCTGACCTCTGTGTATGCTTGACGTAAGACTTTCACCAAGCGACGTTGTGAATGCGCGATATTCCAAACGAGTCTTGTGCATATCGCATATCGAATGCATTGGTGGAAAGCCAAAAGTTGGAGTTAAAATTGAATACACGTAGAGCTAAGTAAACGAAGCGATGCACGATGGCGAAAGAAAATAAGTCTTCCCGTCTCGCTGGTGCTTCTAGCTGTCCGTAAGTAACACTCTTGCACCTGCACATCAGGAACGAAATCGATCTACGGTACGGCTCTACGCGCCAGCATACGTACTGGCGCCGCTACGTTGCAAAAGCGAGGCACCCGATTCGTTTGGTACCCAAGGACCCGAAGAATGCTCCGTATTATATCTAAGCTACTGCCTCAGCGAAGATCAATCTTGGTTACTCGCCGTTGCCACCGATGATCGAGGCGAGATCTTCGAGACTGCGACCATCAACGTCGACATACCCAATAGAAAGAGACGGAAACGTGCCTCGGCAAGGAGGGCTGGACTGCAAAAACTGATGGACTTCACTCTTGGCGTTATGTCGCAAGGGGTTCGTACGAATTTCGCGGAGACTGGAACGACCCGTAAAAACACGATGAACTAACGTGCTTGATATTTTGCAACAGGTTTTACCCTGGCGACTAGTGGTAGGTCGCGTTGGTCGCATAGGCCACGGCGAATTGAAAGGCTGGAGTTGGCTACTCTCGAAGAAAGCTCTAATGAAGGCATCCAAGCATCTGAAAGAGATTTGTGGTCAGTGCAGTCTGCTTTACCCAACAGCGGCCCCTTGCGTGTTGAGCGCTTGCCTCGTATCGCTCGAGCCAGATAGCACCTTGCGACTGATGGCCGATCAGTTTACACCGGACGAGCGGTTTAGCCAAGCCTCTGTCAACTGTCAACTATCCACGCCACACGACGTCACTTGTACTCACATTCTTGTCTTCCCCACATCTGCTACCACGCAGGTTTGTCATCTTTGAATAACCATAAAACGAGCTGCTCGCGGGACAGATCGAAGGGTGGAATTGATCGCGATTATGCTTGTCGGCAGTCGTCGCAAACAGCCTTCCACGAGCAGCAATCAAGCGACCCGGAGTTAGGCGACGACGAGCTGTTCTCCGCGTTACACGACGACCTGCCCGAGGGTATGGAAGGAATGGGCGATTTCAACGACATCTTTAACGTGTGGCCCGAGCCTGGGGCCGGCAGTGGTCAAAGTCCAAGTGGTAGTCCAAGAAGACCCGAAGGTTCGCCTATCGGTCCCGACGGTCCTGGATCCGGCATGGGTAATCACGATAGCGCTGGTAGCCCATTCCCCTGCAGTAATACGCCCAGGGTAAGTCTTTTCGCTCGTCTCTCGATGAGAGTGCGATCGAGCCGAAAGTAACAAGATTCGTTTGTCGATTTGCCAGGCGGCAAATGCAGAGCAAGCAGAGGAGGTAGGTACCTTGCTGCAACAACCATTGGCCTTGGGTTACTTGGTGTCAACAGCACCGACGGGTCGTATGCCTTCGTGGTTCTGGGCTGCGTGTCCTCATCTCGAAGGTGTCTGTCCCGTTTTCCTCAAGAATGCTCTTCATTTGCATAGTCCCGCTATCCAGCAGAATAGCGACGAGTTCCTGCATCAGCAGAGTGCCGTTACTGTACACGGCCTTGACTCGCAATTCACCACCGACGTGCTCAGGTAAATCAATTATACATCGATTATACCGAGGTAGGCCACAAGCACGACTTGGTTGAAAACAACCGTTATCGTTTGTTCACAGATACGTATTAGAGGGTTATAACGCGCTCTCCTGGCTATCGGTAGACGCCAACACGAAAGACCGTTTGTCGTGTTTGCCAGTTCACATCCAGGCATTGATGCAGCTGTACCACGCGACGGCAGCCCTCGTCTGACCCACACCCTTATGGTCTTCAAAAAGCGCGAGCATCGTCGTCTCCGCCGCAACAGCAGCAACTTTGACGATACTAGAAATTTCTATATGATACGAAAGCTCCTTATTCGCCCGCGAACATGGCTCGCCCGCTATACTCGTTATTGTTGTGTACTTAACGCTTTCGTTCGAGAGGCTGTAAATATATATTGTGAATCGAATCACTCGATTAGGCAATCTCTTTGTAAATACTTCGTATGAGCGTTAGTTTCCTTTTGTGTCTCTTTTAATATGTTTCCTTTGATTTTTTGGCCATTCTATTGGGGAAAAAAAGGAAAGCAGAAAAAATAGCAAGCTTAACGATCGTAGTTTTTAAAGTTACGTTGATGATGTAAACGCGCAAGTGGCCGACAAATGATGAGTTTCGTGCAAACTACCCTCTGACTTTTATCTCGCAAGGGAATCCTATTTCCTTCTCTGGCCTCCTCCATATACGTACTGAATTTCGAGAGAAAATGCATCGTTAGTTGACTTCCGTAAATGTTAAAATAATTGTATTTAGCAGAGCAGAGCAGTAAAACAGAGCCGATCGGTGCTATTTGGTTCGGTCGCATGGCATCGGTCATCGAGTCGCGCTCCCGTGGTTTCGCCTATTTGTTTAGCAAACCCGTTCGTTTGACGTAGCCCTTGAACATACCGAATGCGCGTTGCTCCTACTCGCTACAGAAGCCGTCCGCGTAACACACTGGGCTTGTAGATTTTCTTTGTCGTCCTTCCTTTGTCGTCGCGACACAAAAAGCATGTTTGTTTTTGTATGTGATATGTGATAAATCCTAGGCAGCAAGTGCGAGTTCTCAGTTTTTACGACGCTCTTTTCTTTTGTAAGAAATATTTCGGCGGAAAATAAAAATACGGGCGAGTTGTCGAGTCGATACATATGCGATAGACGCATTGATACTCGCGAGGCGAATAAAATAAGCTTTGAATTATATATGAAAAAGAAAAAAAGATAGTTGAATTAAATTATTATTGTATACTGTGTAAGCTATTACGCCGAGAGGACGATCAAAGCACAAGTTCCCTTTACACTTTTTCTAAACGGATGCAGATCATCGTAGGATTGAAACTACAATTTTGTGTTCTTAGCAATATTATCGCATATTAATGAAATAATGACCACATCGTGCCGGTGTTACGGCAGATGTTATTATGAAAGAATTATTATTAATTATTATTATTAATTATATTAATTAATAGCAATTAACGAGGGGGTGAATGGATAAACGAGGATATTAAGTAAGGAATCTAGATGAAGTATATTATTAAAACGCGAATGAACAAAACAAGAAATTGTATGAGGCGCAAGCGAAAAGGAGCAAATAAATCAACGTTTATTTGCGATCTTTCTGTCGTTAGATAGTTCAATTTTAAAAGATTAACAGAAAAAAAATAAGAAGAAGTAATACGATAAAAAATTATCACTAAGAGTAATGAGAAATCAGAATCTAGAAGATTACGTATTCAAATGTTTTAATTGTAAATCGAGTTTTTGTACAAAGCTTTTATTATTAATAGCGATGAAGTAATATAAAATGATATTACGTTGTTTTTTAATTTTATAGAAGATATTGTAAGAGGTGGCATCTTCCTCATCTCTCTCCCGCCCTTTTCGTAAATATCACTTATATATACCACGAACAATCACCACGGTCTTGCTCGTGATCTGCTACTTTCCATTTTCAATTGATAAATGCTTTTTTTTAACAGGCCAAATCAAATCGTGTATCGTGGGTCACCTGTTATCGCCTTGACAGGACTTGCTTATTTTTCGTTTTCTACATGACAATCTCTCGCGAGCATGAGTTTCGTACAACTAAAACGTCAAATATCGTTTGTCCCTCTAAAAACGTCATCATTCGCGAGGAGAGAGAGAGAGAGAGAGAGAGAGAGAGAGTTGAGAGTGTTTTTTCCTTCCACCCCGGGCTTTGAATTGAGAACAAAAGTACATGGAAAAAGGACGATCGAACGAGACAACGGGGCGCGCAATCGACTGTGCGAAAATAAAAAAAAAACAAAAAAAAAAGCGGTCGGTCGCATAGTACAAAATAAAGTCTTGTACATAGGTAATAACCCCTCAAAGTATCCCCCCATTGATTGGTTATAATTTTACTCACGAACAACGCCCACCACTCACTCTGTATCTATAGTATTTATTACTTGGGTAGTGCGTCATTATTGGGATTATTATTACTATTATTATATTAATATTACGAAATACAGTTTTATGTGTATATATAATTATATACCCCATTATGCATTGAAATTGTTGTTTTTTATTTTTTCACATTCTCACATTTTTCAGATCTACATTTGTTTGTTTTTTCTTATTTATGGAGATGCGGATAACTTTATCGAGGTTTGCTTTCTTCCAACAAGGACCAATGCGCGATTTCTAAAACTAGCTCATTTTTACATTTTTTTACCAAGAATAAATAACGAGAGAGAACATAGTTTACGTAGTCAAATTAAGTAAAAAAATCATTTGTTATCGATGTATTAAAACACTTTCGCCATCCTAATTTTCTAAACAATGAATAGCTTTTGTAAATTTACACCAAAAAAAACGCCACGGGTCCTTATTTTGTATCGATTTTCTAATTTTATAAAAAAAACATCGCAGATAACAAGTAGTATACAATTAAAGAAGAATGAAGTGCATAACAAGTGTAGCTTTGATCATACAAAATCGTTTTATCGCTTGTAAATGTATAACTACCTACATTTTACGATACTATAGTTATATGATTCGTTTTATCACTGTTACACGCGTATTTCTCATGAAACGAGACATTTACAGATGTTTCGCGCGTTTGACTAGCATTCCTTTGTTGAAAACGTGACGTATATATCATTACATTACGAGTTTCAATTATTTTCAATATAGAAAATAACGATTGAAATAAATAACGAGAAACGGCATACGATATACATATATATTTTGTTGTTGCGATTCCATCGCTTACGTTTACTTGTTTACGATATTTGTGATAACATTTGAGTCAATAATTCGTCAATATTACTTTTGACTTCTGCAAGGTATAGCGCAAACAGTACTTTTTTGTATCACGATACAATGATATAATATGTTTGTATAGTAACCATATCGAACTCCTTTTCGCTTAATATCATTTCATAATATCAATATCAAATAGTAATAGATTAAAATGTTAAAAAAAATTATTACTAGGATATATCAGAAATATTTCTGTATAGCAAGAGAACGAAAATAAAAACAGTTGAAAAGATAACACGAGTTTGAAATTGTCTACTCACATCATTCAACACTTTTAAGCATGCTTTTGTACAAATGAGTATTCAAAAAATTCGTTTGTATACATATTTCGACGTGTTTCGACGAAGGTAGGCATCGATACGTATTGTTATGATTGTTATTGTTATTGTTGTTGTTGTTGTTGTTATTAATATTATTATTATTATTACTCTTGTAATTTTTACCGAAAGAGCCCGTATCAAAAGTCTTACTGATAATTTATCGACTCAATGACTAACAATAGTTATCACGAACAAACTAAAACTACATCCACTTACAGAATAAACACACAAATAAATATAACATATGTCGTATAAATTAAAATCGATCAAAAAGAGAGTCACACACAAAAACGTGCACAATGTATTTGGGATTCCGTGAGCATGGATTTTCTGCAGATTGTGCAAAACCTACGCATCAAGTGGAATGATATATCTTTACAGCGGATTAATGGCACTATGATGACTTTTCTCCATGGAAAAGTATCTTAAAAGGCGCGTGTACTTAGACTATATACTTCGTCTACTTTAACAATCTAAAGATCATAAATGTTCGTAACGAGGTAAAGACATGTCTGATACATAGTCACGTAGACTAGACGCTGTGAAACGTCGAAAGGCTTGTTAATTCGACGCACTCGAGTGCTATTCTGGTAACGTAAAGTCTCCTTGTTTCTCGGCTGATAATCGAATTCTACGCTACCGTCTAATTGAACGTCGCTCGTTATCAATTATTTGCTTAAAAAAATGAGTTTCATAGCGACTCGATCAAGATATCGTTTGGTTCGCAAAACCATACTAACAAAAGATCATAGGACAAACGAACAATCAGCCAAATGAAAATCTCGGAAGTAACGAGTTTCCCTTTCGCACTCTACGATCATTAAAAGCCAAATGCAGACGCGAAGAAGAAACAAAGAAGATATCTCGGACTAGATTTTTATCGCGATGTAGGTCTACTTGTAGGCTGAACCTCTTGGATCGCATGATCGATGCCGTATGGCCGAAGATGATAAATTAGATATTCCAACACGTACATCATATTCGGGCTAACGTAGTGAAAAGACACCGCACTATCGGAGCAACAATCAAGACCGTCCTTACTCTCGTAGTAAATATATTTCCAATACCAAAAGTCTTTATCCACGTGATTGGGTATCAGATGATGTTCCGGTACAAAAGGAAAGAATCTACCTCGACCGTGTGGATCTCTTGTATCCATTGCTTTAACGCCAACGTTTTCCAAACATTTGCCCATTTCAACATCTTCTGCACCCCCTGCGTCTTGTCGGCAGAGAGTGCGATTTGGTAGACCTTCCTCCACGAATTTTTTCACGCTTGCGCGACTTAGCACGTAACCGGCACCGCCGCTCATGTAGCCTTGTTTGACGAATGGCTTAAAGCGACAGCCGAAGTACAGTGGATTATCCGGCGAATGGGCTTGTAACATGTAGCGCAAGTTCTCCAAAATCACGTAGCTGCAACGAGACGTTGAAGGGGTTCGTTATTAATTAGCGGTTAAAGTATTGTACTTGGGGCGAATAAATTGAGAGTTAAACCGAACGATTCGCGTAATCCTTAGAAAAAAGCATTCAAGAAAGCAGGATAAGTCAAACGATCTCTTCACCGTATCCTCGTAACTGTGACAGATTATCGAATTAGATAAAAGTGCATATCTTGTTAAATAAACAATTGCATCGTAATATTGTACAATAATAATCGTGTTAGTTTAGAAAAAGAAAAGGCGCGCGATAGAAACGATTACTCACGTGTCGTCGTCAGCTTTGAGAAACCAATCTGCCTGGTCTTTATACTTCTCGTACGAATATTTAAATGCTTCTTTGGTTTTTGCCCAGAGATTATCTCGACCCTCCTTGACAGGTAGTACAACGGTCGGTAGGCTAGGATCTAAAATAAATATTTATCGTATTGATATATAGTTTCGCCGGCAACGGACAGACACAGACTTCCGACGAGAGATATGTACATTTATCTCTAGTGCGAATCGTGTCAAACGCCTCTTTTATCTCAACGGCTACTAGTGAAACGAACGTTATTCACCTTCCACAGAGCTCATGAACAATAAAATATTGCATCGTTTTCCCCACGTTGCTTTCACGTGTCTTGCTTTGGATTGATGATTATTCGGGCCTGTCATTATCCAGCATAATACGCGTACTCTGCCGGCTAATTCCCTAGCGACTGCGTCTTCGCCCCTGTGAAAATCTTCGTCAGCGCCGTGAAACGAAACTTCAACTTCCGGCCCAACCTGAAAATTGCCAATAGAAAATGTAAATAACATCGCTCAACTATCGTGATAATTGATCGGCAAGCAATTGTCAATGCTTGGAAAGAACGACATACTTCTCTTTCCAGCTGCGAATAATGATGAGGGTCTCGATAAGACCCACTTGGTAACCAATACAGCACGTGAGGCATTTCTCTGGTAGCTGTAATGAGGAGACATGCCGACAGGAATCCACATATCACACCTGCAACTAACGTTAAGACTAGTCGACTGTTAACTCGAGCACCTTTTATCGTTGCCAACATTTTTCAATTTTTGTTTGAACAGCTGCTGGATCTCGAAAATGCTACAAGAACATGTGTGTCGGTTAGCTAATTGATTTATCCAAGTAATTCATGATTTTAGCGTCAATTTTAAGGGAACGGAAAAAGTTAGGTAAAAACGAAAAATTTAATTCACAACCGAACTAAGATTATTCAAAGAAATTATCAGAATATCCATTCCCTTACTTACCAAAGAATTTCTCGGTATTGCGTTGGTACATAATGGCATGTGTAATTATTAAGTTGGTCCTTTCACAGGTCAGTAGCTGTATACGGTAAAAATCAAAACTCAATCTATAGATATTCCACTAGATCTGTTATATTCTTTATCCGGTACTAAACATTAGCTGTCCCATGATAGGTATGTCCACGTTTCATCTGAAACATATACCTATGTAATTCCATACTGTACTTTTGAAAGTTTTCAGCTATAGTGTTGCTGATTGGGCTGAAAAATGTTAAATGCCGAGCACGCAAGAGAGAGTTTCGCTCTGGTCAAGCAATCTCATATCAGTGGCAATGGTAGATAGTGTTGTATTTCACTGATAAGACACTACCACATTTATAAAATATACTCTCTCGACAAATTCAGTCGTTTTTCTTTTATTAGATGGTTCATTTATAGCGTACCTTTCCAAATATTTCAAGAGTCTTATTTTTAATATTCTCTTTTGGCAACGATATTTATAAATAATTTAAAATTGATTTTTTCCCCTTTCTAAAGAATTATCAAATATTTGGATAAATTTTTAATTATTTCAATGTATATCTTGAACGTTACAACCACCATATGTTATGTGGTCTGTCACGATGAAACAAATTAAACATTATTACAATTTGAACGATTAAAAGGCATTTATGAAGACTATTACAGTTGAAAGATAAATTTGCGAGAAAAGCTACAAGAGTGATGAAAACAGAAAAGAACATTTTAATACATACACGACTCAAGGCTATTTTCTATGCAATATCTTATCGTGCAAGTGTTGTTTCCAACCTTCAAAATGCATAATAACGACAAGACAAGAGCCAATGCAAACGAGGTGTAATCTTTTATAATTTTGTACGCTAAAGCCCCGCTCGTCTATTCGAACCATTGAAGCAGTGCGAGTAACGAAGACAAGAAAAAAAAAGAAAAACCCGAAGGTATTTCCGGATGAACGATGCATCTAATAAATAATTGATCATCGTCGTTTAATTCAGGTGATTTCGCGATATTGTACTCACCAGTTATATTAGATATAATCGTGTAATCGCAGCCTCGGTACTTTTGTGTTTCTTCATTTTACATAAACTTTGTAACCCTGAAAGCAAGGAAATTTACTCGATACGCACTCCTGATCAACTACATGACGCCCGCTGTGTTTTGATAGACATTTTGCTCTTTCTCTTTCTCTCTCTCTCTCTCTCTCTCTCTTCTATTACAATATATACATGTGTACGAAACGGAGGTTGAAAAATTACCAATGGAAAGTAAGTTCATTCGCAAGAAGCTGACGTCACAAAATATCAGCTGTTTTCGTTCGAAAACTGTATTCCGATTGGTGTGCACAACACTGCGGGTGTGACACGAATTCAAAATCGAAGGTGAATTATTTTGTTGTCGCAAGCACAAGATTTATCGCAGAGATTGTTTTCAACTTAAGGTTCGAATTGTCCAATTCCATTTGATCGAACTGTGTTTTGTAAAGTAACCGTCAGTCGCTGTCGATTAATCGAACAGCTAATATTTTAACGAAAACACGAATACTTGGGTATTGTTTTTCCCGTGCTACAATTATTTGCAATGGTTCTTTGTAACACACGATAAACGCGTGAGTTACAAAGCGTTAAATTCATCTTGTGTTCAGCAGTCAACTTGTTGGGAGGAAAGAGCTTACGTAACACAGTCAATTACTCAAATAGCGAATGTATTGTAATTACGCGATTTTAACGATAAGATAGTCGCTAAACTATCGATCTACGTTTACATAGGGATATAACGTTAAAACTAATCAACTAATTTCTATATTTTTGTTCGACAATTTATCTCGATCAAAGAGCGAAGCGAACGATAGCTCTAACATCTATTACTTACGTTTTTTCCTTGTATTTTTCCTTTGATCATTTGGTCGTTTTCCCAAACACAAGAATCAATAAAACGGTGCGCGTCGTTCACGGAGTTGGCGTTGCACTCCGACAACTGAATCCTCCCAAAGATTTATCGAGTTCTTTTATATACTGCGAAAAATACAAGTAATTCGTATTATTATCTTCAAAAGCAGACAGTGGGCTGTACATGTGTGTGTGTGTGTGTGTGTGTGTGCGCGTGCGTGCGTGCGTGCATGTGTGTGTGCGCGTTAAAACTACATCGACTGCGTTATCTGCTTCGAAACGCAAAAAAAACTTGCTATCGTCTTGTTTCTTTTCGAATCCGTGCAATTTGTTGGAATACAAATACAAATAAGAAATATCCTCGATTACTCTGAACTCGCGGTGCACGATCGGCGAATAAAAGCCTATATAGGTAGGTATTTGTCGTGACACTACGCGCACACACAGCACACTGCGATACTGCTATATCCGCGCTAATTTCGAGTCCATTGTGCAGAGGCGAAGAAAAACGCGTTGTCTCATCGTATCGTCGCGAGGCCTCGCCGTTTTTTTTGTTTTGTTTTTTTTTCCTTCTATGTACTCTTCTCTTTCCGCGATCGCGCTCGGCTCGTTACGTGACACAGATGCTACTCTTGTAAGAGAAATTGCAAAATTTACGAGAGTTTTATAGAGAACCGAGCCGAGTAAACTTCTTTGACCGACATTCGTTCGCGAAGTATCGCGGTTCGTTAACGACGATTGTACGTGTGTGACTGTTGAAAATCGACACTCTTGGGATTGACGCTTTTGCAGAATAAAACAACGAATAATTCTACGTAAATAGGCAGGCAAAAGAAAAACTTGTTTTACAACCGATTCCGTCTGCAAACGAATAAAGAGCTTTAGATACGCGACGGTGTTTGAAAAGTCACAACTCTCTGTATATTACTTGGAATGACAATTTTGCAGACTTTGGAATACGTCAAGATAAATACGTGTTTGCATTCGGCGTGCACGAGAAGCTCGCAAAAACATCGCTTAAAATGTTGTTATCGCGCATAATTAGTATCAAAAGTACAATTTTCATAAATACGCCCAGCAAACGAAGGAAAAACAAAGTTGCTTTTTTACGCGCTAATAAATAAATATAATTGTCGTCGATTAATCGACCGTAGATCGAAAGTTAGATCGTTACTTGCAATTCGTTGTCAAACAAAAAAGAAACCGAAGCGTGACCGTTGAATGCGCAGACAGGCATCGTTCACGCATAAGGAAACATTGATATTCGCTTTCGCCAAAGCACAGTGAACGTTTGTCGGTTGACGAAGAACCACCGTGTAAGTAGATAGTACGCGTAATAAAATGCCTTTGATAAGTACAATCGGCTACAATTGTACGTTTGGAAATACTGACGTTTCAAATAATTATATTTCCATAGCTTTAAAAGCGCGATATATCGATGTTTTTGTTGTCACGACGAACGGACTAGCGCTCGCTTTCAGTGCACACGAATAACAAGGTCACGTCGTAAACTTCCAAAATTGCGTCAAAGATAATTATTCCGTAAATAAAAGGTAACAAGAGATTCTTTTATCGTTGTTTAAAGTAGGCGTCACCTACGATTTAGAGTCAATTATAGCGTCAACAGTACACACGTCCACACGATTGTCTTTTCCTGGTGACAATTATATTAAAAGGGTACGAATAATAGTAACGTACGTGTGCGTACGGATACACGCTTACTCTGATAAGAAAACGCATCGAAGAAATTATTTTGCGAAGAGTCGATCCAATCGTTTATCTCGATTATAGAACGTAAACCCCAAGCTCGTTAACGACTAATCAATACAAACGACCATTATCGTTGAATCATAGGTCGTCGTTAACCGCGCTTTCTTCGAATATTAACTATTAGTGGGGACACAAAATAGTAGTAGGGGGACATCAGCTGATTACTAGTGCACGCGATGAATATGTAAACAACGCCAGAGAGAAAGACGGAGGGAGCGAGAGAGAGAGAGAGAGAGAGAGACAGAGAGCTTTTGCCTATGTGTACGCGTACGGCGCGAACAAAATCGATTTCACTGCTCGACACACGTGAATTCTTGACTACGTACGTACAGTGTGTGTAGTCGACGCCCCGTGACTCCTCTCGAAAAAACTATACACGTCCTTTCCTTTTCTCTCTTTCTTTCCTCTTCTTTACGTGTATAGTCTACAGTATTCGAGTTGACAAGTGTCAGCTTTCGGCATTGCAGCATGAAAGGAATACGGATGGTGTTCTCTTCCAGGTATGCATTAATCTGTCGAGTATTTTTCAAGTAAATCCCGTCAAACCACCAATGGAAAAAAATGAGAAAAAACGTTTTAACTAGCCATTATAGGCTGTTGATAGGCAGTTAAAATCTCAAGGGACTCCGATGCGGCAGAAATACGAGGGTTGAGGCGCTTGCGCCTTGTAAAAATAGAAAGAAAAGTCACAGCGTGCGCAGTTGTCTCGTATGACGTGTAGCCAAAAACGTCGAATTTTTTACTTCACTTGAATCTAATTGTCCGTTTCTCTTAATTTAGCAATGTAGACTGAGTGCCTCTGGAAATAATCAGTCATGTCGGAGGATCCAAGTGAACCAACAGCATGGGCTGAGCTGCGTAAGCTCTGCACATCATGCATAAATCACTTTTCATCGTATCAAGATGAAAGTGGTTTGAGAATTATGGGTGCATTATACGTCATCTTGGATATGCTTGACAATCTCATACCGATGTACAATGAGATTTCTAGTATTGCACCAATCTTTGACTTTGACGAGCAGACACTTGGCAATGGATACAGGAGTTTCCTTATATTGGTCGACAGGTGTATTGCTTTTACAACTGACAAGTGCAGCGATATGTTTGGCCAAAAGGATTCGGTGTTATTTAGGAAGAATCATCACATGAGGTTTGTTTTGTCGAAAGATTCAAATTGTTTCATTGATCTAACTTATGGTGTTTGTCCTTGAGCAGGGAAATGGAAGCATGTTCTCAACTAATGGCCACACTAAGTACCTGCTTGCAACATATGAAAACCCTTTATTCTTGGCGAGAGACCATGGAGGATGGACAATATTCTCTGTTCCCTTCCGAGGAACACAGCCCTCAAGAATTACTGAATCAGACTGAAAATATGAATCAGTATTGTTTTTACGGTAGATGTATAGGTTTTCAGGTAATTGTTTATCTCTCTCTTGTTAGGCATTTACATGTGTCGATCGACACAAAGTATAAAATGTTCCCCCGTTACTTTGCAGTTTTGTGAAGGTATGAGGACTATATTGAAATTTGTATCTGTGGGTATGGCCTCGTTTAGCGAACTCTACTATGCGAATGGTACTGTATTTGGAAGGTGCTCCAATTCATTACAGTACCTGATGGATCCTGAAGCCAAAGCACGTAGGATTGTAACTATATCTCAGCACGCAGATATATCTTTTTGTCAAGCTTTCTGGCACTTGAATGAAAGTGGTAAATATTTCGTTGTGTCATGCCCAAACAAACTGCAAGTTCCAACGACAGAATCATTTTGTTTTGCTGCTTTGTTTTTAGACTTATTGCTAAGCCTGCCACAAATAGTTATGCCAACGCTGGCAATCAACCAACTGATATCGATAACCCCAGAGGAAATGGAATGTGAAACTTTGAGCGGGAAGCCAGTAAAAATTCCCATACCCAGCAGTCACATTGGCATGAAACCTATTCACGTGAGGCTACTCAGCTGCAAACGTAGAATAGGCATGGTAAAATCCCACACACACACATATATATATAATATTCCAATGAAAGTCATTATCGCAAGTCAATCGAATAATCGATAAAAATAAAAAATTATAGGTGGGATCGGGTAGCGTGAAAGGTCAACTAGCCGATCAAAGCGACTCACTACTGATCCACTGTCACGGGGGTGGTTTTGTCGCGCAAAGCTCAAAATCTCACGAGGCGTACTTGCGTACTTGGACTTCGGAGCTTGACGTTCCCATACTTAGTATCGACTATAGTCTTGCACCTGCTGCACCTTATCCTCGTGCACTCGAAGAAGTACTCTACGCTTACGTATGGGCATTGAAACATGCTAGCTCGATGTTGGGTAGCACCGCGAAAAAAATTATTTTTGTTGGTGAGTTGAAAGAAAACAATACCAACGGATTAGTAGCTTACGTAAACGAATGATTAATTCTACTTCAAATTATCGAAATAAGCAGACAAAACAATTGTCGAGAGTACGTGTGATACAAACGACAAACTTATACCTATCGCTAAGTGTGTAGTAGTAAGCGCGTTGAGACGTTGAAAATGCACGTTTAAAAATAACTTGGAGAATCGAGATAAGTCGTTTGAATAATATGAAATGCATTCAAGAGGTCGATATACGTAACGTGTGGGAAGCCAACTCTGCTAGTAAACTTGTTTGAATAAATGGCCTTCTTTTTTATTGTTCCATAGTTCAAATGAATTGTATTTTAGCGCGTCAATATCTATTCGAGCCAAATTTTACGGTATTGTTTATTTCTTGCAGGTGATTCAGCCGGAGCCAATTTGAACTTAGTCACAGCCATAAGATGTTTGGAATTAGACATCAGGCCACCGGATGGAATGTTCATGGCATACGTACCGACACTCGTTGAATTCATTCCATCTCCAGCTCGACTTTTGTGTCTCGGTGACCCTATACTTCCTTTTGGTTTCATGATGCGCTGTTTGAAAGCTTACGCTGCTACGGATCCCAAAACAGAAGACTCGTAAGCTACGACAATTTATTCGTCCGAGGTTTAGCGCGTAAGCTTTACCGTGAGCTGTCGATATTTCAGAAACATTGGTATGCATTGTAGAGAAACGGATTTGGGCGATGAATTAATCGAGCTGGACAACAAGTCGGATACCGAGTCGTTTGCCGAGGTAAGCGAAAGTGATCTGATCGCTTTGGCGCTGAGCCCAACCGGTGACGAGGAACGAGATTCGCAAAAGTTAGCTTCTCTGCCATCCGACACGACTCTTAATTCGGTCAGTTTGACGGAGATCGACGCTGGTCCAGGTTGGTGAAAAATACTGCTTCTAATAACGATATTTATCCTATGAACACTTGCACGAACGTACGGTGATGGAACTTCCTCAATGCACCAAATCTCTGTTATCCCACGTAAGGTACCGAGAACTCGTACGAGGAGACCAAATCTCAAGAGTATATTAAACGATTTCTAGACATGTACAAGAATTCGAAGCTTGGCTCCTCGGTACCTATTCTCAATGGTTCCACCAGCGCTGAAAGCAATGACGTCACCACCAGCAACAATAGTAACAGTAGCTTATGGTCGTTCTTTGGATGGAGATCCCACAAAGACAATAAAACCAACCTACCAAGGCACTTGCCTACGGAAGGAAGTAGAAATCCATCCGAGGAATTTGCGTTTACCGTGCCCAAGGATCCTCACTTGAGCCCCTACAGAGCTTCCGAGTCGCTGTTAAAAAGACTTCCTCCTGTCAAGATTTTAGTGAGTTGATTTTGACGGATGCCGATAATGATCGGTGAATTCGATGCATTTGTTGTTGTTGTCTTTTTCAGAGTTTGCATTTGGATCCGTGCCTAGACGACTGTGTAATGTTCGCCAAAAAGTTAAGAAACTTGGGAAAACCCATTACCTTGGATATATTATCCGGCCTACCTCATGGCTTTCTAAATCTTGCAGTAGTAAGTTTGACAACGAACAAAGACACGACGGTTATTGGCGATTGAAACGATTGATTGATTTACTCTCTCGTTAATGCAGGTATCCAAAGAAGCACACGAAGGCTCACTGATATGTGTAAAAAGAATTCGTGAACTTTTGGAGATGACGTAACCACCGGTGCTTTAAAGAAAATATCGTATAATTTTTCAAAAACCGACAATGGCGATGAAGAAAGTATGTGTATACGTGTATACAACCAGCGAAAATCCAGAGGATATATATATATATAAAATTTACATATGTACAAGTAGTCGAATTTCGTCCAAATATTCACAGATCTGCTGGAAACGTTTTATCGTGATTGACGTACTTTATGTATATAGTTTAATTGATGTTTAGCACAACAAAAAAGAAAATAGTTTGTCCGTTGCAATCAGCACTGATATAATTCTTAAATACCGAAAACGCAGGGTCCAACGGTTTTCGTAATTAACTTTAGATCTGTTTTGCAACGAATTCTAGGGTATTTTTCATCTTGTCCTTGCTTAATCGAATGTCACGGATATTTTCTTTTCTATCTATACAAGAAGATTGGCGTATATTTTTACTCTTGTAAATGTTCCTTTACATCGGGGTGGTGCAACAAGGCGGTATTCACTTTTGTTGTATACTCATACGAAGAGATCTTGTTACGTTGTTACTTAATTGTTTGTTCCGTCTAGATTAATGCGTTGGTTTAAATCTTTTATAAATACAGACGTTTCAGCTTTTACTAAAACACGTCAATGAAAGAAAAATGAGTATTTTAAAAGAGAAGTTTAAAAGGCCTTTCGCTTCAACAATCACAGTTCGATAATACCAATTGAGAAAGAAATTGACGATACTGTGAATACACCAGCTTACGTGAATGTACAGATTAGTCTTCGATGTTTAATGTAATTATTTGACTTTCAATCATAACGTGTACTGATTTTTTACGTGATGAGAAGAAAAATGACAACTGCATATTGTAGAGTTTCCAAAGAAATGTATTTACATGCAATGTTTTATAAAGATTAAATTTATGCATAAATATTGTTTAATTTGTACAATAAACAGTAGAATGTAAAACGTACGGGGATGGAGACACAATGTGAGGGTGATGAAGAGATAGAGGGAGCGGGGGAGCAAACAAAATATCAGCATACGAATATTGATAATTTACTGGGCAGCAGATTGCAGCTGAGATGGTCGCAATGTCTTTTGTAAAACGCGAGCGTCTGCAGGCTCGATTCTCTTGTAGTAATGTTTTTTCGTTTCGACGATCTCAAAGCCGAATTTTTTATAAAAATCAATAGCGCTTTCATTGTTTACTTGGACGTGCCTGTCAACAAATAAAATTTCTTATGAGTCAGACACATTTTATTATAGATACCATTGGAATTCAGTGTCATTAATGCAGTTATCAGTCACTTTTCACGAGCTTGGAATTTTTTTCATTATTCGTATCATAATGAAACCAAACTTAAATACTTTTTTTTTAATTATAAGATATTTGCAGCGACGCTGATTCCCATAATACTTGGAAAATTATTCAGATTATTTATACACATATGTCATAAAAAATATGTATTTATACATTTCAAGACGTTTGATTCAATTAATAACGAACTGTAAACTTACAGAAAGATAGAATCAAAGTTGCCATCCTTTTCAACATAATTTAGTACGTGCTGTACCATAACTGTTCCAATTCCTAGTCTGCGGTATGGATATAAACAACCCAATGTCATTATGTACAATCGTCGGGAATTTTCCGATGTGTCCACTCTGCAGCATACTGCTCCAACCTTCAAACATACAAATAAAGGATAATAAAGTGAAATTATATATTATGTATCAAAATGAAACAAAGAATAAAAACCATCACGTACCACAATGTCATTGTAGTAAGCTAATTTTGCTAATTCTCCTGCTTCCAGAACATCCTTGTAAAATTTTTCATTGTAAGACACTGGGAACACAACTTGGTTCAATAATTTTAACTGCTTGATATTGTGCGGCGTGACATCTCCCAATTCAATTTTTGCTCTGCAACATTATCATCGTCAAATTATCCACGATATCTTTTATATGCACAAAAGCTTTAGCGAGAATCTCCAATTACCAACTGCAACTTGGGTTTATACACTTAAAATAAGTTTCACTCATCAATTAAGAAACAACTATGCTTTGGAAGTGAAAAAATGAGCGCAATGAACGTTATTCAAGCAGAAGAGAATTTTGCATAAACAATTCCACAAGCTCTTTTTGCAGAAAAAGTCACTTTGAAGATAACAACATTCTTAATCATGGTTGTCATTGAAATTTTAATAAAAGTTTAGTATGAAAAATAAACCGCCAAACACGTAGACGGCATATAGGTTATACTTGACACTGTTAACTCTGAATCAAATCCAATCAAACGTCGAGTATCGCAAGAAAATTGTTCCCAATGTTCCACGATTAACTCGTTAGGAAAAACCCGTGAAAATCTTCGTTGAATCATTGGAAATAAAATCTCTCAGCGTGTATAACCTCAAACGTTGGCAAAGATTCCCCAGGAAATAGAAAACCTTGATAAGAAAAAGTAAAACTCACCGAGTCATGATCGCCGCTAGATGATCACTTGGTGAACACTTTAGTGGTGTATATATATATTTGACAACGAGGGTCTTGGCGCGAGCGAAAATCTAACTTTGGTGATGTCTCTGCTCCGACTTTTGATATAAACTCTGATGAGACGCCCGGATGCGACTGCACGTTTTTGTGATGTGCCGCGCACGCACGGCACCTTGACGATTTTTCGGCGGGAGCGAGTAACTATAAATTCACAGTGGTGGGGAGGAGGAGGAGAGGAAGGAGAAGGATTTAAGCCGGTGAACTTGTTTCGTACGTACGTACGTTTACTTGAAAGTTTTAATTTGAACAATCGTCCGTTTGCTATGATCGCGATTTTATTACAGGAACTTTCGCTGTGATTACGCACAGGTAGATATAAACAGAATCAATGGCAGAGATCTCGTAACCAACGTGGCCATATTTTTTAATGAATTTGTGCTCGATACGACGAAAAATAATCAACGGCTTCTTATCTCGTGCAATAAGTCGCTTCTCAATTTCGAAAATAACGTTCTACGCTCGTTCTGTATACGTACGTACACACATTTATACGATATTATTTATTCACGTCGCAGCTTTCATCGATGATTTTGCTCATCGAGTTGAGTAGCTTTTTCGAATTCGCCTCGGCGATCTTACTGCAGGGCAAGATGCAGCAACGTTTGCTGCGCCTCGTGTACGTCGGCGTACTCGACTATCGTCGCGTGCAGATGTCGAGCGACGTCGAATTGTCGATCGAATGCTCGTCCGCACACAATACATTGAAAGTCCATTCCATAGTGGTACGTATGTATGGTACACCGTGGAGTACACCGTGGGAAACTGTATCTAACAACGCTAGACAAGATAACGCGCGATTACGCTTACATCGTTGTAGCCAAGTGCTTCAAGGTAATGAGCCATGTAACGTCAAAACATCGCGCTGTTTTGACATTCGGTCTCGAGTCTCCTCAATGCCGATCTAGGTAACGCCTTTTTGCCTTTGGCTCGAGCATAGTAAGCGATTATGTACATTGACTCGCGTGCATCGGAGTTGGATGTATCTCGATAAAGTCACGCCGCGTGCACCAGCAGGTAATACGGTTCGTTCGATAAATTAGCATACACGAGTACAGCGTCTCTCTCGTTTTGTCGTTCCTCAAACGTACCTCCTCTATAGAGACTGTAGAGGCTTCTCGGTACTTGCACGCTAGCGTTATACGTCAAAATGGACAGCATGAAGAGTAAGCGACTGCTCGTCGTCCTGAAAATTCGACAACACGATAGATCTGCAAGCGTGAATCGTTGCAAGTTCGACTTCCGAGCTAAGTTTCCTCGATTCTACAAGTCGATCGACTGTAAAAGAAAAACGTTCGGATAATTGAACACGTTACAATTATTTGTGTAATTTTTTAACAAAAGCGTTGCCTCTTACATTCTGTTAATACTGTTTCACGATTGTTCCACTTTGTTTATTGATCTCTTTGCTTCTTCGTACTATTCTTTTACTACTGCATTGTAACGGTCGACTAATTTATTCGTTAATGCTGTCACCGGTTATTGCCTACGTAAATGGAAACTCAACGATTTTTCGGACGTGAAATATTTGGTCGGGTCTGCTTGTTACGTGCAAAGTTAAAATTTTTAATTAGAAAAAATGAAAACGGCCGAAGTTGTCTGCGGTCAAAAGTGGTGCGAGTACCGATATATCCGAGGCAATTTTATTGCAGTACGCTCACGTAAAAGTGTGCTTTACGATAAGATACCGAGTTATGGGTGCATTATTGTCGACATCTTACCTCGCGCGTAAGATTACATTCAAAATAAAAATTAAAAACCATTTTTTAACAAAAAAGTAATTTTATTATTGAAAAGAAAAAAACCTATTGTATTTGCATAAAGCAACACGATTCTACGCTGTCTTCCATTTAAATATTGTCGGCGAACTTTATGTTTACTAACAACGTAAAAATAAAAATTCGATTTTAAAATCTATAAAGATACCAAAAAACGCAAAGATTCCGTCTCTCCTACGTCTTACACGGAAAAAGAAAATACTTGTTTTTTTTTAACATAATCACGTCAAAATGTACGAAAAATAAATGACTTGGCATTAGTTTAAGCAAAATAAACAGTCCAGAGCACGACTCAATTACAAAACTCTTCCAAACGTAGTACCATATCATCGTTGTCACATTTGAAAATCAACTCCAAGTTTATAAGATCCAGAACATTGACAAAGTGGCCATTAACGAGACTGTTTTTAAATTTCTACAACGACAACAAAACATTTATGAATTATAGACTAGTTGAAATTGAAAAAAAAAACGTCATTGACGAACGATACCTGCAAATATTCGCTCTTACGATCGATCTCGATTGCTTTGATACAGCACTTGCAAGCTTCGTTGAAAGCACTTTTGTCGTAGTATTGCAATGCTAGATGCAACCAAATCTGTTGAGAACGCTCGTTGTCCGTGGAGTATTTCTTGAGCAACTCTTTCAAAAATTGCACGCAGTCGAATCGTTCGCCGGATTTTTTCATACAAACGGCGTACAAAATATCTGCCACGAAATTGTCATTTCTCGCGGCTGCTTTGTAATACGCTGCGGCTTCCTTTCAATGGAAAATAATTTGACGACTCAATTGTTTAAATAATCGCTTGAAAAACAATTACCTTGTACTGTCCTAGCGTTTCAAAATAAATAGCCTTGTAGTGTAAAAACATGGTGTTGTCAGGAATGTTTCGCTCGACGACATCGAGACACTTTTTAGCAAGATCCATCTCTTGTCCACACTTGATAAAGCCTAACGCGAGCCTCAATAGAATAGTCATACTCTGTGGATTAGCTTTGAGAACTTGTTTATACATGATCGACGCCCTCAGATAATTTCTATCCTCTCGATGCATTTGAGCGGCGTGTATTAAATAAAATGGTTTCCTCGACAAGCTTATACACGTTAAAATTGCCGTTTTCTCTTCGTCGCACGCTGTCGATCCGTACTTGCTTGCTTTACGTCGCTTTTGACGTAACGATTTGTACAATGCAAAGTGCCAAAGTGGACAATGCTTGAAGTGTGCAACAGCGAGTTTTGCGTCGTCCAATGCCTCGAAACGTGCCGCCTCGTGAAAACTCGTATACGCTATTGAACGACAACCATGAATCGTTGCAAGCTCCATCGGTGTTGTCAATTCGTTCGAGTCGACGATTTGCGATACGATGCTTGTTGCGTTGGAGTTGTTACCCGACAAGCGATAGGTATGGTATTTTGTCGAGTCGAAGATGTGCTTCAACGCTCGTAGAGATAGTCGCTCGATTTTCAGTTGGCTAAAGGGAATAGATGTTCGATGGGTTATTTGATGATATAAATCAAATTACTGTTATTTTCAACGATTGTCCAACATTTGTCAATTTTTAAACGAAGAGGGAATCTTTATTATTACTCTTTCGGTTTAGGTAACAACTAACAAGTACAAACATGTCGTAGTGGCCGAGCACGTAGGTCGGTTGCGGAAAGACGTGTGTACAGGTTATGTAACTCTTTTTTTGAGGTTCTCTTTAGAACGACGAGGTTCTCGACACATACGTACGTAAAACAAGTACGAAATAAACGAGAATAAATAAAGGCATTTTGTAAATAATGACGCATCGGACGAAATATTTGTCGTTTCACGAGTCGTTTCACGAAATAATTGAAACTAACATTACGAGTATCGTGTAAAAGAAAATATGCTTACAGTGCATCGATTTTCTTCCACAAATGATCGGCTTCGATAATCTTGCGTTTGGCATAAGCGTAGTCTTGCTTGATTACCGAACAATAGATCGACATTATTGCTTTGATCAAGGATATCACTTGCTCGTCACTCGACGCTGTCTGTAGTTCTTTGTCTTCGTCGAAACGTCGACTTAAATCTCGACTAATGTTCCACGTAAACGGACACTCGAACGACTTCATTTCCCTGCTGCAGTACATTATTTTGTAACAATCTTACAATTACTTAACTGAGACTCGGCAAGTATACGGAAAAATTAACAATGCAACCGGTCGGCGTGGTACGGAAGAACGATGCATGTGTTTGTGTTTGCGCGAACGCGACGAACGTCGTGAAAATCGACACCACGGTCGACGCTCGTGCACACGATCGACTCTGTATAGATTTTTAAAGGTAAATAAATAAATATTCTCGTTAGTTCTATCGATTCGTATTTTACAATATATATTTACATTTAAATTGTACACATACATAAAAATGGTTGAGCTACAATTCTTTTGCGCTCAAATATATACAAATATGTATATCTATATATGTATATATAGATATATCAATAATTTCATTGCTTATACAAATGTCAACACCGTGCCATATGGGCCATGGATGTTGATTAATTGTAAAATTACGTATTCCTAGTTGTATATTCTTCATACACAAAAGTGTCTAATTTAAAATTCGTCTTCCAACTTAAAACACTCGAAATTCGTCGTTGTATAATATTTTAAAATTGGTCTTGTCGATATTGCAATGTTGAATGACAAATCCAACCTATCGTTGCTAATTATCCGATCGTAATCGAAATCATTCGAAAGTAAAACGTTAAAAAAGAGGAACAAACAATTTACAAGTCATCTATTGCACGTTACACGCAACGTTTGTAATACTTTCACTCGCGTTATACGATAAAAAGGAGGATAAATTAGGCATAATCCTTGTTCTAAAAAACAATCACGCGTTTGACATAGTCGCTTCCTCGTTGACGATATTCATCAGCTCGTACAAGTTGTAACAATTTGGAGCACGACAAGAAGGCATAAATTTAGTGTTGATGAAATCGTAGATATTGATGATTTCGTCATCGATAGTAACGTTTCGGAAGCACTGAAAATAATATTGCAATTAACCACGAGAAAAGCAGGATAAACGCGGCGGAAAGGGTCGCGCGGCTATTAAAAAACAAGTTACCCTCAGCTGTAAGTCGTACATGTTAATCGATATTGCTTGTATAAACATTATGCAGGCGTCGTTATAACTAGATATACTATGGTACTGCATGGCTATGTGTAACATCAACTGCTGTTTGTACTCTGGAATCGCCTCATATTTGCTCAACATAATCCGCAGGTAGTTCAGTAAATCGAACAAGGCGTCGAATTTCTTTTGGCACATTGCGTATTGTAATTCGGCATCGTAACCACTCTTTATCGTGCGCACTTTCAAGCAATATTCCTGAGCTGCCTGTGGGACGAATGCATAAACAACGGTTATCCCAAGGTGTTCGACTCGCGTAAGAAAAGACGAAAGAAACAGAAAATATAAATAGAACAATCACATCGAATCCGTTGCAAGATTGAATGAGCTTCTCGAAATAAATTGGCACACACGAACCAGAGAATTGCGATTTGATTCGCTCGACTACTTTAAGAGCTATTTTGATTTGTTCCATCTTGTATATTTCCAATATCAACCTCATTGTGATTTCCAGATCCGGTATCATGTTGACGTAAAGTTGGGAGAACACTTCCCGTGCTTGATCCGTGCATCCACCCTCGCGCAATGCCGTACCAGAGTATAAATAGTAAAACATGTAGTCGCTATCCGAAGCTAAATGTAAACACCAAGCTAACCAACTGTTATCGGCCATGGGATCTATCGGTGCTCTACATCCGTAATATTTTCGCAAATCATCTTCGAGCTTGTGCAACAAGAAGAACCACAAATGGCAGTTTCTATTGATCTCGGTTGCTTGTTTGAGCAAGTCTAAAGAGTCGTATTTAAATTCACGTTGAATGTTCATCAAACAGATCGCTTTGCAACCATCAAACGTACTACGATCAACGTCAGTTTTCAAGTTGCGTGAACAATTTATTTGTTGATAGATTTCGTTAGCTTTATCACGCTTGCCGGTACAGAAGTAATAACTGTAATACGTTGTATCTTTTATGTGTTTAATAGCTTCCACCGAGATCTTCGTCGTGTCGAAGAACCTGTGCGTCGGAAAAAACGAAAAAGACACGTTCCTCATGCATTATTGTACGAAAGATATGTTCAAACCGAAGCTTCGCTCAAGCGATCGACTCGATAAGGATTATCTACTTTTTTTGCAGGCGTCGATCGACGAGGTCTTACCTTGTTTCAAATTGACTCCAAATCTCGTCTACTTTGCGTATGTTCTGATCGCATTTTTCGTAATGTTTCATTTGCCAATAAAGATTTATTTTCATCAGACAATGCATTATTGAAATTAAATCTTGATCGTTCGCCGAAACGACCATTTCATCTTGTTCCCGATAATGTTCCGCGTGGAACCCGTAGCCGCTGGTGTCGTACATAAAAGGTCCTTCTAAAATTTTTACCTCTTCTGCGTTCATGTTGTTGCTCCTCTTGTTACAACAGCGTTTCAAGTGCACTCCGCTGTCCGCGCTTGTTTCCGTGCCTCCAAACGGTCAAATAACATCAAACTAGACAATATTCACGCGAAACGAACGATAAATGGACGAGACGAGGACGAAAGCCTAAACGTTTACGGCTTGAACGCGGTTCGACGAGTAACGAACAAAGTAACCACCGAGTCGACTTCGAGACGGCCCTATCTTTGCGAGTTTCACCAAGAGTCGCTGTAGAGGTAAACAAACAATAGCACGCACACGGGCGAACGACTGGCCAATGATAGGCGATGCGCAACGATTCCGGCCCTTTACGGATGTTCCTTAATCGTGCGAGATCGTTCAATCCCTGTACCTCTGTATAATTAGTCGGTAAACCTGTTAAGCTGATTATCTTACGGCGCCTACGAATCACCTCTATCGGATTATCGTGTTTACCGTTGCGGATTATACGTGCAACAAACGAGGCTATCCTCGGCGTTTTGTCGGTAAAACGCGTTTTCGAGCCAGCGCTAGCCGACGAGAGTAGTCCACGTTGAGCAGTGGCGGACGTCAACGAAGAACGCGCGTGATTCGACGTCGACGGCGAGAGGCTCAACGATCGTTTGTCTCTGGCTAGGGCTAGCCGAGTGGTTACCCTAGCATAGGCTAATTACAGTAGGCTCTACCACCCGTTTACGATTCCTTCGACCACTCGGTGGAACAGCGTTTGAAAATCTCAAAAATTCGGCAAAACGGAGTGTTCGCGGATTCGCGAGGTTGTGACGACAATTTTGACAACGACGATTCAACGAGTTGAGATATTTGACCTGACTACGCCAGTCAGTCGTAAAACGGTTGTGCGATTTTTCCAAGCAGACCTTCGCGAGTGTCAGAGTACCTACGCGTAGAGAAAGGATAAACTCGCTGGTTCAAAGAAACGATCGCGTTTGCCGATCGCACGAGATTGCGCGTAATTTTGACAAACCAGTCGAACGTCCCCTTACATCTGTACGCAAAAGGGTTCGACCACTTTTCAAGAAGGTCACGGTGTTTACCAAACATTTTAACCGAACGCACGCGTACGCGTACGCGTAGAAAGACGAAATACGGCCTGCTTCGACTACGATTGAACGTTGATTATTCGGTAAAGTATTACCGAATAATCATCGACAAGTTGTATCGAGAGGAAACGACGACCAGGAGTACACGAGCGGAGCGATAAATTTCCGATAAAAATAACAGCTAAAGCGTTCTTCGTGTTTGTTGCTTTATTGCTCTATACATAAATAAAATGTGTAGTTATATTAATATAGATTAGATCGAGTTTAGTCTTTTTTCGTTCAACAATATCTTAATTATAATATTTGTTCGTTAAAATGCCGATGTTAATTTTGTACAAAGTATTACAAGTAAACAACAATGAGATTAGACGAATACGTTTGTCACTTCAGGAGATCTAGAACGTGGCGGAGCATGGGTTCTATGCTTTCCCCGTTATTTTGAACTTTCAAGTCCCAATCGCTGACGTCGTCCAAATCGCACTCGGTTTCAGAGTCATCCACACCTGCAATTGGATATTTCGAGAAAAAATGCAAACATTGGGCAAATATTAGGAGAAACGCCCGCTTTACCCCTGGTGTAAATCCAGCCGCGTTTTTTTCTCACGTCCTCTCTGCTCGATATCCGTACCGTTTTGCACAGATCTCCATAATGCTCTTTGAACCACTTCAGATCCGTTTTTCTTCTTGCGTCGCTGATGATCCAGATTGGTTTACTTTCGGCTGATTAACAATTTGATACGCATGATATTTCGGGCATTGTCGGACGCGATTAATGAACGTGTGAAAAAAAAAAGCAAAAGAAAATTGGAAAAGTTACCGTTGTACATGGCAATGGCAGCTTTGCAAAACCATCCGTAATCTTTGTTTCTCATGTCTTCGCCCCACTTGATCATCTCCAGTCTATAGATTTCTTTATATTGGCCGTCGCCGAACAATTGTACAACGTCAAGGTCTTTCGTCTTCGCCCAGTGAGTTTTAATTGGGCCAGATAATTTAATTACAACGCTCTTTTCCTCGCCCAATCTGAAAGTAAAAACAACGTTACGCGATAGTCGTACACGCACAAACCATTACCTCGTTATATCTTTATCTCTATGCGTGGATATTTCAAAAGATCGCGCGGATCTGTGCTGTATTTCGAAACGAGTTATAAAATAGTGCGTTGTTGCGATCGAGAGCGAATAGAATGTTGTTTAATGACATTCGTTATCGTTGCGACACCGCTTTGCGTTTTTTGCCTTTTCTCCGTAAATTATCGAGGTTTCGCGAAAATTCGGAAAGCCGACGCTTGGAGCGGCGTTCCATCGAATTCGAGCCTCGCGCCTCCGGTTTTTAATTATTACGGTAAACACCCGATTTTCTTTGTCGTTCGTTCTTTTTTTTTTTTTTTTTAACAAATAACGCGACGCTCTCGTTGTACGTTGTTCTATCGTCGATGAATCGTCGATCGAAAGCGTTGAATAATTTTAAGCAAAAACACAAACTAATATTCCGATAACGGTACCTTGAACTGTATCTCGAATATTTGAAATTTTTTAACTCAAGAAAGTGTGAAATATATGCCATTCGCCACAATTATATGCAAAATATTTGTCGATTACCTTTTAAACAATTCGTCGGTTACGTAATCTTTTCCAGATTTCCGTTTTCCACTAAATATTAATATTCTTCTAGGTTTCATTGAGTTTTTGAGATTCTCTATCACAGCTCGCTCGCCCGTCACAGTCCCGTCCGCCATCTTGAATCTTACTACTTTACCACTACTACTGACCACCAGCAGTTTACCACGTGAAAAAGCCGAGTTTTGACACTTTCAATAGGCTATAAATAACTATAAATAACGTCGTCGAGTCTTTTTACTTTTTTCTCATAATGCACATATTTTTATATTAACAATGTCATTTATTCATTGTCAAACACTCGAGTCAATGTGGTTCAATGAACTTTTTCTCTTAGTCAAATATTCTCTTCTTATTTAAAATAGTTATTTTAAAGCAACACTTTCATTCAGATTCAAATGATTTTCAATTTTA